>CM070771.1:190642195-193519695 GCA_036346955.1 Dipus sagitta
GAGCAGGGTCTCCAAAGGTGTTTTGAGGACCTTATTCACTCTTGATGAATTTCTTCTCGATGATCATGCTAGTTTTTGGACCCAAAGACAAACGGGCTTCTGCTGGGATCTTACAAAGGCTCTTTTCAGCTCCTGAGAGGGCATCGTGTGCCCCCGAGACAAGCAGGGATGTCTGCTGATAGAAGGACACAGACTCCTCGAGGGACATGCTGGCAGCTACTGGGGGTATTCACTAGGATCGCCCACCTCCCGGCATCCTTATAGACTACTCTGGTGTCCTGGCGACAGTCACGCACCAGACAGCAACACAAACATGCCTGGCTATTTATTGCATCGTTCACAGTCCGGCTGGGAGCAGATAAAGTAGAATATGGTACCTTCTGCATGGAAAACTGCGTCAGTTAGAAAAACAAAACCTAAACGGTCATAGCTCTTCTAGAAATATCTACTCCATCAAGCCAGGGGCAGCAACACCAAGACTGACCCTTGCAAGACTGGAAGAGATGTCCTTCCTGTATGGGCCTAAGGGGCATGTTTCCTCCCGGCTCCTGTTCATCCTGGACAGCCATGGGGGGGGTGTATCTTCCTTCAGGGGGTTACAGACACTTTTTGTGGGACAGTAGCGTCTCCTGCAGGGGTCGGGGCCCGAGGGCTCAAGTACCACTGACCTTATTGCTTCCCGTGCACAGAACCTCGATGAGAACGGCCTCATCTGTGCCCAGGCCCTTCATAGCCTTCTGCAGCTGCCTGGCGGCATACTCGCTGGGGAGGTCTAGAAGGGCCAACGCTGTCTTCTCGAAGTTTCCACTCAGCTCACTCTTGAGCACTTCCTCCAAGTCCTGCAGGAAGCATGGAGAGATTGGCTGAGAGAGTTGTAGGAGGAGAGAGTTGGGTGTCTGCCTTCACTACTCCCTGGGCTCAGGAGGACAGGTCACCTGTCTTGGACACACGTGGGACTGATCCAGTCAAGAGCCACCCGCTGTCGAGGACTATGATCACCGTGATCACCCGTCCACCTCCCCCAAGGCTGCCCAAGGAGTAGAGATTCCTGCTCAGGGCTGGAGGCCTCAAAGTGGAATCACAATTACAACAGCATTCGCAGAATCACTGAGGATTCAGAGAGCTTTCTTAGCTGAAGCTCAGCCCTGCAGGGTCGGCAGATGTATTGTATCATCTGCACGTAGTGAACCCCAGAAGGTGAAGGGTTTACCCCCGAACGTTCAGCTAGAAAGACTCCCCAACTTCCACTGGTGGTCAGGGTTCTTCTCTAAATGGGGACAATGATATCCCTGGGGAAATTAAATGAGAATCCATGCAAACATTGAGCACAGAGCCCGGTACATTTTGATACTCAATAAATGCTTACGGTAATACATGTTGAATAATAAATGCTTATGACAATATGTGTTGCATAACATTATCATTATATCATCTGAAAGGAGCATTCTGAGAAAATGCAGGTCAACTGTTTCTCTGATGAACCACTGAGCTCTGGGTCTGGGAGAAAAATCCAGAAGATTTTATGTAAGGCATTTGGATGGCCATCTTCAATGGGGGCTGCGATATGCTTCTGTCCCAAGCTGTCACTCCATCTAACACCATACCCTGGGAAGACAGGCCTTTCTCAAGACTGTATAGAGGGGCATCCACCCGAATACTGGAAATGTATTTTTCCAAGACAGATGGCCATTCTCAAATCCCAGCTGCCAACCACGATGAACCACACACATGAAAACAGATCAGGTGTGTTCATGTGCTCCTGGGCCAGAGGGCGGGTCACGATGCCCCCCGTTCTCATTCTGACTTTCCTACTACCGAGCTGTGTGACCGTGGCATGACTGCTCTGGGGGTTCAGGTGACATGAGGACATAGATTTGAGTTCTCTGAGCATCTCACTGGTGGTCTCAGCTCTGGAACCCTGCTCTAGACTCTAGTCTAGGCTGACCTGGAATTTACTCTGTAGTCTTAGCGTGGCCTCGAACTCACGGTGATCATCCTATCCCTGCCTCCTGAGTGCTGGGATTAAAGGTGTGTGCCACCACGCCTGTCTCACGAGGTTTTTAAGTTTTTTTAAAAGAACTGGAAAGCCAGCAAATGCTCAACACCTGAAAAGCTCACTAATTTTATGTTACAATGTGTCGCAGAGCCCTTCGGCTTCATTTGCTCTTTTTATAGATTAAGTTGAAGATGTTCTGTGTCTAACTTTTTCATGCTTGTAGGGTAGAAATGGGGGTGCAACTAGGGTAAGGGTGGGCTGCTAGAGCTCCACGTGGAAGATGAAAATTCCATTGCACTCAATTCAATTCAATGCAGGTGAACTAGAGACCTACTTGTTTTCATTAAAAAAAAAAAATGACATTGGCAAGCCTGATTATTAGGAAAAAGGCACAAAGACTGTAATAGCAAGTATAAGGACCTGAGTTCAGGTCCCCAGCACCCACATAATGCTGAGAAAGTGTGGCAGCCACCTGTAGTCCTAGAAGTCAGGAGGCAAAAACAGGCAATCCCAGTGGCAAGCAAGCTGGCTAGCCAGACTAGCTGAATGGGTAAGCTCTGGATTCAAGTGAGAGCCCTTGTCTCATTATATAAGGTGGAGAGCAACCAAGAAGGATACTTGATTCAACCTCTGGCTTCCTGTCAGACACACGTGTACCCATTCATGTGCAAGCACACATACATATATAACACACAAAAAACATATGCAAAAGAAAGAGAAAAATAAGTGAAGAGGAAAGAAGGAAAGAAAGAAAAGAGAAGGAAGAACAAGAAAGTTACCCAGACAGTTAGCACATACCTATTACTCTAGCTACTCAAGTTAAAGCATGGTAATTTCAAGTTCAAGGCTAGCCTGGGTAACTCACTGAGACCCAGTCTCAAAATAAATAAATAATAAATAGAAAAGGTTGGGACTGCAGACCAGTGATAGAACACTTGACTAGCACGTACAAGGCTCTAGATTCAATCTCTATCACTACAAAAAAGAAAAGTTAAATTGTGTTCATTAGATATTGCTAAGCAAGCAAGGCTACTGCATACTTGAAGGTCATTATACATGCCAACACCACCAAGAAAAGCTTGAAAGAAAGGGAGAAATAAAGAAAGAAAAAGTGTTAAGGCTTAAGGAAAAGGAGAGGTTTTTTTTTGTTGTTGTTGTTTGTTTGTTTTGAGGTAGGGTTTCACTCTAGTCTAGGCTGACCTGGAATTTACTATGTAGTCTTAGGGTGGCCTCGAACTCATGGTGATCATCCTATCCCTGCCTCCTGAGTGCTGGGATTAAAGGTGTGTGCCACCACGCCTGGCTCAGGAGGTTTATAAGTTTTTTAGAAAACATCTTTTTATTTATTTGTTTGAAAGCAGAGACAGACAGAGAGATGAGAGCGAGAGAGAATGATAATGGGTGTACCAGGGCCTCCAGTTGCTGCAAACAAACTCTAAGATGCATGCACCGTTTTGTGCATCTGGCTTTACATAGGTGCTGGGGACTCAAACCGGGGTCATTAGGCTTTGCAGGCAAGCCCCTTAACCACTAAGCCATCTCTCCAGCCCCTTAAGTTTTCCTTAACAGTAATTTATGAAGTATTATGAAGTATGCTAAGTCTTGAGGACACTGAGCAAATGACAATTCCCTATACTAAGGAAATTGATTTTCAAGTCTCTGTCCTGTCTATAAGTTCTTATGTGGAATTAGACCAGATTGAATGGAAAAGTGGCTAAACACTTAGTAGAAAAAAAGTGAAGTCAGTTTTAAAAAGAATGAGTGAAAGGGTATTGATTTTATAGGCTATTGAGTTGACAGAGCAATTTCAGTTCTTTCTGAAGCCGATTAAAGTTATAAATAGCTATGTCAGCTTTTCTCCCCAGCTTTAAAGACATTCTCAGCTCCCTGGAGAGTGTGGAGGAAGCAGGAGGTAGGGCGAGGCTGTTGCCCCTGAAGTCACCTTGCCATATTTTGACTTGTATTTCTGCTTTATTCGTTGCCTCTCAGCTGATGTCCTGCCGGATAAGACCTCAATGATGGCTGCTTCATCGGTTCCTGAAGTGAAGGAGAGAGACAAGGGATCAGTGAACAAGACGTGAGACACAGGTTGGTTTTAGTCAAGTCTCAGGAAGCCATGTCTCCAGCTGAAAAGGAGCTGGGATTTGATGGAACCGAAGAGACTCAATAGCTTTACTGTCTTGGGCTGAAAATTGCATTCCATTTATTTATTTATTTGTTTGTTTGTTTATTTATTTATTTATTTATTTATTTATTTATTTATTTATTTATGAGAGGAAGAGAGAGAGATTGAGAATGGGCATGCCAGGGCCTCCAGCCTCTGTAAACGAACTCCAGACGCATGCCCCATTGTGTGCATCTGGCTTACATGGGTTCCAAGGAATTAAACCTGGGTCCTTAGGCTTCTCAGGTAAGTGCTGTAACCACAAAGCCATCTCTCCATCCCTGAAAACTGTATTCTTGTCACTCACTTGGACAATATCCATGGAGACCTCAGCCTGCATGGGGCCCACTGAGGCAGGTTGTGGTAGGAAAAGAGACATTTAGGGACTGTTCTCCAGCTTTATTCACAGGGAAATGAAAACATGCCCATACAAAACCTGTGCGTGGGGGGGAGGGGGGGGAGTTGCTGGAGAGATGGCTTAGCAGTTAAGCGTTTGCCTGTGAAGCCTGAGGTTCGATTCCCCAGGACCCAAGTTAGCCAGATGCACAAGAGGGCGCACGTGTCTAGAGTTCATTTGCCGTGGCTGGAGGCCCTGGTGCGCCTATTCTCTCTCTCTATCTGTCTCTTTCTCTCTCTGTCGTTCTCAAATAAATAAATTAAAAAAAAAAAAAAGAACCTGTGTGGGAATGTTCATGCAGCATTATCCATGTTAACCCAAAGGTGGAGACAACCTGGAAGTCCAATGGGCAAATGAATGGACAAGAGATGGTCTATCCATACAAGAAGCACTGGAGTTCTGATCAATGCGAATGAACATTAGAAACCTTGCCCTAAATAGAAGGAGCAACCACAGAAGAGCAAGTATTATATGATTTCACTCATAAGGAAATCCAACAATAGGTTGGGGCTGGGCAGGGGAGTGGGGGAGGTAGCTAGGTTTTTGTTTTTGTCTTTTTGAGATAATAGAAATGGTCTAAAACCAACTGTGGTGGTAGTTGCATATACCTGTGAATACACTAAACGTCATTGAACTGGACATTTTATTTTTTAAAGTTTTATTTCATTTTATTTGAAGGGGGAGAGAGAGAGGGAGAGAAAGAGAGAATGGGCACACCAGGGCCTTCAGCCACTGCAAGTGAACTCCAGACTCATGAGCTACCTTGTGCAACTGGCTTACGTGGGTCCTGGGGAATCGAACCTGGGTCCTTTGGTTTTGCAGGCCAGCACCTTAAGCACTAAGCCATCTCTCTAGTCCCTCAACTGTACATTTTAAATAGGTGAATTATATGTCAATAAATATATTTTCAAAAACTCAGTAAAGGGTATGGCTGTTCCTTATTCTCTGAGTACTTATTATGGAGCAGATAAAATTAAGGCTGAAGTTGCTGTAATGATATTAATCTCATCCACAGTTGTTTTTGACCCCAGAAGAGAAGGTCTAAGTGTGACCAGGAAAGAAAGTTGCCTGTTTAAACTCCCATTACACCTGTGTATTATACTCTTTCTACAAGGCTTTTGTTTTTTCCAGATGTTCAAAGTAGCAAGTTGATTGCTACCAACAACCGTAATGAACAGAAACAAGGGCTGGAGAGGTGGCTCAGCAATTACGATGCGTGCCTGTGAAGCCCAAGGACCCAGGTTCAATTCCCCAGTAGTCATGTAAGCCAGACGCACAAGGTGGCGCATGCATCCGGAGTTTGTTTACAGTGGCTAGAGGCCCTGGTGTGCCCATTCTCTCTATCTATCTGCCTCTCTCTCAAGCAAATAAATAAATAGTATAAAAATGCATAAAAACAAGCAGAAGTCTGTTCTTGGTTGTGGAAACAGGATTAGAAAGATGGCTCAGGTATGGCCAGTGTGAAAATGAGAAAGACTGACTATCAGCCCAAAATTCAATGTCCTGAGATGAGCTTCAAGTCCTGGCCTCACCACTAACTGACTGCGTGACACTGGGAAAGTTCTGTGCGTTGTTAGACCTCCAGCGTCTCATCCACAAGATGGGGCCATGCACTGCAAAGCTATGTGAGGATGAAATGGGGGAGTCCAAGGACAGAGGCATGTACCTTGGAGACCTCAGACATCAAGGAGCTTAAATGTCCAAGTACCTGGCACTACCTCACATCAACAGAGGCTTGTGACCACACCACCCTGCACAAGATGTTCACACCAGAGATGGTTGCTCTGGGGTCCCACACCAGCCCTCAGTAATTGTGAGTCCTAGAAGGAGCTTCCAAGGCCAACTAGTCCAAACTCTTAGTGACAGACAATGAAGTTAAGGCATGAAATTCTCCTTAGTTCCCACGCATACCTTTCTTTGCGTCAAACACCTTGTCTATTTTGCACCCATCCTCCCATTTGTCTCTTCCTCCCTCCTTCCCACCACCTCCCCTCAGCATCCTCCATCGACCCTTCTTCTTCTGCCTGCTGTCTAACCCCAGCTCCTAGGTGTGCTTTCTGGTTATGCCTCTCTCCTCAGGTGACCACTGCCTTTGTTGACAAGCCTTTCTTGTTTTAGAATGGCCCCCTGTTCCTTTCTATTAAAATATTTTTATTTATTTGCAAGCAGAGAGAGAGAAGAGAGACAGACAGAATAGGCCTGCCTGGCCTCCAGACACCCACAAACGAACTCCAGATGCATGCGTGCCATTTCGTGCATCTGGCTTTACGTGAGTGCTGAGGAATCAAATTCCGATTGTTGGGCTCTGCAGACAAGCGCCTTAACCGCTAAGCCATCTCTCCAACCCAATAAGCCCTCCTAATGCAACTCTTCCTTCTCTGTTCTCATCTCATTTCAAGTTGCCAGGGGCCATGTTTCCACCAGTCTCCAAGGCATACATTCGAATTTGTTTGGTGAATCCTCAAAAGTACTTGTGAGGCTGGAGCGATGGCTTAGCGGTCAAGGAGCTTGCCTGCAAAGCCAAAGGATTCAGGTTCAATTCCCCAGGGCCCACATAAGGCAGATGCACAAGGTGGCACATGCATCTGGAGTTTGTTTGCAGCAGCTAGAGGCCCTGGTGTGCCCATTCCCTCTCTCTCTCTCTCAAATAAATTTAAATTAAAAAACTACTTCTGTTATTTATCTCCCTGCATGGCATTACCAAGGTTAGAAAATTCTTCTACTTTGGGATTCACCTCTATCTCCTTTGCTTTTTAATGCCATATGTCTCACCTAAGAATAACTCTCACTTGACCTTCTCCTCCATCCCTTCTGCCTGGTTCTGATTGTTTGTATTCTCTGCAGTCCACGGCTCATCTCGCCTTTTAATTTCAATGCCTTTACAGGTCCCGCCTGACTCTTGGAGTAGAATCAGAGTCCCTTAATGGCATTTCCACAGCTTGGCCTCAGGCTGCTCTTCTGGATCTAGCTCTACACTAGCCAATGTAGGCCTCACTCCCCTTATCTTAACCATATTTTTCCAGCAGATAATGTGCTTTTATAAGCCTTGCATAGAGTCAAGTTCCTGATTCCTCTTCTTCCATAGCCTGCAGCTTATGTAGCCCTAGGACCACCGCAGTGATTAGACGGTTGCACAAATGTGAGATTCTGAGGGAAGTGGTCACAAAATGGCAGTGGGAACTCTTAAAGTGCCAGTCATGGTCACCTTGCGTGGGTCAGATTGGGAGCTTGGGGGAATTGGTTCTGCAAGGCCCGGCTAAACCATGTTTGCTAAGCTTGCCCTTGGGGGTGTATGAAAGTGATTTGGGATACCACGCTATGAGCATTTTCAAAGTTTAGAATTATGACTTTATTTTAACGTGAATGTGATGCTTTGGGAAGGAACGGGGCTAAAATGAGTTGAATAAAAAGACAATCATACTTGCATTTGCAAAAATCACAGATAGTCAGATGTTTGAGGTTTAGAAACCCTGCCATAGATTATTAACTCTTTGGGACAGGGATGCTGTTTTTCTTAGACTTGAACCCTTCACACAGTAGGTTTTGGTGGTACTAGTGTTTTACAGACAAATGCTTTGTTGAGTTGTCTCTTGGACTTGAACTCTTCACACTATAGGCTATAATGGCACTAGTATTTTACATATGAGTTTCTGTTGAGTTGTCTTGCACTGATTTAGTCAAAGGAAGGTGATGTGAAGCTGAGCTCCTGTGATTGAACTAGTGTTCATCCTGCTCAACCTACCACCTCTTTTCAAGACATCTCAGCTCCCTGTGTGGATGGGATGCACCTTGAAGGCAGGACACAAACCTATTCTCTAGTCCTGTTCTCACACCCAACCTGCTGTGGGCCGAGGGAGAGCTTCACACACTAAGGCGCTGAGCAACCCCGTTGGTCTCACAGTGTCTGAGAAAAATCGCTAAATATTTTTCCATCAAATTTGAACAGTGTTTAAAGAAGACCTCAGAGTCCAGCAGCCAGGCCACAGTGGGAGCAGACAAACAACTGTTTGGCTAGAGGGAGGAGGAAGGAGGGGCTGCTGGGAGATGGTCAGGGCTTGCCCAGCACAGGGCAAGAAGGGCCGCCTGAAGCTCGCGACTCTTGTATAACAGAGAACCGAGAACGAGCAGACCCTTGCTAGCTTTCATGATATCCCCCACCCAGGGGGTGTTAGACAATTTTCTACCCAGGAGGACCTTAGGCTGCAATCTGGTTGGAAGGAGGGGCTGGGGACTTGTTTGAAACTGCCCTTGCCTGGGACAGATCCCTCATTTTTCTTGATTTATGTCTTTATTCAGAAGAGACTGGTGGAGACCCCAGTCCCCTCATCTCATGATCAAGAAACCAGCTGAAGCCGGGCGTGGTGGCACACGCCTTTAATCCCAGCACTCGGGAGGCAGAGGTAGGAGGATCGCCGTGAGTTCAAGGCCACCCTGAGACTCCATAGTGAATTCCAGGTCAGCCTGGGCTAGAGTGAGACCCTATCTCGAAAAACCAAAAAAAGAAAAAGAAAAAGAAAAAAAAAAACAGAAACCAGCTGGATTGGGTGCTGCTGCAAATAGTGTTGGGTAGGTTATGAGGTAGTATGTGAGGTTCCCTGGAAGGGGAAGTGCTCTTCCCTAGTGTCCAAATGCCTTCTCTACTCTTCCTGTCACAGCCCCTGAGGACCTCACTACTGCAGTCATCTAAGGTAAGGTGCTGTTGCTAGCAGGTCCTCCTCAGAACTGAGAATCCACAAGGCATCACGTGAACATGAACAGGGAGTGGCTTCGGAGACCCGTCCCTCCCTAGGTGTGGGAAGCAACTGCTATGGATGGAGATGCATATGACCTGTGGAGTCAAACAGAGCTGGGCTGGAATTCCAGTTCTGCCTCCCACCAGCCCAGTGACAGACTCAGATGTCCCAGAGTGTAGCGGTTGTGGCTCTTTGTTATGAGGAGAATGAGGTGAGCCTGAATAGAGATGTTCTGGAGATGCATATGCAGACAGCATGAAAAAAGTGTCAAGCATCTCATCAGTGATTTTTATATTGATTTCCTTAAAAAACTTAAAAAATTTTTTTTTGTTTATTTTTACTTGAGAGTGACATACAGAGAGAAAGAGGCAGATAGAGAGAGAAAGAATGGGAGCGCCAGGGCCTCCAGCCACTGCAAACGAACTCCAGACGCGTGCGCCCCCTTGTGCATCTGGCTAACGTGGCTCCTGGGGAATCGAGCCTCGAACCAGGGTCCTTAGGCTTCACAGGCAAGTGCTTAACCACTAAGCCATCTCTCCAGCCCTAAAAAACTTTTATATTTTATTTTTATTTATTGATTTATGAGAGAGAGAGAGAGGGAAAGAGAATGGGTACACCAGAGCCTCTAGCCACTGCAAATGATCTCCAGATGCATGCACCACCTAATGTGTCTGGGTTTATGTAGGTATTGGGGTATTGAAACTAGGTCCTTAGGCTTCGCAGGCTAGCATTTTAACCACTAAGCCATCTCTCCAGCCCTATATTGATTTCTTATTGAAACAATAATATTTTGGGTCAAGTAAAATTTATTGTTAAAATTTCAACAATTCTTTTTAAAAAATATTTTTAAAATATTTTATTTTTATTTATTTGTTCAAGAGAGAGAGAGAAGTGGTATGCCTGGGCCTCTAGCCACTGCAAGTGAACTCCAGATGCATGAGCCAAATTGTGCATCTGGCTTATGTGGGTGGGTTCTGGGGAATCGAACCTGGGTGCTTAGGCTTCACAGGCAAGCATCTTAATGCTAAGCCATCTCTCCAGCCCCAGCTAATTCTTTTTGCTTTTTAAAAAATGTGGCTTCTTGGGATAGAGAGATGGCTTAGCAGTTAAGCGCTTGTCTGTGAAGCCTGAGGACCCCAGTTCGAGGCTCGATTCCCCAGGACCCACGTTAGCCAGATGCAGAAGGGGGCACAAGCGTCTGGAATTCGTTTGCAGAAGCTGGAGGCCCTGGCGCACCCATTCTCTCTATATATGTGTCTCTTTCTCTCTCTGTCACTCTCAAATAAATAAATAAAAATAAACAAAAAATTTAAAAAAATGTGCCTTCTCAAAAATATGAAATTGCGTTTGTGGCTCACACTATATTCCTTTTTTTTTTTCTTCTTTTTTGTTTTTTGGTTTTTGTTTTTTTTTTTCAAGGTAAAGTCTCACTCTAGTCCAGGCAGACCTGTAATCTAGGCTGGCCTTGAATTCACAGCGATCCTCCTACCTCAGCCTCCCAAGGGCTGGGATTAAAGGTGTGTGCCACCATATGTGGCTCAAATTGTATTTCTATGGGCTTCTATACTTCGTGGAGCCTTTTCTGTAGGTCCTAGGAGAGGGATGTGATAATAGGGATTTCTCAGGGAATCTACAAATCCCTGCCTAGAGCACAATAAAGCTGTACCAGTGCTCACCCCGGGCCCAGCGGCAGTGTGTGCGTTTCCACAGAAAGGGCTACGATGGCAGAACCTTTGACTTTATGCTGCCCTTGTCTCCTGGCCGTCAGAGGTATCTACTGTTTCGGGTTGAAGGGTTCCCCGCCACACCCCCTCCAAAAAATGATATGCTCAAGTTGTAATTCCTCAGTACCTCAGAAAGTGAGTTTTTTTTTTTTTTTTAGAGGTAAAATGAAGTCCTTAGGGTGGGTTCTAATCCGATCTGACTAGCATCTTTATTAAAAGGAGAAATTAGGACCTAGAGATGTACACACAGAGGGAAGATGATGTGAAGACACATGGGAGGTGAGGACTGGGGAGATGGAGCTACAGGTCAAAAAGACCTGAGGCCAGTAGAGCTATTAAAAAGGCCTTGTGACTGGGGAGATGTCTCAGCGCTTAAAGACACTTGCTTGCTGAAGCCTGCCAGCCCAGGGTTTGATTCCCCAGTGCCCATGTAAAGGCATATACATCTGGAGTTTGTCTGAAGCCACAAGAGGCACTGGTGTGCCAAGTTCACTCTTTCTCTCTCTCAAATTATTAAAAGCATATATTTTTATTTTAGAGAGAGAGATACAGAGAGAGGGAGAGAGAGAGTTGGCACACTAGGGCCTCAGCCACTGCAATAGAACTCCAGACGCTTGCACCACCTAGTGGGCATGTGCGACCTTGCACTTGCGTCACTTTGTGCATCTGGCTTACATGGGATCTGGAGAGTCGAACATGGGTCCTTAGGCTTGGCAGGCAAACGCCTTAACTGCTAAGCCATCTCTCCAGCCCTAAAAAACATATTTTTTAAAAGGCCTTGAACGAATGTTATCTGCCCAGACCCCCTTGATTTTTAACATCTAGCTGGTGACGCTAGTCTCGGTTTCAGGGAACTGGCACGGTGACCTCTGAATGGAGCTGAGTGAGTAAACCCTGTGAGGCCGCTCCCTTGCGGAGAGACTGGAATCTGGAAGAAGAAGAGATAGAGCTGGCCCATTTTGATGGGGTGGTCAGAGCAGGAAAAGTGTGGCCTTGGGCATGGCAGGAGATGGAAAGGAACTGGTTGGAGATGGAAAAAGGAATCGAAGAAGACATATGCTTGAGTTGCTTACCTTCACCTTGGCTCTGGAATCACCCTTAACAACAGGTCCCTGGAGAGACCCAAAAGTAACTAAGAACAAGCCCGGATCAGGCGTTGTAAAGCTCTGGCAGTAGCCAAAAATTTAGTGTCCTCAGACCACTCACTTTCCACAAGTGTTAACTTCCATCTCTGTAATTCTGGGAAGATCTAGCTATCTAAGTACCATTGGAGACATAGAAAATTCTAGAATGAGCTCATTTGCAAAAATAGCTGGAGTTAATTGCCTGCCTCATTGTGGCTCAGTTCCAACACTAATTCGCATTGCTCCTCTTCATT
This sequence comes from Dipus sagitta, assembly GCA_036346955.1. Taxonomy (NCBI): domain Eukaryota; kingdom Metazoa; phylum Chordata; class Mammalia; order Rodentia; family Dipodidae; genus Dipus; species Dipus sagitta. The sequence continues at coordinate 190,654,588 of CM070771.1, forward strand.
CCCTCCCAGACCTTTGACTGCGTGCAATTGCGTACCCAGTCACTTGCTCTGTGACATTATAATGATGAAGTTTTAAGTTTGTGAGTGATCACCTCAGAAGGGTTTTCTTTTTTTTTTTCTTACATGCCACTTGAACCTTCCCTGTCTGTTCTCTTTCCATTTAGGCTTCTGTCTGGGTCAAGAAGCCTCGCACCTCAGGCCTGGGCTGTGTACTTGCCGTGTCTGAGAAACCCATCCTTCATCCATGTGATTCACTCACTGCAGTGGGCCAGGAATCCAGGACTCATTCCACCTTCCAACCTTTCAACATGAGTCCAAAGGCAGAATGAAGTCCTGAATCTTCAGGGCATCCTTTGGAGTAGCTATTGCTCACCTCCTTCTCAGCTCCTAGTCATCCACTCTATAGGGATTTGAGATAAAACAAGTAGAACTTCCATCTTACCTATGGGTCTTTACCTCGGCTGTCCCTTTATCTCTGATCCTCACCTTCATTTCCACTCCCTGTGAGGCAGGACTCAACTCACCAGGCTTTTCTGCACAGAGGAGTCACCCCTCCCTCTCTGTCCCTTAGGTGGCCTGTCCTTATTGGATCTGCTGATCTACTGCAAGCTCCACAGTAGCAGAGCTCTCGTCCACTCCTGCAACCACACAGAAGGGTCTCAGTATTTACGACGGACTGAATGAATGGACGTCTGTGAGTCTGCAGGCATGGGCGGAGAAGTTTTCTCATCACGAAGATAGAACCTTGTCTCTGCATAGGAGAGAGTTGCGAGCCACACTGCTAGGGGCTGTATGCACTAAGGACCGATAGTAAATCCCTTCTACTCTGATGCCATATACAATTATCTGGATAATCAGGGAAATGGAGTTAATTATTAAAATAAAAGCAGGGTGGGCCGGGATGTAGGTCACTTTGCAGAGCGCTTGCCTGGTGTGCATCTGGGAGTCCCGGGTTTGAGTCCAGCACCGCATACACCAGGAGTGGTGGTTGGGGTACGCCCCAGCACCCTGCACTCAGGAGGGTGGTCGCAAGTTCAAGATTATCGTCCACTATTTTGCATGGTTAAGGCTAGCTTGGGCTACATGAGAGCCTGTTTCAACAAACCCAGAACCAACCAACCAACCACACAACCCTCGCCCCCCACAGTGCTTAGAGTTTAGAGTTTCTTTCCTGGAATGTTTTTGAACCAGAAAGATCTTAAGATGGTCATGTTGGCCCACCCCTGAGAGCACTTGGAAGAAGGAGAAAGGAGGTTGAGGTTAAAGCCAGCTGGGGCTTCATATAGCAAGGCCCTGCGTCAAAAAAACCTAAGTAACACCAAAAAGAAGGAACAGTGGTCCTGGGATGGCTCCGTACCAGCTTGGAGACGGGATGAGAGCAAGACAATGTCACCTAGACTTCTCACGAGGCCTTTGAGACCAGGTCTCAGGTTGGTCTAGGGAGCATTTTCCCACTAACTAACCAAGAAGCAAGTTTCTGAAAGGTGACCTCATTCTGCATTTCACAATATATGTGTCATACACACAGCCTTGCTGCGAAGCATTTCCTGTAAACATTTACAATGGTTTGATGGCTCTGGGGCCAGTCCCTAATGGTTCCCGGAAAGACTTTTCTGACTGAGAAAAGAGGGGTCCTCTATGCTGGCCACGCACTGGACACTGGAGGGGGTAATTACCCAGGCGGGGTCAGAGCCGGTGTGATCCTCCCTGGAGGTGCCTGGGGGCCGCTGCGGTATACTTTCCCAGAAGCTTTCTGCAAAGCTGCTGAGGTTTTGGCAGGGCGGAGGCCACAGGGTTTGGAGGCCCCAGGGTCCCATGTGACAGATAAACAGACCCAGCCCGTGGCAGAGGCTCAGCATTTCCCTGGGGCTCCTAACACCCATCCTGACTGGCCCGATTGGTGCTAGGAGGCTGTGGCACCTGATCTTGGAAACCAAACCCCATGCTCTCACCATTGGGATGCCCCACCTGTCACGTCTTCTTGGAAAAGGAGACGCAAAGAAGACAGGTGAGCTTTGAGCTGGGGCGGAATCCTGCCTGCCCGAGGGCACCACGTCTCGTTCCTTGCATTCCTTTCCGGAACAACTGCATGAATTCCCACAACTGCGGTGGCCACAAACAACATAGGCCCTTGCAGTTCTGAGGGCCGGAAGTCTGAAGTCATGGTGACATCAGAAGCACAATCCGTGTCCCCCGGAGAGGCCCTGAGGCTGAATCCAGGCTTGGCTAGCTCAGCTCCCAGGAGTTCTTTGGCCTGTGGCTACTGCTCAGCAATTGCTGGCCTGTCTTCTCATGGCCTGTCCTAGTCATCTTACTCTGCGGTCTTTCTTAACCACATTTGTCACTGTATTTAGGGCCCACCTTGGGAATCCAGCATCTCTTTTCAGCATTCTTTATTATTTTATTTTTATTTGTTTATTAGAAAGAGAGAGATGGGTGCGCCAGGGCCTCTAGCCACTGTAAAGGAACGCCAGATGCATGCACCACCTTGTGCATCTGGCTTATGTGGGTTCTGGGGAAATTGAACCCGGGTCCTGAGGCTTTGCAGGCAAGCACCATAACCACTAAGCCATCTCTCCAGCCCTGTTTCCGGTGCTCTTAACTGTATCACATCTGCAAAGGCATTCCCCCCCCCAAATAATGTCATCTTCCCAGGTTCTGGGTGGCTGGGGAGTGGGGGGCATCACCATACAACTTAGTACACCCCAGTGATGGAGAAAAAGAGCCAGCCTGCTCTGCTTAGACTGATCTAGTTGTATCAGAACGTATTGTCCAAAAGGAGAAGGTTAAAGGTTACCAAGTCATGAGGAATAAAGGGATGCGAGGTACTGCACGCTGATGGAAAAGAGGAAGAGTGCTGTGCTGCGGGGCGTGAGATTTTGCTGGGTTCTGGGCCTGAAACCTGTTACTAAGTGGCTGGACCATGTGGCTGCACATCACAGATGGACCTGAGATCACCCCTAAAGTGTGGGCCTAGGCTCTGCGCTGTTCACACCACCTGAGATCCCATTGGGAACGCAAGCTGGAAGGTTCCATTTTTTTCCCCCCCACCCCTCCAAGAGCCCATGGGGACCATGCCTTTGGACACTGGAAAAAGCCATAGACTAGATCCTCTCCGGCAACTTTGACCTCCAAGAGGTTAAACAGGACGGTGATGTTGGATACATGACCCCAGGCATCTCTAAGCAGTCCACAGTCCACACGCTCAGATCGAGGCACTCTTGTCGTTAGGTTCCATCTATGACGGCTCAGCAAGGGGCAAGTCTGGGTGGAGGCTGATTGGGGGGGGCGTGGCGCCTGGAACTGGGGTAAGTATAGCACGAGGGCCCAAGACCCTGAGAGAAGGGGCTGGCAAAGAGTGGCAATGGCAGGGAAATTCTGGAACTGTTCTTGGTAACTCATACCCAGGATTCTTTATGTACTTAGGACACCAGGAGAGCAGAAATTCCAGAAAACAGAACAAAATCAGTATGTTTTGTGTCATTTGGAGAAATAAACTGTTATTTGATAGGGTGACTTTTTTTTTTTTTTTGACTTGTTTAGGTGGGTGAGTGGTAGGAGTGCATATAATCTTTGCAGTGTTTGGGGTTTCTGGTCCTCCGCTGTTCAACACAGCAGCTGCTGACCCCTTATAAGTACTTAGAACTTGGCTGGTGCAAGTTAAGATGTTCTGTGTGTTTGGAGTATATGCCATGTTTAGGTGGAAAATAGGATGTAATGTGTAAGTTTCTGTTGATTGTGAGATGAAATTATATTTTTGTATAACCTAAGGCTCCTGGAACTGTATAATAATAAATAATAATAATAATAATAAATAATAATAATAAAATAACTGTATAATAATAAATAATAATAATAATAATAATAAAATAATAAAAAAATAAACTTAGATGGTAAACTCATATGAAACTGCCAGGCATGGTGGTACATGCCTATGATCCTAGCGCTGAGGAGGCAGAGTCAGACAGATCCCTGGAACTTGCTGACCAGCCAGTCTAGCTGAATAGGTGAGCTCCAAGCCAATGAGGGACCCTGTCACAAAAAAAGGTGGACCGAGCTGGAGAAGTGGCTTAGCGGTTAACACTGTGAAACCTCAGGACACAGGTTCAATTCCCCAGGACCCACATAAGCCAGATGCACAAGGTGGCGCATGCATCTGGAGTTCATTTTCAGTGACCGGAGGTACTGGTGTGCCCACACTCTCTCTCTCTTTGCCTCTTTCTCTCTCTCTCTCTCTCTCAAATATATAAATAAATAAACTTAAAAAAAAAAAAAAGAGGTGGGGACTGGGTGTGGTGGCACACGCCTTTAATCCCAGCACTTGGGAGGTAGAAGTAAGAGGATCACTGTAAGTTTAAGGCCACCCTGAGAGTAGATAGTGAATTCTAGGTCAGCCTGGGCTAGAATGAAACCCTACCTCACACACACAAAAAAGTGGACAAGTATACGCAAGGAATAACACCTGGTGCTGTCTTCTGGTCTCAACATGCATGTACACCCCCCCACAAGAACATGTATGTGCAAGCACACCCCTCAAATAATAAAACAAAATAATGCATTTTCTGCATAGTTTCTTTTTCTTTTAAAATATGTCTCCTTAAGGCCAGCTGTGGTGGTGCACACCTTTAATCCCAGCGCTCGGGAGGCAGAGGTAGGAGGATTGCAGTAAGTTCGAGGCCACCCTGAGATTACATAGTGAATTCCAGGTCAGCCTGGGCTAGAGTGAGACCCTACCTCAAAAAAAAAAAACAAAAACAATTTGGCTCCTTAAAAATTCAAAATGAGCATATGGCTCAGCTTAGTAGCCATTGGCCAGCATCTTCCTAGACATTGAGTCCTGCCCTTGCAGGGCCGCTATGCAAAAAGGCTGGGCCCCTGATCTTTCAAACAAGTGTGTCCAGTGATATAATTCTGCATCTGCTTGTACTTATCAAAAGAGGTGGGATTCTAGCCAGGCATGGTGGTGCCCGCCTTTAATCCCAGCTCCCGGGAGGCAGAGGTAGGAGGATCACCCTGAGTTCGAGGACAGCCTGAGACTACAGAGTGAATTCCAGGTCAGCCTGGGCTAGAGTGAGACCCTACCTTAAAAAAAAAAAAAAAAAAAAAAAAAAGAAGAGAAAAGAAAAGAAAAGAAAAGAAAAAACAACCTCAAAAGAGGTGGGATTCTAAATCTCATGCTAAATAATAGCTTCCTGAAATGGGCTAGTTTCTAACTACGCCACTCTCATTTCATAACTATGTCACTTTGGCAAGATATTTAACCTCTGAATCTGTCCTTTTCACTGATAAGGTACAGGTTTGTAAAGTGACATTGAGCTTTAGACACCTGACAGGTACTCTACATAATGACCAGTACATTGGTCCCACCCCGTGGCCACATCCAAATAGGACATGAGAACACTGTGGTTTGGGCGTTCAGTAGACGCTCAGACTTGTGTTGTTTTGAACTGAATCTCATGATGGGTAAGAAAGTGGGGGTTCCTCACTGAGCCTGCTGAAGTTCCTGTCTCCATCCCAGGGCCAGGCGTCCGAACCTCGCTGAAGAGTCAGAGATGCTTAAGGCCAAGGAAGCACTGGGGAGTCCGTAAAACTCAGCGGGAGGCTTGCCCTTGAGAGTTGTCCTTCAGACATGAGACTAGAGATGAGCCACACCAGGCTGGGACAGGAGATGACAACCTCTGACCTCGTCTCTGATGCCCCCCAAAACCAAGCAGCTGTTTGTCATTTGTCACTGTCAGCCAGTGTGTTCCCTCACCTTCTCCCTCCTTCCCTCCTTTTTGTGTCCTTTCTCCTTATCTCTCCTTCCCCTCCTCCTTCTCTTTCTTCTTTCTCTGTTTATTCCAGAATACATCATATATACAAGTCCCTCTACCACTTTCCTACCAGATCTTTCCCAGGTCAGCCCCCTCAGGCCTTCTCTTGCTTGATCAACTCAGATTACCTCACATACAGAGGCAAAATATTTCCACTGAGAATTTTCTAGCTTTTTACTCTGGAGGCGCACCTAAAAATTTGTGGCCACGGTTTTTCAATGATGACAGCTATTCTCAGGCCGTCTTCACTGATTTCCTTCAATGTTTCCAAAACACGATGGTAACTAAAAGAAGCCAGCCAAAAAATGGTCGCATCTTGAATGTATGACATGTCCCGAACAGGGAAATCCAGAGAGACAGGTAGTAGATCAGTAATTTCCTGGGACTGAGGAGTGGCAGGGAGGGACTGCGAATGGGTTCAGGGTTTCCTTGAGGGGATGATGAACGTAAGCTGGTATTAGTGGTGGTGGTTGCACAAGCTTGTGAATATGCACATATATATATATATATATATATATATATATATATATATATATATATATATTGGCTTTTGAGGTAGGGTCTCACTCTAGCCCAGGCTGACCTGGAATTCACTATGGAGTCTCAGGGTGGCCTCGAACTCACGGCGATCCTCCTACCTCTGCCTCCCGAGTGCTGGGATGAAAGGCGCGCGCCACCACAACCAGCATCTTGTGAGTATATTAAAGCCCACTGAATTATACATTGCAAAAGGGTGACTCTGTGGAATGTGAATTGCATTGTAATAAGATAAAGATGAATTCAACAAAGTAAGAGGAAGTTAGGTAGCCAGTCAGGAGGGAAGAGCACCAGAGAGAGAGCACCATGCCTGCCCGCTTCAGCAGAACCAGCCTATCCAATCAGCTCTCTCAACCCCACTCTGGAGCCAGCCCCTAACTCAGAGCCATCAAGACTCACCTGAGTCTGAGGGTAAAACCCAACCCAATAAGATTACATATAGACCCTTACCAGGTGGGCAAGCCCTCTTTGTGTTGGATATTCATCTCTCCTGAACTTCCAGATTCCTGCCCTGATAAGCCCAGCCTGGGATGAGGGGAGACCCCAAACCCTACTCCCACATGGGCTCTCTACTCCTTCCTGCCTTGCAACATGGCAGGACCTCTCTGCACCTTCTTCTCTTTCCTCTCTCAACCACTTTTCATGGTCCTTCCAGACCCATGCTCACTTCCCTCATGGCCTCTCTGACCATGTGAGGGGGTCCATTTCCTGCCCCTTGGTGCCATCCTTCCCTGAATAAATGTAATAATTTAATAACTATTCTTCTCAATCTTGCTTTATCCCAATTCTTTGGTAAAAAAAAAAAAACAGACACAAACTCAGGGTTTAGAGTTTAAAGACTCTTTCTGAACCCTAAAACCCCATCACAAAAGCACCCTGGCAGGAGCTCCAGGTGTTAGTGGAGCCCAGCCCTCCCCTGCCCCCAGGTACTGCCACCATGTGACTGAGGTGGCCTGGCAGTAATGTCTCTTAGAGAAAATGGCATTTGGAGCGACAGGAATAGGATCAATCCTAGTGTTTACCACTAACTGGTTGGTGACTGGGCATGTTAATGTTAAACTGTGTCTTCATTTCCTCATCTGAGAATGGATCATTACAAAGGTAACAATGAGATTTTGTATGTAAAGTGCCTAAGAACTTAAATGTAAAATACAGGTGTGGGAAATTTAATCACCTCCATCTTTGGACCCCTTTGTCCCCTTCGAAGATTTCACTTGCTGTTCTTCTGAACTCCTTACCAGCAAACCCAAGGTCAATCAAATATCCATTTCTCCTGTCTTACCTCAAGCTGCAGGAGAGAAATCACAGCCATGTGGGCTGGGGCCGTGAGAAACCAATCATCTCCCCACTCAGTGGAACACCTTCTTCGGGGATCCACAGTCTTCTTGGTTATTTCTCTCTTGTTGAAACTTAAGGACTGTTTCCAACCACCACTCAAGATCCGTAGCCCATTGTCAAACCATCTCTTTTAGCACATAACCTTGTCTCCCACTCAGAGAGCAGTGTCAGGTCACCAGACACGAGCATCTTCAATTTCTGTCCAATGTCTATGGACGAATGTATCTCCTCCCTACCTCCCTCTAGTTCAAGGTTCATCCCTGTCTCAGTGCTGTGGATTGTACCTTTTTCCAGACACCCAGGACTGACCCTTCTCTCAGTGGCTTCCTAGGGCCCTAGGGTCCCTCTTCATGGTCTCAGATGTAGGTGCTCTCTACCTCTTCCCACCCTGGTCTGGGATCTACCTGATTTTTGACCTCTTGCTTCCTGCCCTACTCTTGGCCAGGTCTTATATAAACAGCTTCTCTGGTTTTGACCTTTCACACTCAATTGATGTAGATTTGTCTCCCTTGCATCAGGCCTGATTCCCCACTACCCTCCATGAAAAGGGTCAGAGGGATTTAGATAAGATTCCCATTGCATGTATTTTACTCCTCATTACCTCTTCAAGATCAATTTGTCACAAAAATCTAGTTTCTAGGGGGCTGGAGAGATTGCTTAGTGGTTAAGGCATTTTCCTGAAAAGCCAAAGGATCCCAGTTCGATTCTCCAGGACCCACGTAAGCCATATGCACAAGGGGGCACATGCATCTGGAGTTTGTTTACAGTGGCTAGATGCCCTGGGATGCCCATTCTCTCTCTCTTTCTCTCTGCCTCTTTCTCTCTCTCATAAATAAATAAAATATATTTTTAAAAAGCTAGTTTCTAGGATCCTGAAAAGCAATGAGATCTGATGATAATTTTGGGACCATTGGATTGCATATAAGTAGGTCAGCTTCCTGCCAGTGTGGGAAAGCTGCTCATGAAATCAAGCTTAATCAAAAATCAATTAGTAGCCGGGCGTGGTGGCACATGCCTTTAATCCCAGCACTCGGGAGGCAGAGGTAGAAGGATCGCCATGAATTCGAGGCCAGCCTGAGACTACATAGTGAATTCCAGGTCAGCCTGAGCTAGAGTGAAACCCTACCTTGAAAAAAAAAATCAATTAGTAAGCAAGACAATTTTCATACCCATTCCTTTGCAGGCTTTGTACAGCTTTTTAGCATCTCGATCCACATCAGAACCACGGTGGCTTCTCTCTTTGGCCTGGAGGAAATAATTCAAAAGGTGAGATAAATAAGGTAATCATTCTTTTTTTTTTTAATTACTTTTTTTGAGGCAAGCCCACCACACTGGCCTTTTTTTTATGAGAGAGAGCAAGAGTGAACAAGAGGGAGACAATTGGTGCCCCAGGGCCTCCACCCACTGTAGTTAAACTCCAGACATGTGCGCCACCTTGTGTGCATGTGTGACCTTGCACATGCGTCACCTTGTGTGTCTGGCTTATGTGGGATCTGGAGAATTGAACATAGGCCCTTAGGCTTTGTAGGCAAGCTCCTTAATTGCTAAGCCATCTCTCCACCACCCTCTTTCATTTTGATTTTTCTCTAGCCCATGTAGTCTCAGGCTTGCCTCCAACTCATAGCAAACCTTCTACCTCAACATCCCCAAATTCTGGGATTAAAGATGTGCCTGGCTAAAGTAATCATTCTTAAGTTAGTTCTGCTGAAAGTGTGGCTAACTGGAAGACAAAACATTCATCCAAACAAAATCGTCTGGGGGAATTTGGGCCCCGGAGAGATGGCTGGTACTCCTTGGGGCCAGCTGGCCGTGGTGATCACAGAAAAAAGAGTCCCCTCTGTTCTCAAGGACAATGGGCCTGGCCAGTTCTGTGATAAGCAATTTTTATGTCAATCCCATCTTTGTGTGTCTCTCAAGCAGAACAATACAGTGGTCCAATGTCCTGGAATACTCCTTCTCCACCCTAGATATACACACACGTCTATCCAGGGGACAGGATTGGCTGGCCAGAAGCTGAAGTCTCTGAGATCTTATTACAGACTCCTTTGCTGGCCTGGGTATGTGCCATCTATTCAGAATGGCATTGTTTAGCTTGTCAGAGACTCATGAACCAGTCAGAGCATAACTTTTTTTAAAAAAAATTCTTTTTATTTCTTTGCTAGGGGAGAGAGAGCGAGAGAGCAAGTGAGCTTACATAAGACACACACACACACACACACACACACACACAGAGAGAGAGAAAGAGAGAGAGAGAGAGAGAGAGAGAATGGGTGTGTAGGGCCTCTAGCCACTGCAAATGAACTCAGTCTTATACCACTTTGTGCATCTGGCTTTACATAGGTACTGGGAAATTGAACCCCGATTGTTATGCATTACAGGCAAGTGCCTTAACCTCTGAGCCATTTCTTCATCCCAAGAGCCTATTTTTTTGACATTCAGTTCTCTTTGGGGAGCTTTCTATGTATGCACTGAGCTGTATTTCAATACATGCGTCAGCCTGTGCACAGTTACTTACAACGGTATCCTTATTATTTGGTATTTTTGTTGTTGTTTTCTATTACCCAGTCATCCTATTAGGTTTTTACTTAGATACTTGAAAAAGCAACTTTATTAGCACTAAAGTGGAAAGCCAGCATTGTTTGCTTAGCCACTATAAATGTCCAGATGGGAGGTTAATTGCTGTTAGGCAGCTGGTATCCTTGAACACATCGGAGCTTTCTCTTTGCCTGGCTTCAGCTCCGTGGGGAGACATGTACCCACATTATTTCCTTCAGCGAAGGCCGCCTCAAGTGCTACTGCTCACACCGCCCCATGCCACTCTCTCTCCCTCCTTGCATTCTCCATGGTGCCCACGGCAGTGACAAGCAAACCATATGTGGGCTTAGAGGGCCCGTGGTATCTGTCTGCCTGGCACAGTGTTACTATGCCTTTGGGGGCTGACTCCTGTCTGAATTCACAGGGCTCCCACGAGGGGTGTCCGTCATAAGGTGTGAGCACAGTAATCCTGTTCTTGGTCAGCAGTGTGGGTGCGTGATCTGTCACTCTGGCCATCATGGTCGGTTCAGGAGTGGGGATGAAGTCCAAACAGGCTTAATTAGAATCTTTCTCTTGGTTGATATACTGAGAGAGGCGAGTGTCTCCCCCTACAGAGCTTGCTGAGCTGAGCGACTATCTAGGGCTATTGGTGACCCTTGTCCATTATATAAAGGAGACAGTGACAGACAGAGAGAGAGAGAAGGAGGAGGAGGAGGGAAGAGGAAAGGAGGAGAGGGCACAGGAAGGGAAAGAGAATAATATCCTCAAATTTAGCAGGCCCATATCCTTGCATTTTTCCACTTCATTAACTACACACTTCCTTTGGCTAAGAGAACACGCATTGGATTTCTGCCTTGCAAACCAAGGCATCTTGATTAATGTCCGTGGTCTGAAGGAGGTCTCCATCAATGGAGAATGACAGGTTTCAAGAGCCAAAGGTGTCTTTGGGCCACCCAATACCCCAATGCCCTCTGAATGGGGAAGCATGGGTCATCTTGAAGCATCTGAAACAAGCTGGGAGGGGTCTGACACTGCCGTGTGCCAGTCACCTTACAGACTTTGCTTCGTTCTTCCTAGAGGCATGAGTACTAGGGTGAGGAATCCTGGCCTCAGACTGTGAACCATCCTGCCACTCACCCCATTTACACCTCCGGTCTTCCGTTCACACAGAGGGCTGACATGTCCCATTCTCCTTACACGAGTCAGTCACATGAGGGGGGCTGAGAAAACCTCTGCTTTTGAGGGTTTATTGACACGACCAGTCACATGATTTACAGGGCTCAGTACAAAGTGAAAGCACTAGGCACTCTGCCCAAAAACCATCAAGGATTTGACCCAATGTCAGACGGGTGAACGTGGGCCCTGATCATGGGCCCTGTGACCAGACAGTGTCTACTTATGGAGCCCACCCTACATTTTGCTCAAATTCTAGGGTGGAGGGTTCTCTGAGGGTGCAAGTAGCAGTCTTGGAGGAAGACACGGGGACCTTGGTTTTCATCCGAAGCACACTGGAAGGCTGGGGAAGGAAGGCTGCATCGAACCAGGATGGCAGAAATCTCCTGCACAGGCTCACTTCCAAATTGTTCTAGAGGTCAAGTTAGCTTCATAAATTCCTATCCATTCCACTTGACAACTGACAGGTAGATGCTGAGCCAGTGGGCGCTGGAAATGGCTTTACAGTCAGACTCTGCCTGAGGGTCCCAGGGGCCAGGTCATACTTGCCAAGCCCAGCTCTGACCGGGCTGCTGCTCCTCAGAAGGGCTCCTCTCCCTCCTTGGCACGAAGAAGCTGTGAGGGCTGTCAGAGCCTTGTCGGGGATCCCCTGGCCAGGTCATGGCTGAGTAGGAGCCAGGGCTAGAATCAGGACTTCATTACTCTGGGCTAGAAGTGGCATTCCTACCCTCACCCCCTTCCTGTTTTCTTAAGGCCATTCCATGATACAAATACTATAGAGCTATTGCCGATGGGTGGGAAAAAGAACCCTTTGTATATCCCCAATTGTTTGCTAGTCTGAGGTTGAAAGTGGAGTCTAAGTGTCCTTTGATTCAAACTCACGCTGATAGCTGGGATGTGGTGGGAGAGTGTGGAGCTGAGCGCTAAGCATGGAGACAATGTTGGGACTTCTCTATTTTTACTTTTGTGTCTGTCGTAAAATGAGGGCAGAGCCTCTCTATATGAGAGGCATCACTATGGACAGGACGGGTTGTGGTCACTGGTCCCTGGCTCCTTATAGGAACCTCTTAGCTATGTTGGTTATTGTTTTTAACCCACTTGAGAAGGGAATGTTCCTCATAACAGCAGGATCTTTAATGCTGGAGTGAAGGAATCATGCTGAGGGAGGGAGAGAGAGAAAGAGAGATAGAGGGGAGTACAGGCTAGTAGCATACACCTGGGATCCCAGCTAGGCTGATGATGCAGGAAGATCTCAAGTTCAAGGCCTACCTGGGCTACAGAATGAAGGCTAGCCTGGGTAAATTAGTGAGACTCTATCTCAAAATTAAAGATAAAAAAAAATGTTGGAGGGCTGGAGAGATGGCTTAACGGTTAAGCGCTTGCCTGTGAAGCCTGAGGACCCCGGTTCGAGGCTCGACTCCCCAGGACCCAACTTAGCCAGATGCACAAGGGGGCTCACACGTCTGGAGTTCGTTTGCAGTGGCTGGAGGCCCTGGCGCGCCCATTCTCTCTCTCTCTGTCTCCCTCTTTCTCTCTCTGTCTGTCGCTTTCAAATAAATAAATAAAAATAATTTAGAAAAATGTTGGAGATGTTACTCAGTGGCAAAGCACTTGCCTAGTATGTGCCAGACAGACCTTGGATTCAACCCCTAGTATAAATAAATAAACAGAGGAAGAGCGAGAGAGAGAGACTGGAATGTTCCCTCTGTGCGGCTGGCTCTGTCTCCACAGTGACTGTGCTCATCAACCTTCAGCATGTCCCCAAGTGGGTACTCTGGCTGTCCTGGGTCTCCTTCGGAGATGTTGGGACAAGTTCTCCTCTGGAATGTATAGGGAGCTGCCATGCCTATTGTTCATTGTTGGTAAAAGGACAGCCGACTTTGGGGCCTCTGGCCTGTTTGCCAACCAGGAGATTTCATTTCTGAAACCTGAGGTCACAGAGCAGGACTCCATACAATGAGGACATGAGTCACATGCAGAGTGGTGGCAAGAGGTCACACACAGTGGACAGGCTCTGAGTGACCAACGCAGCTACTCCGCCTGCTTGGAGAGGCAGGGCGACATACTTGCTTTCTTTGTTTTTAGCAGGCCTGGCACCACTGACATTCAGGAAACAAAGATGGCTAAACAAAGTAAGAGTGGTTATGAAAGTTTGGGCTCCAAACCACAGGAATTCTGGTTTGAATGTGGTTCTGCCACTCTGTGGCCCTGTGACCTCGGGCCGTTTATCTGTGACTCAGTTTCTTCATCTGCACAATCGTGGCGGGGTGTCTTGCTTCCAAGGTCAAGGCTCTGATGAGATAACATTTCACGGGCTAGGTTTACTCAGAATGATTCATTCAAATACCAAATAACTACTGTGACTAGTGCACAGATGTTAGCCCTTTCCTACTTCTTTGGACCATCTCTTGCTCTTCTGTCTTGTAATGAGGTAATGCGACAGTTCAGAAAGTGATATCTATGAATATTTCAGTTGTGTGCTTTTTTGAGTTTGTGTCTCGCATAGCCCAGGCTGTCCTCAATCTCACTATGTAGCCAAGGATTACCTTGAACTCCGGATCCTCCGGCTTTTGTCTCACAAATATTGAAATTACAAATGTGTGCACCATGTCAACAAATGAAGATATACAGACATATAGGTTTTACATTATATATATTTTGATACACATATATTTAAATACATAACACTGTGTATTTATGTATGCATATATCTCACAGTGCCCAAAACAATATCATAATTTATAGCACTTGATTGCTGAAAATATAATAGCCAAGGCAAGTACATTATAAAAGGCTACTAGCCGGGCGTGGTGGTGCACGCCTTTAATCTCAGCACTCGGGAGGCAGAGGTAGGAGGATCGTTGTGAGTTCGAGGCCACCCTGAGATTCCATAGTGAATTCCAGGTCAGCCTGGGCTAGAGTGAGACCTTACCTCGAAAAACCAAAAAAAAAAAAAAAGGCTACTGGATTAGCATCTGGGTCTTGCCACAGTAATTTCCTGCTCTGCTTGTCCACTCTATTATGTCATCCATTATTTAAATAATGAAAAACACAAGAGTTATTTACTTGTGAGCGAGCAAAGTCTCCTTTTAGTTGTTACCGTCAATGCTTATTTTAAATGTTCGCTTACAATTCTGATTAACTAGATAATAAAGTATTATTTCTATTGGGAAAAAATAGGCTTTCTAGTCAGGCTGAGTTTGAATTCTAGATGATTGCTTCTTAGCTATGTGACCTTGGGCAAGTCGGAGAGTTTCTCTGGCTGTAACTTCCTCATGGTAATGGTGTTGCTAGTGCTGCCTACCTCGTAAGACCCTTGTGAGAAAAAGCCCACCAGAACACGAGTCTAACTAATATCAATGACATTTGTGGATAACAGCTCAGCAAGAAACTCTGGGGACTATTTCAAAACCCTTTCATGCATGAGAAAATTTCACCTTGTAAATGACACTGGAAGGATCCGTTTTTCCTCCACCCTGTCCAGTGTGGCCGCAGGCTTGTAATCACATATTCTACATAGGGTAGTAAAATGGTCAGTGGTTCTGATAGTGGCCTAAGAAAACACCCCACCACTGCAGGTGTTAAGTTTCTCCTTGACAAGCGTGAGACTTCACACCTCAGTGTGTGTGTGTGTGTGTGTGTGGACCTCGTGGATTACCTGGCAGTTGCTCGTTGTCACCCAGCACCTCTGGCTCAGAATGGGCACCAGCACTACTCACTCTACCAAAGGCACTGCCTAGTACTGGATATCCGGGGCTTTCGTCTTGGGGTTTTAGTCCTTTTACATGGGACCCCTGTGTTTCTGTCTGAGACAAGGAAGCGATGAGTGCGTTGTTCTTGAGGGAGGACATGCCAGGATCCCAGGAAGCAGTAGCAGATGGGCGAGATGACTCAGGGATGTCCCTGCTGGTAACTGCCAGGGAGGAAAGTGGACTCTTGTATCAAGTCACTGACACCCCAGTCTGAAGGCCAGAGAGCAAAAGGAGACACTTCTCAAAGGCCTTCTCTCCTAATCCGAGGAAGTGGACACTGTGATGGACGTCACCATTTTAGGACACTCTTCCAAGTTGGCTTCTGGGGTGGAGTTTGCTTAGGGAATGATTTTCAATTTCAATTTGAATTGCTGGCTCTGTGTAGGACATAGTGACCATAATATTTTAGGACAGCCTTAGTGCTCCCGCTGAAGTACATTCAGACGCATCAGTCCTTAGTTCCTCATTTTCTGCTCGGGCATGCCAGCTTCTCAGAGCCCTCTCCCATCCCCCTCTCTTCCCTACCATCTGGCCAGGAGGAGGGAAAGCCAGCTCACCACCCACGGCCCCTCCTCCCGCTGGACAGTTGCCTGGATATCAAAGCCTCGACCCTCTCCGTTTTCCTTCCCTACCACCTGGCCATGCTAGGACCTGGGAAGGCCCCCAGGTATGGAAATCGAGAATACCTTGGGCCCAAGCCCACTCTTCCAGGCTCTTTCTTTCACAGTGCAGACACCTCCTCTAAGAGGATAGATATAAAAGCCCCCAGATACCATTTTAGACCATTCTTTCTGGCCCTCTTCCTTGAAGGTACATGCCTCTCTATCTCTCCCCTTCTGTCTCTGTTTCAGCCTTCCAGCTGGCTTTCTCCAAACTTATACCTTCCCTGTCTTAATATTCTATAGCATTCTCTCTGCCTTCTCCCTCAGAGTCCCTTCCTATACACTTCCTGCCTTTTCCAAGCCACCCAACTAGCCACCACCATGCGCACATACCTAAACTTGCTCCTTGCCTACTCTAGTCCAGGTTTTGCTAATACCCCTGGGCCAGTTGCAAGCACCATGGTGAAGGTTGATTTGTTACCTGCCTAGCTGGGCTTTCTCTCCCACTCCCCCTGGCCTGCTCCCCACCCGCTCTTACACTGTGCCCCTCTGAGCCAATAATAAAATGTATTTTTTTACAAAAAGAAAAAACTATTTGTATGAGAGAGAGAGAGAGAGAGAGAGAGAGAGAGAGAATATGAATGTGCATGCCAGGGCCTTCAGCCAGTGCAAACAAACTTCAGATGCATGTGCCCCCTTGTGCATCTGGCTTACGTGGGTCCTGGGGAATTGAACTTGGGTCCTTAGGCTTCCCAGGCAAGTGCCCTAACTGCTAAGCCATTTCTCCAGCCAAAAATGTATTAAAATTTTTTTTGTTACTTTTATTTATTTATTTGAGAGCGACAGACAGAGAGAGAAAGAGGCAGATAGATAGATAGATAGAGAGAGAATGAGAATAGATGTGCCAGGGCCTCCAGCCACTGCAAATGAACTCCAGACGTGTGCGCCCACTTGTGCATCTGGCTAACATGGGTCCTGGGGAATTGAGCCTCAAACCAAGGTCCTTAGGCCTCACAGGTAAGTGCTTAGCCACCCCCAAAATGTATTTTTGAGGTAGGGTTTCACTCTTGCCTAAGCTGACCTGGAACTCACTCTGTAGTCCCAGACTGGTCTCAAACTCACAGCGATCCTCTTACCTCTGTCTCCTGAGTGCAGGGATTAAAGGCCTGTGCCACCACACCTGGCTATAAAACATGTTCTTTTTCTAAAAAAGCATTTTTAGCCGGGTGTGGTGGTGCACGCCTTTAATCCCAGCACTCGGGAGGCAGAGGTAGGAGGATTGCCATGAGTTGGAGGCCACCCTGAGACTCCATAGTGAATTCCAGGTCAGCCTGGGCTAGAGTGAGACCCTACCTCAAAAAACCAAAAAAAAAAAAAAAAGGCACTTTTATTTTTATTTATTTATTTGAGAGAGGGAAATAGAGAGAGGGGGAGGGAGAGAGTAGGTGCTCCAGGGCATCTAGCCACTGCAAACGAACTCCAGAGACATGCATCACCTTGTGTATCTGGCTTACATGGGTCCTAGAGAATGGAACCTGGGACCTTTGGCTTTGCAGGCAAGTACCTTAACTGCTAAGACACCCCTCCAGCCCAAATATATATTCTTTTATTGCAACAAAGATGTGATCCCAGAACCTGTGTCTTAACCTGTACAGGGCTGCATCAAGATTGGAAAATGCGAGCACATTGTTGGGCACGATGGCCATGCCTGTCATCCTAGCACTCAGAAGGCTGAGGCAGGAAGATGGCTGGCATTTGAGACCACTTTGGGCTGTATGTAATAAGTCCAAAGGCCGTCGAGAGATGCAATGTCTCAAACAAAATATAGAGAGGATTGGGAGCCAGGTGTGGTGGCACAAGACTTTAATCCCAGCACTCGGAAGGCAGAGGTAGGAGGATTGCTGTGAGTTCAAGGCCATCTTGAGACTACATAGTGAATTCCAGGTCAGCCTGAGCTGAGTGAGACCCTACCTCAGAAAACCAAAAAAAAAAAAAAAAAAAAAAAAAAAAAGCAGAGAGGGAGAGAGGGAGAGAGGGTTGGGGTCATGGTTCAATATTAAGCACTTGCAATCCATATGTGAAAACCTGAGTTTTAGCTCCAGAACCCACATAAAAGTTAGACACACATGGACTGGAGGAATGGCTTAGCAGTTAAGGCACTTGCCTGCAAAGCCTAAGGACCCATGTTTGATTCTACAGGTCCCACGTAAGCCAGACACACAAGGTGATGCGCGTGTCCAAGGTCACACATGTGCACAAGGTGGTGCATACATCTGGTGTTTGGTTACAGTGTCTGGAGGTCCTGACACACCAATTTCTCTCTCTCTCTCTTTTGCACACTCTAGCTCTCTTGCATAAAAAAAAAGGGCCAGTCTGTTGGGCTTGCCTCAAAAAACAGTCAGTCACTAGCACACATTTGTAAGCCCAGCATATTTATGGATAAGAAAAGAGATGAAGACAGGAGAAATCCACTCCAAAGTTGTCCTGTGACCTCCACACATGCTGTGGCATGCGTGTGCCCACACTCACACATCTAAACATATACATATCATAC
This sequence comes from Dipus sagitta, assembly GCA_036346955.1. Taxonomy (NCBI): domain Eukaryota; kingdom Metazoa; phylum Chordata; class Mammalia; order Rodentia; family Dipodidae; genus Dipus; species Dipus sagitta. Next base: position 190,672,892 of record CM070771.1, read on the forward strand.
ACACACACACACACACCCCAAAAAAAAAACATGTTGGACAGAGCCATATGACTTAACTTAAAAATATATCACAAGCCTGGCTAGAGAGATGGTTTAGTGGTTAAGGCGCTTGCCTGCAAAGCCCAAGGACCCATATTCTACTCTTCAGGTTCCACATAAGCCAGACGCACAAGGGTGAGGCAGGCATGAGGTTGGACATGCCCACTAGGTGGTACAAGCTTCTAGCATGTGATTTCAGTGGTTGTGGTCCTGGCATGACAATGCGCTTTTTCTCTCTCTCTCTCTCTCTCAAATTAAATATGAAAAAAAAATATATATATATATCACAAGCCAATGAAACTTTCCTCTGAACAGGAGAGTTTAAACTTCCTTAAACTTAAACTTCCCTCTGTCTTTCCTCTTTTTTTCTTCCTTCCTTTTTCTCTTTTCAATTCCCTTCTTTTCTCTCTTCTCCCTTCAACAAACAGGTATTGATGAACCTTGGTGGACCACAAACTATCCCCAAGTGAAGGGGGACACAGCCATCTGTCCTCAGGTCAATGAATAGGTGTATAGATAAATAACAACCGCACTATGATATAGTAAGCACTGTGGGTGAAAATAATTAATAGGAGAAGGCTGGAGAGATGGCTCAGAGGTTAAGTCACTTGCCTGCAAAGCCTAATGATCCAGGTTCTGTTCCCCAATTCCCACGTAAAGCCAGGTATACAAAGTGGCACACGTGTCTGAAGTTTGTTTGCAGTGGCTAGAGGCCCTGGTATGCCCAGTCTCTGTCTCTGTCTCTGTCCTGTCTTTCTCTTTCTTTGTTTCTCTCTGCTTGCAAATAAATAAATATTAAAAAGTAAATAAATAGCAGGAATGGTGGCGCATGCCTTTAATCCCAGCACTCGGGAGACAGAGGTAGGAGGATTGCCGTGAGTTCAAGGCCACCCTGAGACCTCAGAGTGAATTCCAGGTCAGCCTGAGCTAGAGTGAGACCCTATCTCGAAAAACAAAAACAAAAACAAACAAAAAAAAGTAAATAAATAAATAATAGGAGAAAAGAATTTTCATGAAGGAAATGCTATTTGTGTTGGTATTTGAAAGGCGAGTGGGAGTTAGGCAAGGAAATACGTAGAAGAGATGTATGGCGTGAAGGGGGGCGTCATGTCCAGGAAAGGACAGCATCTTGAGGCTTTGCATGTGTGCGTGCTTACAGTGGTTTTTCTGTGTGCTGCTTCATTCTAAACATGACTGCATATAAAAGGGACATGAGTCTCCACAGCCTTAGCAGTGTGACCTACTGGGTTCAATGACTGCTTTGTCCTCTGGTCTCGGACCCCCTGCAAGCTGACCCATCTCTCAGCACCTTCGGTGTCTCATCTTTTTTTAAATTTTTTTTTTGTTCACTTTTATTTATTTATTTGAGAGTGACAGAGAGAGAGAGAGAGAGAGAATGGGCGCGCCAGGGCTTCCAGCCACTGCAAACGATCTCCAGACGCGTGCACCCCCTTGTGCATCTGGCTAAGTTGGGTCCTGGGGAATTGAGCCTCGAACCAGGGTCCTTAGGCTTCACAGGCAAGCGCTTAACCGCTAAGCCATCTCTCCAGCCCCGGTGTCTCATCTTCAAGGTGGACATGTAGGGGCTCAAGGTGTAGTGTGACGTTTGGGTGTGATCATGTCCAGGACAGAATGACACAGTGGCTGGATCACAGCTACCACTTGGTTGGTGGCACGTCGCAGGTGGGCTGCCTGGTGACAGAAGGATGTAAGAGTCATTTATGACTCTACAGTATTGTCAACATGTAATGGGAGTGGCACGGGGATGTTTAAGATTTCTAGCACAGTTCTCCAGAGGTCCTGGTTTGCTGTGATCTGCTCAGTAAACATTTGAAAGCCGTTGCCTGGTGTCCAGGCGGAGAGCCAGGCGGGCTCAGGAAGTGCAGGGCAGCTGAGGGCAGAGGCCTGTTGTCTGCTGACCTACCCAGAGCTGCATGAAGTCAAAGAATAAGCTGAGGAGCTTGAATATCAGGACCAACGTTAGAAGCAGGCACTGCCTGGGTCTACGGAGCGGAGGCAAGAGGGGGAGATGAAGGCTGAGCTGGGGGTAGCCGTGGGCATGCCCGAACCCTTCTCAAGTGGTGCCAGTTACCACTCCCAGTGCAAGTTCACGGCCCCTGGAGCCAATGTTGACAATTCTGAATAAAATTAACTTGCACAATTTTTTAAACAAAATTCTTTTTAAAATTGTTTTTATCATTTTATTTATTAGTTAGAGAGAGAGAGAGAGAGAATGGGTGCGCCACGGCCTCTAGCCACTGCAAACAAACTCCAGATGCATGCGCCATGATGTGCATCTGGCTAACGTGGGACCTGGAGAATCGAACCTCGGTTCTTGGGCTTCGCAGGGAAACACCTTAACCACTCAGCCATATCTCCAGCCCATTAAATAAAATTCTTATAAAAAAAAAAGTTAAACAGTTTTACTGAGGTATACTTGGTATACGATAAACCGAACACAATCAGAGGCATTTGAACATATCCGTACACCCATGGCCATGGAATTAGACACACACATCACCTCCACCGGTTTCCATGTGTCCTTTGAATTTGTGTTCTGGGAGCACTTAACATGAGTGCAACCTGCTTGACCAATTTTCAGTACGTAACAGAGTGTGGATGGCGTGTGGCGTGGTGCTGTCTGCTGGAAGTTTGTGAAGACTAGAAGGGCATAAGGCCGCTCGCAATTCCCAATATGTTTATTTCTTTGGGGTGACTGATTTCTGGCCTGACAAAATGTCAAATGTTTTCATACATAAAATGTCTAATTTTGTTGTTGTTGTTTGAGGTAGGGTCTCACTCCAGCCCAGGCTGACCTGGAATTCACTATGTAGTCTCAGGGTGGCCTCGAACTCATGGCGATCCTCCTACCTCTCTGCCTCCCGAGTGCTGGAATTAAAGGCATGTGCCACCACACCTAGCAAAATGTCACTTTTCTGCCTGACAGAAATCGATGCAAATGGACTGCTTATTTGTCTTATTTCCTAGGGGCCACCGGGATGAGGCAGGAGAGGAAGAGGAAAGATGCTTCCGCACGCTGTCACTGCAGATTCGTGGGTGGGATTGACAGCATGAAGCCAGCTGATCTCACGGGGAATCACGGAAACTGTAGCTGTGTGAGGAGATGTGCTGGAGCCCGATAGCTGCTCTGAAACCACTCCTGGTCCAGGTGCCCAGGGCCGAGGAGTTCCCAGGGCTGTGGAGCTTTTTGTGCTTAATAGGAGACAGTTCTGGTAAACCGGGATGGCTGCTCACCCTACCTGGAGCTGACTTTGCAAGTTGGCAAGAGTCAGTGTGATCATCTCTTTGCTTGGTGGCAGGGGGGTCCTTATTGTCATTTGAAATCAACCATGTAGTTGGCAAACACTATACATTGTTTTTGTTTTCCTTTGGAGAGCTGACTGTGGTCTTTTTTTTTTTTAATTTTTTTTGGTTTGTTTTTATTTATTTGAGAGTGACAGACAGAGAGAGAGAGAGAGAGAGAGAGAGAGAGAGAGAGAGAGAATGGGCACGCCAGGGCCTCCAGCCACAGCAAACGAACTCCAGATGTGTGCGCCCCCTTCTGCATCTGGCTAACATGGGTCCTGGGGAATCGAGCCTCGAACCGGAGTCCTTAGCCTTCACAGGCAAGTGCCTTAAGCGCTAAGCCATCTCTCCAGCCCAGCTTGAGGCTTTTAGAATTAATGACATGTGGAGGAAAAATGGGCTGAGTAAGATGGCCTGGATAGAAACTGGTAGTTTTCCAATTCTAGCTGTAGTATTACAATCATTTCAGATGCTTTAAGATATACAAATGGCCAGGCGCGGTGGTACACGCTTTAATCCCAACACTTGGGAGGCAGAGGTAGGAGGATTGCCGTGAGTTCAAGGCCACCCTGAGACCTCAGAGTGAATTCCAGGTCAGCCTGAGCTAGAGTGAGACCCTATCTCGAAAAAAAAAACAAAAACAAAAACAAACAAAAAAAGTAAATAAATAAATAATAGGAGAAAAGAATTTTCATGAAGGAAATGCTATTTGTGTTGGTATTTGAAAGGCGAGTGGGAGTTAGGCAAGGAAATACGTAGAAGAGACGTATGGCGTGAAGGGGGGCGTCATGTCCAGGAAAGGACAGCATCTTGAGGCTTTGCATGTGTGCGTGCTTACAGTGGTTTTTCTGTGTGCTGCTTCATTCTAAACATGACTGCATATAAAAGGGACATGAGTCTCCACAGCCTTAGCAGTGTGACCTACTGGGTTCAATGACTGCTTTGTCCTCTGGTCTCGGACCCCCTGCAAGCTGACCCATCTCTCAGCACCTTCGGTGTCTCATCTTTTTTTAAAATTTTTTTTTTGTTCACTTTTATTTATTTATTTGAGAGTGACAGAGAGAGAGAGAGAGAGAGAGAATGGGGCGCCAGGGCTTCCAGCCACTGCAAATGATCTCCAGACGTGTGCACCCCCTTGTGCATCTGGCTAAGTTGGGTCCTGGGGAATCGAGCCTCGAACCAGGGTCCTTAGGCTTCACAGGCAAGCGCTTAACCGCTAAGCCATCTCTCCAGCCCCGGTGTCTCATCTTCAAGGTGGACATGTAGGGGCTCAAGGTGTAGTGGACCTTTCGGTGTGATCATGTCCAGGACAGAATGACACAGTGGCTGGATCACAGCTACCACTTGGTTGGTGGCACGTCGCAGGTGGGCTGCCTGGTGACAGAAGGATGTAAGAGTCATTTATGACTCTACAGTATTGTCAACATGTAATGGGAGTGGCACGGGGATGTTTAAGATTTCTAGCACAGTTCTCCAGAGGTCCTGGTTTGCTGTGATCTGCTCAGTAAACATTTGAAAGCCGTTGCCTGGTGTCCAGGCGGAGAGCCAGGCGGGCTCAGGAAGTGCCGGGCAGCTGAGGGCAGAGGCCTGTTGTCTGATGACCTACCCAGAGCTGCATGAAGTCAAAGAAGAAGCTGAGGAGCTTGAATATCAGGACCAACGTTAGAAGCAGGCACTGCCTGGGTCTACGGAGCGGAGGCAAGAGGGGGAGATGAAGGCTGAGCTGGGGGTAGCCGCGGGCATGCCCGAACCCTTCTCAAGTGGTGCCAGTTACCACTCCCAGTGCAAGTTCACGGCCCCTGGAGCCAATGTTGACAATTCTGAATAAAATTAACTTGCACAATTTTTTAAACAAAATTCTTTTTAAAATTGTTTTTATCATTTTATTTATTAGTTAGAGAGAGAGAGAGAGAATGGGTGCGCCACGGCCTCTAGCCACTGCAAACAAACTCCAGATGCATGCGCCATGATGTGCATCTGGCTAACGTGGGACCTGGAGAATCGAACCTCAGTTCTTGGGCTTCACAGGCAAACACCTTCACCACTCAGCCATATCTCCAGCCCATTAAATAAAATTCTTTAAAAAAAAGTTAAACAGTTTTACTGAGGTATACTTGGTATACGATAAACCGAACACAATCAGAGGCATTTGAACATATCCATACACCCATGGCCATGGAATTAGACACACGCATCACCTCCACCGGTTTCCATGTGTCTTTTGAATGTGTGTGCTGAGAGCACTTAACACGGGTGCAACCTGCTTGACCAATTTTCAGTACATAACAGAGTGTGGATGGTGTGTGGTGTGGTGCTGTCCACTAGAAGTTTGTGAAGACTAGAAGGGCATAAGGCCACTTGCAATTCCCAATATGTTTATTTCTTTGGGGTGACTGATTTCTGGCCTGACAAATTGTCAAATGTTTTCATACATAAAATGTCTAATTTTGTTGTTGTTTTTTGAGGTAGGGTCTCACTCCAGCCCAGGCTGACCTGGAATTCACTATGTAGTCTCAGGGTGGCCTCGAACTCATGGCGATCCTCCTACCTCTCTGTCTCCCGAGTGCTGGGATTAAAGGTGTGTGCCACCACGCCCAGCAAAATGTCACTTTTCTGCCTGACAGAAATCGATGCAAATGAACTGCTTATTTGTCTTATTTCCTAGGGGCCACCGGGATGAGGCAGGAGAGGAAGAGGAAAGATGCTTCCGCACGCTGTCACTGCAGATTCGCGGGTGGGATTGACAGCATGAAGCCAGCTGATCTCACGGGGAATCACGGAAACTGTAGCTGTGTGAGGAGATGTGCTGGAGCCCGATAGCTGCTCTGAAACCACTCCTGGTCCAGGTGCCCAGGGCCGAGGAGTTCCCAGGGCTGTGGAGCTTTTTGTGCTTAATAGGAGACAGTTTGGTAAACCGGGATGGCTGCTCACCCTACCTGGAGCTGACTTTGCAAGTTGGCAAGAGTCAGTGTGACCATCTCTTTGCTTGGTGGCAGGGGCAGGGGGGTCATTACTGTCATTTGAAATCAACCATGTAATTAGAAATCACTATACATTGTTTTTGTTTTCCTTTGGAGAGCTGACTGTGGTCTCATTTTCTTTCTTTTTTTTTAAAATTTTTTTGGTTTGTTCTTATTTATTTGACAGTGACAGACAGAGAGAGGAAGGCAGATAGAGAGAGAGAGAATGGGCACGCCAAGGCCTCCAGCCACAGCAAATGAACTCCAGATGTGTGCGCCCCCTTCTGCATCTGGCTAACATGGGTCCTGGGGAATCGAGCCTCGAACCGGAGTCCTTAGCCTTCACAGGCAAGTGCCTTAAGCGCTAAGCCATCTCTCCAGCCCAGCTTGAGGCTTTTAGAATTAATGACATGTGGAGGAAAAATGGGCTGAGTAAGATGGCCTGGGATAGAAACTGGTAGTTTTCCAATTCTAGCTGTAGTATTACAATCATTTCAGATGCTTTAAGATATACAAATGGCCAGGCGCGGTGGTACACGCCTTTAATCCCAACACTTGGGAGGCAGAGGTAGGAGGATTTGCTGAAAGTTTGAGGCCACTCTGAGACTACATAGTGAATTCCAGGTCAGTCTGGGCTGAAGTGAGACCTTACCTCCAACCCCCCCACCAAGAAAAGATGGAAAAGAAAAGAAAAAACCCAAACCCAAAGCAAAAAAGAAAGAACCACACACACACACATGTACGCACATGTGTGAGTCCCAATCTGCCCCTACTAGAGAAGGTCTGCGAAGTATCTGGAGTTGCATTGTAGTGGCTGAGGCTCTGGCATGCCGATTCTCTCTCTCTCCACTCTCTAGCTCTCTCTCTCTAAAAATAAATATATAAATAAATAATAAAAACTACTAAATGAAAATTTTTTCCAGTGTATCCTACTAGATATCTTTCTAAGCACACTTTTAATTTTACGGGAATATTTGGTATTTTTTTTCCCTGTGGTTATTGTTCTAGTTTCATTGGGATTCTCCATGATCATAGCAGGGTAGAGGAAAAAACCTTCTCCATGCTGGGAGCTTTCTGCTGGCGTCCACTAATCTCGGGGATGGCTCAGAAAGCTGGGGAGGTGTGTTAGGAAGTGTGACCTTTGCCCATTTGGAGAGGTGCTGGCAATGTCACAGAGCTGCTTGTTACCACTGGTCCCAATTTTACAGATGCAATTTGAAAGTGGCACAGGTGGCTTCTAAGAGTTTGGCTATGACTCTGCGTGGGCAGAAATATCTGCCTCATCTGATGACCAAGGTTGAGAGAAGTCAAGCGCCCGTTTGTTCGATGCTCACTGTGGCTCCATTACACGCTGGGGGAAACTTTACATTGAGACATAGACTTTCTTCTACTTTTGGGGTTGCTTATATACTGTATGGTAGCACCTTTTAGTGAAAATTGATATAGGTAGGCCATTTCCTAGAATCTAAGCATTCTTAGGTTATATGCATTGATGTGACACTCATGGATCAAATGTGATGTGGCGTTGGCCAGGAGCAAGGTAGCTTGCAGACGTGTGACCAGCCAGCCACACTGAGCTCAGGTATGGGGAGGTGGAGCTGGGAAGGTCTCTGTGGGGCCTGCACCCAGCAGTGGAAAGGTGGACACATCAATTCTGCTTCCAATATTTTGTCTTTCCAGGCTAGTATTGTTCTTCTAGGGGGGAAAGCAAGCAGCTCACAGCCTGGCGGCCTCACTGAGTGTTTCCACAGTGAAGCTGTTCTCACTCCCACCATCAGAACTTAGTAATGGTGGGGCTGGAGAGTTGGCTTAGCCATTAAGGCGCTTGCCTGCAAAGCCTAAGGATCCTGGTTCGATTCCCTAGGTCCCATGTAAGCCAGATGCACAAGGTGGCACATGCATCTGGAGTTTGTTTGCAGTGGCTGGAGGCCCTGGCACACCCATTCTCCCTCTCTTTCTTTCTGTCTCTAATAAATAAATAAATAAAATGAAAAGAAATTACTAATGGAGAAAAGCTGCTGCTGACCTCATCTTGAGGACAAAGGTCAAGTTTTAGGAGCAGCTGGCCTTTCTCCTGAGCTCAGAGAGTTAAGTGAGAATAAAGACAGGCCATTTCTGTCAGAGTACTTGATGACCCACCAAAGGTTAGTGGTAAGACCCTACTGCTGAAGACACCTTATGTGGTTGACATGCAAAATAGAATGGCATGGCTGGAAGTTGGAAGAGAGTCAGTCCCCAGACAGTCAGCACATCTAGTGCCAGAAGGTGCTACATGGGCGACTGGGGGAAAATGACCAATATCTGTCCAAGCAACTCATGGTCTAACCTACTTAGCAGCAAATAACTTGTTGTGATGCCCACACAAGTGCAATAGTGGCACACAGCCATGGTGGGGAACCAACTGCTCTCAATTTGGCTAACCGATCTCCTCAGTGGTACGGGACCCATAGCTGGAGCTGGGAAACAAGTCAGAACCATATCCAAACATAAGCCCACTCGCCAATATCAAGCTACCATCAATCATGGGCTACAAGAGGGCCTACACCTATTAAATTCTCTATAAAAAGAGTAAGGGTTATCTCTTTTGTCCTGGTGCTAACTTACTCTCCGTTGGAGAATCTGCTTCTCTTTTTCAGATAGATGTAGATCCTAAGGAGAGAGCCGCCCCATCATACCTCCAAAGGGTCCCGGCTGAAACTAAGAAAAATTGGCAAAACAAGCAAGGGGGCTGTTTTCCTGATGAACCGGATACCAGCACAAGGGAGAAGGAGATCAACACAGAAAAAAATCAACTCCTACCAAATCAGAGAGCCAGAGCCCCAGAGGCCCCAAACACCTCATCACTGAAGCAGACCAAAAATGAACCCAACATGGCTCAGGGAAATTTCGCGGAAGAGGGGGCGGAAAGGATGTCAGAGCCACATGTTGGGTCATGATATGCAGAGACATTCATCTTACCCATAACTGTGGGCTAACTCCACAATGCAAGACCCGTATACCTCAACAAGGAGGGCCCAAGGGTAGGGGGTAGGTCATGGATGAGCCTAATAATGGTACCAAACTGACTGTATTTGCTGAATACAAAACTAACTAATAAAGGAAAAGAAAAAAAAAAAAAGACAGGCCAGGCTAGAAGGCAGCATTGCATGATTGCTGGCACAGATCCAGGGCAGTCAAGCCATCTTCTGCCCAATAGCTTTGCTCTTCCATCTGAGGCCTGCACCAAATGCAGTGGCTCTCAACTAACCAGAAGCAATTTCTCTTCCTAGGCAACACAGGCACTGTCTGGAGAGACGGCTGATTCTCATAAACTGGGAGCTACTACTGCCATGCGTAATGCCAAGAGTCAGGGACTGTGGTGGTTTGATCCAGGTGTCCCCCATAAACTTAGGTGTTCTGGATGCTAGGTTCCCAGCTGATGGCAATTGGAAATTAAAGCCTCCTGGAGGCAGTGTATCGTTGGGGGTGGGCTTATGGGTGTTATAGCCAGTTTCCCCATGCCAGTGTTTGGCACACTCTCCTGTTGCTATGGTCCACCTTATGTTGGCCAGGGAGTGATGTCCACCCTCTGCTCATGCCATCGTTTCCCCCTGCCATCATGGATGGAGCTTTCCCCTCAAGCCTGTAAGCCAAAATAAACCTCTTTTTTTTTTTTCCCCCCACAAGCTTCTCTTGGCTGGGTGATGTCTACCAGCAATGCGAACCTGACTGCTACAGGGACTTTGCTAAACATTCTCTGATGCATAGAATAATGCATCACAACAAAAGTATCATCCGGGCCCAACTGTCAACAGTGCCAAGGTTCTACGTGTCCAAGGTCTGCAACCCTGTGCTATGATTGTAGCCATGCTTGCCAACGTGTTATTTTAGAATGGGTTGAGAAGGCCGAGCTTCCCATGGTAAACAGCACGTGGGCACTGCCCAAGGCAAGGTCTCAGGCATCAAGAACAAACTGCTGGGCTTCCATATAAGGGAGGATTAAAACTGGACTGTGTCGTGTTTGGCACACTCTCCTGTTACTATGGTCCACCATCTGTTGGCCAGGGAGTGATGTCCACCCTCTGCTCATGCTATCGTTTTCTCTGCCATCATGGAGCTTCCCCTTGAGCCTGTAAGCCAAAATAAACCTCTTTTTCCCACAAAAAAAAAAAGGACTGTGTCTTTCTGAGGACAAATCTAAAAGATGAGAAACAGGATAAATGAACTAGGAGGGAATGTGTCAGTTGGGATCAGTCCTGAGTAAGAAGCTGTCATCTCCTCCTGCTTTGATGGCTGTCTGTTGGGGGCACATAGCCTCATGACAGGATGTCATGGTTATGTGACTGACTCCTCTCGGTTGGCTCGTGTTAGGGTCCTTTGGTGCTGTGTTGGGCCCAAGAACTTGGAGTTTCTACTAGAAGGGGAATAACATTCATTATCTAGTAACAAGATTTGTGTCCTGAGGAAAATGACTGTCTGCCGTGAGGTTGTTCACAGATTGTTCTGGGAGTTAGAAACCTCCAAGAGTGTTAAGCTTCTAGAGATCCAATTACTGCAGGGTTGCATCAACAGAACTGGACTTGGAAGCAAGGTGGCTATGGGGAGATGGTGTCTGTAGCTGTTTCCCAACTGTGAAAGGAGCCATACCTCCAGGAGTTATGAAAAATCAAGCACATATTTCATTAGAAAAGAATTATCCATTTCTTTCTCATATTACCAGAGGCTATTTTTTTTTTCTTTTGCCAATTCAGCTGAGTACAAACTTGGGATTCATTTCATATCAGAGGTAGCGGGGGTAGGGAGCTAGTGTATACTAGAATCCTTGAGGACCAAAATCCTTGGGCCAACATGATATCAAATGTGCCTTGTAGTAAGATCTAACCAACAGTATGTGAACAAGTTCTGATTTGCTGAAAAGGAAGCCAGGTGAAATGGCTAAATTCCACTTTGAGCAAATTCTTGTCCCAGTCAGGATCTAAACAATGACTGCTATTCTCTCTTCTGGTAAGATTTAAATATGCTCTGGGTCCAAACCTATTAATTCCTTCTTTAAAATTCTTTTTTGACATTTTTATCTCCCTTGTCATTCCCACTCTATGCATCCAAACTTCCATCATGTGAAGGAGGAATTAATTATTTCACTTCCTTCCTATCTGATCTTCTAGTCTTCATTCTCTTTTTGTCATCCAGAAGTGTTAGCATTAGTAGTGGGAATAGTAGAAATACTATTAATAATAATAATAATAATAATAGTTTGAAGAAATCAATAATGATAAGGAGCTACCTGTACCCCTAAAGTAAGGTCAACTTGGACCAGTGATCATCCAAGAGGCAGGACATGATCCAAGCTAACTAGACTTCTCTGATATTGCACATATAGTGACTGAAAGCACATAAGGTTGGATCTTCACATTAACAAGCTCTGCTTCTGTACATTCAACCAATCTCAGATCAAAAATCTTTGGGAGAAAAGCATCTGTACAAAACATGGGCAAATGTTCTTACTGTCATTTATGAAACAGTGTATTGAACAAACATTGGTTTGTGTCTCCCCAGGAAAAGTTTAACACAACACCTCTTTCCTATTTTTTGAACTTTGTTGTTACAATGGATACCTTTCTATGAGTGTATCTGTCATACACTATTAGAACTGATTCACTTACCTCCCTCACCCACCTGCCTGTGAACTATTTAAGGGCATGCATTTATGTTGGATTGTTCCTCTTTTATCTATCTATCTATCTATCTATATCTATACATATATATATATATATATATATACATATATATATATATATATATATATATATATATATATATAGAGAGAGAGAGAGAGAGAGAGAGAATGTACATGCTAGGGCCTCCAGCCATTGCAAATGAAATCCAGACCCATGTGACACCTTGTGCATCTGGTTTATGTGGGTCCTGGGTAATGGAACCTGAGTCCTTAGGCTTCACAGGCAAGAGCTTTAACTACTCAGCCATCTCTCCAGTCCTCAGCTGCCTTTTCATGCTACCATCCGAGGATGAGAGCTGGGAGATAGTGGGTAGTGGCAGGGGGCAGCCAGAGGGGGCAGTTCTGAGCTGCCCTTGAGCTGAGGCCCAGGGAGCAGGCTGTGCAGCTAAGCGGGGGTTTTAGTGTCATCGTGTGGACATCTCTAGAAGCTCAATGGTGTGAATGGTCCATAACTCAAAGCTGGAGCCTAGCTCTAACCTGGGCCTGGAGAGTGATTCTGCTGTATTCCGGTCCTTACACTTGAGTGTATGTCAGTGTCCCTTGCAAGGTCTATGCAGAGGCAGGTTGCTGCATCCCGTTCCCAGAGTTTCTGACTCAGAAGATCGTTGGCTAGCCGGGCGTGGTGACGCACGCTTTTAATCCCAGCACTTGGGAGGCAGAGGTAGGAGGATTGCCGTGAGTTCAAGGCCACCCTGAGAATACATAATTAATTCCAGGTCAGCCTGGGCTAGAGTGAGACCCCCACCTCGAAAAACCAAAAAAAAAAAAAAAAAAAAGAAGATCCTTGGCATGAGTTAAGTTCTGTTATCAACTTCATACAATTAGGAATCTACAGACATCCCTTTTGGGTGCTTCTAGGAAGGATTAACTGAAGGAGGAAGTCCTTCCTCCAGAGTCCAGTCTTGCCCCAGTCTGGGCAGCCCTCCCGTTGGGCTCTATGTAGGGAAGTTCTGGGAGGAAAGTTCCTTCCTCCAGCCTGGCTGCTGATGCTGCTTGTTGGGGAGGGCCTTCGCTTGTCTGTGCATCTGTCCTGGTTGGCTAGCCTTCCTCCTCAGCGTTGGAACTACATTCCCTCAGAATGTTTTTAAAATTTATTTTATTTTATATTTATATTTATATTTTTTGGTTTTTTGAGGTAGGGTCTCACTCTAGCCCAGGCTGGCCTGGAATTCACTATGGAGTCTCAGGGTGGCCTCGAACTCATGGCGATTCTCCTACCTCTGCCTCCCGAGTGCTGGGATTAAAGGCGTGCACCACCATGCCCGGCTCAAAAACAATTTATTTTTTTATTTCCAAGCAGAGAGACAGAGAGAGAGAGAGAGAGAGAGAGAGAGAGAGAATGGGTGTACCAGAGCTTTTAGCCATTGCAAACGAACTCCTGATGCATGCACCACCTTGTGCATCTGGCTTTATGTGGGTCTGGGGAATTGAGCCTGGTCATTAGGCTTTGCAGGCAAGTGCCTTAACAGCTGAGCCATCTCTCCAGCCCCTCCCTTGCCCTTCTAATGTGGACTGAAGACCAGCCACTCTCCAGAAAGCTTTCAAGCCCTCAGTGCTGGATTGCGACTGCTGAGGCATCCAGCCACATGGACTGTGCAGCTACCTGGTTACTTGACTCTCAGGCCTTCAGACTGCTATTGTTGGACTGCCTTGAACTAATCCAATAACTTCCCTTTTTAGTGCAATTTATTCTATTGGTTCTGCTCCTCTAGAGAACTCTGACTATTACACTTGGCTATAGCTATGACACTGATCTGTGATGTGGGAATCACATTTAGAAACCACCACACTGGAAGCACATCTGACAACTGGACCCATGACCTTCAGCTTTGGATATCTTAGACTCACTTAAAGAATCTTCAAAAATAAAGATGCTAGGGCCTTACCCATGAATTGATGTGGGAGTGTGGCTGGCTAGAGGGATTTGAACTGTTGCTAAGCAAAACATTGCTTTGACATATGCTGCTGACACCCAGCACGGAGAGACCTGGCTGGAATTCAGAAGAAAGCCAGTCCCCAGACAGTTAGCCTGTCTAGTGCTGGAAAGCGCTACATGAGCTACTGGGGGAAAATGGCCAACAATGGTCTGAGCAACCAGAGGTCTAAGCTACTCAGAAGCAAACACCCTGATACAATGTACACACCAGTGCAATAGTGGCACACAGCCTCAGTGGGTAACCAATAGATTTATGATTGGCTAAGAGATCCACTAAGTGTAAAGGAACCCATATCTGGAATTGGGAACCAGATCAGAATCCTATGGAGACAAAGATTATGCTCTCCACTGTCAAGTTCTCACTAGTCTTTGGCTAAAAGAGTGGTTACATATATAAAATTTTCCCTAAATTAGTAATGTTTATCCCATTTAGACTGTGATGACTTCACTCTCCATTGGAGAATCTGTTCTTTTTGTTTTTCAGAAGGTAGCGAGACTGGAGGTGATAAACCACCCCTCACACTTCAGCCTAGCCACCGCTGAATCCACAGAGGAATGGGGAGACGAGCAAGAGTGCTGCTTCCATGCTGAACCTGATAACCAGCCCCAGGGTGAAGGAGACAGACCCTGAGGACATTCAACACCTACCACAGCAGAGATCCAGAGGCTCCTAAGAGCTCATTTCTGAAGTAGACTTAAAACTCACCCACCACGGCTCAGGGAATTTTGTGGAACAGGGGGCAGAAAGATTGTAAGAGCCACAGAGGTTGAGACATCACGCCCAGAGATATTCCCTCCCACCCCCCCCAAAATAACTGACTGCTGCTCCCACAAAGCATAAACCACAACCCCATGGGGGATACCTGCAACCCCACTGAGGAGCATCCCCAACAGAATGGGGGCAGAGACAAGGATAAAGAGGGTCCCGACACATGATATAACCATACAAAATATATTTTTAATAATAATAATGAAAAACATTAAAAAGAAAAAAAAACATTGGTTTCATTAAGATGCATCTAGAGAATGACTGAGGAATGAACTTATCAAACTTGTCTTCCATATTAGTTATAAAGTAGGCCCTGTGTTGGTGATGAGGATATAAAGGAAAAAAGATGGTCCTTTACTCAGGGAACCATTCCATCAAGGACAGGGGAAACCTCCAAGACAAATACTTAAAGGCATGGCGTATTTTGACATCAGAGGTCCTCTTTCCTTTCCTCCGATACTCAGGGTGGTGGTCTGACGGACACAAGTTCTCATGCTTGCGCAGTCTACACTGGTTTCTGGTTGGTGTTCTCCGGGGCTCTTTTGAGTCTGAGATCACAGCTTGCTGCACACACTCTGGTAAAGCGATGCTGAGCTCTCTCTAACTCCACACCCTACCTGCACCTCTCCCTCTCCTTTCTCTTCTGGGGAACCCGGGTGAACTCTGTTCACCTGCCGCTCATCCCAAATGGTTCTCCACTTTGTCAATATTTATGTTGGCTAAATATTGGCATAAGCAAGCCATTCACGTGGCAAGCTCATCAGCAGAATGGCAGATCGCTGAGCAGATGTTGTAACGTTTACAAATTGGTTTTCATTCATGAGCACGTGTAGTGACGCCTGCTTGCATCAGAAGGGTTCCGTTCTCTTCAGGAAGGTTAGTGGGACACTCCACTTGGTGTTTCTAAGTGTGCTGCATGTTAGACACCTGTTGGCTGGGGGGGGGAGTGCATTTACAAATCCTGATGCCTAGGACAACCAATTAATTCAGACACACTGGGGGCGGGACTCAGGCCCCAGTGGCTCTGAGACTTCTCTAGGAGACTCCAGTGTGAGAATTTGCCCTCCAGACCAGTACTTGCAAGACTGTCATGTGAATGAGAGTCACCAAAGGATCAGAAGGTGTCAACTGGGGGTCAATAGGTCTGGTGGGCCTGAGAGTTTGTGTCTCTGACAAGAGTCCCAGCAATGGGCATGCTTCTATGAGTCCAGAGACCGCATGTTCAGAAGCAAAGTGGTAGTCCTGCCTAGAGCTCTCCATCAGCCTTGCAAATAATTTCCCAGAAACCACTGGTCCTTCTCAGCTGGTGACTGTGTCCACACGTTCAGTGACTCCCCTAAGACACGCTTCCTCTCTCTTACTCTGCTGGTCATATGGTCAATTCTCTATTTTCTTCTAGAAACAATTTCTCTTGCAAACAGTAAAACAGAATTGAAGAATTCATGCAGGAAAAACAAGCACATTTTTCTACAGATCTTGTTTTCTTACCAGCACTGGGACAGACCCCACAGGCTATGCAAACTCTTTGCATATTGTGAAATACACCAAATTATAATAACCCAGTATCCTGATTATTGCAATTTGAAATAGTTTTAGTCACAAGCATTGCTGCATCAGTGCAAAGACTAAAATCATAAATGATCAGAGGTGGGGGAAAACAGCACAAAGTAAGAGAAAAAAAAATTCAGTTTCAAGACAAGTCAGGATTTCAGATAATACTTCCTTGAAAAATGGATTTCCTAGGCAATGTGCTCCAATGTTCTATTGACTTTGTGATGATCTTTATCAAACGGTTATCTTTGGACCTTGGTCTATGGACATGTTCTTGGGGCTCTGAAACCTTTCTAGGTACTTAATACTGATAATGACTGGAAGATTAATACACAGCACACTAGCTCATCTGGACTACCGGGTGCTGGCACATGACTTCAGTGCCTGTCTTGTGTCTGTGTTTATAATTTTACATAAGTTGAGTTTCATTTAATTGTCACAGGAGGGAAAGAACAGAGAACAGATGGAGCAGTCATATAAAAATCACGTGTTTGACACAAAAACATTCACTGAGCAGTGGCCTCTGGGGTCTTGTCTTGTGAATTTCAACAAATGAAATCTACAGACCAGAAAGGGTGAAGTTTAGAAAGATCTTATTATTCAGGTTTGGGTTAGAGAGATGACTCAGAGGTTAATGCGCCTGCCTACAAAACCAAATGACCTGGGTTTGATTCCCCAGTACCCATGTAAAGCCAGATGCACAAAGTGGTGCATGCATTTGGAGTTTCTTTGCACTGCTTAGAGGCCCTGGTGCTCCCATTCTCTCCCTCCCTCCTCCCTCTCTCCCTCCCTCCCTATATCTCTCCGATTATCTCACTCTCCTTGGAAATAAATAAGATCTTTATTAAAAAAATCACGTGTTTGAGCCGAGTGAAGGCCCAGTGGCATTGCAGGGAGCATTGTCAGCAAAAGTTTCTCAGCAGATGGATTTTGAGACACCCAATAGCATTACAAAGTCACATCACACCATACTTTAGACTTGCTGAAACTCAAGGGAAACGGTGTGCTAGAAATCTGGGACTGTGAATCATTGCTGCCATTTAAGTCAACAAAACAATACTGACCACAACATGAGGTCATCTGAGCATCGTGGAAATGCATCTTACTGGAGTTTAATTTGTAAGTTGGTATTGGGTCTGTCCTTGTTTCAAAAGTGGCATTCTAAGGCTGGAGAGAGGCTTAGCAGTTAAGGCTCATGCCTGTGAAGCCTAAGGACCCAGGTTCAATTCTCCAGGTCCCACGTAAGCCAGATGCACAAGAGGGTGCACGTGTCTGGAGTTCGTTTGCAGTAGCTGGAGGCCCTGGCGCGCCCGTTCTCTCTCTATCTATCT
The DNA here is from genome assembly GCA_036346955.1 of Dipus sagitta. Lineage (NCBI taxonomy): Eukaryota > Metazoa > Chordata > Mammalia > Rodentia > Dipodidae > Dipus > Dipus sagitta. The sequence continues at coordinate 190,690,500 of CM070771.1, forward strand.
GCCTCTTTTCCTGTCTGTCTGTTGCTCTCAAATAAATAAAAATAAACAAAAAAAGATTTAAAAAAAGAGTTTTGGAAAAGCAAAAAGGTTTTGAGGACTAGGGAGATGGCTCAAGAGGTTAAAAACATGGGGACCTGAGTTTAATCCCAAGCACCCATGTAAAGCGCTGGGTACAGCCCCAGGGCTGAGGTCGGTGGAGGCAGGAAAACCACTGGAGGGCAGTCAGTCTAACCAGAAAAGGGAAGTTCCAGGTTCAGCAAGAGACTCTATCTCAAGGACATGCCTGCAAAAGAGTGATAGAAGAAGACACTTGATGTTCTCTGGCCTCTCAGGCCGTGCTCACGGTCTGGGCAACTAGTTGCACACATGTGTGCACTACACACACACACACACACACACAGCATGCGCTACGCACAAATCTTTTGCATCTGCTCTGTAACAGTGCACTCATTCCTGGCATGTGTGTTACAGTCCCTTATTCCTTTGCAAAGGTAACTTCCTATCGGAGGTGTTAAAGGGATGCTCCCGGGGACCGGCACTGAGCTCCTAGGCTACATTTTCCCGTTAGCTACAAATATTGCACATTTGGCAGGGAGAGTGTCCTCCGCTTGGCAGTCATGCCTGATGACATTTTCAGGCGGGAGGATAGCAGAGTGTCCTATCCTTGAGTATCAGAGAGTTTATTGGTCACATCGTATCCACGAGAAAGCCCAGGAGTTAGAGAGAAAATCAAATGCTTATGGGTTGTGGTTTAGAGGATGCCTGGCTGACAAGTGTGGGTGTCCCCTCCGGACAGCCTTCTGAGAGGAGTGAGACTGCTTCTGGGAATTCAAAAAGGAAAGCCATAGAAATTCCGCTCCATTCTCAAAGGACAGCTGCCCTTTCAAAGGACTTCATTGTCCCCCAGCGCTGCTGGTGCCAGGGCCAGGGCCAGTGAGGACTCCTGAGGCCCTCGGCGTCTGTCATAGTAGCGTTCAGTTGTGGGGAGAGATAACCGGATAACTCGTCACCTAGGAAAACGCCGTTTACAGAGGACTTAAAACTGGATGCTTCGCTGAAAACGTTATTTGTAGGTGTGCAAATAGGTGGGTGCTGCCACGCACACGCCTTTAATCCTTGCGCTAGAGAGGCTGAGGTAGGAAGATCGCTGTGAGTTCGAAGCCAGCCTGGGACTGCAGAGTGAGTTCCAGGTCAGGCTGGGCTAGAGTGAGACCCTGTCTTGAAAACAAACAAGCAAGCTGGGCGTGGTGGTGCACACCTTTAATCCCAGTACTGGGGAGGCAGGGGTAGGAAGATTGCCAAGAGTTCAAGGCCACCCTGAGACCACATAGTGAATTCTAGGTCAGCCTGAGCTAGTATGAGACCCTACCTCAAAAAACCAACCAAACAAACAAAAAAAGTGAGTGCTGCTCTCATATACAACAAAGGAAAACCCATACAAAGTTAAAATCTGTAGAAAATTTGGGGGTTTTAGTGTATTTGCTTTTAATATATATACACGATCTCATTTTGCTTCAGTGGCCGTATAAGACCGCAGTAAAATTTCCACTGGAAGATCTTTAGATTTTTGCATTTTGGTGTTCAGTTAGTGCAACTCTTATCTACCTTATGCACTGTAGATCCCAAACGGTGACGTTTTAGTTAATTTTTGTCATTAGCAATTTATATACCAGCTGTTCATAAGCCTGGACACATCAAAAGAAAAAGTAAGATGTTTAATCTAGGAAAAATTGCAAATATGCCTGATGCTGTGTGGAGTTAATGTTGGAGGATTTGCATCTTTCACTACAAATTATATGGGCTTGGGGCTGGAGAGATGGCTTAGTGGTTAAGGCATTTGCCTGCAAAGCCAAGGGACCCTGGTTCGATTCTCCAGGACTCACGTAAGTCAGATGCACAAATTATATGGGCTTGCAAGAGCGTTTTTTCCTTTGGTGTGCTGCTAAATTCAACAAAAACTTATCTTTCACACAAAACTCTAACTGTGGTGGGCGTGGCAGTGCACACCTTTAATCCCAGCATTTGGGGTGCAGAGGTAGGAGGATTGCAGTGAGTTTGAGGCCACCCTGAGACTCCATAGTGAATTCCAGGTCAGCCCGGGCTAGAGCAAGACCTTACCATTAAAAAACAACAATGAAAAAAAAAAAAAAAAGCTCTGAATGAGTACAATCTATGAGGTTTTATACAACTTTGCCACAAATTAACAGCTATACTTACATGTCCTACAAATACATGCTAGCTATTTGCTCTCTGTAAAGGCTCTGTTTACTGTCTCATTTTAAACATTTTCTTAATCCCTCTTCCTAAGAGATGTTTACCCAGTGTGGAGAAATAGATTCCAATTGCATTTTTAAAGCATGGCTCGCTTCACCGAAACCAGCAAAGGGCCATCAGAATGATACAGTCCCGAGCAGGAATCCGTCCTTTGAGTCCTTCCACAGGCCAATGCAAGGCGGCGCTCATCCCCACAGGCAAAGGCACTTACGTGATGACTCCCCATGGTCTCCTTCCCGAGATGGCTGCTCCGCGCTTCATGAAGGGAACGGTCCTCCCACAGACGAAGTTTATAATGGTTTTCCCAGGACACTGTATCTCTTCTGTTTAATAAGTAACTTTTGGCATTGGCTTTGAATACATGGTAGGGAGTGGGGATGGCTGTGAATGAGCTTCGCCTGCCCAAGCTGCCTGAACAGGCTATCTTTTATTTATAATAATAATAATAATATTATTATTACTATTTATTATAATATAATAATTATTATTACTACTTTTGTTTTTTGGTTTTTCGAGGTAGGGTCTCATTCTAGCCCAGGCTCACGTGGAACTCACTATGTAGTCTCGGTGGCCTTGAACTCACAGCAATCCTCCTACCTCTGCCTCCCTAGTGCTAGGATTAAAGGGGTGCGCCACCACACCCAGCTAACTACACAGATTATTTTTTGTTTGTTTGTTTTTTTGAGGTAGGGTCTCACCCTAGCTCAGGCTGACCTGGAATTCACTATGTAGTCTCAGGGTGGCCTCGAACTCATGGCGATCCTCCTACGTAGCTCTGCCTCCCAAGTGCTGGGATTAAAGGCTTGTGCCACCACGCCCAGCATACCCAGAATTTTTTGATGGCTACATTGAGTTGTACTGGACCATTGTTTTTGTAAGCTGAGCAGTTTTTCAATTCAAAAAATACTGTGCAGGCTGGAGAGATGGCTTAGTGGTTAAGGTGTTTGCCTGCAAAGCCAAAGGACCTCGGTTTGATTCCCCAGAACCCACGTAAGCCAGATGCAAAAGGGGGCACATGCATCTGGAGTTCATTTGCAGTGGCTGGAGGCCCTGGTGTGCCCATTCTCTCTATCCCTCTCTCTGCCTCTTTCTCTCTCTCAAATAAATAAATAAATAAAGTTTATAAAAAGCAAAACAAAAATTTTTTTAAATGCACAAATATGAGCAAATTCTTTTCTAATCGAAAAGTTATCATGGGATTAGAAAGATGGCTCAGCAGTTAAAGGCACTTTCTTGCAAAGCCTGACAGCCTGGGTTCAATTCCCCCGTACCTATGTGAAGCCAGTTACATAAAGTGATGCATGTATCTGGAGTTTGTAGTGGCAAGAGACCCTGGTGTGCCCATCCTTGCTCTCTCTCTTTCTCATTCTCTATCTTGGCTTGAAAATAAATGCATAAAATAGTTTTTAAATTTTTATTTATTTACTTGAGACAGAGAAAGGGGGAGAGAGAGAGAATGGGCATGCCAGGGCCTTCAGCCACTACAAATGAACTCCAGACACATGTGCCACATTGTGCATCTGGCTTACATGGGTCCTGGGGAATCAAACCTGAGTCCTTTGGCTTTATAGGCAAGTGCCTTAACTGTTAAGCCATCTCTCTAGCCCAAATAAAAATATTTTTTAAACGGTATCATGATCCCAGCACTCGGAAGGGAGAGGTAGGAGGATTGCCATGAGTTTGAGGCCACCCTGAGACTACATAGTGCGTTCCAGGTCAGCCTCAGCTAGAGTGAGACCCTACCTTGAAAAATAATAATAATAATAAAAAGGTATCATGGAAAGTAAGCCTACTGATCTCCCAGTCCCTTCTTGCAGAGTTTTCTTATGGACCCCTTCAGACATGGCTTATACTTGTGCATTCATGTTTGTTTCTCTATTTGTCTGTCTATCTATCTATCTATCTATCTATCTATCTATCTATCTATCATCATCATCTATCTACCTACCTACCCTCCCTCTATCATCCACCCATCTGTTGTACAATGCATTCTGTCCTATGCCTTGTATATTTCCTACTAAAGAGATATGACATTCTTACATTTCGTTCTTTTTCATGTCTGCATGGTGATCTGTTGTGGTCACAAACTCAGCCTTAGTTCATCACTCCATCATAAAATTCATTGAGGTTGTTTTGGGTGTTTCGTATAAATATCTTACAGCTAATCTTTGATTAAGTTTATCTGTTGAATGAAATCTTGGAATGGATTTAATGCATTTAAAAGTGCAATCGATGTTGTCAAGTTACCCTCTACACAGACATGAAATGCTGGACTCGTCCCAAGGATCAGCTGACCAACGAGCTGTATTTCAAAAAACTGAATGAACACCCTCCCCTGAGATAACATGCCAGCACTCACTTTCCCACATCTTCGCCAGCACTCTCATCATCTGTCAATTTCAAAGAGGAAAATTATTATTTAATTTATATTTCTTTCACTAAAATCCTTCAAACAATATAGTCGATTCATTTAAAGTGCTCTCTCTCTCTCTCTCTCTCTCTCTCACACACACACACACACACAAATAAATAAAAATGAATAAAATGTTAAAAAAAAAAACCAACCAGGGCCAAGCATGGTGGCACATGTCTTTAATCCCATCTAGGCTGTTCTTAAATTCATTGTGTAGACCAGACTGGCCTTGAACTTTCAATCCTACTTTATCCTCTGAGTCACTGGGATTATAGGACTATGCCACCAGTTACAAGGTTGTTTTTTTTTTTTTTAAATAGTTTCCTTTTTTTTCAAAATTTTTATTTATTTGAGAGCGGCAGACAGAGAGAGAAAGAGGCAGAGAGAAAGAGAGAGAGAGATTGGGAGCACCAGGGCCTCCAGCCACTACAAACAAACTCCAGATGCATGCGCCACCTTGTGCATCTGGCTTACATGGGTCCTGGAGAATTGAGCCTCGAACTGGGGTCCTTAAGCTTCACAGGCAAGTGCTTAACCACTAAGCCATCTCTCCAGCCCACAAATAGTTTTCTTTTTTAAAATGAATATTTTATTTATTTATTGGACAGAGATAAAAAGAGAGAGAGAGAGAGAGAGGAAGATAGAGAATGGCACACTAGGGCCTCTAGCCACTGCAAATGAACTCCAGACGCATGCGCCACCGTGTGCATCTGGCTTACGTGGGTACTGGGGAATCAAACCTGGGTCCTTAGGCTTTGTAGGCAAGTGCCTCAACCACTAAGCCATCTCTCCAGCCCTGTTTCCTTTTTTTTTTTTTTTTTTTTTAAGGTTTGCATCTTTGGTTCACTAGGAGTTGATTTTTATATATATTAAGGAAGGAAATTTGACTTAATTTTGGCTAGACAGTTGAAACTGGATAGCTGTTAAATGATATGTTTTTGCTCTATGTTAAGAGGCCACCTTGAGGGCTAGAGAGATGGCTCAGTGAATAAAGCACTTGCTGTCCGTGTGTGAGGGTCTGACTCTGGATCCCTGGAGCCCGTGCAAAGCTGAATGCTACCCTATGCATTCGTAATTCCAGAATGCCTGTGGCGAAAGGGAGGAAGAGGCAGGAGAAACACCCGAGCTGTGAGCCAGATAGCCTGGGGAACAGTGACCAACTAGGAGACACTCTGCCTCAAACAAGGCAAAAGGCGGGGGCCAATATTTGAGGCTGTTCTCTGATCTCCACACGTGTGCAATGGCATGTGCATGCCCACACTCATACACGCAAACACAGACAGACATGCACACCCGAAAGTACCACCTGCTGAGCTGTCTCCTCAGCTCTGCTCTTTTCATTCTATCTATTGTATCTATTGTGAGCCTTGGATGGACTCATTATTGTTACTGTAATAGTGAGAAAGATGGGTGGGATTTGTTTTCTATATTTAAAAAAACAAGCAAATAAATAATGATAAAGGGCTATATGGGCTGCAGAGAAGTTAATAGATAAAAATTTAAAAATACTATCATAGACAGAGCCGGGCGTGGTGGCACATGTCTTTAATCCCAGCACTTGGGAGGCAGAGGTAGGAGGATCGCCGTGAGTTCGAGGCCACCCTGAGAATACAGAGTGAATTCCAGGCCAGCCTGGGCTAGAGTGAGACCCTACCTCGAAAAACCAAAAACAAAAACCAAAAACAAAAACAAAAAAAAATAAAAATACTATCATAGAAATTAGGTAGTATGTATGCGCATGATTTTTAGTAAGGATAACTTTTTATTCTTATTTTTTTAGACAAGGACTCCCTCTGTAAGCTAGGTTGACCTTGAACTCATAATCTTCCTGCTTCAGCCTCCTAAGTGCTTGGCTTGCAGATGTGAGCCACCATGCCCCAACAGGTAGCTAACATTTACATCAAACATAAAATGAACTTAAATGAACATGAAATGAATCTAAGTTAACATTAAATGAATTAAAGGATGAGAAGTTCTCATTTGAAAGGAGACTCTTAACCCCTTAATGTGTCTATCCATCCTTTTGTTGTTTTCACTTTTATCTATTGTGGGACTTGCATGTACTCTTTGCTGCGACTGTAACAGTGATCAAGATGGATAGGATGCTACCAGTGTCTGCTAACTCTGCAAATTGCAGGGAATAAAAGGTGGCCAAAGAGCCTGGAGACTGTTGGGTGCCAAGCCTGGGTGTTGGGTGCTGGAGATGCATAGCAAGCAAGACAAAACCTCTGTCGTTCAGGAGCAAGAAGAGAGCCAGACAGAGAGAATGGACATGCCAGGGCTTTTAGCCACTGCAAATGAACTCCAAAAGCATGCGCCACTTGATGCATCTGGCTTACGTGGGTACTGAGTCCTTAGGCTTGGCAGGCAAGCGCATTGACCGCTAAGCCATGTCTCCAGCCCAAGTGCCTCCTTGACCAGTCCCAGACTTCTTAGGGCCAAGCCTTCCCTGTTCACCTCTGTGCTGGCTTAGAGATCACCACCGTGCGGAGCACCCCTAAGTTCTCCCCGGACTCCCCATCAGTGACGTGTCCTGGGCCCTCGCTCTTGGGTCCCTGCTCTGGAAGCTCAAAGGTCAGGAGGAGGTGCAGGGCAGCTGAACTGTGGAGATAAGCTGTGGTAAGGAGTGCCGAATTACTCAGCACAGGAAATGCCTCGTTACAGGTTTATGGCCCAAGGAGGTGAATGACAGAATGCTAAGTGGCCAAGAAAGAAGTGGACATGGCTTTTTTTTTTAGTTTTGCCTAGGGCCATACTACAGACCCCTTTGATTATTTAGATGCACCCACAGTCAAGTTTTCATTTACCTTTCTTTCTCCCCCTCTCCAGGTGGATAGGCTCTTAGGAAGATGATTAGGATAGCCACTGCCTTGAGGACGGTCTATTTCTGGGCAGATGTGATGATGCTGGGAGTCCCCAGGGCAGAGGGAGAAGAACTGACGTGGGAAGAAGGGGGAACAAAGGGCCTAAGCAGAAGGATGGGGGGCAAGGTTTGCTTGTGTCGTATAAATATTTAACAACTGTAAAGCATGACAGCTACTACATAATAGACTGGGCATATTTATTTATGTCTTAGATTTAGGTGGTTCTTAAGGTGGTGATAATATCCACTGAGAAGGCTGCTGGCATTGAGTGTGTGTGGGGGAGGGGTGGGGCTTGGGTTGCCATAGTGATTGGTAGAGGAGGGCATCAGGGCCTAGCCTAGCAACAACACAACTCCTGTACTGTATTGGATAGGCCCTGATAACAAAGACTCACCCTCTTCCACTAAGGGACACCTGCTGGGAGACTCCTTCCTTCTTCCATCTTCCTTCTTGTAGGGCTATTGGCAGATACCAGGAAATGTCAAGTTCTGTGGGTTCCTGCCTGGGCTTTTAACAACCTGTAAAATATATTGGATGTGATGGTGCATGCCTTAATCCCAGCACTTGGGAGGTTGAAGCAGAAGGATTGTGAATCTGAGGTCATCCAAGGGTGACATAATAAGTTCTAGGCCAGCTTGGGGTATGGAGAGAGACCCTGGGTAGGAAAAAATTCTGTGAACTCTGAGATGCAAATCATTTAGACCAACCTTTTTTTTTAAAAAATTTCTGTTTTATTTATTTATTTGAGAGTGACAGACAGAGAGAGAATGAGGCCGATAGAGAGAGAGAGAGAGAGAGAGAGAGAATGGGCGCACCAGGGCCTCCAGCCACTGCAAACGAACTCCAGATGCGTGTGCCCCCTTGTGCATCTGGCTAACGTGGGTCCTGGGGAAGTGAGCCTTGAACCGGGGTCCTTAGGCTTCACAGGCAAGCGCTTAACCACTAAGCCATCTCTCCAGCCCCCAATCTTTTTTTTTTAAACAACTCCTTCATTCTACAGATTAGGAAATTTAGGTCCAGAAAAGCTTCATGCTTGATCCAAGTCAGCCTGCTAGTTGACAGAAGAAGCTCATATGAAAATATATAAAGTACATACAAGATAATTTCCTATTTTCCTTTTTCCCACAGCACTTCCTAAAGAACACACAGCTGGCCTATAGTAATAAATGTTTCTGAGGAACTGCTTTAAATAATGTTTGCATTGTCTTATTGAAACTGTACTGCAGGATTTTCTTCATTAGGTGAATGCCAACACAACTCCACTATGGTATGTCCATGTTCTCGGGGACAGCCTAGCTGGTGTTGGGAGCGGAAAGTGTAGGTCATGTGCTTGTCCTTCTCTCCAGTTCCGCCTGCTCCTCTTCTGCTCTGCCAACACCAAGGGCATCCTACCCTCTGAGGGTCTTGTGCATGTTTCCTCAATGCCAAGAAAGCTCTGCCACCCCATCCCCCAGAAATTTCCTTCCTTTTGGGAGCATTACACCTTGTCAATTAAAAAAACACATAGGGGCTGGAGAGATGGCTTGGTGGTTAAGGAGTTTGCCTGCGAAACCTAAGGACCCAAGTTCGACCCTCCAGATCTTAATTAAGCCGGATGTAGAAGGCGATACAAGTGCAAGGTCGCATATGCGCACTAGGTGGCACAAGTGTCTGGAGTTCCATTGCAGTAGCTGGAGGTCCTGGCGTGCCAGTTCTCTCTCACACACATTAAAAAACAACAGCAACAAAAACATAGCTCTCACTTTAAAGGGAATAAAAGACAGTTTATTCTGTAGTCAAATGTGAGTGACTGTTGTGAGTGTGCTATCTCAGAAACACAGATGAATACATTGGTGTCTTTCCACAATGTCAGAATAACAATAAACCATAAGACGTGATGGCAGCCATTTTCCAAGTTGTCCTGATTCCCTTGATAGCTGGCTAAGGCAAGCCCTAGTTCTTTATTTTTTAATATCTTATTTTTATTTATTTGACAGAGAGAATGGGGGGGGGGGAGAGAGAGAGAGAGAGAGAGAGAGAGAGAGAGAAAATGGGTGCACCAGGGCCTCCAGTCACTGCAAACAAACTCCAGATGCATGTGCCACCTTGTGCATCTGGCTAACATAGGTCCTGGGGAATTGAACTTGGGTCCTTTGGCTTTGCAGGCAAACACCTTAACCCCTAAGCAACCCCACCAGCCCCAAATACCAATTCTTTTATTCCAATTTTGACTACTAATGCTCACACACCAGACACCATAGTAAACATATTTATCTGTATGTATATGTAGGTTAAGGAAGGGCTACAAATGGTTAAAAAGGCTGCCTCAGAGTTACTTGTACCAGAGGCAGGAGGGGAAACTGATAGAGATCCAATCCAAAAAGAGTCTCTGTGGGAACAAGATAGCAAAACCTACTGGAGACAGCTGCTGTAGAATCGTGCCACCTGTCACAGGTTTGAGCTAAGCCTCAGGGTCCAGTAGGGCTGCCAGAGTGAGGCGAAGGACCACGGAGGCTATAGAGGTGAAGGATAGGACCAGGTCAAGATGGACAAACAAGGGGCTGGAGAGGTTGCTCAGCAGTTTAGGCACTTGCCTGTAAAGCTCCCAGTACCCACACAGAGTCAGATGCACAAAGTGGCGCATGCATCATGAGTTTGTTTGTAGTGGCTAAAGGCCCTGGCATCCTCTCTCTCTCTCTCTCTCTCTCTCTCTCCTTGCAAATAAATAAAATAAAATAGAATAAAATAAAGACGGATAAATAAGTTATAGATGGATGGCAGGTCCAAACAGACAAATGGACCCCTTTGAAACTCCTTGAACTCTACCAGTTTTCAATGGATAACATGAATTATATAAGTGACTTAAAATTTTCTAGTAACGGGGCTGGAGAGATGGCTTAGTGGTTAAGCGCTTGCCCGTGAAGCCTAAGAACCCCAGTTCGAGGCTCGATTCCCCAGTGCCCAAGTAAGCCAGATGCCCAAGGTAGATCATGCATCTGGAGTTCATTTGCAGCAGCTGCAGGCCCTGGTGCACCCATTCTCTCTCTCTCTCTCTCTCTGTCTTTTTCACTGTCTGCCTCTCTCAAGTAAATAATAAAAATAAACAAAAAATTTTAAAAATAAAAAATAAAATTAAATTTTTTCTAGTAACCACATATAATAAAAAGGAATAGGTAAATTTAATAATATAATTGAGAATAGTAATAATATATATAGCCTGATATATAAAACATGTAATTCAAACTACCATCCTGAGCTGGAGAGGTTGCTTAGTGGTTAAGGCACTTGCCTGTGAAGCCTAAGGACCCAGGTTCAATTTCCCAGTACCCTTGTAAGCCAGATGCACAAGTTGGTGTAAGCATCTGGAGTTTGCTTGCAGTGGCTAGAGGCTCTGGTGTGCCCATTCTCTCTTTCTCTCTCTCTTTCCACCTGCCTCTCTCTCTCTCTCTCTAATAAATAGATAAAAACAAAACAAAATACCATCTTTTCAACAAGTAATCAATATAAAGAGACATTTTATAGTCTTTGTTTGGGGCACTCAGTGTAATAGCAAAAAATAATGCATCCTATCCTAACTAGGCCCTGACTCCATTTATTGGGGGAATGAAATACCTGACACTTTTTCCTGCCAGGTTGTCTTTCAGTTGCAAACTTCCTAACCTCCCAGGCGGGCCACATCTGCATTGACAACACTTTCAAGACTTTCCATGTCCCCAAACATGGCTCAGATACATAAATAAGTTGACTCCAGGATAAGTGAGACAGCTTTAGTTCCGATGTTGCCCAGACTTACATCTGACGCTAATGTCATTACCTTTATAGTCTATTGCCTTTAAAAACACTGTACCCCTAAGCTTCTGCAGAGAGAGCATTTTCTGGAGTGAGCCTCTCTTAGTCGCCAGTTTGATAAAAAGGATTCTCAGTTGGCTATAAAAGCATGGTGGTCTATAATTCTCTCATGTGGACTACAACATCAGTCTTTGGAGTGAGGAGTGGGTTTATGCTTACAATACATCTCAGGCTGGCCTAGCCATGTTTCGAGTGCTCAGTGCCTATCTGGGGCCCGTGGCTGCCACACTGAAGATGCCCACTTTATATCCACAGGGACTGCAAGTTCATTGATTTCTCAGTGCGCTGAGTTCCTTGCATAGGTGTGTGGGTTGAATGGAAGGATGGACAAATGAATGAATGAAGTATAGCAGTAGCTATTGCATTGTTGCCACAGGAGCACTGAGCTGGGCGCTTAGGCAAGCCATTATCTTTTTAAAATTTATTTATTTATTTGTTTGTAAACAGAGAGAGAGTATGGGTGCACCAAGGCTTCAGCCACTGCAACTGAACTCCAGATGCAGTGCGCCACCTTGTGCATCTGCCTTTATGTGAGTACTGGGGAATCAAACCCTGGTCAGTAGGCTTTGCAGACAAGAGCCTTAACTGCTGAGCCATCTCTCCAGCCCGGCAAACCATTATTTGGGAGGCCCGTGAGTGGGTGAAAGACAGCTTCCTGGTATTGCTTCCTGTGTTCAAGGTAGAGTCAGCCTGGCAGAGGCGGAGGGCAGAGGGCACTTCAGTCCCAGGCAGCCACAACAGCAGATGCGTAACGTTGGACACAAATAGTATCTTTGAAAATGTCAACCCAATTGTTTGATTAAAGACCTTGCAGGCTTTTTTTTTTTAACTTTCTTTAATTGGTCAGTGACTCTTGTCAATTCTATTTAAAATATATGTGCAGAATCTGCCCTCCTTTCCTCCTCTAAAGCCCAAATACTGGAGTTGCACTAACACATCTGTTTTTTTTTTGTTTGTTTGTTTGTTTTGTTTTGTTTTAATTTGAGGTAGGGTTTTGCTCCAGCCCAGGCTGACCTGTAATTCACGATGTAGTCTCAGGGTGGCTTTGAACTTACAGTGATCCTCCTACTTTTGCCTCCTGAGTACTGGTATTAAAGGCATGCACCACCATGCCTGGCTCTGTTTTTCTTAGATATTTTATTTATTTAGTTGAGAGAGAGAGAGAGAGAGGAAGAAGTAGAGAGAGAGTCACACACACACATAGAGAATGGGTACACCAGGGCCTCCAGTCACTGCAAACTCCAGACACATGTGTCACCTACCTTGTGTAGCTGGCTTACATGGGTACTGGGGAATTGATCCTTGGTCCTTAGGCTTTGTAGGCAAACACCTTAACCACTAAACCATCTAGTCCGGTTGTGTGGGCATAAATGATCCTGTTTTCTTTCATTTTTTTTTTTAGTTCTGTATATAGTGTGTGTACAGCCATGATGGTACCACCCTTAGCCTTCTCCCTGCCACCCCTCCATGAGGATTGTGGATCTTGCATTGTGGGGGTGGCCATCAGTTAGGGGGGAGAGGCAATGTCTCTTTGCATAATGACTCAACTTATGGTTCTAACAATCTTTCCGCCCCATCTTCCGCGAATTTCCCTGAGCCATGCTGGATTCATTTTAGGTCTACTTCAGTGATGAGGTCTTGGGAGCCTCTTTGTCTCTGGATCTCTCATTTGGTAGGAGTTGAGTGTTCTCTGTGCTGGTACCAGGTTCACCGAGAAAGCAGCGCTCTTGCTCATTTCCCCACTAACTCTATGGCTCCAGCTGGTGCCCTGGTGAGGTGCGATGGGCTGATTCTCTCCTCAGTTCTGTGTCCATCTTTCCTTCCCTGTGAGGTGAGACGAGGTTAGGCGGACGCCATCTTGACCGGAAGTCCCCATAAATGATCCTGTTAACATTCTAGGTTACGTCACTCTTCTGGTGATTGCCCTTTAGTGACGTCCCATTGTCCTCAGGGAAAGCCAACTCTTCCCAAAGACCTGCCCATTGGACCCTGCAAGGTCTTTATCCTCTTCATTTCCACTTTCTTTTCTGGCATCCCTTGATTCCCTGTGCTAAAGCATAGTGGATCCCCTGCTGTTCTCTGAAGTCAGCAGCCCCACGCTAACCTCCAGACTCTTGCTTTCCTTCTACCTGGCAAGCTCCTCTTCCAGTTGTCTGTGTGGCTTGCTGCCCATGTCCTCCAAGCTTCTGAAGAAATGCCACCTCAGATGACACCATCGTCATCATTATCACCCTCCCTGCCCAGTCCCACCGTCTCTGCTGACTCCTTCACTCATGTGCTTTCTTCCTGGGACTTAACTACCATTTGAACAGTACATAGAGTTCCAGCGTATTTTTTAATATTTTGTTTATTTATTTGAGCAAAAGAGAGAGGAAGAGGCAGAAAGAGAGACAGAGAGAGAGAGAGATCACAGCCATACAAAATTTCCACTGAGTCAGTGGCCTCCAGATTCTTGTCTTCTAAATTGGTGAATAAAATCCATACACGTAGGAGGTGACATTTAAAAAGATTTTATTACAGAGTTTAAGAGAAGGAAAGAAAACAGGGCTCCTGCAGGGTAAGAGGGGATTCCTAGCAATGGGAAAGCCTACGCAGACCTAGGGTCTCTAGGTGAAGTGTTTTAGGGGAATTTCCTGGATGGGCTGAGCTGGTCAGTCTAGCCCCCATGCCAGGTGTCCAGGTGCTTTGTAACCTCCTTCACATCTTCCTGTTAGATTTCCAGGGAAGAGGAACTCCTTTAGAGAAGAGATAAGGAAACACCAGATTCCATGCCATGTGTTTAGGCACCTAACCATCTTTGTGGTGCAGACTCTAATCAGGAGACAATGCTGTTCTGAAGCCTTCCCTCCCCAAACTCTATTCTGAGCTGAACGGCATTTTGCCAACACCTCAGATTCCAAGCTGAGAGAATGTGTGCTGCGTTTATGATGGCCCAGTCCAGCTTCATCCTGACCCGCAGTCAGATGTCTTGAAAAAAACCAGACCATGGGGAAAAACTCGCCTTGAACTAGTAGCTTTCTGCATGTCCTTAGTCAACATAGTCCGGAAGTTTCACCCAAGATGATGTCAGACTGCCTTCCAAACAGTCTATAAAAATGCAAAAACACCAGCGGCCAGGGCTGAGGGAATTCAGAGCCTGTACTCTCTTCAGACTGCCAGTGTCATAAACGTTAAGTTCTCCAAACTCTTCCATGGGTGCATGGTTTCTCTCACTGCCATGAGCTTAAGTTTCTGCGACAACATCCTCTGGTCAGGTCTTGGGAAAAAAGAGAGAAGGAAAAGACCAGATCCCCCCTTGCAGACTCACCGACATTTTTCCCTTAGTCTGTATTCCCAGGGGCCGTGCTATGCCTAAGCTGCCTCACTGGACTTACAGGTATGCATGGCCACACCTAGCTGTTTATGTGGGTCCTGGGGGTTGGTAAGCATTTTTACCCACTGAGCCATCTCCTCAGCCCCTAGATACTGAGTTTCTAAAGCTGAGAGAAATAATGGTATTTCATGGTGTTCATTTTTGGACTGACATTTCCCTCCACATATGCAAAAGCAAGAATGTTATGTATATGTCAAAAGGCCAGGTTGATATTTTGCTAGAAAGTGGGAGTAGAGGGGACAGTAAGAGAAAGGCAGACAGGGAGGAGACCCTGGAAGAGACTTCGGAGTGCCAACGCTTTTCTGTCATAAGAGGAAGTGGAGGTGACAGAGGAGCAGCAAGCTCTGAAGAACTGATGGAGGAGAGCTTCTGAAGTGGTCCCCTGGGTTGAATTCTCAAAGAGCGCTACGAGGAGGGCCACACATCCAGAACAGATGTTATGTTTTAAAATTAATCTCACAGGTTTTCAGGAACATATGCAGCATGTGAACAGAAGTCAACTTTTCTCAGGTAATTTATCTTAAAATTAAGCTAAGTAATTCTTTTAACTCAAAAAGTGATTAGATTTGGCCAAAGGCTTGATGAGAAGCAGTGTTGGCTTGATGGAGGTAAAGGAGAGCAGATGGCTGTGCAGGTCACCTCAGAGCTCTGGACCTTGGACCTTGGTCACTTGGATGTTGGTGGTCAGCTCATCACAGGGTCAAGAGTCTTTCTAATTAGCTGCATGACTACCAGTCAGTCCTTTCTCTTTACAGCTTCTGCGTTATAACTCTGAAGCCAGGGGAGAGACCAGACAGCTTAGTACCTGAACTGCCTTCCATCACAAGACTACTCCAATCCTATGACCCCAACCAGCTCCATCAATAATGTAGTATTCTTTCTTTCTTTCCTTCCTTCCTTCCTTCCTTCCTTCCTTCCTTCCTTCCTTTCTTCCTTCTTTCTTTCTTTCTTTCTTCTTTCTTTTCTTTCTCTCTCTTCTTTCTTTGTCATTCTTTTTTTAAACTTTATTTTTATTTACTTATTAGAGAGAGAGAAAGAAAGAGGGAGAGAGGGAGAGAGAGAGAGACAGAATGGGCATGTCAGAGCCTCCAGCTACTGCAAACGAACTCCAGATGCATTCTCCCCCTTGTGCATCTGGCTTACATGGGTCCTGAGGAATCGAACTGAGGTCCTTTGGCTTTGCAGGCAAATGCCTTAACCACTAAGCAATCTCTCCAGCCCTCTATCTCTATTTTTTTATTTCTTCTCTTCTTCCTTTCCTTTCTTCTTCCTTCCTTCCTTTCTTTTTTCTTTCTTCCTTGTGTGTCATATGTGCATGGATGTATATGTGTGAGTGCATGTATGTGTGAAGTTGGATGTACACATGTATGCTTGAGTGTAGAGGCCAGAGGTCGATGTTGGTCTATTGCTCTCCACCTTATTGAGATTGGTTCTCTCACTGCACCCAGCGCTCACAATTCAGTTAGTGCAGCTGGTCAGTTTGCACCAGAGATCCACCTGCCTGTCTCCTGAGCACTGGGCACAGGAGGGCATCAGCACACATGGCTCTTACGTGGGTGTTGGATATCTGACGGTGGTCCTCACATTTGGCAGCAAGCACTTTATTGAGTGAGCTATCTTTTCAGCCTTGTGTAGCCTTTCATATTAAAATGTATTCATGGCAATAAAAAACCACTTTTGTGCTGGAGAGATGGCTTATTGGTTAAACGTGCTTGCCTATGAAACCTAAGGACCTGGGTTTGATTCCCCATTACCCACATAAGCCAGATGCACCAGGTGACACATGCATCTGGAGTTCGTTTGCAGTGGCTGGAGTCCCTAGAGCACCCATTCTCTCTTTCTTTATCTGCCTCTTCCTCTCTCTCCCTCCTCCTTATTCTCCTCTCTCTCAAATGAATGAATGAATGAATGAATGAATAAATAAATATTTTAAAGAACTACTTTTTGTTCCAAAGATTTACTTAATTGTCTGTAGTGCTGTGCCAAAGAATATTTTTAATCACTGGCTTTTTATTTTATGATTCCATACAAATCAGTGTCAATAGGCCCATGTTCAGACTCCTGGGAGTTTTATGGCATTGTAAAGTCTGCTCTATGTTGGAAATTAAATTTCACTTTATGAGGGGACACCAGGACTGAGATGTCTGTGATAAGATCTCCTTGTGATTCGAACCTCCTCACATTTGGCTCTATGTTACAGTCTTGCTGAGCTCTGAACCTCACAAAGAAGGAACATGCTGGACGCACTTGTGAGGCCACTGCTCTCCCCATGACACCCCCTGTGTGGACTCCACGTGGGAGCTGTGCTGAGCTCTGATCATCTGCACAGGCCAAGAGGTGGAGACTGAGCGCGCAGTTCCATAAAGGTCTCCTCAGCCTGGTTCGGGTGGCATGAGTATTCCCAAATGATCTTTCAATGAAGGCTGTGGAGAACTGTAGTATGAGTCATGCAGAGCGATAGCAGATAAAGGATTAATGAACAGGAATCGAATGATTGATCAGCTGACTAATGTGCCAATCGAAATGCCATTGCCATAGGGCACTGTGAGGAAGGAGGCCTTCCGCTTGTTCACAGATAAGTAAGGCTGTCCCTTTCCTGAGAGCTGAGACTTTTAGTGGCAGAATTCTTGAAGTAACAAATGAAATTGAGCATTACTAGGAATTTCACTAATTCAGATCACTATTGTTTTAGTTCACAGAACTTGTTCTAAATTCCCTCCTTTGAGCTGGAGACATGGCTTAGCGATTAAGGTGCTTGCCTGTGAAGCCTAAGGACCCATGCTACACTCTCCGGATCCCACCAAAGCTAGACGCACAAAGGTGAAGCAAGTGCAAGGTCGCACATGCCCACTAGGTGGCACCAGCATCTGGAGTTCGATGGCAGTGGCTGAGACCCTGGTGAGCCAATTCTCTCTCTCTCTTACTCTTTAAAAGTGAATAAAAGGGCTGGAGAGATGGCTGAGCCGTTAAGCTCTTGCCTGTGAAGCCTAAGGACCCTGGTTTGAGGCTCAATTCCCCAGGACTCACGTTAGCCAGATGCACAAGGGGGGCGCACGCGTCTGGAGTTCGTTTGCAGTGGCTGGAGGCCCTGGCACGCCCCCCATTCTCTCTCCCTCTCTATCTGCCTCTCTCTCTCTCTCTCTCTCTCTGACTCTTTCTCTCTCTATCACTCTCAAATAAATAAATAAAAATGAAAAAAAGTGAAAAAATATTTTAAACATTAAAAAGAATTCCCCCCTTTTAGCCCATTCATTTGCAGGTCATACCCTAAAGGAGTGAGTTGAAGGTTTGGCATCTGTCTTTGGGAGTGCCTGTAAGTGGCTAGAAAACAAGAAACTAAGTCAGCAGCAGTGTGTGAAGGTGTGTAGGCAGGAAAGCAGAGCGCTGAGCAAATGAGCGCACAAATGAGCACATATGCAGACAAAGGTGGTTATGTGCTGAGTAGATGAACAAAATGATCAGTGATAAAAACAAAATGCTTTTTATTTCTCCAGGAAACATACATCTATGAATGGGAGCTTCCTCCTTTTTTCAAAAAAAAGTTTGTTTGTTTTTTTTTGGGGGGGGGTGGCAGCACATGCCTTTAATCCCAGCACTTGAGAGGCAGAGGTAGTAGGATCGCCATGAGTTCAAGGACAGCCTGGGACTACATAGTGAATTCCAGGTCAGCCTGGGCTAGAGTGATATCCTACCTTGAAACACCAACATATATATGTAGATAGATAGATTTAAATTTTTTAATGCCTCTTCTTAATATGTATACCATTATGTTTTATCCTACATATACATGGTAAGATGATTATTAGAGTCAAGTAAGTTAATATATCTAATCATCTCCCATAGTTACATGTATGTGGAGAGAACTCTTAAAATCTACTCTTAGCAAATTTCTAGCATATGATATAATATTGACTATGATTTGCAAACTGTACCTTAGAGCTCTAGGGTTATTCATTCTATGTAAAACAACTTTGTAATCTTTGACCTATATCTACCCATCCTCCCACACTTAGTAACCAGGGTTCTTTTTGCCTTATTAAAAATATTTATTTATTTATGACAGAGAGAGAGAGAGAGGCAGATGGAAAGAGGGAGAGAGAGAGAAAGAGAATGGGCACACCAGGGCTTCTAGTCACTGCAAATGAAACTCCATACACCTGCGCCATCTTGTGCATTGACCTCATGTGGGTACTGGAAAATCAAACCTGGGTCCTTTGGCTTTGCTAGCAAACACCTTAACCACGGTCATCTTTCCAGCCCTCATTGCCTTCCTTTTGAAGATTCCACAAGTAACTGAGATCATGCAATAGTTTTCCTTCTGTGCATGACTTATTTCACTTAACAATATCTGCCCTCCTGTGTTCATGAAGAATTATTTATGGCAGCCAAAATATGGAAACAGCCTCAATGGATGAGTGGCAATGAAATGCACATATGTGCAATATACTTTGACATATAATATAGTATTTTCCAGTATTAATAACAAGGTCTATTTGCTATTTGCAATACCCTGATGAACCTCTGGAACTTCTTTTCTACATAAAGATTTTGTGCATTCTCTCTCTCTCTCAAATAAATAAATAAAATTTTTTTTAAAGGGCTGGAGAGATGGCTTAGTGATTAAGGTGCTTGCCTGCAAAACCAAAGGACCCAGATTTGATTCCCCAGGAACCACATAAGCCAGATGCAGAGATGTATAAAGTGGCTCATGCGTCTGGAGTTTGTTTGCAGTAGCTGGAGGCCCTGGCATGCCCATTTTCTCCTCCCTCCCAATCTCTTTCACTCTCTTTTCTTTTTTTTTTTTTTGTTTATTTATTTATTTATTTATTTGAGAGCTACAGACAGAGAGAGAAAGAGGGAGAGAGAGAGAGAGAAAGAGAGAGAGAGAGACAGAGAGAGAATGGGCACGCCAGGGCCTCCAGCCACTACAACTGAACTCCAGATGTGTGTGCCCCCTTGTGCATCTGGCTAAAGTGGGTCCTGGGGAATTGAGCCTCGAACCGGGGTCCTTAGGCTTCACAGGCAAGAGCTTAACAGCTAAGCCATCTCTCCAGCCCCCCTCTCTCTTTCTTAAATAAATAAATAAATATTTTGCTTATTGTTGATTCAGCTCCACTGGGGGAATCCTGGGGCTGAGGGAGCCCTGTGATGGCAAGATTTGTTCAATATGAGTTGTACAACAGGGACTGTGAAAAGAAATATCTTTATTTGGTTGTAAAGATCCATGAAATCCATGAAAAGCTTCTTATAGGAAGTTCAACAGTGTTGTATGTGATCATCTCTCAGCATCAGCAGTGTGAAAATCCAGCTGGGTATTCCATCCACTTGCTGAACATTCAACTTGGTGAAATTTTGTTTGCAGCAGCCACTCAGAGTATGGCTGTCCTGCGACCTGCCAAGGGTCAACGTTCCCAAGAAGCCTGAGGAGGTGGAATGCAGAGGGAGACCAGAAGTACTCTGGGTTGGTAATGTTCACCACAACCCACCTTTGCAGTGATTTCCCTCCACAACTGTAGTGTCCTGTGAGTGTTTGCTAACATGTCAAGGAAATCCACCTCCCTCCCTCCTGCTGTGTGCTGGACACTCTAAGAATGTCCCAGGTATAAAGGATAAAGATGTTGCTATCTACGACTAAATAAATGTTGGACAACATCCTTCCATCGCAGGCCCTGTGGTGGAGAGAGCTCTTCTGTGAAGCCCCTGTGTACCAGGATACTAATTCTATCCCAGTGCTAGGTTTTTTTTTTTTCATCTTTATTTTTATTAAAAATTTTGTGGCCAGGTGTTGCCTTTAATCCCAGCACTCCGGAGGCTGAGGTAGGAGGATTGCTGTGAGTTCAAGGCCAGCCTGGGGCTATAGAGTGAATTCCAGGTCAGCCAGAGCTAGAGCAAGACTCTACTTAGAAAAAAATAAAATGTATGTGTTTATACGTGTGCATGTATGTGCACATGTTTGTGGAGGCCAGAAGACAATCTCAAGTGTCATCTTCAGGTGTCCCTCTCTTGTTTGACGCAGGATCTCTCATTGGACCGAAGCTTACCAATTACGCTAGGCGGGCTGGCCATCCAGGCATCCGCTCGTCCCTGCCTCCCCCAGCACTGGGACTACAAGTGTGCCCCACCATACCCAGCATTTCTGGGGGTGCTGGAGGCATCAAATTCGGGTTCTCATGCTGCTGAACCAAGCACTTTCCTGACTGAGCTAGCTCCCCAGCCCAGCATGAGAATTATGACCGAGGGAAAGCCAAGGAAGACAAGAACGAACCAACAGACAGATGCCTCACCCCCTCTCCAGGTGACTGTTTTGAGGTGCAGTGACTTCACACCACTCGTGAGAGGGACAGCTCGGGACCAAGCAGCTTGCCTGAAGCCGCGGTCTTCTCAGGGACAGGGCAACTTGCGTTTCGTTCTTTCCTACCTCCTAAGGCTGCCCTGGGGTTGGACTCTCAACACATTAGCTTGTAAGTTTACCTGTCTGTTTCCTCGAGGACTGAGGCTAAGGGACTGCTGTTTTTCTTTTAAGCGTTTGGCTATCATCAGTGAGTATGAGTCTAAGGAGGATGTGCTGAGGAGTGAGTGAGGGGGATGAAAACACAAAAGGCTTCCAGAAGGAGGCTAACCTAGCATAGGATCTAAAAGAACATGTAGGGCTGGAGAAATGGCTTAGCAGTTAAGGTGTTTGCCTGCAAAGCCAAAGGACCCAGGTTCGATTCCTCAGGACCCACGTTAGCCAGATGTACAAGGGAACTCATGCGTCTGGAGTTCGTTTGCAGTGGCTGCAGGCCCTGGTGTGCCCATTCTCTTTCTCTGTCTCTCTCTCTTCTCTCCCTCCCTCTTTCTCTGTCAAATAAATAAATAAAATACTTGAACATGAAGACTATAATCAGGCAGCGTGGGGTTAATAAATGACGATCAAACATACACGAAACCACAGGGAGCCAAAGCAGCTGTAATCAGAGAGTGAAGCTTTTTCCTGGAACTAGTGGATGAGCTGGGAGTGGTGACGTTGAGCATCACAGAGGCAGACAGAAGGCTGCTTTAGCCTGTCTCTCATACAAGCCTTCCAGTGAATTGGGAGTTTGTTCACTATCTCTGACTCCCATGTGTGCCTGTAAGTATAGGTCCATACAGTGGACATTTTGTTTCTTTTGGGGGGGGGGGTTGGAGGTAGGGTCTCACTTTAGTTCAGGCTGACCTGGAATTCACTATGTAGTCTCAGGGTGGCCTCGAACTCACGGCGATCCTCCTATCTCTGCCTCCCAAGTGCTAGGATTAAAGGCATGCCCCACCATGCCCGGCTGTTTCTTTTCTTTTTAAAAATTGGTTTGTGAGAAGAGAGAGAGACAGAGAGAGAGAGAAAAAGAGAGAGAGAGAATGGGAATGCCAGGGCTTCTAGCTACTGCAAACGAACTCCAGATCCATGTGCCACTTGTGCATCTGGCTTTATGTGGGTCCTGGGGAACCAAACCAGTTGTTAGGTTTTACAGGCCAGTGATTTAACTGCTGAGCCATCTCTCCAGCCCCATGGGTGTTCTGTTTCTTAGTTTTAGTTAGTTGTCTATAAGCTTTGTATAAAAATCAGAAATCTTGTTCTTCTTGGAAGACCCACTCTGGAATTTATTTTCACCTGAACACAAGTTTCCTAGGCTAAGCAGCAGTGGCCCACTTTGAACAAAGTCTACATGCTAGAGTGTGTGTGGTCCCTGCCACCCCCTGACCTGGCTCCTATTACTTATTCACTTACCTTGTTCCCTGGCATCTGGGTTTACAGTTGGGGGATTTCGCTCAATATGAGGTTATCTTGAAGAGCTTATATGAAACATGCCTGCCCAGCCCCGAGATACACAATGCAAAGAGGAGAATGTTGATAATCACCATGGACAGTTTACTTGGGCCAATAATACAATCTGAAAGGTTTTTGAAGAAGCAACTTTTTTTTTTTCAGAACCAACTTTGGCAAAATTTGGCTTGTCAGAGACCAATTGTAAATCCATTGTAGTATGGTTGAACAAGCAGCAGTTTGGGTCTGAATCCTGACTTCGTCACAGCATTGTGTAGAACACAGCTTTGGCGGGTCTCAGTGTCCTCATCTGAAAGTGAGAACCAGGAACCTACATTGCCTGGATGAGGGATTGTGTTCCTTGTAAGTAATTTAGCACTGCGTACCGGAGGCCTGTGGACCACATCCACAACTTCAGTGTCAGGACATGGTTCTGTGGGCAAAGTGCTTGTTCAGATCCCCAGAGCCCACGACAGTGCCAGGTGTGGTGGGCTGAGCCTGTGCGAGTCGAGGTCAGAGAATCCCTGGTGCACACTAGCTAGCTAGTCTAGCCATGGTGATGAGCTCCAGGTCAGGGAGAGAATCTGTCTCGAAGAATAAGAGGGAGCATGACTAAGGAAGACACCTAGCATGTCTACCTCTGGCCTCTACACGTGTGCATGTGCGCCCACACATATATGAACATATATGAACACACTTATATAAAAGTGTGCGTGCGCGCGTGCACACACACACGCAAGGCACTGTACAATGGAACTAGTGAGAAATCACTTCCATCGAAGCTGCACAGGACTGGAGACCTCTGCCAGCATCAGGAGCTCATGTTGCAACAGAGAAGAAAGTCACAGGCCTGGATTCATTTGGTCTCCAGCTCCAGATTCACTACTAGGCTCCAGCTCAGCATGTCTGATGAGTGAGGCTTGAGGTCTGGCCATGTGACCTCACATGGCCAGGCCTCGGCTGGAAAGGCAACTGGGAACAAGAGAATGTGGCATCTTTGTTGGTTAGTGGCTCCGCTACATGAATGCCCAAAGTGCGTTATAAGGGACTGGATCTCTGAGTTCCTTTCCAAGTCCGGGCCTCTGTACACCAGTGGCCCTCCACACTTCCCTCATGTCCAATGATGCGCATGTGAGATGACTTTAGGTTGCAACACACGAACTTTCATAGCATGCATTGTTTCTTCTTCTTTTTTTTGGGGGGGGGGTTTCAAGGTAGGATCTTACTGTAGCCCAGGCTGACCTGGAATTCACTATGGAGTCACAGGGTGGCCTCGAACTCATGGCGATCCTCCTACCTCTGCCTCCCGAGTGCTGGGATTAAAGGCGTGCGCCACCACACCCAGCTTTAAGCATTGTTTCTTTTAATATTTATTTATCTATTTATTTGATAGACAGAGGGACAGAGAGAGAAAGCAAAAGAGAGAGAGAGAAAGAGAGAGAGAGAGAGAAAAAAAAAACGGGCACACCAGGGCCTCTAGCCACTGCAAATGAATTCCAGACACATGTATTACTTTGTGTATCTGGCTTATGTGGGTCCTGGGGAATCGAACCTGGATCCCTAGGGTGTGTAGATGCTCACTTTCTTCTACACAAAAGATTCATATGCAGAATGCGACAACTTACACAAAATAATGCTGAGGAGGTCATAGCTACAGTGATACTCAGAAATTCCCCACTATTAAGGCCAGGCGTGGTGGCGCACACCTTTAATCCCAGCACTCGGGAGGTAGAGGTAAGAGGGTTACCATGAGTTCAAGGCCAGCCTGAGACAAGACAGTGAATTCCAGGTCAGCCTGGGCTAGAGAGAGACCCCGCCTCAAAACAAAACAAAATAAAACAAAAAAGAGAAAGAAATCCCACTATTGCTCAAATGGCTGAGGTCTTGGAAACTGGTCAAGATAGATAGAAATTCACAAATCTTTTCTGTGCCAGGCAATGATGATAATGATGATGATGATGAATAACATGGTTTACTCCTTTTGGTGCTAGGGACCAGTCTGTAGATAAATTTATTGAAACCTAATGCAAACCTTAATAGACAAATATTATTGTCTCCATTTCACAGATGAGGAGCCTGAGGCTCAGGGTGGCTAAACACCAACTGCTTCAGCTAGTTTATAAATTTTTTGTTTATTTTTATTTATTTATTTGAGAGTGACAGAAAGAGAAAGAGGGAGAGAGAGAGAGAGAGAGAGAGAGAGAGAGAGAGAGAGAGAGAATGGGCGCGCCAGGACTTCCAGCCACTGCAAACGAACTCCAGACGCGTGCACCCCCTTGTGCATCTGGCTCACGTGGGTCCTGGGGAATCGAGCCTCGAACTGGGGTCCTTAGGCTTCACAGGCAAACGCTTAACTGCTAAGCCATCTCTCCAGCCCTCAGCTAGTTTATAAATAGTCAAACGAAGACTTGAAATGAGGCCATTTCCTTTTCTCCGGCCACCACATGATTAGGTGGCCAGATGCTCATGAGCAAAGGCTCAGCCGATAGCTCTAGGACCGACTTGGGACTAGGGGTCAGCATACTCATATTGAAAATCATGGTTTTATCATTTAGAGCAGGGTTCTTATTTGAGGACCCAAGAACCCATGAGGATGTCAGGTGTCATAGTGTGTGCTTGTTGACATTTGGGGTCAGACACTTTGTTGCTATGGAGCTGTCCTGTGAGTTGGAGCACAGCATCCACTTGACGCCACGTCACCTTCTCTGGTTATTTTGAGACGGGGTCTCATGGAGCCCAAGTTGGCCTCCAGCTCCCTATGCATCCAAGGATGACCTGGACATCCCAATCTTCCGGCCTCCACCTCCCAAGTGCTAGGATTACAGGTGTACCACTATGCCTATCTTTCCTTCTCTGGTTTTAACAACAGAAAATGTCTCCAGACATTGCCAAATATCCCCTGGGGACAAAACTGCCACCTGTGGGGAATTACTAGTCTAAATGCAGATTCTTCAGTCTCTTAATAAGGAGCCCATTAGTAATGGTCAGTGTGATGAAATTACATGACTAATCAGCCCTGGCATGTTTCCTTGGGTATTGTCTCACAGTATCATGTCCTTATTTGCTCATAGCAGGTGTGTCTTGCTTCTCATATCAGTGATAAATAAACGGTACCAGCTTGTACCAGCGACTACTTCCTAATGCAATCTGCAATAAATAATTAACTTTGTGGCTCACTTATAAACCGCACAGCCGGCTCCTGATTGTTCTAGAATTCGGTGGTCATACCAGGAACAAGAATATTTGGCATTTATACAGCTTGGTTAGAAACCATGAGGACCATCGATTGCTTTAAGTATTTAAGGCAGTCCATGATTCTTTCTTGACTTGGTGTTTGTTCATATCAAGAATTCTTTTCTTAGTCCTCTGTAAAAATAGAGCAGATCACCAACTATGTCTTGAAATATTTGCCATTCAAGCATGAGGACCTGAATCCATATCTCAAGAGCCCACTTAAATTCCAGATGTCATTCAGAACACATGCCTGCAATCCAGTGCTGGGGAGGCAGAGACAGGGAAAGGAATCAGTGAGCTGCAGGGCTAGTGACAGACTCTGTCTCAAAGAGTGAATGTGGGGAGTGCTCAAGGATGACACCCCAAACTAACCTCTAGCCTCCACATGCATGTGCAGCCACACACATGCACACAAATACACACAAGCACATCACACACACAGGTACAAAAGTAAATGTGGCTGGGCATGGTGGTGCACGCCTTTAATCCCAGCACTCGGGAGGCAGAGGTAGGAGGATCGCCGTGAGTTCGAGGCCACCCTGAGACTCCATAGTGAATTCCAGGTCAGCCTGGGCTAAGTGACACCCTACCTCGAAAAACCAAAAAAAAAAAAAAAGTAAATGTGTGTGTGTGTGTGTGTGTGTGTATATATATATATATATATTAACATATACATATGTATATACTGACATTTGAGGTAGTGCAGAGCTCCCATCACTTGGAAGGTGGAGGCGGGAGGATCAGGAGATCAAAGCCAGCTTGAGCTTCATGGGACACTGGAAAAAAAATTTTTTTTAAGCTCTCAGTTGGGCTTTAAAACATGGACTCCAGAGTCTAGCAAGAACGTCACTGTGGTTTTGGTTTGTTTGTTTTGGGGACAGATATTACTATGTAACTCAAGCTAGCCTTAGATTCACAATTCTCCTGCTTCAGCCTCTTGAGTTGTGGAATTACAGACATGTAACATTTGTTCTTTTCTCTCTCTCTCTCTCTCTCTCTCTCTCTGTGTGTGTGTGTGTGTGTAAGGGGGAGTGCATCACATGTGTACGTGTGCATATGAAGGCCAGAGGACCACCTCTTATGTTGTTCCTCAGGTATTGTCCACCTTTTCTTGAGACAGGGTCTCTTGCTGGCCTAGAATTCACCAAGCCTTCTATACCGGCTGGCCAGGGAACCCTGGGTGTCTGTCTGTCTCCACCTCCTGAGCACCGGGATTCCAAGTACACACCACCACACCCAGCTTCTCCTCCCGCCCCTCCCAGGTAGGGTTTCACTCTAGTCCAGCTGACCTGGAACTCACTATGTAGTCTCAGGATGGCCTTGAACTCTTGGCGATCCTCCTACCTCTGCCTCCCGAGTGCTGGGATTAAAGGCATGTGCCACCATGCCCAGCCCACATCCAGCTTTTTTATGTGGGTTCTGAGGATCACTCAAGCCCTCTGGCTTGCAAGATAAGCCCTTTATCAACTGAGCTTTCTCCTCAGCCCCATCCCAGTGTTAATTCTCAGCCAAAAAACAGCCTCTCCAGTGACTGCTTCCATAGTCTAACTGAGCAGATCCATTTCCTTCCGCTGCCGTCTTGGACCCACTTCTGCGTTCTACTTTATACCCTATTCAGTCGTGCGCTTGGTTCTCCGGTCTTCGGGGTGGGGCATCGCTTGGCGGCAGCCCCATGCCTTATTCACTCGGTTCTGTGTCCTGCGGGCTCAGCACAGTGCCTGGCATGCAGGAGGGGTGCACCTAGTCCATAGCTGATAGAATGTATCCTTTCGTGCAACGAACTCTTCCCAGGGGAGTTTCAGATTTCCAGACTCAGAAGTCAATATTTGGCAGCAGGAAGGAATCGTCTGCCAACGCTGTTTCTGTGGTTGGGCCCGGCGGATCAAGGATGTGGTGAAGTTTTGCTGCATTTTTCTATTTTCTGCCCCCTATTTTTATGGTGAGAGATTTTCTTCTGTCATTTCCTTTATCCCTAAAGATAGTAAGCGTGCTTCTTTCGTACTTGGGAACTAACTGTGACCTTTTATATTCTTTTCGCTGAAGGAGTCCTTGAAGTGACCTTGATAGTTAGCCTCTTCGTGGGCTGGGTCACAAGTATTTGCCTGAAAGAACCCCACAGAATCTTTTAGAAATTCAGTTTCGATCAGATGCAAGGCTTTAGAAAGTCACACCTTGGGTCTTGAGTTATTCCTTCTTCCAAATGTCTGTGTAAAACCTACCTTGTCCACCTCTTGACAGGCCCCTGATGTGTGTTCCCTGGGATTGGGATGTGTCACTACCCATGCTGTCTCAGTAGGCAGATACCAGAGACTGTCACTTCTCGCTCTTTATCTCCTGGGCAGAAAATAGGTCTTAGCTCAGACTAAAGCTGCCAGTTGTTTGGAGGTTGAGAATGGACACACGTGACTTTTCCATTCATAAGAGTCTAGCTGTTGCATCTCCTGGGGCGGACATCATTTTTCTTGTACTCTTACTTCACTGGATAGTAGGCATGTGTGTTTTTCGTGGGGGGGGGGATGACTTAAATCTACAAATTGGAAGACTCTGAATTTGTCCTCTTTCTATTAAAATACCAGTCATCTCATTGGGGCAGGGGATTCTGCTGGGAAATGTTTCCTCTGGAAGGTTTCATTTTCTATTGCTTCCTCACAAGATCTTCTCTGGGAGCTCAGAGAATTCTGAAAGCCTTTTTCTCTAAAAAAAAAAAAATTATTAATTTGAGTGAGAGAAAGACACACACACACACACAGACACACACACACACACACACACACACACACAGAGAGAGAGAGAGAGAGAGAGAATGGGTGCGCCAGGGCCTCCAGCCACTGCAAACGAACTCCAGACACATGTGCCCCCTTGTACATCTGGCTAATGGGGGTCCTGGGGAATTGAACCAGAGTCCTTTGCCTTTGCAGGAAAACACCTTAACTGCTAAGCCATCTCTCCAGCCCCTGAAAGCCTTTATAAAGCAAAGCCTGGCCTGCAAAATGACTTGCTGCAACTTAAAAAAAAATACTATATTGATTCAAAAGCTGAACCTTGGTTTTCTTTGCAATAATAAGCATTTTCTCAAAGGTAAAGAGGTGTCTCTAGTGTTTTAACTAATATTTTCCCTGACTTTTGCTATCTGGAGCCAAGTTCCATAAGGCCCATGATTTAAATGGATTTTTATATTTCATAAAAAGAAAAGGGGGCTGGGGAGATGGCTTACCAGTTAAAGGCGCTTACTTTTGTAGCTTGCCGGCCTAGGTTCAATTCTCCAGCCACCCATGTAAAGCTGGATGAGCATTGATTTGCAGTGGCAAGAGACCTTGGTGTACCCCCACATACAAATAAATCATAAAAATTTAAAAAGAAGGAAGGGGCTGGGGAGATTGCTTAGTGGTTGTGGTGGTTTGAATAGAATAGATGGCCCCCAATATATTCAGTTGTTTATTTGTTTGTAGTTTGCATCTCTAGCCATCTGGCTGGAGGCAATGCCATTGTGTGGATCTTCAGGTGTGGTGGTGGGTTTAAGATTTCAATCTAAAGATATGCAAAGTGTGCCTAGCTGGAGTTCCTGAAGTGTGCTGTGCTGTGTGGCTTTTAGGCTTGTGCTTCTCTCTCTCTCTGCTTGGGCCTGTGAAAGCAGGCCAGTTTCTTCTGCTTTTATGGAACTTCCACTGGATCTGTAAGCTCCAATAAATCCCTTCCTCCATAACTGTGCCTGGTCTGGAATTTCATCTCAGCGAACCTGAAGCTGACTGCTACAGTGGTTAAGGCACTTGCCTGCAAAGCCTAACGAACCTGAGTTCAATTCCCCAGTACCCACCTAAGGCCAGACACGCAGTGATGCAGCACCTGGAGTTTGTTTGAAGCAGCTGGAGGCCCTGGCATGCCCGTTCTCTCTGTCTTTTTTCTCTGTATGCTTGTATAAATTCAATTATAAAAAAAGAAAGGAGGGCTGGAGAGATGGCTTAGCGGTTAAGGGCTTACCTGTGAAGCCTAAGGACCCCGGTTCGAGGCTTGATTCTCCAGGACCCACGTTAGCCAGATGCACAAGGGGGCGCACGTGTCTGGAGTTTGTTTGCAGTGGCTGGAGGCCCTGGCGTGCCCATTCTCTCTCTTTCTCTCTATCTGCCTCTTCCTCTCTCTGTCACTCTCAAATAAATAAATAAATAAACTGAACAAAAAAAAAAATTAAAAAAAAAAATCATGTGAGCTTTTGAAAAAAAAAGAAAGAAAGGAAAATGAAAAAAATGCTATGTACTAAGGTGGTGTAATTTGTTAAAACAAGTGGTCATTAACTAAACCTAGAAGAAAGAGAACTTCACATTTCTGTAAAGCATAGAACAAATGCTTCCGTTGGCATTTTCCCAGAATCGGTTGTAGTCAGAGCCAAGAAAGTATCCTATCTCTCACTCATATCTCACTCGTGGAGGTCACAAACCCATCCTGCTATACTAGAACTTAATCTCTGACCACAGTTCACACTGGCAGACAAACGTGTATTTCTTGTTATGCACTGGAAGAGTTACGTGTTGCTAAAGGGGTAAACCGAGTGACATAATCTAGAAGCAAACAAAAACTGTTTTACTTCAGCCAAGTTCTAAGCCACCATGACAATGTATCCAAATAAGCTAAAAAAGGACCTGAGATGGACCAATGCATAAGTATAGCACAAACTCAGATAATAGGAAAAGCAATGAGTCAAAGAATTAGTTACACACTACTAGGCATTTCTCCCCTGATTGTGATGAAGAGATGGAGAAAATTATTTCCTTGGTCTTTATCGAATGACATCATGTCTCAATAAACCAAAATCAAAGCAACCCAACCAACCAAGCAAAAACATTGAGTGCCCATTCTGAATACTGTTTTTTTTAAAAAATATATTTATTTATTTATTTGAGAGAGAGAGGAAGAAGCAGATAGAGAGAATGGGCATGCCAGGGCCTCTTGCCACTGCAAACGAACTCCAGACACATACACGCCTTGTGCATCTGGCTTACGTGGGTACTGGGGAATCGAACCAGGGTCCTTAGGCTTCACAGGTAAACGCCTTAACCTCTAAGCCATTTCCCAAGCCCCCGAATACTGTTTTATTTCGATGACTATCATTGGTTTTTCAAGGTAAGATCTCACTCTAGCCCAGGTTGACTTGGAATTTACTCGGTAGTCCCTGGCTCACCTCAAACACACGGCCACCCTCCTACCTCTGCCTCCCCAGAGCTGGGATTAAAGGTGTGCACTACCATGCCTTATGTGGATTATTTAGTTGCGTGTGTGTGTGTATGCGTGTGTGAGTAGTGTGCATGCTTGCCAGGGCAAATGAACAGCAGGTTTGGGCCGCTTTTTGCATATGGCTTATGTAGGTGGCTTGGGAATTAAACTGAGGCCAGCAGGCTTTGCAAGCGAGTGGCTTTGCAAGCGAGTCCCTTTAACCACTCAGCCATCTTTCCAGCCCCATCACAAAGTACTTCACCACTTGTTCACAATGTGATTTTACTCGGTATCAAACATATTGTCAAAATGTTTTCAGCTGAAGACAAATCCAGCTTTGTCAACCTGAGCTGCTCAGAGGTCTGAACGGTGACCTTCAGCCTGGATGAACTTTAGCTGGATCACTGCCCTGACAGAGCCCAAGAGCCAGTTTGAAAGAGTCAGCAGTTATATGGTGCTCTTTTCTACTGCAGGTGGATTAGAGAGTTCCAAGGATTTTAAGGCTCATTAGAAAGTGGCTTAGGTAAGAGACAATGGTCAGAAGTGAGGAAAATGCACAGGCTTTAAATCTACAAAAGTTGTGTGAGGTCGGCCCCTGGTGGCCATCTTTACTACTACAATTGCTGAGCTTTTGCGTGGAGGCAACCTGGCTTGATATTTTGCATGTTCATTTCCACATCAGACCACAGATGTTTGGAACACAGACTCCAGAAGGCAGACATATAACATTATCTATTCATACGTAGATCTATAATATTCATTTTTAAACTTATTTATTTATTTATTTATTTGAGCGAGTGAGAGAGGAAAAGAGACACACACAGGGAGAGAGAGAGAGAGAGAGAGAGAGAGGAAGAGAATGGGTGCTCCAGGGCCTCCAGCCACTGCAAATGAACTCCAGACGTGTGCACCCCCTTGTGCAGCTGGCTTACGTGGGTCCTGGGGAATCGAACCTGGGTCCCTTGGCTTTGCAGGCAAACGCCTTAACTGCTAAGCCATCCCTCCAGCCCTATAATATTAATTTTTTAAGGCTTTATGCGTAATGTTCAGGTTTGCGAATCAAGGACCCATAGATAAACTGCTTCTTGGGCTCCAGATTTTATTTAACACCAGGCAAGAGAATGACAGGCTCTGAAATGAAAGGAAAGAGTGTTGAAACCCTGAGTAAGGGAAGCGTGGACATTCTAAGGCTTTTCAGGACAGGGGAGGGATTCTTGCCCTGTGAGGGAAGGACGTTGCATGGGGCTATGGGATGTGATGTGAGGGAGGTGAACACTTGTGACTTGAGCCTATGTGACCTGCTTATCTGGACCATCTGTTAAATTCTTTAGAGAGACGAAACTTGGAAAGTCTAGTCTGCCCCCTCCCCAGAGCCACAGGTGATGGTTTGGAGGAAGTCACATTCCTCCTCACAGTCTTGATGCTGTAGGGCTTCCTCAGTTTCCTTTCCTTTCCTTCCTCCCTCCCTCCTTCCTTCCCTCTCTTCCTCCCTCTCTCCCTTCTTCCCTCCTTCCTTCCTTCCCTCCCTTTCTCCCTCCCTTCCTTGTTTCTTTCTTATTTAAAAATTTTTTTTGGTTTATTTTTATTTATTTATTTGATAGCGACAGACAAAGAAAGAGGCAGAGAGAGAGCATGGACGCTCCAGGGCCTCCAACCACTGCAAACGAACTCCAGATGCGTGCACACCCTTGTGCACCTGGCTAACGTGGGTCCTAGGGAATAGAGCCTCAAACCGGGGTCCTTAGGCTTCACAGCCAAGCGCTTAACCGGTAAGCCGTCTCTCCAGCCCTGTTTCTTATTTTTATTGAAAACTTTACTATATGAATATGCTGTAATTTGGTCATGTTCCTGTCATGTTACCCTCTTTTCTTCCCTCTCCCCTGCCTCCATTCCATTGAGAGCACCCATCTTTCAAGAAAGTCCTTCTGCTTTCTGGTCTCATTCCTTTTGGCCTCCTCCATCCTCTATGTCAAGATGCTGGTAGGCTCAGACCAGTGCAGGTCTTGTGGAGGTATCTGGACCACTGTGGGGTCATGAATACACCACTCGGCTCATGTCAGGAGGACAGTGCCCTGGAGTAAGCCCACACACCTGTGGTTCTTGTGTTCTTTTTGCTACCTCTCCTGCAATGTTTCCTGAGCCTTGGAGGGTGTGCTAGCCCTCTCCTTTAGTGTTGAGCTCTTGACAGCCTATTATTTTCTGTTTTTTTTTTGTTGTTGTTGTTTATTTTTATTTATTTATTTGAGAGTGACAGAGAGAGAAAGAGGCAGTTAGAGAGAGAGAGAGAGAGAATTGGTGTGCCAGGGCCTCCAGCCACTGCAAAAGAACTCCAGACGCGTGTACCCCCTTGTGCATCTGGCTAAAGTGGGTCCTGGGGAATCGAGCCTCGAACCGGGGTCCTTAGGCTTCACAGGCAAGCGCTTAACCGCTAAATCATCTCTCCAGCCCTTATTTTCTGTTTTAATAAGCTTTGAGTCTTCACAGTGTTTACTGCCGTCTCCATAGGGAAGGTTCTATGGCTCAGCGAGAGCAGCGTTCATATGCAATCTGTCCTTTCCCCTGCAGTGTTTCCTGGGCCCTGGTGGGTGTAGGAAAGATGACTCCTCTAGTGCTAGGCCTTAGATGATTTCTATAACAGCAGGTAGGGGTTCTAGAATCCCAGCCCGGTGGTTCCCGACAGTGTTGCTGACGGGGGAGGGGCACCTTCCTTGAAACCTAACACTAGGGCGTCTCTCTCTGAAACAGGCTGTGGTTACTCTGTTACTTGCCATCATTTGCAAAAGAAAATCCCAGAGGGGCTGGGGAGATGTCTCAGCAGCTAAAGGCGTTTTCTTGCAAAGGCTGATGGTCTGGGGCTTGATTTCCCAGTACGCACTAAAGCCAGATACACAAGGTGGCTTCTGTCGTTTCTTTGCAGTGGCAAGAGGCCCTGGAATGCTCATTCTCATTCTCTCTCCCTAATAAATACATTTGATCTTAGCCAAAACGCCGAGAAGAGATTTCTCAAATAAATTAATAAAATTAATAAAACAGGGCTGGAGAGATGGCTTAGCAGTTAAGGCACTTGCCTGCAAAGCCTAAGGACCCAGATTCAATTCCCCAGTACCCACGTAAGCCAGATGTACAAGGTGGTGCATACATCTGGAATTCATTTGCAGTGACTGGAGGCCCTAGCATGCTCATTCTCTCTCTCTCTCTCCAATAAGTAAGTAAATAAATAAATAAATATAAAAATATTTAAACAATAATAAATAAAATCCCAGAAACTCCTTCCTTCCTTCCTTCCTTCCTTCCTTCCTTCCTTCCTTCCTTCCTTCTTTTCTTCCTTCCTTCTCCTTTCTTTTCTTTCTTGAGACAAAATCTTAATCTGTACTGGTCTCAAGTTCACACACAATATAGCCCAGGCTAGCCTAAAACTTTCAGCAATCCTTCCGCCTCAGCCTCCAGTGGCTATGGCTATAGGCATGAGCCACCACACTCTGCTATTCCCCAAAACTCCTTAAATGTAAAGGAAAACAGCCTGGTGTCGTGTTGCTCCTCCGCACCTCGCCACCATCACAACTGTATTCTTCCAAATTACATTCAGTGCCAGGTGCAGAAATGGGGCTACACATTGCAGAGATGGGTTCTACATGGAAAACCCCATAGAAAGGTGTAAGCAGTGGGACATATTTAGGGAGTAACGAAGTGCGTTTGTATTGTCTGAGCGTGTAGAAATGACTAGGACTCCCTGTCTAGCTGACGTTTGCTGCTCTTTGACACAGACAAGGGCAGAGAAGTGTTTCTCCAGGCCACCAGGGTGTTGATTTTCACAGAAAGTAACTTCCATAGCTGGAACCAATAGGGAGGCCTGTGTGTGTTGGGCTGCACGACTATAGTCCATGGAAAAGCCCATGTCCTGTCTCAGTCAGAATGCGTCTCCTCAGCTCCATTGGCTGGTGGGAAAAGGGGGCAATGCTGTAGGACTTTCCAAGTTTCAAGAGAATCCCTCGGTCTAGATTTGACTAAGAATTCTGCTCCTTGCATTACATTTGTGCATCCGTTGATTAGTTATTGAGTGGCTACCATGAGCCAATGGAAGCTTGAAAACAAAACAGGCAACAGTCCCACCCTTTGGGACAGTGCCAATCTGATGGACAGTTTTAAAATGAGGTCGCTTATTAACTACATGAGATGGTGATCGGTGGCAGCTCCATTTATTTATGGGGAAGAATAATGCCGTGGGTTGGTGGTAGAGGACTGGAGATAGGTTACAGTAAGGCTTAACTGAGAACATGACATTTGTGAGCTAAGCTCTAACACAACTGGTCCGTTCATTCAATACGTTCAGCGGTAAGCACTTCGTCATGTGTAATCTACACTTCAAGGTACTGGCGATAAACTGACGACAGAGACAAAGTCCTTCCTGTCAGGGAGCGACAGATATCACACATGGCATCAAATAGGATAATGTGAGCTAGTGAGTCATTGTAACGAAGGACCTAGGCCAAGGCAGTGTGTTAGAAGGAGGAAAGGAAGAGGCTGGACAGGGTAATTGGAGAAGGCCACCGTAAGTGACATGGAGTCTGATGTACAAAGCTCTGGGGAAAGGCATCCAAGGTAGAGAGCAGAGACCAAAGTGTGAGGAGGGACCAGGCAAGCCAGACCATGGAACAGAGCAAAGCCACCGGGAATGGAAACCCACGGCCACACTGAAGCCCAGAAGCACCGTGAAATACAAAATGCTTAATGATTTCTCCGTTTTTCTTCCTTCTAGAAACTATTTTCTGACCTCATTCAATCCCTAAACTCATTTTTGTTTGTTTCTTTTTTTAAAATTTTTTTTGGTTTATTTTCACTTACTTATTTGAGAGCGACAGACAGAGAGAGAGGCAGATGGAAAGAGAGAGAGAGAATGGGTGCACCAGGGCCTCCAGCCACTGCTAACGAACTCCAGACACGTGCGCCCCCTTGTGCATCTGGCTAACGTGGGTCCTGGGGAATCGAGCCTCGAACTGGGGTCTTTAAGCTTCACAGGCAAGCACTTAACCGCTAAGCTATCTCTCCATCCCTGTTTGATTCTTTTTTTTAAACTTTTTTTTGTTCATTTTTATTTATTTATTTGAGAGCAACAGACAGAGAAAGAGGCAGGTAGAGAGACAGAGAGAGAATGGGCCCACCAGGGCCTCCAGCCACTGCAAACGAACTCCAGATGCGTGTGCCCCCTTGTGCATCTGGCTAACGTGGGTCCTGGGGAACTGAGCCTTGAACCGGGGTCCTTAGGCTTCACAGGCAAGCAAGCGCTTAACCACTAAGCCATCTCTCCAGCCCTGTTTGATTCTTTTTTGAGGTAGGGACTCACTCTAACCTAGCCTGACCGTGGAATTCACTACGTAGTCTCTGGCTGGTCTCTAACTCATCATGATTCTCCTATGTCTGCCTTCCCAGTGCTGGGATTAAAGGTGTGTGCCACTACACCAGGCATAAACTCTTTCAAATTTTCTCCCTGAAAAAGATGTGATAACTTATCTCTACTCTAAATATTAAGGCCCCAAAACAGATTATTTCTCCTAAGGGTATTTGAATTTGGATCATAAGAAGTGTAATTATCAAATTTGATGCAGCAGTTGTTTATTGAAATAGTTTATATTTCTTATTTTAGTGACTTAGAACATCTCACATTTATTCCCATGCACTACAGAAGATCGGAAGCTCAAATACCTTAGAAGGGTTGTACCTTTCTTGGAGGCTTTAGGGGAGACATTTTTTTTTTTTTTTCTTTTCAGCTCCTAGAAGCTCTCCACAGATCTTGGCTTGTGGTCCCAAATGATTCTGGTTTCCACTTCTATCATCCCTTTCCTAACTTTGACCCTCCGTCTTCCCTCTGTAAGGATCCTGTGATTACACTGAACCCATTTAGATGATCTTAAATAATCGCCCCATCTCAAGATCCCTAATTTAATCACATTGCCACAAAGGCAGCACTCCCAAGTTCGACACGAGCATCTTTAGGAATCATTATTCTTCCTGTCATGGGGAATGCCAGTGGGGTCTATGAGTGGGGTTAGGAGATAGCACCCCAGTTTAAGGCTGCTTTGTATTGTTTAAGTTGAAATTCTGGGAATGAAGCTGTTATACATTTTTACTGAAGAGTAGATTTCCCAGCTAGGTGTGGTGACACATGCCTGGATGCCCAGCACCTGGGTGGATGTAGGAGAATCAGGAGTTCAAGTCCATCATCAGCGACATGATGAGTTAGTGACCAGCCTGGGCGATATGAGAACCTCTCCCCACCCCAAAGGGCAGACTCCCTACTCCATAGCTGGATGATTCTCCTCAATCCAGCTGCTACAGCCAGATAAGAAGGCGTGTCGTGCATGTGTTTCTGAATCCACTGTTTACTCAGAAGGTTCATTTGGATGGCAGTTTCTGACCTCTGTGGAATGTGAAAGGTGAAGGCTTGGTGAAGCAGAAATTGTGGAGGCCTAAGCCAGGAACCCAAAGGAACGGATATTATTGTTTGCCAACATGGTACTGCAATGTCATACATGCTGCGGAGTGGGTACTGGGGGGGGGGGGGTTCCAAGGATCAACTGCTTTTTCCTTTCTGCTTTCTGAGGAGCTATCCTACTCCTGAACTTCCCACAAAGAGGGACACTGGCGCCTGTGGGTTAAATTTGTTTCAGTCTCTCCTGGCCACCCTGAGGGGGGAGGGAACAGCTCAGTCCTTTCATTGGCACCCTGTATTTTTAGTACCCAACTGCCCAGGTCCTACTCTGAAGGAATTTCTATTTGTTTTCTTCTTGTCCACA
Organism: Dipus sagitta; assembly: GCA_036346955.1. Taxonomy (NCBI): domain Eukaryota; kingdom Metazoa; phylum Chordata; class Mammalia; order Rodentia; family Dipodidae; genus Dipus; species Dipus sagitta. Next base: position 190,728,262 of record CM070771.1, read on the forward strand.
TGGCTTTGGCTCATTGCCATTTCCTCCTCCAAATTTCTGAAATTTTCAGACGTCTGTGCCTTGTACATCTAGCAGGGCTCGGTTCACCTCCACTAGCTCCTGCTGGCCTTTAATATCCCGATGTGTCCTGGTTCGATCCCATATTAGTTGAAAAATAAAAAAAAAAGGAAGTGTTTAACCAGCACACAGTTGCTTAACTATCAGAAACTAAGTAATGGTTTACAGGGATTTTAAAGTTAACTTGCCTGATTTTCATTGTTACTTACATTGCACCAAAGTTAGACTTGGAAAAATATGGACTTATCCACGTTTAGAATCATAAATTATTTTCAGGAGGACTTATCTCACTGACTTTGTGTGAACATTCCTAACTGAAAACAGGAGAATTGAACATGGAGAAGTCAAGAGTGAGACGACAACCTTGGGCTCTGTCGCTACAACCTGGGAGGTCTTGTGAACAAGTCATGTAGCCCTCCCAAGCCTCGTTTTGTTTATTTATTTATTTTTATTAAATCGGGCTAGTGATCATCTGTCGTGGGCCACTCAGGCTTACATATTTGAGAAACACTTTCAGAGTGGCAAGAAATGACAATCAATTATAGTTAGGGAATCATAGTAGGCAAACAATTATTATTTGTTGAAGAAATGTGCTGTTGGAGTTAACTTTAGCTGTGTTGAGGAATGTCTGGAAACAGACCTTAAAGCTACTACAGCAGGATAACCTGAGACCAATATACCTATACAAGTGTAGTGTGTAATCAAATGGTTACTAATTAGATATAATGGAGTTTCTGCTATGCCTCAGGCTTGCCCGCTGTTGACATGTGGGCTAGACGTCTTGGCAAAAACGTTCTGAGTATAGGTCTGAATCTACAAATGAAACATCGTTTAAAACTGGAATTATAGTTGCAAACCCATTGAATCTGTCTCCTAGATTGCTGCTAGAAAAAGGGACATGAGATTGCTAAGGCAGTCAAACAAATTCTGGAAGAAGCTATTCCCATAAGCTTTCCTACGAGAGCCGAAAAGAAGATATTAATGCAGTCGTGCCCCTCAAAAAGTGAAGGGAGCTGGTTAAAAATTGCTGCTCCCAGAAATCTTCACATTTTAAGAATTTGGGGCTGGAGGGATGGCTTAGTGGTTAAGGTGCTTGCCCGCAAAGCCAAAGGACCCAGGTTCGATTCCCCAGGACCCATGTAAGCCAGAGGGGACAAAGCGGCGGTTTGCACTGGCTGGAGACCCTGGAGCGCCCATTCTCTTTCTCTCTCTCTCTCTCTTCTCTCTCTATCTGCCTCTTTCTCTTCTCAAATAAATAAATAAAAATAAAAATAATTTTTAAAAAAAGAATTTGGAAGGACCTCCAACGTTCTCTTTCCACAAAATGCAGCCACTGCTTGGAGAGAAGGTCCTACCCAGCAGGACAAGGATCTGAGACAGACAGACAGAGGGACAGCCAGGAAGCCACACGCTCTGCTGCACCGCCCTCCCGCGCAAGGGGGCGGAGCAGACACGCCCGAGCCCCGCCCCCCTAGGCGCGTGCACGCGGCCGCGCGCGCTGGCGCCAGCGGGCGGAAGTGACGCCAGCGCCGAGCCATTTCCGGTTTGCTGAAACTAGGAAGCAAACTTGAGAGCGAGCGAACGAGCGAGACCGCCTCAGTCACGGGTCGCCGTGGCCGCTGTGCCCCGTGGCCCGGGCCGCGCTGAGCTGTCGGGAGGCCTGGCCATGGGGCCGCGCGGGCCTGCGTCGGCGTGAGGCTCGGGGCCTCCCGCGGGCGCCCGTGACCGGCGGGGCTACGGGGTGGTGGTGGTGGTGGTGGGGACGGACCGGGGCTCGGGCTGCGGCGGCGGCGGCGGCTCCCGCCTGGGCTCGGGCATCATGAACATAGACGTGGAATTCCACATCCGGCAGAACTACCCGTGGAGCAAGTTGCCGGCCAACGTGAGGCAGGTACGGCTGCGCCCTGGGGCCGGGCCTCGGGCGGCTTCGGGTCCCCGCGCTACTGGCAGCCGAGCCCGTCGCCCCGCGCGGGGCCCCCCGGCTGCCTCTTCCCGCGCCGGCGAGGCGGCGACGCTGTGCCGTCGCGGGCGCAGTTCCAGTGACAGCAGCTCAAGACACACCTCCGATGTAGCGTGTGCGCGACCTGAAATTGCCCGGTTAGGAAAGGATGTAAATTGCACCTTGCAGAACCAAAAAAAAAAAAAAAAAAAAGAAAAGTAAGATAAGAAAATAAAGAGAGACAACGTGATTTTCTACAGTTTGGTCCAGTGAAGAGCAAGTGTGCAGAGTAGAGAGTATAGGGACCATCCCCAAAGCTTGGAGTTGGATGTGTGTTGATAACATGTGCAGGTGGAGGTTGGTGAACGTGTGGGGTGGTGAGGCTGGAAAAGCAGGGCTTGATTTTGAAGGGTTTTTTTTTGTCTCCCCCCCCCCCCACCCCCGTGCTTTCTGGTGATGGACTTTACTCTCTAGACAGGATGAGTTATTAGCGATGTGTCAACAAGAGAGTGATCTCGGATCTTTGGAAGTTAATGTTCAAGTCGAGAGGCAGTTTTGCTCATTTGTTAAACAGATGTTGATTGAGCACCTAATAGATCCCCTGGCTTGTTCTGGGTTCAAGCAAGTTGCCGCAGTTAACCAGCTGAAGGGCCTTCCCTGGTGGAGCTTATAGTTTCGCCAAAAAAGACAGCCAGTAACTAATGCATGTACGAAATATGGTGAGTGGGTCAAAATCTACCTGCTGCGTGTGAGGCACTCTCATTGGTTACTGTTTCGCTCGCAGTTCTTCCCATTTTACTTGGTTGAGGTTGCAATTCTGTTTTCCCTTGGTGCTTGGCAATGGATAGTGTTTTGGGAAGGCTTGGAATGGTGGTAATAATGTGGTTTACTTGGAGTTCTACCCCTGGATCTAGGAAATAAATAAAGGTCTGGCAGGCCTCGCTTGACAAAGAACATCCTTTCTCTTTAAGACAACAAAACACAAGAGAGTGGAAAGTTCTGTTTCAGGACTTAGGATTCTTGGATGTCAAAGTGACTGTCCTTGTGGGCTTTACCTGAAACTTGAGAAACAAAGACCTAAGCCTGAAGGGAGTAAGTTTCTTTTGTTGAGCTTTGGTGGGCAGGTTTGTTTTTCAGACAACTGGAAGAGCCATCAGTTGTGTTTGGCTTCATTTCCATTTTTTTTTTTTTCTGTTCTTCATCAAAAAATCTGTGTAGTGTGGTGAGAGAGTTTCCCCATCATGAATAATTGATTTTAATGCTAATTTAATAACAATTGGTTTTCCAATACTAATTGGAACAAATTCTCCCTAAAACTTGGTTGTGATTACTGAAGTTAAACATTGGACACTGTTAAACTTACATCCAAATATGAAATTAAGCTTTTTTTTTTTTTTTTTTTTTTTTTTCAGTTCATTTATAGCTAGTTTTCGTTTAGGAAAGGGTGGCCGTTTGCTTCCGTAGACTGTCGCTAGCCTTACAAACTCTTTCCTGAGGCCAAGCTCCATCTCAGGTCACGCCAGCTTTCTGGCTGGTCTCTTGTTCTCAGACTTGGATCCTCCCATCACTCTGCACTGCACTGTGGTGAGGTTCCTCTGATGTCTCTTTGTATTGTAGCTTCTTTCTGACTCTCAGATACTCACTTCTCCCGGGAGGTTCCTGACAGCCTAGCTCCAGAGTAGTTGTGCGTGGATATGCTGTCATCTCACTGACCACTGAGCCCCTCACAGGACTCGCCCCTCCACGGCACATCTAGTTATTCTACCAGTGTACAGTATTTCCCCCCGCACAGCACTCACCAGCCCTCCATGCATAGTTTCTGGTTGCGTTACTTGTTATATTTACCGTGAGCACCTATGCATAGCTGACTTTTAGTAGATGTTTGTTGGCTATAATAATGGCATCAGTTTGAGATTTTTTTTTCCCCTAGGCAGCTAAAACTCAGTTTCTTTAAAAGTAGAGAATATTCTTTGTATGGAAAAAGTTTGTCTTTTTTGTTTGTTTGTTTGTTTATTTATTTGAGAGCGACAGAGAGAAGGAGGGAGGGAGGGAGGAAGAGACAGAGAGAGAGAGGGAGAGAGAATGGGCGCACCAGAGCTTCCAGCCTCTGTAAACGAACTCCAGATGCGTGTGCCCCCTTGTGCATCTGGCTAACGTGGGTCCTGGGGAATTGAGCCTTGAACCGGGGTCCTTAGGCTTCACAGGCAAGCGCTTAACCGCTAAGCCATCTCTCCAGCCCAAGAGTTTGTCTTTTGACATAAATACTTTGATATGATTTCCAGGAAGTTTTGATGGGCTTAATTCAGAAATGACTCATTCCTAGTTCAGAAACCTGGGGAAGGAGACCCAGGCTTTCAGAAGATGTTCTTTTTATATGGATGCGATGAATTGTTTTTGTGTGATATGGGTCATACCATACTGTGAATACATTAAAGAGTTGTAGATGGGGCCTGGGGATGTAGCTCAGGTAGCTGAGCATGCACAAGACCTTTGGTTTGATCCCTAGCACAGGGCCAAAAACCCCAAACATGGTTGCTAGGACCATTGTTTGAGATATTTCCTGTAGTTTACCAATACCTTGCATTCATTGTTCAAAACAATTTGTGGTCCTTTTATTTAAAGGGAGATCTTATTGATGAGGCTGTGTGGAATCGAAGAAGGATTAATTTTTAAAATGTGGATGCGGCCGGGCATGGTGGCTCATGCCTTTAATCCCAGCACTCGGGAGGCAGAGGTAGGAAGGATTGCTGTGAGTTTGAGGCCACCCTGAGACTCCATAGTGAATTCCAGGTCAGCCTGGGCTAGAGTGAGACCCTACCTTGAAAAACTAAAAAACTAAAAACTAAAAAAATAAAATAAAATGTGGATGCACACATCAGCCTTGTAAGAGCTGGAACCTTGGAGTCTGTGTTTGGTCAGTCTGCTGCAGTGTGGAGGGCCTGTAGCTCGTGCCTTACTCCCATACCACCCTTTCATCTGCTACAGGCCTTTTACATGCAGCCCAACTTCATTTGTCAGATCTTGTCAGGATTTGGGCAGGGCCGCGTTGTCCCGAGTAAAATGACTTTCCCTGCTCCTGTTAGCACATCTGTAGTGGCAGGAATTTTTTAAAACGGTGAGAGGTTTGGGGAGGGAGAGGAGCCAGGAAGCCATGGAGACATTTTTATTTTACAAATATGTCTAGGGAAGTATGAAGTGAACTTTTACTGTGATTTTCAGGAATGTGTGTGCATACCTTAGAAAGGACCAGTCAGAGCTTAATGCCCAGTGCTAAAGCTTGCCTGTTGAATAGATGTGTAGTGTCCAATGAGGCTTACAAATAGTGGGTTCTTATGTTTCGTGATTTAGACTTTTTACTCTGGACATACTAGGAGTAGCGTTTGAAATGGAATAAATTGTTGCTAAGTAAGGTAAATTAAAAGAGTAATTGTTTTTTATTTTTGAGGCAGGGTCTCATGCTAGCCTAGGCTGATGTGAACTCACAGGGCTGCTCCTACTTCAGTCTCCCGAGTGTTGAGTTTCAGGTGTGAGCCACCATGCTTGGCTCAAAAGAGTTATTTGAAACAGAAGAACAAAACTTCAAGTTTGGGACTTGCTATGATGTTAGTAAAATTGAGTGCTTGTGTGAATATGCATGTGTGTGTTTTGTATTTCCTGGGAAAGGCGTGTTTGGCAGCAGAGGTCAGGAAACCTCCAAAAGGCTGGCAGAAAGCCTCCCCTTCTGGTTCCCCAAAAGTCAGTGCTGACCCTGGCTTTAGTGCTACGTGGACAGTGGTTGAATAGTTTCTGCATCATGAAGTCTACTCAGACTTCAGCTGACACTAGTGTAAGCCCATCCATTTTGACAGGAGTTGGTGGGTTTCTTCAACCCATGATAAACTAGTCTAATGCAGTCTGGTACTTACTTTTCTCGCACCGTGTCCCACCAGTGCATCTCGCTATAGGCCAACTTCCTTTGATATGTATTTCCTCTGTCTGGTTGCCATAACTGAAAGATAGGTGTAGCTTTGCCTCTTAAAAACACCTGTAAGAAGTACAGTGAACTGAATGCTCTGATCGTTCTGAAATCAAAGATGTCCAGTTTCACTTTATATAGTGTTGGAAAGACCATATCTAGTAATTAGAAGGGAGAGTGTGGTCAGATACAATATTAACTTTATGCTCACACATGAATGTCGTGTTGACTCTAATTAAGCAGATTTACTCTTTGCTTTTATAGCATTCCAACTTTGAACTCAAAAAAGTTTAGTGTACAGCTAGAAAGTACTATTAAGAACAGTTTAGATAGAACAGTTTGCCCTCTGTGGCATATGCATTGTTGATTCAGTTAACCCCTGATTGAAAATCTTGCAGAAGCGTTGGCTTGTACTGGACATGCACAGATTTTTCTTACTGTTGTTCCCTAGGGCAACAACTCTTTCTGTAGCACTTGTTATGTATTACAAGTAATCTAGAGGTGACTTAAGGCGTACAGGAGGATATAGGATGAGTGTGGTTTATATGCAAATACTATGCCCGTTTATGTAAGGGACTCGTGCATGCCAGGATTTGGTTATCCTTAGGGTGGCGGCACCAGTGCTGTGTGGGTACTAATGAGCATCTGTGTATCATAACACCAAAGTTGCCTAAATGTTTTCTAATGAAGCCACAAGGAAATGGCATTTTAAAGAAGCAATCTTGCATCCATTTGAAGTGAACATTATGCCGCAATCTTAATCTAGCAATCATAGCTCTTAGTTCAAAGTCACTGAAGTCAAGGGCTTGTCTGTCCTTAGTTGCCATTCTTGAATTTAAATAAACACGGATATGAGAAGCCATCCACCATCCACCTCAAATTGGGGTTATTCTGGAAGGAAATCTTTGTAAGTATAAAGATTATACTGTTAGCAGATGCTCTCATACTGCTCTTTTATTTGATACTAAATATTTTGAGTAAATTTAGGCATTTAAAAAAGGCCTACTGTGAAGTAAAAGTAACTTTGCTCTAATATAGCAAGATAAACTAACATAATAAAACTTAAAAAATTCTTTATTTAGCTTTTGAAATTAGAAATACCAGGGCAAAATTATAATCATGCTTTAAAAAAGTTTATGGGGAGCCAGGTGTGGTGTTGCATACCTTTAAATCCCAGCACTTGGGAGGATCGTCATGAGTTCTAGGCCACCCTGAGACTATATAGTGAATTCCAGGTCAGCCTGGGCTACAGCAAGACCCTACCTCAAAAAACAAAAACAAAAGTTTATGGGGGGAAAATACTGTCGTTTGTTTTGGAAGCTGTTTAATAGCTATATGAACTTTCTTTTAGAGTCTTGGAAATTCACAGCGAGAATATGAAAAGCAGGTTGTCTTGTACAGCATCCGCAATCAGTTACGCTACAGAAATAACCTAGGTAAGTGGAGACATTTTCACATGGGCAAATGACTTGCTGATTCTTCATTTTCATGGATCTTGTCTGTCTTTTCAGTACATATTTCATAGATCTGAAATTATTCCATAAAGACTTTAGGAAGCTCTGTACTGTTTCATTCCAGCTAGTAACAGCTTGTCTAGGCAAGTGAAAATTTCAAATTCTGATGAAAATTACTTTTCAGAGTACCCTTTATAGATTCATTTGCTCCTGTAGAATATTAATCTTAGTTTAATGTCATCTTACCTGAGGTGAGAAAACATGCCAGGGAAGGAAAAGTTCATCAGTTTTAATCATTTTTCACTTGGAGATTTGTTTTACTTACCATACTTTTTCTAAATAACATAGCTTTACTAAAACACTGTATAATAAATGGAACAAATGTTGAATATACTTAGTTCTGTGATTTTTTTTTTTTACTCCATTTAAAAATATTTATTTTAGCTGGGCGTCATGCCTTTAATCCCAGCACTCGGGAGGCAGAGGTAGGAGGATCACCGTGAGTTCGAGGCCACCCTGAGACTACATAGTGAGTTCCAGGTCAGCCTGGGCTAGAGTGAGACCCTACCTCGAAAAACCAAAAAAAAAAAAAAAAACCAAACTTATTTTTTGTCAGATTGTGTTAGTTATTTTGTTCTCTAGTATGTGTTACTCTAATTTTAAGTGTAGCATTTTAGAGAGTTTTTTCGTGCAGTCATTTTCCATTGAAGTCAGAGGAATAATGAAACAGAAGCTGGAGCTGGTGACACTGGCCTATAATCCCAGCTATATGGGAACCTGAGGAAGGAAGATTGTGAATTCAAGGCCTGCCTGACCTGTAGAATGAGTTCAAGGCCAGTGTAGGCAACATAGACACTGAAAAGGAAGGACTGAGGGTATAGCTAGGTGATTGAGTGTTTGGCAAGCAGGTGCCAGGCTCTGGGCTCAATCTCTAGTGCCAGAAAAAATTAAAACAACAAATGATTTATAAAAACACCCTTCATTGAAACCAAGCATGTAGTCTGGCTACCTTGTAAAGTGATGTGGTAAAAGGTTTGTGACTTAAAGCCTGTGTGGTGGTTTAATGCTTGTGTTCTGATCTGGCAAGAATGATTTCTCTACATTATGTGCCCTGTGATACATTTTACTTACTGTAGTAAGGTCCGTCGTTTTTTGGGGGGATGTAATTGTTGTTTTGTTCCAGTTTAAGATATTTTATTTCTTGTTTAACTTACATATTGTGTTAAAATAATAGCAGTTTGTGAAGTGTTTCACAATACATTTACAGTGAATATGTAGTAATAAGAAACCCAAAAATCTGGAGAATTTCCCTGTTTCTTGCAGTTAAACATGTCAAGAAAGATGAACGTAAATACTATGAAGAACTTCTGAAGTACAGTAGAGAGCATCTCATGCTGTACCCTTACCACCTGTCCGATATTATGGTGAAGGGTCTGAGAATCACACCGTTTTCCTACTATACTGGGATCATGGAGGTGAGCTCCAGTGTGAGGGAACCACGAACAATGCGGCAGTATGGGCCAGGGACACTTGTTGATGATAACTACCATTTTAGCTCTTAGCTGTAATTTCTGAAATTATAGTGCAAAAGGAACGGCTGATTACAAGTTAACTATTTGAGCCCTTGAGCCATACTTTTACACATAATTGTCATTATTGTGTTCATGTTGGAAAGGTATCTTTTTCTATTCCATGATTTTGAAGGTATTATTGACCTTTTCTACTCTTATACTATAATCAGTCATTTATATTAGTTGTCTGTGTAAAATTTACACTTTTACTATTAAGGTTGAAAATGAGCCAGGCACATTGGTGCATGCCTTTATCCCAGCACTCAGGAGGCTGAGGTAGGAGGATCACCATGAGTTCAAGGCCAGCCTGGGCTAGAGTGAGACCCTGCCTTGAAAAACCAAAAAAGACAAAGAGAGAGAGAGAGAGAGAGAAAGAGAGAGAAAGACAATACAATGGGTTATAGAATTGAACAGTGAACTCAGAGAAACTCAATCTATTTAAACTGTTCATTAACTATATAAGAGTAAATCATGATAGATCTAACATTATATGGCACATATGTCAAAAAGGAAATATGTTAAGCTCTGTAATTATTAATTTTTAATTTTAGCTTTTTTCTAAAACCAGTTTGTACTTGGCTTGAGTTGAGTAGTGCTATCTATCTACTGAGCTTTATGTGAAGATTCAGTGGAAAGGTGTATTTGAGAGCTACTGTCAGGGCTCATAGGACACTGGCCGAGCAGCAGCAGCAGCAGCACAGAACCTGAGGAGCAGGAGCGCGGGGCTGCGGGGAGGCGCTCTCCCTCTTGTGTGGCCAGCGCCCTGGACTGTGAGCGCCCCTTGTTCAGCTCCATGACACACTTCTCTAGGCACTTCTACAGCCCCGTGTCGTGAGACTTGAGAGCTTGAGTAGCATGACGAAGAGGCAGGATGGCACCAAGGAGGTGGCAGCCAGTCAGGAAGTGTTTCCTATTTTGGTTCTTTTTCTGGAATGGTCAACAAGGCTTGGAAGACAGAAGAGGTAGAGTTTTTGTCCACTTACAGCTTTCTTTTCAGTTACATACACGTGCTCACTGCTCTGTGTGTTTTGGTTGTACCCTTGGGTATACTTCTGGGTTGATGGTGGGTCTTACCCTGCTGTAAACAGATGGTTGTTACTGGAGAAACAGATTGGGGTTGGAAAAAGCTGGGTACTAAGTTTAACTTTGCTATTAATTGGGACTCACAGGAGCAAAAACTACTCAGTAACTAGACTTTGTTGGAAGTGCATATTTTGGATACATGTTGATGGAGCCCCACTCTACGGAAGGAAATTGGGATCGGCTATAGCGCATGGGAAGTCTGGAACCCTGAGCTCCAAGAGAGGCATTCCCTCATAAGCTCCCACAGGGAGCAGGTTATAAAGCAACTGTCTGGGACTCATACAGAATGTTTTAAGAGGCCTAGACCAAATAGTTTGCTTTTCTTTGGATTGGGTTTACGGGGCTGAGGAGACGACTTGCTGGATGAAGCACTTGCTGCACAAGAATGAGAACCCAAGTGCAGATCCCCCAGTCCAAAGCCAGATGCCACAGTACCAGTGTCTGTAATGTCAGCATGTACAGGCTGAGAAGGGGACAGAAATAGGAGAGACACCAGAGGCTCATGGGCCATCTCGCCTATGTTCTCAGTGGTGAGCATCAGAGACACCGCCTCAAACAAGGGCTGACGCCTGACGTTGTCTTCTGACCTCCGCAAGTGCACTCATACATGTGTGCTTGCACTTGTGCGCGCACACACCTGCACACACACACATTCTCAGCCCCTGAAAACTAAAGTATCTTGGCCATGCACTTGTAAGTTCCACATGTATGCACACTTTCATATGTTAGGGTGTCCACTGTGATTGCACCGCTTTCAGTAATTCCAGTACTGATTATTACTCTGTTCGATGCTAGTATTGAATTGCTCCATGTTTTTATCTAAAGAAATTTTCATTTCATTTTTTTCTTTTTTAAAAGGACATTATGAACAGTGAGAAAAGTTATGATTCATTGCCCAATTTTACTGCTGCTGACTGTAAGTATTAGTTACACTGTTTAAATCTTTGAGCATGCATGTTTTGTGTCAGTATTGTAATGTATTTGTAACCTGAAATATGTGAAAATGAGCAACATTAATGTGAATTTTATCACGTATTACAAATCAAATGTAAGATCTAGTCTAAATGTCAAAACAATATTTTAAAGTGATAGAAAAATAGGACTAACCTACGTCTTTACAGAGTGAGGTTCTTACTGATAAGTGTTTATACCACATGAGGGAAGAAAACCTGGGCACAGTACTTCTTGTGCACACATCGGCTGGTGTTTTACTGTGCTTACGTCAGTGAAGCATGTGTTTAAAATGTGCCGTGGCTCTGTGTGGAAAAAACTTCTGCTGAGAAGTGGACTTTTACTTCTCAAACCAGGGAGGACCTCTGCTTTGTAAGCCTGGTCTCATTAGCATTAGCATGAGTCAAGAGCCAACTTGAATTCATCTCTCCCAGTTTCCTTTTCATTGATAACTGTATGGGAACTTCTTTTTTCTTTTCTTTTCTTTTCTTTTTTATTCATTTACTTATTTATTTGGCAAGAAAGAAAAAGGAAGAGAAAGAAAGCAAGAGAGAGAATCCAGATGGATGCACCACTTTATGCATATGGCTTTACATGGGTACTGGGAAAATTGAGCCCAGGCCATTAAGGCTTTGCAGGCAAGTGCCTTTTACTGCTGAGCCGTCTCCTCAGACCGAGGATTTTTTTTTTTTTTTTTTTTAATGTGAGCAAGACAGAAAAGAGAGAGAGAGAAATGAGAATCAGCACACCAGGGCCTCCAGCCACTGCAGTTGAACTCCAGATACATGCGCCATTGCGTGTGCATATGCGACCTTGTGTGTCTGGCTTATGTGGGACCTGGGGGGTTGAACATGGGTCCCTAGGCTCTGCATGCAAGGGCCTTAACTGCTAAGCCATCTCTCCAGCCCCCAGGAATTCTTTTTAACTTGGCATTTGATCACTGTGTAATAATTGTAAGAGGACTATGCAAGCTGGGGTGTTTTTCCTAAAGTCATTTGCAAGTATACTGATATTTCAAGATATATTCAGTGCTTTCAAAGGAAGGGCTTTCTTTCAGGTCTCAGGCTCCTGGGCATAGGAAGAAACCAGTACATTGACCTTATGAATCAGTGCAGGTCATCAAAAGTAAGTCATTTCCCCTGAAGCTTTTGTGCCCCCTTGGTCAAGGTTGATGCTTTTTTTTTTCTTTTTCTTTCTAATGGTACAAATAATGAACTCTTAACTTCTTGAACAAAATAAAATGTACTTTACATCAAAACAGTGAACAAATCTTCACTATAGACTATGGCTTAAGTGATTAGTGAATTAATATTTACAGTATATAACACTTACTTTTTTTTTTTTTTTTTTTCGAGGCAGGGTCTCACTCTCCTGAGTGCTGGGATTAAAGGCATGCGCCACCACGCCCGGCTTTAACACTTATTTTATAAATTAATTTTCTTTAAATATTCTATTTTCTTTAATATGCATATTTAGAATCTTTTTCTTGTCTTTTTTGTTGATTTCTTAAAAGTTTTTGACAAATTTTATGTATGTACACAACGTATTTTGATCCTAGTCTCCTCCCATCACTCTCTTACTCATACTCCCCCATACTGCATCCACTGAACCTCCTTTCTCTCCAACCATCTTGATGTCTTTTCATCATCCATGATAACATGTTGATGGGCCTAATATTGTGCAGGAAATGACACCTGCTGGAGGCCATGGATATCATGGCTGCTATGTGTCCAAGGTACAATGTACCAAAATACTCCTGGCTATTCTGGCTCTTAGCTTCATCCTGCCACCTTGTCTGCATTGTTGCCTGAGCCTTCTCCTCTAGTGTTGAACATTTACGTGTCCCTTCTCTGTACTTGGCTTTATCTGAGCCTCTCCAGTAGTCACTGCCTTCTGCAAAGAGAAGCTCCCTGAGCAGAAGTGAGAGCGACGCTGCTGTATGAGCGCACCCGAGTATTTAGAGGGTTGTTTGATGGACACGTGCATCCGTTTAGCCAACAATAGTGAGCTTATCCCCAGCATCCACCTTGATTTTAATGGCAAAGCCAGTTCAAATCACTGGGTTAAAATAAAAGTAGCTTATAAAATTTCTTTGCTTGCTTTTTTATTTGCCCATCTAAGCCCCAGAAGTTACATAATAGATGAAATAAGTATATTTTTTAATTGCAAATTTTCACCTCTTGGATAAAATGTTTCTGGATTGAAACAAGGCAAGATAATTGTATAGTATGTCTGGAATTAAGATATTAAGTATTATTATTTGCAAAGGTAATTTTTAGCCTTTTATGTCTTATTATATGATTGATAGACACAGAAGGTGGTAATTTTACATTGTTAGCAAATTCTCAAATGTCTATACCATTATAGAAATTCTTCCGAAGGAAAAGTGCCCGTGACCTTCTACCAATAAAGCCAGTGGAAATTGCCATAGAGGCATGGTGGGTGGTGCAGGCTGGGTACATCACGGAAGATGACATTAAGGTAGGGGTTTTTAAAAACTAGAACTTTTATTTTTTAATGTACTTTACAGCAGTTAAATTCCAGCTGTGTGTGTGTTTTAAGTTTCGTTATTTGGTTTTCCTGAAGAAAATTAAACTAATTTAAAATACAAAGTGGCTAGAAGATTGGTGGAGTGTGATGGTGAGGGAGGCTTTCTTTGGTTCATGTATAGTACTGTGGGGTGTTAATCAGATAGAAGTGTCATGTAAAGTGACATGATACCACAGTTACCAGCAAGAATAATATGGGCAGCACTTCTGAACAACCAGTGTGTGCTAGATGTGCCATACACTTGTGAGTGCTTTCTGGTCTCATTCAATTCTCATGACAGCCCCTGGGCGTCACAGGGGAGGAAAGTGAACACAAACATTTGATTACTGGCTCCAGTCAGTGATAGACGACATCTAGGATCACCACTGAGGCAGTTTTGAGTTACTATACTGAAGTAATAATAGGTCCTTAGTGGGCCAGTAGTGTCAAGATCAAGGGAAATGCTATTCTCAGAGGTCTAACCACACTTGATATAAACTTAACATTTTGAAAGGTCCCTTGGTTAGAGGAAAGTGTAGAGTACTGAGTGAGCCTAGAGAACAGGTCGTATCTATATGAAGGAATATAAGTGAGTGTATGAGTTGGGTGTCTTTTTTTGGGGGGGGTGATCATATATTTTCCTCAGGCCATATTAAAGTTGGTGAGTTGAAGGCTTAGATATTTTGTTCCAGTGTAAATTCTTCCTAGTGCCAGACTGTTGTAAGCTAGCAAACCTTGTCACCATTGAGACTTATGTGGGGTTTTTGTGAGTCTACTTCTGATTTGAGGATTCGGAATGAGCAAGTGTATGTGACTCTGTCAACAGCATACATTTCCTACTCACTAGCAGTGTTGTTGTGTAGTGATTTTGTTCTCTAAACTCTGTGTGTTTTTCATATTTTGGCACCTTCAGTGATGGTTCTATACCTAGCTTTTTCATTGAATTCTACAGTGATAAGTAAAGTAGCTCATTCAGCTACGTGGAATCAGTCATGGGTTCAACATGAATAGATAGCTATGAATTAGTTAAGTTGGATAGAAATTAATTGAAATTTTTTTGCTTTTCTTAGATATGCACTTTACCTGAGAAATGCGCTATTGATAAGATCATCGATTCCGGCCCTCAGCTCTCTGGATCGCTAGATTACAATGTAGTACATAGTAAGTGGTTAGTAGAAATGGTCTCTTGTCAACATAAAAACTCATTTTAAACAGCCAGTAATTAATATCAACTTTAGTGACTAGACTCAGGTAGTGTCTATTGTCTGTCATGCTGTTATTTGAAATTGAGATCTTAATTTGTTATTTTTCTGGTTTGGATATAATTAAAATTTATACAAAATCAGTGGTAAAAATTTTGTATTTATGAACATATGTAGGAAACCAAGATTTAGAAACTTTAATTCTTATTAATTCTTATATATATATATAAATTCTTATAATTCTTATTCTCATATATTTTACTTCATGTAGCATTCAGTTGTAAGAATCTTTGTAGAAAGCCAGAATCTTTTTTTAAAATTACTATTGTGTAATGTTGCATCTAAAATGAGATGCTTTTCTGTTATAGGCTTGTATAACAAAGGGTTTATTTATCTGGATGTACCAATATCAGATGACAGTTGTATAGCTGGTAAGTCTGGGCTCTTATTTTTCACTTATGTTTTGAATGGCTACTAGAGGTTGATCACTACATCACTACATGTTACCATAATAAATTCAACACAAGCAACTATAGAATCTTAGCTATCATGATTTTCAAGGAAAAACATTTATTCTTTTTTTTTATGCAACCCATTGTAACCCATTGTAAATGGTTTCACTTAAATTTCTTCATTTTTTATATTATTTTGATATTTGCACTATTAAAATAATGAAACCTCAGGATAAATTTGCTTTAATTATAAATCAAATTAGTTGGTATTTATATATATAATTATATTTCCCAGTGTCTTTTAGCTAATAGTCTTGTTTATGGTTTATTTATTTATTTTTTGTTTTTAGAGGTAGGATCCCGCTCTAGCCCAGGCTGACCTGGAGTTCACTATGTAGTCTCAGGTTGGCCTTGAACTCACAGCGATCCTCCTACCTTGGTCTTCCAAGTGCTGGAATTAAAGGCGTGTGCCACTATACCTGGCATTGAACATGTTATTTTTTAAATCATACTGACATAGTTAATATTTGTATAATCAAATTTAAAGTGTTAAATTCTAGGGGATGACTTTATCGTTAATAAACAGATGTCTTAGGATTGGTTACTGAAGTACTGCCTCATACTACCATTGCATTGTGACAGGCTGTCATATGTCTTAACATTTACTTGAGTATGTGTTTGTGATTCTTTTTTTTCGAGGTAGGGTCTCACTCTAGCCCAGGCTGACCTGGAATTCACTATGGAGTCTCAGGGTGGCCTTGAACTCATAGTGATCCTCCTACCCCTGCCTCCCGAGTGCTGGGATTAAAGGTGTGCGTCACCACGCCCGGCTTGTGATTCTTTTATAATGCTATTTATTTTTGCAGCATTGGGGATCAAACCACTTGCATGCTGTTCTACTGAGCTCCATCTTCAACCCATGAATGCATTTTGAACCATATGCATACATGATTCCTAAGTTCTATTTGAAGTTTAGAAAGACAGTTTCTTAATATTTATTGCTATTTATTTATTTGAGAGGGAGAAAAAGAAGCAGATAGAGAGAATGGGTGCGCCAGGGCCTGAAGCTACTGCAAACGAACTCTAGATGCATGTGCCACCTTGTACATCTAGCTCATCTGGGCCCTGGGGAATTGAACCTGGATCCTTTGGCTTTGCAGGCAAGCACCTTAACCACTAAGCCATCTCTCCAGCCCCAGAAAGACTTTTTTTAAAAAAAAATATTTTTATTTGTTTGCAAGGGGAGGTGGGCAAATGGGCCTCTTGTCATTGCAAATGAATACCAGATGAATGTGCCACTTTATGCATCTGGCTTATGTGGGTACTGGGAATTGAACCCAGGCCTTCAGGCTTTGCAAGCAAGCCTTTAACCACCGAGTCATCTCTCCAGCCCCAGAAAGACAGTTTTTGAAAGTAAACAATATTCATTTGGATCTGTATAGTTGATGTAACAAATAGAATACTTTGTTCAGAGTTAGAGATTAAAAAGATTCTGTAAGACAGAAGTGATAGTGGCTTCCTGTCACTGTTGGAAAATATGAAAGCCTTGTTCTAGCCTCTGTTATCCAAAAACTGTTGTCAGCTCATTGAGATCTACCTAAAGTGATTAGTTCATTTAAGTCCTTTTTAGCTAATGACAGTATGAATGCCTACTCACGTTAGTTATTTTTTTTTCTTTTATTGAAACAGGGTCTCATGTAGCCCAGGCTGGCCTCAAAATTGCTATGTAGAGAGGTTGGCCTTGAACTTTTGATCCTTCTGTCTCTGCCTCCCAAGTGCTTGCATTACAGGTGTGTGCCGCCACCCCCAGCTTCACATTAGCCCTTAAATGTATTTGAAAGAACAGATGGCTGAACGATGGCTTCTCCGTCATATGTCCTGCTGCATTTCGCTTAGTAGCTGGCAGTTTGGGCTGGTTCAGACAGATCGTGCATTTACAACACTACATCCACCCTACTTGCCTCATTACCTCTCTTGCGTGGTTACTAAATTGGAATGACCTATAAAGTAAGATGGCAATAAAAGCCATCAGATTCAGCACAGACCCGAAGGTGATCTCAGAGGAGGCGGTTCAAGTTGGCGTCTGCGTAAATGCATGCACGCGGATGGTGGAACAAATGTGGACGGGGAGCCGTGCTTTCAAGGACAACATCTTGAACGGCTCTGTTGTTAAAATAGGATTAGTCCATCATCCATTCTGCTTTCTGTGTCTTGGTGCCCTTTCAGTGTCTTTAGCTTTCTGTAATGCTTGAATAAAAAACTTGTAGGGTATGCATGTATGTATACATGTATGTATGTATGTATGTATATTAAACTAGTCTAAAAATTCTTAATAACTTGTCAAATCTGTGATTTTGTTTGGATTTGTTTTCATAGTTGATATGAAGTAATAGTCCTATTTGATTTTATTCTGTTTGGATAACCAACATCATGTGAACAAATGGTAGATTTTGTTTTTCTTAAATAACTTAGCTTAAGTTGTATGTTGTTTTTCTCTATATTGGATCCAATTCTAACACTCTTTTTTACTGAACCCATGTCGTTTTTAGTTACAGTGACCTAGAGCATGGCTTCTTACACTTTTTCCATTCATGTCAGCTTTTTGCCTGAGAAATTTTTATGCCACCCCAGATAACAGATTATAAAATTATAAACCAAACATTTACTTAAACCATAAATTTATTTTAAAGTAATTCTTTAGCAAATATGAAATATTATCATTTATTAAAGATGAAAGCCAGTTTGTATACTAGTGAAATGATGCACTGTTTTTACATAAAGAATTAAATCTTAGGTATTTGATGCTACAGGGCATAGAGCATGTTTAGTGCTTTTCCAGGTTGATAGGTACTGTAATTTTATAATGATCAGTGCTGAATGCCTCTTCATGTCAGTACATAATACAGAATCACAGCAGTGTCTAGAGTCTGTATTACTCCTCTTCTCACTGCTGCGATGAATGCCTGACAGAAGCAATGAAGGAAGGGAGGGAGGGACGGAGGGAGGGAGGGAGGGAGGGAGGGAGGGAGGGAGGGTGGGTTTATTCTGACTCGTACTTTGAAGGTATGGTCCATCATGACAGGGAAGGGAACATGAGACAGCTGGTCACATTGCATCCTTAGGAAGCAGAGAGATGACTGCAGTGCTCAGCTCATTCACTCCTGTTGATGCGGTCAAGGACCCCAGCCCATGGTGTGGCACTGTCCGTATTTACCATGGATCTTTCTACCTCAGTTAACCCAGTCTAGAAACTACCTCACAGACATGCCCAGAGGTTTATCTCTTAGGTGATTCTAGATCCTGTCATTTGACAATTGATATTGATATTAACCTTCCTAGGACCATTTCAAGAGTTGTTGGAAATCCTGTCACAATTCATTTATTGATTTAAAAAAAAATAAAACTCAAGCCATAAGCTTGGAAATTTTTATTTTATTTTTTATTTTTGGTGGTGCTGGGAATAAAACCCAGGGCCTCATATGTATTAGGTAGGCACCGTAGCACAGAACCACATCCCAGTCTCTTAAACAGCAATTTTTCAAAGCAAATACTCTGCCAGTATGATCCATGTTAAAGAATGAGTATAGGAAAATACAAGAAGTCTTTGCTTTTTGTAATTAAGCCATGCTGTTTATTTAAGAGAAGAAAACTGTGTAGCAAAACCACTGCAGTTCATGACAGTCTTGAATCTGAGCCAAGGTGTTTGAGGCAGTGTTTGTGTGTTGTGTGTGGTGGGGGGTGTAGTGCAGAGGACTCGTGTGTTCGGAACACGGCTGCAGTGAAGCTGGGTGATACAGCACGGCTCGTAAGCACTACCTGAAGCCTTGGGTACACGAATGCATTCAATTCTGAATCACATTTTGTTACGTGTTCATAAACAACTTGCTGTTGTCATGGATGTGGACTGGTTGAAATGAATAAACAGCTGGTTTTGGTCTCCAAGTGAATGGTTTCTCTTTTTAAATAGATATTTAAACTGTACTTTTCTTGTTTTATGGAATTGCATTACTGAGAAAAGTCTCTTGTGTTTATTTTAGTTCCTCCTCTTGAAGGTTTTGTTATGAATCGAGTGCAAGGTGATTATTTTGAAACTCTACTCTATAAGATATTTGTGTCAATAGATGAGCACACTAACGTAGCAGAGGTAAGTGTGGCAGGTAGCTGAAAGAGTATCACCTCAAGACTTAGAGTAAGTTCGTATTAACTAGGTAAACTTAATGATGCCTAAAATGTTTGTGCAGTCTGCACATAGGGAGACCAGAGACTTACTGATATGCCAGTATATTTAAATATTATTAAGGTAATTCCTGCATATACATATTAAAAACTGGTTTTATTATTTTGAGATAGGATCTCATGTAGCTCAGGCTGGCCTCTAACTCACTCTGTAGCTAAGGCTGTTCTTGAACTCCTGATCTGGACTCCACCTCCCAAGTGCTGGGATTGTAGGTGTATGCCACCACACATAGCTCATATTTTAAGTTCATAAATTATAATTTATTAGGTATATTTTATGTGCCTCTTGTATAATAAAGGATTGCAGACTAGATTGATGTATTTAGGAATCTTCTGTAAAATGAAGCAGAATTAAAAAGTAAGTAAGCTTACTTTGTTATAATCTGAGAATCTTTGAGATAAAGGAAATAAAAGTTCTGAGTTTGAAATTTATTGAATCTTTTAATTTAGGAATAAAATTTTACTGAACACTGATTACATTTATCTGTTATAACTATGCAATGTGCTGATGATTTTCAGAATGAAATAATTTTGATGTTATTTTCCAGCTTGCAAATGTCCTTGAAATAGACTTATCCCTGGTTAAGGTATGCTATTTTTTCAGTCTTATTTGTAATGTGAGTACTGAATAGATTTTGCCAGCTGATTTTTATCTTGACACTACTGAGAAATAGAGGCATTGAGATTCTTATCAAATTGCTCGAGGGAGTCTGCACAGTAAAGGAGTGTAAGCAAAAAGAGGAGAGGCTGATGATCCCTGAGTCCATTTTCTGTCTGGTGCAGTGAAAGGGGGTGCTCCATTGATGTGCAGCAGGCAGTGGCCTGATCAGTATGGTGGTGTGAGCTCTGTGAAAGCCATAACTCTTGCCTCAGTGGAAGCAGATCTAGGACAATAGGCCAGGGAGGTGGGGACATTCTCCCACAGACGTATGTGACGACACAAAGGAAGAACAGTCCTGCCCAAGACTGTTGGGTGGTTGTGGTATGAAAATGCTCGAACATCATGAGAGACTGAATCCTACAGTATTTTTCTCTACATATACTCTAATGTCTTTCTCAATGCAGATTTCCTTCACATTCCTTTCAGAATGCTGTCTCCATGTATTGCCGACTGGGTTTTGCCCATAAGAAAGGACAAGTAATAAATTTGGATCAGCTTCATTCATCATGGAAGAATGTTCCATCTGTGAACAGATTAAAGTAATTCATTTTCTTAGTATAACATAATTTCTTTTGAAAAGAAAGTAAATTTCTGCCAGTTGAGACAACCAGCCTACTAGTGATTTTAAATTACTTTTGGGTGTGATGGATCTTTTTTAGAATCTGATGAAAACTAAGAAACCTCTGTCTAGAAAAATAAAGCACATGCAATATTTTATAAAATTTTTAATTTTGGAGAATCCTGTCCATGAGTCTTAGTGAAGAATGCTACAGTGTGTGGCTAGAACATTTTTGGGCATTATCCCCATGCCAGGCTTGAATTTAAGGTTGGGTTTTGATGGCTTGTTCATAGTTTAAGTGTGACTTCAGTTGCTACTTGTATGTGAGATCATTTGTATGATTTTTAAAGTGAATCTATTCTTCGTTAACAGAAGTACTTTAGACCCACAAAAGATGCTCTTGTCGTGGGATGGCGGGGAAAGCAGGAGCCCTGTGCAAGAAGCTTCTTCGGCCACTGACACTGATACAAACAGCCAGGAGGATCCAGGTGAGCAGCACCTCTGTGGAATTGAGAGTCTGTCTGCAGGTGCACCACCTGGCCAGACAGACAGCCACTGTACAGTATGGCTTTGCTTTAGGTTTTCTTACTCAGTGTGCAGCCTGTGAGCATCTGTTCATATGCTGAGCACTCTGGGGCTGTAAAGTTAATAAGAATATGGTCATTTCATTCTAGAAACTAAGTTGAGGCAGAAAGAAGGGAATGCAGCCTCAAAACTGTAACTGGTTCATGGAGCAATTATGGTACCTGGGAATACAAAGAAGAGACCCCTTTTTGGCTAGAAAAGTTAGGGAGATCTTCAGGGGAAGAAGATAAGGTTTGAGCTAGGATGACTAGGGTCCTTCTGGCCAATGAGGGAATGTGCCAGCCCGAGGAACAATGGATGCTAAGCCTGAAAGGATGTGCCCATGGTGAATGTTGGGATAAGGGAAACCTGGAGTGGCTGTTTTCCTGTTTTGACCTGTTATTTGAACCACATACTAAGGAGTTTAGGCTCTTACTGATAGTTATCAAGAGCTTTTATTACTACGTTCCACAAAGTGTTTTCCCCCTCTTCACTTGATGTGGCACATACTTGAAATCCTGGCACTCGGGAAGTAGAAACAGGAGGGTTAGAATTCAGGGCCAGCTTAGGCTACATTGTGAGACCCTGTCTCAAGAAAGTTAACAATTTGTTTCTCTTTACTTTGAGATTATGACTATGTTATCGCTTATGTTTAATTTAAATACTTTGTGATTGACAAATTAAACTGAAATGAAATACTCTCTCATGCCTAATGATAAGCAAAAATCCTGTCCACTTACCTCACATTATGATGTTTTCAGCTGACACAGCCAGTATAAGCAGTTTGAGTCTGTCTACAGGATATACCAAGCGCATTGCATTCCTATTCGACTCTACTCTGACTGCATTTTTAATGATGGGGAACCTTTCACCAGTAAGTCAAATGCTTGTTTAAAGATTAGATATAAGCTGGGCGTGGTGGTGCATGCCTTTAATCCCAGCACTTGGGAGGCAGAGGTAGGAAGATCGCCATGAGTTCAAGGCTACCCTGAGACTACATAGTGAGTTCCAGGTCAGCCTGAGCCAGAGTGAGACCCTACCTCAGAAAAAAAAAAAAAGATTAGATATAAAAGACTTTGTGCTTTCTAAGTACCAGAGCTAGTCCTGAAAAATTATGTTCCTATTTGACTCCACTCTTTTTACATCTTTAATGATGATGAAACTTTCACCAGTGAGTCAAAGCTTGTTTAAAGATTAGATATAAAATAATTCAGTGCTTTCTGAGTACCAGAGCTAGTCCTGAAAAGAGCCCACTCTGTCCTGTTCCTCAGAGGAATGTGATACTTTCCACAGAGGCCGTCTTTGTAATTGGAAGAACCCGCTCCTCACTAGAAAGCTTAGTGTAAATTTGTTCTTAGCATGAAAGAGAAAACCAGAGCTTAGTAGGATGTTTCTGTTCTGCAGAACTTGAAAAGCCATGCAGTCACAATGTTTGAAGTAGGCAAACTCTCAGATGAGTCTCTGGACAGCTTCCTTATAGAGTTAGAAAAGGTAAGTGTTTCCTACTGCTTGATACAGTGCCAGTTCTGCTGATGGGTCGGTTCATTATGTTGGACTTGGGTACAGTCTAGTTCATTCCTAGCTGATTGTCCATCTTAATACTGTGCCTAGATGTGGGAATGACTTTTGTGTGTTTTAAGATGCTATTTCCAACTCAACATATTTTGTTACAATAAAATTAGGTAAAAAAATCTTAGTCTCAGGCTGGAGAGATGGCTCAGCAGTTAAAGGTGCTTTCTTGCAGAGCCTGATGGCCTGGATTTGATTCCCTAGCACCCACTTAAAGCCAAATGCACAGGCCCATGCACCTGGAATTTGTTTGCGGTGGCAGGAGGCCTTGGTGTGCCTATTTTCTCTCTCTCCTTGCAAGTAAATAAAATATTTTAGAACAAAAAAATTGTTTCTGTGTAATTACTATAAATTGAATTTTTTTCTAAAACAACCTTGCCATTTTTCCTGATGTGACTCTAATATCAGCTCTTAAGCAGTTTTATTTGAAGATTTTGTTCCGGTTGTCTGAAATCGGGATCATGCTTATGTCTGTTCTCACTGTCCCTACGGCACCATGAAGATTCAGCCACCTTTGCTCTTAACCTCCCTTTTCCCTGTGAGCAAGCCAGTTTTCCTTAGCTCTAACTCTTGATTGCTTGTGCTTTACTGTGCTTTTTATTCTGCATGTTTTATTCTATCATCTGTTTCCTATATGTAAACAGTTTGTCTGTTCCTTGATTCTGGTACTTTTTTGGGCTTCAGCAATGAAATTGGTATATTAAATGTGCTAGAGAATTTGCAGTGATTCTGTAATTCCTTTATATCTTCTTTAACCCATACGTTCTTTCACTGCTTTTGAGCTGAAGGATTTTTTTTTTTACATTCATTAGTGTGGAAATATATATGACATACTTCTTATTAATTAGCCTTCTACTTTCGTCTGTATACTTTCATTATTCATTTAAACCTTGTGGTAATTGATGTTTTATTATGTTCCTACACATTCTAAGTTCTGATTTCCTGATTTTTATCTTTGTATGTCAGCTAGCCTTGTAGCAAGTTCTAATAGTACTTTTGCCTTTTTTAAAAATTGTTTTATTTATTTATTAGAGACAGGGATTGTGGGGGGAGAGAAAGAATGGGCACACCAGGGCCTCTAGCCACTGCCAGTGAACTCCAGATGCATGTGCCCTCTCGTGCATCTGGATAATGTGGGTCCTGGAGAATGGAACCTGGGTCCTTAGGCTTTGCAAGCAAGCGCCTTAACTGCTAAGCCATCTCTCCAGCCCTACTTTTAGTTTTTTACTTATTCATATATCTAGGTTTTTTTTGTTGTTGTTAGTTTGTTTTTATTACATAATCTTGAGAAAGCCTTTTAACCTGAAGTTTAGTTCTCAAAATAGTTTCTTAGCTATTTTTAAAGTAGCCTGGTCATAGTTAAGCTTAACTGGTTGATTTTGTTGATGCAATTCTAATGGAGTTATTTGCCCCCGCTAGGAGTTAACTTCCATTTTATGTGTCATTTCTGGACGTGTATGTTTTTATCTATTAAATAGGTGATGGACTCATGCCTGAAGAGCATGCATTATTAACTACATAAGGCCAAGGAAGTCAGGAGCTTTTTCTGTTCAGTGTATTACTCTTATCTCTTGGAGAAGTCGTAGTGCATTTGCCAGCACTCCACAAATCATTGAACATCTTTAAGCTATGTGTTTAGTAGTGAATAGCTGTGTTTAATGATGTACTCCAGTCTTCCCTGTAACCTATGATACAAAATTACACTCAGAGTCTTAGACATATTGGCTACTTTTTCAGATGAGGTAGATTGTGGGATTTAGAATTTTTTTAAGTACCTGATTTGAACCAAACAGTGGACATATAACATATAATGCAATAATTTAGCAGTTTTTTCAGTTGCTAAAATTGTAGTTTCACTTCTTTGTGTAATTGACATCATCTTCATAGGTGCAACAAATTTGAAAACTTAGTTGAAATTGATAGAAATTATTTGCCTCATTATTGTTTGGGCAGATTTTTTGAATTTTATGAATGTCTTAATATCTGTATTACATGATTATTTGTTAGAATATGAATGGTGTTTGCTTCAAAAGTCTCTTTTCTCTTGGTTTAGGTTCAGAGCACTGGTGAAGGAGAAGCACAGAGATATTTTGATCATGCACTTACTCTGAGAAACACAATACTCTTTCTGCGTCACAATAAAGATCTAGTTGCTCAGACTTCTCAGCCAGAACAACCCAGTTATGGTATGATAAATATATTTCACTATGATGATGTTATGATGGTCCTGTGATATCTAAGATATTAGACAGATCATACTCACTTGCTTAACCCCTTATGTTAATATAGTTTGTGTTTGTAGCACATTGGATTTATAAATAGAGACTTGGAACTCTGTTCTCTTATTTTGTTTCTCCCACTCTCTTCTCATGGGCTACTAACATTTGTTTTATGTAAATCTGCCTAGTTCTACTACAGCTTTGGAATGTTTATTTAAGAAGCCTGATGGAATTTAGAACAGCAGTGGTTTAACAAATGCCAAAATGCATAAAATGTCAAGGATAATAGATAGATCTCATCACATGAAGATAATAAACAGGAACTTCCTACAAATGTTACTGTGGTAGTATTACAGAGGTTTGGTGTGTAAAAGGGAGCAGATAATCACTTTTAAAAAAAGAAAAATAATAGCAATTTCAGTGTGTTTTCATGTGGCTGTTGTGCTAGTGGAGACTTAGTTTTGTGATAGTTAAGGCTGTCAACCCTCAGTGCAATAGATAGTACCATTGTCTGCATCCAAAGAATTCAGAAGGGCTTGAGGTGTGGAATGACACCTAGGAAAGGGTGTTTTTAAAACATGATCTTAGACTGGAGAGATAGCTCAGTGGTTAAGGCTCTTGCCTGCAAAGCCTAACCACCTGGGTTTGAATCCCTAGTACCCACATAAGCCCAATGCACAAAGTGATGCATGCACCCGGAGTTCCTTTGCAGCAGCTAGAGGCTCTGGCATGCTTATACACATACTCTGTCCGGCTCTATCTATCTGTATCTGTGCTTGCAAATAAATTTTTAAAATTCAAAAAATAAATAAAAGATGATCTCAGTGTTCATCTAGGCATGGGTGTTGATGGGAGAGTGGTTAGTTCATGTCTTTGGACATGCACAAGAGTTGCATCTCGGGACTTACCTTGTAAATACTCAATTCCACTAGGCCATTTACTTGAGGCATTCATTCGTTTTCCTAAAAATGTATTTTTTTGGTCACCAGTACTTAATTATGCCCATTTTCATTTCATTGCTCTCAGCAGCATTTGGCTTTCTTTTAAATGTAAAAATTAAGAAAGAGGGCTAGAGAGATGGCTTATCGGTTAAGATACTTGCTGCAAAGCCTAAGGACCCAAGTTTGCTTCCCCAGTACCCATGTCAGCCAGATACACAAGGTGCCACGTGCATTTGGAGTTTGTTTGTAGTGGTTGAAGGCCCTGGCGTGCCCATTCTCTCTCCCTCAAATAAATAAATAAATGAATAAATAGAATATGTAAAAATACATTTTAAAAAAATAAGGAAGAAATCACCTAACTTTAGCAAGAGCTGTTGGGTGGTGAGAACCAAGATGCTGGGTAGTTATGCTGAGTGAAGCTGTACGCACTCTGCCGCCTCGGTGTGAGCTAGAGGACTTACACATTGTGACGTGCACTCACTTACTGTGCAGCCTTGGTGTGATCTAGAGGACTTACACATTGTGACGTGCACTCACTTACTGTGCAGCCTTGGTGTGATCTAGAGGACTTACACATTGTGACGTGCACTCACTCACTGTGCAGCCTCGGTGTGATCTAGAGGACTTACACAGTGTGACGTGCACTCACTCACTCTGCAGCATTGGTGTGAGCTAGAGGACTTACACATTGTGACGTGCACTCACTTACTCTGCAGCCTCGGTGTGAGCTAGAGGACTTACACATTGTGACGTGCACTCACTCACTCTGCAGCCTTGGTGTGATCTAGAGAGCTTACACATTGTGACGTGCACTCACTCACTCTGCAGCCTTGGTGTGATCTAGAGAGCTTACACATTGTGACGTGCACTCACTTACTGTGCAGCCTTGGTGTGAGCTAGAGGACTTACACATTGTGACGTGCACTCACTCACTCTGCAGCCTTGGTGTGATCTAGAGGACTTACACAGTGTGACGTGCACTCACTTACTCTGCAGCCTCGGTGTGAGCTAGAGGACTTACACATTGTGACGTGCACTCACTCACTCTGCAGCCTCGGTGTGAGCTAGAGGACTTACACATTGTGACATGCACTCACTCACTGTGCAGCCTTGGTGTGAGCTAGAGGGCTTGCACATTGTGACATGCACTCACTCACTGTGCAGCCTTGGTGTGATCTAGAGGACTTACACATTGTGACGTTCACTCACTCACTCTACAGCCTTGGTGTGATCTAGAGGACTTACACATTGTGACATGCACTCACTCACTGTGCAGCCTTGGTGTGAGCTAGAGGACTTACACATTGTGACGTGCACTCACTCACTCTGCAGCCTTGGTGTGATCTAGAGGACTTACACATTGTGACGTGCACTCACTCACTCTACAGCCTTGGTGTGATCTAGAGGACTTACACATTGTGACGTGCACTCACTCACTCTGCAGCCTTGGTGTGATCTAGAGGACTTACACATTGTGACGTGCACTCACTTACTCTGCAGCGTTGGTGTGATCTAGAGGACTTACCCATTGTGACATGCACTCACTTACTGTGCAGCCTAGGTGTGAGCTAGAGGACTTACACATTGTGACGTGCACTCACTCACTCTGCAGCCTCGGTGTGAGCTAGAGGACTTACACATTGTGACTTGGTTTTCTCCCTTTTCCAAGCTACCTGCTGACTTGTCTTATTTTACTTCAGGCTTAATCCTCTCCTGCAGCCAGATATGTCACTTGGTAGAGACCATTTCTATTAGAGTTTCATACTCCAGTCTCTGCCTGTTCTGTAGGTGTGGGCCACTGTTGTCTGTAGGACTCTTATCTTCTGCACTAAGTCCCAGACTCTTGGTTCTGTTCAGCACTTGAAATTTATACAGACACTGCAAGACTAAGACTATTCTTCTCTTAAGCCAGAATTTGGGAGCAAGTTACATGTCCTGGCCTTTATTCCTAAATCATCCAGGGTTTGTTTCTTTCAAATAGAGATAGTCTCTCAAATCAACTTTCCTTCTTCCATTTAGATTCCAGTTTGTCAGTTGACTGATATTAATGTCCTTCATAGTATTTTTTCCCAACTATAGGATTTGGTCTATGATTGGATATCATATTTGTTTAATCATGTCTCTTTTTTCCTTTTTATTCTACAATAATTCATATCCCTTTAAAAAAATTTATTTCTATATTTAATAACTCTCCAACTTTTGTTAGTGCTGTCTTTTATCTCAGGGTGCATGTTGTTTCCTTATTAGATTCGGGTTGCTTATTCCAGGCATTCTCTTGTATTCTTAATATGGATTTATGCAATTCTTTTTTTTTTTTTAGTGATCTATAATTAGACATTACTATCTGAATTATTTTTTTAACTTTATTTATTTGAGGGAAAGAGAGAATGGGTGCACCAGGGCCTCTAGTCACTGCAAATGAACTCCAGATGCACGCAGCCCCTTGTGCATCTGGCTTATGTGGGTCCTGGGGAATTGAACCGAGGAGGTCCTTTGGCTTTGCAGGCAAACACCTTAACTGCTAAGTCATCTCTCCAGCCCTGTCTCAATTATTTTTGTGTTCCAGTTTTTTTTTTTTTTTTTGAGACAATTGACGTGCCAAGGCCTCAGCCACTGAAATCCAAATCCAGACTGTTGTACCACCTAGTGCGTGTGTGTGATCTTGTGCTTGCCTCACCTTTGTGCAACTGGCTTACGTGGGATCTGGAGAGAGATCAAACATGGGTCCTTAGGCTTCACAAGCAAGGACCTTAACCACTAAGCCATCTTTCCAGCCCTGTGTTCTGTATTCCAGTTTATATTTTGTTTTCAAACTGGTTCCTGTCTCCCTGTGATATGTCTCCTTTTTTTTTTTTTTCCTTCCATCCTTTCCTTACTTTCTGGCAAAACAGCATGATCTGGTCTTACCCTGGACATATTGAATCATATCTCCTAGGAGCCTGCTTTCTTTTCCAGGTGAATGTTTGAGAGACCAGGATCCTGGTGGTAGCTGGGCTACATTGTTTTCTAACTGCATTCTGTTTTAAAAAATTATTTTTTATTTATTAGAGACAGAGGTAGATGTCCAACTGATCTTGTGAAGTTTCTTTCAGTCTTAAGTCTCCCTTAGAGAGTAACAGGATTGGATGTTTTCTTGCGGATGAAGGTCAGGAATCCTTGAAATGAATGTCGAGTCCCTTTTTATGGGCCAGCAGTCTAGGGCACAGACTCTGAATGAGGAGTGCTTGTCTCTGTCGTAGAATAGAGTGGGGCTGTGCATGCAGCCTGTGGGCGAGAAGGACGTGCCTCCCATGGCGCTCCAGCCGCAGAGCTGTACTGCGGACAATCGAAGCAGCAGCACTGCACAGCTGGCCTTCTGGACCAGAGAATTAAACCTCCAGCATGAAAGTTGAAATCTTAGTCGTCTTGGAAATTCAGCACTTTCCCGTGGAGTTAGTATGCAATTGAAAAATAATTAAACCTCAAAACAGTGATTAATTACTTACCTTGAATACTTTTGTTCATTTGATGAGTCCCTTATTCCCTGCATGTGCTTCATTGTAACTCAGGTTTTCCTCTGGATCTCTTACGTTGTGAAAGTCTTCTTGGATTGGACCCTGCAACTTGCAGCAGAGTTCTAAACAAAAATTACATGCTGCTGGTTTCCATGGCGCCTCTCACCAATGAAATACGGCCTGTTAGCAGCTGCACCCCTCAGGTAAAGACCCACTTGGAAGGTTCAGATGGTAGTGTGGGCATTTCACCAAGGAAACAGCTGCATTCTTAACTGTTCAATTTGCAATTACTAAGTATTAGAAACATGACTCATAACAGTTTTGTGTTTTCAACATCTAAGATATTACATTCAAATTGTAAAGTAAATTGTGTATGTGTAATTTGCATGTCATCTAGTGATGTTTGACATTTTAGATATTTAAGGTATTTTTGTTTATTAATGTTATGATGATGATTATTATTGGTTTTTTCGAGGTAGGGTCTCACTCTAGCCCAGGCTGACCTGGAATTCACTGTGTAGTCTCAGGGTGGCCTTGAACTCATAGTCATCCTCCTACCTCTGCCTCCCAGAGTGCTAGGATTAAAGGCGTGCGCCACCACCCCTGGTATAAAGTATTTTTTAAAAGAATGTTTGGAATGCTTCAAGAAGGAAGTATGTAACATTTGCAGGCTACAGTTAATGGAATAAGAAAAAAGAAGATGTTTTAGAAGTGGGACCGTGATGACATAGCTGAAAGCTAGAGTTCTGTGGTTAACTATATAATTTATTCATGAAAATGACTTCTGGTCTTTAACTTTTAATAGTAAATTAAAAAGTCGTCAAAATAGAAAAGGGACTAGTTGGAAAGCAGTACAGTGGAAGTGGGAGACAAAATATATTGGATGGAGATTATGATCAAATTACATTATCTTTAAGTATAAAAATCATCAGTTAAAAATAAAATTAAGGATTTGAGAAGATGGCTCAGTGGTTAAAGGCACTGGCTTGCAAAGCCATCTGGCTCAGGTTTGATTCCTCAACCACCCATGGAAAACTGGATGGACATCTGTTTGCAGCAGCAAAAGACTGTGGTGTGTGCACGTACGCAGAGACATGCGTGCCAGCACAAAACCACACAGCAAATATTTTATAAATAAAATTAAGTTAAATAAGTCAGTTGTGTTTCTTTGTGTGCTTACCAGGGAAGGTGTGTATGCTATACCATTTTCAAAGAATAGAGACGATTCTGTTGCTCAGTGTTTCATCCTACCTACTTGGTCTCCTAAATGGCCAGGGTTTAACTACACAGGAGAAAGTAAAGAATATTTTTTTTGTTGTTTGTTTGTTTTTCAAGGTAGGGTCTCACTCTGGCCCAGGCTGACCTGGAATTCACTATGGAGTCTCAGGATAGCCGCAAACTCATGGCAATCCTCCTACCTCTGCCTCCCAAGTGCTGGGATTAAAGGCATACGCCACCACATCCGGCTAAGAAGTTTTTAAATATTTATTTATTTGAGAGAGAGAGAGAAACTAAGAGAATGGGCACACCAGGGCCTCTTCCCACTGCAAATGAACTCCAGACGAATGCATCACTTTGCACATCTGGCTTTATATGATTACTGGGGAATTAAACTTGGGCTAGCAGCTTTTGCAAGCAAGTGCCTTTAACTGCTGAGCCTTCTCCCCACCCCAGGAAAGCAAAGAATTCTTGCTTCAGTGAGCATCCATCCACAAACCTTAATGGTCCTAGATTTGCATTCAACCAGCCTTCTGTGTATCGCTATACACACAGTAAAGATCTATGAACTCTCAATAAATGTTAGCATGAATGAGGGACAGATTTCTTTTTTTGAAAAATTATATGTGATTAGTAGTGCTAATGACGACCATACTATAATATGTGTCAGGTAGTTTGGGTTTTTTTGGTTTTTTTTTTTTTTTTTGGTTTTTCGAGCTAGTCTCACTCTGACCCAGACTGTTAAAGAATTCGCTGTGTAGTCTCAGGCTGACCTCGAACTCATGGTGGTCTTCCTACCTTTGCCTCCTGAGTGCTGAGATTAAATTCATGCGCCAGCACACCTGGCTGCCAGGTCCTTTTTTTTTTTTTTTTTAAACAACCTTACATCTTCAAGAGCTAGATACTTTATTGCTCTTGTATAGACTGAACAAAATGGGCCACAGAGTTGAAGTAACTTTCTTTTGGGATGAAGCCCAGAAAAGACCTTAAGCAGTTTACTCCAAAGTCCAGTCTTTAATTGCAGTACTAAGATGTGCTTTCTTCATTTCAGTGTAAAGCTAGCACTATTTTACTGAATTGCTTAGCATTTATCTTCACAGATAATGGCAACTAAAATCTGTATGAGGCATTTACTACTTAGAAGATTATATTTGGCATTTGTGAAATTTGGCTCTTTTGGTGAGTATTACAACTTTATCTTATCCTGTTTTATGGTTGCAGCATATTGGACCAGCTATCCCAGAAGTCAGCTCCGTCTGGTTTAAACTGTATATTTACCATATCACTGGGCAAGGACCACCATCTCTCTTACTGTCCAAAGGTACAAGGCTTCGAAAACTGCCAGATATATTCCAGGTATATGCATTAGTCTCCATTCTTCTGTTCTTTTCACCTCCTTTCTCCTCTATCTTCCTCCTCTCTCTTCCTCCTCTTCCTCTGTGCTGTCTTGCTAAGTAAGTATTGAACCCAGGACCTCATGCTTAGTAGGAGAGTAGAAACTGGTAAACAATGTGATAGGTTACTTTCTTAATTGTTCCTTATTTCTCAGTGCCATTTCATCTGATGTTCATTTCTCTCCAATAGGGTTATGATCGGTTGCTCATAACATCTTGGGGTCATGACCCTGGAGTGGTTCCTACATCAAACGTGCTCGCGATGCTAAATGATGCTTTAACGCATTCCGCTGTTTTAATTCAGGTGAGCTTCTCTTACTTGAAGCAAGTCAGTTTTGGATTTTTAGCTCTAAATCATACTTTGAGCCACGTTTGGTAGTGTACACCTATAATCCCAGCACTTGGGAAGCTGAGGTGGGAGGATCCCCATGAGTTTGAAGCCAGCCTAGCCTACAGAGTGAGTTCCAGGTCAGCCTGGGCTAGAGTGAGACCTTATCTTAAAAAAACACAACCAGGGGGCTGGAGAGATTGCCTAGTGGTTAAGGCACTTGCCTGTAAAGCCAGAGGACCCAGCTTCAACTCCCCAGGACCCATGTAAGCCAGATGCACAAGGTGGCGCATGTGTCTGGAGTTTGTTTGCAGTGGCAGGCAGCCCTGGCGTGCCCATTCTCATTCATTCTCTCTCTCTCTCTCTTTCCCTCTCTCAAATAAATAAAAATATTTAAAAAAACAGAACCAAACAAAAATCATATTTTATCTAGTTTTCTTCCAAGTTCAAAGCAGATGTCAGTTACTTACTTGTAAAGGTGAAATGTAAGGAGCAGAAGTGCTGGTCCCGTGTCAGTGGGAGTGGTAGTAGAACGACATGGACTGTGAATGTGGACCAGGTTTAATTGTAGAGTCACTGTTAGCTATGTGACCAATGGTTTTTAGAATAATTTCTTTATTGAGCTGTGATTCACAGAGTGTGTATTTATTCAATTTAAATTGTATGGTGTTGTGGGTTTTAGTGTATCCACAGGTTTATATAGCTGACAGCATACTTATTTTTAGATACACATGCCACCCAATGTGTCTAGCTTTGTATGGGTACTGGAGAATTGAACCCAGGTTGGCAGGCTTTACAAGCAAGCACCTTTAACCACTGAGCCATCTCCCCATCCTAGCATACTTATTTAAAAATAAGCCCTGTACTGTTTAGTTATTATTACTTCTCTGGTTGTCAGTTGATTTACCCCTCCCCTCCACCTAGTTAACATTGCTGTTTGTATAGATTTGCTTCTTGGCCTTTTTTTTGTTGGTTTTTGGTGCTGGACTCTTTCCTTTAACATGTTGAACTTAACGTGTTGTAGCATAGATTGGTACTTCATTCCTTTTTCTGTTTTTGCATATGTAGTCCGTGTGGTGTGGTGTGATGTGTGTGCACAGATGTATGCATCTTGTGTGCACATGCACAGAGGCCAGAGGAGGATGTTGGATGCCCACCTCTGTTGCTCTTATGCATATTTTCTTTAGATGGAGTCGTTCTCTGAATCTGGAGCTGCCGTTTTTGCATACTCCAGCAGTCCTCGGCTCTGCACTCTCCACAGGACTGGGCTGACAGTGCATGGCCACGCCCACCTGTTTGCAGCAGTGTCAGGGAATCAGACCTGGCATGGATCAGGACCTCCTGCTTGTACAAGAAGTGCTCTTACTTGCTGAGCCATCCCTGCATCCCCGCATCCCCGCATCCCCGCATCCCCGCATCCCTTCATTTCCTTTGTTATAGCCAAATAATATCCCATTATATGGAAATACCACATTTTGTTTATCCAATCCCCGGATGACCAACATTCAGGTTTCCACCTTTTACTATTATGGCTAATGTTTGGCGGACACATTTGTGGATGAGTTTTCGTGTGGGCATATGTTTTCATTTCTCTTGGCAGTAGAAGTGCTGGACCATATGGTTGACTTGGTATTTAACCGTGTAAGGAATTCCTAGGCTCTTTTTGTTTTTGTTTCCAAAGTAGCTGCTCCATTGTACAGTGTTCCAGCACTTGGTATTCTCTGACTGTTTGATGAAGGCGAAGTGGTGCTCACTAGAGTTTTAGTTCCCCTGTTCCTCGTACTCACAATGTTGAACCTCTTTTCCTGTGCTCACTGGGCTGTCTGATGTTTTGGTGAGACTCTTTATACATGTGTGTAATAAAAGATAGCAGCAGCTAGTGATGAGGTAGGAAATATATACTTTGAGTTGTTGAGAGAGTGAAATGAATGTGCCTGTAAAGTGCTTAGTGTTCTTTCTGTCACATGGTTCTTGATAAAGATTGCATTAATTTGTGAAAATAGCAATGGAATGTACTTTCCTTCCTTCCTTTGTTCTTACTGTGTATCCCTGGCAGTTATGGAACTCAGTATAGGCCAGCCTGGCCTTGAACATTCTAATCCTTCTGCCTCTGTGTGCTGAGTGCTGGGGTTACAGACATGTGCCACCATTCACAGCTATTATCAGCATTTCTTGAATCTGAGTAATGCAAGGCTTTTTTTAAAGGGAAAAAATTATTGATCTTCAGTATTTACTTAAATTTTCATTACATAGTACTAAATACATATAAACAAAATTAATTCTTCCTGCTTATTCTTATGCAAATTTAAATTCAAACCAAACTTCAAAATTAAAAATAAAATTTTAGACTGGCATGGTGGTGCATGCTTTTAATCTCAGTGCTTAAGAGGCAGAGGTAGGAGGATTGCCGTGAGTTCAAGGCCACCCTGAGACTACATCGTGAATTCTGGGTCAGCCTCGGCTAGAAAATAAAATCAATCAAATAAATAAAAAGATTTTAGAACAAACAAAATTTAAGTGAAGAATAATTGAATGTGGTAGATGAACTTAAATAATTTGTAGCATATGAAAATGAAGTGGATAGTTTCAGGTTGAAAAATAAAGTTGAAAAGAGGTGTGCAAAGAACAAGGTCACTTTCCTTTTAACCCTCCCTCTCCAGTTTCCAGTCATCATCTTTTTGAATGAGATAATTATATTTCTTAGTTTCTCCTATATTGTTTATGTAAATGCATGCACTTCAACACTGATGTGCCCATGCTTTTTCCATTTACTGATTGGAGGGCCATTTAATTTAACTTTTTAAAAATATTTTTATATTTGAATGAGAGAGAGAATAAATGTGAGTGAGTGAGTTTGGGCATGACAAAGGCCTCGTGTCACTGCAAAACAAACTCCAGATGTTTGCGCCACTTTGTACATCTGCCTTATGTGGGTGCTGGGGATTCAGATCTGGGCTGTTAGGCTTTGCAAGCAAGTGGTCTTAACTGCTAAGCCATATTTCCATTGCTTGAAGTCCATTTTAAATCATAAAATCATCTCTTTTTTTGCAGCAGCACTGGAAAATAAGGACCATAATTATTAGCCAGTTCTCTATTGATGAGCATTTTGGGTGTTTCTAGGCATATATACATATACTGTCATGACCAGTATCTCTTTAAGTACACACCATTTTCTTGCAGGTTTCTGAGGCCTTGTATTCCTCTGCAAGTCAGATTTTTCCACCACTTTTCTCCGAATTACAATTACACTTCATTGAAGTCGTCACTTGGCTCACACCTACCTGATTTACCTATGAATTAATCAGCCTTGATTTTTTTAATATTCTCAATTTGAGAAACTTTGTTGAACAAGTTCATACACACCTAACATTGTTATTCCGTTCTGTAAAGAACTAGGAGATTGTCAGAAGCATTTTTGATGGAGCGTCAATGAGAATGTGTTAGCATGTGCAACATTTTTTACTGTTTGCGGTTATTAGAAAAGTTTGTTTATCATCTACCTTTTGTCTGTTTCTCTGTAGGGCCATGGTTTACATGGGGTAGGAGAAACTGTCCATATACCATTTCCATTTGATGAGACAGAACTACAAGGAGGTACTTTTTGAAGTGTACCCATTTGACTTGGTCATTATTCATGTCAACAATTTGGTAGAAAATGTTTGAATTCTAGACTCTTACTGTTCTGCTTTTAAGCATATTGGCAAAAGATTGATTTTGTTATGTGCTTTTCTCAAGA
Organism: Dipus sagitta; assembly: GCA_036346955.1. Lineage (NCBI taxonomy): Eukaryota > Metazoa > Chordata > Mammalia > Rodentia > Dipodidae > Dipus > Dipus sagitta. Next base: position 190,764,374 of record CM070771.1, read on the forward strand.
AACTGGTAGACAAATAGCCATTTAGAGCCTTTGAAAAAATTCTAACTATTGTACCTTAGGAAAGAAGGCAGTATGTAGATGGTTGCCTGCATGAAGATTTTGTGTGCAGCCTTTTACTTTCTACTAGTTCACTTTTGTTGTTTGTTTATTTGAGGGCTGGGAGAGAAGACAAATCACAAGGAAGAATTTATGCAGAGAAAATATTCCTCTTGTTTTGTACACATTCTTTTTCAGGGAGTTTCAAAGTATTCAGAGCAGGGCTTATCTATGTTTTACAGATGAATCAACCTATGTGTGCACAATATGTACATGGATTGCTCTGAAAAAGTAGATTCATATTTAAGTTTTTAGTCAAAAATTTTAAGTAGGTAACAAAAGAGTATAATGAACAAATTTGTATAGTATATTGTAATTCACAGAGCACTTGCATGTATTTCTTGTTTCTGCTGTTAAATTTTATTTTTGCTATGAGAAAAGATTTGAGTGGGTACAGAGTTTGTGCTAAATCAAGTTTGTAAAAACCTGCAGGGGAAGAGGGTCTGTTTATATCATCTCTTTTTAGAATTGGATATGAGCTATAGTACATTTGATGCAGCATACTGAGAGAATTTCTGTAGGAAAATCCATGTGTCCTTTCCTAGGGTAAAAGAGACCTGTGCTCTGTTGAATATTAAGAAATTTAGCTATGGAATGTAGCTGTACCTTGGTATCTGTGGGAAATTGGTTCCAAGAATCTTTGCTTCCCACAAAGGATATAAAAATCTGCAGATGTTCAAAGCCCTTATAATAACATGGCATAGCAATTGCATATAACCTATATGTCATTCACTCTTTTTTAAATCATCTCTAGATTGCCTGTTAGATACAATTTAAAGGCTGTGTAATTTGTTATACTACTATACTGTTAGAGGTAATGACAAGGGGAAAAGTCCAAACATGTTGTACAGGTGAAGATTTTTCCCCCTAAATATTTTGAACTTTGGTTGATCTGTGGGTGTGGAACTAACAGATATGCAGGGTAGACTATATTTTCAAAAGAAAAATACTGAAAATTCCCCTGGTCCATGCCGCCCTTCTATATTATAACCCGTGTTTCTGATTCTTAAGGCTATCTTGCATGGATCTAGAGACTAGTGGGTGGGTTAGATAAACTTGAGTTCATTCATTGAAGAACTGACTGTATTTCCAAAAGGTTAGTTGCTACTTTCCCTCTCTTCCTCTCCCTCCAAAGGAAGGAGAACTTTGTGGACATCTTCTTCCATTCATATGATTTGGCCACAGTAGCCTCCTGTATGGGACTAGACACTTATTGCTGGTTCGAAAAAATATGTACAAACCATGGAGAGAAGTCTCTTGAGCATTTCCCTGTAAATAACTTTGCTGTCTAAGGACATTGTATTTGTTCACCTGAAGATACAGGACAGTGATATCAGGACCTTAAATGTTATAAAATCTCAAGAACTGATTAGTGAAAAATTATTGTATGAATTATTAAAAGGTCTATCATCTATTTTTTCATTGGAAACCATCTTAATTGAAGTATAAAAGTAGTTCAAAGAATAGTAATGAAAAGTGTACTTACACTTATGTTAGGTATATTACAAACCTTACTAATGAGTTGTCTCTGTTTGTAGAGTTCACTCGGCTCAGTATGGGTGTTCATAAAGCCTTGCAGACGCTGAGGAGCAAAGTGGACTTGCAGCATCTTTGTGGATACGTCACCATGCTGAATGCCTCTAGCCAGCTTGCAAGTAGAAAGCTCAGTGATGCTTCTGATGAGAGAGGTTAGCCACCAGCAGTAACTGCTTGAACACAATCGTGATATATAAAAAGCAGCAGCTCTCTGTAGAAATGTTGAATTCCCTAGTATTTAGTGTTTTTCACTAAAGGATAAGAAAATGTACTATAACATCATTTGGACAAATTCAGTTATTAGAGTAGGGAAAATATCAAGTGCATAACTAAGGAAGTGATGGACTTTGGGTTGAAATACAGACTACTATTGGGATTTAGCCTTTTACTGTCACTTCTGCGTTCCTAGGATATGAATCAAATTAGCTTTAGTGGGTGTTGTAGTCAGCGTCACATTGCTGAGATGAACATCCAAACCATGCACAATTTATGGGAGGAAAGGATTTACTTCAAGCTCACAGCCCCATCTTCAGTTACAAGTACCAAGCCCATGTCCATTCCTCTAAAACAAAAGTTCCAAAAGACCAAATTCACATGGTCAGATTCATCACAGCAACATTCGCCTCTCAGTACCAAATTTCTGTTGTCAGCTTCATGTTGCTGGGATGAACATCCACGTGGCACAGTTTAGGGGAGGAAGGGATTTACTGCAAGCTTAGAGACCTGGGGCAAGTTCCGCAGTGGTGGAAGAAGCTCTTTCCGTACATCCAAGCAGAGAGAAACTTCGCCAGCAGCAAACACGAAAGTAACAAGCACAAGCACAGAACCAGCAGCAAACAGAAGGGGTCCCGCCAGAGCTCAGCCTGCTCAGCATACCTTTTGGCTGGAATTCATGTCTGCCTCCAACACACCTTAGGGCTGGACCCCCAGGATCCACCCCCAGTGACACCTCCTCCAGTTGTGGGGGGGGGCCCAAGACAAGCTTTAATAGAACACCGGAGTCTATTGAAGCTACCACAGGGGTGATAATTTTAAAACTCAAGTTATTTTGTAAAGTTGTTTCTAAAATAGACCTAGTAGTTTCCCAGTTCTGTGAATTAGGCTTTAGAACTCTCTGTCCATTTTCCCCTCTGTTGCAGTCAGCATCACGCTGCTGGCAGAAAGCACCGCAGCAGTAGCAGCAGTGGGAAGAAAGAGTTGATTTTGGCTTACAGACTAGATGGGAAGCTTCATGATGGCGGGGGAAATGGTGACATGAGCGGACAGTAGATATCACTCCTGGCCAGCAGCAGGAGAGTGCCATACACAGGCACGGGGAAGTTGGCTATAACAATCATAAGCTGGCCCCACAATACATCATCTCCAGGACACTCCAATTCCCAAATTGCCACCAGCTGGGGATCTAGCATTCAGAACACTCAAGTTTTCTTTTTAGGAGAAAGTGTGTGTACTGGAGGGAGGATTGGCATGCCAGGGCCTCCAGCCACTGCAGTTGAACTCCAGACGCATGTGCTACCTTGTGTGCATGTGTCACCTTCTGGGCATGCATCACCTGTGTGTCTGGCTTACATGGGTTCTGGGGAGTTGAACCTGGGTCCTGAGGCTTCACAGGCAAGTGCCTTAACCACTAAGCCATCTCTCCAGCCCCAGGATACATGTTTATGGTCAGTCCAGAGTGGGTATACTGTGGTCCAGTGTTTTTTTTCATTTATCTCACAAATGTCTAAACATATAAATACCTGCTTAAGTGCTGTAGATACCTAAATGAGTGAAGTGTGATATTAGTCCAAAGAGGAAAACCTTAGTAGGGAATGTAAACAAGTGAGTGAGCCTGCTTTGAGGAGTTAAAAGGCTGAGAGGGCACTGCTTAGAGTGCTGGTAGAGGATAGAGAAGACATACCATAGCCTTGCTGAGCCACTACAGAAGGCAGTTGGAACTGAGCTTTGAAAAATACAGAGTGCACTAGACAAAAGGTGATTGTTGATTTTTTTTTTTTTTAAATAGTGGTGGCCTTTAAGGCAGAGGGAATTAGGAAACACTGTAACTCAGGCAAAAGATAGGAGTTGCTAGAGAGTAGTGGAAGAGAGAATAGAAGAGGTAGGACCTCGAAGATCTTATGTGTTTAAAGCTAGAGGGATTCAGAAAAGAAGACTGGAGAGGAATATAATGTATTCACAGTGCACATTCCACAGGATGGAAATGGTGTCGATAATGGTGGAGGCAAGGGCCTAACCTTATGCTTCGCTTTTTGAGTTGTTCTTTTCTAATTCATGACAATCAAGACATCTCTAGACATTGCCAGATGTCCCTTTAGAACCACTACTTTAAGCCAAAGGTGATTCATTATTTTTCTGTTATCATTACTGTATTACTCAGGGTTCTCTAGAGGAACAGAACCGATAGAATGAATTGTATTAAAGGGGAATTTATTGGATTAGCAGTTCTGTAGCAGACAGCTTCAGGTTCGTTGAGGTGAACTTCCAGACCAGACACAGTTATGGAGGAAGGGATTTATTGAAGCTTAGAGATCCAGGGGAAGTTCCATAATGGCAGAAGAAGCTGGCCTGCTTTCACAGGACCAAGGAAGCACAAATCAAAAGCCACATAGCACAGCACAGCACAGCACAGCACACTTCAGGAACTCTAGCTGGGCGCACTTTTCATATCTTTACATTGAAATCTCAAACCCACCACCACACCTTAAGATCCGCCCAGTGACACCGCCTCCAGCCAGGTGGCTGCAGATCCAAAGTACTAGCTAACAAGACACTGAATATATTGGGGGCCATCTATTCAAACTACCACAATTACTATCACCTGAAGTCCAACTACTAGGCTCCTAATACTGCTTATGTCCTTTAAATTATAAGGCGATCCTGATTTGGCCTCTGGTTCAGATGTAAACGGGAGCACAGAGTCATTCGAAATGGTCATTGAGGAAGCAGCTGTAGATTCGGCAGCAAAGCAGAACTCTGGTAAGATGTTAAAGATGCTTTGCAGTTCTATTAATTTCTGAGGCTCAACTTTTCTGTTAAGAACTTGCATGCTACTTGTCTGTATTTATGATCTACAACAAACTTTTTTTTATGACTTTTAAGAACTATTTTATGCACTTAGAATAATTCAAGTACAATTATGACCTGAAAATGATAACTTCAGTTTTGTTCCTCCTATTGTAAATATTTGACTCATAATTTCATCTTGCAGATGTCCTGCAATGCTCTTTATATGTGTGGTGTGATGTGTGGTATGTGCACATGTGTGTGTAGATGCATATGTCCCGTGTGTGCGTGTGGAGGCCAGAGCAGAATGTCCAGTGTTCATCTCTTATCTCTTACTCGTTTGTTTCCTTGAGATGGGGTCTCTCCCTCAACTTGGAGCTGCTGTACATCAGCAGACCCCAGCAGTTCTCTGCTCTCTGCCCTCCCCAGGCAAGAGATCTTAACTGCTGAGCCATTTCCCCAGCCCGCAGTGCTGCAAATGACTGCCTTGAACATTTTGCTAAAAGTTGTGTGCCGTCTCCCCAGACACATGTACATACTCAGAGACATATTCTTTCCTTTCAGAGACTGGCCCCATTTGAGCCCCTTCCTTGCCAAGCCCACTGGTGGGTACCGCTGGTGTGGGAGGAGCCCAGGAGCCTCCGGTTAATAGAGCCTTGTTGCCAGGCAGTGTACGTAAGTAGATGATTTTAAAAATGCTGTGTATCCTTTTCAGGTGCCACCACAGAAGCAGATTGGGTTCCCCTGGAGCTGTGCTTTGGAATTCCTTTGTTTAGTTCGGAACTAAACCAGAAAGTCTGTCAGAAAATTGCTACACATGGCCTTTGCACAAAAGACAGGTGAGGGCCAATTCTCATTGCCATCCTTTGAGCTTTGTTTTTAGGCTGTCACTGAAGTTTCTCTGACTTGCTCTCTTATTCCACATGTTAATATAGCAACGGCCCCATGCATTTGTTAACTGAATAAAGATTGCTAGTTTGAGGGTTTTTAAAATTTTTCCAGGATTAAATTTGGTAAATTAGAAATTAGTAACAAGCCAATGTTTTGGGTTCATGCATTTGCAAATGTAATTAAAGTCACCCAGGTTTGGTGAAAGTATGCTAAAAATGGACATGCTTATGTGAAGAATAAGCCTAGTTGTTTTTAAATATATTTTTTACTTATGTATTTGAAAGAGAGAGACAGAGAGAAAGAGGTAGACCTAGAGAGAGTATGGGTGTGCCAGCGCCTCTTGCTACTGCAAATGAACTACAGATGCATATACCACTTTGTATGTCTGGCCCTACGTGAGTACTGGGTAATTGAACCTGAGCCGTTAGGCTTTGCAAGCAAACACCTTTAACCACTGAGCCATCTCTCCAGCCCCCTGTTGTTTTGTTTGTTTGTTTGTTTGTTTGTTTTTTGAGGTAGGGTCTCACTCTAGCTCATGCTGACCTGGAATTCACTATGTAGTGTCAGGCTGGCCTTGAACTCAAAGCTGTCCTCCTACCTCAGCCTCCTGAGTGCTGAGATTAAACGTATGTACCACCACGCCGGACTGAGCCTTTTTTTTTTAAGTATATATAAATCTAGAAAATTTCTCTTGTGGTTGTTTGTTTGTTTGTTTGTTTGTTTGTTTTTGTTTTTCGAGATAAGGTCTCACTCTAGCTCAGGCTGACCTGGATTCCACTATGTAGTCTCAGGGTGGCCTCAAACTCATGGTGATCCTCCTCCCTCTGCCTTCCGAGTGCTGGGATTAAAGACATGTGCCACCACGCCTGGCTTCTTGTGTTTTTTTAGTTTACATACCCTCAAGTTATTTTACCAACAGTTATCTCATACTAGAATTCTGGTGACTTTGTAAAATGTTCTCTACTTTCTGGAATGAGCACATAGGGCTTTTTAGAGATGACATGGATGTTTACTCTTATGGAAACTGATCCTTTGGGAATGGCTACTGAGAGCAGTGCTGGAAGGTTCTGAGCCCAACTGGCTTAGCTGGGAAGAGCACCACAGAGCCAGTTGTCATGGGATGGCTTGGAGAGGTGATAGCCATGATCTCCCTGTTTTGAACGTAGGAAAACAGTTGGATAGCAAATGACTTATTTAATTGTCTTAATGGAGCTCATATCCAAAAGTTTAAGGTACTCAAGTGATACTTTCAACAATTGTGCTCCAAAACTAACATATACGAATAAAAAGTGTAAATTCTATGAAGTTTTCAATGATTGTTGCTGTATGTATGGTTGTTTGTATTAAATCTGTCTGTTTTTTTCTTCAGGTTGTCTTTCTAAAATCATTTTGGAAGTTGAAAGTTTGCACAATTTCCATCTGTTAAGTGCCTAGATATTTATTTCAAAAACATAATTTAGGCCTGGAGAGATGGCTCAGTGGTTGTCACTTGCCTGCAGATCCTAACAACCCAGTTTGATCCCCTAGTGCCCACTTAAATCCAGATGCAGAAATTGGCTCATGCATCTGGAGTTTGTTTGCAGTGGCTGGAAACCCTGGTGCACACATTCTCTGTCTCTCTGCTTGCAAATAAAAATATTTTTTAAACTATCTTACTTGATGCTTGCATTCATTATCAGTTTCAATGTTTTTTAAACAGTAATTTATTTTGGTTATATGTTATATTTATATCTATATTTCAAAATGGCCTTTTAAAATATACTGTTACTTCTTACTAAAACAGGCAAAAGTTTTTATTTCTGAGAATCACTGAGGAATTTTTGTGACTTATTAGATTGTTGTGAGACTTTAGTTCTTGCCATTACATTTGTCTTAAACTTTTTTCTCTCTCTCTCTTTTTTTTTTAGCCTTCAAAGTCTCTTACATTCCAGTAGAAAACTCTCTCTACAAGTCCTTAACTTTGTTCACTCATTCCAGGTAACAAACTCCAAAAAGTCCAAGTGGTATTTGTGTAGAGATTTTGTAGTATGTGTTTGATTTTTAAGTCTCCCCAGCAGCGAGATACATCATAAGCATTCATTTCATTTTATCAGTGCGGATTCTGAGATTTGAGAGCTAACTGTCTGACAGGTTTCTGGCCAGGCATTCACAGACAAGCCTCCAGCCATGAGGATCTTTGTGCCTGTGCTTCACCAGCAGAGCTGTATAAAGTATCTGTCCAGGGCCCAGCACCTTCCTAATGCCTGCAGTAATGCTCTACTGCCAGGAGGAGGCATCTCTGTGGAAGCCACAATACTTTGGAAAGGATATTCTAGACTTGATTTATAGATGAATTTTCAGGATGGAATATTTCTGCTCAGAATATCTGATTCAACTTTATGAAATCATTACTTCATGTAATAGCATATAATACTGTATGAGACAGCACAAACGTTAAAGTATTTGACCAATGACATCTTTTAGTAAGTACTTTGAAGGAACCATACTGGGATGGAATATGAAGGAAGCCCTAACATAAAAGGTGAGAAATAATATATAAACTTGAAAAATATTCCAAATAGCATAGGAGGTGAGGTACTACAAAAGTCCTATGTCAGGAATACACTAAGTACACAAGGAACATAAGGCCAGGATGGCAGAAACGTTGTAGGGGGAGGGAAGAGGGAACTGGTGTGGTTGAAGAGGGTGGGCCTTCTGGAGCATCTGGAGCACACTAAAAGATTTGTATTTGTGCTGGATCCAGAAAGAGACTATTAAAGCTGTTAAGTGGAGAAACACTGTGTTTGAGTGTTTTAAAATACACATCAGTGTTGGCAAGGCACAGACTTAGTTCAGAGGTTATTATAGTTGCCTGAGCTTCATGGGCTGGCAGCTGAGCACCTTTTTTCAAGAGAAAGTACAAATAAATCTTCAAGGACCTCTAATGAAGGCATGTTTGTTTTACATAGATGCTGTTATTCCAGTAAATTAAGCATAGATATACAAAAGAAATTAAAAGATGCAATTAGCAGGTGGAAGAGTTCTGAAGTTCTCAGTACCATATGCCACTTGGAAGCCACTGACCTTGGCTATGATGAGTGATAGTCATTTGGGATATGTTCTGGGGATAGATTAGTAAAACTTAATGAGGAATTAAATGTGAGGAAAAGATTGAGGGGTGTAAAGGGTGGGAGGGTCAAGCATGCTTTCCATACTTCACTAACCACATGAAGAGAGTGTGGAAGGCCGTGAGAGAAGCGTGGAGAGCATTTTGGAGAGTTCAGTTATGGGCATGGTAAGCGTGGGTGCGGAAGGAGGCAGCTGGGAGCCGGAGCCTGGGGTCTGGAGGAGGAGGTCGGAAGACACTTGTCTGAGAAGCCTGGGAGTGCACGGATTGTTCTGGTGCCACATGCTGTGTCAGGTCTTTTAGTGGCCTTCTGCTGGGTGATACTAAGCTTTTCTTATGTTTAAATAAGTACACTTACTACAGACTGACTTGTAGTGTGTCATTATTGGGGATTGTGAGGTGGATCTTTCCATCTCCTATAGTGTTATATTCTCTGAACGTTTCTCAGATAACCAAGATCCATGCATATCTCATTTAGTGATACTACGTTGTGTGGTAAAACTGAATATGGGGTATTTCTCTTGTTTCTTGGTCTTATAGGAAGGTGCTTCAACTCTGGATGTTCACGCAGAGCCTGGCTTTTCAAGTTTACTTTCGCAGTCATCCTGTGCCGATATGGGAGTTCCACTTCCTGCAAAAAACTTAATGTTTAAAGATGGCATCCTGTCAGAATGGAGTGGACGGTCACCTTCCTCACTTCTTATTGCTAATCTCCATTTGCAATAATTTGATGACACCATTTACTGTTCACACTTTCTGCCTTTTTTCCTTCACATCAGCTGCATAGTGTTTGCTACTAACAAGCACCCTGCTGTGGTGCCACTCTGGCTTCACTGGCACTAGAAGCGGGAACATGAAGTGTGCCCATCACTGCACATCTTACTGTAACAGTGCTTTTTAGCAGCCAGCACTATTTTTTACCTTGAGACAATCTGCATTTCTTTTATAAACTAGTGATATACTTTATAGGCTTTAGATGACTGTTAGGTTTTAAGCAGTCACTATGAATATTGCAGTGGTAATTTTATATGTTAGTGTATCGGACATAAATCTTGTTTGATTTTATATTTTGTTACTTATACTTAGGGGATCAAAGGAAGAGGTGGAATTCTTCTTCTGCAAAGGCTCCTTGAGACTTAGAATTGTAAAGCTATAAAACAGTAAGCATCAGTATTGAGATGGTGTGTTAGGGCATTAATTCCTGTGGGTGTCTGTAAATTATGTATATCAATTGAACAGTGTTGGAGGTATGTAAATCAGTATAGTTATGTAGAACTTAACCTTGATTTATAAGGTCTGAACCTGCCTATTCACTGACATCTCACAAGAAGCTTCGGGAAACATTCTATTTTTAAATAATGTTTGTAATGTGGACTTCTGTTGTCCCTCACTTAGGGCTATTTTCATAGGGTCTTTATGGAGAAATAGAATTTATCTTCCACCGTAGTTGAGGGTGTGGCTCATCCCATTGTTTGTTGTTTTATAGCTTTACCAATGAATGGGATTGTTATGGAAATCGAATTTGATCTCAAAAGGATTGTGATTTTAAATTAGAGCATTAAGTGGTGCCTTTGGATTAAATACTTCAGCTTGAACACATAAGCATCGGGGGTCTTAAATTTAGGCTGATAGTTTTGGAGAAAATAATGTGGAAATAGTGAATAATTTTAAAGAGTTTCTTGAGTCACGGATACTTTTTGTATCTCCAATGTCAATTACAATTATTTGGAATTATGACCTAGACTTTCAAGTCACCTTCCTTGTGAAGTTTGTGCAGTGTCACCATTTAGCTGGCTGTAAAGCTAACCAAATTCACGGGCCAGACAAAGCACTTGAAAAGTTGACAATGTTATAGGCTGACATTTTTGCTGATGGCTTTTAGAACTGATATTTGTGTCTGTAACATATTTCTGAAGTATATGCCTTTCTTAAAACTGTTAATATAGCCATGTATTTAATGCCATGGCTTATATGTAGAACTGAATATTTTGGACCAGGTTACCTGTGACACAGTTAGTGCCGTGCCTGGGGTAAATGCGGTGATGTTTAGTTTCCTACTCTGTCTTATGTAAGGTAGAAACCATGTATATGTCATGTTTGTCTACAAAAGGAAAAATACTAATATTAAAATAATTTGTTATGACTGTGAATCACTCATTTATTTTTCCAGTAATTGATATCGTACATTCCTAGTGCTATTAGTTATGTATGGATGTAACTTTTATAATTTTTCAACTGAAAGTTGTAAGTATTTCTTTTAATCAGGGGTCTTTAATCTCATTTTAATTACTTTGTTTAAATTAACTGTAGTTATTTATTGTATTAACAGCCTAAGCAAACTCTAATGACACGTACATTAATGAAGAATTGAACGTTTGTAGTTATTGACAGTGATGTACTTACCGCTGAGTTGAAAGCGTAAGGTGCGAGTGGCTTCCTGCTCTGGTTCCTCTGAGCGAGAATAGATGGTGACCATGAACTTCAGGGGAACACTGAAAAGCTCTGATGTCTTGTGCTGCCTGAGGAGAACAAAATCATCAGAGAAGAGAGATCCTTGGCTGAAGACCCTTGCAGAGGAACAGTTTGCAGTTTTAGAGCTGTTAACACCACGTTGAATGCCGATTTCTGCTTTGCTTCATGAACGTGTCTTGTTTCTTCATATGTTAATTCATGTACAGATGCATTCGCTAAGTCTTACAAGTGTTGGTAAGGTTCAGCACCAACAAAAAAAATAAAAGGTAGACTGTTGGCCAAAGATTGATGAAAGTTTTATCCAGTTGTTTTGCAAGTGTTTAAGGTAATTTCATTTAGATTTGCACCTTCTCCCCACTTTCATTTTGCCTCACACCTGCACCTCAAACCATGGCCAGCACACATTCTTTAGAAATCAGTGTGTGTGGGGGGTGATAATATCAAAAAGGGCATAGACTTTAGTAGAGGCACAGTTCCACCTCACAAGTGGATTTAAAGAGCAACTTCATATCATTTAAAATAGGATCATCTGGTTTCTCTAACCCCTTCCTAAGAATATGTAAACAGATGGCTTTAGGGGGAATATTGGTTTCTCTTACGGGGTGTTTTGCGTTCTCTGCCATTCACATTTCTTTTTATGTTCAGTGTTTCAAATACAGTTTATATTAAAACCTTTTAAAGTACCAAAATTGTAACTCAGTACAGTGGATTGTTTTCTGTTATAATGTCAATATTATACAATGAAATTGTATAAAGTATTGTCAATTTAATTATTGACACATATAACATGTTTACAAATAAACTGGTGTTGATGAAGTTGCTGTGGAAATGGGTGTAACTTTCTGAATGTCCGTTTCTGAAACAGAGCTGGGCTTCCCTTGCGGTGGCTTTCCTACACTAATGCCACACTTGCAAGAACACTGGCTAGGACAGAGGTGGGCCTTGTCTGCGGCTGAGCTTTCCCACGTTTCTTGAACAGCATTTCTTGAAACAAGAAATGGTACCGAAAGAAAATGACTGCTGGCCTAGAATTCCCATTGAACAATAGGGTGACGACACTTAAACTTGAAAGAAGTTAGAAATAATTGGGATTTTACATGATAAATATAAATATACCACTAAAGATGCAGTTATAAATTCCAAGCCAGTTCAAGGTGAAAAATAGAATGAGGAAACAAGAAAGAAACGTGCGTTTGGTAATAGCGATGGTGGTGGTGGTAAGAAGATCCAGGACAAATGAAAAGTTAAAAAGTACTGTGAAATGGCCCCGATAGATATGAAATCATGATAAATATAAGTTGACTAAATTTTCCAATTTAGAAAAAGGGACTAACAACTCCATGAGACAGATGAGATTAATAAAAGGAAGTATAAAAAGGAACTAAAATAGCACTATGAAAGGGCATAATTATAGATCCAAAAATTTAAAAAGATAATAAGTATGCCAAAGAACCGTTGCCAATAAATTTGAAAGTACAGAGCCAGAGAGGTTGAAATGAGGTAATGGACAAGGAGAGGGAATGGCATCCACTAGCAGCTATACCTCTTTCCTCACAAGTACTCTGAAGAGAGCCTTAGGGGCAAGTTGCAGCTTGCCTGTATTGTGTATGATACCAGAAAACAGAAAGATCCCAAAAGCCAATTGGAAGAATGAAAAAATGTGTGTGTTACACTCATATGGATGATCAGATTTACTTCAGACGTGAAGTGACTGGCTCTTCTGTGTTGGGTTTAAGATCTCTCACCCACTTTACAGGTGCAGGCGTCATTTTCTCGTCTCAACCATGGTCATACGTGCTGAGTGGTGGAATCACAAGGGGGTCATGTTTCGATGAGGGTGCTACCAACTGCCAGGGCCTGAAGGGTTTTGTTTTTTCTGGCTCCAAACAATGTCACATGTCATGATCGTGGCAAAGTGGGGACTCTGTTCCAAGCTTAAGGAGTCTCCAGGACAAAAGCCTTCAGTCTTTCCCATGTGTTCAGAATGGGAGCTGAGGAGGAAGTTGGGGTCCCAACAATTGGTACTCAAACTTGCCTTCACTTAAAAAAAAATTGTTCTTTGCTTTTTCTTTTAAAAAAAAAATTTTTTTTTTTATTTGAGAGAGAGAGAGGAAGAGAAGGGGTGCACCAGGGCCTCCAGCCACTGCAAATAAACTCCAGACATGCGCCCCTTGTGCATCTGGCTTACATGGGTCCTGGATAATCGAACCTGGGTCCTTCGGCTTCGCAGGCATGCACCTTAACCGCTAAGCCATCTCTCCAGCCCCAGCATTTTTCTGATACAGGGTCTCATCAGAGCAGGTGGCCTTGAACTTGCTGTGTAGCAGGAAATGACTTTGAACTTTTCCCTTCATCCTTGTTTCTTATGCCTCCCTGACCAGCCTCTGCCTCAGTCTCCCCATAGTATTGTGGCGGCGTGTTGAAGAGAATTTGGGGGCTACATGTTCATTAAGGTGGTGCACCCCTCTTCCTCTAATCCACAGACCCATCTGCCAGCCTGGGATAATGTTTTCATCTCCACATACTGCCTCCATGTACAAGCTACTTAGTTTTGTAATTGCTTGATTGATTGGTTCTGTTCCTTTTTCTCCTTGTGGTTTTAGTGGGTAGATGCCAAGAGCAAAAGGCTCAGCATTTTCAAATCAGAAATCTTCCAGCCTCATGTTTTATTAAGGAGCGGGCTACAGGAGTTAGGAGAATAGCTCCTGTCTCTCAGCTTCAGCCACAGCGTTCAGCCCTCTTGCTTCATGGACACAAAACATACAGACTATGTACACATCTACACACACAACACTACTCCCCCCTCACTAGATTATTTTAATGTACAACCTGGATACTACATAATTTATCTCATAAGTAATTTTATTTATTCATTTATTTATTTGAGAGCGACAGACAGAGAGAGGAAGAAGCAGAGAGAGAGAGAGAATGGATGCACCAGGGCTTCCAACCACTGCAAACGAACTCCAGATGCATGCGCCCCCTTGTGCATCTGGCTAACGTGGGTCCTGGGGAATTGAGCCTCGAACTGGGGACCTTAGGCAGGCAAGCGCTTAACCACTAAGCCATCTCTCCAGCCCTCATAAGTAATTTAGAATCACTATTAATTGATTTTCTGGAAGCAATAGTTTCCATAAACCAGAAGCAATGCAAGGAACCCCACCAAACCATTGCCAGTGGCGTGTGGTAGTTGGAACCAAGAGCTGATGGCCGGGCAGAGCAAGAAGCAGCTGCGTTTCAAAGGGTGGAGAAAGGGGTGATCATGCCTCAGGTGACACGCTCGCTACTAGGGAGGTGTGAAAGAATGAACAAGTGTTATTAGAAATGAAGAGACTTTAGGAAGTGAAGGCTGGTGTGGTGGCACATGTCTTTCATCCCAGCACTCGGGAGGCAGAGGTAGGAGGATCGCTGTGAGTTCGAAGCCACCCTGAGACTACATAGTGAATCTAGGTCAGCCTTGACTAAAGTGAGACCCTACCTCGAAAAATCAAAAAAATAAATAAATAAATAAAAACTTTAGGAAGTTAATGTCTTTAATAACCAGTCATTGGGCTGGGGAGTTTGCTCAGTGGTTAAAGCCTGCTGGCCTAGGTGTGATTCCCCAGTGCCCTCATAAAGCCAAATGCACAAAGTGATGTTTGCATCTGGAATTTTTTTAAAAATTTATTTGAAAGAGAGAGAAGGCGAAAAAGGCAGATAGAGAGAATTGGGTGTGCCAGGGCCTTCAGCCTCTGCAAAAAAACTCCAGAAGCATGCACCACCTTGTGCATCTTGCTCATGTGGGTCCTGGGGAATTGAACCTGTGTCCTTTGGCTTTGCAGGCAAGCGCCTTAACCACTAAGCTATCCCTCCAGCCTGCATCTGGAATTTATTAGCATTGGCAAGAGGTCTTGGTGTGCTCAAACACACACACATGCACACACACTTTCTCCAAATAAATAAAAGAAAAAACCAGTTGTACTGTAGATACAATGAAAGAAAACTTTCATTTAAATTTATTTTAAATTGATACATAAAAATGGGGTACCATTTAATGTTTTGATAGCTGTAGAGATGCAATGTTTAAATCATGTTAAATATCTAGCTCTTCAAACTTATCATTCTTTTTTAAATTATTTTAGAGAGACAAGGGAAATGGCACACCAGGACCTCAGCCACTTTAATCGAACTCCACAGTCTTTCGCCACCTAGTGGGCATGTGTGACCTTGCACTTGCCTCACCTTTGTGTCTGGCTTAGGTGGGATCTGGAGAGTTGAACATGGGTCCTTAGGCTTTGCAGGCAGGCACCTTAACCACCAAGCCATCTCTCCAGTCCAAACTTATTCTTGATGGTGAAAAATTTTTAAAGTCCTTTTTTTCTAGCCTTTTGTAGTATACGTCACAAAATAACTTTTTAAGTGGCAAAGTCATATATAAATGCAATGAAAGATCTTTCTCAAAACCCTCAACAAATAAATATGTCTATACAGCCATTCATAATCCATTCATAAATACAAAGTAAAGTGAAATCCTCAGAGTTTCAGTCCATTTGAGATGCTACAACAAACTGCTCATATGCTGGTTATATGTTAGCACATTTATTTCTCACAGTTCTGGAGGCTGAAGTCCAAGATCAAGGCATGCCACATGTGGTGAGAACTGATTCATAGATGGCCTCTTCTCCCTGTGTCTTCACTGGCAGAGGGTTGAGTGATCTCTCTATTTTCTTAGGATGCTAATCCCTTCCTTAGAGCTTTGCCCTCATGAACTAGTTGCTTCCCTAGGGTCCCATCTCTTAATACAATCAATTCTGGGACCAGGACTTCAAAAAACATAGGTGGGGGGGGGGGTGGAGAGATGGCTTTGCAGTTAAGGTGCTTACCTGCAAAGCCAAAGGACTGCTGTTTGATTCCCCAGGACCCACGTCAGTCAGATGCACAAAGTGGTGCATGCATAGAGTTCATTTGCAGTAGCTGGAAGCCCTGGCATGCCCATTTTTTTTCTCTCTCTCTTTCATTCTCTTTCTCTCTCTTTCTCTCTCTCTCTCTCTCTCCATCTTCCTCTTATAAATAAATAAAATAAAATAAACATAAGAGGGCAGATATTTAGGTCATAGCACCCGATAACAAGCTTAATAAGAAATGTATAAGATATCCTTGAGAAATTTAAAGCACTGCTAAAGGACAGAAACAAACAGCTGAGTAGATGGAGAAATCATCTGACTTGTCTTGGGTAGTGGAGCCTCAGGATTGGCAAGTTGTTGATTCCCCCCTAAGAAAATTGTGAATTGACCACAATTCATTTCTTTCTTTTTTTTTTTTTGTTTCTTCTTTGCCTCCCTCCCTCTCTTCCCTGCCTCCTTTCTCAATCTCTCCCCAGTCTTCTTTACTTTTCTTTTATTTCAGAACTTGGCAAAAATTATTTTATTTATTTCTTTTCTTTTTTCCTTTTTCTTTCTTTCTTTTCTTTTCTTTTCTTTTTTTTTTTTTTTTTTTTTTTTTTTTTTTGAGGAGGGTCTCACTCTAGCTCAGGCTGACCTGGAATTCACTATGTAGTCTCAGGGTGGCCTCGAACTCACAGCAATCCTCCTACTCCTGCCTCCTGAGTGCTGGGATTAAAGGTGTGCACCACCGCTTATTTATTTATTTTCAAGAAGAGAGAGATTGAGAATGAGAATGGGTGCTCAAGCACCTCTAACCACTGTAAACAAACTCCAGATGCCTGCTCCATTTAGTACATCTGGCTTTACATGGCTACTGGGGAACTGAACCCAGGTTGGGAGGCCTTGCAGGTAAAAGCCTTAACTGCTGAGCCATCTCCACAGCCCAACAATAATAATTTTTCAAGTTTCACCTGGAAGAACAAAGAAACCGGAAATGAAAATAAAATAATAGTAATCACCATCTAGAAAAATCTCTCCACCAGCTGTATTTGAACATGTTATCACTGAGCAGTTTGGTACTGATTTAGAAAGACAGATTATTTAGGATAGTGGGGCAAAAAACAGATATAAGTTCCTAAGCAGCCCAGTGTATGGCATTTCAAATGACTATGTGAGAATTCAGGGGATCGTGTAACTGATGGGGAGGAACTGGAGACCCACCTGCAAAAGAATACAGCCAGAGCCGGGCGTGGTGGCGCACGCCTTTAATCCCAGCACTCGGGAGGCAGAGGTAAGAGGATTGCGGTGAGTTCAAGACCACCCTGAGACTACATAGTATATTCCAGGTCAGCCTGGACTAGAGTGAGACTTTACCTCGAAAAACTAAAAAAAAAAAAAAAAAAACAAACAAACAAACAAAAAAAAAAACAGCCAGGTTCCTGCATGCAGCCCTATGCAAGGCTGTATTTATTTATTTATTTATTTATTTATTTAAGAGAGAGAGAGGCATATAGAGGAATGGGTGTGCCAGGGCTTCTAGCCACTGCAAACGAACTCCAGACACATCCTCCTTGTGCATCTGGCTTTTACGTGGAATCTGGGGAATTGAACTTGGGTCCTTAGGCTTTGCAGGCAAGTGTCTTATAACTGCTCAGCCATCTCTTCAGCCTGCCAAGGCTTTAAACATTAGAAAACACCATAGGGGTGGAAATTGGTGATTTTTGTTTTCATACTCTTGGCATAGAGATTTCCTAAGAATGACACCAAACCCAAAAGAAAATTAGTCACTTTTAAATAAAAAGTGGAAAACACTGCCAGGCAGAACTTGGTGAACCTAAAATTCACAATGAAATATCTCCTAAATGCAATGAAACCCTTGTTTGTTGGTTTGTTTTTTAATTTATTTCTTTTATGAAAGAGAGAGCGAGCGAGGGGGCAGAGAGAATTGGCACACCAGGGCCTTAGCCACTATAAATGAGCACCAGATGGGTGCATCACCTGTGTGCATGCATCTCTTTGTGCATCTGGATTATGTGGATTCTGGGGAGTCAAACCTGGGTCTTTAGGGTTTGCAGGCAAGCACCTTAACCGCTAAGCCATCTCTCTCTCTCCAGCCCTGGTTTTTTTTTTTTTTTTTTTTTTTTTAAATTCTGGCACAGATTGGGTTTTCCAGGAGGCAGGTGCTGAGAGGGTGTTTAGAGGGCAGGCTGTTTCTGGGGAAGGAAAAGTGGAGGAAACAGGACAGGGAGGTGTCAAACCATGATGTGCGCCAGCCAGACCCGCGAACTTGGAGCAATGCCTACCTGCTGAAGAATTGCCACCGGGGGCAGAATGGCTGGGCTCTGATCATCAGTGCTGGCCCAGGAAAGGGCTCTCTCTTCCATGTTTCCACTGTAAAGGGAGCCACAGTGGTGGCAGGCGTACCTGGTGACCTGCCAGAGATGTTGCAGCCCAGAAGGCATCTGTCCCCTATCTGCCTCTGCCGTCCCCGTGGCTGAGTGGCACCTCCCGCCTCTTTTGGTCGTTCTTCCTTCTTCCTCAGTCACTGGACAGGGTCTGCCCCGAGGAGACTGGCTCAGGCTGGAGAACGAAGGCAACCCTGAAGGAAGGGACAGTGGAGGAGGTCACAGAGAGCCGCCCTCTTGGCCATTACACTGAGTCTGGCCTTGAAGAGGAGCCTGGGGGTGACGTCTCTGCGTCTGCTACACTTTCTGTGAAATTGCCCGGTGGGAGGAAAAGGGTGGACTAGATATGGGACGATAGGCAAACATAATAGTCCATAAAACCCCAAAATAGAAATTACCAAAAAGTCTGAGAATCATCAACCTACCCTATTCTGAGTGTTTCTGTAATTAGGAGATACACATGCTTGAAAGTTGCCACCCACCATGGTCTGTATGATCATTTAAAGCCTTTCTTAGTGTATTTTAATTAAGGTTTTAAAAATATTTCTTATTGCCGGGCATGGTGGTGTACGCCTTTAATCCCAGCCCTCGGGAGGCAGAGGTAGGAGGATTGCCGTGAGTTCAAGGCCACCCTGAGACTCCATAGTGAATTCCAGGTCAGCCTGGGCTAGAGTGAAACCCTACCTCGAAAAACCAAATATATATATATATATTTCACAGAAAGACATAGGAAGATACACACACAGAAAGAGAGAGAGAGAGAGAGAATGAGTATGGGCATTTCAGGGCCTCGTCACTGCAAACGAACTCCAGACACATGCACCACTTTGTGCATCTGGCATTATGTGGGTACTGGGGAATTGAATCTGTGCCATCAGGCTTTGCAGGCAAGCACCTTTAACCACTGAGCCATCTATTTTTAGTTCATTTTAGAAAACATTTCGAATTACAATTTCTTGATTGTGAGATAATTCAGAATACGTACTGGAACTACAGAGAAAACGAGGGAGACGCCGTCGCCATACTTTCACTGCTCAGAGGCAGCCGTGGGTGTTTTACTGTGCAGCGCTTTCCCAAGTCACACACCCCAAAGCAAAACTGATAGGGACGTGCACACATGCGTGGATCATTATTTACGTAAGCTTGATGTCCTGTTTATTTTTTTTTCATTTCACAAAATTAAAGTTAGAATTTAGTTTTAAAACACTAAGAACTTTTTCACACATTTGATATGTACTGTGAACATGTACGTTTAACATCAGTGGATAATTTAAGCATTCTACTGTGTGCTTTGTGATCTTGAAGATCGAACACTTGAAACATGTACTGATGCCAATGGGATAAAACGAAGGTCATTTATTTCAAGGTTAAGTTCAGAGATGGATGGCCTGTCTTCTCAATCTCCAAAAACTACCAGATCAATGAGTAACCAACTGTAGTCTGGATACTTTTTTTTTCAAGGTAGTGTCTTGTTCTAGCCCAAGCTGACCTGGAATTTACTATATAGGGTGACCTTGAACTCACAGTGACCTTCCTATCTACCTCCCAAGGGCTGGGATCAAAGGCATATGCCATAACACAGTGCTTGGATCCTTTTTTAAAAATTATTTTTATTTATTTGGCAGAGAAAGAGGGAGAGACAGAAAGAGAGAGAGAGAGAGAGAGAATGGGCACATGCCAGGGCCTCCAGCCACTGCAAATGAACTCCAGACGCTTATGCCCCCTTGTGCATCTGTGGGTCCTGAAGAATTGAACCTGAGTCCTTTGGCTTTGCAGACTAACACCTTAACCGCTAAGCCATCCTCCAGCCCTTGGATACTTTTTTGATACAGTGTCTTCCTAGATAGTCCAGGCTGGCCTAGAACTAGTGCTCTTCCTTTCTTAGCCTCTTGAGTGCTGACATTACATGTATACTAGCGTGAATACATTTTTGGCTTTGTTTTTTAAATTAATATTTAATTAATTTATTTATTTGCAAGGATTGAGAGAGAGAGAGAGAGAATGGGTATGCCAGGGCCTCCAGCAGCTGCAAACTGACTCTAGCTGCATGTGCTACTCAGTGTATCATGGCTTTACATGGGCCCTGGGGAGTTGAACCTAAGGTTGTTAGGCTTTGCAAATAAGCACCTTAACCACAGAGCCATCTCTCCTGCCTTGGTTTTGCTTTTTAAAAAAATTAATTAATTTTTTTATTGACAACTTCCATTAATAGTAGACAATATCCCATGGTCATTCCCTCCTTCCCCCACTTACCGAATGAAAAGAAGACAGAGCTTTGTAAGATTTCAAGTCTTCTTTAACATGTTTTGTTGCTTTTCCATGTCTCAACTATGTGGCAAAAAAAAAACCACACAATGAATGCTTTTCATTTTCCAAGCAGGCATCTACTTGACCGGAAGCAAGATTGCCAAACAGGAATTTATGTTATCCTTCTTGCTCTCTGTCCTTTGAACACAACTGTTGCAGTCAGGTTCGCATTGCTGGCAGAAATCACCCGACCAAGAGCAGGTTGTGGGGGATAAAAAGGTTTATTTTGGCTTACAGACTTGAGGGGAAAGCTCCATGATTGCAGGGGAAAATGATGGCATAAGCAGAGGGTGGACGTCACCTCCTGGCCAACATAAGGTGGACAATAGCAACAGGAGAGTGTGCCAAACACTGGCATGGGGAAACTGACTATAATACCCATAATCCCGCCCCCAAAAATACACTCCCTCCAGGAGGCGTTAATTCCCAAATCTCCATCAGCTGGGAACCTAGCATTCAGAACACCTGTTTATGGGGGACACCTGACTCAAACCACCACTACCACTACGCAATAAATCCAGAATGTCAAAAAGGTGTGGTGGCCCAGTGAAACTTCTTTGGTTTTAGATCTCTCTCTCTCTCTCTTTTTGTTTTTTTTTTTGGTTTCACTCTAGCTCAGGCTGGCCTGGAACTCACTATGTAGTCTCAGGGTGGCCTCGAACTTACGGCGATCCTCCTACCTCTGCCTCCAGAGTGCTGGGATTAAAGACGTGCGCCATCGCGCCTGGGTAGATCTCAATGTTTCCATTTTTATTGCCGGTTTTAAAAGTCATGGTCCCCGTCCCTTGCATGAAGGTGTTGGGCCGGGCAGAGCGCAGATGCTCTGTTGAAGGGCCTCCCAGCTGCGGATTCCTTTGCAGCCTCTTCCCTCCCGGAAGGTGGCAGTGTTTCTCTTTTGAATCCTCCTCGCTGAGAAACTCCCAGCTTGCATGAGAACAGTACATTGCTTTTAGAACAAGAATTTACGGGAACCCCTTTGTTCTCCCTCCCTTGTCTCACTAACTTTTGGTTGCATTCACTTGGAACATCACTCTGAGAACTCTAGGTTGGTTCTGAATGCATTTCCAGGAGGCGGTGGGGGGGGGCACATTAGACCATTCTCAGAAGGCCACCTACATTATTCCTGGAGTGATGTAGGAATGGAGGGTGCTGGCGTGGGTGGCATCCTCTTTCTCTCGCGGATGTCCACAACCAGTGATGGAGATGTCTCCCTCACAGTGCTGGGCCACCTCTTCCTCTCTGATGGGTGCTGGGGCTTGCTCCTCTTAGGTGGTCTGTAGGCACCCATCTGGGCTCTGATCTCACAAAGTCAGCACAAAACAGAAGAAGCTAGGAAGTTTTTATTTATTTTTATTTTTAAAAATGTATCAAGTAGAAACTTTGTATGGACACATCATGTGTTGGTACCATCATTTCCCTCCTCCCTGCCCCCATTCCACTGACGACCCTCCTCAGTGGGCTTGCTGGGATTCATGGGGTTGTGGGCTATGAGTTATGAGAGCAGCAGTCAGTCAGTGTTGGTAGGAGAGGAGCAATGCATCTGGATATTCCCTCCTCATATTCCATGGGAGAATCGGTTTTTCTTTTACAGAAGGCAGCGAGAACCAAGGGCAACCAAAATCTATCAACAAGCTAAGGAAAGATAGCTGGCTGCCTATCAGGAGATGAGCCACTGTTGCACATCAGCTAGGGTCTGGACGAAAGCACAGAGGATTGGTGAGATGAGCAAGAGCCAGGCATTTCTGAGGAACAGAAAGGAAGTTATAATGTCAGCATGTAGCTTCTTTTCTTTTTTGGTTTTTCTAGGTAGGGTTTCACTGTAGCTCAGGCTGGCCAGAAATTCACTCTGTAGTCTCAGGGTGGCCTTGAACTCACGGTGATCCTCCTACCTCTGCCTCTAGAGTGTTGGGATTAAAGACGTGCGCCACCACACCCTGCACCATGCAGCTTACTTTCCTTGTTGTACGCACTCTCTCTCTCTCTCTCTCTTTCTCTCCTGTGATGCCCTTCGGAGGCTGACGCAGGTGAGCCACTTTTCTCTGCATCAGGGCAGTTCTGGTGCAGCTGACGGCCAGTGCTGAAGGGGCCAGTTCCATTTCTTGGCTGAAGCCTCTACCTGCCTATTTCTGTATCTCTCTAAATAAATAAAAATTGAAAAAATTTGTTTTAAATTAAAAAAAATTTATTTTTATTTATTTATTTTATAGAGAAAGAGGAGAGAGAGAGAGAATGGGTGCACCAGGGCCTCCATCCACTGCAAACAAACTCCAGAGGCATGCACCCCCCTTGTGCATCTGGCTAACGTGGGTCCTGGGAAATCGAACCTTGGTCCTTTGGCCTTGCAGGTAAATGCCTTAATCGCTAAACTATTACCCTGAATGATGTGTGAGAATCATGTGACAGACCTGTCAGTCACTCCTCACCCGTGCTCCCCGGGTCCACGGGCCGTGGTCCAGCCAGGGATGGTGGGAGTATCCATGCCACCTTGGAATCTGGTCGGAGCATGGATGCGTCCCATGGTAACTTGACTCTATAGAGACGCTCAGGGCTGCTCCCATGAAGGCTTAGCACTAGGTACACAGCTTGGATGTGATCTTTTGTTCTGTGGTACTGCTGAGACCCAAGCCTGGTGGTAGCTAGCCACCCAGGGAGGAGAAGTGGAGGAGGCAGTACCCCTTAGCTGGTGCTACTGTGCCCCTTCACAGACACCCATAAACCTTCTTGGGGTGGGTTGCCAGGTTTACTCATTTGTGACTTTTTCCATTAAGGTTTGTGTTCTTCTGGACAATTACCGAGCAACAAGAAATGACTGGCACGGTTCATGGAGCTCTTATGAGGGCCCAGGCCTTGTTCTCATCACCTTGCATATAATGCTATATTAATAGTGGGTGCGAGGGGCTGGAGAGATGGCTTAGCAGCTAAGGGGCTTGCCTGAAAAGCCTAAGGACCCATGTTCGACTTCCCAGATCCTATGTAGCGCAAAGTCACACATGTGCACCAAGTGGCGCACACGTCTGGAGTTCAGCTACAGTAGCTGGATGCCCTGATGTGTCAATTTTCTCTCTCTCTCATAAAAAAAATTATGGGAGTTAGGCTAGGAGTACTGGCATACACCTTTAATCCCAGCACTGGGGAGGCAGAGGTAGGAGGATCTCTGAGAGTTTGAGGCCAGCCTGAGACTACATAGTGAATTCCAGGTCAGCCTGGACTAGAGCGAGACCCTACCCAATAAACAAAAACAAACAAAGGAAACAAAACAAATAATGGCAGCTCGGCCATGTAGATTGTCACAAATGTGACAAATTGTGACCTTGGGAAGCCACTTCAACCTCTTGGAGCTCAATTTTAAATCTCTGAAGTGGAAAGTGTGAAGTTCCTCTCACATGAATAAGGAAACGGATACCTGTCAGGGATTTTCCGTGGCATTTGAAACGTCAAGACAGGCCCTCACTCTCCCACTCACTGAGTCCGGATGCTGACTCTGGATGGGCACCAAGTCCCTTCTTGCCGGGTTGCCAGCGTATGCGTTCGACGTGGCTGTACCAGTATATTGGTCTTTCTGTTTTATGGGATCACAGAAGTACAGCCTAGATCTAGAACCGTCCCAAGAGCCCTTGAGGCTCGCAGGTCTCCTCGCCCTGTTGCTGCTGGGCTCAGGCCTGAAGGGGGTTTCAGCGTCTTAGATTCTGGCAAAGGCAGCATTATTGCATATTCTGGAGAACTCTTGAGTCTTTTCTTCACAGAAGAGCTTCCTACCCCGAAGGAGCTCATGACCAAGAGGAAATTCTGACTGGAAGGACTAAGGAGGCAGAAGGTGCTGAAGTTATCAAGCAGCGTGTGGGCAGTGTTCTTGGCACATGGCACCTCCTTGGAGACCTGGGGCATGATTTGAAATGAGATGGAACCTCTCCCCTGCATGGCCTTTGTTCTCAGTTGCAAAATGGGAGACAAGATACCATGCTGTTAGGAGCTGTGAAGACCAGTCTTTTCGCACCAGGGCAAGAGCCACGATGGCTAGGAAGGGGGTATGGCTTAGATAAACGCTCTAAGTGGGGGCTGGAGAGATGGCTTGGTGGTTAAGGCATTTGCCTGCAAAGCCAAAAGATCCTGGTTCGACTCTCCAGGACCCATGTAAGCCAGATGCACAAGGGGGCTCATGCATCTGGAGTTTGTTTGCAGTGGCTAGACGCCCTGGCGTGCCCATTCTCTCTCTCTGCCTCTTTCTCTCTCTCAAATAAATAAAATATATATTTGAAAAAAGAAGTCTAAATGGAGTTCCTAATTTAAATATTTTTATAAATCCTAAAATGCTGAGGTAAGGAAAATGAAAAAAAAAATAGCAATAACAACATAGCCAAAGCAACCTGGGTGAAGCAGGCTATAGACAAGTTCACCAGCCCAGAAAATGGCGACCTGAAGGGGGGGAATTCCAGGGAGAGAGGTTATTTATGGCTATCCATATCTCTGACATGGATAGTGCTGTCAGTCAGGGGGTGATGTGGACATGACCATTAGGTGAACAAGGCTTCTTTCCTAGAAGGTGGAGAGTGAAGTAGGAATGGAGGGCTACTCATACTACATCCATACGTACATACTACATGTGGTATCCTCCTCCTCTCCCTGATGCCCACAACCACCATGCTGGCTCCAGGTTACTCGCTTTCTTTGCAAGAGATGGCATGCTGGTCTGCACGTAAACTGTCCTCCCCCCAGTCTCATATATTTGCATGCTTAAGCCCTAGCCGGTGACGCTATTCCTGAAGGTTGTGGCACCTTTGGGAGGTGAAGCCTTGCAGCAGGAAGTCTGTCACTGGGGGTGGGCCTTGAGTTTTTATAGTCCAGCTCTGCCTGGCGTTTGTGCTTTGTACTTTGTCCCTGCTGATGTGAAGATGGGGTAACTGGCTGCCGTCTGCTCCCACCTTGCTCTCACTACTGGGACTTAGCTTCCCCTGGAAACTATAAGCCACAGTGAATCCTTTCCTCCCATAAGCTGCTTCTTGGTTGGGTGTTTTGTCCCAGCAATGAGAAAGTAACTGGTACAGGTGGCCAGGCCATAGCCACCCAAAGCCTCTTGTTTCCTCTTTTCTCTGCTTTTGCCCTTCTCTCCCAACTGACACCATGCTCATTCCCTCACTCTAGGTCTTCATTAAATAAGAACATTACAGGGCTGGGTTGGACACTGTCACCCTTCTCGCCAGTTCATGTCCATCTGGAACTTTTCTTTTTCTCTTTCTTTTCTTCTTCTGTTTATTTTTATTTATTTATTTGAGAGTGACAGACACAGAGAGAAAGAGGCAGATAGATAGATAGATAGATAGATAGATAGATAGATAGATAGACAGACAGAGAGAATGGGCATGCCAGGGCCTCCAGCCACTGCAAATGAACTCCAGATGCATGCGCCCCCTTGTACATCTGGCTTACATGGGTACTGGAAGAATGGAGCCTCGAACTGGGGTCCTTAGGCTTCACAGGCAAGCACTTAACCACTAAGCCATCTCTCCAGCCCTCCATCTGGAACTTTAACATGTGGATCCATTTGGAAGCTGTCTTTGCAGGATTGATTAGATATGATGAATGAAGAGCAGAGCCAGCTCTAAATCTAATAAGTGTCCTAAAAGAGAGTTATAGAGACACAGGGAAGACCAGGTGACACAGAGTCAAGGACTGGAGTTAGGCTTCCACAAGCCAAGGCTGCAAAGGACCTCCAGCCATCATAGGAGACGAGCATGGCACTGAGTGCCCTGTAAAGGACCACACTGGAAGACAGGAGGGAGGCATGGGACTGAGTCCCTACCTCCCCAACACCCCAGGAAGAACCAACTCGAGTTTCCCTTCGGGTCTCCTGAGCTCTTAGCAGACAATCCATTGCTGTGTTTTCAGCCCCCCTGTTCGTGGTGTCTCTGACTGAAGCCTTCCCTTGCAGTCATAGTGAGGTGGCCCTGCTACCCTCCTTTTCATTACTTGTCACCCCCTAGTCTAGCACATGCGTAGTCTCCTCTGTCATCTGTCTCCCTTCAAATGGCAGCTTCATGGGGTCAAGGATCTCCGTCTTCTTTGCTCACTGCCCCTTCTCCATCGTTTAGACTGGCTCAGACCGGCTTGTGGAACACAGAAGCTACTCAGCAGCTATTTGTGAATGAATGAATGAGTGAATGAATGAACGAGCCATCCTGGTGTCTGATTTCTTAACATTATGTGGAGTGACTGGGCTTTTATAGTGGAATAATTGGAAGTAAAAAAAAAAAATCACCTTCACTCCCTGTAACTGAAGCAAGAGTAATTTAAACTGGAAAAGGTACCTGTTAAGTCGCGGGGTGGGGGGCAGGACTAACAGAGTCCCTTGTTCTACGGTGGCCTTGGCAGGCTGCCAGGACCTTCAAGGATCTTTGTTCTTTGTTGTCACTGTGCACAGCGATGGTGTCAGTCCCTAAAACACAGCCAGAAAAAGAAATGCAGAAGCCGGATTCTCGGCGGTGGCCTGACTCTCTGAGGCCTGCCCGCTGTCTCATGTCAGCTGCTCTATGCTTCTCAGAACTGTGACGGGCACTGCAGGGGCCCAGGTCACTCATTCACTGGAGAGGGCCAGGGTACACGGCTGTTTCTCAAGTGCCTTCAGTGGAGAAAAGGGCAGTCATGCCACCTCTAGCCTGGACTTTGGGGGCAGTAAATGCCTGGGATTGGCGGTGGGCACCAACATGGTAATGGGCATCGTATGGAAGCCTGAGACCTTAGGCTGGCAAGGTGGGCATGCTGAGCATCCTGAGACCATGCTGGGGGAGGAAGACTGGGTCAAGGCTATCTCTCAGAACTTACAGGTTCTTGGAGCCCAGAGAGAGTGAGCAGAGCTGGGCAGAGGGGAGAAAAGAGAGGAAAAGACGGAGGGGAGGGAGAGGGGGAGGAAGAAGGGAAGGGTCAGGAAGAGAGAGGAGAGGAGAGGAGAAAGAGAAGAGGGGGTAGAAGGGGAGAGGAGAGAGACTATATATTCTTCTATCCTGCCCATGGTTTTTGTGTCTGATTCTTGTTCTCAAGGTCCCTGGATTACCTTCCTAGCTCTTAATCCTTAGAGACACTCTAGCATCCTTCCATGAAGCTCCATTTTGGCTTAGGTTTTTGGCTCAAGTTTTTGAATTGGGTTCAAGTCTCTCAAAACCGATGAATTTGCTGCAGATGTAGAAGAGAAAAATTTCCCTTGGGTCACCAGCTCCCTGTCCCTACAGCCCCCCTTTTCTTTGAACTCAGACGTGTTATCATCAGAGTCCTTAACAAATATACATACTATTATTCTTGGTGTAGGGGGTGGATTTAGGTTAGCAAATCTAACCCTTGCAACAAACCTATGAAGATGGCACCCTCATTCCACAAAGCAGAAAGATGCTCTCCAGCTGGTCAGTGACAACACAGCCAGCACAGGCTCAAGGCCAGACAGCCTCACCATGCCCCATAGAGCCTTGTGGTTTCACACCGGGATTTTGACTTGATGACCATGGTGGGATCCAGTTTGCTCTCAAGGAAAGAGGGAACCCTGAGGGAAGATAGCATTGGACTCACAACTGTCTCCAAGTCCCAATGTGGAGAGGTCCAAGAAAGACAACCTGGGGTTGGGCCACCAGAGATAAATGCTTCATAGGAACCTTAGTCCCAAGTGTACTCCATCTGCAAATATCTTTGGAGAGGAGAGCTACTAATAAATTTCAATTATTTACAGGAACACAGTCACACACACACACACACACACACACACACGGTCTTGCAGCTATTTATCTCATATATGTTTAACTATATTTCATTATTTTTGTTGTTAACATTCAGGTACTCAGGATTAGCAGTTGAGGCACTTGCCTGCAAAGCCATGGACCCATGTTCAACTCCCCAGATCCCACGTAAGCCAGATGCACAAGGTGACACGTGCACAAGATCACGCATGCGCACAAGGTGGCACATACATCTGGAGTTCAATACAGTGGCTGGAGGCCCTGGCATGCCATTTCTTTCTATCTCTAATAAAAAAGCCATTTTTTAAAAAAATTCAGGCATTCCTTTCCTTTTCCCCAAGTAGAATTACTCTGCAAGTATTTAAACAGACATTTTGCTTAGAATATACAATCATACAAAATAACTGTATTTAAAGCAGCTATCACTTCTTTAAAAAAAATCTAGTGAGAACCCACGCTAACAAATAACTTCAAAGCAAAGAGCTTTCCACTGCTTTAGTGGATGTGGGAAATCATTTTGGAAAGTAAGGACACTATGTCCAGAGTTTGGATGACGGTCAGGCATTTTGAGCCATGTAAGGAAGATCCTCACATCAGCCTAAGATCAAATCTGCAAGTCATTAATTGGGCAAATTTGTATGTAATGTGGAATAGAGGACCTGGGATAGAAGCTATCTTCTTTTCTATTTCTTTTGTTAATTGTTAGCAGGTTAATTGACAAAGATAAGGGAGGCAGAGAGAGGGGGACCCATGGGGTGGAAAGCCAGGACAGTCCACCAACACCCGGGTTTTCCTCTCCTGATACAAGGCCTAATGTACTTCCCACCTCCCTGAGGTCAGAACTGGTTACATGATTTGCTTTGACCAATGTGATGTGGACAAAATTTATGATGTCATTCCCTGGAGAAGTTTCCAAGCCCATAAAAAAAATACAGCCTGCTCATTCTGTTATTTCTGTCGTGTACACACACACACACATGTGCATGCACGCACACACACACACGCTGATTCAATTTAACAAACTGGCATAGAGAAGGTAGGTTTTCTATGGTATAGTCATTTTTTAAAAAAATTATTTTCTATGTCACAGTTTTTTTTTATATTTTATTCATTTATTTATTTGACAGAGAAAGAGGGAGAGAGAGAGAGATAGAGAGAGAGAGAGAGAATGGGTGCGCCAGGGCTGCCAGCCACCACAAATGAACTCCAGACGTGTGCCCCCCCCCTTGTGCATCTGGCTAACGTGGGTCCGGGGAATCGAACCTGGGTCCTTTGGCTTTGAAGCAAATGCCTTAACTGCTAAGCCATCCTCCAGCCCTCTATGTCACACTTTTTTTTTTTGTTATTTTTATTTATTTATTTGAGAGCAACAGACAGAGAGAGAAAGAGGCAGATAGAGAGAGGGAGAGAGAATGGGCACGCCAGGGCCTCCAGCCACTGCAAATGAACTCCAGATGTGTGCGTCCCCTTGTGCATCTGGCTAATGTGGGTCCTGGGGAGTCAAGCCTCGAACTGGGGTCCTTAGGCTTCACAGGCAAGCGCTTAAACGCTAAGCCATCTCTCCAGCCCTCTATGTCACACTTTTAAGGCAGAATTCTTTTTCTGGGAAACATCAGTGTTGGGCTTTCAACTGAGTGAATGAAGTCCGTTCACATGATAGAGGGTGATCTTTTATTTAAAGTCCTCTGACTGTTGATGTTAATCTCATCTACAGAATGCTTCACAGAAGCATCTATGCTCACATGAGACCAGGTGACCGGGCATCATGGCCTCATCAAGCCAGACCATACAATGTCACCATCCCCAGGGCCTTCTTGAGAAAGTGACATTTAGATGGAGACGTGGAGGCTACTGGACAGTGTCTTTCCGTGTGAGATCCGCTGCCTGTACAAGGACATGGAATATTGCTGGGGTTCATGAAAAATAAACTTTAGTTTTTATTTTGGTGTCAACCTAAAATTTAATATCCAGCTGCCTTCTTTATGATTTAATTTCAGTGCTAAGGTTGTGTTCACTATCTTGTTAATATCAACTAGACTTCCTTCATTTGGGGGGGTTATTTGGGGACAGAACAGAAGCCCAGTGAACCCAGAAATGATGTGTGTCACCCAGGCAGTGGGGGTTACCCAGGGTCCAGCCTGTACAGGAAGGCCCTGTGGAGTCCACACAGGGCAACATGGTGGGGAAGTGAACCTTCTGTAGAGTTCAGGAAACCTGCAGGGCAGGCAGGACCACCCTGTGTAGTGGACAGTGGTCAATTTCCCACACAGTGGCACCATCTGTCATGTTAAATGAATGCTGCTGTTTGAATTTTCTGGTTTTAGAGATCTGCTGGTATTAGGTTTGTTAACATGTTGTTTTAAAAATTGCTGTAGGCTGGAGAGATGGCTTAGCGGTTAAGGCGCATGCCTGCGAAGCCTAAGGAAACAAGTTCAATTCTGCAGGTCCCATGTAAGCCAGATGCACATAGTGGCACATGCATCTGGAGTTCGTTTGCAGTGGCTAGAGGCCCTGGTGTGCCTTACTCTCTCTCTTTCTGTCTCTAATAAATAAATAAAATAAAATCTAAAAAAAAAGTTGTTTTAAGTTTTGCCAGCATAGAAATCCTATGCTGCATTCACATATTTCAGGAACATCAGAAGATAAACTATGTAACAAATAACATTGTAATAATGAAAAGATTAAAAGAAACATATTAACACCAAGAATCCTAGAGACTTCTTCCCCATGAGGAAAGGATGTGGGGCTTGGGAGGTAGCTCGGTTGGTGAAGTGCTCGCCATGCAAGCATGAGCATCTGAATTCAATCCTCAGAAATCACATTAAAACATAAGCAAAGCCCGGGCGTGGTGGTGCACACCTTTGATCCCAGCACTCAGGAGGCAGAGGTAGGAGGATCACTGTGAGTTTGAGGCCAGCCTGAGACTACATAGTGAAATACAGGAGGTCAGCCTGAGCTAGAGTGAGACCCTACCTCAAAAAAAAAATAAAATAAAAAAAAAAAAAAGGAAAGGCTGGGGAGATGGCTCAGCAGTTAAAGGCAGTTGCTTATGCCAAGTCTTCCAGCCCGGGGTTCGATGCCCCAGTACCCACATAAAGCTAGTTGCATAATGTGACTTATGTGCCTGGACTTTGTTTGCAGTGGCAAGAGGCCCTGGCATGCCCATACTCTCATTTCTCTCTCTCTGTCTCTCTCTCTTTCTCTCTCTCTCTCTCACACACAGACATACTTTCTCTATGCTTGAAATAAGAAATAAAAAAAAAAAATAAGCCAGGCGTGGTGGCGGGTAATCCCAGAGCTGGGAGATGGAGACGGGCAGTGTATTAGGATTCTCTAGAGGAACAGAACTGATAGAATGAATTATATATTAAAGGGGAATTTATTGGATTAGTTTATGGCAGTCCAATAGCAGTTGCAGGCCCAAGAGTCAAGCAACCCAGTGGTTGCTCAGTCCTCGAGGCTGGATGCCTCAACAGTGCCCAATCCAGCGCTGAAGGCCTGGAGGCTTCCTGAGGAGCCGCTGGTCTTCAGTCCACGCTGGAAGGCAGCAAGCAGCTCTGGCAGCCAAGTGGACGGAAGGTGGTTTTTTTTTTTTTTTTTTCAACCCAGAACTTCCTTATATAAAGTCTCTCTCTGAGACGGGCCACCCACTCTGGGGGAAGGGCTCACTGGCCAGTGAGAAGATGGTGGCATTTGGACACATGGTTACTCGAGGCAAAAGAAAAAATCAGTGGCACAAAGAGACTACATAGAAGTAAAAGGATTTAAAAACTAAAAGATTGTGGCAAGCTGTTTGTGGAGGGGATCAATTCAGCATTTGTATTAGTCTGCTAGGGCTGTGGTAACAAAAGAGCCCAGACAGCACAGCTTAAACAATGTGGTGAAGGCCCTCTTACTTGCAGAAGGTTGACTTCTTTATTTTTTATTTGAATGAGAGAGAGAGAGAGAGAGAGAGAATGGCATGCCAGGGCCTCAGCCACTGCAATTGAACTCCAGATGCTTGCGCCACCTAGCGGGCATGTGCAACCTTGTGTTTGCAACTTTGTGTGTCTGACCTACGTGGGATCTGGAGAGTAGAACATGGGTCCTTAGGCTTCGCAGGCAAGCTCCTTAACCACTAAGCCATCTCTCCAGCCCAAAGGCTGACTTCTTATTTCATCTACACACACACACACACACACACACACAGAGAGAGAGACAGAGACAGAGAGAGAGACAGAGAGAGAGCGCAAGAGAGCTTATTCTTTTTGTTCTTTCCTCCTGTTATAAAGATACCAATCTCATTAGGCTGGGGTCCCACCTCTGGTACTTCAATTTAGCGCTAGTTATCTCCTGAGGAGCTATGTCTCCAACTAGTCATTTTGGAGCTCAGGACTAGAACACATACATCTTCAGGTAGACAATGTATCTATAATCCTCTTGGTTGAATATTTCTGTAAGATGAGGGAAGAGACACTAAGCAAGGTTCTCTCCTTCATCGACTCCCCACAGCCCATGTAAGCCAGATGCACATGGTGGCACATGCATCTGGAGTTCATTTGCAGTATTGCACCCTTTCTCTCTGACTCTGTCTCTCTCTCTCAAATAAATAAATAAAAATAAAATTCTTTAAAAATATTTTATTTGCAAGGAGGGGAGCACACCAGGGCCCCCTAGCACTGCAAACAAACTCCAGATACATGTGGCACTTTGTGCACCTAGCTTTATGTGGGTACTGGGGAACTGAGGCCATCGGGCTTTGCAAGCAAGTGCCTTTAACCACTGCGCTCTCCTTCCAGCTCACTGAGTGCCTTTTTGTTTTGTTTTCAAGGTAGGGTCTCACTCTAGTCCAGGTTGACCTGGAACTCACTCTATAGACACAGGCTGGTCTTGAACTCATGGTGATCCTCCTACCTTTCCCTCCCGAGTGCTGGGATTGATGGTGTGTGTCACCATGCTTGGCTTGAGTGCTTTTTCTTCCAATTTTATTCATTTATTTATTTGCAAGCAAAAGAGACACAAAGAGAGCCAAAGCCTCTAGCTGCTGCAAACCACCTCCAAATGCATGTGCTACATTGTTTATCTGTCTTTATGTAGGTACTGGGGAATCGAACTCAGGTCATTGGGCTTGGTAGGCAAGTGCCTTAACCACTGATCCATCTCTTCTGCTCCCTGAGTGATTTTTCTAAAGAAAAAAATATTTTTATTATTTATGAGAGAGCGAATGAGAAAGAGTATGGACACTCTTGCCACTGCAAACAAACTCCAGATGCATGCAGCACATTGCACATCTGGCTTTACGTGGGTACTGGGAACTAAGCCTGGGTCAGCAGGCACAAACTTGTGCCTCTAACCATTAAGCCCTCTCCCCAGCCCCACCAAAAGCTTTTTACCAACACAGAATTCTTTTCCAGGCAAGCAACCCCCAAAGCAACAAGAAACCCATCTCAAAAGTCCATGAATAGATGCATTTAAACCCACATTTTGTTCAACGTAAGTTAAAATAAATCTGCTTCTATGATCAAGGTGAAAGTCATGCGACACCACAAGTAGGAAGTTCTGTGTGTTCTCAACAACTGAACGTTGAGAACATTCACAGCATTGTGTGACCACCACCTCTCTGGTTTCCAATATGCTTCCGTCAACCCCAACCACAACTGACCTGCTTCCATCTCTGTGCATTTGCCTGTTCTGGACATTTCATGCACACAGAACCATGCATGACTGCCCTCTTTCACTTGGCATTTTTGAGGGTCACCCATGATGTAGCATGTCGGTATGGTGGAGCCATATTCTATCATACATGGCTATCCCTCATTTGTTTGGTCTGTTCATCCATTGGTGGCTGTGAGTTGCTTCCTTCGGCTATTGTGGGTAGAGCCATAAATTTTCCCGTTCACTTCTCAAGACAAAATTCACTTTAAACATTATGGCCCTGTCTAAATGGATATTTTATGTCCTACTTGAATAGATTTCCCACAGGGAATAATGTTTGTTCAGCCTGGCCCATCCTTCATCCCTTCCTCACCATGGAATTGGTTGGCATCATGTCTCCAGTCAGGCATTTGCTCTACACAACCAGGGTGACCCCGTTCCCCACTCACTGGCCCCAAAGGTCATTCAATTTGCTGGAAGTCAACAGTCCATAAGCACTGTGAGTTGGTCATGTTTTCCCATAAGAGGAAACAGAAAACTTAAGACAAATTAGTTCTCAGTAAACGCTTAAAGATTATTGATTTGAGCATAAATGCAATAATATTTCATGAGAAAAGCATATTCCTTTCTTTTTAGGAGATCTATAGTTTTCATTGCCAAATGCCAAGGAATTTTAGTGTGGGGGCAGTTATGCCTCAACCTCTGGTAATGAGAAATGCCAGTAACTTTCGTTAGTTCCATGCTTCATCCTGGCAAATTAAGCCAAGTGAACATTATCCAAATTGAACACTCCAATGCATCTTTCTGGATAGTGGAAATAACTGTAGATAACTTGGAAGATACAGCGAAGCCAGGCATAAACCCAGAACCCAGTGCTCATCACTGCGGATTATTGAGGTCATGTATCTGCTGCGGGGTGCAGGTTCTGGAGGCCCTCTGAGAACCATTCCTGTAGCCCGGAGACCCAGGTCGCAGGTCTGCAAGGCCAGCAGGTCTCATCTTTCAATGAAAGTGTTGGCAACGCTGATCATCAACTGGATGTGCAGAGCTTGATGAGAGAAGATGAACGTTAACAAGAACAAAGATGCTCGGAGGGCTCAGCCAAACACACGCTTTCCAGCCGTTCTAAAATGTCTCCATCTTTAGTTCTAAATCTGCTCTGAAAGCCGGAGCAAT
This sequence comes from Dipus sagitta, assembly GCA_036346955.1. Lineage (NCBI taxonomy): Eukaryota > Metazoa > Chordata > Mammalia > Rodentia > Dipodidae > Dipus > Dipus sagitta. The sequence goes on from CM070771.1 coordinate 190,799,577, forward strand.
GGAAAAAGAGGTCAAGGTCAAGCCTCACAGTGGTGGACTGCATGATGTAATCCTGGGGAATTGTCTTCCCTTGCCCTGTCCAACCTCTTGGCTGGGGGTGGTGGTTTCTTTATTAAACACTTGTTTGGTAAGATAAAATCCATCAGCTGCTTTATATAAGTAAGGCTTAAAGAAAAACAAAATTGGAGATTTGTTTTTAGATATGCAAATTAGAACACTGTGAACCTAAAATTATAGCTCTTTGATAGCTTGAATTAACAATCAACCCATCAGTCAGGCTGCCAATCCGTCTTGGAAAGAAGACATTGTTTTAAACAATGTGGGGGGGGGAGGGTAGTGAGTATGGGAAAGGAATAATTATCTCTCCACTTTTTGGAAGTCTTCTGCTTAATCATTTTGTCCCCAACTTCCATCACCAGTCTGGGGCTCAGGAAACCTGGTAGAGCTTGGAAAATGTTCTCAGATCCAAGCAGACCGCTGGGGCTGTTCTTTGTACAACATTTATTGAGTACCTATGTGAGAAGGTGTTTAACACTATTGGTTGTTAGGGAAACACAAATTAAACCCACAAGGAGAAAGCACCACAGTCCTTTTAAAATGCTCAGGTAACAAGTAGGAACACTACTAAATGTTGGCAAGGAAGAAAAACAACCACTCTTATGTTACTTGTAGGAATTTAGACTGGGACAGCCACTCCAGAAAAGAGGGTTTGCCACAACTAAAGATACACTTTCTACACTCTTGAGCATCTAGGGGGAATGAAAAGTTATGCCCAGGCTGGAGAGATGGCTTAGTGGTTAAGTGCTTGCCTATGAAGCCTAAGGACCCAGGTTCAAGGCTTGATTCCCCAGGACCCATGTTAGCCAGATGCACAAGGTGGTGCACGCATCTGGAGTTTGTTTGCAGTGGCTGGAGGCCCTGGCGTGCCCATTCTCTATCTATCTGCCTCTTTCTCTCTCTGTCTGCTGCTCTCAAATAAATAACTAAAATAAAAGCAAAATAAATTTTTTTTTAAAAGTTATGCCCATACAGAACCTCCATGGACACAATTGGTTCTATAAACTTTAATTCATAACATCCCCCAAATGGGAAACAGTCCAGATCACCTTCAATGGATCAATGGACACACAAACTGGAATACCTCCATGAAATAAAATACTAAACATTGTTTTTCAGAGAGCGAGAGAGAAAGAATTGGTGTGCCAGGGCCTCAGCCACCACAGTCAAACTCCAGATGATTTCACCACCTAGGGGGCATGTGCACTTGCCTCACGTTGAATATGGGTCCTTAGGCTTCACAGGCAAGCACCTTAACTGCTAAGCCATCTCTTCAGCCCAATACTAAACATTTTTTAAAAAATATTTTATTTATTTATTTATTTGAGAGAGAGAGAAAGAGAGAGAGAGAGAGAGAGAGAGAGAGAGAGAGAGTCTGAAGTTCATTTGCAGTATCTGGAGGCCCTAGTGCGCCTATTCTCTCTCCCTCTCAAATAAATGAATTATTAAAAAAATAATAAAGTGGAAGGTGACTGAGGAAGACATTCAACACTGACCACTGGCTTCCACACGCACACGTAGCCCCTTCCCAGCAAGTATTCCCACACACATATAAACACACATGTACACACGCACACACATAGGCATGCAAAATAAATTTTAAAAGGGTCATTTATTGTCAGGGTCCTGGGTGTTGATGGAGCTCAAGCAGTGATTGAATTAGCCTCCGATCCACACAGTAAGGAGGGAGACTTGCCATCCCCCTCTTTGCAAACCTGCTCCATTCCCCTGTCTTCTCATACTCAGTTCCTCAGCTGTGCCAACCACTCCCAGCATTTACACATCTCAGACTCAGCCACGGGGAGGGAGGGAAACTCTTCTCTCTCCATCCTGTTCCCATGTTGTCAGGAAAAGATTATAGTCCCTCCATCCCCGAATCCAGATGAGTTGCACTCTATGTTATAAAGACTGCAATAAACATACCAGTAGGAGGTGAGGGTGATTCCCCCACCATGGGTGGGACCAGGTGGACCCAGTTCAGCGGACCTTCCTTAGTCACCCAGCTGAGTCAGGCAGCTCTGCCCTGCTGCCTCAGTGCTCTGGGCTCACACCTTCTGTGGTGGTTTAGTTCAGGTGTCCCCCATAAACTCAGGTGTTCTCAATACTAGGTTCCCAGCTTATGGCAATTTGGGAATTAACGCCTCCTGGAGGCAGTGTGTTGTTGGGGTCAGGGTTATGGGTGTTATAGCCAGCTTTCCCTGGCCAGTGGTTGGTACATTCTCCTGTTGCTGTTGTCCGTCTGATGTAGCCCAGGAGGTGATGTCCACCCTCTGCTCATACCTTTGTCTTCCCCTGCCATCATGAAGTTTCCCCTCAAGTCTGTTAGCCAAAATAAACCTTTTATCCTCACAAGCTGCTCTTGGTCTGGTGTTTTCTACCAGCAATGTGAACCTGACTGCAACACCATCTGAGTACCTATCACAGTGGGTCTCAAGTGTCCATTTGCTCGCAGAAGGATAGCACGGCAGGTAACACACACACACACACACACACACAATGAATGATCCCAGGAGCCCCACTTGCTATGGCTCTTCTCACATACAGTTCTTGCTCTCCAACCCAGAGCTCTTCCTACTCACAATGCCTTTGCAATCTCTTTTATTTTTTTTTCTCCTTTTTAAAATGTTTGAGGGAGAGAGAAAAAGACAGAGAAAGAGATAGATAGATAAATGGAGAGAGAGAGAGAGAGAGAGAGAGAGAATTGGTGCACCAGGTCCTCAGCCACTGCAATCGAACTCCATTCAGACACTTGCTAGTGGTCATGTGCGACCTTGCGCTTGCCTCACCTTTGCGTCTGACTAACATGGGCTCTGGAGAGTCGAGGATGGGTCCTTAGGCTTCTCAGGCAAGTGTCTTAACAGTTAAGCCATTGCTCCAGCCCCTCATTTTATTTTATTTTTTTTAACAAGCCCATGAGTTCACTTTTATGTGGTTACACTAAAAACAACTCAAAACCTCTTAGGCAGGAGCTCAGTAAATGCTCTCCAGTCCACTCTTTGCTGGGAAAAATCGATGAGCTAGATTTCCCAGCCCTCCCATCTGGGTAGGGTCCTGTTACCTGTGAAAACGTGAGTGGGAGAGATGTGTGGCTCTGGCTAAGGTGCTTAAGGGCAGGAAAATAATCTCCACATTCTTTCCCCCTTTTTAGACTGCCAGCTAGGTCTGGCAAGAGCTTCCAGACTCTAAGGGATGGTAGAGACATTAACTCTCTTACCCCGAGTCACTGAGAGACTGTGGGACAGACTTTCATCCTCTACTTGGGCTGTGACCTTGAGACTGCCCTTGAGATTTTCACAGTAGTTAGCCTGCCCTACTCAACATACCCTCCTGCACAATCACTGCCCTGCCCCTCACCAGGAGCGACCTCCTTCCGGGCACTGCCACTCTGGTTTGTTCTGCTAGAGGAACGTACTTGTCTACGTTCATGTGACTTCCACTTCAATTTGAGGGCATGAGAGGACTGGGGAGATACTGGTCCCACAGGGTTCTTGTAGTAACATCAGCCTTTTGCTCATCTCATCCTGCAGGGCCGTGCTTGCTGGAACTCTTGCTGCATGGTTTCAGCCCACACTACCTGAGCATTCCGGCTAAGGGCTCAGTGGATTATTACCAAGCCTGCACTGTTGAAGGGTTCTCCAGAGCTCAACCCTCTGAGAGGCTTTTAAGGTGACCTAGATCCAACATGCACTGTTATTTCTCTACTCTTAAAGTGTGTGTGTTGGCTCAATGTCTGTGAGAGTCCTTGCAGCTATAGAAACATCAAATTTCTCCCTCCTTCCCTGCGTCCTCCCTCTGTCCTTCCTTCATCCTTCCCTCCCACAAACCTTTACTGAGTCCTACTGAACCCCAAGGTCTGCAAGAAGAATTAAGGATTTTGCTCATCACTGAGTTCCAGCACCTGGATTGGTACTTGTCATCTGGTAGATGCTGAATTCTGTAGGTTCAGTAGCACTGGGCACGAGCCCAGAACAAAGGGGGCACAGATGAGTAGCGACGAAAAGACACAGTCTCTGTCCTTAGGCAACTCTGTGCTATAAAGACTCCTCAGAGCTGGAGAGATGGCTTAGCAGTTAAGGTGCTTGCCTGTGAAGCCTAAGGACTCATGTTCTACTCTCCAGGTCTTACGTAAGCCAGGCGCACCGTGACCCAAGCTCGCCAGGTCGAGTTCGATTGCAGTGGCAGAAGGCCCTGGCATGCCAATTTTCTCTCCCTCTTTTTCTCTTTCTCGCACATAAAATGTAAAAAGGCCAGTCTAGTGGGCTTGCCTTAAAAAGCAAAAATAAATAAATGAATAAATAAATAAAAATAAAAAATATTCTTCCGGGAGCAGCAGTATTAGTAAGACGCAGCACAGGTGATATTTATCAGATAGCTCACCACAGGCCTGGCACAATTTTGGGTCTGGTTGGTTTTGAGAGTGGAGAAGAGAGAGCACAGTGTCAGGGTCTTCAACATTTGAGATGTGGCCTCCTCAGCTGTTCAGAGATCCCCCCGCTCCCCAGCTGCTGTGACCCACAGGTAGGCCGTTGGCACGGAGGAAGCATTGTGTCCAAAGATTTCCAGAGAATCCCCAGCCAGCTAATACCGCAGCACAGCAGGAGGGAGTGAGAACAAGAAATCAGCCTTTCCAGGCTTTTCTAAACCCTACCCTTTTCTGTGCTTTCCCAGTTACATATGATATTAAGAACTGCTTTCTGATTTTTAAAATCACTACAGTTTAGCTGCATATAATGTGTGAATATGGATAGACCTTATTCCCAGTGAATGAAAAGTCAAGTTCATTGTGCTCTGTTCATTTACTTCTTTTTATTTATTTATTTGAGAGAGAGAGGCAGATAGAGAGAGAATGGGTGCACCAGGGCTTCTAGCCACTGCAAACAAATTCCAGATGCATGCACCACCTTGTGCATCTGGTTTATGTGGGTCCTGGAGAATCGAACCTGGGTACTTAGGCTCACAGGCAAGCACCTTAACCGCTAAGCCATCCCTCCAGCCCGAATTTCTTTTTTTAAAAAATATTTTATTTTTATTTATTTATTCGACAGAGAAAGAGGGATAGGGAGAGAGAATGGGTGTGACAGAGCTTCCAGCCACTACAAAAGAACTCCAGATGCTTGCACCCCCTTCTGCATCTGGCTTATTTTATTTTTATTTATTTATTCGACAGAGAAAGAGGGATAGGGAGAGAGAATGGGTGTGACAGAGCTTCCAGCCACTACAAAAGAACTCCAGATGCTTGCACCCCCTTCTGCATCTGGCTAATGTGGGTCTTGGGGAATCGAACCTGGGTCCTTTTGCTTTCCAGGCAAATGCCTTAACCATTAAGCAATCCCTCCAGCCCCAGTTGAATTTCATCAACAAAATCTTCACTGACATTGCTATGTGTTACATCATATGTGAAGGTGATACTGAGGGAAATGTGCAGGACTGTGATCATTCTGTGCTCCTCGTTAGCCTTGTGTTCTAAGAGGAGAGTTCCTCACTCCTTTTGTTTGTAGTCGTCAGTCTATGAGAGCATAAACGACACAATACATGACTAAGAATAGCAGCAATTTCAAGCCGTGTTATGATCCAAACCATATGGTGGCTAGCAGTGTTCAGCTGAGTAATGCACTGAGTCATGAGCACAATCTCCCAGTGTCTACTTTCATACTGGTACTCACTTCATCCCTTACAGAAGCATTCTAGTATTTTCTGTATTAAAAGAGAAAGGTTTCTTGATTATTATTCTTTATCATTATTATTGGTTTTTTGAGGTAGGGTCTTACTGTGGCCCAGGCTGACCTGGAATTCACTATGTAGTCTCAGGGTGGCCTCAAACTCATGGCGATCCTCCTACCTCTGCCTCTGGAGTGCTGTGATTAAAGGCATGCACCACCACACCTGGCTCTTAAGAATTTCTTTTTGATAATAATTATTTTTTTAAAAAAATGTTTTATTCATTTATGTGTGAGAAAGAGAATGGATATGCCAGGGCCTCCAGCCACTACAAACGAACTCCAGACACATGCACCACCTTGTGCATCTGGCTTACATGGGTCCTGGGGAATCGAACTTGGGTCCTTAGGCTTTGTAGGCAAGTGTCTTGACTGCTAAGCCATCTCTCCAGACCCTTGATAATTTTGATAATAATTTTAAAATAATTTTACTGATTAGAATCAGAAGTCAAAACATTGCAAAACCAAAATCTGGCCTCATCAGCCATGAGAACCTTCTGGAGGAACCTGGGGAATCTGAAAATCTGCAGACAAGCAGTTGGGTAGCCTTGGGTGGAAAAGGGAAAGCTTGAGTGTGGCGCCATCACTTCCTGCATGAGAGAACTAAGTTACCCAATTTCTCCAACTCCACGTTGCTGTTTCAAAAATGGACCTGGCAATTGTGAAGGTGAAAGTTAAGATAACGCATTACTTTACAGCCAGCTGCCAGATCTCATGCTTCGTAACACATAGGACCAGGGGCAGATGTCAAGGTCACAAAATGTCATAAGCGTTAGCATGAGTGAGTCCTGTATAGCAGGTACGGCTAAGGACCAAGTTTCACTTGGAATATTTTTTGCTTTGACAAATGGGTCTCTGTTAAATTCAACATTGTAACAGGGACCTAATATTTCCATAGAAGTAGACTTGAGTAGTCTGTCTTTGCCGGAAGCAGCCGTTGCTGTATTATCTAAGCTGAGGTAATGCGTGCTCGTGTGGACGTCAGATGTTTGCTCAGCATACCTTTAAAGGCTTTTCCCAAGAGAACAGATTTTCTTGCATCGGCCTATGTTCTTCTTTTTCCACTCACACTTAGGGAGTGTTTGGAATGGAAAAATGAAAGCCTTTTCTATTCCTTGATCCATTGAACACATGTTGTAGGAATCATGTCAGGTACTAGTGCTAAGAAAGGCGTAGTCTCTACATTCAGTGGGCATTGAGTCTACTAGGGAAGGCAAGTGCTTATCAATGATGATACAAGTAAAGGTGGCATTAAGCTGGGTAAAGACCTAAAGAAGAGGTTTTCAGTGCTATGTGAGCTTGTGATGCAGGCCAACTGACTTAAAAGGAGACACTCAAAGCCTAGAAAATGGATGATGAATTAAAGTCATATAATAACTCTGTGCTTTATCTCAATAGCACTGAATTTATATTTACTACAAAGCCATCAAATCCAAATAAAATAACAAATGAAATAAAAAGCATAACAAATGAAGAACTCAAAACCCAACAAATGGAAAAATAAAATTAAAAGGCATAATTTACCTGTGAATAACTCTAATGAAAGATGTAGCTTTAAAACTATGAAATAGATTGACCAATATCTATCGAAGCAACGCATGGTCTAACCTACTTAGCAGCAAATAACTCGTTGTGATGCCCACACAAGTGCAGTGGTGGCACACAGCCATGCTGGGGAACCAACTGCTCTCAATTTGGCTAACTGATCCCCTCACTGGTATGGGACCCATAGCTGGAGCTGGGAAACAAGTCAGAACCATATCCAAACATAAGTCCACTCTCCAATATCAAGCTACCATCAACTGTGGGCTACAAGAGGGCCTACACCTATTAAATTCTCTATAAAAAAAAAAAGTAAGGGTTATCTCATTTGTCCTGGTGCTAACTTACTCTCTGTTGGAGAATCTGCTTCTCTTTTTCAGATAGATGTAGATCCTAAGGAGAGAGCCACCCCATCATACCTCAAAAGGGCCCCGGCTGAAACTAAGGAAAATTGGAGAAACAAGCAAGGGGGCTGTTTTCCTGATGAACCGGACACCAGCACAAGGGGGAAGGAGATCAGCACAGAGAAAAATCAACTCCCACCAAATCAGAGAGCCAGAGCCTCAGAGGCCCCCAACACCTCATCACTGAAGCAGACCAAAAATGAACCCAACATGGCTCAGGGAAATTTTGCGGAAGAGGGGGCGGAAAGAATGTCAGAGTCACATGTTGGGTCATGATATGCAGAGACATTTAGCTTACCCATAACTGTGGGCTAACTCCACAATGCAAGACCCGTATACCTCAACAAGGAGGGGCCAAGGGGAGGGGGTAGGTCACGGATGAGCCTAATAATGGTACCAAACTGACGGTATTTGCTGAATACAGAACTGACTAATAAAAAAAAAAACAAAAAACTATGAAATAATAACAATTACTGGGTAAAACTAAAGAAGATATAATTAAATGCGGGGCTATGTTTATGGATTGGGATGTTTCATATTATAAGTTAAGGATTCTTAAATCACTCATTAGAAAAATAATCTATTGTAATAGGAGTCCAATTAATTGTTATTATTTTTAGGGGATGGTGGTAGGAACTTGAAAATTAATTCTAAAAATTTGTATGGAAAATTAACAGCCCATTATGATTTTCAGAAAAACAAATTTGGAGGACGTGTGTTATAAGAGAATATGACTCTGAAAAAGAAAATACAGCCTGAATATAGTTGTAAGCTTAAACAGACACATTGAATAGAATGACATGAAATAAATCCACACAAGTACAACCATAAAATTTATGAGAAATATGACAATACAATATTTTATTTCTTTTGTTTTTTCGAGGTAGGGTTTCACTCTAGCTCAGGCTGACCTGGAATTCACTATGCAGTCTCAGGGTGGCCTCAAACTCATGGCAATCCTCCTCCCTCTGCCTCCCTAGTGCTGGGATTAAAGGTGTGTGCCACCACTCCCAGTGACAATGTAATATTTTAAACACATGTTATAAGGTCAATTAGATGTTCATATTTAAAAATACATTTTAATTGCTCATGCTTTACATAAAAATTGACTTCAGGTAGGCTATAAATGTAATTGTGTAAGATAAAACAGAAAAGCTTTTATGTTTCATTTTTAATATTATATTTTGACTACCATGGATTAATTAAACATAAAAATGTATATGCAATACATAGGTAACATTTTAATATTTTTTATTTTTATTTATTTACTTGGCAGAGACAAAGAGGGAGAGGGAGGGAGAGAAAGAGAGAGAGAGAGAAAATGGGCGCACCAAGGCTTCCAGCCATTGCAAATGAACTCCAGATGCATGTACCACCTTGTGCATCTGGCTAACGTGGGGTCTGGGGAATCAAACCTGGGTCCTTTGGCTTTGCAGGCAAATGCTTTAATTGCTAAGCCATCCCTCCAGCCCATAGGTAACATTTTAAATGATGCAAATAATGTTCAGTGGTCAAATGCCACCTCTGTTTTCCCACTCTCCTGCCCCTTTTCAGCTCTAGAGAACATGATTCTGCATCCAGGTCTACTTTATTTAACTTCCACATGTGAGAGAACAAAACTTTTTAGAATAAAGCATGAGGTAGACTTTGCATAGATTTGATGTAGACAAATAAAACAGGCAGGAGAGCATCAATTGAAAGAGAGAAATTTCATAACTAATGTAAACTATAATAAATATAATTATCTTGAAACTAAGAATTCCTCAGAGTAAAGTCACAAGCCACAAACTAGGCAGACATTAGTGGCATGCTTACGTATGTGTGTCTGCTCTGCATTGGAAAGTTTGGGGCTGTGACATCTGTAAGTTTTCTGTCCCCTCTCTTCTCTCCTTTGGGAGAGTCCATGACATTCTCATTCTTCGGTTTGATGGTGTCCTGTAAGTTCCTTCAGCTTTCTTTATTCTTTCCTACTAGTCTGGTAAATATTTTTCAAACTTATTTATTTTTTGTTTTAAGAATATTTTTTTATTTTTTAAATTTTTATTTTTTGAAAAATATTTATTTTCCAGCAGAGAATGACAGACACACAGAGAGAGAGACAGAGAGAATAGGCACGCCTGGACCTCTAGCCACTGCAAACGAACTCCAGATGCATGCACCACTTTTTGCATCTGGCTTTACCTCGGTACTGGGGAATCGAACTCAGGTCATTAGATTTTGCAGGCAAGAGCCTTAACCACTGAGCAACCTGTATAGCCCAAGTCTTACTTTTTTATCTTTATTTATATATTTGCAAGCACACATACCCACAGAGCAACAGTAGGAGAGAGAGAGAGAGAGAGAATGGGCATGCCAGGACTTCCAGCTGCTGCAAAGGAACTCCAGATGCGTGTGTCACTTGGTGTTTCTGGCTTTATGTGGGTACTGGGGAATCAAACCTGGGTTGTTAGGTTTTGCAGGCAAGCACCTAAATCGCTGAGCCATCTCTCCAGCCCTTAAATTTTATTTTTATTGCATCTTGTGTGACACAGAAAATAAAAAAAAAACCATTAAGAGCAAGAAAGAAGTTTTGATGATTTTGCACTGAGGACTTTGAAGGGCAGACGTACTTGCTTTTAGAGCTCGGTGTTTCTCCTCTTCTGAGTTTAGTAGTGAACAACAGTCCCTTCATCCCACTGTGTTCTGTGGGGTTGCCACATCTGTGGGCTCCCTTTGCATTGCTAATTCAGAATTTCCAGACAGAAGAGTTGAGTTGAAATCACAATTATTCCATGATCAGGAGCCAAAATTCGATCTTAGAAACATAAGCAGTCATTTATGTGTTTGAAGAACGCATTTACTTTCTCCATCTTTCTACTGTGGGAATTAAGACTCATTTTTCTATGGTACAAGTTATCCTAAACATAGGATATTAAGCCAGATATCTGAGACCACAGATTGACATCAAAAACAGACATCACTGTCCTGTACTTTGAAAACAAGTTCTTCTGAATAAACAATTACTGAGACTGTTTCAAAACTTTAGTACTCTTTCTGAGTCAATATAGGTCATGTTTATCAGTTGACCCCCCTACTTCCTTATGCCTTAGATTTTAGTGGCTAATGTAAATTTGTCTCTAATAGTTCTGACTAGTATATCCTTTATTATGATGGTTCAAATTATGTAAGATTTCAAAACGAAATAAAATCCATGACAGAGCAAAAACAAAAACCTAGTATAAAAGACCACATAAATTCAATCAGATAAATTTTCTCTGTTTATAAGATCTTTTTTTTTTTTTTTTGAGGCAAGCCCAACAGACTGGCCTTTTTTATTAATATGCACACATGTCCATGAGAGAGAGAGTGAGAGAGAGCGGGGTGGGGGAGAGAAAGAGAGAATTGGTGCACCAGGGCTTCCAGGCACTATAAAAGAACTCCAGACACATGCATCCCCTTGTACGCACGTGTGACTTTGTGTGTTTGTGTCACTTTGTGTGTCTGGCTTATGTGGGACCTGGAGAGTTGAATATGAGTCCTCAGGCTTTGCAGGCAAGTGCCTTAACTGCTAAGCCATCTCTCCAGCCCTGTTAGATATATTTTACCTCTGATACACAAATCATCTCCTAGGAATCTTTTTTTTTTTGAGTTTTAATGAACATATATTAATTAAACAAAAATGGTTTTTATTATAATATTCTCAAAAGTACTTAGATCATATTCACCCTCACTATCCTCTCTTGTCCCTCCTGGGTGGGTATTTTTAAAAGACCTATCTTTGACTTCACTGTTATTTATTCTGTTTGATAATCTAGTGAGTTATCCTGTTTAGTTTTCGTATTCTTAAGTTGCAGAGCTGTGAAATTGTAGTTTGCATTTCTTTGTTGATACTCTCTTTTAAAAACATTTTGGGGGCTGGAGAGATGGCTCAGCAGTTAAAGGCACTTGCTTGCAAAGCCCAGTGGCCTGGGCTTGGTTCTGCAGTACCCGTGTAAAGCCAGATGCAGTGGCAAGAGGCCTGGGATGCCCATATTCACTTTCTCTCTCATTCCCTCTCTCTCCCTCTCTCTTTCAAGTAAATCAATAAAATATAAAAACTATTTTATTTATTTATGAGAGAGAGAGAGAGAGGAGAGAATGGGCATGCCAGTATCACTTGCCACTGCAAACAAACTCCAGATGCATGCACCACTTTGGGCATCTAGCTTTAAGTAGGTACTGGGGAATTGAACCCAGACTGGCAGACTTTGCAAGCAAGCTCCTTTAGCCACTAAGCTATCTCTGCAACCCTTATCTTTTATTTTTTGTGGTGCTAGAGGTTGAACCCAGGGTCTTACACATGATAGGCAAGTGCTTTTATTACTGAGCTACATTCCAGTCTGGTATTCTAATTGTGTTTATATATGACTTTCCTAATTGTATTCAGTTGTCTGACTGTGTTCACTTGTAACCCACTGAGTTTACTTGAGACAGTTATTTTTAATTCTTTGTCAGAAGATAGGTAAATTCAATTTATTAGGTTCGGTTATTATTGAAGTTATCCCTTTGAATATGTCATATATCCCCAATTCTTCGCATTCCTTATATAGTTCCTTATTTAAGTAAACAATCACTTCTTTTTATGGACTAGGAAAAAGACTGTCTTTATGGACAAAGAAAGACCTTAACCAGTATCCTGGCTGGAAATGTAGAAATTCTAGAAGTCTTTCAAGTCTTTTCCATGGCCATTCTATTCAGGCCTTATATGTGTAACTATGTAACTGAAGGGACCTATTAAATTTTGCTTTTCTTAGGACCCCATAATCTATCCCTCCCCCTAGTTTTGACTGCTATGTCGAAGTTCAGGATCCGGAAGACATGCCCCTCTTCCTTTGTGGAGAAGTGTTCTTTCCCCAGCCTTGCGCGGCCATGGAGCTGTCTTCTCCTTTCCTTTGCTCTCAGCTGTCTGCCAGGCTCCGCCGGTTCAGTGAGCGCTGGGTGAGGCTGGACAGAGCCTCAGCCCAGGGGGGAATTGCAGGAAGCTGACCTCTGCCAGGGCCAGTTGTCTCAGCTTGGGGGCGGCTGATGGGGCTGGAGTGATGTGTGGAGTTCCCCTGTTTCAATGCACACAGCCATTCTCAGCGTTGAACTTGCCTGGGGCACTTTAATTTAGTAACTGGATTCCACAACTTCTCATAAAAATATTTTGCTTTGCATGTGATCGTTGTGTAGGTATTTCCGAGAGGGAAAAAGGACTGAAATTTCCTATTCCACCATCTTTCTGGTGGTCTTGCAAATCTTGTCTACAAAAGGGAAAACAAAAAGCCGGGAGCGGTGGTGCACACTTTTAATCCCAGCACTCGGGAGGCAGAGGTAGGAATATCACCATGAATTTGAGGCCAGCCAGAGACTACATAGTGAATTCCAGGTCAGCCTGGGCTAGAGTGAGACCTTACCATGAAAAACCAAAACCAAACAAACAAAAACCCCACAAACCCCCCAAAACCCAAAGGGAAAACATCACCTATCAGTTACTTTCTCTTTGCCAGGATATAACACCTGACCAGATGCAGCTTAAAGAAGGAAAGGGTTTATTTTTATTTTTGCTTACAGTCTTGAAGGGAAATCCATCACAGTGGGGAAACCATGGCAGGAATAGAAAGCTGAAGTCACCTTGTCATATCCAAAGGAAGGAGAGAGAGAGAGAGAGAGAGAGAGAGAGAGAGAGAGAGAGAGAGAGAGAGAGAGAGAGATCTTGCTCTGCTGTTTTTTTTTTTTTTTTTTTTTTTTTCTGTGCTTACCACAAGCTTCCTGGAAGTTCTCCCATTTCCACCTTACATTCCATACCTCATGTCTGCGCACCAGCATGCTGGGATTACAGAACTATAGTAGGCACCCAGCACAGCTTCTGGCTTTTTAATGTGGGCTCTGGGGATCAAACTCAGGTACTCGGGCTGAATCAGCGAGTGTTACATCCACTGAGCCATCTCCCCAGTCCCAAAGCTCATTTCTTTTTTCTTTTTTATTTCATGGCCAAACATAACTTTATTAGTTTTTTTTTCTTATAAACATTCAGTTTCTTCCTTAAAAAAAAAACTAGAATTTAAATACTTCCCATCACATATGAGTCTGTATACATTATTTCAAAGAAAACATTACAGATTTTCTAACATTCAGTATCCCCTTGAAAATAATAATGATGAAACACAACTGATCAAAAACAGTACAACTTGCATGATCTTGGCACAATTTGCAATACAGTGCCCATGTTGCATTTCCTATTTGAAACCACTTTTCCCCATCCAGCTGCTTTAACGGAGACGCTGTCTGTCTGGGCATTCATTCCTGTAGATAACCGCACAGTCTCAACACTGCCCACGTGCTCCCATTACTTGTCACTGGCAGTATTTCTGTCTTCAGAAATGATATCTACATTTAAGTGTTCTTATATTTACTGTGTTTTTCCCCCTCAGCCAGTATTTCTTGACACTGCCTAGCAATAATTTTAAGTAATAACTTCAGTGTATAAGAAAATTTCAAATAGAACAAAAGTATTCCCTAAAAGATCAGTGATCTCACCACCCTGGTTATGCACATACAAAAATAAGAAATACGATTTAGTGGCTGTAAAAAAAACTATTTTCCCTAAAAATATTGATTCCTGCAGAGAAGTTTAAGGAGAAAGGTGTTCTTAAATCAAAATGCACTCGTCTATTTTATAACCTGCACTACCAACAAAATAAAAATGAAAATTTGCGCAAAACTCTAGGAAATATTCACCTACAAGAATTTAATATTTTAAAAATATTTTATTTATGTATTTACTTGAAAGAGAGAGAGAGAGGAAGAGGCAGAGAGAGAGAGAGAGAGAATGGGTGCTCCAGGGCTTCCAGCCACTGCAGACGAACTCCAGACGCGTGCACCCCCTTGTGCATCTGGCTAACGTGGGTCCTGGGGAATCAAACCTGGGTCCTTAGGCTTCGCAGGCAAACTCCTTAGCTGCTAAGCCATCTCCCCAGCCCAAGAATTTAATATGAATAATATATGAAAGAAATAAATAAGGTTTACCTTTACATCACTAACAATGCAGCTTCAGTGCCACGAGGAAAGCTGTTAACTGAAGTGAACCCAAACCTATATATTAAGAAAAGAACTTCAGAATCACTAACATTTAACATCTGCAAAATCAACCCACTGTGTGTGTGTGTGTGTGTGTGTGTGTGTGTGTGTGTGTGAGAGAGAGAGAGAGAGAGAGAGAGAGACAGACAGACAGACAGACAGACACAGATGAGGAGCAGGAAAATAAAATAAAACTCTGGAAAAAAGCCAGTGGTTTTACAATTTATGTATGAGAACTTTAATCCAAAGTTTTCTATTGTGTAATATTATATGCACAGAATAAGGGAGAGAGAGAACCTGTATTAACACTCAATATTTTAGTCTGTATCTTTTCTCTTCTCAAAATACAAATAAATGGAGCTACGTGTGGCAGGTATAGAGCACAGTCTTTTCCTTCAAACTGAATTCCCTAAATTATTAGTAAAACCTTAAAAATTCAAGTCATCTTCAGTCATAATTTTGTTATGTAACTAACTTTCTCAATTATATCTAAAGATAGCTTTACTTCTAGAGATTTAGCATTTCCTACACTCAAACTGTTAACTGAATAAGTGATTTCTATGGTAAATGTTAACATGTCAAAACTCTGACATTAACATTACATTAGTAGTGGTCCTTGAAACACAGATCTGTGTCTATATGAATTGGTATATTCTTTAATGTCCCAAATAAATTTCAAAATAAGATGTTTTTATAGTGTGCAATCATAATCTAAATTACAAATGTACTTTTGGTCCCATTTCTTTCCTAAGAGCAGCTAAAATTTAAAGTAACAAATTACATGTGAAATACTTATAGAATTGTATATATTTTAGAAATGGCATAATTAGTACATAAAACGTATTTCAATTTCAGTGTACAACAATACCCAGTCTTTTAAAGTCAAATGGTTCACTTGAAAGAAAACCTGTTTTAAACAAATCAGAAGACTTTGTTTTCTTAAACTACTTCTATTTTAAATATTGGATATAGTTGTCTATACTGTCCTTTCAATCAAAGCTATCCTATAGTAGTCCAAAAATTCAAAAGTTTATTTTTTAAAAAGGAATTAAAATAGGAAACAAGTTCTAGGGGAAGACCTTGATTTTTAAATATAAGGAAATTAAACTAAACTTAAAAATTTTTTTTTGTTTATTTTTATTTATTTATTTGAGAGCAACAGACAAAGAGAGAAAGAGGCAGAGAGAGAGAGAAAGAGACAGAGAGAGAGAAGAGAGAGAGAATGGGCGTGCCAGGGCCTCCAGCCACTGCAAACGGACTCCAGATGTGTGTGCCCCCTTGTGCATCTGGCCAACGTGGGTCCTAGGGAGTCAAGCCTTGAACCGGGGTCCTTAGGCTTCACAGGCAAGCGCTTAACCACTAAGCCATCTCTCCAGCCCTAAACTAAACTTTTTAAAAATAAAAGCTTACTCATTCAAATGGCGCTGTCCTCTTCAAAGCAGTGACAGTAAGAAAAAACACTCCTTTATTAAAGGAGGGAAACAGAGTCTCTGTTCTCAGAGAACTGTCAAGTGACTGGACTTTGTTTTGTTTAGTGGTTAAGGTGGGCCACACTAAGTTGTTAAAATAGCTTCTGTGCAATTGAAATGATGAAACTGATTTTCTTGCATAGTCCCTAGCTACTTATCATGGCATCTAAGAAAAAGTCTAGAAACATAATTTTGCAGCATTGTGAAGTAAGTATTGCTTCCAAGGGAGCTCCTTTGAAGACCAACTCTCATTGGGAGGTTACGGTATGACATACTTATTTTTTATTTTTATTTTATTTATTTCATTTATTTTTTATTTTTTTGGTTTTTCCAGGTAGGGTCTCACTCTGGTCCAGGCTGACCTGGAATAACTCTGTAGTCTCAGGGTGGCCTTGAACTCATGGCGATCCTCCTACCTCTTCCTCCCGAGTGCTGGGATAGGTGTGCGCCACCACGCCCGGCTCATACTTGTTTGTTAAAAAGTTCTACAACTCAATATTTGTTTCTCACATATTCTACTATTGCAGTGGTTATCAAAACCTCTCTCAGAGAGGGTATAGACAAAGGTAGAAAAGAAATCTGTCATTTTGCTATTTTCCCATAGCAAGGAAAATATTAACACACACAAAAATGGAAACTGGTGATTACATATGTAAAGTATAAATGTCCACACTCCTGCTTTGGGGCGAGGGATTGCAGGGCTCCATCCATCCTGACCATCCAGGCAGGTAACTCAGCCTGAAATACACTCCAGACACGCATTCTGTCCCAGAATATAGTTCATGCTACCGTTCGGAATTTACAATTACTAACAAAAAAGAAGGCAGGAGACAGTAAAATCTTTCATCTTAAGGCAAAGCGACTTTCAAGGCCACCAGCCAACTAACGTACGCCTACTGTTCCAGGGCAATCTAAGGCGCATTGCTGTGGGAAGTGAATCAAGTCCCGAAGCTCATTTCTTGTCAGCTTGAGACAAAAACTTGTAATATTGATGGACAACAAAATTTGTGAAATACAATTTGCACGTTAAAAATTAAATACAGAAAAAAAATTAAATACGGGGCCTGGAGAAGATGGCTTAGTGGTTAAAACATTTACCTGCAAAGCTAAAGGACCCTGGTTTGATTCCCCAGGACCCACATTAGCCAGATGCACAAGGGGGCGGACATGCGTTTGGAGTTCATTTGCAGTGGCTGGAGGCCCTGGTGCACCCATTCTCTCTCTCTCCCTCCTCTCTCTACCTCTTTCTCTCTCTCTCTCTCTCAAATAAATAAATAAAATATATTTAAAAAAATTAAATATGGGTCTGGAGAGATTGCTTAGTGGTTAAGGCACTTGCCTGTGAAGACTAAGGATCCAGGTTCGATTCTCCAGGTCCCATGTAAGCCAGATGCACAAGGGGGCGCATGTATCTGGAGTTCGTTTGCAGTGGATAGAGGTCCTGGCATGCTCATTCTCTCTCTCTCTGCCTTAAATAAAAATAAAAAAATTAAATATAGGATGGAGAGATGGCTTAGTGGTTAAGGTGCTTTCCCACAAAGACTAAGGATCCAGGTTCAATTTCCTAATACTGACATAAAAGATGCACAAGGGGAGGCATGCATCTGGAGTTCGTTTGCAGTGGCTAGAGGCTCTGGTGTGCCCCTTCTCTCTATTTGCCTCTCTTTCTCTCTCTCACTCACTTTCTCTTTCAAAATGGACAAATAAATAAAAAAAAAAGGCTCAGTATGAGAGATAATACAATACAGTATAAGAGTTATGTGGTGTAACGAATTTATAATGAACTATACTCACTGCCAATCACTAGCTGTATCTAAACATCAACTAATTAAAACATTTTTCTACTGTTCAGGGTTAAGTCCTTTGTTTTATATGTGTAATATAACCTAATTTAACATTACTTTCTTCCTGCAGGAGTTTTTCAACACGTTTCAATTGTAAAAGATGTGTTTCAGACAGTCTCTAAGTTTAAATGCATTGCCAAATGTTACTGTTTACAGTACTCAAAACTTCTTGGTGATATTTTTGTCTGGAGTCTATCACAGGAACTGTAAGACAGAAAAGTAAGGGCATGATGTTTATATTTCAATCCTGAAGGAGCGGACAAAAATAATATACATAAGTTGCTGAAAGGAAAGTAGACATTCCAGTGTTTTCATAAGACTGGATTTATTTTTCATTAAAGCACAAAAGCGCCTATATTGATCTCGGTTCTCCCCATGGGAACCTAAGAAACGCACTAGTCAGACGAGCCAGGCTTCCAGAAGCAGTCAACGTCCGGATGTAAGAACTTTGGCTCAAGTGTCAAATAAAGGTTGTTCCTGGGAACAGTTGCAACCTTGTGGAGAGCCAGGCTGCACCCTGTTCTAAGTCACTCCGTATTTGCATGAGACAGTGACATTCAAGCTGCGCTTTGGCCCGGGCGACTTCATTTTGTAAGCAGCACTTGGCGCTGTCTTGAGTGCAAAGGCCGGGGCAGAAAAGGGCGACACGTCCCCATGCGCTGGACCCCACCAGCTGCGCCCCACGCCCACAGAGGACAGGCTGCTAGGTAACTCATTCCTAAAAGCAGGATGGCACCACCCTATAAATTTACCAGAGTAGATCTGGGCCATATGAATACCTGGGCATTTTAAAGCCGTATCAGGGAGTGGTTCAAGGAGCTTGCTTGCAAAGCCTTGTCAACCTGCGTACAGTTCTCCAGCAAAGCTGCATGCAAAATGGCACATGCATCTGTGATCCGAGGAGCCTGTGACACTGGGGAGGCCAGAGCCAGGAGCGTCTGGAGCTTGCTGTCCAGCTCGTGTGATGCTCATCTGCAGTGTGTTCACGGCGGCTCAAGGAAGGTGACGCAGACACTTTGGAGTTGTCCTTTAACCTCCACATGTGTGATGTGGTACACACACACCTGGCCACACAAACAAACTATCAGATAAACCATACTGAGAATTATTTAATGAGCGCACCAGACTAACAAAGAATGCAGCTGCCTCAGCTGAACGCCATAAAGAGGAGGACACCTGTGATGTCAACTCGGTGGCCCTATTGACCTGTCTTCTGGTGACGGTCCAGTGAGTGCATCAAGGGACTGGCAGGCAGGGGACTTTTGACTCTCCCTGGGGCTTCACCTCACTTCATCCCCACTGCTTGACACGATGTGGTGCTTGGATTCATTTGTCCCCCACAAATACTTATGTGTCTTGAATGCTTGATCCCAAGCCATTTGGGGATTGGGACCTTGTTGGAGGTGTGTTGTTGGGAGTGGGTTTATGGGTATTGTAGCCAGCTTTTTCTTGCCAGCGTTTGGCTCACTCTCCTGCTGCTGTTGTCCATCTGATGTTGGTCAGCAAGCGGTATAAGGCTCTGCTCATGTCACATTCTCCCCTGCCGTCATGGAGCTTCCCCCGGAGTCTATAAGCCAAAATAAACCCCTTTCCTCCCACGAGCTGCTTCTGGTTGGGTGTTTGTCCAGCAACGTGAGGCTGACTGCAGCACATGACCTACTTGGATCGTCGTCCATCTGTTTGTCCATCTGGACCTGGTCCTGTGCCTTGCCTCCATGGTCCTGAGCAGCTTCATTCAACTCTACTGCTCTGCTGGACACCGCAGCCCTGCAGTTTGACCCTCGTCTCCGCAAGCTCATCCGACCTCCTGCAGGGACCCCCTGTGCTCTGTGACAGCTCTCTGCCTCTGTGTCTAGTAAGGCCTCGTAAACGCCGCAGCTGCTCCATAAACCACTTACATACGTACGCAAAGGTGTAGTTACAGTGGGACGTGTGATCCAGGAATAAAAAAGAACCGTGTTTGTGAGCAGCCAACCCCCAAGGGATGTCGGGAGTACAAGGCAAACTGCAGACAACGCAACTCACGTGGCTTGTGAAATTCTTGTGATTCAATAAATTATGACACTGTGAAAAGAGATAATGTGTTTATGTTTTTGGCATCATTGGGACAAGGCATCATGGACAAGAGTGACTAGTGGGAGGGCACAATGAACCTTTAGGAGTGGCTATGTGTGTGAGATGACGGAGATAAACACACACCGAACTAGTTGCTTCAAAGAGTTCATTTGCAGTGGCTGGAAGCCCTGGCGCGCCCATTCTCTCTCTCTCTCTCTGGCTCTTTCTCTCTCTGTATGTCACTCTCAAATAAATAAATAAAAATAACCAAAAAAAATTTTTTTTAAAGATTAAGTGGTGTGTTCAAAATCCAGGTTTTTTTTTTTTTTTTAAAGGTAGGATCTCACTCTAGCCCAGGCTGACCTGAAATTCACTATGTAGTCTCAGGGTGGCCTCGAACTCACAGTGATCTCCTACCTCTGCCTCCCGAGTGCTAGGATTAAAGGCGTGCACCACCATGCCCGACTAAAATCCAGGTTTTTACAAGGCACATTATTATATTATTATTAATTTTATTTGATCTTGGAAAATAATAAAACATTAGATGTGGAAATAAACATGATTTCAATGCTAGAATATTTTTAAAGATAGCAATCATGCTTGAAACCTAAATTGAAATTTAAGTCACATTTTCTCAGTCCATTTATCTGTTAATGGCACCTAGGTTAATCTCATGAGTTGGTTATTGTGAAGTGTCATGATAAACATGGGTGTGCAGGCGTCTCTATTGCCTGTCAATGTTGATTCCTTTAAGTCGATACCCAGGATTGGCATAGCTGTGTCCTGTCATAGTATTATTTTTTGTCTATGTTTTGATGCATTTTCATTATGTCTTGCTATGTAGCCTTGAACTTGTGATCCTCTTACCTCTAACTTCTGAGTGTTTGGGGCTCCCTCACCACCCCTCTCTGTTTTTATTTAATAGGCTTCTCCCTTAACAAGATTAGAAAGATCTGATTTTGTTTGGGAATCTACCCCTCCTTATGTGGATTACTCTGGGGTAAAACCTTGTTGATAATTATGAACACAGTTGTTTCTTCTCTAGCATGTTTGCTTTGGTATGGCCATATGACTCAATTCTTGACGATGAGATTTTGGAACAAATCTACTGGAACAGGTCTTCTGGAAAAGGCTTCTTTGCTGATTAAAGGACAGAGAAGATTAGCGACGCCTCGCATTCCCCTGGATACTATCTCATCTGAGTGTGGTACTGGAGTTGTGGCACGATTGTGGGACCACAAGGGCAGATGGACTAAAGCTGGCATTTTGAGGATGGTACAGCAGAAAATTGGGAATAACCTGGATCACCATTCATGTCATTTACCCACTCTGTGCATGAGGCCTAATGATAGCCGGCCCTGGACAGTCTTACTTTACAAATTAATAAAACATCCTTATTGTTTAAGCCATTTTTTATTTGTATTTTGAGTTACATGTGACCAAAGACATCCTGAGTGATGAAATGTTTATTAGACTGGAATACTGAGGTTCAAAGAGGTAAAATAAAGTGATCCAACATCACTAAACAAGGAGTTACTGGGGATGGATTTAGACTGAAGCCACTCGGACTTCAGGGTCTCATTCTATAGTAATTCAACTGGCTTTGTATAATGTGGCCTTGGGCAATTATATCACCTTATCCATTATATTCCTTATCTGTAATGGAATGGAACCCTCCTCTTACCAGGGGTTCAAGGAAACATTCAGTTCTCAGAGCCCCACTTTCTAGGGACAGAGGCCAGGGCAGCACTTTAGAGGGTCCTGGCTGAAGGACACTGGGTGGGTGGTTTTAATCATTTGAGCTTTAGTTAACAGGAAAATAGGGACAATAAGGTATAATTGAGCTGCGGAGCAAGGCTTAAATCATGTAAGTGAGAGCATTGGTGCATAAAAAGATGAAGAGGACAGCCTCCCTTTCAGTGTGTCATGCCAAATACCGCCAATGTCACCTCTGCAGTCTCTGAGCCATCTGCCAATATGTTCCCTTTTATGAAAAACAAGTAAGCAAATGACAGAAATCAGAGTCATGAATAAGGGCTTCAGCCTTTCAGTCATGCATCTTTTCTCTTTAAACACTAAAGTAGGGCTGGAGAGGTGGCTTAGCAGTTAAGGCGCTTGCCTGCAAGACCACATGGTGGCATATGCATCTGGAGTTCATCTGCAGTAGCTGAGAGCCCTGGCGAGCTCATTCTCTCTCCCTCTCTCTCTCTCTATTTCTCTCTCTTGCTCAAATAAATAAATAAAACCACACACACACACACACACACACACACACACACACACACACATAAAGACTGAGGTAGTCAAACTTCCACACCCGACGTGTCCTGCAGGGAACTTGATGTGATTACAGCTCAATCATCCCACCAGCATCTCTGTTTCAGCATGAGCAGAGATGCTGGTGGGACTCCCAGAAAGCCCACTTTGCAGTCAGGGGAACTTGAGCCTTGAGTAGGTAATTGTGCACCTTCCAATGTAGTCCTCTAAGTTAACTTCTGCAGTTGAGATCACCCAATCTTGAAGGGTCACAAAAATGATAAAAGAAATTGAGTTTTCTTAACATTAAGACCACATGAATTTTCAATAAGGAGGTACAAAGAGTATAGTCTAAGGGTTCTTTATTTCCCACCCTTAAATCATGGCTCCAGCTGGACTGTATTTATAGAGCAGCCTCTCAACCCTTCCCTTTCTCTGGCTTGTCTTCATCAAACTAGAAGACTCAAATACAATGTCCAAGGTTTTTTTGGTCTAAGCTTTCATTTTATTTTATTTTTCATTTATGTATTAGAGAGAGAGTGCAAATGGGTATACCCAGGCCTCTAGCGACTGCAAACAAACTCCAGATGCATGAGCCACCTTGTGCATCTGGCTTATGTGGGACCTGGAGAAATGAACCTGGGTCCTTAGGCTTTACAGGCAAGTGCCTTAACCGCTAAGACATCTCTCCATCCCGTTGTCTAAGTTTGGATGCACTTTCATTGATTCTTGTTATGTAGCCTAGAGTGGTCTTGAACTTGTGATCCTTTTACTTCTAACACACAGGCATATGTTCACATGTGCAGCTGTGTTGTGCTTACAAATATCTGAAAGGACGCTTCCAGGAAGCTCACTTGTGTTCCTTGCCAGAGGCGAACATTACTCTCATCCCTTTTGTGTGTCCTTGGCTTCTCTGGGACATCAGCATGGCTGTGACACTGATCCAGGTTGTTGCCTGTGACTACAGGTTTTCTATTTCTGAAGACAGTTCTATTATGTGCACATGCCACAATTCAATTATCCTCCCCATTGCTGGCTGACATGTAGCTTGTTCCTAATATTTCTATGTCATGAACATTTAACTATTACCAACTGTCGTAGTCAACTCCATGGTGCTGGGATGAACATCCAACTAGACACAGTTTATGGGAGGAAGGGATTCATTTCAAGCTTACAGATCTGCCCTCAGTGACCCCTTTGGGCTGGACACTAGGATCCACCTCCAGTGACAGACTCCTCCTCCAGCCAGGCAGCTGAAGATCCTATTTATAACTTTATTTATTTATTCATTCATTTTTCGTTTATTTTACTTATTTAAGAGTGACAGACAGAGAAAGAGGCAGATATATATAGAAAGAGAGAGAGAGAATGGGCACGCCAGGGCCTCCAGCCACTGCAAACGAACTCCAGACGTGTGCACCCCCTTGTGCATCTGGCTAACATGGGTCCTTGGAATTGAGCCTTGAACAGGGGTCCTTAGGCTTCATAGGCAAGCGCTTAACCGCTAAGCCATTTCTCCAGCCCTGTAAGTTTAATTTTAATGAAACACCCGAGTCTATGGGGCCATACAGTTCCAAACTACCATATCCACTGTCCATAGAATCATCACTGTTTGTTTGCTAAGATATCCCAAGAAGCATGTGCTTGAAGATAATATTTAGAGAAACTTATATAAGGGCATACCAATATTTAACAAGAAAGTTCCAAAGAAGCCTGGCTTCAATTTGGGGACACTGATGTGTTGTTTGGTGGAACTCCTACCAAATCTTCAGTGCATGTCTGGAGTCATAAAATCCTCCTCTTGACACACCTGCATACACACACATACATCACAAATATGAAGACGCATTTGTGATGACGACTTCTTTATTTCACATAGTCAGGCCTAGTACTCACAACCACCTTCTCTACTATGCATCCGAATCCCTCTTCCTCTTTGCTGTTTAAGAATTTTATCTTCCGGGTTGATCCAAACCA
Source organism: Dipus sagitta (assembly GCA_036346955.1). Lineage (NCBI taxonomy): Eukaryota > Metazoa > Chordata > Mammalia > Rodentia > Dipodidae > Dipus > Dipus sagitta. Next base: position 190,823,975 of record CM070771.1, read on the forward strand.
TTCCCAAAGGGTCTAGGTCACTAGGAGTCCTGAGTAAATCCAGAGTAAATGTCTATTCCGATAAGAAGGAAACACTGACCCTTCCACGATGGAAGTAGTCCAATGTAATCAACCTGCCCCCCAGGTAGCTGGCTGATCACTCCTGGGAATGGTGCCATCTCAGGGGCTGGTGGACTCTGCTGCTGGCAGATTGGGCTCTCAGTGGTGGCCATAATCAGGGCAGCCTTGGAGGGCGGAAGTTCATGATGTTGAGCTTCTGTGTGTGGGGGAGTGGGGGCAGTAAAAGGAAAGTGAGTTGTGGAGGCAGAACCAAAGAAGGAGGACGTTGTCCAGGAACTCACAAAAAATGTTGTGTACCTTTTAAAAATAAAAGTTTATTTTACATAAAAATTGCAAAAATGAGAGTTCTCATGTATCCCTCACCCGCCCTATTTCCCCCAATGTAACACTTTATATTGTCATAGTGTACTTGTCAAAATTAAGAGACTGACATTGGCACATTACTATCAACTAAACCCTACATTTCATTTGAATTTCATCAGTGTTATGTCTATGCCCTTTTTTTTTTTTTTTTTTTTTTTTTTTTGCTGTTAAAGGATTCAATGCATAGCAGTGCATTAGATTTTGTGACACTGGATTTTGATACAAGTAAAGATATATCTACATATCACTCATCTCTACATCTCTGTGTAAAACTATAGATTCGTCATATCTGTCAATTATCTATCTATCTATCTATCTATCTATCTATCTATCTATCTATCTATCATCAAGCACGGTTAATGGTTACTATTAATTTGAAAGATGATGGGATCTAGAATAACCCAAGACACAATCCTTTGGGCTTGATTATGAAGGGTTATACAGGTTAGGTTAACTGAGGTTGGAAGACCCACCCTAAATGTGGATCCCACCATCCCATTGGCTGGGCTTCCAGGCAGCATAATGAGAAAGCTAGCTGAGTACCAGCATCCATTACTCTCTGCTTTCTGACTGTGGCTGCAATGTGCCCAGCCAGCCACCTCCTCCTGCTGCTGGGCTGCCCCCCTCATGGAGGAATGTATTCCTTCAAATTGTAAGCAAAATAAAATTTTCTCTCCTTAAGTTACTTTTGTCAGGTATTTTGTCACAGCAGTGAAAAAATGTAATTAATTATCTACCTACCTACTTACCTACCTACCTACCTAACATCTTCTATCTTCTATCTCTCTAACAGATTTTATGATATAAGAAAAAGTTTATGCTACAATTCTTAGAAAGCTTTCAATAAGGAACTGATACAAATAAATATTGGAATTCCAGACTACTGAGAAAAATTACTTTTCCTTTTTTTTTTCTTTTTATTTATTTATTTGAGAGTGAGAAAGAGGGAGAGTAAAAGAGAGACAGAGAATGGGTATGTGAGGGCCTCAGCCACTGCAAATGGACTCCAGATGCTTGTGCCACCTTGTGAATCTGGCTTACGTGGGTCCTGGGGAATCAAACTCAAGTCCTTTGGCTTTGCAGGCAAGTGCCTTAACCAGTAAGCAATCTCTCCAGCCCTGTCTTTTTTTCTTGACATGTTTATTAATCACGTAGTATGAGGGAAGGTTTCACATGGATGGATGAGTAGGGAAAATGGAGCAGGAGGGTTTCAACACGGGCAAGTGTGGAGTCATGCTTTACCAGAGGACTTATCCAAATCACACTTATTAAAGTGGCATGCCCACAGCTCTTATGAGGAACCAGAGGCAATGTGGGGGAACCTGAGACAAGTCCCCCAAAACATCAGCACAGAGGTTGACTTGGGGGGAACACCCAGAGGGATGTTGGGAGGTATGTGAGGGAACAGCACAGAGGTCTCAATGAGGTCATCCATCACCTCGGCTGGGACTACACGGAGCTGCGTGGGCATGGGGTGGATAAGTTCTTAACAGGGCAAATAAAGAAGGTTCTGGGAGGAGGAAGCAGTGTGACAAAAGTGGGGCAGGGGGCTGGAGGGATGGCTCAGTGGTTAAGGCATTTGTCTGCAAAGCCAAAGGACCCAGGTTCAATTCCCCAGGACCCACGTTAGCCAGATGCACACGCGTCTGGACTTCGTTTGCAGTGGCTGGAGGCCCTGGAACGCCCATTCTCTCTCCCTCTCTCTCCCTCTTTCTCTGTCAAATAAATAAACATTTTTTTAAAAAGTGAGTAGGGAGGTCTGGTTGGGGACAGTGGGTGATGCAAGACTAAAAATAGATACCTCTGTGCTTCCTGGCATTATATGTATTCTGATGTTCTATCATTTACAATAGTCTTCCTTGTATGTTAGTTTTTTATTACCTTTTATTGAGATGAAATTCACAGAATATAAAAGTAACCATTCTGAAGTGTGTGCAACCCAATGGCCCTTCATGCTTTCATAAAGGTGAGCAATGGTCACTTCTATCTCTACAGGACACTCTGTGCTCATGAAACAGGTCCCTCTGTCCCCCCCCCCCAACCAGCCTGTAGCAACCACCAGCCTGCTGCCTGTACCCACGGATTTGCCTTGTCTGGATATTTCATTTCAATGGAACCTGAGCTCAGTCGATAAGAAAGCTGGAATTCAGGTCAGAAATAGTTCACGATCCAGGATAGTTTCAGGTGTCATGCGAGAAGAACACTTGTTTGTTCATTCTTTTTTTTTTTTTTAAAGAACTTTGCTTATTTATTCACTTATTTACTACACAGAGAGAGAGAGAAACAGAGAGAGAATGAGTGCACTAAGGTCTCTCACCACCTTGTGCATCTGGCTTATGTGGGTACTGGAGAATCAAACCCTGGTCTTTAGGCTTCACAGGCAAGAGTCTTAACCACTAAGCCATCTCTCCAGCCCCTAGAAAGACACTTTGATGTGTGCTTTTCAATTATTTAATGTTTGAAGAGTCTGGTTGAAACGGATCATGTGTGGCTCCAAGCAACAAATAGGTCTTTCACTGAAACCTGTAAACGCTGGAGAAAAGGCAACACCTTGGGTCTTTCACTGTGGCTCCTACTAGCTGGCAATGTGCTTGTTCTCATTTCAATGAGTAGCGTGAGATGCCACAGAAGGGGAGGGCAGTGGGTTGGCCACACCCTACGCCCGATTCTCTGTGGATATTACAGTTCTCATGCTGGGGTATAGCATGGGAAGCGAGACGGGGCTATGGAGTTGGCCTTATGCTTTTATATTTTGCCTCTAAGTATAGTCTTAGGTCAGTAATCCTCCCACTGGACCCCACAATGCTGTTAGGAGGACCAACCAAGAGAAGGGGGGGCTAAATGAGCTTTTAATTCGAAAAGCAATACGTACACGGAGAATCATAACTCACACATCAACTGTTGCCTTTATAGCCGTAGAATCTTCTGTAACCACAGCAACCTGCAGAAGACAGAGCTTGGCTCCAGTCCCAGGCTCCTCTGGTCTTCGGCCGTGTCCTTAGCTGTCATACTGAGCCTTGGTTTCCCCGACTGTAAAGTAAGAATGAAAACATGCTTTACTTTACAGAGCCAGCATGAAGATTAAATGTCTTAAGGGAGATAAAGCACTCTGCATGCCCCCAGTGCTACTGTGATTTACTACTGTCCATAAGAGACTTGAGCACCTCGTGTTCCTGATCATCCAGTCCCAGGTAGTCTGTTGCAGCAATAGCAAACGGACTAAGGACTATTGGTTCCTGGAGTGTTCTAACTGAACTCCATGGGAGGGACAATATGACACATGGTTAATTTTTCCCAACTGCCTTTTAATTCCCTGATAGATTCCCCCCCACCCCCTTTCTCCCTGGTCATACTGCAGGAAGATCCAACAGCTCTCTGTGGTTTTAGTTAGAAACACATACCCCATTTTCAATAGCATGGTTCACATAATTTAAATAATAAAAACTCAGTCTAGGGCTGGAGAGATGGCTTAGTGGTTAAAGCACTTGCCTGCTAAGCCTAAGGATCCAGGTTTGATTCCCTAGTAGCCACATAAGCCAGATGCACATGATGGCACATGCATCTGGAGTTCATTTGCAGTGGGTAGAGACCCTGGTGCGCCCATGCTCTCTCTCCCCCCACCCATCTGACCCCTCAAATAAATAAATAAATAAACATATTTTTTTTTAAAAAAAAAAAAACTTCAGTCTGTAATAAATGAATCACACCCAGCCAAAATAACTTTCTTTCTTTCTTCCCAGGTCAGTTCTCTCTTGTTGGGTATGGTCCACTTTTTCTTTTCTCCATCCCTCCATCTCTGGCTCTTTCAGGGTGACAAATTGGACCAGCTTCATCCTGGTAGCAGAAGGTCAGGTTGTCATTCATGTGGCCCAGCAGTCTACAACGAATCTTAGGGGTCATTCACCTCCCATGCTCTCTCCCTATCCTGTCACTTTAGCCTGCCACAGCCTGTTCCCACATTCAGAACCCTCTGGACAAAAAGGAGAAGCTAATCTTACGTGTCTCCCCACATTCCTGGGAATTTGTAAACACTTGCAACTCACCATGATGTAATCCACAGTGGTCCTGTGAATTTATTAAGCATGTCACATGACAGTCAGATGTCACCTCCTCTGGCTTCAATTAAATAGCCTCCTCATTTGGCCCAAAACTGGGGTCATCACTTTATTCTTCTATGGAAACTAGAACCTCTCACTCTCTCTCTCTCCTTTTCTTTTGACAGAATCTTGCTATGTGTTCCAGGATGGCCTCGAACATCGGGACCCTCCCTCCTCAGGGAGATCATAGGCTGGGATCGCAGCATGCTCCATTATGCCTGACTGCTGTGTTCTTTTCAGGGAATGCCCAACTCTGACAATTTCTACTATTCAACTGGCTTCCTTTATACTGCTTTTAAAAGTAAAATTTAGAATTCTGCTAAGGATAGTAGGGTGAGTTTCTCAAGGCCAGTTTGGTACCTGCCAGAACATTCTGGAGGAGTTGGCTGGCAGATGCTTGATGCTCTATTTTAGAATACCGAGGCAATAATTTATTATCTTAAGCTTTGGGACTTCAGCTTAAAATCTGAGACACAATAAATGCCAATATCTTAATAGATCATGTGTGTTTTGGAAGCTGTATTGGGGTATGCCTAGCTCATGTAACAGACATACCCTGGATGGCAGGAACTTGATATACCAGATATTATTCTTTTTTTAAATTTTTATTAGAGCCAGTGATAGAGAGGGAGGGGGAGAGAACTGACACACCAGGGCCTCAGCCACTGCAATCAGACGCCAGACGCTTGCGCCACCTAGTGGGCATGTGTGACCTTGTACTTGCCTCACCTTTGTGCTTCTGGCTTACGTGGGATATGGACAGAGATTGAACATAGGCACTTAGGCTTCTCAGGCAAGTAATAAACTTAACCACTAAGCTATCTTTCCAGCCCCTAGATGCTATTCTTGCTAAGAGTTCAGTCATCAGAGATGTGAGTCTGGGTCCTGAGTAGTTTCAATACAGCTAGGAGAAAGAGAGAGAGAGAGAGAGAGAGAGAGAGAGAGAGAGAGAGAGAGAGAAGCAGGAGACCAAGTCTGGGGTTTTATAGTGCAGCATGGAGTAGCTCTTCTTTCATACACCTTGGCTATAACTCAGTGACAGAATGACAGATAAAGGGAGGCTGGGAAACACAACCCAATATATATCCAAGAAGAAGAGAACATAGTTCAAGAAACAGATGATCAATGTCTGTCCCAGGGGCTTTAAATGACAAGCCTGTGGAGTTAGAGTGGGAAAGTGCCAGCTCTGGAGGGCACAGTAGAGATGATTTAGTCCAGGAACTTTCAAACTGGGTAAGTACCACGTGCCCCCATAGGGAGCCCACGTTTGGAGTGGCGTGGTGCTGAAGATACTTTGTAAATTTCTTTTGGTAGTGCTGGGATTAACCCTAAAATCTATGCATTCTATGCAGAATGCTCAACCACTAAGCTATATTCCCAGCCCAAGGTGCTATTTTAAATTGTGACAATCACTGGGTCAGTGACACGAATAACCAGGGGTCAGGAATGTTAGATACCTTGTGATGCATCTGAGTCACACACAGCATTACTAGGCTACTTTATGCTCCAACTGGGGAAGATGCTTATGAGCAGACACACAGGGAGACCTAGGACAAGAAGTGAGCTGCTGGGCTCTGACCCTAGCATCTCACTTCATGTCTGAAGTTTCGAATGAATGAGTTGGGAGTTAATGAACAGATGAAAGAGAGGGTATAGTGATAAACAAAAACTTAAAGTCACAGCATCTTTTCTAGGGCAACGAGTCAAAGCAGGCCTGCTGCTGGATGGGATGTCTGAGTTCGACGTGGTTTTTCATCTCCCTCAGCACATTTTCCCTTGATCATTTGATGTCTCATCACGGAGGTTCATTTCCTTACACGATGAAAATATGCTCTAAGGAACAAGTTGTTTTCCATCCCAAGAAAAATGATCGTCAGCTGCCCGTACCCTCTGTGAGATGTCCCCACGTGACCTCACTGCTTCAGTCCCCAAACATAGCTCTCTAAAGAGCTGCTGGTAGGCGTGAGAAAAATAAATAAAAATGGGGTGACTTAAATGGCTATTCATCATTATTCTGATACTCCAGGAGGAGTCATTTTCTGCTTAATTTCAGGAGGAAGAGGTAATAATTTTTCTTGTACTTCCTTCAGGTTGGCAAAACAAATTCCTAGCTAATGGTCCAACCAGGCAAGAAGTCACTAATGAGTTTCCAGACATTTCAAGGGAGAGCTTCATAAACGATTTCACCAACAACTCAGAGCAGGAGCGAGAGTTATGGGTAAAGAGCTTGCCGTGTAAGCAAAAGCAATGTGAGTTTGGATCCCAGGCACTTATGTAAAAGCCAAGTGTAGTGATATACACCTATAAGTCCAGGACAGGGGAAGCAGGGATTAGGTTAGCTCAAGTGATGTATTAGGATCCAAGGTGTGGCCAAATTTAAAATCAACACTAAGATGCTTATAGTCTGCCTGAGACTATAGTGTGAGTTCCAAGTCAGCCTGGGCTAGAGTGAGACCCTATCTTGAAAAATCAAAACAAAACAAAGATTGATACTGGGAGAGGCTGTATGATTGCTCAAGACAACTCAAAATGATCAAAAAAGGATATTTTCTTTAGAAACACGATGAAGAAGGTAATTATGGGTCAACTTCAAAGGCAGAAAAAGTGAAGGATTACCCTTGCTTCTTTTCCATCTTTTTCTGGGTTTATTATTATTATTAATTTGCTGTCCTAAGTCATTGTAGAATTAGACATTTGGAGGCTTTTAAAAAATATATTTATTTATTTATTTATTTAATAGAGAAAGAGGGAGAGAGAGAGAGAGACAGAGAGAGAATAGGTGTGCCAGGGCATCCATCCACTGCAAATGAACTCCAGATGCATGCACCCCCTTGTGCATCTGGCTTACATGAGTCCTGGGGAATCGGACCTGGGTCCTTTGGCTTTGCGGGCAAATGCCTTAACCACTAAGACATCCCTTCAGCCTGGCTTTTTTTTCTTCTTGTTTTTGGTGTAGGGTCTTGCTCTAGCCCAAGCAAACCTGGAATTCACTATGTAGTCTTTAGGGTGACGTCGAACTCACACTAATCCTCCTACCTCTGCCTTCCGAGTGCTGGGATTAAAGGCATGTGCCACCACGCCTAGCTTGAGTATTCTTATTACTGATCAGATACGATCTCCTTTGTTTTTTTGTCCACATACATGGCTGCAATCATCATTGTGCGGAAGTGACCACCAAACCTGTCTCTACCACAGCCCTTCCTCATGTTCCTGAACCCGCATTGTGGTGGTTTGAATGTAAAATGTCCTCCATAACCTCGTGTGTTTGTGATTAGCCCTCATACTCAAGCCCCAGCTGGTGGCAATTTGGGAGGTGGAGCCTTGCTGGAGGAGGTGTGTCCATACGGATAACCCTTGGGGTTCATTAGTCCTGCCCTACTGGGTGTTAGCCAACCATCTCACTCTTGCTGCTCCACCTGCCGCTGATATGTGACAAGATGTGAAGCTCTGCTCACACCGTGCTTTCCCGCCGTGATGAAACTTCCCCTGGAGACTATAAGCTGGAATAAACCCTCTCCTCCCATCAGCTGCTTTTGGTTGGGTGTTTTTGTCTCAGAAACAAGAAGGTACCTGTCACACACATCTCCAAATGCTGGCTGGGCATCATCTGGGGGTCCTGTCACCATTTGCTGGGTTAGGGTTCTATGAGGCTAGTCAGCACCATACAGCCACCATGCTGATAGTGTCACGTTATCTCCATGACCACTAAGCTCAAGCAAGCCCAGACTGATTTGTTTTCCAACTTCATCCACTCTGGCTTTCTATTGTATGCTTTTTCTTCTCAAATCTTATACTCCATGGTCAGACCACATGGAAGGGTTGTAGATGTACTAGCTAGGCCTGGTTGTTTTTACCATTTCATGCCTCAGTTGACTTTAAAAGAGGAAGTAGTCACAACTACTTCACATGGCCGTGATTAAACCGAGTGTTCATGTTCACTACTGCATGCAGTCCCTGCTCATAATAAGCCCTAAAAGAACGGTAGCCAGCTTCTCATAGTACTGAGAAGCTAAGAATCAAAAGAGAACTTTCACCTACATCTTCATCCTCCACTCCGAATGCATCTGTGATAGTGTCATAATTTTGCTTGCCCTCATTGTCTAAGACCTAACTAAATGACTTGTTCATAGTCTTATCCAACCCAGTCCTTCCAGTTGTGTACTAGTTGCCATGTGCCTTAGCAATTCAAGGTCACCTCTGGCTGGTTCGCCCTCCCTTCCTTGCAACATTAAAATTTTCTCTGTTGGGCTGGAGAGATGGCTTTGCGGTTAAGGCACTTGCCTGCGAAGCCTAAGGGCCAAGGTTCGACTCCCTATAATCCACATAAGCCAGATGCACAAGATGACACATACACACAAGGTCACACATGCACACGAGGTGGCACATGCATCTGGAGTTCGACTAAAGTGGCTAGAGACCCTGGCATGCCAATTCTCTCTCTCTCTATCTCTCTCTTGCTCGCTCTTAAAAAATAATTTTTAAAATTTCCTCTGTAGGAGATTATTCCCCTGAATGTACAAGCATACAATAACATTTACCACCTTATAAAACCAATCTTCCTTCCTTCCTTCCTTCATTTTTTCAGATAGTTTCTCATTGTAGCTGAAGATGACCTTGTCCAGCTGATAAGACTTAGGTTTCGGTTTCCCGTGGCCATGTGACCTTTTACCATTCACCCGGAAGATCCCTATATGTATGAGGTATCAGCCAGCAGCCTTCACACAGCCAATCCCCCTTGACCCATACCCCATACCTTTTCCCACCACTACATGAACGCTTATAAGCCCATTCCCCTAACAAATAAATGAGCTGTCCTCTGACACAGTCTCCCGGGTGTTTCTTCTTGTCATATTCACAGTCACTCGAGACCCTGCTCCGCAGTTGTCTGGATGCCTCCAAGAAATTGATGGGCAGTGGCCCTGGGGTGGCCAGGAACCGCATGACCTTAAACTCTCATCTCCTGCCCCCATTTCTCCAGTGCTGGGATTACAGACATGCAGCCCCATGCGTGACTTATGTAGTGCTGGAGATTGAACCCAGCACCCCACACATGCAGACAAGCACTCTACCAACTGAGCCACACGGCCAGGCCTACATGACTTCTTTTGACACTCTATACCCTTCCATCTATTACCCCATGTATCTGCTTTCTATGAGAGCAAATCTCAAAAAATTTAATTTCATTATCAACTTTTTTTTTCCAACTCTCAGAATCCATTCTTCTGAAGCAGAAAGATGCTGTGATTCCCACAGTGCCAAAACCTAATAATTCTTGTTTTATTCTTTATCTGCTTCCTGGGGCATCTCTTGATTTGTTCTCCTTTTATCTCCGTCATCCTTCTCTTTACCACCCTTTTTCCCTTCAAAGGGTGGGACCATCCAGGACCTCAGCCTTGTTTCCTCTTCTCCCTACTCCCTCTCCCTGGTTTCTCTCTTCCCTTTGTCTCCTTCTCAATCAACATTTATCTTTCAAAACTTTTTATTTATTTATTTATTTGAGAGATAGAGAAAGAGGCAGATAGAGAATGGGCATGCCAGGGCCTTTAGCCACTGCAAACAAACACCAGACACACGTGCCACCTTCTGCATCTGGCTTATGTGGGTCCTGAGGAATAAAACTTGGGTCCTCTGGCTTTGCAGGCCTCAACTGCTGAGCCGTCTCTCCAGCCCATCATTCATCTTTTAAGGGGCCCTCACCAGTTTCATGACTTTAAAAATTTATTTATTTATTTATTTATTTATTTATTTATTTATTTGCAAGCAGAGAGAAAGAGAGAGCGAGGAGACAGAGAGAGAGAGAGAGAGGGAGAGAGAGAGAGAGAGAGAGGGTTGCCAGGGCCTCTAGCTACTGCAAATGAACTCCAGGCACACGTGCCACTTGTGCATCTGGCTTACGTACTGCATGGCTTCTTGTCTATTCAAGCACCGTTTGTTTTTCCTTCAGATAGCCTCTCTTCTAACTACTTTTTAGAGAATAGTAACCCTATCTACATTTTACTTCATAGCTATTCCTTTTACCCCATTTTTTTCCCATAGGCATATTAACACATGACAAGATACATATTGTGTATTTTTTTTTTTATTAAAAAGAGAGAGAGAGAGTGAATGGGCATGCCAGGGCTTCAGCCACTGCTAACAAGCTCCAGGTGTGTGCACCCCCTTGTGTGCATGTGCGACATTGTGCGCTTGGGTCACTGGGTGTCTGGCTTATGTGGGACCTGGAGAGTCATACATGAGTCCTTAGGCTTCGCAGGCAAGGGCCTTAACCACAAAGTCATCTCTCCAGCCCATATTGTGTATTTTTGACATCTCTCTCCCAACTAAAATAAAAGAATGGAGAAAGGGACTTTGTTTTGTTCACTGTCACAGCCTTGGGACTTACAACGCTCCCTCCACACTTGTGTGGATGAAGACTGTGTATGTCCATTAAAACTCAGATTATATGCCACTTCCTAAAGGAGGCTTTTTCTGATCCTACATCCCCTGGGTGCTAGGCTGGGTTGGCTGCTCCCCAGCACCCTGCATCCAGAGCTTTGCAACTGTGCAATGGTCTAAGGCTTTTCTAGGCATGGACTGGGCTTCCCCACCACCTTATACTCCTGGTACCCGTCACAACAATTTTGACATAGACATGCCCAGGGATGGGCCCAGATAACACACTTTATCTGTCAAACATCCACCTAAGAGTCATTCTTTTTATTATTATTATTATTTTTATTAACAACTTCCATAATTATAAACAATATCCCATGGTAGTGCCCTCCCTCCCCCCACTTTCCCCTTTGAAACTCCATTCTCCATCATATCCCCTCCCCCTCTCAATCAGTCTCTCTTTTATTTTGATGTCATGATCTTTTCCTCCCATTATGATGGTCTTGTGTAGGCAGTGTCAGGCACTGTGAGCTCATGGATATCCAGGCCATTTAGTGTCTGGTGGGAGCACATTGTAAGGAGTCCTATGCTTTCCTTTGGCTCTTACATTCTTTCCGCCACCTCTTCTGCAATGAACCCTGATCATTGGAAGGTGTGATAGAGATATTTCAGAGCTGAGCACTCCTGTCACTTCTTCCCAGCACCATGATGCCTTCTGAGTCATAAGAGTCATTCTTTAGCTTTATAATGATAGTCAACACACTGGACTTGTCTGGAGCTGCTGGTTCTCATTTTGTTCACTGTCATGGTTTTGTTCACCTTCATCTATTGAGCATACTTCCCCGGTTCCTATTTCCTCTGTGCTCCCAAAATAGCAATATGCTTTTCTCTGGTTGATGTTGGTTGTCAATACAAAACAGTGAAGTCCTCAAGCTCACTCACTGAGCGCTCTGGGCTCAGGTGGGACCAGGAGGACTCTGGGGATCTTCGGCAGCCAGAAACCAGCAGCGTCAGCATCAAATGAGATGACATCAAGGGAACAACCAAACACCCTCCAAGGACAGGAGTGACAAGGGCCACTGTGATAGGCAGTTTCTGGTCCTGTGCTTTGAGATCTGTCACTGGTACCCTCATCATACAGGAATCTGTTTCTCCCATGATCTGCATTAGCATTTTATTTTATTATTTTATTTTTCTTTGTGTGTATGTAGTATGTGGGGTGTGTGTGTGCATATGGTGCATGCACATGTATGTGCTGATGAGGCATCTGGTGTGCTAGCATGCTGGCAGGAACACCCTGGTCTCTGCTTCCCCCAGAACTGGGGTTACAGATATACAGGGCCATGTCAAGCTGTTTCAGTGGGTGCTGGAAATTTGAACTCCAGTGGTCCCAGGACCCTTCGGGCCCTCATGCTTGAGCAGGAAGCATACTTAATTGCTGAGCCATCTCTCCAGCCCTGCATATTAATGACATTTCTCTAATAATACAAAACTCTAGAACATACTGTACAAAAAACCCACTGAAACATGTATGGGAATGAAATAAAGTTTCTTTAGTTTTGAATCCTCTACCTGTCTGTGCAAAGAAAATAAAATTTATCTCTCCAATAAGATAGATTTCCTTTGTCTAAAAAAGTTTTCATTGTTATGAAAAAAAAATCAGCTATAGTAGAAGTTGACAAATTATTTTGGCCTTTTTGAGACCAGACTTATTTTTCTAGATATGATAAAAGGGAGACAGAGAGGGCAAGCAAAAGAGAGCTCTGAAGAAATCTTTTTGGTATTGTGAGAATCTAATATTCCAATCATTTTAATATGTCATATATATAAAGTTGAGGGTTTAAAATTGAGGGTTTCTGGGCTTAAAACTGATGAATCATGCTGTGTCACTGGCCCAGAGAGGAAGATCAGAAAGAATTGAAAACAGCTGGAAGAAGAGGGCTCTGTACAGTAACATTGTACTCCAATTCCAGAACCTCCCAGAACGGACACAGGGAAGATGAAACCAGAAGCTTGATTGGCTAGGGGGTTTCAGGAGGCTCATTTGAAGCATTTTGCTCCCAAATGTTTTTTTTTTTTTTTAACTCTTTCTTGGCCAAGCCTAAGGCCATATTTAGAGCATAAAAGTCAAAAGGAAATCTCGAGACAGTCTTTTTAAAAAATAGATTACTGTTTAAGAATCAGGACCATGAATGAACTAGCACCCTGTATTATCTTTCGGTATGTTTTGCTTCAGCTGTATTTAAAGTTTCCCCTTGTTGCATGGTGGAGAAAAGTTTGGCATCATAGACATTTTCCTTGTTTTTAGTCAGGTCAGCATCCAACTGTGAGGGCAGGATCGGTACCCGCAATGATCAACTGTCTTCATAAGGTAGTCTTTAGAGAGGAGTTAGTCACAATAACAGGAAACTGGCTGATACTCAAAGCTCATCAGTAAAGCCTCTGACTGAGCCACCACCTCCCCGAGGAGTCACCATCATCCCCTTCAAGGCTTCCTGACTTCGTCCCGTGGAACGTGCTCCTGTGAGGGGCAGGGCTTGGAGCCACGTCTCAGGACTAGCAGACCTTGTGTGCTGCATGCCACACGTTGTGTGACATTGTGTGACCTTGAATAAGCGTCCTCATCAGGAAGGCTAATTCTGAGGGTAAATGAGTTACTACTTGTGGAACATTTGGAAGAGTGCCTGGCACAGCAAGAACGACGTGTGTGTTCAATAAAATACTTTGGGGAGCCGAATCTAAATACTTACCATTCCTTTGTGGGGGAATGGTTTTAACCTTGGCTGGACTGGAACTCGCTGTGGAGATCAGGCTGGACTTGAACTTGTGATTATCTGCCTGCCTCTGCCTCTCAAGTGCTGAGATTACAGGTGTGCATCACCACAGCAAGCTCCTACTATTCTCTACAGACTTCATTGGTTTTTTTTTTCGAGATAGGGTTTCACTCTAGCTCAGGCTGACCTGAGACTATGTCGTCTCAGGGTGGCCTCGAACTCACGGCGATCCTCCTAACTCTGCCTCCCTAGTTCTGGGATTAAAGGTGTGCGCCGCCACATACAAACTTAAGTTTTTGATTAGCATATCATTCTCCCCAGATGTTCTGTTTTATCAAACCCACCACCCAACCAACCAATTGACCAACCTACTAGCTAATCTGATTCTCATTTACTATCAACTGATTACCAACAAGCCAAACTGTCCTGTCATCTCCATGGCATTCAATCTCCTCCTCTTTGCATGACGTTTGGGCTTGATTCCAGAGCCCTGCCCTCCGCAGCCCTTTCCCAAGTCTAGGCTGCTCAGTTAAAGTTAATGTCTTCTTGGGATTTAGTAGGACAATCAGTGAGAAAAGTTGATTTCTAAGTTCTACAGAGAAGTTAACTTTGTTAATTCTACTGAGTGTTGGGATAGGGAAAGATAAGCCAGGGAAATGGGCCCCGGGGAGTTTAGGGCCAGATGGCCTGAATGTGGCTTCCATCACTTCCAGCTATGTCACCCGGCCTACACTCAGTTGTAAAACTTCAACACAACCACATAGGGGCTATAAAGTTGTTTTCTGGGGAGCCTGTGAAAAAGAAAGGGAATGGGGGCTGGAGGGATGGCTTAGCAGTTAAGGCGTCTGCCTGCAAAACCAAAGGACCCAGATTCAATTCCTCATGACCCACGTTAGCCAGATGCACAAGGGGGCGCATGCATCTGGAGTTTGTTTGCAGTTGCTGGAGGCCCTGGCACGCCCATTCTCTCTCTCTCTCTCCCTCTTTCTCTGTCAAATAAATAAATAAAAGTAAAAAATATATAAAAAAGAAAGGGAATAGTTAACATATGGTACTGTCTCTATTTCCTTGCATTGATTTGTTTAAAAGTAGGATGATGGTGCTTAGAATGTAGCTTAGTGGTAGAGCACTTGCTTAGCACATGCAAGGCCCTGGGTTTGAGTCCTAGCATTGGGAACAAAACAGAAGAAGAACCAGGATGCTGGTTCTGCGCCAGCAGCCTTATGGAGTCTGGATGGCTTGTCTGATGCCCAACGACTCGTTACTTGCTCTGGGGCTGTGCCTAACGCACATCACACATAGCAAGACCTACTTGGGCCTTGGAGTCCAAGCTGCAATCTTACAAAATGCCTTGGGAGCTTGAAGCCATGGAAGTTGGGGCCTCATGATGTGTCACCTGCAGTTCACCTCCAAAACCCTTCCCCAAGGGGAAGATCTCTTCAAGCCATCATGTCTACGATACTGTGCTGGCAAGTCACATGAAGTGGGGGTCATTTCAGTGATTGTTGAATTTGCGTTCAATTTTCAGAAATGCAAATAACACTTCCCTCACTAGAAATGTTCATTAATTAACAAAGATAGTAAAAAATTTTAAAGTTAGTGGTAGAAAGAGGAAAATGAAATATCCTACCTCTAGTAGAAAACTATTGCCTTCTCACTGTGCAACTGTCTTCCTGCTGAACCTGCATGGGGTGGAATGGGTGGCTGGGGAGAAAAGCCGCATCCAGTAGGGCATAGAATGGGCAGTACCCTCTTCATTTTGATGTTATAATTAGCCTACTTTGATTTTCTTTTAAGACTGAGGATAAATTTACATGTTATTTAGTCTGAGAAAAGGATGAGTTCTTATATTTAAAGGTGACCCTGGGAATATTTTTATCTTTGAGAATACAGACTTGACAAGGAAGAAACAGATGTAAGCAAGCTCTGGTGCCACCTTCCAGCATCCTATAGTCACCCCTAAGGGAAGAGATGAAGGCTACAGCTTTCAACATCCTGGACCACGCCCGGCCTGGTCAACCTTACTGGCGGGTCATGACCTGCCAGTGTGAGGGTTCCTGGGGAGTGGGGTCAGCCTTCATTGGGCAGAAGATACAAGTCTTCCCACAGGTCCTGGCAGCCAAGACATTGATAATGGGTCCTATTTTCCCAAGCTGTGGCCAGGTGCCAAGGACACCAGCCCCCTTCTTTGTGGGGCCTCCTGAACAGATTCACAGAACTCATCTATAGCTGCTGGGATTCGGGGGTGGGGCTGCTCATCACCCACCACCTGTCCTTTCACTACAAGCTTTACACTGCTCGATAACCTCTCAACCGTCACTTTTAAAAAGTAGTGCTTTGGGCTGGAGAGATGGCTTAGTGCTTAAGCGCTTGCCTGTGAAGCCTAAGGACCCCGGTTAGAGGCTTGATTCCCCAGGACCCACATTAGCAGGATGCACAAGAGGGCGCTTGCATCTGGAGTTCGTTTGCAGTGGCCAGAGGCCCTGGCACACCCATTCTTTCTCTCTCTATCTGCCTCTTTCTCTCTGTCTGTCACTCTCAAATAAGTAAAAAATTTAAAAAAAATTTAAAAAAATAGTGCTTAAATTGAAAGTACTGCATTACAATCAAATGTACCATCCTTCTTTTAACTTAAGACCTATAGTTTAGAAGATCCTTTGTAGACTAAAGAAAGAAAATCTACGCGAATGTGATATTTACTTAAAGAACTTTGGAACACAGTGAGGGTCCTGTAACCCTGACCCATATAACCTCAGGTGACATTTTTTAATTTTTTATTTTTATGTATTCATGAGAGAGAGAGAGAGAGAGAGAGAGAGAGAGAGAGAGAGAGAGAATGGGCAAGCCAGGGTGTCCAGCCACTGCAAACCAACTCCAGATGCATGCACCACCTTGTGCATCTGGCTTATGTGGGACCTGGAGAATTGAACCTGAGTCCTTAGATTTCACAGGCAAGTGTCTTAACTGCTACAGCCATCTCTCCAGCCTGATATATACCTTTTAAATATTTTATTATTTATTTATTTATTTATTTATTTATTTATTTGACAGAGAAAGAGGGGGAGAGAGAGAGAGAGAGGGAGAGATAATGGGCATGCCAGGGCCTGTAGCCGATGCAAAAGAACTCCAGACGCATGGGCCCCCTTGTGCATCTGGCTAACGTGGGTCCTAGGGAATCGAGCATGGGTCCTCAGGCTTTGCAGGCAAACGCCTTAACCTGCTAAGCCATCCCTCAGCCCCCAATATATATTTTTTAAAACAGGCTTTGATGACCAAGAACATCTGAAATAGGTTCACTAACAAGTGTGTGCATGTGATTATTCTAACTTGAAAGAATGAGCAAAGACCTTACCCTCGTGATGGTCCTCGGCTGCCTGTCTGCATACAGTGCTCATCTGCTTTAGTGGCACTGAAAGGATGATGTAGGAGTGACTAAGTGAAGAACAGAGTTAGGCTTGGGACCAGATGAAGAGTGTTTGCTTGATTAGGTGCCAAAGTTCCTTGAGAACAGGGTCCATACCTGTCTGGTTTATTTATTCATTAAATTTTTTTTATTTACTTGTAGCAGGAGAGAAAGAGAGAGAGAAAGGGAGGGAGGGAGAGAGAGAGAGAGAGAGAATGAATGAGAGAGTGGGTGTGCCAGGTCTTTCAGCCTCTGCAAACAAACACTGGATGCATATGCCACTTTGTGCATCCAGCTTTATGTGGGAACTGGGGAATCAAACCCAGGTTGTTAGGCTTTACAGGCAAGTGCCTTAACCACTAAGAAATCTCTCCAGCCCCTTACTTACTATTTTCATATATTTATTGAGAACTTAGTATCTGCAAGGCATACAGAACACAAGCATATCTATTGAACAAGACAGTCTTCACAGAAGTGATGGGCATTCAAATACATAATGCTAGCAAAGGAGTATATGCCTTTGCAGAAAACATAAAATCATGAATCCATGCTGATATTAAGAAACCATTAAAGGACTGGAGAGATGGCTTAGCAGTTAAGGCATTTGCCTGCAAAGCCAAAGGATCCTGGTTTGACTCTCCAGGACCCATGTAAACCAGATGCACAAGGGGGTGTGTGCGTCGTTTGCAGTGGCTAGAAGCCCTGGTGTGCCCATTCTCTCTCTCTCCCTTTGCCTCTTTCTCTCTTTCAAATAAATAAATAAACAAATTAATTAAAAAAAGAAACCATTAAACTGAAAAGCTGGGCGTGGTGGTGCACGCCTTTAATCCCAGCATTTGGGGGCCAGAGGTAGGAGAACTTCCGTGAGTTTGAGGCCACCCTGAGACTACATAGTGAATTCCTGGGCTAGAGCAAGACCCTATGTAGAAAAACCAAAAAGAAAAAGGAAGAAAGAAAGAAAGAAAGGAAGGAAGGAAGGAAGGAAGGAAGAAGAAAGAAAGGAATCCATTAAACTGTGTTTTCAAAGTTGATCTACATTGTCAACGACTGGATTTAGGATCACCTGGGAGACTGGTTAAACTCACCCATCTGTGACTGTGTTTCTTGAGAGGATTAAAGGAAGGGAGAAGACTCACTGTGGATATGGGGGGTACTATCCCCACGGGCAGGGAGCCTGGATTTAAGGAAAGGGAAAAAGAAGAAAGTCAGTTGAGCATCAGTCCCCTTTGCTCCCTGACCCACCATGATGGGTACTGCCGCCACATGTCCTCCTTGCCGTGATGAACTGAGCCCTCTGAAACCATGCACAAAATAAACGCTCCTACTTTATTATGTTTATGTTAGATATATTGTCGCAATATATGAGAAAAGTAGCTAATACACATAGTCCTGATGATGTAGTTCCCAGGAAACATTTATTAGCTTCAATGGAGGAGGCAGCAACCTTCTACTGAAGAACCTGTCGGGCTTCATATTTGTCAAGATGTCAAAGGCAAGGCCATCAGTACTGAGACAAACTGCGGCTGCATGACACTTGATGGCACGAGATGATCTCATCAGCCCCTCTGTGATATTTATGTCAAAGATCTGTGGCCTCAGAATGCTATCCCAAGGAAGTACCAGCCAAACCTCGTCTGAGGGGGTCCTACATGAAAAATGACCTGGAAGTGTTCAAAGATGCATCGGCAGTGCGGACGGCACGGGAAGACTGAGGAACTGCTGCTCCTGGAAGAGTCATGCCAAAGAAAACTAGAACGGGATTCTGGGCGCGCCCGTTCAGTTTGAAGAAACTTGAATGGAATGTAAGGATTAGGTCACAGTAATTCCTTTCTCTAGTCTTACACGTATCAACTGCTTTGATGTTCACAACAACCCCACGAGGAAGGATTGACTTACAGATGAAGAATCTGAGCTTTATGGAGTTTAAGTAATTTGCCCCAGCTAGGAGGAAGCAAGAGCTGCGTGGATTTCCAGGTGCTGGGCCCTCATCACTGCACCACACTGCCTTCAAACAGACAGACAAGCAAGCAAGCACATTGTTTAGCTATATTGTGACTCAGGGTGACTTGTGCTGATAGAGGAAAGCACAGTGGGGAGTGCTGCAGGCAGGACTTTGACCTAGAAGAGAGGTTAGGCGGGCAGATGGAGGCGCCTAGGACATCGTTCCTGTCGCTCACGAGTCAACCAGAGGAGGACCACCGTACGTCTTAGTGCCGGCCTTGCCCACCGCTCAGCTCACTGTCACGCGATATGCAGAGAGACATTATTGATGTCCCGTGCTGGGAAATGGAAATGAACTCAGCACACGAGGGACCAAGAGTAAGGTGGAATCTTGCCCTCGCTGATGCCTCATTCAAGAAAGGGGCCAGAGCTTGTGCATACATCCCAGACTTCCTGTGAACCGAGCCCAGAGTCTTTGGGGTCAAGGATGCAGATGGCTTGTTCTGGAGCAGCCGTAGTCCTGGGAGGGAGAAGCAAGGGAGGGCACATCGGCGTTGTCCTGAAGGGTGCCGAGGTGGGAGACCACCCAGGGAAAAGAGCCATGAGGGTGGGTAACGGACACCGCACTCAGCTCCCAGAACTGACCACATGCCCACCTTACGTGCTATTTATCTCCAGCAGGATGCTCAGTCCTTGCAGAAGTAAAGTCCCGAGGTGCTGCATTGCTGCGAATTTGTGCGTTTAATAAAGCCCGACTCGCTCCAGCCCTCTGCTCGTGAGCACAGCAAAATCAGGCAGTGTGCAGTTCTGCTTTCCTTATGGCGTTTCCACATTGCTATTCACGAGAAACCAGAAAGTGCTCTGCTTTGACTCCTTCAAGGAACTCTCGCTGCTGCTTTGAATCTGGAAAGAGTTTTGGAAGGTTTGTTCTTGGCAGTGATTCATAGCTTTTCTTTCTGCCGGAAGGATCACGAGTCTCTCACTTTAAAATTCCCATTTGTTTTTCATTTTTTTTTTGTATGATTCATTTTCTTTCATCTTGATGTGCCCCTCACCCACAAATTGCCTGTAGGTTATCATGCCCTGATATGACTTTCTTTCTTAAAGAAACATAAACCAAGTTTTAAATTATTTTTACTTTTGAGAGAGAGAGAGAGGAGACAGGGAGAGAATGGGCCCACCAGGACTTTTAGCCTGCTGGAACAAACTCCAGATTCACACACCCCCTTGTGGTGCATGTGTGACATTACATGCTCGGGCTACTGTGCATTTGGCTACGTGGGCCCTGGAGATCTGAACATGAGTTCTTAGGCTTCACAGGCAAGCCTGTTAACTGCTAAGCCATCTCTCCAGCCTGACATAAACCATTTTTAAAGAAACATAAACTGTGTCTGTGGTTGCTGATGTGTGAAATAATGTCTGTCTGTAGGTAGAAAATATGGCTTTAAATACCCATGATATGTTGGTGGCAACAAAATTCATGTTCCCCCAGTCAGCCTGTCCTAGAGCTCCAGGCTTGTATATCAAAGTGGCCACTGAAAATTCTGCTGTGGTGACTAATCAGCTTCTGAACTTCATTTAGCCAACACTACACTGGACGATCCACCCCACCCAGGCCCTTCTACACAGTGTTCTGCACCTTGGACACTGACATCTCTCCACAGTCAGTTACTTGGACCAAAAGTCTCTGCTCGACCATTCTTGGTTCTTCTCACACTTTTCACATTGAGCCCTTCACACATTCCAAATCCTTTCCCATCACGTACGTCTGCAGGCTTTTCTCATGCCTGCCCTGTGACTCTGTAGTCTGGGTGTATGGTCAACTCCCCTGAAATCAGGTAGTAAGCTCCCACCCACCCAGCCTCTTGATGAATGTTCCTCTCAAATTGTGAGTTAAATGATATCAGCCTATGTTATGACCCCCCAAACATGTGCTTTCTGTTTCAGACTGACTTTTCTCATCTCTAACCTGAGCCCAGTTTTGTCGATTTCATGATTCTGTCAATGAAAAATACTAGATCTGCCAGTAATGTAAGCAGGCTTTGGGGACAGTTGATAAAGGGAGATTGCTGTAGCTACAAAACACCTGACCCAAAGCCACTGATGGGAGGGAAGAGTTTATTTGGGTTTATGAAGAGCCCAAACCAAAGTAACGCCACGATAGACTTTACATATATTTAATAGGCCTAAGTTTCTGTTTCCCTGCAGGGCCCAAGTTACTGACACAGCACTTTGTAGTTACTGGGAAAAACAGCCACAAAACTGCTCAGTACCCAAAATAATCCCTGTAATGGGCCAATCAAAAAGGACCAAGTAAATGCTATACATTCTTGTGGCTCCTGTGGCTATAGATAAGTTTGCTTAATGGTCCTCAGCTACTGTGTAACCAATCAGCTTATAGCATGCATACTCTTGCTAAATGTCAACCAATCATGTAACTGCTATGTTGGAAGTTCCTCTTTTCTTTATTTGAACCTAATAAAAGCTTCTCCTAGACGCCATTCGGGGCCCTTGGATGAACCCACTGCATTGGTAAAGTCTGGAGCCTGAGCTTAAGCCCAAAATAAAGTTCTTTGCTATTGCATATGTGTCCTACTCTCTTGGTGGTCTTTGGGGACTTCGTGATCTGGGCATAACAGCTTATAGTATTGAAGGGCAGCCTTATCATGCCAAGGGAAAGCATGGCATGAACAGAGGCTGGACATCACCTCTGTGTCTCAAACAACAGGACAGTGAGCTGAGCTCTGGGAAGGGGGCGCTGGCTAGAACACCCTAGAAACATGCCTCCACCAGCAAGGTTCCACATCCCAAATTGCCATGAGCTGGGGACCAAGCACTCAAAACCCATGGGGGACATCTTATCCAAACCACCACAAGGCCCGTATCATTTACTTTCTTGCTGCTGGGTTTATTTCTGTCAGAAGTTAGGGTTCACCATGGTGGGGGGGGGGCATAGCAGCAGAAACCTGAGGAAGCTGGTGACATCCAGTGCACAGTGAAGAAGCGGAGAGTGACGAGTGTCACTGTTCAGCTTGGGGACCCCAGCCCATGAAATGGTATCTCCCACAGTGAGGATGACCCAATCTAGAAAATCCCTCACAGACATTCCCAGAGATTTGTTTCCATGATGACTCTAAATCCTGTCAAGTTGACAACCAGAGATTAGCCATCACCAGACCCATATCCCCCTTGCTTAAAGATGTAAAAGTCACAAATTGAGCTACTATTTGACAAAATGTTAGCTCTTCAAACCTTGACAAGTTTGCCTTCATGGACAACAGCAAGATAGTAAAGCAATTATTTTTAATTTAACTGGAAGTTGACACAGTGTCAAGGATGGTTGTGTTTAATGACTTTGCATGCCCAGGTACTCTGTTGAGTGAATACCCAATGAGGGTATATATTGTATAGAAGACTATTCCATAACACTTTGTTTTCTTGATGTTAATTTTAGCAAAACCATCAAGTTTATTGATAAAATCAAATTTCCCATGCAATTTGTGTTGTACTGATAGCAAAGCTGAAGTTGTCTTTTGTGAAAGGTCAGGTGCTGAGTATTTGAGGTGATATGGAATGCAGTTGAAATAGGAAACAAACTAGCGAGGGAGCAGGAGAGATGAGCCGATTTCATCCCGGCATAATTTTATTTATAAAAGCAGGCAGCAGACTGCACTTGTTCTGCACACCACCGTTTGTGTATTCCTTGGCTGAAGGGTTAGAAAATAGAATGGGATTATATACAAGGCACACAAATTGGAATGCATTTCAATGCAGACATAATTAAAAATAAACCTAAAAAGAAACAAACCCTTATTTTTCATATGTTTAAGTAGATTTTTCTTATAAAATATTCAAAGCTATTAAATTGAAGAAAAAAAATCGAAATATGACTAACAAATGTTAAGTAAATTTATTTCACTAAAAGCTGAAATTTTGAATTTTGTTCTGGAAATGTAATATGTCTTACTATTTGTACAAAAGGAGGAACTATTCAGGGGGGGGAAAAGAATCAGCAAGAGAGAAGAGGGAGGTCAGAGAAGGGCAGTGGGGGAGTATAGAAGAGCAAAGTATAGTGATATATATATATTCATATATATACATATATATGAAACTCATTTTGTATGCCATCCGAAAATGAATAAAAGTTGAAACAAGGAAGCTGTTGGCAACTTAGCAATCGCTGTCCCTCTAATTGCCAATAAGGAGGAGCAAGTAACCACCAGGCACAGGAAGAAACTGAAGCATATGCAGAAACTTTGAAGCGCTCTCTGGAGAGGCTCACGTCACAGAATGCTGTCTAGGAGCCGCCTGCCTCCGCTGGCAATGCAGCACGGATCATCGACAGCCCCGGGATGGCAAATTCTAGCACAGCAAGCATCAAGACAGGGATGCTGGGAAGTGCAGGGGAATGATGCTTAGTTTTCTCAGAGTCTCATGTTCTCTGAGAGGAGGGATTTGACAGCTTAAATGAACTTAGCTTTTTCTTTTTCCCCCAAAGCATTTCTGCAAGTCAGATCCTCCTCACACTCCAAAGCCCTGGCCTCCTCTGAGGTTGGCAGAGCAAACCCAGAAGGCTTGGAGAGCACTTGGCCCCAGTTCAGCATGTAAGGACTGCACACTGAAGTCCGCCCACACTGTTCACCAGCAAGTTCCCACCTGACAGTGACGTGGGAAGGCGAGACCCTGGGCAAGGAGCTACTGGTGAGAGCCACGTGCAGCTGTGACACGTGGACAGAGCACTCCAGGGGCAAGAAGGAAACTAAAGTGTCCCTCTGAAACATGGAGTGGAGGCACTGATTCCAAAAACATGCTTAGTTATTTGGAATAATAATTAATATTCCATATGAATAAGGTTCTTTTTTAAAAACCATATTTTTATTTATTTATTTGACAGAGAGAGAGAGAGAGAGAGAGAGAGAGAGAGAGAGAGAGAAAATGGGTGTGCCAGAGCCTCCAGCCGCTGCAAACGAGCTCCAGACACATGTGCCACCTTGTGCATCTGGCTAATCTGGGTCCTGGGGAATCGAACCTGGGTCCTTTGGCTTTGCAGGCAAATGCCTTAACTGCTAAGCCATCCCTTCAGCCCACATAAACAATGTGGGCTAACTCCACAATGCATGACCCATATACCTCAACAAGGAGGGGCCAAGGGGAGGGGGTAGGTCACGGATGAGCCTAATAATGGTACCAAACTGACTGTATTTGCTGAATACAAAACTAACTAATAAAGAAGAAAAGAAGAAAAAAAAAGATTATTAGAGGTAGTGAGCTCCCTGCTACTGTCAAGTACTGAGCCAGGTTCAGGATGGCCAGGACAGGATGGTGGGTCTAAGTGACCTTTGAGATCTCTTCTAACTATGAGATTTCTAGAGCATGAGATGAAATGATGCAGAAAACAAAAGACAGAGAGATAGAGACAGAAATAGAAGAAAAGAAGGAAGGAAAGGTAGTCAATGAAGACACAGGTAGAGGGGCATGCTGGAGCCATTTCATGCTGGTTTGCCGGAGGCCGTTGTTAGCACTTAGGGAATTTGGAGACAGATGGTTAAATCATTGGTAGCTTGCAATTTACTATCATGGGAATATTTATATCTCGAAATTGACAAGCACCACACAATTATGGTTTTCCTTTTCTAGGAGAGATGGCTTACCAGTACATCCTGACTACATAGTGGGTTTAGATACTGATCATTTTAACTAGGATTTGTAAAACTAACTTGAGGGCTAGAGGGGTGACTCAGTGGGCAAGAGCACTTCTCATACAAGCATGAGGGCTTGAGCCCATCTGGTTCAATTCCCCAGAATCCACATAAACAGTGGAACATGGCCATGGCCATCCATAATCCTTGTCCTCTGGGAAACAGAGGCCAGAGAACCTCAGGAGCTCACAAAAGCAGCGAGCTCTGGAATCAGTGAGAGACTCCGAGTGGTGGTTTGAATTAGGGGTCCCCAGTAAACTCAGCTGTTTTCAATGCTTGGTTCCCCGCTGGTGGCATTTTGGGAGGTGGAGCCTTGCTAAAAGAGGTGTGTTGTTGGGGGTGGGCTTAGGGGTGTTATAGCCCACTCCCCTTTGCTAGAGTTCAGCTCGCTCTGCTGCTGCTGTGTTGGTCACCTGATGCTGGCAAGAAGGTGATGTCCAGCCTCTGCTCTGCCAGCTTTCCTCTGCCATCATGAGCTTCCCCTCCAGACTGCAAGTGAAAATGAATCCTTCTGTTGGCTGCTTTTTAAAGTATTTTATTTTTATTTATTAGACAGAGGGAGAGAGAGAAACAGATAGAGAATGGATGCACCAGGGCCTCCAGTCACTGCAAACCAACTCCAGATGCATGCACCACCTTGTGCTTCTGGTTTACGTGGGTCCTGGGGAATCCAACGTAGGTCCTTTGGCATTGCAGGCAAACGCCTTAACCACTGAGCCATCTCTCCAGCCCTGTCGGCTGCTTTGGTTGGGTGCTTTATATCCCAGCAGTAATAAGGAAAGTGCGACAGTCCATCTCAAGGAAACACACAGATGAAGGATGGAAGGGGCACCTGATGCTTTCTTCTGGCCTTTGCACTTAGGAGCATAGATACACACATATGCATGTACGTATGTGCATACCAAATTGCATACCTACACACACATATGCCAAAAAAAAAAAAACACTCCACAAAAAACTAATGACTTCCTTTTTTTTTTTTTTTCCTAGCAGAATACAGGTTCTGTGTGGCTAATAAGGCTGACAGGAGCACAGAAGAATCAGGATCAGAAAATAAAAAGAGACCAGGCGATACAGAGGGGTCAAAAATCATGCCACAGGGACAGTGCAGGGAGGTCTCCCCTTGGCTGTCCTCAGTGCCACTGTCTCTGTCACTTGCCTTTCTGCTGGCTCTGGCTGTCGATCTTGGCTATGGCTCAACCATAGGAATGAACTCCGTGACTCTGTCTGTATAACACAAGCCTCAGACTCAAAGCCTTAGGAAGACATGCCCAGCTGGTCATATTGGTAGGTGCCAGCACCTTAACTTCCAAAAGTGTGGGTAGGGCTGGAGAGATTGCTTAGTGGTTAAGGCACTTGCCTGCAAAGCCAAAGGATCCCAGTTTGACTCTCCAGGACCCACGAAGCCAGATGCACAAGGGGGCGCATGCATCTGGAGTTTGTTTGCAGTGGTTGGAGGCCCTGGCACACCCATTCTTTCTCTCTCTCTTTCTCTCTGCCTCTTTCTGTAAAAAAAAATTTTTTTTTAAAAGAGAATTTTAAAAAAGGAAAAAAAGTGTGGGTAAAAACCGGTATCAAGTGTTTTCAGGACCTGTTCCAGAAGATGGGCTCTGTGTCCCACCAAAGCCCACATTGTGGATAATTTCTAAGCATAGAAAAAAAAATTCTACTGTGCCACATGCATCCAGTGTGACTTATTCTATTTTTTTTTCGAGGTAGGGTCTCACTCTAGCTCAGGCTGACCTGGAAATCACTCTGTAGTCTCAGGGTGGCCTCCAACTCCTGGCGATCCTCCTAGCTCTGCCTCCCAAGTACTGGGATTAAAGGCGTGCGCCACCACGCCTGGCCAGTGTGGCTTGTCCTTCCACAGGCTGGACAGCCCAGCTGTGTTCAGTGTACAGTGACAGAAATGTAAAGCATGCGTCCTTCTAATGCAATGAAATCATTCCTCCCACCTTGAAAGATCCTTAACCCCCACCTCCAAAGAAAGACCAACAAACCCCATCGAGTAACTGCCCAGTGCTATTTCTTGGGTTCCCTGGCTGATGCTCACTCTTCCTCTAGTATTTAAGATTCCAAACTGATATCACGTATCCCCTTGGACTAGATCAAGGGGTTGGCACACTCTCTCAGGCTGCCTAATGAATAATTGAGGCTTTGCTGTCCAAACAGTGTTTGTCTAGACTATTCAATTCTGCCACTGTAGCGCAAAAGCATACATAGGCCATATGTAAATGAGTAGGGATGGCTATGTTCCAATAAAATGTTATTTACAAAAGCTCTCAGGAGGCTCTCTCAGGCCCGTAGCCTGAAGTTTGTCAGCTCCTGGGCTGGATTAGAAAGTTTGCTGCTACCCATACACCAGATGTGTAATGACTGGGCGACATCAAGGGGGCGTTGCAGTCAGGTTCGCATTGCTGGCAGAACACACCCGACCAAGAGCAGCTTGTGGGGGACAAAAAAGGAGGGTTTAATTTGGCTGACAGACTTGAGGGGAAGCTCCATGATGGCAGGGAAAACAATGACATGAGAAGAGGGTGGACATCCCCTCCTGGCCAACATTAGGTAGACAATAGCAACAGGAGAGTGTGCCAAACACTGGCAACAGATAGCTGGTTATAACACCCATAAGCCAGCCCCCAACAATACACTGCCTGCAGGAGGCGTTAACTCCCACATCTCCATCAGCTGGGGATCTAGCATTCAGAAGACCTAAGTTTATAGGGGACACCTGAGTCAACCACCACAGGGGGAGAAGAGATATTATTATGGCCACATAATACAGAATATGTGCAGGAAGGAGACATAGGAAGGGTGACTCTGGGATTCATTTTAGAGACCACATGGTCATTGCTACTGTCACAACTGCCTTCTTTGCTGGTCTGCGCCATGTTCCCTACCTGGCAGTCAGCATCTCAAGTGGTTGTGGCTCCATGTCTGATTAGGTAAACCCAACTTTCCATTTGACACTTCCCGTATGGGTGGAGTGGTTGTTTAATAACTTTGTCACAGGGCCTGATTTGATGAGCGGTTCCTCAGGGGCATTCCCTGCACACTTGGTACGTTCTGTTCTACTCTGGGGAGAAATGACCCTGAGTTTTCCTTCATACCTGAAGCATAGAAAGGAAGCTCAGATGGTGGGAAGACGAGTCACAAGTGGACATTAAGGTGGATGTCAGTCCGTGCACCTAGGCTAGCCCAGTAAATGTGGCTGTGAGGCTGATCTGTTTATGTGCAATGTTAGACACCTACTATGTAACTGCCTTATTTGTCTCCACAGTGGGCTGGAATCCTCCCATGTGTTGAGAACACAATGTACTTGTTTTTGCCATCCTAAAACCCACGATAGGGGCTGGAGAGATGGCTTAGTGGTTAAGGCGTTTGCCTGAGAAGCCTAAGGATCCCAGTTCAACTCTGCAGGGCCCACGTAAGCCAGATGCACAAGGGGGCGCAGGTGTCTGGAGTTCGTTTGCAGTGGCTGGAGGCCCTGGCATGCCCATTCTCTCTCTCTCTCTCTCTCTCTCTCTCTCTCTCTCTCTCAGCCTCTTTCTCTCTCTCTCAAATAACCCACTATAGTGCCTGATGAACTGTTAGAATCTTAAATCAACTCAAAGCTTTATGCTATGAGAAGTAAAAATGCAAAAAAAAAAAAAGAGAGAGAAAATAAGTCATGAAAAATGTAACTTGAAGACACGAGAGCACAATAGGGTCTCCTGAGCACATGATGTGTGTAGAAAGCATGTACTATTTGTGGGAGGTGGTGCTTGTGAATAGACCATGACGAGGGACATGGGATTTCCACCTGTGCTTCTCTCTGTTCTTGTGAAGTCCTTGTGACATTGGTTCATAGTCAGAGACAATTTATTGCTCTTGCATCTCCTGGATGACTTACTGAAGAGCTTCAGAGTTTAAATCAGGGCTGGATAGATGGCCTAATGGTTAAGGTGCTTGCCTGCAAAGCCAAAGGGATCAGGTTCGATTCCCCAGGACCCACAT
Source organism: Dipus sagitta (assembly GCA_036346955.1). Lineage (NCBI taxonomy): Eukaryota > Metazoa > Chordata > Mammalia > Rodentia > Dipodidae > Dipus > Dipus sagitta. The sequence continues at coordinate 190,852,680 of CM070771.1, forward strand.
AAGATGCACAAGGTGGCACATGTGTCTGGAGTTCATTTGCAGTAGCTGGAGGCCCTGGCATGCCTGTTCTTTCTTTTCTTTTCTTTTTTAAAAGAATGTATTATTTTTATTTATTAGAGAGTGAGAAAGAGGCAGAGAGCAAGGGGGGAGGGGAGGAACTCCAGATGCATGCACCACCATGTGGGTCCTGGAGAATCAAACCAGGATCCTTTGGCTTTGCAGGCAAGTGCCTTAACCACTAGGCAATCTCTGCAGCCCTATTTTTTTTTTTAAACTTGAAATCAGGAGAACTTTGGAAAATAGTTTGTTTTCTCACACGAATAAGTCCCTTCGCGAGCAGCTGGTGCTATCAGCACTAATAGAAGGTCGTTCCAAGAGGAAGTGGAAAATGTCCCAGATGAGTTGGCTTCTACTGGTGACTGAATTTAATTAAACTAAATTCAAGGTAAAATTATTATTTAGACATTTACTAGGCGTTAGATGTGGTATTAAGCAATATGGAAGATACACAGGTGACTAAGAATGAATCCTGGCCCTTAAATATGACAGGGGCAGCAGGACAGATGGGAGAAGGCAGCTAGGGAGAAGGTGGGGAAGGGTAAGATGGTCAGAGGTAAGAGGTGGTGAAAGGTAGGACAGCCAGGCGAAGATGGTACATGGTGAGATGATGGACGGTGGATGGTGGACCACTAGCAAGAAGATGCCGGACCCTCCACATCCATTCCTGCTGCCATTGCTCTAGGCCAAGAAGCATCCTTAGGCTCATCCTCCATGGGATGTAGTCCTAAAACAACATTGATGCTATTAATTAAAAAATCTTATGTTTTTATTTGCAAGCAGAGAGAGAGAGAGAGAGGGAGAGACAGGGAGAGGATGGGTGCACCAGGACTTCCAGCCACTGCAAGTGAATTACAGACACATGCGTCACTTCACTTTATGCATCTGGCTTTATCTGGGTACTGGGGAACTGAACCCGGATCATTTGGCTTTGCAGGCGTGTGTCTTAACCTCTGAGCCATCTCTCCAGCCCAACATTGATTTTTTTATTGTTATTGATTTTATTCAGCAGGAAACCTTAAATTTATCTTCATCCCCTCACTTGAGTCAGCATTTTCTCACAAGCCAAAAATCCCTAGCTGAAACACTGCTGCTATTCACTTGAAATAAGACAAACCTTTTCTGAGGATTTTCTGAGGATTGAAATAAAATAAAACAGATTTCATCTATTTTTTTCTTAAATATCCTCTAGTAGGAAAAAGAGTAGATGGTGTGCATCTGTCCGGATAGACTCAGATAGAGCACTTAAGAAATACTGTGTTTCACATTCCACATATAGAGAAAACGAGTTGCTTTAAAAAGGAACTGATTTTAAGAGCAGTCAAGGCAATGCAAGAGAGGAAAGGGTCGAATTGGTTTGTGAAGTTACCGCTGAGAGTTGAACTTCAGTGTCTGGAGGTTTGACTTGACTTCCTGGCTAAGTGGCTACTGAGGTCTCAGCTAAGCTGCGTAGCATTGCGGAGCTCAGGTTGCTGGAAAATGGGAAGGAGCTGACGACGGCGATGCTGATGACGAAGTCCATGAGCTGATGTATGTGAAGTTCCTCAGTATTGGTTGTTACTATTAAAGAAACAAAGTTACAGGCTTGGCAATGAAATGATTTTAATGGAAAATTGAAACACAATAGCAGCGGAGAAGAAACAGGAAAAGGAAGTTGACGAGTTTCAGCAAAATGACTCGTGAAGAGTTGATACTGCTATTGGATGTCTCATAATGGTTACGCTTACTACATACTATTTATTGTCTTTGAGACTTAATTGTTTTTAGAATAAAGGTGATGATGATGTCAATAATAACTGTAATAGCCACTGCTCACTGAGTATCTTCAGAGGCCCAGGCTATGTTGTACTTGACACTTACTCTCTGGAACCTTCCAACGGCCATGCTTATTTTACTCAGGAGAAAAACCAATGCTCAGGGATGAAAAAGCTTGATTAAAGCTACAGATTAGAATCCAGGTCTCTCTGGCTTTAATTTTGTTCAAATCATTCTGTTGGCCTAACCAGTTTTCCCTGGTGCACTGAATCAGAGAGTGTGCAATGATCCTTGGATCTCCTTTGAGGAGAAAGGAGATCCAGGGGCCCAGGGCAATGAAATGGCCTGCACGGGGACACACACCTGTGACCTCTAACTCAGGGCTCCTGCCTCTGGAGAACAGTAGCTGTCACCCAGGCTCAGCAGCGCCTTGGGTGTGCAGCCGATTTGAATTTTCCTGCTGTTCTGCAAACAGGCTGTTGGTTTCAGTCCAGAGAATTTCAGGGCAAATTTACCCTTCCGGAGGGAACAGCTGGCATGTACCCTGTGACTCTGTTATCATCGCACACCCTGGGTTTATGGTGGGCTTGCCTCTACCTTCTATTGGCAGTGGAGAAGTTGTTAGTCATGCAGTGAACAAATATGGGAGTTCGCTGAACATCACCCTTAGATTTTGTTTATTAGCAACTGCTGGCATAAATATTATGTGAGATTATCTGGGATGCCACACCAGAACGCTCATAGCAGCCAGTCTTGGTGGAGTGCTCATGACACATGCTAAGATCCTTTAATGCTCACAATTAAATTTATTCTGTGGGTTGGAATAAAGAACTTAATTTAAGTCCCAGTGGTTTAGGGTTGCAGTCCTTGAGTGTCCGTAGAGACGACTAAATAAATCATTTTTTTTAAAAAGTCCAGGATTGTAGTAGGGACTATGAAAAGAGAAAGTGAAGTACTATGGAAACCCAAAGAGTGATGACTTTAAACCTGAATGTCAGATTACACTAAATCCTTCACACTGATCCCTCTTCCTTCTCCTGCTAACCATGGTAATCCAGAACAGCTCAGTGCATGATCCCAGAGCAGTGGGGTATATGCAAGCTAGCAAGGGAGGAACGACATCAGCAAGTTCAAGACCCTTCTCGTGGGCCAGGGGAACTTGGTGGATATTTTAATGAGGAGGACACCTCGGTCCTACTTACTGTCACTGAAAAGACCCTGCTGAGCTGTCTTATTCTAAAGCTATGGTCATTGTTTGCTTGCTTGATGCTGAAACAATACTGCAGATGCTAATAAAACCTGCAGAGACTTGGGAAATAATAAAAGTTTTAGAAAAATCTGAAATGTTATTGAATTTCACTAAAATACAAATGGAACTAGTTCAGTTTCCTCACTGACCCCCTCAATAGACATATTTACACGCTGACTCATGAATGCACTTATTTTATTTATAAGCTTCTGTTTCTTTTATTTTCCTCTATTTACAATAGAAGGAAAGAAAAGTGAGATTTTATTTCATTTTTTTTATTAGAGAGACAGAGAGAGAGAGAGAGAGAGAGAGAGAGAGAGAGAGAGAGAGAGAAAGGGGGAAAGAATTGGTGGGCCAGAGCCTCAGCCACTGCAATTGAACTCCAGACACTTGTGCCACCTAGTGGGCATGTGTGACCTTGCGCTTGCCTCACCTTTGTGCGTCTGGCTAACGAAAGATCGGGAGAGTCTAACATAGGTCCTTAGGCTTTGCAGGCAAGTGCCTTAACCGCTAAGCCATCTCTCCAGCCCAGAAAAGTGAGATATTTTAATTGTAGACAGATGCCTGGCCCTTACAGCTCTGACTTCTCTTTGGGCTTTTGGGTTCTGCTGGCAGGCTGATACCACAGTTTATTTGCTGTGTGATTTGAGGAGGGGCACTATGTGTGAAGGGGCTCTATTTTTTCTCTCCATCTCCCTAAAACCAGATGTTGGACAAAGCCACTGAAATCCACATTAACCTGGGGAATGGTCATTGCTGGATGTGGACTGATTGAATTCAAATGGCAGACAAGTCATAACATGGGTCCTGGGGAATTGAACCTGGGTCCTTTGGCTTTGCAGGCAAATGCCTTAACTGCTAAGCCAGCCCTCAGTCCTACAATTGAAATTTTTCTAATTTTGAGCATTATAATGTTCTTAATGCACACTAAATGTTTTCTTCAAGAATGATAAAAGTCAGCATGCATCTTTGAAATTAAAAATTCATTTCACAGGCTGGAGGAATGGCTTAGTGGCTAAGGCATTTGCCTGCAAAGCCAAAGGACCCAGGTTAGCCAGATGCACAAGGGGGCGCATGCGTCTGGAGTTTGTTTGCAGTGGCTGGAGGCGCTGGCACGCCCATTCTCTCTCTCTGTCTCCCCCTCTTTCTCTGTCAAATGAATGAATAAATAAAATATTTTTAAAAATTCATTTCACAAGGCTTGGGATGTAGCTCAGTGGAAGAGACTTATTTATCATGCATAAGGCTCTGGAATCTGGGTCTAATCCCCAGCACTGTGGGGAAAGGGCTCACCATTGCAAAGGTTGAGGATCATAGCTTTAAACCATTGGATCTTTTCTAGGACTTACAATGTCTAAAATAATTGTACCATATGTGACTACAGAAATTCACTCAGCACACAGCCACATTTTAATTTCTCAAAAGTGACATGATGTAGTAGCTACTATATTAATCAGAGAAGGTAACAACACTTTCATTCTCATTAAAAATCTGTTGACAGGGCTGGAGAGATGGCTTAGCAGTTAAGGCGCTTGCCTACAAAGCCTAAGGACCCATGTTGGACTCTCCAGATCCCACATAAGCCAGACTCACAAAGATGAGGAAAGTGCAAGGTCACACATGCCCACTAGGTGGTGCAAGTGTCTGGAGTTCAATTTCAGTGCCTGAGGCCCTGGCACACCAGTTCTCTCTTTCTCTCTCTCTCTCTCTATCTCTCTCCCTCTTTCTCTCTTAAGAAAAAGAAAATAATCTGTCAACAGCTCTATGGTGGGAGAACTGGAAGATCTTTTGAGCCACAGTTTTCATTAAGATGAGATGGTGTCATCACATAATTCTTAGAAGACTGATTGAGGTTTGTATCAGACAGCTTCAGGTTCGCTGAGATGAACTTCCAGACCAGGCACAGTTATGGAGGAAGGGATTTATTGAAGCTTACAGATCCAGGGGAAGTTCCATAAAAGCAGAGGAAACTGGCCTGCTTTCATAGGCCCAAGCAGAGAGAGAGAGCAGTACAAGCCTAAAGGTCAAAAGCCAGAGCACACTTCAGGAACTCCAGCTAGGCACACTTTGCATATCTTTAGACTGAAATCTGAAACCCACCACCACACCTTAAGATCCACCCAGACATTGCCTCCAGCCAGATGGCTAGAGATGCAAACTACAAACAAATAAACAACTGAATATATTGGGGGCCATCTATTCTATTCAAACCACCACATTCTGCCCCTGGCCCCCAATAGATTTATAACCATCACACATTGTAAATTGTATTCAGTTCAATTTCAAAGGTCCCACAGTCTTGACCAATTTAAGATATGAAGACCTGTAAAATGAAACAAGTTAAACACTTTTAACATATAAAGGCACAGAGTAAACATTTTCAACTGGTATAAGGCACAGCAAGGAGAGACTAAAACAATGCAAACTCAACCACCATCAAACAAACATCAAACTTCTGTAGTTTAAGTTCAATATACCCAGAGACTAACAGTCTCCAGACTTATGCAAACTCAACCACCATCAAACAAACATCAAACTTCTGTAGTTTAAGTTCAATATACCCAGAGACTAACAGTCTCCAGACTTTTCAATTCCGCCCCTCCAGCTGGGCAGAGTAGCCGGGGAACACTTTTATCCCAGGCCAACAGTGTGCTCTATGGTAGCCCTTGCACAGTCCTGGTATATACAAAACATCTTCAGGTCTTCATTGTAAACCATGGTCCATCTTCCAAAGGCTCTTTCAGCCTATCAGGGCATCATGCCCTGCCTCATGTCACATCTCAGCAGCAGCTCCTGGAACCATGTGTAATTTATGACCATTTTTTACATTTTTCAAAGGCTCTTTCAGCCTATCAGGGCATCAGGCCCTACCTCATGCTGCATCTCAGCAGCGGCTCCTGGAAGCATGTGCAATTCACGGCCACTCCATGCATTTTTCATGCTTCTGAAACCAATACCAGGTATGCAGGACACAGCCATATTCTTAATTCAGGGACGAAACAAATCATAGCCTTGAAAAGCAGGTTCTTTCTCCAGTCAACTCTTTCCAAAAGTGTTTGCATTTTTATGATAGTCTTTCCTCAGGCATCCTTTCCATTGTTTTAATGTAAAGCAGTTGGATATCTTCCTTAAGATTGCTAATGTGTTTGACAATAGCAGATTCAGTAACCTAAAACCAGTCTCTGTGCCTGTAATTTTAACTTGCTTGAGGTTTTCCAGCTTAAAATCTTAAATCTCTCAGTCCAATATCTCTAGCCAAGCACATCAGTCCATTACAAATTTAACCTTGATCAAACTCTCTGGGCCTGGGCAGCAGGACGCAGCCAGCCCTTATGCCAGTAGCCCAGTTCCAACAAAGTCCTCTGCAGTCTTTCCTTCCCCTTAGAAAGCTCATAAGCCAAGCCTTGAAGTTCAATATTGTCTACACTTAGAATTCTCAAACTCTCATCATAATAGTCCATAACACTTGGCTTACCACTCCAGACGACATCTTCAGTTGCAAGCACCAAGTCCATGCCTATTCCTCCAAAACAAAGGTTCCAAAAGATCAACATCCACATAGTAAGGTTCATCTCACCCCACTCCCGGTACCAAATTCTGTATCAGACAGCTTCAGGTTCGCTGAGATGAACTTCCAGACCAGGCACAGTTATGGAGGAAGGGATTTATTGAAGCTTACAGATCCAGGGGAAGTTCCATAAAAGCAGAGGAAACTGGCCTGCTTTCATAGGCCCAAGCAGAGAGAGAGAGCAGTACAAGCCTAAAGGTCAAAAGCCAGAGCACACTTCAGGAACTCCAGCTAGGCACACTTTGCATATCTTTAGACTGAAATCTGAAACCCACCACCACACCTTAAGATCCACCCAGACATTGCCTCCAGCCAGATGGCTAGAGATGCAAACTACAAACAAATAAACAACTGAATATATTGGGGGCCATCTATTCTATTCAAACCACCACAAGGTTCAAAGGCATTTCTCTTTTTGTTCTGTCACTGAAGGAGGTACAGGTACACACTAGAGAGGGGTGGCTGTGAGTGGTCCTCTCTTCAGGGGACAGTTTGTATCTGTACCTTTGATTGCACTGAGTAACATGATGCTTCATGAGCCATGTGCAACCAGACATATTGATTCAGCCACACCTCCAAATAGCCTCACCCACCAGATTACTCTGAAACTCAGAAGCTTTGCCCAGGACGTGGGTAAAGCCAGACACCAGAAGTTTGTTGCTTCCTGGCCCAGAGGATCCAGAAGAGGCCCAGAAGAGGAAGAATGGAGAAGCCACCGAAAACCAAGTAACATAGTTTTCTCCTAAAGGAAGGCTTCCGGGTGTGGTCAGAGCCAAGAGGTGGGAGCAGGAGTGAGGGTCTGCCTTCAGAAACCTTCAGGAGTGAGGCTAAAGGCTTGTGATGTAAAGCTCATGGAAAGATGAGGGACAATTTGGGCCTGGACATGTATTTTCATGGCGCTTTTCCCCTTGTGATGAGAAAATAATGTTCTCTGCAGAGTATCTGGAGAATGTAGAAGTGTAAGACCTTTGATAATCACTCAACATTATCATTAGAGACAGCCATTGCTAATGTTTCAAAAATTTCTTTTCATCTCTGGAAGTGGACTCTGGTGCTATTAAATGCTTGCGTTCTGACAACAGTCCTTTCCTTACATAATCACACTAAACTCTAAGTCCTGCTAAGCCTGCAATTTCTTTTTCTTCCCTGTGGCCATTATCCCCTGCTTCCAAGTCAGTTTTCTCAAGGTGTAGATGCCGTTCCAGCTCTTTCTCAGATATAATATCCACTGGTCTCCCTCACAGACTTGCTTAGAGAGCTCTGCAGGGGCTAAAATTTTGCCCTCCATTGTAGCCTTGGGGGGAGTTAGTCTTGTGGCTCAGAGAGTCTTGGCTCTTCGTTTGTGTTGGGGCTGGATGACAGGAATCTATTTCTATCTTTCTGCCTGCAAAGCAATCTCATAGAAATACTGGTATATGAGAGCTTAAGTCAGGGCCAGGATCTGAGTTCTGGAATGGAATTAAGGTGCTGAAACATTTGTTTAAGTTTAACTAATTGCTCATTAAATGTTTATTGACTGTGTGATGAGGATCATATTTCACCAGGTACTGGGTCCACAACGGTGGATCAGATTACATTCCTCTTTCAGAACGTTTATAGATTAGGGGTGCTGATGAATAGTGAACGAGAGACTGACTATAGCTTATGTGAGACAAGGAATCATAGTGGGCTCAGCTTTTCCTTTCGTAGCCTGGGTAGAGAAATCAGGAAATTCTTCTTAGAGAATGCTCTGGTAAGCTGTAAGTAAACAATAGCTAGGAAATAAAATTCATGAGTGTGGAGATAGAAGTGGGGGCAAGGGACAACGTTCCAGGAGGAAGACCTAAGCAGTACGAGTAAGGTGAGGACTGAGAAAGCATGATGTGTTTGGGGATGACAAGATGTGTATTATGCCTTATATATTTTGTTGGCAAATGCCCTGGGCACGAGTGCTGTCTGTAGGTTGTCTGCCTGTGTTGATCTCTGAGGGTACATTTTCCTTCCTCCCCAAGTACAAAGCCCACCTGTTTCTGAAGAAGACCCAACCTACTTTCTTCAGACAGATTTCTAGGTTTCATCTCCCAGGAATAAAACCCTCCTTCCCTTGAATTCCCAGAGTTCTGGTCTTCTTAGAAATTTCCACTTGAAACAGCTTACTTATCACTTATCTGCTTCCATCAGTTGTAAAAACATTGAGAATCAGGGACAGTGGGACTGCCTTCCAGAATGTTCATTCAAGGAACGTGGGGCTCATGATGAGGAACGCTCCGTGCAGTGTATCTTGGATTTCTTGAAGACTTATTGCATATTCTCCCTCATTTACGCCCACTTACCCACCTGACCCCTGCCATTGCCACACTCTGGTATATAATATTTAGCAGGTTTCCTTTGTTCGTGCATATTGGATTCAGCAGGATGCAGGCTTTGAGTATCATTGGAAGGATTCTGCTCTGAGTGGGGATTCTCATATGGGTAGCAACCCTCTCAGTGTTGTGAGGATATTTTAGCAGGGTGTTTGCACTTGCGTAGCTGGGTTAGTTGTTAGAGTATGCAGTGCTTCCATACCAGGAAGTAAGTAGCTCCCTCTTTGAGCCCACCAATTGCACTTCTGACACCTATGAGCTACTGTGTCCAGCAGCTCATGGGTGAATGCATGGCATAGCAGGAAGACTTTAAGATCCTGAACTGGTGCTGGGGCTGTTGGTGTTTCAATGGGTCAAACCTGTGCCATGTGGTATTTTGACTATGGCCCTTATTTATCAGTAATGATTTTATTTGCGCACCAGAGCCTCTTGCCACAAACTCCAGATGCATGTGCCACTTTGTGTATCTGGCTTTACATGGATACTGGGGAGTTGAACCCCAGGGCTGGCTAGCTTTGCAATCAAGCACCTTAAACAGCTAAGCCATCTTTCCAGCCCAAGGGTTCTTTTAAATAACACTGAGGTTTTTTCTCCTGAATAAAACAAGTTTAGGGAAACCTTTTGTACATAAAAGAGCTAATTAGGGGACCAAGTAGTGTAGTATATCCAATCTACTGATTTATATCACTGGCTGACTGTAGCATTTTAGACATGTTGCCTCACATCTGTCTTTTGGCTTTCTTGTCTGTAAAAAAATGCTAATGATATATTTCTTTGTTTCTTCATATATTCACTCACTCATTTATTCATCTATCAATACCTTCAGCCATTTATCTATCCCTCCACCCATTCATTTATCATCTATCAATTCTTGCATTCATCTACCACTATCTATCCACCTATCCATCCATTCATCCATCCACCCACCAATACCCATCAATCCATCCATCCACCCATCCACTCCACAAATCAATAGATCCATCAATTCATTGTTTGATCAATTGATCCATCCATCCATCCATCAAACAATGGAGCCAACTGGAAAGGTTGAGAAGCTCTGAGAGGCTTCCGTTTGAGGGATCAGCTGTGGATCTAGTTTGGAGATCAAATGATGCATTGAGAGTTAAAGCCTTTGACAACAGAATTGACCTGGCTGATGCTAGGGTGGTCAGCAATAATATTTTCTCAGAGAACAAGGGAGGGCATTTTTGTGCAATGTGATGTTCAGTATAGCCATTCAACTATCCATTTATTCATGATTATATATATTTATATACATATAAATCATACAAAATGCCAAAAGAACTATGAACCAGTTTCTATTCAATTAGTAGTTGATGAGACTATCTTTGTTTCAAATGTTTTCTTTTTGCCAACACATAAAGTGTTCCTCCAGTTTTTTCAAGATGTAAAAACAATGCAAAATATTGACAAAAATGTCAAACAATAGAGGAAAAACTATAAAGGCCATAAAATTAAATTCAAAGTCCACCTCCCAGAGATAAATACTCTTGATGAAAAGTCCCTTCAGGCATCGTTATATGCATATATACAATATTTTCACAGAAGCTGCAACTTATTATTCATGCTGTTCTGTAACCTACTTTTCTTCTGAACATTATCAACACATGCTGAAAGCTCTATTACTGGTCGGGTGAAGTGTTTAACATTTAAAAAGGCTGCGGTATCTATGGTTTCTTTCAGTCCTAGCACTCTGGAGGCAGGGGTAGGAGGATCTCTGTGAATTCAAGGCCAGCCTGGAGCTACAGAGTAGTTCCAGGTCAGCCTGGGCTAGAGTGAGATCCAACCTTGAAAACAAACAAACAAGAAGCCACCCCATGGTTTCCTTCTTTTTTTAAAAAAAAAATATTTATTTGCAATCAGAGAGACACAGAGAGGAAAGACACACAGAAAGAGAGAGATGGGGAGAGAGAGAAAGGAGAAGGGAGAGAATGGGAATTCCATGGTGTCTAGTAAACGAACTCCAGAGGCATGCACCATCTTGTGCATCTGGCTTCATGTGGGTACTGGGGAATTGAACCTGGGTCCTTTGGCTTTGTAGGCAAGTGCCTTAACCACTATGCCATTTCTCTAGCCCAGTTTCTTTCACCTCAGCATTGTTGGATGCTGTGAGCATAAAATTGTCTTCTTACGCCTTCCTCTTGAACTAATAAAGTGTGTGCTTAGGTCTTGAATGGTGGGCTCTCAACAAACACACTCAATTCAACAAGTGTGCTTAGCATTCCATTATGTGCACAGAATTAGTTGAATTAGACCCTAGTTGATAGATGCGTGGGTTGTTCCCCATGTAAAAACTCTACTATAAACATCTCTGTGTATTTAACCTTACCTGTGTTCAATTATGTAATCCCACTATCAGGATAAGTCACTAGAAATGAGAAGATTGATGCCAAAGCTTTACAATTGTTAATTTGCATTGAGCCGGGTTTACCGAGGGATAAGAGAAGTGTAGATTGTGAAAAGTTGAGGATTTTTCAGCCGGGATGACTGGACGTAAGTTTTCTGAACACTCAGAACAGCACAGAGCACGCTTAGGACAAGGTGAAGGGTAGGTGTCATTCCATGAAACGGGACACTGAACGTTGCAAGCAGTTCCAGAGAAGGTGCCTTGGTCACTTAAAAATAGCCTTGAGCTCATCCGCAGACAGACCTTCCAGATTCTTTTCAATTCTACACACATTTCAGGAGTGTCCCTTCCAAGCCACGCATGGGACCTGGAGGCCAACACATCAGTTCTTGGCACCAAGGGCCTCTCATTCCAGTGGGTTGGTACCATGCTCATCACAAATTGCAACTGAGAGTGCAAAGTTCCAAAGGGACCCTGCCCTAGGGGCAGATGGCATAGATGGATGAGGGTAGACAGAGAGGGCAGGCAGACAAAGAGACGACCTCCCACTGAGGCGTGGGATTAGAGTTAAGCAAGAGCCCCTCAGGGTTCCAGAAGTTGCCTGGGGGGAGGCTAGAGATTGGGAGAGCATGCAGGTGCAGTGGTGCGGCCTAGCTGCCCCAGAGAGACTCCCTCACACACCAGAGCTCTCTTTCTCTCTGTGTCTCTCTCTTCTCACTCACCAGACTCATTTATTTCCTCTCTTGTCCATCTGGGCTTCCTTACCAGGAGGACCTGCTTTGTCTCTGCTCTTTCTTCTTTAAAAAAAAAAAACTTTCTAAAATTTATCTTTTATTTTAGACAGAGAAAGAGAGAGAATTGGTACACCAGGGCCTCAGCCACTGCAATCCAACTCCAGATGCTTGCGCCACCTAGTGGGCATGTGCGACATTGCACTTGCCTCACCTTTGTCAGTCTGGCTCGTGTGGGGTCTGGAGAGTCGAATACGGGTCATTAGGCTTCACAGGCAAGCGCCTTAACCGCTGAACCAGCCTGCCTTCGCTCTTTCTGCAAAGTAGCTTCCAGGTGGTATATGGTGAAGGACAGTGGTGGAAGGATTCTGCCTCAAGGCCAGGGCGTCTGCCTGCAAAGCTTCCTGCTGGAAGAGCTAATACAGCTCTGGTGTGGAGACTTGCCCTCCAGGAAACCTGCTGTAGCAGCGGGAGGAGCCTCCTTTGCTGGTGGGTGAAGTCAGGGGTTGTTTCCAGTGTGAATCCCGAAGGAGTGGGGCACCCTGGCTCATTTCCATGGGAGCCTTTCCCATGGCCAACGTGAAATCAAGCAGCTCCTTCCTCCTTCCCATCACGTGCTCTCCTTGGCCCTCCAACTTAGCAATTGTCACCTGGCCACAATGGCTCATATGACATTTCCTGCAGGTGTGGGAAATCTTGGGATCCTGGTTCTCTGGCTGGCTGCCAGTCGAGGGCAGAGAATGTCTGTTCTGCTCCATGGAAGATGACATCTGTTCTTCCAGAAACATGCAAATTTTGTGTCTGAGTCACTGGAGAGAAGGGTGGCTTGAAGAAGCAGGAAGTAGGGGAAATAAGAGCCTGAGGGAAGGATCCTGAAGTTGTAGTCAGAGCTACTGGTGCCCCGCTCTTCTGCCTAAACGGGCTCAGAGACATGAGAGGCTCTTGGCATATTGCTCGAGTCTGGCCCTTTGCGGAGGGATCTGGCCACCCATGACGCGTGCACCGGAGACTTGAAGGAGACGAGATGGAGAAGGTGGTACTCCCTGTTGTGCTAAATGAAATAAACAGTCATGCAAATGAAATATAACAGAGCCATAACAGACTCAAACTGGAAACCTTTCTCCCTGTGCCCTTCCCCATGCCCCACTCTGGTAGATGTTAAAGGGGAAAGTTGGCTGAGAGATGCACTGAGCTGAATTACTCTTTCAGGATTGGAGCTTTATTAAGAGAGAGATTGACATCATGCCATAGGTGGCAGGATGGTGTCCTGAAACCAGAGATCACGGCTTTGGATCATGCCAGGGAGCATGGCAGGGTTGTTGAGCCAGAGGCGGGGGAAGGGAGGACTTTGATTTTTTGAAGAATAGAACTAGTTTCTTTAAAAAAATTTATTTTATGAGAGAGAGAAAGAGAAGAGAGAGAGAATTCGTGTGCCAGGGCTTACTTGTGCACATGTGAGACCTTGTGTGCTTGCATCACCTTGTGGGTCTGGCTTCTGTGGGACCTGGAGAGTTGAACATGGGTCCTTAGGCTTTGCAGGCATGCGCCTTAACTGCTAAGCCATCTCTCCAGACCACCTCCCCTTTACAAAAACTTTCATAGTTTTTGATAAAGGAGTAAAATTGTATCCCACACGACCCAGTCCATGTGCTGGGACTGCGGAGGTACAGGGACTCAGGAAGGCACTAACTAACTAAGGACTCCAGGCCTTAACTCAAGTGGCCTTGGTGGGAGGGGTAGGAATCCATGGCAACAGGGGCGTGGGTCTTGCTTTCTCACTTGACTTTGTCCCAGGCAGCAAAGCCTCTTTCACTGACCTGCATCTGTGTTCTAGCACACTCCCCAGGGCCGAGAGAAATCAGCATGTCTAGCTTCTAAGGTTCACGGTTTGATTTGACCCACATGCTGAGCTTGACCTGGATTTTACACTTGTGTGTGTAATGAATCCGGTCGTGTCCCTCTCTTACCCTTTATTCTCCAAACAATTGTTTATAAATTGTATTTCTATATCAAAGCGCTTTTTCACTAGTTAAGATGTTTGTAGCACATTTCCCACAGCAGGGGGGAGGGGGAAGACTTAGCAGGCGCAGGATGAACCCTGCCTTTCCAGTACCTGCCCCTCCAACGTGCTACCGGTTGGAACTTATTCTGTGGCCGCACTCAGCCATCCCGCACTGGGCTGCAAGAGATGCTGGGAAAGGCAATCTTGAAATGCTTTGGCTATGGACCAAATTAGAAATGGCCAGTTCTGTTATTATGAAACATAAAGAAAAACAAAACCATAAAAATAAGTGTAGGGTGCTCCCTTCGGTGGCACATACACTAAACTTGGATGATTCAGAGAAAATTAGCATGACCCCTGTGCAAGGATGGCGTGCAAATTTGTGAAGTGTTCTATATTTAAAAAAAGAAAAAGAAACAATAAGTGTAGACACCAAGTCCATGCCTATTCGTCCAAAACAAAGGTTCCAAAAGGTCAACATCCACATGGTCGGGTTCATCTCAGTCCACTCCTCGGTTCCAAGTTCTGTAGCAGACAGCTTCAGGTTCGCTGAGATGAACTTCCAGACCAGGCACAGTTATGGAGGAAGGGATATTTATTGAAGCTTTCAGATCCAGGGGAAGTTCCATAATGGCAGAAGAAGCTGGCCTGCCTTCACAGGACCAAGAAGAGAGAGAGAAGCACAAGCCAAAAAGCCAAAAGCCACAGCACACTTCAGGAACTCCTGCTAGGCACACTTTGGATATCTTTAGATTGAAATCTGAAACCCACCACCATACCTTAAGATCCACCCAGTGACACTGCCTCCAGCCAGGTGGCTAAAGATGCAAACTACAAACAAATAAACAACTGAATATATTGGGGGACATCTATTCGATTCAAACCACCACAGTTGGGGAGATGGCTCGGCAGTTAAAAGCGTTTGTTTGCAATGTCTGTTGGCTTGGGGTTCAATTCCCCAGTATCCACATAAAGCCAGATGCACAATGTGGAGCGTCAGTCTGCAATTCACAGAGGCAAGAGACCCTAGTTGGTCTCTGTCTTAAATCAACAAGAATGTTTTTTAAATAAGCGTCAATAATGAAATAGAATCAACTGGTGGATGCTTCAGGAAAGCTTCTCAGACTAGGGATGATTAGGCACGTTCCTGGAGGTTGAAGAGCATCTGCACTGTGACTTCATTTGGTGTTCTTCATATGACTCCCCCCAGCAGGTGCATCAGTGCTGTGTTTCATAATCCAGACGACCTGCTGTCTTCCGGATTCTGGGACAGGGCCATGTTCATATGTCCTAGAAACAGCTGGCCATTCAGCCGTGTGACAGTCTGCGTCCTGTGCATGGGGACCAGAGCGAGTCTGCGCAGGAGGAATGGGACTGCTCTGCGAGATCATGGCAGGGAGAGCTGCATGGGGCATGCAGTTTAAGTTGGTGTTGATGGCTGAGGAAGGAACACTTATCAAACGTTAGACCATGGCTATCACCAGATGTTACAGGGGGTGGGTCAGAAACCCAAGAGGTCTGGAAGATTCTGTGGAGCAGAATAGAAGTGGAGTTAGGCAAAGGTTCAGAAGACAAGCTGTGACAAGCCCCATCTGGGCTCATACCCTCATCGCAATTCCCAAATCCACGAATCTCTTGAAACTGAGGTCTTTTTTTTTTTTTTTTTGGTGACACAAACTCTTTTGTTGTGGAACCCCGATATGTGTCTATTTATTGCCCTTGTCCCAGTTAATGTGACTATTTGTAGCTTTTACTGCAGAAATGCTAATGCACTTGATTGTAAAATGCTGTCCTGGATTCTAATGGGGGATTGCATAATGTTTGATCCTTTTAAAAAAAATTATTTTTACTTATTTATTTGAGAGAGGGACAGATGGAGAGAGAGAAAGAGAGAGAGAATAGGCATGCCAGGGGTTCCAGCCACTGCCAACAAACTCCGGACGCATGTGCCACCTTGTGCATCTGGCTTATGTGGGTCCTGGGGAACTGAACCAAGGTTCTTTAGCCTTGCAGGCAAGCGCCTTAGCCGCTAAGCCATCTCTCTAGCCCGTTTGATCCCTTTTTTAAAAAACAGAGTGATTCTGAATTGCTACCACTCTGGCTCCAAAGACTCTGGATAAGAAATGTGGGTTTGTAATATATTCCATTTATATGTACCAGACCCTGGTCTGATTATTTTACACATATACAATCAGTATTCATCATACCCAATGCATAGGCACTGTTGTTGGTCCCAGGTGATTGGTAAGAACTCAGGGGGGGGGTTGTAAGTTGTCTAGGGTCATACATGCAGCCCATATGGAAAAATACAGGTCTTGGAAGCCGATGTGAGTCAGACAGCTCAAGGGGAATCAATGTCATTTTGGAGCAAAAATCTCACTCAGACTCTGCCAGGCTGAAATCACTGGCAATTCATCAGTTAGAGTGGGTCTAGTTCTTGGGTGGAAGTAAGCGGTTTCTTGGAAGACATTTTCTTTCTAGTTTCTGGGCACCTCATGAAAAGGCTCATCAGAAGGGAGCCTTTACCAACCCACTGGGAGACTGTGACTTCCGAACGGAAAGGATTCACTGATGACAATCATATTTCTTTGTCTAAATACCCAAGAAACAGCACAGTTTTTCTGTGCTAAATTGGATTTTTGGCTTATTGCATTCTGTAATAAATATGCTAAAGTTTGAAAATCTTCTCGGTGGCATTTTGTGGCAGTAGCACTTGTCATGCTAGAAAGCTTCCTTTGATGGTTTTCTCAGACGTTGTACTTCTGATTAATGGCTGGGTGGGATGGCTGATATTATCTTACCTTATTGATGTCCACATTATTCAAGCTAAGAATCATAAACCCCAACACAATAAACATCTATTGCTTCCTCTCCACATTCTTCACTTGTCTTGGTTAGAGAGTGAAATTAGATTAGTTTGTCAGAATTTGCTGTTTATGACACCTCACTGACTACCTTCCTACATCCATGTATCTCAGTGATTCTTGTTGGATGATTTCTTTCTACTGCCCCCCCCCCCCAATTTTTTTCGAAATAGATGTGATGTGCAGGGCATGTATAATGATAAGACTTATTTCCTTAATTGTTACAAATGATTATAAGGGTTAGGAAGGAATATTAAGTTTTCTTCCAACATTTGAGTATGAATCAAGAGTTATATTAACTTGTAAATTAGTTTTTAATGAAATTTAGAAAAAGTTTTCTCTTTTTTCTAAAGAATCTTAATAAATGCTTACTTTTGCATAGAAAAGTCACAGGTAAATATTCCAATGTGTTTATTTTTGAAGTAAAAGTGATATTTGGGTTCACTAGTGTCATTGTAGTCTGGTGGTGATTTATTGGAGTTGTTTATTGCTATTAGATGGGAACATCATGTTTCCTTTTTCTTTCCTGCATCTTTGAACTCCTTTCCAATCCACACATGTCTGCCCAAGGGAAAAGGCCCTGGCCACTAGGATTCCCAGTCCCCATCAATTAGATGCTCACAGTTGAGCATTGAGCTAAAAGCCCAGAACATATGGTGGGGGGCGGGTACCGAGTTCAGCTTCTTAGGGAGTGACAGAAGTTCTGGCAGCATCTCTGGGCTCCAGGGTGGCAGAGAAACCTCTGTATCTAGAAGTGGGATCTACTCCTCTGCAGTCTTCACGCTGGGTTCTCTGCGATGCTACACCATTGTTCTTTTTCTATTTAATCTAGCCAGAAAGAGTTTTTGCACTTTACAAGTAAAAATTCAGTTTTATAGCTGGAATTTGAGGTTATAGACAAGGAAATAGGCTATTTCATACCTATCTCCTTTTAGCTGTTAAAAGATAACCAATAGCACAAGACTATTTGCAAAGTCATTTTTATAAGATTCATGATTTACTTAAACTGACTTCTTATGGAAAGCAGCCCGCGGGTGTGCAACAAGCAGAGTATTTCTAAGGGGAATGGCGCAGTGAGTGACTGCGAGTTTGGAGTTCACTGGTGACCTCAGGAATAGGGTCTATAGTGACTAAAATATGAGCTGTAGAGAAGTCCTGTTACAGGTGTTCTAGAATTCTCCAGGTTCTTGGATTCGAAGATACTTAGAGCTGCTTGGGGCAAAGAACAGTCTTTGCTTCTCTGTTCATCCACTGACGTCCCATTTCTCGTGGACTCACTGTGCACACTCACATGCATGACAGAGAATGAGGAGCCAGGCAGGGCACGGGTGCTCTGGGGCCATTTTCCATCCATGGGAGAGCAGGATAAATAGCATTTTTATGCTTGTAGTCAGTGAGAATTAGAGAAGTGTTTTACTTTCCTCTGGCGACACTGTCAGTAAAACTGAGAAGTGAATTTAATTCTGCTGCCTTCCAGAGTCCTATGCACTTACCAGGACGTCAGAGCTTACCTGACAGAGCTAATGTCAATGCTGCGAATAAGTCGACAAGATAGTACTGTTTCTTTCTACAAAGAAAGGAATTCTGGGGCTAGAGGGATGGCTTAGTGGTTAAGCTGCTTACCTGCAAAGCCAAAGGACCCAGGTTTGATTCTCCAGGACCCACCTAAGCCAAATGTACAAGGTGGCACATGTGTCTGGAGTTTGTTTACAGTGGCTGGAAGCCCTGGCATGCCCATTCTCTCCCTCCCACTCTCTTCCTCAAATAAACAAATAATAAAATATTTTTTAAAAAGAAAGGAATTCTGCATCAAGGTAGGATTCGACTGGTCAATACAGAAACTAGTGTCCTTTTACTAGGCTAGTGGTCCATCTACCACTCGCCAGTGCTACTATCTCAGTTGACTTTCTCATTCACAATTTCACTGGAAACATAATATTGAGAGTTGTTCTTCAGGGAAAGGAAGAAGACATCAGTGGCCCATCAGACATCTTTGGCATAGGCACAGGTACCATGAAGTATAGTCAAGTGTGAGAACCGAAGGAGAGAGCGTATGTACACAGGAACTCAACCCACTTAGCTTAGCTATTGTTGTCTAGAGTTGTAACATAATTAAACATTATGTGGACTCCACCCTTACTGATACCACAATCTTGTGGGCAGCATAACTGTGTACACAGCTGAGTCATTCCTATCCCCAAGCCTGGGCCTCTTATATTACATTTTCCTATTATATCGCATCGAGTTGTTTCTGTCTTGATGGACAGTTTTATTGATATATTTATAGATTCTTGAGAAATGGAGATGTCATGGCAGTGGTAAGAAATAATACAGAGATCTTGTGTGACCTTTACCCATTTCTCCTCAATGCTAATATCATGTAATATCCAAGTTTTACTTATAGTCATTTATACTGTATATGTTTTGTTCTGTCCATTTTTTTCACATGATAAATGTATTCATGATCATAATGATCCCATAGGCTTCCTCTCTCTCCTTCCCTCTTTTGTGTCAAGTGTCTTTGATGCCTAGCAGAAATATACTTAATAAGTTTGTGTTGTATGAATAAGTTAATTAATGCACTACTGGTCCTAAAAGTAGCAGAGCTTTTCAAGTCAGTGGCTCTTGGGTTCATTGTCTTGTGACCCATGAAGAATGATGAGTTCACACATGGAAGAAGAGTAGGTGAAACAGGTTTTTAAATTATTATTACAATATACCCAAAACGTGCTTATTGGGATCATTTCCCACTCATCTTGATCAGGCTGCCGTTCATGCTGCTTCCTCCTGAAGGAACATCCTTCTGGAAGCCTTGTTTTTCCTCCTGCAGGCTTCCCGAGGGCAGTGGAGCAGCCTGCACACAATACTACCGTTTGTGCCTAAAGACCGCGGTGGTCTTATAGCATCCGGGCATTTCACGTCCGTGAAGTAGGCATTGGCGCTGCTCCTTGGGCTTCCTCTTCTCTTCTGGAGAGGGGCGAAGAAGATCCTTAGTGAGAGGCGTGTTCTCACAGGGAGGTCGTCACCACCGGAAGAGAAAGTGAGGCTGGAGAGATGGCTTAGCGGTTAAGGCTCATGCCTGCGAAGCCTAAGGACCCAGGTTCGATTCTCCAGGTCCCATGTAAGCCAGAGGCACATGGTGGCATATGTGTCTGCAGTTCGTTTGTGGTGCATAGAGGCCCTGGCGTACCCATTCTCTCTCCCTCTCTCCCTTCTCTCTCTCTCTCTGTCTTTAAAAAATAAATAAAAAGAACTCTTTGAGAAAAAAAAAAGAAGAGAGAGTGAAAGTATGGCGTAAGTACTGCTTTAATGGGAGGGGGCTTTTGATATCCCTGGGGGATGTAAATTAAGTATCAAGTCTGGAAGGATTGCACCTAGCTGCCTACAAAATGGGAGTTACCTTACTTCTAATATCTGTCAAACAGTACCACAACACATGTACACACACACACACACACACACACACACACACACACACACATGCACCCTGGAGTTGGAGGACAGGAAGGAACTGTTCACTGGAGTTGTAGGAGGGGCAGAAGTCAGCAGTGGCACCATGGACGCTCATGACCTGGGCTGGGGGCACAGTGCCCACCCTTATGGGCTCAGAGAAGCGCCACCCGGGGTTGAGTTCCTTTCCAACCACTTTGTCAGAGCAGCTCCAATCAAGTGGCTGGTCTTTGCTCGACTCCCTCAATTTTCTCATCTTTAAGATGGGGATGAACCAGTGTGCGCTTTAAGGGTTGCTGTGGGATGCGGCAGGGTGGTGCTGGCACAACACTTGGCAGAGTGCCTGGCACCTGAGCAGACTTTCCTCAGTAGACAGGCAGTGCTCCGAAGCACTGGTGTGAGTTGTGCGAGAAGGGGCCACCGGGGACTCAGAACAGAGTTCTGTCTAAGCTGCCTTTGTGAGGAGCCACGGCAAACTTCCTCTCTGACACAGGGCGGTGGACACACAGACCCCGCCCAGTGACCGTGCCACAGCTCTGGACCCGCCTTGCCTGGACAACGCTCCCGTGGTGGTTCTAGAGATGCTGCCTGCTGTCTTCACCTTGTCTATTGCGTCCTACAGGGAAAACATGCTGATGGGCAGCCTTAGATTTCAAAGACAATGTGGTTATTAGAGCAGGATGTGGGTTGGGAGACCTTACAGAGCCCCCTGCCCAACACACTCAAGCCCACTGTGGTAGGCCACTCAGGAAATGGATAGGCCATGCCGGAGGTGCCCATCCAGTGAGGTGCAAGGGGCACCTTGCTTTTCTTTATCAAGGAGGAGATGGAGCAGAGCCTTCACGGTGATTCTGAGCTCTTTAGGCATCACTATCAGGCTGCTAAAAAGGGGAACTTCGGGCTGGAGGGATGGCTTAGTGTTTAAGGTGTTTGCCTGCAAAGCCAAAGGACGCAGGTTCAATTCCCCAGGACTCATGTAAACCAGATGCACAAGGCGGCACATGCAACTGAAGTTCATTTGCAGTAGCTGGAGGCCCTGGCACACCCATTCTCTCTCCCCCTCTTTCTCTGTGTCAAATAAATAAAACTAAAATATTTTTTAAAGGGGGACTTCATTTTTTAAAATTATTGCGTCTAGGTTAATTATTTTTTTCTTATTTCCTTTCCCTTTCCAACCCCGTTTTAACATCAATATGGCTTTGTGGGTTATTTATGTGGTACATTATAATCCATTCTTGTCATTATTTTGATATTTAGATTGTCCTATAGTGTTCCAGAAATTCCCTCTCCTCCTCTTTCTCTTTCCTTTTTTCTTCCCATTTCTCCTTTTTCTTTCCTTTCCTCCCTCCTTCCTGCTACCTTCTTTCTTTCTTTTTCTTCTTTGATACGTCCTCATTGTTTTTATGAGTACTTCCTTACTTTGTGGCATGATAAGATCTTCAAGTTGTCTATAAGAGAAGGACTGACTTAATATATGAAGCCTCTGATGATTAAAATAACACACATACACACACATATACACACACTAACACTCACACACACACACACACACACACACACACACTCATACTAGGTATATGGGAATCAATACCCAAGTTCAACCCTGGAAAACACTGCTCTGAACTTCGATAAAATAGCAGGTTCTCGGGCTGGAGAGTTGGCTTAGTGGCTAAGTGCTTGCCTGTGAAGCCTAAGGACCCCGGTTCGAGGCTCAATTCCCCAGGACCCACGTTAGCCAGATGCTCAAGGGGGTGCATGCATCTGGAGTTTGTTTGCAGTGGCTGGAGGCCCTGGTGCACCCATTCTCTCTCTCTCTCCCTCTTTCTCTCTGTCTGCCGCTCTTGAATAAATAAATAAATAAAAAATAGCAGGTTCTGAACCGGCCATATTGATTATTGAGACCCTTAAGGTGGATTGGTCATTGTTGTTTGTGACAAGCCCCTGGGTGCAGACCCTACTAGTGATGAGGAGATACACGACCTCTGTCAAGCTTGGGTAGGCTCGGGAACCACTGTTCCACCCGACGCCTGGCATGTATCTATGGTGGTGAAAGACAGAAAGCACATGACAATTGAAACTAGAAGGCAAAGGATTTGTTTCTCTTTAAATGTTTTACTCTCATTTATAAAATAAGATGGTGGCGTCGTAGAAGTTTACAAATGCAAGACATAGAGGAAGGGTTATGAGAACAGATAACGGTCTGCCTGAGCCTGCTTGGGGGTCACCGAGGAGGTCTGCCAGGGAAGGGACTTTCAAACTTTATTTATTTATTTATTTTTGTTTTTATTTTTAAAAATATTTATTTATTTATTTATTTGAGAGGTGAGGAGAGAGAGAGATTGAGAATGGGTGCACCAGGGCTTCCAGCCACTGCAAACGAACTCCAGATGTGTGCGTCACCTTGTGCATCTGGCTTATGTGGGTCCTGGGGAATCGAACCAAGGTTCTTTGGCTTTGCAAGCAAGTGCCTTAACCTCTAAGCCATCTCTCCAGCCCTATTTTTGTTTTTGATATAATGTATAATGTATTCTGATCTTATTCCCACCCGTTACTTTCTCTTATCCCCTTCTCCTCCCATTTTCTTCTCCATTAATCCTGCCTTAACTTTCATTTCAATCCAGTCATTTTTTGCTCTGCTTCATGAGTAACACGACAAGAGCATCAAACCAACTATAAAAATTCCTGTCACATCACGTTTGATGTCTTCTGCCTTCGTGTCTGTAGCAATGAGGATATACAGAAAAGTGAAATTCATCAAAACGGCTGATGCAGAAAAGAAAGGAGATTCAACTTGAAAATGATTTTCTTCAAAAAAAAGAAAAAAGAACTAGGATTGGGAGCCTCCTCGTCATTTGCATTTCACTTGGCAAGAGTCCTTCCGACAGCTGAGTGTGTGGGGAGAAGCGGACAGGCTCACCTACTAGAAGGGGCAAAGGCCAATAACACGGAGTCAAGGCTGCTCATTGGCCATGCGCCCAGCGATGTGGTATCAGGCCAACAGAGGTTCCCACGTGATCTGTCCACAGGCTTTGAGACTGCTCTGGATTCTCTCAGTTGTTCCAAGACAGAACCCCAAAAGATAACCCACGCTGCTCAGGGCCAAGTTCAGGGAGGTCCTGGGGAAGAACTGAAGAGCAGTTATTTCCTCCCACAGTGTGGTGCCCTATTTTTTCACTAGAAATATTTCAACATCCTTTAGTATTATTCTTTCTGAGTTAAATAAGATGTTGCAGTCTGATTTTAGAAAGTGCACTGCCATTTTTAGATAAAAAGCTGATTGTGGTGTGATCTACCCTTCCTCTCTTTCTTCTCTCCCTCCTTTCCTCCCTCCCTCCCTTCTTCCCTCCTTTTTTTCTCCGTTCCTTCCCTCAGGATTGAATCCAGGACCTTGTGAGCTACATGCCCCTAGCCTTGCAGCCTGATTGATAAATAAATAAATAGTACTGGATTATCCAAAGTCAACTAAGAGTATTGTGACCCTCTTTCACGTGGACCCGACAACCTGGATTTTCTAGTTTTCTGCTTGCTAAGAAAAGAAGGTGACTGTTAATGAAATAAGGACATATGTTGTATTCAAGCTTTAAAAAGTCAACTTCTAGGGGATATCCTGTACTTGAGTTGGCAAACTCACATCAAGCCTCTCCTTAGCCTTGCCCGTGACCCACTTAGATGGCCCATTCACACCTTCAGACCTCCTCAGCCAGGTCTCTCGGGAGCCTCTGACAATCGCTAATGTTTGTATTATTTACTGGAGACCTGGATCAGAAATCAGACTCAACCTGTTCTCTCAGCATTTCTGATACTTTCTCATTGATGACCCTGATGGAAGCTCCTTCACAGTGGAAAAGCATTGCATCATGCTCTCACTAACTTTATTTACTGAACCAGGCAAACAGGAGAATTTGTTTAACAGCTCTCTTTGCAAAATAATATGCTACTTAACAAGAATGGCCACATAATAAAAACATAGGCAGTGACAAGCAGAGCTCTTGAGTTTCACTCCAAAATTTTTAAATTTATTTATTTATTTTTTATTCATTTTTATTTATTTATTTGAGAGTGACAGAGAGATAAAGAGGCAGATAGAGAAAGAAAGAGAGAGAATGGACGCACCAGGGCCTCCAGCCACTGCAAATGAACTCCAGATGTGTGTGCCCCCTTGTGCATCAGGCTAACGTGGGTCCTGGGGAAGTGAGCCTCGAACTGGGGTCCTTAGGCTTCACAGGCAAGTGCTTAACCGCTAAGCCATCTCTCCAGCCCTCATTCCAAATTTGACCTGCATGCCTTGGGGCCCATGTGGCCCTTGGTCTATCTATAAAGTGAAGGAGTTGGATTGAATTGCAAAGTTTTCGCCATGAATATTCTTCATTTTTAAAAAGCTGACCCCCTAATGTGTAATATTTGTTGGCTGCCTATATTCGTTGCAGTGCTGAGGACAGGAAAAATGGAAATGTACCTCATTTGTGTTCTCCTTGGGAAGAGGCCAAGGGTGATGCTGATGGCAATGGTTTTGAACACATTCCCAGTCCATCGGATTACTGCAGTCACATGCTATCTAAATATTCACCTTTTTTTTTCTTTTTTGGTTTTTTCGACGTAAGGTCTCACTCTACCTGAGGTCTCAGGGTGGCTGGGCATGGTAGTGCACACCTTTAATTCCAGCACTTGGAAGGCAGAAGTAGGAGGATTGTCCTGAGTTCGAGGCCACCCTGAAACTACATAGTGAATTTCAGGTCAGCCTGGGCTAGAGTGACACCCTACCTCGAAAAACCAAAAAAAAAAAAATGTTAACACTTTCTAGAAAGAGACTTAGCTTCTGTCAACTGCAGTTGTGCAGTGTAGGATTTGGGATTAGTTGCACATAGCAAAACAGGGCAGACATCACCTTCAATGAAGGAAGTTTTCCTATGGACCCCTTGAACATGGGACAATGAGCTCAGGAAGTGTAGGGGTTAAGAGCAAGGGATTTGGAGTCACGTCTTGGATCCATTTCCTGAAGGATGGTTGATCCAGAGCAACTCCCTCTTAGCGGCTTCTCTTCCTCCATAGAACAGAGAGGACTGGTACTCGCTTCATGGAATTGCTTAGAGGGTGAAATGAGGTAAGATCATAACAATGCATGATTAGTTCCTGGGCATAAGTGCACACATCAGTAATTGCTTTGTTATTATTATTGTCATTACACATATAGACTCTATTCCAGCAGCTTTGAGGAAAGGCAGGAACCTCAGCATCGTCCCTGCTTGAGGCATGGGAGCATTGTTCACCAGCTCTGATTCTCCCAGGATGCCTTGGGGCGTCAGCTCCCTTGGCTCATTATTGGCCGGTTATTATAAAAGACTCAATCTGCTTGGCCTCTGCTTTGGTTGCTGTCTCCGCGGCCAATAGTCTTCTACTCCTTTCCTACCTACTCATATTTATAAAAGCAAGTAGTCCTGTTGTGGTTTCCTCCTTGTGGTCTCAGCAGTCTGCCTTTCCCTCTGCCTTGTTATCAAGCTTCTCAGCTCTCTCCACTTTGAACTTGAATCAGTTTACCCAGCTAGCTAGATGTTACCACCACTTTTATTGCAGGTCACCTCTGAGACTGCTGGTCTTCCTGTGATCCAGTCAGCTGTGGCCCATTGGTGAGGTCACATGGTCTCAGAACAGTCTGATCCTGAGGACTTATGATCACAGGCAGCCTGAGCCCCCCGTGTTTCTAGTCTTCTGGGTATGGAGATGAGCGGAGGCCCCAGGACCTTCCCACTGCCTTTGACTCAGGTTGAGAAGAGAGGGGCAGTTGCAACCCATTATAATTTATTTTTACATAACATGTAGCTTTCTCAAATGCTTTTCATTTTCCCCTCCCAAATGTTGTCGACTTTAGGGAATGAACTCAATTCCTTCTTGCTCTTTGGTAATAACCGTGTTGCACTTCTTTTTCTATTTTAGATAAGTATATGTTTTTTTCTGATTATCAAAGTCATTTTTAGACCTTGTGGAAAAGTGGCAACATATGAGAAATAGAGAAAATAAATGTCAACTGCAATTTCTATGATCTTGTGCCAGTAATTTTGTTAGCCTGGGCTTCTATTTTTTTCTTAAGAAAAGAAATGGGGAGAATGGTTCTAATTACTTTCAAGATAATGAGGATTGTACAGCATATGTCTGGAACATTCCTGAGTGCTTATTACATGCTAGGTGATAAACAGTAATTAGTTCACCACTCCATCTGAGCAAGGACATTTCCATTTCATCCCTGTGTCTCCAAAGAGAAACAAAACTGAAGAGTGCAGGAAGCCTGAGTCCCACACAGGCACCTAAGTCTCTTGTCGCCAAAGGGACCAGCACTTGCTCTGTTAGATGATTCTCGCTTAACTGTATTCGCAGAGGGCACATTGTTCTGGATTTTTTTTTCCTATTAAGCTCACATACGGTGGGCTTTGTGCCCCCAGGATATTTACAGGAAAGCTACTGAATGCCTTGCCTTATGGGATTTATTGTCATTTCATTCAACTGTGGTGTTCTCACCAGGAGTTGACATTCAGTCACTGACTTTTAACATCCTATATAATCATTTCTGATGAATTCTCTGAGTAACACCCATCATAATAAGCCCAGGATTAGAATTTGCAGACAATTTAAAGTCTAGTGCTTGTATTTAAAAGCTTATTCAGTTTACCCGTCTCCTGAAAATGACACTGATTTTTAACTACTAAAAGCTCTTCGTGTTCTAAAAATAGAAAAGCAGAGCTGGAGAGATGGCTTAGCGGTTAAGGTGCTTGCTTGTGAAGCCTAAGGACCCATGTTCGATTCCCAGGACCCACGTAAGCCAAGTGCACAAGGTGGCACATGTGTCTGGAGTTTGCAGGGTCTAGAGGCCCCGGCGTGCCCATTATCTCTCTCTCTCTCTCCCTCTTTCTCTCTCAAACAAATAAAATCCCCCAAAATCTTTAAAAATAGAAAAGCAGCTTTGATGTAAAGGATGATTAATTTCCTTTTTTTTTTTTTTTTTTTTTTTTTTTTTTTTTTTTTTTTTTTTTTTTTTTTGGCTTTTCGAGGTAAGGTTTCACTCCTGCCCAGAGGGACCTGGAATTCACTATGTAGTTTCAGGGTAGCCTTGAATTCACGACGATCCTCCTACCTCTGCCTCCCGAGTGCTGGGATTAAAGGCGTGCACCACCATGCCTGGCTAATTTCCTTTTTTTTTTTTTTGAGGGAAGAATATATCTTCTGATGGCTGCCCAGACTTCTTGCTTTTCCTATCTGCTTTTCAGCAATTGTATTGCACACCCATTTGTGCATAGTGAGACAAGAACACACTAAGCCATTTGTTTTGAGGTCCTTGAGGCACACCAAAGACAGGACGGGTGTGTGCGCGCACTGCAAAGTGATCTGTGCAGACCAATATTCCGCTGCCCTGTGACGCCAACTCTAGGGGATTTAGAAAAAAAATAAATTATGATCAAATCAGCTAAGATTACGAGACTTTTGCATTCTGGGCTTTTTAAGAATATTATTACATATCAGCTGATTTAATCAAACTGAAGGAACCCAGTGAAACTGGGTCTGTCCCAACAATTTCCAGATACATTTCAAAATGGAATTAGGGGAAAGTCTATTTGTGAATCGTAAGTTCTGAGTTAGACACCAGTAGATCAGGTATACAGCGTTTGTGTTTGGGGATCATCTGTGGGGCGCCCATAGGAAGGACAGAGTGGAAAGAGCAGAAGGCAAGGAGAGTCTTCAGACCTGGTCTCAGGTGGGGGCCTGTGACTAAGAGGAGGCGGCAAGGGGAGTTGGGGGAGGGAGCATCTTTGATGTGGTTTCCTCTAGGTCGATGGGGTGGTTTCGTGTCTCAGTTTGCAAAGGAGAGGAGCCCCTGGTCTTGTAGGAAGGGACCAGAATGAGTTCGTTTGTGTGGCTTTAGTCCCTAGCTGGTAGCAGCCCTCTGGAAGGGTGGTCTCAGTGTGAGCAGGGGTGGGTCCCGAGACACTGCACCCGGGGTTGTCGGTCAATGGTCTCCCAGCAGCGGGGGTTCTGACACACTTTCACAGCTCCATCCATTTCCACTGGTGCCCCTTGTTAGACAAAGTAAGTCATTCAAGGTGTTTGAAACCTAACGGGTTAGTCTGTCCCTTGGGAGGGGTGCTGCCCTTTTTGGCTTTACATAGCTGTTGTGCTCTTTATAAACTATAAAGCATCCCAGAACTGTAGAGTTGCCATTATAGGTATGCACTAGAATGGCATTGTGCTTCTTGACTCCACTGTATTGTTTTTGCCCTCAATGTACCAATTTCCCACAGGCCCAGCACGGTGCCAGGCATTTAAGAGGTACTCAGTGAATGTTTGTTGAATGCAGTAACAACGCCGTAGGTTCTCCAAGGAAACACGCCACGACTAAGGCTGTGTGTGGGTGACGGTGGACACTGCGGTCCTTCCCTGTGGCAGAAGGCAGGGCGTGGAGGAGGTCTGCGTGGGTTCTGCCAATCTGGTCTGCACTTGTGTCTGGATGGAGGCAGGCAGCTTCGTGGTGAAGGGATTATTCTTGCCAGACTGGGGTGTGATGGGGTAAGAATCTTCCCACCTTACTCTGGGAAGATTTAAAATTGTTTTTGAGTTTAAAATTAATTCGGTGGGTGGCTGGAGAGATGGCTTAGCTATTAAGGCATTTACCTGCAAAGCCAAAGAACCCTGGTTCCACGTAAGCCAGATGCACAAGGGGGTGCATGCATCTGGAGTTCGTTTGCAGTGCCTGGAGGCCCTCGTGCGCCCATTCTCTCCCCCCACCCCATTGCTTCTTTCTCTCTCAAATAAATAAGTAAAATATATTTTAAAAAATAATCCTGTGGCTAACTGTCTTGACAGTTCCCACACTGGCAATCATATAGCATCGCCTTTCCTGCTAAGTTCATTTCCCAGAGTGGTTTACATGACTGACTGGTTGGGGCTGGGCCGGCTCATCCTCTTTCCTCCCCTCAGTGGGAGAGCCAGCCAGGGAGAAACAGAAAACGAAGGAAAGCAAGGGCATTTGTAGCTGGGTAATTCCTTAGGGAATTGAGGGTAGCCCTCTGCCTGACTCATGAAGAGCGGTGGTTTTTGTCTGTTTCTTGCTTCTATATTTCTTTGCACTAGTTCAACATTTTGTTCAATAATGTACCAGGGAATGAGCCACATGCGTCTCCTACGTGTTGGGTGCTGGGGACACAAGGGGGAAAGCAGCTCTTGCCCTGAGAGAGGTTTTTGCCTAATGATGGAAGTGAACACTAATGAAAAGTGTCACATAAAATAGAATTATGTGATGTAATTAGCCATGGTGGTGCATACCTGTAATCCCAGTCCTAGGAAGCCCTAGGCAGGAGGATCATGAATTCCAGGCCAGACCTTGTCTCAAACAAACAAAACAAAACAAAACAAAAACAAATAAATACAATGAAATTATAAACCATGAAAGGAGGAAAGAATTATATATAAAATTATAAACCATGCAAGAAGGAACGAATTATATATAAAATTATGAACCATGAAAGAAGGAAAGAAAAAGCACTGGGTTCTGGAGAGCTTAAAGCCAGGGAACCTTCTGAACTAGGAAAGCCTTCCTGAGAATAGAATAGAATGAGAGGGCCCAGAAAAACGCGATGGAGCGACTAGTACCTAGAGGAGCCTGTGCCGAGACCTGGTCGCCTCTGAAGAAAGGTGGAGCGGAGAGCAGAGAGGGTGGATCAGCGTGAGATGAGGCCATGGTCGGGCCCATCTTATACTTTCCCTATGAGGTGCCAACACTCCCCACCTATCACCGAGCTATGGGCGGTTTCTGTTGAGGTGGTGTATTTAGATCAGACACAGCAGCCTCAGGGTGAGGGGCTTATTCTGCAAAAGGGATTCTGCAAAAGGGATAAGTTCGAGAGGGAGGGCTATAAGCTAGATGAGATGGCTTAGGGCCCTGGGGCCTTGGAGCCCCAATAAGAGAGGCTATGGGATCTTCTTTGGTGAGTTCAAAGAACAGATCAGACCCATGGTGGAGATGCGGATTCCACGAAGGGCCCTGGATGAGCAGAAACCCAGAGGTTTCACCTTTTCTGGTCATCTTTCTTCTGATCTAATGCGTATGAGGTTGAGACGACGCTAGTTCTGACCATCCGTGTGCTGACTGTGAGCAAAACTACCTTGAGCAGCAGCGAAAGGAGGCATGCACGAGGCAACTTGTGAATCCCAGCCACATGCTCCTTTATTCTTATTTTACTTATTTATTTGACAGAGAGAAAGAGGGGGGGGGAGAGAGAGAGAGAGAGAGAGAGAGAGTGGGTGCACCAGGGCCTCCAGCCACTGCAAATGAACTCCAGACGCGTGCGCCACCTTGTGCATCTGGCTAACGTGGGTCCTGGGGAATCGAACCAAGGTCTTTTAACCGCTAAGCAATCCCTCCAGCCCCACACACTCCTTTTTGACACACCTTTTGCCCCACGTGGAGTGAACAAAGAGGGCTTTTTTTTTTTTTTTTTCTGGAGATACAGCGCGAGGCTTCCCCTAAGCTACTGTCACTGTGCTCGGTGCTCACCTGGGAGCCCGGCCGTCACGTACAGTGGGGCTCTTCCCACTCGTGGCTCTTCTTCCCGGAGGTCCTTACCACTGCTGACCCCCGGGGGTTCACCTACCAGACCTCACTGCTGGAGCCCCTCCAGCCCCAGCATCGTGCCCGAAACGGAGAGGTGCTGAGTGGTGAGAATCAGCTCTGTCTTAGGGTGTCCACAGGAAATGCTTGACTTGGAGGAACAAAGGCGGACGTGTTCGCTTTCTAAGCTCTTGTAGTAAATGGACATATAAAGATGGCTGCTCGGGACAAGCAGGTATCTGTCCTCTCGCAGTCCTAGGGGCCACAAGTCTGAGTGAAGGCGTTGGTAGGAGCACCTCTGCTCTGGAGGCTCCAGGAGACGACCGATTCTTGTGTCTTTTTGGCTCCTGACGGCTTTGTTAATCCCTGGTGAGTGGCTACATCGGTCCAATACTCTCCCTGGATCTTCATGTGGCATTCTCTGGGTGTCGTTACAACTATGCCTTTTGCAAGGCTGCTTGTCACTGGATTTACCGTCTACCAGGTAATCTGGGATGATCTCATTTTGAGATCCTTCACTTAATTATATCTGAAAAGACTCATTTTCACCTAAACCGCTAAGCCATCACTCCAGCCCTGAAAAGACTCGTTTTCAAACAGGACAAGATCTGAAATGTGCGTGTACCTTCTGGGGGAGCACCATTTATCCGAGTTCAGGTGGGGACATCAGAGGCATTGGACCCACCCAAGTACCTTCTTTTGATTTGTTCATTGCTCCCCCTGATAATGCTGACCTTGTTGAACAAGCATCAGAACACAGGTCCCAGGGGACTGCAGAGCAGAGGTAGTTAGCTAGGGGCCTGTGAGCACAGCACCTGGGTGGGTTGGTCTCAGTTCAGAACCCAGCATCCTCCCCCCCTCCCACTGATCAGAAAACATGTCCAATAAATGTTAAATATCATTTATTATTAGTAGTATTACAATGAAAACTTTAGAACATGATCAAAGATTCCAGCCTGGCAGTGGTATCTGGAGCTGGGCTCCTTTGAATGTGTTTGTTTGTTTGTTAGCTGCTGGGAACGGAACCCAGGGTTCCACACGTACTAGGCAAGTGCTCTACACCCTGAGCTCTATCCCAGCTCTGCTTTGAGTCTTGATCTACTTGTTGTGCCGTGACTTGGGATAAAGCTTGCTGGTGGCCCCCTCTTCTCTGGGTCTGCTCTGAGCTTCAGTCTTTGCTGACTGGAGGCTTGGGCTTGGCAGCCACGCTGAGCAGAGCAATTCCAGACAGAGATAAGGCACTGCCAGGCAGGTGCCCACAAAATAGCACTTCCTGGGAGGGGATCCATTCAGAGGGAGGGAATAGCTGGTGCCTCCTACCTGAGCTATTGGGCTAAGGGGTGCTGCTTTCTTCAAGGATAAGAGCCAGCTACCTCCCTTCCTTGGGTACACCTCCCAGGACTAGGGAGTCAGTGAGTCTGTGCCCACTCTGGAAAACCTGCTTGTCAAGGTGAGGCCTGACTTTCTGTTGCTTACTCCTGAGCTCTGTGCTTAGCCACAGCCTGGACTTCTGGAAGGCCTCCGAGATGTTTTGCTGGTCCTTAGAGATCTGGATCACCGAGGGTGAGGCTGCAACTGGAGAAGAGGCCAAGCTTGGGTGTCACACTGCTGGGTGGCTGTAGTGCTCTGAATCTGGTAGGTGAGGCTTGCACCTTTAGGAGTCACTTGAATGGTGACTCTGGGTGATATTTGGGAGGGAGCTTGGAGCAGCAGCCAGACAGCATGGTGCTGCTTGCAGCTCTGCTACTTACTGTGGTGGCGCACTCGGGAGATGCCCGGCCTTTTATTTTATTATTTTTAATATTTGTTTCTCCCGGCCTTTTATTTTATTATTTTTAATATTTGTTCCGTTATTATTTTTTTGAGACAGGGTCTCGTTTTGTAGCCCATGCTGAACTTGAACTGTGTAGGCCAGGCTGGCTTCAAACTTGCAGTCTTCCTGCCTAAATGTCCCCAGTGCTGGGATCACAGGCCTATACCACTACAACTGCCTGTGATTCTTAGTGGTTTAGATCTCAGTTTCCTTAATGAAAGAGAGATTAAGCATGCCCCTTCATGGGATGATTAAGTGACATGTTCAGTTACCAGTGTCTATTATGTATGCTTACAAGAGAATAAAATAAATCAATACAGTGAATAAACTATGCAGTGTACAAGAGATCTTTTTTTTTTTTTTCCTTTTTCTTTTTTTGCTTTTGTCTTTTTGTTTTTTCAGGCTGCCCTGGAATTCACTCTTTAGTCTCAGGGTGGCCTTGAACTCATAGCCATTCTCCTACATCTGCATCCCCAGTGCTGAGATTAAAGGCGAGCGCCACCATGCCCCGCAAGAGATCATTTTATGCTAACCCCATCTCAGTGTTCTAGAAGGAGAACCATTCAGCCAGTGGTATGAAGAATTCTATCTCCAGCTCTGCCAATTTGTAGCTTGGATTACCTTGAATATGTTGTTCAGCCTCCCTGAGCCTCAGTTTTCTTATTTCGAAGTGGGAACAATGACAGTGATCTCCTTCCATGTGCTAGGAGCTATTCTGAGGGCTTTATGTCAGTGTTCTCAATTCTCAGCACCTCCAGAGGTAGGTGCTCTTTGGTATCCATTTTCCAGTTGGTGAAATGAGGGCACAGAGAAGCTATGAAGTTTTCTCCAGGCCACACAGATGGCAAGTGACAGAGGCCAAAGTTAGACGGGAGCCTGTGTCCTACTCAGTATGCTGTGAAATCCATCCAGCCTCTCTCTATCCCAGGGTCCTGTCAGGGTGCCCAGAGGAGGATAAAGCATCATATGAATAGGACATGCAGTCACTATTCTCCTGCTCTGTGTCTTGGCTCTATCTTCCCATTGGTTTATGTGTGTGACACACGCCACTCTGTAAATGGAGATTTCAAGTTCATATCTGAATTTAGTCCTGGAGTCCTTTCTGACTTCACTTCCCTCGTAGAGCTGTGACAGTGAGGCTTTCATCATCGAACAGTTTGTGAGTTCAAGGTCATTGTCAATAGCAAATCTTTTCTGAGCCTCCTGGGCTTAAATCTTGAGACTGTGTGACTCTAGAATCTTCTCTTTGGTGTTTCTAAGTCATCTTGGAACAGACAGGACTGGGAGCCTATGTGACTTTGGCACATGGTACATTTTGACCTTGATCTGAAAGGTGAAATTCTACTGACGTTACTCTTGAAGAAGTCAATAGGCCTGTGAGAGGCCCCTCCTCTTCCAAAGAGGCTCAAACTGCAGTCTTCTGCACTAGTAAATGAAAGGAACCCGAGCAGAACCTTCAAGAACAATTTGGCTGCCTGAGGTAGAGAAGGTGTGAGAGGGTCCTGCAAGTTTCTTGGACTCTTGAGTCTCATGAAAGTCTCACTGAGGAGAAGGGTTTCTGTAAATCAACCCCAAATGTCTGCAGAGGGATGTTTGATGGCGCAGTTGGTCGATGAGCCTTCAGCTTGATTTCTTTCTCTGAAGGACATCAGTGAAAACCGAAGCAATGAATGTCTAGGGAGACGTTTTGTCCTGAGTCATTTCTGGGATATGGATTAGTGGACACTGTAATTACACGGAGTTGCTTTGGTCTGTTATAAGGATGAGCTGGTTCAGGGAGCCTCATTAAATTAAAGATCCATTGACTCTCAGATCTAATCAGCTTAAGTGAAGTCGACTCTCTTGGTTGCTAGATGTCATCAAGGAGCTCAGACATGCAAAGGAGGCAAGGTTCTTTGCAGGGTGTATCTAAAATGCTAGAGCCACTCTCAATGCTGAACTGCATGAGCTTTGAACAGATAGGTATATAGAGAAAGATAAGCAGACTCTCATCTTCAGTCGTTGGCTAAAGTAAGATAAAAGTAAAGTAAAATGTAAGGTTGTTTTTTGTTTTTTGTTTTTTTTTTTTTTTTTTGAGGTAGGGTCTCTAGCCTAGGCTGACCTGGAATTTCACTATGCAGTCTCAGGATGGTCTTGAACTCACAGCTATCCTCCTACCTTGGCCTCCCAAGTGCTGGGATTAAAGATGCATGCCACCACGCCTGGCATAAAAGTGAGGTTTTGAGTGAGTGGGCTGGAGATGTATTGGGGCAGAGCTGGCCTGCATTTGGAGTAGAAATTCTGTGATCTTAGCATCCTCACAGGAGAACAGAAGATAAATGGACGTCTAGACATCCAAACTCTTGCAACAAAGAGATTTATGTCTCCGGAATGGTTCCTTCACCTTAGAGGAACTCTTCCACCACCTGCTGATGAATAAGTGGATCTTGATTGGTGGTAACTCACTTATTCATATGTCACATCGTCATTGTTACTTTCTCAATATATAAAATAGATAAAAGTGGATGTTGTCAGATTAAAGGGGTGGGAGAAGCGGTGATGGCCACATAGGGGCACCTGTTCACCTGCTTGGTCTTTCTTTTTTCTCCCATCTCTGAATCCTGGGGCTTGAAGTCCAAGTTCAAATATATGGAATTTTTCTTACAGCTTCTACTTTAATTCAACCTCATTTCTCTTGTCATTCCGGAAAAAAATAGATGTGAAAATTGCTTTTTTACTTCCTCTCCTGTTGTTCGATCATATAGTCCTGTTGTGACCAGTTCTGTGCTATTCTTTTCTTGGAAGAGTTAATGAGAAGCTTCATTTCTCCCCTGCTGTAGGCTTTGGGGATATCTGTGGTTATCAGCTCATCATGCTGTGAGGACGTCAGTTCTTCACCATTGGAGACCATGATGCAAGAGCCAGCTGTCTATTGAGAGTGATATGTTTGATTAAACAAATACTTCTGCAATATTATCTTAGACAAGGTTTCTGTTGCCACAGCACAATATCTGATATCAAGCAACTTTTAAAGAATACAGGTCTGAGGCTGGAGAGATAGGTTTAGTGGTTAAGGCGCTTGCCTGCAAAGCCAAAGGACCCAGGTTCAATTCCCCAGAACCCATGTAAGTGAGATGCACAAGGTGGCACATGTATCTGGAGTTCATTTGCAGTGACTTGGAGGTGTGCCCATTGTTTACCTCTGTCTACCTCTTTTTCTCTCTATATCCAATAAATAAATAAAAATAAAATATTTAAAATATTTAAAATAAAACAAAAAGAATACAGGCCACGCGTGGTGGCGTATGCCTTTAATCCCAGCACTTGGTAGGCAGAGGTAGGAGGATCGCTGTGAGTTCAAGGCCAGCCTGAGATTACATAGTGAATTCCAGGTCAGCCTGGGCTAGAGTGAGACCTTACCTCAAAAACCAAACAAACAAACAAACAAACAAAAAAAGAATACAGATCTGGGTAGCGCAAGGCTCTGGAAGCTGGGATGCCCAACATGGAGGTGCTAACATCCAGTGAGAGACTTCTTGCTGCGTCCTAACATGGTGGAGAGCATCACACAGCAAGACAGAGCAAGTGTGCTAGTTGGAGTTTCTCTGTCTCATAAAGTCACTGATGCCTTTATGGGGCTCCCAGTGTCATGACTCCATATAACCCTTATCAGTTCCCAAAGGCCTACTTCAAAATACCACTAAAATAGGAATTTGGAGACTAACACATGAACCTGGGAGACACATTCAATTCATTAAATATCCATTAGGTGACAAGCACTAACGTACTTGTAACACCTTGCTTCTAATTCCATTCATCGTCTTGCAAATTACATGATTTTGTTCTTGTTTGTGGCCAAATACATGTCGTATGCGTTTTATATGTATTACATATGCTCATATTTTCTGTAAGCATCTATCAGGTGATGGACACTGAGGCTGATAGCATAGCTTGGCTATTATAAACAGTGTTGCAGTACATGTGGATGTTCAGGAGCCTCTGTGGTGTGATGACTTGGAATTCTTTGGACATATACCCAGTAATAGTATATGGCATATATATGTATATATATATTGTATGTCTATATGTACTTTTTAAAAATTTTTTTGTTTATTTATTTATTTGACAGTGACAGAGAGAAGGAGGCAGAGAGAGAGAGAGAGAGAGAGAGAGAATGGGCGCGCCAGAGCTTCCAGCCTCTGTAAACAAACTCCAGATGCCTGCGCCCCCTTGTGCATCTGGCTAATGTGGGTCCTGGGGAATTGAGCCTCGAACCAGGGTCCTTAGGCTTCACAGGCAAGCGCTTAACCGCTAAGCCATCTCTCCAGCCCTATATGTACTTTTGTATATGGTAGTTCTATTTTTAGTTTTTTGAGAAACCTCGATCCTGTTTTGTGGGAATGTTTTTAATTTTTAAAAAAATTTTTATTTATTTACTTGAGAGAGAGTAAAAGAGGGAGATAGAGAGGAGAATGGGTGCAACTAGGACCTCTAGCCACTGCAAACGAATTCCAGATGCATGTGCCACCTGTGCATCTGGCTTACATGGGTCCTGGGGAATCAAACCTGGGTCCTTTGGCTTTGCAGGCAAGTGCCTTAACCAGTAAGCAGTCTCTCTGGCCCTTTGTGGGGAATTTATTTTGGTAGTGTTCCTTTTTCCTTGCATTTTTTGCTAACACTTGTGTTTATTGCCTATTTATTTGCTTGTTCTGAAACAGTATCTCACTATGTAGCCCAGGCTGGCCTTGAACTTACAATAGCCCTGATTTGGGCTCTGAGGGCTCACGTGTGCACTATTATACCCAGCCTGTTTTAGGAAATATTTTTATTTATTTATGTGGGAGAGAAAGAGTGCACGGGCATGTCAGGGTCTCTTACCACTGCCCCAGATATATATATGTAGAGAGAGAGAGAGAGAGAATTCTGAACAGGGTCCTATGAAGTCCCTCCACTCTTTAATCCGTGCATGAAAGAGGGAAGTTTTCTTATATTGCCTTTGCTTTTGCCTCCAGATCTTTGCACTTGCTGACAAGGCAGAGCTCTCACAGTGTGGAGAGGAATTCTTTCACACGCTGTCTCAGGGTCGGCATGAGGAGAAAGGTCTTATTGTCTAAGGCATGAGGAGAAGAACACAGTATGGCTGAGGCCAGTGTGCATCTCCCGTCTGAACATGGCACTGGAGACTGAGACCTTCCAGCACAGGGACGGCTGCCTTCTGGAATGCTCCTCTCAGGCCTGCCTGCTGCTACTGCCCCAAGGCTGCCTGATTCCCCACTCCTCAGCAGCAGCGTTTTGCAAAAGGAGCTTCCTCTGTTCTCTCCTTTTAGAACTTCAGGAAGCGCTGAAATGCCGGGGCCTTGACAAGCACCAAGCCACGGCTACAAGCGGCCCTTTCTATACCTTGAAGAAAACAGTGACTGGGATTATCAGGTAGTTCTGCAGGCAGTGAATTCCTCACCTCAGAGATAGTGAAGGCATAACTAGATTGAAGTTAATGGGAACACATTTAAAAACATGTTTAAGAGCCTTCATGGGCTGGAGAGATGGCTTAGTGTTAAGGTGCTTGCCTGCAAAGACTAATGACCGGAGTTCATTTTCCTAGTACCACACAAAGCTGGGTGCACAAAGTGGCGCATGCATCTGGAGTTTGTTTGCTGCAGTTAGAGGCCCTAGATTGCTCATTCTCTCTCTGTCTCTCTTCTCTCTGCTCGCAAATAATTAAATAAAGTATATGTATATGTATATGTATATGTATATGTATATGTATATGTATATGTATATGTATATTTTAAAACCTTCTAAAGCTCTGAGAAGCTATCCATCGCCAGGAATGGGTTGGTTGAAGGTGTCATCTTTTATATCCAGTTATCTTGCCTGAGAAATCAGAGTGGTGTGGAAAAGCCATCGCCGAAGTTGAGGCTTCAGGTCTCTCTCATAGTCAGATGGGCTGTTTTCTCAGATTCGACTTCGCGTATCTCTACAGGAGAGTTGTGGGGAGGTTTTAATTGTGGGAGAGGCTTTAGGAAACCCTTGTAAATGGAGAAAGGAAGACTTGCAGATGGGTTTTCGGCGGTTAATAAGATAGAAGGCTTTCATCTCACTCCTGTTTAGGAGCTGGGTAGTCTAAGAGGAAGTCATGAGATTTCTAGCCAAAGGACTGGAATCAGCTTGACTCCCAGCCAGCTAGGGAGAAGGGACCTCTCTGACAACTTCCACCTCCCTTAGGTGTCCAAGGGCTAGAGGTCCCTCTGTAAATACTGTCCCTCTTGTCTGGTTTCTGAGGGCTGACCCCTGCCTGTACCCACTGCTTACCGTGACCCTGACCAAGTGGCCAACCTCGACTGGTGGGTTCCTTGTTTTGGAGCTAGAACTACTCCTGCCTTCTCTTAAGGTGTGGTGTCAAGGACTGTCACAGAGTAGATACTCAATGCATGCAAATCCTTTCCAGTCTCCCCCCGTCTCTGCTTATCCGACTCCTAAAACCCAATAGAGTGTCACCTCTTCTGAATGCCTTTCTTGACCCTTCCAGCTTCGGGCAACTCATTCTTTCCTCCATTTGCTGAGAGCCCTCAGTAGGCATTCATGATAGCGCTCCTTACGTTGTGCTTGCAACCCCATGGGGGTCTGTGTCTCCCTCCACATTGCAAGTGCCTCCAGCTAAGGGCTCTGCTAGATTGATCTTTGTAAACCTGTGTCCAACAAAGTACTTGGAACACAAACAGGCTCGTTCACACTTACTGAGTGACCATAAGGGAGAAAAATCACCTACCAATATAAACTATTTAATCATGCTGGAGAGAAATAACAAGAAAGATGAATTAGAAAAGGTAGTGATTTTAAAGACATGGATGGAGGCTGAGGCTGTGTGACAGCCAGAACAGATGCACCATTAAACAGAGCACAAGTGGTCTGTGAGGCCCCAGAGTGGACAATTTTCTTTTGTTCCCCCAGCTCCAAAGAACCTACAGGGGCAAAGGTCAGTCAGCCATTGATATTTTAGATAATTTTCTTCCTTTCTGCTCTCAGTCTCAGAATGACTTTAACTACTTTCTGTCTTATATTACACATTTTAAAATGGGACCAAAGTGGTTCTCCTGAATTTTCACAAAGCTTTCTAGCTGTGTGTTCCATCCAACCATCCATCTATAACAAGCCAACATTCCATGAGCCCCAGTATGTGTCGAGCATTGTGCTCGGTGGTGCAGACATAAGTCACGAGTGGTTCCTGCCTTCAGATCCCCAGCATTTAATTCAGGAGAATGATGTCTTTCACGTAACCATGCGTCCCTGTCATAAATGCTTTAACAGAGATACTAGCAAAGTGCGAATGGAGGCCAGAGAGATGAGCAACTTGCTCCTCCTTGAAACACTGAAGACATACCACATAAGAGGAGGTAGATGATCTGAGCCTGGAAGACAAATTAAGGCAGAGATTCAGGGAGTCACTTTATCAGAAGGCCCAGAGGAAGGATGGTTCAGGGACCAAAGAGTGTGACTAGCCCAGGAGGTGGTGCCCACTGGAAAAGGGTATATTGTGTCTGTAATCTCGTGGGATCCAACAACCCTGTAAGAGAAGCTTGGCTTACCCTCCATTTTACAAATGAATAAATCAAGACTCAAGGATTTGCTCCAGATTATATATAATTATGTATAATTAGAACCAATGCTTAGAACTAAGGCTTTCAACCCAAGGGTTTATGCCTTATAAAAATTATTACTTTTTAGCCAGGTGTGGTGGCGCATGCCTTTAATGCCAGTGCTCTGGAGGCAGAGGTAGGAGGGTCACTGAGAGTTGGAGGCCAGCTTGAGACTGCATAGTGAATTCCGTATCAGCCTGGGCTAGAGTGAGACCCAACCTCAAAAAACCAAAATAATAATAATAATAATAATAATAATAATAATAATAATAATATTTTTATGAAGCATGGCATATGCATAGAATTCTCATACAAATCATAAGTGTATTTATTAGAAATTTTGCAAAGTGAGTATGATGAATAATTTTCTTATCAAATTTAGAAAATTTTATATCTTTCCAGTATTCCATTTTCTTTTTTCTTTTTTGGTTTTTCAAGGTAGGGTCTCACTCTAGCCCAGGCTGACCTGGAATTCACTATGCAGTCTCAGGGTGGCCTCGAACTCATGGCGATCCTCCTACCTCTGCCTCCCGAGTGCTGAGATTAAAGGTGTGCTCCACCACGCCCGGCAGTATTGCATTTTCCAATCCATGAGTATGGAATACCCTTCCACTTATTTTATTTTATGATTTCTGGTGCAGAGGTTACACTCATATTTCCTATATTTTTTCCTAAGTTTATTTAAAAAATAAAGTTCTTTTAAATTATGAACAATTCCTTTTTAAATTTTTTAGTTTTTGCACATACATGTGTGTGTACATGTGTATGTATGGGCACACCAAGACCTCCTACTGCTGTAAATGAATGCGTGTTTAGCTTTATGTGTGTGGCTAAGGAATTGACCCTGGGTCAGCAGGCTTTGCAAGCACATGCCTTTAACTACTGATTGACCTTCCCAGCCCCTAGTTTTAAAATTTTGAGTCTCCTGCAATCTTTTATTTACAATTTAAATTTTAATTCTTTGTTTTTGGTATAAAGTGGTATAATTGATTTTTATATACTGTCCTTGTTTCTACATATCCTGTTAAATTCGCTTAGTAATTTTCAACTTTCTGAATTTTTGTGGGTCTGGATTGTTGAGTGAGAAAGAAAGAGAATGAAGAAAGACCATCTAGGTACTGAACTAAGCCAGGAGGTGTGTGGCTATGGAAGAGTGAATGCGTGGGGTGGTGTCCTGGGTTCTGTTTCCTCAATAGCTGTTACTTGCATCTCATGAGACCATTGAAATAGGAAATAGAAAGGAA
This sequence comes from Dipus sagitta, assembly GCA_036346955.1. Classification (NCBI taxonomy): domain Eukaryota; kingdom Metazoa; phylum Chordata; class Mammalia; order Rodentia; family Dipodidae; genus Dipus; species Dipus sagitta. Next base: position 190,894,330 of record CM070771.1, read on the forward strand.
CACAAAATAGGAAAAAAACACAGAAAGTTACTAGAATTCTCATCCTCTGCAGTTCCCAATAATGTTCTTTAAGACATGGCTATGTCTTTTGCCATCGATGTACAGTCAGATCCATCTGGAAAATCAACATTTACACTATTACACCTATGTGGAGAACTGCAATGCACAGTGGCATTTATTTTTTCTGAGGCTCTTGCAGCACTGGTAATTATTTATTTTAACAGCACCTATGTCCCTGCCTCCTCTGATGTCCACAACACCAAACGGTGATGTTCAGAAGGAATTTTACAGGCTCCTTTTCTATTACTTTTTTTGGTTTTGCTGAGACAGGTTATTAAGGGCAACTTGAGGAAGAAGAGGTCTGTTTGGACTTGTGATGTAGTGGGCACACTCCATCATGGCAAGGAAGGCATGTTGGTGGGACCACTTTTGTCTGTGGTGGTGGGAGATGAAGCAGTTGGTCACATCACAGGGCAGACAGGAAGTAGACAGGAGATTGGAAGCAGGGCCGGGCTGGAACAGTGAAGGCCCATCCCCTCAGTAACCTATTTTAGCCAGTCAGGCCTCACTTCTGAAAAGTACCATAGCCTCCGAAGACAGTGCCACCAGCTGGGGACCAAGTAAGAGCTGAAATACATGAGCGGGCCAAGTCACATTTAAACCACAGTGTCCCTGTCCCCATGATGAAGCTTCGTGACTCTCAGTTGTAAAACATCTGTCATGCTTGTGCATCAGTGTTCTGAGGCTATAACCATGCCCTGCTCTTCCCCCCACAGGTCCTTCACACCCACTGAAAAATAAACCGAGGTGTCAAATAGGGATCCAAATGTGATCTCTGCTGCTGGCCAGCTGGGTTGGAGGAAGCCCAGACTCAAGTCGAGTTTGCACTGGAGTCCCATTGGCTTTTAAATGTTTCCTTCTGAATTGATCAACTCGCTCACCCAGCTACAGGAAAGAGAGGCCCTGATGCCTCACTGGCTAACTTTCACTTGGTGTTAGGATCAGAAGGCAGGTGCTTCCTGGGCAGACAGACTTCCAAAGAGAAAGACAACATGAGAATAGACGTCTTGAACGTTAATCCTTCCTAAGAAAGGAATGTGACCCTGCAGCATGGCTGCTCTTTCCTGTACCTGGGTGAGTGAGTCGATTTGATCCAAAAGGAAACATTTAAAAGCCAGTTGAACTCCAGTGCATGTTCTTCATCCCACCAACAGATAATCAAGGGATACATGGAAACAGTAGGCTTAGGAAGAAAAGTGAGGCAGAAAGTTAAAAAAAAAAAGAATGGAGACTTGAAGATATCTATGATGGGACACTGTCCCAAGTGTTGAGAAGCTACCTGTAGTTCACGCTTGGCTTCAAGTGTGCTCCCTTGGCATTTATGAGAGGAGAGAGTTGTGCTCTGATAAGCCAGGATATGAGGAAGATGGGGTAGGGAATATGCGCCATCTTCTGAGGGCCCTGGCGAGAGAAAGCTGTGACTGGGGAGAATTTAGCAACACTATGACATCGCCTGCTAAAATCTGCTTCTTCATTTTCCTTGTAGTCCAACCAACCTGGCCATGTGTGACATGCGGATGTTTAGCTGTGGGGAAGGTGGCCCAGGTTGTATGGGGAGTCCCAGCCCTGGAAAGATGAAATCCATAGTGGGCATTGCTGTCTGTGGCAGGGAAGATGGGAGGCATATCAGGAAGCAGCCTCCCTTTTCCTGGGATCACGTGTACAATACCATTGTCCTGCCACCTTGCCCTTGAACATTTGGCAAATTCCTCTGAAGGGCTATGACAGGCTGGCTTGGCTTTCCACAGAGTAGCTCCAAATTATTCCCGAGCCTCCTGGGCTCAGAGAAATCACAGAAAGATGAGGCACTAATCAGAATACCTGGAGGGGCATGGTCTAGACTCAGCAGACTTTCTGGTGGTTGTTGCCGTGTGTGCGCAGGCGCATTTGTGTGCAGGCACATCATGCCATGGTGTGTGTGTGTGTGTGTGTGTGTGCGTGTGTGCATACCCGTGTGCCACAGGACAATCTTCTGCTGTTGGTCTTTATCTCCCCACTCATTGGAAGTGGGGGGCTTCACTGTTCACCCCTAAGTTAACTAGGCCAGTTGGTTCCTGACCTGATGCTCTTGTCTCCATCTCCCATCTCACTATACTCTCTGGATTTTACATATGTTCTGGGGCTCTGAACTCAGGGACACAGGCTTGTACAGCGAGCACTTTCTCCACTGAGTCATCTCCCCAGCCCTCAGCTGACTTTTTGTGCAGATGAAATATCAAAGTTCTTAATTATTGTTCACTTGTGACATTTGAATCTCATTATGATGGCTGGTGGGTCTGGAACCTACAAAACAAGGGCCCAGCAGAGCACATCCATTAGCCATGACAGTAGTGCAAGAGTCCAGAATCACAATAGGCCAGTGTAACTTTATCTCATTGGACTGGGAGTTGATGTTCAATCCATGCAGGCCATTAGCTGACCAGGGACCTCTTTGATTTCTTAGAGAACTGACCATTTTCTCTTGATTCTGTTTCTCCAAGGCTAGGCCGAGTCCATGTTTAAGTCATGACGGCAGCCAGTCCTGCGGGCTAATTGTAGGGGTGGAGAGGAGTAGAAGTGGGTTAGGCATTCAGTTATGAAAATTCAGCCTCTCCAAGCATATACCTCAAGTATCCTGATTGCAATAAATTTTATTTCTCCTATTGGTTGAGAAATTATCTTTTACACTTACCAGCAATAAAACCAGCTCTCAGCATGGGGCTTTGCACCCCTGACACACATCAGAGCCATTGGAGAGCTTCAGAAATTCCTGAGCCTTGGTCCCACCACTGCACTTAGAAAAGCAGCTACACTCAGCCTAGAGCACCAGCTCCACACTCCATCACTAAACACTGAAACCAAACTCTCAGATGAGATATGACTGACAGTAGGAGACAGTTGTAGGAAGCTCCCCCATATACATCTGATGCACAAACTGAAACATCATTGAATGAACTAAATAAGACATTGAACAAGGAAGTTGTAGTAGGAGGATCATCGAGGCAGAGAAGGAAAGGCCCAGCATCTCAGCAAGACAGGGCATCACAGGGATTTATAGTGAGCCCTCTTCTCGCTAATCTGCATGATAGCTTTTCTATATGTAGCGGTTTGCCTGTAATAAATATATCTCAGCCTTAAGAAGATACTTACCAGAAGGCACCTGGGAATTCAAAAACATTTTAAATTTGTATATATACTCATTGTACCTGGTATTAGATTACATAAGGGCATTTTCATGCAAGTATATAATGTACTTTGAATACACTCCCCTCATCTCCCCTACCTTCTTCTTTCTCATGTCTCCCCCTCTTGGGAGTCCCTTTGTACCCCTAGACAGTTCCTCTTGTAGCTTTTATATCAGATATACATACATGATTTTATTTATCTATATAAAATCTAGGACCTAGGGCTGGAGGAATGGCTTAGCAGTTAAGGCTTTTGCCTGCAAAGCCAAAGGACCTCGGTTTGATTCCCCAGGACCCACGTTAGCCAGATGCACAAGGTGACACATGAGTCTGGAGTTCGTTTGCAGTGGCTGGAGGCCCTGGCACGCCCATTCTCTCTCTCTCTCTCAAATAAATAAATAAAAATATTTTTTAAAATCTAGGATCTACAGATAAGAGAAAACATGCAACATTTGTCTTTCTGAGACTGACTTAATTTGCTTAATATGATTATATCTAGCAACTGGGAATTTAAGGCTTTTGGATAATCTTAGAATGGTGGAACTCTTTGATTTTGTTCTTGTTTGTTTTGTTTTTGAGACAATGTCTTATTATGTTGGCCAGGTTGGCTTGGAACTTGCAGTCCTCCTGTCTCAGTCCCCCTGGTATTGGGATTACTGGCCTGTACTGCAATGCCCAATATTTTATTTTATTTTATTTTATTTTATTTTATTTTTTAGAAAAAGAGAACACCAGGGCCTCAGCCACTGCAATCAAACTCCAGATACTTGCACCACCTAGTGCGCATGTGCAACCTTGTGCTTGCCTCACTTTCGTGTGTCTGACCATGGGATCTGAAGAGTTGAACATGGGTCCTTAGGCTTCACAAGCAAGCACCTTAACTGCTAAGCCATCTCTCCAGCCCCAATATTTTTTATTTTTAAAATAGGTCTGATTACAAACAAATTAATTTTTAAAATTTTTATTTATTTATTTGACAGAGAAAGAGGGAAAGAGAGAAAATGGGCACACCAGGGCCTCCAGCCACTGCAAACGAACTTCAGACACATGCGCCCTCTTGTGCATCTGGCTAATGTGGGTCCTGGGGAATCGAATCTGGGTCCTTTGGCTTTGCAGGCAAATGCCTTAAATGCTAAGCCATCCCTCCAGCCCAGCAAATTCATTTTTGATAAAGAAATTTCATTAGGCATATAATTCCAAATAGTTTAACATTGAAAGTTGTCAAAGTTCTCATGTAAATAAATTCACTACACAGCTAGAGGTTGCTTGTTTGGTTTTTGTTCTTTTCCCATGCTGGGTATTGAGGATGAGGGTTTGAAAATTGGGGTACACAGGTAACCATCCTGTATCTTCTTAGGTGACGAGTGAAGAGCATGGACCAGTGCTGGTCACTGGATCACTGTTTTTAACTGGATTGACACAGCTGGGTCAGTGCTGGCCATTTGGCCTGAGTTCTTTCTCTTTTGCACGTCAAGTGAGAAGATGGCTCTGGAATGGAGTGACAAACTATGAAACACACAGAAACTCTGGCTTTTCTAATTCTGCTGCACAGAGCCATGTACATGACATGAACTTAGCATATGTTGAAGACTTTTAAACAGTTTAGCAAGAGGCTTGGTGAGGTTTGTAGAAGGACCCAGTGGGGAAAAGTAGAGGTAACCGTGGGACCTCTTTCTGAAGAAGCGCAGAAGAGCCTGGCATTCAGAGGAACCCCACGACCACAAGTGACACAGTGTGAGCATAACTAGGGAAGGCCTAGGAGGCAGGGCAGCTCGTCTAGACGCCATGCTAGCTATGCCTGGGCAGTGCAGGCGCTGGGGCTCAGCACTGAGGGCCACGGCCTGCAGCAGATGGGCTGAAGTCAGGTTAACATGGGTCTTGTTTAACATTCTTCTTGTTTGGAACAGATATCGGAGTCACGGTAGCTTTCACCCTGAAGAGACCAGGTTGGTATGGGTGTGCCTGTCTGTCCCTTGATTTACCTTGGGATGACCTGGGAGGAGATTTTATAGATCCTAAGGCAGAAAGCCTGATCCTTTCTGGGGTCCCCATGCTGGAATATTCACTCACAAAACTGGACAGAGCAGGTGTGGTGGCCATTATCTTGAGGACCTAACAGGTTAAGTCTTTCTGATATAGTATTGATACACATGTATTGGCCAGAAATCTCTCATCCCTCTCTCCTTTATAAGAAAGGACAACGGTAGCATCTAGCCTATGGTATATTGGAGGGATTCTAGATAATGTTTGCAAAATGGTGTTTCTGGCATATAACTGAATTATAGGTACAAAAAATTAAGACTCCCATTTTCTTGTTATTGATACTATAATTATCTATAGTATTATTTATACCCAACAAACATATTTCCTATTTTAATGTCAATCTGCATTGTATAAAAAGTGTCTCTTTGGGGATGGGGAGATTGCCTAGTGGTTAAGGCACTTGCCTGCAAAGCCAAAGGACCCAAGCTCAATTCCCCAGGACCCATGTAAGCCGGATGCACAAGGTGGCCCACGAGTCTGTAGTTTATTTGCAGTGGCTAGAGGCTCTGGAGTGCCCATTCTCTCTCTCTCGCTCTCTCTCTCGCTCTCTCTCTCTGTCTACTTGCCTCTTTTTTCTCTCTCTCAGAATAAATACATAAAAATAAAAGTGTCCCTGAGTTATATGGGAGAAGAAAGGTCATCTAAGTCCCACCAAATTCTAGAGCTAGAGTCACAACGGCTCCCCTGAGCCCACGTCTGTCACTGATTCAGTTTCTTCTCTTCCATCTGCCACTGTCATGATCATTTGAGAGTGGCCAGCCACATCTCCTCTCTGCTGCTGAATGCTGAAGCAGAGAAATACATTTTTCCAGGCAAGCGTTTTCATGCTGGGAGTCACACTGGGTGAGCCCTTGATAACTGAGTCACAGTTTCAGGCAGACACCCTGTGTGTTTGTGAAGCTAACATCACCCCACCCAGGTGGCTGGAACTGGTTGAAATCCTCGCAGCATGCATGAAAAGGCTTCTTCGGTTCTTCTGCAGTGGGCTTCAACTGTGTCTAGACCCATGCTTCTCAACACTAGCTCTACCCTGGGTCAATTAGAGCTTTCTCTCGGTGGTTTAGGACATGAGTACTTAATGCAGACTCCTTAGGAGACTTCAATGGACAGCAGGGTCAAGAGCTCTTGGTTTCAGAGGGGCCAGGTTACTTGCCTCTCCAGGCATCCCTCCCTCCCCCAGCCACGGAGAATCCAGAACGCCGAGGTCAGTCGTGTAGGGACTCTCACCCCCTAAAAGGAATGCAGTGTCTCCTTCTAGGGGATACTGTCATTTATTTGTACCAACTTCTGATTTGTGGGTGGAAGTAACTCAGCCTTGTCGAGCAGTCAGCAGAGCCTTGGCCAACGTCCTGGGAACATTAGGTTCTCCTCCATGAACCCATCCTGGCAATGATCCCTCGGGGAGCACAAGTCCCCATTCAGGGCTTAGGAGGTCCCTACATGTGGGTTCCTCCTTTGTCACTAGCCTTTGGAAAGATTATTGCTAATTATGCCTTAGAAAACTGAGGATGGTTCACCCCCCCCCCCCACATGCATCCTCTGAAGGATCCCAGGGGACTTAGGACGATGGTGTATCAAGGAAGGAAAAGTGCGCTGCCCGAAGGGCACTTATTTCCCACTTCCATGCATCAGACACTGTTGTAGACTGTTGGCTTACTTTGTCTTATTTCATTCTCATAGCAGGCCTCTAAAGTAGGTGCTTTATTATTAAAGACTCTGGGGCTCAGAGAGGCACCACGTAGGAGTCCTATCCACGTCCCAGGAGTCCCAGGACCCATTATTTCTATCTGGCTCCACTGCTGAGTCTCAAGGGATTCCTTCCCTAAATCCACTAGGTCAGATATGATTCTTGCCCTCTCTGTGGCACCCTTTAGTGGTGTCCTCACATCTATGTGTGCACACCTCCAGGGATAGGGATTCCCTTCCCTTCCAACTGTGGTCCATTATGTTGCTGAGCACTGATGTAGGAGCACTTTAATTCCTCCTCTAGGTCAAAGAAGGACATACACAGAAGAGATAAACAAGTGCATAAGTGAATAATTTAAGTGGACACTTGTCTCTTTTTACTTGCTGGGCCTAATCCTATCCCTTAGGACCGTAATAACAATAACAAGGGTTTCTTCGAACAACTGGTGTTCTCCAGGTACTGGACTACTAAGTTCTTTGCACTTAAGTCATTCCCCACATGAGGAGCCCTGACCCTGGGAGGACTTAGGTGAGCCCGTTTAAAGTTGTGAAGACAGTGCTGGGCTGAGGCCGGCAGTTTGACTTTGGAGTGCATGACCTTAACCATGGAACTCCACCAGCTCAGAAGTCCCACGTGTGGAAGTCTAATGGGGGACTTTGTTCCAGGCTTCCTGTGTGCTGCTCCAGAGCTTCAGAGTGCCACTGAGCAGGGTGGTGCCTCTGCTGTTAACTCCCCCAAGTGCACAGTCCTGGCCCCCTTCCTCAGTCCTGCTAGGCCTCAAGTAGCCTCCCTGTCTCCTGTCACTACGCTCCTTCCCACTGTGACCATCCAGCCTTCTGCCTAGAGCCACATGCTCTGCAGTCCCTCAGCACCAGTGGCTGGAGTGTCAGGAATGTCCTCACGGGTTACAGACAATGGACTGGAGCAGTGGTCCTTTCTTGTGAGGAGACAAGACTCAGATATGGATTTCTGCTTTCGGCCACAACAACAATAATAACAGTAGCTGACCTTTTGAATAAGTACCATGTGCCAGCAGAGTTGTGTGTTTGTGGCGTGAACTCAGCAAGTGGCAGAGTCCCTTGACTCTGAACGAGTCTGAGAGCCTGGTGCAGGTGAGGACAGTCACTCTGCTGAAAGCAGTGGAAGACTTGGGCTGCCCAGTAGTTAGAGCCTAAAACCAGTCAGACATGGGCTCGAATGACAACACTGATGCCCAGGAGCTATGTGGCCTTAGAAACTGTTCCGGGCCTCTCTGGACCTCGGCTTTCCATCTGCAAGCTTTCCAGAACAAAATGTGTCACTCTTGTTGAGTGCCTAGCATAGCCCTAGTATGGGTGTGCTGGAAGAAACGTCAGCTAGGAGGATTAGGACCTCCAGCATGCCTCTCCAAAGTATAGTTGTTTCCACGAAGTTGAGCTACCTGGAGTGCTGGCCTTTTGACCCCAGCCCAGGGTGGATGAGGTGGCTGGTCGACCAGAAGGACCCAGCCAGCATCTCTATCTATGCTTTCTCCCAGCAGGGGAATGGATTCAACTGTATTGTTGAGGTCTTCTTCTTCTTCTTTTTTTTTTTTTTTTTTTTCCAGAAAGGGAATGTTCGGGCTGAAGCTGAAAAAGAAGAAGAAAAATAAAGCAGAGAAAGGGTTAATCCTCACCAACAAGGCTGCACAAGGTGAGGCGTGTGTGTGTGTGTGTGTGTGTGTGTGTGTGTGTGTGTGTGTGTTTGGGAGTGCTGAGCGCTATCCTAGGTCCAAGAGCCTTACAGAGGGGACCCTCCTTGGCTGAAAACGTGGCTGTCTGTCCATGGAAGACGGTAGAAATGTGCTGCCTACTGGACCTCAGGTGCTGCTGGTCACAGGTGTGGGCTTAGAGAAAAGTCACCCCAACACTCAAGGTCATCAACAAACAGGGCTGGCGGTGGACACCTGCCAGGCCATGGAAGACGCCCGGTAGTGACTGGTTCAAGCTCCATTTTTGTCCTAATTTCTCTGGATAAGTCACTTCGTTCTGAGTTTCTCCCTTTAGTAAATGCGTTGCCAGAGTGACTTCACATAACCTTGGGAAGACAGGGGAGAGATTTTTTTCATGGTAAGGATGAAGATTTGGGCTAAAATTGGGGCGGCTTCCTATACGTTGTCTCATTTACCTCACTCTTCCCAGCAGAGCTTATTTCACCAGTTTTGAAAGGAGATTACAGAGGTGCTGGCAAAGAGAGCTTTGATTAAGTATGTGAGAGGCTTGGAAACTGAAAATGCAAAGCCACTGTTGAAAAAGTATAAGGAATTTCAAGATGGCGGTGGCTGTTTAAAGCAAGCACAATGATGTCCTTCTGAGAAGGAGGCCCTGTCTGCCTGCGTATACTGACCACCATGCAGCCGGCCCTGGGCATGGGGTACGGGCCAGGGAGTGATCGTGTTGGGTGGTTGGTCCAGGCTGCCTTATCTTCTGCCTTTGAATGGTCTACTTCCTTCTCTCAAAGTGCCAGGCGGAGCTTAAGATGGCCAAGCCTGACAATAGGTAAACGCTCAATGCTCCTGGAGTCAAACCAGACCTATGGCTCCCAAGTAGAAAGGTCTTAGGTGACTCCCCAGAGACTTGCTGAGTGTCTCTGATCACTACCAGCTTAAGGCCGGTTTTCTGGAAGTTTCCTAGACCAAAATGATGGCGTAGTTAAACCCCTTGGAGTGCTTCTCTGCTTTCCACTGAAGTTGTCCTGTGGCCCTAAGTCCACTCTGTCCCCAGGTAAAACTTATCCTTACAGAGAAAGCTAGGGACTCTCAGTCACAGTGAGATGTTGGTGGTAACAATTAGGAGCTGCCCTTGGATGGGGAGGGAGTGACTTCACATTTTCAGTGGAGATGAGGCTTAACACTGAGTAGGACTACTTGTCTAGTTAATCAAACAGACAATACAGATGGAGAATGATGCCTTTCCTGCTGTCCTTGAAGTTAGGTCTCGAGGACATCAGGCTGAAAAAGACATAATCCCTTCCCTCGAGGACTTTATGAAAATCACATTTATGACACTTAATAAGTCTCTGCTACTTGTTCTATTTTTTACACTTTTTTTTCTTTTTTGAGATAAGGTCTCACTCTAGCCCAGGCTGATCTGGAATTCACTATGTAGTCTCAGGGTGGCCTTGAACTTATGACAATCCTCCTACCTCTGCCTCCGAGTGCTGGGATTAAAGGCTGTGTGCCACCATACCCAGCTATTTTTTATACTTTTTATTGACAGCCTCCTTTCATATACACAATGAACCTTGATCATAATCCCCTCCCATCTCCCTTTGTCCCCTCTCCCTTATCCCCCCTCCACTGAACTCCTTCATCCCAACTAGTCCCTCTTTCATTTTGATGCCATCATTTTTTTCCCCTCGTATTATGCAGGTTTTACGTAGATAGTGTAGGCCACTGTGAGGTCATGAATACAAAGCCCACTTAATATCTGGAAGACAGTATTCCAAAACATTCTTCCCCTTCCTTGATCTCTGGCATTCTTTCTATCCCATATTCTACAATGATCCCTGAGCCCTGGAAGATGTGAGAGAGACGTCTCTGTCACTTAGTGTTGAACACTCCTCTGTCACTTCTCAGCACTTTGATGAAAACACCACCTGAAAAGAGAAGCGTCTCTAACCCGAAGTGAAAGTGGCATGAATAAATGGGCATCAACATAAATATCAGGAGGACAATTTGGTGGGCATGCTAGATCCATTTAGCCAAACGATAGTATTAGCTTCACTCCTAGGGCTTTTGACCTCTCCAGCCCTAGACTTTTGGCGAGGTTTTCAGTATCAGACATGAAATTCCCTCCTGTGTAGTGGGCCTCAAATCCAACTGGAGAGCAGTTGATTTCTCCCATGACAGACATGGCCCCATTGTACCCGCTGGTACCATTGGCCTGGTGGCCAGCCTTGTAGCTTGCACGGTCCACTGTTCATTGAGATTGTTGATGACTTTTCTCCTCCAACAGGCTACATGGCACTTTCCAGCACCGTGACAGCTAGTCAACAGGGAGGAGGAGGCTTCCAGCTAAGTTCCAGTTTGCTTTCCCAACCTGCCACTTGTTCTTAACAGACATTATTTATGACCCCAAACAGTAGATTGCCCCCATTTTCCAACTAAGAGAATGAGTCACACAGCTAGAAGGTGGAAAAGCTGACAGGAAAAGCCTGGGCTCCTGCAGTCAGGGGCCCTCCCTGACAAGGTCACAGCAGTCAACCACAAGCATTTCAGGGGCGTTCTTATTAGAGTCCTCAGCCCACAAAGCAAACAGGGCGGGGGCAGGCAGCCTCTCCTAGAAAGTAAATGGCACCCATCCTGCTAAGAAAGGGCCTGTCATTCAGGAGAATGACATAGGCCACAGAGCAGAGCCTTTGGTCCACCCTTCTTGCTATGGACTAGTAAGCTAGAGCTTTTCTGGGTGAAATATATGGACAGTCTTCCGATTTTGTTATCTGTGTATTCTGAGGCACCACAGTTATTTCAAAATTCTCATTAGCCTAACACAGCCATTCATTAGTTACCCAATAAGTAGTTACTGAATAACTTCCTTGGCCATCACTCATTTACTGTTCAGTGAATGTTAATGAAGTATCTGGTAGGTCTAGGTCCTGGGCAGGTCTGGTATATGACATGGTTGGGTATTGGATAATCTGGAGGGAGGGCAACCCTAGACAGAATTCCTCTGCCTCTGGGTCTGTCTTCTCCAAGGGGGGGGGGGTGGCACTTATGGATGTGTGACCTGGGTCCCTGAGCTAGGGTTTCAGGTTGGATCTGGTCAACAGAGTCCAAGCAGGAGGCTTGAGGAAGGAGCAAAGAGAACTTGGAGTCCAAATGACTATGTCCCATAATGAGAGGAAGCAGATTGCTTCTCTTCAGAAGACTGACTCTACTCAACTTTCCCTCATTTTGTGGTTTCCCTAATCCATGTCTTCAAGCCCCTCATGTCATCTTATTCTGGGTGCGCCATCTGTTTGCTATCGGAACCCTCACTGAAGTATCTGCACCACCAGTAGATAAAAATGTGCCAAGGGATGTCAGAAATAAGCTGAGCTGTAAGTGGTCTGGGATGTGTGGCGGTTTGATTCAGGTGTCCCCCATAAACTTAGGTGTGCTGAATGCTAGGTTCTCAGCTGATAGAGATTTGGGAGTTAAAGCCTCCTAGGGGGAGTGTATTGTTGGGGGAAGACTTATAGGTGTTACAGCCAGTTTCCCCATGCCAGTGTTTGGCACACTCTCCTGTTGCTGTTGTCCTCCTGATGTTGGCCAGGGGGTGATGTTCACCCTCTGCTCATGCCATCATGGAGCTTCCCCTTGAGTCTGTAAGCCAAAATAAACCACTTTTTCCCCACAAGCTGCTCTTGGTCAGGTGATTTCTGCCAGCAATGTGAAGTTGACTGCAACAGTAAAGTGGTACCAAGAGTGGTGTTGCTGCCAGACACCTGACTGTGTGGCTTTAGCCTTTTGGAACCGATTTTCAAGAGGAATGTAGAAGGATTTGAAACCTTGCCCTAAGAGATGCCTTGCAGTGCTATAAGTACAGCTTCATGGACTATTCTGGTCAGAGTTGAAAGACCTGAATGCAGTAAGAACTATGGACTGTGAGGTTTGGCTTATGAGGGTGAGAAAGAGCTTTGCCTGGACTGGGTTAGAAGCAGTTTGTATGAGAAGCTTGCAATTATGGCCGTGTCCTGAGAAGTTGTACAGGGTTGCTTTGCATAGAAATGAACTGGTGTGAGCAGAGAGATATGGCACAGAAAAGAAATGAAATCTTTGGGTGAACTGCTGCCTGTTCAGCTGCAATTGAGAGATTACAATCTTTGAGATTGGGCCAGCTGACCTGCACTGGGGCAACAGGAAGAATATAGACTAGTTTGAAGGGGCCTGGGTGTTCAAGGAGTGTCCTGTTCTTCAAAGTCTGCTTTATTCTCCCCTGGATTAACAAATTGGCACCTTACCTGGTATTGTGGAGTATAAGAAATGCAGGAAAGAGAGGGTCATTGGGCTTGCAACAGGGTCTTGTGCTTTGGAAATGGCAAGGGCATTGTGAAGCAGGTTTGCTGGATGCCTGAATGGAGACCCCATGGGGCCATGAGGATGAACCGTGGATTGCAGTGGAGACCCAGTGGAGATGCCAGGACCACGAGATGGCTGCTAAGGAAAGCTGTCATCCTTGGATGAAATTTTCCAGGACTGTGAATAGCCTAGCTGTAGGGGCAGAATTGAAACTCCAGAGACTTACTACTGGTTAGAGTTATTGGACTTGGAGCTACAGATTTGGTGTTTGCCCTATTTAAATCATGTACTGCTTGAGTATTTCTTTGCTATGCCCAATGCCATCTTTTGCAGTGTGAATGTTTGTTCTGTGTCATTATGGGCTTCTTGAAGTTATTTATTTTTTTTTTTTTTTGGTATTATGGCTCAGTTAAAAGATCTTGGACTATGGGGATGTTTGAACATCATTGGGATTGGTTAAAAACAATGGGGACTTTTAAAGTTGGACTGAATGCATTACATTTTACATCATAGATGGTTATCAGTTTATGGGGGCCTGGGGTGGAATGTGGTGGTTTCGGTTATCAGTTTATGGGGGCCTGGGGTGGAATGTGGTGGTTTGATTCAGGTGTCCCCCATAAACCTAGGTGTTCTGAATGCTAGGTTCCCAGCTGATGGAGATTTGGGAATTAATGCCTGCTGGAGGCAGTGTATTGTTGGGGGCGGGCTTATAGGTGTTATAGCCAGTTTCCCCATGCCAATGTTTGACACACTCTCCTGTCCCTGTTGTCCACCTGATGTTGGCCAGGGGGGTGATGTCCACCCTCTGCTCATGCCATCATTTTCCTTGCCATCATGGAGCTTCCCCCTCAATCCTGTAAGCCAAAATAAACCTCTGTTTCCCAAAAAGCTACTCATGGTTGGGTGATTTCTGCCAGCAACGCAAACCTGACTGCAACAGAGTCTCTCTAGATTCCTGGCTTGTTGACATGGAGACTGTTGATGAAGCCAGAGAGGAGATCTCTGGGAAGTGACATTCAACATAAAGCTTCAGGGTGGAAAGGAGCCCAGTAGAGGACAGGCAGTGGGGGGCGTGGCTCAGGTGGGGCAGTGGGACAGACGTTCTGAAGAACTCCAAGGAGAGAGAGAAAGGTAGGCTAGAAGGAACCGAGATAGGGCAGGCTGGGCACAGAGCAGTGAAGGGGAAGAGAGCCGCATGGGCAGGAGAAAGATGGAGTAGGGCATTGAGTCGTCTACGGACTTCTTACCATTTTCTCAGTCTGATGGGAAGCTACTGAGAGGTGTTCAGAAGTCATATGAGGCCTTTACCTTTTCGAAGATCACTCTGCACGTACGGTGCTGTCTCCTCACTGTCTTAACCTAGCACAGTTTCGAGCTTATATAAAGTAGGTAAGGATGTTCACCAGAAACTCGCATCTGTACAAGGCCTGCATCCTTAAGACTGTAGTCGGGCAGGGAGCAGGCATTCCTTTCGTGCTGCTGCTCTGAAAAGCTTGGGTAGGCTGTAGTGCTCCTTCTCTTAACCTTAACCCCAGCTCTATCCCTGCAGTATGGCCTTGGCTTGAGTTTCCTAACTGAGGGCGGTAACAGCGAGTCTCCTTCATCCAGCTGTCTTCTCTAGCTTCTGACTGAGCACCTGCTAAGGCCAAGCCTGTGTACTCCTGGGTGGTGGGCTGCCATAGTCCATCTGTCTTGATTCAGAGTTCTTGGGCATGGTTGACTGATTAAAATCAAGATCAAACATGTCAAAGCTAGAAGGTATCTTAGAAATGATCCAGTTGATTTATTTATAGTTGAGTCTTGTGGAGTCCTGGGTTTCTGAGGCATGGCTACTGGGCTGCCGACCAGGAGGTGGTGAGGCCCTGTGGCAGGCTTCTTGTCCCTATCCAGAAGAGCTTGGAACAAATGGGCTTATGGTCTATGTGATGTCATCTCCAGACCCTTTCCTCCTAACCTCAAGTTCTGATTTAATCCATGGAGCACATTTCCTGGGTGGCAAGAATATTTAAATTCCATATATATGCATGTGCATATATGCAGAGAGAGATATGCATATGCAATTTCATTCATAAAAGGATTCTTTTGCTTTAATAAAAAAAGTTTTGAAACCATTTTTCTTGCCCAATTCTTTCACCTTATAGGGAGGGAAAAAAGAATTCAAGAATGTGACTTATTCAAGCCACCCAGTTTGGAGCCCCAGGCTGAGCACTTACTATACACTTATCTGGCAGGCACAGTGCTGGAAACTTCCTTATTTTGTTCAGTGTTCCCAACAATTCTGTGTGGTAGCTGGCTTTAACTTTGCCTTATTTTATAGTTAAGAAAAACAACCAAGAGAAGCTCAGAGGGCTGGAGGGTGGCTCAGTGGTTAAAGACGCTTGTTTGCAAAGCCTGCTAGCCTGAGCTCAATTTCCCAGTAATGCCCTAAAGCCAGTTGGGCATCTGTTTGTCTCAGCAAGAGATCCTGTTATGCAAGCATGCTCTCTCTCTCTCTCTCTGTCATGCACACTCAAGAAATTAAAAAAACAAAACCCTTTATTTATTTATTTGAGAGAGAGGAAGAGAATGTCACCTCTTGCCACTGCAAATGATCTCCAGATGTGTTATGACAATTTGTGCATCTGGCTTCATGTGGGTACTAGGGAATTGAACCTGGGCCATTAGTCTTTGCAAGCAAGTGTCTTTAACCACTGAGACATCTTTCCAGCCACCATAACTTTTTTTTTTTTTTTTTTTTGGTTTTCCAAGGTAGGGTCTCACTCTAGCTCAGGCTGACCTGGAATTCACTATGTATTCTCAGGGTAGCCTTGAACTCATGGTGATCCTCCTACCTCTGCCTCCCAAGGTGCTGGGATTAAAGGCGTGCGCCACCACGCCTGGCTCACAACTTTTCTTTAAAGAGTGATGCTCAGTAATTTGCACACATCAAAACTGTACAGTAGAAGGGTTGAACTTTGAACCCAAACTTTTTGCATTCACATCTTTGAACTATATCTGGAAGTGTGCTAAAGAGGTCCCGCCTCTCGGTCATGCTTGCCAAAACACCTGGCTGGGAAGTATATAAGATCAAATGGGGTAGTTAGAACATCTTTCACCTGGGCAACACACCCTGGAATTAAGACAGAATCTGGGGTCAGCTGAAGAGGGTCCAAAGAATATGATTACGATCCACTCATTGAAGTTTTCTATGTGCTTATAAATAAAGTCCTCTTCTAGGGCTTCTTAGCAGTCCTACACTCCCTAGAGTAGGTAATTTGGTAACTTAAATCTGCACAGGCAGATTCCTGATGACCAAAATCCCTTCCACAAGGTCCCACCCCTTATAGGTTCTAACCACATGGCTTAGTGGTTAAGGCATTTGCCTGCAAAGCCAAAGGACCAAGGTTCGAACCCCCTGGACCCATGTTAGCCAGATGCACAAGAGGACACAAGCATCTGGAATTCATTCGCAGTGGCTGGAAGCCCTAGTGCGCCCATTCTCTCTCTCTCTCTCCCCCTCGTTCTCTGTCAAATAAATAAATAAATAAAAATAAAATATTTTTTAAAACCAAATTTTTTCTTTCACAGTTATGGATGTCTGACGTTAGTATCCCTGGGTCAAAATTAGAGAAGTTTCTTTGCTCCTTCCAGGTTCTGTTGTACGCTAGTGGCCTTTTCTACCAGTGTGACAAAATCGTGAGCTAGCTAGCTCATAAGGAGGAAAGATTTGCTCATGGTTGTAACCTATGGTGTTAGGTTCTGTTGTTTTGAGGCCTCTATCAAGGCAGAACTTCATGGCAAGGAATGTGGGGTGGAGCAAAGCTGTTCACCTCATGATGTCGGGCTGGAGGATGAGAATGAGAGAGAGAGAATGTGTGAATATGCCAGGGTCCTCTGCACAGGCAGATTCCTGATGACCAAAATCCCTTCCACAAGGTCCCACCCCTTATAGGTTCTAAACCACCTCCAAGTTGTTTGGTAGGCTGGTGATCAAACCTTTAACACATGGCCTTTGAGGGTATTTATGATCTATACCAGAGCATGGTGGCTGTGGCCGTGGCATTGCTTGGTTTTTGACAGCAGCCAGTCTAATCTTTTCTCTAGGGTCATATTGCTACCTTTTGTTCTGTTTCAAGTCCCCTTCTGCTTCTTCCGGTAAGGATCAAAGTGATTGCAACTAGGGCCCACTCGATAATCCAGTATAATCTCCTTATCTCAATCTCCTTATCTCCTTAGCTCCATCCACAGAAGGTCCTCCAGGGATTAGGTTTCCCAGTCTTTTCAGAGCACAACACAAAAGCAGATGCATGAATGACCTCACCCAGGATCTTGCTGTCAGAAATGTAGGATCTTGGGCCTCCCTGGCCCAGAATCTTCTGTTTAACAGCTTCCCAAGTGTTTCTTATGCACATTAAACTTTGCTGAAGAGGCTCGGAGAGTCTCAATGACTTTTTCTCAAGTTCCACGTACAAGGTCATGACTTGCGGGCACCTCTTTATAGATTCATAACTGTATAAGATGATCCATTTCAACCTGCTCTTGGATACAGAAGATGACTTTGTTGAAGGGAAAAATAAAGTTACGAGTCTGGCTTTTCCGTCACTCTGATGTTAAGTTTCATGCTGGCAGTGACTGTCCCCTGATCTCCTTGGACCCTTCCAATGCCTGCCTGGGAACAGAGTGGATGTTTGATTGTCACCATGTCTTCATTTACCAGGATTCTCTCCCTTCAATCACTCCTCTAGATGGTCAGAGTGAGTCAGAAGTGCCACAGGAGGGGTCTTCCCACCAGGAAGGACCCAGGGGAGACCTGATTCACGATGATGCTCCTGTCACTCCTGCCCCCTTGGTTCCACCGAAGAGAAGGTACGGTGTTCACGCAAGTGGTCAGTGCGCTCGCCGTGCGCTTCTGGGTCACTGTCGACAGGGACTCAGAGAAAGTTCTCCATCCACTCTACTTTCTCTCGGTGCTGGCCTCCTGGCACTTTTGGCAGCCAGCATCCCAGCTCCGCCAGCTTCCAGGCTTAAATGTCCCTAGTGAAGACACGCATGTTCCTGAGAAGGCAGACGTGACTGTAAGAGCTTCTAGAAGGCGGACTCCAGAGCTGTGCCTTGCCTGGTGTCCGTGGGTCATGCGCTGGTTATCTCAGCTTCATGTTTCTCCCAGATGAGACCGTGGTTCTTATGCTACTAGAAAAATTTCAAACAAGCTGGCTGCCGCATGCCCTAGCAGTTAGCGATTGAAAAGAAAAAAAAAGGCCTCAAACAAGTGGCTTATGAAAAACTTTTATTATTGTTCTTGAGTCTATGATCAGTTGAACAGTTTCCCTGACCTCAAGCGGCTGTCAATGTATTACTCTAGTGTCTGGACACTGGGTAGCCTGGATGGTTTTCGCTTGTGGCCAGTGGGAGGCTGGACTGGTATTATTTCGGCCAGGACCGAGGAGCTGTCCATCACATGGCCGAGAGCTTCCAGCAGGCTAGGCTGAGCTTGTTCCAATGGTGGCTATGGAAGGCTTCCAGGAGAGCTGAAGCACATAAAGTCTCTCGAGACCTAAGCTTACTACTGGCAAAAGCCGTTTGTGCCACACTGAGTTGACCAATGCAAGTTACAAGGGCAGTCCATGTCAGGATGGGAGGAGACTACAAGGTGCAGGGTAGCAAGAGCATCCAGTACCTGGAGCTACGCAGTCTTTCAGTCCACCGTATTTATTCACGTCACTTCCTTATTCATCACAATGCGTCAGGCCCTCACCGTCTTTCCCATGCACAGTTGTTACTTTCAGTGGAAGAAACACATGCCTCCCAGTGTGGTAGCTCTTGAGCTGTTTCTCAGCTCTGACATCACAGCAGTGCATATAGTGGGAAGGCACAGGGGAGGGAGAGACAGTGGGAATCAGAGGAGGTGGACAGCTCACAGGTAACACTTGAGAAGAAAGGAAATGCTGACACACTATTACATCTTGCTCCCCTGCCAACTGCACCCGGACAGCCACCATCCCCGCCCCCACAGCTTCTGACTAGACACTTCAAGTACTCTTTTCTTTGACAACAGCCTTGTCATTTATTTTGCCAGGCTGATAGCTCTGAAGGGAGGAAGGCAGGAGGAAGAGTACTGGGGAGTGGTAGCCCTTTCTTTTCTCCTTGGCCACAGCATTCTGCAGCAATTGAAATTCTCTGGTCCCACCAATGCTCAGTTTTTACTCACTGAGCCCTTAGGAATTTTTTTCATACAGCCCTCCTATTGCAGTCCTTTCTTTTTTTGGTTTATTTTTACTTATTTATTTGACAGCGACAGACAGACAGAGAGAGAAAGAAGCAGATAGAGAGAGAATGGACGTGTCAGGGCCTCGAGCCACTGCAAACAATCTCCAGATGCATGTGCCACCTGTGCATCTGGCTTACGTGAGTCCTGGGGAATCGAGCCTCGAACCAGGGTCCTTAGACTTCAGAGGCAAGCGCTTAACCACCGAAGCCATCTCTCCAGCCCTGCAGTTCTTTCTTGTGGCACATTTCACACTTACATCCAGTTCTTTCCTTATATTTCTTTCTCTCCTCTCCCCTAGGTATATTGTTAGCTCTACCATAGTAAAGATACTGGCTTATTCATCTTTAGTTTCCTCTTAACTAAACGTAGCAGTAGGTATCACATAATGAATAGCTGCCATTAGTTTTGCATTTTGTTGATGAACATAAATGATGTGTACTTTTTCTTACATGCATCATCTCCTTTAGCCCTCACAGTTACCTCTACGGGATAACAATTATCATTTCCACTTTAGATAAGGAAATAAAAACTAAAGTGCAAAATAGAGGAGAATGGATATTCTGACTCAAACACCTAGAGATTTAAAAAAAAATAGCTTACAGCATGCTCTACTGGACTGAATTATTGTCAGCAGAAATGGAATAAAGGCGAGTGCAAGATGGTACTGCTAGAAGCAAAGAGAACAAAATTCAATAGGAACCCAGTCTCACTTCCTCCCCCATCCATTGCTGCTTCCCTGGTAAAAAGACTCCTTCATCTCTTTTCACTGTCACACAGTTTCTAAGTTGCCAGGTGTTGCATGTCTGCTTTCAATGACCTGTGACAGTCTAGATAAATGAAACCCCCAAGAATGTGAAATCTCACTAAGATGGCATCTTGATCATTTCTCCAAATTTTCTCCTTCACCGATGCCTTCAAAAGTAACTGCAAAGCTCAGCATTATTATATCTCCTAGAAGCGATGCAGCACTTCTGGCTCTAAAGGCAGGCAGGGGATTGGGAGATCCTTATTTTGACACAGCCTTGCCTCTGACTTTCCAAGGAATGATAGTTTCTACAAAGTTAAATATAAATAGTATGCAAAAAGCTTACCTATAAAAAGTGCTCATACGTATTCTTACCAGGCATTGAGTTAAGGATTTATATGCATCTTTATAAAGATTAGTATATGCATATATATATATATATATATAACTTATATACATATAAAGTATATATATAACATATTTAATTCTAGCAACATAATATATAAGTAATTGCCTTGTACAGTGTTATTATTTGCTCCACTTTAGGATGAGGAAACTCAGTTAGAGAGATGTTAGGTCCCTTAAAGAGAAAACACATGATTTAATTACATTAAATCACTTAGAAACACTTGGGAAAGCGTTATCATCATGTATGGGTCTAAAGTATGTTCTCAATTTGATATATATGAATTTATCGTTGTTTCATTTATGTTGTGAGTTATGTCTTCAACTTTGTCTTACTAGGGCAAAACTGCTGATGAAGATCCACGATGGGGAGGTCAAATCTCAGAACTGCCAAGTAAGTGATTGGCTCTCCCTGCCCAGTCTCCCATGAGAGCAGACAGCGTGGTGCCCAACACCAAGTGAGCACCGCTTTGTGTTGTAGATTGCCATAACCATCATTGAGGCCCGCCAGCTGGTGGGCGAGAACATTGACCCAGTGGTGACCATTGAGATTGGGGACGAGAAGAAGCAAAGCACCGTGAAGGAAGGGACCAACAGCCCGTTTTACAATGAGGTAAGTCACCGAGGTCACCAGCATCCCCTGGGCTGACATCCTCTGGGCTGGCATCCTCTTTTTTATTATATATATAAAATTGGCAACTTCTATACTTGCAGACAACAAACCATGGTATTTCCCTCCCCCCCCACTTTCCCCTCATAACTCTGCTCTCTGTCATATCCCCTCCCTCTCTCCACTAGTCTCTCTTTTAATTTGATGTCATCATCTTTTTCTCCTATTATAAGGGTCTTGTGTGGGTATTGCTAGGCACTGCAAGGTTTTGGATATCGAGGTCAAATTCTGTCCAGACAGTTGCATGTAAGGGGTGGTACCCTTCCTTTGGCTCTTACATTCTTTCCACCACCTCTTCCACAATGGATCCTGAGCTTTGGAAGCTGTGAGATGTTTCAGTGCTGGACACTCCTCCATCCCTTCTTCTCAGCACTATGTTGCCTTTTGGGTCATCCCACTGGTCACCGCCATCTGAAAAGAGAAGCTTCTCTAACCAGAAGTGAGATTGGCATTAATATATGAGTATGAACATTAAGTGTAGTGCTTTCAGGGCAATTTGGTGAGAGTAATATATGCATTTATCCAGACAAGAGCAGGCTTTATACCCCTAAGACTCATGACCTCCCTGCCATAGGCTTTTGATTAGGTTTTCAGTACCAGGCCATATTCCCTCCCATAGAGTGGGCCTTCAGTCCAATTCGAGAGCAGCTGGTTTCCCCCAGAGCAGACATGCCACTATTGCACTCATTCAGTCACTTGGCCTCTCTGGCCAAACTTGAGGTTTCCAGTGTCCACTGTTTTCACTGCTGATGACTTCTGCCTCCCATAAGGCTGCATACAGTGCAGCTTTTGCCAGCTTTCAGCTGGCTGGGCTACAGGGAGGAGGTTTTCTGCTCAGCACCAACTTGATTTCTCAGTGACTTTGCCACTCAGGCATGTGAAGTCTTCAGCAATAGGGTCTTACCATCAGCATCCTCTTTAAAATCATGCTCTTCCTCACCACACCACCCAATCTTTTGCCTAAGTTCATGGCAAACTCCCAGCCTGTTTGCAAGCACCCTATAAAACTTTTGACAACAAGGTAGTAGAGAGAAGAGACAAGGAGTCCTTCTGGATTCTCCATATCATTATGCTTTCTGTAGACCCAATTTTTGATTTCCCTGTTTTTTACTTTTGCATGTGTATGTGCGTTGTGTGTGTGTGTGTGTGTGTGTATGTCTACATGTGGGAACATATGTGTGTGTACATACATGTGTGAGTGTATGCATGTGGAGGCTAGGGGTTAATCTTGGCTGTTTTCCTTAAATGTTCACCTCTTTATTTTCGGAGGAAGGGTCTTTCATGCAAGCCCAGGGCTTGTCCATTCAGCTAGACTAGCTAGCCAACCTGCCTGGGGGGAATCACCTGGTTCTGCCCCCCTCCAAGCACTGAGATAATAGGCAGGTCACCATGCCCACCTAGGCACTTACACAGGTACTCAAAAATCCAAACTCAACTCTTCACAGTTGTCAGGCGAGCACTGTATACACTGAGTCATCCCCTAGCCCCATCACTTTCTTATTTCTTTTTTTAAAAAATATTTTTACGTATTTATTTGAGAGAGACAGAGGCAGACAAAGGAAGAGAGAAGGAGAGAGAGAGAGAGAGAGAGAGAGAGAGAGGAATAGGCATGTCAGGGCATCTAGCCACTGCAAACGAACTCCAGATGCATGTGCTATCTTGTGCATCTGGCATACGTGGGTCCTGGGGAATCAAACATAGGTCCTTTGGCTTTGCAGGCAAGTGCCTTAACCACTAAGCAATCTCTCCAGCCTCCTACTTACTTATTCTTATAAGCTCATTGTTATCAGTGATAAGCACTGGGATCATATCTAATGAACATTGAATGTTGTTTAGTGAGAAGACATGCATTTCTTTTTCATGGTAGCGATACAGACAATCAAATTATGCATTGAGTCACTCATTACTTTGTTGGCAAGCAGAATGAACTTTTCTAAGCCACGTAGAAATAGAAAAAAAAAAAACCTCAAAGGGGAAGTTTCTAAATATTAAACATAAATATTCTTTTTAAGATAAAGTATTATTGGATAGCATTAACAGTATAAAATGATATATAGTGGAAAACTTCATTTTCCAATAATCTTTGGGCCCTAACCTCCTAGAAAATGTCCCTAGAGACATCCACTGTCATTGCATTTGGGACTCTTCCACAGAAATTCCAAGCATGTGTAATAATACAAGTAGGGCTGGAGAAATGGCTTAGCGGTTAAGGCATTTGCCTGCAAAGCCAAAGGACCCTGGTTCGATTCCCTAGGACCTATGTAAGCCAGATGCACAAAGGGGGCACATGCATTTGGAGATTTTTTGCAGTGGCTAGAAGCCCTGGCATGTCCATTTTCTTTCTCCCTCTCTCTACCTCTTTCTCTCCCTCTCTCTCAAATAAATAAATAAAAATAAAGTTAAAAAAATTTAAGATGGCCAGGGGTGGTGGCACACACCTTTAATCCCAGCACTAGGGGAAGCAAATGTAGAAGGATTGCCATGAGTTCAAGGCCACCCTGAAACTACATAGTGAATTCCAGGTCAGCCTGGACTAGAGTGAGACTCTACCTTGAAAAACCATAATAATAATAATAATAGTAACAATAATAATACAAGTAAATACCATATCCAAATAGTAGCATTCTGTACCATTGTTCTGGACCTTGCTATTTTTACAAAAACAGCATGTCTTGTGAAGAGTGCATTGAGATGAGTTGGACATGCAGGTCAAGTTCACCTTTCCAAACCTCATGGCTGAAGAATTGCTCATTGCCACAGTACACCATCATTCAGTAAACCTACTCAGTCTCTCATCCACGGGTATTAATTTTTTTCAGCCTTTGGCTACTACTTATAATAATACTTAGATAGCATACCTGGGGCACTAAGCACATTAAAAATTTCGATGCATCCAATTGCCTTCCAAAGATACATCATTTATACTCCAACCGATGGTACAGAGGAGTGCTTGTTTTCTTACAGGTGCTTTGATACCATGAGTAATCAAAAAATGCTGCAAACTCTTTATTATCCTAATGGGAGTGGTGATTAAAAACAGAGCACCGATAATGACATTAATGGAAAACCGCCAAATCCCATTTGAGCTGTTAATTCCTTTCCTCTTTATCATTTCTACCTCTGAGCCTTTCAAATGTCACTTTTTTCCTTCCTGCTCCGCTTGCTCCCTTTCAGTTTTGGCATGAATGTGATATGATATATGGCACATGAAAATGTTTTAAAACTGCAAAGCCCTATAGGTTTGCAAATTACTAGAATTATGCTTGCATATCTTATTTCCAAATGACATTACATTGGGCCTAGTGTAGTCACCAAGAAACCAAGAAACAGCCCAGAAGGTGAGCTAAGAACATTGTCACAACTTTTGACCATGATTTTCAAATCCAAAGATCATCAAATGTTGAAGGGATTAGTTAGTAGGGCTTGGGGAATATTTCCTAGCTAGGAAAATGTGTGTCTAGGAGGCACTTGAGTCTGCAACACAGGAAATTCATCAGAAGTCAACAAACATTGGAATTGATTTATGGGCCCAAAAGGAGCTCACTATATTTCATATAGTCAGCCTTATTATGGTGAAGAATTTCATGTAAATGAAATTTCCACATAAATTTTGAGCCACCAAACCCTAAAATCTTTGAACATATGTAGTGAAACATATATGCAGGAACATATGCATATATGGGCATTGTATATGAAAAAACTCCCAAAATGTTATGCATATTTTATTAAGCAGAACATGCCAGATATAGTGTCATCTTTCATTGATAACTGAGAACCACCACTTATTAATTAATTGATTCATTTATTTATTGCACTGTTAGAGACTGAACCAAGGACCTTGCACATGCCAGGCAACAGATCTATCATTGAACCACACCCCCAGCCTTGAGGATTCATTTTTGAATATCTCCTATTATAGCTCATGATAATGTTTTGGGTTTTTTTTTTTTTCTTTTCTGGTGGTCAGTTTTTCTTTATCTACTGCTATTTCCATCCCTAATGTATTTATTAGTCTTCTACCATGAAGCTCAAAGCAAAGAATTCAGGGGCCAACAGTGTTCTTCCCACCCCCTTTGCCAGGGCCCCCCACCAACCACACGCAGAGATACCACCCCAGTCTTCTCCATCTGGAAATTCTATTTCATATGGGATGAACTTGCCTCAAATGTCTGATGAAATATCTACTACTTGTCTGGTCTCTCCGGGAGAATCAAGGCTTGGCCCCAGGCACAGAAATAACTTCCAATGTGAATGTAGGCATCATATTGGAAACTCTTCAGTTATCAGCATCAGTTTTAAGACCTGCAAATGTGTGACCCGCCTAGAGAAGGCTTTAACTCCTACATGCAATCACTTTCCCAGTATTAAAAATCTCCAATGCCCATAATTTGTTTCCGCTCCCTCCCTGGTCAACCTTGGTAATTTCACAGGAGTGTTTGAAACTGAAAAAAATTCCAAGACAGCTAGAGTTTAATCAGGTTCACTCCTAATTAAAACTATTTCAAGATACCAGTTTTACCCATCATAAACAAGCCAAAGGTGGGGGGAATAAAGAAGAAATAAGAAAAAAAAAACTAATGATATCAGGGATTGGAAAGGATGTAGAGAGAGAGAGCTATTTTCATATGCTGCTGGTCAGAATGTAAGATGACTTTAATATTAACCCTATTAAAATTTATATGCACATAATCCATGATCCAAAACTACTTCGCATTCTGTCCATTTTAGAGGAATACTTACACATATCCTATGCAAGAATGTGGCTGGTGGCATTCTGGTTTTGGTTTGTATGCAAAAAAAATTGAGGGCTGAAGAGATGGTTTAGCAGTTATGGCATTTTTCTACAAAGCCAAGAGACCCAGGTTTGATTCCCCAGGACCCACATAAGTCAGGTGCACAAGGTGGAACATGTGTCTGGAGTTCACTTGCAGTGGCTGAAGGCACTGGAATGCCCATTCTCTCTCCCTCTCCCTCCCCCCTCTCCCTTCCCCTTTTTCTCCCTCTCAAATAAATGAAATAAATTTTTAAAAATTTGAGAACAGTGCGCATATTCTTCAGTAGAGGATGGGCCAATCAAACGATGACATAGTGATCACCTTGAGGACTATGTGGGTAGATTGATGTAGATCTAAACCCACTCCAAGAACAGGCCATAATGGGCAGCATGAACTTTATGTTTTATAGTACTTTGTCTTCGACTTTGTTGGACCCCAGGTGCATCTTTTTGACAAGATAATCAAAATATCAGTAAGTATACCTTTGGTGGTGGTGGTGGGTCATGGGGTGGGGGAAGAGATTCGAGATACTGGGGACCATTTAGGACAGTTCAGCATGAATTCAGAAGAATGAATATTGGTTGATATGTTTGAAACCTAGTAGGCTTTGTTGCGATTCTCAGCACAGAGGAGTTGGGGCAGGAAAACTAGCTCTAGAGACTCTGCTTCTTGGAAGCAAGAAATAACTGACAGCAGAGCTTTTCCCAACTGGATGTGGGAATGTGTTTTTAGTCACTACTCCCGTTAGGATAATGAAGAGTTTACAGCAGTTTTTGACAAGTCATAGCATCAAAACACCTGTGAGTGACATGACATCTTCATGAACTCACTATGTACTCTCAGGGTGGCCTTGAACTCACGGTAATACTCCTACCTCTGCCTCTCCGGTGCTGGGATTAAAGGTGTGCATCACCACACTTGGCTTTCAGTTGATTTTTTTTTTTTTTAACTGAGCTAATGTTAGTATTTTTCTCTTGGGCTGATTCTGCAGTAATTCATCACAGCCCTTTTCCCCTCCTAGTTGGTGATAAATAGAGAAATAAGAACAAGGGTTGGAGAGATAGCTTAGCAGTTAAGGCATTTGCCTGCAAAGCCTAAGGATCCAGGTTAGGTTCCCCAGGACCCACGTAAGACCAGATGTACAAGGTGGCACATGCATCTGGAGTTCGTTTACAGTGACTAGAGGACCTGGCATGCCCATTCTCTCCCTCTCTCTCATAAATAAATAAATTAAAATAATTTTAGAAAAGAAAGAAGAACAAGAATCAGGAAGGGAGCACACATGTTACTCTCATGACAGAGAATATAGCTGGTCGTAAGCTGTGGCCCTTGGCTTCTGCAAGGTTTTCTGGAGTATGGATCTCAGGACTTTCCCAGATGGAAATAGGTCTGGTTCACAGGCCTTTCATCAGTCCTGTCAGGGGAAGGTGTTGCTTCCCCTCGCCCCAAAATCAGCTCTAAACAGTGGAAACAGAGAGAGCTGCTTGGGCCAGCTGGTGGCCTTATACAGGTTTGCCCACCACATGGGGACAGGAATGGGAAAGAAAAGTGCCCATAAAGAAACCATCCTGGGGCTGGAAGGATGGCTTAGCCCCTAAGGCGTTTGCTTGGAAAGACAAAGGACCCTGGTTTGATTCCCCAGGACCCACATTAGCCAGATGCACAAGGGGGCGCACATGTCTGGAGTTCATTTGCAGTGGCTGGAGGTCCTGGCCCGCCTATTCTCTCTCTCTACCTGCCTCTTTCTCTGTCAAATAAATAAATAATAAAATATTTTTTAAAAAGAACCCATCCCGACCCAAATGAGAGAGAGCAAGAGGATACATGGGACTACTACCAACTGCACACTCTTCAGCAAAGGAGCAGTGACCAGTGGGTGACAGGCAACCTCTATGTCACCAATTCAGAAGCAGCCACTTCCCCCATGAGAGTGGCGTGAGGCTGTGCATGCCTCGGAGTGGTGAGGTTGGACAGTTAAAGAGTGAATATGCTCTCTTCCAACACATTTCCAAAAGACATAACCCAAGCTCATGTATTCACAAAGGTATGTGGAGAATAAGGGAATGTTTTCCTCAGCAGTCATATCAACTCTAATTGGAATGTTGAGGCTGACAACACTTGTTCTGGAAATTTCCTTCCAGTCCTTCTCTTCCACGCCTCTCTTCATCATCCACTCACATAATAGATAAACACATTATTATATGGGCCTTTTAGCCCGAGCTGAATGTCAATCAAGTCCTGGGCTAGGGCCTGGGTCCTAGTGGAGTCATGACAGTGTCCTTCCCAGGCGTGTTAGAAGTAGGTGACTCTTGAGGAATGAAAAGTTATCAAGAGCCAAACATGCTCAATGTTTGAATTTCAGGCATGATGATAAGGGTGCAGAAGATATTTTGGGACCTGGGACAGTTCCCAGGACTTTGTTCCATCACTTCAGCTGTCACCTGTCTGTGAGAGTGGCTCTGTAATGGCTCCGTAGGGACTCTAGGTTACAGATGGAGTTCATCACCAGGCTTCAAGGACATAGTGTCGACAAGGGTCTTGAGTGTACGTGGGGCATAGGGAGCTTTCGACACAGGATCAAAGCTAGTGCTGCCAGCCCTTGTTTCTTCTTTGGGAGAAGACAGTGCTTTGGTATCCCCAGATGATTTAGGGAGAGAGACCAAAGATTTTTAAAAAGAAAATTCTCCTTGGGGAGGGAATGTTTAACTTAACTTTTCTGCATGTTCACGAACTGAAAGCCAGTACCCCCATAACGAATTCATGGTGAAGAAGAAGGGGTAGATCACCGTAAGCAGACCATCTTGGGACAGCCAGGCTGTAGCATGTTGCAGTGGAGACATAGACTATCTTCCTTTAATAGTGGCTCAAGATACATGCGAGAGTGGCTCGCTGCATGAGGGACCTCCCCAAGGGCCTATTAAACTCATATTTGACCGGAGAAGAACTGGCCAGCATTCATCCACTAGGTAGTTATGTGACCTTCAAGAAGTCTCCTGTGTGATTGGCAAATCCATTTGGGGAGTTTGCATTCCATCTTTATTATGGGAACTATCACCCTCTGAAGGGAAACTTAAGATGGGTTTCTGATCTTGCTCACACATTAGGGAAGCTGCATTAGTAACCATAAACACGATGGTTTACACGGGGAGTTTTGTGTGTGTGGCTTTAAATAACTCCTGTACGGGAGCCAGGCTGTCCTTGCTTCCCCTCTGGCCTTCGGCACTGTTGGAAAATTGAGGCCAGGAGAAGAGAGTGGGAAGAGAAATGGGAAGGGCTATCATCTCTGGAGGTCAGCTGAATTTATTTTCTCTTTGCCTCTGCCAACGGGAGCTATTTAGAAGCTGGGAAAGCTTCCCATTCATCCTTCATTAACTCACTAAATATTTATTGAATATTTATTATGAATGAGGTCACATGGTGGGCGGAACACAGCGGGGAAACTGGCCTTGACTAAAGGAGCTCACAGAATTTTCTAATTAGTAGGAAGCTCAGAGGCACCTGGGCATAAGAACCCCCCCCCCTCTGCCTGCTCCACAAAACAGAATTCTTGGGGCTCCAGTGATAAGGACGACAAAGTACCTCTGGAGATGGCATTTCATTGCAGAGAAGTTCTGACTAATATAAAAAATGTCCCTTTGTTGAACTGAAATCTCTTATCTTCCTGGGAGAACTTGCCCACTTTCTAGATGCAACATTATAGGTTTGGGGACACTGAGTCACACTTCTAGTTACCCCACTTCTCTCCTCTGGATTAAAGATTAAACTGCTCCTGGTTTTCCAACAGGTTCTCATGCAATGTGACTTGTTGATGTAGCAGCAGCTCTGCCACCTTCCTTCAGGATTTTTGCACTTTGACATTAGTCTTACAGTATGCTGCTTTAAAAAAAAAATTGTTCATTTTTATTTATTTATTTGAGAGTGACAGAGAGAGAGAGAGAGAGAATGGGTGCACCAGGGCCTCCAGCCACTGCAAACGAACACCAGATGCGTGTGCCCCCTTGTGCATCTGGCTAACGTGGGTCCTGAGGAATCGAGCCTTGAACCGGGCTCCTTAGGCTTCACAGGCAAGTGCTCAACCGCTAAGCCATCTCTCCAGCCCACAGTATGCTGCTTTAACCAAGCCAGGCCCTCTGCCGACTTCTAATCTGAACAAACACTGAAGATGAGCAGCTCTCTTAGTCTACTGTACACCACCCAAACAGCTCAAGGAAATAAGTGATGAGTTCTCTGAGAAAGTTGTTAGCAAAATGTCTTGGAGGTTTGGGGAAAAGATAGGTCAGTTTCAGTTTGGGGACCTTAGGAAGGGCTGCCTAGAGGGGCGACATTTGTTTTAGGCATTGAAGGATATGTCAAGTTTCAGCAGGTAGAGGTGGGATTGAAGGGTGGCGAGAGAGTGTCAGGTCCTTCAGTAGAGGGTGAGATGAGAAGCTGCTAGGGGGAGAGGCACGGGAGATGGTGCCACAGGCTTCCCTGTGAGTGGAGGACCAAACTCTACTGAGCTCTGGACAAGGTCAAAGGCAGACAAACGTCAAGGTCTAGAAGCCTCTTTGATGACTCAGGAATCCATTTCACACTGATCCTCCAAGTTAAATGAGCTGGACTCATTGTACCATCTCTGTTAGGTCTTCCATCACAAGCTGATAGGAAGCATCCTGATTGGCTCCTTCAAAGTGGACCTGGGGACAGTATACAACCAGCCTGGTAAGCACGCTCTGCCTCCCTGTCATGCTGCCGTATTCTTCTCCGGTTGACAGCTCCCACAGGCCACCTTCTTCATCCCCACATCCATTTAACCATCCAGTTACACACAGGAGGAAAAGACATGGCTCCCGTCCTCAACAGTTTTATGCTCTGGGCTGCAGAGATGATGACTCAGTGGTTAAAGGGGTTTGCTCTTAAAACCTGATGGCCCAGGTTCAAGTCTCCAGTGCCTACATAAATTCAGACCCACAAGGTAGTGGCACTTGCGTCTGAAGCATGTTTGCAGGGGCAGGAGGCCCTGGCATGCTCATTTTCCCTCCTTTCCTTCCTCCCTCCTCTCTCCCTTCTCCCATAAATAAATAAATAAATATTTATTTATTTATTTATTTATTTATTTATTCATTCATTTATTTTGAGGTAGGGTTTCACTCTAGTCCAGGCTGACCTGGAATTCACTATGTAGTTTTAGGCTGGCCTCAAACTCATAGTGATCCTCTTACCTCTGCCTCCCAAGTGCTGGGTTATTAAAGGCATGCACCGCCACACCCGGCATAAATTAAATTTTTAAAAAAGTTTTACCATGGGGCTGGAGAGATGGCTTAGCAGTTAAGGCGCCTGCCTGCGAAGCCTAAGGACCCAGATTTGATTCTCTACGTCCCACGTAAGCCAGACCCACATGGTGGCACGTGCATCTGGAATTTGTTTGCAGTGGCTGGAGGCCCTGGAGTGCCCATTCTCTCTGTCTTTCTCTCCCCCTCTCTGCCTCTAATAAGTAAATAAAAATAAAATCTTTAAAAACAAGTTTTATGATGTAATGATAAAATTTCCTTATACATTCACTTTGGAGCATATATAGTGTCCTATGTATATGAAATATATACTACATTCAGATTTTATTTATTTAGTTTTTAGAGCAAGCAAGAGAGAGAGAGAGAGGGAGACAGAGAGAGAGAATTGGCATGCCAGGGCCTCAGCCACTGAAATTGTACTCCACATGCTTGCACCACCTAGTGG
The DNA here is from genome assembly GCA_036346955.1 of Dipus sagitta. Taxonomy (NCBI): domain Eukaryota; kingdom Metazoa; phylum Chordata; class Mammalia; order Rodentia; family Dipodidae; genus Dipus; species Dipus sagitta. The sequence continues at coordinate 190,925,860 of CM070771.1, forward strand.
ACATGTATGACATTACACTTGCCTCACCTGTGTGCGTCTGGATTATGTGGGATCTGGAGAGTCAAACATGGGTCCTTAGCTTTTTAAATTACATTATACCGCGTTACATAAGGCTATTTTCATGCACATATGTCTAAGGCACTCTCAGCATATTCCTCCCATGTCCCACTATCCTCTGTTCTCATTTCCCTCCCTCCCTCCCATTACTCCCACCAACTCCCAAAACAGTTCCATCTCTACTTTCATATCAACAGTACATATATAATTTTACATATTATAAAGTCTAGGATATGCAAACAAATGTGATATTTGTCTGAGGACTAATTTAATTCACTTAGTATGATCATCTCCAGTTGTATCCATTTTCCTGCGAACAACATTAAATTCATCCTTCCTTATGGATGCAAAAAATATTCCGTTATGTATATAAACTGGATTTTTCTTTATCCATTCCTCTTGTCATACCCCTAGGCTTTCCCCATAGTTAGATATTGTAAATACTGCTAGAGTTAACATTGATGTTAAAGTAACCCCCACACATTTGTGACATGTTATACAGCTATGATGTGTTGACTCGGAATCTTTTGGGTAAAAACTGAGACATGGTATAGTTAGGTCATAAAATAGATCTAGGTTTTTTGTTCGGTTTTGTTTAATTTTTTTTGTTGTTGTTGTTTATTTATTTGAGAGTGACAGGCAGAGAGAGAAAGAGGCAGATAGAGAGAGATAATGGGCACGCCAGGGCTTCCAGCCACTGACAACGAACTCCAGATGCGTGCGCCCCCTTGTATATCTGGCTAACATGGGTCCCGGGGAATTGAGCCTTGAACTGGGGTCCTTATGCTTCACAGGTAAGCACTTAATTGCTAAGCCATTTCTCCAGCCATAGATCTAGGTTTTTTGAGGAATTGGAGTGTGGTAGCTTGAATAGATGTCCCCCAGTAGATTCAGGAGTTTATTAAAACTTTAGCTCTCCAGCTGCCTGGCTGGAGGAGCTGTCACTGGGGGCGGATCTGAATTCCAGCATCTGAATTCCAGCCTAAGGTATACAGAGTGCTTAAGCTCTGCCTAAGGTTCCCAGAGTGTGCTTGCTTATGGTGCTGGGGTGGTGTTTCTTTCTGCGTGGACCTGTGAAAGGGGACCAGCTTCTTCTAACATTATGGAACTTCTCCTGAATCTGTAAGCCTCAATAAATCCCTTCCTCCTGGTTTGGAAGTTCATCCCAGCAATGTGAAGCTGACTATGACATTGTAGCAGACAGCTTCAGGTTCACTGAGATGAACTTCCAGACCAGGCACAGTTATGGAGGAAGGGATATTTATTGAAGCTTATAGATCCAGGGGAAGTTCCATAATGGCAGAAGAAGCTGGCCTGCTTTCACAGGACCAAGCAAAGAAAGATCGAGAGAGAGAGAGAGAGAGAGAGAGAGAGAGAGGGAGGGAGAGAGAGGGAGAGAAGTACAAGCCTAAAACCCACACAGCACAGCACACTTCAGGAACTCCTGCTAGGCACACTTTGCATATCTTTAGATTGAAATCTCAAACCCACCACCACACCTTAAGATACACCCAGTGGCACTGCCTCCAGCCAGGTGGCTGCAGATGCAAACTACAAACAAATAAACAACTGAATATATTGGGGGCCATCTATTCAAACCACCACAGACATGGAGCAATTTGGTTTTCTCATAAATTATAATTTAGTGTTGAGAGACATGATCAGGACAACAGACAGTAGATTGCTTGAATTCAGTACTGGGGCTTTAACCTAAGAGGGGCGCATGCATGGTAACCAGACATTCCTCCATTGAATGATATCCTCAATCTTTTTATTGTGAGACCCTCGTGCTTCAGTTTCCTAAGCAGCTGCATTACAGGCTTGTGCCATCAGGCCCAGAGAGTGCTTCAATTTAAATTCCACTCTGCATTCCCAGATCTGTAACTTCCAACAAAGGATTTCACTTCTTGGAGCCTCTGTTGCCCCACCCATAGAAATCATAAATTAACACTTCAATGGTAGGTTTTGGGAGGATTAAGTTAATCAAGATATATCAGTGCCTAGTAGAGAGCCTCATACATTATAATGACTCTGTCATTTCATATTATGGTATCACTATCCCTGACTTACAGGAAAGCGCAACTAGGTAGGACATTATAGGGTGTGAGGGCCCAGGGTTAAGAGCTCATAAGAAACAGAGCTGGGGTTGGAGATATGGGTTAATGGCTAAGGTGCTTGCCTGCAAAGCCAAAGGACCCAGGTTCAATTTCCCAGAACCCACGTAAGCCAGATACACAAGGTGGCACATGCATCTGGAGTTTGTTTGCAGCAGCTGAAGGTCCTGGTGTGCCCATTTTCTCTCTCTACCTGCCTCTATCTTTTGCTCGAATAAATAAAGTGAATAAAAATTAGAAAAAAAAACCCACATTTTAGAAAAAGAAACATGGGCTGGAGAGATGGCTGAGTGGTTAAGGCATTTGCCTACAAAGCCAAAGGATCCCGGTTCAACTCTCCAGGACCCACGTTAGCCAGATGCACAAGGGGGCGCACGCATCTGGAGTTCGTTTGCAGTGGCTGGAGGCCCTGGCACACCCATTCTCTCCCTCCCTCCCTCTCTCTCTCTCCCCCTCTTTCTCTCTCTCAAATAAATAAAATATATTAAAAAGGAAAAGGAAAAGAAACACAGCTGGCAGCAGACACAGACCATATCCTGGAAGATCCTTGCTCTTCTGTAATGATTTTCATTCACTTGAACTCATGGTTCCAGGAAGTAGGTGTGACTGAGAGCAGTGACTTGGATGCAATGCCTTGAGTCCAGGAGACCAGGAGACTCATGGCCACTAGCAAAACAGCAGTGGCAGCTCAGGTTCTCTTAGTATTTGATGTCACTCAGGAATGTGTTCCCAGCATAGTCAGCCCTAATGATTTATTTTTATTTACTTAATTGCAAGGAGAGAGAGAGAGAATAAAATGTCATGCCAAGGCCTCTTGCTGCTGCAAATGAGCTCCAGATGCATGCACCACTATGTGCATCTGGCTTAAGTAGGTACTGGGGGAATTGAACCGAGCCCTTCAGACTGCAAGCAAGCAACTTTAACCACTGAGCTATCTCTCCAGCCCTGCAGATCTAATAATTTTGCAAAGATAAGCTAGAAGTCTAGACTTGGTAAGCAATTTTGAAATCTGCTCTGGACAAAGCTAGAATCCTGCCTAGGCAGATCATTAGTCGAAGGTTTCCCAAATACCTAGGGTCAGTTGGAGGATAAGTCAGAGAACTAGACTGGAAGCAGGGGGGAGGAGGAGAGGGAGGAGAGGGAAGCAGCCCAAGGCCTGGGAATGACCAAGAAGAGCCACTGCTCTGAGCAGCAGGAAGTTCAGGAGCCCAGGGCGTGGGGGCATGGGGAGCCGCCTGGGGCCACGCACAGAGGACATGAGCTATCCAATTGCCTTTACAGGGCATCAGTTCTGCGACAAGTGGGCACTGCTCACAGACCCCGGCGACATCAGGACAGGCACCAAGGGCTACGTGAAGTGTGACATCAGCGTGATCGGGAAAGGTGACATCTTAAAGACCAACCCCAAAACCACTGACGCCGAGGAGCAAATAGAAAAGTAAGACAGATCCATCCAGGGCCAGACAAGAGAAATGGGATGTCCAGTTTTATATCTACCTTCCCTCCCTCCTTTCCTTCTGGGCCAGTGGGAATTGTCAAGTTCATGGCTCGTCCACCTGAGACTCTTCTGGGTCAAGACCCCTGATGTGTCTCCTCAGAGGCGAGGCTCTCCCATGGAAGCTCAGCTTCTAGGACAAGAATAGCCTCTTTCCCTGTAACAGGCCCTTCTCCACAAGCCATTTCTGAGTTTATCAGATTCATCTGCCTGTAGCTTATTTTTCCTTGAAGGATCATTTTCAACCACCGGTCTGTGACACAAGAAGAGATGAAGGCGCCTTTTTAAAGTACCAAGTGGGAGACAGTGTCTGTATTACAATTCTAGGACTTGGATGAGTTTGTATTCCCTAAGCTTATACCCTTTGTATCACTTATATGAGGAAAAAGACTCATTTTTTTTAACTTTAAAAAAATGTATTAGTTTTTAATTTATTTTTATTAAGTAGAAACTTTGTGTGGACACATCATATATTGGTGCCATCATTTTCCTGGCCCCACTTCATTGAGGGCTGTCCTTAGTGGGATTTCTGGTATTCGCCGTGTACCTGTAGGTTACGAGTTGTGAGAGCAGCAGTCTGTCATTGTGGGCAGGACTATGTCTCTGGGTATTCCCTCCTACTCTGTGGCCTTTACATTCTTTCTGCCTGCTCTTCCGCAAACTTCTCTGAGCCTTGGTGGGTGTGCTTTCAGTCTACTGCTTCAGTCATGTTCGCATTGCTGGCAGAAAACACCCGACCAAGAGCAGCTTGTGGGAGGGAAAAAAAAAGGTTTATTTTGGCTTACAGACTCGAGGGGAAGCTCCATGATGGCAGGGGAAATGATGGCATAAGCAGAGGGTGGATATCACCTCCTGTCCAACATCAGGTGGACAACAACAGCAGGAAGGTGTGCCAAACACTGGCAAGGGGAAACTGGCTATAACACCCATAAGCCTGCTCCCAACAATACACCGCCTCCTGGAGGTGTTAATTCCCAAATCTCCATCAGCTGGAAACCTAGCTTTCAGAACACATAAGTTTATGGAAGACACCTGAATCAAACCACCACATTCCACCCCTGGCCCCCATAAATTGATAATCATCCATAATGTAAAATGCAATGTATTCAGTCCATTTTTAAAAGTCCCCATAGGTTTTATCAATCCTAATGATGTTCAAACATTCCCATCGTCTGAGAGTGAGCCATAATACCAAAAAGTCCCCTCAAAAACCATGATGGCACAGAATAAACATTCACTCTGCAAAAGATGGCATTGGGCAGAGCAAAAAAATTATTCAACCAATACAGGGAAAATATCAAACTCTGTAGTTCCAAGTCCAACAACTCTGGTCAGTGACAAATCTGCAAGTCCAATAACTCTAACCAGCAACAAGTCTCTGGAGTTCCAATTCCGCCCCTCCAGCTAGGCTACTCACAGTCTTGGAAATCTTCATCTAGGGCTGGCAGCTTTCCTTAGCAGCTGTCTCATGGTCCTGTCATCTCCACTGGGTCTCCACTGCAACCCATGGTTCATTCTCATGGCCCCATGGGGTCTCCAGTCAGGCATCCAGCAAACCTGCTTCACACTGCCCATGGCCATTTCCAAAACACAAGACTGTGTTACAAACTCAATGACCCTTTCTTTCTAGCATTTGCATTTCTTATACTCCATAGTACCAGGTTTGGTGCCAATTTGTTAATCCAGGGGAGAATAAAGCAGACCTTGAAGAACAGGACACTCCTTGAGCATTCAGGCCCCTTCTAAAGAGTCTACATTCTTCCTGTTGTTCTAATGTAGGTCAGCTGCCCAAATTTCAAAGGTTGTAATCTCTTATACAATTGCAGCTGAATGGGCAGAGGTTTCAACCTAGTGATTTCATTTCTGTGCCCTATCCCTCTTCCCACACCAGTCTGTTTCTATGCAAACCAACCCTGTACATGTTCTCAGGACACAGGTGTAACAGCAAGCCTCTCACACAATCTGCTTCTAGCCCAGTCCAAGAAATGTTTTTCTCATGCTCATCAGCCAAACCTCATAGTCCTTAGTTTTTACTATATTCAGTCTTTCAACTCTGACCAGAATAGTCCATCAAGCTGTACTTATAGCACTGCAGGGAGCTTTTAGGCCAAGGTTTCAAATCTTTCCACATTCCTCTCAAAAATCAGCTCCAAAAGGCCAAAGCCACACACTCAGATGTCTAGCATCAATCCCACTCCTCTAGTACTAACTTTACTGTTGCAGTCAGGTTTGCATTGCTGGCAGAAATCACCCAACTAAGAGCAGCTTGTGGGGAATAAAAAGGTTTATAGACTTGAGGGGAAGCTTCATGATGGCAAGGAAAAATAATGGCATGAGCAGAGGTGGACATCACCTCCTAGTCAATATCAGGTGGACAACAGCAACAGGAGAGTGTGCCAAATGTTGGCAAGAGGAAACTGGCTATAACACTCATAAGCCTGCCCCCAATAATGCACTGCCTCCAGGAGGTGTTAATTCCCAAATCTCCATCAGCTGGAAACCTAGCATTCAGAATACTTAAGTTTATGAGGGATACCTGAATCAAACCACCACATGTACTTTAGTATTGAGTTCTCAGCAGATATCTGTGTTAGCATGTTTCGAGTATCCTTAGTTTCTGTCTCCATCACCCTGACCCAGGTGTCAGGCTCACCGTGGAAGCAGCATCCTTGCTCGTTTTACCAGTTCCTCTCTGGCTTCACCTGGGCCCTGGCTGCTGTGTGAGGGTTGTTCATCTCCTGCCAGGGAATCAGCTATCTATTCTTGTCTTGTTGGTAGATTATAGTTGTCCTTGGTTCTCACTGCTTTCTGAAAAAGAAAAAACAGATTCTCCAATAGAAAGTGAGATCAGGATAGGCTAAAGTGGATAAGCATTGTTAATTTAGAGAGATTTTGTTGGGTGTAGCCTCACTTTTGGACGCAGGCTGGTGAGACCTTCTGACTGGAGTCCATTATCCTGGTCTCCATAGGGTTCTGACTTGATTCCTAGTTCGAGTTATGAGTTCCTTTCCACTGAGTGGATCTCATAGCCAATCACAGAGCCATTGGTTACCCACCTAGGCTGAGTGCCACTATAGCACAGGTATGTGTACGCCTTGTCAGGTTGGTTGTAGAAAATTCATTTTAATGACACATCTTAGCCTTAGACATCTAGATCCTTCTTTCTGCCTCCAAACCACTTCTGCCTTTTCTGTTCATTCAAATGATCAAGATATTTATGGTTTTTCTTTTCCCCTCTCTAGGAACCTTTTGATTCCCCAAGGATTTCCATCAGAGAGGCCCTGGGCCAGATTTTATGTGAGACTCTACAGAGCAGAAGGGTTGCCCAAAATGAACTCCAGCATTATGGCGAATGTCACGAAAGCATTTGTGGGTGACAGTAAGGATCTCGTGGATCCCTTTGTGGAGGTGTCCTTTGCTGGGCAGATGGTGAGGAATTCATTGCTACCAACAGTGGCAGGTCCTGGCTCTCAATCCAAAAACATTCATAATCAAGTGAAATCAAGTTAAACCTGCTATGGAAGACAGCCTTTTATAAAACGGCAAGGAATATGGTGGCAGGAACGTAGGGGAGGGTTCAGTACACCCTCTTCATTGGAAATAATGGAAAGGAGTTATAGGTGGATGGGCTATGTTTATGAACTAGGTAGCCAGACATATTTCTTTTTTAAAAATTTAATTAATTTCTTTATTTTATTTGAGATTGCGAGAGATAAAGAGGCAGAGAGAGAGAGAATGGCAGAGGGAGAGAGAGAATGGGCACGCCAGGTCTTCCAGCCACTGCAAATGAACTCCAGATGCATATGCACCTTGTGTATCTGGCTTACGTGGGTAATGGGGAATTGAACTGAGGTCCTTTGGCTCTGCAGGCAAATGCTTTAACTGCTAAGCCATCTCTCCAGCCCCAGACATATTTCTTTACTTGGCTAGTTAACTTGGAGATTACCCAGTCTCAGACCCTGAAAGAACTATCACCACTTCCCAATGTGTTTCACAGGTACGAGGTAGTTCTTGTCCAACATAACCCTGGACACCTCTGTCCTGTCCTCAAGAGTCACTGAAAGAAACAGGGCCCAAGTTCAGGGGCAGAGCATGCTCTTGCCTTGCTGGACTTTTTGAATAACATCATCTCCGCCAACAAACTCTGTATCTAACCTGCACAGGGGTGGATGCGGGGGTGTTTCTGACTTGGGCTGACCTTGGAGAATGTGCAGGCCATCATCTCCATTTTATGACAAGGAGACTGAGGTTCCGAGTGCAATAGAGACTTACCTGAGGTCACACTCACAGGGCACGAGCTCAGAGCCTCACTATGTCCGCTGCTGTCCTGCCGATGAGTGGGACAACACCTGTTTGCTTCACCCCAACTCTGATGTGCAGAGTTTAACTTTCCAAAGGAGTCACTCACCTCTGTCCCAGGTGACCAGCATAGCATCTAGCATAGAGTCAATCCAGTAATGTCCACTGTGTGCAATGGCTTTTGAAGGGTGTCAGGGGGAAGCAAGTGCTATGTTTGACAGCTTGCTCTGTACTTGAGGGTGAGTTGAAGATTTGCTTTAGTCATATGCGCCCACGGCTCACACCTTCCTGGCTGTGTGTTTAGGGGCGAACCTCTGTGCAGAAGAACTGTGCTGATCCCGTGTGGCATGAGCAGGTGGTCTTCAAGGAAATGTTCCCTCCCTTGTGCCGGAGGGTGAAGATCCAGGTGTGGGATGAAGGCAGCATGAATGACGTAGCTCTGGCGACCCACTTCATCGACCTGAAGAAAATCTCCAATGAGCAGGATGGAGATAAAGGTAGAGTTTGCCATGTCCATCTTGGGAAGAGACCTCAAAACGATAGCTAGCAGGTCCTCATCTCTAAAGAGAGAAGGTCGGGCAGGCATGTGTTAGTACTTTTCATGCTGCTGCGTGGTCCGCAGCCTGTGCTGTCAGTAGCTAGAACAAGGCTCATGTCCTGGCCTTCCATGAACGTTGTTACATATCTATGGTGTGTCATTGTTCTCTTAATAAAAAATGAGTTTCGGTTAAATCAGAGGTTGGTAAACTAAGGTCTGTAGGCCAAATGTAGCCTGCTATATATTTTTGTATGGCTCATAGGCTATGAACGGGTTTTGCATGTTTAAATGATACCTCTATCCCTCCCAAAATTATGTCCCCAACCAATGGCATGAAAACCTGAGGGTGGCAGGGAGTGGTGTGTGACCATGAACACAATAAGTCAGGAGGACTCCAGTGGTAGGCAGGGAAAGAACTTCCACTCAATATAAGGCTCCTTATTTGTAAAATCCCAATCCATAGGTAAGAATTCCCAATCTATAGGTGAGAATTCCCAATGTCATCCCCTTTAAATTCAGGGCAATTTTTCTCTGCACTGAACATTTATTTTAACTGACAAATAAATCACATGCACCCATAAATGCACATACAATGCCTGCTCAAATATAAGCATGTATTTATACATATAATATGCAATAAATGTATCTTTTAGTATGTCACATGAGCGCAGATTACTATATTATTTCATTTTTCTCTCAATAAGGCTAAATGTTTTTCATGAGCAAAAAAATAATACTTATACTTTTTTGCATGTGTATGTGCATGTGGTGTGCATGAATGTTCAAATGGATGTGGGGATACCTATGTGTGTGGGTACACATGTATGTGAAGGTCAGAATTTGACATCAGGTGTCTTCCTCAGTTGCTCTCCACTTTACTTTTTGTTTTGTTTATTATTATTATTAACAACATATTTTGTATGGATGCATCATGTATTGATACCCTCTTTTCCCTCATCCCCGCCCCTATTCTGTTGGGGACGCCCCCTCATTGGGGTTGCAGATATTCAAAAGTAAAGTGCACTGCTGCTCTCACAATTCATACTCCACTTCACTTAAAAAAAATTTTTTTTGTTTATTTATTTGAGAGCAACAGACAGACAGAGAAAGAGACAGAGAGAGAGAGAGAGAATGGGCGCGCCAGGGCCTCCGGCCACTGCAAATGAACTCTAGACGCGTGCGCCACCTTGTGCATCTGGCTAACGTGGGTCCTGGGGAATCGAGCCTCGAACCAGGGTCCTTAGGCTTCACAGGCAAGCGCTTAACTGCTAAGCCATCTCTCCAGCCCACCACTTTACTTTTTTAAGACAAGGTCTCTGACTGAACCCAGAGCTCACTGTGAGATCTATTTGTTGACACAGGGTCTCTCACTGACCATGCTCACTGATTTGGCTAGTCCAGCTAGCCAGCAAGTCCCAGGGATCCTTCTGTCTCTGACTCCCCAGCACTGGGGATTACAGGCGTACACCACCATACCGAGTTTCACTTGAGTGCTAGGGATCCAAATTCAGGTCCTTGTGCTTGCATGGCAAACGTATTACCCACTGAAGCATCTTCCCAGCCCTGACGTACACATATTTGTGCCCCTCATGGAGTGACACCAAGGAAAGGCCTTGATGGATGTTGTCTATTTCTTCGTAGTGTGGCAGGGCTCACCACTTTATACAGAAAACACACTCATCCATCTACACACTTTCCTCAACTAGATGCAAACATGTTTTATCCACAGCTTTTCTGAAGCATCCTGGTGGTGTTCAGAAAGATATGTGTTAGTGTTCTAGAAGTAGGCATCAGAGACCATAAAGTGCATCGTCATTCCTTTTAGCACAATTTTCCTGCTGCTTTAAGTTTACTCAAAGGAGAGCAGAATCTTAGGAACAGAATTCAAGCTATGGAAGTCTGGGTCAGAGGAAAGGATGCATTCAAATAATAGAAAGTTCTTATTAACACTGATACATATGAAAACATGTAATGATGAAACTGTGAGGGAGTTGTTAAGCAAATTATGTTTTATTTATTCATAATAATAGCTGGTATACTTGAGTACTTCCTAAGGGCCTGTGTAAAGTGCTTAATAGATATCATCTTTTTTGGTGGTTGTTGCTGTTTGGGTTTGGTTTTTCGAGGCAGGGTCTCGCTCTAGCTCAGGCTGACGGGGAATATACTATGTAGTCTCCGGGAGGCCTTGAACTCACGGCGATCCTCTTACCTCTGCCTCCCAAGTGCTGGGATTAAAGGCATGCGCCACCACGCCCTATAGATATCATCTTTTTAATCTTGATAGGTGAGATAGGTACTAATACCATTTTCTCCAGAGGAAGAAACTGAGGCCTAGGGAAGGGAAGAAACTTGCCTAAACTCACATACCTGCCAAGTCTCAAAGCTGGGATTTAAACCCAGGCAGTCTGTCTTCAGACTTCTTCAGTCTGTCTTCATGCTGTATTGCCTGTCATGAAGAAATATCATGGGACTGGAGGAGTACTTGCCTAGAATGGGAAAGAACCTGGATTTCATCCCCCAGCACTGCAAAATAAATGTCTCGTAGACAGCATGTGTTTTCTCAGGTGCCACATGTTAAGAAGGGCAGACACTGATGCCAGGGATAAGTTTAAATCACCAGGTCTTTTTCAGCTCTATGTTTAGGAAATCTCTCTGGATCTCTAACACCTTACCCTAGTCCAAGTGCAGTGGCTTCAGTTTTGACATTGAAATGGTCCCCAAACCAGTTTCCCACGCCTATATCACACCCCTTGGCAGAACAGCCACAGTGGTCTTAAGAGATATGATCTCATTAGAAATTTGCTTACATTCCTTTAAACTATTGCCATAGGGGCTGGAGAGATGGCTTGGTGGTTAGGGCGTTTGCCTGCAAAGCCAAAGGATCCCGGTTCTACTCTCCAGGACCCAGGAAAACCATATGCACAAGGGGGCATATGCATTTGGAGTTCGTCTGCAGTGGCTGGAGGCCCTGGAGTGCCCATTCTCTCTCTCTCTCCCTTTCTCAAATAATATAGGGTCTCACTCTAGCCCAGGCTGACCTGGAATTCACTATGTAGTCTCAGGGTGGCCTCGAACTCATGGCGATCCTCCTACCTCTGACTCCTGAGTGCTGGGATTAAAGGCGTGTGCTACCTCGCCCGGCTTCTTTCTATATATTTTTTTAAATGAGTGTATACAAGTTTCCTAAAGCAAGTTTGGTAAAACATGGTAAACTTTAAAATGTAGCCCCATAACTGACTGTTGGAATTTCTGTAGGTTTTCTCCCCACATTTGGCCCTGCCTGGGTTAACCTGTATGGCTCTCCCAGGAATCACAGTCTGATGGACGACTACCAGGAATTGAATGAGGGCTTTGGGGAAGGTGTGTCCTTCAGGGGCCGAGTCTTGGTAGAAATTGCTGTGGAAATCCTCTCTGGTGGGGCCCAAGAGTCTAAATTTTCCAAGGCCCTGAAGGAGCTGAAGTTATCATCCAAGGACAAAGACTCCAAGTCCTCCAAAGGCTCAAGTAAGGACAAGACTGACAAGGCCGATGATGGGAAACCCCAGCAGGCTTCTGACAAAACCAACTCCACAGAGGCTGAGGTGGAATCTTTTGATGTTCCCCCAGAGGTAGGTCTGAGCATGCTCCCTTGTACCTGACCCTAGGGGAGCCCAGGCCAGAGACCTCACCTGCCACAGTGTCCAGGAAGCTCTTTGCCTGCACATCTCACCCTCCTCAGAAATATGGAACTATGTCGCAGATGTCACTGCTTAGTCCTGGGAGAAGCTTTGCTTCTGTTTGAATATTTGGGCAGATGAATTATCCTCTGTCTTAGTTACTTTTCTTGTTTCTGTGACAAAATGACTTTCAAAAGAAGCAATAACGGGGCTGGAGAGATGGCTTAGCAGTTAAGGCCCTTGCCTGTGACATCAAAGGACCCAGGTTCAACTCCTCAGGACCCATGTAAGCCAGATGCACAAGGTGGCTCACACATATGGAGTTCATTTGCAGTGGCTAGAGATCCTGGCACACCCATTCTCTCTCTGTCTCTCTCTCTGTCTCTGTCTCTGTCTCTCTCTCTCTCTCTCTCTCTCTATATATATATATATACAATATATATATATATATATATATATATATATATATGGCTGCCTTTTTCTCTCAAGTAAATAAATAAATAAGAAAACAAGAATGGAAGGTTTATTTGGGGTCAGAATTTGGAGATTCAGTCCATAATGGTAGGAGTATGAGGCAGCTGGCCACATTGCATGTGTCATTGGGAAGCAGAAAGAGTAACATTCCCACAGACATGCTCAGAGATTTCTCTCGTTTCCTTAAACAACCGCATATTGCATGGATTTAATGAATTAGTACCAGCAAAGTGCTCAGAACAAAACCTGGTACAAAATAAAATGCACAATAAATTCCAGTTTCATTGAGTGACTTTGGATAGCTCTTTTTTCTTGGTGGACCACAGTGTCCTTATTTCTAAGGATACAAAATGAATATGTCCTTCCTTGTGTAGCTTTGAGATCACATAAACCATAAAATAATGTATGTAAAATTCTTAATGTCATATCAGACGATAAAGGAGAGCTCAGCGCACACTACTGACCATCATTTTTTCAGGTTAAGGTATGATTCTAGAAGGGAGAGCCCTTTGAGTTGGACCTTGATGGATGTGTAGAGTTATAGCATCAACTCCAACCTGTTGAAATACTTAATGGGATATTTAATGTTTATGGAGTTTATGTCTCCTTTTTAGTAAGTATTCCAAGGAATGATAAAATTTCTGTCCCCTCCCTCACTGTAGGCCCTATTACAGTGCTTTTGTCACAGATAGGGAAAGTGACAGCCAGAGAATGGATGACAATCTGCCCAAAGTCCATCAGCTGGTGGGTCCGCTTGATTGACTCTGATACCCTCCATCCCTTGTTGAGGTCACACGGTCTACTTTCCCCTCGAGTGTCTGCTTTTTACTCTCCTCCCAGAGAGCAAACTCAGCCCTGAGAAGGTGAGATAAGAGACTGGCTCATTGCCAGTGGATGTCACATCACTAAGCTCCCACACTGAGCCCTCACCCTGTCCCATGTTTTCTAGTCAACACGAAACACTCCCTGGGAGAGCCGGGTGTGGTGGCACACGCCTTTAATCCCAGCACTCGGGAGGCAGAGGTAGGAGGATCGCCGTGAGTTCGAGGCCACCCTGAGACTACATCATGAATTCCAAGTCAGCTTGGGCTAGAGCAAGACCCTACCTCGAAAAAAAAAAAAAAAAATCCCTGGGTTTGCCAGCACCATGAGAAGCTCCATGGAAGGAGGGGGTCACATTTCTCCTAGGAAGCTGAAACCCTTTGGGTTCTCTGAGGGACTTGGTTCAGAACTCTTGTTCAAATGGAGCTCTAGATCCCCAGGGCCACAATTTTGCTTTGTTTCTTTAGATCAACCTTCTGCTCTCCCTGCAGAATTGAATTAACCCAGCTTCGAAACCAATGAGCCCAGACTGTATGCCTTCAGCTCATAGAAGCTCTTCACTCAAAGATGTGATACTGGGTCACCATGCCCCAGCAACGTCCACTCCCTGATTCGTCTACCTGTTCCATGCCAATAAGAATCATTTTCAAATGATGGAATAATACTATCTTGCAATTGCTCCTGTCTTATGACTTGCCATGGTCTTGTCCTTTGGGTATTTGTAGGCTCCTTGACAGAGCAGCCTGAGTGGAGACCAGGTCCTGAGTCTTAGCTGACTTTAAAATGTCACATGAGGGCTGGAGAGATGGCTTAGCGGTTAAGCGCTTGCCTGTGAAGCCTAAGGATCCCAGGTTTGAGGCTCGATTCCCCAGGACCCACGTTAGCCAGATGCACAAGGGGGCATAGGCTTCTGGAGTTCATCTGCAGTGGCTGGGAGGCCCTGGCTTGCCCATTCTCTCTCTATCTGCCTCTTTCTCTCTGTCTGTCACTCTCAAATAAATATTTACAAAATAAACAAAATAAAGTTAAAATGTCATGTGACCTTGGGAAGCCCCTTAGTTTTTCTGAGCTTTAGTTTATTGAGGATAAAAGGTGGAGACTGGAGTGGTTGAACTAGTAGGTCTTTTTTTAAATTATTTTTAATTTTATTTTTATTTATTCATTTATGAGAGAGAGAAAATGGGCATGCCAGGGCCTCTAGCCACTGAAAACGAACTCCAGATGCATGTGCCACCCTGTGCATCTGGCTTACATGGGACCTGGAGAATTGAACCTGGGTCCTTAGGCTTCGCAGGCATGTGCCTTAATCGCTAAGCCATTTTTTTGGTTTTTCGAGGTAGGGTCTCACTCTAGCCCAGGCTGACCTGGAATTCACTATGGAGTCTCAGGGTGGCCTCAAACTCATGGCGATCCTCCTACCTCTGCCTCCCGAGTGCTGGGATTAAAGCGGTGCGCCACCACGCCCGGCCCCAGCAGGTCTTTTAAAGATGAAAGCATTTGTGATTCTTGGGTGAGTGGACCCCTCACAGCAGCAACAGTGGTGAATGCAGCACCCTGGATGCCTATAGACCACTGATGTTTTGGGCATGCCCAAACCTTCACCCCCTTTACCTGCTCACTGTTTCAGAAAGTAAACTCTGTCTGGGGGTCAGCACCAAGGCAATAGGTCAGCACATGTTGCACGGGGTCTGTGGTCAGATCCCTTGGAGGAGTTACTCAACAGCCTCAAGCTTCAATTCCTTCAGTTTCCTAATCTGTAAAATGGGAATGGTTCAGATTTTGAACTCTCCACGTTGTTATAAAGAACACACAAGATGATTTTGTGAGCACACAGCAGACGCTGTTCTGTTTTGCTCACATGGAAGAGTTCAATGCTGTGACTCGTCATCTAGCCTTTGGTCTTGTTTGTACATGCCTGGTCAGTGGAGGGTCTTCCCAAGCAATGTCTTAGGAAAACACCAAGGTCATCTTTGGGCAAGAGAGACCATTGTTCATGTTAGCTAGCAGCTCACAAGGGTGAGCCTGTGCTGTTCTGCACAAGTATCTGGGTTTGCATTTGCAGTTTACTAGCTGTGATTTCTGCCTGTCTGATTAGTGGGAAGGCATGACATTTGGGGATGAAATAGAGACTCAGACACTTATCAATTGTGCTGGGCCAGGTTAGCGTCACTAATTTAGCTTCCTGGGGAGAAAAGAAAGTCAATTATGTCTAGTAATTTATTTCTCTTTTTAGATTATACCAGAAAAATATGAAGAATTTTTACTCTTTGGAGCGTTTTTTGAGGCTACCATGATTGACCGGAAGATTGGCGACAAGCCCATCAGCTTTGAAGTATCGATTGGTGAGTACGGACAAATGCAGTGCGCTCTCTCTCTCTCTCTCTTTCTCTCTCTGTGTGTGTGTGTCTGCGTGAAAATAAATAACTTAAAAAAAGAAAAATTAGAAATCAGATGGGAAAATGAAAATATCAGTGACACCAATATGACTAATGGGTTATCTATTCATTCATATATATATATATATATATATATAAATGAATGCCTGGTACCACTTTACTGTTGCAGTCCGGTTCACATTGCTGGTAGAAATCACCCAACCAAGAGCAGCTTCTGGGAAAAAGAGATTTATTTTGGCTTACAGGCTCGAGGGGAAGCTCCACGATGGCAGGGGAAAACGATGGCATGAGCAGAGGGTGGACATCACCCCCTGGCCAACATAAGGTGGACCATTGCAACAGGAGAGTGTGCCAAACACTGGCAAGGGGAAATTGGCTATAACACCCATAAGCCCGCCCCCAAAAATACACTCCCTCCAGGAGGCATTAATTCCCAAATATCCATCAGCTGGGAACCTAGCATTCAGAACACCTAAGTTTATGGGGGACACCTGAATCAAACCACCACATTCCGCCCCTGGCCCCCATAAACTGATATATATTGAGAGAGAGAGAGAGAAATTGCCCTTCCTTCTTCCCTTTCATCCCCTCTGTACTTTTTAAAACATGATGTGGTCTTTGGCTACTTAAACAAGAAGACTTTTCTTAGAAGAGAAGCAGTTTGGGAAAGTTGTTCATGATAGTTTAGTGAATGAAAAAGGCAGATCACAAAATGACATATGTGCCGTGTAATTTATCAACATGTCCATCACAAGTTTTGGCAGATGTATACATTAAAATGTAAAAACTGGCTACAACCATTTTTTAAAATTTCCATTGGTTCTTTTTTCATGAATTGTCTGTTCTAATTTATAATTTGCATAGGTCTTCTAATTTGTAATTTGTATAGGTTTTCTGAAATACAAATCGAAACAGATGGAGGTAATGGGTCACTGTCTCCATTAGCCATATTTCTTTGTACTTTGTTCGCTGCCATTCATTTCTTCCTCCTTCATCCTGAGAGCGGATTGCCTGGTCATAGCAAGATATGAACTTAGATCCCTCATGCCAAGTGCCAAGCTGACTGACTCCACCTGCCGAAACCTAGCCCCTCTCTCCTTACTGCTGCTTCTTTAGGTAATTTTGGGAACCTTATTGATGGAGGGTCCCATCACGGGAGCAAGAAAAAGTCAGCTGAGCTGGCTGAAGAAGACGCGGTTCCTCTGCTTCATGAGGGAGAAGGGACCCGCGACACTGCCGTTTCCATGGCGTCCACCACTCCCCCGGAGAAGCCCCTGGTGACAGAAGGGAACAGGTAGGAGTCATGGCAGGCTGACCAACCTAGGTCATGATGGTGCGATTTTGTCCAAACCTAGGGATGTTTCACTCAGTTTCCTAAAATCGAGAACATAAATGTTATCTAAGTTAGAGGAACAAAATACAGATAGGAGCAATCTGTTAAGTACTACTTCACTGAATCCTGAGTACAATGGAAGTTAATGATGCAACCAGGCAATTGATTTAAAGGCAGAATAGCGACAATGGTTATCATCATATACGAAGCCTTCTTTTATTCTTAACTTCAAAGTGACAAAGCAGGAGGTGAGAGTTTAAATTTCAACCTAAATTGCTCTTAACAGTTTTCATATCATGCATGTTCTGTGCTGCTGCGTACACTTGGTTTGGTGGGATTTCTGAACAGGAAACTTCTGCTTCTATTTTTCCCACAGTAATTTTCAAACCAAAGAATAACTGTCAGATACCAGAAAAAGGCCATCTCAGAAAACAGCTGGGGCACCTACAAGCTCCCTCACACATCTTCAATTCATGCAATTTTTCAATCTGTAAGAGCAGTAAAAATCATAGAACTTGGGCTGGAGAGATGGCTTAGCGGTTAAGGCATTTGCCTGCAAAGCCAAAGGACCCAGGTTCGATTCCCCAGGAGCCACGTTAGCCAGATGCACAAGGGGGCACATGCATCTGGAGTTCGTTTGCAGTGGCTGGAGGCCCTGGTGTGCCCATTCTTTCTCTCTCTCTCTCTCTGTCAATAAATAAAATTAAAAATATTTTTAAAAAATCACAGAACTATTTTTAAGATCAAGCAGTGATCAAGGGAGGTTACAAGATCACAACAGTATGTTTTTCAATCTCTCCCTGCTTCTTAATCTAGACACTTTCTATGGAACTGACTTGTGGTTTATCAGTGTTAAGATAGCAAGAACTCCTTACTCTATGTTATACCCAGACAACCCTCCTTCTTGAAAGACAGGTCAGTCACCTTCACTTGAGTGCCTTATAAGTAACTCACCAGGCTCACTGTCTTCATAAATAACTTCCCCCTTTCCAATCCTTCTATCTCTGGACTGGTCCCACAGCTGGAGATAGTCATTTTGTTATTGTTTTTGTTTTTTTTCCTTTTTTCATTCCTGTCCACAATCAGTGAGCAATGCAATCAGGTGAAGTCTAGATCTTGGGTATTTCTCATATCTTTTTTGTTTGTTTGTTTGTTTGTTTGGTTTGGTTTTGCTTTCTGAGGTAGGGTCTTGCCCAGACTTACCTAAAATTACCTAGAATTCACTATGTAATCTCAAGGTGGCCTCAAGATCATGGAGATACTCCTACCTGTGCCTCCTGAGTGCTGGGATTTCAGGAATGCGCCACCATGCCTAGCTTTGTACCTTTAATTTTAAACATCAGCACTTGTGGCCTAGAGAATTTTAAAAAAATATTTTATAAAGAGAGAGGAAAGAGAGAATGGGCACACCAGGGCCTCCAGACACTGCAAATGAACTCCAGATGCATGTCCCCCCTTGTGCATCTGGCTTACATGGGTCCTGGGGAATCGAACCAGGAACCTTTGCCTTTACAGACAACTGCCTTCACCTCTAAGCCATTTCTCCAGCCTGTGACTTTTTTTTTTAAACAAAGCAAAACAAAACTCTCCTATATGGTTTGGATTTTCTTCAAGACACTAGCTAGATCAATAGTTCCCACGATTAGTATCACGCATTGGCAGCATGCATTGTCTCGCTGTGGCCATCCAGAGTCTCCCGGGCCAAAGATTGTGGATTTCATCCCAGCCTCAATCTCTATCATCACCTTCAGTCACTCCCCAGATGTCCAGCCACGCCTGGCCC
This sequence comes from Dipus sagitta, assembly GCA_036346955.1. NCBI lineage: Eukaryota > Metazoa > Chordata > Mammalia > Rodentia > Dipodidae > Dipus > Dipus sagitta. Next base: position 190,944,827 of record CM070771.1, read on the forward strand.
CGGGCAGTTCCCCACACATATCCTGCTCTCTGCTGCTCCTGGGTCCTCGAATGTACCCCTCACCCCTGCCTAGCAACAAGCTCCTTCTCCGTGTGCTTAAGGGCCCCTTCCTCAGTGCACACATGGTTGAGATTGCTCTGTCCTCATCTCCAGCAAACACTAATCCCATGGGGGTATGATAGTTTCTCTGTCTTCCCTGTAAGGAAGACTGAGCATTTTGTGGGCAGGGACCATGCCACTACCTTTTTATCTGCTTAACTCTGTACTTGACACACAGTAGGAACTCATAAGTGGTTTTATTATTTTGTTATTCGTGAGTGGGTGGAGGGAGGGCTTGGAGATCACCAATGAAGTTAGGCTACCTGGCCAGCAAGTCTCAGGGCTCCCCCTGTCTCTGCCTGTGCAGAGTTCCATTATTGGTATACATCACCACACCCAGCGTTTTACCCTGGGATTGAGTATAAATTCAGATCCTGTGCTTACAAGATAAGGACTTCACTCACTGAGCTATCTCCCCAGCCCCTCATAAATTTTGTTTATTTTTTTTAAAATTTATTTATGAGAGAGAGAGAGAATGGGCATGCCAGGGTTTCTAGCCACTGCAAACGAACTCCAGACAGGTACGCCCCCTTGTGCATCTGTTTTATGTGGGTCCTGGGGAATCGAGCCTCGAATGGGGGTCCTTAGGCTTCACAGGCAAGTGCTTAACCGCTACACCATCTCTCCAGCCCCCTCATAAATGTTTTCACTTGTGTTAAGCATGCTTGTGTGTGTGAGTGTGGGTCAGAGGTCAGAGGGCAACTTTTGGGTCCTGTTCTTGCCTTCCACCTTGTTTGAGACAAGGTCTCTTATTATTTACTGCTCCTCTAGCCTATTAGGTTAGCTAGTCCATAAGCTTCCAGAAAATTCCCCTGTCTCTACCTCTCATCTCACCATAGGCATGCTAGGAATAAAGCCTGACATGGCATCCAGCTTTAGTGGGAGTCTGTGGGTTTGAACTCCGGTACTGTGGGTAGCAAGTGCTTTATCCACCAAGCATCTCCCAAGCCCCTAAGCTGACATCTTTTTAGTGCAGAAATGCTTTGTATTTCTCAGTCACTATTGAGAGACAGCAGCTGGATTAGAGGATTTTATATCTATTGTAGACCTCCACTCATGTGTGTGTGTGTGTGTACACACACACAGACACGCGTGCACACACAGTTATGAACACATGCAACTTATGTCCTTGTCTCTAATACAATTCCACCATGGACATGTTCTGGGATTTCTGTTTTACAAAGGAGATGCGTTTGCACACAGTTTCTGTGTTGAGTCAGAGGTCAGGGACAAGATTGGAACAGATGGCATCCAGTGACAGCTCTTCATTACATTCCCAGGATTCCAGGCTCGTCTTCACCCAAAGTTCCAGGCTGGGTCTATACCAGGCAGACGTTCAGACTTGCAGTCTCTTAGTTCCATGGGCCGCTGAGCCTCCACCCATCTGCTGCTTTCCATGAGCACCGTGGTTTGCACGCAAAGCTTCAGTTGCCTGGTCCTCACAGACCCAGTAAGACCAGAACCACAGAGACAAAGCCCCAGTACATCATTAGCATGAGATGACCCCCAACCAAAGACACCTTGGGACAAAGTGCATTAGTGTGTGTGGGTTATTTAGACATAGAATTCTTGAAGTGATCTTAAAAGATAAAAACAGAGTAGTCTGGTTTCTGATTCTGATCTTTTTTTTTGGTCTCTTGCTGTAATGACAACCTCATTTTCTGCCAGAAACTTATTTGGCTCTTTTTCTGAATGGACACCCACTGGTTTATTTGTTACAGAGCAGGCCAAGGGGCCCTTTGCTAATTCTGTTGTCTACTTCAGTGGAAATGTTTGTTAAAAAGCTGTAAAGAACTATCTGTTGTTTCAGGCTAAAGTTCTCCCCTAACTTTTTTTTTAATATGGAAATAAAGATTCCCCCTTCTTTCTTCCTGATCTCTCCCTCCCTCCTCTCTCTCTCCCACTTTCCACCTGTCTGTCCCTATCTCTGTTTCTCTCTACCACTATAAATGTATTTCACTGAACACTGTCCACATTATCAGAACCACCTATCACCACCTTCTGTCTCCTTCCTATAGTTCTTATTTATATAGTCTCAGGTGTTTAAGAGAAAATTATACAGGGGTAGGGAAAATGCAATCATTTAAACAGGTGTCATTCATTAGAAAGGAAGTTGCAATTCAAACATGAGTGCTGCTCCTACTTGCTAGCCTGACAACCAGCTCCAGGGAGATGGCCATAGACACTGAAGACACTCAAAACTCACCAAAGTAGAAATCCGGAGGTTGCAGAGAGCTCAGCACTAAGTCCGACTCACAACACACCTTCCAAGGCTCAGGGAACATTGCAGAAGAGGGGCTGGAAAGGTTGTAAGAGTCCCAGGGTGGGAGGGAGTATCCTGAGGCATTGTCCCCCCCGCCCCAAGACACTAACTGATGGATCTGTGACTATCCCCCACAGTGAATACCAGTAACCCCACTGATGAAGCACACCAGTGAAACAAGAGGGGGAGGAAAGGGTGTAAGAAGATAACACGAGGGGAATAAGACCAAAATGTGATTGGTTCATAATTAATGAAACAAAAGTTAAAAAATTAGCTGTCTTTAGAACATCAATTTTTTTTTGTTATACCTCTTCCACCTTACTTGTCTCCTCACCAGCTAATCTTTTCTTCCTTGGGAACTGAAGCTCACACTAGTTCCTTCTTTTCTGTATTCCATCTCATTCTGTTAATTATCTTTTTCTATCAGCATTTAAGAATATTCACCTGCCTGTCCTTGCTAATTATCCTGCCTTTTTCCTATGTCAGTTCAACACCCATTTGAGGGCTGCAGAAATGGCTTAGTGGTTAAGGCACTTGCCTGAAAAGCCAAAGGACCCAGGTTTAATTCCCCAGGACCCATGTAAGCCAGATGAACAAGGTGATGCATATGTCTGGAGTTTGTTTGCGGTGGCTTACAGACCCTGGTTTATCCATTCTCTCTCCCTCTTTCTCTCTTAAATAAATAAATTAAAATTAAAATAAACTCTTTGAGGAATGCTTGTGAGACAGATTCTACCCCCTGGTGATCATTTCTGAGCTGTGCCCGGGGTCTGATGGTAACTGTTCTGGTTTTTAGACAAAGTCTCATGTAGATCAGGCTGGCCAACACTATGTAGCTGAAGATGGCCTTAAACTCTTGATCCTCCTGCCTTCAGCTCCCAAATACCAGGACTGCAGGTGTGCACTACCCCGTCTGGCTTGATGGTAACTGTTGACTCCCCCAATTGTAGTCACAGAACCCTTCACCATTCATTGTTCAAAGGTCTTCTGTTATAGACTAAGGATGATTTTAATAGTTTTTTCATCACCCTTTTCCCACCTCACAGAACATACAAAACACAAACAAATGGCTGAGGGCTGGAGAGATGGCTTGGCTTTTAAGGAGCATGCCTGTGAAGCCTGAGGACTCAGGTTTGATTTCCCAGGACCCATGTAAGCCATATGTACAAGGTGGCAGATACATCTGGAGTTCATTTGCAGTGGCTAGAGACCCTGGTGTGCCCACTCTCCCTCTCTCTCTCTCTCTCTAGTAAATAAATAAATAAAAATAAATCTTTAAAAAAATGGCTGGAATTTCCTGAAAACACTGACTGCCAACTGGTTTCTAGACCTACTGTGCCTTCACAGGAATTACAACTACTTGCCGTTCGAGGCCAAGAAGCCCTGCGTCTCCTTCCTCAGTTCCTGGGGAGACCAGACCTTCAGGCTGCACTGGTCCAACATGCTCGAGAAAATGGCCGACCTCCTGGTAGGTGGCTTCCACTGGTACTGGGTTTGCAGATTAGGAAACTGGGGCCGAGGAGCATTTCTATCCGAACAGCAGAGCCGTCTTGAGGTCAGTCTAAACATCGCTAAACTGAGGCTTCTACTTTTCATGGGTCCTCCTAAAGAAATGAGAACATATTTTGCAAAATCTCTGGACTTTACACCAAGCTGTTCAAAGTTAAATCCATCCTCTACTTCATGCTGTTACAGGACCCAGCACGAGGCTGATCCTTTCATCTCTAAAGGGCAGGAGGAAGTTGAAGACATTCTCACAAAATTGACAAACCCTGGCTTCATGCAGTCTTTTTCTCCTGCTCCACACTTTCCCCTGCTCCATAGACCTCATGAGAAAGGGGCATCCTGAACCCATAGTTGTCTACAAGCCTTAACAGAAGACCTTTGTCTTAACCCTCTCATTCCTCTAGAATCTATGCTGAGGAAAGAATAAATTTCTCTGCCCTCTTTGCTCTACAATCCCTGTTATATAAAACAAAGTACCATCCTGGCCCTGGGCTTCTAAGCATCATGGAGCTAGATTCTGAAAGCTGTCAGGGAGGCATGGGGGTCACACCATGTACAGGTCACAGAAACTGATACTGGTCTTGTTTGTTCTACAGACAGAATAGATACAGTTTACCAATAAAAGTTGTGAAAAAAAAAAGATCAGAATTCTCCCTAGAAGCCATAGTAGCCATTAGTACTCATGTCTATCTCAGTGTCAATCATGGCTAACATGACTGACTTTCATACTCCTCTATGGTGGTCCTATTAATTTCCTATTTTACAATGAGGAAACTGGGCATAATGGGATTAGTTCACTTGTAAATGATAGGTCCAGGTGGCCTGACCAAGAGGTCAAACGCTTAATCACCCCACAGTGTTTTCTGCTCTTACAGTGAAGGTAGAAAGGGGGGAACATGTGTCCTTAGGCATCATACCCTGACATCTGGTGGAAAATGTAGCTTATGTGAATTCTAGGAAAGCAGTGGCAATGTGGACATTTCCCTCTGTCTCATGTTCCTCCAAACCACTTAGTAGAATCCTGGAATTTAGACCCTAGAGGAAAAGTGCAGTTACTAAGTGTATAAGCATGTAGTTATTGTCTCATATAACCTTCTCCGCTCCCAGACCAAATATACTGAATGAGTAGCCTTTTAATTTCAATAGATTTTATTACTATATAAAATGAATTGCATATTACTTTTGATGTTTTTGATAGTTATATCTAATTTATCCAATATTGTGAGACATTACTCATGCTATTAAGTTTCCCACAGCATAGGCTTAAATAAATGAAACTTGGTTAGGGGATGGATCTGGTATGCAAACAATGCCTTTGAGCAATGCAGGAGAAGATGCAAAGCTTGACCAGTTCTGCTGAAGCAAAGGGAGGCTCAAAGATGCGGGCCATCAATACTTCCAGGCCAGAAACAATAAAACAAGGGAGGGCTGGAGAGATAGCTTAGCAGTTAAAAGGCACCTGTCTGCCAAGCCTAAGAAACCATGGTCAACTCTCCAGATCCCACGTAAACCAGACGCACATAGGTGGTGCAAGCGCCTGGAGTTCATTTGCAATGGCTGAGACCCTGGTGCACCAATCTTTTCTCTCTCTCTCTCTCTCTCTCTCAAAAAATAAATAAAATAAAATAAGAAAACAAGGGAACACTTTCTTTATCTCTAAAACCCCAACCACAACAAGAATAGGCAAATATTATTTCTAGGATCTTGCAATAAATACCTCTACTACACCTCTCATCCTTCCATTCCTGTGGCTTGCTTTCAGGAAGAAAGTACAGAAGAAGTAAGAGAGCTGATCAAGGTTTCAGAGGAGGTGTCGGAGGCGAGGATGAAGACTGTGTTCTCTGACTTCATCAATCAAAGCAGGTGGCTGACCCCTATACAGAGTCTAGCTTAGCTGGATCCACCTTTTAATGACTTTGAGAAACCAGCTGAGTTCATATGCACTCAGATGGGTGCTTTACAGTGTCGAGTCCGTCTTTATTTCATTTATTTTGTTCATTAATTTAGCTGATGCTTTTGGCATAACTACTGCTCCCTGGCACTTAAACAACTAAAAGATGAACCAAAGGGGAGGAATTCAAACAAGAAAGACCTACTGCTGAGGTTCTTTATGACACAAGGGAAGGGCTCACAGTTGCAGAGCCAAGCCTGGCTCTTCACATTTGATAGATACTCAGCAACTATTTATAAGTTCTAGCAAATGCTACCTAATTGAATTTTCCATATAGTGCATTAATAAATGCTAGTTAAAGATTCTTATTTTAGATGTAGATGATGTATTAAAAGACCCCCCCAAAATAGGGCATAGTTACCCTCAAATTAGCAAGTTACCTCAAAACTCAGGGGGTTATCACAGTGACTCTGCAGTGACTGGGGCTGATGCCATCTCTAGGCCCAAGTGGGAAGGATCCACATCCATGATCACCCACATGGTCACTTATAGGATTCAGTTCTTCATGGATTGAGGACTTCAGTCCTTGTTGACTTTTGGTTGGATACTACCCATGATGCCTTGCTGTGGGGGCCTCTCCAAGCTGTCACTCACCGACATGGCAGCTTGCTGCATCAGGGTGAACATGCAAGAGTCAGAGAGAACAAAACAGCAAAAAGGAAAATCACCATGTGTCACAACCCAAACCTGCGGTGTCATCCATCACTCCTGACATATTCTACTAAAAGCAAGTCACTAGGTGCAGCCAGCATTCAAAGGGAGGGGTTCCCACAGAAGTATGAATGGTAGGTGGAGGGGTTCACCGGGGGCTGCAGGGCTGATTTCCCCCTGTGGAAACAACTTGGAAGTTAAGTAGGTCAAGCCTTGAGCAAAGATGAGAATCCACTATTAGGAAATTAACAAAAAGGGAGTGGAAAGTCAATTTGAGGAAAGACACAAGGTCGTAGACAGGCAGTTACTACACCTGATACTCTTCTCTTTGATATATACTTATATATTTACATATATACATGGCATCTATACATGGAAATATATATATACTGCATCTATTCATGAACATATATATCTCAATTTATTGCAAAGAAATAAATACATGGTTTTGTTATCTTTACTCCTCTTCATTTTTCATCATATGTTATCACTACTTCTGCTATGAGCCAAATGCCACCTGCAGTTTTCTTTAAACATCATTTAAAGAGCTTCATAATCTCATATTTTTGGTAATCATTGGTGAGCAGATTAATAGCTCAATAACTGTTCTGTATTAGGGGATCACTTGAGGGTGATAATTATTCCTCTTTCTCTTTAAGTTTTCAATCAACTAAATGATACTCATGTGTGTCAAAGATCAAAATGTTAGCCTTGTGTTCTGGAAGTCTGTAGCTGGGAAAGCAGCTTGGATTAAAGGTCAAATTAGGCTCCCTGCTCTTCCCTCTTGGGGAATCTTGAAGCTGGACTTAGAAGGGCCAGCCAAGCAAACTGGCTGGGTCTGCAAGGTAGACAATAAAGGGAGGCATGCACCTTAGCACAACAGTTTTCATGTGGAAACAAATTACTCCTCCAACTCTTGTGAGGAAGGAGATTCTGAGGGCCAACATGTCTACGACCCAGCCTAGAGAGTGGAGTTGAATTCACTGCATCTATAGAAAAGGCTAGGATGATGTAATGAAGCTCACACCTCAACTTATAAGTTCTATTCCCTGTAAAAAGTAACTAGTGACTATTAGTCACCCCAAAGAGAATTTCTAGAATGGCTTCCAGGATGGAGAGATGGCTTAGTGGTTAAGGCACTTGCCTGCAAGACTAAGGACCCAGGTTCAACTCCCTAGGACCCATGTAAGTCAGATGCCCAAGGTGGCACATATGTCTGGAGTTCACTTGCAGTGGCTAAAGTCCCTGGCATACCCATTCTTTCTCTTCCTGTCTCTTTCTCTCTGTCTCTCTCTCTTTCTCCTTCTCCCTCTCCCTCTCTTTGCCTTTCTCTCTCTAACTCAAATAAATAAATAAAAAAAGAGAGGTTTCCAATTGTCTGCAGGTAGATAGACCTTGATGAGGGGCCTGTGACTGGGAGGTGTAACATCTTAGACTCCTTTGGTTCATCCCAGAAGGACTAAGTGTTCATTGTAAATATCTATCTATCTATCTATCTATCTATCTATCTATCTATCTATCTATGTATCATGTATCCATCTAGTTATTTCAACATTCCATTATGGACATATGCCAGGCTCTCCGGCAGGTAGGGCTGTAGGAGAGCCAGTCCCGCCGGTCTCTTCCTGGGGCTGAGCCGGATGGTGAATGTCGATGACCCAGACCCCCTCCTAGGCACCAGAGAAAAACCACACTGAGTCAGGAGACTTGTCGAAGCAGGATCTCACTTTATTGTAACAGGCAGGTGTTTGTATAGCGTTGAGAACGAAGGTGGGGATCTCAGGATGGGGTGAGGTGTAAGGGCCAATAGCATATTGCGACTTTTGAAATGATTGGTTCTAAGGGCGCGCATGTGGGAACTCTTAACTTTTTGCAGAAGTAGCAGGCCAGAGGCAATTTGGCGCCCTGCTGAGTCCTAGCTGGCCAGAGACAGGTCGCCAAACTTCAGCTAGGCTCAGAAAGTTCCACTAGGCCTCGCGTCTGGGCCTCTCAAGGCCCAACAGACATATATACATCAATATATATGTATACATACACACACACATATATATATCTTTCTCTGCAATCCTACTTTTCAGAAAGAAGAGACTGATTTATCCTCCTGGACTTTTCTCTGCGCCCTTGCAGATCTACACGCTATGTACACGCACACAAAAATATTTTATATCTTCATAAATGATATCATCCATTTGTTCTGCAGGGTGCTTTTTTATGCAATAATAAATGATGGGCATCTTTTTTACATGATATGTCATTATACATTTAACTCACCCCAGTGATATTTAAGTTGTTCCATTAATTTTACTTCTAGAGGAAGTGTTATTGTGTAAATAGTCTTGAAAAATCCTTCAGTTATTTCTGAAGGATAAGAATTCTTCTGTAAATTTTGAATCAAATTATACACACATTTAAACATTGATAGCTACTATCGCCATCTGTAAAGCATTGTGATAAGTCACCAACACGTTCACACTAACACATATTCTTCTATACTCTCCCATCCTCTCAGCAACCTTGAATATTATACATTTTATAAGTGAACTGTTATTGATTTCAATACTCATTGTCATTAAGGACATGACCTTACTTCCTCACAATATTTTGGTCATATACATTTCTTCTAGAATTACATTCATAGCCTTTATCATTTTCCTATTGAACATTTTTTTAACTTCATCTCCAAAAATGTTACCATTCAATAATCTGGGGATAGATCTCAGAATTTAGTCTAAAATATCTAATTTACTTGAAACATTTAAGAACATTTTTTTGATGTGTTTTCAACTCATAAGATAGGGAAACTATCATTTTATGTGTTTTGTGATAAATTTTGATAGAGATACAATAGATATATGCTGAAAGAAAGTGGAAAATAATTCATTCCTCCAAACTACCATGAAGCCTGGCATCATTTTCAGTTCTCATTTTGTCTGTTAGAAAAGTTAGCACCACTTTGCTTAGTCCTAAGTTAAAAACCTTGATTTTGCGGCCCCATCAACCTTTTCTTGTATCACAAAAAGTATATTTGCAAATCTCGAATCATATAAATGGATTTTCACTAAGTAGGCTGCAAAATTGTTATTCTTGTCTTCCAGCGCCTTTATCTCTGAAGCAGAAAAAAAGCCCAAGATGTTGAACCAAACCACTCTAGATAAGAAACGACTGACACTCTGTTGGCAAGAGCTGGTATGTGAAACTCTAATTATACTTTGAACAGTGTTAAAATGTGTGCTTTAAAATAAACCTCATGGATGAGACATGGGTCACAGGCCAGGCAAGGATAAGGTTTACAAAACCTATCTTAGTGTGATGAGGAGACGGGAGTGAGGAGGGAATATATGTAGAATAGGAAAGAAACTAACATCTATTGAGGGGTTACAAGGATAAGCTGACAGCCCCAGGATCCTACTTCTTTTTTTTAAATGTTTTACTTATGAGAGAGAGAGAATGCGCACCAGGGCCTTTAGCCACTGCAAATGAATTCCAGAAGCATGCGCCATCTTGTGCATCTGGCTTATGTGGGTCCTGGGGAACTGAACCTGGGTTCTTTGGCTTTGCAGGTAAGTACCTTAACTGCTCAGCCATCCCTCAGCCCAGATCCTTCTTCTTGTTTGGATGGAGTTCCCCTTTGCTCATTTCTTTTTTTCAATTATTAAATTATTACATTTATTGAGGGAAGTACAGAGCCAAGGAAAGGCACCCATGTGGCTAGAGATCCCACGCGGAGGACCTTGGGGAAAAAAAAGCATGAAAAGAAAAGAGAAAAGTAAATTCAGGGAGCTCCTGCCATGTGGGGAGCTGGAGGGGATAAAGGAGTCCGTGTGGAGAGTAAGGGCTGGGGGGCCCTCCCGGCTGGGCCAAGCCAGACCAGGACCAGACAAGGGAAAAACTTACCCAAAGCTGGAAGTTACCAAGTGATTAGAGAGCCTACCTTCTCCCTTGAAAGATATTTATCATCTTTTAGTGGTGGAGGGCTGTCTTCTGGTTCAGGTGAACCAGAGGGACAGCTGGTTGGTTAGGGCTAGGGGCTGTCTCAGGAAAAGGTTAGCCCTGGCACCAAGTTCAGGGGAGGTGGCGCTGAACTTGACCAACCACCATGTTTAAATCCTACCAAAGACCTCCCTCCCAGGAGGGTTCCTCATTGTTTGTGGCAAAAAAAAAAAAAAAAAAAAAGCTCTAGCCCTTTGCTCATTTCTTTTGACATTTGCATTTTATTAAAGGCTCTTACACTCTTTCACTTGGCTGGCTGCCCTACAAACCAAGAGGCCCAAAGAAAGAGCTATTCTTGTCTCCTTGGATTTCCCCATTGAGAACTGTGTTAAAGGTTGCTAGGACTTCATGAGAACAAGGCAGCCACGAATGCCCCTCTGTGTCCTGCAGACCAGCCTGTGCTTATAGATGTTTATAGGCACCTTATAGACACTCAATCTTGTGGAATGAATGATGTTAGAAATGCCAGACCAAACCCACTCTGGATCATCTCACCTTGAAACTTCAATTCCAGTGATGGCACCAAGGGACATTGTGTGGCACTATCATAATTCTTGTAAGAAAAAAAATCGCTCAGTGTTTGACTTTTCTGGAACATTTTAAAGAGACGAGCAAGACTTGAAAGACTAAAATGACTTTTTAAAGGGCAGAGCTAGTTAAAGTGCAGAGAATAAAATGTAAGTGTCCTAACTTCTCATTCAATCTCCTTTCTAGAATACTGGATGTGTAAGGGAGCTGGCTTTCACTGTAAGATCCACTTGTCCAGTTCTTTCTCTGCTCTTCTGGTTGGGGCACCATCTGAGCTCTCTCTTCACGTTTTCTGTGGAGTGAAAGGCTTGACCAATGGGAGGAACCAGATCCTACCAGATCAGTAAAGCTAGTTCGGGTTTATCGGCACAGCTCTCGGGCAAGGTTCACTGGTCCCAAGATGTGAGGCCAGAGAAATCGCATCCAGGACCTAAGATGAAGGTCTTTTAAAGGGGAGGGCGGGGGAAGATGACATGTTAGCTAGGAACCAGGGGCAGGCTGAGGAAAGTAACTATTTCAAGGATGGAAAGGAGTAGAGGTCTCCTTATAAGGTCCCAACCAGGGAGGGGGACCAGCCATTGGCCAGCAGGGGAGTCTTGAAACTGCTGGTCCCTGGTCATGCCCAGGAAAGTGGGTGATGGGGTTATTGGAGGGCATGGCTGTCATGTTAGGTTCTGTTCTGAGCATGGTCCGGCCTAACACAGAGCTCTGCTATTCATTGTTTGCAGCCATCTTGGCCCTGAACAAAAGCACAATTCCCACAACTTAGTAGTGGTCTGTATTTGTTATTTTTCTCATCGCCATGACAGAATACTTGATAAAAGCAACTTGTGGCTGGATTTATCGTGGCTTACGGTTTGAGAGGGTGAGAAGGTGGTGTTCATCGCGGTGGGGAATGCACAGTGGAGTTCATGGGTGTGGGAGCATGTGGCAGGGGCGTCTCACTTCTCAACAAAGCAGGAAGCAGCAGTGGATGCCAGTGTTCAGCTGGAATTCTCTTGTTTCCCTTACTGTTCAGTCTGGGATAGCAGCCCATGGGGTGGTGCTGCCCACTTTCAGAGTGCATCTTCCCTCTTTAGTTAAACTTCTCTAAGAACACCTTACACACACACACACACACACACACACACACACACACACACACGTGTTCCTTATGAATGCCCTAGATAGTTCTTAACCCAATTGTGTTGATAATCAAACATGGGTCTCTTTCATTTCTAGATCAATCCTTCTCCCAGTAGAAATCTCAAGTGCTTGTCTTATATCACCCTCTACTCTCTCAATATCTCCTAGTGAACCCATACCTGTCAATGTTGACTCTTCATCCCTCAGCTTAAATAGTGCCACACCAGGTCCTTTCAGTTCGGTCCCTTACACTCTAGAACTTGGCCCATTTCTATAGCCCCCAGAATCATTGTTTGAACTAGAGTTCATGGAATCTCTGGCCCAGACTTTGTAATAGATATCACAACCCAGAAAGGCTACTGAAACAAAATCTGGTTAGCCAATTTGTGTTTAACAAATTATTTCCTTTGAATGACATATGGGGCTGTACACTGAGGAGCACCCCAGCCTTGATCTCCCCCTGTGTCTGTGATGGGCTGTTTGGACTCTTGATGATTAGATATCTCCACATGAGATTCCTTTTTAAAAAACTTTTTAAAAATATATTTCATTTATTTATTTACTTAAGAGACAGAGACAGAGAGAGAATGGGCACACCAGGGTCTCCAGCCACTGTAAATGAACTTCAGATACATGCCCATCTTGTGCATTTGGCTTACATGGATACCGGGGAATCAAACCTGGGTCCTTAGGCTTTGCAGGTAAGTGCCTTAACTGCTAAGCCATCTCTCCAGCCCCTAAAATTTTTTTTTTTTTTTTTTTTTTTTGGTTTTTCTAAGCTGACCTGGAACTCACTATGTAGTCTCAGGGTGGTCTTGAACTCACAGAGATCCTCCTACCTCTGCCCCCCAAGTGGTGGTATTAAAGGTGTGAGCCACCATACCTGGTTCCTAAATTTTTTTTTTTGATGGGCAACCTCCATACAAATTCACAATGTACCCTGATCATAATCTCATACCACCACCCTGCTTTGTTCCTCCTCCCCCATAGTCTCTCTGCTGAACCCCTTCTTCTTTCCAAATATTTTTTCTTCCATTTCTTTTTCCATGTTATATTTTGCCCTCCTCAATCATTCATGACATCATGTTGGTGGACCTAATATTATGCAGGTCTTGTGGAGGAAATGACACCTTCTGTGAGTCATGAATACAACTATTTTGTGTTTGTAAGAGAGCATTCCAAACACTACTTCCCATCCTTTGGCTCTTACATTCTTTCCAACATCTGTTTTGCAATGCTCCCCAAGCCTCTAAGGATGTGATACAGATGTCTCATTTAGACCTGAACATTCAACTGTCACTTCTTATTACTTTGATGAGCTTTGAGTCTCCCTAGTAGTCTCCTCACCATCTGAAAAGAAAATCTTATCTAACCAAAAGTGAGAACAGCACTAATATATGGGCATAAACATAAACTGGCAGTAACATATCCAATTAGCCAAACAACAGTAGGACCTTCTCCCCTAGGGCTTGTGACTGTCAGACTAGGTTTTCAGTATCAGACATGAATTCTTTCCTGTAGAGTAGGCCTCAACTCCAAACAGAGAGCAGACGGTTACCATCATAACAGATGTGCCACTATTGCACTAGTGCGCTACATCTCATCTCGCTGGCCAAATGTGTAGCTTGAAGGATCCACTGCTGGTTAGTACTGTTGATAACTTGCCTTCCTCAGCAGGCTGCATAGCACTTCCCAGCACTAAGACAGCTAGTCAGCAGAAGGGAGGCTTCCAGCCCAGCACTGGCTTGATATCTCAGTGTCCTGCAAGTGAAGCATCCACATGAGATTTTTTTCCTGTCTGGGCTGTTCTTTTTTTTCTTACTAACTGATGAATTCTACTTATTTTCTGCCACTCAACTCACATGTGAGATCCTCTATGAAGCCTGACTTTGTCCTTGTCTAATCTCACAATGCCTTACATATTTATTTGCATGCGTTGTTTTCATTTAACAAAATTGTTAAACCCTCAGGAAAAGGAAGCAGTATGTCTGACTCCAGTCCCTCTTGGCTGCCAGCACAGAGCCTGATAGAGAGCAGGTATTCCTTGTTCCAGTCAGTACTGCCAGAAGGCTTCCTGGGTGCTGGGCACGGTGCTGGAAACACAGAGCTCAAAGAACTTGGTGTTTGTCATTAAGAAGTCTTTATATTCACTGGTCTATTCATCCCACAAACACTTACTACACTGTGCGCCAGGAATGTGCTGTATGTTGCTGCTATGTGAGAATGTCTGTCAGATACTGATAACAAGTCAAGACAAGAGGCCCCTGTCCAAGGAGAAGACAGACTATAGACAGGTGCACAAGGGACATATAAAAATGATCAAAGCCAGGCGTGGCGACACTTGGGAGGCAGAGGTAGGAGGATCGCCATGATTTCAAAGCCACCCTGAGACCAAGTGAATTCCAGGCCTGCCTGGGCTAGAGAGAGACCCTACCTCAAAAACAAACAAACAAACAAACAAAAAAGATCAAATATTATGTTTATGAAGAAACATTTCCAAACAAGAAAAAGCTCCAAGGACCAAAGCTGGCATGCTCTGGGACCTCCTGGGGCTCAGTGTGCCCAGCACGCAGTGAGCAAGGAAGGATTACTAGGAGAAGAGAAAGGAGTGAGCAGAGTCAACTCACCAGGGCCTAACAGGCACGGTGAAGAGCCTGGGTCTTCTTTTCACCCAAATATCATGAATATAGACAGAATAAATGCATCAAAATAAACGCTTCTGATACTCCAGCCAGTGTCACAATTCTCATCTGTTTCTCGGATAGTGCCTTCTTGGGCCGAGAGCACTCTCCATCCCTCCAGGATGAGGAGAAACATGTTCTCTGAGTGAAACTAGGGATCATGCCAAGTTCTGCAGCTAGGAGCTACATGACAACTTTCTCACCTTAGCAGGGGAACAATGGAGCCTCCACCCCCACGGTTACTGAGAGGAATGCTGAAGGGTGGATATGGGAGTCACAGTGCTTCCTGGCATTGAGCAGTAGCCACGCATTTTAGCTGCTGTTATTATAGTTGTTATGACATACCAGAAAGCCTAGTTCATGCTCTGATCATTTCTTTCATTAAATATTTTATTTATTTGTGTGTGTGTGTGTGAGAGAGAGAGAGAGAGAGAGAATGGGCACGCCAGCTTCAGCTGATGCAAATGAACTCCAGACGCATGCACTTTGTGCATCTAGCTTACATGGGTCCTGGGGAATTGAACTTGCATCCCTTGGCTTTGCAGGCAAGCACCTTATAACCACTAAGCCATCTCTCCAGTCCAAGGTTCTGATCATTTCTGTCATGTGGTCTCGACAAGCCTCTGCCCTTTCAGGACTTCAGCATCTCATTGATCTCCCAAGGAGATCACCCAATGAGGTTTCCACACCCCTATGAGGTCTCTATTAAATAGGCAATGTACACAGAGTTAGGCTCAGAGGGGCTCAGTGTGAAACTTACAAACACCAGACTTCCAGAAAGATCGACACTAACTGTTGTCTTTTTGTAGGAGGCAATGGCCAAGGAAGCCAAAGGGATCATTCAGCAGCAGAAGAAAAAGTTATCTCTGGATGAAATGATCCATGAAGCCCAAAACTTTGTGGAGAAAATCCGCTTTCTTGTAGATGAGGTAATCAACTCTGGCAAAGCCCATTGAGAAGATTAGACCAGAATCTTCCTAGAGAGGTGGATGTTGAGCCAGGGTAACAGAACAGGCTAAGCTGTTTTGTTTAGAGACGTGAGGAAAGATTATTTTTCTTAGTTTCTTTTTTTAAGATTTCTTTTTATTTATTTATTAGAGAGGGAGAGAGGGAGAGAGGGAGAGAGAGAATGGGCATGCCAGGGCCTCTAGCCACTGCAAACAAACTACAAATGCATGTGCCACCTTGTGTATCTGGCTTATGTGGGACCTGGAGAATTGAACCTGGGTCCTCAGGCTTCGCAGGCTGAAGCCTTAACTGCTAAGCCATCTCTCCAGCCCTGAGGAAAGATTTTTGAATTAAGCCCAAACATGTATGGCTTATTGATTTTTTTTCACAAAGCCCGAGTATTCAGCAAAATAAAAGGCAAACTCCCTAATTAACCCAAAAGATATCAAACTAAGGACTTTGATGGTGAGAACTTTGATATAAGAGGATTTTGAAACTCATGTTTTCAGTAAAGGTCAAAGAGCATCTCATTTTAAAGTGACTTATAAAACTGTTTTCTGGTCTCTTCTGGAGGTCCTTACTTTTGGCAAATATTGGAGCTTTCTTGAAGCTTACAACTGTTGAGAAACTTCTTAAATCCAGTGTTGTGGGATATAGTACTGGGGATTAGGTATAGATTTTCTGAAAATTCTAATTCTCTCTCAGATAAATCATTTCCCAGAGGCATACTTAGCCTTGAGATAGGGAGTCAGTGGACATGTGGATGCTACGCAGAACCCAGAAGGTTTGAACCAGGCACTGGGTCTTGCTGTCTATAACAGAGCTGGTTGACAGCTAACCAAGAAAAACTATTGTTGTATCTTTGGTCCCATATCAGAGAGAAGGGACAGGTTGACTCCTTTGGGGTACCAAATGTACGTGTCAGATGTGAGCAAGCGAAACAAGTATCTGTTTCCAGCCCAGAAGGGTCAAAGCCTGCTTCCCAACATATGCCTCTGCTTGTTTTGGTAGTTATCTGGGTTCAGAAATGTACATTTCAAATGCAACATGGTGTGGAAGTATAAATTACCCATCATGATTAGCTCAAGGGAATAGTGTAAATTTCTGTGTGATTTTGTCCAGTTTTCCTGAGTAATTGCTTGAAGTTGAAGTAGAAAACTTGGCTGTTAGACGTTAGGTACGAAGTTCCTATAGACTTGCTTTCTCTTTCTTAAAAGCACGTGGAAAGCCTCAAAGACGTTGCTGTACTTTTGTTTTTGTCTTCTCACTTGACTATTCTGAATATTGCCCAGTTTAGTCTAATGCTTTGAAAGTAAATTAATATCCTCATTGGGAAGGAATCCAGGGAAAACTGTAGGGAAGCACTTGCTCTATATATGGAGAAAAGCAGGCAAATCACAGGTCCAGCTCGCACATTCTCAAAGCACAAGGTGCAGTTTGTCACATGGGATTCACATCGGTTCCTAACTCGCAAGCGAGGCTTTCTCACCTCAAAGAAGTGGCACTTCAGGTGCGTGGCCGTGCAGATGTTTAAGTTCCCAGATGCTCAAGGCACACAATCGGCTTTAGGGAGAGGGAACTCTCTCAGGATAGGAGAAGTCCAAAAGTGCCTTTGTCAACTACCCACCTGTCAACCCCGTTCCCTTTGCCTCACAGCCCCAGCACACCATCCCCGACGTCTTCATCTGGATGCTTAGTAACAACAAGAGGGTGGCATATGCCCGGATCCCCGCCAAGGACCTGCTCTATTCCCCAGTCAGAGGGCAGATGGGCAAGCACTGTGGGAAGATCAAGACTCACTTTCTCAAGGTAAGTCTGTGAGACTTTTGACTCAAAGGGAAATTTCTGTTTGTCCTGGCTGGCTTAGGATTCCTAGTGTGCGTTCACATCTGTGACTCCCGCCGCCTGCTTTCGGAAGCGTGGAGACAACTGGGGCACGTTGCCCCTTTTAGTTCAAATTGCGGTTCTGCAGACCGCCTAGTAGTGGAATATTCCAGTTTTCTAATTATTATGTCACCAGACATATGTAAATTTCACTTTTATTCTATTGCCTATCTCTCAGGGTTAAATTTTTTCTCCTTTGATTACTAGTGACGATGAAAATTTTTCTGTTGGTTCTACATGGGCTTTTCGCCTGTGTAATTTGTCCACAACATCTTTTCATATAGTTAATCTACATTTAAAAATATTTTATTTATTTATTTTTTGAGACACAGAGAGAGAGAGGAAGAATGGATGCACCAGGGCCTGTAGCCACTGCAAATGAACTCCAGATGCATGCATCACCTTGTGCATCTGGCTTTATATGAGTACTGGGGAACTGAACCTATGTCCTTAGGCTTCACAGGCAAGCACCTTAATTGCTAAGCCATCTCTCCAGCCCAGTTAATCTACATTTTTAAATGGACCCCATCAATATACATAACTAATATGTGTTATTAAAAAAACAAAATGACAAATTGGGTCTGGTAGTATGGACCTGAAATACCAAATACTTGGGTGACTAAGAAAGGAAAATCATAAGTTCAAGGCCAGCCTTGGTAATTTAGTGAGACTGTGTCTCAAAATACAAAAAGTAATAAGAAAGCAAGAGATGTAATTCAGTGGTAGAGTTTTTGCCTAGCATTTATAAAGCCTTAGGTTCAACCCCCAATACTGAACAATACAAAGAAAAGAAAACAAAAGAACAGAACAATGAGGGAAGGAAAGAAGGAAGACAGAAAATTACAGGAAGAGTACAATGGTAAGCAATAATATTTTAGGATTATTAGTGATTTTAAATTGTAAAATATATAATAATAGTCTTGCCATAAGGAGCCCTTTACCTTTCATGTTGGCAGTCCCCAAATGTTCTATGAGTGGCCCTAATAGACTTAACCAGTGGTTAGTTGACCTGTAGTACAAAGAAATTCTATTCCTTAAGTAAAAGTTAGAAAATGTGAGGAAAAAGTGGCCCAAAGCCTTATCACTTACCAGTAGCAGGCAACAAGAATATGCTTCTTATTTAATTTAGCTTATTTATTTATTTACTAGAGATAGAGAGAGGGAAGAGACAGAGAGAGAGAGAGAGAATGGGCACATCAGGGCTTCTACTGCAAATGAACTCCAGATACACGGGCCACCTTGTGCATCTGGCTTACGTGGGACCTGGAGAATTGAACCTGGGTCCTTAGGCTTTGCAGGCAAGTGCCTTAACCACAAAGCCATCTCTCCAGCCCAAGAATATGCTTCTTCTAACAGTCCCCAGCTCACAGCAGACTGTCCTTCCAGCGTCAGTTTTGTTTTCTGGTTTTAACATAAGTTATTCTTGTGCTGCTGCACAGGGAGTTCAAAATTAGGCAGTATGAGAACAGGCAAAGAGATAGCAATGCTTAGAAGGGAAGAGACTTGATAGCATGAGAGAGGTCTGCCAGTGTTTGTGGGATTTCCATATGCTTGGTGGTAGAGAGAGAGAGAAAGAGAGAGAGAGAGAGAAAGGAAAGAGGGAGGGAGAGGAAAGGAGAAAACGGAGTGAAGAGACGGGAGAGGAGAGGATTTGAGTACTGAAGATTAAGAGCTTCAACATCTGACTCTGAGAGGAACATAATTCAACCCATAACAGAATTCTGGGGCTGACACTTCCTGGCTGTATGGTGTTGAACAAGTTGCTTAACATTCTTCATCTGTTTGAAGAATGTCCAGTCCAGTTTTCATCTATTACACAATACATTATAGATCGTTGTAAAGATTAAATCCTTGCCTTAAATCCAAGCAAGGAACACATGCTTGGGCCTTACCCAGTGCAATCATTCAATAAGTACCAGCATTCAAACCATTACACATCCCAGAGAACATTGTTATAATCAGGTGTCCTTTCCATGGCCAGTCAGTTGTTTCTGGCTGTGATGGTTCATTTTCATTGTCAACTTGACTGGGTTTGGAATCGTCAGGGGGAAGCACAGCTCTGAGTACATCTGTGAGAAGGAACGAGAGAGAGGAAGGGAGGGGAGGAGAGGAAAAACGGGGTTCTAGAACATAAGACCTGAAATGAAAGTCCTTTCTAGGGGGTCAACAGGCTCTGGACAGCTATTGGTACTAGAGTGGCAGTGGGCAGCTAAATTAGTGTCTTGTGGGTGCTGTCTAGCTTTAAGAGGTTTGTGCTTCTGATGCTGCAGTCAGAAGACGCCATGTGACTGAGTTTGAGCATGGGCTGTGTTCTAAAGCATGCACTTGGAAGTCAGGCCAATCTGCCTTGGAATTTGTCTAAGTTTCCTAAGACTGCTACAACAGAGGGTCATACACCATCCAGTTTAAACAGCACACATTCTTATCTCTCACAATGCTAAAGACCAGAAGTCCCAGATTAAGATGTTAACAGGATCCCACTCCCTCTGAAGGCACCGGTGAAAGACTTGTTCCAGGTCTCTCGCCTACCTTCTGGTTGGCTCCTTACACTGGGCCAGCATCACATACTTAGAGCATGCTTCTGTGCACCGGTCTCTTCACAGGACATTCTTTTTCTAAAACGAAAAAAATAATTATTATTTATTTGCAAGCAGAGAGAGAGAGACAGAGAGAGAGAGAGAGGGAGAGCATGGGCACATCAGGGCCTTTTGTCACTGCAGATGAACTCCAGACACATGCGCCACTTTGTGCACCTGGTTTACGTGGGTACTGGGGAATTGAACTCAGGCCTGTAGACTTTGCAAGCAAGTGCTTTTAGCCACTGAACTATCTCAAGTGCCTTTAACCACTGAACTATCTTTCCAGCATGAGGCATTCTTTTTATAAACGTGTCAGTCATAAGGCACTGAGGGGCCATCCAGCTCTGAACAATGTCATTTTAACTAATTACATCTGCAGTAATGTAATTTCCAAGTAAGACAATATTCTGAGGACTAGTGCTTCAACATATGAGCTCAGGGGAACATAATTCAACCCTTAACAGAAGTCTGGGGCCAATATTTACTGGTGTATGATCTTGGGCAAGTCGCTTAACATTCTTTCTCTGTTTGGATAATACTCATTCCGTTCTCCATTTATTACATGGAGATGATTGAGGGAATTAAGTGAATAAATTCAAGCAAAGAACACATACTTGTGTCTCACTCTCAGTTTGTGGCTGTGATGGTTAGTCTTCACTGCCAACTTCACTGGGTTTGGAATCATTTAGAAGACAGAGCTCTGTGTGTGACTATGAACGTGTTTCCAGAGAGGTTTAACTGAAGGGAGACCTATGTGGAATGCGGGTGGCACCATCCAAGGGATTCCAGGCTGAACAGAAAGT
Source organism: Dipus sagitta (assembly GCA_036346955.1). Lineage (NCBI taxonomy): Eukaryota > Metazoa > Chordata > Mammalia > Rodentia > Dipodidae > Dipus > Dipus sagitta. The sequence goes on from CM070771.1 coordinate 190,965,835, forward strand.
GAAGAAGAAAGGGAGCTGAAAACCAACATTGCTCTCTGCTTCCTGACTATGAACAGTGTGGCCAGACAACTCTGGCTCATATTCACACTCATGACTGTGAGAAAGTGTGATCAGACACTTCACACTCATACCTCACAGTCCTGACAATGGAGACAGTGTCACCAGACACCTCATGCTCATACCTCACATTTCTGACTGTGAGACGGTGTGACCAGACATCTCTCACTCATATTCACATCATGACTTTGAGAAAGTATGACCAGACACATCACACTCATACCACACATTTCTGACTGTGAGACAGAGGGACCAGAACTCCACAGTCATACCTCACAGTCGTGAATATGGAGTGTGACCAGACACCTCACACTCACGCCTCACAGACCTCACTGTGGAGACCCTGTGACCACACACCTCACACTCACACCTCACAGACCTCACTGTGGAGACCCTGTGACCACACACCTCACACTCACACTTCACAGACATCACTGTGGAGACCCTGTGACCAATCACCTCACACTCACACCTCACAGACCTCACTGTGGAGACAGTGTGACCAATCACCTCACACTCCCACCTCACAGACCTCACTGTGGAGACCACGTGACCACACACCTCACACTCACACCTCACAGACCTCACTGTGGAGACCCTGTGACCACACACCTCACACTCACACCTCACAGACCTCACTGTGGTGACCCTGTGTAATCACCTCACACTCACACCTCACAGACCTCACTGTGGAGACAGTGTGACCAATCACCTCACACTCCCACCTCACAGACCTCACTGTGGAGACCACGTGACCACACACCTCACACTCACACCTCACAGACCTCACTGTGGAGACCCTGTGACCACACACCTCACACTCACACCTCACAGACCTCACTGTGGTGACCCTGTGACCACACACCTCACACTCACACCTCACAGACCTCACTGTGGAGACCCTGTGACCAATCACCTCACACTCACACCTCACAGACCTCACTGTGGAGACCCTGTGACCACACACCTCACACTCACACCTCACAGACCTCACTGTGGAGACCCTGTGACCACACACCTCACACTCACACCTCACAGACCTCACTGTGGTGACCCTGTGACCACACACCTCACACTCACACCTCACAGACCTCACTGTGGAGACCCTGTGACTAAGCACTTCTCAGCCCTGCTGCCAGGATGGACTGTGTCCTCTTAAACCATGAGTTAAATAAATACTTTCTCTTAGCTGCCTTTCTCAGGCATTTGCCAAATGTAACTAATACAATCACTCTGTTTGTTATTTTGTGCTTCGTATGTAAAATACTTTTTGAACTACTCCAAAAAACCAGTAACGGGAAAAAAAAATCTTTGCCAAATCATCCACTACAAACATCAGAGATTTTCTTTAAGTTTCTCCATTCAAAGAGCACCACTGAAGCATAAAACATTTATCTGAAAATAGCAAATAGTTTCAAAAGGCCCTGTGCTAAAAATACTAGCAAAGAGTATAAAGTTATCCTCTCCTAAATATTTTGATCTATCCCAGAGCTATATAAAGTTAGAACAAAGAACAACTGTCAAATAAAGTCAGAGGGAGGCGTAGCTGAGAATAGAGGTCTTTCCCTGTGGCATTCATCCTGTGTCTGTTATCTTTATCAATATATCTATAAGCCTCTGCTTCTTTCCTTATGTTCATTTTCCTTTTGCCACAGGGATTGCTTTGGGTGATCGCTTTCTAAACCCTGTTAAGTTCAATTACATCTAGGTGATGAGGCATCTTGATAAGATGATTCAGCAAAACTAATTTCATTCCTGCTTTGATTGCTACCTTTCATTTTAACTCCTTCCCACCCACCATTTCCCTTTATGTTCCTTTCTCCTCCCTGAAATGGTAAGTTTAAAAATAGCAAGGGTGGGCTGGAGAGATGGCTTAGCGGTTAAGGCGCTTCCTTGCGAAGCTTAAGGACCCATGTTCGATTCCCCAGGTCCCATGTAAGCCAGACACACAAGGTGATGCAAGCGTGCAAGGCCACACAGGTGCATGAAGTGGTGCATGTGTGTGGAGATCAGTTACAGTGGTTAGATGCCCAAGTGTGCCAATTCTCTCTCTCTCTCTTTTCTTTAAAAATAACAGGCCAGTCTGTTGGGCTTGCCTCAAGAAAGAAAGAAAGAAAGACAGAAAGAAAGAAAGAAAGAAAGAAAGAAAGAAAGAAAGAAAGAAAGAAAGAAAGAAAGAAAAAGAAGGCAAGGGTCATACCAGGGAGACCCAGTCTTTCCACACCTGCCACCCATTCTGGGTTCTTAGTGGGGAATCAGGAAGTAGGTAGGGACAGAGAATTTAAATCTCCAAAACATGTAAGTCAGAAATTCCTCAAAGTCTCTCCGTTGGCACTGCTGTCTGCTGAGGGGCTTCACCAACGTCTCCTGTTCACATATACTCAGGGAGTTGTGATAGTTAATTGGCTTCTCTTGGACTTTCGTGGTCTCAGGAGGCAAGCCAGTGGAAGAGCACAAGACAGATACCCTGTGGACTGGAAGCTTCTTTAACTTCTGACACCCACATTTGTCAAGCTTAGTCCCCCAGAATACACCCTTACAGGCTGTCGTTGCTGAGACAAAATACCCGACAGAAGCAACCTAAGGGAGGAAGGCTTCATTTTCGTCCATGGTTGGAGAGGATTTAACCCTTTGTGGTGAGGCGGGCATAGTGGCTGCAGTGGGGGGTTAGCCTATGGCAGCAGGAGCAGGTATGTCCTTCAAGGCCTGTCCGCTACTCCCCAAAACAGCACCACTAAGCTGGGGACCAAGTGTTCAAATACATGAGTGACACTTCACATGCAAACCCTAACAACAATTTTAGGAAACTTCTATATTTTGGGGTAGGGGAGGGGTCCAGTTTGAGAACTACTTATGTAGAAGAAACAAAGGTGTGTCATCTATAGTCACATGACTTAACTGTGTGATCAGGGTTTCATGGTCTGTAGTTTTATGATCTGTCTTTTTCTCTAATTTATATGTATTTATGATGTCGCTAAAATTAGAGCAGAATTGGCAGAACTCAGCTTGGTACTTTGTCTGAAGCATCCAAGTTCCCTCCTTTCAGTCTTATCTTCTCTATGGTGGTGACCAGAAATGTGCAAAATGTCACTCAGTAGCAAAAGAAAACTCTTCCAGGAAAGGAACTGAACATACATAGAGCCCCAGCTCCGGCCCTGCACCTCCACACTCTTCTCTCTCTCTGTGGCTCTAGCTGTGTGTCCAGCTTTCCCTCAGATACAGAAGGAAGTGGTGCCTAAAAAGCATACTCTGGGCTCTGTTATGAATAAAACCTTTAAGACCCGCAAGCCTTTCCATTACCACTGAGCCAGCTCCAACACTGTGTGTGAATTGCCCTCTCTCTCTCTCTCAATCTCTCTCTCTCTCGCCTGACTTTCCAAGGCCTCCTCTTCCTTCTAAGTCAGCTGGTGTGCTGTAGGACCCTCGTGGAAGGTGGGGGAGACATGGAAAGTTTAAGCCTGGTGCATTATGTCACATGCCATATTTATATAGCGCCCATGCACTTTTTCACTCTGTAATCATTTTTGTCTGGTGTGTTTTCCCTCCACCTTTCCATGTGTGCATGCATGTGTGTATGCAGTATGTGTGGTGTGGTGTGGTGTATGGGAGGTGTATAGTATGTGAACATATGTGTCTGCTGTCAGGAAGCAGAGAGACGTGGACTCTGGTACTCAACTCACTTCCTCCTATTCTCATTTTATTTGGTCTGGAACCTGAGCCCATGGGATGATGTCAACCCACGCCCAGGGCTTCTTACCTGACCCCCGTTCATCCTTTCCATAGACACCCCCACAGATATACTCAAAGGTTCACCTCATGAATCTGTTAGGAATCCCTTAAGCCAATCAAGCTGATAACCGAAATCTATTATCACACCGTTTCAGTGAGCGAATGCCAGCCAGCCTCCGTGTGCAGATGTGAGCTCCTGGAGGGTCAGGCTGTGGGTGTGTCAGGCACTGTAATGGTGCCCTGGCCCCAGCGCCTCAGCCGAGGCTCAGCAGCACTTGCAGTGGTTCTAAATTGGATTGTTTGAAATCCTGATGGAGGCCACTGAGCAAGTTAGAAAGGCAAACAGTCACACTCAGTTTGGAGTCAGAGACTCTCCACAGGGGCCTTGGAAATTGCCAGAGCAATTCTGAGCAAGTTCTGGCCTGTGGTAATAATATTTTGAGATCTTCCACGGAAAGAAAGTGATGTACAAGAATGAGCTGTTGCTGATAGGAGACGTTAAAGAGCAATTGCTATGAAGAGGCACTGAGAAGAGTCAACTGAGTCTGGAAAGGTCACAGTGGCTGAGGTGAACTGGTTCCACTGAGAACAATGGCCTTGTCAGCAGTCCTGACTGCACTCAGCACATCTGGGACCTGGGGCACGTAGGGAGGGGCAGGGGGCTCCCCAAACCTAGTGTCTGAGAAATAAAGGAGCCACAGAGAATAAGCTGAGCTGTGTCGCTCATGTCCTAAGGCACATGTGACCTGCACACATCCATATTCACCCACATACGTGTGTGTATGCACACATTCTATACACACACACACACACACACACACACACACACGCCCCTGAGGTTAGGAAGAAGCACAAAGCTCTTCTGAATTAAGCAGAGATAGAAACTATGGTTGCATCCCCAGGTGTCGAAGTTCCAGGAAAGTGAGCCAAAGTTTAGCATGGTGGAGAGGCGGAGAGTGATTCAGAGAAGAATCTAGATTGGAGTCCTCTCTTCTGGGTTGGAGTCTCGGGCCTGTCGGTTAAAGGCTGAGGGAACTTGACAATTTCGTCTCCCCAAGCTTAAGGGAAACAGGTTCAATTGGTCTAAGTGATCCAAGCCTAATAGACATGCTCATCACAATGTGTCTTTAAGCTTCAGGTCCCCCAAACCGGGACCCTCCCCTGTAGTTCTTTTGCGTCAGTCGGGGCCATTTTGTTTCTTTCAATTCTGGGTTAGAAGCAGATCCCCCGGGGGATAGCGCTCTGGGAGAACCTCCAGAGAAGTCTCTAGGATCTCTTGTCTCAGTGTAGGGCCTGTGTTTGTCTCCTGCTAATGAAGCGGCCTTCACTGTCACCTTTCCTCAGCTTCCTGGGAAACGGCCCGCTGGTTGGTCGGTGCAGGCAAAAGTTGATGTGTACCTGTGGCTGGGCTCCACCAGGTATTCCGGTGCCATTTTGGACAACTTGCCAGCAGGCTATGAAGCAGAAATGCCCTCCAAAGTGGCCGGTACCCATCACCCTCCATCTACCCTGCTCTACCCAGGTATGGTGCCCAGCGGACACACAGGGACAGTGGTCACCTCTGGTGGGTTTCGACACATGCATATGTTGATGGCACTTTTTTTTTTTTAAAGCTGATGTTCTGCTCTAGCCCAGGCTAACCTGGAATTCACTATGTAGCTCCAGGCTGGCCTCGAACTCACAGCGATCCTCCTACCTCTGCCATCCGAGGGCTGGGATTAAAGGTGTGCCTCACCACGCCCGGCTTGCGCTTTATTTTAGTATCAACTTTTTTTTTTGGTCTGAATCTAAGTGTTGCTCTTTACCATCCAATATTCTGTTCTGAGGTATAAAGTGAAGTCACCAAACACGTCTTGAATAAATTTGCTTTTCTGTGAATTGAAAGAAAGTCGTTTGAGGGCTGGAGAGATGGCTGAGTGGTTAAGCAATTGCCTGTGAAGCCTAAGGACCCCAGTTCGAGGCTCGATTCCCCACGTTAGCCAGATGCACAAGGGGGCACTTGCGTCTGGAGTTCATTTGCAGTGGCTGAAGGTGCCATTCTTTCTTTCTCTCTCTCTCTCTCTGTCTCTCTGCCTCTTTCTCTATCACTCTATCATTTTCAAATAAATAAATAAATAAATATGATAAAAATAACCAAAAAAATAAAAATAAAAAATAAAGTCATTTGAGTTTCTCTGTAGGTGGACTGAGTAAGTTGAGCTTACCAATAAATAAATAAATAAATATGATAAAAATAACCAAAAAAATAAAAATAAAAAATAAAGTCATTTGAGTTTCTCTGTAGGTGGACTGAGTAAGTTGAGCTTGCATTCTAATAAAACACCACGCCGGCTTGGGTTGTACTCTTATGTTCCCTCTTGCCTGCCTCCATTCCACTTAGGACCCTCCTCAGCAGGGTTTGGTCATGAATGCCCCAGTCAGTCTCTGTGGAGGGCGGGGTCAGTCCCTCGGAGTATACCTTTCTGCCCTGTGGCTCTGACAATCTTTCTGCCCCCTCTTCTACAATGTTTCCTGAGCCTTGGAAGGTGTGTTGTGAGTCTTCTTTAATCTTGTGCTCTCAGCAGTCTCTGATCTTCTGCTGTGATGAGTGTTTTCCCGAGAGAGAGAGAAAGAATTGGTGCTCTGGGGCCTCTGACCACTGCTGTCGAACTCCAGATGCGTGTGCCACCTTGTGTGCATGCGGGACCTTACGTGCACGCATCACCTTGTGCGTCTGGCTTATGTGCGTTCTGGGGAGTTGAACCTGGGTTCTTAGGCTTCACCATAACTGCTTGCCATCTCTGTAGCCCTGTGATGACTTTTGAGTCTCCTCCCTGTAAGACAGATTTGCTTATCTGTGTGGCAGGGAGGTTTAGTCCACTTACACATCCCAACAGCAACCCAGTGCGGGCTGGCGTGGGAGTGGGTGTTCTCTTCCTGTTTCTCTAGCCTGGTTCATGGCTTGGCTGCTTATAGGAAGCACGCTATACAGAGTTCTTTCTTCCATAGTTATTTTCATAACTATCATCACGCTTACATTTCAGATTTTTTTGTTGTTGTTATTTTGAGATAGGGTTTCACTCTATTCCAGGCTGGCCTGAAATTCACTATGTAGTCTCAGGGTGGTCTCGAACTCCCAGGGATCCTCCTCTTGAGTGCTGGTATTAAAGGTGTGTGCCACCACGCCCGGCTCTTACACTTTGATACAATTTTCAGTTGCATTCTGGATGTTAATGCTTTCCTACTGCATTTTGGTCCACGTTCACATCACTCTAACTTGCATAACTCTTCGCCACTGAAGGCAGACAAGGCCGTTGGCAGCGCTGCCTCGCTTCTGCAGAAGTTGAGTGTTGAGTTGCGCTGAACCTGGAAACGCTGCAGAGCCGCACACAGGTCCGGGTCTCCTCTGTTGACGACATCCTCTGGTGTCGGTGGACCTTGACTCTCACTGGAGTCTAAGTGGGTCAATAGTCGGAGAAGACAAGGTCCCAGGGATGGGTATCTTGGAGGAACATGAATGACAAACACCTACAAAGTGTTAAGCATTGTGCAGTGTGTGCTCACATAACATCTCACTCCCTTCTCACATCAACCCTGGGACTTTCTTTCATTTATATGTAGGATTAGTATGTATTCAAGAAGCTTAGAAATTGCCCAAAGTCACACAGCTAGTAAAGGATTGGGCCAACCATCTCCAAATCCTGCTTTCTTTCTCATTTTTCTTCCAACCTCTCTCTCTCTCTCTCTCTCTCTCTCTCTCTCTTTTTCTCTAGCATACTATGTCTACACATGTGTGGAGGATGAGGACAACCCTTGGGTGTCATTCCTCACCACTATGCTTTTGAGAAAGAGTCTCTCATCGGTTCAGAACTCCCTGAGAAGGCAGACTGGCCAGCCACAACTCTCTCCTCCTATTCAGTGATAGGATTTAAAATGCACACTACAATCCACCCCTGTTTTTTTTTCAAGACATAGGTTCTGCAATCAAACTCAGGTCCTCATTCTTGCAAGTCAAGCACTTTACTGACTGAACAGCCTCCCCAGCCCCTTGATCCAACCTTTGAAAATTTTTGTCTTTGGGTAATTAACACCCTCATCAATTCGTCTTCCTGTTTCTATAGATACAAACTCTCTGTATGTACCCCCAAACCCAGACACATTCACTGTTACAACTACTCACAGTTCAGAGGAGTGGGGAGACTTTCTCCAGTGCTTTCTGATGCTCCGCAGCATGCTGTTTTTGTGAAGTGACCTGATAAACTTTCCACTGAGCACTGGCATTGATGGAGTTGGCTGCCGCCCACATTGACTGGGGAAATTTATGCTCCAGTGGGCATCCATTCAGCAAATACCTACTTTGCACCTATATATGGAAAGCAAGGTAGAAAACCTGGTAGCGGCAGTGTAGAGATGAGTGAGAGGTAATCCTGACCTCCAATGGGGCATCTAGTAACCGGGGGACAGAAGATGGGTCATCATGGCGTGAGGAGGCTGTCTAGATTGCTCCAAGGAGCAGAAGTGGTAAGACTCAGCATTTCAAAACAACAACAACAACAACAAAACATAGGCTGAATAAATGGCACCCCTAGAGTGAGTTGTTTAGTGTGCTACTTAGGTAGTTTCAGTTGAGTTCTGCTAAAATTTCAGGGCTAGTCATTTCAAGGGCAGCTGGTAGACATTCTCAAGGGATAAGACATTCCCAGGTTTGGCTACAAAACCTGCCAAACTATGTGGCACTCAAAGGAAGATCTTTGCCAGCTGACTCCTGTCACTGTGTCCCTGTGACGTCATTTTAAGCGACTCTTGGCAACAAGGCCCAGCCTTTCACCATTGGTGTCTGGAGGAAGAGGGGAGGCTTTAGAACTAAGTTCAAATGAATCACTCCTCTCCTGCCCCTGACTTGATCATAACTTGGAGAAGCTTGAACCATATGGACTGACGTGGACTTCACTGGGCAGTGCACAGAGCTCCAGTTTCTAACTCCCTTGCAGGATTAGGGTAGGGACTGAGAAGGTTGCTGCATTCTTAGGCTCCACACTGGTCCCCACATAGCCTGGAAGTGACCCAGGGTAGAGACAGAAATGTGTGCAGGTCTCATGAATTGCCCTGGGCACCCTGCTTGTCGGGGTCAAGTCCTGTGGCATTGGCCACCGCTCCAAGGTCTCTTTCCCCTTTAGTTCCAATCCCTTCACCAGTAGTGATCTGGCCCTTTGCGTTTCTGTCTACAGGGGGCGCCATTGTCTTCTTAGTCCCTCGGGAAGTTTTCTGCCCATTGCAAGCCTAACTTACATAGTTTGTTACATTTTTTTCTAATTTTGTGATTTATTTGTACAAGTATCTGTACGTGTGCATGCATGGATGTACGTGCACATGTTCGCACAGGTGCACAGGTGTCACAGCCCGAGTGTAGAGGTCAGAGGACAACCTCAGTGCGCTTCTGCTCTCCTTCCATCTTCTTCTGAGACAACGTCTCTCCTGGCTCTGCTGCTGTGAGCTTCTGCTTCTCCTGGCTCTGCTGCTTATGGTCGTAGGTGCAATGGGACTACAGACACAAGTGCCACTTTGCATCTGGCTGTACATGGATACTGAGGAGGACTGAACTCGGACTTGCAGGCTTGCAAACAAATGCCTTTAACCACTAAACTCTCTCCTTAGCCCCTTGACGTACAGTTTTATCCTCCTGATATTTTGCTCTGATAGGTCAGTTCCTGTACACACACACACACACACACACACACACACCTTCAAAACCTCCCTGTGGGGGCTGGAGAGATGGCTTGGCAGTTAAGGCACTTGCCTGCAAAGCCTAAGGACCCATGTTTGATTCTCCAGATCCCACATAAGCCAGACGCACAAAGGTGAGGCAAGCGCAAGGTCACACATGCCCACTAGGTGGCACAAGTTTCTGGAGTTCGATTGCAGTGGCTGAGGCCCTGGGGTGCCAATTCTTTCTCTCCCTCTCTCTCTCTCTCTCTTTTAATATTATTTATTTATTTGACAGAGAAAGAGGGAGGGAGAGAGAGAGAGAGAATGGTGCCTCTAGCCACTGCAAACACAGTCCAGATGCATGTGCCCCCTTGTGCAACTGGCTAACGTGGGTCCTGGGGAGTTGAACCTGGGTCCTTTGGCTTTACAGGCAAACGCCTTAACCACTAAGCCATCCCTCCAGCCTGAACCTGCTCTCTTATTTGAGTGTGCTATGGTGACTGTGCACTGTCCCTTTGTGTGCACATCATGGTTCTTTTACATCAATACCTTGCTACATTTCTTCTGCTACTTTTTTTTAAGTAGGAGATTATCAAAATCCCTCTGTTATATGCACTTCTGACCCATTGCTTCTAATTACTTAGCCAAGATCCCTGACATTTCTCTCATCCACTCCCGCAATAGTGGACACCCAAGTTGCTTCCAGCTGCTCACACTACAGATGATATTATAAAAACCAACAGGAACAACACACCAGGATCTTCATGCCGCTTTTAAAGTTTTCCCCACGTGCTAGGCAGAATTCTCAACCCTTTGGCCCCTTGTAATAGCCCTATGAGGAGCATTATTTCTTCAATGTTATAGACAAGGAACTAAAAGCACAGAGAGGGTTAGAAGGGTTAGTAATAAGTGCATTGTCCTCTGCGAACCTGTGTAATTTATGCCTTGAAGTGGCTTGGGGTGTTGGGGTGAAGGTGAAAGGAATAAAGTTATGTCCCCCCCTTTCTTTAGCTAAGCAGAACTATTTCAGTAGGTGTGCAAGAGTTCCTACGCAGCAGTCTCCACATCAACACAAAGACATGGAGACACACTAGCATAGTACCTTTGAGGCAGACAAGAAAATGTGTAAGTAGAGGAAGGGAGTGAGGAAACACAGAAACAAGAAGCACCCTGGAAAAGCCAATAGACATGAAGTCCTCTGAGCCAAAGAATATGAGTGTCTAAACCACCCTTGACGTTTCCCACTGAACTGATCTTGTCCAGCCTGTTTCTCCTCTCTCTGCTTCCCACCCTGCCCAACGTGTGTGCTCACTCCTGGGCTTTGTTTCCTGTGAACTTTGCCCGATCTCTCAAAGACAGTCATCCTTACCCCCCTGTCACTGTGGTCTGGGTGTTGTCTCCTCGTCTGCATTCTCCAGGAAGCATCCTAGGTGCAGGGACTGTCTTGGCTCCATTACAGTCCGGAGAGGATGGCACTGTGCCATAGAGATGTGCATTGAAGGCACTCAAAATGTCAGCGGCTGGCAGAGTGGAAGAGACCAATGGATGACTCTAAAATTTACTGAGTTTAGTTTACTGATGCAAACACTGATTGTGAAGCAGCACTGCCTTACGGTGTGCACAAACACACACACACACACACACACACACACGGGGTAGGAAATCATGCTGCTTCTAAAAGCCTGCTGAAATGTGATGTTTTAGAAAAGCGAGTGGATTTTAGAATCAGAAGCAAATATGAGCTCTGCACATGTGGGGAAGTCATTCATCCACTTTGTGGGTCATTTTCCTCATCTATGTAATGGGGAGATAGTCACGTATTTCCCATGGTGATGTTTAAGACACACAATGGGACAAAAGCCCCAAGGGGAATGTGTGACTCCGATGTCCTCTACACACAGTGTTTCTCTCCTGCCCTCACAGCTTCCCCTCAGTCGCAGAGGGACCTGGCTGGTGTCACCTCTGTCCATCTGTGGACACGCAGCCACAAGCAGCTTACAGACCCACATTCGCACACACTCCTGAAAGTCTACTAACGCCCGCCCTTTCCCTTGCTTTACCCACAGCCCGGCATATCTTCCAGCTGAGAGCACACATGTACCAAGCCCGGGGCCTCATCGCAGCGGACAGCAGTGGCCTCTCAGACCCCTTTGCCAAAGTTACGTTCCTGTCCCAGGGCCAGACCACGAAGGTAACGAGGGTGCTAGCCGCCTCCTCCCTGATGCCTGCGGCTGAGCCCGGAGAAGAAAAACACTGCATCTCCCATGTGCAGGCCTGTCAGACTCGGAAGGCAGTGTGGGCCTGGAAGGACAGACAGGGAAGGTGTATTGGTTCCTTGTGAACCACTGTGTTAAGGCAGATGAAGCAAGACCCTAGGCCAAGGAAAGTTGGGAGATAAAAAGGAACAGGGAAGAGAAACAGAGTCGGTTAAGCTTGGCTACCTACAGAAGCAGCAGGCACAGGGAGTGCGGTGAGAACAAGCAGTTGGGAAAATGGCCCCTGCAGCCCCCTGAGACGTGGAGTCGGTTCTCGCTGCAGGGTCTGGTGGGGAGGAAAAGCCCTGGCTCTGTGATCAGGAAGTTCTGGTCCTTGCACTTGCCAGCAGGGTAGTTTTGAGCACTTGTCACTTTTGTACTTCACAAGCCCCCTTCTCTGGAGAACGCCACTTGGTGATGGATCTGGTGAGTATTACGGGAGACGGGCAGATGGACGCGGCCCCTGCTTCCCCTCTGTCCTGCTCACAAAGTGGCAACCTGGGAGAGGCCCCTAAAGCAGTACAAGTCCCCAGGATGTCTTGTCACTGAGTCATTTGCACCAGGGATTCACCTGGCTTTTGATCTGCTGTTGGAAGGGTACTTGTTCAGTCTAGAAGTCTCAAGGAGGTAAGAAACAGAGCGACATGAGGCCACCTGCTGGTTCACCCACTCTCCAGATGCACGTCTCTGGGCAAATATCACAACTCATGAGAACTCAGGTTTGTTGTCATAGAGTAGAGATATTGCGGAGACGCGAAACACTAAGTGTATGGATGGATAAATGGCCGCCATTACATTGGCTAATATCAAGAGGACAGACATTTTTCTCCAAGACAGCCTGTGACCCGGCTGCTGGATTTGACTGCACTTTGATTTATGGCACTCACGCCGAGAGCATGATGGGAACCAGCATCACATCCATTTAGTCAGCACCTGCTGAGCGCTGGCAGTGAGTGGGCTCGAGAAGCTGTGAGGGACAGACCCTGACGCACGAAGTTCAATCCAGGCCTGGGTCACTAGAGGCTGGACACGGCAGTGGCTTTGAGTAAGGACCCCAGGAGCTCTGTTGCCCTGGTCAAAATTCAAGTTCTGCCACTTCTTTGCTGGTTGACATTTAGGAAAGCTCCCTTTGTGCCTCAGTTTCTTCATGTGTAGTAGGGATGTTAGTATACATGCCTTCCGAAGCACGAAACACCCAAGCCAGTGCATAGCCAAGAACGGTGTCTATGTGGTTACTTGTTGGTGCTACCTTTGAAACTGGGGTCCCTGTGGTCCTCTCCCACCTGCCTCCACAGCTGTGTCATTCCAGAATCCCCAGGACTACAGAGCTGAGTGAGCTCATTGGATTGTCAGCAAATTCTCCTAGAACAGTATCTCCATACAGTATCTTCATTTGATTTACATTCCTATCTCAGAGGAACAGATGGATTTTGTTTATCAAATAATCATTTGAAATGAAAAATAGGTTCTGTAGATCCCTGGATTTGGCTCCATATTTTTGACCCAAGTACCTATTTTTTGCTAATACCGACAGCTGTCGTTTATTAAAAACCCCCCTACAAGTCAGGCATAATGATAAGCATTTTCTATGCATTGTTTGCTACCCACATTGCAGCTCAGCTGCACATGTTGTCATGACCCCATTCTGCAAATGAGGAAGGGAGGGGTCAGAGACTCAACAACTAGGCGATGGAAGAGCCCAAACAGAAGCCAGGATGGTTCAACCCCAAGACCACCTTGTTTAACCTCTCTGTCTCATTTTGGTAGGAAGAATCCTACGTTTCTCTCTCCTGTTTCTGTGCGGCGCTGTCTGAGAGGGCCTATCTGTCACAGGCCTCTTTCCTGCTCTGGGCTGGGCAAAGCTGACTTTAGGGCCTTATAGGCCCAGCTGAGCTTGGTATTTGGTAGCACCCATGGGAACTGTCCCCATAGTCTCAGGAGAACTGGTCACCTGTAACTCAGGATAGGCAGTCTCCAAAGGTCCAGCAGACCAGTCCCTGACAAAGTGACCTGATGGTCTGGAATATTTCAGAGGGGAGCCCAGGCACTATAGACATCACTGTGGACATGGGACTTAGAAACCTTGGGACTGGAGGCTAAAGGGAGTGCTTTGGGGGTAGAGGAACATTAGAGAAAGAGAATGAGATGTTATTTTAGAGTGGAGGCTATTGAGCCTGAAATTTACCACATTTAGATGGGTGCTTGGTCCTGAGCCGGGGGTGGGGGTTAGACAAGATCAACCATTGCACCAAGGCTGCCATGTGGCAGACATCTGGAAAACATTTTTTGTGTGTGCATGCATGGGGCTGGGGATTGAACCCAAGGCTTCACTCATGTTAGGCAAACACTTTGTCTTTCAGCCACATCTATAGCACCAAATACTCACTTATAAACAAGTGTGGGCTGAGACCGAGTGTGTAACAAACATGTACTAAGAACCTACTGGGTATTGTGTGCCAGGCAGGGAATATTCTTTCTCTCAGACAAGGTAGGGCTAGCCTTATTTAAAGGAGGAATTCTAAGGTTTGGAGAGGTTACATCACGTGTGTAAGTTGGACATAGGGTATGAAGTAAAACTAGGAATCTATTCATGGTTGTTTGATTCTAAAGCGACAGGCTGTCCACAACTTCTGATGACATGGTGTTCATACTATTAGCTGTCATCCCATGATCTTCCAAAAAATACTTTAACTCAGTTCAATGCACACATCTTTAAAGAAGCCCATAAGGCTGGGCGTGGTGGCGCACGCCTTTAATCCCAGCACTCGGGAGGCAGAGGTAGGAGGATTGCCGTGAGTTCGAGTCCACCCTGAGACTCCATAGTGAATTCCAGGTTAGCCTGGGCTAGAGTGAGACCCTACCTCGAAAAACAAAAAGAAAAAGAAAAAAAAAGAAGCCTGTAAGAACTAAGACTCATTAGGAGCACCTTGGCAGAGGAGTGTGAGAGAGTGTATTTCTGTTTGGGTGAGTCTATTAGTACCTCTCTGAAGAGACCATGTGGCCTTTTACACGTGGAAATGACTCTAATGACAAGTCAAACCCTCTGGCCTATCTACAGAGTTACTGAGTATCTGCTATGTGCAGGATGCTGTGTCTGTGTGCAGCACGCTGCAGGTCCTGAGTAAATATGTGAGCGAACGGATCGATAATGAGCACTGGCCTCTGGGATTCTACCAAGTGGCACTTACAGCCAGCCACGTGCAGAGGAAGACATCACAGTGTTTCTATAGGGAGGCTGCTATGATGATTATAAATTGCTTTGGTATCACACTGTGAGGTCCATGCTACCGGAGCGCTCAGATGTCTATTTTCAAAAACAGCTGAAAAGCATGGCTATGTGGACGCTTTGCATTGAACCTCATCACTCCTGTTTATTGGTTGGTTGAACCTGTTCTTTTTCTGTCAGAAGAGTTAGATTTCCTCAGAGTTTTTTTTTTTTTTTTAACTGCTTTGTATCTATACAACTAGGTAATGAAAGAGCCAAAACAAAAGCCAAGATGGTTCAGTTCCAAGACCACCTTGTTTTACTTGCCTGTCTCATTTTGGTAGGAAGAATCCTACATTTCTCTCTCCTATTTCTGTGTTGTGCTATCTGAGAGGGCATAAAATATTGTAAAAAAAAAAAAAATAAATGGGGGAAGGAAACTGCAAGATGCAGTATTTTTATGACTCACATAAAGAGCAATAAAAATATTCTTCCGTGTCCACAGTGCAAACGATTTGATGCTGCAACTGCAGCTGACTGGAAATAAAACAGAGCTGACATTTTTATGTGGGTTTAGAGTCTGGGAGTGAGTTCAGGCCAAGTCTTTCTCTCAGTCCCTGGAGTGGACAGTGGTAGGTAAGGAGACAGTTCAGACGTGCTGTGGAAATTTCCCCAGGAGCCAGCGGTGGCTGTCCACATTTGCCTGTGAACTCACCCATCTTACTTCCAGAAGAGAGAGAGAGAGAGAGAGTGGAGACCGCGGACTCCTTCCATGCCCTTTCCCCGGGTGCAGGGCCTACCCGCACTGCAAACACTGCAGTCCTTGGCTCTGTGACATTGGCCTGTTTTCAAATGTTCAAAAAACCAGAGGGGAGAATTTAGATCCATATGCCTTCTCTCTTCTGAAGGTGCCTCTTAAGTGACCTGGCAGGGGCTACTGAGTCGATTTGAGGTGAAACATTCATGATTTTGATTGCTCGTTCTAACAATCCCTGTCAAAGAAAGATACCAACCATGCCAAACAGTGAGGGTTGTTTTGGCCTATTCAGAGTGGTCAATAAATATCCACAATGCCATAGACTTACATAAAAGATTTTAAAGTCAACTTTATGGCATTTGATGAGTGGAAAATCACTGGGTTCCCTTCTCCTCAGTTTTCTCATCCATGAGGTGAAGATGGTAGCGGCATTTACTTGGTGAAGGAGGACGAGGTGAGCAGCTTGCACTTGGTACCATATGATCCAGGTAGAACCCTAGTTCCACCGTCCTCGGGCTCTGGACACACTGGCCTCGGTTTCCAGGGTTTTAGCATCCATGTAAATAACTTGTAAGGTTTAAACGAGGCTGTGCCTGCACGGCGCAGTGGACAGCACATGATGGCTCAATGAAGGGCAGCTAACGCCGTCATCACAGCGCCACCATGAGCAGCGAGTTAAAATTATCTGTGCGAATGGGACATTCAGCATCGCTCTGCACAAAGAACTCGCTGTGACTGCACGCTCCTCCAGGGCGAGGGGTCCTTCCACCACCCCAAGCATCCAACACATAGTAGCCTCTCTGCTCACACAGTCACTTGAATGTTGAGTGAACCGGCAAGAATGGTGACCTTGGGTCCTCCGGACCCTCCATGTGTTTGTGTTAACAACCCAATTGAAGGGTGCCCTTGGTGCTCTCTTCCAGGTCATTCCCCAGACTCTGTCCCCAACCTGGAATCAGATGCTGCTCTTCAACGAGTTGGTTCTGCATGGCGAGGAGAAGGAGCTCATGGAGTCCCCACCCCTAGTGGTGGTGGAGCTCTATGACAGCGACGCAGTGGTACGTGTCCACCAGACCATCGCTGACTGCATACCCTTACAAATGCTGCGCTGCATGACCTGGCTTTGTCTGAATGTCAGAGAAGTCCTGACACTGTGAGTGGTCAGGACCCTTGGCGTACCCAGGGGCAAGTTTGACCTCAGCGTACGAAGATCTACAGAACCAGGGAAGTTGGGCGATGGTTATTACTCACCTTAATTAGATTTCCCTTTCAATTGCAGCTGAACTTGGTACCAGCATAGTCGACACTCTTCTGCAGAGACGTGATCCTCGCAAAACCAACCAACAGCTATCCTAGATTCTTAGTTAGTGCCACATTATTGCTGCTTGGTACAAATGCCCATCCCTTGTGGAAGAGGGTTTGTACTGAGCTCACCAGGCTAGAAGGAAATGGATGGTACTATCAATGATTTAGCCTTTGTGACGAGGTCTCTTTTGCCTTGGCAGTTGCTTAGTGCTGTCCCTAGACAGCACATTCATCACGGCCCCTCTCCTGTTATAATCCAAACCTCTTCATCCCCGAGGAATCTGTGTTCTGAAATGCTAGGGAAACCAAAACTCTTACTGGAGGATTAACTTTACTATGACAAATACCCTTTTCTAAATTAAGAAGTCTACGATGAATAGCAAAAGTTTCTTTTATGTCTCTACCTCCGTGGGAGGTGGAAGGTCAAGTCCCTGGAGCAGAACAGGTGTTCTGAGAAGATTCTCCCAGAGTCTCTTCACCTCCCTGAGTGCCGCTCACAGCCCTGCTCTGAGCCAAACTGAGGAGAGACAGACATGAGAAGAATCACAGAGGGAGAGCAGGGAGGCTGGAGAACATGAAACACCCCACTCCTCTTGCTTTCTAACAGCAAAGTTCAAATCCCTCCTTCAAGGTTACAGTCAGTTGGAGGCAGGACTTGAACTAATGACTCCTGTGCCCACTGTCTCTGGTACACTTAGTGGCAGTTAGAATTGCAATGTCCCTAGACCAATGCATGTTGATTCTCCTTGTCACCCTCTCCTTGTGGACCTCAACCCTCTTTTGTAAACTGGAGATAGATGTATGTATATATGAAATATGGCTTCTCCTGACAAGTATGTAATTCAGATTTTTCTGGAGGAAAGGCAGCACTATAACTACCCTGTCAATCTTGTTCCTAAGAACAGTTCCAATCCTGTGTTTATGTTCCACTTGAAAAGCAATCAAGCATCTTTGAAAATTCCTGCTACCCCAGCCTGCTAGTTGCTGTAATTCCTGTTGCTATTCTGTTGTTTTCCCTTCTAGATCCTCAGTCAGGGAAGGCCTTACCTGTTCTGATTCTAACCTAAGCCATTACATAAAAAGTCAAGCTTTTGTGCTCAATACAAAGGGACAAGGAATTTTGGGAAAGAAAACCAATATTCAAAAAAGTATACAAAAGACAAAAAGTTAGAAATACATGGAGCCATGCCAGAGATTTTGCTCACACTGCTGATCTGTAGCTAAGTGGGGCCCCAAATATGGTGATGATCAAAGCATTAGAACTGGATTCTTCTAGGTTCATGTTTCCAGCCTAGAATGTTCTCCCATTTTTCAGTGGCTTGTGCTCTCATGATAGTCTGCTGGCTTGATCAGAAATCAGTTTACATTTGGCTAATTGGTTGCCTGGGTTCATGCTCACTCTTTGATTCCCAGGGATAATTTGAGTTAGCCATTCCTAGTAAGGATAATGAACAAACTAATTGTTGGGCAGAGCATCCTTTCTATACCCAGCTGTTTTAATTCCAACCATACCCCAATTGGTCTGACCGTGCCAACGGATACCAGTAGGCAGCTTGGTTTGTCTTTAAGTGTGGCCGAGCTAAGTACAAACACTGGCTTGTCAATCTAAAAATTAATGAAGCAGCACGGCTGCTAAAACCAAATGCAGTCACTGTCCTGGGATCTGTGAAGGTCCTCTGTCCCCAGTTATCACTTAGCAAACATGAGCTGAATGCCTGCCCAGGGCCATGGCCTGAAGCAGTGAATGAGGCAACCACGTGCACATGGAGCTCATGCTCCTGGAGTTCCACAGATAAGAATCAAAGAGAGGCTGCTACAGCTCCATGGCTCTCCTGGAGGAGGAGCATGGGCCAGACTCCTGAGAGGAGGCCTGGGGAGGAGGCACGAGGTGGTGCCATCAAATAGTTCTTAAAGAAGCTTAAGGCTCATATGCATATAATCAAAGATATTTGAACTTCCTCTTCTTACTCCAAGAGGCAGAACTGTTCCATCAGTTAACTGCACTGACCGGAAAGGTCATCGACATCATCACTATCCTAGCACCCATGTATTGCAGTCACCGTCTTGCCGGGACAAACACCCAACCAGAAGCAGCTTATGGGAGGAAAGGGTTTATTTCAGACTTACAGATTCCAGGGGACGTTTCGCCGTGGCAGAAGAGGCTGGCTCACTGCCATAGATCCACAGCAGAGAGACACAAAACAAGAGCCTGCAAACACCAACAGCCAGAGCTCAAGCTGCTCTCCACACACCTAGCAGGGCCTGATTCAAGATCTATCCCCAGTGACGCACCTCAACCCAGCAGAGATCCACCTGTGAGAGATGCAAGTCGCAAGCTCATTTTCTGGTTATGGCGTTTGCCTGCAAAGCCAAAGGCCCCACATTCGATTCCCCAGGATCCACATTAGCCAGATGCACAAGGGGGCACCTGTGTCTGGAGTTCGTTTGTAGTGGCTGGAGGCCCTAGCGCAACCATTTCTCTCTCTCTCTCTCTCTCTCTCTCTCTCTCTTCTCTCTCTCTCTCTCCCTCTTTCTCTGTCAAATAAAAAAAAATACCTCAACTTGGTTGGTTGTGGTGGCACATGCCTTTAATCCCAGCGTTCAGGAGGCAGAGGCAGGATAATTGCCACAAGTCCGAGGCCAACCTGAGACTATATAGTAAATTCTAGGTCAGCCTGGGATAGAGTAAGATGGCTGGAGGCCCTGGCGCAACCATTCTTTCTCTCTTTCTCTCTCTCTCTCTCTCTCTCTTTCTCTCTCTCTCTCTCCCTCTTTCTCTGTCAAATAAAAAAAAATACCTCAACTTGGTTGGTTGTGGTGTCACATGCCTTTAATCCCAGCGTTCAGGAGGCAGAGGCAGGATAATTGCCACAAGTCCGAGGCCAACCTGAGACTATATAGTGAATTCTAGGTCAGCCTGGGATAGAGTAAGACCCTACCTCAAACCATCCCCCTCCCAAAAAAAGATGGAGTCTCTCCCTAAACCCAAGAGCTCAACTCTAAAGCTCCTGTTCCCCACCACAATGGTGTTTGCTGTTACCTTATCTTCTCTTTCCTCCTTCCATCTAATCTATCCTGAATGATTATTTTAACTAAACTCACTATAGAAGGAGTGTTGGGCCCGGAAAACTTCAGAATTACCCTCTTAAAGTTTTCCCTGAGAACCTGACTAGATCCCTTGCTCTCCAAGCCATGGGTGGAACTGTGCAGGAGGAGCTTAATAGGAGAGAAAAGAGAGAGAGAAACAGAGAGAGAGAGAGAGAGAGAGAGAGAGAAATGGAGATGCTGAGAACTTTGTGAAAATGATTTATAACATTGCACTGAGGTGGGTCAGAACCAAGGAGATAATAATGAGGAAACTCCTTTCTTTTATGCTCTAGGGGAAGCCAGAATATTTGGGTGCCACGGTGGCTGCTCCCATTGTGACTCTAGCTGACCAGAACTATGAGCCACCCAAGCTGTGCTATCATCCCATCTTCTGTGGGAACCTCTGTGGAGGAGACCTCCTGGCTGTGTTTGAACTACTGCAGGTAAGAGATCCAGAAGTCCACTTTCACTAGATGTTCATCTGCTCCACCTGGCCAGACCTTGCACCCATCATTAATTACAGTGAAGTTGTGCCTGCTATTGTTATGCCCAGTTCTCGGCACCCCCAGTGACCACCAAGGAGAACCAAACACGCATGCAAAGGCAAAGAGCTTTATTTTGGGCTTAAGCTCGGACTCTTGACTTCACCAGCACAGTGGATCCATACAAGAGCCCCGAGTGGCAGAAGGGCAGGGTTTTTATAGGGATTTGAACAAAGAAGTAGGGGATGGTTACATGATTGGTTAGTTTAAACAGTAACTGTACTTGTATTCTTTTGATTGGCTGGGGCAGAGAGGCAGAAGGGACAAGTCTTGGGCATGCCTGGACATGTCTAGGGGCTGACTCAGGTCCTCTGCCTAAGTGGGAATTTGAAACTTAGGCCTAGCCGGGGCAGCGCCTTACTGAAGCCTGTCATGGCTCCAGTCTGGTTTCCTGGTCTTTCACTATCTCCCTGCTATCCCATGTCTAGAAGCTGTCTCCTTCTGGGAGTATGGGAGGTGGCATGTAAGAATTTCAGATGACATGGGGTATTCCTGGAGCTCCTGCCCTACAAGTCAGAATCTCAGGATGGGGCTGGAGAGATGGCTTAGCGGTTAAGGGATTTGCCTGTGAAGCCAAAGGACTCATGTTCAATTCCCCAGGACCCACATAAGCCAGGTGCACAAGGTCACACATGTGTCTGGAGTTGGTTTGCAAGGGCTGAAGTCCCTGGTATACCCATTCTCTCTCTCTCTCTCTCTCAAATAAATAAATAAAAATAAATTTTAAAAAATCTCGGGATGAAAAATCCTTAAGGGGGGCTGGAGAGATGGCTTAGCAATTAAGCGCTTGCCTGTGAAGCCTAAGGACCCCAGTTCGAGGCTCGATTCCCCAGGACCCACATTAGCCAGATGCACAAGGGGGCGCACATGTCTGGAGTTCGTTTGCAGTGGCTGGAGGCCCTGGTGCACCCATTCTCTCTCTATCTGCCTCCTTTTCTCTCTGTCTGTCACTCTCAAATTAATAAAAAAAAAAATCCTTAAGGGTTTAGTCATCACTGCTTGAGCTGTGGCAGGGTGTCTGGGGCCCATCCACCCATGCGAGGATGCAGCAGGGAAAGGCAGAAAACATTCATGGGCCCTTGACATGTGCTCAGGGTTGTGGCTGCTGCATCTCATGCCTCTTGTCACTTTAGACCTTGAATTATCAACAGCAGGTCCAGACCACAGCCAGATAGTGCCAAACAATGCAATATGTTGTGTGAACACACAGCTATTCATCCCAGATAGGTCCAAAAGGCCACCTCCGCATAGGTGACGAGTGCTGGAAACTACCCCTGTGGAACACACTGCTGGACTTGTTCACCTCCTGGATCTCCTGAGGCTCCCCCTCCCTCTGGAGAGAGTGTTTCAATTTGGAGGAAATTGCTACACAACAAACATTTCATCTAAGACCCAGGCACTTGCCCTTGTTGGTCTGCCTGCTTCAAGGGTTTGCAAGCCTTGTTTGCTATTTGTCTGTCCGTAATATCATGAGAACACAGGCTTTAGACTCAGTGGCTCCAGAAGAGAGCCGTGTTACCTATGGAAACATTTCACATAGTCTACTTCTTGGAGCCCATGAAGACCCGAGTTCAAATCCCTAGCACCCATGCAAAAGCCTCACATCAAGGCACAGACCTGTATATAATTCCAGCTCTGAGAAAGTGGAAACAGGGAATCCCTGAGGCTTCCTGGCTAACTAGATTAGCCAAACCGGTGTGCTTCATGTTCAGTGACAGACCCCGACTCAAGAGATAAGGTGCAGACCTGGGGAGATGGCTCAGTGGTTCAAGGCACTTGCTTGTGAAGCCTGACACCGTGTTCAATTCTCAGTACCCACATAAAGCCAGATGCACAAAGTGGCACATAAATCTAAACTTCATTTGCAGTGGCAAGACGCCCTAACACTCACTCTCTCTGTCTCTCTCATGAATCCCCATTTGCTTCTTGCTTTTGACCTATAGGAATATTTAACAAAATTTGCTTTTTAAAACAGCAGTCCCTCCAAATACAGTGCAAAGAAACTGAGACTTGCTTCCTGTAATGTTTCTCTTGGGCATTTGAAATGTCAACTATCCTTGTGAAGGCCCTGAGAAGAACTTTTTTTAAAGTTTCTTTTTCAAAGTCTAGTATTTCCCAAAGCTGGTCACAAAACCATCTTGTTTGATGAGAACTGTTAACATTCAATGAAGAGAAAATCTGGACTATAAGGGATTGTGAACTTCCCATAGCCTGCCTTCTAAGCCGTCTCAAAATTTGGGTTCAAACTACTTTCTCAGTCTTGCATAGCATACAGCTTACAGTCACTGTGGCCAGAACACTCACCCCCAGTTCCCAGATCTCACAACACATTTTTACTGTTCTTTTATCAGCCTCACAATTAGCCTATTCTGAAATGTTTCACCACTTTGCCCTCCTCAATTCACGCAGCCCCGTTTACCTGTGTATGAAAATCATCAAATGTCAGAGCAAGGGACGTCTATACCAGGAACAGTGGCTAATGCCCCGAGTCAGAATGTTCTCTTCCGTTCTACTCTTGCCTGGCTCTCTATTCAATCCAGATCAGTTGTTTGCAGGCAAGTGAAATGGTCTGCACTTCCTCCAACACTGCATCCGTTTCTTGAAAGCAAGACCTGTTTGATTCATTGATTCTGACATACAAACATGTATTTGTTCAGGGTCTGCGGGGTGCTGGGTGTGTTTCTGAGGAATGTTCCTGAGTAAACAAGGCACAGATCTTCCTACCATTGCCCTAGAAATAGCCCCCGAGCCCCCCCCCCCCCACACAGACACAGAGCTGGTGCACCACACTTCTGTAGGAGGGCCCATTTCCATCTGGTGTATGTGAGTGGCGCCCTCTGGAGTTGTGCGGTGCACAACCTTTATGACAGCTCTGCCTTCTGGGGTGTCATTCCACTTTCTAGACGTCTTTCCTGTACCATCATGTGAGCTTTCTCCATTTCTTTCATGTATTTTTTCATATTTAATTAATTTATTTATTTGAGAAAGAGGCAGATAGAGGAAGAGAGAGAGAATGGGACCTCTAGCCACTGCAAACAAACTCTACATGCATGCGTCACCTTGCGTATCTGGATTACATGGGTACTGGGAAAATGGAACCTGGATCCTTTGGCTTCATAGACAAGCACCTTAACTGCTAAGCCATCTCTCCAGCCCTCTTTTATGTATTTTTTAATCTTTTTTTCTTTTTTGTTTATTTTTATTTACTTATTTGAAAGCGACAGAGAGAGAGAGAGAGAGAGAGAGAGAGAGAGAGAGAGAAGAGGCAAAGAGAGAGAATGGGCGCACCAGGGCTTCCAGCCACTGCAAATGAACTCCAGAAGCGTGAGCCCCCTTGTGCATCTGGCTAACGTGGGTCTTGGGGAATCGAGCCTCGAACTGGGGTATTTAGGCTTCATAGGCAAGCGCTTAACCACTAAGCCATCTCTCCAGCCCAGTATTTTTAATCTTTGTTTCTATCATACAGAACAAGGAAAACTATTTCCTTCTTGACTCTGACCTGAGCTCCATTGGCTTGGAAAATGCTGGGCGCTCATTATATCAGCTCATTAGCTTTCAATAGCATCTCTGTGTGCTGTGCCTGTTTCAAATTTCTTTAAATTATTTATTTATTTTTTTTTTACTTGAGAGAGAGAGAGAGAGAGAGAGAGAAAGAGACGGGGGGAGAGAGAAAATGGGCATGCCAGGGCTTCCAGCCACTGCAAACGATCTCCAGACGCATGCACCCCCTTGTGCATCTGGTTTACATGGGCCCTGGGGAATCAAACGGGGGTCCTTTGGCTTTGTAGGCAAATGCCTTAAGCGCTAAGCCATCTTTCCAGCCCATATACCTGTTTTAAATGAAGAGAATTATTAACTCATGGTCTACTAATTTTAATTTTTTAGAAGCCATTCTCTTGAAAATAAGCTAGGGAGAAGTCATTAAAAACAAGCAGGCAGACCATGTAGTCAGGCCTTCCAGTAGACCTTTGCTCAAGCCCCAAGGAATCTCTCTTCTGGTCATTTCCAGCTTAGTCACAGAATGGTACTTGCCTCTCTGGAAACCAGCAAGTAAAGCACATCCATGGCATTGGGTGGCATTGTCTGTTGCAGTGTCACTTCAGTGAAGATGTTTAGGTCTGTTTCTGACTTGGCTATACACTTGTTATTTTAGTGTGGACCCAATAAATTTCCTCTGTGATCCTTTTATAGGCAGGGTTGGTGGCAATTTCCTTGAAGATGTTTGAAGATATTGCTCTGTGGTTTGGACATGCCTTCTCTGTTGAGAAGCTATCTATTATTCTTATTGTTGCTTCTTAAAAATTAATTTAAAAATTTACTTGCACATGTCTGTGTATGGGTACACCAGGGCTCCTTGCCACTGCAAAAGAATGCCATTTGCATCTGGCTTACATGGGCAATTTTGGGCTTTGCAAAGAAATGTCTTTTTACTAAGCAATCTTCCCAGCCCATGATCTTTTTTTCAAGCCATTCATTAAGTTCTTCTTTCCAATTTATATATATATATGTATGTATATGTATATGTATTCCTCTTTGAATTGAATTTTCTTATTAGCTTACAGAGAATTAGGTTTCATGATGATGATGTTATACAATTCTCACATTGTTTCTCTTCTCTCCTTTTTTCCCTCCCCCATTGTGTCTCTCCCCAACTGAGTCTCCTTCATGCTTTCATATCACATTTCTCTTTTGGCCTTCCTTCATTTCTCATCACTTCTTGTTTCTCTCATGATCTCCTCTCTAGAATCGTAGCCCACCGTCAGCCTTACAAGCCCTTGTTTATGTTCATACAAACATTAAAAGTTAGGGTCCATCTATGAGAGAGAACATGAGATTTTTGTTGTTGTTGTTGTTGTTGTTGTTGTTGTTTTTGGTTTTTCTGGAACTGTGACATCAAGGCCATGGATGTGCTTGACTCACTGGTCACCAGAGAGGCAAGTACCATCTTTGTGAGTAAGCTGGAAATGACCAGAAGAGACATTCCTTGAGGCTTGAGCAAAGGTCTACTGGAAGCCCTGACTACATGGTCTGCCTGCTTGTTTTTAATGACTTCTCCCTGGTTTATTTTCAAGAGAATGGCTTCTACAAAATTAAAATTAGTAGACCATCAACCACTAATTCTCTTCCTTTTTTAGAGGTACTTCACTTAATATACTTTTTCTAATTTTATCCATTTTCTTGCAACTTTCATAATTTCATTCTTCTTTACAACTGAGTAAAACTCCATTGTGTATATGTACCACATTTTAATTATCCAGTCATCAGTTGATGGGCATTTAGGTTGGTTCCATTTCCTAATTATGACTACAGCAGCAATGAACACGGATGTGCAAGTATCTCTGTGGTAGGATATAAAGTCCTTAGGATACGTGCCCGGGAGTGGTAAACTGGGTCATGTGGTAATTTAATTTTTAGCTTATTGAGAAAGCTTTGTGGTGATTTTCGTAATGGCTGCACCAGTTTATACTCACACCAACAGTGAATGAGAGTTCCTTCTCCTCACACCCTTGACAACATTTGTCGTCATTAGTTTCCTGATGACAGCCATTCTGACTGGGTGAGATGAAATTTCAAAGTGGTTGTAATTTGCTTTTCCTTAATGGCTATGGAATCAGAACATTTTTTAAAAATATATCTGTTGGCCATTTATGTTTCTTCTTCTTTTTTTTAAAGAACTATTTTTATTTATTTATTAGGGACAGAGAGAGAGAGAGAGAGAATGGGCATGCCAGGGCCTCTAGCCACTCACTGCAAACTAACTCCAGACGTTTGTGCCACTGTCTGCATCTGGCTTACGTGGGACCTGGAGAATCAAACCTGGGTCCTTAGGCTTTGCAGGCAAGCACCATAACAGCTAAGCCATTTCCCCAGCCCTATGTTTCTTCTTTTAAGAGTGATCTGTTCATTTCATTAACCCAGTTACTGGCAGGAAGTTTTGTAGTTTGGGTGTTTAGTTCTTTATTTATTTAAGAGAGTGTGTGAGAGAGAAAAAGGCAGAAAAGGGGAGAGAGAGGGGGAAGGAGAAAGAATAGGTGTGCCAGGGTCTCTAGCCACTGCAAACAAACTCAGGGCATGCGCCACCTTGTGCATATAGCTTTATGTGGATACTGGGGAATCAAACTCGGGTCCCTGGGTTTTGCAAGCAAGCAACCTTAACCACTGAGCCATCTCTCCAGCCCCCTGGCATTCAGTTTTCTGCAGTTCTTTACATATTCTAGGCATCAGCCACCTACTGGAGGAGTAGCTGGCAAAGGTCTTCCCCCATCCTGTTCCCCCCTGTTTGCTCTGCTCATTGTCTCCTTACTGTGCAGCAATGAGTAGTTTGGTGTAGTCCCACTTGTTGATTCCTGAGACTATTTCCTGTGTCGTTGGAGTCCCGTTTGTATAGTTCTTACCTATACCTATAACTTGCAGTGCACTGCCTGTTTTCCTGTAGCATTTCCAGTGATTTCACCAGTGGCTGTATGTGTTTAACGGTCATAGAATTTTCTTTAGGTTCCAGTTCTGTATTCTCCATCTCGGATAGACTACACACATTACTGTGGAGTTCATGTCTAATTTCAGTTCCCTATTGACAGTCTCCATCATGTCTCTTCTTGGATAGACTACATGTTACTGTAGAGTTCACGTCTAATAATTATACTATCTTAACCGCCCCCCAGGATGCTATTTCTTTGGTTGTTGCTTCGCTTGGAATTAATCACATTATTGTATGTACTTGCATGGCCTGTTTTATTGCATGCTGGACATTGTATATAACAATATAGAGAAATTAGAGCCCAGGGTGATACTGCTTCCCTGCAGAGGGCTTACATTTACTTCTGAGTTATTTTTAAAATTTTTTTGTTTATTTTTATTTATTTATTTGAGAGCGACAGAGAAAGAGGGAGAGAGAGAGAGAATGGGTGCACCAGGGCTTCCAGCCACTGCAAACGAATTCCAGATGCGTGCGCCCCCTTGTGCATCTGGCTAACATGGGTCCTGGGGAATCGAGCCTCGAACCAGGGTCCTTAGGCTTCACAGGCAAGTGCTTAACCACTAAGCCATCTCTCCAGCCCACTTCTGAGTTATTTTGAGGCCACCAGGCATCCTGGATCCTATGTAGCTAAGTAGAGAGGAAGCCCACTTGAAGTCAAGCAGTGATCTCAGCAGAGGTTACTGTCCAGCCTGTCCTCACTCATAGGGAACTCTGCGTGCCAAGTGCTTTCCCTGCCGCCATCCCGCACAGCAACTCCATGGCTTACCGACCCTCATTCTCATCTCACCAAGGCCGGACTGAGACTTAGAGACCCAGAGTGATTTTTCTCAGTTCACACGGCTAGCTAGTGACGAAGGACCCAAGCCTGGTCCTTCGCCGCTGTACTGGGTGTGGGATTCGATGGACAGCTAGATGATGGGCCGAGGGAGACGGAGGAGAAAGGCTTCTGAGCATGCGTGATTTTCCAGATGTACAGGGCTGTGATTAGGGCCTTGTGTTACCCCAACATTGGTCACCTCTTTAGTTTTTGCACAGACATACCTCATTTGCACCCAGATACCTCACCTTGGCCGTGGTCCAATAGCTGGACCTCCTTTGAGTACTGATGTTTTCATCAGGCCTGGGGTTGTACAGCAGTGTGGCTTGCAGGCCAACTCATCCTACTCACCCTTGGTTTACCTCTGTAACAACACCTCACTGGTGCCTGGCCCCGCGCACTGCGCAACTGCACAGCTTTGTTATGTGAAGAAGCTTGGCCATGTTGGCAGCAGAGTCATTCCATCTCCACCATGCTGTGGCATCCTTGAAGGGCTGGGGTGAATTCGTGAGGACATTATTCAAGCCTTTCCAGGGGACTGCCCAGATGGACACCTCAGCATAAAGATGTGCCCTAAAAAGCACATCCAGTAATGAATGGGTCCCAGAACCTGGGAAGGGTGAGTGTGGAGTGGGGGTGCAGCACAGATGGGAGGAAGAAGGGCTACTGTCCTGTGGCACCGTGGGACAACCGTGACTGGCCAAAAGTGAGTATTTCAAAAGAGGGCTGGAGAGATGGCTTAGCAGTTAAGGCACTTGCCCGCGAAGCCTAAGGACCTAGGTTCAACTCCCCATAACCCACATAAGCTCATGGTGGTACATGCGTCTGGCGTTTGTTCGCAGTGGCAGAAGGCCCTGGTGCATCCACTCACTCCCTTCCTCTTTTTCTCTCTCTAATAAATAAATATTTTTAAAAATGGTTTTGAAAAAGAGCTAATTAGCCGGGCGTGGTGGCGCACGCCTTTAATCCCAGCACTTGGGAGGCAGAGCTAGGAGGATCACCGTGAGTTCGAGGCCACCCTGAGACTACAGAGTGAATTCCAGGTCAGCCTGAGCTAGAGTGAGACCCTACCTCGAAAAAAAGAAAAAAAAAAAAAAAGAGCTAATCGAGAGGATTTTTGAACATTCCCCAACATGAAGAAATGATAGATATCTGAAGCAACAGATATGCTAATGACTCTGATCTGACCCTTGCAGATTATGCATGATTATCACTTTACCCTATAAACAATTATTATTTGTCAAATAAGAATAGAATTAAACTAGAATAAAAGGCACATCCAGAGGTAGCATGTCTTCTGACACTATCTCAGCTGATTTTTTCCCCCTGATAGTGCATTCATTGTACACAGTACTGGGTTACACGAGGACATTTTCATACAAGTGTATAATGTACTTTGAGAATATTCTCTCTCGTATCCCCTTTACCCTTCGTCTTGTAAACCCCCCCCCCACCCATGAGTCCCCTTGTTTCCCTGGACAGTTTGGCATCTACTTTCATGCCAAATATACACACATGACATTATGTATCTACACAAGACCTGAAAAACGACAAATGAGAGGAAACATGGGGTATCTGTCTTCCTGTATCTCGGCTGTTTCGTGGTTTTACGGCGGGAGCGGAGGAGCCAGCTTCCGGCTGAGGTGATGTCTGCAGGGACACTGCACACCTCCTCGGTGCCAGGCAGCTGGGCACTCATGCTCGGCCTGCCAGCTTCTCTTTCTGGTTCATTCTGCAGCTTCGTTATCTAGATCCTATTTAGTGTTTGCAGCGTCTGCTCGTCTTTTTCTGAGCTTTCGTGTAATTAGCCTAACCACATCTGCCATGGCCAAATAGAATATGTCTATGAGAAAGGAATGGGGCATGTTTGTGCGTTGCAGGTTTTGGTGAGCAATTAGGCGTCATCTAGCATATGGAACTAATGTGTCAGTTGGCCAATAAACATTTGTCAAGAAGTCACTGTAAGTGCAATACTGCTCACGGGGCTTAGAGAATGAGATGGAATAAACACAGACTTCCCTTGGCCAAGTCCTGTGGACTGTTCAGGCGAAGAGCCTTATAGAGAAGAACCACCGCTTCCCAAAGTGATGTTTAAGCAGACACCTGATTCCTGAGGGGCTGGAGGTTCATTCGACACAACATCTGAGGCTCAGGGAGGAAAAGTGCCTTGTGCCAGGTCATCCAGGAGAGCCTGGTTTCTGGGTTTGGTCCCCTAATTCCTGCACTCACTGAGCCTATAGAGGACGCACTGCATTCAAAGGACACCAGGGCAGAAGAATGGCCATGATGCCTGGGGCCAAATGAAGAAAGTCTTTTTTTTTTTTTAATTTGTTGTTGTTGTTGTTGTTTATTTATTTATTTCAGAGCGAAAGAGAGAGAGGCAGATAGAGTGAGAATGGGCGCACCAGGGCCTCCAGCCACTGCAAACGAACTCCAGACATGTGCGCCCCCTTGTGCATCTGGCTAACGTGGGTCCTGGGGAATCGAGCCTCAAACCAGGGTCCTTAGGCTTCACAGGCAAGAGCTTAATCGCTAAGCTGTCTCTCCAGCCCTCTTTTTTTTTAAAAAAAAAATTAACTATTATTTATTTATTTATTTATTTGCAAACAGACAGAGAGAGAGAAAATGATAATGGGCATACCAGGCCCTGTAACCACTGCAAATAACTTCTAGATGCATGTGCTACCTTGTGCATCTGGCTTTACATGGGTGGCTTTACAGGCAAGCACGTTAAGTGCTGAGCCATCTCCCCAGGCCCAGAAAGGCTTTTTCAAATATTTGTGGGGGAACTAGGTCTCAAAGGTAGTGCAGCATGGATTTCATGGGAAAGAACCTGTCCTTAATGGAACTCTCCAGTCCTTTGTGAGAGAGATCAGCAAAGCACAGGGATTGTCCTGCTGTGCTTTCATTAACCCCAAGGGCACGGCGGTGACATGCTGGCCTCCTGAGTTCCACTTTCAAAAGATTTCATTTTCTGTTCCACTGATTAAGAGCGGTTTCCTTGTTTTGCTTCTGTGGATGTGTGTGTGGTATACACGCGCATATGCGCACATGGGTGCATGCGTGTGTGGGGGTGCTGGGCACATGTCTACGTGTGCATGTGGAGGCCAGAGGCCGATGTCAGGTGTCTTCCTCAATTGTTCTCCCCCATATATATATTTTTTTTCTTTTCAAAAAGAATTTATTTTTATTTTTATTTTTTTATTATAATTTTTTTCTCAATTTTTATTAACATTTTCCATGATTATAAAAAATATCCTATGGTAGTACCCTCCCACCACCCCCCACACACACGTTTCCCTTTGAAATTCCATTCTCCATCATATCCCCTCCCCATCTCAATCTTTCTACTTACATATATACAATACCAACCTAATAAATACCCTCCTCCCTTCCTTTCTCTTCCCTTTCTATCTCCTTTTTAACTTACTGGCCTCTGCTACTGAGTTTTTTCCTTCTCGCACAGAAGCCCAATCATCTGTAGCTAGGATCCACATATGAGGGAGAACATGTGGCGCTTGGCTTTCTGGGCCTGGGTTACCTCACTTAGTATAATCCTTTCCAGATCCATCCACTTTTCTGCAAATTTCATAACTTCATTTTTCTTTACCGCTGAGTAGAACTCCATTGTATAAATGTGCCATATCTTCATTATCCACTCATCATCA
Organism: Dipus sagitta; assembly: GCA_036346955.1. Lineage (NCBI taxonomy): Eukaryota > Metazoa > Chordata > Mammalia > Rodentia > Dipodidae > Dipus > Dipus sagitta. Next base: position 190,997,420 of record CM070771.1, read on the forward strand.
CAAAAAATTTATTAACAACTTCCATGATTATAAAAAAAAATCCCATGGTAATACCCTTCCTCCCCCCACTTTCCCCTTTGCAACTCCATTCTCCCCACCTCAATCAGTCTTTCATTTTGATGTCATGATCTTTTCTTCCTATTATGATGGTCTTGTGTAGGTAGTGTCAGGCACTGTGAGGTCATGGATATCCAGGCCATTTTGTGGCTGTCCCCCTTATATTTTTAATACTTCATTTATTTATGTATTTGAAGGAGAGAGAGATAGAGAAGAAGAGAGAGAGAGAATGGGCACACCAGGGCCTCTAGCCACTGCAAACAAACTCCAGATGCAATTGCCACCTAGTGCGTCTAGCTTTACATGGGTCCTGGGGAATGAAACTCGGGTACTTAGGCTTTGTGGGCAAGTGCCTTAACTGCTGAGCCCTTTCAATGAACCCAGAACCCAGTCCCTAAGAGTAGTTTCTATTTCATTATATTTAGATCTCTTTCTGTAGCATTGCATAGTGACTTTTCTGGAAGTAGTGGGATCGTAAAGACTCAAATGCTCAAAATCTGATGACAGCTCCATCTCCGTGGTCTGGTGTCGTTCCTGTGTTATTTTATCAAGCTGTGAGCATCTCTATACTTGCCCTTTATTCTACCTTCTATACTGTGAGCTTACTGAAAGCCTTGCCTTATCAACCATATGGTATCTACTGAGAGCTCACTAAATGTGGGTCACAGATCGTCACTTGTCAATTAATGACTAATGACGTGGTGTGCTGCCAGTTCCTTGTTACATTTGGAGCTGATGAAATCTACACGTCTTGCTAAGAGGTGTCCACATGGGCACAATTGCTCTTCCTTGCCTCCTCCAATCTGCTCACAAGTGCCTATTTTGTGTGGCAGGTCCCTTCCTCCGGGCCACAGGCGCTCCCTCCCATTGACCCACCAGACATCACCCAGATCTACCCTGTTCCCGCCAACATCCGGCCAGTGCTGAGTAAATACCGCGTGGAGGTACGGCTCAGGAAAGTGGGAGTTGCATTTCAGGATTCAAAGGCAGTGATCTTGCCTGCGTGGTTGGAGGGGAGTGGCAGGATGGGCAGCTGACCCACGGAAGACCTATCTAGCTGACCTGGACAGGACAGAGCCTATCGTGGCTGAACGGTTCCTGGAAGACCACACCGAGCCCCTCGGGGAGGGCGTCTGGCTTCTCCGTCACCGCTCAGCCATGCACCTGGCTCCTGTCCAGCTGTGTGGGTGACAGCGCCACCCCATCCTCTCCTCAGGTTCTCTTCTGGGGAGTCCGAGAAATGAGGAAGGTGCAGTTGCTCTCAGTTGACCGCCCGCAGGTTCTCATCGAGTGTGGGGGACGTGGGGTGAAGTCCTGTGTGATCCAGAGCTACAAGAACAACCCCAACTTCAGCGTGCAGGCAGAGGCCTTTGAAGTGGTATGGGTTTCCCCTCCCTCCCTGCTCAGCCCCCTTTCATAGCCGAGAGCCCCACTCCTTCCTCCACTTGATCTGGTTTCCAGTCAATCCACATTAACCTCACGCAAGGGCTTGTTAGAAATGTCTGTTCCCGGGCTGGAGAGATGGCTTAGCGGTTAAGCGCTTGCCTGTGAAGCCTAAAGACCCCAGTTCGAGGCTCGACTTCCCAGGACCCACGTTAGCCAGATGCACAAGGGAGCGCACGTGTCTGGAGTTCATTTGCAGTGGCTGGAAGCCCTGGCGTGCTCATTCTCTCTCTCTCTCTCTCTCTCTCTCTCTCTCTGTCACTCTCAAATAAATAAATAAATAAAATAAACAAAAAATTAAAAAAAAAAGAAATGTATGGCTTGTGGTAAAGGCCTGTCACCACAGCTACTGGGGAGGCTGAGGTCGGAGGACCTCAAGTTCAAGCAGTAATAAACTAACACGATATGGATGGCTTGGGAAGACAGCTACGGGGACAAAAGGGCAAGTCAGAGAGAAGGGAAGCAGACTGGCATCTAGTTTTGTTGCCTGCTCACAGCTGGGTCAGCAGGGACTGAGCAGCCAGCCTGGGTATGGGCAACGGGGCGTCACCCCCACCTCTCCCGCAGGAGCTACCGGAGAACGAGCTCCTGCACCCGCCACTGAGCATCTGCGTAGTGGACTGGAGAGCTTTCGGGAGAAGCACCCTCGTGGGCACACATACCATCAACTGCCTGAAGCAATTTCTGTGCAAATCCAGAGAGCCCCTTGCCTTGACCTCACAGATGGACGGCGCTCAGGCTGAGCCAGGTAGGAAGTACCCACTATGTTCTAGACTGGTGAACTATAGCCCATTGGTACCTGCAGGTGCCCACTGTTGGACCTGCGTCAAAGAAAATGCCCGTTTTTCAAGTGGCTAGAAGGGCCTGTGTGATGAGTCTATTCCTGCCGTCTCTTCTGCCTTGGCTGGCTAGCACACTCTTACTTTAACACTCATACCAAGGTCTACTCCTCCAGTAAGACAGCCTGGAATTCTTGGCTTTAGGCTGGCTGTTATTTTAGCTTTGTTTCATGTGGATCTGAGGCGCTCAGAGTTATCTGCACCTCTCGGTTCCATGCTGTGTCACTGATCTATTAAAAGCTTCTCTCTCATTATAATCACCTCCCTTCTATGCCTGTTTCCCAGACTGCTCCCTGATGTAGACCTCTTGTGACATCCCTGTAAGATTTACATACATTTGATCTATGATAAATGATCCAACGTTGCCAGCTTCCTCCATTACTGCCTCTGGAGCTCTGTTTTCCTCTCTCTCAGCAGCCTACTGTTCAGCCTCCTCACCTCTCACTAGCCAACTTTCTGAGGTATTTGTTCTGGCTTAGTTTGTACGTTTTTTTGTTGTTGTTGTTTTGTTTTTCAAGGTAGGGTCTCACTCTAGCCCAGGCCAACCTGCAATTCACTCTGTAATCTCTGGGTGGCCATGAACTCGCATTGATCCCCCTACCTCTGCCTCCCAAGTGCTGGGATTAAAGGCATGCGCCACCATACCTGGCAAGGTTTGTATTTTTGACTTCGCTCTTCTGTGGATGGGAAGTGGTAGCTCGTTGTTATTTGAGCTTGGATCTCTGATTATGACTGAGCGTGTGCATCCCAGTAGCCTTGCTGTCATAAGCTCCCTCCTGTGATGTTCTTGCTCCTATCCTTCACCCAGCTTATGTCCTTCCTTTGACTGTCTTTTTTTTTTATTTTTATTTTTGTTTATTTATTTGAGAGCAACAGACAGAGGGACAAAGAGGCAGAGAGAGAGAGAGAGAGGGAGAGAGAGAGAGAATGGGCACGCCAGGGCCTCCAGCCATTGCAAACGAATTCTAGACGCGTGCGCCCCCTTGTGCATCTGGCTAACATGGGTCCTGGGGAATCGAGCCTTGAACCGGGGTCCTTAGGCTTCACAGGCAAGCGCTTAACCGCTGAGCCATCTCTCCAGCCCTGACTGTCTTTTAATGCACAAATTTGTTATATATTCTAGATGCTCTCCTATAGACTATAGATATGTTCATATCTTTTCCTAGTGTGAAGCTACTAAACTTGCCTACAGCTACTATCTTTGAGAAATTACTAGTTTTTAAAAATATATATATCAATTTATTTATTTGACAAAGAGAGAGAGAGGAAGAGAAAGAGAAAGAGAAAGAGAAAGAGAAAGAGAAAGAGAAAGAGAAAGAGAACAGGGCTTCCTGCCGCTGCAAATGCAAACTCTAGATATGCACTCCACTTTGTGCATCTGGTTTTATGTGGGCTCTGGGGAATTGAACCAGGGCCATCAGGCTTTGTAAGCAAGTGCCTTTAACTGCTGAGCCATCCCTTCAGACACCAAAACTGTTAGTCTTGATATGATCAGATACATCCTTGTTTAAAACTTTTCGGTGTGCTTTTAGCATCTTGTTGAAAACACCTTTTTTGTCTCCCCTCAGTCACAGTGTATTATCTTATGTCAACTTCAACTGGCTTTGAGGTCTCAGCTTTCACACTTAGATCTTTAATCCACCTGCACTGGTGTAGATATTAAAGTAGGGTGCCGCTGCTTTCTTCACAGAGTGTATCATTTTCTCCCTCCCCCACCCCCAAGGCTTACTGATCAAGTTATTCCCTTTCCCATTGATTTTGCCATCTTTCTCATAAACCAAGTGACCACACAGCTGTCTATTTTTGAACTCTCTAGTCTGTCCTGCTAGTGCCCTTGTCCCCGCTGCTACCAAAGAGGGAGGCACCTATAACTGTTTGCTGGGCTGAATTCATTATCGCACGCCAGGCCCTGGAAGGAGGAGGGCCTCCGAAGGCCTTGGCAGCCATGGAGCCTCCAGCCTGAAATGTTCCTCCATACTGAATTCCAGAGCCTGAGAGGCAGGGGCGGGGACCTCCGGCAGCAAAGGCCAGTGTTATGGCCTTTAATGACATCAGCAGCCCACCAAGAATCTCATAAAGTGGGCTGGGGCGATGGCTCAGTGCTTAGAGGCACTTACTTGCCAAATCCAGTGGCTCGGCATTAATCCTGCAGTTCCTACATAAAGCCAGATACACAAAAGTGGTGCGTGCTTCTGGAGTTTGTTTGCAGAAGCAGGAGGCCTTGCTTAAGCACTCTCTCTCTCATAAAAAAATTCTTTTAAAATCTCATAATGTTGCATTGGAGAGATGGCTTGCCCACTAAGGTGCTTGACAGTTAAGATGCTTGCTTGTGAAGCCTAAGGATCCATGTTCGATTCCCCAGTACCCACATAAAGCCAGATGTACAAGGTTGTGCATGTGTCTGGAGTTCATTTGCAGTGGCTGGAGTCCATGGTATGCCCATTCTCTCTCTCTCTCTCAAATAAAGAAATAAAATATGTTTTTAAATCTCATAACGTCTAGAGACATACCTCTGTTCTCTTCCAAGCATGTGCATTCAATATGCCCAGTGTTCTGCCTATACTCGGGGATTTATTGATCTCTGGAACCTCAAGGTTTCCTCAGGTTTACACACCGAGGGAGACAATCGACAAAGAAGATTGATGCTCTAAATCCAAACCTTGATTTCATGATTCCAAACTCTACCATTTCTCATACAGAAATATAACAAACACAACCTTTTATTGATTACCTGTTATGCCTTACATCATGGTCTTACTTTATCCCCCTGTGAAATGAGTGTTTTTACTGTCATTTTGTGAATATGGAAAATGAGGTTCAGGGAAATGCCAGGATCTAACCATATTTCAATCCAGATCTGGTTCTTAGCATTAGAGCCCTGACCACCTTGTGTGGCAGCTCTGCTCCCTGCCTGACCGTGTCTTCATTTTAGACACTTCAGATTCGCTGATAGCAACTGAGACTTCTGGATTCCTCGGGGCTTCCCAGGATCCCCCAGCTGATCACATCTATGTGGATGTTGAACCACCCCCCACTGTGGTACCTGACTCTGCCCAAGCCCAGCCAGCCACCTTGGTTGACATACCCGATTCCTCCCCCATGCTGGAGCCTGAACTCAACGCTGAAGCCCGGGAGCCACCAAAGGATGGGAAAGCTAAGGTCAGAATGTAGTTCTGCTTCATATTCACAAGGTGCACTGGAATTTGCACTGGAGGATTGAGACACTAATCCTCCCACCAACTAGCTGTGAGACCTTGAGCCGTGTGACCTTGAGCAAGCAACTTCTCACTGATGGGTATTGGTTCCCTCATTTGTAAAAGGGTGATGCCTACCACAGAGCATTGTCGGAGGATCAGAAATTCAATGTGTATGAAATTAAAGTGCTACTCGAATGTGACGGTCATGTTTGATGGCATGGAAACTCGTCAATCCACTAGCTTTGGAAAGATGATGATTTCTTCACGTGGGTCTACTGCATAAATATTTAGAGCCTCCTCTGCACACGGCCAGACAAGACCAAAATGTTGTGCCTTTCAGATTGCAGAGAAGAGAAAGATTTTTCATCCCAGTTAGTTAAGATTCTGTAAGGGATGACAGAAAGATACCCCAAAATTCACACATAAAAAAGGACAGGGTTAATCCTTCTAAATCAAAGAGTGGAGTGCAAACTCCAAGACCATGTTAAGAAAGTTCTTGCTGGTGATAGTGGTGTTCACATGTAACCCCAGCACCAAGAAGGTTGAGGCAGGAGAGTCACAAGTTAAAGGCTAGCCTGGGCTACATCATGAAACCCTAACTAAAAAAAAAAGCATTTCTAAGAAACTCCCTGTAAAAACTGGAGTCCAAAGAAGAGTGTAACAAGATAATGAGTATTTGCTCAGACTCCTCCCATCACCTCCTTCCTCAGCAACTTCAGTGATGACCTCTCACTGGGTTTTCTCCATTGTCCATTTTGCACCCATCACTTCAGGTTGGAATATTTGGTTTTAGTGTCTCTTGACACCATAAGCCCAGGTTGTACTTGAGTTGTTGAGTTGTTGGCATCACATCTCTGTATCCCCTGCCCTTGATAGAGCACATGGACAGAAAGGAGATGGGTGTATGATGAAACTTGTATTAACAACCTCTACCATGACACCTGACTTATTTCCCAAATGTCTCCTTTCATGCATATATATATATATATATATATATATATATATTGCTACTTATCTGTACCTCTTAAAATCAGAAATGAAGGGGCTGGAGAGATTGTTCAGTGGTTAAGGCTCTTGCCTACCAAGCCTAATGACTTAGGTGTTTGATTCCCCAGTATCCACATAAAGCCAGATGCACAAGGTGATGTACGCATCTGCAGTTTGTTTGCAGAAGCTGGAGGCCCTGGCACACTAATTCTCTCTCTCTCTGCCCCCCTCTCTCTTCTCTATCTCTGCTTGCAGATAAATAATAATTTAAATATATATATTTGTTTAAAATCATAAATGAAGCTAAAGGGGAATTTCCTGCCTACTTTATTTTATGTCATTTACTCCTCACCACTGCGAAGTGGGCTGGCATCAATGGCCTTAGTGGATGGAACTGAGAATCACAAAACTGTTTCTTTTTTTTTAAATTTTTTTTGTTTTATTTATTTATTTGAGAGCGACAGACAGAGAGAGAATGAGGCTGATAGATAGAGAGAGAGAGACAGAGAGAGAGAGAATGGGCACGCCAGGACCTCCAGCCACTGAAAACAAACTCCAGATGTGTGCGCCCCCTTGTGCATCTGGCTAACGTGGGTCCTGGGGAACTGAGCCTTGAACGGGGGTCCTTAGGCTTCACAGGCAAGCGCTTAACCGCTAAGCCATCTCTCCAGCCCACAAAACTGTTTCCTTACTGATGTTTTACCCAGGTTTGCCTGAAACCTGTGCCCTTTCTACTATATCATGTTGTGTCGCATGGTCTGATATCCATCTCCTGCATGCCTATCTCTGTCACTGACCCCTAAGATGTCCAAGTGAAAGCTTCGGCTGAAGTCCCACACATCCCTGAAGTCCAGCACAGTATTTCACATCTTCTTAATGTTTGCTGAATAAGTAAATAGATGGCTGAATAGATGATTAAAGTTTCATTTATCGAACGGATTTGGAGAACTGCTACCACAAAACAGACGTATATCTCTGTCCATGTCTCCATGGGCACCTATATATTCTCTTCCATGGTAAACCAGTTGGCTACTAGGATGCAACAAAATGAGCCCACAGTAATAGCTCACCTTTCAACCCTTAGCAGGATCCCAGGAAACCTTCTCGGAGATCCACCAAAAGGAAAAAGAGGACCATAGCCGATGAATCTGCTGAAAACGTCATTGACTGGTGGTCTAAGTACTACGCCTCCCTGAAGGTGGCGCAGAAGGTACAGCCTATCCTTGCTTGTGACAGTCAAGGGACTCAGACCACATAACCTCTCCCTCCCCAAGTTCCACACGCAGCTTCTTGAGTCCAGTATACATAGCCCCTACTTGAGCATGGTTCTGTTTATTGCAGAAAAGTTGTTTTTTTTTTTTTAAAGGGTCAGGAATCCTAGATTACATAATCCCTACCCTCCGATTGGAGGTGGCACAGGGCACAAGCTTCGTTGTAAACCCTGGAAGGATGCTCGAGCTAGCATGGTATATGAGACTCTGAACCCCATAGGTTTGGGGAGGACTGCAAGGAGAAGTTGGGAGTCTCAATAGTGGGCATCAGCAACCGAGGTTTCGTGTTTCCGTGGGCACCTATATATTCTCTTCCATGGTAAACCAGTTGGCTACTAGGATGCAACAAAATGAGCCTACAGTAATAGCTCACCTTTCAACCCTTAGCAGGATCCCAGGAAACCTTCTCGGAGATCTGCACTTGCAGATACCGTGGCAGTGGGCCCTTGGATATTCAGTATGACTCCATGTTTGTAGGGAAAGTGATCAAAGTGAAGGCACGTCCTGGCCTAAGCCGATGGCAATCGTTGGTGGGTTGTCGGGGCAAGAGCAGGGTCTCTTGTATCTGGGATATGACCAGGGTCAAGTCATGAAGCTGAAGAAACATGGGAGGGAGAGGGGGTCTGCATACTCAGGTCAAAGCTCAGTGACCAAATTCGATAATATTTATTAAGTCCACGCAAAAAAAAAAAAAAAAAAGCAGACAGGAAACTTAGTCACATGCTTTCATATTTAGTTGAGTAGAGACCCTTCAGGTTGTTGAGAAAGACTGGGGTTTCTTCTAGGGTTACTCGTATGCAGTGGATTAACAAAACGAACGTTAGCCCAAGACTCCAGCCTACCTCCTTCGGTTGTGAATAGTCAGCCATTCCTGTGTTACCCTATACCCAGTCCCCAGTACCCACTCAAGGAGCCAACATTTCAGTGGGTAAAACTTGTGGTGCAGACTAGAGGGGGTGCTCCAGGGAAGTGTGAACTGGGAGAGGCTCTTCCCAAAGCTAAGAGGAGCCTCCCATAATCCCATAGGATGATGAGCTTCAGCTTGGTGCCACTTTTCTTGGGTGTCCAGGCACCTCTTCTTCTTCTTCTTCTCCTTCTCCTTCTCTCTCTCTGTCTATCTCTCTCTTATTTTATTTCATTTTTGAGGCAGGGTCCCACTTTAGTTCAGGCTGCCCTATAATTCACTATGTGGTTCCCGGTGACCTTGAATTCACCACGATCCTCCTACCTCTGCCTCCCGAGTGCTGGGATTAAAGGCATGCACCACCACACCTGGCACAGGCCCCTCTTCTTTAGGGCACGACTTCCCCACAGTGCTTAGAAACCATGTCTTCATAATGATGCTTCATCCTGAGGACATATTAGAAACTATCTGAATATTCTAAAAATGACATCTCTGAGAAAGCGCAGTTGACATAATTCGGGGTTAATAAATTAGGCACAACAGTGTCAATAATCTTCTTTTTCTCTTTTTCACTGGCAAAGGAGAGCAACCCTAAGGAGAAAAAAGACAGTGCAGGTAAGTAACTATTCAGGGATATTTGGACAAAGAATCGGGCTATTGTAGTAAATGGAAATCATGGGAGGTTTGTTAGAATTCAACTCCATTGCCCAGGCAAATAACACTGAAACACATCAGACAGGTCTTGTAGAGAACTGGGGTGGGGGGCATAGCTCAGTGGTAGAAGACTGGCCTAGCCTGCCCTGGGTCAGTCCCCAGTACCAGAAAAATAGCCTTGTAGGTATTGGAGCTGAGCTCCCAGGTCTCTGACTCTAGTCCATCACTAGAACTGACTGTGGCTCACCTCCTACGTGGACAGTTTTGATGTAGAAACAGCAGAGTACAAAATAGGAGCAAGCTGGAGTCCCAGGCCAGACCACCAAGGTAAATCTTAATAGTGGTGTGAGTAACGATCTGGATTCAGGGTCCAGAACTCAGTAGTTTCCAAGGATTGAATAGATCTGGTTTGGCTAAAGCTCAAATGACAGAAGCCTGGGATTTGAACTGGCCACAGCCTAAATACATCAGTAGCACCAAGGACCCAGGGCTGTTGAAGGTGATACTGACAGAGGTAGGGATCCCAGGGTCAATCTGCCAGCTCCGCAGACTGCCCCTAACCAGCACACTTCTCCTATGATTAATCTCACAACGTAGACAGCAGTGTCATCTTTCGCACAATGAAACAGAGGTATAAAGAGGCCAAATAACTTGTCCAAGGTTACACAGCTAGAAATAGCAGAGCTAAAAGTCTATCTCTTATATTTCCCCCCCAAGGCCTGCCAGTAACAATTTGCTATAATGTTACTAATATGACCTTGTGCAAGGCCATTAACATAGCTGAGCCTTATGTTGAACTAAATGACTCTCAAATCCCTGAAGACATTTAAGAGGGAATGTAGCCAAAAGCTTTATAGTCTGTTCAAATCCAGGCTCTGTTTTCTGCTAGTTGGGTGAATGGACAAATAGCGTACAACTAACTCCATGCTTACTTTAATGAGCCCATGTGCATGCCTGGTCCAACCAGCACGTCGCCTGGCATCAGAGTCCGTAAACAGTGCATTTATATGTGATGACATCTGTAAGGACATATAAACAATCCTGCAGTGAACAGTTACTATTTTTTAATTTTTTTGTTTATTTTTATTTATTTATTTGAGAGGGACAGACAGAGAGAGAAAGAGGCAGATAGAGAGAGAGAACGGGTGCGCCCAGGTCTCCAGCCACTGCAAATGAACTCCAGACGCGTGGGCCCCCTTGTGCATCTGGCTAACGTGGGTTCTGGGGAATCGAGCCTCAAACAGGGGTCCTTAGGCTTCACAGACAAGCGCTTAACAGCTAAGCCATCTCTCCAGCCTCCAGTTACTAGTTTTTTAAATAAGGGTCATGGTACATGACACATCTTAATTGCCATGAGAAATCTAACAATTTCTGCCAAATATCTACAGAGACAAAACCTAACGAAGTAGTATTAGATATAGAAGATGGCCCAAAGAAGAAGAGAGACAAAATGCTCAAGAAGAAACTCAAAGATGACAGAAATGAGGAGATCCCAAACCTGGCTGTCTTGAAGGTATGGGGACCCAGGAGTCTGCCCAGAATGGGGTGTAGAACTCAGAAGTGGGGTTCTATCAATGGTTGGCTAATCGTTGTAATGCCTTTCTTTGATCTTACTGCCTTTATCTGCATTATAATCACTGATGCAGAGAAGATAAGTTAACGTCACATAAGCTGAGAGCCTCTTCATTTTCTACGTCCAACACTCATATTTGATAAGGAGCATAACTTACCTTGTTGAGCTTGGACATGGCAAGGCGATTTACAGTGCAGAAATTCCCCTTGGCCTCTCTTGGAGCTTGATAGGCTCATGCAGATGTGTGTGTACTCAAAATAGCAGGAGTTTCAACTGCAGACACTCCATCAGACCAACATTAACATTAGTGAGAGTATATATACTAGCTACAGGAAGATTTAAGGACGTAAAAATGTGGGGTAGGAAAGTTCCACATGTAGATAACCAATCTGTAAGTAATTTTAAGAGGAAACTTAAATACGTAATTTAATTATGTTACTAAATTTAAAATCCAACTCTGTATTACATTTTTCATTCTTTTTAAAAATTTGTTTATTTGAGAGAAAGAGAGAAGGAGAGAGTATGGGCATGCCAGGGCCTCTAGCCACTGCAAATAAACTCCAGATACATGTGCCACTTTGTGCATCTGGTTTACGCGGGTACTTGGGAATTGAGCCTGGGTCCTTAGGCTTTGCAGGCAAGTGCCTTAACCACTAAGCCATCTCTCCAGCCCTATGTTACATTTCTGAAGTGTGCATATAACTTCCCACTTGGAAACTTTATGTCTGTATACATGATAATAACAATATCTCATCACTTTATATGTGTTACAAATAAATGAGCATAATGATTTGAATGTCCCCCAAAGTATTATAGACTATATTCTACAAGCCATTAACATCAGCTAAGTATAAAAAGGGTTGTCATGTTTATGCCAATATATTCAAAAATGTATTGGTCTAGAAATTTTCTAGGAATTTAAATTCTCGTCCAAAAGGTTTTATAAAATTCAAAATAATTAGTTCTGGAAGTGCCATGCGAACTACAGTCAGTATCGCATAAGGGATGAATCAACAATGGCCTCCTACATTTTTCCAAGAGACAGATCTCGAGGCCATGTTTGGAGAGTCATGGCATGTCTCATTAAATCAACACTAAATGCTTGCTGTTAGTTACCTTTGCGTCGATACAGTGCAAATGCCCAAGAGAACAGCTGAGGGTTTACTTTGGCTCACGGATTCAGAGGGTTCCGCCCATGATCACTTGGCCCCATGTGCTTGGGAAGAGCATTACAGCAGTGAGAGTGGGTGGCGGAAGAGAGCTGCTCACTTCATGGCTGACCAGGAAGCAGAGAAAATTCAGATTCTGGTGGAAGCTCACAAGGCTGATAGAAACACAGACACTAGAGGCTGTGCCCAGGAAGTTTCAGATGGAAACAAGGCTTCTATTGGGAAAGGGACTTGAGGCCATTTGTGTTGAAACTTTGCATGAGGCTGAATTTAAAGGTCATCAATTAATTAACCTTCCTTCCTCTTGGCATTATCTCCTTCTTTCCTCCTAAAGATATACGATGGTGATCTGGAGAGTGAATTCAACAATTTTGAAGACTGGGTGAAAACCTTTGTGCTCTTCAGAGGCAAATCTACAGAAGACGATCATGGTCTGGAGGGGGACAGAGTTATAGGGAAGTTTAAGGCAAGTTTCCATGTGACCTGCATTATTTGGCTCTGTCCAGAAATATCAGCTGTGACTCAGTGGGACTGTGTAATGTTAGCCTGTGCTAATGGGATTGTGATGCGGGATGTAGGTAGGGAGAATCACTAATGCCCGTGCAAGACTTTTCTCTGGAGCCCCAAAGACCCAGCCCCAGTGTTGTTTCGTGGCCAATAGGTCAGAGGTCGGTCTATGGACTATAAGAAGTCACAGCCACTACCTGAAAGTGTCACTACACTGCGCTTTGCCCTTCCAGCATGACATGTTAAATATGGGATTTATGCAAGCCTACCAATAGGAAAACTAAGTTAAATCCAATGACGCAAACCTGTCGCGGATAGACTTCTGAGGTCCATCACAAAGCAGTAGCCAGCATTCGCAGTTCACCTATGGCAGGCTAGCCCGTGATGACACAGCACTCTGTGCAGGAAATACATGAGTGTCTCAGTTGGCCAGTGCGGATTTGAACGCTAGTTATAATAGTAGCCAGTTGCATGGCCCAGGGCAGACCATATACTCCTCCTGGAGCCTCAGTTGTTGTATCTGGAAAGAGGAATACTGCACTCAGGGTAGAATGAGATAATAGAGAATGCCTGAGGGCTGGAGAGATGGCTTAGCAGTTAAGCGCTTGCCTGTGAAGCCTAAGGACCCCGGTTCGAGGCTTGATTCCCCAGGACCCACGTTAGCCAGATGCACAATGTGGCACGTGCATCTGGAGTTCATTTGCAGTGGCTGGAGACCCTGGCACACCCTTTCTCTCTCTCTCTCTCTCTCTCTCTCTCTCTCTCTATTTGCCTCTTTCTCTGTCTTCGCTCTCAAATAAAAAAAAAATAAAAATGAACAAAAAATTGTAATTAAAAAAATTTTTAAAAATAGAGAATGCCTGAGAACAGCTCTCCGTGTGTAAAGGGCACTCAGATCCCTTCTTCTTGTGCCCCTTATATACCAGTCCTGAGATGAGGGAAGGCATTAATATACTGGCCTTCCTCCACCAACATACCATGAGGAAGTGCAGCTTGCACAAACACCCAAGGACATCCACCTGACGAGGGCAACATCAGCCCATGCCCCGTGGACAGCCTGGCTGTGCTCATACTCCCATCACTGGGCTCACTGTGGGGTTTTGGGGTTTTTTCAACAGGTCACATCTTCTTTCAATGGGTTGGATTTTGTTGTTCCAGGGCTCTTTCTGCATCTACAAAAGCCCAGAGAGTTGTGGCTCGGAGGACAGCGGGCAGCTGAGAATCCAGCAAGGGATTCCCCCCAACCACCCAATCCAAGTACTTGTCAGGGTGTACATTGTTGCGGTGAGCCATCCTTCTTTCCTCTGATGCGGTGGGTTATGCCAGGACTGCTGGGAGAAAACACAGCAGACTGGGGTTTAAACAACAGGAATGGGTTTCTCACAGTTCTGGAGGCTGTAAGTTCATGATCGAGGTGCTGGCAGGCTTCGTTCCTGGTGGGATCTCTTGCTGGCTCGTAGATGGCTGCCCTCTTTCTATGTCTTTGCATGTGCATGTATGTATGTGTGTCGGGGACGGGGACTCTAGAATCTCCTCCCTTTCTTATAAGGAAAAAAAAACAATCCTAGAGCCCTCCCTTATGATGTCATTGGACCTTTAGTCACCTGCTTATAGCCATATACCCAGCATAGCCACACTGGGGTTATAGCTTCAGCATAGAAATTAAGGAATACATGGTCTGTCTATTGTAGGGCATGAAGTTTGTTTAATACACGGGCATTTCCAGGATTTAAGCTCATGGAAACTACTTGTCGGCATACAGGACTTCTCTGAGTAGCTTTGTTTTCTCACTTTGCCGACAGGCGGGAAAGGAAACCGTGGAGGATAGAAGTAGAAAATGCACAGGGAGGAGAGTAGAGGAAGAGGCTCGGCAGAGCAGGGCAGCCACCACCGTGGGACTGTCCCACTGGCTGGGCCTCTGTGCCGCTGCTGTCAGAACCTTCATTTTGAACGTTTTGCCAAGAAAAAAAAAAATTATGGCCTCTAGGCTTCTGCTTTCCTGATAATGAGTCATAAAACTTTAATTACAAAACTTTTTGGCCTGGTTGTAAGGAAGGTAAGGGCTACACAAATGGCATTCAACCAAAGCAATTGTATGAACCTTTAATGATTCATGGATTTGTTTTTATCTCTTGACCTTGGCCTTGGTTTTCATGATGGTATATTTTATTATGGTAGTGTTATTTAATATTACTTCCCTTAATAATAACTTCCCTTAAATTGCCTATATCCTTTTTAAGAATCATAAAAGAAATTATGTTTTGATGCGAAGGAGGAAGTAAGTGTTCTTTCATTATGCACATTTCTGGCTTCCTTCATCTCTGGAGAACCAGGCCAGGGATGTTGTGGTAAAAAGATCAGTCCCTTGCCCTGAAGAAAGTCACAGTCCAGAGAGAATGATTGAAAACACAAACATAGGGCTGGAGAGAGCAGTTGAGGTGCTTGCCTACAAAGCCTAAGATCCCATGTTCTACTTTCCAGATCCCACACAAGCCAGACGCACAAAAAGTGAGGCAAGTGCAAGGTCGCACATGCCCACTAGGTGGTGCAAGCATCTGGAGTTTGATTTCAGTGGCTGAGGACCTGGTGTGCCAATCCTTTCTCTGTCTCTCTTTCTCTGTAAAATAAGTAAATGAAAAGAAAATACAAACGTAGATAATGCTGGGTAGTCTATACTAAGTACCCTCCTACAGGATGATTTAGATTAGCCTTCTTGAAATCTTATTCAGGAAGTTGCTTGTGCGCCAGGAGATAATCAATGTACATCCTTCAGGAAACACAGTATGTGCCCAAGTAACTTTGAGAAACGTGTCCAGTAATTTTTCTCTCCCCCAACTACTGAGATTCACCAAGTTCATCTGCACATTCAAGGCTCCAGACTTCCAGAAGCAAAGAAACCTGTTTAACTGTTTGATCTGACAGAACTGAGGTTCTATGGGGGTACAGTTTGGGGAATCCAGAAATGGGGACTATGAACAGGAGAAAGGAGAGAAAGAGATTTTCTGTGTGCCACCGACATTTGAGGATTATCCACTTATTCATTCAGCAAGTACCTCTCCTTTTCTGTGTCCAGGTCCCACTAGACAAAGATCATGGATAAGGATCAGATGCTGTCCAGGGTAGAGCATGGTGGAAGAGGGTCAGCTTGGGATATATATATTGAAGACATAAGGGTCTTGAACAAATAGTCAGAGGATGGCAGTCCTAAGTCTCAGGAGTGACAAATTTAGTGTAGGATGGAGTGTCCATTCTTTTCACTGACCTTTCTAGTAGAGATGACTGTGATTTTCCATCTCACAGTAATATGTAATAAATTAACTATATAATAACTTGACTTTAAAATAATGTGATAAAATGCTAAAAGGTTTTTTTAACTACTTAAAATTGTGGCTGGACAGATGGCTCAGCAATTAAAGGAACTTGCTTGCAACATCTGATGGCCTGGGTTCAATTCCCAAGTAACCACATAAAGCCAGTTGCACAAAGTGTCACATGCATCTAGAGTTCATTTGCAGCAGCACTAGGCCCAAGTGTGCTCATTCATATTCATTCTATCTCTCTCCCTCTCCCTTTCTCTCTCTTTCCATGCAAATAAATTATTTTTTAAAGATTACTTAAAATTGCGTAAAGAAATAAATCAAAGTCCCTTTACTCCTATTTTTTTTCCTCTTACCTGAGAAGATACCTGGAACACTTTTCCAGATCAATGCATGCTTTTATTCTTTTTAATAGCCACAGTGTTTTCTTGAATGAACATGATATCACTCATGCACACAAAATATATTAAGAAGGAACTACCATATATCCTTGAGATAAAGTAATAAATAAGACAGCATTCTCCCTCTAGTGAGATGACACTAGTTGAGAGTGGTATGAGGACCAGGAAGTAACTTTTTAAAAAAAAATAAGCAAAGAAATCAACAGGATCAGTGTCAGAGGTAACTGTTGTAAAGAGAATTAAACTTGACTAATCTGACTGGAGGAAATGGCTGAGGGGCTGTGTTGGATCACATTTTGGCAGGTGGCTTATTTACAATTTTTAGGTATTGATAGATGCTCTCGTGAATATCCTTGAACATGTAGCCTTATATGCCTATGTAATTCTATCTGTGGGGTAGAGTCCTCAATATGAGATTGTTTCTCAGCTTTCCTCACAGTGAATTTATGTATTTTTTTTGATACTGTATCTCACTGACCCCCTACCATGGGCCTTTCTCAATAGCAAATTCACTTTTTTAAATATTTTATTTATTTATTTGAGAGAGAAAACGGCAGAGAGAAGAGAAAGAGAGAGAGAGAGAGAGAGAGAATGGGCACACCAGGGCCTCTAGCCACTGCAGACAAACTCCAGATGCATGCGCCCCCTTGTGCATCTGGTTTACATGGGTTCTAGAGAATCGAACCAGGATCCTTTGGCTTTGCAGGCAAACATTTTAATTGCTAAGCCATCTCTCCAGCCTGCAAATTCACCTTTGATGGCCTGAGGCCAAGCCAGTGTAGAATGAGACTTCATGATCAGAAACACATCCTCATTCAACCAGCTGGTCAGAGCCAAATGCACACCTCACAGAGCGGTAGGTTCAGAGCCCACTGGTGCTGGAAAGGGCCCGCAGGGCTACCCCCTTGGGTTACAGATAGATCTCAGAAGCAACATGGCTACCCTAAGATCCTAGAACTTGAACTTGAAATCCTGCCTTGTGGTCCAGAATGAACCTCATTACTCTGCTAAGAGTTGGTTTCCTCTGATAGATGACAGCAGAGAAACTTGAACTTGGACAACACCAATAATGTTCTTTTTTTAAAAAAAAATTTGTTTATTTTTATTTATTTATTTGAGAGTGACAGACAGAGAGAAAGAGGCACAGAGAGAGAGAGAATAGGCACCCAGAGCCTCCAGCCCCTGCAAACGAACTCCAGACGCATGCACCCCCTTGTGCATCTGGCTAACGTGGGTCCTGGGGAATTGAGCCTCGAACCAGGTCCTTAGGCTTCATAGGCAAGCATTTAACCACTAAGCCATCTCTCCAGCCCAATAATGTTCTTTTTAATGGCAAGATAGTGATGCCAAAGAGGTGGTTCTTGATTTTGGCTGCACATAGAATCTAAGGTACTTTTAAAAGTCCCAAAGCACAAGACCAACTCAATGAGAGTGTCTGGAGATAAGACTCACATCTGTTTATCAGAACGCTCAAGTGTCCCATGTACAGCCATTGTCAAGGCCACTAGCCCAGAGCGATTTCCCTTTTCCTCCCCAGGCATTTAATCTCAGCCCAGCTGATCCAGATGGAAAATCTGACCCCTACATTGTGCTCAAACTTGGCAAAACAGAAATCAAAGACCGGGACAAATACATCCCCAAACAACTGAACCCTGTATTTGGAAGGTCAGTGGCCCCCCCGCCTGGTGTATGATGTCCCTTCTGTATTTGCTGCTGTTGTGTTTCCTGGACAGTTGTTATTGGTGGTGATGGTGGTGTGTGGGGGGGCATGTTTTAGGTAAACTAACAGAAGATTAAATGCTGAACTCTGCTCCTCATACAAAAAAACAACCAAATGTATATCTACAGATAAAAGAAGAATGTTTTTCATGATCCCTTCAGGAAGTTGGTATTACATAGTGATCTTCATACATAGTTCTCTAGTAACCATCTCCTAGATGTTCAGTTTAAGAGGGACCATGAAGGGTCATCAGATGATCACCTCCATTTTTTAAATTTTTATTAACAACTTCCATGACTATAAAAAAAATATCCCATGGTAATACCCTCTCTCCCCCCGCTTTTCCCTTTGAAACTCCACTCTCCATCATATCCCCTCCCCATCTCAATCAGTCTCTCTTTTATTTTGATGTCATGGTCTTTCCCTCCTATTATGATGGTCTTGTGTAGGTAGTGTCAGGCACTGTGAGCTCATGGATATCCAGGCCATTTTGGATCACCTCCATTTTTGATGCATGTGTATGGGTAGGTGGGTGTATGGTGTGTGTGTGTGTTCATGTGGGTGTGAGGAGGTCAGAGGAGAGCTTTAAGGTGTCAGTCCTTGCTTCCCACTTCATTGAGGCAGGGTCTCTTGTTTACCACTCCATTATTCAGGCTACCTGACCCATGAGCTTCTGGGAAATTCCCCCACCTTTGCCTCCCATCTTGACATAGGACGCTGAGATTACAGAAGCCTCGCCACAGCGTCTTGCTTTCTTGCGGGGTCTGCGGTTCTGAACTCAGATGCTCGTGCCTCACACCATCTCCCCAGCCCCACCTCCTGCTTTGAACAGAAAGATTTCTTCTTAAAACCAATGCAACACAGGTTAAGAAATGTATTCACGGGCTGGAGAGATGGCTTAGCAGTTAAGCGCTTGCCTGTGAAGCCTAAGGACCCCAGTTTGAGGCTCGATTCCCCAGGACCCACGTAAGCCAGATACACAAGGGGGGCGCATGCATCTGGAGTTCGTTTGCAGTGGCTGGAGGCCCTGGCATGCCCATTCTCTCTTTGTCTGTTGCTCTCAAACAAATAAATAAAAATTTTTTTAAAAAAGAAATGTATTCACGTTCACACAGCTCAGAAGTAGAGGAGAAGGGGCCACATGTGTGGTCTTTGGTCTCCTACTAGAGAGTATTTTTCCATCACATCATTTTGCTACCCATTTATGAGGATCACTAAGGTCAAAAATTTGAACTGACTCCCCAGATTGTGTTTTGTTTTTCTGAAAAATGTTAAAACTCACTGCATTTGTACATACGTCATCAGGCTAGACAGCTAGGAATTTTCTAGTACATGACAACTCTCCCACCCTCATTGACCTCCTAACAGCATGCCGTACATGTTCCCTGCTTGAGTTGATAAACCTGGCCGCCAGTAGCTTTGGGGTTGAGGCATCTTGGGTTTCCTTTTGTCAAGTACAAGCTTTGTGACCTTGTTCAGCTGTCTTCACCCCTCTGATCCCAGCTTTGCTCATCCATTAAGTGACAGTCACATCACATCCGGCTCTCAGACTCCTTTGAAGAACACAAGAAGCATTTAACAGGTAGCCAACACCCAGCTCATATCAGATCCCTTCCTTTTTTTTTTTTTTTTTTTTTTGAATAACAAAGAATATGGGATGACATCTCCAACAGCCTTATTTAAATTCATTTACATATTTGTTGGAGCCCTTGGCATTTGATCAGCATCAGCTCCTAGATTTTATTGTTCCCGAGGAAATGAGGCAATAAATGCTCTTGCCTGTCCAGACTCATGGGAAGGACTAAAATGACAGTAACAAGGAAATCACCCTTGCTTCCCTGATCCAAAGATGACCTTTACTGGTACCTGCTGTTATGTGACCAGTACCTCATTCATTTTGCCAAGTGCTTGGCATCACACCTTCCCAGCTATGAATCAGACTGGTTTTATTGGCCCCATTATAAGGCTCTGGTGTGGGGCGTGGGGGCGGAGGGATAGCATGATGGAGTACCCCTTCCTGCCTCTGGCTTTGCAGTTTCTTCTGAAGGCTCTTTTGAGTGTAGGTACTTAACTGGACGTGTCTGTACTTGTTACTCCAGGGTGAAAGTTGTAGGTTCAATCCCTTCCTGTCCCAGCTGACTGATCTTGGGCTCTTGAGCCTCACCTGGGATGTGGAGACACCTCCTGAGGGCCGCTACTGTGACATTCATGTGATAATGTCACAACCTCGTCCCCTGATGCCCTGGCTCCTTGTCCTGCCTTGCTTTCCCTTCTCTAGCCTCTGACACGGATTTGATACATCCATGAATTCATTGGCCATCTTCCAGTTCCCACTAGAGGATCAGATCTGTTGCAGGAAATTGTGTGAACTGTGACACTTCCCCA
The DNA here is from genome assembly GCA_036346955.1 of Dipus sagitta. Taxonomy (NCBI): domain Eukaryota; kingdom Metazoa; phylum Chordata; class Mammalia; order Rodentia; family Dipodidae; genus Dipus; species Dipus sagitta. The sequence continues at coordinate 191,017,844 of CM070771.1, forward strand.
GCACTGAGGAGGGTGCTTGCCACACAGCCAGTGCTCACTAAGTACTTTGTAGTGAATGAATGAATGGGTATACCACAAAAACCATGGTCATTTGTCGGTAGGACCTGATGAGACCCTGTCACTGCACACAACCAATTTTGGCAGTTCCCCGCAGCTCTCAATCTCCCAGAATGCTTTGCGTGACCTCTACTGTCAACCGTAAAAAGAACCACGAGATGTCACAGAGCCTGTCTGTGGGTGACTAGAACAGCTTTCTGGTACCGATGGCTCCCTCGTCTCTGCAGGCCTTTTCCCGGGTGGCCCCTCGCCATGGCACGCCCACCCTTTCCTTTCCTTGGTTCCCTGCAGAACTTCCTCCTTCCCCACAGGGGTTTAGAATCTGTCCTGTGCAGGTGCCCTGCCAGTCTGTGAATACTGAAAGAAAAATCAAACAAGTGGGGGGGAGGGGTCGTGGCAGTGTGGCAAGACCTGTGAAAATGCTGGGAGGACAGAGCTGAGCTCCACAGACCCAGGGCTGGAAGAAGCGTCTACAATCAAGTCCCAGCGGAAGAGCCATTTCTTACCTCCCTTCTTCATCCTCTCGGACAAGTGTGCACACCACATCGTGCCCATGACTGGAGCTGAGCTCCTGTCGTCCTCTGAAGCCACTGTCCTTACGAACTTTACCCGTCCAGAAATTATTCTACTCACTTGAAGATGCCCAGGCGTGGTACGTGGTGGATGCGGGATTGGTGTCAAGTGAATAAATTAGGGAATGAGTGAATGAGCAAGGGAAACAAGGCCATCTGTGCTCCGAAGCGCAGAGGCTCTGCTTGCCTTTGCCCATCTCCGGTTTTGCTCATTTCAAGATGCAGAATCTTCCCTCCAACCGGCAGGGCATATGATGATAGTGTCATTGGTATGTGATGTAAGCCCAAGATTCCCCTGTGTTGCCTGGGAATCCAATCTTTTCTAAAAAATTTATTTATTTATGTATGTATGAGAGAGAGAGGGGTAGATAGATAGAGACAGAATGGGTGCGCCAGGGCCTCTAGCCACAGCAAACGAACTCCAGAGTACATGTGCCACGTTGTGCATCTGGTTTTATCTGAGTACTGGGAACTTGAACCCCCAGTCCTTAGGCTGTGCAGGCAAGCGCCCTAACCACTGAGCAATCTCTTCAGCCCAAGGCTCTAACCATAGTGGGAAAGTTTTAGAAACTCTTTGAATGACAGCTCTACTTAGAATTCAGGTGAGGTTGAGCTGTGAGTGCAGCTTGGGAAGATGGGCAGGGGCAACCCAGTCTTCTGTCTGTTCTGGTTGCCAGGGGCAGTAAAGCCCTTCTTGAACGCTTTCTCAGCGGCAGCCGTGTGACGGCAAAACTCAGAGGCCAGTGCCGGGTGCTTCCCCATGAGCCTCGTCCACAAGAGCCATTACCACTTGGAATGAAGATCTTGGAGTCAAGGGAGGCAACACTGTGCCCGCACGATGAAAGACACGTGGATTTCTCCCCTATGCAGCCTCATCCCAGACCTGCTCGAGCCTCCTCTGTCAATTATAATCATAGAGCTATAAACTGCTATGTTTTTCTCCCTGGGATGTGGGGGGTGGTTAGAGCTTCTGTCCCTGCCATAGTGGAGCAGAGTGTCGGGGCTATGTGCCTTTGACCATGAGGACAGCAGTCCAGACAGATCTGTGGACATGCAGAGAAATAGAGGGCCCCTATTCTTTTTCTTCATTGCTATCTTTCTGTGTGTGTGGCGGGGGGGTGTATGCATGCATGTGTTTGGTATGTGTGGACATGCAAAGAAATAGAAGGCCCCTATTAGTGCCTTTAATCTCAGCTCTTGGGAGGCAGAGGTAGGAGGATTGCTGTGAGTTTGAGGCCACACTGAGACTCCATAGTGAATTCCAGGTCAGCCTGGGCTAGAGTGAGACCCTACCTCGAAAACCAAAACAACAACAACAAAAAAAGAAGGCCCCTATTCTTTTTCTTCATTGCTATCTTCCTATGATCTTTCTACGTGTGTGGGTGTGTGGGGGGGTGTACGCATGCATGCGTGTGGTATGTGTGACATGGTGAGTGTAGTATGGTGTGTATGCAGTACATGTATGTGTATGTGTAGATGGATGCCTGTTCCCCAAGCATGCCTGAGGAGACCAGAGGAGACTGAACGGGTCTTCCTCTATTGCTCTTGCTTGAGACAAAGTCTCTCACTGAACCCAGAGCTGTGGTTTTGCTGTTTTGGTTTTGGTTTTGGTCAGGCTGGTTGACCAGCAAACCCCAGTGAGTCTCCAGTCTCTGATGCCCATAGGAATGGTGTTACAGGTATGCATGGCCCAACCCAGCTGTTGCTGTGGGTGATGGGGAGTCAAACTTGAATCAGACCCTTTTAGACTCTCATGCTTGAGGGGCAAGACTTGTTAGCCATTAAGCCAGGTCCCCGGTCCTCCTCTGTGTCTCTTGATAGCAGCCCAGCCCACACATCCCACGGTGGTCAGTGTCTACAACAGATAGAGAAACACTTGCGTGCCCTCAATTGTATTTTCAGGAAGGCATTTTCATAGAATGTAAGATTTCACTCAAAGCTTAATTCTTATCTATTCCCTCTAATAAAGAGACTCGGTAGCATGGAGTGCCCCGTCACGGAAAGTACACCAGCATTGCTCTAATTTTTTTAATATTTTATTTTTATGTATTTCTTTATTTGACAAAGGGAGAGAGAGCCTCCAGACACTGCAAACGAATTCCAGATGCTTGTGCCCCTTGTGCATCTGTTTGATGTGGGTCCTGGGGAATGGAACCTGGGTCCTTTGGCTTTGCAGGCAAATGCCTTAACCACTGAGTCATCCCTCTAGCCCTTATTTTTTTTAATTAAGTAGAAACTGTATGGACACATCCTATGTTGGTAACATCCTTTCCCTCCTCCCCGCCCCCATTCCACCAAGGGCCCTCCTCAATAGGATTGCTGGCATTCACCATGAGGTTGTGGGTTATGAGTTGTGAGAGCAGCAGTCGCTAGGTTAGTACCTAGGATTAGGACCCTGGCACATAGTCCATATCGGACTGATTTGTGATCCCGAGCAAGTGACTTGTTCTCTGAATTTTGATTTTCTCATGTGTAAAGTGAAGGCTTTCGGCTTCTGATATGCCTTACACAGTTCATAGAAATAGCCTCTGCGACCAAGGGACAGCTCCGGCAACACAGACAAAAGAGCCAGCTTCCCTTCTTTTTAAAAAAATTTATTTTGCTGGGTGTGGTGGCGCACACCTTTAATCCTAGCACTCGCACTCGGGAGGCAGAGGGAGGAGGATCGCCATGAGTTCGAGGCCACCCTGAGACTACATAGTGAATTCCAGGTCAGCCTGAGCTAGAGTGAGACCCTACCTTGAAAAACCAAAAAATAAAAATTAAAAAAAAAATTTATTTTTATTTATTTATTTGACAGAAAGAAAGAGAGAATGGATGTACCAGGGCCTCTAGCCACTGCAAACAAACTCCAAATGTGTGCACCACCTTGTGCATCTGGCTCATGTGGGTCCTGGGGAATTGAACCTGGGTCCTTTGGCTTTGCAGGCAAATGCCTTAACCGCTAAGCCATCCCTCCAGCCCAAGCTTCCCTTCTTGAGCGGCTCAGCCATGTAGAGACACAGCATTCCAACCCCATAATCCTTTGTTTTGATGATTTTCCATCAGCAACAGGGTTCTCTTTTGAAAACTTCAGCTGGTATTCCTTGATCAAACAATAAGGGAAGAGAATGGGAATGCACTGGTCATGAGTTGAAAACATGAAAGTGAATTGTATACCTTTCCTAAGCAACCTCACATTTAACCACCTTGCTGGATTATAAAGAATTCCTATTTATCTTCATTTTCCCATAACGAGGGTGGGTGAAAAAGCATAAGAAACTTTCACAAAGCTCAACAACTAGAAAGTTGCGGGTTCAACACCAAGATTGGACATCAGACTCAAATCCTTGGCTGAAGCCTGTAAGAGATGGTCTGTGAAAAGGGAGGTTAGGGTCTTGGAAACTGACAGTGAAATGGGACACTGACTGGCCCTCGAAGGTGCACGTACCTCCTAAGCACTAGCTGAATTGCTGAGCAGTCGGAGTTGCGTGAATAGTAGACCAGATGAGGGTGGGGCTGTGGAAACTGTTGCTAAACGTTGTTGACTCCCAAAGCCTCTGCTTGGACTTAGGTCATTTGAGATCCAGGCCACTTTCCCAAAGGAGTCACTGCTCTCCGTCCTGATCTATGACCATGACATGATTGGGACAGATGACCTCATTGGAGAGACCAAGATTGACCTGGAGAATCGCTTTTACAGCAAACACCGAGCCATCTGTGGCTTGCAAAGCCAGTATGAAATGTAAGTGCTTGCTCTGGCGGAGACACGGGCTCTGGATGCTGCATCCATCTGTCCGTCTCTGAGACAGCAGGCCAGGGTCTGCTTTGATAGCACAAATGGCTCCTGTCAGCAGGACTGGTTTGGAGAAACAGCACCATGCTCTTGAGGGACAGCCTTGATTTGAAAACCCAAGGCAGGCACTTTAAGAGTCAAGAGCCAAACTGTGATGTGCTTACTTCATCAGCTGTACCCGGTGGTCAGGGTTTCCTGGGGAGGAATGATGGTAGATGGAGAATGGATAATATGATGCAAACGTCAGTACCTCAGCATTCTATAACTAAGGCTCGCGAGTGGGTAGGATCTTTTGCCCTTAGGGCGTCACGTGGCACCTCTCATCTTGAACTCACTGAGGGCTTTCTGACCCTCATTTTACAAGTGAAGGGACAATGGCTCCAACTCTCATTCTTTTTTTTTTAATTTTTTTGTTCATTTTTTATTTATTTGAGAGCAGCAGACAAAGTGAGAAAGGCAGGTAGAGAGAGAGAACGGGCACGCCAGGGCCTCCAGCCCCTGCAAACGAACTTCAGACACGTGCGCCCCCTTGTGCATCTGGCTAACGGGGGTTCAGGGGAATGGAGCCTCAAACTGGGGTCCTTAGGCTTCAGAGGCAAGCGCTTAACTGCTAAGCCATCTCTCTATCCCATCATTCTTTTAAAGATGTAGAATTCTACTTATTTATTTATTTTTAGTTTTAGAATTCCATTTAATTTTAATCATTTGTATTTATTGATTTCAGAGAGCAAATGAAGCAGAGGGAGAGAGAGAGAGAGAAAGAGAGAATAGGCATGTCAGGGCCTCCAGCTGCTGCAAATAAACTCCAGACGTATGTGCTACTTTGTGTAGATGGCTTATGTGGGTACTGGGGAATTGAATCTGGATGCTTTGGCTTTGTAGGCAAGTGCCTTAACTGCTAAGCGATCTCTCCAGCCCAAATTCTACTTAATTTTAAAATATAGACTACAGGTTTTATTTTTAATGCATTTTGACCTGGAATTCTCTATGTACTCTCAGGGTGGCCTCGAACTCACGGTGATCCACCTACCTCTGCCTCCCAAGTGCTGGGATTAAAGGCGTGCGCCACCACGCCTGGCTCTTAATGCTATTTTTATTTTTGTTTGAAGTCTTGCAAATTTTAGCTAGAAAGATACAGACATTCATTAGAGTTCCATTGTATATTCTAAAAATGTTTTCCTCAGTACAATATAATATGTATTCACTATAGAAGATTTATGCAAAAATTCAAATTATCCTTCTTTTTGAAATATTTTATTATTTATTTATTTGCAGAGAAAAAGAGAGAGAGAGAGAGAGAGAGAATGGGCATGCCAGGGCCTCCAGCCACTGCAAATGAACTCTAGACACATGCACCACCTTGTGCATCTGGCTAACATGGGTCCTGGGGAATCAAACCTGGGTCCTTTGGCTTTGCAGGCAAACCTCTTAACCACTAAGCCATTCCTCCAGCCCCAGTTTATCCTTCTTAGAAGTCATTTACTTAAACAATTATATTTCCTTTTCATATTTTTTTCTATGCTGTTTTCATCCAAAGTTAGATTTACACTATCCACACCATTAGTAATCTGGTTGGTGTACTTACCCTATATCTTAAATATTTTATGGTACATATTTAATATTGCTATCATCATTACTTTCATAGCTCTAAAGTATTCCATCATATGAATGTGTTGTACAGTGACAGAGCCAACCTGCCTTCCTGAATTATTGGACATTTATGATTATTTCTCTATTCTATTATAAATATCACTGCCATGATCATTCTCCCATAACAGCCATTGCACAGCTTTCTGATAACTTTTCTTTAAAATATTTTATTTTTATTTATTTATTTGAAAGAGGGAAAGAGGTAGAGTGAATGATAGAGAGAGCAAGAGAGAATGAGGGAATGGGCACCACAGGGCTTCCAGCCACTTCAAACGAACTCCAGACGCATGCGCCACCTTGTGCATGTGGCTTTCATGGGTACTGGGGAATCGAACTGAGGTCCTTTGGCTTTGCAGGTAAGTGCCTTAACTGCTAAACCATCTCTCCAGCCCCTCTGATAACTTTTCTGATAAGTCATTTGGTATCTATCCATCCATGTGGATGGCTCCATTAAAAGGAACATGCGGGCTGGAGAGATGGCTTAGCGGTTAAACGCTTGCCTGTGAAGCCTAAGGACCCCGTTCTAGGCTCAATTTCCCCGGGACCCACGTTAGCCAGATGCACAAGGGGGTGCATGCGTCTGGAGTTCGTTTGCAGTGGCTGGAGGCCCTGGCACACCCATTCTCTCTCTGTGTCTCTCTTTCTCTCTCTCTCTCTCTCTCTCTCTCTCTCTCTCTGCCTTTCTCTCTTTGTCGCTCTCAAATAAATAAAAATAAAAAAATTTTAAAAGGAACATGCACACATGTGGGCACATACACTAACACACACACACACAATTAGCCAACTGGCCTTTCATAAGAGGATTTATAACAATTCCTACTCTCAGTAACTCATCTCCTTCGTGGCTTGGTTTTTGAGCATTCACTCCTTGGACCTGCTCTTCCCTGAGTCTAGACAGCCAGGGAAGCTTGGGAACTCTGATAAGGCAGATTAAATTCTGAGGAACTCTATGTCCCAATGAACAGAGAATCCAAGCTCTTCTTGGTTCTCAAAGAGCATTTCATTACAAATTAGACAAACAGCTATTGCTTAAGGGATGGAAGGGCTATGGAGACTAGGAACTTGCCACCAGGAAAATCATTGACGAGAGCAGCAGCACACCAAGACGTGTGTCTATAAGATGATGTTTGCTGGGGGAGAGAAAGGATGGAAGGAGCAGAGAAACTGCAAAGATGTGGTGGGTTTTCTTCTTGAGGTAGCAGCCACGTGCCTTTTCTGCTGCTCAGACATAGCAAAAATTAAACAAGAACTAAACTTGCCAGGAAACCCATAGCAACAGAGAGCAGACTGCTGCTGTCAATGGCTCCGGAGAGCAGAAATGAGAAGGAGCTACATTTTGGTAGAGGGCTGTATTTGGAGGCTATGAGTGTCTGTTGTCACTTGATAGAGCTAGTGATTACACATCACGATGAATGTAGTAAATGTCACTGAACTGGTCAACTTAAAAACGGTGAAGTTTTCCATAGTTCACTTGAATTATTTTTCAAGAAAGGCACATCACTTAGAAATAAAACTTCCTGGGGCAGGAGGGATGGCTTAGGGGTTAAGGTGTTTGCCTGCAAAGCCAAAGGATCCCAGTTCAATTCTCCAGGACCCATGTAAGCCAGATGCACAAGGGGGCGCATGCATCTGGAGTTTGTTTACAGTGGCTGGAGGCCCTGGAGTGCCCATTTTCTCTCTCTCTCTCTAAATAAATAAATAAAATATTTTTTAAAAATAAAACTTCCTGGCTGGAGAAATGGCTTAGTGGTTAAAGGCGCTTGCCTGCAAAGCCAAAGGACCTCGGTTCAATTCCCCAGGACCCTTGTAAGGCAGATGAACAAGGTGGTGCATGCATCTGGAGTTCATTTGCAGTGGCTGGAGGCTCTGGTGCACCCATTCTCTTTCTCTTTCTCTCGCTCTTGAATAAATAAAATAAAATAAAATAAATAATAAAAAAAACTTCCTACAAAGAATGTTTACGTCAGGCTACTTGCAAGCCTTGTCTTAGATGCAAGCTGTGCATATGCAAAGGCGTTTGACCAGAAAGAACAGAAAACACAACAAAGCAGAAATATAGTAGCCCAAGCATTTAAGAGGGAGAGTGAGTCTTAAGGAAACGGCACAAGTCACACTTTGACCTTTTAAAGGGATCTCTTTTAAAGGGATCTTCTCCCAGGGGGCAGCGAGGCCTCACCCCATATTCCTTTCTCCTCCTCCTCTCAGAGAGGGCTACAACGCCTGGAGGGACACGTCCAAACCCACAGAAATTCTCACCAAGCTCTGCAAGGACAGCAAGCTGGACGGACCATACTTTCGCCCTGGGAAGATACAGATAGGAAACAAGGTCTTTTCTGGCAAAACTGTCTTCACTGAAGAGGAGACCGGTAATTGAAAGTGCTCTGCTGATGCGGCTCTCCTCTTGATAAGCCTGGCTCCAGGGGTGGGCGCTTGTGAGGCTTTGATTCACGTGTCGCCCATAAGCTTAGGTGCTCTGAATGCTGGTCTCCCCAGCTGATGGCAATTGGGAATTAACGCCTCCTGGAGGCGGTGTATTGTTGGGGGCAGGCTTATGGGTGTTATAGCCAGTGTCCCCTTGCCAGTGTTTGGCACACTCTCCTGTTGCTATTGCCCACCTTATATTGGCCAGGGGGTGATGTCTACCCTCTGCTCATGCCATAGCTTTCCCTGCCATCGTGGGGCTTCCCTTTGAGCTTGTAAGCCAAAATAAACCCCTTTTCCCCACAAGCTACTCTTGGTTAGGTGATTTCTGCCAGCAATGCGAACCTGACTGCAACAGTGCTGTTAGTCTCATTTCAAAAAAGACGCATGGTCACAGTAGTAAATATGGGACCTCAAGTAGGCTGATGATCAGCACTCACCACTGTAAGATTCAGTCAGCTGTGTTGTGTGCTGGTGTATTTCCTTGCAGTTTCGGTGTATGTTACATTTTTAAAGAACTGTAAATATGCCACATATAATTTGTATCTCACTCTTTCTATTTCTAATAGATTATGATAGCTTGATCTTTTGAAATGATCTTGGACCACACTGCACCTATGGCTGTGCCATTTAATTACATTCTGTTCAATTTTTATTGTGACAAAAAGCACAACAAACTTCCTTGTTTCACTTTTTTTTTTTACAGTTTTTATATTTTTGCAGTGGATAGTATAGAAATAGTATTGCATTAGAAGGCAAGTAATAGCTTTAAATGAATATTATATGATGTAAGTAACTAGGCACAACCCTTTATCCCATAAATGTTTGCCAATAACTACCATGTGAGGACCATAGGATATGCCAAGAAGATCACAGCGAACTTTCTGTAAATTGAGTATGAGAAGAAAAAAAAAAGAGTCACCTCTAGTTTAATGATATGGAATAATTATGGCATGATCACGTCTGTGGGCTCCAGAGTTTCCCTGTAAAGGCTCTACACTTTTAATACAAAAAGTCCAATTAAGGACCTGGTAGAAGATGTTGTTTGGACACCATAATGACTCCCACCACTTTGATCGCAAGAGTTCTTTGTTTTTTATTGTCATTTTGTTCCTAAGAACATATTGAAGTTTTTTTTTTTTTGCAGATAGAATTGTTGATATTTAGGCAATTTTTATTAATTATTATAAATAATACAATTATAAAATTATAAATTTATTAATACCATGTTGAGGAATTTCTGTTGAAAAAATACTTTGTCACAATATGCTCTTAGGTTAATTTAATTCTTTGATCAATAGTTGACATTTGGCGACTAAACAATTACCTTTTTTTTTGCCCGAAGTCTGAAATTATGTTCATAAGGCCAGTCCCCAGTTGAGTAAGCTTAATGACAAAGACTTTTGTTCCCTGACTACTTTCACTGGTTGTAATTATTGCCACTGGGAAGTTGCTTCGTTGGCTCCTTTTTATAAAGCCAAGTTTATTTTTCTTATATCAAATGTTTTCCATTATAAACTTTATCAAGACGTTTTTATTCTTTCAACAATTTTCCCTTGCTTTGCAAGCATTCTTTCCACCAGCTCGTTGTGGTTCTGTTTTGTTTTTAAATTATAAATCACTTCCTGTGGCCAGGTTTTTGCACTAAGGAGATCCCAGTCAATGGGAAGTTAAAAGACAGTCATAGACATATATTGTTCCCATGTTACCACCTCGTGGGGGGATGCCCTGATTTCGGGGACTACTCACCATGACGTTAGCAAAGGCTTGCCTTCTCTGCAGCAACCCCCTCTAGTGCTTAGACTCCATTTTCTGATTTGTGGGCTCTGCAGGAATCTGATTCTCAGTGTAAATAGAGTCCCCACTCTAGGGGAGGACTGCTCTCTTAGTCTTTTTCTTGTCAGTAACCCATGTCATGTCCTTGTCTCTCAATACTCATTCTCTTTCTATTTTACTACCATGCTGCCTCCAACTTCTTCCATTTTCTTTCTTCTCCCCTGTTTTTTTGGGGGGAAGGGGTTCTTTTGATGTGGGGTCTTTTTCTAGCCCAGGTTGACTTGCTGGGAATTCACTCAGGGTGGCCTCGAACTCATGGTGATCCTCCTACCTCTGCCTCCCGAGTGCTGGGATTAAAGGTGTGTGCCACCATGCCCTTTTAATGAACCTTTAAGTGAAGTGCTTCAAAGGCATCTGCCAGCTCTCGCTGCCTCCTTGCAGGAACATCACCTAACAAGACTCTCTTTGTCCTTCTTCCCTACAGAGGAGACAGTGGAGTCTCATGAGCACTTGGCCCTCAAGGTTTTACACTCTTGGGAAGACATCCCTGGGGTCGGATGCAGACTGGTTCCTGAACATATAGAAACACGGCCACTGTACCACAAGGATAAGCCAGGAATGGAACAGGTAGTGGACAAGATCGGTCTGTCCCCAGAGAATGTGACCTTGTTCCTAGAAGCTAATTTTGTGTGCCTCATTGTGATGGTTTTCATCTGAGAACAATTTTGACCTTCTGTCCAGTGGTAAATTAAGCATCCTACAATGCATGGGTCAACACCTCCTCTCCCCAAACAAAGAATGACCCAGCTCACATGTCAGTAACATGGTAGTGGAGAAACTCTGCTCTGGAGTGTGTTGGACTTTGTAATTTTCCCTTGCTTTAATTGAAGCCACCAGACTCTTTTGGAAGAACACTAGCATTTGCAAAACATCCCAGCCTGACGTATTATGCTCAAGAATTAATGAGGTCACAACAAGTGTTGAGTACATTATCTCTGTGTCTGCCACATAGTAGAGGCTCAAAAAGGGTCTGTCTGCCTTTCTCTGGTTTTCACTCATGCATCAATTAATTCCTAATAAAAATTCAAATTCTACTGGGCATGGGGACTTTTGCCTACAGTCTCACCACTTGGGAGGCAGAGGTGTGAATTTAAGATCATCCCTAACTACATAGGGAGTTCAAGACCACCCTGGCCTTCGTGAGACCCTATCTCTAAAATCAAATTAAAGAAAGAACGGTTCACTCTGTTAACAAGGGTGCCATGTGTATATAAAGCAACCAAGTCATAGCTAACACCCATTTCTAGGACAAGGATCTTTTTTTAACAAATGTGGTTTTTTTTTTTTTTTGGTTTTTAAAAATATTTTATTTATTTATTTGAAAGAGACAGAGAGAGAGAGAGAGAGAGAGAATGAGTGTGTCAGGCCCTCCAGCCACTGCAAACAAACTCCAGACGCATGTGCCACGTTGTACATCTGGCTTACGTGGGCACTGGAGAATTGAACCTGGGTCCTTAGGCTTCGCAGGCAAATGCCTTAATTGCTAAGCCATCTCTCCAGCCCGAAACTTCAATTGTCGTGTACCCGCTCTCTCCCAAAACTAAAGGAGGCTTTCTTTCCTCAACAAGGGCCGCCTGCAGATGTGGGTGGACATGTTTCCCAAGGATCTGCCTCAGCCTGGACCTCCTGTTGACATTTCACCGAGGAGACCCAGAGGGTAAGTGTGCCTCGCCTCACCTTTCACGTTGAAGGAAACCACCACAGCAGCAGACTAAGAGAAACGATTGTCACCAGGCATGGTGGTACAAGCCTTTAATCCCAGCACTTGGGAAGCTGAGGTAGGAGGATCACTGTGAGTTCTAAGCCAGTCTGAGACTAATTCCAGGTCAGCCTGGGCTAGACCAAAAAAAAAAGGACTGTGGCTGAGGTAGGATCTGATAGGAGAGCTAATAATGGTCTCTCACCCTCCATCTGGCTGGTAACAGCAGTGGGTGGGTAGTGACAGTGGTGGTGACTGAAGTTGTGGCTTCTGAGAATCAGGATCGTCACCTGCAAATGCTGGTCAATGGAAGGGGATGCTGAGTCACTCGTGCCTCGGTGAGGCTGAGATCTTCAGCCGGCCTATTTGGTTCTCACAGAACCATGGCCTTGAGTGCTGATGCTTGGGAACCCAGCAGACATGAAGAAGCTTACGGACCGAAAGCAACACATGTTGACTCTGTTTCCAAGGTCATTCACCCGCTGCTGCTCTCCTTCACCCCAGGTATGAACTGAGGGTGACTATCTGGAACACTGAAGATGTCATTTTAGAAGATGAGAATATCTTCACGGGTCAAAAATCGAGTGATATTTATGTCAAAGGGTAAGGGCATCCATAGACTCCATCCCTCCTCCCTTCCCTACCTCCCCTCTTTGATGTCTAACCACTCTATACCTTCTGGAAGTTTCCTCCTCACATCCCATGGAAGGATTCTCTCTTGCTTTGTTAGGGTAGGCCTCTTAGTGTCAAATATGGTCACATTTGTTCATCTTGCTAAGGAGTATTCCTTTTTAAAATTGTTTCTATTTATTTATTTAAGAGAGAGAGAGAGAAAGAAGTAAATATATAGAGAGAATGGGTATGCCAGGGCCTCTAGCCATTACAAACAAATACCAGACACATGTGCCACCTCATGTATCTGGCATACATGGGCACTGGGGAATCAAACCTGGGTCCTTAGGCTTCACAGCCTTAAGTGGTAAGCCATCTCTCTAGCCCTAAGAATTGTCACTTTATGAAAATGTTTTGGATCTGTAAATATTATATAAGAATCAGTTCAATGTTGGATAACTGAGTTTTTAAGTGACATTCAAAATATAACTTCCTTTAAATTGAACAAAAGTAAAGTCATATGGTTGCCATGAATGAAAGATGTTTACCTGCTAACTTTAGCAGATTATAAGGGTAATGTAAAAGCTGACATTTAGGCCTTCTCATTTGCTAGTGCTACTGATAAAAAGGGACACCAGGGGCTGGAGACATGGCTCAGCAGTTAAGGCACTGGCTTCATAGCCTAACGATTCCTCAGGACCTACGTAAAGCCAGATGCACAGTGGTACATGTTTATGGAGTTCATTTGTAGTGGCTAGAGGCCCTGGTGCACCCATTCTCTCTCTCTCTCTCCTTACAAATAAATATTAAATATGAAAAATAAAAATAAAAAAAGAGATGCCCACCTAGGTAGGGGGCTCCAATGAATGAAGCAGTCACTCTGTTTCCTCTTAGCCCCTAGTCGAGGACAGTGATAAGGATGCAGAGAGTCAAAAAAAATCTTGATCTGAATCTGTGCTTTGGCCAAAACGCCGCACTGCAGCCTCACGCCGAGAGCTCTTTGCTTCTCCCAAGCAAGAAGCACCCTGCGTTCTGAATGCATGGTGCATATACACTTGGCAGTCAAAGCCTGTTCAGTGGTTCAAGGTTCTCTCTCTCTCTTTTTTTTTTTTTTTCTGTCTGAGAAGCTAAGGATGAGTGATGACAAAGGCGGAGCAATAGAAGCAGCCAAAATCATATTGTAAGAATGGAATTAAGATCCTCTGAAATTGCTTTCTGACCACCAGTTCAGGGAAAGATGGATTTGTTCTGTAAAAGGATATTTTATCACGGCCCAAAATATGGAAGGGCTGTGGAAGAGGGCAGGCTGTGCCTCACAGAACCCTGATGTATTGGTTACTTGTTCTCGCTATTATGAGCTTAAGCAAGGAAGGGGTTCTTTTGGCTCCCGGTTTAAGGGCACAGTCATATGAGGAAGTCGTGGTGGCAGCAGAGTGAGCAGCTGGTCACATGGGGTTTTCAGTCAGGAAGTGAAGACAAATGAATTCTGGGGCTCAGTTCACCTTCTCCATTTTATTCGGTCTAGAACCCCAGCCCATAGGATGGTCCCATCCACATTCAGAGTGGGCCTTCCCTCCTCAACCCAATCTAGAAGCTCCTTCACAGCCCAGAGATTTGTTTCCATGATGATTCTAAATCCTATCAAGGTGACATCAATGTGAACTGTCATACCTGGCCATTAAGATGTATGGAAAGAGGGCTGGAGGGATGGCTTAGCAGCTAAGACACTTACCTGCAAGGCCAAAGGACCTAGTTTTGATCCCCCAGTACCCATGTAAAGCCAGATGCACAAGAGAATGCATGCATCTGGAGTTTGTTTGCCATGGCTAGAGGCCCTGGTGCACCTATTCTGTCTCTCTGCCTCTCTCTCAAATAAATAAGTAAAATAAATTAAAAAAAAAAAAAAGGATGGCCAGGCGTGGTGGCGCACGCCTTTAATCCCAGCACTTGGGAGGGAGAGGTAGGAGGATCACCGTGAGTTCAAGGCCACCCTGAGACTACATAGTGAATTCCAGGTCAGCCTGAGCTAGAGTGAGACCCTACCTTAAAAAATAAATAAATAAATAAATAAATAAATAAATAAATAAATAAATGGATGCATGACGAGATGGTTATATCATTCTATTTCCTCTCTTCCTCATTCAACCCCGTCTGTCTTCCTTCCCAGCGCTGTACCAAGAAAGATCACAGTGAGGCTCCATATTGCTAATTCTGACAATCCTGCTGGAGTTTTCTTCTTCCAATTAGTTTTTCTCTGATTTCCTCCTAAGCACTTCCAGACACAGCTGCCCTCTCCTTCTCCTGGTCGCTTCTCAGGGATTCAGAACCTCATGTCCCTCCACCTAGCAAGTAACTAGCCAGAGGCATTGGCCTGGGCTCCTCTTACTGTTTCATCTCCTGCCACTTTTCATATCTGTTTAGCTAAAGAATTGGGTCTGTACCCCAAGGTGATGCCATTCTTCTGTGAAAAGAAGGGTCTTCCCCTCCTCTGCCCTGGGGCTGTTCGGTGAGGAAGTGATAGAATCAGGATTGGAACCAAGTGGCTGTCCGCAACAGCCCACCTACCCCATCCCCATCCCATGCTGACCCAGGCCTGCTGAACCATCACAACCCAGAACCAGAGACAAGGAGCCCCACAGAATACAACCCCAAAGCCCAGATAAAACCAGATAATGCAGGCCTGGCAGCAGATATGAGCACCCAATTTTAGAGGCATCAACGTAATCTTGTTCAAACAGAGGAGACCTGGTGTGAGAAAGGTCTCCCAGGGTGCAAGGGGTTCTAATGACACTTTCACTTTCCTATTTCCTGCAATTTCCATCTTGATTCCACGGGACTTCAGCTCCAGCAAAACAAGTGAAAACATCACCCAACCTGCCTTAGAATGCGTCTGCTTTCTGTTCCAGCCTCCTTCAGCCTTATTTTTTCTCTGTCTCAAACTAAAATGGAAATTTCCCCCTGAACCTAAATCAGGCTCCCTGAAGCTCCTTAGGTCACCTTGATTATACTGATGCCTGAATAACTGACTGCATGTTTGAATTGTCTTCATCCTTACGCAGTTGGATCAAGGGGTTAGAAGACGACAAACAGGAGACAGACGTGCATTACAACTCCCTGACTGGAGAAGGGAACTTCAACTGGCGCTTCCTGTTTCCGTTCCAGTATCTGCCTGCTGAGAAGCAGATGGTCATCACCAAGAGAGAAAACATCTTTTCCCTAGAGAAGATGGAGTGCAAGACCCCAGCGGTGCTGGTGCTCCAGGTTTGGGATTTTGAAAGATTGTCCTCGGATGATTTCCTGGGTAAGCCAGTGGCTTCCTCAAGCACCTGTTACTATCGGGAATGTTGTCCTAGCTTTTGGAGGGCTGAGTCTGATTTTGGTACAAGGATAATAATTTCAGTACTATTGATGACTAGAGAAAAATCAGAAATACTCCAAGCAGCCATTATTAAGAAATTGGCTTGCTGGGCGTGGTGGTGCACACCTTTAATCCCAGCACTCGGGAGGCAGAGGTAGGAGGATTGCCATGAGTTCGAGGCCACTCTGAGACTCCATAGTGAATTCCAGGTCAGCCTGGGCTAGAGTGAGACCCTACCTCAAAAAAACTAAACAAAAAGAAGAAGAAGAAGAGGAGGAGGAGGAGGAGGAGGAGGAAATTGGTGAAATAAATTGAAGTATTCTATCTGGTGGGCCTCTACACATTCAAATAGACAAGCTGATCTTTGCTGTATCCTATCACTAACAAGCAGTTCAGTTTTGAGCTCATGGATGATCCAATGTGGCAATACAACTAAGAACAAACCTTGCTCATGATAGCCCTGCAGCCATGAAAATACTGGAAAAGGGCTGGAGAGATTGCCTAGTGGTTAAGGCACTTGCCTGTGAAGCCTAAGGACCAAGGTTCAATTCCCTGGTACCTACATAAGCCAAATGCTCATGGTGGTACATGCATCTGGAGTTTGTTTGCAGTGGCTGAAGGCCCTGGTATTCCCATTCTTTCTCTCTCTCACACACACAACTAAATAAATAAAAATATTTTTAAAAATACTGGAATATTCAATTGGAAAGTTGAACAGGATGCATGAAGTAAAAAGAATGTGGGGGAAAAACTCATTTCTTTAAAATATTAGTGGAGGGGCTGGAGGGATGGCTTAGCAGTTAAGGCATTTGCCTGCAAAGCCAAAAGACACTGGTTCAATTCCCCAGGACCCACATTAGCCAGATACACAAGGGGGCACACACATCTGAAGTTTGTTTGCTGTGGCTGGAGGCTCTGGTGCACCCATTCTCTCTTTCTCTCTCCCTCTTTCTCTGTCAAATAAATAAATATTTTTTAAACAATTAATGGAGGAAGAAAGGGAGGGTAAAAAAAGGAAGGAGAGAGGAAGGGAGAGGGAGAGAGTAGGTGCTAGGCATCATTACTTAGAGTTGTGGCCAATGGCTGGAGGACTGGACTAAGGAAGTACTTATGTTCTGCTCTGAAGTTTCCACCCTTAACAAATATTACTTCATAATAGGGAAACATTGCTAGAGTGAGACACAGAATTCAATCATGGTAGTATCTTTTGAAATTTTTAATATTTTTGTTGTTTATTTGAGAGAGAGCGATAAAGAGGCAGAGAGAGAGATAGAGAGAGAGAGAATGGGCATGCCAGGGTCTCTAGCCACTGCAAATGAACTCCAGACACAAGCGCCACCTTGTGCATCTGGTTTTCTGTGGGTACTGGGGAACGGAACCTTTGTCCATAGGCTTTGCAAGCAAGCACCTTAATGGCTAAGCCATCTCTCTAGCCCTCATGACAATATCTTTTTTATTTATTTATTTATTTATTTTTATCAAGAGAGAGAAAGAATTGCCGCACCAGGGCCTCAGCCACTGCAATGGAATGCCAGATGCTTGTGCCACCTAGTGGGCATGTGCGACTTTGCACTTGCCTCACCTTTGTGCGTCTGCTTACGTGGGATCTGGAGAGAGGTCAAAGATGCATCCTTAGGCTTACCTGCTAAGCCATCGCTCCAGCCAGGCAATATCTTACTCTGAAGAGACATCATAGAGAGCTCACTTAGGTTCATGCTATGCTGGAGAGCAGATGCCAAGGCAGAAGGGGCAAGTCCTTCTAGTTGACCTTTGACCTGGAAGAGCTTGCTGATTCCAAGAGGAAGGTGCAGTGGGGTGGGGAAGGGGTCTTATAGGGGAGATCAGGGCTGAAGCATGAATAAGCTGAGGCCCGCCATCCGGACCTGGGGAGCTGCACTTGGAGCAGAGAAGGCTCTCAGGAGCGATGGCACCCAAACCCGGGACTTGAAAGTTGTGTGCCTCCCACTCTGGTGTTAGTTCTTTGACTGCACGACACCCCTTTATGTCTATGTACATATCTACATATCATTTACAGCTTTACATACCTACACGTCTCGGTGCCACGTAATAGTACTCACGGCATGACGTGTGAGTGAGTGGGTAAGTCCGCGGTGATCAGAACGCCCTCCATCTCTTTGCAGGCTCCCTGGAAATGAACCTCAACAGCTTTCCTCGGGCAGCCAAGTCTGCCAAAGCCTGCGATCTCTCCAAGTTTGAAAACGCAAGCGAGGAGAACAAGATCTCCATCTTCCAGCAAAAGCGCGTGCGTGGCTGGTGGCCTTTCGCTAAGAGCAAAGAGCTCACAGTAAGTGACGGCCGTAGGAGGAGGGAGAGGTGGGGAGGGCAGTCTAGGGACACTGTGCTCCGTAGTGAGTCATTTTGCAAACTTCGAGTTGAGTGCTTTGAGAGCTCTTGGCGTGAAGGTTCTTCAGAGAAGCGGGAGGTCTCAAAGCTCTGACATGCATTAATAAGCCTTCCATCTTTCAGCTTCCTGGATTAAATAACTATCTGTTGGGGTGATTTTCTATCATTTTGGCCTGAACTCATACCCCGGGCATTAGTTTTTTTTTTTTTCAACATTTTTTGAAATTATGCATGACGACCTGGCTAATGTACAATTTCAGCATTAACTGCTTTATCCTCTACCTTCAAACATGAAACTCAATTTAAAAATTGACCCAACCTTCTGAAAACTGCCTCATGAAGGTAACAGCAGGAAGAGACATTTCTGCTTTTCCCTGCATTGCCAGCCTGGTTCACGTGGGTGGCACACGTTGCCGGGATTTCTGACCTTTCACAGATATTGAGAGGAATCTTTCTTTTTCACTTTCAACCTCCTCATGGCTCCTCTGTAAGGGCGGGGGGGCGGACATCAGTGATCAGGGAAGTTGAGCAAAGGCACTGAGGCAGGTGAACAGATAAATGAGCTTTTTAATCCAGAGATGTAGGAAGTATGAGAGCTCCCCTGGTACCTCAGTACCTCACTGTGTCAATGGAAGCTGCTTGTCTGACCCCCTGGTGTTGGTAGGTGGGTTATTTCCCCTATGTCCTCAGTTTAGCCTCCTGTGGTTGATGAGATGGATGAGGGGTGAGGAGATGAGGCTGCAGTCAGGATCCTCCTTCCATGTCCCTAAAGGATTTAATAAGGTTTACCCTGCTCCAGCCTCTGGTTTGACTCTTAGGAGATAATGGATGCTCAGTCAATGTATTTCAGATGAATGAAGGAATTTAGAAATGAATTGTCACAGCCTTTACCGCCGAAATAGCTCTGAGACTCACGGAAGGGCCAAGTGTGTCAAGAGTTCAGTTGTCCTTGACAAGATCCAAGTGTAAACTCTGAGAAAGGACAGAGAAGAGGGGTCAGTTTCTCTCTGAGGAAGTTAAGGGCTCATGTAGAGCAAGCAGGACTTTGTTCAAGAACAAAGAACAAGCCGGGCGTGGTGGTGCACGCCTTTAATCCCAGCCCTTGAGAGGCAGAGGTAGGAGGAGCGCTGTGAGTTCGAGGCCACCCTGAGACTACACAGTGAATTCCAGGTCAGCCTGAGCTAGAGTGAGACCCTACCTAAAAAAAAAAAAAAAAAAAAAAAAAAAAAAAAAAAAACAGCAAAGGTATATTCTATATGAGAAAGACATTGATATATACATCGAACATAGCAAACACGATGAGTGGAGTGGTGGCTCAATGGACCCACACCAGGAAGGCCAACCACCCACTGGCCGATATGCCCAAATGTCCAACGAGGTTTGGAAACAGGAACTGCCAAGTCCAGAACTCTGGGCTCCTATCTTTGACATAACTGTGGTTTCTGTAAATTCATAATCAGCACTTGCATGTGCATGATTGTAAAGCGTTGTGATCTGTTACAGCTCCAATACATACAGTCGTCTCCTGTCACTTCATTTTGATTCTAGCTGACTTTTGGTTTGTCTGTGCCATTGATTTTTTTTTTTATTTTATCCAATAAATATTTACTGAAAGACAATTCAATGATAGGCTCTGGGAATAAACCTGAGTAATGCAGACAAGGCCTCCACTCTCATGAAGCTTCTGGTGGTGAGGTCAAAGAGGCACACGTGCTACCCAAGAGAGGAAACACTCAAAACAGGCTGGACAGGAGGTGCGATGCTGATCCAAGCATATCCAACACAGAGATTTCCACCCAGCCTGGTGGCCCGAAAGGCTTTTCTGTGGCTGTGAAACTAAGTGGAGACCTAAAGCACGAGAACTAGTGAGGATTAGGAAAAGCCATGAGGAAGAGCATCTCCCACAAAGCAAGTGCCACAGGTCACGGCTCTGATGCTTTGGAAAAACTGCATGAAAAATGAGCAGCCCTTCCATGATCCAGCGGATCACAGTGGTGGACCTGGTGGATGAGGATGCTGGAGTCCTCTTGGGGGGCGGGGTACCCCAAAGGCTTTCATTCCCTTTTCAAAGGGGAGCCACTGAACCATCTCTAGCAGGGAAGTGAGGGACTGACTCACTTAACACTCCAGTGCAGACCATGGTGGGAGACATCAAAACCAGGCAAACATGCCAGGCCTGGTGGTGCCCGCCTTTAATCCCAGCACTTGGGAGGCAGAGGTAGGAGGATCGCCATGAGTTTGAGGCCACCCTGAGACTACATAGTGAATTCCAGGCCAGCCTGGGCCAGAGTAAGAACCTACCCTGAAAAACAAACAAGCAACAACAACAAAACATAGAGTGGCAGAGAAGGGCTGGACATGGTGGTGCATACCTTTAATCCCAGCAGAGGTAGGAGAATCTCTGTGAGTTTGCGCCCAGCCTGGGACTACAGAGTGAGTTTCAGGTCAGGCTAGGTTAGAGTGAGACCCTACCTCAAAAAAAAAAAAAAAAAAAAAAAAAGAAAGAAAGAAAGAAAAAGAAAAAGAGGCCGAGATGGCTAACGAAGTAGTGAAACAGAAAGACAGAAAGACATAGTTCTTTGAGAAGGACCACTGGAAGCATCTTACAGAAAGCAAACTGTGGGCTAAGGGGATGGCTCAGTGATTAAAAATGCTTGCAGCATAAGCATGAAGGCCTGGGATCACCTGGGTTCAACTCCTAACGCCTCAGCACCCAGGGTATGGCCATGCATTTCGATAACCTCCGGCCTATGGGGCGGGCACAGATCAGAGAAGTGCTGGGGCCCGCTAACCACAAACCTCGGCAAAAACAGCGGCTCTGGGTTGATTGGGAGACTCTGTCTCAAGGCAATAGGCGTGTGAGTGAAAAGAGAAAGATACCCTACATTCTCCTCTGGCCTCCCCACACATATACAGAGGGCACATGCATTTGCACATGCACATACCCACTGCATACCACACACACACACACACATACATACAAGAGAAAATCATTATGAATCTCAAACCAAGAAGTTCTTGAGTCATAACCTTAGACATGCTCCCTTATTTAGATTTAGATGTATTCATCAAATTTAACAGCATAGAGCTTCTTGGTGACCTTTGCCAAAACAGTGTTGTGGAAATTCATGGCAGTGTTCCACATAATAGCCTGAAAGTGGAAATGGTATGAGAAGTCTGAAGTGTCTTTGAGAGTGACGGAGCCTTTGTCGGCTCTTAGATAGGCAATAACTCATGAGTTAGGGTGCTGGACACTCACAGTCACACAGAGTGTCTACTGAATTAGTGACCTCCTGGTTCCTGTCTTATAAATTTTGATAAATAAAAACCACAGACCAGAGGATAAAGTTTAGAAAGATTTTATTATACAGCTTGTAACAATAGAACTTATAGAGCTTAAAATAAGGAAAAATACAGAGCTCCTTCCTAAGAGGGGGCAGAAACAGGGTCCCTGGAAATGGAAAAGCCCCTCCTCCCCCACTCAGAGACCTAGATTGGGGTCTTTTTTGGGAGTTTACTGGATGGATGGGTGAACGGTTAATATAACCTCAATGCCAGGTGTCTAAGTACTGCCAGGTTTTCAATAAAAGAGAGTAAGCCCTTGTCATTCCTTCCCTCTTCTCAGCAAGAAAGATAAGACCAGAGGTGCCTTGTCATATCCTCCGGGGAGGTTTTAAGGGAAAAGTGAGAAGAAGAAAAATCAGGTTCAGATTCTCACTTATCAGCTCAAAGACATTTCTCCTTTCCACTTTTTTTTTGGGGGGGGGAATCCTGTTACCCCTTAACTGTCTCAGGACCCAAAAGCCCATCAGCTGATGAACAGATAAATAAATAATGATGTGTGTATACAACCAGCAATTATTGAGCCATGGAAAGAAATGAAGTTCCAGCGCCTGCTGTGTGGGTGGATCTTACAAACATTAGACCAAGGGAAAGAAGTCAGCTACAAAAAAAGTGCATGATGCCTGACTCCATCTCTGTGAGACGCTCAGAACAGACACCCCACAGACGATACATTGGTGGCTGCCAGAGGCTGCCGTGGTGCTTTGAATGTAAAATGTCCCCATAGGCTCATACGTTTGAACGCTTAGTCCCCAGCCGGTGGTGCTATTTGGGAAGGTTAGAGAGTCTTTAGGAAATGAGCCTTGCTGGAGGCGGTGTGCCACTGGCGGGCAGGCCTTGAGGTGTTACTGCTAGCTCAACATCCTGTCCTCGCCCAGCTTCCCCGTGTAGAAATGTGACACAGGCTTCCTGCTCTGGCCTGTCATAACTTCCCCTCCGTGAAGTCTACCCTCTGGGACTGTAAACTGAATTAAATCCTTTTCCTTACGCGAGCTGCTTCTGGTTAGATATTTGTTCACAGCAAGGAGAAAGTAACTGATATAGCTTGGAGGAAGAGGAAGGGGAAGGGGAGTGACTGCTAATTGACCCTAGGGTGATTCAAGCAGTGGGTTCAAGGCCAACTTAGGTGCAGAGCCTGGATTCACTGGCCATGTGAGCTCAGGCAGCCTCATCTCCCAGCCTCAGCTTCCTTACCTGCAAAAGTAGAGAAAACGGGGTTGGAGAGATGGCTTAGTAGTTAAGGAGCTTACCTGCAAATCCTAAGGACCCATGTTTGACTCTCCAGATCCCATGTAAGCCATATGCACAAAGGTGAGGCAAGCGCAAGGTCGCACATGACCACTAGGTGGCGCAGGCATCTGGTGTTCGATTGCAGTGGCTGAGGCCCTGGCGTGGCAATTCTCTCTCTCTCTCTCTCTCTCTCTCTCTCTCTCTGTCTGTCTGTCTGCTCTGTCTCTTTCTCTCTAATTTTTTTTAGAGTAGAGAAAACGAAGGTGTGCACCTCATGCAGCTGTCATGATACTGAAACAACACAGAATCTGTGTTCATGAAACATGCTAACTTTTCAATGAATGTCAGGAGTGAGAGTATGACATTGCTTAGCAGTAAATGCTCACTGTCTGGCTCCTACCTCTTGCTGCTGCCCTGGACAAGGAAAATACATCAAACCTAAAAGAATTAGATATCTTAGCCCATAGATGACACCTGACCCGAATGAGTTAAGAAAAGAGAAGGGGAAAACAGAACATCTCAACCTCATGTTTTAAACAATCCCCCTGACCAACTGACCAAGCTAATGGACTTCAGCCATCTGCTATAAAGACTCTTTATTAAGGTTAGGGGCTGTGAGTTAAGGATGCTTCCTTTATGCTCAATGTAAGGTTTCCTCTTCTGAGCATAGATGCAGGGAGCGGGCTTGGTGTGGAGGTGTCTCCAGTAAGGAGCTAAGTATAGAACATTGGCCCTGTCCGCAAGGGGCTTACTATCTCTGGGGAAGACAGTCCCTAGAAGCACCCAGCGACCACCAGCTTGTAGAGTGGAGACCCTGTGACCACAACAGTGACAAGTGTAGCTCATATGAGCCAACTGTGTCAACTGTGCTTCTGAAGGGCTTGAAAATGCAAACTGACAACGGCAAACCAAAGTGGCTGTGGAAGTCTGAATCCCAAGCCCCGATCCCTGACCTCGGCAGTACCCCTCTCACAAAGTCCAAACCAGGGCTGGAGAGATGGCTTAGCAGGTAAGGCGCTTGCCTGTGAAGCCTAAGGACCCATGTTTAACTCTCCAGATCCCACATAAGCCAGACACACAAGGTGACGCAAGCACGCAAGGTCTCATGTGTGCACAGGGGGCCACATGTCTGGAGTTCGATTGCAGTGGCTGGAAGCCCTGGCACACCAGTTCTCTCTCATACTCTCTTCTGCTCACTAGCTCTCTCTTGCTCATTTAAAAAAAAAAAAAAAAGCCAAGAGCCGGGCGTGGTGGCGCACACCTTTAATCCCAGCACTTGGGAGGCAGAGGTAGGAGGATCGCCATGAGTTGGAGGCCACCCTGAGATTACCTAGTGAATTCCAGGTCAGCCTGGGCTAGAGTGAGACCCTACCTCGACCCTCCCCCCCAAAAAAATATAGCCAAACCAGGGCTGCATAGATGTTTCAGCAGTTAAGGTGCTTGCCTACAAAGCCTGAGCACCTAAGTTCAATTCCCCAGAACCCACATAAAGCCAGATGCACAAGGTGGCACATGTGTCTGGAGTTTATTTGCAGTTGCCAGAGGCCCTGGCACGCCTATTCTCTCTCTCCCTCCCTCTTCCTCTTTCTCTCAAATAAGTAAACATTCTTTTTAAAAAGCCAAACCACAGCCTCCACAGAGATTGGCCTCAAGTGGTAAGGTTTGGTCAAGGGCACTACTTGCATAGTCAGCCTGCTTCTGCTTTCCCCCTGGTCAGCACCCTTCAACCCCAAGGACCCTCTGCTTCCGGCAAGCCAAGCCAATTCTCCCCTTCCCTGCCTGTGTTTGAGTCTGTCAGACACAAGCGATGGCCCCCGATGCTGACTTCAGCAGGCTCTGAATAAATAGTCTGTTTCTTTTCACTTGCGTGGGCTTTGTGGCTTGTCTAAACACCTAACTCATTTATCTTAAAACCTCATAAGAGGGGCACATCTTCAGTCTCTGATAGGTGAGGGAGACGAGGCACAGAGAGCTCACTAGCTTGGCTCCTGTAAGACAGCTTGTCAGTCGGAGGAGGACAGTATACCTGCTGTTATGGAGACAAACAGTTCTAACCTATTCCATACCTATCTGCCAGGTATGATAACTGGTCCTCAAGTTGAGTGTCAGACTTAGTTCATCTAGATCCAGTTCCTGATTGGAGTGACCAGCTGAGTTAGCTGATGGGATTTATGGGGAAGGAGGAGTCAACCTTGCAAATCTTTATAACAATACATAGGCTCTTAGCCTCTCCTGGAAAGGGAGAGAGAAATTAGCTCTCTCTTTCTCTCTCTCTCTCTCTCCCACCCTCTCCCCCTTTTCACTTGTTTGTTTACCTGCTCATCTTTACATTAGAGGTTCACTAAATTGTCAGGCTCCCCAGGACTTCCTGCCTTCCCAGCCTCTGGGATCCTAGGCATGTACCCCCAGCCTGGCTGGGGTGTGGCTCTCTAATGCAATGAATGATCCTTGCAAAGAGATGGTTCTTAAGTCCTTGATAAGGACCTGCCTGGGTGTTTTAAAGGACAAAAGCTTATTTCACCTTCAAAAGCATTGTTCATTTCAAAGAGAAGAGAAAGTGCTTGAAATGAACAGAGTCCATTGTCAGAGGTTTTGCTGAGCCCAGCACAAAGCCAGCCGCTGAGAGCCCTGCTGTGGCCTGCGGAAGTGGGGTGACCCAGCTTCTTCTTGTCATCTTCCCCCTGGAACCCAGTACATGCATTGAGGAAGCTGAGCCAGCAGCCACTTTCTCCGATTGTGACAGGAAGCTGGTTGGTCACAGGACCAACAAGGTAAATGAAAGCCTCTGCCACTTTGGTCACTTCTGGCTCCTAGTTCCAGTCTCCAGGTCTCTACAGTGAACAGCGGGACTGTGTCTCCAAAGTATGTTTGCAGTACATTCTCCAATTCCAGCACCGCCTGACCCTTCTCTCGCACTCTGAAAGTATGTAGAGAGCTGGGCATGGTGGCTCAAGCTTGTAGCCCCAGCACTTAAGAGGCTGAGGCAGGAGGATTGCCAGAGTGTGAGGCCACCCTGGGCTACTGAGTGAAACCTTGTATCAAAAAGGAGATGAAGGGCTGAAGAGATGGCTTAGTGGTTAAGCGCTTGCCTGTGAAGCCTAAGGACCCCGGTTCAAGGCTCGATTCCCCAGGACCTATGTTAGCCAGATGCACAAGGTAGCATACGCATCTGGAGTTCGTTTGCAGTGGCTGGAGGCCCTGGCGTGCCCATTCTCTCTCTCTCTCTCTCTCTCTCTCTCTCTCTCTCTCTCTCTGCCTTTCTCTCTGTGTCTGTCGCTCTCAAATATATAAATAAATAAAATATTTTTTAAAAAAAGAGATGAAGAAAGGAAAAAAAACTAAAGAAGAAATAAAAGAAGGAAAGAAAAGAAAGGCTAGAGACGGCACAACAGTAAAAGGCACTTTGCAAAGCCTAATGACCCAGGTTCAAATCCCCAGGACCCACATAAAGCCAGATATCCAAAGTGATGTATGTGTCTGGAGTTCGTTTGTACAGGTACAAAGCCCTGCTGGGCCAATACTTTCTCTCTCTCCCTCTCTCTCTCAAATACATACAAGTTTAAAAAGAAAAGAAAAAGAGAAAAAAAGTGTTCGGAATGTTCACTGTTTATTTTTATTTATTTATTTGAGAGCAACAGACAGAGAGAAAAAGAGACAGATAGAGAATGGGAGCACCAGGGCCTCCAGCCACTGCATAGGAACTAGATACACATGCCACCTTGTGCATCTGGCTAACATGGGTCCTGGGGAATCGAGCCTTGAACCGGGGTCCTTAGGCTTCACAGGCAAGCGCTTAACTGCTAAGCCATCTCTCCAGCCCTGGAATGTTCACTGTTTCGTTGTTGTTGTTGTTGTGCCCTGGCTGCCCTCAGGAGAGAAGGGTTTTGTTTACAGACACTGCCAGCTGCCATGTTTATTTTTAAAGCTGCATGTCTGAGGCCCTCACCCAAGCCTGATCTGGACATTGGATCCAAGTCCGGAATGCCTCTGCCCTGCACAGCAGCAGGAGTCAGCTGCAGGGGCCACTCAAGTTTGGTGCCTTCAGGAGAAGGGAAGAGCTTCTCTATGAAATGTGTCCCATGGTTGGTGCATTTTATACAGAATGGAAGACAATGATTGTCCATAAATCCACTGCCCAGTTTAATATTGACTTATCCCGATCCTTATTGCTTCTACATAGTTGCATGTGTGCTAAGTGCACATAGCGTTTTGTTAACTTATATATTCAAGAGTACGTTGTGGGCATACTGACACTTAACCCCCAAATACTTCAACATGCACCTCCTGGGGACACACTCCTGCAATGTCACCATCACTTAGAAGAGAGTTAACAAGGATTGACTCGGGCCTGGAGGGGTAGTACAGTGATAGAGTACTTGCCTAACATACACAAGACTCTGGATTTGATCCCCAGCACCCCAAAACGGCCACGTGCCCAGGACTGATGGCCTCATGTGATCAGATACCCATACCATCGTCATCTGTCTACCTATAAAAAGAAAATTCCCCACTTTCTCCCAAAACGTCTTCTTCCACACTGAATCCAACACCGGGTCACAGCTTGCTGCTTGTTGTGGAATTGCAAAGCCAGACCTTCTGCCTTCACTCACTGTGGCGCTGACTCCTTGATGACATGAGATCAGGCCTGATGCGGTGTTTCCTCCCTGATGCCTCTGATCTGATTCCCTATCCCATCTAGCTGCTGTGAGCGGGAAGCTTTAGCATGTTCTGGATAGACATTTGTGGCCACCATAGTTAAGATGTGACGTTGTTTACGTCATAGTATGAGGCAGCACGGGCTGTCTAATGGCCCCGTTGTGTGTGATTCTGAGTGGTCACTTGGTTAGCTTGGCAGATGCGACACACCCCTGTGGTACCACCTTCAACTTCCTGCCCCTCGTCACCTGCTTTGGCTATCTACACCTGAATTCCCAAAAGAGCACCAACTGATTCGGGGACAAGCCTTCATATCACAAGAGCATGGGGGACATTTCAGATTCAAGCCTCAATATCTGCCTGCATATGTATGTATGTGGTATATTTCTTTTCTTAAGGATCTTATCAATCCACATTTCATCACTGATGTTGGTAAATTCCTTGTGTAAGACCGGTGAGGGCTGCATTTGCATGAGCATGCTGATTATTGATGAAGGCGTGTCCATTCTGAGTGTGATCTCTGACCAGTTCTCAACTGTGATCTCTCAACTTACCCACTCCTGGCCTGGTGACGTCTGCAGGTCATCAATAACAAAGGCAGGACAACAGAGCCACAATCTTCTTAGAGACCTTCATTAACATTTTCTCCTATCCACGGATGCCATTAGATTAATGGATAGTCTCTCAAACTGTCTGTTCTTTTTTTATAGCCCCGATTTAAAATTACATCTGCAGGATATGATTAGCTTAAGACCTCTGCGTGGTGCGAGGCTGAACATGGATGATGCAGTAGGACGTGAAACCCTTTATGTGGAGAGAGAGAGGCAGCCAGGAGAGGAGCGGCAGAGATCAGAGTGCATCAGTCACGCCTTCCCCCACTGCCTCCCTGATGCCCAGAAAATCTCTGTGGCCACTCAGGCAGGGCGGTGAGTCTGGAACAAGTGTCTTCATGCTGATAACAGATGACTCCTATGCCTGGGGAAGAAGATATTTAATATGCTCAGCCTTCATTTTCTTCCTTTTTTTTTTTTTTTTTCTCCCTCTCTCTCTGTAAGACTCTGGACCTGTAGGACTTCCTATGTATGGTTCAAAGCAACCTTATACTGGGAGACACATGCTACGAACATCCCAAGGACAGTGAAACATAGAGAAGGCAGGGAACTCACTGAGGCTCACACAACTGGCAGAGCCTGGCCTCAGTGCAGGTCAGTCTGCACTAAAGCCTACTCGTTCTGCTGCTGACTGCACTGTGCAATGCCATGTTATCTTTAAAAGATTCTCTCTCTCTCTCTTATAAAAAAAAATAACAAAAAGAGGGCTAGAGAGATGGTCCAGCAGTTAAGGCACTTGCTTGTGAAGCCTAAGGACCCATGTTCGACTCTCTACATCCCACATAAGCCAGATGCACAAGGTGACCCAAGTGTGCAAGGTTGCACACGCATCTGGAGTTCCATTGCAGTGGCTGAGATCCTGGTTCTCTCTCTCTCCCTCTCTCTCTCCTTCTCCCCTCTCTCTCTCTCCCTCTCTCTCTTTCATAAAAAAAAATAATCACAAAAAAAGATATTCACGGCCAGTCCAGAGAATGAGGTCAAATGCATATACTAATGTCAGTGTGATGGTAAAGATTATGGGATTCCTCCTGAACTTTTCAATCAGGGGCACACTTAACCCGCTTCTTACCTTCTAGAAGAGTCACTTGTACATCTAAAGTAACAGAGGGACGAGATTCTACATTAGAGGATGTGGTGGTTTGAATGCTTTGTCCTTGTAGACATCTTATGTTTTAGTGCTTGGTTCCCAGTTAGCAGAGCCTTGCTAGAGGAGGTGTGTTATTGGGGCCCAGCTTTGGGGTGTTATAGCCAGTCCCCCTTGCCAGAGCTCAGCTTACTGTCCTGCTGTTGTTTCCACCTGGTACTGGCCAGGAGGTGGTGCCCGCCCTCTGCTCATGCCATGTGTGCCCCGCCATCATGAAGGTTCCCCTCGAGACTATAAGCCAAAATAAGCCCTTTCCTCACATCAGCTGCTTTGGGTCCAGGTGTTTCGTCCCAGCAACAAGAAGGGAACTACAACAAGGACCCAGATACAAACCCTGACCCTGCAACACAGATGAGCGAGCATCACCAAGCCTGGGTTTCCTTGGCTGCAACGTGGAAATAGAGATGCTCTCTCCATGCCGTTTAAATGCGTGACTGTTCTAAGTGGAATAAGATGTGTGAAACACGATGCAAGCTCCCGCTGAGCTCATTACTATTACCCAGTGGAGAAGAACAGGGCTGCTGTGAACCTTTTACTCCCATCCTCCCTCATGTGATCTCTGTTGACTCCCTCTTCCAAGAACGAGCCTCGTAACTGGCTAGTGTCTCATCAACTGACTCTCCTTCAAGTCAGAGCAACTGGAAGGAGCTCCTGCCACCCAAAGCCCTGGCCAGCAGAGGCCAGGCGAAAGGCCTCTGGAAGCGATCCTATGCACCCGCGGAGACCCTCTGCCTTGAGTTTGGGGCTGTTTTCCCAGATTTCTTCCAGCCACCCCATCTTGTAAGAGCTCCCTGGAGCTATGCTCTGCCTTTCACAAAGCCTGGAAGTTAGAGGCAGGTCACTCTAGAGAACGTCCGGCCATCTGACAGATTAAAAACTCAGACCTAAGCAGGCAAATGCCTTTGGATGGGGATGGTGAAGACACTCACGGAATCCCCTCATATTAGAGCTGAGAAGAGCCTTTGAAATGCTTCGAATCCAATTATCTGACAAATGGAAGAACAGAACAAGTTGTCAGGCACTTTGCTATCGTAGAAATAACAAGAGCTTTTCTATCACCGACTGGGGCTCAAATTCCAATTGGTTGGTTTATTGTGTATATGACCTTGAAAACATCATTTGACCTTTGATCTGTGGTTTCATTTCTCCGTCTATAAAACGGAAAACTACCTTGCTTGTTGCTGAAGTAAACAGAGAGATGATAGAACAAAGAGATCTAGGATGAGGCGACCAATCAGTAGACAATTACAGCTACAATGCGAGTTATAATATTGTTACTCTATGTTGATAGCTGTGTAGAGAAGCGATTACCATTAAACATATATAGATATAGATGTAGATATAGATATAGATATTCCTTTTCCTCCATAATTTTAAAAAATACTTTCTGAGTTCTTACACAAACTATGGGATTATGCTCTCTCAATATGAATGAGAGATTACATATATGCATGTAAACTTAAGGGATATTTCTGAATCATGGGACATGATTTATATGGATTAAAAAATCGACCAAATAGTCACATACTCTCTAATCCACCTGTGATACAGAGAGAGAAAGCGATATTATCCTCCGCCCTCCATATGCACATGCACACGTGTGTGCCTCCCCCACACACATACATGCAGGCATGCACATAGCAAGAAAGAAAGAGGGGCTGAAGAGATGGGTCACTGGTTAAAGGTGCTTGCTTGCAAAGCCTGGCAACCTGGACTCAACTCCCCAGTGCTCACGCAGAGCCAGTTGCACAAAGTAGCACATGAATCTGGAGTTCGTTTGCAGTGGCAAGAAGCCCTGGCATGCCCATCCTCCCTGTCTCTTTCATTCTCTCTCTCTGCTTGCAAATAAATAAAAAAAGAATAATTTTAAAAAAAGAGAGAAGAGAAGCCGGGCATGGTGGCACACACCTTTAATCCCAGCACTCGGGAGGCAGAGGTAGGATGTGAGTTCAAGGCCACCCTGAGACTACATAGTGAATTCCAGGTCAGCCTGAGCTGCAGTGGAAACCCTACCTCATAAAACAACAACAACAAAAAGAAAGAGAGAGAGAAAAAGAGAGAGAGAGAGAAGAAAAATAAATAAAAGAAAGGCTTTACTTTTTTTGTTACCATCAAGAGGTTGATAGTTTCATTTTCTCTGCCAATTAAAGAATTAAAGGCAGGAAAGTATTTAAAAGAATGCAGTTTATTTCAGAGTGTTGTGGAGTAAGAGGGAAAGAAAGCTGAAAGATCAGCTCCTCTGGGAGGAGGATTTCCAGAGCTGGAAAGATCCACAGCCTCGATGGGACCTGAGCTTGTACTGAATGGGGGAAGCGTGCCCACCCAGAGCCCGTGACTGGTCAGTTAAATGCAGCCTGGCCGGTCCATGATGTATTTAGTACTGCTCAGACCCCAGAAAGCCCCCCAAACCAGCCCGCAGAGGAAGGGTGGGGATTCACTCAGGCCAGGAAGAGGAAGGAGGAAGTAGAGTCATCCTCTCCACCATCTTGGGTTCTAATATAGTTAGAATATAGCCACCTACCGAGGGCCTTTTCTCCATCCGCCCGTCTAGCCAAGAAAACTGTGGAGTGTTCTACTTATGTCACTACTAACCACTTTGGCATGGTGCTTGAAAGAAGGGCCCGACTCATAATTTTCAAGTCAGAGGGGTCGTTTGTTATGGAGGGGCCAGGAAGAAGGAGATAGCTCTAGAATGAAAGGCTAATTCAAGAAAAGAAATTGATGATGACAGCTACCAATTTCTTCTGGAGAAATGACAGGGAAGACAGTGGCAGATACACAGAGGCCTGCCGTTAGCCCCCTTTCTAGTTACTGCTAAGTTTCTGTCACTGGTCGTGTTCTTTCCCCTTTGAAGTGATGACACATGGTACATGGGGCTGAGTAAACATGTGTGTCTGTGTGTCCACATGGGACCCCAGTCCAACCCCATAACCCAGCAGTGACATCATCCTGGGCTATCATGACTCATCACACAAGGGGTTGTTTCTTCCAGGACTGAAAAACCACAGTTCTTTGATAAAAATGGCAGAATAGTCAAAGGAGTTCCTGGAATGCTTTTTTAATTTTTTTTAATTTTATGTATTTTCAAGAAGAGAGAAAGAGAGGATTGGTGTGTCAAGACTTCTTGCCACTACAAAATCCAGACATGTGTGCCACCATTTTGTGTATCTGGCTTGACATGGGTACTGGGAAATTGAACCTGGGCCCTCAGGCTTTGCAAGCAAGCATCTTTAACCACTGAGGCATCTCGTTAAGCCCCTTCCTGGTACTCTTTAACATGACGTGCTTCTAGAAAACTGGCTTTGCCCCAAGGGTTTCTGTGTGATTAGAAACTGCAGCGTCTGTCTTTGTGCAGGGCAAGGTTGAAGCTGAGTTCCACCTGGTTACAGCAGAAGAAGCTGAGAAAAATCCTGTGGGGAAAGCCCGGAAGGAGCCTGAGCCCTTGGCCAAGCCCAAGTGAGTGGGGCCGTGGTTGGGAGCGTGGGTGTGGGAAGCAGTTTGCAGCTCCTGGTGCTCAGTCGTTCCTAGAGCTCGGAAGCCTAGGACCAGACAACTGGTTCTGTGCAACCTGAGTAGAATTTCATTTCTACAATTGAAAAATATCCTACAAATGGCAGAATGTTTGGCAAATAGAGAGGACCTTGCTTGTGACATGCCACACAAGCATTGCTTAGAGCCATTTTGTATGTTTCTCTGGTTTTTGTTTGACTCTGAATATCATAAGGATTTTCTAATCATACATACATGATTGTCCTAATGACTTTTAAAAATACTTTTATTTGTCCATTTGCAAGGAGAATGGGCACCAGGGCTTCTTGCTACTGCAAATGAACTTCAGAGGCATGTCCTACTTTGTGCATCTGGGAAACCGAACCCAGGCAGTCAGGCTTTGCAAGCAAGTGCCTTTAACTGCTGAGCCATCTCCCCAGCCTAATGATTGATTTTTACCCCTTACTTTTAAATCTTGTGGGGTTTTTTCTTGCCATAGTGGTCCTATTTAGGATTGTTAATGGCTGTGAAATAGTCCATGAACTTAGAGCTCACCACTGACTTGACCATCACTTCTAACTTTCTCTATTGCTATAATAAACCCTTTCATAAATCCCCACTGGCCAGGTGTGGTAGAACCTGCTTGTAATCCCAGCATTTTGGATGTCGAGGCAGGAGGATCAGGGGTTCGAGATCATCCTTGGCTACATAGGGAGTTCAAGACCAGCCTGGGTTACATGAGACTCTATCTCAAACACACACACACACACATACACACACATACACACACACACACACACACACACACACATACAAACACACATATATCACTATTTTAGAATAAATCCCTAGAAGTAAAATCACTAGGGAAAAAAGTGTTACTTTATTCAATTTGATTCTTGGTTACATATCAAATAAGAATTGAATATTTATGAAATATGTCTATAGAATGCTTTTTGGGTTATATGTGTCTTTCCCCAAAGCTGAGGTATGTAAAGATGAGCAGTGTAGACTCTACAGCTACATTTCACACTTACATTATTAGAAACATAATAAATGCTTAGTTATTCATTAGCACTATTTGTCACACACTAATTTAAAGAACACTGAGGAAATATTAGACACAGCCTATGTCTTCTATGAGCTTCCCAGTTGCTTAGGGAGGAGCAACACAGAGATTCCTAAAATAGTTATGAGAGCATAGACACGAGTGTGTTGGGCTCAAAAGGGGAGCGAGTCAAGGTGAGACAGGGGATTTAGAGCAAGGTGATCCGTGATGGACTGAGGTGGTCAGAGCAGACTTCATGCAAAAGGTGGGGCTTGAACTGGTCATGGAAGAGCAGATATGAGGATGGAGAGGGTGTGGTCTCTGGCTAGGTTCTGAGGAGACCCTG
Organism: Dipus sagitta; assembly: GCA_036346955.1. Classification (NCBI taxonomy): domain Eukaryota; kingdom Metazoa; phylum Chordata; class Mammalia; order Rodentia; family Dipodidae; genus Dipus; species Dipus sagitta. Next base: position 191,052,054 of record CM070771.1, read on the forward strand.
GCTCTGCTCCACATCAGTAGAAACCACTGTGGCCCACATGGTAACCTGTTTAATTGCTGGGGGCAACATAGTCTTCCTTCCCCATTCTCAGGCCTCCCCTTGTGGGTCTCAGAGGAGTCAGAAGCAGTTCCCAGGGGCTTGAGACACTGAGTGTTGACAAGCCGCCCTTTCCCGATTTCCTCTCGCTTCCTCCCTAGCCGCCCAGACACCTCCTTCTCGTGGTTTGTGAGCCCCTTCAAGTGCCTGTACCACCTCATCTGGAGGAACTACAAGAAGTACATCATCATCGCCTTCATCCTCATCATCCTCATCATCTTCCTGGTCCTCTTCATCTACACCCTGCCAGGAGCCATCAGCCGAAGGATCGTCGTGGGCTCTTAGGGACAGCGGAGGATCCAGACATCCCCTTGCCACCAATCTTCTCCCCTGTGGCCCTCTAAGACCCGGTGCTGTAAGAAGCACTATGCTCAATGCTAAGGGGACACACTGAAGTGCTCAAGATTCATCTCCAGACAGATCATCTCCTTTCCTAGGAGATGAGACCCTGACATTCCCTCCCTGTTCCAGCACCTTCCACCATCTTTCAAATGCATATCCATGGGCAGCGCAAAGGAACGACTCACTCACCCCAGGGTAATCAACAGTGACCTCAAACTGACCTCAGTTACTGTTCTCTTCAGATAATTGGTTGCAGTCAGAGAACCTTAACTCCCTGTCTAAAATTTTATTAGAGCTAGTTTATTGCCAATACAAATTTCATTGCAAATAGACTGAAAATATGCAGCAAATTGCTAGATATTTAACATGCCCCAAGTACCATCTCCTAGTTTAATCCTCACAGTTTACAGGACACATTCATTTATTCAGCCTGTGAAACTGGCATGGAGGAAACATCTATAAATAATCTAAAATACCCCACTGCTGAAATTTTCCACATAGAGGCAAGATGTTGCCAAGTTTTCTTCATCAAAATTAGCATGTTCTGTGTGATTGGGAGTTATGAGGAAATTCAATTTGACTTGTCTATGGCAATTTACAAGTGGGATTTTTTTATGACTTATTGTGAGATATATGAACTATAATTATGTATATGAGGGATCAGGGGAGTTCCTTGCCACCAGCAGGGAATCTCTTTTGCCACATATACAGATCTCACAAGTGCTATGTCCCCACAGGCCATGAAATGAATGGCCATCCCTGTCACCACTTGCCCCTTATCTAATCAGCATATGAGCCAGGCTCTATTGGCCACAGATCTTAGAAACAATAGCCTACGCACTTGACAAATAGCATCGGTGTTTCTCAAAACTTCTGATCTTCACAGCACAGTCCCTATATGCCACCCTACCTGTGGCAGGGGCTTGAAGTAGGGGGCTGGCTTTTTCAGATAGTGTGGGGAAACAAAGGAATTGGATATTTGGCCTCAGCCCTCTGGCAGAATGTTTGGCCCCATACACAAATAAACATGTCAACCATTACTTCTTCCTGTTACCAAGGGATATTTGTAGTAGTATTGGGGAAACTGGGTTGGGGCTCCCCTCTTGACACTAGAAGAATAGGGCTACTGTTTTGTTTTATTTTGTTTGTTGACAGCCTTGTATAGATGTCACTCCCCTAAAGGCAGGGATGATTATGTGTACATAGAAAGTCATTCTAGAATGTCTTGGTCCATCAAAAAGACAATGAAATATTGAAGTATTCTCTGTGTGGGGGGCGTGTGGTGTTGGGAAACAAATTTATGCTTCTGTACCTACTAAGCAAGTGTTATATCACTGACCTACAGCCCTAGCCCACTCTGTGATTGTAGACTTAAATATTGTTTACTGAATTCTGGCCCTAGATCTTCCCTCTCTGGCAACCATATCTCCCTATTTTCCTGAAATGCTGGGCACTATTACTGCATTGTTAATGTTGCCTCATGAGACTGGCTACATCCGTTGTGGCTCATTCTTACTGTTTCATAATGTGTAGCCATCCTTAATGATGTGCTCAGAAATGCTTGATGATATAAGATAGATACACTTACATTTCTTATAGGTGATGTCTGTATATGTATTAGAAAACTGTATTACAGATGCTATAACAATAAAATGTATATACATGCAGAACAAAATGTCTAAAGGAATATACCAAAATGTTAGCAGCAAATTATCTCTAAGTAGCATGATCTTTACTTGTTTCCTAGTCTTCTAGTTCTCCTAAAACTTCTTATTTTTTGCACATATGTGTTTATGTGTACATGTGTACCAAGGCCTCTTACCACTGCAAATGAAATCCCAAAGCATGCACCACTTTTTGCATCTGACTTTACATGGGTATTGGGTAATCAAACCAGGGCTGGTGGGCTTTACAAGCAAATGACTTTAGACATTGAGCCATCTCCCCAATCCCTCCTAAACCTTCTTAAACAGATGTTGTTTTTAATGTAAAAGTTTATCAAATATAAACTATGTACAATATAAAATATTTATATAAAATATAAAAATATGTATTGTCTCCTGTGAGCAGGACAGTGGAGACACAGCAGGGATAAGATACACTTGGCCCAAGCACCATGGGTTTTGCATTCTAGAAGCTTCCCAAGATATTATTTTACCTTCAAATCACGGGTCTTCCAGGAGATGCACCTAATAAGGAATGGGTTTCATAGATAAGACTTTTTAAGGAGCACATACGTTTCTGGTGTTGTCGAAAAGAGCAGTGTGATTGCAGGATAAATCTGGAAGTTGGGTTTTCTACTCACTGGTAGATTCTGGAAGATAAACGCTTGGCAAGGGAATTCACGTTGCTCAAACCCTTTTATTAAAACAAGCAGAAAAACAATGGAAATCCCTCTAAGTTAATAGAGTTCACCAACTCTCCTTAGCTGTCAAGATATCCAGATGAAAAGCCTGTAAGAATAATTTGAAGTGTTCTGGGATCGAGATGCCACTGTGAGAAATGTGTTAGGGGTGGTGACAGGCAGGGATAATTTTGGACTCTGCTATGTCTGGCGTTCTATACATAGGCTATCACATATGGCCTGTCCTGCAAGGAAAAGAAAAAGAAAATAATGTTCTCTGACTAATTGTGCAACCCTGGTCCCAAAGATATGACAGTTAAAAAAGAACAACAGCAAAAAAAGAATGCCCACTTACCAAGGAAGTTGTCATGAATCCCTACTTTCTTCTGAAATGAGATTGATTTAAATGTATTCATTTAACAACTTAAGAGTTTTTAATAGCTTAAATCTGTTTCAGAATGGTATTTTTTTTAACCATGATACCTAAACTCTTCTCCCCCCACCCCCGCAACAAACCGAAACAAAATTAATAGCAGGAACAACTAACTCCTCCCACAGGGCAGGCGATCCACTTGGGTGTTACATACTTGAACCACTAGATACCTTTCTTTACATGGTAACCTCTCGATATCTTCTTTTAGATTGGAACTGTCCCTGCTGGAAAAGAAGACAGTTTAAAGAGGGACACTGATGCTATCAGTGTAGTGAAATAATCGACCCCAAATAATTAAAATTCCCCTAGGAATTCCCCCGGAATCTCACGCTGGAGGAAGGGAAAGGCCGAGGTCCTGGTGTCAGCCAGAGGAGAAACTGTTCTGTTAGGAAGACATTTCACAGGGCTCCTTCAAGTTAGCTTGCAGGACAGAGCGGAGTCCACGATGGGCAGACCACACCTTGCCCAGGCCTGCTTCATGATGCATACCTCTTGCCCTTTCCTTAAACCTGTACCAGGTATCGCTACCCTGAAGATGGACCTGGGGAGTGGGGTACTGAACTTCCTCGCTTGTTCCCCTTCCCAATGTGGTTTCTCTTTGCCTTTTCGACATTACTTGCAACCTCAGTCGGCAGGTTGGAGGTAGACGGTCAAGCCTAGCTTGGGAGGGCTGTCAGGGCCCCGGGCTCTGAGCCTAACAACTCCCATCACGACATGGCACACAGATGGGCATGACCAGCTGCTCTCCACAGCTGAGGCCATTCACTTCACAGATAACTGTTGACTCCAGTCCTCATTCCAGCGCTCAGCGCTGACCACAAGTGCACAGACAAAGTCCCTGTGCAAACTGAGCATGGAGTTTGACGGAGAGAAGACACAAATAGAAAGAAGCCATGCACTCCTGACTACAGAAGCATGGACTGAGCAGCGGGGAAGTGGTGGGAGTAGAGAGAGCCTGGAATGAAGAACCTGCACACAGCTTGGTCACCAGGTAGACACCCTGGGGAAGCAGTGGCTGAAGAGGGGGGGAAGGGGTGATGAGGAAGGGGGAGGAAGAAGAGCACCCCAGATAACAGATGGGGCTTGCAAAGGTCCTGCAGTGGGAGGGAGCGAGGCGCATGATGGAGTCCCACAAAGTGTGGGGTCATAGTGAGGGACAGAGGGCCCAGAGGTGCAGCTGCAGAGTCACGTTGGGGCCACATTCATCCCTAAGGGCTTAAGTCTGCATTGGAAGAGCAAGGGACAGCTATTAGAGAGATTTCAGCTGTGGAAAAACATGATTAGATTTACAATGTGGAGAATAGATTGGAGCTACTGTCGTCCTTCCTGTAGGAGGAGGCTAGTCTTCTAATAGCAATGAAGCAAGGCTATAAAAGGATCAAGATTCTATGTTATCCACAACTCACACACGTCAGCCAAGGTCCAGCTGAAACCACAGAGGAATCAGGGAAATGAAGAAGAGTGCTGCTTCCATGGTGAGCCTGACAGTCCGTGCCAGGGTGATGGAGACAGACACTGAGGACACTCAACACCTACCAAAGCAGAGATCCAGAGGCTCCTAAGAGCTCAGTGTGGAGGAGGGGGGCAGGAAGATTGTAAAAGCCACAGGTTGCGAGGGCGTACCTAGAGGCACTGCTTCCCCCCTCCCCGCAATGACTGACTGCTGCTTTCACGGGGCATAAGCCACAGTCCCATGGGGAATACCAGAAACCCCGCTGAGATGGACCCTCATCAAATTGGGGCAGGGAGGAGGGAAATGATGGTGCCAACACATGATGTGTCTATACAAAGTACATTCTTATTGTATTATTACTTTTCTTTTTCAGAGAGACAGAGGGAGGGGGAGGGAGGGAGAACATGGGCATGCCAGGAATTTCAGCCTGCTGTGAATGAACTCCAGACATGTGCCCCCTTGTGGCGAATGTGCAACATTGCATGCTTTGCATCACTGTGTGTCTACGTGGGACCTGGAGATTTGAACATGAGTTCTTAAGCTTCTCAGGCAAGTGCTTTAACCGCTAAGCCATCTTTCCAGCCTCCCAAAGTATATTCTTAATAATAAAAAAATGAAAATTAAAAAAAAAGGATTCCATCTTAAGGCTCCAGAGTATTCTACTGGAGAACTTGGGATCTATTGTTGCCTGTATCACACAAGCTGTGTGACATGGGGCAGCTACCTGCACATCTCAGAGCCACAGCATCCTTGCCTGTCATGTGAGGAGATTCTTCTGTGTGGTGATGAAAAGTCTTCCCCTTATCCTGATTCAAAGCTGACAGGATGATAGGCCTGTAACATGGAGAATTTGAAAGAATGAGCTCACAGCCACAGTAGGGAGGATGTGGAATGCCACACTAAGATTGCATTTTATGTAACAAAGTGGGGACCCCTGGAGGATTTAGGCAGAGAAGTATTAAAACAGAGATGTGCACTGGAGACATGACTCTGCCAACAGTGCCTGGTGGGTGGTCTGGCATGATACCTGTGGTGAGGACCCTGTAGGTGGTAGTGGGCATAGTCCCAGAGGGACACAGAATTGAGTTCAGGCCAAGGCTGTGGGATGTGGACAAGTCTGATTCTAGAAGGGTTGCTGAGTCCTTCCCAGAACACTTGCCCCCGAGAGGGCAGGGAAGTTGGAATCCTGGCTCCTCATCTCCATCTCCAAGCTTCCCGTTCATCCTCTGATAAGAAGGACATATTACCTGTTGGGTTAGAAGGTGAAGAGGGAAAGAAGTTGTGTCAACAGTTAAGGAGCTGTCTGGCATTCATCCAACCTGAAGGGACAGTAGCCAGTGTCACAGATGTGACTGGTAACGGTGGGATTATGGGATATGGAGTGTACTCGGACATGGGGAGTAGGGAAAGACTAGACCTATGTTGTAGAAATGTTCTGGCCCATAGACTACAAGCTCTGTTGCTGTGGAAACGAATCATCACAAACTCAGCTGAGTAACCTGGGCTGTTTGGGGCAGACGGAGACCGTATTTTGTCTACCACATTGTTCATCTCCCGATACTGTAATTTATTGCCATTAGGAAATCATTTTGGCATGGATCTGGAAGTCAGTGGGGCGATTACTGTGTATGAGGTAGGGAATGGGGTGCAGCTCCCTCCACAGACACCTTTCTTTCTGGAACAAAATGTTTCCTTTGCTGTTCAGACTCAAGTGACAATTATCTCAGAATAAAAAAAAACAAAGCAGGAGGCTGGGTGTGGTGGCACACGCCTTTAATCCCAGCACTAGGGAGGCAGAGGTAGGAGATTCACCATGAGTTCGAGATCACCCTGAGACTGCATAGTGAATTCCAGGTCAGCCTGGGCCAGAGAGACCCTACCTTGAAAAATTAAAAAAAAAAGGAACAAAGCAGGGGCCACCTTGGCCTCCCTGCCTCTGGAGATCCTCAGGAGCTCCGCTGATGGGATGTCTCCAGAGCTAAGCAGGGAAGGACTCTGCCTCCAGGTTCGGGATCAGTGGCTTTCCTGTCAATCCTGTAAATTTCCTTATCACATCAGTCAAGAGGACCCCAGGGCTCATCACTGAGTTGACAAGGGGCAATTTGAGGAAAGCAGTCTGTGGTTTCTGAAGCATCACCGTTTGTGAATCTTCGCACCAGTGGAAAGAAAGTGGACTTTGGGGGCTGGAGAGATGCCTTCACAGTTAAGGTGCTTGCCTGCAAAGCCTAAGGACCCAGGTTCGATTCCCCAGTACTCACATAAGCCAGGTGCACAAGGTAGAACATGAGTCTGAGTTTGTTTGTAGTGGCTAGAGGCCCTGGCATGCCTGTTTTCTCCCCCCGGCCCCCCGCTTCTCTCTCTTTGGAAATTTTGACATAGCCACTTACTAACTATGGCCTTAAGCAGGTGACAGTTCTGAAGCTTCCATTCCTGCTGGGTGTAGAGGTGGTAGCAGCCACCCTGTGGGATTGTGTGAGCCTGGGTGTGTACAACGGTGAAAATGGGATGGGGGTAGAGAGACACTTACAAAGTCTGGTACATTGTCTTCTATCCATAACCCGGGCTTGGGAAATCAAACACTACATGTTCTTTCTCTTATGTAAATCCTAGCTTCAACTGTTTAGATTTGTATGTGAATTGGAATAAAAGTCAGTAGCAGAGACCAGGAAGCAAGACAGGGGCTATGAGAGAGGGAAGAGCTTAAAAAGAGGGTATTGTAGATGTGTAAGTAGAGACTGGCAGGGCCTCCAGCCACTGCAAATGAACTCCAGATACATGTGCCACTGTGAATCTGGCTTTATTTGGGCTCTGGGGAATCGAAGCTGGGCCTAAAGACTTTGCAGGCAAGCACCTTAACTGATGAGTCACCTCTCCAGCCCTCCTTTGCCCATTTTTAAATCACTAATTCCACAACAGGAAAACTCCAGAAAGGCATCTCTAATACTAACTGTGAAGTGCTTCCACTTGAAAGTAACACTTGGCATTTCTCTTTACTTCTCACAGGACAAAGCAAGTGATTAGGACATGGCCAGCTTCAAGGGAGCAGGGAACTGCAGACACCCCCGCTCCCCCCCCCCCAAGGCCTGTATGCTCAGAAGCAGGGACTGGTCCTGGGATTGCTGAGGTTGCTACGTGATTTTTTTTTCTAGGCAGGCATAACCAGACATTCACTCACTTTAGATAGGGTCCTGATGACAGGCCAAAGAAAAGATAGCACCCAGGTATATCTGGGGTGAAGCACTGACTTTATTGGGGTTACTTGCAGGCACATGGGTGTCCCCGGCAACTGCATCATAGGCAAGCCCACCCCAGCCTGGGTGGTGGCTCAGGTGAGCTGCGTCCCTAGAGCTCCCGCACAATTTGCAGGCCATTCCCTCCACCAGACAACAGGCTCTGCTCATGCCGTCCTCCATCAGACAGACAGACAGACAGACAGACAGACAGACAGACAGGCTCTGCTCTTGCCATCCTCCATCAGACAGACAGACAGACAGGCAGGCTCTGTTCTTTCCATCCTCCACCGGACAGACAGGCAGACAGGCTCTGCTCTTTCCATCCTCCACCAGACAGCCTTCCTTTCCTTCCTTCAGGCTCCAGTGCACCTGGCCCACATGCCTCCTTTGGGGCAGAACACACTGTATCAGGCTCTAGACTTGAGATCGTTGCTTCTCCCTCTCCCCCTCTGTGGTGGTTTGAATTAGGTGTGTTCTGAGTGCTTGATCCCCAAGTCGATGGCAACTGGGAATTGGATCCTTACTGGTAGAGGTGTGTTGCTGGGGGCGGGCTTATGGGTATTATAGCCAGCTTCCTCCTGCCAGTGTTCGGCTCACTCTCCTGCTGCTGTTGTCCACCTGATGTCGGCCAGGAGGTGATGTCCACCATTTGCCATCATGGAGCTTCCCCTTGAATCTGTAAACAAAATAAACTGTTTCCTCCCACAAGCTGCTCTGGTTGGATGTTTGCGCAAGCAACAGGAAGCTAGCCCAACACCCTCACCATGATGGTTAAGTTTGTGCCAACTTGATCGTTTAGGAATCCACAGACATTCCTCATAAGTGGGTCTCTGAGGTTTCTTCTAGGAAGGATTAACTAAAGGAGGAATCCTTCCCCCAGGGTGAGCCCTTCCCCCAAAGTGGGCGGCCTCTATGGGGGGGGGGCACTTTATATAAAGAAGTTCTGGGGAGAAAGCACTCCCTCCTCCCACCCGGCTGCTGGTGCTGTTTGCTGCTTTCCAGCGTGGATGGAAGACCAGCATGGACGGAAGACCAGCATGGACGGAAGACCAGCATGGACGGAAGACCAGTGTGGACGGAAGACCAGTGTGGACAGAAGACCAGAGTGGACTGAAGATCAGCAAGGACTGAAGAGCAGCATGGACTGAAGACCAGTGTGGACTGAAGATCAGCGAGGACTGAAGACCAGGATGGACTGAAGACCAGCATGGGCAGAAGACCAGCGTGGACAGAAGACCAGTGTGGACTGAAGATCAGCGAAGACTGAAGACCAGCATGGACTGAAGACCAGCATGGGCAGAAGACCAGCGTGGACAGAAGACCAGAGTGGACTGAAGATCAGCGAGGACTGAAAACCAACATGGGCAGAAGACCAGCATAGACTGAAGAGCAGCGAGGACTGAAAACCAGCATGGGCAGAAGACCAGCATGGACTGAAGATCAGCGAGGACTGAAAACCAGCATGGGCAGAAGACCAGCATGGACTGAAGACCAGCGTGGACTGAAGACCAGCGTGGACTGAAGAGCAGCAAGGACTGAAGAGCAGCGAGGACTGAAGACCAGCTTGGACTGAAGAGCAGCATCTCCGCAGGACACCTCCAGGCCTTCAGTGCCAGATTGGGACTGCTGAGGCATCCAGCCACGTGGACTGAGCAGCTAACAGGTTCCTTGAATCTCAGGCCTGCAAACTGCTATTGTTGGACTGCTGAAAATTAATGCAATAAATTCCCTATTAATACAATTCATCTATCCATTCTGTTCTTCTAGAGAACTCTCACTAATACACTCACTTATCCTGAACTTTCGTCTACTGATAGGTAGCCATGACAGTACAGTCCTTGCAACACCTCAGCTCATGGCTTTTGTGACCCCGTTTGATCTGTAGAACCTTAGCTACTTAAAAGGTCCTAATCCCAGGCTGGAGAGATGACTTAGTGGTTAAGGTGCTTGCCTGCCAAATCAAAGGACCCAGGTTTGATTCTCCAGGACACATGTAAGACAGATGCGCAAGGTGGCATATGTGTCTGCAGCGGCTAAAGGCCCTGGTACACCCGTTTTCTATCTGCCTCTCTCTCTCTCTCTCTCTTTCTCTCTCTGTCATAAATAAATAGCCAGGTGTGGTGGTGCACACCTTTAATCCCAGCACTGAGGAGACAGAGGTAGGAGGATCGCCATATGTTCAAGGCCACTCTAAGACTACATAGTGAATCCCAGGTCAGCCTGAGCTAGAGTGAAACCCTACCTTTAAAAAAAAATGGTCCTAATCTCAGGAAACAAAACCTCACTTTTAAATAACAGTTCATACCAGCCCTGGGATGCTTCACCCACCATTATTTGGCTCTAGACACAGAAGCAGGAACAGCTATTAAGAGTAGGTAGTTCAAGGTTTTCAGGATGGGGATTTTGAAAAAAGTATCTATGATAAAAGGAGCGGTCTAGCTCTTGCCCTTTATTCTCCTCCCCCACCCCAGTCCTGTCAGATGTGGAGGTGATGCCTGGAGCTACCACAGCCACTGATCAGCATGAGGATGAATCCAAGGCTGGTAACAGCACATCAGGTAGTGTGAAGAAGTGCTAGGGGCTGGGGAAATGTCAGAAAGAAGTTTGCTTTGCAAACATGAAGACCTGAGTTCAATCCCTACTGCCCATGGAATTCCAAGCAGCATGACAGTGTTCACCTGTCATCACTGTAATGCTAGGGACATTGAGATGGGAGGAACTTTGGGGCTTGTTGGCCGGCCAGTATGGCTTTATCGATGAGCTCCAGGCCAATAAGATACCCTGCCTTAACAAAAAAGGTGGACAAGGAGAGACGGCTTAGTGGTTAAGGCAAGATGCGCAAGGTGGCACATGCATCTGGAGTTCATTTTCAATGGCTAGAGGCCATGATCTATCTGCATCTCTCTCTCTCTCTAATAAGTAACAAGATAACATAGCTTTTTAAAAGGTGGTCATCCAGGTGTGGTGGTGCACACCTTTAATCCCAGCACTCAGGAGGCAGAGGTAGAAAGATCGCTGTGAGTTTGAGGCCAGTCTGAGGCTACATAGTGAACTCCAGGTCAGCCTGAGCTACAGCGAGACCCTACCTTGAAAAGCAGAAGCATGTTTGGACAATATTACTGAGGATGACAACTCACACGTGCACGTACATCCCCCCATGCACACACACACGCACACACACACATTAAAAAAAGAAGTGTGAAGGAACCTTTAACTCAGACTCCTTTCCTCAGACTTCCATATGTTACATGGAAACACAGCCTTAGCCCCGCTGGTCAGGTTTCCTGTGGTTTACAGCCAACAGCACTCCTAACTGGTGGGAAGCAGATGTCTATAAAAGACCAGAAGTAGCCAAATTGTTTTTAAGGGAAAAATACCCCAATTCCAGCCAAAATGGCAGCAGAAGAGCATGTAAGAGACAAGGACTGGGCAGACTGAGGAGAAGGGACAGGACAGAAGCCCCTGAAACACAAGCTGCAGAAACACACATTTATGAATACCCCCCCACACACACACACACCGAGTCCCTCCCATGTAACCTGGCATGCGCACAGCTGAGGACAAAGGCTGGCATAGAATAAAACCAGAACTCATCCCAACTCTCTCAATAATTCAGTGACCGTTCATTTGGAGAATGGCTCTTAGTAAATTAGCTTTCAGCAAATTGATTTTTAGCAAAGTGGCCGAAAGCCTGCATTTTCATGTGGAACCATGGCCCTTTCCACACCAGTGGATGTCCTGGAACAGCAGCCCCCCCTGCGCTGGGCCCCAGGGAGGGCTGCCAGGACCCAGTTCCCACTAGGATTTAGGAAGCAGTGCTTTTACACTCTGGCCCTGTGAAGGACACAGGCAGCAGGAACTCCTGGGGTGGGCATGGGGAGAAACAGTGGGAAGACCTGGGCTTCCCCATACCGCTCCTGCTGAGAACTGACACTCTGATGCCTCTAAGGCTGCTTCAGCCTTCCTCTCTCCATGTGGGTAATCACCCAGGACACTACTTATGTCTGGCATTGCAACAGTCACCAGAGCTGACAGAACAAAGCCCCACGATGCAGCTCTCCAGCTTCTTTCCAGGCAACTGCAACAGAGAAGGAAAGCTGTGGGCTGCTTAATAAGGTAGCCCGGCTGGGCTGTCCATCTCTGTTCCGCTCAGTGCAGAGAATGGGCTAGCTTCCTACATAGCCATGACCTCGAGAGCTGAAGAGTGTTTGCTGCTATTGATGAAATAGTTTCTGGTCTACTACCAACACAATGAGTGACCTGGACTCCCAATGTCCCGTAGTGTCGCTCCAACAGGTGACGGAAAGCAGTGAAAAGGTTCGGGGTTAGGGACGGGTGCAGCATAATTTAGCTCATTGTATTATGACCTCCACTGCTATCACTGGGCCTTGCTTTGTACATTGTGAAATGGGAACTATAAGAAGGATTTTGCTAGGCTGGAGAGATGGCTTAGTGGTTAAGACACTTGCCTGCAAAGCCAAAGGACCCAGTTTCGATTACCCAGGACCCACATACGCCAGATGAACAAGGTGATGCACGCATCTGGAGTTCGTTTGCAGGGCTAGAGGTCCTGGCGTGCCCATTCTCTTTCTATCTGCTTCTTTCTGTCTCTTTCTCTCCCCAAAAAATAAATAAAATAAAATAATTTTTTTAAAAGAAGGATTTTTCTTGAATTTAAATACCGATAATAGGAGTAAAAAAAAAAAAAAACAGCAAGGCTACCCTTGTGCTCTACATATACAGGGCATTGTCTCAAGACGTTACCATACCCATCAAGGGATTGCTCTGGGCTGCAGAGATTGCTCAGTGGTTAAGGAGCTTGCCTGCAAAGCCTACGGAACCAGATTTGATTTCCCAATACCCACATAAAGTCAGATGCACAGAGTGGCACATGCATCTGGAGTTTGTTTACAGTGGCTAGAGAGGCTCTGGTATACACATACTCTCCCTCTGTCTCTCTCTCTCCCTCTGTGTGTGTGTGTGTGTGTGTGTGTGTGTGTGTGCCTTTCTTTCTCTCTTCTCTCACACATACAAATAAATATTTTTTTAAAAAGGGATTGCTCATATTGTCTTTGATGCCAGCAAACATAGAAACCAATTCAACTACAAAACAAAGAAACTTTATCCATTCATCCAAAACCCTCTCTTCTATATCATCTTCATTTAAAAAACAAATCAGCAACACTGTCTGTAACCTGGGCCTGAGTCTGAGGGGGACAGGAGACAGTGGCTGTGAGGGTTCCTTTAGACTTCTACAGCTCCAGGATTAGACAAGCTTGACCATTGCTGAGGTTGGAGAACAAAACTTCCAGCCACTTCTGCACTGGTGACTGAGAGTCACATTTTTCCTTCCTTTTACCACAAGGGGAAAAATAAATGCTTACCAGTGACAGAAGTCCTCCAGGCAGGAAGTGTACTCAGACTCCAGAAGCTGTCAAACAGTAAATACTCCAACTAGTGCGGGGGAAAGATCCTTGAAGAGCTTCCTCGAGGCAGCTGAAACACGGTTCTTCAAAAAGAAGGCCAGGCGTCTCTTTCGTACATGTGTATCGAAAATACCACCTCCAATTCTGGCTTGAAGCAAGAAAATTCCTGAACACACAGACAGGGGAGCCTCCACCCATATACAGAAGAAGACAAGGACGATTCGTGTGGACCAGGTCTGTGGCCCCATCAGACACCATTCCCACTAATGTGAGCGAGCGCTGGGAAGACATCAGATCCCCAATACCGCCTCTCACCCCCACCCCTCCTGCGTACCCCACCCTGAAACTCAGCTCCTCCAAAGCTTCATCCTTTTAGGTTTAGACCTTGTCCCTGTCATACAACTCACTCCAGGTGTTGGTAAAAGTGGACAGGTATACATGAGCCAAGTTCAGGCATTTTCAGGAACAAAGAAAGAGTCTGGAGTTGTGTCATTTAGAATGGAGAAGCATTGTCTTAGATGCCTTTCAAAAGAGTGCCATAGACCATGGTTGCCAAATTTCAGGGGGTTTCAGGGATCACCTAGAAGGCTTGTTGAGACAGACACAGGCTTGTCTAAATCTGGAATTTCAGGATCAAAGGTACATATTTATTGCACTTTGTGGCCAGCCATCCATTGTCCCCTGGCATCCCAATTTGTATTTTTCTGAGAAGCTGGTGCCTAGTATCTACTCTGTTAGAGGCAGTCTTCTTTTCATCTATGGAAGCACTAGATTTCACTATTTATTTTACTTTCCCCCATTGCTATGACGAAGTACCGTTGCAAAAGAAACCTGGGAGCCGGGTGTGGTGGCACACGCCTTTAATCCCAGCACTCGGGAGGCAGAGGTAGGAGGATCACCGTGAGTTTGAGGCCACCCTGAGACTACATAGTGAATTCCAGGTCAGCCTGAGCTAGAGTGAGACCCTACCTTAAAAAAAAAAGAAAAGAAACCCAGGGAAGGGCGGGTTCATTTTGGTCCACGCTTTGAGGGTGTAGTCTGTCACAGAGGGGAAGGATTGGTGGCAGGAAGGTGTGGCAGCTGGTCACATTACATCTGCAGTCAGGAGGCAGAGAGGTGACTGGTGGTGCTCACCCACTTTCTCCTGTGTATTCAGTCCAGGACCTCAGGCCATGTGATGGTGCCACCCATATTCACAGTGGGTTTTTCATCTTTAGTTAAACTTTCCCAGAAACAACCTCACAGACACATGCAAAGGGGCATTTCCATGGTCATTCTAAATCCAGTCAAGCTGACAATGAAAATTAGCCATCACCCTATTTATTGACTGATAATAATACAGACAAGAGGGCTGAATGGGGCACTTTTATATATTACCCTGTAAGGGCATACTTCATATAGTGCAAAAGAACCTTCACATACACATCATAAATAGCTCATCACATATGCACTGCTAACAGTTTGTTCTAAGTTAACCCCCAGCCCTTAGAGGAATGCTGGTGAGGCAGCCTTGGGAATATACAAACCCAGCTACATAGAGACAAACAATAATGGAAAAACACCAGGACCATAAGTCTGAAGGGCAAGGCTGACCATCTGCTCAGAGGAGCAAAACTAAACTTCACAATGATTGACTATCTTTGTCCCCACTCCCTATAACGTTTGCTGGCTGGAGATGACATGCCAGGCAGGTAGATTTCTGAGATGTTGTTCCACCGACTTCTCAGAATGTTGGCTCTCTGAATGAAGCACAGCTGAGAGATGCAGGTCCTGTCCCTGCTTATTGGCATTTGTGATGACAGACCGCATGAACGCCAGTATTGTGGTTACACTACACATGTCCAGGGTCCATGGACTCTGGTATTATTTATTCGTTTTTGTTTTTATTATGGTGGTTGATTTTTCATTGTTTTCAACAATTAAGTCATCTGAAAGTTATGGTGCTTTCTCAGGTAATAAATCATCAAATGTCATTTTCCAGTACTTAATTTTATTCTATTTAATGTCTCTTAGAAGTATATTATTTCCTCTTTCTCTTTTAGCCAGGAAACTGAGGAAGTAATAGGAAGAGGCTGAGGTGACAGGTAGACCCCCAAAGACATGTGGCTATTAACTCACTTTACCAACCAGGACCCACCTTCCATAGTTGTAGCAACTCCCGACAGTCTACTCAAAGTTTTGAGTCAACAGTGATTAAACCACTCATTACTTTCATTATGTCAGAGCCTTCAGGATCTAATTTTCTCTTAAACCACCTTCACATACACACAGGGATCAGGATGACAAGCGAGATTAACTGTCGTATTTACCAGCTGGTCTAGACGCTGCAGAGGAGCAGGCTCAGGTTCATTCACAGCTAGGAATCTCTTACCTAACATGACCGGAGCATACACGGCCATGTGTAACCGGAATGAACAACTCCAAGGAGTAAGAATGTATGTTTTTCAAAAGCTATTTCTTGGTTGAAAAAAAACTGAGGATGAGAATTACAAGCGAACACTGCAAGAAGAAGATGAGAGCCTAGAATTTCTGAATGTTGACCCAGTTCAACATGTCCCAGAGTGATATGGGGGGCAGGGGAGGGCAGATCTTGATCAAGTAGACAGCTTCTAGAAGCCCCTCTCCCTAACATGCTGAGCAGTCCCATTTCCAGGCTGGAAGAATGTAGGCTAAGAATAAATGACCTCAAAGTCTCACTCCTATCAAGAGCTGGCATAGCTGTATTCTGTCCTGCAGTTAGATAGCCAACCAAACTAAACCGTAGATAGAGCCCCCTGACCTGACAGTTTATTGTTTTACTTCTGTAGGCCACTTAGCTGTCCTTGCCTGGGCACCTATCACATCCCCTTAGAAGCTTGAAGCCCACCGACAACGTAAAGAACTCAACGTGATGTCAGGCTGTCTGCTATACAGCCTGCAAAAGGCTCAGACCTACAAGAGCTTGCTATTGTAGGTATCTGGAGTATCAACTCTCTCCAGCCCTCATGTAAAAAAACTGAGTTCAGGCTGGAGAGATGGCTTAGCGGTTACGGCGCTTGCCTGTGAATCCTAAGGACCCAGGTTGGATTCCCCAGAACCCATGTAACCCACATGCACATTGTGGCACATGCATCTGGCATTCATTTGTAGTGGCTAGAGATCCTGGCACACCCATCCCCTCCGCTCTCTGTCATAAATTAAAAAAAAAAAAAAACTGAGTTCAACATTTTCAAGTGATACTTGGTTTCTCACACTGACTGGAATCCAAGTTTCTGCACCATCAAGGAGAACTGGCAGAGTCTAGGCTGACAAGTTACTGACTGTACGTTTCTCAAAGCTATGTCTCACTCATCCATGTGCTCACACGAACACACAGAAGGATTTCAACAAGGTGCTTGTTACAGTACTATAAATAAATCAGTCACTATGCTTAACTTAGCCACTTGTTTCTTAATATATCGTTGCATTTTTGGACTATTCTAGAATCCAAAGAGAGCAGTAAGCTCCTTTTCCCTCAGAGGAAATAAAACACCTCTGAATAACAATATACAGCATGTAATTCTGTATCAATGGCCAAGTGTTCATAAGCTACTCGAGCTGGCTGAAAAGTCTTAAGAATCAGGGCTGGGGAGATGGCTCAGTGCTTAAAGATGCTTGTTTGCAAAGCCTGCTGGCCCAGGTTCAGTCCCCCAGTACCCATGTAAAGCCAGATGCACAATGTGGTGCGCGTGTCTGGAGTTCATTTGCAGTGCTAAGTGGCCCTGGTGTGTCCATGTTCTCCTCTGTCTCTAATAAATAAAATAAAATAAAATATTTTAAAGAAACTTAAAAAATTATTGTAATCTTAGGGTTTAACATATTTGATTTGTGTTTCTCCATTCCACAAACATGGAAACTTGAGACCAGAGACACACAATTACTGGTGGGCCATGGAGGAAGTTTTATGTGAAGAAGGCATGGGATAGCTGCCACTTGAACATCTCCCGAGTCACCTTGGAAACAATCTTTCGCCTTCCTTGGGTATGGTTTGGTTGGGGCCTGCTTACTTCCTGTTCTCATGTTAAGTCTCTTGCTGAACGAATGGTCTACTTAATGCCTCCCCGGTGACAGAAGTTCTGACACTAAAATTCAGTTCTAATGCCCAGCACATTTCTCCCTGACAAGTTTATTTATTTCTTCCTCCATAGTCTCTAAACCACTTCTCACCTTCCTAGCCAGCATCTATCATCCCACCCATCCTTGTAGGCTCTCTTCCAATTTGGATACTGTCTTCTATTACATTTGTTCATTTTTTAATTAAAAATAAATCAAAATCAGCCGATAAAGTGATAAACAGTTATATAGGGATGCTCAGAATCAAATAGACCATGTTCCTTCCAACCCTGAGAAAACAACAACATAAATAAGTCCAGCTGATGGGCCCGGATGGCAGACAATGTTTCAAATCATGTCCTGAAAATGTCACTAGAGGCTGTGGTAAATACATACTGTGATAAACTAAATTAAAGTAAAATAGATGATATTCATTGAGAGATGGGTACAGAGCACAATTAGGTTTGCTGGTTGATTACATGCTGTGATTTAACCAAGTACTCACACTTCTTCATAATAAAAATTGTTGACAGACTTGGAACTTTAATTATGTACTGACTGATAAAGAGTTGTCCCATAGAATTGAAAAGAATAGGAAAAAAAAAAAGAATCTAACTGGGTGAGATGGCATAAGCCATCACTCAGCAGGGACAGGCAGAAGAGTCAGGACCCTGCCTTAAAACAAAATTATTTTCAGAGTAAATCCCTTGAAATGTCCCCAAACCCATAAAGGACAGATCTCTGGGGTGTCTATCTAGCAGTGGAATCCAGGTCTCCAGCAAGCCAGGCACTTTGCCAAACTGTGCAACAGTGAGTTATGCAGAGTGGAACCCTAGAGGAGGTTGTGCCATCGGTGGGTTGGGTCTTTCTATAAATAAGGATGGCAAGTTCTGCTTTCAGCAATTATTGACCTAGGCTGTGTTGGACTGAGCATTCTGCTGAAGAGCATAAGGAAACCCAGGAAAAATATAGAGAATGCCCATTTAGAAAGCATGCTAACGTCACCACGGCAGCCAGAACTGAGGTAGTCAGGAGAAATCGGGCCAGAAACAGGAAATTCTTTTTACCTCCCAGTGCAAGTCCTGATCACAAAAGCAAATGCTGAGCTTTAGAGAAAGCCGGTAGCGCTTTGTGAGTTCTCACAGGATACCAGGAAACGAAGTGAAATTCACAACTCTGTACTTGAAATACAAGTGTACCAGCCGCCTCCTCCTTGCCGGAATAAAATACCCAGCCAGAAGCAGCTCAAGGAAGGAAAGGGTTTATTTCCAGCTTACAGCTTCAAGGGCAAGTTTCCTTATGGTGGGGAAAGAGAAACAGCTAGGAATCACATTTCCACACATCGGTAAGGAGGAAATAAAGAGAGGGAGCTCCCTAGCACTGGCAAGCAGGGCTGTTATAACACCCCAAGTTCTGTTTCCAGTGACACACCTCCACCAGGAAGACTCCAGCTCTCAAAGGCTCCACCAGCTAGGGATTAGGTATGATGCTTAATCACAAACACATGAGGCTATGTCGGCAGGGGCGGGGGGTCATCTTACATCCAAGCCACCACAACATGCCAGTCTTTTAGATGGAAAACACAAAGGGCTACATGTAGTAGAAACAAAAATGAGAAATAAAGCATCTTTTCAAGGGTTGAGACTTTAGTAATTTGAAGCTCTAATTTGCAGGCACAGGACATCAAGAGACCACGCTGGAACTATGAAGAAAGCCAACTCCCTCCTAAGTAGCCTTCATGGTGCTGGAAAGCGTTATGTGAGCTGCTGGAGATACTGGTCAACCACAGCGTGTGAATAAGAAAGAAATTCTACTGGCCATGAAATCAAACAGCTGGGCGAGAAGTACACACCTGTGCAATAGTGGCACACACCCTTTGTGGGTAACCAACTTCTCAAATTGTACATAAAGCCCACTAAGTGGGAGGAAACACATACCAGGTACTGGGAACCAAGTCAAAATCCTGTGGATAGGAAGCACATAGACTCCAGAGAGAACCTCCGCTGCTCTTTGGCCAAGAAGAGTGGTTATGCACATCAAAAAGCCTCTCAAGGGCTGGAGAGATGGCTTAGTGGTTAAGGCGCTTGCCTGCAAAGCCGCAGGACCTCAGCTTGATTTCCTAGGACCCACGTAAGCCAGATGCACAAGGTGGCACATGTGTCTGGAGTTCGTTTACAGTGGCTAGAGGCCCTGGCATGCCCATTCTCTCTCTCTCTCTCTCTCTTTCTCTCTCTTTCCCTCTCTCTTTGTCTCCTTGTCTGCCTTTTTCTCTCTTGCTCTAATAAATAAATAATTTATTTTTAAAAAGCCTCTCAAATAACTATACATACCCCACTTAACCCAAACTGCTCTCACTCTTGGTTGGAGAATCTGTTTTATTTTGCAGATGGCAGAGCATACTGGGAAATCCAAGATCTGCCTACCACAAAACATGTCACCTCTACCATATCTGCCAGGGCCAAGGATGCTGTGAAGGATGTGGTAACAGGAATGTTGTTGTTACTAGTGGCCTGACAACCAGCTCCAGAGTTATGGTGACAAATACTAGAGTTGCTCAAAACTCATCAGAGCAGAAATCCAGAAGAAACAGAGAACACAGTGACTGTTATTACCTGCACAGAAGCCACTCAATATTAGGCCTATTAAAATTCTATCATGGATGGTGAAGAAAGGCAAAATAAAAAAGACTAGTTGGAAGGAAGAATGGGTTCAATAGGAGGAGATGGGGGAAGGGAAACAAGAGACGACAGGAAAGGATTAGGACCAAACTACACTATATATGCACAAAACATTCAATTTCCTTTTAAAATATAGAGTATGAGGCAGTAAAATAAAATTAAAGGTCTGCCTGTACTACAAAGCAAGTTAAAGATCTACCTGGACAATTTAGCATCATCATGTCTCAAATAAAAAGGGACTGGCTCAGTGTTAGAGGAGTTGACTACCACTATGTAAGGACCTAGGTTCAATCTCTAGTACTGAAAAAAAAAAAAAAAGAATAAAATAAGGAAGAAGGAAAGGAAGGAAAGAGAAAAAGTTTCATAAAACTCATAAAGAAAATTCAAAGAAAACAACATTTATTTTTTTGTGGAAAACAACATTACGAATATTGACAATAAAAAAGTGGGGGTATAGTCTAAGCCCTACAGGTATTGAAAGGAGAAATGGGCAATATTATAAATGACTTAATTCCAATAACTTCAGCAACAGGACAAATTCTTTGGAAAACACAATTGATCAAAACTAACAAGAGGAATGGATGACTCAATACCAATATGTCTGTTAAAGAAATTGAATTCATAGCCAACACTGTCCCCACAGCAAGAAGCTGGTCTCCTTGGTAAAGTCCACCAGATACTAAGAAAGGAAAAATATCAACCTTGTACAGCCTGATCATTTGATGAGCCTGGCTTTTGTACTGAGAGTGGAGTTGATGACTTCCAGAAGAGTGGTCTTATATTTTAGATAAATGAATTTTGGGAGAGAAGTGTCTGAAACAAATGATAAAATTATTTATAACTTTGGACTGGAGAGATGGCTTAGCTAGTGCTTGCCTATGAAGCCTAAGGACCCCCGTTTGAGGCTGGATTCCCCAGGACCCACGTTAGCCGGATGCACAAGGGAGCGCACATGTCTGGAGTTCGTTTGCAGTGGCTGGAGGCCCTGGAGCGCCCATTCTCTCTATCTCTCTGCCTCTTTCTGTCTGTTGCTCTCAAATAAATAAATAAAAATTAACAGAAAAAATTTTTTAAAGTTATTTATAACTTTATCTCCCTGGGGAAGAATTGGTCTTTCAGATAGGAAAGGCTACCTTTTAGGGACAGAGGGACTGGTGCTTGAGAAAGACACAAGGGATGCTACTGGGGAGCTAGAACCGCCTCCTCACTATCTAGTGGTAGTTACACTGGTATGCTCACCTGGTAAAAATTATCACTTGATGAAAATTGATCAAGTTCTAACTTACGATGCATGGTGTGTGACTTTTTTTTTTTGAGGTAGGGTCTCACTCTGTCTCAGGCTGACCTGGAATTCACTATGTAGCCTCAGGGTGGCCTCGAACTCATGGTGATCCTATCTCTGCCTCCCAAGTGCTGGGATTAAAGGCATGCGCTACCACTCAAGGCTTGTGTGTGACTTTTTTATGTGTACAACACATAAAATTTCATTAAAGGGTATTAAGCATTAAAAGATTAATAGTAATTATGGTTATTACTCCTAAAAGATTCACAGTCATTGTACATTTTTTGGCCTGATTTATGAGATAATAGAAAACAAATTGGGTCATTGAAAAATATAAGGACAGACTATCACAAGCCATTTAGCTGATGACTACACTATAATAAAAAGTTCATGATTACTGTTAATTTAGCATCTATCCTGTAACTGCATTAACACAGTGATTTCCACACATAAAAACAGTGACAGTATGAAAGGAGGTACAAAGTCAGTTTTTTTTTCCACCAAATTCATTTGCTTTATTTATTCCTACTTTGCTATTAACTTTAAATTGATGTGTAATATAGTATTAATAACATTCACCAATCTTTTTTGTTAAGTTGAAGGTTGGACCTCATGCATTGCACATGCTGGGCAAGCATTCTACCACTGAGTTACATCCCTTTTTTACTTTTTGTTTTGAGACGTAGGTTCTCATTAAGTTGTCCAGACCAGCCTTGAATTTGCAGTCCTCCTTCCTCAGCCCCACAAGGAGCTGGGATTACCTCCTTGCCTATCCACCACGCATAGCTCTTAAACCCACAGCTCACTGTACCTTTATCATGCAGATATTTCTGTTTAACATGCAGGTCAAGGTTCTGAATACTCCAAGCACCCTGGAAACATTCCTTTACTCCTTCTCATTCCCCTGTACTTCTCTACAGTTAACTACGAGTCAAGCCTCTATCACCACAGTTAAGTCTGACTGGCTTTTGAACTTCAACAGCTGCCATCTGGTCTCTTTGATGCCTGGCTTCCTTCACTCAGCCTGGCTGCGGGCTTGCTTCTTGTTCTCAGTAGCATCTCCAAGGCTGTCACTGCACTATCATCCGGTCTCAGAGGTAAGACAAAGAACAGGAATTTTGCAAGCTGACTGATCAGGGTCCAAGTCTTAGCTCCCCTACTCTACCTTTGGGATAGATTTTTTTTTAATTTTATTTATTTATTTGAGAGAAAGGGAGGAGGAGGAAAGAGAGAGAGAGAGAGAATAGGCACACCAGGGCCTCTTGCCCCTGCAAACGAACTCCAGATGCATGTACTACCTTGTGTATCTGGCTTTATGTAGGTACTAGAGAATGGAACCTGGGTCCTTTGGCTTTGCTGGCAAGCGCCTTAACCACTGAGCCATCTCTCCAGCCCTTAAGATAGATTTTGAAGTTCTCTGGGCCCATTGTTGGGAGGATAATCAATAATATGGCTAATAAGAAAGCTATGCTGGTTGTGGCGGTGCACACTGTTGTGATTTCAGCATTTGTAAGGCGAAGGCAAGAGCATCAGGAGTTCAGGATCATCCTCAGTTAACATAGCAAGTTTGAGGCCAACCGAGGCTATGTGAGACCCTATCTAAAGCAAAGCAAAAGAAACAAACAAGAAAGAACAGGATATGACTGGAATCTGGAAGAGGGTCAGTCCCCAAACAGCTTGTCTAGTGCCAGAAAGTGCTACATAAGTGACTGGGGGAAAATGACCAATATCTGTCCAAGCAACTCATGGTCTAAGCTACTCAGCAGCAAACAACCTGACATGATGCTCACACAAGTGCAATAGTGGCACACAGCCATGGTGGGAAACCAACTGCTCTTGATTTGGCTAACTGATCTGCTCAGTGGAACAGAACCTATAGCTGGAGCTGGAATCAAGTCAGAACCATATCCAAAAACGAGCCTGCTCTCATTATCAAGCTCCCACCAATCGTGGGCTACAAGAGGTCCTACACTTATTAAATTCTCTCTAAAAGAACCCAAAGATTATCCCATTTATCTGGCGCTAACTTCACTCTCCATTGGAGAATTTGCTTCTCTTTTTCAGATGAACACAGATTCTAAGGAGACAACCAGCCCATCACACCTCAAAAGGGCCCCAGCTGAAACCAAGAGTAACTGGGGGCCAGGCGTGGTGGCACATGATTTTAATCCCAGCACTCAGGAGGCAGAGGTAGGAAGATCACAGTGAGTTCAAGGCCACCCTGAGACTACAGAGTGAATTCCAGGTCAGCCTGAGCTAGAGTGAGACCCTACCTCGGCGAACCAAAAAAGAAAAAAGAGTAATTGGGGAAATGAGCAAGAGTGCTGCGTCCTTGGTGAACCTGGTACCAGCACAGTATGAAAGCGATAGGCACAGAGAACACTGAACTCCTACCAAACCAGATAGCTAGAGACACAGAGGCTACAAGACCTTATCACTGAAGTAGACCTAAAATGAACCCAACATGGCTCAGAGAAATTTGTGGAAGAGGGGGCGGAAAGACTGTTAGAGCTACACATTGGGTCATTATGCACAGAGACCTTGCCTCTTCCCCATAACTGATGGCTATCCCCACAACGCATGACTCATATTCCCCAACGAGGAGGGTCCCTGTAGAGGGGGGAGGACAGGGAGGAGGCTAACGATGGTACCAGCATGGCTGTATACACACTGAGAACATAACTAATAAAGAAAAAAGAACAGGATAAAAGAGGAGTAGGAAAAGAGAGCTTTATTGAACCCTCTCAGAGTGGGTGGGTCAGGGTTTGGAGACTAAGGAGCAGTTGACTGACTTTGTAGTCAGCGAGCCACGTGTATGAATCCTCCTCTCTGTTCCTCTCTTCCAGATTCCAAGTTCCAGAGGGCAGGTTAATGATGTCAGCATGGGCTGGCTAGGCACATCTTGAAAAGTCAAGGTATCACGTAGGAGTGGGCGTGTGGGCATTCGGCTAGTACTGAACAGGACACAGAGGCTCACATCGCAGGACTGAGGTAGACTCACAGAGGACAGGAGCGGAGATCATTCCACAAAGCTCCGCAAGAGCGCCTGCTGCAGCCTCAGGATCAGAGCAACGTGGCCGTTCTTGCCACTGACCATGCATTCTCCAGGAAAGTGCTCTCCCGTGTAGAGCCAGTCACAGGGGAAGCCAGTGCTAGTCTCCATGGAGTTCAGGGGACAGCAGAAGAGGTGATAGTGACTCAAGGTCAACCAGACCCAGAGAGCACAACTTCTGAGAGAGAGAGAGCCCTGGGTCAGTTTGTCTGGAGCCACCAGCACATTGTTAGAGCCTTATTCCAAAGTTCATGCAATACCAGCACAGACGAGCTGACCAAAAAAATAAATAAACAGGGGCTGAAGAGAGATGGCTTAGTGGTTAAGGTGCTTGCCTGTGAAGCCTATAGACCCAGGTTCGATTCCCTAGGACCCACGTAAGCCAGATGCACAAGGTGGAGCATGCATCTGGAGTTCATTTGCAGTGGCTGGAAATAAATAAATAAATAAATAAATAAATAAAGGCGTGTGCTACCATGCCTGGCTGTCTTTCTCATTTAAAAAACAAATGAATAAACAATTAACTCAGTGGCCATCACCAGGGCAGGCTCCACGTTATTGGCCCCATTTTCCAGGTGGGAAAGTTCACAGTGAGAGAGGAGCAAAGAGAACGGACCTATCTTCCTATAGACCCAGATGTCTTATGCTGAGTGGTTCCTGCTTGAATAGTTTTATTACTTTAAAGATTATCTGGGCGAGCTGGGGAGATAGCTGGCTAAGTCAGGTGCTTGCCGCACAAGCGTGGAGACTTGAGCTCATCCCCAGAGCCCACATATAATTGTGGACGCGGTACCTCACACTTGCAAATCTCAGCACTGGTGAGGCGGACAGGAGGATCTCCAGGGTTCACTGGCCAGGCAGTCTAGCCAAATCAGTGAGCTCTGGGCCAGCAAGAGACTCGGTCTAGAAAAGGTAGATGTGTTCCTGGAATGACACCTCAGGGTTGTCTTCTGTTTTGCACATGCACCCAAACACACGCTTGCACGCACACACACACACACACTTTTATATATTTGAGAGCGAGAGACAGAGAGAGAAGTGTGGGCGTGCCAGGGCCTCTGGCAACGTATGCTCCGCTTTGTGTACAAGTTTTACATGGGTACTAGAGAACCCAGCCCAGCCTGTCGGGCTTTGCAAGCAAGTGTCTTTAATCGCTAAAGCCAGCTCCCCCACACCACATATAAGCCAGCTCCCCCACACCACATATATTTTCTTTTTTTAAAAAAAAAAATCTGGGCTGGAGAGATGGCTTAGCGGTTGAGCGCTTGCCTGTGAAGCCTAAGGACCCCTGTTTGAGGCTGGATTCCCCAGGACCCACATTAGCCAGATACACAAGGGGGCGCACGCGTCTGGAGTTCGTTTGCAGTGGCTGGAGGCCCTGGCGCGCCCATTCTCCCTCTCTCTGTCTGCCTCTTTCTCTCTCTGTCTGTTGCTCTCAAATAAATAAATAAAAATAAAAACAAATAAATTGTTAATAATTTAAAAAAAGATTAATTTGGACAGCCTTCAGCTTCAGCTGGTCTAACGAGGGTGCCAGACAAGGAGGAAGTTGTGGGGTGTGGCCACCCATAAAGGGCTCCCACTCTCCTCTTGCTCCTTCTGCAGCTCCCCAGCCCTTCCCACATTGCTGCGTCCCGTCTCTCCGCTTTGCTGAAATGTGTGACGTAAGCCATGTTAAAATAAGAGCAAAGATCATAAGGCAGAACTGCTATTCAGCTGCAAAAGGAAAAAGAGGGCAAAAATACAGACTTAAAGAGGCTTGTCTTTGAAAGGGCTGAGTGATTATTTCCTCTTAGAATCTAATTATGTAAATTCATTCCCTTCAGGGTGTGAAGATGGTGCCCTTTGAAGAATGGAGTTAAACTAATTTTAGCTCAATTTGCATTTCTAGTACAATAACAACTTCCATTTGGAGTGCAGAGAGGAAGGGGAGAACGCTGTCTCCATTACACATTTTTTCAAAAATTGTTTATTGGGGCTGCAGAGATGGCTAAGTGGTTAAAGGCACTTGCTTGCAAAGCCTAATGGCCTGGGTCTGATTCCCCAGTCCCCACATAAAGCCAGACGCACAAAGTGGCACACGCATATAGAGTTCATTTGCAGTGGCAAGAGGCCCTAGCATGCTCATTCCTTTTCTCTCTTTCATTCTCTCTCTGCTTGCAAATAAATGAGTAAATTTTTTTTAATTTTTTTTTTATTTTTATTATTTATTTATTTGAGATCGACAGACAGAGAGAAAGAGGCAGATAGAGACAGAATGGGCGCGCCAGGGCCTCCAGCCACTGCGTACGAACTCCAGACGCGTGCACCCCCTTGTGCATCTGGCTAATGTAGGTCCTGGGGAATTGAGCCTTGAACCGGGGTCCTTAGGCTTCACAGGCAAGCGCTTAACCGCTAAGCCATCTCTCCAGCCCCGATAAAAATATTTTTAAAAATAGCTTATTATATTTTATTTTTAGCTAGTATAGAGTTTTAGGTGTCATTATGGCATTTTCAAACACAATTTGTTTTGGTTGATTCCCAGTCTCTTCTCTCCCCAGTCTCCCAGTCTGTTTACATGTCGCATGTGACCTTTTGCCCTTCCCCCAGGCTCCTTCCTATCATATGACCCAGCCATTCTACTCCTGGGCACTCACCCTAAGGACACTACACTATTACAGAGATACTTGTCAGTGCGTCTCTACTCACAGTAAGTTAGGAAACTGAACCAGCCTAAATGCGCAACAACCAATGAATGGATATAAAAATGTGGTATATGAGCACAATGGAATTTTGCTCAGAAGTAAAGAAAAACAAAATTGTGAGCTTTAAAGACAAATGGATGGATCTGGAAAGAATTATATCAAGTGAGGTGACACAAACTTAGAAAGCTCCAAACCACATGTTTTCTCTCATATGCAGATCCTAGCTTGAAATATATATGTATGTATGTGTATGTGTCTATACGTACATACGTGCATATGTTTATAAAGGGGAAAAGCATGGGTAAAAACTAAAATGTTAGAATGCTGACCAAAATCAGGTAATAAGAGATGCCACTTACATGGGCTAGAGAGATGGCTTAGCAGTTAAGGTGCCTGCCTGCAAAACTGAAGGACTTTGGTTCAATGCCCTAGGACCCATGTAAGCCAGATGCACAAGGTGGCATATGCATCTGAAATTCATTTGCAGTGGCGGGAGGCCCTCGCATGCCCATTCCCTCTCTCTCTCTTCTCTCTCTTTCCCTCTTTCTTGCTCACTCAAATAAATAAAAATCCAAATTAAAATAGATGTCAATTATATATCTTAAAAGGGACAAAACCAAGCCTTGCCTCCCAATGCTTATCTTGGGCACTATTAGGACTCAAAGAGATAGTCCTTCCAACCTGTTATTTTCAGCCCTTCTTCCCCTTCCTTCTCTATAGATATACAACCTTTGACTTAACTCCCCTACCGTGACTTCTGTGCTGCTACAAGAAGCATCCTTAGTCAGTAGACAGAGTGAAGATAGACTCTCGCTTTGGACAGCCACAGCCTCTGCGGCCCTCTATTCTTTTCTGTGGACTTGGAACTGTCCATGGTTCTCATAAAGATTGCAGATATTCATGTATGTAAGCGTCCAGCATGAGCAGACACTTAGGCAGGATCATTAGGACTTTGAGTGTAGCTCAGCCCCACACAGCAGCCCTATTCACCCATCATCCATCCATCCAATCATATGTTCAACGGATGTTCATCGATACAAGCACAGCAAAGGAAATGGACAGATAGAGTAGGGAACAACTTCTGCCAGGCTGGTGAGGTGGAGAGTTAACAATTACCTCCAGTGGAAGTGGTGGGTAGGGAAAGTTCTGGGTGATGTGTGAAGGTACACTGGGGAACATACAGCTTTTAAGTGGTGTGAGGGGGGCAGGCTTTATGGGAAAGGAACTTCAGGCCTGGCAAAACAAGATTTCCCCTGGCAAAGCTAGAAGTGAGACATATTTCAGAGTGAGGGTGGCAGGAATAGCGGAGAGCAAGATCAGGCGTTAGGATGGGAGTTTAGGGCCAGATCCGCAGCTGGAGGCCTTGTACCCCCAAGGGAGATGGCACGGCAGTAACCAAGACATACCTTTCATGGTGTTGCATAGACCTTGAGTGTTGTTGTTTTTATATGGGTAATAGAAAATTAAAATCATATTATGTGAGGAAAGGAGGAAGACTTATTTAACTTCTTCAATTCAATGTAGCAGTGGAGAACTTTGGATACGACTTTAACCCTGAGGTCCTGGGAGGAAGTTGATGAAAAAGTCCTTCTTGCTTACAAGTCATGTAAATCAAGTAGAATGTGTTTGTAACTTTGAGGCTGTCATTTGAAAAAAAAATGGTCTCAATTCAGCAATTAAAATGCCCAAACCCTTTTAATGATCCAAAACTCTGGACTTAACAATAGTCAAGGTATAGCATCAACTTCAATGCTTGTCAGTGGGTGAGTGCACACTTTTTTGTACAATGGAACACTATTCATCCATTTGAAGGAAAGTAACATGCGTGAACCTGGAGGACAGTGTGTTAAATAAAACAAGCCAGGTACAGAAAGACAAATATAGCATGACCTCACTCCTGTGGAAGTTTAAAAAGTTGATCTTAGAGAAGTTGACTAGGATAAAAGTTATAGGAGGCTGGGGATTAGAAGGGATGTGGGTGATGAGAGATTGTTCAAAGAGTACAGTGTAATACTTAGAAGGAATGGGCTGATGTTGGTGTTCTGTGGCATAGTGGGGATGAGTATGTTTACAATCATCACACTGTATTTCAAAATAACTAGAAGAGATTACTTTTAATATTGTCAGTCCAGAGGATTAAGTGTCTATATCAGTCACTTCGTCATCACTGTGGTCACATACCTAATAAGAATCAACTTAAGGGAGGAGAGAATTACTTTGGCTCATGGGTCACAGGAATGCCTGGCAGGGAAGGCATGGCAGTGGGCAGCTGTGTGGCGACAGGAGCTCATATACCCATGCGTCAGGAAGCAGATGCAGGGTGGGAAGTAGGGCCAGGCTATGAACCGAAAGGTCTGCTGCCCAAAGATACATTTCTTCCAGCTGGGTCACACCTCCTAAAGATTCCATAACCTCCCAGAGCACCACCCTCTAAAGACCAAGTTTTTAAAAACATGAACCTTTAGGAAAGATTTTATATTCAGACTATCATATTTTGCCCTGGCTCCCATTGGAAAATGAGCATCTCATAATGCAAGCTGCATTTAGTCCATCTCTAAGTATCCCCAAAGTCTTGGTTGTCCCAACACTGTTCAAAGGTCCTGTCTCTTCGAAGACTCAAGGCAATCTCTTAACCAAGAGCCTTTGTAAAATCAAGAAACAAGTCAAAATACTTCCATTATACGTTGGCACAGACTAAACATTCCCATTGCCAAAGGGGAAAGTGGTGGCATATCAAGGACTGATTGGACCAAAGCAAGACCAAAAACCAGAGGGGCAAATATCAACCCGTTCAGTTCCATGCCCAGCTTCTGAGACTTGTGGTCAAATCATCTGCGCTGCATTCACTTTGGGTAGCTCCGTGCCTCCAGCTCTGTTGCTTGGAGCACACATGGGCTATCTCTTGTCTGGCTCTACTTGCTATCTTTGGCTTTCCTCGGTAAATGCCCCATATGTTCTGCATCTTCAATAACTTGGGGTCTCCAAAGCAATTTGGGTTTCACCTTCATAGCTCCATTCAGGAGCCCCATGCAGGGAAGGTAACCCTAATGCACTCTGCCCTGCTTCCGTGGTTTTTGAAATCTCCATTCAAGCCTCCACAGCAGGCATACTAAGTGCCTGTAAAGCCAGCACCACGTGAAAGATGCCAAGTTATGTTGCCAGCTTGAGACGTCGCCTGGCTCCCTTGAACACAGCAGTCACCGGGTGTCCCTTCGCAGCTGAACCTAGGAAAGCACTTCTGTGGACAGCCAGTTTCTAGCAGTGTGCCCTGAAGGCTTCATCTTGTCATGGACTCTCTTTTCAAATGAGCTTGCAGTTAGACACCACACCTTCTGATGGACAGGGTCTTTCCCGCAAGGCACTTCTCCTATTGTCCCAGCACCATGTTGGGTTAGCTTTAATTGTGTGATCCTGATACCCAGGTCGTCCATGCTCTTTGCAACTTTGTGTTCACGATGCTTTTCTTTCAAAACTGTACTTTTTTACATCTTTACTCTTCTTCTCCTTCTCCTCCTCCTTCTCTCTGCCCTCTTTCTCCCCCACCCCTTCTATCTCTGTAAGTCTGGATAAATGCAGTCAGCAAGAACTATGCCACAGTCTGGGTGTTATAACTGTCTTGAAATTTCCTCCATCAAAGACATTAGTGTATAACTTTTGATTTTAGCTTCACTCAGGTTTCCAGGACATGGGAAGAAGATATCCAGATTATTTTTTATTTTTGTTTATTTATTTATTTATTTATTTATATTTATATTGACAATTTTATACTTACAGACAACAAACTGTGGTATTTCCATCCCCTCCCCCACTTTCCCCTTCATAACTCTGTTCTCTGTCATATCCCCTCTCTCTCTCTCCATTAGTCTCTCTTAATTTGCTGTCATCATCTTTTTCTCCTATTATGAGGGTCTTGTGAAAGTATTCCTAAGCACTGTGAGGTCATGGGTATCGAGGCCAATTTCTGTCCAGACAGTTGTATGTAAGGAGTGGTACCCTTCCTTTGGCTCTTACATTCTTTCTACCACCTCTTCCACAATGAACCCCGAGCTTTGGAGGGTGTGAGATGTTTCAGTGCTGGACACTCCTCTGTCCCTTCTTCTCAGCACTGTGCTGCCTTTTGGGTCATCCCAGTGGTCATCACCATCGGAAAAGAGAAGCTTCTCTAACCAGAAGTGAGATTAGCATTCATATATGAATATGAACATTAAGTATAGTGCTTCCAGGGCAATTTGGTGAGAGTAATATATGCATTTCTCCAGACAAGAGCAGGCTTTATACCCCTAAGACTCATGACCTCCCCTGCCATAGGCTTTTGATTAGGTTTTCAGTACCAGGCATGTATACCCTCCCACAGAGCAGGCCTTCAGTCCAATTAGAGAGCAGTTGATTTCCCCAAGAGCAGACATGCCACTATTGTGCTCGTTCAGTCATTTGGCTTGTCTGGTCAAACTTGAGGCTTCCAGTGTCCACTGTTTTCACCACTAATGATGTCTGTCTCCCATAAGGCTGCATACAGTGCAGGTTTTTCCAACTTTCAGTTGGCTAGGCTACAGGGAGAAGGTTTTTTGAGAAACAGAGAGACAGAGACAGATATAAAAAGAGTCAGAAAGAGAGAGAGAGGGAGGGAGAGAGAGAGAGAGAGAGAATGGGTTCTCCAGGGCCTCTAGCCATTGCAAACAAACTCCAGATACATGTTTTGCATCTGGTTCATGTGGGTGTTGGGGAATCAAACCTCCACCTAGGGTCTGTAGGCTTCACAGGTAAGCACTTAGCTGTTAAGTCACCTCTCCATCCTGATATACCCAGATTATTTATCAGAATATAATATGAATGGTCTCTAGCCCAGTTCCTATTAGAGTGTTCTGAAAATTCACATGTCTGTTGGCACTCTGGTCTTCTGAGCTTCCACAGAATGACTTATTGAACTCTATTTGCACTACCCTGGGCCTTCCCTAGTCCACACATCCCAATTCTCCCATACGCCTCCCAAAGCGGTTCCAAAGGACTCCAAACCACGTGGTCAGGTAGCCAGAGCAAGACCCTACATCTCAGAATGAAATTTATGTATTAGTTACTTTATTTAAATTTTTTGTTTATTTTTATTTATTTATTTGAGAGCAACAGACAGAGAGAAAGAGGCAGAGAGAGAGAAAGAGAGAGAGAGAATGGGCATGCCAGGGCCTCCAGCCACTGTAAACGAACTCCAGACACGTGCGCTCCCTTGTGCATCTGGCTAACGTGGGTCCTGGGAAATCGAGCCTCAAACTGGGGTCCTTAGGCTTCACAGGCAAGCGCTTAACCGCTAAGCCATCTCTCCAGCCCTAGTTACTTTTTTTTTATCACTATGACCACGCACATAACAAGAAGCAACTTGGTTGGGGGGGGGGGATATTTTGGCTCTGCGTTTGAGGGACTATGACCCAGCATGGTGGGGTAGGCATGGCCATGGGTAGCTGTGTGGCAGTGGGAGGATAAGGCAGTGTCTTGCTCACATATCCATAGATCAGAAAGCAGAGACAGAAGAGAAAGTGGATCTGGGCTATAAACCTCAAGGGCCTGCCTTCCAGGCCCCTTAGAGACCCACTTCTCCAGGCAGACCTCACCGCTCAAAAGTTCCCCAACGACTCCAAACAGTTCCATCAGCTGGGAAGCAAGTGTTCAAATACATGAGCCTACAGGGGACATTTTACATCCAAACCATACATTTCAAAGGCGGTTGATTTGTTAATTTTCCTGCTTGATTCGTGTCTCATATTGTATACTTGTCTCAAAAGATCACACTGTGCCCCCATAAACACATGTAATAATTATATGTCAATGTAAAAATACAATAAAATCTAAACCAAAATGGAAGATGAAGCTGAATTGGGGTTAGCATTAGACCTTCCCCTCTGCACTTGGGCTCATTCAGCAGTGGGGCAACAGGGAGGATGCTCACTCTGTCCCCCTCAGCAGTGCTTTCTCTTCACCCAGAGCCCTGTGTCAGATCTGTCAGGCCAGGATCAGGGCAGATGGAGGGGACAGCTGCCGGACAAGAACGGTCCCTCCTTAGCTGGTGAATAGGCTCCTGACCCTAACACTGGAAAGGCCGCTGGGAAGACATTCCAAGAACCATAGAAGACCCTTCCATAAACAGGAGGTCAAAAGGTAGGACACCCACTCTCTTTAATCATTCTTGTCTCAACCTTCCTAGTTTCAAACCATTTAAGGAGATCAGTTCACAGAATAATCTCTTCTTTCTTCTCGTTACAAGCCGCACCTGTGGCAGTCTCTCTCCCTATTCTCGTAATTAGTCCCCTGATGCTTAGTAAAATCCAGCCATGAAGAGCCTCTTTTTATAACCTGGCTTGCAGTAAGTGTTCAACAAATTACTGCTATAGCAGTGTCCTTACCCTCCCTTCTTCCACCCTGGCAGAGGAGAGGGTACTTTATGGGAAGTCCCAGGAGGTGCCCGTTCAAATGCATCCAAGTTCTTTCCTACAAATTCTCTCTGTGGTCAACATATTTAGATTTCCCAATACCAAATTCTTATTAATTATTCAGCATTTTTCAGCGATACCACATGGAAAACCACACACTTTAGCACTACATGCTGTTTGGAAACATCCTAGAGTTGGCACATCCACTGGCTGATGGTGGTGCTCCGGTATGAAAATTAAAACGAGATTCCATTATGGGTTTAAGACTTCTATTTAAAGTGTTATTTTCTCAAGAGCGAACACATTTGCTCTTCAGATCTACACGAAAGTCTAAAACACAAATTTTAAAAGTTGGATTAGAAATCTCACTGAAAATCTGTTTCTTCCAGTTCTTAGGGAAATACAGAAATAACATGGTAATTCTGTTTCTGCCACCCCTGAACTTGGCAAAGCATCATTGAGATTACTTTCTTGACAATGCACTGAAATCAAAAAGCATGAGCCTTCCAGGAAACTCGAGACTACCGATGACTCAGACTCTGTTTGTGCATGTAGCACATGTGGTGAGCCTGTGTCCTGCCCCTCTGCGACATTGTAGGCAGTGAGGTTTCCCTGCCCAGAGCGCTGAATGTTTTCTTTCAGTCTTGACAACGTCATGGAATCACAGCTGCTGTCAGCCCACTGTAATCTGGCTGACTCCCATGCAAACCAGCACCTTCTCCAGAGCCAAGGGCTGGCTTGAGGACATCAGTGGGCAGGGCAGGGCAGGACAAGTGCTTTCTGCTTAATCACAGATCTGCATTCTGTGCCTCACCAAATGCAGGCATTTGGAAGTCAAAAGACTACTTCACCACTGGCTGATTGTGCTGTCTTCAAGCTGTTTTTCTCTGGATGTATTTATCCATCATTGCTCTTCTCAATTAGATCTTCTAACATGACTCAGTGTCCTCAAATCATGCCATGAGACCTGCGTAGAAGAATGCTCCTAACAATGTCAAGTGTAGAAAAATAAGGAAGTCACAGAAAACTAGGCATGGAGTGATCCCACTCCATCGTATCCTGTGGAATGCACAGTAGATCATTACTAATGTCCACCCTCCAGGAGCCATATTGAGATGCACTCAGTTCAGTTTGTGATTTAATTTTTTAAAAAAATCACTGTTGATGGGCTGGAGAGATGGCTTAGCAGTTAAGCACTTGCCTGTGAAGCCTAAGGACCCCGGTTCGAGGCTCGATTCCCCAGGACCCACGTTAGCCAGATGCACAAGGGGGCACACGCATTTGGAGTTCGTTTGCAGTGGCCAGAGGCCCTGGCGCACCTATTCTCTCTCTCTCTCCCTCTCAGCCTCTTTCTCGCTCTGTCTGTTGCTCTCAAATAAATAAATAAACTAACAAAATTTAAAAAAAATCACTGTTGACCCTGCCTATTCAATATGCATCTATAACTAATGAAAGTTCATCTACCAATTACACTGTACCATTCTCCCTGTAGTATGGATACCTTAGGACAGAGTTTTCCTAATTCTACTCACCCATCCCTTATGTTATCGCTGTTATACATCTCACTCATCCATATGCTATAATCATCCAATATATTGTTGCTATTATTATTTTCAACAGCAGTTCTCTCAAGATAAGCTAAAATATGAATAGAATATTTTATTTTACCTTCACTGATTCTTTCCCCCAATGTTTTTCCTTTCAAGTTTCTGACCTTTATAATTTCCCTTCTCTCTAAAAGATCTGTTTTGACACTTCTTACAGGGGAGTTCTGACATTTCCTGTCTTTTTTTGGCTTTCTGAGAAAGTCTTTGTCACTTCTGAAAGATTCTGTTGCTAGATAAGGAATTCTGGGCTGGTAGTGTTTCTCTCGCAACCCTTTAAGATACTTCACTACATTTCTTTACTGTTTGCATGGTTTCTGATGAGAATTTTTCTGTATCTTTTATTCATGTGAATGTTTTAATATTAGTTCATTCTCATTCTTGTATTGGTAAGTAAAGTATACTTTTTTCTCTCCTAGTTTGATTCAGGAATCTCTCTTTCATTTCCTGCAGTTTGAAGATGATAGAATACACATGTTCCTTAATATTCTTCTAAGCTTCCTGACACTGTGTTTTGTTGCCTGTCCTTAGCGTTGGAAATTTCTTGTCATTTTCACATCAATTCTTTCTCCTATTCCATTATCTCATTCTGGTGTTCACATCATAGGATCTGTATTCTTTGAAATTTCTTATAGCTCTGAATATTCCATTCTGTGTTTTTCATCTTCTTTTGTATATTTGAGGA
This sequence comes from Dipus sagitta, assembly GCA_036346955.1. NCBI lineage: Eukaryota > Metazoa > Chordata > Mammalia > Rodentia > Dipodidae > Dipus > Dipus sagitta. The sequence goes on from CM070771.1 coordinate 191,087,856, forward strand.
TTTTATCTGACATATCTTCAAGTTCACTGACTCCTTCCCTCACCATGTCCAGTCTACTGATGAATTAATCAAAATAATTCTTCATTTCAATTTCAATGGGGATGTTAAAAATGTATTCTTGCATTTTCTTTTACTTATTAGTAGATTTCTGTTTGCCTACATTATCCATTCCTTCTGGAATGATGTCTACTTTTTCCATTAGAGCCCATGACATATTACTATCATTATTATCTTGTATTGCTAGTCTGACAATCCCAACATCTGCATAATATCTGAGTCTGGTTCTCATGTTTGTCTCCTGAGAATGTGGGGGTTCTTTTATTGACTTTTAGCATGTCTTATGATGTTTTCTTGAAAGCTAGGCTTGTTGTATTCATAGAAACTGAGGTAAATAGAGCTTCAATGTGATGTTCTGTGTTAGCAACTGGTCCATGTTTCATATTTACTGTAGATATGGGGGTCACAAACTTCCAAATCCTCTACTTATTTGTGATGGTAACTTCTGGTGATTCCAATATAAGACACTGATTTTCAATTGATTTATCTATCTTATAGTAAGAGCTAGCATAATGACATCCATACTATTCAATGTTGGAGCTGGTTGTCTAATGTGTTGGGAGCTCATCACTTAATTCTTTTATATTTATTTATTTATTTTACAAAGTTTAGTCTTATAGCCCTTCTCCCCAAGACCCACTTTCCCTGAGGGTTCTCCTTAGGGAGGTTATTGATGTTCAGTGTGGGGTAGTTGAGGCCTCAGTCAGCCTCTGTGGAGGCTGTGTTTCAGCAAGTTTCTACCCCTCTGCAGCTTTTATAATCTTCCTGCTTTCTCACTCCCTCTTCTGCAATGTTTCCTGAGGTTTGGTGGGTCTGTTAGCAGTCTGATTTAGTGCTAAGTTCTCAATAGCCTCTGGGTTTCTGCTTTGGTGTGTTTTGATTAAGCACTGTGTCAGTCTCCTTCTCCCTGGAGCTGGTTATCAAGCTAGCAGTGGGAACAACACTAGTGTTGGCTGCTTTCTCTGCACCTGTCTACTTTTCAATCATTGTTTAATCCTTAAACAAAGAGTTTTTGTTGTGTTAACTAACAACAATAGAGCATCTCTCATAGGACTCTCTCTTTAGGTGAATGTGCCTAAAAAGATGTGATAATCTTACTCTGCCATTGAGTTACACCAATGAACATGGTGGGAATTAACAAAACCAACCTCTCTCCTGAGGGAGTATGATTCCACTTTGTGATAAGTGTGGACCAGTCTTCTTTCTGCCTGAGAGAATAGCCTTATACATTCAGTTAGCAACTAGGACTGGACTCAGGACAACCTATAGACAAAAGGTGCTTACTCTAGAATCTCAAAAGGCACCACCCCAATCTTCTCATCTTCTATAGCCTCCATGATAGAAGGTATAGCTCTTCCAAATACAAGAATAGCAATGATTCATTTCCAAGACACATGGATGATGGAGCTCAAAGATACATGCACACTGGGGTATAAATGACTGACAATGGATTCTCCCTGGGATAGAGCTCTTCTAAGGGAGAAGAGCTCTGTGAAAGTGACGAGACTTAGGCAAACCCCATGCTTTGTGGTCCAGTATCCTTAAGTAAAAATGAGAGCAAAGCCTCCTCTTGGCGTTTCTGACACCACCCTGGTGTGGGTGAGCACCTGTACAGAGCTGGTGAGTGTGGAAGTTTGGGATCCACCTTTGCTCTTTGCTGAGGGGCTGCAGGTTGTTCTGAGGCTGGAATAGTGGAGTTATGGCATGAAAGTGTTCTATCTTACTGGACTGCCCTATTTAGATAGAATTGTGTGTGTGTGTGTGTGTGTGTTGTCTCTTCTGATATGTGTCCTCAATGGAGTTTCCTGGTTTCTGGATTTATTAGTTCAACTTTGGATTGTATGAGGAAAAAAAAAATCAAAACAAAACACAACAAAAGCAAGAGACAGAAGACATCACAGTATCATCTTTGGGTCCTAAATTCCCCTCCAGTTTGTCTCTTCTCCCCGCTTCTGTCTTGTTCATTCTGTATATCATATGCAGGGTCATTGATTTGACTCAGTGGGAAGAATAGTGAGGAACGCATCTACTCTATGTCCCCGTCATCTTGTTTCATAACCGCTGTCAGTGGAATGCCTTTTCTTGCAAATGAACATAACTTATGTTATTGTTTTAGTAGCTATATAATTCCATTACACTGGTATATATTGCTTTGGCTAAGTCAATTATTTGTGGTTAGATGTACAGTAGCTCCCCATCCCCCACCAACAGATTTCTCCTGCTATGAAAACACCCAATTGATTGTCTAAGCAGGTAAGTATTTATCTTATTTTTAAGTGCTAAGGATTGAACCTAGAACCTTGCTAGGCAAGCACTGTACCACTAAACTACATCCTCATCCCCTGTTATATTCTTATTTCCTTAGGCTAAATTTCTGAACACAAACTGAAAATATTATTTATATATTATACAAATATATACATACACCCACACATATGTGTGCACATAGGTTTATACTAAGGCTTTGAAAGATGCAGCCAACTGCTCTCCAGAGAGCAAGAAAGATTATAGCCAATTATGTAATATTTGCAACTTTGTATAATTCAACAGCAGTAAAAAATTTACTTGAGGGCTGGACAGATGGCTTAACGGTTAAGCGCTTGCCTGTGAAGCCTAAGGACCCCAGCTGGAGGCTTGATTCCCCAGGACCCACGTTAGCCAGATGCACAAGGGGGCGCATGCGTCTGGAGTTCATTTGCAGTGGCTGGAAGCCCTGGCACACCCATTCTCTCTCTTTGTCTCTATCTGCCTCTTCCTCTCTCTGTCACTCTCAAATAAATAAATAAATAAACTGAACAACAAAAAAAATTTTTAAAAATTTTACTTGATAGTCTAGTGAGCTAAAAATGGTATATCATTTTTCAAAACCTCACCTTGTTTGGTTATTTGTGATACTCGTTATTTTGGAAGAAATCTGTTTTGTTAGTATTAAATTTCTTGGCAGTAAGAGGGGAGATAGCACAAGCTAAAATCGAGGGCTTGAAGGACTTCTTTAGGTGGACTAGAGATGTGGTAGGCTGTGGGACTTCACACAGTGTAACAGACAGTGGCCAAGACTTGGGATACCAAGCCAGACATACAGAGGCAAGACAGATAGCAGAGGCCACTTCTCCTCTCTCTAACACCAGGTTTCTGCTGCCATTCATGAAGTTGTTTAATTTATCTGGAATTCATGAGCTTGTTCACTGAAGAAGCATCAGTTAGCTGTCAGGAATGGACAGCGGTCACCGTGGTAAGTGGACTGAAGGCACTACCAAATCACTGTTTTGTAACTGTTGTCCTTGTACAATGACAAAATCAAGCGCACATGTGTACAGGCATACAAGCACACGTGGGCATGCCCTCACACAGTGACCTGGACTGTGTCAGCGCTGGTCAACTGTTCCCTGACATAATTAGCCAGTGTGAAACTAAAATTAGCTCCCGTTACAGTTGGGCTGTAAGGGCAGTCACGTACGATATGTGAAAGATGATAAGGGTTGAGCCTTGGAGGAGTGGGGGGGGGGGGGTGAAGAGACAGAGAATGAGAGAGAAAGTTCTCGATGTTCTTGACAGCATTCTCAGTTTTTTCTTAGATTTAACCCCTGACTTTTATCATTTTCATCTCATCACGGCTGCCAAGCTCTCACAGGGGACAGTGGAAGACTTCTGGACATCAGCACAACTTGAAGGCCACATCCGGCACCCAGTTGTGGTGGGGTTCACACTTCCTGCTTCCACAAGGCCAGGCTCACTCCAGCGCTTTCACTTACAACAGATGATGCATCCCGAAGCTGCTCAGCCTGGGGTGGGCCATGCTCACTCCTGCACCAGACGTCCACCTTCTCCAGCTGAGAAGTTGCCATGGAAGGTTTTACATTTGGATGGGTGGGGATCCTGACCAAAACACATTATGTACATTATGAAAAATATCAGCTAAAGGTTTAATAAAAAGGAAATGTTTACACTTGGGGGTCACTGATCACTGAGCAGCTGACATTCCCCAAGTTGGTAGAGGACCCTTGTTTGGATCTTGGACAGCACCTTCATGGTTAAAAGCCAGAGGCAGGGGAAAGATGAGATACAGGAGGTGGGAAGGGAAGGGAGAGGTAGGTTCTCCGCAGGAGAGCAGCAGTAACGGAAGCACAGAGGGCAGGAGACCAAAATGAAAGGGAATTTCAGGTATATTGAGAGTGTTTAGAAAATTTGCTCACACTGCCTGCTTTAACCCTATCACCCCCGGGGCCTCTTCTTCAAGGTACTTCAGAAAAACCAACAGTATTCATCAAGAGTTTTGATACAGCATCCTGGTCAATTTTCCATTGCTATAGCTGAATAACAGAGACTTAGCAATTTATAAAGAATAAATGAGCTGGGCATGGTGGTGTACGCCTTTTATTTCAGCACTCGGGAGGCAGAGATAGGAGGATTGCCATGAGTTCGAGGCCACCCTGAGACTCCGTAGTGAATTCCAGGTCAGCCTTGGCTAGAGTAAGACCCTACCTCGAAAGAAACAAAACAAAACAAAACAAAAAAGAATAAACGTATTTAGTTTGTGCTTCTGAAGGCTGGGAAGTTCAAGATCAGATGCAGATATGGCAAGAAAGATCATCCTAGCTCAGGTCTCCCCTCTACTTTTTATAAAGCCATAGTTCCATTGGATTAGGGGCTCACCCTTGTGACCTTGTTTAACCTTAATTTCCTCCCAGTGGTTTTACCTCCAGATGCCAGGGATGGGTTAATTTTCCATTGCCCTCCAGTGGTGATTAAATTTCAGCATGAGTTTTTATTGCGGACATTCAAACCTAACATATGGATTTGATTTTACTTGTTTGCCTTGGGTTAAGTATCACCCTGCTGGAGGCCAGCCTTAAGGAAGGAACAAACACACCTTATCAAGTTTGAACCTTTTTACTGCAATGTTAGATGCACAGTATGGTTATCACCATTTCTCAGCTTAAAATGCTCCAGCTCAGAGAGATGGTTGTGACTTATTCAAGTCACACAGCTATCCAGATGGTAGAGCCAGGACATGAGTACAGCCTGAATAAAGGGAGCCTTGCACAGAGGCAGGTAGGAGGGACACATGACAAATATACCACACAACCCACCCTGTGCTCATCCGGGACTCAACACCAAGACTGGGGAATCCCAGAGCAGATACAGACTTCTTCTAAGAAGTTACATTATTATTATTTCTTTAAATTGGGGGCCTAAGGATGGCCTACCATTTGTATTTCTTTTTTTACTTTTATTTATTTTATTTATTTGACAGAGAAAATGGGGGAGAGAGATTGAGAATGGGTGTGCCAGGGCCTCCAGCCACTGCAAATGAACTCTAGATGCGTGCCCCCTCTTGTGCATCTGGCTAATGTGGGTCCTGGGGAATTAAAGCTGGGTCATTTGGCTTTACAGGCAAGGACCTTAAAAGCAAAGCCCCAGATTATTTTTAATAGCTTAAAAAATGAAAAGCTATAAAGTCCCCTACAATAATGACTGAACATGTATAAGGATCCAGAGTTAACCCGGGTCAGTTCTTTGGAAATGTATATTAATTACATTGGAAGGCGAAAACACCTGTGCAGTGTCCCCTTTATCAGACTTATAACCCAACTTGTTTCTTGGGGAAATTTTGCTAACATGTACCTTTTAAAATGATTTTATTGATTTTTGTATGTGTAGAAAATGCATTTTGATTATAGACCCCTCCTGTCACTCTCCCTTGACCCCATTCCCCCATACTCCTTCCACTGATTCCCTTCCTCCCTCCAACCAGTCCCTCTTCTATTTTGATGACTTTGTTTTATTTTTGCCTTCCTTCATCATCCATGACAACACACTGATGGGCCCAGTATTGCGCAGGTAATGACAGTGGCTGCGAAGTCATGAATGTAACAGCTATCACAAGTCTGGACTATGGGCTGGAGAGATGGCTTAGTGGTTAAGCACTTGCCTGTGAAGCCTGAGGACCCCGGTTCGAGGCTCAATTCCCCAGGACCCACGTTAGCCAGATGCACAAGGGGGCGCATGCATCTGGAGTTCATTTGCAGTGGCTGGAGGCCCTGGTGTGCCCATTCTCTGTCTCTCTCTCTCTCTCTCTCTCTCTCCCTCTTTCTCTCTCTGTCGCACTCAAATAAATAAGAATAAACAACAAAAAACTTAAAAAAAAAAACAAGTCTGGACTACAATATTCCAAAGCACTCCTCCCCATCCTCTGGATCGCACATTCTTTTTAAAAAATTATTTAGTTAGTCAGTTAGTTATTTGTGAGAGATACAGAGAAAGAGGAAGCAAGAGAGAGGGAGACAGAGACAGAGAGAGAATGGGCACTCCAGGGCCTCTAGCCACTGCAGACGAACTCCAGACACATTTATGGTCCACCTCTGTGTGAGACTTGACCTCCTGGGACTATTAGGGAAGACCTTTGGAAAATAACAGCAGAGCCCTTGCTTCCCCCAACCCAAAAGCTAAGAACATCTTCAGAAAACATCTGGAGCCTATAGCAGGAGACTTTCCAACTTTGCTGTAACCTCCCTACCTGACGTTTCTACCAATATAATTTGAAACATTTTTTGGTTTGTTCTGCTGCTATAAAAGCTTCATGAAACTGTTATCACATTTGAACATGGAATTTGGGGCAACCTAAGTCTGTGGCCCCATTCATGGCCACTTAAATTTGGCTCCAGAAGAAACTCCCTTACTGTAAAATGACTTCTAGTGGGTTAGGATTCTCTTAGAGAAAGGCTTGTCCTTGACCAAGGACAAGGACCATAGTCCTGTCGCAGCTCAGTGACCCACTTGCATTCTCAGGAGTGCCATTCTCTCCTTAATAAAGTGTCTCTATTCCCATTGCTAAGCCCGTGTCCCTGGTCCAACTTATCGTTCTGGGACAAACAAATCTGGAATCTTAGTGGGTGCATTCTGGATTTCAATCCACACCTATAACATCCGGAAATTGGTCATGATTTATACTCTTCTGAAATAATTTTGCCAGTGGTGATTTTTTTGTTTATTTTACTTATTTATTTATTTGAGAGCAACAGAGAGAGAGAGAAAGAGGTAGAGAGAGAGAGAGAGAGAATGGGCGTGCCAGGGCCTCCAACCACTGCAAACGAATTCCAGAGGCGTGCGCCCCCTTGTACATCTGGTTAACGTGGGTCCTGGGGAATCGAGCCTCGAACCAGGGTCCTTAGGCTTCACAGGCAAGCGCTTAACCGCTAAGCCATCTCTCCAATCCCCACCAGTAGTGATTTTTAACCCTGGTTGAATATCAGAATCACTTGGGCTTTCATTTTTTAATCTTCAATTTAAATTTTATTTTCAATAATAGGTTAGGGTTTATTGCCCCACAATAGAAAACATGAAAGGGATACTCCTAAATTTCTCCCTCTTACCTATGGCCATACAATTCCCCTCCTCATATGAAATCAGAGTGATTCACGTCTTATGATCCTTCCAGAGACATGGAAGTAACTTTTAGATGCTTTTTCTGGGTCCCCATGCCAGACTTGCACAATTAGAATTGACAAAACAGATAATATACAAAGATAGAATTTTTTTTTTTTGTCCTTGCCCCACAGATCTTCCCTAGATTTTATTTTAAAAGCCCTCAATGTTGCCAGGGTTTCAAACTAGCATTTCATTCTTTTGTTCGACAGGTACTTACTGTGCATGTGCTCTTGTGTGCCAGGCGCTGTGCTGGGTGGCGCGGGTACAACAGTGAAACAAACAACACCGCTGCCCACGGAGCTTAGATGGTAGTGTAGGCGAAGGCGGAAAGCAAGCCGTGATTACGAGGAAGGGAGAAGCTCTTGATGAAAGCTAAAGGCAGGATAATGAGTGTGTACTCTGCTCTTACCCCAGCTTAAGCTGCCCTCTTCCTCCCTCCCATTCTTTCCCAACTCCTTGTGCTGCCAAGCATGTGGGAGTTGGGAAGAAGAAGGCAAAAGTTTCAAGCAATTAGACGGCTCCCAGAGCCCAAATTCAGGATGAGTAAGGAGCTGGAGCCCAAAGTCGTTTTCGTGGGGTACTCATTTCTCTCCATTAACACGGATCATTGAATCCTTCGTCATGGCTTAGGGGTCATGCTAAGAAACGTCAATGTGTGGATGAGGCCGTCCGAGTCCTGCTTTCTGCGCAATGCAGTAAATTGCTAAAGGTTTGCAGGGACTTCGGGGTGCCACTGGGGGTGTCACTTCCAGGGTCAGGGTCACACCAAATAGTACGAAAGGAATGCAACTGAAGATCTCTTTGTCAGTGGCCTTGGCAATCTTCAGTGCCACTGGCATGTGATGGACCCTGTTACTTTTTTGTTTAGAAAGGGGGAAGAATTTCAACAGGACTCCACTAAACTCCCCATGCATTCACATCTAGACCTACCGATTGCTGTCAGTTTGCTTAAGTCTGAAAGGCTTACCTCAAAACTTAAATGCGACCATCCGAACATGCGCTTAACAAAGTATCTAGGAAACACTGAGTTGTCCGGAAAGAAAGAGGCTTTGTTCTTGATGGAGGTCAAGGGTGACTGGCAGAGCTCACTAAGTTCTGGCTGCCACAGGCTCATACCCACCATTTCTTTCACCCAAAACGCTGAGAAGGAAGGACACTGGGGAGCTTGGCATCATATAGTGGGGGCTAGATGTAGCCTGCCTGCTACCAGCTGGGGGTCTGGACTCCCACTGTGGTACCCGGTACCCTGGGCCACACTAGAAGTTTCTGATTCAGCCCACAGTGAGCCCAACCTGCCTCACTGGCCCTTCCATTTGGCCACTGAAGGCTGCATTCCCACAAAGCAGGGCTTCACATGGAAAGGATGAACGAATAAGTGACGGAGCGAGCTGCCTTCCCTTCCCACCTTCCTTTTCTGAGGTCAGACCTACGCCTTCAGCCAACATTTGTTTTGTGCCTATCTGTGCCACATACCATCTTCAACTCTTTAAGGTTTTTTTTTTTTTGTTTGTTTGTTTGTTTTTTGCCTTTAATCCCTATACCAGCCTTGGGCTAGAAGACATCAGCTCCATATTTCAGATGAGGAAACTGAAGTCTATGGCACTTATGTGGTGTCCAGATTGTGTGGAAACCACTGGCCTGGTTCAGCCCTCTTATCTTCTCCCATCAGCCCTCCCTGAAGGCCTAGCAAACCTTCAGCCCAAATCCATCCCTTACTGTGGCCTCCTTCGTTTTAAAAAATATTTTATTTATTTATTTTTTATTTATTTGAGAGTCCAGAGACGGGAAGGCGAGCCTGTGAAGATGGAGGCAGAAGATCTACCAGTTAAGCAGTGTCAAGGACTGGGGGCTGGCTGCAGAAGCCAGGAACAAGGAAGGCCTGGAGTTTTCCTCAAAACCCACAGCAGGTAAGGTGAGCTGATACCTTGCTTTTGGACTTCTGGCTTCTAGAACTCTGAGACTATACCTACATTCTCTTTTTTTTTTTTTTTTTTTTTCGAGGTAGGGTCTTGCTTTAGCCCAGGCTGACTGGAATTCACTATGTAGTCTCAAGGTGGCCCTGAACTCACAGCAATCCTCCTACTTCTGCCTCCCGAGTGCTGGGATTAAAGGTGTGCACTACCATGCCCCACCATTCTCATTATTCTAAGGCACTCAGGTTTTTTGTTGTTGTTGTTGTTGTTGTTAGAGTAGTAACAGCAAACTAAAAATAAAATAAAATAAAATAAACCCTTGAGAGTACCAAGAAAATAAGACGGCTATGAATGAGAAAGTAAAACTCTGCCTGGGCACTCACTCATCTTGGACACGAACAAGTAGATTACATAGTTGACAGGCACAGAGGAGGTAATTGCAGGGTGACTCCCAGGACAGGTTGCTGAGGTGAGCCACAGAGCCACATAAACCCCTCTTTGTGACCATTAACTTTCCTGCTAGCTGAGAAACTATTAGGAAGCACAGTCTGAAATTTTACCAGCAAAACTGAAGTGCCTCTCTCCCCTACCTCTGGGCTCTGAGTCACTTTGCCATTCAAAAATAAAAGGCAGCCTCTATGCCCAGCCCAGTAAGAGTTCCAGACAAAGGGTTTCTAGACACAACACTCCTCATCTACCTTCCTCTGTAGTATCCATGGAAACAGGTGTCTGCATCCACTTGCTGTCTAGAGCTGATGTGGATGGCATTGCATACAGCCTGATTTTGCTTTGAGCTTGTGAAAACTCAGCCTCATTTAAATGCCACCTGAGCTCCATCCCCTTCCCAATCTTGTGGTAACTCATGTTCTCTGATATGTGACCTCCCTTATCACAAAGATCAGCAAACCCAAGTGTGTCAGTAAAAGACTGCACCTATGGTTCGGGCTGACGGGGCCAGTTCAACTTCACTTGATTTCCAGCTGTGGAATCCCGAGGTTGAAACATGGGAAGAACTGTCTGTTAATGTGTCTGAAGCTTTCCCTCTTGTTTCCTCCCTTCTCACCCATCCTTTCTTCTCTGCACTCCTACCTGGGCCTTCCTACTGCCTGGACCCATTCTCTAGTCTCATACCAATGTTCTTCCATGCCTTCATTCTGGAAAAGCCGTGGGACTTGGGAAGGCTGGCTTGAAGGTCTGTAACTCACTAGCTCTTCCACACTTCAGTGTCGCCCTCTACCGAGGGGGATAATCATAATCAATGTGCCTGGTGCTTGGAAAGATTAAATGAGATAAACCAAAATTATCATTTAACATGAGGTCTAAGACGTGGCATGAATTCCATGCTACAGCAAGTCTATTGTTGTCATCATCGACATCATTGTTATCATTGTTGTTTTCGTCATTGTCAGTGAGAGGTGGGTCAATAGGAAATGCCTCTGGTGTCTTGCATTTTCTCTTTTGCTGTCACATTCAGTCCCATGTTAAGACATTCATCCCCTTCCAGGGAGAATATAAGCATCCACCCCTGCCTGGATTGGCTTAGCAATTTCTCCGAATAGGATCCATTAATCACCTGCATCAGTACCAGCTATCAGAATTGCTTTCAAACGTAGGATGAAAACAAGTAGAACGAGGGCCTTGGCCCAGGGGATGCAAGAGCCTTTAAGGCCAAGTCTCCAGGCCTCAGGGCACTCACAGTCCACCATTCCCCATTCTTCCACCCAAGCCATCTACACTGCATTCAGACTCAGTGAAGCACTGTGCATGGCTCAGACACAGGGTGATCATGACAGGGTGTGGGTTCATGTTTTCCCGGGGTCCACAGTCCATCAGAGCCCAGAAATCAGTGAGAAGCTAGAATCCAAGGCACCGAGAACAGATTGCAAAGAGACCAACATGCAAGGACTGTGGGAGATAAAGAAGGGGGCTCCTAGTTCCCAAGGGCTTCCTGGAGGAAGCGGCACAGGCAGAGCCCTGAAGGATGATGCTCTAGTCTACTTACCCAGGGTGCAGAGAGAAAGCTGTCTGGGAAGAGGGAACAGTCAATGCAAAAGACTGTGGAAAAGAGCAGGTTGAAGGAATTGTGTGTAGCTATGTACAGGGAGCCCTGAGTGTGGATGAGAAGAGAGGTGATCCCCACGGCTGCCAAGCAGACAAGCCAGGTTATCCAGGGCCCCACAGAGCCAGATGGGTGGAGGCTTGGAGCTTTCCTCTGTACAGAAGTCAGGGTAGCGGTTACTTCATGTTGCTGTGACAACGCACCTGACCAAAAGCAGCTGATGGCAGGGAAGCTTTTATTTTGGCTTGCATGATGTCAGGGGAAATCATGGCATGAGCAGAGACTGGACGTCACCTCTGCTTCAGCAGGTGGAAAACAGCAGCAGGAGAGTGAACCGAGTTCTGGCAAGGAGGAACTAGTTATAATACCCCCAAAGCCACCCCAATAACACACCTCCTCCAGCAAGGTTCCACTTCCCAAGCTGCCATCAGCTGGGAATCAAGCATTCAAAACACAGGAGTTTATGAGGGACATCGGATTTAAACCACCCTGCCTAAGAAGCAGGTGGGGTTATGTGATCTGTTTTACATTTGCAAAGGTCACCTGGATAGTGTGGAGGAAGTGAAAATAAGGGGAGCAAAGGTGGTGCCTTGAGGGAGCTGTCAGGTGGTTGAGAATCTAGATGATAGGCTGCACTGAACTAAGCTGATGGTGTTGGGGTACACTGATTTCAGGGCTCCAACTCATTGTGCGTGTGTGTGCGTGCGTGTGTGTGTGTGTGCAACAGATTGAGAGAGGTGGGTCTCTGTATGTGGCATGTTTGGGTAGGAGTGGAGCCCAACCAAGGCAAAGACATGAAGTCTAACTTCCAAAACTTCTTACAATAGCCCTCCCACACTGCCACCTCACCCCCATTTTGCAAGTGGGTTGAGGGAGGATGATTCCTCCCTTGCTTGAGATTACACAGCTCATAGTAAGTGTCAGAGCCAAGACTGGAGATCAGTAGCCCTGGCATCAGGGATGATTCTCTAAACTACAGGGTGCCCCTCTCTCACACCCACATGCTAGAACTATGATGGTCGTCCGCTGACTCCCAGCATGAAGTTAGGGACCTATCCTCACTGTCAGTGTTTGTCAAGGCCAAACACAATCCCTCAGTCCCACAACACTCCTACAGCCTTACATGAGGCCCTAATGCCTACGCACTCAGTGAGCTGAGAATACATCCCAAGTCACCTGCTCCCCTGCCAGCAGGCTGACGGCTGCAGCATCACAGGCAAGGTCTTTCTCGGTTCAGCAGGGGAAGCAGCCCCACAGCCACTTACTCACTAGATGCCAGCAGCTTCCCCCAGTCAAAAGAACCAGAACTGTATCCAGGCATTGTCCGACACCCTCTGTATGGGCAAGATCTCCTGCATTTGAAAGACATTGGTTTAAAGGGAAGAAGATTAACCTTGGAGAGAAAAGAAATAATGAAACAGGCTCTGGGGAGATCGCTCAGTCAGTACAGTACTTGCCTTTCAAGCATGAGAACCTGAGTTTGATTCCAAAACCACGTTAAAAAAAAAAAGCTCAGTGTGTTCTTATATATGGCTTGTAATCATAGTGCTGGGGGCCTCCGGCCAGCCAGTCTAGCCTACTTGGCATGTTCCAGGCCAGTGAGAGAACTTGTCTCACAAAAGGTAAATGGACTCTGAGGAACAGTATTAAAGGCTGTCCTCTGGCCTCCATTTTCACAGGTACACATACACATTTGTACACACACACACACACACGGATGCACACACAGGCATATATGTGTGCACATGCACACCCATCAAAATTTTAAAAAAGAAGGAGAAATCACAAAACAGAAACATGTATCTCAAGGGGGCTGTATTTTCATATTTCTTTGTCATTGGTTTCAGCGTAGACAGTGATCTTACACCCCATCCCTTCCTGTCCCAAAGTCCTTCTGACTCAAACGTTCTGTTTAGCATTCTCATCTGGAAAAATGCACAATCATAACTGTAGCCCGCTTTCTTTGCATATACTTTATACTAGTCTGAAAAAGGCCTCAGAGGTGACAGAAAGAGAAAGGAGAGAAAGAGAAGGGGGAGAGAGAAAGAGAAGAGGACGAAGCACAGAAAAGAGAGGGAGTGAGGGGCAAGGAGAGAGGAGAAGGAGGCAAGGAGGAGACACCAGTGTTTAACAGCTCTGTCTACCAGGCACTATGTATAAAATATTGGAGGTTCCTCTCAATACCTTTCCAAGGTGAGTGTCTCTCAGCCTCATTTGATACAGAGGAGTCTAAAGCTCTTCGAGGTGAGTCGGCTCAGCAGTAACATTGAGCTAGAACTCAGCAAAGCTAGGATTCCCCAGCCCAAACATCGCCCACTGTGCTGGTTGAAGTACAGTCATTCCTGGAAAAGGTGTATTTTTTAGTAATCTGTCAATTAATTCTTTCAAGCCAATTCAAACCACTGACTGAAGTCTGGGGCATGGGATGTTCCCAGAGGAGAGAGGTCTGTCACAGAGGCGAAGCCGTGCTTGCAAGTCCAGACAGAGGTGACAGGAGGTGGGGAGGTCACTGACTCCCTGGGTTCCAGGGGACATGGATGGCCCAGAGAGCTGGTTGAAGGGTCACTGCTTAGAGAGTAAGGAGGCCTAAGACCTATCTTGGGCACTTTGTTCAAGCGTTCAAGAATGTCTGCCTGGGAAAGAGGGAACAGAGGAGAGACACCGAGGAAGAGGAGTCTGGGGAGAACTGTGGTTGTCCTGAGGCTTCCTTCATACTCCTGTGTTGTCGGCATGCCAGGAACCAAGAAAGTCTTACAAAGAAGGAATGCAGACGCCAGCTTAACAAGGCTACCCCGCGCCACATCTCAGACAATTCGAGTGTCACAACAGTGGTAGCAATGGATTAGTAAACCATGAGATGAAATCCAGTAGCCTGTGCTGACATAAATAAACAAACATATAGAAGAAAATTCTCTTTCTTAAATTAGGAAGTCAGCTAATGAAGGAAGGAGTACTGTAATGAAATGATGCCATGGTGGAGATGCTGGTCACCTGGCAAGTCTCATAATTGATTGAAGCATCTATGATATGCATGCTAGAGCTAGTGGGTAGAAATGTTGATTAAAAAAAATAGAGGATACTTGTGTAGTCTCAAAGATCTTCCCCAAAAGGTAATCATTAATCATGAATAGAGAGGGAACATAAATTTATAGTGGGAAAAATGGTAGACCTTGACCAAAGTTAACATCATAGTGATAGGAGAGACATCTTGTACCTCCTGAGATCAATCACTGAAAAGAACGCAATGTACCTCTGCCAGAATCCAGCCAGAACCCATAACCCGAATCTAATCATGAGGAAATGCCAGCCAAACCTGAGCCACAAGGAAGGACATTCGTTATACAAAATAGCCCAAACTCTTCAAAACTGCCAATGTCATGAAAAGAAAGAACTAGAATTATTCAAGACTAGAAAGTAAGACAAAGAGACAGATAACTGAAGGCAACACATGGCCCAGGGGTTACCCTTTCTGTCAAGGATGTTATGGGAAGATTAGTGAAAAGCTGGTACATAGAGTAATAGGTAGATAGATAGATAGATAGATGATAGAGAGAGAGAGGGAGCAATAATAGATTTATAATCAAGAGATAATAGATGACTACCATGCATGAAGCCTTGAGTTCAAGTCCTGACACCTCATAAACTTAGTATGGTAGTGCATGTCTACAATCACAGCACTCAAGAAGTGGAGGCAGGAGGATCAGAGGTTCAAGGTCACCCATGGCTATACAGCAAGTTGCATCAGCCTGGGATACATAAGACCCTGTCTTCAGAAACAAATGAACAAAAAACCCAAAAGACAAAAAAGGAAAAAAGATACCTTATTCCCTGCCCAGGAGCACTGCCTCAGAACCCGCATGACCAGAAGGGTTATTAGGTGACCAGTAAAGTCACATGAGACAGCAGGTTTTCCAAAACCTGGCTTTGATTCCTGGCTCTGCTGTTTTCCTGCAAGAATTAAGCAAATTAACTCTCTTGAGTTTCTTCCATTATCCACAAAGTGACTACAGTACTCAGTCTATCTCCTAGGGTGAGGATGAAAAGAATAATAATAAAACGAAAACATTAAAAATGTTAACATTTACGTAACGCTCCACATGCCTCAGGCACTCTGCACAAATGTGAGCTAATGCCCATGAAAAATCAGGCCCGAAAGGAGTTTTTATTAACCTCAATTTTTTAATGTTTCATTATTATTATTATTAACAACATGTTTCATATGGATATATCATATGTTGGTGCCCTCTTTTAACTCATCCCTGCCCTCCTTCCGTTGGGGACGCTCCTCAGTGGGGTTGCAGGTAGTCCCCATTGGGTTGTGGAAGCAGCAGTCAGTTATTTGGGGGCGGGGGGAGGGAATGTCTCTGAGCATGATATCTCAACATATGGCTCTTAGAATCTTTCCACCCCCTCTTCTGCAAAATTCCCTGAGCCGTGGTAGGTGAGTTTTAAATATACTTCAGTGATGAGTTCTTAGGAGCCTGTAGATCTCTGCTTTGGTAGGTGTTGAGAATCCTCAGGGTCTGTCTCCTATACAGTGGAGCTGATCATCAGGATCAGCATGGAATCAGCACTTTTGCTTGCCTCCCCGATTCCTCTGTGGTTTCAGCTGTGGCTTGGCTGAAGTGCAAAGGGTACTTTATCTCCTCTGGTCTCACCACCTTCTGAAAAAGAAGAACAGATTCTCCAACAGAGAGTGAAGTCAGCATAGTTTAAATGGGATAAGCATTATTAACGGAGGGAGAATTTGATGTATGTAACCCCTTTTTTAGCCAAACACTAGTGAGAGCTTGACACTGGAGAACATAATCTTTGTCTCCATAGGATTCTGATCTGGTTCCCAATTCCAGATTACACTGAGCGGATCTCTTAGCCAGTCAGAAAGCCATTGGTTACCCACTGAGTGTATGTGCCACTATTGCACTGGCGTGTACACCGTATCAGGGTGTTTGCTTCTGAGTAGCTTAGACCTCTGGTTGCTCAGACTGTTATTAGCCATTTTCTCCCAATAGCTCATGTACTGCTTTCCAGCACTAGACAGGCTTTCTTCTGAATTCCAGTCAGGTCTCTCCGTGCTCTGTATCAGCATATGGTGTCTTCAGCAATAGGGTCTTAGCTTTTGCCTCAGGCAGGTAATCAACTGCTTTGACAGAAAACTGTCGTGATTTGGGAACCTCATAGGTCTCTCTGATCAGTAGGTCAATGTGTGTAGCAACCAATCTGTGGTACTGGGAGTTACAGGTCAGAGACAGAAAAAAAGTTTTCTTTTAAGCTTAGGCTTCATCCCACCCTCTCCAGGGCCCTTCTTTTCAGGTGCTCCCTCCTTACTCCTTTTGGGGGTTTTATCTTTTAGGCTATCTCCAAGGATAAAGGTTTCTATGGTATCAGCTCAATTTGGATTTAATTTTATGTTTGTTTCCTCCCTTCACCGCCCCCCCCCCAAACCCTCTATCCCTATTGTCGGGGTCTTGAGCTGCCTATCAGGTATGACAGCAACTCCAGCAGGCCAGGTTAGGAACCACAGATAAGTGATAATACGGCGTTTGTCTGTCTGTGATTGTGTGAGTTTGCTCAGTATGATTGTTCCAAGTCTGTCCATTTTTCTACAAATTTCATCATGTCATTTTTTTCTTACTGCTGAGTAGAATTCCATTGTGTAAATGTACCACAACTTCGTTATCCATTCATCCAATGATGGGCATCTGGGTTGATTCCAGTTCTCAGCTATAATGAACTGAGCAGCTACAGACATGGGTGAGCAAATGTCTCTGCATTGATGCATGGAGCATTTAGGATAAATGCCCAGTTAGGGAATAACTGGGTCTGTTGGTAGCTCTACATTCATCCTTTTCAGGAGTCTCCAAATTGATTTCCATGGTGGTTGTACAAGTTTACATTCCCACCAGCAGTGGACGAGGGTTCCTCTTTCCTCACATCCTTGCCAACACTTATCATTGTTAGATTTTTTTTTTTTTTAATGATTGCCATCCTTACTGGAGTAAAGTGGAATCACATGGTTGTTTTCATTTGCATTTCCCTAATGGTTAGGGATGTTGAACATTTTGTTAAGTGTGTGTTAGCCATTTGTAATTCTTCCTATGTGAACTCTCTATTCAGTTCTCTGCCCCATTTTTAGAGTGGGTTTTGTTTTTATTGTTTAGTTTTTGAGTTCTTTGTAGATTCTAGATATTAAGCTTCTGTCAGCAGTATGGCTGCCAAAGATTTTCTCCCACTCAGTGGGTAATCTATTGGCTCTGTTTATGGTGATGAAATCCCATTGGTTGAGTGATTGTTTAATTTTCTGGGCTACTGGAGTTTTGTTCAGGAAATCTTTCCCCACTCCTATATCATGGAGAATGCCTCCTATTTTTTCTTCCAGTAGAAAAAGAGTTTCAGGTCTTATAGTGAGGTCTTTAATACATTTGGACTTGATTTTTTTTGTTTTGTTTTGTTGAAGATGCTGTCTTTTCTCCAGTCTATATTACTGGCACCTTTGTAAAAGAACAAGTGGCTGTAGTTACTTGACCTAAGGTCTGGGTCTTCAATTCTGTTCCATTGGTCTATGTTTCTGTTCTTATGCCAGTACCATGCTGTTTTTGTTACTATGGCTTTGTAATATAGCTTTAGATTGGGTATGGAGGTACCTCCAGAAGTGTTCTTTTTTTATGAGTATATGTTTGGATATCAGAGGCCCGCAGCCATTCCATATGAATTTTCAGATCATTTTTCCTCTCTCTGTGAAGAATGATGCTGGTATTTTTATTGGTATTGCATTAAATCTGTATATTGCTTTTGGTGGAATTACCATTTTTACAATATTAATTCTACCTAACCAGGAGCATGGGAGGTCTTTCCATCTTCTCAAGTCCTCCTTAATTTCTTTCTTGAGTTTTTTTTTTTTTTTGTATTTTCATTATACAGGTTATTCCAAGGTATTTAATTTTTTTTGTTACTATTGAAAATGGGACAGCCTTACTGATTTCTTTCTCTGTATATTTGTCCTGTGTATATAGAAAGGCTACTGATTTATGTACATTGATTTTGTATCTTGCCACTTTACTGAAGGAGTTAATCACCTTTAGAAGTTTTGAGATGGAGACTTTCAGGTCACTTATATATAGGATCACATCATCTGAAAATAGGGCTAACTTGCCTTCTTCCTTTCCAATTTTAATCCCTTTTGTTTCTTTACCCTGTCTTATGTCTTGGGCTAGTACTTCTAGTACTATGTTGAAGAGCAGTGGTAAGAGTGGGCACCCCTGTTTTGTCCCCAATCTCAATGGGAACTCCTTGTGTCTTTCCCCACTAGGTATTATTTGGACACTTTATATATAGTTTTTATCCTGTTGAGATATAAACCCTCCATGCCTATTATTTCTAGTGTTTTGATCATGAATTGGTGTTGTATTTTTGCCAAATGCCTTCTCTGCATCAATTGAGATGATCATGCGATTCTTATGATTAAGTTTATTTATGTGGTGTATTACATTGACCAGTTTCTTCCAGATTATCTAATTTTGTGGAGTAGAGGTTTTAGAAGTATGCCCTGATGATTCTTCCAATTTCACTGATATCTGTTGTGACCTCTCCTTTTTCATTTCTGATTTTGTTAACTTGAGACTTCTCCTTCTCTCTCTCTCTCTCTTTTTTTTTCACTTGATCAAATTGGCCAGGGGTTTATCAATCTTGTTTATATTTTTCAAAGAACCAGCTCTTCATTTCATCAATTATTAAAATTGTTTTCTTAGTTTCCAATTCATTAATTTCTGCTCTGATCTTGAGTATTTCTTTTTGTCTGGAGTTATTAGCATTCTATTCTTCTTGTTTTTCCAATGCCTTTAGGTGGACAGTTTTTTTAGAAACACTTTAATATGTTTTTCCTTGGGCTTATGCCTTCATTTGCCAGGAAATGATAGCATTAGCAGTAGGGAGAATTCTGTGGCAAATCAACATTCTTATCTAAGTCATCCCTGCTAAATTACAAATATTTAAAACTATTTGTAAAACTTGACCTATTATGCAACCCTTTCATTTTATATGTGATTTTCAGTCATCATGAGGGATGAATATAAATAAACCCATTGAGCTGCATGTGATGGCACACACCTTTAATCCCAGCACTGGGCAGACAGAAGTAGGGGGTTAGCTATGAATTCAAAGTCAGCCTGAGATTACATAGTGAGTTCCAGGTCAGCCTGGACTAGAGTGAGACCCTACCTTGAAAAATCAAAAATAAATAAATGAAAGTATAGTCAAAACTGACTGAAGCTTTTACCTTCAATAGCCTAAATACTTTTGCTAGTTTTAAAAGAACCTATTATAAAACACTTTTGGAAAACATCTATTATATTCTTCTAAGGAAAGTACTGAATATTCTTTAAAAATTATGGAAAACACTATATGAGCCATAGCTCTTAACGAGAGGCACATACTGTCATTAAGGGTTTTGTATCATAATGTTTAAAATTCAGAACTGGTTACAAAACCATTCCACAAGGAGCTGTTTAGAATGAAAAACTGTAGAAAAAAGTCAAAAACTGGGTATATTCATCAATTGAAAAGATGACATCATACCGAAGACTCTCTTCAACTTAGATTAAAAAAAAAAAAAAGAATGCTATTGACACTTACTGTGCTATGACACTAGAAGAGATTAACTCTGGGATTCATACATCTCAGAAGTTATTCCCACTTTTCTGAAAACACATTGTGAATAAGTCCATCCCAGGAAAAAAAAAAAAAAAAAAAGAAAGAAAGCCAACTATGTATGTATAGAAACCTTAGCCTGGAATGGGCCTGGTAGTTTGGAATTTTTATGAAAGCCAATAGTATGCTGCCACGTAGGTGAGGCAAAGGGGGCCTAGAAGGGACAGAAACCATAACAGTGGCTATAAACGTAAACTCCCACTGCCTTCTGTGGTATACAAACAAATCGCCAATGCAGACCGTGATTGAGAGTCTGTCTTGTACAGAGGCAATGAGATCCAAAGACAACCAAAATGGACCAACAATTCAAGAAGAGATATCTGAACCCCTATCAAAAGATGACCTAAGATGCCCACATTACGCAGGGCCCAGGAGACAGCACAGAGGAACTGGTGAGCTTTTTTACAGCCTAATTGAAATGTCACGGGCTGTGCTAGCTGCTCTGTATTCCAGGGTCTGTGTTCACAGGTGACAGATCTCCCAGCTAAACTCGAGTTTAGCAGTGACAGTCTCTCTCCTACTGATCCCTCTGAAGAGCAGTGATTACTACACAGAGAATATGATTATCTCTCTGAGTACCAATTCAGACGTTCATTCCTCTGCTCAAGAGGAATTGCTGTCCTCATGCTACTTGCTTGGGCATATTTTGGACTGGGAATTTGGAGCTGGAGAGATGGCTTATTGCTTATTGTGAAGCCCAAGGACCCAGGTTCGATTCCTCAGTACTCACATAAGCCAGATGCACAAGGTTGTGCATGCGTCTGGAGTTCGTTTGCAATGGCTAAGAGGCCCTGGTATACCCATTCTTTCTCTCTCTCTCCATCACTCTCTCTCTCTCCATCTCTCTCTCTCTCTTTCTCTCTCAAATAAATAAGCAAATAAAATTAAAATTAGACTGGAAATTTTGTGCCAAGTGACCTCAGAGCAATGTAGCAGAATCCACCACCTTTTCCATTCTGTCTAATTCCCAGAAACAGTGCAAAGATATTTGGGTCCTGAATGTGCTGGCCAGGAAGCCTGAATCTCCCCAAGCACACATGATAAGAAATTTTCCTTCTCCTCTGCCTGCCACTTCCCTGCTCTTTTCTCCTCCCATTTTCTCCTGGGCTCCTTACCATACCAGATCTCTCTCCTCTCTTGCTGGGATCTGAGCACCATAGATAAGCGTCACTTTCCCTCCTGGGCAAGAAAATATGGCCCCAGTGTGCTTCATTATTTTTCCGGACAAACCAGTTTGGGAGGCAGGCAAAAGGGGACATTTCTCAGTGGAAAACATTCATCTCATGTTTTAATGGCTCATTATTGGTCAAATTCCACCATTTAACCATCTCCTCCTCAATCATTCCTGCCCATCTTCATGATGCTTGTCATATTGTGTTGCTTATACTAGCTTAACTCTGTTTTAAAGGAGACTTTACATATAGACAATCACAAACAATACTTGTCAAAGTGTGTTGCTCACATTAGCTTCACTCCGTTTAAAAAGAGATTTTACATACAGACAATTACAATCATTTTCCCTTGCTACTGTAAACCTTGCAGCAATCAACTCAATGTAAACTCAAAATGACTAGTACAAAAATAGAGTGACATAATTAGATTTTAATTTTAATTGGCTGGCTCTATTTGCTGCAGGTCTTGTGTCCACAGGCCTCTTTTTTTTTTTTTTTTTTTTTTTTTGGTTTTTCGAGGTAGGGTCTCACTCTGGCCCAGGCTGACCTGGAATTCACTATAGAGTCTCAGGGTGGCTTCAAACTCACAGCGATCCTCCTACTTCTGCCTCCCGAGTGCTGGGATTAAAGGCATGTGCCAGCACGCCCTGCCACAGACCTCTCTTATAAATATGATTGGAAAGATGAAAGGAGATGAGAGGAGAGGAGAGGAGAGGAGAGGAGAGGAGAGGAGAGGAGAGGAGAGGAGAGGAGAGGAGAGGAGAGGAGAAAAAAAAAAGCCATTCAGGCATGATGATGCATACCTATAAGCCCACCACTCAGGAAGGCTGAGGCAGGAGCATCACCATGAGATTAAAGCCACTCCAGGTTATATAGTCCCAGGCTAACCAGGTCTCCAGAGTGAGACCCAATCTCAAAAAAAAAAAAAAAAAGAAAGAAAGAAAGTAACAAAGAAAAAAGAAAGAATGAAGAAAGAGGGAGAGAGAAAGAAAGAGAAGGAGAGGGAAGGGTGAAGAAGAGAAGAGAGGAGAGGGGAGAAGAATAAATAAGAAAATAAATTACAAAGAGAATATTCCCATTTCTCTGATTCAATGTTGTGCCATGCCTTGCCAAGGGATAATCTGAAAATCATTGAAGGATAAAGAAGTATTTGCATCCTTTATAAGGGAATTGAAGTGTTGCTGTCTTCAGAGAGATTGGTCACTAGTTCTAGAAAGCTCCCAGAGACCACTGCCTGCCCCTTCCTGCTCCCAGTCCCAGCTTTTTACTCCATCATTTGGTCAGCATGCAAGAAATTGTTGAGGGTTTTGTTATTTTTATTTTTCTTTTATTGCTGCTAGTTTTCAGCTTCCTGAAATCCTGTAAGAGAGCAGTTGTAAGGGAGAATTGGCCAATATAGGGGCTGTTGTCAGGATAAATGACCAAAGAAAAGGGTAATTAGCATCTTATAGGGATGAGTCTTTATCACACATACACATGCGCACACGTAGTCTTCTGTAGGTCTCTCTCCATGGAAGGATGCTCTGTGCTCTTCCAGATGGCTGCTCTACCAATAGCCAGGAACTGCTCCTTCCTGGGAGATGTCTTCTTTCTAGAAAGAGTTGGGGGTTATGAGATTTTGCTTATTCTGATCTGGGCCTCTGGACCCTTGCTGTCCTCAAACCCCTTATTCCACTGAAGCATGACTGTGGCATGGGGAAGTCCCAGGGGAATCATAGGACTCGAGAAGTCTCTGTGTAATGGGACCCGTGCTACCTGGCCTTGTCCTCCAGCCACCCTGCGGTGGCACTACTCGAGTTCCAGATCACATCCACCCAAGCCTCATGGTCCCACCTGGGCAGCACCAGCTCGCAGGAGAAAAGGGCACTGAGGAAACACACAAAACATTGCCCATGTGGGTGTCTGTGGGTACTTGGCGAGCTTACTGTTTACATTTTGAATGAGGTAGTTTATAAACACTTAGTTTTCCCTTAGTGTTTTGAATTTTTCTTTTTAAGTACAATGCTTTTTTTTTTTTTTTTTTGAGGTAGGGTCTCACTTTAGTCCAGGCTGACCTGGAACTCACTATGCAGTCTCAGGGTGGCCTTGAACTCACAACGATCCTCCTACCTCTGCCTCCCAAGTGCTGGGATTAAAGGTGTGGGCCACCATGCCTGGCACAATGCTATTTTTTTTAACTGATGCATATGTTATGAGGTACAGCGTAATATTTCAGCACATCATTACATTGTTGGTTTTAATCTTTTTAAAATATTTATTTATTCAGTTATGTATTTATTTGAAAGAGAGATAGAAAATAGGCACACCAGGGCCTCTTGCCACTACAAACAAATTCCAGAAGCATGTGCCACTTTGTGCATCTGGCTTTACATGGGTACTAAGGAATCAAACCCAGGCAGTCAGGCTTTATAAGCAAGGGCTTTTAAACTCTGTCTCCAGCCCAATTTTGATCTTTCTGCTCTACTCTAAAACAATTTATGAGGACTGGAGAGCTGGCTTAGCTAAGTTAAGGCACTTGCCTGCGAAGCCTAAGGACCCAGGTTTGATTCTCCAGGATCCACATAAGCCAGATGAACATGGTGGCACATGCGTCTGGAGTCCATTTGCAGTGCCTAGAGGCCCTGGCACACCCATACACAGACACACTCTCTCTCTCTTCTCTCTCTCTAATAAATAAATAAAAATAAAATAATAAATTTTAAAAAACATGGGAGTTAGTCGCAGCCATTGCTTCAATTGGAACAGGGTTATATAACCTGCTGAGGACTCCACGTTTAGAGAACTTGCACTGCATTTATTTCTGGTCTTGTTCCTCGCTGCACCTTGGAGCTCAGCCCACCCCGACAGCAATCACAAGGCCAAGTGCACTTCTGTCCTTCTTCCATCGGGCTCTTCCCTCTGGCAGCAGAGGCTCCAGCACCAACTCAGCCCGGGCATGGGGACGCCTTTCCTGGCTTCTCTGAACCAAGAAGCCATCCTTGATTCTTCCCCACCATGTCTGATCCCTGGAGTCCCACTGGGCACAGCTGTGACACTTCCCTCAAGTCCCTTTGTCACTCACAGTCTTGACTTCCTGCTGCAGCCTTCTCCAGACTGTCTCCCCTGACTGCTCTCTGCCAAAGTGCCAAGGTCATCCTGCCCCTGAGACTCTGCTCTCTGTGCCTGTCACTCCCTTCTCTCCTTCCCGACCTCACCCTCAGCTTTCAGCCTAAGGCACAATGGTTCTCTCCCACCTTCCCCTGAACTTTCAAAACTACTTGTCTTGGGCTGGAGTGATGGCTTAGCAGTTAAGCACTTACCTGTGAAGCCTAAGGACCCCGGTTCGAAGCTCGATTCTCCAGGACCCACGTTAGCCAGATGCACAAGGGGGCACATGCGTCTGGAGTTCGTTTGCAGTGGCTGGAGGCCCTGGCGTGCCCATTCTCTCTCTCTCTCTCTCTATCTGCCTCTTTCTCTCTCTGTCTTTTGCTCTCAAATAAGTAAATTAAAAAAAATTTTAAATAAAAAAATAAACCACTTGTCTTAACTTACAAACATTTGCTTGTGTTTATATGTTTAATCCTGTCCCGTACCTGAAGGCTGGGACAGCATCTCTCTTGATCTACTTCCGTACCTCTGTATCTACCACTGTCACCTGCTTATGTCAGTTAGTAGCTATGTGACTTTCGTCAAGTGATGTAACCTCACGTACTGTTTAAACAAACACCCATCTGGCTTGGTGTGGGTGGTTGGAGAGTTGAACCCGAGTCAACAGGCTTTGCCTCAGCCCCCATCGTTTGCTTTTTAAATAGTAAAAGGGGTTCCTCACCCCAACTCACGGGTTATTTTGAGAATTAAGTTAAATAATGTGCAAGTTAATACTGTTTGGTTCATATCCGTAGTAGGAATTTAATATCAATTTCCTTCCCTTATTTCCCAGGAAGAGGGGAGGAGTCAGGACAATGGACATGAACAACATACATACTGAACTTGAGTGAACTGAGTCCACAAAGGGGGAGTGACTTTGCTGGTGTTTAAATTACTGGGAGATATTTCTGCCTCTCCCTGGCCATCGCTTCTGTCCCCTCATCTGCCTGTCTTCCTGAGGTAGGAAACTCATCTCTGTAGTGCCTGACATCCCAGCATAGCCTCGCCTGCCCAGGGGAGAAATGGTTCCAGTGAATGAATCCTAGGGAAGCGCTTTGACAACCCTGACTTAGGACACGGCCCATTCCCCTGACTGCCACCAGGTTCAGAAACTGGGACGGGCTGCAAGAGACCCGAAAGGAAAGAGGACAACGTATTCCTGAGGAGGAGCGGAAGACGGCAGACGATGGCTGGCCACTGAAACAGGATATATTACAAAACACTGCATGCCACAGCACAGTGATACGAACCCCTCTGTGAACCACTTATGACTTCCTCCATGGTCAAACTTCTGGAATCTTAGAAACATAGTCTTAGAATCTCAGCTGTGGCTGGGTCCCCTACACCTAGCCCAGAGTCAGGTGCATACGAGACGGGGAGTTGGCATGCTGGCCAGATGAACGAATGAACCAAGGAAATCACCAGCGCCTGCTTTCATTCCTATTGATGCTCATCTTTCTAGCTGTAAACGGATCCTGTGGTCCTAATCTGGGGAACAGTTATATAATGGCCCTCCAAGACATTTGGCTTCTGTGTGCATCTGCTATTTGCATCTTAGAATGGTCTCGGTGAGACTTGCCCACTCTCCTTTGCCTTGCTTGGCTTCTCCAGGGAGTTTCCATGTTCCTATTTATAAATCTCACTTGTGCCCAGCTCCTGGGGCTGCCTACCCATCTCCTTGATCCCTTCTTCCTAAGGCCAGAATGCTCTGGGTAACCTGGAATAGCTTTCAGAGAAGACACAGCCATGCATGCCAGCCCCATCAGAGGCGGCGACCTCGCCAGGTGGCCCAACTAGCTGCTGCCTCAAGGACAGCCCGACTTTTCACGGTTTCCCCATACAATGCTTGGAAGTGAAGTGACTGCAAGAGAAAGTGACAAGGCCAGTGTCTGACACTCACAAACCATCCAGTCATGCACCTTGCAAGGTCCAAGTCCCCAAGCTATAGCTATAGCCTTGGACTCCGCTGTGGTTTGAATATAAAATGTCTTCATGGGCTTATGCGTGTGAACACTTGGTCCCCAGTTGGTGGTGCTGTTTGTACTTTAGGAAGCTGAGCCTTGCGGGAGGAAGGGGATCACTGGAGGGGGCAGGGGGCAGGAGGAGAGGAGGGGGTGAGGTTTTAGAACCCGGCCCTACTTCCTGTTGACTCTGGCTGCAATGGAACAAGCAGATGTGTCTGCATTATATGCATTATATATATATTATATATTGCATTATATGGAAAGTAACCCTCCAGAACTGCAACCCAGAATAAACCCTCTTCTTCCTTAAGTTGCTTCTGGTCAGGTAAATTGTACCAGTGTGGTAGTTTGAATGTGAGAGTTTGAATATAAGACCTTATAGACTCAGGGGTTTTATTAAATATATTTTATTATTTATTTGAGAGGGAGAGAGAGAATGGGCATGCCAAGACCTCCAACCACTACAAACGAACTCCAGACGTGTGTGACCCCTTGTGCATCTGGCTTACATGGGTCCTGGGGAATTGAACCCCGGTCCTTTGGCTTTGCAGGCAAGTGCCTTAAGCGCAAAGCCCAGGGGTTTTATTAAAATTAGCCTTGCAACGGGAACCCCTAGCAGGCAGATCCCTGCTACAGGGCACGTGTCACTGGAGGCAGGTCTGAGTGCAGCCCTCCTAGGTGTGAAAAGAGCAGTTTGAGCTCTAGCAGTTTTGTGGTCCTGGCTGTGGTGGTGTCTCTGCTCGGATCTATGGAAGGGAACCAGCTTCTCCCACCACTGATGGTGTCCCCCCTGGAATTTTTAACCCAGAAATAAACCCTTCCCTCCTATAAGCTGCTTCTGGTTGGATGTTTGTTCCAGCAGTGAGTACAACAACCAGCAATGACAAACTAACTGATACAGACACCTTTCCCTGTGCCTGGGAATACAGTCAGCCACCTTCCATGTTCTGGGCCCTGCATGGACAGCTGGGACACTGTGGTGACTCTGACCAGTTCCTGCCCTTGAACGACTGAAGAAAATGTAATATGGTGTGCCAGTGTCTCGCTCCATGAGTTGCATAGAGCTCAGAATGCTGAAAACACCCCTTGCCCTACAAGGATCTTGGCTTGGCTCCAGAAAGTCCTCCAGGGCCCATTCAGGAAACACCAGCTCAAAAGTAATGAAGGAAAAATCCTTTAAAATCATCCCCTTACACACATAGATATTTTTGAGCTAAAGCCTGGGGATTTGGCTCTGTGGTAGAGCACTGGTTTCACATGTGTAAGGCCTGTAGGAAAAGGGAATAAGCTTGTGCACAGGAGCTCTGAGCCACACACACACATGCCCTGAGCACAAGTCATCTCCCAGCTGTGGCAAGACCTCAAAGCAGGGAAATGGCAGATTGAGGATTTGAACTCATTTTATTTGTTTCTATATCCTCTGTTCCTAAGAGACAGGAATGAGTTGAAGTCACGTCACTGTAGTCGTGCTGGAAAATCCGGGTTCTCTTCTTAAAATTACCACCAATGGGTATGTGAGCTAAGGAAGGCTTTCTCATCACCAGGACTTAATTTCCCAGCCTGTAAATAGAAGTGAGGGGCAAAAACAGCATCGAGCCCACTAAACGCCACTCTACCATTCTAGGCCCAACACAGACAGAACGACAGACAAGCTGACACTTCCCCTGAGTTCACAGTGTGCTTGGAACACAGAACTTCATGCAGCTGCTTGGAATCAACTGCAGTTAACATGAAATCAGTTAAACATATTTGCCGTGTGTTCTCAGGCCCATTCCAGGCTATTTAGTCTGTGCAAAGTCTGGCCCTCAGTTTTGACATTGATCTATAATACTTTAAAAAAATGGGAGCAAAGGCTGAAGAAATGGCTTAGAGGTTAAGGCCTGCAAAGCCTAGCCACCTGAGCTCAGTTCTACAGGACCCACATAAAGCCAGATGCACAAAGTGATCTGGAGTTTGTTTGCAGCACCTGTAGGCCCTGGTCTGCCCATTCTCTCTCTCTGCTTGCAAATACATAAATAAAGTTATTATTTTTTTAAATGGGAGCAGGGCCAGAGAGATGACTTACTGCTTGCCTGAGAATCCTAAGGACCCAGGTTTGACTCCCCAGAACCCATGTAAGCCAGATGCACAAGATGATGCATGCACACAAGGTCACAGATGCCCACAAGGTCACGCAGGCACACAAGGTGGCACATGCATCTGGAGTTCAACTGCAATGGCTAAAGGCCCTGGTGTGCCAAATCTCTCTCTCTCTCTCTCTCTCAATCTCTCACTCTCTAGCTCATAAAAAATAATTTATTTTAATTTAATTTAACAATGGGAGCAGCTTATCTGAGTGTGCAGAACAGAATCCTGCCATGTGCAGAGCCCTGCTGTCCACAGGTGGGTCTCACTACAGTGGCCAGGACCCCAGAGGTCTACCTTGAGGGTGGGGGAGGGAGACTTTCTTCCATAATTCTGTTTCCCACTGGTGGAGCCCTTTCCTTGCCCCTGACAGGACTAAGCATCACAAACCTTTCCTAGGAAACGAATCTCAGCCAAAGTGGTTTAGTATCAACAATAAGGCAGCAACGTGGTTTATGGAAAGATGCCACAGTCCTCACTCGCTAGTTGGCTGTCAGGCCAGAGGAATGGATGCAGGACAGTTAGTCTGTGACCTCTACAAGAGACACCCAGAAATGTCACGTTACATTGAACTGTTGAACCTGAGGCTGGAGGTCACAAAGAAATGGACCATCAGAACATTGAACTCTGATGCTGGGCCGACAAGTGACCGTCAAACACTGTGCAAGGGGACAGCTCAAAACGTGTCACCCAGAGGGAGCCAAGCATCTGCCAGGCCTCAACCCTGCTGGTCACGTACTGGGCACAAGCCACTGTGTCCTCCCAGTCGCTACCATGGGGGAGGGGAGTCCCTTCTTCAGAGTGTCATTTAAGTCTAGTGTCAAGTTACTCCACACTGTCCACAAGTGCCATGGCCTTGACTCTACCTTGGAAGGTGAATCAATCCAGCTCAGAAGACACTCTGCCTGGTTCTGGGAGGAAGGGCAATAGATGACAGCCAAGACAGGGACACAATGACAGCCCTGATGTTGTGTGGGTGAGAAGAGACCCTGCTTCCTCACTAAGCTCAGAGCTGTATTTCTGGGTCTGTCTCATCCCCTATGTTCAACTTAAGTTACTCAACAATGAGGCTTAGTAGCAGAGAGTATGAGGATTCATTAGATAATTCAGAAAAAAAGGGGAGGCTGGGAAGATCACTCAGTGGATAAAGGACTTGCCACACAAGCATTAGGACTAGAGTTCTGATCTAGGCACTCAAGTCAATGCAAGGCAGCTGCGCTGGCCCATCTGCACTCCCAAATCAGAAAGTGGAGATGGGGCTGGAGAGATGGCTTAGGGGTTAAGCGCTTGCCTGTGAAGCCTAAGGACCCCTGGTTCGAGGCTCGATCCCCAGGACCCACGTTAGCCAGATGCACAAGGGGGTGCACACGTCTGGAGTTCGTTTGCAGTGGCTGGAGGCCCTGGCACGCCCTTTCTCTCTCTCTCTCTGCCTCTTTCTCTCTGTGTCTGTTGCTCTCAAATAAATAAATAAAAATAAATAAACAAACCAAATTTTAAAAAAGGAAGTGGAGATGGGATCCCTGGCACAAGCTGACTAGCTAAACCAGCATTCAAGTGAGATCTTGCCTCAGTAAATAAACTGAAGAACAATGAGAAAGACACCCAGCGGGCCTGGGATAATAGATCAGCAATTAAAGGTGCTTGCTTGCAAAGCTTGCAGGCCTGAGTTCAATTCTGCAGCCCACCCACCTAAGCTGTATGCAAAAGGTGATTCAAGTATATGGTGTGTGTTTGCAGCAGAAGAAACCATGGTGCACATACACACACACAAACATAAAAATGTTTAAATGACACCCTGTGGTGGTTTGAATGTATGTCCCTCACAGACTCAGGTGTTTCATGAAAGCTTGTGACTTGGGAGGTGTCACTGGGGGAGGCGCGGATCCTGGGGTTCAACCCTACGGTGTGTTTGGAGGCAGATCTCTTTTTCCACCCAAAGATACGCAGAGCAGTCTGGGCTCTGGCTGAGTCCCTGCCGCTTGGTGCTTCAGGTGTGGGTGCTGGTGTTTTGCTTGCTGCAGGTTTTTTTTAAATTTTTTTTGTTGTTATTTTTATTTATTTATTTGAGAGCGACAGACAAAGAGAGAAAGAGGCAGATAGAGAGAAGGAGAGAGAATGGGCACGCCAGGGCCTCCAGCCACTGCAAACGAACTCCAGATGCGTGCGCCCCCTTGTGCATCTGGCTAACGTGGGTCCTGGGGAATCGAGCCTCAAACCGGGGTCCTTAGGCTTCACAGGCAAGCTCTTAACCGCTAAGCCATCTCTCCAGCCCATCTGCAGCTTTTCTCTCTGCTTGGATCTGTGAGAGGAGCCAGCTCCATCTATGAAACATGCCCTCGATCTGTAAGCATTGACTAAATAAATAAAGCTCAACAGATCCCATTGTCATCTTCCGGCCTTCACACACACACGTGCCCACATCCATACCAACAGGAACGCACATGCCAAAAAAAAGACAGCATTTCCTCCAAGAAAGAGAGTTCACTAGAAGGATCCAGATCCGCCCCATTCCCCCAGCTCAGTGGTTCTCAAAGTTCATTCTCCAAGCTGGCAGGCAGCATCAGTGTTTTCTACCTTGCCACCCGTCGTGATGCTGACCTGCTGGGCCGCCACCCCTACCAGGAATCACGGAGCACAGTGGAAGAGCGAGAGCTCTGGAGCTTGCTGGAAATGTCCCTCCCCAGACCTACTGAAGCTGAAACACCGAGATGGGCTCAGCAGTGTAGATCCTAAGCGGCCTTTCCAGGTGACTCCGGTGTCCATCACGGTGTGAGAACCAGTTCGTTGGCAGAACAAGCTGACCCTTGGGAGCAAACCCACTCCTCCCAATCTCACCTTGTTGTGGAAGCCTCCCAGGGTGATGCGGTCAGTGCTGTGGCCCCTTGTCCCCTGCAGCAGGTGCCATAGGATCTGGCCTCAGGGGTGTGCCTTCTCTAGTGTTGGATGACAAGTCTCTGTGGCCTAGGCCATACTAGTGAGCTTGAAATAATACACGTGGGCCACAGTTGGTAGAAAGTGAGAGAGGGAGTGAAGAATGAGGAAAAACAATGCCTCTTCCCCATCTCTTCCATGTTCAGCCACTAAAAGCTTCACATTACCACTAATACTAACCACTCTTTGTCTAGGGGTTATTGTGGGCCAGAACACTGTCAAAAGTGCTTTCCATGGACCATCTGTCACTGAATTTTGAGGTGTGTGGTTTTAATTTTTAAAATATTTATATTATTTTATTTATTTAGAGAGAGAGGCAGACAAAGAGAGAATGGGTGTACCAGGGCCTTCAGCCACTGCTAACGAACTCTAGACACATACATCACCTTGTGTATCTGGCTTACGTGGGTCCAGGGGAATCAAATGTGGGTCATTTGGCTTTGCAGACAAGCACCTCAACTGCTAAGCCATCCCTCCAGCCCAGGTGTGTGGTTTTATCACACCCATATTACAGAAGAAGCAGTGGAGGCACTGTGAGGCAGGACATCTAATTGGAAGGTGTTCAGCAAATCATAATTATTGGAGTTGGGACTGAGTTTAAATTAGCCGTATTTTGATATGTTTTTCTTTATTTGTTTCAGAGAGAGAGAGAGAGAGAGAGAGAATGGGCACACCAGTATCTCTAGCCACTGCAAACAAACTGCAGATGTATGCACCACCTTGTGCATCTGACTTACATGGATACTGCGGAATCTAACCTGGGTCCCTAGGCTTCACAGGCAGGCACCTTAACTGCTAAGCCATCCCCCTCCAGCCCTAAATTAGCCATCCTGACCATTAAGCAGCCTCAATCCTGTGCTGTCATCCCCCCATGTTCCATGATGATTGGTGGGGGAACAGAGGAAGACCGGGAACACGAACATCCCCTGCACATAGCAGTGGTGCAGGGTGGAGGTGCTCAGCTGTCTAAGGGAAGGGACTCCAGGAGTCCTGCTGCTGAGGGTGGAGAGCCCAGCCCTGAAGGGCAGAACCATCTCTTTGGAAGCCAGGGGTGGCTCAGGCTGGTACCCTCGGAGATGATTACAGGGCAAAGAGAGCTGCTTTTGGTTGCTCACTAGTGAGATCTAATATGTGTTACATGCTTATAAGGTCCCGAAGGCTCCTGATGCCACTCATTGAAAGCCAGCTGATGGTTCCTGTGGTTGTCACGGTTGGGAATATGGAGTGCAGAGCCAGAGAGGGTCTCAGTTCAAACCCAAGCTCTCCAACTGTAACAGCCACTCAGACACCATTTCGCCAAGAGCACCAACTCCTCACTTGAGCCTGCAAATACCCAACGGGTAACTGAAAGCAGGATAGAAACTTGGCACATCCGCCTCCATTCTCTACCTGTCTCCTTTACTCTGAGTCATTCTCTTTGCAAGTCACTTTACATTCCAGGAACAATAGATTCCAGGTACAGCAGAGTCCAGAAACAGTGGAGAAGACTTAGCTACCTTCCCACACACACTAGACTCTCTTATTAAGAGAGATTCCCCCCCACACACACACACCTGCCCTGCAACCTGACCAATGTCGAGAAAATGATCAAGACTAACGCTGCATGCTTCTTGCTTCCACATCTGTCCCTTCCCTCTGCAATCTGGGCACTCATGTCAGTACCCCTGAAATAGGGCTTAGAACACCAGTCCCCTCATCTTCCTAGTATAGATAGCTATATTGATTAACCTTCTTTCCTGGGATTTTAAAAAAAAATAGATTTGATTCATTTATTAAGGAAACAGAGAGGCAGAGAGAGAGAATGGACACACCAGGACCTCTAGCCATTGCAAATGAACTCCAGACGCATGTGCCACCTTGTGCATCTGGCTTACGTGGGTACTTGGGAATTGAACCTGGGTCCTAAGGCTTCACAGGCAAGCACCTTAACCACTACGTGATCTATCCATTCCCACTTTTTTTTCCATTTAGATTCTGGGCAAGGGTTCAAACCTGATTGTCTTGGGGCCCCCAGAGCTGGGTTTCAGCTGGCTTAAGAGTCTGGTAACAGAAACTGCTAGCTATGTACTTTTGGGTCAGTTAGTCAACTCCTTTGTGCCTCGGCTTCCTCACTGCAAGATGGGATGATACCTTCATGGGGTTGCTATGGACATAAGATACTTAACACTTGACCCTTTATATGTACTTTCTCACTTGATCTTACAAAAACTCTCTATGAATATTCTTACCTACATTTTCATGTGGAGAAACTGAGGCATAGAAACAAGAAATACTTGCCAAGGTCCCATAGGTTATAGTGATTATAATAATAACATGTAATGCCAGATTCTTACAATGTGCCCCACACAAGGTAGAGTATCTGTTACAATTGTTCCCTGCTTTACGCATAATGGCACTAAAGCACACGGGGATTAAATTACCTGCCCAAAGTCACAGTAATAAATGGCAGGGCCAGGCATAGGGGCTTCTAAGTCTGAGCTGTTGCCCACTGGCTTTGCTCAAGTCCCAGCACTTGCCCTGCCTACCACACCATGCAACCTATTAATGAGCTGTGGAATTAGCCATTTCCTGGCGGGGGGAGGGGAAGAAGGAGCTCTTCATTGCCTTAAGCAGATCCCTGTTATCCAAGGACCACCACGCGGGTAGCTCTAGCTCTGCGAAGACCGATGATCCAGTTAGAACAGCGTCTCTAGGTGATGCTTTCATTTCCTAAGAAAACCCCAAGACCGGGATGGATGAGCTTGCTGTCTGCGCCATGCTAACGACTCCCCTTATGATGCTGTAAGACCAAAACGCCCACATGACCTCCCAGTGTTTCCTCAGTGGAGGGAAAGATTCTGCCCCCAGAAGAGGACCATTGAAATAGAGCATAACCCAAGGCTTAGGAGAAGTCAGAATCCACCCGCGGGTGGATGAATGTAGCCAAGAACCAAATGAGGAGGAATGACAGGGAGGAGACCTCAGGTGAAGGAGGAGCCCCTGCCCAGTGCCGGGTCAGGCACTGCTCCATGACCATGGCTAGTCTACGACACAGGAGCGGGGGAAGAGCGTGGCTCCTGGCCGCCCTGGGGCCGCTGCACATCAGTCTCCCAGGGGCGTCCAGGCAACTGCGGAGCAGGGTCTTGAGCTGTGAGTGTGACAGAAGAAACACCAAGGAGGCAGCTTCGGACAACAGCTCGTTTAGTTGTCAGGGGTTTATAAGCGTTTGTGAAAGAGCGGGAAGAGGTATGGGTCATAAGGGGATTGGTTAGTTCAAAGTAGAGGCGGGAAGAGGTACAGGGTACGGGTGGTAGGGGGCATTGGCTGCGTGAGGACTGCTGGCTGATACCTCATTAACATAGAGGGATGTGCCAGGCAAGAGGTCTCAAGGCTCTGGGGAAAGCGAAACCTAAGTCTTATCAGGACGTCCAGGCACCCTGGGCTGGGGGGTGGGAGCGGCCTCACCCCTGCTGGTCTCGAGGAGAGATCTAGGCCTGCTGCAACCTCCCGGGTCCGGGGCCCTTAGTCATGCCTGACAGCTCAGGCCTGCTTAAACCTCCAGTGGCCTGGGGCCCATCAGTGTGCCCACCAGAAGAGGGTGACTAGAGATGAAGGTGAAACCCGAATGCTCTACTCCAGTAGGCACAGCCTGTTGACTGAGAAACCCGAGGCAAGAGTGTGGCATAGAACAAGGATTCAGGAAACACAACTTGGGACATCAGGTCATGATGTCCAGGGATTTAGTTCTCTCCCCACCCCCACCCCACCTGTATGTCTCAGTTACTGAGGGGATCTACTGGTGATAGACCCTCCCAACCACTTCCCGAAACTGGAAGCCACAAGTGACCCTAGAAAAGTGAGGAACTGTTTTCCAGGCTCGTAGTCACTGAATCGGGAACACCCAAAGAGCGCATCCTTCACAGGAGAATCACTGCCCTTGAGGGCAGGGAGTATGGGGTGTCCGAGGGCACAGAGAGGGCACACGTCACCCAGGCTTGAGGTGGGTGGCAGGCACTGACGCCGGGCTCTGAGGCTTTGCTGCCTCTGCTGCTCATAATGCAACCGTGTTTATATCATTTCAGGGCATTGTGATCCAGGGCATAAGCTGTGGGAGTTCTACGTCGTGTGGTTTGGAAAATGAAGAGACAATCTCACAAAGATGATTGTGTGCTAGATACTGAGCTAAACTCGTGGCACACATTTCTCAATCCCTCACTGCACTTCTATGAGCTTCCCACTGTTAGTCCTGCTTTAGAAAAGAAGCACCTAGGGCTGGAGAGATGGCTTTGCGGTTAAGGTGCTTGCCTTTGAAGTCAAAGGACCCATGTTCAACTCTCCAGATCCCACATAGTCTGATGCACAAGATGATGCAAGTGTGCAAGGTTGCACATGCACACAAGGTCGGTGCATGCATCTGGAGTTATATTGTAGTGGATGGAGGCCCTGGCATCTCTCTCTCTCTCTCTCTTTCCCTTCCTCTCTCTCTCTCTCTCTCTCTCTCTCATAAAACAGAAGCATCTAAGAACTAGGGACTTGAGTAATTTGCCTAAGATAACAGAGTTATTTGATGCACAAAGTAAACAAGATGGTTCCTCGTTCAAATGACCCAACTTCCCAAAATCTATAAAGATTGCAGATGGAATTATAGTTCCTAATTATCTAACCACAAAGCCAGGAGATTTTCCCAGATGATCTTGGTGGTCCCAGTGTAGGAACAAGGGTCCTTAAAAGCGGAAGATCAACTAAAGCAGAAGAGGAATGGGGGATAGAAAATGAAAAGAAATAGTCAGATAGATGGAGGAAGGGGCCATCATATGGGGAGATGGGCAACCTCTGGGAGCTAGACAAGGCCAGGAAAAGACTCTCCTCTAGAGTCTCCACAAGGAACACAATACTATTGACACATAGATTTTGGCCCATTAAGAACTATAGAATGACCAAAAAAATTTTCTAATTTATATTTTCTTATGTCACCAAGTTTCTGATAACCTGTTATAATGTAATAAGGATCTAACGTAGAAAGGTATCTTCAATTTTAATACCAATTTGCCTATTGCTAATATGTGCTCCTAACCATTATTATGTCAAGTTGACTTGGCTTTAAGACTTGGTTCTACAATTTGCTAGATATGTGATCTTAGGAAAATGAATGCTAATAGAGAAATAAGTTTTGGCTTTGAAAAGTGTTATATTTGGGCTTTCTAAATTTATTCATTTGGTAACTAAAAAGGCCACCTAGATTAGATAATATTTAAAAGAAAAAAAGTCCCATAGATGACCCAGAAACATTCAGGTATCTCTGACTGTTAATCTAACCCATGAGTGCAGTTGCTGAGTGTTCCTGCGTATTAACTCAATGCTGGAAAGCTCTTGAAGCTATAGTAGACCTGGCAGGACAATCATAGCAGAGACACACAGGATTTATATTAAGCCAGATGTCTTAGGCAAATAACAGCATGTGGTTTGTCCCTGGGCTATAGGAGAAGCTTAGTATCAGGCAGTGGAGGACCTTGCTATATAAGAAGGTTATTGTGGACAATATATCATTTTGGAAAGAATATTCCACTAACACCCAGAAATTTCCCTTTAGGTGTCAGGGCCCTTCTGACATTTACTTGTTATCAAGACATGGGTGTAAGGGTGTCCTCTGCACTCGAGAATGTCAACCATATGCCATCCACATGCTAGACTCGAATGAAATCTTCTGAAGTAGTGAGATTGTCAAGTCTTATAAGAATGAGTCATGGGCTGGAGAGATTACTTAGCGGTTAAGGCACTTACCTGCAAAGGCTAAAGACCGAGGTTCGATTCCCCAGTATCCATGTAAGCCAGATGCAAGGTGGTGCATGCATCTGGAGTTCATTTGCAGTGGCTGGAGGCCCTGGTGCACCCATTCTCTATCTTCCTGTCTCTCTTAAGTGCTCTCTCTCCCTCTTTCTCTGTTAAATAAATAACTAAATAAATAATATTTTAAAATGAGTCATGGCAGAGCCAGAGAGTTGACATAACCTTGATGCAAAATGGTGAAGGTATGCTGTTGTCCCCTGTAGATCAAAGCCAACTGCTCCATGATCTGTCTGGTCACTGGGGTAGCTTCATGAGTTTTCCCAGTAAACAGCTACAAAATGCAGAGGCTTCATTGATTTGTTGCAATAAGGAAATTGCATTATGAACTGGGGATTGCAACAGGAGTCTCCTTCAGATTAAGCTTGTGATAGTCATCTCCAGATGCCTTCCCATGCCTGCTAGACAAGTATAAAATGATGATAGAAGTAACGACCCATGTATATTTAAAGTCTTTGATGGTGCCATAAATTTCTGCTATCTGCTCAGGGAAGGATTGTTGCTGCTTTTTACTGACTCTTCTTACAGAGAGGGGGACCCCCCCCCAGGAGCTTCCATTTTGTCTTTCTGCAATGATAGCCATTGTTTCATAAGTCCCTCTAGAAGGTTCTTCTAGGGACGGAGTCTATCTATCTCATCATATACTATAACACATAATCAAAAGGTGAGTTCAAGGCCCCAATGAAGCAGCCTAAAGTGGAAATTGGATTTAGAAGGAATAGTGTGCTATGTCCCAAGAAATTACTGATGACCCTCAAAGCCAGTGTCAAAACTCTGACTACCTGGGTAAAAATTTTTTCCCCTTCAGAATAAGATGATCCTGGTATATGGCTTTAGGAGCCTTTTAGAAATGGACGTAAGGCTCACATATATATGTGTAATGATAGCACAGGATTTTCCTCAGGGAACAAAAACCTCCTATTTATCCAGAGAACTGTAGGTTCTCTAGCTCTGTGAGCCTACTGTTTTCTTTTGTTTTCTTAAGTACGAGCTCTATTTTCCTTAAAAAGAGGGGTTTTTTTTGTCTCAGTTTGACAAGTCAGGCAGTACCTTAGTGGTCTGTCCATCTACATTAAGGACTGGGGGACGTAGCTCGGTGTGGGGAACCTCATGAGTTTGAATCCTTACTCTGCAGCTGGTAGCACTGTTTGGAAAGGCTGTGGAACCCTTAGGGGTGGAGCTTTACTGGAGGAAGTGTGTCTCTGAAGATGAGCTTTGAGGTATTTGAGGTATTTGCCTCTCTCTTTCTTTCTCCCTCTCTCTCTCTTTCTCCTTCCTCACTGATGATATGACTGGTTTCCTTTTCCTGCCATGCTGGAAAATTCCCCTTGAAATCAAAAGCCAAAATAAACCCTTTCCTTCCTTAAACTGCTTCTGGTTGCATGTTTTCCCAGAAGCACATACTGATATGGAATATGGGTACTAAGCAGTGAGGCCAGTGCTGAGACAAATCTGACCATGTGGTTCTTAGACATTCAGATTGGTTGAGGGGGGAATGTGGAAGGATTTGGAATATTGAACTACAGAAGCTTTACAATGCTACAGGCAGAGCTTAATGGGCCATTCTGGTGCAAGTTTACAAGACCAGAAAACCAAGAGAAACATTGAGGCAAGGTTTATGATGAGGTTTCAGAGGAGGAAAAGGACTCTATAAGGAACTGGGCTAGAGGTAGTTCATGTGATGTTCTGACAAAGAATTTGGCTGCATTCTACCCACATTCTGAGAACTTGAACAAAAATGGATTTAAAAGTAATGGATTAGGCCTGGGGAGAGGGCTTAGTGGTTAAGGCGTTTGCCTGCAAAGCCAAAGGATCCCAGTTCGACTCTCCAGGACCCACGTAAGCCAGATGCACAAGGGGGCACATGCATCTGGAGTTCATTTGCAGTGGCTGGAGGCCCTGGAAAGCCCTCCCTCCCTCTCCTCTCTCATAAATAAATAAATATTAAAAATAAAAGTAATGGGGGCTGGAGAGATGGCTTAGTGGTTAAGCGCTTGCCTGTGAAGCCTAAGGACCCCGGTTAGAGGCTCAATTCCCCAGGACCCACATTAGCCAGATGCACAAGGGGGCGCACACATCTGGAGTTCATTTGCAGTGGTTTGAGGTCCTGATGCACCCATTCTCTCTCTCTCTCTCTATCACTCTTTCTCTCTCTCTCTGTCACTCTCAAATAAATAAATAAAAATTAACCAAAAAAAGTAATGGACTAATTGATCTGGCAAAGGAAATTTCAAGTCATAAAAGCATTGAGTCTGCGGTATAGCTTCTCTTTGCCTCCCTGATTGAGATAGACAATGAAAAATAGGATACTGAGCAGAAAGATATGAAAAACATAGCTGAACATAGAAAGAAATGTAAGTAAATTTAAAGTCCTAGGCTCAGAGACTGCAACCACCCTGGCTATAATGGTTAAAGACATTATTACTATTAAAAGGAAAATATACTACTCTCGTCTGGGGCAATGAAAGATGTCCTGAGGTCAAGACCCAATACATTGAAGTCTCTAGCTGTGAATTCTTTGGAAGAGGCCTGAAGGTTGAATGGTGAAGGTCTCTGTTTCCTAGGTCTGCCTACAGAGGCTGTTACAACTATATTCTGTAAATGCCAGGATTCAACCCTAACTGGCAGCAGAAATTGAACTTGGCACCAGTCATTGCCCATGTGGTGCTGGCTTCGGTAAAACGAAAGTTACAAGATTGAGGAGGTCATTCATGTAGTATTTCACCACAGTTGCAAAGGCCACTGAGGCTAAGCAAGGTTTGAAGTTCCTGTGAGGAGGCCCTGGTGAGGCCACTGTGTGAACCTGTGAAGGTTAACCCTAAATTGTAATAGAGGCATCAGGATGTCAGAGATGCCAGGACCATGGGACATCTACTTAGAAAAACTGCAGGCTTGGGGCAAAGCTAGCCCACAGTAAAGGCTATAGGCAACAAAACTGGAGCTTTTCTGAGCCTAGATGATTTCATCACAAGTCCAAGATATTGGATATGGAGCTGTAGGATTTGGTATTTGCTCTGTCTAGTTTTTGTCCGATGTTTCCTTGGAATATTCCCATTCTTCTCTTTTGAAATAGGAATGCTTATTTTGTGCCATTATTTGTCGTAAGTATGTAATTTGTGGTTTGGTTTTATAGGACTTGCAGTTCAGAGACTGCCTTGAGTCTCAGATGAGAATTTGGACTTTTGAACAGTGCTCAGATTGATAAAAACTATAGGACTTTTAAAGTTAAAGGGAATGCACTTTACATCATGAGATAGCCATAGAGCCTGTGGGTGTCAGGGGTAGAACGTGGTGGTTTGACTGTAAAATGATCCTCATAGCTTCATGTGTTTGAATACTTAATCCCCAGCTGGTTGTCACTGTTTGAGAAGGGTTGTGGAACCTTTAGCAGGTGGAGCCTTGCTGGAGGAAGCGTCTGGCTGAGAGCAGACCTTGAGATTTTATAGTCCAGCCCATTTGCTGTCCTCTTTCTACTTCCTCGCTGCTGATAAGATGATGTGACACTAGTTTTCTGCTCCTGCCATACTCTCCTCTCCATGATGTACTCTCCCTACTAAAACTACAGGCTGAAAAATAAACCTTTTTTCTTTCTATAAACTGCTTCTGGTTGGGTATTTTGTCCAGGCAACAAAAAAGTAACTGATACACTGTCAGTAATGTGCTTGCTCACAAGCATGAGTACCTATGTATAATCCCTGAACCTATGTAAAAATGCCTGGCATGGTGACATATACTTGTAATCTCAGGACTAGCAAAACAGGAGACTTGTTAACCATCTAGTCTAGAACTCCAGGTCTATGAGACACCCACCCAATAAAATGTAGATAGCATTCCTAAGGAACAGAACCCAAGCTTGGTCTTCACATGTATGCATACATGTGCATGTACACACCCTCTCACACAGATGTACACACATGCACTCAAAAAGCATCTTTATTAGCCGGGCATGGTGGTACATGCCTTTAATCCCAGCACTCGGGAGGCAGAGGTAGGAGGATTACCATAAATTAGAGGCTACCCTGAGACTTCATAGTAAGTTCCAGGTCAGCCTGAGCTAAAGTGAGACCCTACCTCAGAAAACCAAAAAAAAATTTAAAGCATCTTTATTAATATTTTATTCCATTTTAGCACCAGTTATGTATTAGAAACGTTTTATACTTTATCTCAGTCATTTTTCAAGATAGGGCTCTAGTGATACTCATATAATTCCCCATTTCACAGATAAGTAACTAAATTCTTCCAGGACCTTTCTCCCCATCTCATTTATCTCTCCCTCCCTTTCCCTCACCCTCATCCAACAGGTATACAGGTGTACAATACATGTGAGCTCATTAGCCTAGATTAGCACTTCAAAACATCCTCTGCAATAACACCATGATAATGAATTTTGATTCAAGAAAACTCTTACTGTTTTAGGAGGTAAAAAAAAAAAAAATCAGCATTTGTCATGCTGTCCATTATAAGCATCACTAGCTGAGCTTTTTCTTTTTGTTTTTGCACATTGCAATTTACAAAGTAAAGGTAACTCACTGGAATAGGTCACATTTCTCCAGCTGTCACTACTGCTAGAGCTGTGGGCCCAGGAAGCCCAGGTTATGAGCGACACCCAAGCTCCCCGCCATCACCGGCTTGTCAGTGGCTGCATCCATCCGCTAATGAGCACAGTAATAAGTCATGTGGCCTCTGTGGTTCATCCAAACCCACATGCTCACAAATTGCAAGGAATTCTAGTGAAAACACAAGACCAAACAGGGAAACAGATCCCTGGCTGCCACGTCTGTTTTGTGCGGAGACCTGCCACTCTGTCTTCCTCTGGATAGGACAGCTTTGGTGGTGGGTGTGAGGATGGGGAAATGAAGCTCATTAGCAGCCAAGAGGGCGAAATCTGAGGTGGGGTGTGGGGCTTTGTCCTGGAGTTGGAATTAGGACACTTTTCTGCCAGGAAGAGCCACCGTTTGCTTTCTCTGGTGTTGGATCAGAAAACTCTTGGAACTTTGGATGCCAATTTCTGCTAGCACAGGATCAAATTTTTCAGTTTCCCTAGCAGAGATTTTTGTAATTGGGATATTTTCTTTCTTTTATTTATTTTTTTGTTTATTTTTATTTATTTATTTGAGAGCAACAGACAGAGAGAGAAAGAGGCAGATAGAGAGAGAGAGAATGGGCGCGCCAGGGCCTCCAGCCACTGCAAACGAACTCCAGACGCGTGTGCCCCCTTGTGCATCTGGCTAACGTGGGTCCTGGGGAATCGAGCCTCGAACCGGGGTCCTCAGGCTTCACAGGCAAGCACTTAACCACTAAGCCATCTCTCTAGTCCCGTAATTGGGATATTTTCTATTTGGACTATTTAACACACCTCTGATTCAGAGCTGAAAAGAACTGCAACATTCCTACACTGACATGTTATGGTGTCACAGCATGACTTTCAAGCTATCACCCATTTTCTGTACATGAAATTGAAGCAGGAACGG
Source organism: Dipus sagitta (assembly GCA_036346955.1). Classification (NCBI taxonomy): domain Eukaryota; kingdom Metazoa; phylum Chordata; class Mammalia; order Rodentia; family Dipodidae; genus Dipus; species Dipus sagitta. Next base: position 191,130,630 of record CM070771.1, read on the forward strand.
AGGTTGGGAAGTGAGGTCCAAAAAAACTAAAAACTTAGCATGTGAAACAAAAACAGTTGGCAAAGAAAAAGAGTGGAAACATACCCAAACATACCCCCATACATATCACCCCCACCCCACCTTCAAATACCTAACAGACAAAGCATGCTTCAGAAAGCCTGCACTATGCAAATGCTCTCTATGCAAATGACCTTGCTATGAAAATTATCTATAAAAGCTCCAGTCCTTTGTACAGTAAGGTCATTGAGCTTCCAACCTTCCTCCCAGCTCTAGTAGACTTCCTCCTTGAAAATGTAAAATATATACATATATGTTTACATATTCTGTATTTATACATGTATATAATGGATCTTGGTCATAACCTTTCCAAGTCTTTCTAATGAGCCCTTTTTTCCTCCAAACTCATCCTTCTACATTGATGTCTTTTTTCTCTTGTGTGTGTATATGTGTGTGACCCTCTGCGTTTAATTAGGGTTGCCTGCATTGACACAAGTGAGGGATTATTAACCAAGAACATGGGCCCTACAAGTGGATATACCATCACATAGATGTCTGCCACTCTCCCTGCCACCATTAACTATCTATGACTCCTCAGGGGAGGATGGGGCCTCATTCCCTCCTCCATCATCCATGACATGATGTTTATAGGTACAGTGTTGTGTGGCTCTCGTGCAAGTCATGAATGCAACAGCCATGCCAAGCCTGCATCACAGTGTTCCACAGCATTCCATCTCATCTTCTGACTCCTACATGCTTTCCACCTTGCCTTCCAGATTGTTCCTTGAGCCTTGCAGAGGGTGATGGAGACAGCTCTACTTCTACTGCTATCACGCACTCCTGTCCAATTCCTTGTTTGAGCAAACAAAACATGGAAGTCACACCAAACCCTCATACTGGATAATTATAACTTTCATAACCTAATCCAACTCCTCTTTCTTTTCCACGTCTGATACTGCCATCTTGGTCTAGGTCACTGCCACCTCTCACCTCAGTCACTGACATCACCCTCCACGTAGTGTTTCAGTGGTTCCCCTGTCCACCAAACAGAATGGTGTTCAGAAGGTATAAACCAGATCGTATCACTCCTCTGCTTAAACCACCTAGTGCACTCCTACTGCACTTAGAATAAAATCTAAGCTGGGAAAGTCTATGAAGTCCCAGAGGTCACTTTCCTCCTCACTCACACAGCCCCTGACTCATCAGCTTTCCACCTTGCCTGGCACGTGTCAGCTGTGTTCCCGTCTGGGAACTTGCTTACTTCTGCTCTGCCTGGAGCACAGCTGTCCCTGCTATTACGATGGCTGGCTTCTCGCCCTTCATTTGCCCAGTTTTGACACTCCCGTCAGGCTTCATCCCATCTCTCTGGTTGATCTTTCAAGTGCTTACCACCACCTGAAATCACTGCTGCTTGTGTCTTGGTTGGTTGGTTGTTTTTATTGTTTTGTTTTGTTGGTTTTTTTTTTTTTTTTTTTTTTTTTTTTGAGGCAGGGTCTCACTCTCTCCCAGGCTGACCTGGAATTCACTGTGTAGTCTCAAGGAGGCCTTGAATTCACGGCGATCCTCCTGCCTGGCGATTCTCCTGCCTCTGCCTCCCTAGTGCTGGGATTAAAGGTGTACGCCACCATGCCTGGCTGCTGGTTGGTTGATTTTAATCTCTTTCCTCTAAAATGTGGGCTCTGTGTCCTTTGGGGTCATAACCCCTTCTCCAGATCCAACTGATTTAGGAGTGGCCAAATCAAGGTCTTGGGGGGTGGGGCAGGGCTTCAACAGGAAATGGCAATTGAGCTCAGGCTTAAAGAGTACTGTGGGCTGAGCGTGGTAAGTGCCCTAGGCAAGACACAGAGCTGTGGAGGAGAATGAGGAGGATGCTGGAGTTGGGGGCAGTGTCGGGATAAGAGCATCAAGGGCCTGACTGCTAAGGATTATTTTTCCTAAGAAAGTGTAGAGAATAAAAGCTAGCTTCACTACTTTGTAGGAAATAACCATATAGACTCTAGGAATAAACAACATATATGAGGGAAATCTGACCAGCTCTAAATGGAGCACATATACTACAGAATTATATATGCGTGTTCAAAACATAGTTTCTAAGTATCTGGTGCTGGGGAGATGAAAGTGGGTAAAGTGATTGCTGCTCAAGTAGGACTACCCAAGTCTGATCCCCAGGCCCTACATAAAAAAGCCTGAAACCACAACGAGCTTCTGTAATTCCATCCCGCTGACACTAATGTTGACACAAGATGGGAAGAAGAGGCAGAAGAAATTTCCCAGAGACCTTATAGTGAGCACAGAGTGAATTCACCAGTGGGGATAAACAACAGTAGACACTGCAAGCCTTCAATTTGGTCAACCAGGCCAAATGAGCCAACAGGTGCAATAGTGGCACATCTGTTATGGGAGAAACCAACCACTCTCTAATTGACTGGAGGCTCATTCCATAGGAGGGAATACATCCCTGATACTGAAAACCTACAACAGGGGTAGTCATGAGCCCTAGGGGTATAATGTCTGCTGGTGTCTGGCCAAATGTATATACTGTGCTCACCAAACTGCCCAGTAAGCACGTCTCTTAATGTTTATACACATATATTAATGCTATGCTCACTTTTGGTTAGAGAAGCTTCTCTTTTCAGATGGCAGAGACCTTGGGATGACTCAGAAGGTACCATGATGCTGAGAAGTGACAGAGGAGTGCTCAGCACTGAAACATCTCTATCATGCCTTCCAAGGCTCAGGGTCCATTGTGGAAGAGGTGGTGGAAATAATGTAAGAGCCAAAGGAAGGGTAGGGAAACTTAAAATGCACTCTTCCAGACAAAAAAAAAGATGGCCCAGATATCCATAACCTCACAGTGCCTGATACTACCTACACAAGACCATCATAATAGGAGGAAAAGATATCATCAAAAATAAAAGAGAGAGCCGGGCATGGTAGCGCATGCCTTTAATCCCAGCACTTGGGAGGCAGAGGTAGGAGGATCACTGTGAGTTCAAGGCCACGCTGAGACTACATAGTGAATTCCAGGTCAGCCTAGACTAGAGTGAAACTCTACCTCAAAATAAATAAATAAATAAAAATAAAAATAAAAGAGAGACTGATTGAAAGGAGGAGGGGATTTTATCTATATTGTCTATATTGTGGTTTATTGTCTATAATTATGGAAGCTGTCAATAAAAAATTCAATTAAAAAAAAAGACCAGTAGAGTGAGAATCCAGAGAAAGAAAAGAAATACTGTGTCCAACAAGGTGGAAAGGCTGAGAAGTGACTTGAAAGTTATCCTCTGACCTCTACACATGATACAAGCATTCTCTCTCTCTTTTCTCTTTCCTTCTCTCTCTCTCTCTCTCTCTCACACACACACACACACACACACACACACACACACACACAAGTATTTGGAGGACTGGGGAAATGTCTCAGGCTTGCAACCATGAGGACCTGAGTTCCGATTCCCAGCCCCCACATAAAAATTAGCCACCATGGCATATACCTGTAATCCCAGTGCTGAGGAAGCAGAGGTATGAGAATCTCTGGGGTTTACTGGCTAGCTAGTCTAGCCATATTGGTGAACTCTAGGTTCAGTGAGAGAACCTGTGTCTGGTCTCCACACGCATGTGTACACATCTGCACCCATACCCACACATGCACCCACACACATATAAACACATATACATGCATGCACACTGCACACACACATACAGGCAAAAGTTCTTTTGGCTTTGTGGATGACCATATTTTCAAGTTAGAAAAGTCGTCCTAATAACACATGGGCTTATTCCCATACTATCTGTGATAAAGGACCAGACACTTTAACTTCCAGTGTGCTATAACTGATACTTTTGTAGAATGCAACAAAAGAAGTACTATGCTATGGTCATTCACATTGCTATAAATATTATTAAGCACTTACTCAGGCTTTCTTTATTTATTTTCTTCAGTCTTGGAAGAGCTATCTGGTACATCAGCCTTAAACTACGGACCTCACCTTGAACTACACTGCACTAAGAGTTATGAGATGAGGAGACCATGTAAAAGACAGACCGTGAGCATCATTTGGCCCAAACCTCTCTTTGGGTAACTGGATAACCACATCATTAGTCCCCACTGTCCACTGCTAGTACCTTCATGTCCCCTGTAGTCCTCTATTTCTCCATGACCTTGCTGCCACAAGAGTGTGGGACTATCAAGCAACTCACTAAATATTTCTTTGACTAAAGAACTGCCACTCCCTGAGGGCAATGGTGTGACTCTGCAAAAATCTCTGTTATTTTCCATGGCAGCTGCCAGTTGATCCTTCGGTAGTTTGAGGAATGTCACTTTGGTGACATTTTAGCTTGGAATTCAGCAGTTGCCCTTTGGCCTACCAAAAATAACAAAGAAAATAGGACTTGGATTTATACAGCTAATTATGCAAACTGTGTTTCATTCAGATATTTCCAGTGTATCCTTTTTCTACGCAGGAGGGTCACATTGCAGTTGAATTCTAGTGTTAGTTTATGTGGATGATGTGATAAAATAGCACGGACTGTGGGATCCTAGTTCTGCCATTTTGCTAGCTCTATTTGGCAAGTCTCGTGACTGACTTCTAAGGGTTTCAGTTTCATCATCTGAAAAGCCGAAAGGAATAACCTGTTTGCTCCAGGGTTGTTTTGAAATGTAAATTAAGTAACATGGTGTGAAACACCTGGCACGAGGAAAGTGCTCAGCAAATGTCTCTTATTTGACCCCTTAGAAGTCCTCTAGTCATATTCCATAGGGAAAGATGGAGGGTCTTTGAATGGCCTTTCAATAGTCCAGGATAACAATTAATGGTTATCTGATCTCAGCCTGTTCCTGCTACACCCAAGTGATTACTGTAAGAGTCTCTTAACCTTGGAGAGCCCAGGAGTGCTTGATCCTAACAGAGCTGGTGTCACGAGAGCACAGCTGTGACATTTCATGAAGCTCCTCCTGCCCAGATTGTCCCCATGAGCATAAACTGAGGCGGGCTGGGAATAATATCTACTTGTCTTTTCCCCTTCCTCTGTGCTTGCACCAGCTCCTGGAGTTGAGTTTACAAACCTTAGTAAATGTGCAGGGTCAAAGGAAAATGAGACCTCCAGGAAGGAGTTGAAAATGGCCTCAAAAGGCTCAAGGTAATGGGAACGACGTGTCAAGCTGGTCTCTTACATAGGACTTCACCTGGGTCTGGGTGGACTCACCTCGGACTGAGATGAAGGAAGACTCAATAGACCAACCTCAGCCAATGACACTCAACCTCTGTGCAAGGTATGTTTCCTGCTGCTGGGCCACCACATGCAGAATGCGTGGGAGTGAAAGTACTGAAAACAGTGCATGGCTCTGAAGAGAAGTTCCGGAGAATTTGTCTGAGACCAGAACCTTCTCACCCCTCTGCACACCTTCTGAACCCAACGCTTTCCTGGCAGGTTCGTCAAGTCAAACAAGTTGCTAAAGTGCCCCAGGGAGGCTGGGCTCTATCCCTGGCTTTTCTGCTCTCTCTTCTCTGACCCTTCCTCCCAGTAAGATAGGCTGTCCTTGGAGTAATTTTGGAGGTTACTGGTGGCTCACAACAGGAAGAGTCAGAGAGACCCTGGGTCTAATCTTAGCCCCTCTACTCACTAGCTATGTAGCCCAGCTCCCTCTCCTACAATGATATCTTTCTAATGAAGTTGGTGTATCATTGATTAAGATACTGCATTAGTGTTTCAGTGTGGTGGTTGGCAAAGGGTGCATGTTCAATAAATACTAGCTGTAATAGCTTCACATTGCTGGGATGAACTTCCAAACCAGACACAGTTCATGGGAAGAAGAAGGGATTTATTGAAGCTTACAGATCTAGGGGAAATTCCATGATGGCAGAAGAAACTGGCCCCCTTTCACAGGTCCATGCAGAGAGAAACACCAGCAGCAGCACCACAAGCAAGGCCACCCCAGGAACCCCAGCAGAGCTCAGACACTCTGCATATCTTTAGCTGGAAATTCCAGACCACCCCCAGTAACAAACACTTTAGGGCTGGACCCCAGGATCCACCCGGGGACACCTCCTCCAACCAGATAGAGGAAATCCAAGAAGCTTTAATAAAACTTCTGAATCTATTGGGGGACATCCATTCAAATTACCACACTAACTGTTATTATGATTGCTGTTATGATATTGTTAACAAGGAGTTGGTGTACCTGTTGTTACAGTCAGGTTTGCAATCCTGGTAGAAATCACCCATCCAAGAGCAGCTTGTGGGTGAAAAAAAAAGGTTTATTTTGGCTTATAGGCTCAAGGGGAAGTTCCATGATGGCAGGAGAAAATGATAGCATGAGCAGAGGGTGGATATCACCCCCTGGCCAACATCAGGTGGACAATAGCAACAGGAGAGTGTGCCAAACACTGGCATGGGGAAACTGGCTATAACACCCATAAGCCTGCCCCCAACCATACACCACCTCTAGGAGGCTTTAATTCCCAAATCTCCATCAGCTGGGAACCTAGCATTCAGAATACCCAAGTTTGTGGGAGACCCCTGAGTCAAACCACCACACCTGTCTTCTCCCATCAAACAAAGGCATGTTCATTTCCTGAGAGTGTGTAACAAATTAGCACCATCTGCATGGCCTCACACTAGGAATTTTTTTCTCTGACAGTCCCAGAGGCCAGAAGTCTGAAATCAAAATGTCAGCAGAAGCCGGGCATGGTGGCGCACACCTTTAATCCCAGCACTCAGGAGGCAGAGGTAGGAGGATCACCGTGAGTTCGAGGCCACCCTGAGACTCCATAGGGAATTCCAGGTCAGCCTGGGCTAGAGTGAGACCCTACCTCGAAAAACCAAAGGGAAAAAAAATGTCAGCAGAGCCAGAGACTCCGTGGAAGAATCTCAGGGCTGTTGGCGTTCCTTGGTGTTCAGAATGTGGCTACATTACTCCAGTCTGTTTTCATCTACACACCAGTTTCTTGGTGTGTCTCTGTCCTCTCCTCTTCTTGCTTCCCTCTGCCTGTTCCTAAGGAGAGCACTTTGAAGGCATTTAGGGCCCATCTGGATAATCACAGTCTCTCAACTCAAGAACCTTAATTTAATCACTCCAGTGCCATTAATGTAATATTTCCAGGTTCTGGAGATCAAATATGGACATATCTTTTTGAAAGTCACTATTAAACCCACTACAAGACTGTAAGGTATTAGGCTGTATATAGACAGTAATGATAATTTATGAATGGCCCTAGTCTTTCTACAGCATACTTGTACCTACTCACTCTTGAATCCTGACTGTTAGAATCCTGAGAGGTATTACAGGTTCAGAGAATGAGAATTAGAGATTAATTAACTTTGCTACGATTAAACAAATAGTTCGTAGGCAGCTGGGACTTAATTCCAGGCCCAGCTGCTTGCTAAAGATCTGGAGTCTAACTGCTTCTGTAGGAGCAGGTTTTGTGAGGTTTTTGATATTTTTACTTTGTCCTTTAAGTATACAGAGTCCATGGTTACTTTTTTCATCCAATTATTATTTCCCAACAGAATTCCAAATATCAGTGTGTGTGTGTGTGTGTGTATATGTATGTGTATATGTGTGTACATGTTTGTATGTGTATGTGTGCATGTGTATGTATGTGTGCATATGTGTATATATGTGTGTATGTGGGTGTGTGTGGGTGTTGGAATTTTCATCCTAGGTTATGATGCTTCAGCGTTTTTTTCTGCCTTCTCCCCCTTTCTTCCTCTTCCTTCCTTCCCTCCCTCCCTCCTCCTTCCCTTCTTTTCTTTTTTCCTATCCTTCTTTAGGGAATGAGGGCTCCTTATACTTCCCAGGGTGGGACACCTGGACTCAAGCTCTCCTTCTGTCACAGCCTTCTAAGTACCTAGTTCTGTAGACACACTCACCACCATATGCAAGGGAACACCTTAACTTCTCAGTCGATTCTGAGTTTAAATTACTTGTAGTTTATGGAGACCTAATTTTAGCAACACATAAGATCTCACTCTGTTGAGTGAGTAATGTCTACACATGAAATTCAATAAAGATAAAAGTATGATATAAAATTTTAAAAAAACAAAAATGTACCCCAAACTTGAAAATACGGCAAAGGAAACTTCAACTTGTCCTTTCAAGGACTAAGTAGAGCTGTTTAACAGACCCACTCAAGGGTGATTTAATTTTCTTGGCCAGTGGTTTGAGCCTCAGGATTCCCTTACACAGCAAAAAAAATTAGTGAGGTTCTTACAGTCTTTTGGTCAATATGGGTTATATTTAATGAAATTTATGCACATAATAAAGCAAAATTCAAACTGCTCTTAATATATCTCAAGCAACAGTGACAAACCTGTTACATATTAATATAGATAACATTTTCTAAAAACATGTACGTATTTACTAACACAATACCATGAGACTAGTAGCATTGTCTTACATTTTTGCAAATTTCTTTAATGTCAGATTTGTGTGTGTGTGTGGTTTTTCAAGGTAGGGTTTCACTCTAGCTCAGGCTGATGTGGAATTCACTATATAGTCTCAGGGTGGCCTCGAACTCATGGTGATCCTCCTACCTCTGCCTCCCAAGTACTGGGATTAAAGGTGTGTGCCACTATGCCCTGCTCTTAATGTCAAAATTTTTAATCAATTTATTTATTTATTTATTTATTTATTTGAGAATGAGAGAGAGAGAGAGAATGATGTACCAAGGCCTCTAGCCACTGCAAATTAATTCCAGACACATGCACCATCATGTGCATCTGGTTTACATGGGTACTGGGAAATCAAACCTGTATCTTTAGGCTTCACAGACAAGTGCCTTAACTGCTAAACCATCTTTATAGTCAGATTTAATAGAAGGTAGCACCTAGAGTTTCATTCTTGCTTCTGCATTCATGCTGGTATGACATGCTGTTTGAGGTGGAATATGTGAAGAAAATTAGATACATAGTTTGGAGGAGCATGGACTTTAATAGCTTTTCAAGAGACTTGTGGATATTCTTTAATATTAAATCTAACTTGACCCAAGTCATAGTCTCTTAAAGATTAATACAGTGTGTAATCTCAAATGCCAGTGACCTTTCTGAACTCTGTTACATTACCTTTATATCATATCATATCTTATCAATCATTACTCTTTATATTCCTGTCATACTTCAGATGAATCTTTTATCACAGATATATTTCATACTATCTTACAGTGATTATCTGGAAAATATTAATTCACTGAGTTTTGGAGGTCATCCCATGTTAACAACAGCACACCACAGAAAAACAGAAACAATCACATTTGTTAGAATTTTCACGTGATCCGTCCACACCACTCTGGGCAGATACTCAAAAGAGTCGACATCAGTTTACTGTCAAGAAACCTACACACTGAGACTCATTACTGCTCTGGTCACAACGAGCAAGTTCTAGAATGAGCCAAGGTGCCCATCAGTGGATGAATAAATAATGAAAATGTGATACATGTGTGTGTGTGTATGTGTGTGTTTTACTCAGCTACAAAGCAAAGCAAATTATTTTTCCTTTGCTGGAAAATTGATGGAACTGGAGATCACCATGTTAAGTAAAATAAGGCATTCCCACAAAGAAAGGTATTGATGTTTTCCCTCATATGTGGGGAGCTAGGGAGAAATAAAGAAAGGATGAGGGGCTGGAGGGAGGGCTTAGTGGTGAAGGCACTTGCCTGAGAAGCCAAAGGACCCATGTTCAATCCCCCAAGACCCACGTAAGCCAGATGCACAAGGTGGTGCATGCATCTGGAGTTCATAAGCAGTAGTTGAAGGCCCTGGCATGACCATTCTCTCTTTATCTGCCTCTCTCTCTCTCTCTCTTTCTCACTCTCTCTGTCAAATAATTAAAATAAAATAAAAAGGATGAGGTCTGAGTACCTGAGAGCCATTCCCAGACCCCACATAAAAAGTAAGAAGCCCTGGCGGGGTTCTATAATCCCAGAAAACTGACAGTGAGATGGGAGGCTCCAAAGACAAGCACCCATGCAGCAGTCAGCAACAACAGGGGAACAACAGCAGAGAGAAGGGAGAGAGAGACTGACTCTCAAAAGGAGGTGGAAAGTGACAGAACTGACCCGAAAGTTGGCCTCTGACCTCTACACGAGGCTCTATGGAATGTACACACCCAAGCTCACACATGAACACACATGCATCATACTAACACACACAAAAAAATTGTTTTTTAAGGGCATGAAACTGAAAAGGAGGACTATTACTAAGGATGAGGAAAGAGATGAGGGAGAGGAGGAGGAAGGAGAGGGATAGGAAAGATTCATGGAGGGGTAGGTATGAGCAAAGTACATTATATGCATGTAGGAAAATGTCACAATGAAGCCCTTTTACAAAATTAATATACACTAAATTTAAATGCCTAGCATTTAATATTTTAAAAATAGAAATTAAATTTGATTATAGAAAAATAAAGAAAATGCCTTCTAGGGAGGCAAAAAAAAAAAAAAGTCCCATTTGTATTTATGGTCATTAATCTCACCAGAAAAGTGGAAAGCTGCCCAGGCTCAGCGTGGCAGATGATTGTTTCCAAGCTCAAGTTCTCACTTGAAATGTCAAGTTTTATCATTACCCCGAATACTGTCAGTAAGTTTCCTTGGAGTAACACGCTCACTTCATGTCTGCGAGACTATCTGTCAATACCCAAGGCTCAGTAAACAAAGCGTGCGTGTCAGTGATTTTCTTGAAGAAAAGCAATGTTCCCTGAAAACACCAGCAAGTCTGGTGTGCGACTCGAGCCAGAGCCTGACTGCACTGCTTCTCAATAAGCACCGGATTTGGTTGGCAGCAGAAGGAAGCATTTTGTGAACCCGACGCTCTTTACTTCATCGTATGGAATGTTATAAAGAGAGCTCTCGACAGTCAGGATTTAATGAAATTAATACTTTTACAGCTTCGTCAAGGACAATCTCGACTGGAATGGGAATTGTTTCTGTGGCAGGGATGTGTCGATAAAGAGCACACTGTCTGCCAGGCCGGCTGGCACCAGTCTGCATTTGTGCTGAGGGCTTAGCACTTCCACTCACGTTGCTTGTGCCCTATCTGTGTCCCAGTGTCAGCAGTAGATAAGTAAGATAGGAAGGCAAATCATATGCTACTAATATGAAAAATGTGTCTAGGGGCTTGTGTTGGTTTGATTCAGGTGTCCCCCATAAACTTAGGTGTTCTGAATGCTAGGTTCCTAGCTGATGAAGATTTGGGAATTAACGCCTCCCTGGAGGCAGTGTATTGTTGGGGGTGGGCTTATGGGTGTTAGAGGCATCTCCCCTTTGCTGGTGTTTGGTACACTCTCCTGTTGTTATTGTCCACTTGATGTTAGCCAGGGGGTGATGTCCACCCTCTGCTCATGCCATCGTTTTCCCCTGCCACCGTGGAGCTTCCCTCGAGCGTGTAAGCCAAAATAAACCTCTTTTTCCCACAAGCTGTTCTTGGTTGGGTGATTTCTACCAGTAATGAGAACCTGATTACAACAGGGCTGCAGAGATTGCTTAGTGGCTAAGGCGTTTTGCCTGTGAAGCCTAAGGATCCAGGTTCAATTCCCCAGTACCCAAGTAACAGCAGATGCACAAGGTGATGCATGTGTCTGGAGTTCATTTGCAGCAGTTGGAGGACCTGGCACCCCCATTCTTTCTCTCTGCCTCTCTATCCCAAATAATAAATAATTTAAAAAGTTAAAAAAATATGTTTATGCTCCCTAATACCTGAGTTTCAGTTCCACCCCTGCCACCCAAGGGCCTCTTTACTATACATCCACTGAGAATCTCTGCTGTAAGAACTTGCCTAGCATTAAGAGCTCATGACCTCTCCCTAGCATGGACATGTGACACGAAAGTAGAAGTGATACTGTGCTGGGAGCAAAGTGGTCTAATGGGAGGGAGGGAGGAGGAAAAGAGGGTAGAGGGAAGTAAAGGGTGGAATATATTCATAGAACGTTATAAGCTTGTATGAAAATGTCTTTATGAGACCCAGTACCATATGCAATGGAAGATATAGGAATGAAAATAACATGAAATTTCTGGATGACTTTAAGTCTACAACCATAACTGAATGAAGGAATAGGAACTACGGAGGGAGTGGGGAGGGTGTTGTGCCCTCCATGTCTCACTAATGCTGGGTGGTAGAGCAGAGGGAAGGAGGCCACTTTCGAAGTTCCACAGGGTGTCTCAGGCCCTCCTGAGCCTAGGCAGAGTTTTCAGAAAACGACTACCTTTCTGCAGGATTATTTATCTCCTTCCCCAATTAATTCCTCCCAGCATTTACCAGCAGGCACAGGCGCAGTGATGTCTGGTCAAGGGCAGCCACTCGGTAACTGTTTATAACCTTCGAGAACTCATTTCGCTTTACATTTCACGATGACTGATTTAAAAGAAAAAGCTAATTTTGGGACTTCGTAGAACCAAAATGGCAAATGCAGGTTGGGGGACAGAGTGACCTGGTAAATAACTTATTTTCTCCTGCACCTAGCTCTCCAGCCATGTGGTCTCCTGTGGCACAGAGTAGAGCCTCTTCAGAAGCACCAAGATGCAGAGAAGGAAGGAGAGCGGAGAACTGTACCAAGACACGAAGTTCCAAGCAAATTAATTTACATGTGTCCTCGGAGCACTGGCAGAGTGGTAGGAAAGAACAAGGATGTAATTTGAAGAGCTCTGCAAAGAGTCTGAAATAAATGATGGGGAAGAGGTTATTTAAGGTTTGGGATCAGGTGGAAATGGGTAGTGTCACCACAGTGAAAACAGGTAAATAGAATCAGGACAGCATGCTCGGTGGCCTTGAAGACTGAGTCAAATCAAGTCAGTGTAAAAAGCATAGACAACTTTCCAACGAGGGGCTGGAGAGATGGCTCGGTGGTTAAGGTGCTTGCCTGTAAAGCCTCAGAGGCACTGCTGTGAGCTTAAGACAGACACAAGGAGCATGTGCCACCAGGGAAGGACAGGTAAGCTTCCCATGTCTAAGACCTTAAAGTGACACACATTAAGTTCTGCTCCCCCTGCAAGTGGGGCAAGAATCTCTTATTGTCCACAGACACCCACTTTTCCAATACAAGTGTGCACCTTTGTCTAGATGTGTGATCTGTGATGGTGGGGAGATGAGGGAAGCTCCGGCTGCCGCGCTGACGCCCACGTCAAAGTGGAGCACAGCAAAAAGATAAAACAAGATGAGCTAGATAAGGGTCTAAGTGGAGGGGGTAGGTTACAGGAACCCTCAGCCTATGCAATGAGTGGTTATATGATTTTTTTTTGGAAAACTTTCTTTTTTAAATTTAATTTATTTTTTGCAAGCAGAGAGATAGAGAACACACACACACAGAGAGAGAGAGAGGGAGATGTGAACAAACCCCTATGCACCCCAATAGGGCCCTAACAACAGACCCAAGAATGACTCCACTCAATTCCAGTTTGGCAAGCCAATGAGTTGATGCAGTTATTGACAGGAGCATTGGTGACCCAAAAACATCAGTCCCACCCCAGCGTGGTGATGAGCTGCTGAAAGGGACATAGACGGGGCGCCCCTCAGTTGGCCTTCCTCCCTCTATACTCTCGCACCTCCTGTGCAGCTGGGGCAGGATAGCATGCAGCCATGGGTGGGGCTCAGGTGGGAGGAAGTAGCTAGAAGCTCAGGTGAGGGTCTAATGATCTTCCCTAGAGCCTTTCTATGAGGGTCTCATACAGGTAATCACAGTTGCTCTGGCTTCGAGATGGTAATGGCCGTGTCATGTTTAGGGGACACCATTGCCCGACAGCTCACAAGCATAGCGTTGAGTTAGGGAACAAATGCTGAAGGCATGCATGCATGAATACGTAACACATACAGGATTGTGTAAACATATGCACAGTTTAAAATATGCAAAATACGGGGCTGGGTAAGAGTACCTGGCATGCAACGAAGGCCTGATTTAAGTTTGATTCCCCAGCACCCACATAAAGAGCTTGGCATAACAGCACACACTTGGAACTGCAGTCCTGGGTGTGTGTGGTGGGAGTGGAGGAAGCAGAGACCAGAGACTCACTAGAAAAGAATAAAAATAAAAATAAAAATAAAAATAAAGCTGGGTGTGGTGGCGCACGCCTTTAATCCCAGCCCTCGGGAGGCAGAGGTAGGAGGATCACTGTGAGTTCGAAGCCACCCTGAGACTACATAGTGAAGTCCAGGTCAGCCTGAGCTAGAGTGAGACCCTTACCTCGAAAAATCGAAAAATCAAAAAACATAAATAAATAAATAAAAATGAAAATAAACACAGCCTCGGGTTCAAGGAGACACTCCATCTGGAGGAAACATGGAGATGAGCAATAGAGGAGAACGCCCAGTGTTCTGCTAGGGCCTCCAGGCACGCACAGAGTATGCACGCCTGTACACACACATGCGTGCACTATACACACATCCAGCACTGCACACACATGCAAAAATAAATCAAAGTAATGCCATGTGTCCTTAAGGTTTGCAGGCATACGTAGCTAACTAGAGATGACTAGGGTTATGCAACACCAAGCTTAAGACAATGGTGACTTCTGGGGGCTCAGGGGCAATGGTGGGGGCCTCATGGGGTTCTATTACTGTGGTATTGTTATGTTGGGTGGGAGGAATATGGTTCTTCATTACATAGTTTTCTGTATGGCTTTTGTGTGTCCGAATGGTTTCATAACGCTTTGAAAGGAGCCTGGATTGAGAAGCAGATGACAGGCTCGCAGCTCTGAGACCACGGAAGTCACTTCCCCTTCTGGCCTTCCGTCTCCTGTCTGGTTTTGGCTGTCAGCTGTCCGCTGCAGGGACCGCAGTGATGACAATGACTGCCCTCTTCAGAAAGCCACACCTGGGTGGAGTAAGAAAGCAGGTGAGATGGGAGGCCAGGGCATTCAAGGACAGGCAGAGTGACTTAGGCACAGTCCGTAGCTTGCAGGCCAGCAAAGGTCCTAAACATCTCCTGGCCCTCCTGACCATCAATTTAGTATGCCACAGGCTTTGATGCCCTTTCTTTGGGCTTCAGAGAAATTAACACACACACACACACAAAGTGCAGAGAGAGATAGAGAGGAAGAGAGAGAGAAAGAAGAAATCCAGGCAAAACAAAAAACAAAAAACTGAGAACCATTTTCCTAGTAAGATGAGTGCCAATACCAAATGACTTAACAAGTTAAATGAGGCCAGTTCAATACATTATCTTAATGCATCTCTAAGTGACACAAAGCCCCAAGAGAAGAAAGCATATTTTATACAAATGCCATTTATTACATAGCTACTAAATAGCATGTACTTTAAGGGTTGTTTTTTGCATTCTGTTTTAAAATTATTATTTTTTGTTTATTTATGAGGGGGGGGGCAGAGAAAGAGAGAATGGTTGTACCAGGGCCTCTAGCCACTGTAAAGGAACTCCAGATGCATGCGCCACCATGTGCATCTGGCTTATGTGGGTATTGGGGAATCAAACCTGGGTCCTTAGGCTTCACAGGCAAGTGCCTTAACCACTAAGCCACCTATCTAGCTCATCTTTTGCATTCTTTGACTCATACAGAACGAAAGGTCAGGTATGACTGTCCCATTTGTCAGGTGAGAAATCCAAGGTCAAGTGTGGAGCAGTGTACAGCTCTGACATGAGGATGCCAGGGGTGACTCCAGCTTTCCTTGTACTGGACACATGACCTTGAGCAGGTCTCTGAGGGGCTTCGGGACTTCTATGAGACAAAGGGTGTCAGTAGCTGCTCTGAGAGGATGAAACCATGCATGTCAAATATTTAGCAATGTGCCTGGTCCACACTAAGCCCACATGTGTGCGAGCCACCGTTATTGTGATTGTTCCCAGCACACAGCTAGGAAAAGTCTGACTTTTAAATTTTTTTAAATAATTTTTTATCATTATTTATTTATTTATTAGATACAGAGGGAGAGAGAGAGAGAGAGAGAATGGGCACACCAGGGCCTCTAGCCACTGCAAACGAACTCCAGACGCATGCATCACCTTGTGCATCAGGCTTACATGGGTCCTGGAGAATCGAACCTGGGTCCTTAGGCTTCACAGGCAATAGCCTTCAACACTAAGCCATCTCTCCAGCCCAAATCTGACTTTTAAGTTGCATTTTCACCAAAGGAATATTGTTTGCAGAGCTGGAGAGATGGCTCAGCGGTTAAGATGCTTACCTGCAAAACCTAAGGGCCCAGTATCCATGTAAAGCCAGATGCACAAAGTGGCACATGCATCTGGAGTTTGCAGCAGATAGAGGCCCTGATGTTCCCATATTCTCTCTCTCTCCCTGCCCCAACTTGAAAAAAAATAAATAAAATATTTTTTAAAAAAGAGAAATAATGTTTGCAATTGTGAAAATTGTTGCCTTACATACTTGTGTTAGCCAATCTTTGTGTCACTAAAACGACTGCCTGATATGAATCCTCCAAAATGACAAGATTGGTTTGGGCTACAGCTCAGTCCATAAATAGGTGGCCCCATAGCTTTGGGGCCTGTGGTAGAAGTGCGTTACCTCATAACCAGAAAGTGAAAGAAAGAAAAAGTAAATACGAACAAGGTATAGTCCCCAAAGGGCACAGCTCCAATAACCTAAAGACCTCCCGCTAGGCCACAACTCTTAAATGTCCCATGACCTTCTAATAATGGCATGTTAGAGACCCAGGCTTCATTGAGGAATGCCTCGTATCCAAATCTATAGCAATAGCTATAAGTTAGGCAGAGCAAGCATGAACTTGGGGAGATTTTCCAGCCAGGAATGGCCAGATATGCTGGAATGGTTTTCCTCAGACCTCCTAGCTCTTTGTAGACTCAGCTCACTGAGACTCCTCACCTGATGGGATTAAGGTGATTAAGCTGATTAAGGAACTTTGAAGTAGAATGTATATTCTTTTTTAAGTATTTTTTATTTATATTTATTTATTTGAGAGAGAGAGAGAAAGAGACAGATGGAGAAAGAAAATAGGCACACCAGGGCCTCTAGCCATTGCAAACAAACTGCAGATGCATGTGGCACCTTGTGCATCTGGCTCTATGTGGGTACAGGAAAATTGAATCTGTCTCCTTTGACTTTGCAGGCAAGTGCCTTAACTGCTAAGCCATCTCTCCAGAAGGAATGAACATTCTTTTTTGCTGTGTAAATTTAAATATAACAAAGCAAAATGAGACTCCTGGACAAGAAAGATGGCGATGACCATTGGGGTGACCCAAAAGACAGCATAGTGCTGAGAAGAAGGGACGGAGGAGTGTCCAGCACTGAAACATCTCGCACCCTCCAAGGCTCAGGGTCCATTGCAGAAGGGGTGGCTGAAAGAATGTAAGAACCAAAGGAAGGGTACCACTCCTTACATACAACTGTCCAGACGGAAATTGGCCTCGATATCCAAGACCTCGTAGTGCCTAGCAATACCCACACAAGACCCTCATAATAGAAGATAAAGATGATGACAGCAAATTAAAAGACAGACTAATGGAGAGAGGGAGGGGATATGATGGAGAGCAGAGTTATGAAGAGGAAAGTGGGGGAGGGAAGGGAAATACCATGACTTGTTGTCTGTAAGTATAGAAGTTGTATATATATATATACAAATAAAGCATTATAAATTTTCCTTTAATCCCTCTGTAAAATGGGTTGTTGAAGAGAGAGAAGATATAAAATTTGAAATATATTGTAGGAGTCATAGTAATTGTAATAATAATGAAACAAATATATGAGTTTTTTTGGTTTGTTTGTTTTTGTTTTTTCAAGGTAGGGTCACCCTATAGCTCAGGCTGACCCAGAATTCACTGGGTAGTCTCAAGGTGGCCTTGAACTCATGGCAATCCTCCTACCTCTGCCTCCCGAGTGCTGGGATTAAAGGTGTGCACCACCATGCCTAGTGTGAGTTCTTTTCGGAGACAGGTTTAGAATGGATCTCAGATGAATCCAATAGCCTGGTAAATACTAAGGAATCAGTAAAATCAAAGACGCCTCAAGCGTTTTTCTTTTTTATTTTTTTCTGTAAAGCTAAGAACCGAAGCTTTTAGGGGAAGGATCTCGGGCATCGCAACACCAGTCATTAAGGGTTTAGAAAAGATATCAGTGCCCAACAGCTTGGGATAGCCAAAAGTGGTTTCTAAGAGAAAGCCCAATATGGAAATTAAGATGGCGCAGGAGTCTTGGGACTCTGCTTCAATCAGGTGTTCACAGAAAGCTGCTATGTGCCTGGCACTGAATGCAACAGCATCAGGTAGTGGACAGTACCAGGCAAAGTCCTGCCCTGACGGTGCTGCATGGAGACAGAAGACATACCAACTTCATGCAATCAGAATTCAACCTAGTGCGGGGGTGCAGAGTTGTCCTGAGAGATCAGGATATGGTGGTTGTGGTGGTTTGATTCAGGTGTCCCCCATAAACTTAGGTGTTCTGAATGCTAGGTTCCCGGCTGATGGATATTTGGGAATTAACGCCTCCTGGAGGGAGTGTATTGTTGGGGGCGGGCTTATGGGTGTTATAGCCAGTTTCCCCATGCCAGTGTTTGGCACACTCTCCTGTTGCTATGGTCCACCTGATGTTGGCCAGGGGGTGATGTCCACCCTCTGCTCATGCCATTGTTTTCCTCTGCCATCGTGGAGCCTGTAAGCCAAAATAAATCTCTTTTTCCCAGAAGCTGCTCTTGGTTGGGTGATTCCTACCAGCAGTGTGAACCAGACTGCAACGGTGGTTCAGGTAATACGCCAGCTTGGCAAAACTGAAACTGTTTCCCGTAATTCCCTTGTCTAGCTCCATATGAAAGTTAGTCCTAAGTGAACTCTGCACTGTTTGTAAGCAGTCATTATCCTGTGACGGTCACCGAACCAGCACATCTTATGCGCATTGCTGCTGGTCTATCAGCCCTTGTTGATGTCAGGGTGGCAGCCAGGTCTAAGTGTCCCCCATGTCCCATCTTCTTCATCAGCCTCTCTGAGTTCTGGAAAATGCTTGCAGAGCTCTGCAGACAAGAGCTTTTCCTAGAGGTCACATTGTTAGAGTTGGAAGCTGTAAGAGAAAGCTGCAAGTTCTCATGTGTCCTTGTAGGCTCCCGCTTGCCTATGCTGGTTCTAATTTGTCTTTGTGTGTTTCCAAATCACCCTCCCCTTTCTCTATTTCACATCCATATTTTCCTCCCAACATCTGGCCTTGCTGCTCTGTAGTAACTTTAGGCTCAGCACCAGCAGTAAGAACAAACCACCGTGCAAGGACATCTTCAGCTCCTCCCTCTGCTGCACGGGGTTCAGCCTCTATGATGTACCCATTAGGCCATGCCAGCCATCTGCTGCCCTAATGGAAACACAACTGGTAGAGCATGAAACAGCACACTGAGACAAAAAAAAAAAAAAAAAAAAAAAAAGGTTCCAGGTTTGTTTCTTCGATCTCATGTATCCCAAGTGGACTTCCAACACACTGTGTATGTAGTCAAGTGCTTCCTTCCAAGTACTGAGTTCACAGGCATATGCCCACATGCACAGTTTATGCAGTGCTGGGGATCCAACCCAAGGCTCCATACATGCTGGGCAGGCACTTGACCAACTGAGCTACATCCCTAGCCATCCAGGTTCTTTTGAAAACATAGATTTTTAAAAATATATTTTATTTTCATTTATTTATTTGTAAGAGAGAGAAAGAGAGAATGAATGGATACACCAGGGCCTCCAGCCTCTGCAAACAAACTCAAGACACATGTGCCACCTTGTGCGTCTGGCTTATGTGGGTCCTGGGAAATCGAACCTGGGTCCTTAGGCTTCACAGGCAAGTGCCTTAACTGCTGAGCCATCTCTCTAGTCCCAAAGCTTAGATTTTTTAAAATTATCAACATGCTAACAGCTTCTAATGCTACTTTTCAAACGTCACTCTCCCACACGCGTGGGGTGGACTTTGTTCCACTCCAGGCCAATATGATTGCCATCTCAGTGTGTGCCAATTCCAAATGCCTCTTCCTCAGCCAGTCCCAGGAAACCCCTGTGTGTTTTCCTGATGCTCATAACTTCCCTGGTATTGACAAGTACAGGACAATCTATGAAGCTCAGTAGAGAAAAGAGGAGAAGTTTGAAGCAACAATATTCATATTGTTTAGTATAATTATGGGGATGAAACTTTGGCTTTGGAATAGTAACTAAGAAATAATCCTGGCCCCACACCATGTAACCATGGGGCTTTAGACAAGTTATTAACTCTTCCAAGACTCGATTTTCTCACTTGTAAAATGGAAGGATAATTTAATTCTTTAAGTTTCTATAAAAATTAAATTAAAAATACATAAAGTACTTACTATAGTGGTTTTTCAGCACTCAATAATATACCAATTACATGTGTATGTGCGTACATACACCTAAAACATACACATACTGAGTAGCTATATATTTCTCACCTTAGGACAACACCAAAAGGCCATTATTTGAGGTACTGTGTCTTATCTCCAGTAACTGGGATAATCTATGTTTAATACCTAATGAAAAAGTGGATGGAGCCGGGCATGGTGGCACACGCGTTTAATCCCAGCACTTGGGAGGCAGAGGTAGGAGGATCGCCATGAGTTCGAGACCACCCTGAGACTACATAGTGAGTTCCAGGTCAGCCTTGGCTAGAGTGAGACCCTACCTCGAAAAACCAAAAAAAAACAAGTGGACTGGTAGGTGGGTGGTGGGATGACGGTGAATTCTGCTTTTCTGAGCATCTCCAGAATAAAAGGGACAATTGGAAAAATATGGATCTAGAAAACCATGACCTTGTGTGGTTCCTGGCCACCCTGGAGCTGGTGCACATCAGTTTCCCAGGGGCACCCAGGCAAATGTGAAACAGGGTCTTCAGTGGACATGAGTACAACGGGAAGAAAACACCCAGGAGACTGTGTCAGAGGACAGCTCGTTTATTTGTTGGCAGAATGGGCTTATAAGCATTCATGTAGTGGTGGGAAAAGGTATGGGGTAGGGGTCACAGGGGGATTGGCTTGTG
This sequence comes from Dipus sagitta, assembly GCA_036346955.1. Taxonomy (NCBI): domain Eukaryota; kingdom Metazoa; phylum Chordata; class Mammalia; order Rodentia; family Dipodidae; genus Dipus; species Dipus sagitta. The sequence goes on from CM070771.1 coordinate 191,151,539, forward strand.
TGAGGGATGCTGGCTAAAACCTCATTAACATATAGGGACCTTCCGGGTGAGGGGGAAAAGGTCACAAGGCCACGGGGGAAACCAAAACCTAAGTCTTATCAGGGCATCTAGGTGCCCCAAGCAGAGGGAGGGGAGGGAGTGGCCTCACTCCTGTTGGTCTCCAGATGAGATTATCAGGGTCTAGGCCTGCTGCAACCTCCAGTGGCCTGGGACTCTCAACTGTGCCTGACTCCTTGAAACAGATGTTAAGTCAAGGACACACCTGCAGAGAAATCAGTCAAACTTCTGCAGCATTCGGCTCTGCCAGGACTTTGTCCTTGCTTCCCTAGGGTTTGATCTTCATGAATCGTGCATTACAGGTTTTCTTCACAGAGTCTTAGAGTCTCCAAATCCTTCCGACTCGTATAATGTCAGGTGCTGCAGAAGCTTGTGGATTAAAATCACGACTAGTGTCCCCACTTTACACCCAAGGACAGTGAGGTTCAGGGAAGCTCGGCCATCTGTTCTGATGTCTAACCAGCAGCTGTGACCTACCTAGTCAGGCCATTGTGTGGCCTGGACTGAGCAACATCATTAGCAGGGATGCAGAGAACATGATCATGCTGAGCATGGGGAAAGGTGCTTTTCCATTCCAACAAAATTATGGCAACTAGAACTTGATCGTCTAGAAGCCAAACTGAGGTTCTCACTCTGAGTTGCTTTTATTAGCTGCCTTTCAGCACAGAGAAGGAGAAGTCCATAGACTGCGCATCCAATCATATCTGCATCTGAATCACAGCTCAGCCACTGACCATCAGCATAACCTTAGGCAAGTTACTTAATCTTTCTGAATCACAATTTTGTAATCTTCAAAGCTGAGATGATATCCCATTTTTATGCAAATGGAGATGATCTAACCAACTACTGGGAACCTAGTCAGGACTTGCTCAATAATAACCCTCCCCTTCCCATTTCTTCCTCGGTGGAATGGGGAGAAACACTGTAGACTAAAAATTAACAGCACAGACTTCCAGGCCAGAATACCTGGATTTAGATTCTGGTTCTGCCATTGAGGGACTGTGTGGTTTGGGGTAAACTATTTAGCCTCTGTGCATCTCAGTTGGCTCTTCTGTGAAACCATCTTATTGGAGAATGGTCCCTACCCCGGTGTTACCCTGCTGATTGAATGGGTGAGCATGTGTAAAGTACTTAGAATGCCTGCCTGCATACAGCGAGTGTGACTGTTTTGAGTAAGAATACACTTAGGGGGCTGTGATAGCAGCAGAGAGGATGCTGGCTTCATTCAGGCAAGAAGCAGAAGCATAGCTTTAGAATTCATCTCCTCCCTGGTGCTTGGAACCACCCCAGGATTTGTCCAATGTTGGATAAAATGCATCTGATTAGAAAAGCAAAACATCAGAAGAGCGCTTTGGGTCTGAGCTGTAGCCAGGTGCCAGGTCCCACAGCATGTCGAAGGCAGACAGCAGTAAGTAAGGCTGTGCTATCTCCCAAGACAGACAGGGTTGGATGACACTACTGAGCTGAACTCTTGTCGTGGAGAAATGAGCAGATGGCTCTGAGAGTACCCATGGGCCTGGGGTCTCATTCACTGTACTTAGTGCTGTAAGAGAGATGTCTGTAAGAGCCCAGGAAGGCAGTAGATACATAAATAGATTTGCACTTCCATTTCTACACTTTCATTTTGTTTTGTGCTACTAGGGATGAACTAAAGCTTTGCCTATTCTAGGCAAGTACTCTACCACTAAGCTACCTGCCCTAACCATCCACATTTTTTTGTTGTTGTTCAGTTTATTTATTTATTTATTTGAGAGTGACAGAGAGAGGAAGAGGCAGATGGAGAGAAAGAGAGAGAATGGGCGCGCCAGGGCTTCCAGCCACTGCAAACGAACTCCAGACGCATGCGCCCCCTTGTGCATCTGGCTAACGTGGGTCCTGGGGAATCAAGCCTCGAACCAGGGTCCTTAGGCTTCACAGGTAAGTGCTTAACCTCTAAGCCATCTCTCCAGCCCCACATTTTTTTTAATGTACCAATTAACTGCAAATCTAAAGGAGGCTCTGAAGTCCCACCTCTGTCCTCAGAGCCTGCCAGACCAGAAAGGCTGGCCTGGAATTATATCCAGAAGCCTGGTAAACGGACACAAAAGCCAGATGGACAAACAGTGATGAGTCAGGGGCTGGCCCCAGCTTCGTCGAGCTCAGTGTGCACTGGAATGCCGAGGGTGATGGTGTGAGTGCGTATGGGGAGAGAAATCAATTAGTGAATATGGAGAAAGAACTCGGTGGAGCACAGGTGGGATCCACTCCTTGAGTGTCAGCTCTGCTACCCCACTGTCCCCCAATTCTACAGACATCAAAACGAAGTTTCATGACCTGTCTGAGAACAGCTCAGCAGTCCCAGTGATCATTCCAACCTTTGCTGAGAGGCACTGAGTCTCTAAGAACTCGTTCTGCGGAAGGTCTTGGCTGGTTTTCATTGCCCTGACCACTCAGTCTAAAAGAACCACCCTCCACATCACCATTGCACTTCTAAATTTAATCTATAGCACTCACCACAGTTTAAAATTAGCTTTTTCCTAGTTAAGGTTTGTCTTCTGTATGAATGTAAACTCCAGAGAACAGAGACCTTACCTGAGTTCTTTCTCATCTTCCCTCCCCATCGTGTCATTTGCACTTGACAAATATTTGTTGAATAAATAAATACGTGACTGGGAGTGGATAAACATTTTTAGTAGCTTGAGACAGCCCATGCCTAGGAACAGTCCTGTGGCCCCATCTGGAGAATCTAATATTGCTAAAGAAAGACCTAACAGACTCTATTTGCCTAATACTTGACAGTTTCCAATGCACGAGGCACAGATTACCTGATCTGTTCCTCACCACCGATCTGTAAGGTAAGTACTATTGCTTCATTATCGCTTCAGTTTTACAGGTGAGAATGTCAAACCTCAGAAACGTTCAGTAAGATCACATACATATGTGACCGGCAAATACAGAACTAGAACTCGAGTGGCCAAGTCCAAGTTCAGTGCCTGCTTGAGGAATCCTTTAAGGAGAAGGCTTATTTCATATCTAGAGCCTTTCTAATCGACGTTTCTACATCACCTAACATGGGTCCAGTGTCATCTCTCCGGGCTGGAAAAGGTGTGGCCCGTGAGGACAGCTTGTGCTAGAGGCAGTAAGTAGCTTCAGGAACCAGCTGTGTGACCTCGGACAAGCCACAGGACCGCTCAGCAAGAACCTGTCTCCTCTTCTCCCCAGTGCTCTGCAGTACCTGACTTGTCTGCTGCGCTGTGTGCTGTGAGCCCTAATCTAAAAAGCTGACAGGGCCACAGAGACATCGGCTCAACCTTACAAAGGATGCCGGGGCATTGGGTCGTGCCCATCTCCTCAGAGATTTGATCACGGAGGATCCTTACTTGCTCTCCTCCCCATCCCTTTTGCTGTTTTGGTTTTTGTTTGTTTTTAGTTTTTCGAGGTAGGTTTTTGCTCTAGCCCAGGCTGACCTGGAATTCACTATGTAGTCTCAGGCTGGCCTTGAACTGAACTCACGGCGATCCTCCTACCTCTGCCTCCCCAGTGTTGGCATTAAAGGCGTGCGCCACCACGCCTGGCTTATCCATCTTATTTATATTCAATTCTGGGACTTTCCTTTTCCCACACCAGATCCTCCCTTCAGAGTCTGCATCTAGAACCAGACGGTGATGACCGTCTCACAGTGTTGTGACTGCAGTAAACACTACCTGATTACAATCTCTAGATGTGACATGTCAGTTGGCTCTTATTTTTATTTTTAGCTGTTTTTATCGACAACTCCCATAAATATAGACAATATATCATGATCATGATCCCTTCCCACCACCCTCCCTTTTCCCTGCCCAAATCTCCACTCCACTAAATCTCTTCTTTCCAGCTAGTCTCTCTTCTATTTTGGTGCCATCATTTTCCCCCCTCCTATTATGCAGGTCTTGTGTGGGTAGTGTCTGCAGCTGTGAGATCATGGATATCAAGGCCACTTTGTGTCTGGAAGACAGTGTTGTAAGCACTCCTCCCCTTCCTTTGACTCTCACATTCTTCTGCAATGGTCCCTGAGCCATGGAGGGTGTGATAGAGAAGTCTCCGTACTGAACACTCCTCTCACTTCTCAGAATTTCAGTGAGTTTTAAGTCACCTCAGTGGTCACTGCCATCTTACAAAAGAATATTCTTTCCATCACCTCTTCAACAATAGTTTGATTTTTTTTTTACTAAATATATTGATTAGACAAAATATAATGCTATATCTCCAAATGAATAGTAAAACAACTGGGGTTTTTTGCTGACTTGGTTTTGCTTATTTGTTTTTTATTATATTTTACTTTTTAGTTATCTTACAGATTTTAGGTATCTTTATGGCATTTAAAATTTTTTAATTTATTTTCAAGCAAAAAGATATATAGAGAAGAGAGACAGAGAGAATGGGCATGCCAAGGCCTCTAGCCATCTTTGTGCATCTGGCTTCCCATGGGTACTGGGGGAATCAAACCTGGGTCCTTAGGCTTTACAGGCAAGTGTCTTTATGACATGTTAAAACACAATTTGTTTTAGTTGATTATCCTTCTTCCCTCATTTCCCCAATCCTCCTCTTCTTCCTTGTGTCCTCCTCCACTTCTGTTTATATGTCACATATACAATTTTGCCCTTCCCCCACCCTTTTCCATGTCATCTCTGAGTGCATGCTCTTGGTCAGCATTCTAGTTTTTAGGTTTTGCCCACATGCCCTCCACTTATAGATATTACATGTTAGGATCTGCATATTTGAGACAACGTGTAGTTTTAGGCTTTCTGGGTTTGGGTCACCTCGCTTAATATAATCTTTTCCAGATCCATCCATTTTCCTACAAGTTTCATAATTTTGTTCTTCTTTACTGCTGAGTAAAATTCCATTTGTGTACATACACCACAATCTCATTTATCCATTCATCTGTTGATAAGCATCTAGGCTGGTTCAATATCCTAGTCATTGTGAATAGAGTAGTGATGAACAGAAATATGTATTTATCACTGCAGTGTGGTAGAGAGTCCTTAAGGACTCTCTTAATTACTTTATTTTTTTTTAATATTTACTTACTTGTGTGTGGGGGGGTTGGCAGGGTGGGCATATGTGTGCCTTGCATGCACTACTTTGCACTGGGCTTTCAAATGGGTGCTAGGGAATTGAACCCAGGCCCACAGGTTTTATAAGCCAGCCACTGAGCAATCTCCCCAGCCCTCTCTTGTTTTAAAAGACCAGAATTCTGTTTTTGTTTTTACATTCGGCCGACAGCTACAGTTCATCAATTATAGGACTAGGAATAATTTAGACTATCTCAAAGTTACGTTGACAGGAGATGGAGTAAGGCTGTGAGAGAGGTCTGACTGAGAGTGCCCTAAGCCACAGGTCTGCGAGACATTAATTTACTGGGACCCTTCCCGCCACTATTTATACTCACCAGCAAAGGTGCCAGGCGAAAGGTATTTCAGACCGTGACTCAGGAAGACAAATGGATTTAATTTCAAGCATTCTAACTCATATGTGGAGAAAAGAGGTTGGGCTTGTGTTCTTTTCCCTCGTCCTCTTGATATCCATGCAAGTGGTGCCCTGACTGAAGTCACTGGGGAGCACCGAGCCTGAGGGGTCAGGATTTGGGTCTCTAGGAAATCACATTTCCTCTGCTTCATGCCGCACGCCCTCCCTGGCACTTGAGGACAGGTTGTCAGTGGCTCCACTTGGCCAGTTGGACATCTGAAAATCCTGACTATGAAGGTGTCTGACATCTTTGTCTCTGCACCAGAGAGGAGAGAGCTTCCCCTCTCCCAGCTTTTCCAGTTGTCTTTCGGACCTTGGACAAACCATACAGACCCGCCGGGCTTCTTCCATCTCCCATATAGCCAAGCTAAAAACATTGACTTTATAGAGCCATGTTGTGTAGCTATTTCCTTCAGAATAAGACAGTCCCTCCTGGAGGGAGGAGAAAAGCTCTCTGAAGCTCCCGAAACTTAAAGGGCCCAGGAAGTTCAAGAAACTCATATAAAATTTACAAGATTCATGACGCCCCCTCACTAAGGTTACATAAACAACAAATATCAGGGCAGAGGAGACTCTTGGGTGGTATGGCTGTCTGAACGTTGCACGAGAGACCCCAGTGATGCAACTTTTGTGAATGGTCACCCATGCTGGGGTGGCCTTTTCAGTGAGGTAGCTGCTCAAGTCACTCACGCTCTTGTAGGGAACCTTAAAATACTCATTGGGAGCTGGAGAGATGGCTTAGCAGTTAAAGCACTTGCCTGTGAAGCCTAAGGATCCAGGCTTGATTCCCCAGTACCCATATAAATCAGATGCACAAGGTGGCGCATGCGTCTGGAGTTCATTTACAGCAGCTGGACATCCTGCCACACCCATTTTGTCCATTTCATCTATCTGTCTCTCTCTCTCTCTTTCAGATAAATAAATAAAATATTTTTAAAAAAAACTCATTGGTTCACGACGATTGGGGTAGAATGGCTTCTTTGGCCCTTTGTTGCCTTTTCTTTGGGGAGTAAAAATAATAAAAATAGTCTGTTCAGCTGGGTTAGGGTGATAGCTCAGTCAGTAAAGTACTTGCAAGCATGGAGGGCCTGAGTTTGACCCCCAGTAACCATGTGAAAATGTTAGACATAGCCTGGCATGGTGCTGCACACTTTTAATCCCAGCACTTGGGAGGCAGAGGTAGGAGGATCACCATGAGTTCAAGGCCACCCAGAGATTACATAGTGAATTCCAGTCCAGCTTGGGCTAGAGTGAAACCTTACCTCGAAGGAAGGAAGGAAGGAAGGAAGGAAGGAAGGAAGGAAGGAAGGAAGGAAGGAAGGAAGGAGGGAAGGAAGGAGGGAAGGAAGGAGGGAAGGAAGGAGGGAAGGAGGGAAGGAGAGAAAGAGGGAAAGAGGGAAAGAGGGAAAGAGGGAAAGAGGGAAAGAGGGAAAGAAGGAAGAAGGAAAGGTCAGGCATGGTCATGCACATTATAATCCCAACATTAGGAGTGCAGAGACAAGGGGATCATTAAAGCTCATTGACCACTAAGTCTAGCCTAAGTGGTGAGCACCCGGGTCAATGAGAGACACTGTCTCTAAAAAGAGGTGGCGTTCCTGAGGATGACACCTGATGCTGTACTCTGGCCTATACACACACACATGCATACACACATTGAAAAAGAGGCAGTGGAGCTGGAGAGATGGCTTAGCAGTTAAGGCACTTGCCTGCGAAGCCTAAGGTCCCAGGTTCAATTCTCCAGGTCCCATGTAAGCCAGATGCACATGGTGGCATATGCATCTGGAATTCATTTGCAGTGGCTGGAGGCACTCCCATTCTCTCTCTCTCTCTCTCTCTCTCTCTCTCTCTCTCTCTCTCTCTCTCTCTCCTTCTCTCTGTCTTAAATAAATACAGCAGAAAAAGAGACAGTGGGCTGTAGAGATGGTTCAGCAGTTAAGGAGCTTGCTGGCAAAGCCTAAGGACCTGGGTTCAATTCCCTAGTACCCATGTAAACCCATATGCACAAGGTGGTACATGCATCTAGAGTTTATTTGCTCTTTTTCTCTCACATAAATAAATTAAAATGTTTTTAGGAAAAGGAGACACTAATGGTGTGACTGGTGATTTTACTCTTCCTAGCACCTCCAGTTTTTACCAGTATGGGTCTGGGGAGCAGGGAGCTGGGCGAGTCAGCCCTCACACAGTGCTAGGTCAGATGTCCCTCCAAGCAGCATGAGGGTGCTTGCTGTGAGGGGAGAAGCTGAAACCCTGGCACCTCAGGGAGCCATGGAGAAAGGGTGCCCTGTACACAGTAGGGTTGAAGCAGCATTGCAGAGCCTGGGCTTGAAGGGAACAAACTCTGTGAGAAAGTCATGTACCTGCCCCTCCTCCCGGAGAGGAGAAGCAATTTCCAGCCCCTTCCCTCTCCCTGCACAGGGAGTGATCAGTGACTCATCTCAAAGTTTCTTCATGAATGAGCAATGCATCTGCATTAGGCTGATTAAAAATCATTCCTTGTCGACTGAACAAGGGTGATGTTACAGGGCCTGCCAAACGCAGAACAAGCTGACACTTGTGCAGCCCGACCGTGGCTCTGCCACTCACCACCTCTGTGACCTTGGGTCTGTGACCTCGTCTATAGATGGAGATAACGCTATTCACCCCACATGCTTACTGCTGAGCGGCAGAGGAGATGGCGGGCGTGCAACGCTACGCACGCCGTGCCTGGCTCACAGGAGGCAAACCTTGGCCGACGTCTGCCCTTGCCCTTCCTAGGCGAATCACTGAGTCTGAGCGCACTGAGCTTTCAGTTGCTGCTCAGCCCGGCTGCCTCCCTGTATCCCAGGTATTTCCAGAATCCATTGAATTGGACCAGAGTTGCTGAAAACATACCAAAACGCTAGTGTGTCTTAGTCTGTAAGGTTTGCATTTCTGTTGCTTTCTGTGCCATAATTCCACTCTTGAAAATTACTGATTTAACTATGAAAGGGTGATTCATTACTTTCAAATGTGTGAACCTAGAGCCGGGAGTGGTGGTGCCCCCTTTAAACCCAGCACGTGAGAGGCAGAGTTAGTAGTAGTGACATGAGTTTAAGGCTAGCCTGGGACTACATGATGAGTTTCAGGTCAGCCTGGACTAGAGCGAGACCCTCCCTAAGGGAACAAAGTACAACCTAGATATGCTGTCACCAAGGAATAGTAGGTAGTATTCCTAGAGCTAAGTAAATATTCTTCTAAATGCTGAAGTCACCATGTCTTGTGTTTATTTTCTTGTCAATGGTCTCTACTCTGTTGAGACACTTGATAGTGGGATTCTTTTTTTTTTTTTTTTTTTTTTTCTTTTTTTTGAGGTAGGGTCTTGCTCTAGCTCAGGCTGACCTGGAATTCACTATGCAGTCTCAGGGTGGCCTCGAACTCATGGTGATCCTCCTACCTCTGCCTCCCGAGTGCACCACCACGCCCGGCGATTCATTTTTATTTATTTACTTATTTATTTAAGAGAGACGGGTAGGGGGAGAATGGTCACACCAGGGCCTCCAACCACTGCAAACAAACTCCATACACATGTGCCACCATGTGCATATATGGCTTATGTGGGTTCTTGGGAATCAAACCTGGGTCCTCAGGCTTTGTAAGCAAGTGCCTTAACCGCTAAGGCATCTCTCCAGTCCAACAGTGGGATTTAATTTAGCATTTTGCATATAGACAGTGCTGAGTAAATTCTTGTTATTAGGGGGAGTGGGGATCGAACCCAGGGCCCTTCTGGTACCAGGAAAGCACTGTACCACTGAGCTATGAACCCAGCCCTGATAAATCTTGTTACTGCATGGTTGGACCTGAACTGTTCTTCCTACCTATACATGTGTGTATAAGTGCATGTGTGTCTGCACATGTGTGCAGTGTGTGTGTGAAGATCATAAGACAACCTTTAACGCCACTTCTCAGGCACTGTTTTCTGAAACAGGGTTTCTCACTAGCCTGGAACTTGCCAATTGCTGAACTGGATGGCCAGCAAGCCTCAGGGATCCTCCTGTCTCTGCTGTGGCAGTGCTGGGATTACAAGCGGGCATCACCACGCTCAGCTTTTTTTTTTTTTTTAATGTGGGTTCTGGGGATTGAACTCAGGTCCTCATGCTTACAATGCAAGCACTTTACCAATTAAGCTGTTTCCCAGCCCTCTAATTATTAAAAAAAAATTATTTGAGAGAGAAAGAGGCAGAGACAAAGACAGAGACAGAGAGAGAGAGAAATGGGCATGCCCGGGCCTCTAGCCACTGCAAATGAACTCCAGACGCATGCACCACCTGGTGCATCTGGCTTACGTGGGCACTGGGGAAGTACCTTAACTTCTAAGCCATCTCTCCAGGCCTCTAATTTTTTTTTTTAATTAAGAAAATTCACTGCTACTCTCTCTACACACTGTGACATACTATGACTCTGGATAAATAATGTTACACCCTATAAGCAACAAGAACAGTATCTGTTCACATCAGTGGCTTATCATTCATAACATATGCTCATAAAAAGGTCAAATGGTCCTAGTTGGTCCACAGTAGACTCTACTTCTATCCATCTTCCTTTACTTTGTGTTTGAACACAGCCTTCCAGAGAATCTCACTGACATTAATAAAAAATAACAGTACAACTGTTATCACTTATTGGCAGCTTCCCACAGGCTTGTGCAATGTGCATTATGTGGGTTCAGTCCTTGTTGCAGATTCCCGAAAGGGCTAGAGAGAGGGAAAACGGAATGTGATCTGGTGCCCACTGGGGCAGCTGCTCAGGTCACTCAGCCAGCAAACTCAAGTTCAAATCCATAAGGTCAGACTCCAAAGTCAAGACTCTACCTCTGCACCTATGTGCTCAAAAGTTAGGGTGTGGGCTTCCTGGATTTGTTCCAAAGCTCTCACTGCCCACTTGGGTTTTTCTCATCTGTGCCTCTTCAGCTGCAACAGGAAGAGCTTCTTGCCCTTTGTTTTGTTGTGTTGTGTTTTGTTTTGTTTTTTGAAGTAGGACCTCACTCTAGCCCAGGCTGACCTGGAATTTACTATGCAGACTCAGGTCAGGGTGGCCTCGAACTCACAGTGATCCTCCTACCTCTGCCTCCCTAGCCTGGAATTAAAGGCATGCGCCACCACCCTTCCCAAGCTGCCTCAGTTTCAGAAACACCTGCTGCTTAAAATGCTTTTCACACTGGCTCTGCACATCTTATGCCACTACCCCTCAAGACTCGGGACAAACACCATCTGTATGGTTACTGTAGTGTTTCTGGAACAAACACCTGACTAGAGGCAGCCTACGGGAGGACAGGGTTTATTTCTGGTTTCCGAGGGAAGTTTCATGACAGTGGGGAAAAAAAGCATGACAGATGGATGACCTACGTCCATCTCAGCAGGGAGGAAGCAGCACTGGCAAGTGGGGGACTGGAGTATAAAACCCCAGGACCCGTCCCCAGTGTCCCCCTCCAACAAAAGGCTACCTCCCAAAGTCTCCACAGCTGGGGGTAAGTATCAGGCTTCATCACAAATACATGAGGCTGTAGGGTACATTTTTGTTTCATATTTATTTATTTATTTATTTATTTACAAGCAGAGAGAAACAAAGAGAAGAGAGACAGAGAGAATGGGTGAACCAGGGCCTCTAGCCACTGCTAAAGAAACTTCAGACTCATGTGCCAATTTGTGCATCGGGCTTTACGTGGGTACTGGGGAATCAAACCTAGGTCACTTGGCTTTGAAAGCAATTGCCTTAAGCACTGAGCCATCACTCCAGCCTTTTCAAACTACCAGACCATCTCTTCTAGAAAACTTTCCGTGGCCCTCATACTGCCACCTTGCTCCTTTCCTGCAACAGATATCTCCTGCCTTCTCTGAGTGGTTCCGCGCATTTTCTCCTCGCGCCTGCAGGACTTTGCAGCTCATCTCCAGCACTTCCGTTTGTGATACAAACATCTCTGTCTCTCCCAGGTTCTGCTCCTGGCATTCCCACAGGATCTACATACAGTCTACTGGGTCATCCCCTCAGCACTCAGTTCAAGAAACAATGAAATGGGGCTGGAGAGATGGCTTAGTAGTTAAGGCACTTGCCCGCAAAGCCAAAGGACCCAGGTTCAATTCCCCAGGACCCATGTAAGCCTGATGCACAAGGTAGTGCATGAATCTGGAGTTTGTTGGCAGTGGCTAGAGGCCCTGGTGTGCCCATTCTCTCTCCTTCAAATAAAATTTTTTTTAATGATGAAATGGAAGTCTCCCTCCCCTGCAGGCCTGTAACCCAGGCAGCTTTGTCTACCCTGCTGGCTTCTTTCGCACCCCCAACTTAATTGATGAAGAGAACCTTTTGTGGGACTCACCAGTGAAGCATGAAATGTGTCCACACAGTGCTGAGAGCTACCCAATCCATCAAAGGGCTATAGCACAACGAAAAATGCTGCCTATGACCAAAATAAATGATTGCCAAATTAGTCACCATCTGCTCCCTGTTGTCAACAGACAGAGCCCAAAATCCTCCTGCCACCTCCAGCATGCTCACTTGGCACAAGGGGTTCTCAGGCGAAGGGCCTGTAGAAGCTGCTAAGAGCATTGCAGATCCAGGATGTAGCTTTGCCCCTTACCCTGGGCAACTTCCATCAGCTCAGAGACATTCATCAGGTACCCACTCCATACCTGGTGCTGCGCTGGGTGCTGCGTATACAGTAGTGACAAAAGTTCTCAGCCGAGTGACTCAGAAAGAGATGGAAGGAGACAAGATAAACAGCTCTGGTTAGCTCATGCGCCTTGAAATGTCACTGCCCTTAGCCTGGGGCAGCTGTTGTGTATAGGTTGCTAGGCTGACAAAGGTTAGGTACTTACTTAAAGAGGAAGTGAGATAATATTTACAAAAAGACCTGGCTGACCAGGGCATCCTCACTGATCATTTCACAGGTATAATTTCTCCCCCATCCCCACAATGCTAGCTGGTGTATGAGAAGTAATCAGTTCCAGGAATCAGGCCCATGGAGGAGAACTCACAGGACTGTCTTCTGTAAGCAAAACTGAGCTCAAGAAATAACTCCTGAGGGAAGAGTTGAAGGAGCTCTCATGGCTAGCCAGAAAAGTGCCTCTATGGAGATGGCTCAAAAAATCTCATCAAAGCAGCAAAAAAGAGACTGTTAAGAGGCCAACACCAAGCAAGATGTCTATCATGCCCTCCAAGGTTCAGGGAACATTACAGAAAGAGCAGACGGAAAGAACGAATGTGAGAGCCACAGAGTGGGAAGGAATACTTTGGGGCACTGCCCCCTCAGCATGAACTGACTGTTGTATTCATGACTCCTCAGTGGTTGCTGGTACCTCTGCGAAACCTACACTGTTCTCAGCCGATAAATATTTTGACAGAGAGGACAGAGGAGGACAAAAGAAATGAGACAACAAAACAGATGTGTAATGAAGGCACAAAAGAGGGGACAAAAGAGAATAAGAGGACAGGAATATGATCAAATTACAGTATGATCATATATTAAAATTTTCAATTAAAAAATGAGGGCTGGAGGGATGACTTAGTGGTTAAAGTACTTGCCTGCAAAGCCTAAGGACCTGGGCTCAATTCCCCAGTACCCACATAAGTCAGATGCACAAGGTGGTACATGTGTCTGGAATTCATTTTCAATGATTAGAGGCCCTGGCATATCCATTCTTTCTTTCTCACTCTCTCTCTTTCCCCCCTCTTTCTCTCTCTTTCTCCAATAAATAAATAAATAAAACATTTTTAAAATAAACATAACAATAAAGAAATGCAGACTGGAGATATGGCTCAGCAATTAAGGTACTTGCCTGCAAAGCCTAAGGACCTGGGTTTGATTCCCAAGTACCCACATAAAGCCAGATGCTCAAGGTGACACGTGTCTGGAGTTCATTTGCAGTAGCTAGAAGCCCTGGTGTGCCCACTCTCTCTCTTTCTCCCTGTGTGTCAGATAAATAAAATATTTTTAAAAAGAAAGAAAGAGGGGCTGGAGGGATGGCTTAGCAGTTAAGGTGTTTGCCTGCAAAGCCAAAGGACCCAGATTCGACTCCCCAGGACCCACATAAGCCAGATGCACAAGCGAGCGCATGCATCTGGAGTTCGTTTGCAGTGGGTGGAGGCCCTGGCGCACCCATTCTCCCTCTCTCTCTCTCTCTCTCTCTCTCTCTTTCTCTCTCCCTATTTCTGTATATCTCTCTCAAGTAAATAAATAAAAATAAAATTTCAAGTGGTAAGAGCTGTGGTTAACACTAACTCCAGATGCTATGCCTTTTAAAAAAGAAAGAAAGAAAGAAAGAAAGAAAGAAAGAAAGAAAGAAAGAAAGAGGACTGGAGAGATTGCTTAGTGGTTAAGGTGCTTGCCTGTGAAGCCCAAGGATGCAAGATCGATTTCCCAGTACCCAAATAAGCCAGATGCACAAAGCTGGTGCATGCATCTAGAGTTTATTTGCAGTGGCTGGAGACCCTGGTTGTACCCATTCTCTCTCTCCCTGCCTCTTTCTCTCTCTCTCTCTCTCTCTCTCTCAAATAGACAAATAAATAAACAATAAAAAAGACACACTATTGAGTTTCTCAAAAATAAATAAATGAATAATTACCCAAAGGATTCCAAGATAAAAAGGCAAATAGACACTTGCATATCAATGTTTATTATAGCACTGCTCACAGCAGTCAAGTTGTGGAATCAACCCATTTTCTCTCTGTCTCTCTCTAATAAATAAATAAAATAAAATATGTTTCTTTAAAAGAAGGAAGGCACAAGGAAAAGGGAGGTAAGGGAGAATGGGGGGGGATATGCTCAGTGAACAGCATGTACATGTGTGAAAAGTTAACAATGAGAAATGTTCTTGGTGAAATGATTTACTCTAGAACCATAACCTTTCTCTAAGCCTCACATGGGGAACCCCATCAATTAAACTGTCTTCACAAGAACCTAAAGTCTGAGTCTTCATTTCCCCCATTTCTGAGTGGGAAAAAGAAAAAAACAACTCATCTCCACCTCGACGAGATGCTCACGTGGTTATTCAGTGCCTGTGATGCGTTCGCACCGTTCCAGCTGCTGGGATCACAGCGGTGAACAAAGCCGACTAAACAATCCTTATCCTTCTAGAAGATGGAGAAAGGCAGCAAATACCAAGACAAAAGATGCAGCATAGCAGACGGCCACAGGTGAGCAAAGCTTTTCAGCATCTCATACACAGAAGACTTGTAATAATTCTCTGTGTTCATGCTAATAGGAAAACATCAGCCCCAAGAGTACTGACTCCTTTAAGACCATGCGCTGTGCACGAGAGGAAGAGGAGGGTCTCGGTTTCAACAGTCCTCCACTAAGAAAGACCGCCCCTGGGGTATCAATGCTACAGCAAAGTTAACAGCACTGTGGAGAAAAGCAGTAGAGACTATTTTCCCACTCCATCAACCCTCTCTCTAATGCACTTGCTCATTTATTTTAATGATCCAATCATCCCCAAAGACTTTTCTTGCATGAGAAATGAAGTTTAAGCAAGTGCATGTACACTGTGGGCCTTTGCTTCCTGATGTAGAAACACACAGATAACTCAGGTGTCAATCATCATAATTGGGGCAGGGATTCATGCCACGAACACCTAAACCAAACCAGAAACATCCACCTTGGGACAAGGTCAACAATTGTTTTTTTTTCAATGTAGGGTTTTGCTCTAGCCAGGGCTGACCTGGAATTCACTATGTAGTCTCAGGCTGGCCTCAAACTCACAGTGATCCTCCTACCTCAGCCTCCTGAATGGTGGGATTAAAGGCATGTGCCACCACGCCTGGCTAAGTCTGCATCTGGGAAAGCTAAGACCTGCCCAGACTTGTCATGAATATTTTTCAATGAAAAACCATCATCCTAGAGAAATAAAGCTATTCAGTCATGAGCCAACAGCAAAGAAGAAGGTACTTTCATTTGTTTTTGTTTGTTTTTTTTTTTTTAGAGTGAGAGAGGAAGGGAGAATTGCCATGCCAGGGCCTCAGCCACTGCAATCGAACACCAGATACTTGTGCCACCTAGTGGGCATGTGCAACCTTGTGCTTGCCTCATGTTTGTGCGTCTGACTTATGTGAGATCTAGAGAATTAAACGTGGGTCCTTAGTCTTTGCAGGCAAGCGCCTGAACGGCTAAGCCATCTCTCTAGCCCATGCTTTTTACATAGCAGTTCCAGAAACATCCCAAGAACCACAAGTAGAGGGAATGGAGGAATCCTCTGGGCAAGCTCACAGCAGACCTTAGTGCTCCCTAAGGCAGAAATGGTTTATTTTGTTGTGACTATTGTTAGTTTGCATGTGTGCACGTGTGTGGTTATGTCATAATGTGTGTGTGGAGGTCAGAGATAGACATTTGACATCTTCCTCAAGCGTTCTCCATCTTCTTTTCTGAGGCAAGGTCTCTGTGAACTGAACCTAACCAATTCAGCTAAACTAACTGGCTGGCAAGTCCTAACTATTTCTGCCTCCTTGGGCATGCACCACGGTGTGTGGATTTTATGTAGGTATTGGGGATCCAAACTCAGTTCCTCTTATTTGAATGTCTTCCCTATTCTTTGGTTAAACAGCCCCTTCCAGGTTTTCCAGACGATTTTCTAGAGACGATTTGCAGTTGCATCTCTGTCATGTCTTCCCCTTGTTCCATGGACACTGATTCTTCAGGGCCCAGAGACTAGGCTACATGAAACACCCAGGCTGTTGGCACCTGTGGGCTCATTCTGTGGTGCTCAGGCTCTGGGTGGGACAGCAAGTGACTCCAGGCCTTGGATCGGCTCTGCCCAGACTGCTTCTGTCTGCAGAGCACACTTGAGCCAGGCAAAATTGGCTGGGCCCAGAGATTCAGGAATGGACCCCAGATCTGGGAGCTTTTGAGGACTGCAATGTCAGCAGCTGGGAGTTATCAGTTGCTGAGCATTTATTAGGCACCAAATGCTTCTCTAAGCACTTTACATGTACACGATAATCTAAATGACACAATGAACCATGAGATTAATATTATAAAAATCCATGACATGCTACGCCTATTATGGGGAAAACCAATTGCTCTTTAACTGGATTTGAGGCCTACTCCACGGGAGACAGGGAATTCATCCCTGATACTGAAGACCTAGTCCAAAGCTTATGGCCAGGAAGGTCATAAGCCCTAGAAGGAATGTCAGTTCTGTTGTTTGGTTAAATGGATATATTATGGCCACCAAATCACCCTCTAAACATATATGTTTGTGCGCATATATTAATACTGCTCCCACTTTTCATTAGGGAAGCTTCTCTTTTCACATGGTAGGGGTTACTGAGGCTCAGAACTCATCAACGTGCTGAGAAGTGGCAGTTGAGTCCAGCACTAAATGAGACATCTCTATCACATTCCCCAAAGGCTCACAGACCATTGTGGAAGAGGTAGCAGAAAGGATATAAGGACCAAAGGATGGGGAGGAATATTTCGGAACACTGCTTCCCAGACACAAAGTGGCTGCTGCATTCGTGACCCCACAGTGGCTGTCATTCCCTGCACAAGTCCTGCATAACGATGGCCCCACCAACATGTTGTCATGGATGACGGAGGAGGGCAAAAAAGTGACTTTAAGCCAGGCATGGTGTCACACGCCTTTAATCCCAGCACTCAGGAGGCAGAGGTAGGAGAATTGCCATGAGTTTGAGGCCACCCTGAATTCCAGGTCAGCCTGGCCTAGAGTGAGACTCTACCTCCAAAAAAAAAAAAAAAAAAGACATTAAAATAAAAGAGAAGCTAGCTGTAAAGAAGAGGGTATTGGGCTAGAGAGATGGCTTAGTGGTTAAGCGCTTGCCTGTGAAGCCTAAGGACCCCAGTTCGAGGCTTGATTCCCCAGGACCCACATTTGCCAGATGCACAAGCACAAGGGGGCGCATGCATCTGTAGTTTGTTTGCAGTGGATGGAAGCCCTGGTGCGCCCATTCTCTCTCTCTCTCTCTCTCTCTCTCTCTCTCATTCTGCCTCTTTCTCTCTGACACTCTCAAATAAATAAATAAAAATAAACAAAATATTTTTTAAAAAAGAAGAGGGTATTAGTGGAGAGGTGAGAGAAAGGGACAAACAGTGGTAGGAGGATACCATGATCAGGGTACATTGTTTATATGTATGGAGGTTGTCAATACCTTTTTAAAAAATGAAAAACAAATGTGGGCTGGGAAGATGGCTCAGCAATTAAACACTCTTGTTTGCAAAACCTGCTGGCTGAGTTCAGTTTCCCAGCACCCACAGAGCCAGATTCACAAAGTAGCACATACGTCTGGAGTTTGTTTGCAGTGACAAGAGAGCCAGTGGTTAATAAAAACAAATATGCTCTCTTCCCTCATTTGTTTATTTTTTCAATAAGCAGCACATGCCCTCTCTTGTCATGAGTGGTCAAGATACTGGAGCCTTTCATAAAGCTTTAGAGTCCCTGTATGGAAAGACAGCCATCATCAAAATGCGCACGCACGGCTGGAGGGATGGCTTAGTGGTTAAGGCGCTTGCCTGCAAAGCCAAAGGACCCAGGCTCGATTCCCCAGGACCCACATTAGCCAGATGCACAAGGGGGCGCACGTGTCTGGAGTTCATTTACAGTGGCTGGAGGCCTTGGTGCACCCATTCCCTCTTTCTCTGTCAAATAAATAAATAATAAACAAATAAATATTTTTTAAATGCCCACACATCAATTAATTCGTGCAGAACTCCAACCCCGACAACTGCTGAGTGGCAAATGTCGCCCGAGGCTCCATGTTGAGAATCTGCTGTTCTTGAGGGACCGGCTGAAGGCATCCTTGAAGAACCCACAGTTGACTTGAGATCTTCAAGTAGAAGCCCCCAGAACCATGAGGAAGAAGGGAGCATTCTAGACAGAGGGGATATGTAAAGCCCTAGCAGCAAGAGCAGCTGGAGACCTGAAATTAGCTGAAGGCAGAGAGCAAGGGAAGCATCTGAAGAAGTGGGAAGGTCCTGGCAGGGCCTTGAGACATCAAGAAACTTTAAGGGGGGCTGGAGAGATGGCTTAGCAGTTAAGGCACTTGCCTGCAAAACCAAAGGATCCTGGTTCAACTCTCCAGGACCCATGTAAGCCAGATGCACAAGGGGACACATGCACCTGGAGTTCGTTTGCAACGGCTAGAAGCCCTGGTGTGCCCATTCTCTCTCTCTCCCAAATAAATACATAAAATATATTTTTAAAAAGAAAGAAAGAAAGTTTAAGGGCTGATAAGACAACTTGGTGGTCAAACGCTCTTGCTTGCAAAGTCTGCTGGCCTGGGTTTGATTCCCCAGTACCCATGTAAGGCCAGATGCACAAAGTGGCACGTGCAGCTAGAGTTCATTTGCACTGTCTAGACATCCTGGTACACCCATTTTCTCTCTCTCTCTCCTCACAAATAACTTTTTTAAAAATTGAATTCTTTTAAATTAAAAAATTAATTCAAAAAGAAACTTTTAAAATATGATATGTATGTGTACACATATATATATATATATGCTTATCTATTTAAAAACAGAGTATGCCACCAGGCAAACTCCAGACGCATGTGCTACTTTGTGCGTCTAGCTTTACGTCAGTCCTAGGGAATCAAACCCAGGCTGAACCTGAGCAGGTAGGCTTTTCAAGCAAGCACCTTTAACCACTGAGCAATCTCCTCAGCCAAAAAAAATTTTCAAAGAACAATGGCAACCTCCTGAGGGTTTTGCACAACAGGGTAATGGATTGGATTATCTTAAAAGGAAAAAACAACTAACTGTAGCCCATGTGAAAGGCTCTGATTGGCAGTGTCTGAGTGGAGATAGGAAACTGAGCGCAGCAAGGGCTGCCTGGGGACCCTGGGCCACTGATAGACATGAAATGGCCAAGGCCATGATGCTGTGTTCCATGATTTGGTGAACAACCTGCTTAGTCCAAGGTCCCATTCTTAGAGGACCTTGGACAAGTCACCTAGCCACATGCAGCTTCACTTCTCTCATCTGTAAATAGAATCACAACCCTTTTCTGTAAAAAAAAAATTTAATATTTTATTTATTTGAGAGTCACAGAGAGAGGGTGAATGGGCACACCAGAGCCTCCAGCCACTGCAAATGAACTCCAGACCTGAATGCAGTAAGAACTATGGACTGTGAGGTTTGGCTTATGAGGGTGAGAAAGAGCTTTGCCTGGACTGGGCTAGCAGTTTGTGTAGGAAGCTTGCTGTTTGTCCATGTCCTGAGAAGTTGTGCAGGGCTGCTTTGCATAGACGTGAACTGCTGTGAGCAGAAGACTATGGCACAGAAAAAAAAAAAAAATCTTTGGGTGAACTGCTGCCCATTCAGCTGCAATTAAGAGATTACTACCTTTGAGACTAGGCTAGCTGACCTGCACTGGGGCAACAGGAAGAATGTAGACTCTTTTGAAGAGGCCTGAGTGCTCAAGGAGTGTCTGTTCTTCAAAGTCTGCTTTATTCCCCCTGGATTAACAAATTGGCACCCTACCTGGCATTGTGGAGTATAAGAAATGCTGGAAAGAGGGCCATTGAGTTTGCAACATGGTCTTGTGTTTTGGAAATGGCCATGGGCAGTGTGAAGCAGTTTGCTGGATGCCTGCATAGAGACCCCATGGAGCCGTGAGGATGGACTGTGGGTTGCAGTGGAGACCCAGTGGAGATGTCGGGACCACGAGATGGCTGCCAAGGAGAGCTACCGGCCCTGGATGAAGTCTTCCAGGACTGTGAGTAGCCTAGCTGGAGGGGCAGAATTGGAACTCTGGAGACTTGTTGTTGGTTAGAATTAGAGACTTGTCAACTGGCTACCGTTGTTGGACTTGGAGCTATAGAGTCTGATATTTGCCCTGGTTGTTTTAAACCATGTATTGCTTGAGTATTTCTTTACTATGCCCAATGCCATCTTTTGCAGTGTGAATGTTTGTTTTGTGCCATTATGGGTTTTTTGAGGCTAATTTTTGGTATTATGGCTCAGTTAAAAGATCTTGGACTATGGAGATGTATGAATATTGTTGGAATTGATTAAAAACTATGGGAACTTTTAAAGTTAGATGAATGCATTGCATTTTACATCATGTATAGTTATCAGTTTATGGGGTCCAGGGGCGGAATGTGTTGGTTTGATTCAAGTGTCCCCCATAAACTTAAGTGCTCTGAATGCTAGGTTCCCAGCTGATGGAGGTTTTGGAATTAACACCTTCTCGAGGCAGTGTATTGTTGGGGGCAGGCTTATGGATGTTATAGCCAGTTTCCCCTTGCCAGGGTTTGGCACACTCTCCTGTTGCTGCGGTCCACCTTATGTGGGCCAGGGGGTGATGTCCACCCTCTGCTCATGCCATTCCCCTGCCATCATGGAGCTTCCCCTCAAGCCTGTAAGCTAAAATTTTTCCCATAAGCTGCTCTTGGTTGGGTGATTTCTACCAGCAATGCGAACCTGATTGCAACACGTGGGTACTGGGGAATTGAAAATGGGTCCTTCAGCTTCGCAGGCAAGTGCCTTAATAGCTTAGTCATCTCTCCAGCCTACACTACTCTTTTCAATTGCTACGACCTACTACTGTATCATATACGACAGTAATGGATGCATGGGAATCCTGGGCAGATGCTGAATCGCTCTGGTCATGTGGAAACCTGTCACACACCAGACCTGCTGTGTAACTCTACAAACCATCCGGTCTCCCCTTCTGCAGTCACTCTCTCTCAAATCAATGCTTCCTGATAACAATATTGAATAGAGATTGATTGTCTGTGTGTGTGTGTGTGTGTGTGTGTGTGTGTGTACCCGAGCAAGCTTCTAGGCCCTCCCTATTCTGACTCAAATTTACCTTCTTGCCAATATTCTGATGACCCTCGGCCCTCATTCTGCGTCTGCCTCATTGGCATTCTTGCTGTTCCTAAACATGCCACAGCCTCAGGCCTCCCGCCTTTGGTCATGTGTCCCTCCTGCCTGGGCTCACTTCCTGCAGCTCCCTTAACAGAACCGAATGTGCTTTTTCATCCTCAAGAGCCCAATTTCTGAGTCAGCTTCCTCATTTTTGCAAGTCGAATACTTCTGTTCATTTCCCTAGGGGTCCCGTGACACTTGATTTTTACCTCTTACTTGGCACTTAATAAATTTTCCATGCATTGTTTTTCTCATGTATGTGAACTCCTCCCCCCTCCAACCTTGGCTGCTAATAGGAAAAGATTGGAATTCTATCCATATAGTGTGCTAGCCACATAGCTTCTCAGTAAATATTTACACAATCATGGTTTGGGTTGTCAAAAATGGGGCTGTATTAGATGATTGATATCAACCCACGTGTGGCAGTCAGGATCACGTTGCTGGTAGAACTCACCCAACCAAGAGCAGCTTGTGGGAAAAAGAGGTTTATTTTGGCTTACAGGCTCAAGGGAAGCTCCACGATGGCAGGGGGAAACGATGGCATGAGCAGAGGGTGGACATCACCCCCTGACCAACATAAGGTGGACAACAGGAACAGGACAGTGTGCCAAACACTGGCAAGGGGATACTGGCTATAGCACCCGTAAGCCTGCCCCCAATAATACACAACCTCCAGGAGGCTTTAATTTCCAATTGCCATCAGCTGGGAAACCTAACATCCAGAACACCTAAGTTTATGGGGGACACCTGAATCAAACCACCACATTCCGCCCCTGGCCCCCATAAACCGATATGCATACATGATGTAAAATAGAATGCATTCAGTCCAACTTAAAAGTCTCCATAGTTTTTAATCAATCCCAATGATGTTCAAACATCCCTATAATGCATGGTCTTTTTTTCCCCTTGGTTTTTTGAGGTAGGGTCTCACTCTAGCCCAGGCTGACCTGAAATTCACTATGGAGTCTCAGGGTGGCCTCGAACTCACCGCAACCCTCCTACCTCTGCCTCCCAAGTGCTGGGATTAAAGGTGTGAGCCACAACACTTGGCTTTAATTCATGGTCTTTTAATTGAGCCATAATACCAAAAAAGAATCCCCCCCAAAAAACCATAATAGCACAGAATAAATCCTCACACTGAAAAATATGGAATTGAGCATAGTAAAGAAATATTCAACAATACAAGATTTAAAACAACCAGGGCAAACATCAAACTCTGTAGCTTCAAGTCCAACAACTCTAGCCAGTGACAAGTCTCCAAGTTCGATAATCCTAACCAGCAACAAGTCTCTGGAATTTCAATTCCACCCCTCCAGCTAGGCTACTCACAGTCCTGGAAAACT
Organism: Dipus sagitta; assembly: GCA_036346955.1. NCBI lineage: Eukaryota > Metazoa > Chordata > Mammalia > Rodentia > Dipodidae > Dipus > Dipus sagitta. The sequence continues at coordinate 191,174,258 of CM070771.1, forward strand.
TTATTGGCCGGCAGCTTTCCTTAGGAGTCATCTGATGGTCCTGGCATCTCCACTGGGTCTCCACTGCAATCCACCGTTCATCCTCATGGCCCCATGGGGTCTTCAAGCAGGAATCCAGCAAACATGCTTCACACTTCCCATGGTCATTTCCAAAACACAAGACCGTGAAGCCTAAGGACCCAGGTTTGATTCTCCAGTATCCACATAAGCCAGATGCACAAGTTGGTGCATGCCTCTGGAATTCATTTGCAGTGCCTGGAGGCCCTGGCACACATGTTCTCTGTCTGTCTCATCTGCCCCCCCCCAATCTTGCTAAATAAATAAATAAAATATTTTTGAAACTTTCACTTATTTACTTGTGTACATATGTCTATGTGTGTGTGCGTGTGTTTGTATGTGTGTGCTGGTACACACATGCACATGCATCCGGAATCCAGAGGTTGACATTAGGTGTCTCCTTAACCCAGCTGAACCTTTTTACTACAGACAGGGTCTCTCACCAATGTGGCTAGCCTAGCTAGTCATGAAGGCCCAGGGTGCCTCCTTGCCTCTGCCTCACATGCACGGGGATCACAGGTTCACACTGCCATACCCAGCATTTACATGGGTTCTGGGGCTCCAAACTCAGGTCGTCATGCTTGTGCTATAAGCACTCCACTGACTAAGACACCTCCGCAGCTGTTACTTGGCCATGATGAGTCCCAGAGCCTCTTGAAAGTGGAGCTCAGGAGACATCCGAGGCACGCGCGTCCGCCCAGGCGCGGGTCAAACCCGGAAGGTTCCTCCCCTTCCCCTTGCTCCTTGGTGAGCAGACTGGGCATGCGCACTCTCAACATTTTTTTTTTTTTTAATTTATTAGAGAGAGAGAAGAGAGGCAGATATAATGGGTGTGCCAGGGCCTCTAGCTACCTTAAACAAACTCCAGACACATGTGCTACCTTGTGCATCTGGCCTACGTGGGTCCTGGAAAATCAAACCTGGGTCCTTTGGCTTTACAGGAAAGTGCCTTAGCTGCTAAGCCATCTCTCCAGCCCTCAACTCTTTTTATTGTGCGGGAAGGTGGGTGGGGGGAGTTCAAGGTAGAGTCTCACTCTAGCCCAGGCTGACCTGAGAATTTACTATGTAGTCTCAGGCAGGGCTCAAACTCGCAGCGATCTTTCTACCTTTGCCTCCAGAGTGCCTGGCTCTTTAACTCTTACAGACCTGCATTATTTTTTCTCCTTCTCCTCCTCCTCCTCCTCCCCCTCCTCCTCCTCCTTCTTTGGTCAGATGAGTTATTAAAAAAAAGAAAAGAAAAGAAACAGGAAAGGAAACTACCTTTAACACCTGGGATTAGTCACCCTACGAATGGTGCATCAGCTAGAATCATGGGCCCACTGCAGACTAGATGGGGAGGAGAAATTAGCTGGCACCCTGCTGATGGCAAGCCTTTGTCTCTCTTTCCTCCTAGTCGCCATCAAGAACTTCCACCTTAATTGTTGGAGTGAGTCACCAAGAAGATGTATCAACCTTGTCTTGACTCCAAAGTAGCCTTTAAAGACTTCTCCCAAGAGCCAAAGAAGTCTCCCCAGTAACCGGGAAGGAGCAGCTGGCCCTGGGAGCAGCATCTTAGAGGCATTTGCCGCTCCCTGGGTGGGAGGGCATCTGACTCTGGACCCAGGTGTCCTGAGTAACACTGAGCTATGAAGAAGCCCGGGAGCCTTCTGTCTCCTCGTCCTACATAAGATGCAAAGTTAGCCTGAGCACAGCTCAGTTGGGCGCTCAGGCAACAGGAAGCTCATGACCTCCGTTTCCGTTTTTCTCAGAAGCGGGATTCTGAATCACAGTGAAAGAACCGTGATTCAGATGTTATACTGAGATAGGAAAGGCCCCGCTCAACAGTTATCTTGAGTTTTTACAGAAGCAGCCTCTTTCTGAACACGTAGTTCCAACTGCAAGGCCACAGAATAGTGGGTTTCACTGGATGAGGACCATCAATCAGTTCAGCATCTCTGACATATGCCAGGACATTTGTGTGTGTTATCTCGTCATGTGAATGAGATACCAAGAGCAAGTGTGTTGGCCAAGAATGGATTCTAGAGACTAGGAAAAAAAAGCTTGCTGGGCCTCATGTCCAGATTCCGGAGTCCGTGTGTTTGGGGTGTTGTAGTTCCACCTGGTTCCCAGATGACGGAGGTGCTGCTGGTCCTATGGACAGACTCTGAGGAGCCTTTAAAGCAGCTGAAACACAGCCATGATGGAAAGGGAGATGGGGCTGGAGAGATGGCTTAGCAGTTAAAGGCGTTCGCCTGCAAAGCCGAAGGATGCAGGTTCATTTCTCCAGGACCCACATAAGCCAGATGCACAAGGTGGCGCATGCGTCTGTAGTTTGTTTGCAAGTGGTTGGATGCCCTGGTGTGCCCATTCTCTCTCCCTCTTTCTGCCTCTCTCTCTCTCTCCCTCTTTCTGCCTCTCTCCCAAATAAATAAATAAAAATAAAAATAATTTAAAAAGAAAAGGAGAGAAGGGGCTGGAGAGATGGCCCAGTGGTCAAAAGCGCTTACTTGCAAAGCCTGATGGCCTGGGTTCAAAGTGGCTCATGCATCTGGAGTTCCTTTGCAGCAATAGCAGGAAGTCCTGGCATGCCCATTCTCTCTCTCTCTCTCTCTCTCTCTCTCTCTCTCTTCTCTCTCAAACAGATAAAATATTTCTCAAAAAAGAAATAAAAGGGGAGAGGGAAAGTCCTGAAAATGTTTAGGGCTGAGAAGATAGCTCAGAGGTTAAGAGTGCTCGCTGGTGAAGAATAAGGACCTCTCAGGCTGGAGGCCCCCAAGTCACCTCTCCAGACAAAGCTAGGTGTGATGTGCCAGGGCCTGGGAGAAACTGCCCAGCAGCACCATGCACACTGCTCTTACTGCTAGCCTGACAACCAGCTCCAGGATGATGGTGACAGACACGGTGACCCATCAACACCTATCACAGCAGAAAGCCAGAGGCTACAGATCACTCAACACTGAATCAGACTGCCCACAGGCCTGCCGTGGCTCAGGGAACATTGTGGAAGAGGAGGAGGAAAGAGTGGGTAGGAATACCCTGAGGCATGGGGGTCCCCCTCCCAACTGCCCTACAGGGACTAACTTCATGACCCCACAGTGACTACCATCACTGATGAGAGCCCCAGGGCCGCCGGAGCAGGGACAAGGGGATAAAACAGTATATATAACCTGTTATATTATATTATATTTATACATATGTGTATTTGATATAAAAATTTTTTTAAAACTAGGTCTGGTCATGTATGTCTGTAAGCCCAGACCATGGGGGAGGGAGGAGTCACTGGGGCTTATTGACCTGATTGACAACAGCGACTCTGGGTTGAGGAAGAGACCTCCCTCACTTCAAGGAAATATGTGGATGGGCCATTATAGAAGGACTCCTTTAGCCTCAGCATGGGGCACACACACCTGCATACAACACATACATACTCTACACCAAGATGCAAATACATGCACACAGAGAGAGAGAGAGAGACAGAGAGAGAGATGCAAAAAAAAATTAGAGGAAATGAGGTATCCTTGCTCACTAGCACCTCTCTTGCTCATGCCCTCTCTCTCTCTCTCTCTCTCTCTCTTTCTCTGACACACACTCACAACATACTTGCTGACATCTCCATTCACTGAGAAGCCGCTCTTCAGAGTTGACACGAGGTTTCTGCTTTGCTGAGATCCGATCCCACCCTTCAAGGGGCCTGAAGGCAGAGGCTAAGGTTTCCCCAGCATCCCAGTACTGATGACTAGGTCACTACCCTAAGAACCTTCCCTTGGACCAGGTAAGGAAAACTAAATCCAATCCAAAAGGAAGCGAATGCCACATCACGCATGGCTGCAAGCGGAGCCCTCTCAACCTCTTCTGGAGACCTTGGCAAGCATGATAGCATGATTGCAATTTGTGGCCACTAACACAAGCTGGGCCTCAGGTGACCTCAGAAGGCCCTGACTCTCCTGCTGCTTGCTTGGTTTCCTAGCGATTTAAACATAAAGGAACCCAGGTGAACATCCTGGTCATCGCCTGCTGGCTGGCCCCCACCCCACCAGGTGTAGGAAGGGCTTCCAGTGTCTTAGAAAAGTTTCAGGGGCTGCACACAGTAAGGCCTGTAATCCACCCCCCCGCCCAGGGCTGTACACAAAACCACAGGCCATCACTGCCCTGCCCCCACCGCTATGCAAGCCACAGAAAGCGTAATTGCAAATGGGGAACTGAGCTGCCCACAGAAACACCAGCTCAGTGTGTTCCATCCGAAATTAAAGTGTTTTAAAGTTTACGGTTTAAGAGATAATGACATTTTATTTTTTTAGAGGTCAATAGTGTGAAGTGATTGTCATTCGCCCTGTCTGGTGAAATGGACCAATCTGGCAATAAATGTTATCCCATAAAGATGAGGTTGGCTGGTGTGGATGTTTGGAGAGGGAGGGAGAGTGTGAGATTTGGAGTGAGTCACCTGTTCAAATCTCAACCTGGCTACTTACCAGCTGAGTGAGGGACCTTGAACATATCACCTAATTTCCACATCAAGAGCAATAGTCATTCCTTTGGGTCTCCACAAAAGGCAAACTAAATCTGTTCTCTTATGTCCCTGTTACTCCCCGCTACCCACCCCCGGAATCAAGCCACTATCATCTCCAGTATGAATGACTACAATAACCAGCTAACCAGTATCTGCTCTCCCACAGTCGTCTCCCAAGTCCATTTAGCACCCGACAGCCAGAAGGATACCTCTTTTATTAACTGTGGTAAAAGATGCATAGCATTAAATTGACCATCTAATCTTAATCTTGTTTGTTTATTTGCAAGCTGAGAGCAAAAGCCAAAGGGGGGGGGCGAGGCAGTGCCAGGGTCTCTGGCAGCTGTAAACAAACTCTGGGTGCATGCTCCACTTCACGCATCTGGCTTTACAGGGATACTGAGGAATCGAACCTGGGCCATTAGGCTTTGCAGGCAAGTGCCTGAACCACTGAGCCATCTCTCCAGCTCAGACCATCTAATCTTTGAAGTTGTTGAGCAACTAATCTACAAACCTTTTGCTTCCTACGAACCTGAATATGCAGGGAGGATAGCTCAGTGATAGAGCACTCAGCTAGTGTGCACTAGGCCCTGGATTTGATCTCCAGCCTTAAAAAAGCAAACCTGAAACTCTGTGCCCATTAAACATCTCCCCATTTCCTTCTTCCTCCAAATGCAGGAAGTCAGTATCCTATAGTCTGTTTCTATAACGTTGACTGTCTAGTTACTGTCTTATTACAGCTAGCATAATATGCATATGTTGTCCATGTTGTAATGTGTCATAATCCTCTCCCTTTTTAAGACTGAATAATATTCCATCATGTGTGTGACATGTTTGGTTTATTCACTCATATGTTGATGGACAGTCAGGTTGCTTCCTCCTTTTGACTATGGTCAATAATGCTGCTCTGAACATGGGCGTGCCAATAACTAATTTTCAATTGCCTTGCATATATGTCCAGAAGTGGTATTATTGGACCTTATGGAAAATCATTGTGAAAATTTTGAGCAACGCTCCTTGTGTTTTCTGTAGCTCCCGCAAACTTTCCATCCCCACCGGCAGTGCACGTTGAGCTTTCCAAAGCCCTTTGGTCAGAACCACTGTTTGGAGACGGGAATGTTCAGTGTAGCAGCATCCCTGGCGCCTACCCACCACATCCCAGCAGCACCGCCTGGCTGTGACCACCAAAAATGTCTCAGCCATTGAGAGATGGTGGGGAGAGGACGACAGGAAGAAAAACCACCCCTGTTTGGATTTATTTAATTAATCGAGAGAGAGAGAGAGAGAGAGAGAGAGAGAGGAGAATGGGTGTGCCAGGGCATCCAGCCACTGCAAACGAACTCCAGACGCGTGCGCCCCCTTGTGCTTCTGGCTCATGTGGGTCCTGAGGAATTGAACCTGGGTCCTTAGGCTTTCCAGACAAGTGCCTTAACCACTCAGCAATCTCTCCAGCCCCCTATTTGCATTTTATGATGTCTTCCCAGCCCAAACTCTCCCAGGCAGTCATTGTACTGAGGATAAAAATAAAATCATCCATGACCAACAAATTCCCTCTGACTTGCCCTGCTCGCTCTTTTCATCATCTCCATCCGCTCTCTGGACACTCACTGGGCACTGTCCGCAGAGACTGTCACTCCTCCCTCAGACACAACAGTCTTACTCCCAGCTCAGGGCCTTGCTCTTCCCACCGCCCGAACACCACCACCACTGTCATTCCTAACATCCAAGTCACCAACTCTAGTGGAGATTATTGTAATAACTTGATGCCTAGTATCCTGGCTTCCACAGTTGCCATCCTTCCGTCCATTTTCCATTTCCTAGACACTCTCAAACAAGTCAACTACAGCAGTATTTTGATATAAGTATTTTTAATTTATTTTTGTTTATTTTTATTTATTTGAGAGTGACAGAGAGAGAAAGAGGCAGATAGAGAGAGAGAATGGGCACGCCAGGGCCTCCAGCCACTGCAAACGAACTCCAGATGCGTGGGCCCCTTGTGTATCTGGCTAACGTGGGTCCTGGGGAATGGAGCCTCAAACCGGGGTCCTCAGGCTCCACAGGCAAGCCCCTAACCACTAAGCCATCTCTCCAGCCCAATATAAGTATTTTCATATAAGTCATGGCATGTTTTATAAGACAATGTTGTGGCTATTTTATTGATTGACTTTCTCACCATCTGCTATATTCATTTTGTCTATGGGATCAAAACTACAATGTATCGAGCAGGAGGGATGGCTTAGCACTTAAGGCGTTTGCCTGCAAAGGCAAAGGACCCAGGTTCGATTCCCCAGGACCCATGTGATCCAGATGCAAAAGGAGGCGCACGTGTCTGGAGTTCATCTGCAGTGTGGCTGGAGGCAGTGACACGCCCATTCTCCCTCTCTCTCTCTCTTCCTCTTTCTCTGTCAAATTAATTAATTAATTAATTAAACCTAGAATGTATCACCCAAATTGGAGAAACTTAAGAGTGAAAAGGTATGCTAAAACATAGTCCTAATTATCCATCTCCTAGACTTGAACATGAGCAGGGATTTGGTCTGTTCAGTTCCTCGTGTGACCCCAGCATCTACGACAGTATCTGATGCACAGTAGGTGCTCTGTGAATGCTGCCGAAGGAATATCACAACTTTCTGACCTCAATTACTTTAACTATGAAAATCAATATGGTAACTATGACAACCTAGAGACTATATGAGGAATAAATGAGTATCACAAACCCACCATGAAATCCTCAGTAGCGTTGCCATTTCTCCCTATGCTATTTCCATGGAGAAATAAAATGCTATGGCTGAAGAGACTACAGACGCTGGAAGGGAAATTCCAGAACTGCTTCTCACTCCCAGCTGGACCTGAAAAATCACCAGAGTGTGTCTGTCAAACACTAGTGCCCAGACCAAGTCGAAGCTGAGCAGAATAAAACTCCAGATGTGAGGCTTAGGCAGGTGGATGGCAGCTAAATTTCTTGGAGAAATTCTGATGCATGCAAAGAACCAAAGCCCCTGGAGGAAGTCAACTAGTGCATTGCTTTTCTCATTGCGGTGACAAAATATCTGACGCAAACAACTTAAGGAAGGAAAGATTTATTTTTGCTCATCGTTTAAGGGATACAGCCCATCATGACGGGGGTTGGGGGGAGGCATGGTGCATGGGGCCATGAAGTGGCTGGTCACACTGAGTCTACAGTCAGGAGACAGAGCAACGGCTTCCTGCAGTGAGGCGCCACCTCCTGAAAGTTCCACAACCGCCCAAAACAGCGCCACCAGCTGGGGAGCAAGAGTTAAAACACATGAGCCTATGGGAGACAGTTCCTTCACACACAGCACCCTCTAACTTTATGGATGAAGAATGAGGCCCGCACATCACATGACAAGTACCATGCTGGGCCCCAGATTTAGAAAGACTTCGAAAGCATCTGATGAGAGATCCTGGGTTTGCTGCACACGTTCCTCACCCAGTCCCTCACCTCCAGGTTCAATGAGCCATGTTCAAAGCCACGTTAAGTTCCTCATTAGGTCCCCTGGAGCGAGTCCTCAGAGCCCAATGTGGGTACTGTGGTCATCTCTACCTGCCCTCTAGACCCAGCCTCCAGATGTCTTCCCAGTTTTGCCGCCCTCTCTATGCTTCAAGAAATGGTCCTCCATGCTCCTCTGCCTTCTCATTTGCTTCAGCCACTGGGCGTCCTCATAAGAGACCAAAGCGTGAGGGGACAGGGGGAAAGCCCCTAACGCCACTGGAGTCTTCAAAATGACATAAGTGAATCCAATGTCCCCAGGTGCCCATTTCACAAAGTCAGTACACAGGATGCAGTCTTCCTTCCTGGTGCACAAGACATGAGTACAATCTAGCACCGGGGGAGGAATTGGAGATTCGCCTGTATTTATACCAGAGCATTTATATAAGAAAATGGTTTAGTAAAACAGAGCAACAAAAACTAAAGTGAACTTTGTTGCCGGTTTTCTTTGTTTGTTGTTAATAATGACGCCCTTCTCCTCTGGCACAGGGCCATCTTGGCTTGTTCTTCTCTTCCTAATCTGTTTATTTAACAAGCTATGTTCAGAACCTGCTGCCATCTCTTCTGGGTCTTCAAGGGGCTCTCTGTACTGAGAAGTGCTGCTTTTTCCACTTTCCCAGGGCAGGGGTTTCCTGGGACAGTGAAGCCTTCTATGTCCCCAGCTTCAAAACCTTGACCAGTGGCCTAAGAAGCATTGCAACTGGAAATGGTCCCTCCTCAGACAGTCCAATTGAAGTTTGCCGAACCCTCACTATAGAACGCTGGACACCATAATTCCCAGTTTGCCCTGAGTGGAACTTTGTTGAAGTCTCAGCAATTGGTTGACTTGGACTTTGTTGCAGTCAGGTTTGCATTGCTGGCAGAAATCACCGGACCAAGAGCAAATTATGGGGGGGAAAGGTTATTTTGGCTTACAGACTCGAGGGGACGCCCCACAATGGCAGGGGGAAATGATGGCATGAGCAGAGGGTGGACAACAGCAACAGGAGAGTGTGCCAAACACTGGCAAGGGGAAACTGGCTATAACACCCATAAGCCCGCCCCCAACAATGCACTGCCTCCAGGAGGTGTTAATTCCCAAATCTCCATCAGCTAGGAACCTAACACTCAAAACACCTACGTTTATGGGAGACACCTGAATCAAACCACCACAGACGTGAACAGCCTGGGGTCACCTTCCCCCTGTTGGGTGTTCTTGGATGGACAAGTCACTGTGTGTAACATTGAACCAGTGATCTGTTTACTGTGAGGACCCGTGGTGAACAGGGATCTTTCTTGACATGGGTTTATGGTTTTGAGGGGACTATGAGGAAGGGAAAGGAATTGTGAGAGTTGACAATAATGACTCTTAAGTGCATGACACAGAGTAGATGATCAATAAATAGTATTGTTGCTTCATAGGGTTTTATGAGTGTCAAATATAATGTGTATAAATAGTTAGCTAATGCCAGGATTGTTGCATGTTCAGTAAATGGTACAATATATTTGAAAGCAAGTCTAACAACATCTGATAAGAAGATTCAGAATTAGCATACATACGACTTGGATTATTTTAATAGTTCTTTTGGCCTTGGACAATGTAATCTGAAGCCACTTTCTCTCCACCAAAAAGAACACTGGGCCCCTAGCAGACATAGTTTAAGAATGATGACAATAAGACCCATCAAGAAAGTTAAAATTTTTATCATCTCTAGGAAATATAAAACTTCAGACATTTTTCAAACTTCACTTTGAATTTCAAATTAATTGAAAGTTGGAGCAGAGCTTTCATTTAAGGATCATGGCGGGGCTGGAGAGATGACTTAGCAGTTAAGATGCTTGCCGGTGAAGTCTAAGGACCCATGTTCAACTCCCCAAATCCCACACAAGATAATACATACACAAAGTCTCACATAAATCTGGAGTTCAATTACAGTGGCTGGAGACCCTGGTGTTCCAATTCTCTCTCTCACTCTCTCTCTCTTGTTCTTGCTCACGCTCTCACTTTCTCACATTAAAAAAAAAATGCCCAGTCTGCTGGGCTTCCCTCAAAAGAATAAATGAATAAAAATAATGATTTTGGTGAGGGTTTTTTGTAATTTTATTTTGTAGAAGGTGTTGCTTTCTGGAGTACTTGGCCAGAAAGCAAGAGGCTGAGGGTATGGTCCTGACCCTACTAATAGCTAATTGTGTGGCCATAGGACCCTGGTTTCTAAGTCCCATACTATTGAGCAAGGAGGTTGAGCTGGAGAGAATGGGTGTGACTTTCTCTTTCATGTTGGAGAAGGGAGATGCACTATGCACTGTGATTGTTAATGAAATCCATGAAAATGGAATGATGGCAAGTGCCACCACCCCCCCCCCCCCATACACACAGTGCCTTGGAAGGGTCCTCACTGCCTCCACATTAAGAATCCCTAGAATTTTGGGCTGGAGAGATGGCTTAGCGGTTAAGCACTTGCCTGTGAAGCCTAAGGACCCCGGTTCAAGGCTCAATTCCCCAGGACCCACGTTAGCCAGCTGCACAAGGGGGCGCATGCATCTGGAGTTTGTTTACAGAGGCTGGAAGCCCTGGTGCGCCCATTCTCTCTCTCTCTCTCTCTCTCTCTCTCTCTCTCTCTCTCCCTTCTTCTCTCTGTCACTCTCAAATAAATAAATAAACAAACAAAAAATAAAAAAAAAGAATCCCTAGAATTTTGCAGAAGAGGGGTGGAAATATTGTAAGAGCCACATGTTGGGACATCATACCTAGAGGCGCTGGCTCCCTCCAATAACTGACTGCTGCTCCCACAATGCATAACCCGCAACCCCACTGAGGAGGGCCCTTAGCTGAATGGGGGCAGGGAGGAGGGAAAAGATGGTACCAACACATGATGTATCCATACAAAGTATGTCCTTATTTAAAAAAAAAAATAGTGCTGGGGAAATGGCTTAGAAGTTAAGGCAGTTGCCTGCAAAGCCAAAGGTTCCATTCCCCAGGACCCACGTAAACCAGATGCACAAGGAGGCACATGTGTCTGGAGTTCATTTGCAGCTGCTGGAGGCCCTGTTGTGCCCATTCTCTTTCTCTCTCTCTCTCTCTCTCTCTCTCTCTCTCTCATAAATAAAAATAAAAATATTTTTTAAAATATCATCCCTGGAAGCTGAGGGAGAGTACAGTGTGGTGGGGTGTAAGGAGGGAATGAGACTGTGGAGTAGCAACTGGTCCTGAGGGAGAGACAGACTGGGGCACTTGCTGAAGACCAAGACTGTAAAGATAAGCATAGAGGGGTGACAGATACAGCAATATGGGGGTCACTGGGAACCTTCACAAGAGTTTTAAGAGTGCCGAATGCTCCGGGTGAGGGCTAGGGAAATATTCTGAGTGCAAGATTCACATGAGACTAAAAATAGAACTGAAGGTAATTAGATACTCCTTGGAGTTTTGCTGTAGTTCTAGAGACTTCTCATTTGAAGTAAAGGGCTGAGGTGATTGTGGGTGTAAAATGTCCCTCATAGGCTCACATGTTTGAATACTTGTTTCCCAGTTCATGGTGCTATTTAGAGAGAACCCTTGGGAATTAGAAACTGGCTGGCAGATGTATGTTGCTAGGGGTGGGCCTTAATGTTAGACCACCTCTTTTTTTTTTTGTTTTGTTTTGTTTTGTTTTGTTTTGTTTTCCGAGGTAGGGTCTCACTCTAGCTCAGGCTGACCCGGAATTCACTATGTGGTCTCAGAGTGGCCTCAAACTCATGGTGATACTCCTATCTCTACCCAGTGAGTGCTGGGATTAAAGGCATGTGCCACCACACCCGGCCCAGACCCACCTCTTGTTCCACTCTAGTTTCTCTCTGCTTCCTGGCCAGATCACCAAGTAACTTTCCAGGCCACATACTCCCACCACCAGGGACTGAGTGTTCCCTGCCATGATAGACAGAAATTCCTTTGAAACGCAGAGCCAAAATAAACCTCTCCTGTCAAGTTGCTTCTGTCAGGAATCTGGCCAAAATGACTGAGTAGAAAAGTAGCTGATACGGGTGTTATGCAAACACTGAGCCCACAGACTGTCATCCTGAAAGTGCTGAAACACGTGAGATGATGGGGTGATGATGCATTTTCCTGTCAGACCCTGAGAGGCCCAGAGACCAAGCTGTACCCAGATTTGACATGAGAATGGAGACATAAAATAGTGACCTACTGGAAGTCTCATAACTTGTTCATTGGTGTGTACACACATGCCGCACATGCCTGTCAAATACCACTGCACACTGGGTAAACAGATCATCAGAAGGAAGTGGGAAGCCAGTCTCCCAGTTACAGAGCCATGTTCTCTCCAAGTTTAAAAGTTTTAAAAAAACATATAAAGTACCACATGTCTAACACATCGCTCGGGCCCAGGAGGCTCTGCAGAAGCACTAATGCGGCTCTCACTGCTAGCTCGACAACCAGCACCAGGGAGATGGTGACCAACAACATGGCCAGTCAAAACCCATCAAAGCAGAAACCCGGAAGCTACAGAGAACTCAACACTAAATCAGACTGCCAACAAGCCCACCATGGCTCAGCGAACATTACAGAAGAGAGGGTGGAAAGATTGTAAGAGCCACAGAGTGCGTAGGATTATGCTGAAGCATGGTACCCCACCTAGAAGGAGGCCTTCATGACCCCAAAGTGAATACCAACAACCCCATGGAGAAGAGCCCTCAGGAAAGGAGAATTGGGGATGCGGGGGGGGGGGGGGTGAGGGGCCTAGAGTTTAACGTTTTATAAAATAAAAATAAAATTTAAAAAAAAAACATGTAAGCTGACTGTTGTTATTAGATGTATGAATTATAAATCCGAAAAGCAACTCAACTCCCTGATAAAGAGTTGTCAATCTGGGGCTGGAAAGATGGCTTAGCTGTTAAGGCATTTGCCTACAAAGCCAAAGGACCCTGATCCAATTCCCCAGGACCCATGTAAGCCAGATGCACAGGGTGGCACATGCATCTGGAGTTCGTTTGCAGTGGCTGGAGACCCTGGTGTGCCCATTCTCTTTCTCTCTCTTTCAAACAAGTAAATAAAAATATTTTTAATTTTTTTTAAAAAAAAGAATTGTCAGTCTGGTTATTAGACACATTTTTATATCCACATGTATATTTGTGTGTGGTATATGTATGCATGTTCATATGCCTGTGTGTACACGTGTGTGCAAGCAGATATTCACGTGTGTACACATGCATGTGGGGACTGGATGTTAATGTCCTGGGTGATCCTTGATCTCTTTCCACCTTATTTATTGAGGCAAGAGCTCTCACTTGAATCCAGAGCTCACCAATTTAGCTAGACTAGCTAGCCAGTTTGCTCCAGAGATCCAAGATCTCTACCTTCTGAGTGCTACAATTACAGTAGGGCTACCATGACTACTCAACATTTATGTGGGTGTTGGGAAATCAACTCTAGTGTTCACACTTGGGCAGCAAGCACTTAATCCATTGAGTCATCTTCCCAGCCCCTGGCCTTTATTTTTTTTAATTTTTTTGTTGTTTGTTTATTTATTTGAAAGCTACAGAGAGAAGGAGGCAGAGAGAGAGAGAGAGAGAATGGGTGCGCCAGAGCTTCCAGCCTCTGTAAACGAACTCCAGACGTGTGCGCCCCCTTGTGCATCTGGCTAGCGTGGGTCCTGGGGAATTGAGCCTCGAACCGGAGTCCTTAGGCTTCACAGGCAAGGGCTTAACCGCTAAGCCATCTCTCCAGCCCCTGGCCTTTATTTTTAAAAATAGCACCTGCTCTAGCACCCAGAGACTGGCCTCCACTCTGTATTAGAGAGTTTCTCTGAACAGGAAAACCCACAGCCCTGACCACCAAGCTTCCCCGTGGAGAAAGAATTATCATCAGATCTCCCTAGTTTCAGTTTGGGAGTTCTAGGCACCGCTCAAAACTTAGCCTCTTGGGCTGGAGAGATGGCTTAGCGGTTAAGGCATTTTCCTGAAAAGCTGAAGGACCAAGGTTCGATTCCCCAGGGCCCACTTAAGCCAGATACACAAGGTGGCACGTGTGTCTGGAGTTAGTTTGCAGTGGCTGGAGGCCCTAGCACGCCCATTCTCTCTTTCTCCCTCCCTCTCTCTCTCTCTTCCTCTTTCTTTCTCTCTCTGTCTTTCAAGTAATAAATAAATAATAAAATATTAAAACTTAGCCTCTTGACAGAGACTTCAGAGGACAAATGAGGTTAACTAGTGATCCTTTCTGGATTGATTTAGAAAGAAGCAAAGCCATCCTCTGAGACAGGGCTGGAAGTCTGAGTTCCTCAGCCATCCACCAGCATCAGACAGGCAAAAGGAAATCAATTGCTCAGTACTGAAAAGGCCAAACACCCAAATGCAACCCATCTCCTTGAACTGCATTACCAGAGTTCCCTTTCTCAACCTCTTGAGTTACCCAGTTTTTCTAACAAAGAAAATTGTATGCAGAACCAGAGAAGAGGTGCCAACACTTCCTCCCTCCCTCCCTTCCACCACCACACCACCGTCACCACACCACCATATCCCAAGATTGCGGGAAAAGCTTCATTGAAACTGCTTCAAATGAAATCCTCTTTTAGGGCTGGAAACACGGCTTAGAAGTTAAGGTGCTTTCTGAGAATCCAGGTTTGATTCCCCAGTACCCATGTGTTGCAGTCAGGTTCTCATTGCTGGCAGAAATCACTCGACCAAGAGCAGCTTTTTTGGCGGGGATGTTTATTTTGGCTTTCAGACTTGAGGGGAAGCTCCATGATGGCAGGGGAAATGATGGCATGAACAGAGGGTGGACATCACCCCCTGGCCAACATCAGGTGGACCACAGCAACAGGACAGTGTGCCAAACACTGGCATGGGAAAACTGGCTATAACATCCATAAGCCCGCCCCCAACAAAACGCTGCCTCCAGGAGGCGTTAATTCCCAAATCTCCATCAGCTGGGAACCCAGCATTCAGAACACCTGAGTTTATGGAGGACACCTGAATCAAACCACCACAAAGCCAGATGCACAAGATGGCACATGCATCTGGAGTTCATTTGCAGTGGCTGGAGGCCCTGGTGAACCCATTCTCCCTCCCTCCATCTCTCTCAAATAAATAAATAATTCTTTTGAAAATAAGAAAGAAATCCTCATTTAGCAAGCCCAGAAAGCTATACAGCCTATGTTCTCTACCAAGGTCCCGCATCTCACAGAGAGAAAAGTTAGCAGTGAGGTTTGCCAACTTGATCACTGGGATTCCAGCCCTCTAAGGGGTTCTATGCACTGGCCATGGAGTGGACCAGGCTAGACCTAGGTCCTGGAGCTGTCACATTTCTATTCGTCTTACATCCTTGAGAATCAAGTAAAATCCCTTCAAAGGTTGTAAAGAGGGCTAGAGGGATGGCGTAGCGGTTAAGGCACTCACTTGCAAAGCCAAAGGACCCAGATTTGATTCCCCAGGACCCACATAAGCCAGATGCACAAGGTGGTGCATGCATCTGGAGTTCATTTGCAGTGGCTGAAGGCCCTGACACACCCATTCTCTCTCTCTTCTCTCTCTCTCTCTCTCCCTCTCTCTGTCTCTCAAATAAATAAAGAAAAAGAAAAGTTGTAAAAAACGAGTGAGGGGTAGTGCTTGGTACGTGAAACCCTGGTGCTCCAGAGCACAATAAATCAATGCAGGTCATTAGGCATACCTCTCGTGACTTTTACACAGAGGAGAAGGACTGCCCAGAAAGAAGAGGAATACAACAAGTTGTTTAAACTTGTAGCACTGACTACGCATATTTTTATTTGGAGACGGGGACTTTAAAAGGAGATGATTGAGTATTGTAGTTATCGTCATGTTGCTGGGACAAAACACCCAACCAGGAGCAGATGGAGGAAAGGGCTTATTGGCTTAAAGTCTCCAGGGGAAGCTTCAGGATGGCAGGGAAAAGATAGTAGAGCAGAGGCTGGACACCACGTCCTTGCCACATCAGGTAGACAACAGCAGCAAAATCAGCCAGCTGAGCTCTGGCAAGGGGAGGAGCTGGCTGTAAGCCCCTCAGCAAAGCACCTCCTCCCGCAAGGCTCCACCTCCCAAATCACCACCAGCTGGGAACCAAGCATTCAGAGCACACGGCTTTATGGAGAACATCTGATTTAAGCCCCCACACTGAGTGAAAATGAAGTCCTTAGGCTGGGCCCCAACTCCTTTGCCAGGTGTCCTTATGAGAAGAGAAAGCTGGGACATGGAAATAACCACAGTTATACATGTCCAAGGGAAGACGAGGCGAGAACCCAAGGGAAAGCCCAGGAGAGGCCTCAGGAGACACCAGCCTGCCAACCCCTTGTCTGTAGACCCCTGACTTCTAGAGCTGTGAGGCCCCACCTCGCTGGAGACCATGCTCCGTCATGCTCAGATGTTTCAGTGAGGAGCGCATGTGGCTGGTGTTGTCTCAGTGGGACAGCCTGGGGACCAGTGACTTCAGTTTGCACCTTGTCTTATTCTATTTGTTCACTTTGGTCTGATGAACCCCGGAGAGGAATCTTCCACCTTTGCCATGAGATCTGCAAATTCCTTCTATTCCTCCACACAGCTCAGACTTGGACTAAAGTCCCAGGCGGGGACGACTAGGCACTGCGTTTCTTGGACAGCCTTGGATGCAGCTCTGGTAAGGGTTCTACCTGGCAGGTGAAAGTTCACTTCCTAACGGCCATCACTCCGCCCTTAGGGCCCATGCTCCCCTACCCAACAGAACTGGGGCTATGTGATGAGCTGAATTATACATTATTCCTCCCTCCTCCCGCTCCCTCCCCCCTAAGAAAAATCCATAGGTTAAAGTCCAAGGTCTCAGAATGCAGCTGTATTTGGTGAAGGATGATTGAGTTAAACTGAAGTCCCTAAGATGGGCCCCAATCTCCTCTGCCTAGTATCCTATGAGAAGAGGAAATGGACTAGAAATAACCCCAGATTACACTTGTCCAAGGGAAGGCAGTGTGAGGACACAGGGGATGCCCGGGAACGAGGCCTCAGGAGAGAGCACCCCACCAACATCTTGATCTCAGACCCCTCATCTCCAGAACTATGCAACAATAAAGTTCTGGGCGTAAGCACCCTAGTCAGAGGTGCTTTGATATGGAGTCTGGCTGGCTAATTCCATCCAGGTTCATCTACAACAACGGCTCTCAAGTTCGGGTAGACCCCACTTACCCCCTCTGTGGCAGCTTTGGGAAGTTGTTTCCAGTTGGTCACATTTAAGGAGAAACTCAACAGTGACAGAGAGGGAAGAGTCACATTTCTTCTGATCCCTTATTCCTACCAGAGAGACCAGGGCTCCCAAAGGTGAGGAAGGAGCAGGCTCTGCTCACTCCTAGCCTAGCTTCCTCCCACTCCACACATTCAGTGCCAGTCACCGCAGTGCACCCCTCATGAATATGCACAGAGCCACTCACAGAAGAAATCCAGTTTCTGGGCTGGAGAGCTGGCTTAGTGGTTAAGGCGCTTGCCCGTGAGCCTAAATCCAATTCCTCAGGACCCACGTTAGCCAGATGCACAAGGGGGCGCACGCGTCTGGAGTTAGTTTGCAGTGGCTGGAGGCCCTGGCGTGCCCATTCTCTCTCTCTCTCATAAAAAACTAAATAAAATAAAATATTTCAAAAAAAGAAATCCAGTTTCTAGTCTTAGTTCCTGTACATGACAAGATATTTCCCATCTGAATCACTGTGGGAGCTTCGCGATGAGGCTGTAACCTTCGCATCCAAACTGTACTATCTGCTCCTTATATATACCACGTATTGCTCAAACCTGGGGGAAGGGAGACAACTGGTAGACTATAACACAAACAACCCACTCTAGAGTTATGCTGTGCACACACAACACAGCTGTTCAAAGTGGCTCTGGCAGAAATCATGTCTTGTTCAATTCGTCTCCCTCACAGCCTCAAGGCAAGCAACTAAAATGTCTTTTATAGGTATGATTGATTTACTGGCATTTCTAACTAAAGTCTTTTTCTCCAAAAAGAAAAAAAAGAAAAGAAAACAAAATTCAACCAGAAGGAAAAATATTACTGATGAATACTAGCAATTGCAAAGGACAGTGAAAATGACCTGACACAGCCATCCTTGAGAAAGGAGTTTTGTTGCTTTAGGAATTGTTGCCCCCATCCTTCCTTCAGTGCACATGTTTAAACATTGCCACGTGATTATTCTCCCTTAGCCTCTCTCTCTTAGACACAGTCTCACTATATAGCCCAAGTTGGCTTTTGAGCTCACGAGCCTCCTGCCTCAGGCCCCTGAGCACTGGGACCACAGACTTGCACCGTTGTGCCCAGTTCCGATCCTTTCTTTCATTCCTTTGTTACACTTAATAATGACTTTGTTCTCTTGGGATTAGGCGCTGCTAAGCACATCCATCTTCATGTGCTGGCTTAGGTGCGGTGGTTTTTGTGTTGCTTGAAGCTTCCACAGGATGAACCAGTGAGAGAGCACACTGCAGAGAACCGGGACCAGGCCGGCTCCCAGAAAGGGCTTTGTCTTGGAGCTCACAGACGGTTCCCACTTCCTGGCACTGATCTGGAAGCCAGAGGACCTGCTCACTGACTGGAGATGGGAAGCACAACAAGCAACCAGGCCCAGTTAGCCATGAAAGCACCTCTGGCAGTGTTTCACTGCACCCGAGTACCTGGATGTCAACACGGCGTTCCAAAGCTCTCTGGTTGGGCTGTGTGTTTCTAGGATGGCACGTAACAGCTGGGGACTTCCCAAGCTAAGAGTAGAAATGGTGGGCTGGAGAGATGGCTTAGCGGTTAAGCGCTTGCCTGTGAAGCCTAAGGACCCCGGTTCGAGGCTCAATTCCCCAGGACCCACGTTAGCCAGATGCACAAGTGGGTGCATGCATCTGGAGTTTGTTTGCAATGGCTGGAGGCCCTGGCGTGCCCATTCTCCCCACCCCCCCTGCCTCTTTCTCTCTCCGTCGGTTGCTCTCAAACAAATACAAATAAACAACAACAAAAAAAATTTTTTAAAGAGTAGAAATGGTGACACTTCGGAGGGCAACAAATGTCCCCAACTGATTGGTGGTAGAAGGCTCAGGCTGCTCCAGAGACCTTAAAGGTTTTTCTCTTCTGTAACCTGTCACCTTTGGTTCATGTAGTCCTTCGCCACACCAGAAACCATGAGTGTATTAGTTCCTGATAAGATGCCCAAAATTCTTGCTTGTCCCCTGGGGTTACACCTTGAGCACCTGAAGTAGTTTCTTGGAGTCCCGGGCTGATTTTTTATTTTTATTTATTTATTTGACAGAGAAAGAGGGAGAGAAAGAGAGTGAGGGAGAATGGGTGTGCCAGGGTCTCCAGCCACTGCAAATGAACTCCAGACCGGTGCATCTGGCTAACGTGGGTCCTGGGGAATCGAACCTGGGTCCTTTGGCTTTGCAGGCAAATACCTTAACCACTAAGCCATCCCTCCAGCCCATCCCAGGCTGATGCTTAACTTTTCCTGGAAGACATGAACAATATCTATACATCCCAGGCAGGGCATGCAACAGACCAAAGAACCATTCCACCCATGTCTACCTTGATGAACCAATGAGTTTATTGGTTACTTACAGAAGCATGAGTGAGTCAAAGACAGTGGCATCACAAAAAAAAAAAAAATCCAACCCTATGGGCTGGAGAGATGGCTTAGCGGTTAAGCGCTTGCCTGTGAAGCCTAAGGACCCTGGTTTGAGGCTCGATTCCCCAGGGCCCACATAAGCCAGAAGCACAAGGTGGCGCATGCATCTGTAGTTCGTTTCCAGCAGCTGGAGGCCCTGGCACGCCCATTCTCTCTCTCTCTTTCTCTCTCTCCCTCTCTGCCTCTTTCTCTCTCTGTCTGTCAAATAAATAAATAAAAATAAACAAACAAAAAAATATTTTAAAAAATCCAACCCTAGTGATAGGAATTATGATTAAAGTAGTGTAGGTAGTTAGAGCAATAGGCACAAAAGGAATAAACACATAATCTGTATTTCCTGACAAAGCCAATGAACACACAGGCTTTAAGAGAATAGACCCTGCGAACTGAACTCCAAAAATCCCTGATTCTTTCAGTTTGTGGGTCATTTTTTCATTGACTAATCAGGAGCCCACAAAGTAATTCATTGACTAACTCATCAGCCCATCATGAGTCCCCACACATAATCAATCCTAGGCACTCTGACTTGATGGCTAATTTACATCCCCAAGGATATAAACAGCCCTTGCTCATCTACTTTGCGATGCAGGATTCTGCGCAGTGCCCCTCTCAGGTCAGGAGCTCTCTGCTTTGCTTTCTTTCCTAAAATAAAACCTTGCTTAACTTGCCCTCCTATTGTGTCTGCACTTGTCATTTTTCACTGGTAGAAACAAGAACTCAAGAAAGTAGCAACATCAGCCTGAGTGGAAACTCTAGAAAGCTGCTTCCCTGGAGTGCCTGGCCCAACTTGCAGGTGACATTCCCCCCCCCACACACACACACACCAACAGTATGCAGCTTTTGTAACCTTGAGCAGGAGCCTTGTGAATTTTCTTTTTAAAACTATTATTATTTTTATTTATTTATTTATTGAGAAAGAGAAGCAGGGGGTTGGCAGGGAGAATGGGTGTGCCAGGGCCTCCAGCCACTGCAAATGAACTCCAGACCGGTGCATCTGGCTAATGTGGGTCCTGGGGAATTGAACCTGGGTCCTTTGGCTTTGCAGACAAGTGCCTTAACCACTAAGCCATCTCCCCAGGCCCCTTGTGACTTTTCTAAATTGCTGAGCTTTGTTAAGTTCCATTTCCTCCCTGAGTCTGATAAGCCTCCCTCCTCACTCCAGAAGGAGTGCGAAGGGAGCCACACAGGTCAGACCCTTTGGTTTGTTTGCTCCCCAACTCACATGCATGGATTCTCCTGGTTCCCCGCAGAGAGGAAGCTTTTCGTTTGAGCCCCAGGGAAGCATGAAACTTGCTGTCCCTTTTCAGTCTCTCTCTGTCCTGCTTTTTTTTTTTTTTTTTTTTTTTTTTTTTTTTTTTTTTTGGGTTTTTCGAGGTAGGGTCTCACTCTAGCCCAGGCTGACCTGGAATTCACTATGGAGCCTCAGGGTGACCTCGAACTCACGGCGATCCTCCTACCTCTGCCTCCCGAGTGCTGGGATTAAAGGCGTGTGCCACCACGCCCGGCTTCTGTCCTGCTTTGAAAGAGCTGTGGAGAGAAAAGTATGGCATGATGCCTGTAACAACCTCTCTCAGCAGCTCTGCATATCCAGCTACACCACCATAGAGAAAGGGGGTAGATGAGATGTCCCTACGGGAACCTCTATGAAATGACTGCAGGGATGTGAAGCCCACTCTGGTTCCCCCATTCTGATCGTACCCCATAAGTGAGATTGAAAAGATGGTAGCCACGAGTGAAGGAAGCCTGAAGGGACTCCTCCGGGAGAGGCAAGGACTAGGGTCCCTAGAGTCTGCAGTGGTGGCACCCTGCTGGACTGACCAGTGCCACCACGAGAGAGACAGTGATCTACTACCCAGCTAATGCCAAAGCCCTGGCCAGCGTGATGTTTAACAAAAACCTTTAGAGTTGCAGAGGTGGGCAGGATCCGAGAGAAATTCAGTTTTGCGAGAAAGCACATTGGAGGATGGGCAGCTCTGCCTCCTGCCCTCGAGAGCACTGAAAAGTCCTGATGTCCACTGGGTGGAGAGCGAAGAGAGGATGTAAATGGGAATCGGAATGGTTGGCGTTACTTTCAAAGGCAAAGGAAAATTCAAAGCAGGTCTCTCCGGGGACATTTTGCCCACATGTGTCCACTCTGGTCACTTGGACAGAGCAATGAGGAAGGTGGCTGACTCCTCTTGCACCCTCAGAACTGTAAAGGACTTTCTGGGAACAAGTGGACAGACATCAGCTGACACCCAGATTTCTGCATACGCCATCTGCAGCCCACAGCCTTGAAAGTGATCCTCACTGCAAAGGGACGGTCCTGTACCTTCAAGGACTAAGGCTAGAGGCCAAGGTGTGCCCAGTCCTACCTCAACAACAGCAGTCACTGGCGCAGCACCTATGACACACTGGGCACGTGTGACATACACGGGTCCTCGTTAGCTCATCCAGTCTTTCTGTTGCTTGCATCTATGTGGTGTGTGTGTGCAATGTGCGTATTCGTGCTCATGTGTGCGCATGTGTGGATGTGCACATGAAGGCCTGAGTTGACATCCGGGGTCTCCACCTTATTTACTGAGGTGGGTCTCTCACTGGAACACCAGGGCTCACCCACTTGGACAGTCTCACTCTCCAGTTTGCCCCAGGATCCTGTCTCCACCTGCCAAGGGCAGGGATTACAGGTGGACCACCATGCCCACCTAGCATTTACTTCCGTGCCAGCGCTCTGAATCGAGGGCCTCACGCTTGTACAAATTTACTGACAGACCATCATTGCAACCTTTATCTAATCTTTCAAACAACACAAAGAGTTAACTCTTATTATCCCTTTATTTATTTATTTTTTTCTGGAAGGAAGAGTGAGGCTAGCAGGGGGTAAGTAGTTGGTTGACTCTATGCCACGTGACTAGTTAGTGACTGAACAAGAATCTGGACCCCACTGGTCTGATTCCTTTTCCTGACCACACTGTCAACGCCCACAGGAAGGAGCCTAAGCAGTAAGGATTATATAAGATATCCCAAACATTATGGCCTCTCCATGCAAGTTATTTTGGTCTCTCTGCTGTCTGTGTCCCCACTGTGACTAGTTGAGAATAAAAAAAAAAAGAAAAATCTTCAAACAAGAGGAGTCCATCTGCCGTCTTTACAGGCAGCAAGGAGAGAAGACTCTAGATCTATGGGGCAGGGTGGAGAAGAGAACATTTCGAGGGAGGAGTTCTAGAGTTTTCGGGGAGACGGGAAGGAAGTGCCCCATTTCAGTGAGAGAAGAAACTTCTTATGCTGGGTTTCTGCCATGTGCAATAGACATTAAGAAATAAATCTTCACGTAGAGCAAACAGGGCCAAAGACAAACTGATCATTCTGGGCCCTGGCCATTTCACGAAACCAACAGGACACATGCAAAAAGCTCTTTTTTTTTTTTCCAAAACAGTAATATTCTTTAGGTTTTGACATTATTTTTCAAAAAGCCCCAATGCTTTTTTTTTTTTTTTTTTTTTTTTTTTTTTTGGTTTTTTGAGGTAGGGGCTCACTATAGCTCAGGCTGATCTGGAATTCACTAAGGGTCACCTCAAATTCACGACGATCCTCCTACCTCTGCCTCTCGAGTGCTAGGATTAAAGGTGTGCACTGCCATGCCCGGCCCCAACGCTCTTTTAATCTTGGTCACACCTGGGACTGGGCAAAGGGAAGTCCCACTCAGGTGACCCCCAGTTCTTTGACTGCTCATGTCATCCATTCCCATTCTAATTGATAAGAACCCCGCCCCCCCCCCAGAGATCTTGGGGAGGCTGGCTTGGCTCCTACTAATATATCTATTCCATGGGATATTTAACCCTAACCTCCTCCCTCGCTGGTGCTCTTGGTGTGTAAAGCACCCCGAGCTATCAGTGCATATCCAGTGGTGCTTGTTTGGACCGTCCATGCAGACTCCTCATTGGCCCACTAGTTCAAAGCTGATGGCCCCCAGACTGCAGGAAGGCACACCTGTGCAGACGTGGAGACGGGAGAGGCTAGCTGACGGCTGGTCATATTCCACACAGTGAGTAGGATCCAGCTCATCTCCACACAGCAGCCAACTATCTAGAATTTCTCCCCGTCCTTGAAGATGCACTGTGAACAGACCTGGCTGCAGTAGGCGCCTGCTCACTACATTCTCGTGACTTCTGATTTCTTCTACAGTTCATGGATTCAGAAAACAATGAAGTGAAAGAAAGTGATCAGAGGAAAGAATCCTGGAACTAGTCTGTCTCATGGGAACGTACCTCTTCTCCACCCAATGGCCTCACTTTCATCATCATAACCCCCTTGGGGCGCAGGTGATCTTTGCAAACGGGAGTGGCTCTGGAGAACAGGTCTGTAACAGCCACTAAGCTCCTGAGGCTCTTTAAAAATTCAGTTCTGCCAGCCAGGCGTGGTGGCGCATGCCGTTAATCCCAGCACTCGGGAGGCAGAGGTAGGAGGATCGTCGTGAGTTCGAGGCCACTCTGAATAGTGAATTCCAGGTCAGCCTGAGCTAGAGTGAGACCCTACCTCAAAAAATATATATATATATATGGTTTTCATTACTGTTTCAGCCTCCACAGCTGAACTCACAGGGAGACTTGTGGGACGAAAGACTAGGCTTTGGGGTCTGATAAGAGGAGTCTGATTCCCACCTCCATGTTTTATGAGCAATGACTTGCCTTACAGGGATTTTGCCACAGTTAAAAGAGATACTATGGGTTGGAGGTATGGCTCAGCTGCAATTGCTTGCAATGCTTTATGGCCCAGGTTCCATTCCCCAGTGCCCATGTGTTGCAGTCAGGTTTGCATTGCTGGCAGAAATCACATGACCAAGAGGAGCTTGTAGGGAAAAAGGGCTTATTTTGGCTTACAGGCTCGAGGGGAAGCTCCATGATGGCAGGGCGGAAAACAACGCCATGAGCAGAGGCTGGACATCACTTCCTGGCCAACATCAGGTGGACAACAGCAACAGGAGAGTGTGCCAAACACTGGCAAGGGGAAACTGACTAAACCCCCATAAGCCCGCTCCCCAACTGCCTGCTGGAGCTTTCAATTCCCAAATCTCCATCAGCTGGGAACCTAGCATTCAGAACACCTAAGTTTATGGGGGACACCTGACTCAAACCACCACACCATGTAATGCCAGACCCACAAGGTGGTGCACGTGTCTGGAGGCCCTGGCACATGCATACTCTCTCTCCTCTCTGCCTCTCTCTCTCTCTCTCTGAAATAAGTAAGTGAATAAAATATTTTTTAAAAGAGATAATATGTGTGCAAGTGCAATGCATACAGTTGGTGCTCATTGCAGGAAAGGACTGTGTTTGGATTCATGTAACTGTGAGTCCCAGACCAGCCTGTGCTTGTATCTGGCTGTCACAGCTCTCTTTCCCTGGATGACAGCAGTCTCTGTTGGTGACGTCCTATCCATCTTCTGTCCAGAGCTAGCCAATATCTCCTCCAGGAAGCAGATCCTGATTTCCAAGACAAATGAGACAGGCACGCATGGAAATATCACTGTTGTTCTACCCAAAGCACGGGGTGATTCACTGTTGCCTAGACAACAAAATCTAATCTTCTCAGGGAGAAAGAGGCGCTTCATGACTTAACCTTTGCTGCCAACCCTTCCACCAGATCCACCTTCCTCTCCCAACCCAACCTCATGCATCGACTG
This sequence comes from Dipus sagitta, assembly GCA_036346955.1. Classification (NCBI taxonomy): domain Eukaryota; kingdom Metazoa; phylum Chordata; class Mammalia; order Rodentia; family Dipodidae; genus Dipus; species Dipus sagitta. The sequence continues at coordinate 191,199,562 of CM070771.1, forward strand.
TGGCTTTCTGAACACAATGGGCTCCCCCATGCTTCCTACTACGGGCAACCGCAGCACCAAAATTAAGGCAGCCTTAACGACTTGCACATGGGATTATGGCACACGAAACAGGCAAAAGTTGAGGACTGTTTGGGTCTACTCATCAAATAGCCTGGTGTCAGAAGAAAAGGCATCCATCCGCCGGGTAGTGTGGAAGTCATTGCTCTGCGGGGGTGATAGCTGACAGTGTGGTCCCAGGGCAGAATCAGACCTGTCCATTTCTGGTCTTTTGATTGTTTTTTCAAGGTAGGGTCTCACTCTAGCCCAGGCTGACCTAGAACTCACTCTGTAGTCTCAGGCTGGCCTCCAACTCAAAGCGATCCTCCTACCTCTGTCTCCAAGTGCTGGGATTAAAGGTGTGCGCCACCATGCCTGGCTACACCTGTCCATTTCTGACTTGTCTCTTTACCAGTAAGATCCCCGGACATATCTTGGGAGCCCTATTTCTTCATCTGGGGGAGAAGAATGGTAATAATTCCCCAAAGTGTTATGAACAGGGGTATCTGACATATAACAAGTTTTCAGCATGTGCCTACTATTAGGATTTCTGGAAAGGTAACACACCTGCATATGATAGGTGCTCAGGAAATCATTCCTATTCGAATTTCTGCAGACACTGGTTCCTCTGAAATGCCTCGGGACTACAACAAACATTTGGAGTGAGTTTCATGCACTATTTCAGGAGATTAATCCAAAAGTCTTGGCTAGATCTCTAGTTTAATATCCCCTTCGAGCCCTATCAGTGAGAAACAGTTGGTAAGACACTTTCTTGGAAAGGAGCTTTTTGCTCTCAGAGAACATGTTCAGAACTCATCTGTTGCCACCTTGACTCTTTGGGGCACATAGTATGATGTGAGGATTATGATATGAAAAGACTCAAGAACCCAATGACATAAGGACCTGGGTGGAGTCTCGCCATAGCCTGGTTGGTTATCAGCTGTGTGATGCTGAGCACAGCCTTCCTCATCCCCATAGTCTTCATTTGTCTACCTCAAAACTAAGACAGTGGAAGAGAAAGAGTTTTGTAAATTCTCAAGAATGACACAAGTCCACGGTTCTAGAATGTGCTCCTGGCCTATTTTGCAACAAGGACAGAAAGAGTTTTGTAAATTCTAAAGTATGACTCATGCCTAAGGCTCTAGAATGTGCTTCTGGCCTATTTTGCAACAGGTTAAAAGCTTCTGGTATCTACATTCAAAATTCACAAATATCAAGCCAGGTGTGGTGGTGTACGCCTTTAATCCCAGCACTCGGGAGGCAGAGGTGGGAGGATTGCTGTGAGTTCGAAGCCAACCTGAAACTACATAGTGAGTTCCAGGTCAGCCTGGTATAGAGGGAAACCCTTCCTCGAAAAAAAAAAAAAAATCACAAATAACTGAAAAGCGGATTTTTTTTTTTTTTTTGGTAACTCAGTTGCAAAACCTAGCCTGAATTAATATGAATCTATTTATAGACATGACCCTAGTCATAGTGAATATTCATATGTTTTACAGCAGAAGTGCTGTGTTTGGTTTGAGTGGCTGCCTCAGTCACCTCTGGGGGTGTCGGGTGACGCAGGGGATATTCTGAAACACTTCAGGCTCCACAAGTTTTTCTTCAGATGTTTATATTCAGGACTTATATTCTAGGGGTATATTCTAGGGGTATACCCTGAGCTGTTCACATCTGGCACTAATTGCATGATGTTTATCATATCCTTGTACCATAGATAATATTATATACCCCATATATTTTTTGTTTATTATTTATTTATTCATTTATTTGAGAGCAACAGACAGAGAGAGGAAGAGGCAGATAAAGAGAGAATGGGCACACCAGGGCCTTCAGCCACTGCAAACAAACTCCAGATGTGTGCGCCCCTTTGTGCATCTGGCTAACGTGGGTCCTGGGGAATTGAGCCTCAAACCGGAGTCCTTAGGCTTCACAGGCAAGCGCTTAACCGCTAAGCCATCTCTCCAGCCCTCCCATATATTTTTTTATCAAGTCATTTTTAACCTTTGTTCAAGGGATTATTTTTTTGTAAAGGCACAGAATACCTAACTATTCATAAAAATATTTGTGTTATGTAAGAGCCTACCGTCCCCCCAGGAATTACAGTGGAATGCACCCAATATACTTTGAGCAACAGAACAAGGACTCGGTGACATCCGTGAGATCTACAGAATCACCTCTGAAGTTCCCGGCGATCATAGACAGTCAATAGTACAATGTTCCCAAGGGCTGGGTGCACTCCCCTGGGAACAGGACATTGCGTGTAGTCAATGGCTGCAAAATTCTGCTGAAACTCTGCAAAGGGGCTTGTTTGGGAACGGCCCACCTGTGGCGCTATGGTTTAATGTGAAACGTCTCCCATAGGCCCATGTGTTTGAACACTCAGTCCTCAGCTAGTGTCACTGTGGAGGTGAGGCCTTGCTGAAGAATACAGGTCACTGAACACAGGCCTAAAAGTTCACAGCCTGCTTCCTGCCTCCTGTTATCACGCAGCCTTTCTCCCTATGGTGGACTGTAGTCCTTCAAAGTGTGAGCCAAGAGAACTTCTTCCTCCACTAATTTGCTTCATCAGGTATTGGTCACAGTGACAAGAAAAGTCTCATCATAGCCATGTTCATCTGACCTCCACCTCCACCACGAGGATCAGTATTACTGGTAGAATTTAGCACAAAAAATCAGGTCCACAGGTGGAGAATTTGTCCTCTAGCCTAGCAAGTCATGGACAGAGCTAAGGGTAAATTCGGGTCCCTTCTGTGGCCCAGGGCTTTTTGCCATTTCAAGCCAGTCTTAGTTGATCTGGTCACTGCTTCTGCCAATTGTCCACCTCTGGTTTCTATTTGCAGTAACACAAAACAGCAGGAAAGGTGGATTTTTGCAAAATCATCCCGTTCTCACACCAACGGCGCCCCTGTGGTATGAGCCAAGTGCTATCTGCTTCCGGTTCTCCCGGCTCTACGGTGGGTGGGTGGGTCTCAGGAGCTTTGAGAGAGTTTGCAAATGCCTACAATGGGATGAAAAGATTGTGCAACTAAATGGGGGAAGAGGACCTGGTGAAAATAAGGCAGAGCCCAGATCATGGGTTCCAGCCCTTGGGTAGCAGCATAATTGTCTTTTCATGAGTATCACAGACACACACACACACACACGCGCGCGCGCGCGCGCGCACACACACACACACACACACACACTTGTTGGAAGAGTTGAGAATTCCCAAGTGTCCTGAACAAATAAAGAAGTGGAGATCTCTCTATGCTTCTACTTTTCTCTTTTGTTCCTGTTAAATCAGAATTTGCCAGTTTTGTTCCCATGTATGAGGTCTTTTTTCTCACTTGTGAGATCAGAAGAAGAGAGTATTGTCAGGATTCTGAAGACCTGGGCCCTGAGTTCTGCTCTGATGCTACCGTAGTTTGAACTTATTTAAACATAGTTTTATTTATATGTTTTTAAGCAGAGAGAATGAGAAAGGGAACGGGAGTGCCAGGGTCTCCTGCCTTTGAAAATGAACTCTAGATATATGCTCCACTCGGTGCATCTGGCTTTATGTGGGTATTAGAGAATCAAATCCAGGCCATTGGGCTTTGTAAGCACTGAGCCATCTCTCCAGCCCTAATTTGCATTTTAAATGATCCCAAATGTCTATGTATTCAACGCACAGTTCCTAGCTTGGCACTATTGGGAAAAGGCAGAAACTTTAATATGTAGAGTCTACTGCTGGGTCCTTTGGTCACTGGGGTGTGTCTGGAAGGGCATGGTGAAATCTTGGTCTCTTCTTTTCTCTTTCAATACCTGGATAACCAGAAGCAGTTTCAATGCCAGGCCACACATGGCTTGCTCCTGCACACACTCCCTGCCGTTGATATCCAGCAGGCCTTTAAAATCAGTATGCTGATGTGTTGACTTAAATCGGATGTCACCCATAAACTCATGTGTTCTGGATGCTTGGTCCCTAGCTGGTGGCACTGTTGGAGATGGAGCCTTTCTGAAGGAGGTGTGTTGTTGGGGGTAGACTTAAGGGTGTTATAGTCAGCCCCCTTTGCCAGAATTCGCCTCACTCTCTTGCTGCTGCTTTGCACCTGCTGTGACAGAGGTGGTGTCCATCCTGTGCTCATGCCATGCTGTCCCCTGCCACCATGAAGCTTCCCCACAAGACTGTAAGCCAAAATAAAAACTTCCTCCCAAGCCAGGCGTGGTGGTGCACACCTTTAATTCCAGCACTTGGGAGGCTGAGGTAGAAGGATCAATATGAGTTTGAGGCCAGCCTGGGAATACACAGTTGAGTTCCAGGCCAGCCGAGGCGAAAGTGAGACTCTACCTCAAAACAAAACAAGGGGCTGGAGAGATGGCTTAGCGGTTAAGCGCTTGCCTGTGAAGCCTAAGGACCCCGGTTCGAGGCTTGATTCTCCAGCACCCACGTTAGCCAGATGCACAAGGGGGCGCACGCATCTGGAGTTCGTTTGCAGTGGCTGGAAACCCTGGCGTGCCCATTCTCTCTCTTTCTCTCTATCTGCCTCTTCCTCTCTCTGTCTCTCTCAAATAAATAAATAAAACTGAACAAAAAAATTTTAAAAAAAAACTTTCCTCCCATCAACTGCTTTTGGTCTGCATCTGTAAAGCCTTTCTCAAAGGTACTGATGAAGATTAAAGAACAAAATAGACGGGAAACTCTGAACCCAGACCTAGTGAAACTAAGTGCATTTATGACAGCTGCTCAGTTTAGACCATCAAGGCCTTCAGACCAGGCTATGGGAACATGTATAAGGAACAGTCATTGCCTTCGATGACTACAGATTTGTCACCCAGAACAGAGCGACTGGGGAAGCATCACGCAGCTGACAGACGAGCTCATTGACAGCTCAGCTACATGAACTCTGCCAGCTTCAAAGCACCGTGCACAGGACCTTGAAGAAGAATCACCCAGCATCCCTTTAAATGCAGCGAGCTCTTGACTGCTGGCGAAATGAGGTCAGAGGAAGCAGGAATAAATAACATCAGGAAATAATTACGACTTTGGACTTCATCTTTGTCTTCCAGGATATGACTTCCTGACCCAAGGGTGTTCTCCTCATTTGAGTTTCACCGAAGGACTGCCCCTGTCCTGGTTTTCCTATTTTAATTTTTTTTTTAATTTATAACTCCCTATCCCTTCTTTTTTGTGTGTGTTGTTGAGGTAGGGTCTCACTCTAGCCCAGACTGAACCTGGAACTCACTCCGTAGTACCAGGCTAGCCTCAAATTCTCAGTAATCCTCCTACCTCTGCCTTCCAAGTGCTGAAAAATTTTTTGTTTGTTTGTTTTTACTTATTTGAGAGCGACAGACAGAGAGAGAAAGAGGCAGAGAGAGAGAGAATGGGCATGCCAGGGCCTCCAGCCACTGCAAACGAACTCCAGATGCATGCGCCCCCTTGTGCATCTTGCTAATGCGGGTCCTGGGGAATCGAGCCTCAAACTGGGGTCCTTAGGCTTCACAGGCAAGCACTTAATCACTAAGCCATCTCTCCAGCCCTGAAAATTTTTTATATATTTATTTATGAGAGAGAGCCAGAAAGAAAGAGAGAGAGAAAATGGGCACATCAGGGCCTCTAGCCACTGCAAATAAACTCCAGACACATGCACCACCTTGTGCATCTGGCTTTATGTGGGTACTGGGTAATCGAATCTGGTTCCTTAGGTTTCTCAGGCAAATGCCTTAACTGCTAAGCCATCTCTCCAGCCACCTGTTCTTTTTTGTTGTTGTTCTCATTAGGTATATACTTTGTATGGACACATCATGTGTTGGTACCATACTTTCCCTCCTCCCTGGCCCCACGTCGCTGAGGGCCCTCCTCAATGGGATTGCTGGTATTCCTCATAAGGTTGTAAGTTTTGAGTTGTGAGAGCAGCAGTCGGTGCCTCTGGATATGCCCTCCCAACCTGTGGCTCTTACAGTGTTTCCGCCCGCTCTTCCACAAAATTCCCTGAGCCATGGTGGGTGAGTTTTAAGTCTACTTCAGTGTTGAGCTCTCAGGAGCCTCTGGATTTCTGCTTTGGTAGGTGTTGAGTATCCTCTCAGCATCTGTCTTCCTTATCTTGGTGCAGGTTGTCAGGCTCGCCATAGAAATAGCACTCTTGCTCATCTCACTAATTCCTCTGTGGTTTCACCTGGGCCCTGGCTGATGTGTGAGGGGTGGTTTATTGCCTCATGGAGAGAAATAGTCCAGAGCAAGAGACAAGAGGAGACAGGAGGAAGTCCATTAGAAATTGGTGTTGCCTGACCAGTTGTATCACACTGGCCCATGTACTCCTTAAAATGCAGAGTCCCTAGCCCCAAATGAGACTAGCTGGGGCCAGGGTTTGAACATATGTACTTGTAGTGAGCACCCCTTGGTGAGACCAAAACTTTGAAAAGCACTGTTAGGCTGCTTCATGTTCATGCGATTACTCCACATAGTAACATATCATCTCAGAAGAATGTCTCCAGAAATTCATGATCAAGGAGAAACAAAAGGCAAGCAAGCAACCATCCTAGTTGTGGGAATGAACTATCAGAAAACTGTGGGCATGAACTATAAGGATAAAATACCAGGGCTAGAGAGATTGCTTAGCAGTTAAGGCACTTGCCTGCAAAGCCCAAGAACTCATGTTTGAATCTCCAGGTCCCACATAAGCCAGATGCACAGTGATGTAAGTGTGCAATGTCACACATGCACACAAGGGGACACACGCATCTGGAGTTCGTTTGCAGTGGCTGAAGGCCCTGGCATGCCCATTCTTTCTCCCTCTCTTTCTTTCTGCCTCTCTCTCTCTCTCAAATAAATGAAAATGAAATAAAACAAAATGAAATACAAGAATAAAATGTGGGAAAGAACTATGGGAATATTTCCTATGACAACACTGCTTTGATATGCTTTTCTGCTAAATTCCTGATACGTATCTTGCCCTCAAGTTAGTCTCCAGCCATGCAATTCTCCCACTTAAGGCAATGTGACTAGTTTTCCTCTGCCTTGGTGTACCTGTGGCCTGAACAGCACAGATGGCCAATATTGACAAGCAATGATCAAAGATGCTGGCTGATCTTAAGCTATACTCTTTGCCCAATTTCTTTAGTGGCCTGGCTTGACTCTTGACACCGAACAAGTGTGCATTCGTGAGAAGTACTGAAGACAACATGATCAGTAATGACTTGCTCACAGAACTACCCCATAGCTATTGAACACAAATATAATTGCATTTTGTGAACACGTGTGTGTGTGTGTGTGTGTGTGTGTGTGTCCTGGATCAGCAGAGTCCAACAGGTCACACCCTTAAGTCTCTTCATTTAACAAAACTTTTAAGAATTATCCAAAGTCAGAAGTCCTTTGCTCTTTACTCATGCAATGCTCAACTTGTTCACACATTACTGTTTGGCATAGTGGTGCACACCTTTAATCCCAGCACTTGGGAGGCTGAGGTAGGAGGATCACTATGAGTTCAAGGCCACCCTGAGACTACATAGTGAGTTCAAGGCAAGCCTGAGCTAGAGAGAGACCCTACCTTAAAAAACCAAAGACCAAAACAAAACAAAAAAAAGTACCAATGAGTGCCTCTGAGCAAAAGCTACCACTGCAGAACATCAGAGCACAGGCGACAGCTGACAGCAGCGGGCTCACCCTGGTTTAATCCACAGGCCAGTTTTCTTTCTCTTCACCCAGGCTCATGTCCACTCTGCTCTGCTATGGATGAAGCTAGCCTACACTTGGCTAAATGACACCAAGGGTTAGTTGCCTATTCTTGGAGAAATGATTCCAGGTGTTAATTTCTATAATTCCAGGGTTATACTCCCCCCAACTCCCCGCACCAGTTGGGCCAACAAATTCAGGTGAACACAAAAGTAGAGCAGTGTCCCAAGGAAGGGTGATCAGCCTGCCTGGAGACAAAGCGTCAGAAAGGTCTTCCTCGACCGGAAGAGTCGCCTGCACATTTCCCGCTGGGTAGAATGACATGCGCCACCATCAGTGAGAGACTGGCTCAGTGCAGGAGTTGTGACGGCTCTTTACGTGGCTAGAGGACAGGGAAAGAGATGTGGAGGAACGGGGAAAACATTTCCCAGCTATACAAAGTTATATTTTCCTTCCTCAAAGAAGGAAGACGATCTCAAGCTTCTGACACTAAAATAAATTAGCAAATGTCTAGGCTCTGCCATGACATGGTGATGTTGCCAATTCCTGACTAAAAGACTGACTCAAATCCTACTCCACATCCCAGGCAGATGCTAAATATAGTCTGCCCAACTCCCTCTCCCCTGCCGACTCATGCTTTCTTGTGATTTATGTTTATGTGGCTGTGGTCGAGCTGGGCTGTTTAACTTCAACCAAGCCAGACATGCCTTTCCTGTGAAATTTTCCATTCTTCTTCTTATGAGGTGCTGTCATAACTGTTTTCATTATCTAACTTTTTAGTTGAGCGTACTTTTTAGTTAGCTATTGTTCTATAACAAAGTTAATAACCTAAGACAAACTTATTTCTATTGGCTCGCTAGGTGATGTAGGATCCAGACGTGGCTGGACAAGGTTTCTGCCAATCTTCGTGGCTGGTCAGTCATTGGTTGATTTGGCTGTGGGGTGTCTGCAGGGGAGGGCTTTTCACAGGCCTCTTCGCACAGTCCCTCTACCAAGATGGTTTACTACTACCGCTACTATTAGTATGTGTCTGTGTGTCATCCCCTTGGGCCTTGCAACTGCTAAACAGGTATTCCATCAATAAGCTATATCTCCCAGCCCTTTTGTGTTTCGAGACAGGATCTCGCTAGGTTTCCAGAAAACCTTGAACCTGTGAATCCCCTGCATCAGCCTTCCCAGAATCTGGTCTGCCAGCGGTTACCTTCTCTCTCGCATAGCAGTGCAGAGCTCTCAGAGACACCAAAGTAGGGCTGGAGAGATGGCTTAGCAGTCAAGGCACCTGTCTGCAAAGCCAAAGGACCCAGGTTCGATTTCCCAGGGCCCATGTAAGCCAGAGGCACAAGGGGGCGCATGGGTCCGAAGTTCCTTTGCAGCAGCTGGAGGCCCTGGTGTGCCCATTCTCTTCCTCTCTTTATCTCTCTTTCTACCTCTTTCTCTCTCTCTCTCACTCACTTACTCATAAGTAAATAAAATATTTCTTTACAAATCACCAAAGTAGCTGGGCGTGGGTGGCACACGCCTTTAATCCCAGCAGTAGGGAGGCAGATGTAGGAGGATGGCCATGAGTTCGAGGCCACCCTGACATTACACAGTGAATTCCAGGTCAGCCTGAGCTAGAGTAAGACCCTACCTCAGGGAAAAAAAAAAAAAAAAAACAAGCAGAAGTTTCCAGTGAAGGCCCAGAACTGGCACACTGCCACCTCCGGTGCCTCTCACCAGGGAAAGCAAGTTGTCAGCCAGTAAGTTTTGGGGTGTGTTGTTACCTAGCAGACAACTGAAATACACACAAACGGCTGAGTCTAAGGTGCATGTGCCAAGAGCCAGCGTTTGCTGAGGTCACTAATTAAACAAGCTGCAGCGGCTGCCTCTCCAGCCTCAGCTCTCAGCATGAAAAATGTTCTTGCCCTCTCCACAGACCCAGATTCCCATGCAGCAGTCTCGGGCTCCAAGTTTAGGAACTTACTCTATACATCTGGTCCAGCGTGGATGGGGCTTCAGAGGTGTTTTTCCTCTGGATCTGAAGTCCCACAATAGGAAGGAGCAAATAGTTTCTCCCAGCACAGCAGTGAGCCCACACAAGAGGACCACACAGGCTCTCCCACCAGGCCTTTTTACATTTTTAATTGTCCATTTTATCTGTGATGTTGGGGATTGAACGTAGGCCTATGCATGCCGGGCAAGGGCTCTGTCACTGAATTATATCCTCGGCCCTCTTTTTCCCTTTTTTTTTTTTTTTTTTTTTTTTCCAGACAGGGTTTTGCTAAATTGCCTAGACTAGCCTGAGTTTTTTGTGTAGTTCAGGCAGGCCCTGAACATGTGATCTTCCTTCTTCAGCCTCCTGTAACCTTGGGGTTACAGACCCATGCTACCATGCCAGGCTCTAACTCTGTTTCTGCTAGCAAGGTACTCTTCAAAACTATGTGAGACTGGGTGTGGTGGTGCATACCTTTAATCCCAGTACTCAGGAAGCAGAGTTATGAGGATTGCTGTGTGTTCCAAGCCAGCATAGAACTGTGCACAGAGTGAGTCCAAGGTCAGCCTGGGCTAGAAGGAGACCCTACCTTGAAAACACTAAAAAGCCAAAACAAAAATATGTGAGGCAAGACCTTTACAATAGGCAGGGGGAAATGATGTTATCAGAATAGAAGAGAGATTAATTGGAAAGAAGAAGGGAGTCAATGAGGGAGGATTTGGAAGAGGCCCATGGGGGCAGGGAAAGGGGAATATGATGATTTATTGTCTATATTATGGAAGTTGTCATTAAAAAATAATAAAACATGCCAGACATGGTGGCGCACGCCTTTAATCCCAGCACTGGGGAGACAGAGGTAGGAGGATCAGCTGTCAGTTTGAGGCCACCCTGAGACTACATAGTGAATTGCAGGTCACTGGCTAGAGTGAGACCCTACCTCGAATAAAAACAAAAATAAAATAAAATAAAATAAAACTGTGAGGTTCTTATATTAGATTGCAGCTAGAAAGCCCTACAACATGTGCTGTGATAAGCCCCTCCATATATGGGCTATCAAAAGCACTGTGGGAAGACTTTCTTTATATTCCTAGAAGCATACGTGCCTGGAAGGCTCTACGGAGATCTAACATGATCTTCACAAAAGGTCTTAAAGCTAGATTCTTGACTTGATGTTGACCCAAAAACACACCCCATTTTACTAACAGCACTCTGGATTTGATCTTTTCCCCAAGACCAAATCTTGGAACCTTCTGCAGACTGGAAAATCTGGAAATGATAATCAGATCCAAGTTGGAACATTTTTCTGCACTGATATTTTTATGTTCAATCTTTGTCTCTATTTGTGTCTTATACACAGCTCAAAGCAGCCAGTTGGCACTTTCAACATTCTGTCTGGAAACAGTCTTTTAGTCAGATCCCCAAGTAAGTTCTTTGGACATATTCTTTATCTTCCACAGTCAACATACTGCCGAACTTCCAACCACTACATACCCCGGGTTCCATCTCTTCCAGACTTTGACACGACTTTCTCATGACACTTCCAACCTTCACTAATAGTCCCCTTGGGTTTCCCCCTGGTGCCACTATTCAGCCCACAGTCAAGAGTACATTTTTGGGTTCTTTTTTTTTTTTTTTCTTTTTGGAGGTAGGGTCTCACTCTGCCTCAGGCTGACCTGGAATTCACTATGTAGTCTCAGGGTGGCCTAGAACTCACAGCAATCCTCCTACCTCTACCTCCCGAATGCTGGGATTAAAGGCATACGCCACCACACCCGGCCTACATTTGGTATTTTGTTATGTCAATAGCTTATATGCAACTCCCAAATTCTGCTTTGGTTAACTGTTCCTAAATAACAAATTCTCCCCAAGTTCAGTAACTTAAAATGACAGTAACCATTTGGCTTTCTCACCGTTCTGAAATCCAGGTTGGAAATTAAAGAAGTTCTTCTGCTAGTCTCTCCTGTGGCCAACTATTTGTATGGCTACCAGAGGAGAAGAGTCAGGCCAAAAACTGAGAGAGGCTAAAACTGTTGGAATGGACGACTCAAGAAACATAATCTCAAAGAGATTAAATATCCTTTAACTAACTTGGAGGAATCTCGTGAACTGTGGTCGGTCTAGTTTCACATGAAGAAGGAGATGTGTCTGAAGTTTTCTGTGACATGGAAGTCTCCATGTTCACTCCTATGGATGTTTACGTGTCATTGTGACTTTAAGGTTATTCCAGTGAAAAATCCACTTCTAAGTGATGTCTCAATGAGCTGAAACAAACCTGGGAGACATAAACTGTTGCAGGTGAGGCAAATGGTTGGCCCAGGGCCAAACTGCTAGTCCACAGAAGACCAAGCATTGAGCTTTACATATTATTCCACAGTCCAGGACTTTCACAGCACTGCATCAGCTTTTTATAACACACGAGAAACCACTGGGGAGAGCCACAGCATTGCACCACAGTGTACTTATCTTAGGGGTAGCAATAGTACAAATAACTTCAGAACTATGTGTTTGACCTTGGTTATCTTCTGCGTGGCACTTTTACCAAAGATGTGCTGCATGGACTGAGAATTCAATTCTCAAAAGAAAATAATTAAGCCACACAATAATTACCTAAATAAATAGGACATGGAATCTTTCAGTTCCTATTATTGTTCAGCTTAAAAATATTTTTTTTGTTTATTTTTATTTATTTATTTTGAGAGTGACAGACAGAGAGAAAGAGGCAGAGAGAGAGAGAGAGAGAGAGGAGAGTGGGCGCGCCAGGGTGTCCAGCCACTGCAAACGAACTCCAGATGCGTGCACCCCCTTGTGCATCTGGCTAACATGGGTCCTGGGGAATTGAGCCTTGAACCGGGGTCCTTAGGCTTCATAGGCAAGCGCTTAACCACTAAGCCATCTCTCCAGCCCCAGCTTAAAAATATTAATCAGGGCCTGAAGGAGTTGCTTAGTGGTTAAGGCACTTGCCTGTGAAGCCAAAAGACACAGGTTCAATTTCCCAGGACTCACGTAAGCCAGACGCACAAGGTCTGTGTCTAGAGTTCGTTTGCAATGGCTGGAGGCCCTGCACACCTATTCTTTCTGTCTCTGTCTTTCTCTCAAATAAATAAAAATAAAATAAAGTAATTTATAAAAAATATCAATCAGGGCTGGAGGGATGGCTTAGTGGTTAAGGCGTTTGCCAGCAAAGCTAAAGGACCCAGGTTTGATTCCCCAGGACCCACATTAGCCAGTTGCACAAGGGGGCGCATGCGTATGGAGTGCATTTACAGTAGCTGGAGGCCCTGGTGCACCCATTCTCTCTCTCTCTCTCTCTCTCTCTCTCTCTCTCTCTCTCTCTCTGTCAAATAAATAAATAAGTAAAAATAAAATATTGCCGGGCAGTAGTGGCACACAACTTTAATCCTAGCACTCAGGAGGCAGAGGTAGGAGGACTGCTGTGAGTTTGAGGCCACCCTGAGACTCCATAGTGAATTCCAGGTCAGCCTGGGCTAGAGTGAGACCCTACCTTGAAAAACCAAAAACAAAAACAAATAAATAAAAGAAAATATTAAAAAAATATCAGAGCCAGGCATGGTGGCACACACCTTTAATCCCAGCACTAGGGAGGCAGAGGGAGGAGGATTGCCATGAGTTCGAGGCCACCCTGCGACTACACAGTGAATTCCAGGTCAGCCTGAGCTAGAGTAAAACCTGACCTCAAAAATCCAAAAACAAATAAATAAATAAAAATATCAATCAGAGGCTAGGAGTGGTGGCACACATCTTTAATCCCAGCACTCAGGAGGCAGAAATAGGAGAATCTCTGTGAGTTCAAAGTCAGCCTGAGACTACATAGTAAATTCCAGGTAACCTAGGCTAGAGTGAGACCCTACCTCAAAAAAAAAAAAGAAAAATATTAATCAAATTTCAAAGCTTTTCAAACATTTTACTATCAACAGGGGTAGTGTCCTAAAAATTTCTATCTTTACCAGAAACAGATAACTGAATAATTTCTCCATGACACTCATTTCCCATGTGACACACACACACACACACACACACAAGCTTGGACTTTCCAACCCTTCTAAGAGATATGTCACTACCATTTGATAAGCAGAGAGATCCCGAGAGCTCAGGAAGATTGATTTTTCACGTGTAAGTTTCACATGCACAACCGTTTGACTGCAAATGGCAAATACTATTTATGTGGCTTCAGAAAAGCCCAAGACTTCAACATCCTGTATCATTGACTTCAGTGTCATTGTACCTTTAAGGTGACAGTTATCCCAATGAATAGGCCACTTCCCAGCAGCAGCTGCTCCTGTCAGAGACTCAGAGGTGGGGGGCTTATGAAGATTGAAGATCAGCGAAGAGAGGTGAATACTTAAATCTATCCACCCATGTTTAATGAGCTTACAACTCTCTAGTCAAACCTTCAAAACTTCAAATCTTATACTGAAGCTATTTTTTGAACTACTAGGTATCTTCTTAGCAAAATGTTTTCTACGAAAATTATTAAATGACCAAGTTCTGTGTGCAGATTGCAGAGGAATACAGCAAGGACCAATCTCCCCCTCAGAAAGAGGGGGATGCATAATGTACCATCACCCACTACAAATGTCAAGGACAGAACAAATGAATTAGGAATACCTTTGCGTTTTAAGAGCACAATGCTGAGGCTTTGCGCAGCCCATAAAAAGCGAGGCATGGATAGTACCGACAGAGCCCATGGGATTGTAGAGAATTTAACACTCATTAAAGCTCAGCTCTGGGACTGTCCTCTATATTTCACTTATACTTTCCCTGGAATGGAATAATTAAATATTTTTATGTGAAAGGTTGTTTTACATTGTCTTGCTGCAAAGCACGGATTAATGAACAGAAGTCATATCAAAATGATTTCATTGCCAAATGTTAAATTATGTAAAAATTAGAACCTACCGGCAATATTGTGAACTATGTGGGCCACTCACTTAGAACTACATTAATTGTGGAGCCTGCATAAGACTCAGAGGCCATCACCGATAAGGTGAACCTCCCCCAGAGAGGGATTGAATCTCAGGGTTCTGTTGGCCCACCTCCCCACGATCCGGTTCATTGCTGGACATTTAACATGTATCATAGGAGGGAGTATAGGAAACATTGGTTCTGAACTGCCCTTGACTTCTTATGTTTTGCAGAGACAATGAAAAGCTGAATCTGGGCTGAAGAGATGGGTCAGTGGTTAAAGGCAAGTTCTTGCTTGCAAAGCCTGGTGGCCTGAGTTTGATTCCCCAGTACCCATATAAAGCACATGTGTCTGGAGTTCATTTACAGCAGCAGCGTGTCCCATTCTCTCTCTTCTCTCTCTTTCTCTCTCCCCAAATAAGTAAATATTAAAGAGAAGAACCCTTAAAAATAAAGAAAAGCTGAGTCTCAAACTATTAGCTTTTGAGTGGAAGGAATGCTACAGGAATATGTCAGTATAAATCGTGGATGAAGCCAGCATCCAGCCAGAGCTTTCATCCTGTTGATAAAACATGCCAATTATCAGACAGCGCCACAAAAACAAACACAGTTTGGTTGCAGTTTCTAAAGGGAAGGTGCAGGAATTGGAGTGAGCCTCGACAGAGCTGCTCTACAACACATTTCTCTCAAAACCTAACTGTTCCGAAAGACAGAGGGACTTGAAATAAGTTTGTTATAAGCACCTTCATCGCTGCTCTTCTGACGTCCTTCATTTCAAGTCTACACAGAGAAATGTAACTAATGGAAGTATGGTACCAACCATACTTCCTAAATTGTCTACCTTGTCTTCATTACTAACATAACGCCGCTCCAGAACTCTGAACACAGAAGAGGAGGAAAAACAGGAAGATTAGGGGGAGAGGAAAAGGGAGGATGAGGAAGAAGGGAAGGAGGGAGGGAAGGAAGGAGGGAAATAGAAGGAAGAAAGGATGGGGATGGAAGGAAGGAAGGGAGGGAGGGAGGGAGAGGGAGGGACGGAGTGAGGGAGGGACGGAAGGAAGGAAGGAAGGAAGGAAGGAAGGAAGGAAGGAAGGAAGGAAGGAAGGGAGGAAGGAAGGAAGGAAGGGAGGGAGGGAGGAAGGGAGGGAGAAAGGGAGGGAAGGAGGAAGGAAGGAAGGGAGGGAGGGAGGGAGGGACGGAAAGGGAGGGAGGGAGGGAGGGGAGGAGGGAAGGAGGAAGGAAGGAAGGAAAGAAGGAAGGAAGGAAGGGAGGGAGGGAGGGAGGGACGGAGGGAGGAAGGAAGGAAGGGGAAAGAGGAAGAGAAGTTGCCTAGAATGTGGACTTGGAAGAGCTGTATTTAAATAAAAATGCAGCTATTTAAACAGCACTCTCTAAAAGTGGGGGTTGTATTGCTGTTTCTTATTTGTCTATAAAATATTAAGATATCCTGGGCTGGAGAGACGGTTTAGCAGTTAGGGCGCTTGCCTGAAAAGCCAAAGGACTTCCATTTGATTCTCCAGGAATCACGTAAGCCAGATGCACAAGAGGGCACATGCACCCTGAGTTTGTTTGCAGTGGCTGGAAGCCCTGGCATGCCCACTTGCTCGCTTGCTCTCTCTCTCTGTCTCTCTGCCTCTTGCCCTCTCTCAAATAAATAAATAAAAATAAAAAAATATTTTTAAAAAAGATATTCTGATGGCTCAACAATAACTGCTTTCTGTTGGCTGCTGTGGCGATGTGGAGTTTGAGTGATTCAGGAGAGATCTCTTCTACCCTCTCACTACTCGGGTGCATCCTTGGCTTTAGGTTGTCTCCCTGTCCCTTTGCTTCTCTGGTCCAGGAGAACATGGCCAGATGCCACATGGTGTGCAAGGCCCATGACAGTCCACAGGGAAATGCAAATGGGAGTCAGATGTGACTCTGAAGGAGCCGAGGGTGGATTCTCAGCCTCGGGACTGTTCAGTGTTTGGGCAGATGATGGTCTGCAGTGGAGGGCAGTCCTGGTAGGTGGTGAGCAGTGCCTCTGGCCTCCATCTGCTAGTCAGACAGCATCCTTAAGAGGGTCAAAATTGTGTCCAGATGTATTACAATGTTCCCTATGAAGGGGGCAAATCACAGCCAGGTTGAAAATGACTGATACAAAGGGGAAAGGGGGGAGGGTAATACCATGGGATATTTTTTATAATCATGGAAAATATTAATAAAAATTGAAAAAAAAAAAAAGAAAATGACTGATACAGTAGCTTCCCATAGATGAATACTCCCACAGGAACAACTGACAAGCCAAAACTTAAAAATCTGCTTGAGGGCACTGAAAGCCCCTATGATGTAATGGGATGAAAAATAGAAAATTAGAAACTTCACAGATGTGAAGCAACTTTTCATAGCTACTACTTTCTTTTTTTTTTTCTTTTTTTTCTTTTTTTTCCTTTATTAGTTAGTTTTGTATTCAGCAAATACAGTCAGTTTGGTACCATTATTAGGCTCATCCGTGACCTACCCCCGCCCCTTGGCCCCTCCTTGTTGAGGTATATGGGTCATGCATTGTGGAGTTAGCCCACAGTTATGGGTAAGATAAATGTCTCTGCATATCATGACCCAACATGTGGCTCTGACATTCTTTCTGCCCCCTCTTCCTCAAAATTTCCCTGAGCCATGTTGGGTTCATTTTTGGTCTACTTCAGTGATGAGGTGTTGGGGGTCTCTGGGTCTCTGGATCACTGATTTGGTAGGAGTTGAGCTACTACTTTCTTTAGGGCATTTGTCAATTCTGGGCATCGAATAAGAAGTCTTAATTACATATGTGAAGCCATGTCACATGATATGTCCCCAAGTCCCAGGTGCATGTAAGGGGAAGGCCTTATTCTGCCTACTACAAATACAGATATTTAATTTATTATAAAATTCGCATTGTACGTCTACTAGGAAAGAACAGTGACCTCAATAAATTGGACTAAAGCATTATGAATTTCTACATGGGGGACATTTCTACTTCTGCCCCAAGCTTTAGGTAAGAATCAACTCCAGATGAACTGTAGATCTAAATGTGAATGAAAAGACAACAAAGCTTTTAGAAGAAAGAATTCTAGAACAGCTTCATGCTCTTAGGCTAGGAAACGACTACAGGTGGTACACAACCGGTTCAAATCCTGGGGCGGGGTGGGGAAAAACCGGACTTCTGTAAAGTCCAAGATATGTTTTCATCAAAACACATCAAGAAGCCAAGCCACGAAGTCTCCTTCGAGTGATACTGTAATAAAATCACCAGGTTTTGTTTGTCTGAAAGCAGCATGGTTTTAGAAAGGTATTGTTGCTGGGTATAGATTCTTACACTGGCAGCTTGTCCCCAGAACTTTAAAGGTATGATGATGTCATCTTGCTTCTGTCGGAGAAGTCTTTGTTCCTTTCCTTGGGCCTTGAAAATGGTTAGTATTTGCTTTTTCAGTTGGTTTACTATGATGTGTCTAAGTGTGAAACTACCTTTCTTTGTCCTGCCTGCTGTCTGATGTTTGTCAAATGTTACTCCTGCCCCATTCTCTTTTTGCTGAGATTCTAATCTCAATATATATATATATATATATATATAATGTATGTATGAGAGAGAAAGGGGCAGAGAGAGAGAGAATGGGGGCAACAAGGCCTTCAGTCACTGTAAATGAACTCCAGACACATGTGCTCCCTTGTGCATCTGGCTTATGTGGGTCCTGGAGAATTTAACCGGGGTCCTTTGGCTTTGCAGGAAAACACCTTAATCGCTAAGCCATCTCTCCAGCCCCCAATCTCATTTTTTAACTCTCTTGTGTTCACATGGCTCCAAAGCTCTCACCTCTCCCATTACATCTTCTCTTACTGCTGAATGTTTTACAATTCACTAGCCCATTTTCCATGAAACTGTAATTACATTCATTTAATGTGTTCCCAATTCCAGATACAGTATTTAGCCCTAGAGTATCAATTTAATTTTTATAGATACTCTGACAAAAGTTTTTGTTTAATCCATAAATGTCTCAAACATATTACTCAGTCTAGACTTCTCAGAAATCTGAGTATGTGGACCTGTTTCTCGTGTTTTTCTTCCTAAGATTTTAGTCATGATCTTGTCTTTTGACCTATCTTGGGATCTCCAATTAATTTCCAGATGTTATATATATATAAATGTTGCTAGCTTCTGGGGATATGTTTGTCTCAAAAGCTTTGTCCTTCCTTCTGCCAGGGTAACAGTGACCAACGTTACCCGGCCAAGACTCATGCCAGAGCAGGGCAGAGTTGCACATCACGGTACAGGCTCTGCACCTGCGATATGTCCCTTGTCCTCTGCTCTCTGGTTACCACCTGGGTGTTCTTCAGACCTGCGCCTTCCAAACCTCAAAGTTTTTTTGTGAGGCTTTCTACTTCCTGTTTTCTATTCTAAGCAGTGCCATAATTTTGCAGGGTTTCTAACAGGAAATCATACGTGCTCAGCACTCCCTAATATCTCTACCAAAAGCTCTCTTGATTCCTGTCCCCTTGCAGCAAGTTTTTTAGTATGATTTTTTAAAATTAATTTTTCAAGCAGAGAGAGAGAGAATGAGAGTGGATGGACCAAGGCTCTAGCCGCTGTAAACAAACTTCAGATGGATGTGCCACCTTGTGCTTCTGTCTTTATGTGGGTACTGAGGAATCGAACCCAGTCCACTAGACTTTGCAAGCAAGCACCTTTGTCTGCTGAGCCATCTCTCCAGCCTGCAGCAAGTTTATAAAAATACAGAACCAGAATCACCAGCCTCCAAGCCAAAGCAGCCACTGAAGCCACCTCACCACTGAATTCAACCCCCTCTGGAGTCTTCTCCAGGCTGGTTCCACTGCCTCCAGACAGCTGCGCTCCATGCTTGAGCTAGCTCATCTGCTGGGGGCCAGTGGTGATGGCCGGGTCTCTTGCTGAGAACAAGTGAGCACTCGTGCCCTGTCTGAATAGAAACGGAAACTGCGGGCTGGGTGTGCTAAAGCAGTTGTTTTTCATTGAAGGTTATCCAATACCACGGTGCTACTTAGGAAAGACAGAATGGTGCTTTTCCACTGGCAAGTGTGATCACTACACAGCAAACTCAAGGTAACTCTTGTGGCATGGTGTCTTTCATACTGGGAAGAAAGGTGAGGCATGAATACACGCCAGCAAAAGGGGGAGGTTGCCATATATGGCTAACTGTCCTCCAAGATGCTGATATTTTTTTCCTTTTTCTTTTCTTTTCTTTTTCTTTCTTTTTTTTTTTTTTTTTGTTTGTTTGTTTGTTTTCTCAAGGTAGGGTCTCACTCTAGTCTGGCTGACCTGGAATTCACTATGTGGTCTCAGGGTAGCCTCGAATTCACAATGATCCTCCTACCTCTGCTTCCCAAGTGCTGGTATTAAAGGTGTGTGCCACCATGCCTGGCAATACTGATCTTTTTTCTACACACTTGATCATAGAGAATGGAGATACTAGCCAGGCATGGTATCACACCTTTAATCCCAGCACTTAGGAGGCAGAGGTAGAAGGATCACCATATGTTCGAGGCTGCCCTGAGACCACATAGTGAATTCAAAGTCAGCCTGGACTAGAATGAAACCCTACCTCAAAAAACTTAAAAAAAAAAAAAAAAACCATAGAATGGAGACATTGCAAAATTTAAGATATGAATAAGCTGTATGAAAACCTATCTTCTTTACTAGACAATAATCTACATGCTTTAAAAAAGAGTTTGGGGCTGGAGAGATGGCTTAGCAGTTAGATTGCCTGAAAAACCTAAGAACACATGTTCGAATCTCCAGGTCCCACAAGACAGACACAGTGATGCAAGCATGCAATGTCACAATGTGCCACGGGGGTGCACTTGTCTGGAGTTTATTCACAGTGGCTGAATGACCCTGGCATGCTCTTTCTCTCTCCCTGTCTCTCAAAAATAAAAAAAAAAAAATTTTAAAAAAATTTAAAAAAAATTAAAAAGAGAGAGTGTGCATTTGGGCAGAAGTATCCTATGGAGATGGATAAGGATATGCCCAGAAGCCAGAGATTTTTATTAGAAAAATTTTAGATCCAGGGGTGGGACACCTTCCAGTGAGTTATTGCCCAGAGAAGCTCCTGATGACCCCAAACATTACAGGCTATTGCCAAGGCTCTTGGTTGCCCACCAGAACTAGATGGTAAGACCCTCCTGCTGAAGACTCCACATGCTTGGGTGGCAGATCACTGAGGAATCAAACTGCTACTGAGCTGGAAGTCTCCTCGTCTAGCTGTCAGGATACTAGAAGGAGCTATGCAGCATGCAGCCTTTTGGGAGACAGAAGTCACCATTGATGTTAGCCAGCAGCGGACCCTGCAAGCCATATAACTGGTCATCCAGGACAAATGCGTCAACTGGTACAATGGAGGCATATCTGTTACGAGGAAACCAACTGTTCTCTGATTTATCTTCAGGCATGCTCTACAGGAAGGAATACATGCCTGGTCCTGAAAATCTCATCAAAACCCTATGGATGGAGAGGTCGTGAGCCCTAGGGAAGAAACATACTGGTGTAGGGCTAAGTGGATATATTATGCCCACAAAATTGCCCTCTGAACACTTATGTTTATACCCATATATTAATGCTACTGTTGCTTTTGGTTTAGAGAAGCTTCTCTTTTCATAGGGCAATTGCAAGGCTTGTGAACCACCAAAGACCACGCAGGACCACTCTGAGGCAGGGAAAAAGCTGTTTATTGCGGCCCAAGCTGCTGGGCTGTCTCACGGGAGAGTGGGCGGACAGCCAGCTTGACTCTGGATAGTTAGGGTTTTTATAGTTTTCCTTTTGGGAGGAGGATACAGAAGACAAAGGACTGGGAACTACAGGGAACAAGCAGGGACCAAATGGGGAAGCTAGATAGTCAGAGGGACAGAGATCAAATGCAGGACGAAGAGATGCCATCAGGAGAGCATCCAGGCTGTCTCTAAGATCAGATCAACATGAAACTATGGCTGAGCATTAAGTGAGGGGAGTAGGGGTCAGGTAATATAAACATGCAAAGTTGCATCAATCAGGCAGCTGTTGTTCTCGTGAAATGAATTCGACTGCATTGTGAGACTCGTCCTACCTAACAGCAGTGACCTCTGGAGTGACCCCAAAATCACCACAGTGCTGAGAAGTGACAGCAGCACTGAGACATCTCTGTGCCACACTCCAAGACCCAGGGTCCACTGCAAAAGAGGTGGCAGAAAGAATAAAAGAGCCAAAGGAAGGATAGGAGCACTTACAATGCAGTCTTCCAGACAAAATGGCCTTGATTTCATGACCTCACGGTGCCTGGCATTACCTACGTAAGACCTGTATGATAGGAGGGGGAAATGATGACAGCAATACAGAAGAGAGACTAGTCAGAAGGAAGGGATTCAATAGAGGGTGGATGTGGGAGGGGTGGGAGGGAAGTATCTTGGTGTACTGTCCATGCTTAGGGAAGCTGTCAATAAAAGGGTTTAAAAAAACAAAGAATGGTGGTATTTACAAGATTCTTTTAGCTGAGCATGTTAGTCTTCCTGTGGTGGAAATGTGACAGACTTGTGAGGCCATTTAAAAGCTGTTTCATGCCCTCTCTCTAGTTCTTTCCTCCTGGTTAGTGTGGACGTGACGGCTGGGGCTGAGGTGGCCAGTTTTTAGATAACCAGGTGACTTTCACAATGAAAGATGTACCTGGTACAACAGGACAGGAACAGAGGCCTGACTTCACTTTCCGAAGCACCACCTCTGTACCGGCTCTGGAGATGACACAGTTTTACATAGGAAACCTCTACTTGGTTTCAGCTGTTACAGGATTTAGCGGTTTGCACATACAGCTACTCTAATTACGATACTTTGAGATAGGCTTTTTCAAAGTGGAGGAATGGTCTGCAGATTTCCTGTTTTTTTTAGGGAGCTTTTGAGGTTACAACACTTTCATAATACATTTAGTCATTATTTCCTTTTTCACTACTGGCATTCACTGGTGGAGCAAAAGCAACAGAGTTCCAGTACAGTGGCTTATGTCTAGAGTCCCAGGTACTTGGGAGGGTGAGACCAGATTTCTGAGTCCAGAAATCTGAGGTCAGCTTAGGCAACATAGTAAGATGCGAGAGGGAAGAGAGGAAGGGAGAGAGAGAGGAACAATGCGGATCAGAGAGCACCTTAGACCCAGGTGGGGCATCGAGTAGGCACTGTATTAGTTGATGTTCACATGGTTGCAATTCACTCCGTGGGCTTCACAAGGCAGCACAAATTCCGTTATAAACCTTTACTGAAATATTCTAGATGAAGTGGAAAGTGTGCACAATGTACTTCTGGGGATAGCAGAATGATGGCTGTCTTGAAAAGCACTTGCAAAACTGTTATGAATTGCAGATAAACTATTCAGACGCAGGGATCTGCCAGGCATCTTAAACGAGAATGAAGTGAACTCCACTACAAGGTAAACAACAGGGTTTTACAAGCAATATTTAAGTTTTCAGGTAAGGATCAGTAATGAGAGAAGTGTCTCTGCATCTGAACTTGTCAATGTCTCAAACACTTAAAAGGCTCCTGTGAATGAAATCACCAGTCACATCAAACATGATGTTAAGATTTTCATAAGGTGATTATATTAACATTCAAAACATCTGCATAACTTGGTAGACCAGTAGTTTTCAAATGTGGGCTGCATGTGTCACAAATCATGCAAGGGACAAATGAGAGTCAAGATGTAAAATGAACAATGGATGCTGATGCAACTCCAGGCAAAACTTCAGTGACCCAGGTTCAGAGACGGGCCACCCAGCCTTTCAGAACCACTCCTGGTAAGTCTGGGTTCAGAAATCCAATCATGCAGACTACTGAAGTATTCCTTCCTTTACTCCAAATAACACACAGCCCATAGATGAAATGCAGAAATAGATGAGAACCCAGCTGTCTTCTAGTAACCCAAAGTTTGCAGGATACAAAAAGTAAAACAGGGCTGGAGAGATGGCTCAGCAGTTACGGTGCCTGCCTGCAAAGCCTAAAGACCCAGGTTCTATTTCCCAGTACCCACGTAAGCCAGGTGGATAAGGTGGCACATGCATCTGGAGTTCATTTGCAGTGACTGGAGACCCTGGCAAACCCATTCTCTATCTGCCCATCCCCTCTCTCAGATAAATTTTTTTTAAAGTACAACAATGCTACTCTCACTAGTAATTTTCACCAAGTCTGTATTACTGTCAACATGAAGTTTGTTGTGGTAACATTAAATAAATTAGTAAGTTATTTTCTTATAACTTCTCATTTTCATCTTTAACATAGTATATATTTATAGAGGCTTCATATAAAAGCTGAAACCTCAATGTTTTTGAGTATAGAGATCTTGAGGCCAAAGTTTTCAAACCTTTGGTTCATGATACTGAATTTGAGACATAATCACAAAGCCACTCCCTGTGAGAACACACAATCTATTAAGCCAAGAGGTGGGGGCATTACATGTTCGGGGGGGGGAGGGCAGGGAAAGTTTCTAAACTGTAGAGCAATATACTTGGCATTAACCCTCAGAGACAAAACAGAACAGGCGGAATTGAAAGTAAAGTGTAACCATTAGCTCCAAACACATGTTCACTGAAAATAAATTATGTCAAAGCCAGGAATATTTATTTCCTTGAAATAATTTTTTTTAAAGAGAACATGGAGGCTGAGAAGGCGGCTTAGCAGATAAAATGCTTGTCATGCAAGCATGAGGACCTGAGTTTAGATCCTTAGTTCCCACAGAAAATGCTGGGCATGGTGTGTGTACCTGTGATCCCGGTGCTGAGGAGGCAGAGACATTACAGAATCCCTGTGGGTCACTGAAGTCTAGCAGAATCTGCAAGCTCTAGGTTCAATGGGAGACTCTGTCTCCAAAGAATAAGGCAGAGAGCAATAGAAGACACTATACAGACATCAACCTCTGGCACGCAAGCACGTGCACACACAGGCATACACAAATGCACATACACACACATACATACTCAAAAAAGAGAATGTGTACATGTTGCATTCCTCATTAAGCATTTGATTATCTGTAATGAAACAATGACCTGGAGAAAAGCCAATAGCCAACCTGTCTGAAATAAAATGTGCACAGATCTCAAGAGATACAGAATGTGTCCAGGAGGTAAGCCAGTACTTTTAGGACTAACACAGAAAGGGCTCAAGATGAGGTCAGTGCCCAAGTACCTAGAGAGGAAAATGAAGTGATGTGGGAGCACGCAAGCACTTAGCAGCTATGAGGCAGGGAGCAGAGAAGATGGCATTCTTTTGGAGAGATGACATTAGCATTGCCACATCTTTTCTTCTTATGAAATGTGAACTCTGAGTCAGTGTGGAAGAAAAACCAGTCAAAACTGCTAATAATGAAAGGAACTATGTATGGGCTTGGAGAGATGACTTAGCAGTTAAAGGCACTTACTTGCAAACCTAACAGCCTGGGTTTGATTCTCCAGCACACACATAAAGCCAGATGGGCATTCATTTGCAATGAATGGGGTGTGTACATGTGCACACATCTACACATAGAGATAAGACTTTAATTAAAAAAATAAACTATGGGGCTAGAGAGATGACTCCGCCATTACAGTGCTTGCCTGCAAAGCAAACTAGGTTTGATTCCCCAGGACCCATGTTAGCCAGATGCACAATGTGGCACATGCATCTGGAGTCTGTTTGCAGTGGCTGGAGGCCCTGGTGTACCTATTCTCTATCTGCCTCTCTCTCTCTCTCTCAAATAAATAAATAAATAAATAAATAAATTTGTATTTGCTGTACTTCCGAGTAACAGCATGGGACATAACATGTATTCTAAAAAGTAGTCCCATCAGTCTGCAGTTGAGAAGGAGAAACTGAGGAAAAGGAAAAAGGCACAGAGGAAGAAAGGAAGAGACAGAATACTTGCTACCGCAGAAAACAGTGCTGCAGAGAGCATGAGCAGAGGAAAATGCATTCTAATTAATTTTGTTTTTATGTAATTACCTCTTTAAACCCCATTTCTGTGTAACAACTACATAAGTGCCTTGTAAATGTTAAAGCACTAAGCAAATGTACAGCTTTCCTAGTATTAGCAAACACCATCTCACAAAAATGTTTTATCCCACGTTTCTGGGTTTTTTTTTTTTTTTTTTTTTTTTTTTTTTTTTTGAGTGCATGTATGCAGAAGTTAGAGGACTTAGCTGTGCCATTCCTCAGCTATGCTGCCCATCTTTTTGAGAGCTCTCTCTCATTGGCTTAAAGATGACCAACTAGGCTAGATTGGCTGGCTGGATGGCTGTACTCAGTCTCTGCCTCCCTAGCTCACATACTATCTTATGAACACTGGGAGTCAGACTCAGGGCCTCATGGTTGCAAGGCAGATACTTTGCCAACTGAGTTGACTCCCAGCCCTATCCTACTGTTTCTGAAAGTTTTCCCATGCCTTCTCCAAAAAACAGTTCCCTTAAACTCCTCAGTTTTCAGTCTCACATTTCATTCACTTAAGCAAGTTTGGCTTGTAATTACATAGAAATGGTTGATTTCTCTAAATCCAATTCTAGTGCTTAAATTTTCTCAAACTTCTTCCATTCATAAACTTATGTAAAGGCATCAATGTAATGTCATGCTTGAAACGATAAAATTCCGTAAGTACCCCAATGTAAAACACCACGTGTTTTATAGAGTTGTCAGTAAGACTGTAAGATCAGTAGAACCTCACAGTCCTAAATCTTGAACTGAAATGTCATCATGTGCCTGTTTCAGTTTAATACTTGATTTCTAAAGTAAAAAAAAAAAAAAAAACTAAGCTAAGCTGGATGTGGAGGTACACACCTTTAATTCTAGCACTTGGGAGGCTGAGGTAGTAGAATCATGACTTTGAGACCAGGTTGGGGCTAAAGTAAGTTCTAGGTCAGCCTGGGCAAGAGTGAGATCTGCCTCAAAAAAGCAAAGGAAAAGAAAAAGAAAAAGAAAAAGAAAAAGGAAAAGGAAAAGAAAGGAAAAAGAAAAGAAAAAGAAAAAGGAAGAAGAAGAAGGAAGGAAGGAAGGAAGGAAGGAAGGAAGGAAGGAAGGAAGGAGAAAGCTAATTTCATCATTAGCTATAACATACACACCAAAAGCATTTCTTGCATTGTTAAAAACGAAAGACCTGTTGGTAAGGTTTCACTGTCAACACTTAACGAGCCCTAAGTTACCGGCAGGTTATCTAGACTGAGTTGTAAGATCACATTTCCATGTTTCCAGCTCATTTTCTTCTACTGCCATCAGTAACTATCCAATGAGTATTACTCTGCACACTTAATCTTTAGACTAGAGCAGACAGTAGCAAAATGAAACAAACAGGAAATCATTTACAACACATTCCAAAGTAAAATATTTCTTACATCTGAGACTGTTCACATCGAATTTCTAGAATTTAGCATACCACTCCTCCCAGGTATCTATACTAGACATGCTCTCACTTCTTCCAGGTCCTTCCATGCCTCATTTATGACCACAGGCACTTTCTAATCCCCTTATCTTGTTCCAGTTATCACCATGGAATTTATTACCATCATTACATATATTTGCTTTTGTGGTCTCTTCTCCCACCAAGGCTTCCTCCGTGATAGGCTTCATGAAAACAGAGCTGTTCTTAAGCCAGATGCAGTGGTGCACTGTAATCCCAGCACTTGGGAGGCAAAGGCAGGATTGCTGCAGAATGGAAGCCAGCCTGGGCTGCACAGCAAGACCCTGTCTCAAGAACAACATACAAAAAGATACTACTGTTTTGGACACAGTATGTGGTCAAAACTCACAGAATTTACTTAGTGAATCTTGAAACAGTTATCATTCTAGGTTACAGAGGAGAAAATGACTCCTTGAACCTAGAGGTAAAAAGAAAGAAAACAGATGCTAAGGTCCAAGCCACTGACGTCATCATTGCACATCAGCTAAGACAAGCCATTTACACGGATAAAGCTGATCCCAGCCCACTTAGTAGTCATAATTCTGAACCAAATAACCTCTACATGTCTCAATTAAGCCACTGCGAAGTAGGGATAATCACAGCACCAACAATGCTACTGTGATTAAATGCAGTAATATACAAGAAGTATTACAGTCAACAGCAATAAATATGTATTTAATAAAAGGAAGGTAGCATTGCTATTATTACTACGCCTATCATCACATCCCAAACTCATTTTCTATTACTTCCCAAATAATTTATGGAAACAATAACTATCTCCTAAGTCTATATAACTGAAATAAAAGCAGATTATTTATTAATAAATATTTGATAATATTTATTAATAAAAGTGAAACAAGCAGCAAAAAAAAGTAGACAATGAAAGACCAACACAATGGCGCACACCTTTAATCCCAGCACTAAGGAGGCAGAAGTAGGAGGATCACCATGAGTTTGAGGTCACCTTGAGACTACATAGTGAATTCCAGGTCAGCCTGAGCTAGAGCAAGCCCACACCTCAAAAAACAACAAAAAAAAGCAGACAATGAAACACTAGATTATATGACCAAGGAACTGCATTATAGTATAGCAAGAATGTCCATGAAGAGGATGCAATCCTAAAATTAGGCAGATTTACTTCAAAATGGTTGATAAAACCTTTTGGTATGAAAGATAAACTTCCATTGCCTTCAAAACCCAGAGGAAAGAATAAAGTAAATGAGGCACTATTATGTAAATGGCTTGGACAGCACTGCGGTAAACACCCAACACTGATTTATCAAGTCTTCGACAGCTGTTTATGGGATTATTCTTCTCATACGCTAAAGTTCAATGTCAAGTGTGGATTTCAAGGGGGTGGAAAACATTTTCAATACTGTCTCTGCAACACTGCTACTACCTTCTAACAAATCTGCATCTGTTAATCCTATTTCCTTCAGTGACAGAACAACCCACGTCCTCTGAGATGAGTAATAAAATCAAATTTTAAAATCAAAACCACATTCCAAATTTCTTAAAAGGTATTTTTTTTTGTTCAATTTCTTTGTAAAAACATTGGTCACCATTTAACATACAGTGGCAACAAAATGCACCCCTCTAACATGCATCAACAAGTCAAGAAATCATAACACCACACCAACACAAAGTTTGCACACAGTACTAATGCAGCTCATGGTGCATCTCACTGGAGCTCCACGGCTTAGCAGCTGCTGTAAGAAACAAGGAGATCCAGTTCAGTCCCAGTAAGATTCTCTGTGGTGAGTAACATGGAACAGTGAGCACATGAAGGGAACCATGTTTCAGAAATCACATTCGGCAAAGTACCGTATCATATCAGAAGAGCTTGAAAAAAATGCATATACCTTTGGTTAGACAAAGGGCCTTTGTTTTTGAAAATTAGGTGTCTGAATGACCCACATATTTTTATTGTGACTGAATGCAAATTTTTAATATGAAGGTTATATATTTAATGTTTCCACAACTCAAGCAACCCTGAAGATTTTCAATTAAACAGATGATTTTAATTCTGTTAATAATATAAATTCTGCTAAAAATAGGATTGGCTTATTTTCAAGAGAAAACAAAAGAAAATAATCAAAATTTCTTTCTAAACTTGCAAGACAAGTTTCTGGAAGTGGGAATTAATGAAAAAAAAAAAGTTAAGCACCACAATAAATTTTAAAAAAAAAGGGTAACTATCAATAAAGAAATTAGAGATAAAAGCACTTAAGACATTTACCAAAAATTTACCAAAAAATAAGCATTCTACTCCTATCAAACTACAATTCTGTACTTGGTATCTATAGTAACATATGTGGAAGACACACGACAGAAACCCTTTAAGATCTCAAGTTGCGTGATTATAATTTGACAAATGAGGATGCTATTATTTGTACATAGGAAGAATATGATATATTTTCTTTTTTTCCCTTGAAAAATGTGATAAATGGACAGCACTACATCATTCCAAAGTGCACAAGTGAGAATTTTTGACAAACTTTCTTGTGGAAAAATCTTTCCTGGAAAGTAAGGGCTCAACATAATTATATGCAAGAAAAAGTCAAGCTGAGATTACTAAAACACAGCCATCCTGTCAGGTTTTCTTCTTTTGCACCTACCTAGCAACACAAATAATTTTAATAATCAAAAGAGTTCATTTTAATTTCAATTTTTCTCTTCCATGATGTTTACTCTTTTACAAGTAAAAGGAATTGTTTAGCATTTGCTAAAAACCTTGGGTTGAAAATAATGTTTATGTTTCATTTATGATTATCCTTAGCTAAGAAAACAAGACTGAAAATAAGCAGTTAAACCAAGCATATGCTTTAATCACCACAGAAGAAAACAAGGCCAAAAATGCTAGAAAGGCTTTCTCTTTGTGTTACTGTTTTTGTTTGTTTGTTTGTTTGTTTTTCGAGGTAGGGTTTCACTCTAGCCCATGCTAACCTGGAATTAGTCTCAGGGTGGCCTCGAATCCTCCTACCTCTGCCTTCCAAGTGCTAGGATTAAAGGCGTGAACCACCACACCCATCTATCTTTGTATTACTTCTGACATAGCAAAAAAAAAAGTCAAATATAAAGTATATCTTTTATTTCAAAAGAATTTATCTAGAAAAAATTAACTATATAAGATATAATGAGATTAGAATTATGAGCATGGAAAATTGAGACTTGCCCCATTCAGATGAGAAAATAATGCTTTACAGAAAAAAAATTCTTTTGAAGAAATATAATTTGTATTTCATTATCCTTCTACATAACACTCCAATATCACCACTTATACCATGAACCTTCCTGACAGTTTAGATTTCTCAAAAAAAAAAAAAAAAATAGCCTCTATTCCAGATGCCATCTCAAAGTCCTTAATTCATGCTAATCCCTTAAATCCTTATTTTAAAACACTGTAAAATGGTCATTTTCTTCTCAGAAATCAAAATCCACCATGCAATTACTCAAAATTGGGAAAGTTTTTAAGAAATCAACTAGGAATAAGTACACTTGTCAGCATACATATTGTTATATAAGAGGGAAAAAGATCTTTGCTCTTTCTTATGAACCTCTGGCTGTTAAGATGGTACAGTAATATTAGACTTAAAATGTGTATGCATTTTGAACAGATGTTAAAGTTACAGAATGACTTAAAATATGATTGTGAATGTTTCTTGTTGAAATAATACAAAATTGACATTGACAGAAAGGGAGTAAAAAAATCATTAACTGATATTAAAATATTTAAAATAATTTGGAAAATTCTTAGTTGAATTGTAACCACTATAAAACAACAACAAAAAATACATATTTCCATGCACATACACATGTTAAGTAATAAACAAATAAACCCCAAGTCAGTACAGTACATCAATGGCTGAAACTTAAATAATATCTCAATATATAAAAGAAAGAGAAGGGAAAGATAACATTGACTGCTACTGATGAAAAAGCATCTCAACAACTTCCATAAAATGATACTAAGTAGGTTTTTAAAAAGATGACCTAAGAAGATCAAGCCACAATAAGTTAGTGTTTTCCACAATACATGCTGAATTACTTGTTCCCATATCTATACACTGTTACTGTCTTTATCCTAAATGTTGTGACAGCATACTTATAACTGAGGTACATCAGTTTACATCTTTTTATGGGTATTTTAAGAGGATTGATTTTTCTTTTCCAGTTTTTCATCTTCTTCACCTCCTCCAAAGAAAAACAAAGGAAACATTCCTAGAATGCAGCCAATAGTCACACCAACAGCTTTGCCCTAAGGAAACACAAGAGAATAGGTTTAGAGATGGCTATATTCCTAAAAGAGGTATCCTTGCTTAACTATCCATGACAATGGACAAGTGCTACATATTGTAAAACTTCAACTCTGACTATATTACTGTTGATTTGTAGTAACTTAAATATAAAAATGAACTATAGTCTAGAACATGTCTATTTATAGTTCAAAGACACCCAGAAAAAAATTTTAATTGTCATAAAAATAAAATGAAAAAAATGCTCAAACAGAAAACACTTAAAAATTTTTTTTAATTTTTTTTTATTAAGAACATACTTTGTACAGACACATCATGTGCTGGTACTATCTTTTCCCTCCTCCCTTAGAAAGCACTTTTTAAGTGGGCTGGGGAGATGGTCAGTGGTTAAAGGTGCTTGCTTACAAAGCCTGACAGACTGGGTTCAATCCCCAGTAGCCACGTAAAGCCAGATGCACAAAGTGGCACATTTGTCTGAGTTTGTTCACAGTGACAAGAGGCCTGGGGCGCCCATCTCTGCCTACCCATCTCTCTCTTCTTGCAAGTAAATAAAACATTTTTAAATAAATAAAGAAGAAAACACTTTTTAAAAATATACATATATTTTAATATCAGAAGACTGGAAGGCAGGGAAATCTTACCAACTGTTCTGTACATTTAGATTTTATACACCCTGTAAAAATTCCTTTTCAATGTTTACCCCATGTATATTTCTATACTGTAATTATTACACAAACAGAGCTTTGCTTTATGTCTCATCTCACCACATACAACCACACATTACAATAAATTCTTTTCCACACTACTGCATAAATTTAATTTAAAGCTTAAATTCCACTGAACCTGCTACAGGACTCAGCTAAGCTACACCTGGTCTTATGAATCAAAGAAAAGCAGATTTGAGGAATGCAAATTGTTGTAAACTGCTAAATTTTTTAATTTTTTAATTTTCATTTTTTTAGAGAGAGAGAGGGACAGAAATGACGTGCCAAAGCCTGAGCTACTGCAATTGAACTCAAGACACTTGTACCACCTACTAGGCACATGCGACCTTGTACTTGCCTCACCTTTCTGTGTCTGGCTCACATGGGATCTGGAGTCGAACATGGGACCTTAGACTTCGCAGGCAAGCGCCTTAACCACTAAGCCATCTCTCCAGCCCTTTTTTTTTATTATTTTATTTTGAGAGAGAGAATGAATTAAACTGCTAAATTTTAGGTAACTGTTCATAGCCATAGGCAGGCCTAAGATGGAACCAGAGAGTGTGCATTGCTAATGACTCCTACCTCAATTCCATCTGCTGGTTCTGGCACCACACTCTAAGAACCAGCACTTTATCAATCTCACCATCTCCCATGCACCCTCATACCCTTTCAGGAAAGTTTAGTAGTGATGTGCTACTCAATACTGCAATATACCTATCAGCACTCCCACCGGCTATGCTTTTTTTGTTATTCTCAGATTAATGCATCTTTTTTTTTGTTTTTTTAAATATATTTTATTTATTTATTTGAGAGAAAGAGGCAGAAACAGAGAGAATGGGCATGACTGGGCCTCCAGCCACTGCAAATGAGCTCCAAATGCATGCTCCCCCTTGTGCATCTGGCTTATGAGGGTCCTGGAGAGTCAAACCAGGATCCTTTGGTTTTACAGGCAAATGCCTTAACTGCTAAGGCATCTCTCCAGCCTTGATTAATGAATCTCTAATGTACTAAATGTTTTATCTATCAGATCTTTTTTATTGTTTCCTCTGATGGAAACAAGATCCACCAGGAAAAAAAATATTTTGTTTCATTAACAAATGTGTTCAAAATTTCTAAATCTATATACCTGGCACATAACAGGCAAACAATAAATATTTGCTGAATGGATAAATGGTGAGAGCCATCATTTCCAATTCATATTTCTCTAACTCTTAGCTTCTTATAAATATTATTTTATCTATTCATCTCTTTTAGTTTTTTTGTTGTTTGTTTGCTTTTGTTGTTTTTTTCAAGGTAGGGTCTCACTGGAATTCACTATGTAGTCTCAGGCTAGCCTCTAACTCACAGTGATCCTCCTACCTCTGCCTCCCAAGTGCTGGGATTAAAGGCATGCACCACCACGCCTGGCCTTTTTTTTTTTTTTTTTAACCTTGTCTTTAAAAAAAATCATGTCTTTCTATGCTAGTCAACATACTTGGAATTTTCTTGTTCATCTATTAAATACCTAACTGATAGTCAAAAAATCAGCGAAGATTCAAGAATTACCTAGAAATTTCCCAACCAAAGGAATTTCAGCTAACACTGTTAACTTCTTACTTGTGCTGCTATTGTATCCTATGACTCAATGCCCTCTATTACTGCTTATAGCACAGTACATCATTAATCTACACATTGGATTCTCCACATAAACAAATCTCTCAAGCAGAACTATTCCATTTTATTCATTTTATGACCTTCAATCACTAGCACATAACAGATACTCCTTAATATTAACTGGATTGCATAAGGATTCTTTTTAAAGTCAAGTATAGGGCTGAAGATATGGCCCAGGTGTTGAAGGAGCTTGCTTGCAAAGCCTGATGGCCCAGGCAACCCAGATTTAATTTCCCAGGCCCCACATAAAGCCAGATGCACAAAGTGGCACATGTGTCAGGAGTTCGTTTACAGCAGCAGGATGCTTTGGCATAACCATTCTCTCTCTCTTTCTCTCTCTCCCTCCTCTCTCTAGTAAATAAATACTTTTTTAAAAAAGTAAGATCAAGTATACTTATAAAAAGACAAGGAGTCAATAAACAAATTGTTCTTTTGAGAACTACCAAAGCCTAGATAATTTTTATTCACAAAACTCCATTCAAACCAATTGTTGTCATGCTCTGACTACCAATTTCATGATTTTGAGCCATATAATTTACTTACCAAATGTGTACTAACACGTGTTTGCCACATGTCAACTTGCTTTGGTGTAAGATCGGGAATTGACAGGCCTAACCTGGAAGCTAAAGCTTCAACGTAACCTGCAAGTCTTTAAGAAAATAAGAGAAACAAATAAGAAGTAGGTTTTTAAAGAGCAATGCACAAATCCTCAGATAGTAAAATATTAAGTACTACAAAGAGAAACAAGATACTCTCATACTTGTAGTTGGCACTCTATAAATAGCACGAATACTTTCACAGATTTTATTTTTATTGTGTATGTTCAGTTTAAATACACTTTCATATTAGTAAGTTTAAAACATAGGTAAATTGACTTACAGCAAATATTCTCTTATCATTATCTTTTAAAGACCAATTCATGATATATCCTTTTTTATAACAAAAAAAGGTAACTACACCAACATCTACAATATGATCATTATTAACCTTTAAGTTAGAACTTAGGGAATGGAATGTTTAAGAGGTGATATCATGATAGATTTACTCTAGAAATATAAAATTCCAATCACAGTCCTAAAACAGAAACTTTAAAGAAGCTTTGACTATAAACTCAAATGGAGATATCTAATACTGAGGGTCAAAACACTTATAAGACTGCCTTTGCCCAGATTATGGGGCTAAGTAGACTCCTATTAAGCCCACATCCAAATCACACAACATAGTACTTGAGTTAGACAAGAAAAGAAAAGAAGTGATAGAACAAGAGAAAGATGTTTATAATGATATTTAAGGCCAACTCTCAGAACTCCCCAAGCTCGGGAAGCAGCCCAGGCCATCTGCCACCAGGAAGAAAGTAAGGACATGGGCTTTTCCTAAATGACCATCCTCGATTTATTGGATCATTTCTGTCACATGAAATAAGAAAAAAAAGTGGCTAAGCAAACATGTTTTGGGGTCTGGGACTATAGCTCAGTGGTAGAGCACATTATTGGCATGTTTAAAGCTCGGGGTCCAACCTCCAACATCAACACACCTAAGTATGCGTGTGCACACACATGCACACGCACACGTTTTGACCTTTATTTCCCTTAAAATCATGACCCTCAAGTTTGGGCCATATATCATATATTTGGACTTTGTGAAAATGAGGTGGAGTAGAATGACAAGGTGTTCCTTACTTTTCCTCCTAACAGTGTTCATAAGACACACCTTCAGTAAACAAAAATTCCATTTTTCTTACATTATGGTAATTTTAGGATAAATTTTTGCATATCAGAATACCAGATTTCCATCCCCAGAAACACTAATTCTGTATAATTGGGAAATTACCCCAACATATCAAATATTTAATCCTACTGATTTAGGAATATTAAATTTATTCTAGGGCAAAGAAAAATAAATTTACTTTTATTAGGCTCCTCAATTAAAGGAGAATATAGAAAAGTATATGAATAAATGAATGGACCTACCCAAGTCCAGCTAAATCTGACACAAGATTTCCCAAAGCAGCAGCTAAAAAAATGGAAATTGCACAATGAATTATTACATAAAGTCAGAAAAATCATGATAATGTACCATCACGTAATCTACAGAGGACTGGTTCTAAAGAGTTACCACATTTCTCTAGCTACAACTATATCCAAAGCAACTCACAGCTCTGACTCTCCACAGTCCAAACAGCACAATTATCAGGTTATAACATTCTACCTACATTAAGGGTGTTTTATTTTTTTCCTCTTACAGCAGCAAATCTCCATTTTGTTTCAATACTACAATTCTGAGGTTAGGTTTTAGGAAATTTGCATACTTGAAATTTAAAGAGTAAAATTACACAAACAGCTCAGAATTCAAGTGCTGGAGAGACGGCTTAGTGGTTAAGGCACTTGCCTACAAAGCCAAAGGACTCAGGTTCAATTTTTAGTACCCACATAAAACCAGATGCACAAGGTAGTGCATGTGCCTGGAGTTTGTTTGCAGCAGCTAGAGAGACCTTGGCATGCCCATTTTATTTCTTTTTTCTTTCTTTCCTTTTTTTTTTTCCTCTCTCTCTCCCTCTCCCCCATCTGCCTCCTTCTCTCCCTTCCCCTCTCCCAAATAAATAAATAAAATACTTTTAAAAGAGTCAAAGGAAAAATATATCATCTTTTCATTTATCTACTCAACTAGAAAATAACTTAGAGACGAAGGATAAAAAGATTTGGAGGTAATACTGAATTACCAGAAAACCCTGTCTTTACATAGACTATATGATAGAGTATTGTTAGTTGTTAACTAACAGAAAGTACCTAAAATTTCTCAGGAAAAGCACGTTACATATACAAACCTAAGAATCAGAAGATTAGGATAAAGGAGTAAACTAAACAGGCGCCTCAATGAATAATAAATAAGTTCAAATGAATTATCCTTCTCTAAACCTAACTGAAATGGTTTAAAAATATGCAGACAATGGAATATGAACAAGTTAAATACCTGCCATTGTTGAAATTCCCAAAATAATTCCAATAGACAATTCGATATGTGTTCCCTGAAAAGTGATTAGGAAAAAGCAAACTTTTAAAAGTACAACTGAAGTGGCTATAAATGAATAGCAAAGTATTAATAAAAACAGATAAATAGCTAAATCAATATGCTGATACAACAAAATTAAGTACAAGATACAGATATGTAATGAAGCAATTCACTTAACTATTAAATATATATTCATGCATAAACAATAACATTTCATTCCTTAAAATTAGGTCCTTATAAAAATAAAAATAGCAACATGTAGTAATCAATTCATCATTAAGAATCTAGAATTTCTATTTTTCATTAATTTTTAATTTTTCAAATTTCACATATGATATTCCTCCTAGAATTTCTGTTTTTCTCTCACAGAGAAAGGCATTTTTAAACTCTTTGAACACAAAGACAAACTCATATTTATTAAATTTTGAATGATGTATATACTATTGTTTATGAAAAAATTTAAAAGTCTAAACCAGTTTCTAGGAAACTGCTCCCTCATAAAATTAGCCTCATAACTTTTAGTCTTTTAACCACTAAGCAGCCAAACTCATTCATTTATAAGAACAGAATTTAGCTTAATAAGCCTACAGTAAAAATGGGACCCTACCATATTTCCACTAACTTACTGAAGGTTTAGGATTGCCTACATTTATGTCACTGTTCCATTACCTCAAAAAAAATAAAAAATAAAAAGGAACTTATATTGGGCTAGATGACTTAGTGGTTAAGCACTTGCCTGTGAAGCCTAAGGACCCCAGTTCGAGGCTCGACTCCCCAGGACCCACGTTAGCCAGATGCACAAGGGGGTACATGCATCTGGAGTTCGGTTGCAGTGGCCGAAGGCCCTGGCACGCTCATTCTCTATCTATCTCTATCTGCCTCTTTCTCTCTCGGTCACTCTCAAATAAATAAATAAACAATTTTTTTTAAAAAGGAACTTTTATTGTTACTTTCTCTTTAAAGAGGAATTAAAGTGAGGCAAACTAAATTATTCCAGTAGGCTATAATTATTATTCCAACAGGAGGAAAAAATCCTTTGATCTATTTTGCTAATTCAGTTCTAATCCTTGAAGAGTATATAATCAAATTTCAAGAGTTCTTTGGCAAACTGAGATTTGAAATTTTTTGATTTTTTTTCAAATCTTCATAAAGTTGAGAAAAATCTTACATGTTATATAGAAATAAGGTATTAGGTATTGATTATTAACAACTACAACACTGAAAAGAGGCTGAATTAAATTAGCTTCAATTTCCCTGTCCCTAAGACTTTTGGTTCTGTACCTTTGACATACGCTACTTGCTGAGTATGGTCCAAGTGGCCTGGTGCTCCATGCTCCCAGGCACATGAAATTACAAGCTTTCCAAAGGATCCCAAAAACCAGATTTGTGAAAAAAAACAAAAACAAATAAATGGAAAGAACGAGCACAGGAGAAAAGAATGAAATATTTATATTTTATAAATATAAAATAAAAAATATAAAATACTATAGCACCCACAGAGAAGCAGTGTCTCAAGGCTACAGTATGTCACAAATACATGCAGCAACCTTAACAAATACATGGCAATGACTCAAGAAGCATCAGTCCATGACACACATTTACAGGCACTTATGTAAACTTAGGCTATGGCTCAGTTGAGTCTCTGCCTAACATGCCTGAGGCCCTAGGTTTGATCCCCACCACTACAAACACAATAAAATAGGAAACAAAGAAGTATTATGTGCTTTATCATTTGTTGGATTTTAGTTGCTTTATGGTCCTTCTAGAAGCATCAAAGGCTTCATATAAATTTAGATGTTTTTAGGACAATCAATTTCTTACTTCTTTATCTTGTCCCATATTTCATCAAATTTTGTATTAACAGGTGAAACAGGAGTTATAAATAAATCTAGTGGGACCTCATGGTGCAACAGTTGCACGTCTGGCCTCAGGAATTACAAATAAGTCTAATAGTTATCAATGTTAAACCTCATTAGTCATCTTAATTACACTGCCCTTATATTTAACCTATCCCAGGATTCTTAAAAGTTCTAATTAAATTGTAAGAAAAAGTAATCCTTTAAACCACTAAAATATAAACTTAGAAAAGTAATCCAGTAATATAAAATTATAATAAGCTATGAAACTTAAGGATTAGTATTAAAAAATAGTAGCCAACAATAAAGGTCTACTCTATTACAATCAGCTGTACAGGAAAATGTCACTGTCCAAAATAGCCTTCAATTACACAAGACAGTATTTATGCTGGCCAGACCAATGACTTACTCAGTGTGGAAGCCAGTGGCTCAAGATATTTATTTCAGTAAAGCCTGGGGATATATCCCTGAAACTGGACTTCAATGCAAAGAGAGTAACCAATTTTATTACTAATTTGAAAGTTACCACCTCAAATTTGGAAAATGCTCTACTGTTATACTAATAAAGAGATACAAGACAAAAGAACACAAAATAATGACCAATACTAATATATTTTGGCTCTTGAATGTGAGCATTTGGTTTTGTTTGGGTCACTATAGTTAAACACAGATGTCTATTACTTTAGTTATTTTTTAATGATAAGACCATACTATGAAGGATCTTATTCAGGATCTAAGAAAGTAACATAGTTCCCTATCCTGGTCTCTCTAATCAAAATAGTTTTACACCACTCTTTAAAATATATCATCCCCACAATTCCCTATAGTGAAGGGCAGTGTTTCAAGCATTTGAGTAATGGTTTTCTTATTAAAGAAACGTACAGTGATTATTCAAATGGTAGTATTGGTACTAGCTATAACTAAAGAGAATAAATAAAAACTAAAAATGTTGACTGAAATATTTACCACAGAGATGCTTTAAATCAGTTAATTCATTCAAGAACACTCATTCTTAACTACAGCTTATAAATTCATCATAATGGAGTCTTTATTACAAGCAGATTTGCTTAACTGTTGAAATAATCTAGCCAACTTGAATTTTAGTTTAGTAGTTTAAGACAAGGCAGTGTTAGCCAGGCATGGTGGCACATGCCTTTAATCCCAGCACTCGGGAGGCAGAGGCAGGAGGATTGCCATGAGTTCGAGGCCACCCTGAGACTACATAGCGAATTCCAAATCAGCCTGAACTAGAGTGAGACCCTACCTCGAAAAACCAATAATAATAATAATAATAATAATAACAACAACAACAAGAAGAAAAGGCACTGTTCTCTAAATAGCTGGATGCTTTTTCCACATACACAATGACTAACTTTATTCTTATAGACATACTGAAAATAAAAATAATTCTCAAAAAGCTACCATTCTGGAATTATGTTTTAGTGCCACTGGCTTAATGTGTATCAACCTTTAGAAGTCTGGTCTTGCCAGACCACATGTACAGAATTCTCCAAGGGTACTTATCACCTCAAGTAATACGCCTGCCAGAGCACCTTCTGTAAGAGCTTATGCAGCCGTCACTGTCCTGTGATGATGGGACCCCTGTATATCTCCTCAACCAGGGCAAATTGTTCCACTTTCTGTGTAGCTGACTCCTATCAACCTGACCATAAGGCTAGACTGCAAATAAAACCATTCTTGATGAGCTAATTTTAAATAGTGTTTAAGTAATTTATAATCTATAAAATGTACATTCATTAAAATACCTATTTGAAAATGAATCTATTTATGTTCATTTGCATAGGGGAATTCAAAAAATAGAAGAAATCACCCTAAACATAGTGGAACTATAGTATAAGTAATTGTATTTTTTTTTAATTAGATTGATCAGTGAAGCTGACAGCAAATTCTCAGAGCTATAACTCAGAGAACTGTTTTGATTTTCTATAATGAGTTTATGCAAAAACTTGCCTTTAAACTCCAAAATGATAGCCACAAATAACTAATTGAAACCTTTTTCTATTGCTTATATCTGAGAGATGACTATATAAAGTAGACTAAGCCGGGCGTGGTGGCGCACACCTGTAATCCCAGCACTCAGGAGGCAAAGGTAGGAGGACTGCCATGAGTTCGAGGCCACCCTGAAACTCTATAGTGAATTCCAGGTCAGCCTGGGCTAGAGTGAGACCCTACCTTGAAAAATCTAAAAAAAAAAAAAAAAAAGTAGACTAAAAGCATGTAGAAGCTGGTAACTGTCTTAACTAAACTTGGATCCAATTTATGAGCCTGAATAAATAAGAGAAAAGTTGACAGATCCCTGGGCAATTATAAGGTAGTTATGTTTTAATCATTAATTTACTTCTCTTAGGAAAAGGGACCTACTATTGGGATCCAGTAAACGAAGTATGATCAATGGTAACATTTAAATGACCACAGCAGAGGAGAATTTGTGTTTTTAACACTACAATACAACCAAGGCAGAGAGGATTGAAGCAGAAGATAAGCTACTCAATGTTCTGAACTGAATCTTTGACATCTTTGGGTTAATGAGCCAGACTAAAGTACCAAACACCTAAGGTACCAAACACCTGTTAAAGCATTTTCAAATGTGAAAAAACTCAAGGAACTAACCAAACTCTATACATGTGATAACTACCACCAACACCATTAAAGAACATCATCTTTATATTTTATCTGTCTTTAATAAAAATGTTCAAACTAGAACAGAATAAATCTTGAATGGTTGTTTAGCTGCTTTGCCAAAGTATTAATAATAAATATATGTGATACCTTAAAATTGAGCTTGTATAATATAAAATATAGTAAAAACAGACTTGTTCATTATGTTAATTAAAGCTTTGTAGCTAGAATATATAAATTATTAGAAAAATGTATACCACATTAATTGCTCTATTAACTTAAAATAGAAAGAACTTACTGCAACAATCATAATTGCATTATCCAAAAAGCCAAACCCTACGAAAGGTATCGCATTGTGGATGAATACTGAAAAACATCAAAAAAAGAACAGAAAATTTAATAGGCCATATTATTATAGCCTTCCAAAAAGACATGATAATTGTTAGAACTCATTTTTCATTCCTTATAGCCAATAAATCCTGCTACTGCTATAGGTTTACTTGATAAAAATTATACTTGACAACAAGGCAAAAATAATACATAACATGTAACAGTAATTACTAAGCTTTGTTTTCTTACTAGTAACATACCCCACACACGTATATACATGATTTACAGCAGAGCACATTAGCAAACATGATGACCAGGTCTGATCTGATATATTGATCCTCAGATGGATCTATTTCTCTCATTCCTAAGGACTATGACAATAACATTGATCTCTAATTGAGAAATAATAAAAAATGCCTCACATCAATTCACAAGTTATTTGCTTTGACTCTAATCAACTTTTTAAAGACATGTTAGAGAAAGGAGATTATCACATCCTTGTTGACTTCTATGTGTAGTCTTCCCCATGTCACAATCCATCAGATGCCTAACTACTACTGAAAACTGAAGAATCAGTATTTGTCCTAACCAAATGTAACTTGGCCTCTTCCAACCAAAGGCACATCTCACCTCATCTACCTGGCACATAACCCGAATGACCTGCGTCACTCAAAGGACAAGTAGGAAAGGCATTTGTTTTTACACATTTAGCCTCTTTTTTTAGACTCACGTCCTCAGCACACTGCACAGTGCTGAGTAAGTACGTAGTAGATGCTCAGAAATGTCAGTTATTTAAATTATGAACCACCAGCCTGGGAGAGAATTCCAAATTAATACAACTGGGGGCAGACTGTGACGTAGACTACAAACTGGGGATAGATGAAAGACTTTAATTAATATATGAAACTGCTAAGACATAGTATAAGCTGAGCTGAGGATTTTTTTCAATAAGCATCAAGAACCTGAGTTTTATAATATTTATATATAAAAAGCATTCCCTTAAACCAACCAGTTATATCTGTAAAGTGATTTTTAGATTCTTTTTTCTTTTAATGTAGTTAAATCCAGAGAGAACTAAAAGTATGCAATATAATTAAAACTATCCAAAGTTATGAAAGTTTGGCATCACTATAGTGAGCTCTATGCCACTAGGGAAGGCTAATAAACAGTAATTTAAAACACACACGAACACACTTATCACAAAGCATAGTGACTCACCCCTTTAATAACAGCACTAGGGAGGCTGAGGGAGGAGGATCAAAATGAATATGAGCCCAGTCTGGTCTACAGAGTGAGTTCCAGGTCAGCTTAGGCTAGAGTGAGACCCTGCCTCAACAAAAACAAAACCACTTCTACCCATAATCACTATGAAAAAAAAAAATCCAATGCAGGGTGATATGTGATGTCTTGTATACATAATCATAGCTACACTGGATAGTAAATAATTAGGTATGTAATAGGTCATTGCAGATTCCTTCCTGTCACAGTTAAAACATCCAAAATTAATAACAAAATAGTTATGATTATTTTTAAAGCTACTAAGATAATAAAAATCAGGTATCACATCAATGAAATGGATTTTTTTGATCAAAGAAACTAGCCTAAGTTCTATGATTTTCCATGTCCAATTGCTTTCATACTGAACATTCAAATTTTTATAAGCAGCTTCCAAAACATATACACAAACTTAATTTCTAAATCCATTATAAATTTAATAGGCTGGAGAATATGATGGAATTTTTTTTAACTCACTGGATGAAATGTGCACAGTAAGCTTTTTAAGTGTACCTAGATAGCCCTTTGCCCATGGTTTGTGAACCATAAATATGGCACAAAAAAATAAACATTGAGATTACTTTGTATTTTGAAGGTCAGTTTAATGATGTGTCTGAAATTAGCAAATTTAAGAAATTAAATTTTAAAGTAAGCGGTAAAGGACATGAAATTAAGATTGTACTAGTTATTATTCTTGTAGAAGCTTGGTCAGTATAAGCACGGCACTTTCAGCTGTATCACTTTAAAATATAAGATATGCCTTTATATTTATATTTAAGTAAATGTGTCCTTTAAAAACTGACTTTTAATCTGAAGAAAGGAAAATAGCATTTCAAAGAAGAAATGTGTACTGGCATGCTAAGGGAACTTGAGAAATACAGTTAGATAAAATCTGGTTCCCATAGTTCAAAGGATTTAGATACAGGAATTTATCCAAATAAACAATTAACTTCAATACCACTTACACAAAATAGCAATTTTATAATATGCTTCTATGAATATATATTTATGAATCTAGGCTAGAAGAATCAGGAAAAGATTACCTGGGAAGAGAGATCTTAAAAGAATTCTTAAAGTGTTTTGGTATTTGAGGAAGCATACTGATTTCTAACAAATTATATTCTTTTTTTCTTTTTTTCTTTTCTTTGATTTTTTGAGGTAGGGTTTCACTCTAGTCCAGGCTGGCCTAGAATTCACTATGGAGTCTCAGGGTGACCTCGAACTCATGATGATCCTCCTACCTCTGCCTCCCAAGTGCTGGGATTAAAGGCGTGCACCACCACGCCCGGCAAACAAATTATATTCTATCTATGAGAGATAAATGTTAATTTTTTCTGGCAGTTAAATTTGCCTCCAACACATGTGATTTTTTTCATTTCCTTCTATAACTAGGCATCTATAGTGTGGTGGTTTGATTTAGGTCTCTCCATAAATTTAGGTGTACTGAATGCTAGATTCCCAGCTGCTAGAGATTTGAGAATTAGCGCCTCTTGGAGGCAGCATATTGTTGGGGGTGGGCTTATGGGTATTATAGCCAGCTTCCCCTTGCCAGTGTTGGGAACATTCTCCTGTTGCTATTGTCCACCTTATGTTGGCCAGGGGGTGATGACCACCCTCTGCTCATGCCATTGTTTTCCCCTGCTATCATATATATACATACATACATACATACATATATCCCCTTGAGTATGTAAGCCAAAATAAATTCCTTTTTCTCAAAAGCTGCTCTTGGTCGGGTGATTTCTGCCAGCAATGCAAACCTAACTGCAACATACAACAAATTACATAATTTTTTTTTTTTACATTTTTGCTTATTTTATTTGAGAGAGAGAAAGAGGTAGAGAGAGACAATGGGCATGCTAGGGACTTCAGCCACTACAAATGAACTCCAAACACATGCAACACGTTGTGCACCTGGCTCACATGGGTCCTGGTGAGTTGAACCTGGGTCCTTTGGCTTTGCAGGCAAATGCCTTAACCGCTAAGCCATCTCTCCAGCCCAAATTACATAATTTTTAATTATCTACTTAATTACAATCGACTCAAATTCACTGCTACATGATAAGTTCGTCTCTTAATAATACCTTTAACTATTGAACATTGCTTACATGTTAGTCCTGCAATATTTATTCTTACTCTGACAGAGAAAAGAATATAAGCTGATTTTTAATGAT
Organism: Dipus sagitta; assembly: GCA_036346955.1. Lineage (NCBI taxonomy): Eukaryota > Metazoa > Chordata > Mammalia > Rodentia > Dipodidae > Dipus > Dipus sagitta. Next base: position 191,244,430 of record CM070771.1, read on the forward strand.
CTTCCTCCTAGTGGTTTTAAATAGATTTTTCTCTTTTTCCCCCCATTGTAAGAAACACCTAACCAGAAGTACTTGCTGCATCAGGGAACAGTTCTACCTAGCCTAAGTCTTAAGAGTTCTGGTTACCCAACTGATATTCAAACACATCCCTTTTCCTGAAAAGTAAAAACTTTTTCTTGAAAAATTGAAAAAATTTCTTTCGTATGTATAACTATATTTCTAGATGGTAAGACTGTATCAGGCAGTAGTAGACATTCCACAGTACTGTGATGTTTCAAACCTGGTTTATTAAGTGCTTCTACATACTAAAGGGATAACCAACTCTATCAGGAAGATTTACTGATTTTTAATTAGCTGACAGAGTATCTGTGCTATGACCAAAACAGTTATTTCAAATCCAAAAAACAGATTCATATAAATTTAACAATTATAGAACCATTACCATATCTCAGTTGTCCTGGGGTGGGTGGTAGAGCTTCCAATTTTTCTAAAGGGGAAAAAGGGGTGTGAAACAAGAATTAGTTACAATAACATGTTTTCCTCAATTACAATGAAGAAAATGGATATCAGTATTTATAAATTATATTTAAACTAGTAGGGCACAGTTATCCATTTAAAAGAATTCTAACTGGTTTGGATTAAGTCACAAGGTGAGCAAATAAGTTCTGTTACAAGCCATGGATGACACCGTATAGATTTCTCTTTAATTCCTTTCATCATTATATTATTGACCTATTTGCATTAATTACACTAGAGAAAACATTTTAGAAAAACAATTTTTCTTTACTATGGAAACTCTAGCCAGGCATAATACACACCTTTAATCCCAGCACTCAGGAGGTTGAGGTAGGAGGATCACTGTGAGTTTGAGGCCAGCCTGAGACTACATAATGAATTTTGGGTCAGCCTGTGTTACAGCGATACCCTACCTTAAAAAAAAAAACAAAGATAGAACTCTACATGAAATATATACAAATATTGTTTGCAGAAAAAGGAATACTCAAATATCCCTAAGGTACTCTTTAAAAATAGGAACTTATGCATTCATGCATTCATTTATGGACATAGGGGCTCACTAAGTAGCTCAGGTTGCCCTTGACTCCACAATCTTTCTGCCTCTCCTGTCTCCACATTCCAAGTGCTGAGTTAACAGGCCTGTGCCACCACTTTGGCTTGAATATTATATATTAAAAGCAACGTAATTAGAACAATGGTTTTTACTGGATTATACAATGTTTTTTAGTTAACTGCACTAACAATATGCTTAATATTTTCAGTTTTGAAATCTACACTACTGGAAAAAAAGAGTAGCCTACACATTATCATAACAAAAAGGCATGGTGTCATTCAAAAATCGCTAGTAATAATATGCTATTTATAATATGGAAGACACCTGATCTTCACCAAAATGCCGAGAAGGCATAAAGTTTTCCCAAGTATTAACAAAAGTATCATTAGTGTCATTACATGTGAAAAAATAATTATTATAAAAAGCACCCTAGTGAGGCATGGTGGCATACTCCTTTAATCCCAGCACTTGGGAGGCAGAGGTAGGAGGATTGTTATGAGTTCAAGGCCACCCTGAGACTACATAGTGAATTCCAGGTCAGCCTGGGCTAAAGTTAGACCCTACCTCGGGAGAAAAAAAAAAAAAAGCACTCTAACTAGTTTCCTAATCACTATCTCACTCTCTGTATAAGTTAAGAAGGTTGGTAATTCTATTTATTTCCTCTATCCTCACCCAACCAGGTAGAATTAGCTGATGACTCACAAAATAGGGCCTGTACAGTGTTTGGATGCCAAAAGGCCCAGATGCTAAAGGACTGTTTCCCAATGCAGCAGTGTTCAGAGGTGGAGCGTGGGGAAGTGAGTGGATCACGGAGGACCTCACCTCATCGATGAACTAATATCCCTTACGGATTCATAATATTCTGGTATCACTGGGAGGAGCTAGAAAGGAGGATAAGTCACTGTGTCCAGGATACATATATCTTCCTTGTCCAGGCCCTTCCCATCTCTCTGCTTCCTGGCTGCCATGAGGTGGGCAGCTCTGCTCTGCACCCTTCTTCCATGACAATCTGTATCATCTCCACTCAGAGTCAATGGGACCAGGCAAACATGGACTGAGTCTTTTCTTTAGGTTGTTTTCTTGGGTAGTTGTCACAACGATGAAGAGCTGATTAACACAGTGAGGAAATACTTTCCAACATGTTTTATGAGGAATACTACTAAGAACAAATCCTAGTCAACAAACAACCACAAAGAAGATCACAGGGCTGAGGGTGGAACTCAGTGGTACAGTTTTTGTCTAAAATACAATGGGCCTTACGTTCAACTTCCCAATTGTTGGGGTGGGGTAGAGATTGAAAATTACAGACTAATATATTTCATAAACATAGCACAAAAATGTGTTTTTTCTTAATAATGAAAAATAATTAACATTCCAACATCCTCACATTTTTCCTTCTTAGTTTTCATTGCTTCACACTGTTCTTGAGAGCTGCATGTTTAGAAATCTACAGGATAAAGAAATGACCCACAAGAATCTATGAGGCAATAAATATACATAGTTTTCCTTATCTGTAGGCTTCACATTTTGCTAGAAAATAAATCAAAGAGAGTTGCTGCACACTATTTTATATTGTATCAAATTCAATGAACATTATCTAAAATGAGACCTTCTCTTCTTCCTGTATGCCTTTGAGAACATAAATACATCATTTTGTATAGATGATCTTTTCTTAATGCAAAATACTATATATATTCAATACAAATTCTGAAAAGATACCAAAAATGCTGCCTGTTTAAGGGTAACAGTTTTCAACATTTCCAACAACTTGATTTTACTTCAGCAATCCAGGAATGTTAATGATATGAACTGAAAATGTTTCAGTTTCTTTTTTCTTTAAATGAAATTATTGCATCAAAATGGAAAAAGAATGAGGTATTCTGATTTTTAGAATAACTAAAGCAACCAGGAAGCAAGTGTAGTTTGTAAACTACTGTTACTACCTAAATAATAGTTAACTGTAAAATAATACTTCCTTGGTGATTCAGATAGCACAGTGCATTAAAATAATCACTTCAGGGATGGAGAGATGGCTTAGTGCTTAAAGTTGTTGCCTGAAAAGCCTAACAACCTAGGTTTAATTCTCTAGTACCCACATAAAGCCATATGCACAAAGTGGTACATGCATCTGGAGATCATTTGAGATAGCTAGATACCCTGGTGTGGCCATTCCTTCTCCTTCCCTCTATCCCCCCCACCCCTTCTCTCTGTCCTTCTCTACTTGTAAATAAATAAATAATTTTTTAAAAATCATGACTTTAAAGCTCAATTATTACTTATCAAGGAAATAAAAAAACTAAAGAGAGTCAGAAAATAGCAAATTTTTTCCCTGTTTTGGAATAATATATCTAACCCAGCTGACATTTATATTTTGTTATCTAAATAAGTTCTATGCCATGTTCATTTAAAGAAAATGGGAAATCTGTATGCAGAAAGGGACAAATGGGAGAAATGAAAGATGGAACAAGGGAGGAGAGACAAAAAACAGAAGACTAATCAGAGGTTTCAAAACAAACCAGACATGGAGAAGAAAGCCTCCCAGGCAGCACGGGGAAGCCGGCTGTGCTGCTAGAGCACGGGCTGTCAGCTGCCCCACGGCTTCTGCGTGGGAATCAGCCCTCCTCTCTACTGGACACCTCTGGGTCACGTGGCTTACACAGACAGCTCCATGCTAGGCACCAAGAGAGAAGCTGGCGACCAGGAACTCTCTTCAGCCCAGCCAGAGCCTTCCAGACTTTGCTGCAGTACTAAAGGGTCCTGTACCACTGGCGGTGTGCTCACAAAGTTTACTTTGAAATGAATTCCTGACCAATTGTTTATTTACTTTTTTGTAATCTAAAATGGCCTCTGATGGGAGAAGAGATTGCTAATTGTAAATTAGGTTCTAAAAAGTTGAGCTACAGTTGTTGTTTTTCACTTTGCTACACTGAAAAGAATCCAAATTCTTTTTTTCATTTATAAGATTAAAAAGCTTTTCCAAATACACATATTTGGGAAGTAATCCTTGATCCACGCTTATACTATTACAGTGATTATATGATCTCCAGCCATATTAAAGCAAATTACTTCCACTTTACAGCTTACACCTGTTTCAAATCTAAGAACTTTTTACTGAGTTTAATATGCTTTAGAAAACTTCATTGCTGAGATGTGACTTACATTCAAATACATTTGCCAGCTCTACTAAATATTAGCATATTAAAATGTACACTTTCTACAAAAACAGAATAAAGTAGAAACTTACTTTAACTTACACTTTCCAGGGGAACAGAACCGCCTAGAACCCTAAACCCATGTTCATATCTGTACCTGTTGCCATGTTTAACTGCACTCCCCTCCTCCTGAAGTCTGAGATGAGATTACAGACATATAGTTACACTAGACCACTAGATAGTAAGTCTAGGGTTCTCAGTTGTAATAAAGATTGGCATGGTACAATAATTACATCATATTGTCAATTACTACTAATTAGTTAGAAAAGTACTAATAGATTTTTATTTATTTATTCATGCATTTATATAAGAGAGAGAAAATGGGCACATTAGGGCCTCCAGCAACTGCAAACAAATACCAGACGCATGTGCCACCTTATGCATCTGGCTTATGTGGGTCCTTGGTCCTTTGGCTTTGCAGGCAAGCACCTTAACTGCTGGCCTTAAATTCACAGCAATCCTCCTCCCTCAGCCTCTCTAGTTCTAGGATTAAAGGCATGTGCCACCATGCCCAGCGAAACTAGTGTTTCTTAACCTACAATTTGAGAATTAACATTCTGAATATTATAAATAACTGCTTAGTCTTTTAATAGAAACAAAAACCAAATGGGTGAAATTTATAGCCCATATACTAAAACACAGTAAGGAATGAAAAAATGCAAAGTATGCTGCATGCAAAATAATTCAGAACATCATATTAAATGCCAAAAGCCAAGTGCCAAAAGGGATTTTTAACACCAAACACATAAATATGGCTACTATACTTGCAAAAACTGAAAAATGAACAGTGAAACTGGCAAAGAAATTGATAATGTAGATTTCAATTAATAGGCCTTTTTAAATATTTTAACTATAAAGTGACTTTTGTTTTTAAAATACTTTATATATTAGAGAGGAGAGAGAGAAAGAGAGGGAGAGGGAAAGAGAGAATGGTCATGCTAGGGCCTCTAGCCACTGCCAACGAATTCCAGATGCATATGCCACCATGTGCATCTGGCTTATGTGGGATCTGGAGAATCAAACCTGGGTCCTTAGGCTTCGCAAGCAAGTGCCTTAACTGCTAAGCCATCTCTCCAGCCTGGGACTTTTATTTTTCAAAGATACAAACTTTATAAATGTATATACTATGCTTATCAAACTGCCCAGTAAGCACTTCTCTTAATGTTCATACCCTTATATTAATGCTAATCTCACTTTTGGTAGAGAATCTTCTCTTTTCAGATGTCAGTGACCTTGGGATGACTCAGAAGGCATTATGGTGCTGGAAAGAAGTGACCGGAGTGCTCAGTACTACAATATCTCTATCATACCTTCCAAGGCTCAGGGTCTAATGTGGAAGAGGTGGTGGAGAGAATGTAAGAGCCAAAGGAAGGGTAAGACTCCTTACAACATGCTACCCCCAGAGACAAAATGGCCTGGATATCCATGACCTCACAGTGCCTGACACTACCTATACAAGACCATCATAATAGGAGGAAAAGATCATGACATCAAAATAAAAGAGAGACTGATGGAGATGGGGAAAATGGAGTTTCAAAGGGGAAAGTGGGGGGAGGGAGGGTATTACCATGGGATTTTTTTTTAATAATCATGGAAGTTGTTAAGAAAAAAAAAATTTGGCCAGGCGTGGTGGCGTATGCCTTTAATCCCAGCACTCGGGAGGCAGAGGTAGGAGGATTGCCATGAGTTCGAGGCCACCCTGAGACTACATAGTGAATTCCAGGTCAGCCTGAGCTACAGTGAAACCATACCTCGAAAAGAAAAAGAAAAAAAAGAAGAAGAAAAAAAATTTTTGAAAAGAAAAAAAGACACAAGCTTTAGGTTAAATCCATATAAGTACTTAAATGTGATCTTGTCATTTTAATTAACATTTAAAAGTGATTATTTCCTACATTTTGTAGGAAAGAAAATCCTGTTTAGAGCCTCTAAGACCTAGCCATTACCTCACCCTTCTGGGGAACTTCCTGAGCAACCTACAGCTAGACTGTCACTGAGGTCATTCCCAGAGGCAGCTGCTGCATTTCTGGGCTGAATAAGCTACTAGCACAGTGGCTCAAGGTAGGAGTTGGCCAGAGGTAATGGCATGAAAGCTACAGAGCTCACTTAGATAAAATTAGTATCTCCAACTTAAGTTACAGTAAATGCTAAAGGCACAATAATTTCATTTTTCTTATACCTTTCATTTCATAGTCTTTTTTTCCTTTAGGATAACCAAACGTACTACTGATTTAGTTGTTTTTACATATATATACAACTCGTATACTTGAAATAATTATTATAAATAAGAAGTCTCCTTAATATAATTTTCTTTCCTCTATACCTATGGAAGAAAGAAAATAATTATTGTATGCAATGATAATCCTTTTATAAAACACTATTAAGATAGTAAAGCAGCCAGGCATACTGGCGCACGCTTTTAATCCCAGCACTCAGGAGGCAGAGGTAGGAGAATTGCCGTGAGTTCGAGGCCACCCTGAGACTCCATAATGAATTCCAGGTCAGACCAAGCTAGAGTGAGACCCTACCTCAAAAAAAAAAAAAAAATAGTAAAACAAAAGTACAACTTTAAAGTGTTAGTCAGATCTTGTTACTTTTTTATATTAAGCATAGAGAGATGCTATTTGTTTTTAAAGAAATCACATAAGCACGTATAATATCACAGATGGAAAGTTTAAATTGAGCTAGAAAAAATAACCTCTTAGAATATCATGCGTAGTACATCTGTCTGTGAATATGACTGCACAGATTTCACCAAAGATATTCATTTTAAAATAAACTTGCTTAGTATCTAGAAAATAGCAGAGATTTCTTTTCAGTTGATTCACTACTACCTTTTACCTTATCAATCATCCTACAAATGAAAATTCTTTCATAAAATGTTAGAGATGAAAGAATTCTTGGAAAGCATCTGCTGCTATGGTTCTAACATAGGATGGTACCTCTCCCCGGAAGAAGCTTGGAAATGCATGGTTTGCATGTAACAACGGCTGGAAAGTATTACTAGCACCAGGAATTCTAAGCTTTCTACAATGCAACAGAGTCTTTCATAACAAAACACCATCTGGTCTAAAAGCCAAGAGCATGCCCTCTGAGACACAGACTTAATTCTCTGTCTGCTTTGACGATCTAATCCAAGATGGTGACTTAATCAATGATGTGCAGCTGGGTACAGAACCTACAGTCTAGTTTCAAACTTTCTTTCATTTAATATAATTTGCAATAGAAAAAAAACAATAATTAAGAATATATCTTATGATATGTAAAATACTGTCAAAACATTGGTCATGCATTATTATCTGAAATGGAAATAGGGCTGGAGAGATGCCTCAGCGATTAAGGTATTTGCCTGAAATGGAAACAAAACTGGAATTAACTAAAAATACTAATATCCCTTCAAAATTTTCCCCTAAGAAATAACAAGCTGGGCGTGGTGGCGCTCGCCTTTAATCCCAGCACTCGGGAGGCAGAGGTAGGAGGATCACAGTGAGTTCAAGGCCACCCTGAGACTCCATAGTGAATTCCAGGTCAGCCTGGGCTACAGTGAGATCCTACCTCGAAAAAACAAAAAAGAAAGAAAGAAAGAAAGAAAGAAAGGAAGGAAGGAAGGAAGGAAGGAAGGAAGGAAGGAAGGAAGGAAGGAAGGAAGGAAGGAAGGAAGGAAGGAAGAGAAAAGGAAAGAAAAGAAAAGAAAAGAAATAACTGCCGTTCAGAAATATCTTTTTAAAAACCTGTCATCTAAACAAAAGGTAAGGATGCCGGGCGTGGTGGCGCACGCCTTTAATCCCAGCACTCCGGAGGCAGAGGTAGGAGGATCGCCGTGAGTTCGAGGCCACCCTGAGACTCCATAGTGAATTCCAGGTCAGCCTGGGCTAGAGTGAAACCCTACCTGGAAAAACAAAAAAAAATAAAATAAAATAAAATAAATAAAATAAATAAACAAAAGGTAAGGAAACCATGTGACTCATCATGATCACCAAATAAAACAATCCTTGAACAGGTTTAAAACTGGATGTACTACAGTGTAGGGCTCACTTCGATTGCTAACCCTGAAGCAATCTGTTACCTTGAAAAAGCTCTAAACTAAAAATCCACAGGACTTGCCACAAATCCATGCTCTGACACATAAATAGATGCCAAATCTTGAATGTTTTCATGTTAAAAAATGACAGGCTTAGGCCCCTGCAATCCCTTCAAGTCCCAAGATTCAACTGTTTCTTTTTACTGCATGCCTGTAGGTTTTAAAGAGGTATCACCTAAACATTCACAAAGAAGAGGACCATGCTAAGTAGGACAGAGCTAAAGGCTGAGCTTCAAAAGGGAAGCCCCAACACTAACAGTGCAGCACCTCCTAGAGAGATTATCTGCCATCAACTACGGATAAGGATCATTTCTTTGTCTCTACATTGTCCCAAAAATGAGGGCTAAATAAACCATCTCTAGAATAATTCAAAACTAAAACCATTCTTCTAAGGACACTACCATTAAATGTTTATGACCACTGGCTTAAGTTTTTTTCTTTTCTTTCTTTCTTGGTTTTTAAATTGAGGTCTCACTCTAGACCATTTTGACCTGGAATGAACTCTGTAGTGATGGCGATCCTCCTACCTACCTCTAGCTCCCAAGTACTGGGAAAAATCAAAGGCGTGAGCTACCACACCCAGCTAATTTTTATATTTACCTTAGAACTGGCAAAGCAGTGGAATTTGCTGGAGGATAATCAGCAAACTACTAACATGTTAATACATCTTGCAGACACACGTGTGCGTACACACACTTCCCTGAAGTTCTTAGGATTTGGTTTTTGTCCTGTATACCATAAGTGATATTTAAGGAATTTTTGCTGCTGCTGTTATTTTTCCTTGTTTGTTTTTTTTTTGTTGTTGTTGTTTGTTTTTTGACGTAGGGTCTCACTCTAGCTCAGGCTGACCAGGAATTAACTATGTAGTGTCAGGCTGGCCTCGAATTCACAGGTATCCTCCTACCTCTGCCTCTGGAATGCTGGGATTAAAGGTGTACACCACCCCTTGCAAGTTTACAATTGACCGATAAACACAAAAATTAGTTGCAATAACTTGTCATGCACTATATTGTACTTCTTAGGCAATTTATCTAAAATAGTAATAAAATTGAAATTAAATAGAGAGAAATTGATTTTAATCTTTATTTCTCCTTGTGTCTTTCAAACAAACACCTACAATTTCACCACTACCACAGCATGCAATTTAAGTTAAACATGAAACTATAAAGTTGTTAAATTTTTAACAAATCCTTTCATTAATGATTAATGACCTTACAATGAATTTATATAAGGCTTTCAAGATATTGAAGAATATATATATTGGGGGCAGGGCACAGGGTCTTACTATACATAGACCAGGCTAATAATCCTCCTGTCTCAGCTTCCTAAGTGCTAGGGTTACAGGCATGAGCCACAATACCCAGCTGATTTAGACTTATTATGGTCATAAACTTAATCCATCAGTTAGTTAAGCATGCAAGTATTAAGTAATCATATTCACATTAGTTAAGCATGTATTCACAAAGTCTAGTGCTAGGTAATAAAATATTCTGCATACAGTATAAAATGTTAATATAAAAATGTCTTTTGAACAAGCAAGTCCACAGAAGTCAAATAGATGCTTTGCTACTTGCACAAACACGTGACAAACACCACCACACAAGGTACTATACCAAAACTATCAGGGGTCTCTGCTGGTGACACTTCCTTCACATGCTTCACAATGACCATCTCAGGTTTGGGATATCTGCATGCTAAAAAATTCTAAAATCAAAACGTATCCAAGCAATAAAGTAAATGCAATGTATATAAATAAAAAATGTACAGGACACAGGTGGTCATTGCATTCCTAAGCTGTCGTTACCTGCACAAGACAAGCGTAATATTGGCCCCATCAACATGTTGTCATGGATGACAGAGGAAGGAAAAAAACAGGTGTCAAAATAGAAGAGGGAATGATTGGAAAGATGAAGGGGATCCATGGAGTGAGGATAGGGTAGAATATACAAAATGGTGGGAGGGGCTTCTGTAAATTTTTTGAGAGTTTTAAGGAATAAAAATGTGTAAGATGTTTCTAAGTACCACATGCTAGTACACAGTTATTCATTTGTCCAATAGTGTAGGGCTGTAAAGCTACCAATGTGATTTAAAATGACATGGTAATAACAGCCAAGGTAGCTCAATGGTATGGCACTTGACTGGTGGGTAAGGCCTCTGGCTAGATCCCAAGTACTGCAAAAAAAAGGGGGGGAATGGACAGATGGCTTAGCAGTTAAGGCACTTGCCTGCAAAGCCAAAGGACCCAGATTCGATTCCCCAGAACCCATGTAAGCCAGATGCACAGGGGGCACATGCATCTGGAGTTCATTTGCAGTGGCTGGAGGCCCTAGCACGTCCATTCATATTGTCTCTCTCTCAAATAAATAAAAAATAAAGTTAAAAAAAACAGCAGGAAAAATTTAAATCATTCTACGAACTTTAAGAATTTTGGAGGAAAGGGGCAACTATGGCTGTACATGTCCTGTAATCCCAGCACTCAGGGGGCAGATACAAGAGGATCTAGAGTTCAGTGTCAGCCTGGGCACATATAAGTTCCAGACCAGCCTGAACTTAGTGAAACCTTATCCCAAAATTAGGAGGAGAAGGGATACTATGAATGTAAAGGAAATTTTTGAAAAGGGAAAGATGTTAGTTAATTTAGTACACTGTATTTTAAAACTGAAATACTGGGCTGGAGAGATGGCTTAGCCATTAAGACACTTGCCTGCGAAGCCTAAGAACTCATGTTCGAATCACTGCCACACACTGATGCAAGCACGCAATGTTGCACATGCATCACTAGGGGTTGCTCACATCTGGAGTTCGTTTGCAGCAGCTAAAGGCCCTGGTGCGCCCATTCTCGCCCTCTCTCTCTCAAAATAAATTTAAAAAGAACCTGAAACACTGATCATTAAGTGTTTTAGTTCTTGGTACTTAACAGGAACTAGCTTGAGCAGCACTATGCTCAGCTCGGCACGGCACATAACGTCCACTATGCAGAAGCGTTCTTCCTATGCTTCATGTACTGTCACACTCCTTGCTCAGTCTGGATTAGCAGAGAACACTGGATGACTATTGATTTTCAATGTCATGGAACATACATTCTACTTTTTATAAAACACCTTCTCTAGCCTTTGCTACACAAAACATGGCAAAACACTGTCCCTGGCCCTGTAGCACAGAAATCCCTGGGACCTGGTCAGAAGTACAAAGTCTCAGAGCTATTCAGCCCTACAGAGATGGACTATGCATTGATACAAGGGTCCCAAGGGACACATGCACAACCGTTATGAAGCTACTGAAATGCAGACCCACAGGAGCATCAGACATAATAAAACATAGTCAAAATCAATTCAAATTGATGGCTTATTTCAAAGTCAGAAGAAAACTCAAGTCACAGATCAAGCAACTGGACTTCATCAAGAGAGGCAAGTGCCTGCAAGGGCAGTGGAGACTCAAGGGTAGACGTAACTGCATACCAGAACTGCAGTGGTTTTACTGCACTACGTTTTCTGCTCTTACAGAAACACGATGATTTAATTACTGTCACTCCTCAGCATATAAGCATCAAACTAGTCTATCTGTGGATTGTATCCTGTTAGGATGTTTGGTTTTAAAAACTGCTGTTTGAGCTGCCAGCTTGTCAAAAAAATTATTTAACAAACTTTGGTTTAGAACTAGGATAGAATTTCCAAGAATTTCTGAAATATGCTTAAACATATTTCTGCCATTTTATATCATGTATTTATTTGAAACCGTGTTCTTGGCTTTGATGAGTAAGAAGCCCTGCTCTGTAAGACTGAATAACATTACATTTCTTGATTCAGAAGTTGCAACTAAATATGTTCAGTGTCTAAAGTAAAAGAAAATTTTTATAAAAGATATTTGCCCAGTAAGTATAAACGAGTCTATCATATCTTACCAATTATGCAGTGATGCAAAGAGTCCTGTCAAAAGAAAAAGAAGGGGCTGGAGAGATGGCTTAGCAGTTAAGCACTTGCCTGTGAAGCCTAAGGACCCTGGTTCGAGACTTGATTCCCCAGTACCCAAGTAAGCCAGATGCACAAGGTGGCGCATGCATCTGGAGTTCATTTGCAGTGGCTGGAGGCCCTGATGTGCCCATTTTCTCTCTCTCTCTCTCTCTCTCTCTCTCTCTCTCTCTGCCTGCTGCTCTCAAATAAATAAATAAAAATAAACTAAAAATAAATAAATAAAAATAAGAAAAAGAAACGGAAAGGAGAAAGGGAGAGAGAGAAGAGGAAGAGAAGGAAAAGAATGCAGGGGAGGGATCAGAAGGATTTTCACCTAGCTCTTAGGTACTTTAATTTGGAAAATAATGTTTCAAAAAAGAAAAGAATGTTTCAAATCATTGGCTTAATTTCTAAGAAATTTTTAATGAAGCTATAGCAAACTAAAAGATGATCACATTAACATAAAAGGAAATTACAATGAAAGCAACACTGGAAGAGCTGAGAAACAACTATAGAAACAGGACTTGGGTACAATTCAGCTGCTGCCTGAAATGGGAAGTCTGGTGGCTTGCACGCTTTGGCCACAGGCACCCAGTCTGGCATACGGGTTGAAAGATCTTGGAAAAGGTGCTCTTAGATTCAGAGTTTCTTAATTTACAAAACAAAGAGAAAAAAAGAAAAGAGAACTTCTCTATCCAAGAGTGGTAAACAAAATAGCAGTATGAAAATTCAGTTCAGTATGTCTAGCAATCTAGCACCCAGTAAATTCCCAGTAACTGGTAAGTAATGGAAGTGAAGACAGTATTCACAGCAGCAAAACTGACAGCAATAATGTATCTCCATAAAGTATAAAAACTATTATGCAATAAAACTCGGGATTGTTTTATAAAATTCCAGGCTGACTTTTAAAATATGTTCTCGGAGCCGGGAGTGGTGGCACATGCCTTTAATCCCAGCACTTGGGAGGCAGAGGTAGGAGGATCACTGTGAGTTCGAGGTCACCCTGAGACTACAGAGTGAATTCCAGGTCAGCCTGAACTGGAATAAGACCCTACCTTGAAAAACCAAAAAAAAATAAATAAATAAAAATTATGTTCTCGGGCTGGCTTAGCAGTTAAGTGCTTGCCTCTGAAACCTAAGAACCCTGGTTCGAGGCTTGATTCCCCAGGACCCATGTTAGCCAGATGCACAAGGGGGCACACGCATCTGGAGTTCAATGGCAGTGGCTGGAGGCCCTGGTGCGCCCATTCTCTCTCTCTCTCTCCCTCTCTCTATCTGCCTCTTTCTATGTCTGTCGTTCTCAAACAAATAAACAATAAAAAAATACTTTAAGATTATGTCCTTTTCCTTTTTACATGTGTGTGTGTTTGTTTAGTGTACATGTGTACATGCATATTCATATGTCTGTGTATGCATGCATGTGTAGGTGTGTGTGCACATGTCTGCATTTGCAATTGGTGGCCAAAGGCGAACATTTGGGTGTCTTCCTCAATTGCTCTCCACCTTATTTTTTGAGGCAGGGTCTCTCGCTGAATCTAGAGCTCACTAATTCAGCTAGCAAGCTAACTAGCAAGCCCCAGGGACCCTCCTGTCTCTGCCTCCCCAGTAGTGGGATAACAGACACACACCATCACTCCCAGCTTTTATGGGGGTGTTGAGGATCTGAACTCAGATGCTTCAGTCAACTACTTTTTAGTTGCATCAAACAATGAAAATCTAGTCATAATCCAGATATTATTAGTAAAAATACTTCCAGGAAAGATCTTCAGTGTAAAAGCTGGGACTCTGTCTATAACAATGTGATAGGTATCACAGGCTAGCTGGACAGATAAAAGGACACTGATCCTTGATGTGTTTACTAAGATTAAGACCTCGGAGAAGTGGTGAGTGGAGCAGCACAGTGTTTTGTTTTTAATAAGAAAACCTCAGAAAATTAAGACAAAATGGTAACACCATGGAATGCTGACAGTTAATAGAACAGCATACATGAGAAACAGTAATGGAATGCCAAAAAGCAGGCCTGACACAGCAGAAAACAGTTTACCACAACCACAAGGAATGAATGAGAACAAAGTAGACCTCAGAGCACGGAAGGGGGCGGGGGGGGGGGGGGCGCTGAGTCCAACATATTTCACTCTCACTACGACAGTCTCAAAACATGTCAGTTGAAATAGCATTCTGGAAGCATTTGGCCTAATGTCTAGTACTTTACACACAAGTAGCCTCAAAGATCACATACATGTAAGGACTCTGGCACCTGGTAGAAGGTAAACTGTGCTCACTGTCACTCAACTTTCACTAAGGCAGAGAAAAGATGCAATATGTTCAAATGTATTTCCATCAAAGCCATTGAATAAATGTTTCATAGTTTCTCTGCTAAATCGTTTGCATACAAAGGACTCTCGCCAATCAGATTGTTTCAGGCAATTCTGACATGTAACCACTTGTTATGTGGATTGTTTTCATTGACTTAAAGCAGACATAAAGCTATGAGTCAAAGACAACGCCAGAGACCTATAAGGTACATTCTAATTAATTCAGCTGACTTGAGCAAGACACTAAGAAAATCTACACGCAGGGATTTATTCCCTATTTGTTCTAGTTACTTTATACTCAGGCACACAAAGGAAACCAGACAAATGGGTGGTTATGCAAACTCACCACTATTTTAAAGAAAGCCAGATCTCTAATAATGGTTCAATATCAAAGCTACACACAACATTCAAGATCACCCATGCAACCTTCTGGATTATCCTGTAAACTACAGGCTTTACATTATTCCAACATTCCTACTCTCAAATCTGACACACCACACACACACACACACACACACACTCCCTCTCCCCCCGCAAATAAATATTTAAAAAAAAACAAAAACAGTAATGGGCCGGGGACATGGCTCAGACAGTTAAAGAAGCTTGTTTACAAAGCCTGTTGGCCCTAGTTAAATTCCCCAGTACCCACATAAAGCCAGATGCACAAAGTGGCTCAAGTGTCTGAAATTCATTTGCAGGAGCAAAAGGCCCTCGTGCACCCATTGTCTTTCTTTCTCACACAAATAAAAAAAAATTAAAAATAAGCAGTAAGGGACTACTAAAAAGGCCAAATTACACACATTTGTAAATTAAACTAGAGCAATGTTTGATTTATCTAAAAGCCATATTTTCTATTGAATATTAAGACTGTAGTTAAAAAAGTGAAAAGACCCACCCTCTCCCTCTCTCTCAAATAAATAAATACAAATAAAGTTTTAAAAAAATGGGCTGGAGAGATGGCTTAGCGGTTAAGGTGTTTGCCCTGCAAAGCCAAAGAATCCCAGTTTGACTCTCCAGGACCCATGTAAGCCAGATAGTGAAACCTTATCCCAAAATTAGGAGGAGAAGGGATACTATGAATGTAAAGGAAATTTTTGAAAAGGGAAAGATGTTAGTTAATTTAGTACACTGTATTTTAAAACTGAAATACTGGGCTGGAGAGATGGCTTAGCCATTAAGACACTTGCCTGCGAAGCCTAAGAACTCATGTTCGAATCACTGCCACACACTGATGCAAGCACGCAATGTTGCACATGCATCACTAGGGGTTGCTCACATCTGGAGTTCGTTTGCAGCAGCTAAAGGCCCTGGTGCGCCCATTCTCGCCCTCTCTCTCTCAAAATAAATTTAAAAAGAACCTGAAACACTGATCATTAAGTGTTTTAGTTCTTGGTACTTAACAGGAACTAGCTTGAGCAGCACTATGCTCGGCTCGGCACGGCACATAACGTCCACTATGCAGAAGCGTTCTTCCTATGCTTCATGTACTGTCACACTCCTTGCTCAGTCTGGATTAGCAGAGAACACTGGATGACTATTGATTTTCAATGTCATGGAACATACATTCTACTTTTTATAAAACACCTTCTCTAGCCTTTGCTACACAAAACATGGCAAAACACTGTCCCTGGCCCTGTAGCACAGAAATCCCTGGGACCTGGTCAGAAGTACAAAGTCTCAGAGCTATTCAGCCCTACAGAGATGGACTATGCATTGATACAAGGGTCCCAAGGGACACATGCACAACCGTTATGAAGCTACTGAAATGCAGACCCACAGGAGCATCAGACATAATAAAACATAGTCAAAATCAATTCAAATTGATGGCTTATTTCAAAGTCAGAAGAAAACTCAAGTCACAGATCAAGCAACTGGACTTCATCAAGAGAGGCAAGTGCCTGCAAGGGCAGTGGAGACTCAAGGGTAGACGTAACTGCATACCAGAACTGCAGTGGTTTTACTGCACTACGTTTTCTGCTCTTACAGAAACACGATGATTTAATTACTGTCACTCCTCAGCATATAAGCATCAAACTAGTCTATCTGTGGATTGTATCCTGTTAGGATGTTTGGTTTTAAAAACTGCTGTTTGAGCTGCCAGCTTGTCAAAAAAATTATTTAACAAACTTTGGTTTAGAACTAGGATAGAATTTCCAAGAATTTCTGAAATATGCTTAAACATATTTCTGCCATTTTATATCATGTATTTATTTGAAACCGTGTTCTTGGCTTTGATGAGTAAGAAGCCCTGCTCTGTAAGACTGAATAACATTACATTTCTTGATTCAGAAGTTGCAACTAAATATGTTCAGTGTCTAAAGTAAAAGAAAATTTTTATAAAAGATATTTGTCCAGTAAGTATAAACGAGTCTATCATATCTTACCAATTATGCAGTGATGCAAAGAGTCCTGTCAAAAGAAAAAGAAGGGGCTGGAGAGATGGCTTAGCAGTTAAGCACTTGCCTGTGAAGCCTAAGGACCCTGGTTCGAGACTTGATTCCCCAGTACCCAAGTAAGCCAGATGCACAAGGTGGCGCATGCATCTGGAGTTCATTTGCAGTGGCTGGAGGCCCTGATGTGCCCATTTTCTCTCTCTCTCTCTCTCTCTCTCTCTCTCTCTCTGCCTGCTGCTCTCAAATAAATAAATAAAAATAAACTAAAAATAAATAAATAAAAATAAGAAAAAGAAACGGAAAGGAGAAAGGGAGAGAGAGAAGAGGAAGAGAAGGAAAAGAATGCAGGGGAGGGATCAGAAGGATTTTCACCTAGCTCTTAGGTACTTTAATTTGGAAAATAATGTTTCAAAAAAGAAAAGAATGTTTCAAATCATTGGCTTAATTTCTAAGAAATTTTTAATGAAGCTATAGCAAACTAAAAGATGATCACATTAACATAAAAGGAAATTACAATGAAAGCAACACTGGAAGAGCTGAGAAACAACTATAGAAACAGGACTTGGGTACAATTCAGCTGCTGCCTGAAATGGGAAGTCTGGTGGCTTGCACGCTTTGGCCACAGGCACCCAGTCTGGCATACGGGTTGAAAGATCTTGGAAAAGGTGCTCTTAGATTCAGAGTTTCTTAATTTACAAAACAAAGAGAAAAAAAGAAAAGAGAACTTCTCTATCCAAGAGTGGTAAACAAAATAGCAGTATGAAAATTCAGTTCAGTATGTCTAGCAATCTAGCACCCAGTAAATTCCCAGTAACTGGTAAGTAATGGAAGTGAAGACAGTATTCACAGCAGCAAAACTGACAGCAATAATGTATCTCCATAAAGTATAAAAACTATTATGCAATAAAACTCGGGATTGTTTTATAAAATTCCAGGCTGACTTTTAAAATATGTTCTCGGAGCCGGGAGTGGTGGCACATGCCTTTAATCCCAGCACTTGGGAGGCAGAGGTAGGAGGATCACTGTGAGTTCGAGGTCACCCTGAGACTACAGAGTGAATTCCAGGTCAGCCTGAACTGGAATAAGACCCTACCTTGAAAAACCAAAAAAAAATAAATAAATAAAAATTATGTTCTCGGGCTGGCTTAGCAGTTAAGTGCTTGCCTCTGAAACCTAAGAACCCTGGTTCGAGGCTTGATTCCCCAGGACCCATGTTAGCCAGATGCACAAGGGGGCACACGCATCTGGAGTTCAATGGCAGTGGCTGGAGGCCCTGGTGCGCCCATTCTCTCTCTCTCTCTCCCTCTCTCTATCTGCCTCTTTCTATGTCTGTCGTTCTCAAACAAATAAACAATAAAAAAATACTTTAAGATTATGTCCTTTTCCTTTTTACATGTGTGTGTGTTTGTTTAGTGTACATGTGTACATGCATATTCATATGTCTGTGTATGCATGCATGTGTAGGTGTGTGTGCACATGTCTGCATTTGCAATTGGTGGCCAAAGGCGAACATTTGGGTGTCTTCCTCAATTGCTCTCCACCTTATTTTTTGAGGCAGGGTCTCTCGCTGAATCTAGAGCTCACTAATTCAGCTAGCAAGCTAACTAGCAAGCCCCAGGGACCCTCCTGTCTCTGCCTCCCCAGTAGTGGGATAACAGACACACACCATCACTCCCAGCTTTTATGGGGGTGTTGAGGATCTGAACTCAGATGCTTCAGTCAACTACTTTTTAGTTGCATCAAACAATGAAAATCTAGTCATAATCCAGATATTATTAGTAAAAATACTTCCAGGAAAGATCTTCAGTGTAAAAGCTGGGACTCTGTCTATAACAATGTGATAGGTATCACAGGCTAGCTGGACAGATAAAAGGACACTGATCCTTGATGTGTTTACTAAGATTAAGACCTCGGAGAAGTGGTGAGTGGAGCAGCACAGTGTTTTGTTTTTAATAAGAAAACCTCAGAAAATTAAGACAAAATGGTAACACCATGGAATGCTGACAGTTAATAGAACAGCATACATGAGAAACAGTAATGGAATGCCAAAAAGCAGGCCTGACACAGCAGAAAACAGTTTACCACAACCACAAGGAATGAATGAGAACAAAGTAGACCTCAGAGCACGGAAGGGGGCGGGGGGGGGGGGCGCTGAGTCCAACATATTTCACTCTCACTACGACAGTCTCAAAACATGTCAGTTGAAATAGCATTCTGGAAGCATTTGGCCTAATGTCTAGTACTTTACACAGAAGTAGCCTCAAAGATCACATACATGTAAGGACTCTGGCACCTGGTAGAAGGTAAACTGTGCTCACTGTCACTCAACTTTCACTAAGGCAGAGAAAAGATGCAATATGTTCAAATGTATTTCCATCAAAGCCATTGAATAAATGTTTCATAGTTTCTCTGCTAAATCGTTTGCATACAAAGGACTCTCGCCAATCAGATTGTTTCAGGCAATTCTGACATGTAACCACTTGTTATGTGGATTGTTTTCATTGACTTAAAGCAGACATAAAGCTATGAGTCAAAGACAACGCCAGAGACCTATAAGGTACATTCTAATTAATTCAGCTGACTTGAGCAAGACACTAAGAAAATCTACACGCAGGGATTTATTCCCTATTTGTTCTAGTTACTTTATACTCAGGCACACAAAGGAAACCAGACAAATGGGTGGTTATGCAAACTCACCACTATTTTAAAGAAAGCCAGATCTCTAATAATGGTTCAATATCAAAGCTACACACAACATTCAAGATCACCCATGCAACCTTCTGGATTATCCTGTAAACTACAGGCTTTACATTATTCCAACATTCCTACTCTCAAATCTGACACACCACACACACACACACACACACACACTCCCTCTCCCCCCGCAAATAAATATTTAAAAAAAAACAAAAACAGTAATGGGCCGGGGACATGGCTCAGACAGTTAAAGAAGCTTGTTTACAAAGCCTGTTGGCCCTAGTTAAATTCCCCAGTACCCACATAAAGCCAGATGCACAAAGTGGCTCAAGTGTCTGAAATTCATTTGCAGGAGCAAAAGGCCCTCGTGCACCCATTGTCTTTCTTTCTCACACAAATAAAAAAAAATTAAAAATAAGCAGTAAGGGAAAAAAAAAAGGCCAAATTACACACATTTGTAAATTAAACTAGAGCAATGTTTGATTTATCTAAAAGCCATATTTTCTATTGAATATTAAGACTGTAGTTAAAAAGTGAAAAGACCCACCCTCTCCCTCTCTCTCAAATAAATAAATACAAATAAAGTTTAAAAAAATGGGCTGGAGAGATGGCTTAGCGGTTAAGGTGTTTGCCTGCAAAGCCAAAAGATCCCAGTTTGACTCTCCAGGACCCATGTAAGCCAGATGCACAAGGGGGTGCATATATTTGGAGTTCGTTTACAGTGGCTGGATGCCCTGGCGCACCCATTCTCTCTCTCCCTCTTTCTGCCTCTTTTTCTCTCTCTCAAATAAATAAGTAAAAATAAAATTTAAAAAAAGAAGTGAAAAAACAACCCAATCAAGAAACCACTTACCAAAAAAAAAAAAAACCACTTACCTACCAAGTTCCCATATCAGACTAGAGAGGTGAACAGGAATCCTGTTTTCATCCAAAGACAAAAATATGCAAAATAAAGCAATGGACAGAGGCAAAAAAAAAAAAAAAAAAGATGCACTAACAACAAGAACTATGGATGACAGGCTAAGAGGAGAGACAAGCCAAAGATACTGAAGAAACGACTTACAGCATTTCATATAAAGTAATATCTCTGGCTCCACCAGGTGAACCTGCTAACCATTCCCCCAGTGTGCGACATCTGCATGTCATCCAAGGAACATTTAGCTGTCTGGCCACAGTTTGGGTCAGCATAGCTGGAATGGGAAGGGTGAAAGGGTGCTGTCAGCATTAATAGGCAGACAACAGGGATGTTTTAAATACCCTGCGAGGGGACAGCAACCACAACAGAGAACTACCCAGCCCAAAACATCAGCATTGCTGAAGAAGTATTCCTATAGAGAAAGGAGTGCTATACATCTCACTATCTAAAAGTCATTGTACTGGCACCTGACACATGAATAAATGCTCAATATAAGGACCCTTAGCCTTATTAAGCATATATAGATTATATTTAATGCACACAGCCAGTAGGCGTAAGTCCTCTTGGAAATGGATCCTCCATCCCCTACAGTCAAGACCTCAGAATGGAAGAATCACCCTAGTGGAAGGCTTGATTTCAGCTGCATGAGTGACTACGAAGTAGAAAAACCCAAGAGAGCTGCTCTAAGATTCAGGAACATTAGAAACTGTGAGATGCCTGTTTTAAATCTCTGTGCTTGGGGATTATGTGTTACACAGTAATGGAAAACTACTAATACAATGACTGCTGACATATTCCAAAAGCAAAATGTATAAAATTTGCTTAATGTTCTGATATGAAGGAACTGTAATTACTAGGCATTATCACCCACATGAAATGCTACCTCCTAACTTTGCTTCCCTTGAATCTAGACTAGCCTTATGACATGTAGCATAAATGACATCACAGGACTTCCAAGACTAGACCATAACAAGTCAGTAGTAGGCTGGATAGTGGATCCCAAAAACCTTGACATCCTATCCCCCCCCAATCTGCAAATATGTTACCTTACATGGCAAAGGGACTTAATATTTGGAGAGAAATTATCCAGAATTATCTAGCTGGATCCTAACTATGGTCAAAAAAAAAAAAAAAAGTCCTTTCAAAAGGGAAGCAAAAGGACAACAGAAAAGAAGATAACGCAACAGCTAAGCAGAGGGTAATGTGGCCAAGAAGGAAGGAATGCTGAAACCTGGAAGAAGCAAGGAACAGATTCTCCCTGGGGACCCTAGGACACAGCCTTGCTGATACTTTGATTTCAGCCCCTTCAGTAACTATAGGAAAACAATACAAAATCTTTTACAGCTTCCACCTACCCCTGTTGGAACATTTTCTTTGGGGACTTTGATCTATTATCTACATGCTATAATCATTCTGAGACTGTCATGCTGTTGAGGTCACCAAGTCGGCTTGGATCCATAGCTCTAGCTGGGCCCAGCCATGTGTGAGTAAGCCCATCTTGGACCCTCTGACCAGCCCATCCTGATTCTTGTGTCCTTGCTGAGCCTAGTTGGGGCTATATTTCCCTTATTCTTCTGGTTTGTTAAGGTTTTTAATTTTTTTTTCTATTTGAAAGCAGACAGAGAGACAGTGAGTAAGCATGTGTACACCCAAGGCTCTTCTCTGACCACTGCAAATGAATTCCAGATGCACTTGACACTTTGTGCATCTGGCTTTATGCTGATACTGGGATTGAACTCAGGCCAGAGGCTCTGCAAGCACCTTTAACTTCTGAGGCTTCTTCCCAGTGCCTCTTCATTGTCTCTGTGAAGGTGATCCCACTGAGCTACCCTAATTCATGTATCTTTATTTGGAGTATGAAATGTTTTTTTCTCTTTGAGCAAAAGCTGAGACCAACACAATCTATCCCAGAGACTAAGAAAGTAACACAATGAGGACTAAGAAAAACAAGAACCATTTTCAAAGATCCAAAATCCTCCAGGACAAATTTCAATAATTTTTAAGTCTACATATCCCAATCAGTATCAGCCTTTTATCTTTCAGCCTTTTTATTTTGGAACGGCTCATCCATCTATTTGCCACATTCTCAAAACAAAGTACTTCATCCTACCTTATATGAACAATCACAAACAGGGCGTAGCTACCATATTAAAGTATACCATTCTATGAATAACATACAGCACTGTAAATAGACAAGATTTCATGGTAAACATAAATAAGAAACAAATGCAATGAGTGACATACATAAATGTAAATAAGTGGTAAAAACAAAATTTAAAAGTATGTAATTACTATTTATACAGGAAAATGGAAGTCAATGAGTCTATTGGTAGAAAAACTGCTCTATTCACCTTGATTTAAAAATTTTTTATTTGATATATATAAAAAATAACTTTCAAAAACTATTTTAAGTATACACTTAACAAAAATATTCCCTAAGAAGCTTCTATTTTTTAAGTCATGTCTCCCTAAAAAGCCAGCTCTTAGCCAGGTGTAGTGGTGCACGCCTTTAATCCCAGCACTTGGAGGCATAGGTGGGAGGATCACCATGAGTTCGAGGCCACCCTGAGACTACATAGTGAATTCCAGGTCGGCCTGGGCTAGAGTGAAACTCTACCTTGAAAAACCAAAAAAAAAAAAAAAAAAAAAAATCTTGTCCAGTACTGAAAGGCAACTGTAATAATGTGATCTTGCCAGTCCTCCTTACAACAATAAGCCAACAATGTACTATCATCAGCAGAATATGGCCTGCTTCCAAAAGAAGAGAAATCAAGTTGACAAGGTAAGAGTGTAACAGGAACTTTTTTAATTGATAAGAAAATCAGTTTGTAATTTTTTTTTGTTTTGTTTTGTTTTTCGATGTAGAGTCTCACTCTGGTCCAGGCTGACCTGGAATTAACTCTGTAGTCTCAGGGTGGCCTTGAATTTATGGCGATCCTACTACCTCTGCCTCCCGAGTGCTGGAATTAAAGGCGTGCGCCACCACCGGCTTCAGTTTGTAATTTTAAAACTGAAATATCCTATTTAACTAAGATAAGATATCCCATAGTCTGCCTTATCTATTATAAATTGATCCTAAAGCTTTATCTTACCACAAATAATACCACATGCTACTGATAAACACATAAAAAAGATAATGGCAAATGTACCAAATTTTAGCAGATCTCACTGTCCATGTCAACAGTAAATGATTTTTTTTCTCTGTAATGTTTCCACACCAAAACCACTGAAACACTTCATCAGAAGATTTAAGTAAGCACCCTTTCCAAGGACACACAATTCCTATAATAAGAAACAGCCCTTTTAAAAGTAACTTTACTTCATTAGAAAGTGTGTTTAGAAAGCTGGGCCTGGTGGTGCAGGCCTGTAATCCCAGCTACTTCTGGAGGCTAAGGCAAAAGGAGCATAAATTCAAAGTCTGCCTGGACTAGACTGAGTTCAAGGCCACCTTGGGCAACTTAGTGAGAATCTGCCTCAAAATAAAAAGTAGAAAGAGGGCTAAAGATACTGACCAGTAGTAGAGCTCTTACCTAGCATGGGTTCAATCCCCAGCCAAAAAAGAAAGTGTAGCTGGGCATAGGTGGTCAATGCCTTTAATCCCAGCACTTGGGAGGCAGAGGTAGAGGTGGTAGGAGGATCACTGTGAGTTCAAGTATAGAGTGAATTTCAGGTCAGCTTGGGCTAGAGTGAGACTCTACCTTTGCGGGGGGTGGGAGGGAGAAAGTGCATTCAAGACATTAATTGCATATTTTAAAGCATTAACAGGGCTGGAGAGATGGCACCAGCAGTTAAGGAGCTTGCCTGCAAGGCCTAGTGACCTGGGTTCAATTCCCCAGGACCCACATGAAGCTAGATGCACAAAGTGACATATGTATCTGGAGTTCATTTGCAGTGGCTGGAGGCCCTGGCATGCCCATTCTGTCTCCCTTCTCTATCTCTCTGCTTGCAAACAACTAAAAATAGGGTTTTTTTTAAAAATTAAGAGTAACAAAAAGAAATAAGAGGGTTTCATTTGACAGAAAAAGAAAACGTTGGGCTGCAGAGATGGCTTAGTGGTTAAGGCACTTGCCTGTGAAGCCTAAGGACCCTGGTTTGATTCTTCAGGTCCCACATAAGCCAGATGCACAAGGTGGCGCATGTGTCTGGAATTCATCTGCAGTGGCTAGAGGCCCCCTGGCGTGCCCATTCTTTCTCTCTCTCTCTCTCTCTCCTCCTTCCCTCCCTCCCTCTGTCTGTCTCTAATAGATATAAATATTTAAAGAAAAAGAAAACGTTTATTTCAGCAATAAAATGAACTGTACACATTCCTATCAGAGCAACACACTTTTTACCTTAATGATTAAGGCAATTTACTAAGGGATGATTCTAGTCGTCTCCATAGTAACTATGTGTAATTATAGTGAAAACAGTAAGTGATCACCAAGACTATGCTAAAAATCAAAGCAGCAGCACCTCGAAGTATCATGTAATTCCAAAGGCAATAATTTAGTTGGCAACATCAAAAACGTAGTTGGTTTAAACTGAATTCCTTAGCTCAAAAACAGGAGACAGGCATGAGACCAAATTGTTTCCTACATACTTGCCTGCTTCTCCTGAGCAAAGACATAAATTATAACTACCTACTTCTTCCTTACTAGGATATATTAAATTTAACCATACATCTTCAACCCTATTGTGATTCACAGCTGGCATGTGCAAAAACTATGATGGATGGAATAAAATTTAACAGTCTTTTTGCAGAACATACTTTTCAATAACTGCTATAAAATTATATGCACAGGGCCCACCAATCTTGAAACATGTTGACAATGCAGATTTCCAAGAAATTACTTTAGAAAAGAAAAAAAGATGTGTGTTCACATAGTCTTGATAATTAAGAAAAATTACAAAAACTGACATTCTAGCATATGACTATAGCGTTTTCAGAATGGAGGATTTTTAAATCACACTCTGAATGCACACAGACTACAAATATGGTAGTGTTGAATTAGGACTTCCCATCACATCGAGATTAATTAATAACTCAATGACTAGGATGTTGCGTTTTCCAGGAAAAGCACTGTGTGCAGACAATCTCTGGAATAAAACTGGTCCACAACACCCTCGGCTGGGGGGTGGAAAGTGGTTCAAAATTACGACTAATAAAGTTTCCAAAGTAGTAAAGATAAATCTCAGACAACTCTTTCCTCCATTCATGCACATAGGCTAAAGAGACAGTTTCTAGTGCGTCTGGCCAACAGAACATCACATTCCAAATCACTGTGTTCTCAACTTAAGACACTATGGAATGTTAATATACCTGCCACCTTTAGCAGCAGAGGGCTGTGAACTTTTAAAAGTTTTCAAGTACAATACGTATGTGTTATCCAACAGTAGCAGTGTACCCGCATACATAGCAGTATTTAAGAACGTACTATCAAACAGTAGCCATGTACTTGCACATACAGCAGCATTTAAGTGTCAAAAAGAAAAAAGACTGGATCCATTTTGGTCCTTGCTCCTTCCAAGCCTTTCCATTTTTCCTAACATTTATTTAGCCTTTTCACCTGGACTCAAATTCTGACCTACCACATGCAGCAGCACTTGTTTTAAAAATATCCTATATTAACATGTTTGCTTAAAAATAGCTTGGCTTTCATCCTTTACCAAATCAGTTTTAAGCAGAAGTCTGCTTTTTATTGTAGAGCCAGCGTGCCAAGCCCCACGGCCAAATACTTTCTTTCATGCTTTCAAACTTTGGAGCAGCAGAGACGGGAGAGTTTAACTTGAACCTTTGGGCTTAGAAGTTCCTATCTCCAGTCGCTTGGCTGTGTGCATCCCCTCCATACCCTTGGGCGGCTTACGTTCACACAACCAGATGTGAGTGGGAAGCAGGCTGACCGCATCCCCGACTGCGAGAGCCACACAATTCCCCCGCCTTTTATTGGTTTATTGGTTTATTTATTTTTGGAACAGCCAAACACCTGCAAGAAAGTTTGCCCCTGCCCGTCGAGTGCGCCGCGCTTCCTCGGAGCAGTCGGGGCTCGCCACCTGCAGGGATGCACGTTCGCAACGAGGCGACAACGGTTTGTTTTTGTTTTTTGTAAGAGAATGGAGAGGGCCCGGGGAGAGGAGAGGACACGACACACGAAGACCAAAAAAAAAAAAAAAAAAAAAGTCGCCAAGCGCCTGGTGCCAATTTAGGCAGAAGCTCCGGATTCCGGTGGCTGGGGAGGAACCAGCCAGGGCTTGACCCACCGCTGGCTGGCACGATCCGCGCCCGTCCTCCCTGCCCTGGGGACACTGGTGGAGGGGGGGGGGTGGCAAGTTTCCCCCGCCCTCCTCCCTCGGCCGGGCCAGGGTGGCAGGAGGGTGGGGCGGTGGCGGGGGGTCCAAGGCCGAGCGCCAGGGCTGGAGGGAGGCAGGGAAGGAAGAGGGCGCCGTCCCCCGCCAGCCCCTTACCTTGGGCGATGGCAATGGACTCGAAGCGGTGCAGCTCCTTGAGCAGGCAGCTCCGCTCGGTGGAGTGCAGGCTGTAGATGAAGTCGCGCGCGCCCTGCGCCGTGTTGAGCGGCTCCATGGGCTCCTTCTTGGGGTGCGTGCCCAGGGTCCGCGCCCCGCCGGGGGCGCCGAGCGCCAGCAGCCCCCGCCGCCCGCAGCAGCACCAGGACGGCGGGCGGGGCGCCTGGGCGGCGGCGGCCGGGCCCGGCCTCAGGCTGCGCGCCGTCCGGCTCCCCAGCAGCGGCAACAGCCGGGACATGGCGGGCCCAGGAGCGTCGGGGAGCCCCCCGCCTCCAGCCCAGCCGCGGCCCGCAGCGGCGCTCAGCCCGCGAGGACGAGCTCAGGGCGAGGCCGGACGGGGAAGCAGGAGCCGGGCGCTCAGCCCCACCCCGCCCCGACGAGCTCCTGACGGGCGGCCGAGGCGCCCGGCACCATGCACGCTGCCGGCCCGCCTCCTCGGCCCGTCGGCTCTCGCCTCGCTCAAGGCCCGCGAAGGCGCGAGGGCCCTGGGCGGGAGGAAAACTTTCTGTGAGGCGGTCGGGCTCCTCCCCGGCCAAGAGGGCGGTGCGGGCGGGCGCGCCTGCCGGGCCGGGAGGAGCGACGCGCGCGGGCGCGAGCGGGCGAGCGAGGGCGCGTCTGTCAGTCAGTCAGTCCGATCTTCCACAGGGATGAGTCAGCCACGCGCCGCCCTCCTCTGGCGCCGCCCTCCTCTCCCCGGTCCGCTTTCCCACCCTCTCGCCTGACGCTGGCCGCCCTCACTGTGTGGGGCTCCGCCGCCCTCAAAGCGACCGCGCGAGCTCAGGCCTCAGGCCGCCGCCGCCGCCGCCATCACCACCACGCCCCCTAGCGGTGACATCTAGAATTGCAGGGAGGGGCGATGGGATATGGGGCGGGGCTTCTTCGGGGGGCGGAGCCGCGCAGGCGCAGTGAGCACCTAAGGGCCAGAGGGGCCTGCTCTCGCCGCGGAGGAGCGCGCCCTAGTCTCCGCCCTCTCCTGACAAGGAGGTGGATGGCCCGAGCGCGCGCATCTTTCACTGTCAAGTCTACTGGCGGAAAACAACAGTGGAGGACCCCACGCACGGCTGGGTGGTGCAGCTTGCCTCCCAGCCCCACTCGAGCTGGTTCTGAGCGGCGTGACCGCAGCACGAGGCCCCTCTCTCGCCGAGCACCAGTGATCCCACCCGCACCCCCGTAGGGTCTCAGCGCCCTGCACAGGCCTTTAGGGAATGGAGCACCCCACCGCGGCCAGACGGTCCGGGTGCTCCCCAGAGGAAGCAAGGCCGGTTCTACCCGTTCCTTTTGAGACAGACTTTGCGGTTTAGGGTGGTGGGAAAAAAATAATAAAACATCCTTCTTCCTCTGTCCTGATGACCGCCCCTTGCTTGAAGATTGCTAATGCTGGAGCCACAGGCAAGAATGTCTTCCTGGGCTCCTCACTGTGTTCTCCTCTCTGTGTCCCTCTAAGAGAAGTCTGCAGTTCCCCACGGTTCGAGTCCAGGACCTGGAAGTCTTCAGGACCCTGGTCAAGTGTCTCCCACTCTATCCTTTCCCTTCTCCCCGAAGGAGACCGCTGAGTTATCTCATCTAATGACACTTAGAAAACCTACTTAGATGATAAATCTGCTCAAGTTTTGTAATCGAGATCCGAATCTCATCCTGATGGCAAACACTGCCGCACCCAGCTCAGAACCTTTTGTGTAAGTACACAGTACCATAAATGTGTACGTGCAATACAGGCGGCCCTGCCTGTTCGCAGATTCAAACTCTGATCAAAGATAACTGAGAAAAAAAAAGTTACGTCTGCACAATGCATAGCCTTTTTTCTTGTCATTTCTCCCTTAACAATATAGTATAACAGCTATTTACATTGCCTTAGGTATTGGAAGTAACCCTGAGATGGTCAAAGTATGCAGTAAGGCCCAGTTGGCTGTGTTAACAAGCCCCCTGTTAAAACTTATGTGTCTGAAAGTTTGAGAACCACTGCTCTTAACTTAAATGAGCATGGAAATCAATTAGTATTTGTATTTAGTTCGCCTCTGTGGGGTAATAATAAGGATTAAAAATGCTCTCTGGAGCTGGGGAGATGGCCCAATGGTTAAAAGACCTTGCTTGCAAAACGTACCAACCCAGGTTCCCAGTACCCACATAAAGCCAGATGCACAAAGTGTCACATGCATCTGGAGTTCGCTTGCAGTGGCAGGAGGCCTTGGTATGCCCATTCTCATCCCGCCCCCTCCCTTTGCTTGAGAATATTTTTTATTTTTCTATTTTTATTTATTTATTTATTTGACAGAGAAGGAGAGAGAGAAAGAGAGAGAGAATGGGTGCACCAGGTCCTCCAGCCACTGAAAATGAACAAACTCCAGGAACGAACTCCAGATGCCTACGCCCCCTTGTGCATCTGGCTAACCTGGGTCCTGGGGGAATTGAACGTGCTGGGTCCTTTGGCTTTGCAGGCAAATACCTTAACTGCTAAGCCATCCCTCCAACCCAATAATATATTTTTTGAAAGAATGCTCTCTGTGGCAAGGTAGAGCTAGTCCCAGCTACTTGGGAGGCTGAAGCAAGAGAAACACTTAATCTCACAAGCTGGGGACCCACTTGAGCAACACAGCTAGACCCTGTCTCAAGAAAACAAAACAGGGCTGGAGAGATGGCTTATGTGTTAAAGCACTTGCCTGCAAAGCCAAGTGACCCAGGTTCGATTCCTCAGTACCCACATAAAGCCAGATGCACAAGGTGTCACATGTATCTGGAGTTCATTTGCAGTACCTTAGATGCCCAGGTGAGCCCATTCTCTCTCTCTCTCTCTCTCTCTCTCTCTCTCTCTCTCTCTCTCTCTAAATAAACAAATACTTAAAAAACAGAAAACAAAACAAAAACAAAGAATACACTCTGTAAAAAAAAAAAAAAAAAAGTATGTGTGAGCGCTAGAACTGTGTCTTCCTTTTCTTTGAAACTTTCCATCCCCACCCCAGTATGTATTATAATCCTATGCAAAGTTCTGTCAATATCAGGTGCTTGTGTTGGGGCCTGGCTTCTCTGTAAGTACCTATCCCCAGTAGTCTCCAAGACAGCAGTTTGCTGTGAACTCCAGAAACATGTTGCTAAAAATGTTATCCATGATCAACCACTGTCGCTCAATGTGTTAGCAATTGATTGTTAAGTCTGACATGGTGTCGCGTGCCCATAATGCAGCACTTAGGAGGTAGAGGCAGGAGAATCAAGGAATTCAAGGCCAGTTAGACTACACAGTGAGTTAGAGGCCAGCCTGGATTACATAAGATCCTTTCTTTTTTTTTTTTTTTTTTTTTTGGTTTTTCGAGGTAGGGTTTCACTCTAGCCCAGGCTGACCTGGAATTCACTATGGAGTCTCAGGGTGGCCTTGAACTCACGGCGATCCTCCTACCTCTGCCTCCCGAGTGCTGGGATTAAGGGCGTGCGCCACCACGCCAGGCTAAGATCCTTTCTTTAAAAAAAAAAAAAAAAAAAAAAAGATCTGCGGTAAAGAAAAATGAAGTTATGAAATTTGCAGAAAAGTGGATGGATCTGGAAAGAATTATACTAAGTGAGGTAACCCAGGCCCAGAAAGCCAAGCGTCACATGTTCTCCCTCATATGTGGATCCTAGCTACAGATGATTGGGCTTCTGTGCGAGAAGGAAAAAACTCAGTAGCAGAGGCCAGTAAGTTAAAATAGGAGATAGAAAGGGAAGAGAAAGAAAGGGAGGAGGGCTGTTATTAGGTTGGTATTGTATATATGTAAGTAGAAAGATTGAGATGGGGAGGGGATATGATGGAGAATGGAATTTCAAAGGGGAAAGGGGGGAGGGTAATACCATGGGATATTTTTTATAATAATGGAAAATATTAATAAAAATTGAGAAAAAAAAAGATCTGGGCACAGTGGCCCATCCCTTTAATCCCAGGAAAGGTAGAAGGATTGTTGTGGGTTGCAGGCCACCCTGAGACTACATAGTGAACTCCAGGTCAGCCTGGGCTAGAGTGAGACCCTACCTCAAAAAAAGGGGGGGAGTAGATTGTTAATAGTAGTTTTTAATGACTTACAGTTTGTTATCCACCTATTCATGCAACCCACTTGCACATTAATTGTGGGCTTAGAAATGTGACTTGCTTTGGCTGATAAAAATTAGATGTTACAGACCTGATTTGATAAACATTTGCTCATTGGGACTAACAGTAATTCCTTTGCTATGCAAAAAAAGGAAGAAAAAATAAAATATGTTAGCAAGACTCAAACAATTGCACCTAGAATAGATACCTGTATTGCACATGGTTTGGAAGAATGCTTTACATAAAAAGTTGTGGAAAGGGACTAGAGAGACGGCTCCATGGTTAAAGGCACTTGCTAGCAAAGCCTAAAGTCCTGGGTTTGATTTCCCAGTACTCATGTAAAGCCAGATGCACAAAGTGGTGCATGTACCTGGAGTTTGCAGTAGCAGGAGGCCCTGGCTTGTTCATACTGTATTTCTCTCTCCCTCTTTCTCTCTCTCTCCTCCCTCCCTCTCTCTCTCTCTCTCTTTCTCCCTCTCTCCCTCTCTCCCTCTCTTAAATAAAATTAATAAAATTAATAAAAAATAAAAAAGAAAGCTGTGTAAAGATAAGAAAACTTTATTAAGAAGGCACAAAAGGGCTGGAGAGATGGTTTAGCGGTTAAGGTGTGTGCCTGCACAGCCAAAGGACCCAAGTTCAATTCTCCAGGTCCCACGTTAGCCAGATGCACAAGGGGGCACACACATCTGGAGTTCGTTTGGGACAGATGAACATTTCATAACACCGTGGTCCTCCCAGCCTATCCTAATTGACTGCTAGACCATTCTACATACTATTGCTGCTCTTTGAACATGTTACACACAAAAAAGTGATGAAATAAGGTATTCTGCTCATGATTTTGCAGCTCAGAAATTTGGGAACAGCTTTCTCCATCAATCCGATGCCAACTGCATCCGCTGTCATTTGAAGGTTCAACTAGGCCGGACATCCAAAATGGCTCATTCATGTGAGTGACAGGTGATGTTAGCTCACTGGAAGCTGAGCCCTTCCAGCATGGCAAACCTTTCACCTGGAAGTTGGCTTCCAGGGTGAGAGTCTGAAAGGAATCAGGCTCATGGCCTTTCTGACCTATCCTTGGGAGTCATACAGCATCACTTACATTATATTCTATATATTTTTTAATTTTTATTTATTTATTTGAGAAAGAGAGGGAGGGAGAGAGAGAGAGAGAGAAAGAGGGAGAGAGAGAGAATGGGCACATCAGAGCCTCCAGCCACTGTAAACAAACCCCATATGCATGTGCCATCTTGTGCATCTGGCCTACGTGGGCCCTGGGGAGCTGAACCTGGGTCCTTTGGCTTTGCAGGCAAGTGCCTTAACTGCCAAGCCATCTCTCCAGCCCACTTACATTATATTCTACTAGGCTCAAAGGAAGTCACTAAAGCCACACTGGTTTCAAGGGAAAGGCACTATGTTGGTTAATATTGTCACTGTGACATGAAAACAAAGGAGAAAATTTTGTTTTAGCTCACAGTTTCAGAGAACAACACAGTGGCAGGAGCATGTGTGGGAGACCATTCTCCACTTATTAGGGGACAGGAAGCAGAGAGAAGGGAGGGTGCTGGAAGGGGGCAGGGCAAGATACAGCCGCAAGGATGTGGCCCCAGTGACTTCTTCCTCCACCTAGGCCCCACCTGTTATCTTTTCCAACCTCCCAATAGGGCTGCCACATTATGAATTCATCAAAGAATTAACCTATTGATTAGGTCAGAGTCCCCTTGATCTAATTGTCTGTGAAACTGCCAACACAAACATACCCAGAGATATGCCTCACTAATCCTCTAGGCCTTGCCTAATCCAGTCAAGTTTCTAATCAAAACCATCACAGGTATATAAAGACCCCACTTGTCAATGGGAGCAATGCCAAAGAATTGTAAGACATGTTCTTAAACTGCAATACAAGCAATGTAATTCAAGCACCTTGATTTGGTCTACATGCCTATGTGTTCTGGGATCCATGGAACAATCAAGGCTGGAGGTATGTTTAGGTAATTCTCCACATGGCATTTGGAATTCTTCTTCTTTTTAGGGTCCAGCAGCCAAACCAAGAAGTCCAAAGTATCCTACAGGAAGGATCACTCGGAGGAGGCCTGAGCCAACAGCCTCAACTAACTGCCAAACATGATACATGAAGTCATTCAAACGTCAAATGGCAGCATTGCAAAGTGGTTGAAAGTGTTATCTCTAGGCCTAACCTGCCTGGATTTGAGTCTTCAAATTAGTAGCTCTATGCCCTTGTGGTAGTAAATCAACATTTCCATAGTTGCTTATCTGTGTGACAGAGAAGGGGACATGATGCTCAGTTTGCTAATCTGTCCAGTGAAGATACAGGCATCTGCTTTACAAGGTGGCAGTGAAGCCAGCAAATTAGTACACATACATGACTTAGGGCTGGAGAGATGGTTTAGCAGTTAAAGCGCTTGCCTGCAAAGTCAAAGGACCCAGGTTTGATTCCTCAGGACCCATGTAAGCCAGATGCACAATGTGGTATATGCATTTGGAGTTCGTTTGCAGTGGCTAAAGACCCTGGCATGCCCATTCTCTCTGTGTCTCTATCTGCCTGCCTCTCTCTCTCTCTCTCTCTCTCTCTCTCAAATAAATAGATAAAAATAAAAATAAATAAATGGCTTAAGACAGCACCTGACACACAGAAAGTATTCAGTAAGGGTGAGCCATCATTGTCTAATTCCCACAGACCACACAAACCTCTCGAATGATGTGTTTGAGTCCTAATTTCAAACATTTATTTATTTACAAGAGTGAAAGAGGCAGAGAGAGAGAGAGAATGGGTGTGCCAGGGCCTGCAGCCACTGCAAATGAACTCCAGATGTATGCTCCCCCTTGTGCATCTGGCTTATGTGGGTCCTGGAGACTCGAACCTGGGTCCTTTGGCTTTGCAGGCAAACGCCTTAACCACTAAGCCATCACTGGGTCCTAATTTTTAAAAGAAATACCTACCTAGCTATTGGATTTGCTGATCTTCTATCCACTTCCTCTCTCTGAGTAGCCTCAAGATGAATAAATGGAGACTCGGAGGTTTTGTGGTTGATTTGTGGGGCGAGAAGTACAGGATAAAGTAAGCCTATATGTGGGGGTGAGGAGAGGCTCTGGGGAGATGCGAAGTATGGAAGAGGTGACGCAAGAAGACTAGACAGCTTTATGGATGGGGAAGATGGAGGGAAGGAGGGCCCAGAAGGAAACTTTGTTGTTGTTTTAGATTTTTCAAGGTAGGGTCTCGCTCTAGCCCAGGCTGACCTGGATTCACGATATAGTCTCAGGCTGGCCTCAAATGCAAAACAATCCTCCTACCTCTTCCTCCAAAGGCCTGGGATTCAAGGCATGCGCCACCACGTCCAGCTTGCTCTTCACTTTTAAAGACGACAAATACCATGCCTCAGTTAATAACCACAGTCTCCTCCTCGTGGAAAATGACTGCTGAATCATGAGTCCATGAAGGGCTGCCTCATGTAAATACTCTCCAGCCGTCCCTGTTGATAGACAGGGGCCAATCCCTTGCTGACTACAGCTTGTGATGTGATGCACTCAGCTTTGTTCTCCACAGCAAAATGTGTGAAAGTGTTACTTAGTGTTAGTCATCTCGCCCGCCCGTGATTTTGCAATTGCCTTTCTGTATCCGTCATTCATGGAGTTCTTGCTTTAGTATTCTTTTGATCTAGAAGGGCTCTGACCTATTAGGACTGAGGCAAGTTACTTACTGCTTCACAATACAAACAAGAAAATTTTGTTAGACAAATTTAAGGAAGCTTGCATAAATGGAATGAAGTAGTTTGGAAATTCAATAAGTAGTATGTCAGTTCTCTCAAAACGTATTCATCGGGGCTCTTCGTGGAAACAGAACCAATAAGATATAGAGAAAGACATGTGTGGAAAGAGGGGTTTTTTATATTTTATTTGTTTATTTTAGAAAGAGAGAGAAAGAGGCAGAAAGAGAGTGGGCATGCCAGAGCCTCTAGCCACTCCAGATGCATGCACCACCTTGTGCATCTGGCTTTATGTAGATACTGAAGAATCGAACCTGGATCCCTTGGCTTTGACAGCAAGGCCCTTAATCGCCACGCCATCTCTCCAGCCCCAGGAAAGAGATTTATTATGAGGGATTAACTTGGGTGGTTATGGAGGCAACATATATAAAATTATGACACAACACAAAGCATATGGTAAATGCTCAATTGATAAGAAGTGGTATTAAAAGGCAATAAGAATTTTTTATTATTTTATTGACAACTTTCATAATTGTAAACAATATCTCATGGTAATTCCCTCTCTCTGCCACTTTCCCCTTTGAAACTCCACTCTCCATCATATCCCCTCATCCTCTCAATCAGTCTCTCTTTTATTTTGATGTCATCATCTTTTCTTCCTATTATGATGGTCTTATGTAGGTAGTGTCAGACACTGTGAGGTCATGGATATCCAGGCCATTTGTGTCTGGAGGAGCACTTTGTAAGAAGTCTTACCCTTCCTTTGGCTCTTACATTCTTTCTGCCACCTCTTCCGCAATGGACCCTGAGCCTTGGAAGGTGTGATAGAGATACTGTAGTGCTGAGCACTCTTCTGTCCCTTCTTCTCAGACCATGGGGCCTTCTGAGTCATCTCAAGGTCACCACCATCTGAAAAGAGAAGCTTTTCTATACAAAAGTGAAAGTAGCATTAATATATGGGTATGAATATTAAGAGAAGGGTTTACTGAGCAGTTTGATGAGCATAGTATATGCATTTAGCCAGATAGCAACAGATGTTACACCCCTAGGGCTCATGACTACCCCTGTTGTAGGTTTTCAGTATCAGGGATGTATTCCCTCCCATGGAGCAGGCCTCCAGTCAAATTAGAGGGCTGTTGGTTTCCCCCATAATAGATGTGCCACTATGGCACCCATTGGCTCATTTGGCCTGGCTGGCCAAATTTAAGGCTTGCAGTGTCCACTGTTGAGTATGTTCACTGGTGATTTCATTCTCTCTCACCGAACTGCATGCAGTATAACTTTTTCCAGCTTTCTGCCAGCTGGTCTACATGGAGGAGGTTTTCAGCTCAGCTCCAGCAGGATTTCTTAGTGACCTTGCAGCCCAAGTATGTGGAATCTTCAGCAATAGGGTCTTACCATCTACTCCTAGTGGGAAACCAAGGGCCTCAGCAATGACCTGTAATGTTTTGGGGGTATCAGGGACCTCCCTAGCCAATAACTCACTAGAAGGTATCCCATCCCTGGAACTGAAAATTTTCTAGTAATAGTCTATGGCTTCTGAGTGTTCCATTGTCCAAAAACATTGTTTCCATATGACGTATTTATATCCTCTTAGATTTTGATTAGCCCTCCCTCCTTTTTTCCTTTACTCAATCTCTTCCCCTGACCTCACTTAGGCCTTTTCACCCCCATTAATCTGTTCTTCTACTTACATATATACAATACCATCCTATTAAGTCCCCCCTCTCTCCCTAGAAGCAATGAGAATTTTTTTAAGTTAGTGTTTAAAAAAACAGAATACCTAGGAGCTTGGGGAGATGGCTAAATCAGTAAAGGACTTGCTATTTAAGCATGAAGTCTTGAGTTCAGGTCCCCAGAACCTACATAAAAGCCAGTGCTGGGGTGGCATAGACAAAAGGACCCCTAGAGCTAGCTAGTGCAGCTGAATTGGTGAAATACACATTCAGTGAGAAACTCTTAAAAAGTAAGGTGGAAAGTGATTGAGGAAGACATCTTCCATTAACTTCTGGCCTCCACACATGCATAGGTACATGCATATGTGTGTTCACATAAGTATAAACATGCTTACACAGCATACACACCATACATATACACATGCAGAAATATTAATTCAAATAAGAAGAGGCTGGAGAGATGGCTCAGCAGTTAAGGCACTTGCCTGCAAAGCCTAATGACAGGGGTTCAGTTCCCCAGTATCCCTGTAAAGCTAGGTGTACAAAGTGGTGCATGCTCTGGAGTTCATTTGCAATGGCAGGAGGCCCTGGTGTACCCATTCCACTTCTCTCTCTCTCTCTCTCTCTCTCTCTCCCCCTCTTTCTCTTTCTCAAATAAATAAATAAAATATTTTTAAAAGCAAAAAAAAAAAAAAGATAAAAACAGAATACCTAAAAGTGTTAGAGACCTGTATAACTTTAAAGGTAAAATAAACCAACCAAGGTCTAACTCCCTGAAATCAAGCTGGCCAGTTATGCTCTGGAGTTCATTTGCAATGGCAGGAGGCCCTGGTGTACCCATTCCACTTCTCTCTCTCTCTCTCTTTCTCTCTCTCCCTCTTTCTCTTTCTCAAATAAATAAATAAAATATTTTTTAAAAGCAAAAAAAAAGGTAAAAACAGAATACCTAGAAGTGTCAGAGACCTGTATAACTTTAAAGATAAAATTAACCAACCAAGGTCTAACTCCCTGAAATCAAGCTGACCAGTTATCTAGCAGCAAGGTTCCTACTGGAATGGGGGTATCAATATTTAGAGCTATGAGGCCTATGAAGTTTCCATCAGGTTAAATAAAGATATGTTGGGAGGGAAGATTATACCCTGTGGTAGTTTGAATAGATGCGCCCAATAGATTTAGGAGTTTATTAAAACTTCTTGGATTGCCAGCCACCTGGCTAGAGGAGGTGTCACTGAGACAATCTTAGGGTCCAGCCTCAAGGTGTGGTGGTGGATTTGGAATTCTAGTCTAAATATATGTAAAGTGTCTGAGTTCAACCTGGAATTCCTAAGTGTGTGTGTGTGTGTGTATGTGTGTGTGTGTGTGTGTGTGTGTGGCTTTTGGGTTTTTTGGCTTGAGGCTTTTCTCTCTCTGCCTGGTCCTTTAAGAGAGGTCATCTTCTTCTGCCATTAAGAAACTTCCCCTGGATCTGTCAGCTTCAGTAAACTCCTTCTTCCTTAACTGTGCCTGGTTTGAAAGTTAAGCTCAGTGACTTGAAGCTGTCTACTATAGAAATTTTTAGTACCAAGAGTGGGGTAGAATGCTGAGATAAATCTGGCCATGTGAAGTTTGGTCTTTTGTAACTTTTGTTTTAAAGGAATGGGTATGGACTTGGTACTTACAACTGAAGATGCCTTCTGGAGTTGTAAGCTAAGTATTATCGACTATTATAATGAGAGTTTAAGAATGCTAAATACAGAGAAAATTGAACTTAGAACCTTGGCTTATGAACTTTCCAAGGAGGAGGAAAAACAACAGAGGACTTTGTTGGAATTGGGATACTGGCATAAGGGCTGGCTGCATTTTGCTGCCTGGGCCCAGGGAGTTTAATCAAGGTTAAATTTGAAATGGACTGATGTGTGTGGCTAAAGATAATAGACTGAGAGATTTAAGATTTTAAGTTAAAAAAACTCAAGCAAGTTAAAATTACAGGCACTGAAACTGGTTTTAGAGCACTGAAGCTGCTATTGTTAAACATATTAGCAATCTTAAGGAAGATGGCCTAACTGCTTTACATTAAAACAACAAAAAGAGCCAGGGTGTGGTGGTGCATGCTTTAGTCACAGCACTTGGGAGGCAGAGGTAGGAGGATCATGGAGAGTTCGAGGCCACCCTGAAACTACATAGTGAATTCCAGGTCATCCCGAGCTACAGTGAGTCCCTGCCTTGAAAAACAAAAAACCAACAACAAAAACAATTAAAAGGATGACTGAGAAAAACTATGATAGAAATGCAAACTCTTGGAAAAGAGTTGACTGGAGAAAAAAACCTACTTTTCAAGGTCATGATTTATTTTATCCCTGAGAATATGGCTGTGTCCTACACACCTGATACTGGTTTTGGAAACATAAAAAATGCATGAAATGAGTTAAAAGTACACACATGGGAGCTGGAAAGATGGCTTAGCGGTTAAGGCACTTGCCTGTGAAGCCTAAGAACTCATGTTTGAATCTCCAGGTCCCATATAAACCAGATGTACAATGACACAAGTGTGCAATGTCATACATGTGCCAAGGGGGTGCACATGTCTGGAGTTCGTTTGCAGCAGCTGAAGGCCCTGGCACACCCATTCTCATTCTCTCTTTCTCCTCTCCTCTCTCTCTCTGCTTAGTCCATTAAGAGGGGGCCAACTTCTTCTGCCATCATGGAACTTCCCTGGATCTGTAAGCTTCAATAAATATCCCTTCCTTCATAACTGTGCCTGGTTTGGAAGTTCATTTCAGGGACCTGAAGCTGTCTGCTACAGTCCCTTTTAAGGTAATGAAGTTGTAACTATTTATGTGTCATGGTTACTATGAGGAAGAAACTGGAAGGTGTGCTCCATCAAATTTAAGAGTAAGCTGAGAGATCCAGGAAATGGGGCCCAACTCCGGAGCAAGGCAGACCAGCCAACAGTACATAAGGTCTAGAAAGCAGCTGGTCTGCATGGGAACAAGGCAATGGAAAGTTTTATGAGCCATGCCTCTGTGGCATCATAATATGCATGTGTTAGGTTTCAGACATTGTTGCTGGCTCATAACTCCCTCCAGAAGGCAGGCCATAGATCTAGAACTTCTCTTCTCCAAGGAAGGTCATAGACACTAATGATCTTACCCTGCTTTTCTGGTCTTAAAGTTGGCTATAAAGAAATCCCCTGGGTTGGATGCTGGGCATGGTGGTGCATGCCTTTAATCCCAGCCCTCGGGAGGCAGAGGTAGGAGGATTGCTGTGAGTTCAAGGCCACCCTGAGACTCCATAGTGAATTCCAGGTCAGCCTGGGCTAGAGTATGACCCTACCTCGAAAACCAAAAAAAAGAAAGAAAGAAATTCCCTGGGCTGGAGAGATGGTTAACAGTAAGGCACTTGCCTGCAAAGCCTAAGGATCCAGGTTTGATTCCCCAGTACCCACGTAAGCCAGATGCACAAAGTGGCACATATGTCTGGAGTTTGTTTGCAGTGGCTACAGGCCCTGGTGTACCCATTCTCTCTCTCACTATCTGCCCCCTCCCTCTCTCAAATAAGTAAATAGAAAAAAAATCCCTGACTTACCTTGTTTGAAAGTGGATCATAAGGCCCATCTTCTAAAAGGAATACTGACCCATCCCTGAGATGTACTACTATACAGAAAAGCCCAGAAAAATTGGAACAGTTCCTGGTGGGTTTCCCCACTCAGTTTAGCTTTAGATCATACTCTTTCTGTCTAGTCAGATTTCCACATGAGTACCTCGTTTCGGTTGTGCTTGTATAACAAAATCTCCAGGAGAACTAAAAGGACGGGCGTTGGGGAGTTTCCTGGTAGCTGGATACATGCATAGTCCTGAAGAGTGGCATGCCTGGAAAGCTCCATGCCCCTCTCTATACCCTCTCTGTGCATCTTTTCATCAGGATTCTTTGTAATACCCACTGGCAAATATGTTTCCCTGAAGATTATAATCAACCCCAGCAAATTAATCAAACCTGAGAAGGGGGTTATGGGAACCCCAACTTAGAGTCCACTGGCCATTTGGTTATGTAGAACAACCTGGAAGGCTTGTGAGTGGCATTTAAGGAGGGGGAGTCTCGAGTGTGTGCTGCTGCAGCATTGCTTGCTGGATGTGTGGGAGAAGCATGATGTGACAAGAATAGAGAAACTGAGTCTGATTTGCCCTTTTTTTAGCATATCTGACAGATTTTTCTGATGTGTTTGAAAATAGTGAGTAGGCAGTTACACTTCTCAGAAAGAGTTTGGGAATAGATTGTGGTGATAGGTCAGGTGTAGTGGTGTATGCCTTTAATCCCAGCACTCAGAAGGCTGAACTAGGAGGATCACCATGAGTTTGAGGCCAGCCTGGGCTACAGAGTGAGTTTAAGGTCACCTTGGACTAGAGTGAGACCGTACATCAATAAATAAATAAATAAATAAAAAGAAAAAAAACTTAACAAACAGAAATTAAGGCAATTATTAACTCTAATAAATGCTATACCAGACAGGGAATACACATTAAAAGATCATAGTGAGTAGTATTATAAGACCATATAACACAGAATATTCAGAGTAGCCCAAGATCAAAGCACTGCCAGGTAGTTTTCATTCACAATTTTCTTCACTAAGAGGCAGCTGCCATCTCCCTATGTGCTCACATGATGTTGTATATGTGTGTGTCGAAGGAGGACAAGCAAGCTTCCTGGTGGTTCTTCATATAAGGGCAATAATATCAAACCAGCGTCCCACCCTCATGACCTCCTTTAAGCCTAATTACTCCCCAGAGATCCATCTCCAAAAGCTATCACATTGAAGATTACAGCCTCAACATATAGATTGTGAGAGTACACAAACATTTAGCTCATAATAGAAAGTGTATGTGTATGAATTAGCATGTGTGCGTGTATGTGTGTTTGTGTGTGCATTTGTGTGTATTGTGGGGCAAGGAAGTGAGAACAAGTAAGCTAAATCCTTGGGCTAGAGGGATGGCTTAGTTATTAAGGCACTTGCCTGCAAAGCCAAAGGACCCAGGTTTGAATCCCCAGGAGCCACATAAGCCAGATGCACAAGGTGGCACATGTGTTTGGAGTTCATTTACAGTGGCTGGAAGCCCTGGCACGTCTCCCCCAATAAAAGAAAAGATTAGTTTAAAAAAAAACCTAAATCCTTATTTCCTTTGTATTTAATTTTTTGTTATTTTTATTCATTTATTTGAAAGCGACAGACAAAGAAAGAAAGAGGCAGATAGAGAGAGGGAGAGAGAATGGGCATGTCAGGGCCTCCAGCCACTGCAAATGAATTCCAGACGTGTGAGCCCCCTTGTGCATCTGGCTAAAGTGGGTCCTGGGGAATCAAGCCTCGAACTAGGGTCCTTAGGCTTCACAGGCAAGCACTTAACCGCTAAGCCATCTCTCCAGCCCCCTTATTTCCTTTTTAAAAAATATTTTTGTTTATTTAGTTGCAAGGACAGAGAGACTGAGAGAGAAGAAATAAGTGTCCCAGGGCCTCTTGCCACTGCAAAGGAACTCCAGTTGCATGTGCCACTTTGTGTATCTGGTTTTACATGGATGTCGGGGAATCAAACCCAGGTCGTTAGGCTTTGCAGGCAAGCAGTGAGCAATCTCTCCAGCCCCGTAAATCCTTATTTTCTACAGTAAGCTTGCCAGTGAGGGTCACAACGTGGCACAATTGGTGTGTACTTTAAATAGATTAATGTGAGATAATACATCTAAATAGGATAATTTCTGTGGTAACTTAAATGTATGGCCCCCTCTTTCTCACAATTTGGAACAATAAATCCAACTGGGAGCTTAAGGGCCTATTCATAAAATCACCAATATGGGGCCTGGAGAGAGGGCTCTGCAGTTAAGGCGCTTGCCTGCAAAACCTAACAACACAGGTTTGACTAGGGTCTGGTTCCCCAGGACCCACATAAAGCCAGATGCACAAAATGGCATATGCATCTGGAGTTTGTTTGCAGTGGCTAGAGGCCCTGGCATGCCCATTCTCTCTCTCTCTCTCTCTCTCTCTCTCTCTCTCTCTCTCTCTCTCAGGGGGGTTATGTAACTTTGTTAGACTGGGTGCCGTAAAGTTAAAAGGCAGTGAATTCCTATCACCCTGTTACATCTCTCTCTCCTTATAACTAAATTAAAAAAAAAAAAAAAAACTAAGCTGGGCACGGTGGCACATCCCTTTAATCCCAGCACTTGGGAAGCAGAGGTAGGAAGATCACAATGAGTTCGAGGCCACCCTGAGACTACATAGTGAATTCCAGGTCAGCCTGGGCTAGAGTGAAACCCTTCCTTGAAAAACCAAAAACAAACACCAGTATGGCTTATACAGGTGAGTTTCTCTCTACAGAGAACAAGAACAAGTTAGAGAGTGGAGGACAAACAGAAGACAACCACCACAGTGGGGGGGGGGGTGGAACAATGGAAAACTAACAGTAACAATCCTATTATTTACGCAGAAGGAACTTGCTGATCAGTCAAAAATGGCCGTTGCCCTTGTGAGATGAAACTGGAAGCAGAAACACTGCTTCTGAACTACAACTTTAATACTATGGACCCTGTAGCTCTATTTGACTTTCATAACCAGATACAATTTTGATATAAAATAACGTTAAATGCTCTTTGAATCTGTAATGAGAAAGTCATTGATAACCTTTTGTCATACAATTTTAGCTAAGAGATCAGATTATAGAGAGCTGAGAAGAGAAGCTAAGCTGAGTGGCAGGTGAAATGCTACAAGACAGACAAATTTTGTTAATCAAATGTTTAATGAATATCATTAACAGCTCATCCATTAGTGATCTGAGTGTTAATGACCTGTGCATATGAAATAGTACTTTGGGCCCACGTGAGCACTGTGTCTAGTATTCACACGCACAGTTTTAGAATTCAGAGCATGACTTTTTTGGCTTTTAATTATTCAAATGCTTTCTTGCTAGTAATTTCTCATTTCTGGGACAAATTGCTGGGACGGGTTCCCAGCTGTCTTCTTGCAGACTCTGACAGTTTTTTCTCCTTCAGTATTTCCTTTGTCTATATCTTCCAAACTCAGACTCAAAGTCTGGACCTTCTTTGATTGCCTCTTTCATCTATTACACACCCTTGCCAAATGCTACCCATCTGACACACCAAATATTTTTATTGTTTATTTACTCCTTTCCAGATTAACCATCTCAACCAAGTTTAACCATCAGGATTGTGTATGTGTGGGTTCACACTCAATGTTTATATGTGTGTACATGTGAGTATGTATGTGGAGGCCAGAGGACAACCTCAGGCTGTCAGCTACCTTTTATGAGAAATGGTTTCTCACTGCTCTGAAAGTTGCCAAGTTGGCTAGACCGGCTGGCCAGTGAGCCCCAAGGATCTACCTGTCTCTGCCTCGCCAGCACTGCTATGGTAAGTGCATACCACCAGACCTGGATTTTTACACTTGGTTCTTGAGACTGAACTCAGGTCTCATGTTTGCAAGGCAGGCACTTTGTTGACTGAGCTATCTCCATAGCCCACCAGCAGTATCTTTTGAGTGAACTGTCATGGAAATCAACTAGCCTGTCTATGACCAAAGCTCCATATCTTTTGTTAATTTTTACTGAGAACCTTGACATATGAACATATTGGAAATTGCTCATATTCCCACCAGGTTAAAGTCTTGTGTCCCCTCTACCCCACCATTTCACTGATGACCCTCCTCAGTGGAGTCAACAGTAATCCTTGTGGGGTCGTGAATGCACCTGTCACTCAATCTCTGTTTAAGGGACAATGCCATCCCACCCTATAGCATCTACATTCTTTCTGCCTCCTCTTCCACAATGTTCCCTGGCCCTTGGAGGGCGTGTTCTAAGCCTCCTTTAATGTTGTGCTCTCTGCAGCCTCTGATTTCCTGCTTTGATCAGTTTTCAGTTTCCTCAGTGACTACCACCATCTCCCTGGAGGAGGGTCTCAGGCTCATATTAAATCCGTAATTTCCTCTGTGTTGTTTCCTGGGCTTTACCAGATGTGACAGAGATGACTCATGTCATGCCAGGCACTCAGCTTTCTCTTCCTGTCATCCTAGTGGGTCTTGGGTCTCCCTGGTATTTGCTGCCATCAATAAAAACCAGGTTCTCTGACCAAGAATGAGAGCATCGTGGATCAGTGGAGGCAATCAGAGACATTTACACGTTTTTGTTTTGGTTTTTTTTTTTTGTTTGGTTTTTGGGTTTTTTGTTTTTGTTTGTTTGTTTCTTTTGTTTTATTTTGT
The DNA here is from genome assembly GCA_036346955.1 of Dipus sagitta. Classification (NCBI taxonomy): domain Eukaryota; kingdom Metazoa; phylum Chordata; class Mammalia; order Rodentia; family Dipodidae; genus Dipus; species Dipus sagitta. The sequence continues at coordinate 191,289,240 of CM070771.1, forward strand.
TTTTAGACAGAGAGAGAGAAAGAGGCAGAGAAAGAGTGAGAGAGATAATGAGCACACCAGGGCCTCCAGCCTCTGCAAACGAACTTCAGATGCACAAGCCACCTTGTGCATCTGGCTTATGTGGGTCCTAGGGAATCAAACCAGGGTCCTTTGACTTTTCAGGCAAACCCCTTAACTGCTAAGCCATCCCTCCAGCCCAAGATTTCTGTTTTTGATAGGCATAACATCTCCTTTTAGCCAAAAAGCAGTGGAAGCTTCCCTCTAGGGTCTATGACCTTCTAAGCCATAGGCCTATGATTTGGCTATCAGTACCAAGGCACGAATTCCCTCCCACTGAGCAGGCCTCAGATCCAATCAGAGAGCAGTTGATTTCCCCTGCCCAACCTATGCGCACCAATGGGCACATCCTCCCTGGCTAATGGCGTTGTAGTTTGCAGGGTGTACTGCTTGTCCACACTGTTGATGACCATTATCCTCCAGCAGCTCATGAAGCACTTTCCAGCATTATGAGACCCTCAGATCGTGTCATCTACAACTGCTTGATCCTTTCACGACTTCTAACCCATTGACTCCACCATGTTTTCATTATCTGTCGGTCTTTTCGTGTTCTTCCTTCCCTTTGAACTCTGCTTAGAGTCCACAGCCTTACAATTTCCAACACTGAAATACAACTCACTCCCTTGCCCGCCTCTCTCTCCATCCCACTTGTTCTTGAAAATTACCAGCTTGCTAAACTCACTGCCAAACAATCCTTGTCCTGAGCAGTAGTTCATACTGGAAATCACCTCTTTCCCTTTACCGCAACTTCGCGTCGCCCTCTAGGCCCGCCCTCCCTTTCCTGCAGTCTCGCACCACGGACTTGACCTTGCAGCCCTGTCTTTGCAAGATCACTCCTGAAATCCTGCCTTAAGTTCTTAACGTTCTCCCTGCTGGCTACTTCGACACACATAAAAGCATCTTCCGTCTTCAAAACAAGACAAAACTCCAAACACATACAGTGAAACATCTTTTTTTCTTTCCTGTTTCATTTCAGGGCAAACTCTCTGGCAGGTGACGTTAGCACTTAGCATTTCCGCTTTCTTTTCTCCCATTTCCTCTGTAATTCTGAATTGGGCTTCCAACCCGACCCCTCCACCAAATCACTTTTATCAGACTATTCGTGAGGTCCCTGTGGCTGAGGTGGGCCAGGTTGGATGATAACATTGGCTTTCCTGCTTTCCTAGCTTACAGTAGCCTGTTGTGGGACTCCCTGGCCTCATTCATTCCACTTAAATATGTGTGTAGGTCCCATTAGTTCCTTTTCTCTGGAGAATCCTCATTAATACAGTTTCCAACCTAATGTTTGCTCATCTCTTGTAATTTTCCTTCAAATCTTAAGTGTATTTGAACCAATAAACTACTCCACAAAGGAAGGAAGGAAGGAAGGAAGGGAGGGAGGGAGGGAGGGAGGGAGGGAAGAAGGAAAGAAGGAAGGAAAGGCTGAGAAATGGCTCAATGGGTAAGAGAGCTTGCTGAGTAAGCATGAGGGTCTAAAATGGTCTGAGTCTAATCCCCACCTTCCACATAAAAAGCTGGAAGTGGGGCTGAAGAGATGGCCTAGAGGTTAAGGCATTTGCCTGTAAAGCCAAAGGAGTCAGGTTCGATTCCCCAGGACCCATATAAGCCAGATGCACAAGGGGGTGCACGCGTCTGGAGTTCCTTTGCAGTGGCTGGAGGCCGTGGAGCACCCATTCTCTCTTTCTCTCTCTCTCTCTCTTGCTCTCAAATTAAAAAAAAAAATTGTTTATTTTTATTTATTTATTTGAGAGGGACAGACAGAGAAAGAGGCCAATAGAGAGAGAGAATGGGCACATCAGGGCCTCCAGCCACTGCAAACGAACTCCAGACATGAGCGCCCCTTGTGCATCTGGCTAACATGGGTCCTGGGGAATCGAGCCTCGAACCGGGGTCCTTAGGCTTCACAGGCAAGCACTTAACCGCTAAGCCATCCCTCTAGCCCCTAAAAAAAAAAAAATTAAGTTAAAAAAAAAGCTGGAGGTGGCCACACCTCACAACTCTAGTCCCAGTCCTACGAGGGGGCAGAGACCAGAGCATCTCTGGGGCTCACCGGTCAGTCAGTCTGACCAAAACAAAAACATGGCAGCTACAGATGTTGTGAGAGACTCTATCTCAAGGTCATGAAGCAGGAGAAGGGGGAAGAGGATGCCCACTGTTCTCCTCTGGCCTTTAGACGTGTGCACATGGGTGCATGCATCTGTACGCACACATGCATACACTATGCATACAAATGCACCACACAACACATACCATACGCACAAAATCTACTTTTTTTTTTTCACTTCTGGGAAGACACTCTCAGGTTTTTGACCCTCGTTTTCTTCATGAGTCTTCTGTAAGCATCCTTCCCCAACACCGTGATGTTCCAGGCACTAGTCTTTAACCTACTTCTCTTTCTACGTATGCTTTTATGCCAAGTGACTTCATTCAGCTCCTACTCGTCAATGCATCTATATGCCAATGACTCCCACATCCGTGCAGACCATCCTGCCCAGGTCCGTGTCTCAGGTTGCTCATTGGACGTTTCCCTTTAGCTACCCGTGGTAGTTTGAATGTAAAATGCCCTGCACAGCCTTGTGTCTTTAGTAGATGCCTAGTCCCCAGTCGGGATGCTGTTTGGAAAGGTCGTGTGTCCTTTGCAAGGCGGAGCCTTGCTGGAGGGAGCGAGTCCTTGGGAGCGGCCTCCGATGGAACAGCCCAGCTTCACTGCTGCATTCAGCTCATTCTTGCTACTGTTCCCCCTGCTGATATGAAGGTGTGATGCCTCGCTGTCTGCTCCTGCCTTGTTCCCTCCACCTAGACTCTGCACGCATGTCTTCTCCCCTATAATGTCCTCCACAGTAGATTAGGACAACCAGCATAAATATTAACCATAATGTGGAATAATAGAAAAACAAAAGCATGAGACATGGTGTCAAAAAAACAAAGTTCAAGCCAGGCATGGTGGCGCACGCCTTTAATCCCAGCACTTGGGAGGCAGAGGTAGGAGGGTCACCGTGAGTTCGAGGTCACCCTGAGAATACACGGTGAATTCCAGGTCAGCCTGGACTAGAGTGAGACCCTACCTCAAAAAAAAAAAAAAAAAATTCAGCCTGGTGTGGCAGTGCACACTTTTAATCCCAGCACTCAGGAGGCAGAGGTAGGAAAATCCAGTGAGTTCAAGGCCACCGAGACTACACAATGAATTCCACTAGAACAAAACCCTACCTCAAAAACACCAAAGAAAAGCCAGGTGTGGTGGTGCACACCTTTAATCCCAGCACTCAGGAGGCAGAGGTAGGAGGATGGCCGTGAGTTCGAGGCCACCCTGAGAGTACATAGTGGATTCCAGGTCAGCCTGAGCTAGAGAGAGACCTTACCTCGAAAAACCAAAAACAGAAAAAGAAAACAAAGTTCAAATCCCAGCTACATCATTGTCATTTAGTGTGACCTTAGCATATTGCTACATGCCCGGAGCCTTATTTTCTAGCCACCCCTCTTTAAAATTTCCCAAGTGTAATTTACCGCAGGGGTTAGTTTCATTACAGAGGAAAACCTTTTTCTCTGTTAGGTTTAAGAGTTTTCAAACTTCAAATTACATAACAAAGGCAAATTAACAGAAAAAAAATAACAACTTATTGATGCGCATGTAGAGAACAGGAAAGGAACCAGGGGCTCCAAAGAATAAAGGAGGGTTATACATCCAACTTGGTCTTCTTAGGGCTTCTGAAAGTGACTTTTGAGAAGAACAAAGAAGAGATTAGACAGTCTGTAGTAATACTTAACTATGCAGGTGTGAGTGGTCATGTGGGTTTTCATTATTGTTGCTTTGTTGTTGGTGGTGGTGGTGGGGTGTGTGTGTGCGCGTGCGCGCATATGTGTTTCTTCATGATCATATAAATCCCCTAGAGAGAGGATTTATAGCAACCTCATTTCCAGAAATTCTGCTTTTGTGAGATAAGGGACGCTCAAAGAAGGCTTCTGTCTCCATCTGGCTGACTCAGATGCGTTCAGTTAAGATAATCTTTAAATTCACTCAAGGTCAAACAGGTCCTCACAGTTTCAATTATAGCTAAGGAAAGGGCATTTTCTAGAGGGTTCCAGCTCACTCTGACACGCTGCCTCTCCACCTTCACCTGCTTCACCCCCCGCCTCCCCCCCACCCCGTGCTCGGCTCCTTCAGCCCCACCTGGAACCCCCCAAGCTCCCTCCTGCACGAGACACTGTCCAGAGCCCTCTCCTCTCCACTGCTTCTGCTCCATCAACTGGTTTCTTCCTACACATCCCCAACTGAAATATGATGACTTCTTTAAAGATTTTAGTGATGTTCTCCTCGATCAGACAGCCCTAGCCCCCCCTCACACACACACAGTGAGAGAGAGAGAGAGAGAGAGAGCAAGCTACTTGCCAAGTATGTTATTCTAGCTACACCTATGCTGTGTGAAAGGTCTGATTTTTGTTGTTGTTGTTGTTGTTGGTTTTGTTTTGTTTTGTTTCCAGCTTTTGGTTTCTAATACCTAGCAGTACCTAATAGGTGCCTAGAAAATGGTTGACATTTATTAAAAACTAAATTTATTGGAAACCACAAAAAGACTATAACAGGTAAGCCAGGTATGATGGTACACACCTTTAATCCCAGCACTCTGGAGGCAGAGGTAGGAGGATCGCTGTGAGTTCAAGGGCCAGCCTGAGTCTACAGAGTGAATTCCAGGCCAGCCTGAGCTAGAAGCAAGACCTCATCTCAAAACAAACAAACAAACAAAAAAAAACAATAATAACAACAACAAAAATATAACAGGCCTGGAGAGATAGCTCAGTAGTTAGGGTTGTCAAGGTGCTTGCCTGAAAAGCCTAACAACTCAGGTTTGATTCCCTAGTACTCACGTAAAGCCAGATGCACAAAGTGGCACATGTATCTGGAGTTTGTTTGCAGTGGCTGGAGGCCTTGATGTGCCTATTCTCTCTCTCTCCCTCTTCCTCTTCCTCACTCTCTCTTTGTCTCTCCCTCTCTAAAATAAATAAATAAAAATTTAAAAAATAAAATAAGTAAAAGAATAAGACTTTAGGGGGTAGTATTGTATATATGCAAGTAGAAGAACAGATTACAGGGAGTGGAACGGCCTAAGTGAGGCTAGGGGAAGAGATTGAATATGAGAAGGGTGAGGGGAGGGTCAATAAAAATTCAAGATATTCTGAATAAGACATATGAAGCCTACTTCTTTGGATAACAGCACATCCAGAAGCCATAGATTGCTACTAGAAAATTTTGCCAGGGATGGGATACCTACCAGTGAGTTGTTGGCCAGGGAGGTCCCTGCTGCCTCCAAAACATTACAGGCTATTGATAAAGGTCCTTGTTTTCCACAAGTAACAGATGGTAAGACCTTATTGCTGAAGACCACATGTGTGGGCAGCAGGATGACTGAAAAATCAAGCTGGTGCTGAGCTGAAAACCTTCTCCCTGTAGACCAGCCAACTGAAAGCTGGAAAAAGCTGCACTGCATGCAGCCCTATGAGAGACATAAGTCATCAGCGGTGAAAACAGTGGACACTGGAAGCCTCATTTGCCCAGACAGGCAAAATGACTGAATGGGTGCAATAGTGGCATGTCTGTCCTGGGGAAAACCAACTGTTCTCTAATTGGACTGAAGGTCCACTCTATGGGAGGGAATACAAGCCTGGTACTGCAAACCTAATCAAAAGCCTATGGCAGGGGAGGTCATGAGCCTTAGGGGTGTAAAGCCTGCTCTTGTCTGGCTAAATTCATGTATTATTCTCACCAAACTGCCCTGAAAGCACTACACTTAATGTTCATATTCTTATATTAATGCTAATCTCACTTCTGGTTAGAGAAGCTTCTCTTTTCAGATGCCGATGACCACTGGGATGACCCAAGAGGCAACATAGTGCTGAGAAGAAGGGACGGAGGAGTGTCCAGCACTGAAACATCTCACACCCTCCAAGGCTCAGGGTCCATTGTGGAAGAGGTGGCAGAAAGAATGTAAGAGCCAAAGGAAGGGGACCACTTCTTACATACAACTGTCCAGATAGAAATTAGTCTTGATATCCATGACCTCACAGTGCCTACAATACCCTCACAAGACCCTCATAACAGGGGAAAAAGATGATGACATCAAAATAAAAGGGAAATTAATGGAGAAAGGGAAGGGATATGATGGAGAGCAGAGTGGTGAAGGGGAAAATAGGGGAGGGGAGGGAAATATCATGGTTTATTGTCTGTAAGTATAGAAGTTGTCAATAAAAAATAATTTAAAAAATAATAAAAACAAGCTTGGGAGTCCTTTGAGAGGTAGAGAGGTAAATTAATTTTCTTTTTGTAAAAACGATTAGACTAATTGAACCCAAAGATCTTTTTCATTATAAAATTTTGATTCTTGGATTAGATATTAGGTATTTGAATCAGCAGGTACATGAATTTACTGAGAAATAATTGGATTCATAGAACAGTGGTATAATTGATATATTCGACCTTAATAGTGACCTCTCCCTGGGCATTAGCATGGATTTTTCACTGCTTGTTTTTAAAGCTTGATGACTACAGTGCTTATCTAAATAGATCATCCTGTAGCTTAGAAACAGGTTTCAAAGAGACTCCAAAGGAGGCTCTACGTTTTTCCTCAAAAGTGCCAGCTTAGCTGGGCATGGTGGCGCACGCCTTTAATCCCAGCACTCGGGAGGCAGAGGTAGGAGGATCGCCGTGAGTTGGAGGCCACCCTGAGACTCCATAGTGAATTCCAGGTCAGCCTGAACTAGAATAAGACCCTACCTAGAAAAACCAAAAAAAAAAAAAAAAGCCAGTTTATGGGACTCAGCAGTTAAGGGTACTTGCTCTCAAAGCCTGACAGGCCAGGTTTGATTCTCCAGTGCCCGCATAAAGCCAGATGCACAAAATGGTTCACATATCTGGAATTCATTTGCAGAGGCAAGAAGCCCTAGCATGCCCATTTCTCTCTCCTCTCTCTCTCTCTCTCTTTCTCCCTCTCTTCTTAAAAATAATATATATTTATAGTGTCAGCTAGCCAGGCATGGTGGCACACACCTTTAATCTCAGCACTCCAGAGGCAGAGGTAGGAGGATCGCTGTGAATTCTAGACCAGGCAGGAACTACAGAATGTGTTCCAGGTCAGCCTGGGCTAGAGTGAGACCGTAATCTGAAGAAAAAAAGAAAAAAAAGTGCCGTCTTAAAATGCCAAGGCCAAGTACTGGGGTAGAGAGAATACTGGTTCTGTAGCCAAAAGCAGGGCATGTTCGACTCTGCCCATACTATCCCCGGGACCTTGAACACATCACTGACTTCCTGTGAGATCTCACTGTACTTCACATATCAGAAACAATTGACCAGGTAGCTTCTAAATCCCTTTAACTTCTAAAGACTCGTAACCTAGGCTACCATGCACTGTTGTATACATGAGCACCAACATGCCCAACACTTCCCTTTGGCTCCCCGGTCCGCGTGTCCTCCCGTCTGTGGTCTGGCCCTGCCTGCTCGCTCCTGATCTCCACCATGCCTGTCCGTTTTCACAAGGTGCCAGGAGTGTCATGTCACTGCAGCGTCCTGTGACCCAGATCCTCAGTCACTGGCTGCCTTTATCTCATCAGTGAAGATGTCACCTGAATGCTCGCTCTGCAGTAGTCACCAACACCCCCCCCCACTTCTCTCTGTCACTTCATCCTCATTTTCTCCATTGTGCTTAACATGATCTGACGTCACCTTGTTTAATTACATTATTCTTGCTATGATCTGACCTCACCTTTTTTAATTATATGATAGCTTTGTATTTAAGAGACGTATCCTCCAGGAATATATTACTAGCTAAAAGTGGAAACTTTGTTTAATACCCCCTTGTATTCCAAGTGCCCAGTGCCTGGCACCAAAGCAAACTCCCAATACATGGTCACTAAGTTCTGACTCGGGAGTAAGCTCAATAGTTCTCTCTCCATCTTTTCTTTGTTTGCTTTGCATAATCGAGATAGTCAGTTGTCAAATATGAAAACAGTTCGGAAAGATGGAAACACAAAGAATCAATTTACCTTTAAGAACAATCACTGGGGCTTGGGACTGGGGCTGGGGCTCTGTGGTAAAGTGCTTGTCTAGCTGCACAAGGCCTTGGGTTTCAAGCCCTGCACTGTCCAAAAAAAGAAAAAGAAAAAGAAAAAGGAAAAAAAAAACAGTGCCCTCCAAGGCTCAGGGAACATTGTAGAAGAGGGGCAGAAAGAACGTAAGAGCCAAGAGTACATAGTTGTACCTTGGAGAAATGTCCTCCTAACATTCACAACCCCATAGTAGTTAGCATTATCTACCTCCACAAGGCCATCAGCACGACATGCAGGGCAGAGAAGGACAACAGGAAGAAGACAACAAAACAGAGGAAGGACTACCTTGAAAGAGGAGGGTCCTCGAGATGGGGCAGAGAGGGGACAAAAAAAAAAGAATAAAAGGATGGGAACACAATCAAATTGCTGTATGTTCATGCATTAACGTTCTTAAAAAATAATTAATTAACATAAATGAACTGGGAGTTTGAAATTCCATCATTTAAAAGAGGGCAGAGCAGATGCACAAGGGGGCGCACGCATCTGGAGTTCGTTTACAGAGGCTGGAAACTCTGGCGTGCCCATTCTCTCTTTCTGTCGCTCTCAAATAAATAAACAAAAAAAAAAAAAAAAAGAGGGCAGAGGCAGGTATGGTGGCGTACGTCTTTAATCCTAGCACTTGAGAGGCAGAGGTAGGAGGATCTCTGTAAGTTTGAGGCCACCCTGAGACTACATAGTGAATTCTAGGTCAGCCTGGCTAGAGAGAGACTTTACCTCAAAAAAACAAAACAAACAAACAAACAAAAAGCAGGGCAGGTAAAGAAGGGTGACGGGAGAAGACGGTGACTGGGATGTACATTTATGAAAACTGTGGAAAAAAGGGGGGCTGGAGAGGTGGCTTGGCAGTTAAAGCGCTTGCCTGTGAAGCCTAAGGACCCAGGTTCGATTCTCTAGATCCCACGTAAGCCAGATGCACATGGTGGCACATGTGTCTGGAGTTCTTTGAAGTGGCTAGAGGCCCTGGCGCTCCCATTCTCATTTTCTCTCTCTCTCTCCCTTCCCTCTCTAATAAAATAAATTTTAAAAATCAGAAAAAAAGGTGGCAGAAAGAATGTAAGAGCCAAAGGAAGGGTAGGACTCCTTACAACGTCCTCCCTCCAGACATAAAATGGCCTGGATATCCATGACCTCACAGTGCCTGACACTACCTACACAAGACCATCAAAAGAGGAGGAAAAGATCATGACATCAAAATGAAAGAGAGACTGATTGAGATGGGGAGGGGATATGATGGAGAATGGAATTTCAAAGGGAAAGTGGGGGGAGGGAGGGTAGCACCATGGGATATTTTTTATAATCATGGAAAATGTTAATAAAAATTAAGAAAAAAATCAGAAAAAAAAACCTGTGAAAAAAGAAAAACAGAAAAAAGAGAGCATGTCCCCCACGTATTCAAATACAGCCTTCACCAATTAGCAAACAGCAGCTTAAAAGCACGCGCTGCTGCATTTACCCACATTAGAGTGCAACATTTCACTACCCTTTCCTTTGCAATTCTCTGCAGTTCACCTTATGGACTTACAACTTCTCATCTCTTCCATTTACTAACTGCCTAATCCAGAGAAAAGTATTTCCCCTCTGTCTCTTCATCTGTAAAATGAGGTTTAAAAGAATCATGTCACGTAGCCGGGTGGTGCATGCCTTTAATCCCAGCACTCGGGAGGCAGAGGTAGGAGGATCGCTGTGAGTTCGAGGCCACCCTGAGACTCCATAGTGAATTCCAGGTCAGCCCGGGCTAGAGTGAGACCCTACCTCGAAAAACCAAAACCAAAACAAAACAAACAAACAAACAAAAAAAGAATCATGCCACAGGATTGTCATGAAAATTCAGTGAGACCATTTGTAAAAGTTTTCCTGAAAGCTACCGAGCACTAGGCTCAGAGCTGCCACCCAACAAAATGTTCTTGCATTGCCCATCTCCCCAGCTCCTTGTGATTATGGATTCCTTAATGAATTTCAAAGACGAGCCGGGCGTGTTGTGCACGCCTTTAAACCCAGCACTCGGGAGGCGGAGGTAGAAGGATCACCATGAGTTCGAGGCCACTCTGAGACTCCATAGTGAATTCCAGGTCAGCCTTGGCTAGAGTGAGACCCTACCTCAAAAAAACAAACAAACAAAAAAAGATGATAATCAGTGTATGACATAATGACATTTTCCAGACCTAAGTAGTGTTGTAGGTACTTCTAAAAATAACTAAGACCAACTGTTTAATCTGACTGACTTTGAGGCTGGCATATTTAAATACTGACAGTGTGTTTGGAAGCCTATTTCTGGCTGTGACTAGTATTTGCTAATTGCTTTGGGTAAATAATTTATTGTTGCTATTTATAACAATGCTCTCTTCCCTTTGACAAGCCTTCAGCACATGTGTTCAAATATAAGTTATAATAAAGATTAACATGAATAAAGAGAGGAAGTATTTCCTTGAAAAAAATCATACACAATGCATAATGTCTTCTTAATGATTAATGAATTCAAAGTACTTAATGGACTATGTTCTTTCAGAGTCTGAAATAGTTCCTTGCTAAGTAGATCAACCTTTGACATCATTACCCTCTGGGTATCTATTTGATATAAGAAGTAATGGCATAGTAAGAAACTAGGTTTCCCAGCCCCGATGAATGAATGATCAGTGCATTAGCAATCAGAAACTCCTTAAAGTTTTGCTTTTCTTTCATTTTTATATATGTGTGTGATGTGCATGCATATGTCCATATATGTGTAGGTGTATATGTGTGCATGTGTGTGTGGAGGCTGGAGGACAACCTCGTCTTTCAGCTTCAGGAATACCATCTACCTCCTTTGAGACAGGGTCCTTTATTGGCCTGGAGCTTACCAAATAAAACACATTGTACGGCCAGTGAGCTCCAAGGACCCATTTATCTGTATCTTCTCCATGCTGGACCATGCCCAATATTTTTATATGGGCACTGGGAACAAAACTAAGGTCGTTGTTGGATGTGGTGGCACACACCTTTAATCCCAGCACCCAAGAGGCAAAGGTAGAAGGATTACTGTGAGTTCAATGCCAGCCTGAGACTACACAGTGAATTCCAGGTCAGCCTGGGCTCTAGAGAGACCCTACCTCGAAAAACCAACCAACCAACCAAACAAACAAACAATAACAACAAAAAAGCTAAGGCCCTTGTGGTAGTTTGAGTGTATGTCCCCCCACTGACTCAGATGTTAAAATTAAACTTGTAACTTGGATCTCCAGCTGCCTGACTGGAGGAAGTGTCACGGGGACTGGAGCTTGGAATCCAGCCCCAAGATGTCTGGGAGTGGATCTGAATTTCAGCCCATGGATACGCAAAGAAGTCAGAGATCTGGGGGCCCTGCTTGTTGGCAGTTAGGTTTACGTTTGTTGTTTTGGGGTTTTGGCTGGCTGGTGGTGGGTTCTCTCTCTGCTTGGATTTGCAAATAGGGAGCCAGCTTTTTCCACCGTTGATGGAACTTCTCCTGGATCTGTAAGATTGAAATAAATCGCTTCCTCCCATAAACCTGTGTTTGGTTAGATGTTTGTCCCAACAACGTTGAACTACTACAGTCCTCATGCTTTGCAAAGTGAGCACTTTACCTTCTCCTTCTCGTGAATGCTCACCTCAGCCACAAATTCCTACTTTTCTAGAAGTTCCTTGAGGGCAGGGACCATGTGTTGCTTTTGAGTATTACAATAATCTGGACATATTAAATTAGTGACTGAGAGCTGGAGGAATGGCTTAGCGGTTAAGGTACTTGCCCATGAAGCCTAAGACCCAGGTTCTATTCCCTAGTACCAATGTAAGACAGATGCACAAGGTGGCACATGTGTCTGGAGTCCGTTTGCAGTGACTAGAGGCCATCGGTGCACCCATTCTCTCTCTCTCTCTCTCTCTCTCTCTCTCTCTCTCCCATCCCTCCCTCCCTCCCTCCCTCTGTCTCTCTCAAATAAATAAATAAATAAAATATTTTTTTAAAAATTAGTGACTGATCTTCAAGGATTTTCTGTTAATTAGCTTTCTGTCACTCCAACAATGCCCTGATGTAATCAATTTGAAAGACAAAAAAAGGCTTCTGTGGGTCACAATTTAAGAGGTGCTCCTCTATGGGTAACTGGCCTCATTGCTTTGGTCAAGGCATCACATGATGGTGGGAGGATATAAGGGAGCAAACGTCTCATCTCCTTGACCAAGAGCAAAAGAAGAGGAAGGAGTTGTGACCTACCGTTCCCTCCAAGGGCATGTCCCAATGGCCTGAAGACCGCCCATTGAGCCCAACCTCTTTTTTTGAATGTTTTTTTTGTTTGTTTTGTTTTTCAAGGTAGGGTTTTGCTCTAGCCCAGGCTGACCTTGGAATTTGTTACATATTCTCAGGGTGGCTTAAACTCATAGCAATCCTCCTACCTCTGCCTCCCAAGTGCTAGGATTAAAGCCACGCGCCACCACCTGCTAAAGGTTCTTCCACCACCAAACACTGCCATTCTGGGGATCCAAGCCTTCAACACATCAGCCTTTAGGGGACATTCAGGATCCAAACTACATTATTCAACTTAAAAACAAAATAAGAAAATGACAAACTACAAACAGTGGGGGTTTTTTGGTTGTTTGTTTTGTTTTTCGAGGTAGGGTCTTGCTCTGGTTCAGGCTGACCTGGAATTAACTGTATAGTCTCAGGGTGGTCTCGAACTCACAGTCATGGTTCTCCTACCTCTGCCTCCCGAGTGCTGGGATTAAAGGTATGTGCCACCATGCCCAGCAAAACAAACAGTGTTTTTTTTTTTAATAAAACCTTCCCATTTCTATGGAAATATGTTTGTATTTGTTTAGAAATATATTAATGGAAATGTTAGTAGAAAGATATTAGTAATATACAATATGGGCTATAAGCTTATAAATATGTTATACTAAGTATATTACATACTAGCCCATAAACTCCAGTTGAGCCCACAAAGAGTAAACCAACTGCCATCACTCACCATTTCATTCATATATGTGTGTATATATATATATATATATATATATATATATATATATATATATATATACAAATACAGACACATACATATATGTATGTATGTATATATTTGGTTTTTTCCAAGTAGGGTTTCACTGTCATTTAGGCTGAGTTGGAATTCACTATGTAGTCTCAGGTAGCCTTGAACCTATGGTGATCCTCCTACCACTGCCTCCTGAGTGCTGGGATTAAAGGCGTACGCCACCACGCCCAGCTCATCTATTTTTTTTTTTTTTTTTTTTGAGGTAGGGTCTCACTCTAGCCCAGGCTGACCTGGAATTCACTATGGAGTCTCAGGGTGGCCTCGAACTCACAGCGATCCTCCTACCTCTGCCTCCCGAGTGCTGGGATTAAAGGCGTGCGCCACCACGCCTGGCTAATCATCTATTTTAACATATGGAAAGATTTCTAAGATTTATTACTAAGCTAGATTTCCATAAACATGAACCCCTGATTCCAACCACTGTCTAAGCCCCATCCAGGACGCAAGGGACTTACTTACACTCATCCTGCTTACTTGCAAGCTCTGATAAAGTCAGTATCTGTGATTTCAGATGTTCTTGGATTTTTGTCCATGTGATGATTAGCATCACGAGTTTCTTCTTTTCTGTCATTGGCTGGTATGACAGTATATGAGTCTGCCACCTTCCGCATGGACATGTAGGTTGCTTGCACAATTGATCAATGACAAATAAGCAGCTGCGCCCTTCCTGCTCTGGGTTTGTACTGTAGACATGGTTTTCTTTCTCCCGAGCAAACAGAGGAAGTGTTTCTAATAGGTCACATGGCAGATATTTTAAATCTGAGCAGTGATATATAAGCGTTTCTATTGCTCTGTATTGTTGCTAACATTTGGTGGTACCCATATTTTTAATTTTAGTGCTAGAGAGATGGCTGAGCAGTTAAGGTGCTTGCCTGCAAAGCCTAAGGACCCAGGTTCGATTCCCCCGAATACCTATGTAAGCCAGATGCACAGTATGGCACATGCGTCTGGACTTCACTTGCAGTGGCTAGAGGCCCTGGTGCACCCTTCTCTATCTCTCTCTATCTGCTTCTTTCACTTTCTCTCTCAGAAATAAATAAAATGAAATTTTAAAAAAATTGTGGTGGCACACTCCTTTAATCCCAGCGCTCAGGAGGCAGAGGTAGGAGGATCTCTGTGAGTTCAAGGCCACCCAGAGACTACATAGTGATTTTCAGGTCAGCCTGACCTAGAGTGAGACCCTACCTTGAAACCCCCCACCAAAAAAATTGTTTAATAAAATGTTTTTAATTTTAGCCATTCCAGCTGGGTGTGTGTTGACAAAAATGATATTGAACATATTTACGCATTTGTTGCTCATTCAAAATCTTTTGTGATATGACTATTTAGGTTTCAGTAAAGTTTTAGTATTTTTCTTTCTTAATATTTATTGATTTACTTATGTGCAAGCAGAAGAGACAGAGAGAAGAGAGGTAAAGAAAGAGAGATAATGGGCACTTCAGGTCTGTACCCACTGCAAAAGAACTTCAGACGCATGCACCACTTTGTGCATCTGGCTTAACGTGGGTACTGGAGAATCAAACCCAGGTTGTTAGGCTTGCAGGCAAGCTCTTTAACCACTGAGCCATCTCTCCAGCTCCAGTTTTAGTATTTCTTTTCTTTTTTTTTTTTTACTAACAACTTCCATGATTATAAACAATATCCCATGGTAATTCCCTCCCTCCCCCTACTTTTCCCTTTGAAACTCCACTCTCCACCATATCCCCTCCCCCTCTCAATCAGTCTCTCTTTTATTTTGATGTCATGATCTTTTCCTCCTATTATGATGGTCTTGTGTAGGTAGTGTCAGGCACTGTGAGGTCATGGATATCCAGGCCATTTTGTGTCTGGAGAGAGGACGTTGTAAGGAGTCCTACCCTTCCTTTGGCTCTTACATTCTTTCTGCCACCTCTTCTGCAATGGACCCTGAGCCTTGGAAGGTGTGATAGAGTTATTGCAGTGCTGAACACTCCTGTCACTTCTTCCGGCACCATGATGCCTTCTGAGTCATCCCAAGGTCACTGCCATCTGAAAAGAGAAGATTCTCTACCAAAAGTGAGAGTAGTTCTGCTTGGACAAATTTTTCCTAAACCTTTGTTTCATCATCTGTGAACATGGAGGTAAGGTAGTGCCTCCTATACCCCATTGCGAAGAAGATTAATGACTAAATAGATGTAGAGTAATGATAACAGTACCTTTCTTTTTTTAAAAAAAAATATTTGCCTTTATTTATTTGCAAGCTGAGAGAGGGAGAAAGAAGAGGAGGATGGGCACATCAGGGCCTCTTGCCACTGCAAACAAACTCCAGATGCATGCACCATTTTGTACGTCTGGCTTTAAGTGGATACTGGGAAATTGAACCTGGCCCATCAGGCTTTGTAAGCAAACCCCCTTAAACTCTGAGATATGTCTCCAGCCCCAATAGTGTCTTACTTCTACCAAGTACTATAAATGCATTTATTCAAATTATTAGAACTGTACTTCACTTCCCATCTGGACAACTGATACTCTCTACTTTCTTATAAGCCTAAAACTATTATGAAGTTGTAGGGCAACATCTGTGTATAATTTAAAATAAAATTTGCATGATTTATAATAAATTTTGCCAGCATATATTTCAGGGGGAAAAAAAACTAATCACTGACCCCACTTGTTTATTTAGTTGATTTTCTTTTGTTGTTGAGAAGGATGTCACCACATAGCCCAGGAATTCTCCTCTTGCCTTGGCCTCTCGAATGCTGGGATTACAAGCGTATGCCGCTATTGCAGTCAGGTTTGCATTGCTGGTAGAAATCACCCAATCAAGAGCAGCTTGTGGGAAAAAGAGGTTTATTTTGGTTTACAGGCTCAAGGAGAAGCTCCACGATGGCAGAGGGAAAACGATGGCATGAGCAGAGGATAGACATCACCCCCTAGCCCACATAAGGTGGGCCATAGCAACAGGAGAGTGTGCCAAACACTGGCAAGGGGACACTGGCTATAACACCCATAAGCCCGCCCCCAACAATACACTCCCTCCAGGAGGCATTAATTCCCAAATCTCCATCAGCTGGGAACCTTGCATTTAGAACACTAAGTTTATGGGGGACACCTGAATCAAACCACCACATTCTTCCCCTGGCCCCCATAAACTGATATCCATACATGATCTAAAATACAATGCATTTAGTCCAACTTTAAAAACCCCCATAGTTTTTATCAATTCAAATGATGTGCATACATCTCCATAGTCCAAGGTCTTTTAACTGAGCCATAATACCAAAATATCCCCCCCAAAACCCATAATGGCACAGAATAAACATTCACACTGCAGAAGATGGCATTGGGCACAGCAAAGAAATATTCAACGAACACAGGACTTAAAACAACTAGGGCAAACATCAAACTGTAACCCCCAGTCCAACAACTCTAGTCAGTGACAAATCTCCAAGTCCAACCAGCAACAAGTCTCTGGCATCCCAATTTCGTCCCTCCAGCGAGGCTACTCACAGTCCTAGAAAACTTCATCGGAGCCAGTAGCTTTCCTTAGCAGTCATCTCGTGGTCCCAGCATCTCCACTGGGTCTCCACTGCAATCCACGGTTCATCCTCATGGCCCCATGGGGTCTCCATGCAGGCATCCAGCAAACCTGCTTCACACTGCCCATGGCCATTTCCAAAACACAAGACTGTGTTGCAAACTCAATGACCCTCTTTCCAGCATTTCTTATACTCCACAATACCAGGTAGGGTGCCAATTTGTTAATCCAGGGGGGGAATAAAGCAGACTTTGAAGAACAGGACACTCCTTGAGCACTCAGGCCTCTTCAAAAGAGTCTACATTCTTCCTGTTGCCCCAGCACAGGTCAGCTGGCCCAATCTCAAAGGTTGTAATCTCTCAACTGCAGCTGAACAGGCAGTAGTTCACCCAAAGATTTTTATTTCTGTGACATATCCCTCTGCTCAAACCAGTTCATTTCTATGCAAAGCAACCCTGCACAACTTCTCAGGACACGGGCATAACAGCAAGCTTCCCACACAAACTACTAGTCCAGTCCAGGCAAAGCTCTTTCTCACCCTCATAAGCCAAACCTCACAGTCCATAGTTCTTGCTGCATTCAGGTCTTTCAACTCTGACCAGAATAGTCTATTAAGCTGTACTTATAGCACTGCAAGGTGTCTCTTAGCCAAGGTTTCAAATCCTTCCACATTCCTCTTGAAAATCAGCTCCAAAAGGCCAAAGCCACACAGTCAGGTATCTAGCAGCAATCCCACTCCTCGGTACCACTTTACTGTTGCAGTCAGGTTCACATTGCTGTTAGAAATCACCCAACCAAGAGCAGCTTCTGGGAAAAAAAAGAGGTTTATTTTGGCTTATAGGCTCGAGGGGAAGCTCCATGATGGCAGGGAAAATGATGGCATGAGCAGAGGGTGGACATCACCCCCTGGCCATCATAAGGTGGACGATAGCAACAGGAGAGTGTGCCAAACACTGGCATGGGGAAACTGGCTATAACACCCATAAACCCGCCCCCAACAATACACTGCCTCCAGGAGACGTTAATACCCAAATCTCCATCAGCTGGGAACCTAGCATTCAGAACACCTAAGTTTATGGGGGACACCTGAATCAAACCTCCACAGCTGCCCTATTTAATGAAGGACAAATGGAATAAATTTGGTGTCACAATATTTCAAAATAACTAAAACATTGTTAGGTTTAGATTAAAGCAAATTTTAATGGACATAATCTCCTATAACCCATGCTGGTATGTAAAGAAAGTATCATAGGAAACCAGGTATGGTGATACATGCCTGTAAATCAGCACTTGGGAGGCAGAGGCAGGAGAAACACTGAAGTTTTTTGTTTGTTTGTTTTTATTTATTTGAGAGCAACAGACAGAGAGAGAAAGAGGCAGATAGAGAGAGAATGGGCACGCTAGGGCCTCCAGCCACTGCAAACAAACTCCAGATGCATGCGCCCCCTTGTGCATCTGGCTAACGTGGGTCCTGGGGAATCGAGCCTTGAACCGGGGTCCTTAGGCTTCACAGGCAAGCGATAAACCACTAAGCCATCTCTCCAGCCCAACACTGAAGTTTGAAGTGAGCCTGGTCGACATAGCAAGTTCCAGGCCAGCCGTATACGTACATATACATATACTGTAAGATATCACCCTAAGTTTGGTTAACATAATGTAGTGCACATTTGTTCTCTTGCTGGGCCACCAGGCTTTGCAAGCAAGTTCCTTTAACCACTGAGCCATCTCTCAAAATAATTAATCCTATCTGCAGAGTCCCTTTTTTTCCTTTATTTTTATTTTTATTTTTTGAATTTTCAAGGTAGGGTATCATTTTAGCCCAGGCTGATCTGGAATTCAATAGTCTCAGGGTGGCCTCAAACTCACGGTAATCCTCCTACCTCTGCCTCTCAAGTGCTGGGATTAATGGCGTGTGACACCACACCTGGCCAGAGTCCCCTTTTTACTATGGAAGGAAACGCATTCCCTGGCAAACATGGACACATTGGGGAAACCACTATCCACAAAGTCTAATGCTCTTAACAGCCTATGCTACCTGGACCTCATTTTGAAGGTCACGTTTCCCTCCCTCCCTCTCCCCCCCTCTCTTTGGGGGGGAATTTTCGAGGTAGGGTTTTACTCTAGTCCAGGCTGACTGGGAATTCACTATGTAGTCTCAGGGTGGCCTTGAACTCACCGTGATCCTCCTACCTCTGCCTCCCGAGTGCTGGGATTAAAGGCGTGGGACAAAATGCCCAGCGAAGGTCACTTTTCTGATACCTCTAAGAAGCCAAGTACAGGTGCTGCCCCAGATAGGCATCCTGGACCATCTTTTCTCAGGCTCATAGCACATGTTGATATTCTTGAAGAAAAAAAAGAAGGGTCGGGTGTGGTGGCCCATGCCTTTGATCCCAGCACTCGGGAGGCAGAGGTAGGAGGATCGCCTGAGTTTGAGGCCACCCTGAGACTCCATAGTGAATTCCAGGTCAACCTGGGCTAGAGTGAGACCCTACCTCAAAATACCAAAAAAGAAAGAACGAGAGAAAGGAGGGAGAAGAAGGAGAGAGGGAGGGAGAGAGAGAGGGAGGGAGGGACGGAGGGAGGGACGGAGGGAGGGAGGGAGGGAGGGAGGGAGGGAGGAAGGAAGGAAGGAAGGAAGGAAGGAAGGAAGGAAGGAAGGAAGGAAGGAAGGAAGGAAGGAAGGAAGGAAGGGACGGGGCATTGGTGGGGAAGATCCGTTGATCCTTACGCCCTCTGAATCCTATCCTGCCATGTGGTCTGTGTGGCTAGGAATCCTGCTGGAGCACAGTTGGGGATCTGCTCTCCTCTCCTGGGGAATCAATGTCTATGGTTCTCCATCATCTTCCGGACTAAACCCAAGGCCATCTGCATGCATCCAGATGTCTTTCCGGAGCAGACATATGCCTACCTGTCAACTCTTACTGAGCGCCCCCTAGGGGTACATTAGGTTACTGTAGCAAGTAGTCTCAGCAGCCCCTACCCCACCCCAGGCTTACTATGCATATGTTATCCCGTCAGTTAGGCCGACCCTCTGGAAATGAATGTAGTCTATGAACAAACTCCTCCCTAAAGGAATTGACCCTATCTCACGGCCTTAGTGGAGATCCCCCTCAAATTATGGCTTCTCTCTGCCTTTATACCATCAGTAATTACATAATTACCCCAGTGAGGAATGGCTGCATAATTAATGGGGCCCAGTGCAAAATAAAAATGAGGGTGGGCTGGAAAGATTGCTTAGCGGTTAAGCGCTTGTCTGTGAGGCCTAAGACCCCGGTTCGAGGCTCGATTCCCCAGGACCCACGTTAGCCAGATGCACAAGGGGGTGCATGTGTCTGGAGTTCATTTGCAGTGGCTGGAGGCCCTGGCGCACCCATTCTCTCTCTCTCTCTCTCTCTCTCTCTCTGCCTTCTTCTCTCTCTGCCTTCTTCTCTCTCTGTCGCTCTCAAATAAATAAAAATAAACAAAAAAATTTTTAAAAAGAAAGGAAATTTTAAAAATAAATAAATAAATAAAAGTGAGGGTGAAGCAGGGCGTGGTGGCCCACACTTTTAATCCCAGCACTCAGGAGGCAGAGGTAGGAGGATCGCCATGAGTTCACGGCCACCCTGAGACTACATAGTGAATTCCAGGTCAGCCTGGGCTAGAGTGAGACCCTCCTCAAAAAGAAAAAAAAAAAAGTGAGGGTGAGGGAGAATTGGTCATGATTGGGCCCAAAGAGGGAATGAAAAGGAGGGAGCACTGCCTGCTTGCATCCGCAGAACGTCTGATGCAGCCTAACCAATCAGCTCTCTCAACCCCACTCTGACAATCTGGAGCCCAATCAGCGTTCACAGACTCCCCTGAATCTCCGCAAAGCCACCACAATAACATTACAACTAGAGGGCTGGAGAGATGGCTTAGCAGGTAAAGGCATTTGCCTGCAAAGCCTAAGGATCCAGGTTTGATTCGCCAGGACCCACGTAAGCCAGAGGCACATGCATCTGGAGTTTTTTGCAGTGGCTGAAGGCCCTGGCGTGCCCATTCTCTCTCTTTCTCTGTATCAAATAAATAAAATATATATTTTAAAAAGATTACAAATAGCTCCTCACCAGGGTGGGCAAGGCCTCTTTTTTGGCTTTTACTTTTCCTGAACTTCCAGGTCCCTGCTCTGGTAAGCCCCTCTCATCTTGGCTCTGCTGGGCCGAGATAAGGAGGGACCCCTATTCCCAGTGGGCTCTCTATCCCTAGCTGAAACTGCCTTAAAAACCTAGCTTTCTCCTATCCTCCTCCAATATTGTCAGATTCCAGACAAACATGAAGGGGGTGGCAGTATTCCACCCACTACCTGTGTTTATACCGTTCTTCAAAATGCCTCTGGCCTTATCTTTTGCTGAGATATGCTTAAGAATTCATATGAAGGGCTAGAGAGATGGCTTAGCGGCTAAGGTGCTTGCCTGCAAAGCCAAAGAACTCAGGTTCGATTCCCCAGGACCCACATAACCCAGATGCACAAAGTGGCGCAATGTATCTGGAATTCATTTGCAGCCGATAGAGGCCCTGGAAGGCCCGTTCTCTCTCTGTGTTTCTTTCTCTCTCTCTCCCTCTGTGTGTCAAATAAATCAATAAAAATAAAAATTACTTTAAAAAAAGAATTCATATGAATTGTAGTTTTATTTGCCAGAGAACCTCAGAGAATACATAAACCCATATAAACTGTAGCGAGGCGTGTATATTAAATGAAGTATGACCTAGAGGACTAAAAGTCGGGGAGCGGGTCATATAACAGGTAATTGTCATGGCTGAGGCATCCTAAAGACGTGAAGTGCAACAAAGATAGAAAAAAGTAGGGATGTGAAGTTGTCCAGTTTTCCATGAGGAAAATGGGTGAAACCACGAAACTGCCGTTTTCTGCTTGCTCTGTGTGAATGACCGGGGGCCTGGGTGGGTGCAGGTCCCCCAGAGAAAGCAGAGAAAGTGCAGGTAGCTAGCGTGCCCCAAGGCCCAGCTGGATGCATAAGAAATTTATTAAGGGTGAAGAACAGAGTATTACTTTGCATATGTTAAGCAGCTAGCTGGGGCCCTGGGGTGGTTTAATTAAAATAAAGTGTTTACTTTTGTGGTTCTTTGCTGGTGTTCATCGCTTCCTTCATTATTTAGGTTGTCACAAAAGCCTTGAGGGCTTACTATTTCCTTGGTGTAGAAAAAACAGGGGAGTGTTGGTTTGGGAATAGTGGAATCAGACTGAACTCTCATTTGACAGTAAAACCAGAGCCCTGTGGATCTTTTCCTACCCTGCAGGTGTCCCGCAAGGTCACTCCCAGTTGAGAAGGATCAATGGGCACAATTGTACTGGGACTCCAGACTCACCAAAGGAGTCCCTAGGTGTCGAGTAACCTGTCCTGGTGAAAGTGGGATTTGGGAGTTCCTCGCCAATGCACCAATAAATTTGGGGTGTGCCTGGATTCTTATGAATTCTAAGAATTGAAGTCCACAGACCAGAGGGTTAGGTTTAGAGAGATGAAAGCACAGAGCTCCTGCCGTGTGGAAGGCGGGATGCCTTGGAGCCCGTGCAGGAAGCTGAGCCTGCGAGTGGAGGAAAATGGGTAGGGGGTTTTCTGGGGAGATTAGAAAAGGGTCTTAAAGAAACACACACACACCTGGAAAGTGGAGAAAAAAAAAATGTCATGTCAGGGGAAAAGCTAAGAGGTCAGTTAGTAAGGGTCCCTTCGTCCCACTGGGGCTGGGATGACAGGGAGGCTTACCAGAGCAGGGATCTGGAGATTCAGGCGTCAGGAGATAGGAGCAGCTTACCTGGTAAGTCCCCCTCTACAGCCTATTGGGGGTGGGGTTTACCCTCAGGCTCAGGTGACTTCTGAGAAACTGCTGATTGGTTTGGACTGGGGGAGGGGTGCTGGCCCCAAAAGAACCCAGCATACTTGAGTAGAGGGCACTGTCCCTGAGGGATGAGACTGGATGGGGTCAGACGCTGACTTGTCTTTGGGTCCATTCCTAGCTGGTCACCTAAAAATAAAACTAGCTTGCTGTTTCGTCCTCACAGGGACAGCCTTCCTCTTTGCCACGTGTTTCTGCTGACTTCCTCATGCCACCCAAGAAAACAAGACCATCAAAAGACCCCGTCTGCCGTCAGCTCCCAGCCATGTAACCTGTAGTGAATTTATTTCTAGGGAGCCTATGGTCCTACTCTTCTCCCCAGTAGATGTTTTTCCCCTGAAATGCTGTAGGGTGGAAACACTCTGCTACCCTCACATTGTCTAAGCCCCTTGTTGTCTGGAATGCACCCCGTCCATCTACTCTCCAGATTGTTAGGAAGTATTAGCAGTTTCTGGTGTCTTCAGGCTGAGCACTCAGATGCCTTCTCTACCCTCTCAGAGGATGAAGCCCCCAGAGATCCTTGTTCCCCCAATGCGTACCAGATATCAGAGTGTGCAGGAGATTCCTGCCCTCCACCAGACCCAGGGCAATGGGAGTTGAGCGGAAGTAAAGATCATTTATTTCATCTTTCATTCATGTCCTACAACGTGCTCTTACTTGGTCTTTGTCACTGCCCAGATAAGGGTGTTTTAATCTCATGTACATGAACACTCTCATCACTTGAAAAGTGGCTCAGCAGTTAAGGTGCTTGCCTACAAAGCCTAAGGGCCCAGGTTCAATTCCCCAGTACCCACATAAGCCAGATGCACAAGGTGGCACATGTGTCTGGAGTTTGTTTGCTGTGGCTGAAGTCCCTGGCATGCCCATTCTATCTATTTGCTTCTTTCTTCCTCTCTCACTCTCAAATAATAAAATATTTTTTAAAATAAAAGTGTCTTCTCTCTCAGGGTACTGCACAAACTAATATGCTGCAACTATCTAATATGGCCTTGAATTAGTCCATTTGGCATAACTACAATGAAATACCTGAATCAGGCTAATTTATAAAGCAAAGAGCATTTGTTTGCTTATTTATTTAGTGTCCTGCAACTAAAGCATTACAGCAATAGGGTTTTAATTCTTTTTTAAAAATATTTTATTTATTTATGTTGCAGTCAGGTTTGCACTGCTAGCAGAAATCACCCAACGAAGAACAGTTTGTGCGGGGGGGGAAAAGGAGGTTATTTTGGCTTACATACATGCGGGGAAGCTCCACAATGGCAGGGGAAAACAATGGCATGAGCAGAGGGTGGACATCACCTCTTTGCCAACATCAGGTGGACAATAGCAACAGGAGAGTGTGCCAAACACTGGCAAGAGGAAGCTGACTATAACACCCATAAGCCTGCCCCCAACAATACCCTGCCTCCAGGAGGCGTTAATTCCCAAATTGCCATCAGCTGGGAACCTACCATTTGGAACACCTAAGTTTATGAGGGACACCTGAATCAAACCACTATATTCATCCCCTGGCCCCATAAACTGATAACTATCCATGATTGTAAAATGAAATGCATTCAGTCCAACTTTAAAAATCCCCAGAGTTTTATCAATTCCAATGGTGTTCAAACATCCCCATAGTCTAAGATCAAAAGAAAAAACTGAGCCATAATACCAAAAAATCAACAACAACAACAACAAAAAACTATAATGGCACAGAATAAACATTCACACTACAAAAGATGGCATTGGGCATAGCAAAGAAATACTCAAGCAATACAAGATTTAAACAGGGCAAACACCAAACTCTGTAGCTCCAAGTCTAACAACTCTAGCCAGTGACAAATCTCCAAGTCTAATAATTCTAACCAATAACAAGTCTCTGGAGTTCCAATCCTGCCCCTCCAGCTAGGCTACACACAGTCCTGGAAAACTTCATCTGAGTCAGCAGCTTTCCTTAGCAGCCAGCTCATGGTCCTGGCATCTCCACTGAGTCCCCACTGCAATCCACGGTTCATCCTCATTGCTTCATCGAGTTTCCATGCAGGCATCCAGCAATCCTGCTTCACATTGCCCATGGCCATTTCCAAAACACAAGACCTGTGTTGTAAATTCACTGACCCTCTCTTTACTGCATTGCTTATACTCCATCATACCAGGTAGGATGCCAATTTGTTAATCCATGGGGGAATAAAGCAGACTTTGAAAAACAGGACACTCCTTCAGCATTCAGACTCCTTTAAAAGAGTCTACATTCCTCCTGTTGCCCCAGTGCAGGTCAGCTGGCCCGGTCTCAAAGGTTGTTATCTCATATAATTGCAGCTGAACAGGCAGAAGTTTCATCCCAAAGATTTCATTTCTGTGCCATGTCCCTCAACTCATACCAGTCTATTTCTATGCAAAGCAACCCTGCACAAGTTCTCAGGACATGGGCATAACAGCAATCCTCTCACACAAACTGCTCCTAGCCCAGTACAGGCAAAGCTCTTTCTCACCTTCATAAGTCAAACCTCACAGCCCATAGTTCTTACTGCATTCAGATCTTCAACTCTGACCATAATAGTCCATCAAGCTGTACTTACAGCACTGCAAGGGGTCTCTTAGGCCAAGATTTCAAATTCTTCCACATTCCTTCCTCAAAAATCAGCCCCCAAAGGCCAAAAGCGACACACTCAGGTGTCTAGTAGCAATGACTGCACATCTTGATACCAACTTTACTGTTGAAGTCAGGTTCGCGTTGCTGGTAGAAAGCACCCAACCAAGAGCAGCTTGTGAGAAAAAAAAGGTTTATTTTGGTTTACAGACTCAAGGGTAAGCTCCATTATGGCAAGGGAAAATGATGGCATGGGCAGAGGGTGGACATCATCTCCTTGCCAACATCAGGTGGATAACAGCTGCAGGAGAGTGTGCTAAACAATGGCAAGAGGAAGCTGGCTATAACACCCATAAGCCTGCCCCCAACAATACACTGCCTCCAGAAGGTGTTAATTCTCAAGTCTCCATCAGCTAGGAAGCTAGCATTCAGAACACTGAAGTTTATAGGGAACACCTGAATCAAACCACCACAATTTATTTGACAGAGAAAGAGGCACAGAGAGACAGAGAGAGAGAATGAGAGAGAGAGAGAGAGAAGAGAGAGAGAGAGAGAGAGAATGGGTGCATCAGGTGTTACAGAGCATAAACATATTTTTAAAATATTTTTATTTGAGAGAGGCAGAGAGAAAAAACTGGGTGCAGCAGGGCCTCCAGCCACTGCAAACAAACTCCAGACACATGGGCCACCTTGTGCATCTGGCTTTCATGGGTACTGGGGAATTTACCCTGGGTCCTTAGGCTTGCAGGCAAGTGCCTGAACCACTAAGCCATCTCTCCAGCCCAAGTCTTAATTCTTGCCTATATTATTTGAGGAGTCTCAGGTGCATCCCTCACCAACTCACTGGGAGGTATCACATTGGCACTGGAATTTTTCTGTAATAACCCATGACTTCTGAAAGTGGCATTATCCACCCACTCAGTGTACTTCTGCTCAAAGAGGCTAACTTTCAGGGAGTGGATGTCTAAACAACATGGTAGTACTGTATTTAGTGAGGATCTCCCTTGGCTGTATTATGTCATGGTGGGTAGAAATGCTAGACTGTAGGTGGGGGAAGGGGCTACACAAGGGACCTGGGAGGAAATTGTTGCTTAGTGAGTGTAGACTTGGAGTTGTGCAAGGTGAAAAGGCTGTGGAGATCTGCAGGGCAACAGTAGGAATATACTGGCCACTACTGAACTGCGCACTTAAAAGTGGTTAATATGGTCAATTTTATGCTTTGTATTCTTACCATGACTGAAAATAAATTTTAAACAAGATTGATAGTATGTACCTCACAGAAATCTTTCAAAAATTTGTGAAAAGAGCCGGGCGTGGTGGCGCACGCCTTTAATCCCAGCACTCAGGAGAAAGAGGCAGGAGGATCGCTGTGAGTTCAAGGCCACCCTGAGACTACGTAGTTAATTCCAGGTCAGCTTGAGCTAGAGTGAGACCCTACCTCAAAAAATCAAAAAAAAAAAAATGCTGAGAGAGAGAGGGAGAAGGAAAAGGAAAAGGGAGCTTGGAAAGACTTCCTTAAGGTGATCGTCAAACTGATCCTGAATTTTCGGAAGTGCATGAACTTGCCACAGGGTGGTGCATGCATCTGGAGTTCATTTGTAGTGGCTGGAGTCCCTGGCATGTTATCTCTTTCTCTCTCTCTCTCTCTCTCTCTCTCTCTTTCTACCTGCTTGCAAATAAATAAATAAAATATTCTTTAAAAAATTGGGCTTGCCAGGCATGGTGGCGCATGCCTATTATCCCAGCACTCGGGAGGCAGAGGTAAGAGGATCACTGTGAGTTCTAGGCCACCCTGGGACTACATAGTGAATTCCAGGTCAGCCTGGACCAGAGTGAAACCCTACCTTGAAAAGCCAAAAAAAAAAAAAAAAAAAAAAAAAAAAGTTGGGCTTGAGGTGTGGAGATAGCTTAGTGGTTAAGGCACTTGCCTGCAAGGCCTATGGACCCAGGTTCTGCTTCCCAGAACCCACAGGATGAAGCATGTGCACAAGGTCACAGATACACACAAGGGGGCACATGCATCTGGTGCTCGATTGCAGTGGCTAGAGGCCCTGGTGCACTAATTCTCTCTCTCTCTCATAAAATAAAACGAATAAATAACTGGGCTAGAGAACTGAATAGAGTTCTCAAAAGAAGAAATACAAATGGCCACTACACATCTAAAAACATGTTCTACATTAAAACTACTTTGAGATTCCATCTCACCCCCGTCAGAATGGCTATCATCAAGAAAACAAATGACAATAAGAAAACCTGATGAGGGTGTAGAAGAGGAGCCTTATATCCTTTGGGTGGGAATGTAAACTGGTACATCCATTGTGGAAATCACAGTGGAGGATCCTGAGACAGCTAAAATTAGATTTACTGTATGACCCAGCTATACCACTTCTAATCATATGTCCTAAGGACTCTACTCACCACTACAAAGATACTTACTCATCCATGTTTATTGCTGCTGTATTCACAATAGCTAAGAAATGGAACTAGCCTAAGATGCTCTATAACCAATAATGGATAATGAAGATGTGGTGTATTTGTACAATGGAGTTTTATTCAGTGGTTTAAAAAGGGGCTGGAGAGATGGCTTAGTGGTTAAGCACTTGCCTGTGAAGCCTAAGGACCCCGGTTCAAGGCTCCATTCCCCAGGACCCACGTTAGCCAGATGCACAAGGGGGCGCACGTCTGGAGTTCGTTTGTAGTGGCTGGAGGCCCTGGCGCGCCCATTCTCTCTCTCAAATAAATAAATATTTTTTTAAAAAATTAGAACAGGCAGACGAGCAATGGAGTGGAACACCCAAAGGAGGGGACACCTGAAGGAAGGGCCACCCCATGTTCTGCCTTGGCTACCCACAGGCTAGCACCATCTCCTCACCGCCTGCAAGTGCACAGAGTCCTGCAAGGGCATATAAAGTGCATAGACCGCACCGCATGCATGCACACAAGACAGGAAAAATGAGCATTTGTTTAAGTTTCTATTACTTGCTGACAAACACCTTCACACATGGTTTGTCCACATCCTGTAAAGCACATCTAAAGACAATGAAGAAAGGCCTGTGGAGAAGGTAGGACCCTTGCGGGGCCTAGAGGGCCAAACCAACTGACACTCTCCGGCTTCACTCGGCGATGGCAAGCAGCCTCTGTGTTGGACATTGCTGCCCTCTAGTGGCGGTAGTTTGAAACTAAGACACCCAGGCAATGAATAGTTTCCTTCAGATCGCTCATTCATTCAACTGCTCATCCACGTTCTCTTTCTACAAGTACTTTGGAAGAGCCTACTATGTGTGGCAGATCCTCATGAAAAAAAAGTCACATACAGCGGCAGGGGAGACGACTCAGCAGGTAAGAGTGTCTGCTGTGGAAGCATGAGGGCCTGATTTGCCCTAAATTCAACTCCTCAGCATCTACATAAACAGCTGGGTATGGCCACACACACAGGACTGGAGACTGGAGAATCGCTGGGACTTGCTGCTCAGCCAGTCTGACCAGGTTCAGTGAGAGACTTCATCTCAAAGGAACATGCGAATGAGTGAAAAAGACATCCCGTACATGTTCCACACGCATGGGGCACACACATGTGCATACACCACACACATACCTTACTCCACACAGAACAAACGCGTGCAAATTTTTGTTAATCGCACCCAACAATAAAGAAGAAAATCAAGGGGCTGGAGAGATGGCTCAGTGCTTAAGGTGCTTGCCTGCAAAGCCTAATGACCCAGGTTTGATTCCCCAATACCCACATAAAGCCAGATGCACAAAGAGGCACATGAATCTCGAGTTCATTTGCAGTGGCTGGAGGTCCTGGTGTGCTCATTCTCTCCACCCCCCTCTCTCTCTGTCCTTGCAAATAAATAAATAAAATACTTTTTAAAAGAAAGAAAATCAAGCTCCAGGCCCTTGAAACTTACACATTTGGGCTATAATGAAATGACAGGTATGACTGGTGAGTTCTATAAGGAAGAGCATGGTGATATGAGATGGTGGTTGGCTCATATGAGAGAGCTACGAAGAAGAAATGACAGAGGAGTATTCAGCACCAGAAAACCTCTATCACTCCTTCCAAGGCTCAGGGTCCATTGCGGAAGAGGTGGCAGAAAGAATGGGAGGTAGAGATAAGAGGATCATTATGATTTTGAGGCAACCTGAGTCTACATAGTGAAGTCCTGGTCAGCCTGAGCTACAGCAAGACCCTACCTTGAAAAAATCAAAATAAGCCAGGCATGGTGGCACATTCCTTTAATCCCAGAACTCAGGAGGCAGAGGTAGGAGGATCGCCATGTGTTCGAGGCCACCCTGAGGCTACATAGTGAATTCTAGGGCAGCCTGAGCTAGAGTGAGATCCTACCTGGAAAAACAAAACAAACAAACACATTTTTAAAAAAGAAAAACCAAAATAAGTAAATAAATTTAAAAAATTAAAAATAAATACAAAAGAAAAAAGACTAGTTTTATAAATATCTCTAACTGGAACCTTTCAGATGAAATTAATGAGGAATGGAACCATTCTGGCCATTTTGGGAGAGATGACAATGAGAGACGGAGCCCATTCTTCTCTTCCTTCCCCATTCCCCTAACTTATTTCTTCTCTACTGGGTTTTTGTCTCCTGGGCGTCTGAACCCGTGGGTTCTCTCCAAGCTTGTTCATCATTCTTTCACTGGTTGCTTTTTCCTTGTTCTGCTTTTAATGAGCACAGGTGAGATCATGAGGAAAATGAGGTCATGTGGGGGATCAAGGTGGACAATTATGACTGCTTTGTAAACCCAGATTTTTTTTTCAGTGCTGGAGCTCAGATCTAGGTCCCACTCATGCTAGGCAAGCACTGTACCACTGAGCTACCTCCCCAACCCTGTAAATCTGCAATGTTTAAAAGAACCATTCCAACTCTTCAATATTAAACCATTTTCAAACCAGATATCCCAATATTTTGTTTTTCTCAGATTAAAAGCAAGGTGTGTAGTCTGGGAGTATATACTGCATTATTCTAATATTGTTTCAAGATTCTAGATTGACTTTGAGACAGAGTGAAATTTAAAGGAAGGAAATTTGTATATATCTCTCCTATCTCCACACAAATAATAAAATAGGGGAGCTTCCATTTGTATGGGACCCAGAAAACAATTTTCTAATTGCATCATAGGTTGAGATATAAAAATAATATTCAGTCACCTTATACAACTTGTAACTAGAGAAAACTATACAAAAGAAAATGTTGGGCTGGAGAGATGGTTTAGCGGTTAAGTGCTTGCCTGTGAAGCCTAAGGACCCCGGTTCGAGGCTTGATTCCCCAGGACCCACGTTAGCCAGATGCACAAGGGGGCGTGCGTCTGGAGTTCGTTTGCAGTGGCTAGAAGCCCTGGCGCGCCCATTCTCTCCCTCCCTCTCTCTCTCTCTCTCTCTCTCTCTCTCTCTTTCTCTCTGTGTAGCTCTCAAATAAAAATAAACAAAAAATTTTAAAAAAGGAAAAGAAAATGTTAATTGCTTATAGTAGCATCACATACAGGCAACCACATTTACATTTTAGAAAGCACACTAATAAACGTTAACACATAATTTTATTCCATCATGTAAGGCACATTATTTTTAAACTTAACTCTGTAATGAATAACCTTCCATGTCATGAGCACCCCTTTGATCATTACTTAATACTGGTATTATGTTTCCATGAGTTAGAAATCTTGGCTTAAATTTCTGAATAGTTCTACATTCATGGAAATGGACCTCTGCTTGAATAAGTATGAACACATCCATAAAAAGGGACCTCCCCCCTCCAAAAACACTAAGGGTTGGAAATGGAATGTAAAGGGACACAATAGGGCTGATTAAACATCCTCCTGTGCAGCCCTTACCTTTAGGCATATATAATGGAGGCCACCACCCAAGTTGATCTTCCTGACAGATAAAGGAGAAGTTTCAGGAATCATCATCACAGGCCTTATTGCAAAATGCAGGTGTTTTCTGTTATCTAAGAAATGGGATGACCCCTCTGTGCAATGTACCATGACCTTCCTGTACCTCTCGGTTTCTAAATACCTTTGTGATTACATAGCATATAATGTTTCTTCCTCAGTTCTGCCTAACTTTGTATTATAATTTCCATCCTGTTTTTACAATGGACATCTTGTGGTTTTCTCCAATAAAAGCTGACACTCCCAGCAGTTCAGTGCTGCATCCTGAGATTCCGACCTCTGGGATGCAGACCTGATGCACAAGTTTCTTTCTTTTTTCTTTTTCTTCTTTACCCAATAAAATTGTGCCTCATATTCCGTGAGACAATGGTCTTACTGTGTGACAGCCAGACCCCATAATATCTTGGCAGGCTTGTCCAGGATCCACATTTCAAGACCTCCCTCCTGACTCTGGGGTGACCAAACCAGGGAAGGACCCCTAATCTCAGCCCAAGAACCAGATCTCCATCCGTCTCCATGTTTCTGGTTTTGGAGTTGGTAGTAAGCCGTTGACAGGAAACTTTTGCCTAGGACTGTTGGGCCCCTCCTTTATTGGGTAAGAAACCTATGGAGTTGCTTTTTCCACTCTTATTTTTGTTTTTCTTTTTTTTCTTTTTCTCTGGTTTTCTGGTTTTGCGCACTTTTCTTGGTCCAACAGAGAAGCTGGATGCAGCGCTAATTCCCCTGGATGAGGAATTAAGGGGCCGCCCTCAATCCTCTCTGGCTCCATTCAGAGATGGGGAGGGGATATGATGGAGAATGGAGTTTCAAAGGGGAAAGTGGGGGAAGGAAGGGTATTACCATGGGATATTTTTCATAATCATAGAAGTTGTTAATAAAAATTTGAAAAAAAAAGAAAAGAAAAGAAGGGGACAGCCAGGAGCGTCCTAACCCAGACTGGGGCCATGGCATCACCCAGTGGCCTACTTATCTAAGGAGTTAGACCCAGTAGCTGCTGGTTGGCCCTTGTTTCTGGGCTATTGCAGCTGCTTCTATTCTGACAAAGGATGCTGACAAATTAACCTTGGGCCAGAATTTATCAATTATGGCCCCACATGCAATAGAGACTCTGTTTAAAAAAGAAAAAAGAAAAAAAAAGAAAAGAACCCAGACCAATGGCTCTCCAACTCTCACATAAACCACTATCAGTCCTTGCTCTTAAATCAACCAAGAATACAGTTTCACCAAACAGGCTTTGAAGCCAGCCTCCCTGCGGCCAGAAACTGATGAGGCACCAACCCCTCTGCATGACTGCCTAGAGATCACCTCTGCCTTCCATGGACTCTGCCAGACCTGAAAGATGTGGCTTGGCCAGACCCTGATCTAGGTGATGTATTCTGATGGCAGCTATTTTTTTTTTTTTTTTATTTTTGGCCAGCTTTGTCATGGATGGGATCAGGTATGCAGGGGCAGCTATGGTGACTTTGGAAAAATCCCTGTGGGTTGAGGCCCTACGTCAGGGTACATTGGCTCAGAAAGTTGAACTGATAGCACTGACCAAGGCTCTGATATTGGGAAAAGACAAGACAGTGAATGTCTACACAGACAGCTGCTATGCCTTTGCCATGGTACGTGTACATGGGCCATCTACCAGGAACAAGGGCTATTAGCAGCAGAAGGTAAAGACATTAAAAATAAAAAATGAGCTAGGGTGTGGTGGCACACGCCTTTGATCCCAGCACTTGGGAGGAAGAGGTAGGAGGACCACAGTGAATTTGAGGCCACCCTGCTACTACAGAGTGAATTCCAGGTCAGCCTGAACTAGAATGAGACCCTACCTCGAAAAACAAACAAGCAAAATAATAATAAAAATAAATGAAATTCTGGACTTATTGGCTGCCATTTGGGTACCTGCTAAAGTAGTCATAATCATTGTCCAGGTCATCAGAAAAAGGAGACCACAGAAGCAAGAGGGAACAGACTGGCAGACCTAGCAGCAAAGAGTGCTGCCTCCCAGCATCTATCAGATTGTCTGGTCACCCTCCCAGCACCTACTGTTCCTAAGTGACCAACATACATGGAACAGGACCTACAGCTCAACCCTCATCTCATAAAGGAACAGACCTCACAAAAATGGTATCAACTGGAGAATGGACGGACGACTGTTGCTGTCCCACGCTCTAGGACAAAGTCTGGCTAAACAACTACATGGAAGAACTCACTTAGGAAACAACAAACTATCCCAACTAATAAGGAAAGAGATTTTCTTCCCAGATATGGACTCAATCATCAAGGACATCACTACCCACTGTCAGGCCTGCCTACAGACAAATGCCTTCTCTGGTAAGGTACCACCAATGGGGATGAGAGAACGCAGAACAGAGCTGGGTAGATAACGGGAAGTTGATTTCACAGAGGTAAAGCCAGATAAGTATGGATATAAATATTTACTTGTTTATGTTGATACTTTTTTGGATGGGTGGAAGCTTTCCCGACCAAGACTGAGACAGCCCAAATAGTAAGTTAAAAAAAAAAAAAACTGTTAGAAGAAATAATTCCCAGCTATGAGCTGCCCCTCAAGATAAGATCAGATAATGGGCCTGCCTTTGTGTAAAAAATCACTAAGAAATTGACTAACATGCTGGGGATTAATTGTAAATTACATTGCACCTATCATACCCAAAGTTCAGGACAGGTAGAAAGGATGAATTGGCCCCTAAAGGGGACTTTAACTACAGTAACCCTAGAGACTGGCAAAGGATGGGTGGGACTCCTTCCCTTCGCCCTGTAAATTGCCAGGCGTACCCTTATGTAAAAGGAATTATTCCATTTAAAAGTATGTATGGAACCCCCCCCCACATCCCCATCCTGCCTGGATAGATCTTGAACAGATAACTGACTTTACTAATGAAAGGCTTCTTCTATTCAAGTCTTACAAAGAGTCCAGCAGTCCATTATTCCAGCAGTCAAGGCTGTTTTTCAGACAGGCCCTGTTTGCCCCCATCCCTTTCAGCCCAGCAACAGAGTTTGGATCAAGAGACACCATATTGGGAGGTTGGAAGGGCCCCCCACCAGGTCATCCTAACCACTCCAGCAGCTGTTAAAATGGAGGGGACAAAATAGAAGAGGATTAGACTTACTTTTTCTGAAACAAGGGGGCCTATGTATGGCTTTAGGTAAAATTTGTTGCTTTTATGCCAGTTAGTCAGGAATAATCTGAGCTACACTGGCTTTAGTTGGAGAAAATCTCAAAGAAAGAGAACTTCAGAGACAAGCCACTAATAATTGATTTTAGTCTGTGTTTAGTTGGTCTCCATGGCTAACTTCCCTTGTCTCTTCTATTGCAGGCCCCCTGATACTACTGCTCTTAGGCCTTACCATAGGACCCTGCATTATTAATGCTCTAAGTAGATATATAAAGCATAAAATAAGTTCTGTTAAACTCATGGTGTTGCAGATGCAGTACATACACCCCCTTAGATGGATGGATGGGTCAGATACCCTGGACACTGTTCATGAGTCAAGGATTTGACTGGGTTTCAATTTATCTTAATCTTTCTGGATCTCAAAATCCTAATCTTTAGCATTGTGGAAAATAAATAGAAGGGACAGATTCTTTCAAGTTTTTAGTTTCATTTTTTGAAAATTTATCTGAATTTATTTTTTTTTGTCTTCTTTATGGCTGTCATAATTTCCACAGCTACTTAGTGGTTGCTGTCTAGCCAAATCAACTCGATAATTCATATCTTTATTGTCTATTCTTTACTAGTCATTGTTTAAAACACTTCACATGGAATATCTCCTTTCACTAGAACAATCCTTTGAAGCCCGGCAAGATAAGTACCATTTTATAAGTGGAGATTCCAACTTGCAAAGTTGATTTGATTGGCTCTACTCAGATCTTTCTGACTTTCAAACACTTGTTTCTTGGACTGAAGGGCTATGGAATGATGGCCATCTTTGCAAAAAAGTTTAAAAAAGAATCTATATCAGATCCTTTAAAAATATTTTATTCAGTTATTGAAAGAGAGAGAAAACGGGCACACCAGGGCCTCTAGCCACTGCAAATGAACTCCAGACGCATGCATCACTCTGCGCATGTGGCTTATGCAGGTTCAGGGGAATTGAACCCAGTTAATTAGACTTTGAAGGCAAGCGCCTTAAAGGCTGAGCCATCTCTTCAGCCCTTAGGTTCTTTACTTTCAGCAGTTTTGATGACTGACTTCTTTTGAGCATAAGCGAGTAACGGTCGACCACAACAAAGATGGCGGCACTAGCGTCACAGGGCCGCGGAGACGGCATTCGCCGATTGCACCCGTACTGCTTCCGGCCCTTTTGTTTGGCGTCACTTCCGGCTCGCGGTGTCAGCGTGCGTAACTTTCCGCCCCGTCTTGGCCACGGACTTCAGGCGGTAACTTGAAAGGATGCGGGTGCTAGCGACATGGAGCCTGGAGGC
Organism: Dipus sagitta; assembly: GCA_036346955.1. Taxonomy (NCBI): domain Eukaryota; kingdom Metazoa; phylum Chordata; class Mammalia; order Rodentia; family Dipodidae; genus Dipus; species Dipus sagitta. The sequence continues at coordinate 191,324,711 of CM070771.1, forward strand.
GGCGAGGCCGCGGCCGTGGCCGTGACCGTGGCGGCCGTGGTGACGGAGCCTCGGTTCACCCAGCCGTGCAGGGAGTATCTGGAGCAGCACAAGCTCCTGGCCCGCCAGTACCGCGCCGAGAAGCTGCCCGACGGCTCGGTGGCGCTGCCGGTGCTCGGGGACACGCTCCCGGAGCGGCACCTGCGCGAGCTGAGCCTCCGCGTGGCCCCGGGCGGCGCCTGCGCGCTCACGCGGCTCCGCGACCCGCGTCCTTCCAAACGGGCCCGGGTCTGTTCCCCTGCCGCGACGCTGTGCGTCCGGGTGAGGCGCTGGGCGGAGGGCCGCGGCGTGGCGTGGTCGGCCCAGTTGGAGGCCGACCTGCCCCGGTCTTGGCAGCGGCACGGCGACCTCTTGTTGCTGAGCGAAGACTGTTTCCGAGCCCCGCAGTGGGAAAGTCTGGAGCCGGAACTCTGGAACACCGTTGCCTCGGCCCTCGGCGTCCGGCGTTTGGCGAAACGCGGGCGGGTGCTGCCCGACGGCCCTCGGTCTCCGTCTGTGACTTTGCTGCTGGGCGACCATGGCTGGGTAGAGCATGTGGACAATGGTATCCGGTATAAGTTCGACGTGACCCGGTGTATGTTCTCTTTCGGAAACATCACCGAGAAGCTGCGGGTAGCGTCTCTGTCTTGTGCCGGAGAAGTGCTGGTGGATCTCTACGCAGGAATTGGTTATTTTACATTGCCCTTCCTCGTTCATGCTGGCGCTGCCTTTGTCCATGCCTGTGAGTGGAACCCCGAAGCTGTAGCTGCTCTGAGAACTAACCTGGAAATCAACGGCGTAGCGGATCGGTGCCAAATACACTTTGGGGACAACAGGGAGCTGCGGCTGTCAAACATTGCAGATAGGGTGAACCTGGGGCTGATTCCCAGCTCGGAAGAAGGCTGGCCGGTTGCCTGCCAAGTGCTGCGGCAGGATGTCGGGGGCATTTTACATATCCACCAAAACTTGGAGTCTTTCTCTGGGAAGAAACTTCAGGCATCGGAAAGCAGCAACATGGAAAGAGAGCATTGGTCCAACGATGGGGGAAATGGAACTACCAGGGACGGTGAGGGGAAAGCGCCATCGTCAGCCACCAAACTGGAGTGGCACCGGTGGGCAGAGTCTGCTGGAGCTCGAATTGCCCGTCTTCTTCAGCAACTGCATGGGAAACAGTGGAAGACACAAACCCTGCACATCCACGCAGTGAAGTCTTACGCCCCCCATGTGGATCACGTAGTCCTGGACCTGGAATGCCGCCCCTGTGCTCTAGTTGGCTAAGAGGAGGCAGATCCAGTCCACAACAGCTCCTTGTGAGGAACCCATAACCCTTCACCTCCACCCGGGTTCTCATCTCTGGCTCCTAGTGATCTTTTTAAATGATTTGGGGTTCTTCATTGGTCCATTTCATTTTTCTTCTGTTGATCACACTAATAACATGTTAAGGAGCTGGAGACATTGCTCAGAGGTTAAGGAAGTTGCCTGCAAAGCCTAATGACCCAGGTTCTATTCCCCAGTACCCACGTAAAGCCAAATGCACAATGTAATACATGTATCTGGGGTTCATTTGTAGTGGTTGGAGGCCCTGGTGGGTTCATTCATTCTCTCTTTCTCTCTCTGCTTGCAAAAAAGAAAAAAGTGTTAAATAAATATCCAAAGGGGAAAAAACATGGCTTATTAAAATGATGCTTCTGTGCAGTCATGGATTCTGACCCCAGTTCTCACCTTGTGTACGTGGTTTCAGTATTCATGTCTTGGATTTGTTAAAAAATATTTTTTGTTTATTTATTTGAGAGCGACAGACAAGAGAAAGAAAGAGGCAGAGAGAGAGAGAGATTGAGGGAGAGAATGGGCATGCCAGGGCTTCCAGCCACTGCAAACGAACTTCAGACGCGTGCGCCCCCTTGTGCATCTGGCTAACCGGGGTCCTTAGGCTTTACAGGCAAGCGCTTAACCACTAAGCCATCTCTCCAGCCCATGTCTTGGATTTTTTTTTTTACTTGCAAAATGAGAGTTTCTTTGAACTATCTCATGTAGCCCTTATTTAATAGGAGGTTGCACACAAGCACGTGTTATTAGTGAACTATAGTTCTGTGCCCCAAATCACTCAGACTGCAGTTTAGGAAATCATGGGAGAACTAAAACAGGGAGACCAATGAGGAAGCTCCTGCCGTTGCTCAGGCATAAATGATGGTTTGGACTAGGAATGCAGCCAGCAGAAGTAGGTAGATTTGAATAAAACTAGTGGGGCCAAACAATGGAATCCAAGTTGAAGCATTAACATGATGTTGCTTTGCTATTATGACTAAATTGGGGAGGGAAGGGGACAGTTAGTACAACCAGTATAATTCCATTTCTCTGCCTTAGCTTTCCAGCTTACCTCAAATAGAGGTGGGAGTGAGGCATCATATATTATGTTTGCTATGATTTAAAAGAAAAAAAAACAACCAAGGTTAGGGCTGGAGAGATTGCTCAGTGGTTAAGGTGCTTGCTTGCAAAGGCTAATGACCCAGGATCGATTCACCAGTACTCACATAAAGCCAGATGCACAAAGTGGCACATGTGTATGGAGTTTCTCTTTCTGTCTGCCTCTTTCTGTTTGCAAAGAAATTTTTTTTTTTTAAAAAGGTTAGGGGCTGGAGAGATGGCTCAGCAGTTAAGGTGCTTGTCTGTAAAGCCTAAGGACCCAGGTTTGATTCTCCAGTACCCACATAACGCCAGATGTACAAGATATATATAAAATCAAAGTTAAGCATCACTATTCTAGCCAGGCATAGTGGCTCAGTCATGTAATCCCAGCACTCAGGAGCCTGAGGCAGGAAGAATGCCACAAGTTCAAGGACAACCTGGGTTACAGAGTGAGTTCCAGCCCAGCTTGGACTTCAGAGTAGGACCCTGTATCAAAACAATAAAGAATCACTTTTCTCAGTTGTAGGGAATCTAAATTTCTATCTGTAGGCTTGTGTCATAATTTCTAATAGCTATTTTTAAAGTTGTGATTAAAATCCTAAGATTCTTAAAATATTTATGAGAGAGAGAATAGCTGCACAAGGTTCTCCAGCCACTGCCAACAAACTTCAGACGTATGCACCTCCATGTGCATCTGGCTTACATGGGCACTGGGGAATTGAACCTGGGTCCTTAGACTTTGCAGGCAAGCACCTTAACTACTAAGCCATCTCTCCAGCCCCCCCCCCAACTTTTAAAATATTTATTTGTTTATTTATTTAGTTATTTGACAGAGAAAGAGGGAGAGAGAATGGGTGCACCAGGGCCTCTCAGCCACTGCAAACGAACTCCAGACGTATGCACCCCCTTGTGCATCTGGCTAACGTAGGTCCTGGGAAATCGAACCTGGGTCCTTTGGCATTGCAGGCAAACACCTTAACTGCTAAGCCATCCCTCCAGCCTATGCAGTCCCTTTTAAGTAGAGTTTAAATATCTTCTTTCTCTAGTCAAGCTATATAAAAAGGAACTGTAGTTCATTGTAGAATATTTGTCAAGGTTCAAAATTTTACAACCCCCCTCCCCCCCACACACACAGAAGAAAAGGAGGAGGATGAAGGAGGAGAAGCTCCCACTGCAGCTACAGGTAAAAATCATTCCATGGGGCTGGAGAGATGGCTTAGCGGTTAAGGTGCTTCCCTGCAAAGTCAAAGGACCCAGATTCAATTCCCCAGGACCCACATAAGCCAGATGTACACAGTGGCGCATGTGCTTGGAGTTTGTTTGCAGCAGCTGGAGGTCCTGGCGTGCCCATTCTGTCTCTCCCTGCTTCTTTCTCAAATAAATAAAAATGAATTAAAAAAATTTTTTTCACAGTTTTTCACACCTTACTTGGCTTTATGGCTGCCTGTTTGCCATGGTTTGCCACTGGGATAATTAGCAGTTGAAATCATGGAGCTTTGCTTTGGGACATTTTGAAGCCATGTGTGCATGATGAAGGGAAGGTAGGACGGTATGGCTTTGTCATATTTTGTCATTATTTGCAAGGAGAGAGACAGAATGGACACACCAGGACCTTCTGCCACTGCAAACTAACTCCATGTGTCCCTTTGTGCATCTGGTTTTACATTACGTACTGGAGAATCAATCCCGGGTTGTCACACTTTGAAAGTAAGCACCCTTAACTGCTGAACCCTATCTCAAGACCCAGGATTCTAATTGCACCTGACACGGCTGCTAGTCTCTTTATCTACAACAGCAGCAGTAAGGACAGGGGTTGGTGCTGTAAGTATTAAGTGCTTTCTATAAATAAGAAGAGCCACAGAAAATCAAAAGACCCATTCAAGTTGTGGGCCAAGCAGCCCATAGGCCAGCAGCAGAAATGACACAAAGTGTATCCATATGAGCATACATGCTGTAGCAGTGCAGAAGTGGAAGAGGTCTAAAAAATACAGGGGTTGAAAAATGACTCCGGGGTTAAGTGCTCTTCCTGGGCAAGCATGAGACCCTGAGGCTCCTGAAAGTGTCCCAAGTTAATGTAAGCAATGGGCATGGGCAGGAACACCTGTAAGCCAGCCCCTCAAAGGGGAGCAGAGTCCAGGAACTGGCCCAGGCTCTTGAACAGCCACAAGCTTCCGTGTCAGTAAGAGACTGTAGCTCAAATAAGAATATGTGGAAAGCAAGGTATGGTGGCACACGCCTTTAATCCCAGCACTTGGGAGGCTGAGGTGGGAGGCCACCTTAAGACGACATTCCAGGTCAGCCTGACCCTACCTCAAAAACAAAACAACAACAACAAAAAAGTAGTGTGGCAGACTGATGTAGTGAGACACCTAGCATTCTGCTCCGGCCACAGCGGGCTGATGTATAGGGTGCTGCAAGAGCACATACACACAACAAAAAACTTTTTTTTTTTTTTAAGGATGTCTTCATAGTAGTGCTTGGAGACTGGAAACTAGGACCCAAAGTCTGAATGCTCAGAAAATGAACAACTGTCATTAGGTAACTTGGAACAGAGAACATGGTGACGGCTGGGGTGAAAGGGACATTGGGAAGACATTTTGAGCACCAGGAGAGGAAGCAGAACGCTTGTCCATGCTCGCTGTCACCGAAGCGCACGGGAAGGAAGAGGGTGCATTAAAATGGAAGACACCAGAGGGCTGCAGTACCGCGGGCGGGCGAGGCCTCGTGCTGCCGGACTGCAGCGTGGGATGTCGGCCTGTCTGTCCTTCCTGAGGGTGGGCTGGGGTAACTTGTGAGCACTTCGTGCGTGATCGGGCCCTCCTCTGCCCACTCTACCCCTCTGAGCGAGGGACTGCTTTGCCCTCCTAGGGTACTGAAGTGTTCCCATTCGTCTCCTCCGTCCCTAGCCATTTTCTCTGATTTTTAATTTTTTTTTAATTAAGATAACCCTATGAGATAAAAACTTCCTCAGAATCTGTCCTGTGATGTGCTTTGAGTCTGGTAGGCTGGTCACTTTCCCTGCAGGATACATTTATCTACACATTATGTACTGGACATATAATATGTAAATAAATGACTTTTAGAAAGAGGAAAAAAATGCAGTGTCGGGCTGGAGAAATGGCTTAGTGGTTAAAACGCATGCCTGTGGAGCCTAAGAATCCCGGTTGGATTCTCCAGATCCCACGTTAGCCAGATGCACAAGGGGGCACATGCATCTGGAGTTCGTTTGCAGTGGCTGGAGGCCCTGGCACACCCATTCTCCTCCATCTCTCTCTCTCTGTTTATAATAAATATATAAAAATAAAATCTTTTTGTTTTTTTTTAAAAAAAAGAATGCACAGTGTCAGTCAAGTGTGGTGGCGTATGCCTTTAATCCCAGTACTCAGAAGGCAGAGGTAGGAGGATCACCGAAAGTTTGAGGGCACCCTGAGACTACATAGTGAATTCCAGATCAGTCTGGGCTAGAGCAGGACCCTACCTCAGAAAAACAAAAGGGCTGGATAGATTGTTTACTTGGGGTACTTCCCTGCAAAGCCTAAAGACTTAGGTTCAACTCTGCAGAACCCACAGGAAACTGGATACACACAGCGGTGCATGTGTCGAGTTCGTTTGCAGTGGCTAGAGGGCCTGGTGTACCCATTCTCTCCCTCTGTTTAGTAGATAAACAACTCCAAAAGAAAAAGAAAAAAAAAAATGCCAGTGTCCTGTACTGCCGGCTTGTTTCCATTCTCAGTCCTCCTGTGTTTATTTACCGTCATTTCCTCTTCACAGGATGGGTTTCTTTGCACTTGTCTGCCACAGCTGACTACTCAAAATGTTAAAGAGCTACACCTGGGGCTTGAACCAACCGGAAGAGGAGTCAGAAAGCAACTTGAAGACTAAGGAGTTGCCTTTGGGTCTTGCTCTGTGGACAGGCAGTTGGTGTCAGAGACGGTGGAATTCATTCCACCAAGAGTTCTTGAATTCCTCTGTTCCAGGCTAGCTTGGGCTATTATAGCAAGACCTGGGGAAGGATGGAGAGGAGGAGGAAAGAAAACTGGGAAACCAAAGCAGTAAGCTTCCCAGCATTCCTTACACTTACAATGGCCAGGTAAACTAGTTTGGGCACAGCAATTTAGACAGCTGCTATCAAAGAGGACTGAGTTTCTGGCCCTGGAAATGTAGTGGTCAGGCCTACTCAGAAGGACTGGGAGATGTTCATTCTTACTCTCCTGGAAAGTTTCTGTAAAACTGTTTATTTTCCCAGTGAAGCATTCTCGGTGTGTGTATGCTTCTCTCCCTCACCCTCAAGTTCCACCCTGTGAACTCCAGGTGCCTTGGGACCCCAGATGGTCTACCTCCATTCTCCATCCTCACGCCACAGCTTAGACACTTTCTCCAGTCAGTAGTAAGCTGGAGTAATTACATGACTCACCTTGTTTGCTGGCCACCCCTCATGCGTTTCTGTCCTTCATTGCCTGTGGCCAGTACCTTAAGAGCCATGCATGTCCAGTTTTTGAAAGTTATTTAGAAATTCATAATAATTGCATATAAATTTACTAGCTTTAACAATGATCATTGGAAACCACTTAGTAGTGCATATATGCACTCACTTGAAGGAAAAACATTCTAAAAATTTCCTGCTACAGAGCAACTGGCTGCCATCTTTGGTCACTCTACATGGTCATGTCCCTCCTGACACCCCACTGCTGCTGATGGGCCCAGCCGGGCTGCTCCCATGCCATGACCTCAGGTCTACTCCAGGCCTCCACGGGAGCAGCTGGGGGTCATGGATGTCACCACTGTGCACATGTCCTGCTTTAGGCGTTGCCTCGTGCCTGCAGGCTGGTCCTGTCACACCTGGAGCACTACGAGAAGTGGGAGTAAAGGGGGCTGTCTTCCCCTCATCTTGGGACCAGAATGCCAGACCTGCCAGCCTTGTCCTGATTATGTTTCCTGCACTCCTGAATCATGTCATTCAATTCCAGTCTCCTCTAATGACACCATGACCTCTCCATAGTGACATCTGGTACCACATATATTGGGCTCTGTTTGATGGGGTTCCTCTTGTAACAATAAAGTCTGTTTAAAACTTGCTCTAAAAAAAAAAAAAAGCCAGGCGTGGTGGAACATACCTTTAATCCCAGCACTTGGGAGGCAGCGGTAGGAGGATTGTAGTGAGTTCAAGGGCAGCCTGAGACTACACAGTGAATTCCAGATCAGCCTGAGCTACAGTGAGACCCTACCTCGAAAAACAAAAACAATTTCTGAGCCGGACATAGTGGCACCCACCTTTAATCCTAGTACTTGGGAGGAAGAGGTAGGAAGATCTCCGTGAGTTCAAGTCCACCCTAAGACTACATAGTGAATTCCAGATCAGCTTGGGCTAGAGCAAGACCCTACCTCGAAAAACTGAAATAAATAAAACAAATTCCTGCTGCAACTGTTTAAAATTCTTACACAAAAACAGTAGGGCTGGAGAGATAGCTTAGTGGTTAAGGTGCTTGCCTGTGAAGCCAAAGGATCCAGGTTTGACTCCCCAAAACCCATGTAACCCAGATGCACATGGTGGCGCATAAGTCTGGAGATCATTCTCAGCGGCTAGAGGCCTTGGCACACTCATTCTCTCTCTCATAAATAAATGAAAAAAACGCTAAAATATTAACAAAATGCCATGTTTTTCTAATTAGACATGATAACTGCAAGATTACTTGACTGCTGATCACATACAATTTCAGAGTTCATAGTGTTGAAATAGCTATTTGTCTCTGGCTTTTGAAAGGTCAGTTTGCCTTTGAGTCAAAGGTAAATAGGTAATACTGAATGAATGCGAGGCTAAAACTGAATTTTTCATCAGTCTCACATAGACACACTAACATTCCATAGGTAAACATGATAAAGTGTTAAGACTACCATAATTTCTATCTTGAATAATTTTTTATTTTTACAAGTTTGTGTATACATAACTTTTTTTATTTTTCTAGGTAGGGTCTCGCTCTAGCCCAGGCTGACCTGGAATTCAGTATGTAGTCTCAGGGTGGCTTCCAGCTCATGACGATCCTCCTACCTCTGCCTCCTGACTGCTGGGATTAAAGGCGTGCGCCACCACATCCAGCTAATGTGTACACATAACTTTAAAGTTCAAATAAAGGTAACAACACTTCTTATGATGGATTAAAAGCACCAGTCCCATACTATGATAAGCAGCTTCCCCCCCCCATCCTATGTGTCAATTTTCTACAGAGTTTTTTATTTCATTAACTGTGTTCTTCATTGCTAGTAATTCTGACTGGTTTTTCTTCATTATTTCTATTTCCTTATTTATGTCTTGTATTGATTTCTTTATTTCGTTAAATTGGTGTCCTGTATCTTCTCTGATTCCTTTGATTTCTTCTTTGAGTTCATTGAACATATTTACAATCATTCTTTTGAAATCTTTCTCAGGCATTTTCTCTAACTCGTTTTCACTAGAGGTCATTTCTGAAGCATTGATGCTTTTTGGTGGATTTATATTGCTTTGGTTTTTGGTGTTTCTTGTGTTATAATGTATATATTTTTGCATCTTGGATTAAGTTACTGCTTAGATTTTCCAGTTAGCTGGGTATCCTTTGCTGTATCTATTGATCTGATATTGTATATCTTCTATGTAGGAGATTAAGATGTTAGGTGTGGCTCTTACCACTCTCAGAGTATCTAGACACGTGGTCCTAGGGGTTAAGTTTGCCTGCTATGGGAGTATTCAAATAGGTTGAGTGGAATAAAATACAGGTATATTCTAAAATTTAACTAAACCCTATACACATTCAGTCAAGAACAGCACTGAGCATTTATGCAAGATTAGGTATTATAAAAACCAGATCCTCTATCAACAAAGAAGTTAAGATTTCTGGTCTGTTGAGGGATCCAAGTCAGCTTGTGACCAGGTGAGACCCTTCCCTGGTTCAATCCCAGTTACCTCTTTGGATGCTTTTGGTCTCAGTCAAGTTGCTGGCTGGGATGTTGGGCCACTGTTCTGCTTTCTGGAACTGGGTACTGGCTTTTCCTGTGGGGCAAACCAAGCCTGGCAACTGTGGCCCTGCAGATTGGCACCCCTGATGCTGGATCCCCGCTGCTGCCGCTGGAGCTGCTGCTGCTGGGACCACTGCTGCTGGATCCGCCACTGGAGATGCCGCTGCTGGGTCTGCCCCCGCTGATCCGCTGGAGCTGCCGCTGCTGGGTCCTCCGCCTCTGATCCGCTGGTGCTGCCGCTGCGGGGTCCGCCTCTGCCGCTGAAGCCGCTGGAGCCTCCGCTGCTGGATTCGCTGCCCTGAAGCCGCTGTGGCCGGTACCGGAGCAGCTGATGGTGTTTTTGGGGCTGGAGTCACGGCTTCCACTCTATGTGTCAATTTTCAACAATTTCAGTGGGCCGATGAACGACCGCAACATATAACAACAGGAGACATGCAAGTATGCATGGAACCAAGTCCTGGGGGTGCTGGGTCGGAAGTCTGAGTCCATTATCATTGGACGAGAGTACACACCTATATTCTTGCCCTAGCATGATGTTATTTCTAGCTTTTTATTTTGTTTGTTTATTTATTTATTTGAGATAGACAAACAGACCCAGAGAGAAAGGGGCAGAGAGAGAATGGGCGCACCAGGGTCTCCAGCCACTGCAAACAAACTCCAGATGTATACACCACCTTGTGCATCTGCCTTACGTGGGTACTGGGGAATCGAGCCTTGAACTGGGGTCCTTAGGCTTCACAGGCAAGTGCTCAACCACTAAGCCATCTCTCCAGCCCTATTTCTAGATTCTTAACCCTTTACCACAATAAAGTCTGAAGAGATGTAGACCATCTCTCCTGTGCTACTGAATGTCACAATGACTTAGTACATAGATACTGTTGTGTCTGAAAATAAACAGCATAGTACGTGCCAGAAAATGAGAGAGAATCTCTAGTGAGACCCAGCAGCCTATTACACTGTGAAATGTTTTTGGGTCCAGAAGTTTGCTTGGGTGACAGGATACCTCCTTCACAGTAAAGAACAAACTATGCACTCATTTCATCAAAATTGTTTCATCACCAAAACGCTCTGCAAGCCTCTGTGGCAGTTCAAAACTTGGAAATAATAGCCCTGATTTAGGAACTGGGTAACACTGAAGGCTGCCAGTCTGCAGTGGGCACAGAGAATGGGAATGCTCTCTGGCATGCACAGGGTGGTGTTATTAGCCCTGATGCATAGGCTATTCAAGCCAGGAGGTTCTATAGTCAAGAGGATTTGTGATAAGAAAAAGTAGCCATGGAAAAAGAAAAAGCGCCAAAGGAAAATTGTAAGGTAGACCACTAGTGTTCTACAGAAAGATCAGGCACTTCTGCAGGAGACATCCGCCTACAAAAAGAAAAACAATTTTATGCACAATAATAGGCCTTGGAAGGAACCCAGAGCATCTTGTGAGAGGTCACGTGGCCATGTGAGTTTCCTGGGATGAATTGGGGTTTTTGTTTGTTTGTTTTTGAACTGGGTTTTGTCTAACCCACCAAGCTCACCCATTTCATCTGGACCTGATGACAGTCCCAGAGGAAATGAAGCATAGGCTTCTATGTCATAAGTCTTTACTAATGTCCCCTCAGCTCAGTTATGGCCATTTGGTAAGTTCTTATATCTTCATGATGGTGGACAAAAAGAAGCCTGAGATAGTGTCAATGAGTTGAATACTCTTGGAACATGAGCTCAAAAAAAAAAAAAAAAAAAAGTGGTGGGCTGGAGAGATTGCTTACTGATTAAGGTACTTGCCTGCAAAGCCAAATAACCCAGGTTCGATTCCCAGGACCCATGTAAGGCAAATGAACAAGGTGGCACATGCGTCTGGGGTTTGTTTGCAGTGGCTAAAGGCCCTGGCATGCCCATTCTCTCTTTCTCTTTCTCAAATAAAATAAATAAAATTTTTAAAAAAGTAGACTGCTGCTGCCCAACTACATCCATCTCCATACTGTTCTTATAAGACAGCAGTGAGGGAATTTTCTCAAAGGACTGTGATATGGAGTTACATACCTTTAGGTGGGAAAATACGTGCTCTGAAGTAGCACACACTTTCATGACAAAACAAATAGGTTGGCTAGTTGAAAAGAGTGAGGAATGGGAATAATTGGGAGATCAAGGGACAAGGATACTAGAACTCATCTGAGCAAAATCTTTGTGTTACATGATGGTGCTGATTAGACTGATCATGGGAAAGGCACTACTAGATGAAATAGACAAAAGACTTGGCCACTTTCAGGAGCAAGAGCCATCAGCCACTCCAGTACATGGACTTGTGAATACAGCAGTCATCTTCAGGATTGCAAATTCATCCAAGGACAGCAGCATAGATTCTACTCACCACTAGCCACTCCTTAATGCTCAACAGAGTCTCTAACACAGTACTGCCCCTCAAACCAAGAAGGCCGTGGGTATGTGGTTGATGACACTGCATTCATTCCATTCTGGAACAGTGACTCACTGTGATTAGATACTGCCTGTTTCCATGTACAACAGTTGGTCTCTGTTGCCTATATTGGCCAGCACTGCTATCCAAGGGCTTGTGGCTGCCTGAACCATTATTATATACTACAAATAATATTGCATTTGACCTAGTGACCCACTTTACAGCAAAGGAGGTGTGCTGTGGGCACAGAAGCATAAAAGCCACCAGTCTTACTACATATTACACATGAATCTTAAAAATACTGGCCTGATGGAATGGTGTAAAACCCTTTTGAAGATGAAACTGAGGAGTACCCTGAGAAAATGAAGTGCCACCCACCAGGACACCAGTGTACACTCTAAACCAATGCCTGTTATATGGGCATATAATAGAATACTGTGCTCTTGGAGAAGATGGGGACAGAATTCCCACTACTTAAGGATGAATAACGGCCCTCAAGTAAGTTCACATGCCAATACCTGAAACTTAAAGATGTTAAATTACAATGGAAGGGTTGGAGAGATGGCTTAGCAGTTAAGGCACTTGCCTGCAAAGCCAAAGGACCCAGGTTCTATCCCCAGTGTCCACATAAGCCAGATGCACAAGGTGGCGCATGCGTCTGGAGTTTGTTTGCAGCCACTGGAGGCCCTGGTGTGCCTATTATCGCTCTGCCTCTTTCTCTCAAATAAATATAAATATTTTTAAATATTAAGATATTAAATATTTAAATATATTTTTAAAAACTATAATGGCAAAACAAAAATTACAATGGCAATGGGACTTTGCAGATCTGATAGGGAGATTGGACTGGAGAGATGGCTTAGCAGTTAAGATGCTTGCCTGAAAAGCCTAAGGACCTGAATTTGATTCCCCAGTACCCACATAAAGCCAGATGCACAAGGTGGCACATGCGTCTAGAGTTCATTTGCAGTGGCTGGAGGCTCTGGTGTGCCTCTCTCTCAAACAAATATAATATTAAGAAAGATAAGGAGATTATCCTGGATGATGGCAAAGTCACTCATTTAAGAGAGGCAGGTTTACTTTACATGGGATGACTTAGGCAGGAGTCTGGAGCCAAGAGGAAGGGGCCATGAGCTAAGAAATAAGGGTGACCTCTAGAAACTGAAATGGATTCCTGTGAAGTCTCCAGAAGAAATGTGGTCCTGGTATCTTGATTTTAGACCTCTGATGACCAGAACTGTAAGAAAGTAAATCTGTGTTGCTTGAAACCACTGTTTGTGGTCATGTTTCAGCAGTAATAAGGAAATCAACACACCCACTCCCCCTCACTCCCAGTAAGCCATGTATAGAGACTATCTATCCTTCTCAGGCCTAGAACTTTGTGAATCTAGAGGCCTTAACTCTCAATGGAAGAGTTACTTCATCGAGAGACATAATACTAGGGGCTTCCCAGTCATTTCGGTTTCCTGTGCCAAGACACCCAGGCAAGGCAGAGTCACATCCCGGTGTGGTAATTGAATAAGGACAGGAGGAAATAGAAGCACTGGTACACTATGACGGCAGAAAAGAGAATGTTTTCCATCCAGGGCATGCACTAGTCCTGATATTTCCCCATTCAATGTCAAGGGTAAAATGGTTGACTTCCACAACTGCAAAAGGCTGTCCTCCATAAAAGCACAGGAGATGTATCAAAAATTGTCAAAGCGGGGTTGGAGAGATGGCTCAGGGCTTAAGGTTGGATTCCCTAGTACCTATGTAAGCCACATGCACAAAGTGGCCTATGTATCTGGAGTTTGTTTGCAGCGGTTAGAGGCCCTGGAGTGCCCATACTTTCTCTCTCTGTTTCTCTTTCTCTTGGTGTCTCTCTGCTTGCAAATAAGTAAAAATATTTTTTAGAAAATTGTCAAAGTGGGGCTGGGGAGATATCTTAGCAGTTAAGATGCTTGCCTGCAAAGCCAAAGGACCCAGGTTGGATTACCTAGGACCTATGTAAGCCAGATGCACAAGGTGGCTTATATGTCTGGATTTCGTTTGCAGTGGCTGTGGAGGCCTGGTGTACCCATTCTCTCTTTCTCACTCTTTCTCTCTCTCTCTCTGCCTCTTTCTCTCTCAAATGAATACATAAAAATAAAATATTTTTAAAAATTGTCAAAGTGGAGCTGAAGAGATGGCCTAGTAGTTGGCTAAGAGTGTTTACCATTTAAGCATGAGGGCCTGAGACCTATGTAGTTTGATTCCTCAGAACCCACATAAAACATCAGGTGTGGCCATGTGCATCTGTAACCCCAGTCCACAGGGGACAGAAACAGCACAATTGCTGGGGCTCACTGAATGAAAATGGCAGCATTGGGTTGAGAGAGAGACTCTGTCTCAAGAAAATACATGGATGAGTGATGGAGGAAGGCACCTAAAGCTCTCCCTGGCTTCCACATGCACACACATCTGCACATGCAAGTGTGCACACACCACACTAAGACAGCACACATACTAAAATACACACACATTCAGAAACTTTTTACTGTTTCCAAATTTTCTTCTCCCCACTTCAGTTCTGCAACCCCATTAGGGTGCAATCCAGTTTAAGAAACTAGAATATTTCAACATTAACTGATGTGATGTCTCCTTCATTAGGCAGTGCATTGCTTACTTAACCCTTTCCCCTCTGTATTGTAATGCCATGTCCATTATGAGCCGGGTAACCATATGTCTGTGGGGTCTTTTCTATACTTTTTATTCTGTACCATGGACCAGTTTTTTATCCATACACCAACACGTTATTGGAAAGGGGGTCAGAGTACATCCGAGTGCTTGTTTCTCTGTTAGAGATAGCCAAAAATCTGGTGGGTTTTCTAAGTGTATGTGTATTTTTGATTGAAAATAAAAGCCTGACTGATGAATATCCATGGAAAATACAAACTCAGTTTTACACATCTGATATAGAAAAGCTTTGAAAGCTACTACAATGCTTTTGAACCATTAATGACAAATGAGCAGACTATTATTTTTGAGCACAGGTATTCTGCGTGTGTTACCAACGTGAATACACACACACCACGCCACATCATTCTTACAGACTGGAGATACATGTGTACCAAAATGGTGCAACATTTAAGGCAATGTAGAAAACAAGCAAAGATTAGATTCAGTGGCCTTCAGGTATTTCTTTGAAAATTTATCTTTTAGCTTAAAAATTCCTAAACATCCTATAAATTATCTCAACATGAATTTTGTTTCAAGGTACTGTCTTAAAGGTACTTACCATTATCTTAGTCAAGCTTTTATTTCCTAGATGGGCAAAGTAGAACCTATTGTTTAAGGAGACTTGCTTCAAGTTCTATGTAAGATGACTACATCACTACCTGAAAAAAAGTTCTTTGCCCAGGCAGAATTTACTCTGAAACTTTTTTGTTTGTTTGTTTTTTTTGTTTTCCAAGGTAGGGTCTCACGCTAGCTCAGGCTGACCTGGAATTCACTATGAAGTCTCAGGGTGGTCTAGAACTCACAGCGATCCTCCTACCTCTGCCTCCCGAGTGCTGGGATTAAAGGCGTGCACCACCACACCTGGCGTGAGTCAGAAACTTTATTTTGTGTGTGGCATTTCAAGGTAGAGTCTCACTCTAGCCCAGGCTAACCTGGAATTCACTATGTGGTCTTAGGCTGGCTTCAAACTCTTGTTGATCAATCCTCCTACCTCTGCCTCCCAAGTGCTGGGATTAAAGGTGTGCACCACCATGCCCAGTGGGGAACTTTTTAAAATTTGTCTTTATTTTCATTTATTTATTTGAGAGAGAGAGAGAGAGAGAGAGAAAGAAAGAAAGAAAGAAAGAAAGAGGCAGACAGAGAAAAGGTGCATCAGGGCCTCTAGGTGCTGCAAACTCCAGACGCACGCGCCACCATGTACATCTGGCTTACATGGTAAGGAACAGAACCCGGGACCTTAGGTTTCACAGGCAAGTACCTTAACCACTAAGCAATCTCTCTAGGCCCCCTTTTTAGAATTTTTTTTATTGTGAAAGCTTCATAAATTTACATGTCATCTTTAGTCAGGAACTACAATTAATCTTTCTCCATCATTCCAATTTTTTAAAGTGTAATATGTTACCAAAGTGAGGTCATGGAAATGCTAAGATTAAAAATAAACATTGGTAGAAAGGACTGACTAAAACATCTGTTAATTTTTAAAGCTTTTTATTAAATATTACATACACCTTTTTTTGGGGGGGGGAACACAAAGTCTCCTGTATCCTGAGATGGTGTCGAACTTCTTGATCATCCTGCCTGTACCTACTGAGTGAATGCTGAGATTTCAGATGTGCCACGTCTGGTTTATGCAGTGCTAGGGATCAAACCCAGATCTCTGTGCATACTAAACATCTATCAACTGAGCCTATATATATTTTTTTTTTCTGAGGTAGGGTTTCACTGTAGCTCAGGCTGACCTAAATTCACTATGTAGTTTCAGGGTGGCCTTGAACTCACAGTGATTTTCCTATCTCTGCCACCCAAGTGCTGGGATTAAAGGCGTGCACCACCACACTAAAAAAGGAGGCAGAGAGAGGGAGAGAGAGAATGGGTACCCCAGGGCCTCCAGCCACTACAAACAAACTCCAGATGCACGCACCCCCTTGTGCATCTGGCTTACTTGAGTCCTGGGGAATTGAACTAGGGTCCATTGGCTTTGCAGGCAAATGCCTTAGCTGCTAAGCCATCTCTCCAGCCCTTAAAATTTTTTTTTTTTAGTTTTTTAAATTTGTTATGTTTTGTTTTGTTTTTTGAAGCAGGGTCTCACTGTAGACCAGGCTTAACTGGAACTCACAGTGATCCTCCTACCTCAACTTCCCAAATACTGGGATTTATAGGTGTGAGCCATTATATCCAGCTACATTTAACGTTTTAAATAAAAATTAGAGGAAAGGCCCGGTGTGCTGGCACACGCCTTTAATCCCAGCACTCGGGAGGCAGAGGTAGGAGGATTGCCGTGAGTTCGAGGCCACCCTGAGACTCCTTAGTGAATTCCAGGTCAGCCTGGGCTACAGTGAGACCCTACCTCAAAAAAACAACAACAAAAAAAAAAAAAACTTAGAGGAAAGCCCATGAACTATTTATTATTATTATTTCCAACTATTATTCTCCATTTGAATTACTGATACGATCCTACCTCTTACCACATTTTTATTGTAGATTAGTGTTTGTGGACACTTTTCTCCATGATGGCTTCTCTCTTGCGGCTTTAAATTACACTCATGGCAGAATAAGAGACGAATCTTTGAAGTTCTCTATATAATGCTTCATCATTCCCTCACCAAGGCAGTTTTCCTTTGGGAATTTTGTCATAATCACGAGGTTGTTCCCCAGATATGTAAATTAGGAAAATTAACATGGCAGTAATAAGCAGACAGAATTCACAAAGGTGGCAGTAGTTAATGAGGACATTACAACAAACTAGGCAGGTCGGGTGTGGTGGCGCTCAAGCTTTCTACTACACAAGCCTGCCCGCCCCAAGGGGTTGTGTGAAGAGTTTGGTAATTTTACTAACGACCCTGCTCGCTGGGGCAGCAGGTTCTGATGGAGGGTAAGGGCTCACAGGACGTCAACTAGACAACAGGACGTCCTTTGAGCTAGGAGCCATGGCAGCCAGGCTTTTTTTTTTTTTCGAGATAGGGTCTCATTGTAGCCCAGGCTGACCTGGAATTCACTATGTAGTCTCAGGGTGGCCTTGAACCCACGGCGATCTTCCTACCTCTGCCTCCCGAGCGCTGGGATTACAGGCGTGCGTCACCACGCCCGGCCCCCCCCCCACTTTTTTTTAACTTTCCATTTTATGTCCCTTGATCTAAGATGGATAGCTGAAAGTAATTGCTACGCCTGCCTCAACTCCTTGTTAACAGCCGTGGGCTCCTCGGCATTAATGCGCGGCAGTCTTAGTACTTGTGGGCATCACCTTTTGCAAACTTTACGGGTTTGCCATGCAGGGTCGGAAGCATGGGTTCCCCTCTGCCTATAAAAATAGTGCATCGGGGCGGGAGAGATGGCTTAGCGGTTAAGGCGCCTCTGCCTGCAAAGTCAAGAATCTCGACAGCCGGGGCCACGTCAATTCGGCGGACAGGCAGCAAAGTGACCGAGAAGAACGGCCTCCTGTGTACCGAGGAGGGGGGGACTGTCCAGGCGTGCTTGGGGACGAGGACAGAGCAAAGGAGGCCTGGGCTCTTGCCCTTGGCCATCCTAAAGACGTCGCGATGGATGCCTTCGGGGCTGTGTACCTGGGTCACAAAGGGGGCTGTGCAGACAGGCCAGCTGGACGTCCACCGGTGTCCCCGCGGCGTGGGGCGGAACGGAGGGCGGCAGCTTTGGCTCCTCTCCTCTCACACGCGGCGCGAGGCAAGCCTCCGGGAGCCTTCGCTGCGCTCTAACAACGAAGGCCACCTTCCGCCGGCGGGAGCACGGTCCCCTCGCTCGGCCTCACGCCGACGCGGCGCGACGACCACCGCGACCCGGGCGGCCAGGGAACGCAAGCGCCACGGGACGGCGCCGCGGCTGCACGGAGTCGGCGGAAACCATGGCAACAGCGCCTCGCGGCGCGCCGACGGCGTGGAGGAGGGGGGGAGAACAGCGCGGGATTATGACGTCAGCGCGGGCGCGGGCTCCGCGTTCTCGCGCGAACGCCGGCGGGCGCGGCGTCGGGGCTTCGTAACGGCAGCCGCGGCCGAGGCGGGCGGGGTCAAGATGGTGGCTCCGCGGGCGGGGGAGGCGGTGGAGGGAGGAGGAGCCAGACCCTAGCCTGCAGGAAACACCGACACCTCCCCGGGAACCGCCGCCGTCGCCGCCGCCGCCGCCGCCGCCGCCTGCTCCAGCTCGAGGGACGCGAGCGGGCGGCGGGGCGGGCCGACAGCGACGGGAGGGCGGAGCCGCCCGTCTCAGCCCCCGCCCCCGCCTCCGCTCGGGCCGCGGTCCCGGGGCCCTGCCCCACGCCCGCCCGGCCCGGCCCGGCCCGCCCCAGCCCCGGTGTGGCAGCGGCTCATGGCGGCGGTGGGGCCCCCGCAGCAGGTGCGGATGGCCCGTCAGCAGGTCTGGGCGGCGCTGGAAGTGGCGCTCCGGGTGCCCTGCCTCTACATCATCGACGCCATCTTCAACTCCTACTACGACCCCAGCCAGAGCCGGTTCTGCATCGCGCTCCAGATCTTCCTCCGGCTCCTCGGTAAGGACACGGGTCGCCCCGAGCCAGCGGGCGCAGGGCGCGGGCGGGTGCTGAGGAAGCCTCCTTCTTGTTCCCTCCCGAGAGGCGGTGGGATCCCCGAGATGACAGCCGAGCCGTTCTCGGGCCCGCCCGCCCCGCGTTCGGGGTGGCACCCGGAGGAGGCGGCGGGAGGCTTGCGGCGGTGAGCCCCTCTCGCGGGGGGAGTGACCGCGTCCTGGGCGACAGCCGCGGCCAAACAGCAACGCCGTCCCCGGTCTCGCCGCCCGTGACCGTGGCCGCAGGCCAGGGCCTGAGCCCCAGCTTAGCCCCCCTTTTTTCAAAACGCCGCGTGTGGGCACGTTGTCACTTGTGCATCTCGGTTCGACGGGGTGGGGAAGTGTTTGTGGCAAATGACATCCAAGCCGAAGGAGACAGGACTTTGAATGTCAGACCTTGAGACCATTTACCAAAAGTCATAGCAAAGAAGGTTATACTGATAACGAGTCCTGGGCTGTTTGGTTTTTTTTTTTTTTTTTTTTTCCCCCACGACTCGGTAAAAAGGTATTGAAAACGACTGTGAAAACTTGTCGGCCATGCGTGGAGGCTTCTGAAAACCGCAGTCCTTGTTGCATATGGACGGAGGGTTAAAAGGCATTTCATATCTCACTCCCCCATCCATTCACACCTTCGCTTACATCACTTGGAGCCTTTTGTGTAAAAGAAGTGTTTTTTGCTTTTTGTTTTTTTTTTTTCCTTGTAGTTGCACCTTGACAGATTTTGGTGATGAGCTGACGGCAGGAGTGGTCTTTAGTGGGCTCCTGCTCTTTTGAAGTGTGGCCGAGGGCGGGCAGACAGTGAGGTCCTCTGGAGCCTTTCGGAATTACAAGCCATCTGTTGCTTGTTTTTCTTTAGAAAAGGAGTGGCAATAAAGACCGATTTTTGTTCTGAGCAGTAAATATCAATACTTCTACTAATCTTAACAGATCTCCCCCGAGGTGGGCGGTGCTCTCACTTTATAAGAGAGGGCCGAAGAGGGTAAATGTTTTGCTCAGTAAATGGTTGCTAAAGGCTGGCCCTAAACATCTGGCATCAAGTGTGGTTTACTTTTCTCTTTAGTGCGTTGAAATACAGATACAGATGGGGTGGTAACCATCTAATGCTGATTTTACAACCTTAAAAACCGTAGACAAGGCACTTCTGAGCCAGCAGAAGACTTCTCGGTATTCCGCGGGAACAGAATTTCAGCCATGCCTACTTTCCTCTAAAACTATCTCACCGTTATTTGTGGTAAAACTGGGGCTGTGTTTGAGGGGCTTTCGTAGGTTCAATCCAGAAATAGTGTAGCTACTGCCATGAGTGTCCTTATGGTATAACAACTGCACCACTTGGGGACCTGGTGACCTAATGTGCTGCGCTGGTGAGCACCGAGGTCAGGCAGATTGACTGAAAAGGAGTTGCCCTTAAATCCTTTTGTAGTTTATCAGCATTGAAGAAAGCATCCCCCCCCCCTTTTATTCTATTTATTTTTGCCATCATGGAAATTTGGCTGTTTGCAAAAGAACTTACGTGCTCTGTGACTGACGAAGAGGGAGGTGATGACATCTCCGTCAGAGGGCTCTGGTCAATAAATAGAACCCCTTAAAAGAGTTCTTGGGGCTGTTTATGTGTTAGCTATTGGTAAGTGTGACCATTTTTCAAAAATTATTTTAATGCTTCAGTTAAGGCCACATTTTTACAGATATTCCATTCTTTTGAACTGAACTCATCAGCAAATGTTTATTTGAAAAAATTTATCCAAACTAATCCCTGGGTCAGACTTTATAAGAAAAAAGTATAATTTTCTGTATTTATCATCTGACTCCTGTCTGAATTATGTCAGAGTAGTTATGCTCACTTTTCATGTTTATCAGAATAAGAATAGAGGTTTTTTTGGTGATAAAAGATGATCACCTTAAATAAAAACAAGTA
The DNA here is from genome assembly GCA_036346955.1 of Dipus sagitta. Taxonomy (NCBI): domain Eukaryota; kingdom Metazoa; phylum Chordata; class Mammalia; order Rodentia; family Dipodidae; genus Dipus; species Dipus sagitta. Next base: position 191,345,665 of record CM070771.1, read on the forward strand.
GGGACTATGTGTATTGAAACTATTGGTGAATAGCTGAAAGTAATTGCTACGCCTGCCTCATCTCCTTGTTAATAGCTTTTTGGGCTCCTCAGCATTAATGTGCAGCAGTCTTTGTGCTTGTGGGCATCACCTTTTGCAAACATTACCAGCTTGCTATGCAGGGTCGGAAGCATGGGTTCCCCTCTGCCTATAAAAATAGTGCATTGGGGCTGGAGAGATGGCTTAGCGGTTAAGGTGCTTGCCTGCAAAGTCAAAGGACCTAGGTTCAGTTCTCCAGAACCCATGTAAGCCAGATGTATATGGTGGCATGTATGTCTGGAGTTCATTTGCAGTGGCTGGAGGCACTTTGATTTGGTGTCAAACTAATTTTAGATTTCAACAGGCCAAAAGTAAAACACGACATTGTGGGGATCTAAATAAGAGTATATGAGGCTCTATAGAGAGTTTAGGAACAGGAAACAGTTCTTAGGAAGTGTCAGCATGCTCAGTGAAACTCAATCCATGCTCACCTAATGCTGAATTAGCAAATTTAAATCCAAGACAGAAAATGCAAGCATGGGAGTTTGTTTTAAAGTATTACTCATGTGGTGGCAATTCATTGAGGTGGCAAAGGCTTTTCCAAACATTAAAAAAAAAAAAACACCTCTGAAATTACAAGGGGAAAATCTGATAAATTGAGATATAAATGAACAAAAAACTGCTGGGTGTGGTGGCACACGCCTTTAATCCCAGCACTCAGGAGGCAGAGGTAGGAGGATTTCTGAGTTTAGAGGCCAACCTGAGACTGCATAGTGAATTCCAGGTCAGCCTGGACTAGAGCAAGACTCCACCTCGAAACAAACAAACAAAAAAATCCTCTTTATGGAAAACCCCCCTTTTTTAAAAAAAAGTCTTAAAAAATGACAAATCAAGGGGAAAATATTTGTATGACAGCCTTAACAGTTTTTCTGTATTCGTGAAAAATTTATAGTCCCATACTGAAATAGACCAGTAAACTGCTAATAGCCAAGAAGCAAAAGAACTTTTCCCTTCACTATGATTGGTGGGCAGTTCCAAGTGTAGGTAAAAAGTACATGGGAAAGGTATTTACCTATTTGAGATATGTAAATTTATGCATCTTGGTATGCCATAACTTTTATGTAAACTATTTGGATTTGCCAATTGACATTTTTAATTTTTAAAAATATTTTATTTTATTTTATTTATGAGAGAGAGAAACAGGCAGAGAGAGAGAATGGGCGTGCCAGGGCCTTTGGCCACTGCAGACGAACTGCAGATGCATTCGAACTCCAGATGCCTGTGCCACCTTGTGCATCTGTCTTTATGTGGGTACTGGGGAATTGAACCTGGGTCCTTTGGCTTTGACAGCAAGTGCCCTAACTGCTAAGCTATCTCTCTAGCCCCCTGACATTTATTTTACTTACTTACTTTCTTCTTCTTCCTCATTTTTTTTTTTTTTTTTTTGAGTTAGGGTCTTGCGCTAGCCCCAGCTGAACTGGAATTCACTACTATGTGGTCTCAGGCTGGCCTCGAAGCCACAGTGCCTCCCTAGTGTTGGGATTAAAGGTGTGCACCACCACACCTGGCTTTATTTATTTTTTGAAGCAGAGTCTCATATAGTCCAGGCTGACTTCATACTCAATATGTAGCTAAGGATGACCTTGAACTTCTGATCCTCCTGCCTCTACCTCAAGTGCTAGGATTCAGACATGTCTCACCCACACCCAGTTTTATGTGTGTGGCATCAAACCCAGGGCTTCTTGCATGCGAGGCAGGTACTCTACCAACTGAGCTACATCCCCCGTCTTCAGCTGACATTTAGTATATACCTTTGACACACGGTTCCAGTTCTAGAGACTTGGCATACAGATTATAGTTGTACAAGAGTATGAGCAGCTGTAACCATCGCATCTTTAGTGGAAACAACAACATGACAAACTTAATACCTAATGTAAATGTGTGTCACATGGTAATCTATTCACTGTAAAAGAAGGAGAATTACGTTTGCTGCTGTAGAAGGACCCGGGAAAAGCTGTGAAGGGAGATAACAAAGGAACAGATAACAGAGGGACAGATGGATTTCTCCACATTTTAGAAAGGATAATTCCTGGGGAAGAGGGGGGTCCTGTCCTGTGAATTGTAGGATTTTTAACGTCTTGGTTCTCTACCTGCTAGATGCCATTAGCACCCCTGCCCTTACACACAGTACATCTCAATTGTGATTACCAAATCTGTCTCTAGATTTTGCCAAATGTCGCCTAGGAGGGAGTAATCTGATCCTGGTTGAGAACCACAGTGATAGAAAAATAGACTCAGCACAAAATATGTGGCCTAGAAATAGGCCACAGGTATAATAGAAACGTGGTAAGTTTCAGAGATAGAACTGAAGTACATTGAGGTAAATATGAACTATTTAATTAATGAAATTATACCTGTTCCCTATTTTGTATCTATAGAAATACTTACCAGCTTTTTTTCTTTTTTGGTTTTTCGAGGTAGGATCTCACTTTAGCCCAGGCTGACCTGGAATTCACTCTGTAGTCTCAGGGTGGCCTCGAACTCACAGCAATCCTACCTTTGCCTCCCTACTTATCAGTTTTTACAACATGGAAATTATAAAGTAAATGATAGAAAATATAAACTTCTGATAATGAAAAGAAAATATTTAAAAAATGAAAAGTTGAGTGTAAACCTGGAGAAGACATTTGCATTATTTATAACCACAAATAATTTTTATTCAGAATATTGTTAATTGCACGCAAATTAGGAAAAGCCAGTCAACTCCGTAGATAGTATGTTTGGTCATTTTTTGTTGCTATGACAAAATATCTAAGAAAATTAAAGTATGGGAGGACAGGTATATTTTGGCTCATGGTGTCAGAGGGTTCAGTCCATGGACGCTTGGCAATGTTGATTCTGTGTCCCTGAAGCAGAGCACCACTAAAGGTCACCATGGAGGAACGTTCCTTACCTCATGGCAGCCAGGAAGCAGAGAGACAGAAAGGGGCCAAGGGTCAGATAAACCCTTCAAAGGCACCCCTCTCCCAAGTTACCCACTTCCTCTCAGCATTGTTTTACGGCTTACACGTCCATTCAGCTGAAACTCATCAGTAGGTGACTGCATTGCTGAAATTAGAGCCGGAATGATCCAACCACTATTCTTGTCTCCATGAGCTGAGGACCAGGCCTTTAACTTGTAAGCATTTCGTGGGGACACTGCATGTCAAAACATGACAAATAGACTAAAGTGAGGCCCAGAGAAGAAGCATGGATGGCTAATAAAAATGGAAAGATATGCCTATCTGTCTCTTTTTTCTCTCTCTCTCTCTTGCAACTAAATAAAAATAAAATACTTTTAAGAAATCCCTAAGGACGCAGGTTCGACTCCCCAGGCCCCATGTAAAGCTAGCTGCATAAGGTGGTGCATGAGTCTGGAGTTTGTTTTCAGGACCTAGAGGCTCTGGTATGCCCATTCTATCTCTCCACTATCTGCTTCTTTCTCTTTCAAATAAATAAAATACTTAATTTCATATAAATTTTTTTATATAAGAAACAAGTTTTTTTTTTTTTCTTTTTGTTTTTTGAGGTAGGGTCTCGCTCTAGCTCAGGCTGACCTGGAATACACTATGTAGTCTCAGGGAGGCCTCGAACTCATGTTGATCCTCCTACCTCTGCCTCCCGAGTGCTGAGATTAAAGGTGTGTGCCACCACACCTGGCAGAAATAAATGGAAAGATAAGTCTATTAAGACAAAATAACCCTATTTAAGACGAAAGGTAGAGTTTGCTGGCATGGTGGCACATGCCTTTAAATCCCAGCACTCAGAGACAGAGGTAGGAGGATCACAGGAAGTTTGAGGGCCCCTGAGACTACATAGTGAATTCCAAGTCAGCCTGGGCTAGAAAGAGCAAGACCCTACCTTGAAAAACATCAGAAGGTAAAGTTTGAGGGGATAGATACGCTAATTACCCTGATGGGCATCACACATTGTTTACATGTATCATATTACTGTTATTGTAAGCACTAATATTATTTGTCAGTTAACATAAAGTTTTAAAGCTGGGTATGGTGGCACACACCTTTAATCCCAGCACTCGGGAGGCAGAGGTAGGAGGACTGCTGTGAGTTTGAGGCTGACCTGGGACTACATAGTGAATTCCAGGTCAGCTTGGGCTAGAGTGAAACCCTACCTTGAAAAAAAAAAAAGTTTTAGGGGCTGGAGAGATAGGTCAGAGGTTAAAGGCACTTGCTTGCAAAGTCTGACAGCCCAGGTTCAATTCCCGAGTACCTACGTAAAGCAGGGGGACAAAGTAGGGCATGCATCTGTAGTTTATTTGCAGTGGTATGAGGCCCTGGCATGCTCATACCCTTTCTTTCTATTTCTTTGCCTGTCTCTCACATAAATAAAAATGAAGTTTAAAAGACCACTATTGGGCTGGAGGGATGGCGTAGTGGTTAAGGCGTTTGCCTGCCAAGCCAAAGGACCAAGGTTTGATTCCCCAGGACTCATGTTAGCCAGATGCACAAAGGGGCGCATGCGTCTGGAGTTCGTTTGCAGTGGCTGAAATTTGTTTTAAGACAGGGTCTCCTGTGTAGCTTAGGCTGACTCTGCTGCTCTAGACCTTGGATCACAGCATGTACCATACCATCTGTGGTGTAGTTCATTAAGTATGCCCGCAGGTGAGCAACATTTCTTGATACTGGATCCTAAACTTCATTACTCGGGACTCCTTGGGAATAAGGCAGTGATAATGCTGCTCTGCTTTTATTGTGGCTGGCGAAATGCTTTTCTGCAGCCTGCTTTATATTGTTTTAAAAGTACATAAGGAATCAGGAGAGGTGTGTCACGTTTCAGTTTCTTCTAAGTTGTCATAAGTTTCAGAAGAAGTGAAGAGTCTTAAGCCGGACGTGGTGGCGCACGCCTTTAATCCCAGCACTCGGGAGGCAGAGGTAGGAGGATTGCCTGTGAGTTCGAGGCCACCCTGAGACTCCATAGTGAATTCCAGGTCAGCCTGGGCTAGAGTGAGACCCTACCTCGAAAAACCAAAAAAAAAAAAAAAGAAGTGAAGAGTCTACATGGATTTTAGATTTTTAGAGTTAACACTTTTGTGGTTCTCACCTGTAATCCCTACATTTGTGAGGCTGAGGCAGGAGGATCACAAGTTGGAGGCCATTTTTTGCTTCATGGCAAAGTCCCTGTTTGAAAAAAAGTTAACTCTTTGTGTTAAATGTATATATATCTTCCAGGCTGGAAAGATAGCTTAGTGGTTAAGGTGCTGACCCAACTTTTATTCCCCATTACCCACCTAGAGCTAGGTACATGCATATGGGAGTTGGTTTGCACTGGCTAGAGGTCCTAGTTTGCCCATTCTCTCTCCTTGCAAATAAAATAAAAAATGTATTTATTTTTGCCGGGCGTGGTGGTGCACGCCTTTAATCCCAGCATTTGGGAGGCAGAGGTAGGATTGCTATGAGTTCGAGGCCACTCCGAGACTACATAGTGAATTCCAGGTCAGCCTGAGCTAGAGCGAGACCCTACCTTGAAAAATCGTGTGTGTGTATATATATATTTCCCCCCTTCCTATTTCTCTTTTTTGTTTGTTTATTTTGTTTTGAGGTAGGGTCTTGCTCTAGCCAGGGCTGACCTGGAATTCACTATGTAATCTCAGGGTCTCCTTGAACTCATGGCGATCCTACCACCTCTGCTGGGATTGAGGCATGTGCCACCATACCTGGCTCCTATTTCTTTTTCTTTCTTCCCTCCTTTCCCCTCCCTTCTCCCTCCTTCCTTCTTCCTTAATTAAGACTTCTGTTTTAGCAATCTAATTAAAAAGGTCTTGAACTCTCTCTTTCTTTCCTTTTTTTTTTTGGTTTTTCGAGGTAGGGTCTCACTCTAGCTCAGGCTGACCTGGAATTCAGTATATAGTCTCAGGGTGGCCTCAAACTCATGGCGATTCTCCTACTACTGCCTCCCTAGTGCTGGGATTAAAGGCGTGCATCACCACGCCTGGCTTGAACTCTTTCTTGAATTAAGTTCATATGTATAATTGTTCCAGTCTCTTGAATTGATTCTAATACTTGCCTCTTTTTCTACTTCAGTGAAACTCTAATCCTGAGTTCCTGAGTTCTGTTTTCATTCAGTTAACTATTCTCCCCAGTGCCCCAAAATGGTGTTTTTACAAAGCAGGTCATTTGTAAATCCTAATGAAAAACTATCCCAGGGCCTAATTTCTTCAACCCTTTAGGGTAAATACTAAGTGCTTCATGTCTAAGACTGAATGATGCAGGAAACTGGTCTACTCTCCGAAGGCCACATTACTTTGTAGACTTATTACTTGGGAAGTTGATTTTTTTTCCTGCAGAATGAGAGATGATTTCATACTCAATGAGAATAATGGGTATAAAAGAACAGTTTTTTTAAAAAAAAATTCCACAAAAACTTTAGGTATGAATTAAAATATATGTGTGCTGTTTTTGAAGATTACTCAATATATGTCAGTGTAATTGTACTCAGGAAAGAGCAGTGTCAAGTGAAGTGTAGTGGCATGTACCCCAAATCCCAGCATTCAGAAGGCTGAGGCTACCCTGGGCTATATGTAGCAAGATCTTATCCTAAAACAACAAAGAAAAAGTATCAGATTGTTTCTAGTTATATTTGAACCCAAACTTCAAGGGTCGTCTGTCACTGGTTTATTAAGTTCTCTCTCTTTTTTTTTTTGGTATATTTTCATAGAACAAATTGGCTATTTTATGTAAAAATGAGCTTCTTAGAATAAGTTATTAGAATATAAAAGACTGGTTATAAAATTATAGCAAAGAAGCCAGGCGTGGTGGCGCACACCTTTAATCCCAGCACTCAGGAGGCAGAGGTAGGAGGATCACCATGAGTTTGAGGCCACCCTGAGACTCCATGGTGAATTCCAGGTCAGCCTGGGCTAGAGTGAAACCCTACCTCAAAAAAAAAAAAAAAAAAAAATACAGCAGAGATCACAAGTAGTTATTGATGAAGATTTACTAATTTGTGAGTAAAGTTGGTTGTTTGTAGTACCTGCTTGATTTTTCTCCCGTTAAGCTGAATAAAATAGAACTGAAGTTATTTTGATATTAACTTGGAAGATCAATTAAGTTGTCTCAGGAAAAACATTGACTTCTCGGTTTCCATGTGGAGAAAGCAAGATTACATTTGGTATACCATAGGCTGAATCAGTGCTGTTTGCTTGTTACCTTGCATGGAGAAAGCTTCTAGATTCCAAAATGATCCATTTTTTTGTGGAAAAGGCCCAGTTCTCTCTCACTCTTTGGGAGATTTCCAGTGGCCTCCTTGTTTGGGGAATAGGTGGTTTTTATTCATATTTATAGATCTTTTCACAAATGACTTCACAGACACAGAACAGATGATAAAAGGAGCCAGTCCTTGCTTTTTATATGCAGTAGGCTGTGGAATGCTTCCACTATAATACGTCTTCCTTGATGGCATGCTGAAGGAAGATGTCTAATTTGCAATTTGTAACCTTGTTTTTGTTTTTTTGTAGAACCAGCTATGTCTCCTCAGCTTTGCCTTACTGTCATAGTTAGCTACATGCTGCTGGGATGAACCTCCAAACCAGACAGTTCATGGGGAGGCATAGGATTTATTTCAGGTGTACAGATCCAGAGAAAGTTTCATAATGGCCCAAGTCACAGATCCAAGTGGAGAGAAAAACCACCAGCATTACCATAGGCAAGACTGAGCCCCAGAGAGCCACCCTGGCGGGGCTCGCTGCACACATTGGGCAGGAATTCGGATCTGCCCAGAGACACCTCCCTCCCTCTCAGTTGGCCTGCTAGGGGCAGAAGCTGCAACCTCAGTTTGAGAAACACCTGAGTCGATTGGGGGACATAGATTCAAACTACCCGAATTGCCTTTTTTTAGGTTTCTCTTTTATTTTTTATTTTTTTGTTTTTTTGGTTTCTTTTTTTTTTTTTTTTTTTTTTGTGTTTGTGTTTGTGTTTGTGTTTGTTTTTGTTTTGAGGTTGGGTCTCACTGTAGCTCAGGCTGACCTGGAATTCACTATGTAGTCTCAGGGTGGCTCTGAACTCAGGGTAATCCTCCTACCTCTGCCTCCCAAGTGCTGGAATTTAGAATGTGTACCATCACGCCCAGCTTAGGTTTCATTTTTTATTGAGGTTGTATTTTGTGATTTCCTTTAAGGATGTAACCCATCTTCCAAAATATTTATTTCCCCAGTGAACACTGAATTGACTTTGTATAAAGTAGGATGGGATCCATTGATTTACAAGGTGGGATCCTTGTAAATTCTCTCAGAGGCATGTTAGCTAATAGTGGTTGATATACATGACTATAAACTGCAGTGTGGGAAGTGTGTAATGAAGTTCTGTAGGCATGCTGAAGGAGCAAAACTACCAGAGTGGGTTTCCAGGATGGGTAGGATTTGAAGAGTCTGGGATGAAGTGTGGGGCCACCATTCTAAGGAATATAAATGCAGATATAATTATAGTGGAGAAAGGGATGTGTGTGGGGACTCAGGTCTGGCATAGCGGTATGTTTAGAAGTGTCACTTTAAAGTATATCATGTGTTCTTTTACATGCCCGGACAGGAGTATAGGTTGAAATTGTTCATAATTTCAGAGTCTACAAAGAATATCTTCTGAGCAGAGGAATGAAGGTGTTACAGTCAGGTTCGCATTGCTGGCAGAAAACACTTGACCAGGAGTAGCTTGTAGGAGGAAAGGGTTTATTTTTGCTTACAGACTCCAGGGGGAAGCTATATGATGGCAGGGAAAAATGGCATGAGCAGAGGGTCGACATCATCTTCTGGCCAACATCAGATGGACAACAGCAACAGGAGATTGCGCCAAACACTGGCAAGGGGAAACTGGCTATAACACCCGTAAGCCCACCCCCAACAATACACCGCCTCCAGAAGGCTTTAATTCCCATTGCCATCAGCTGGGGTCCTAGTATGCAGAAGATCTGAGTTTATGGGGGACACATGAATCAAACCGCCACAGAAGGCAATTTTGTAAATGGGTTTGTCTGTGTTTTTAGATACAGGCCAGTTAGTTGTGCCATTTGAGAAAAGGGTAATAAAGATATTAGTAGAATTTGGCAACTGATCACTGTAGTTTGAGGATGTGGGGCCTAGAGTATGATTGAGAGAAAATTAATAGTTCTTTTGTTGTTGTTGATTCTGGTTTTTCAAGGTAGGGTCTCACTCTGGCCCAGGCTGACTTGGAATTCACTCTAGTCTCAGGATGGCTTGAACGCTCAGCAGTTTTCCTACCTCTGCTTCCTGAGTGGTGGGATTAAAGGCGTGTGCCCCCAGACCTGGCAATAATAATACTTTTAAGATGAACTTGCAAAGCACAAAGAAAAGTTCTGGTTTAAAGCAGATTAGGCTTTAGAATATAAGTTCTGAGGTTTACAGGTATAGGTTGAACTAGGTGAACAGTCATCTGTCAGTCCTGTACCTTGAAACCTGCTGTAATGATGTGTTTGTAGTGATCTCACTTGAAAAATATGTATCTTCGGCAAAGCATAAAAAAAGATGGTACCTAGCATCAGAGGAGATACAGCCATCTCTCTGATATGGTTTGGTTTCTGAATTTTACTTTGTAATTTGAGTAAATGACCAGTGAGTATAGAAAAAAGGGAACTTGGAGGGCATGTCAGAAATGTGAAAGGAAATATGTAGAGAAAAATCAGTAAGGTTGAGTCTGTGCCCTTGGAGAATGCTCACATTTAAGAAGCAGGAAAAAATAAGAGCCTACAGAGTTTACAGTTGGAAGAAAAGGTATTAAGTGGAAGTAGTAAACTTAATTTCCTAAGGAACACGTCAGAAAGGGAATTCTGAAGCTAAATGGGAACAGCTCTTTTCATTTTGGTTATTTTTTTATTCTTTTTTTGGGGGGGGGGAGAGGGGAGAAGCAAGAATACCACTTTAACATTGACTATGGCACTGAGACCAACATAGGGAGAGGTAGTGGAGAGAAGATGGTTGGGCTGTGTTCCCTAGCCAGCCTGGATTTGAATGGCAGAGTCCAGCAGCCTTATTTAGCCTTTCAGAGACCTGGGAAGGGCTGTGGTTGGAAAGCAGAGGCTTGAAACTTAAACAAGATGGCAAGCTGGGAGAGATGCAATAGAGAAGGGCTGAGGCCTGGAGAGCCCTAGTGCAGGTCTTCATCAGTGAACTTGCCCTTGGCCCCTTGCAGCATGGAGTCTTTTGCCACACATCAAGGATGCTCCTTGGATTGGATCTCTGGACAGTGGGAATGGAGTGGTGGTTGGTGGGTGTCAAGAACATGCCACACTATCTCTGATGTACTGGTTAATGAGAATGATGCTAATATTGTCCCAGCTTGGAAACTTGCCAGAAAGTGTGTCCAGTCTTGTTGATGGTGGTACCCTTCTCCATCACCAGGAAATTAGGGTGGTGGTTTTTGTTAAGCTTCCCTGTGCCTCCCTGCAGGAAACTAGTCTCCAGGTCCTGGTCTCTGATCACCGTGGTAAGCTTATCCCTCCTTGCCATCCTGAGTCAGGCAGAGCTCACTCCAGTGCCCCAGCATCCTAGGTTTTTTCTTTTTTTAATCTTTTATTATTTGTGAGCAGAATAACTACGGGTATACCAGGGCCCCTTTCTGCTACAAGTGAACTCCAGATGCATGCACCATATGGTACTTCTGGTTTTATATGGTTATTGGGGAATTGAACCCAGACCAGCAGGCTCTGAAAACAAGTGTCTTTAAATCACTGAGCCATCTGCCCAGCCCAGGAGTGAGTTTTAAAAAACAGGGTTGGATACCTGGCAGGGGAGATACCATGATCACTAAAAAACAGGGTTGGATTGCCATGAGTTCAAGGCCACCCTGAGACTACATAATGAATTCCAGGTCAGCCTGGGCTGGAGTGAGACCCTACCTTGGAAAACCGAAAAAAAAAAAGGGGGGGTTGGAGAGATGGCTTAGCGGTTAAGGCACTTGCCTGTGAAGCCTGAGGACCCATGTAAGCCAGACACACAATAGTGAGGCAAGTGCAAGGTCAAACATGCCCACTAGGTGGCACAAGCGTCTGGAGTTCGATTTCAGTGGCTGAGGCCCTGGCATGCCAATTCTCTCCCTCCCTCTGAAATAAAAACTAACGGCTCAATTAAAAGGCACTTACTTTCAAAGCCTGTAGCTTGGGCTCAGTTCTCCAGTACCAGTGTAAAGCCAGATGCACAAAATGGTATATGTGTCTGGAGTTCATGTGCAGTGATAAGAAGCCCTGGCATGCTCGTGTTCTCTCTCCTCCCAAATAAATAAATGAAGTGTAAAAAAGATAACCTATATGATCTTGCCTTTCTAACTCTGCACATAATTTTACTGCCCTTTAAGCCAAGTTACCTTGAGGCTTAATTAAGTTCCTAACTTTGAAAATAACTGAAGGAAGAAAAAGAACTACTAGTGTGAAAACATGCTTGAAAATATTTCATTCGAATAACCTTTCTCCCCCCGCCCCCTTGTTTCTTTAGGTATATTTGTATCCAGTGTTGTTTTGATCTTGTCGCAGCGATCACTGTTCAAGTTTTACATGTACAGCTCAGCCTTTCTCCTAGCTGCAACGTCAGTGTTGGTGAATTACTACGCCTCTTTGCACATTGACTTCTATGGTGCCTACAACACGTCCGCGTTTGGAATTGAGCTGCTGCCTCGGAAAGGGCCCTCACTGTGGATGGCACTCATTGTGTTGCAGCTAACATTTGGAATTGGATATGTCACGCTACTCCAGATTCATTCCATCTATTCACAATTAATTATTTTGAATCTTTTGGTTCCTGTAATAGGCTTAATGTCAGAGCTACCATTACATATCAGAGAGACTCTAGTTTTCATCTCGTCCTTGGTTCTCATATTAAATACAGTGCTTGTCTTGGCAGTGAAACTTAAGTGGTTCTATTATTCCACACGGTATGTGTACCTGCTAGTGAGGCACATGTACCGCATTTACGGATTACAGTTACTGATGGAGGACACATGGAAGAGGATCCGTTTCCCAGATATACTCCGGGTCTTCTGGCTAACAAGAATTACAGCTCAGGCTACAGTATTGATGTACATTTTAAGGATGGCAAATGAAACGGAGTCCTTCTTTCTTTCTTGGGATGATTTCTGGGACCTCATTTGCAATCTTATAATTAGTGGGTGTGACTCTACACTAACTGTACTAGGCATGAGTGCTGTAATTTCCTCAGTAGCCCATTATTTGGGCCTTGGAATATTGGCCTTTATTGGATCAACTGAAGAAGATGACAGGCGGCTTGGCTTTGTAGCACCTGTTTTATTTTTTATTTTGGCTCTTCAGACTGGTCTAAGTGGGCTAAGACCAGAAGAGAGACTTATTCGCTTAAGTAGAAACATGTGCCTTTTATTAACTGCAGTCCTGCATTTCATCCACGGGATGACAGACCCTGTATTAATGTCTCTCAGTGCCTCCCATGTGTCATCTTTTCGTAGACACTTCCCTGTGCTCTTTGTCTCTGCCTGCCTCTTTGTCCTTCCTGTGTTCCTCAGTTGTGTTCTTTGGCGTCACTATGCTCTGAATACATGGTTGTTTGCAGTCACAGCCTTCTGTGTGGAACTCTGCTTAAAAGTAATTGTTTCGCTCACTGTTTATACATTATTCATGATTGATGGCTACTATAATGTCCTCTGGGAAAAGCTTGATGATTATGTCTACTATGTTCGCTCAACAGGCAATATTATTGAATTTATATTTGGAGTAGTAATGTTTGGGAATGGGGCTTATACTATGATGTTTGAGTCAGGAAGTAAAATTCGAGCTTGTATGATGTGCCTACATGCATATTTTAACATCTACTTACAAGCAAAAAATGGCTGGAAGACATTCATGAATCGTAGAACTGCTGTTAAGAAAATCAACTCACTTCCTGAAATAAAAGGGAGCCGCTTGCAAGAAATAGATGATGTATGTGCAATCTGCTATCATGAGTTTACAACATCTGCTCGTATCACACCATGCAATCATTATTTCCATGCACTTTGCCTTCGGAAATGGCTGTACATTCAAGACACTTGTCCCATGTGCCATCAGAAAGTGTACATTGAAGATGATGTCAAGGACAGTTCAAATGTGACCAACAACAATGGGTTTATTGCACCCAATGAAGATCAGAATCCAGAGGAAGCTGTAAGAGAGGCTGCTGACTCTGACAGGGAGCTGAATGAAGAGGACAGTGCAGATTGTGACGACGATGCTCGGAGGGAGAGAGACGGAGCGATTCAGCACACAGGCGCAGCCGCTGAAGAAGTTAATGAGGACACTGATTAAAATAGCATTTACTAATCACTGAAGTATTTGTTTAAAATTCAGTTCATCCACAATGGAGTAGTAAGTTTCACGTCAGTGTGTAACCAAGCACAAAGACAGTGTCAGTGTTGAACCTGTGAATGGTTTTCCGTTTACTGTGATGTGCTACTGTAAATATATACCTCCTTAATTACTTCTGGTCTCGTTGGTGACCTGTTTAAATTTGTGTACATTATTGTACATAGAATAAAACGTTTTCACATTTTTATGACAAATTTGAACAAACAGCTTTTTAATAGATATCCTGATCTTCTGGTGCGTCAAGTGTGCCCAAGAGTCTTCCTCAGTGAGATTAGTGTGTCTAACACTGGATCCTAATTTTTATTTGAAATTAGTGGGAAAATTAAAGCGCAAAATTAGATCCTATCTCAAAAAAAATTTTTTTTGAAATTTGAGTTGCATTGTTGTTGAGCTAGGTTCAAAAGTCATGAGTCAGAGGTGGAATTGAGAAACAGGCTTGTATCAACTAAACTTTGATATAAACAAGAATGTGCTGTTCAATTTTTAGGTAAAAAGCAGTTCTGTGTTTACCAGGGCTGTCATAAAATTGTCCTTTCAGAATTGATGAGATTATGTAATAAAAAGGGTTTCATTGTTAAACTAAAACACTAAGTGATAGAAAAAGTGCTGATCTAAATTCTGTGAATGAAAGGGCAGTGGTATACAGTAATATCTTTTTTTAAAAATTTTTCTTTATTTGAGAGAGAATGGGAGTGCCAGGGCCTTAAGCCACTGCAAATGAACTCCAGACGTGTGCACCCCCTTGTGCATGTGTGCAATTGCATGCTTGAGTCACTATGCATCTGGCTTACATGGGACCTGGAGATTCAAACATGAGTTCTTAAGCTTCACAGGCAAGCACCTTAACCACTAAACCATCTCCCAGCCCACAGTGGTATCTTTAGGCCACTTAAGGAATTTTGAATTTTTTTTATTGAAAGCAGTTTTACCACAGATTTTACATACATGATAAAAATGGAAGATACATGCAAATCAAGTCAGGAAAAAAACACTTTAATGGTGTTGTTATATAGTGTGTTGGCTAATTCCAGCGGATCCTCTTCTCTCACTGCAGCCATGACTTCCAGTATTTGACTAGAACAAAACAAAGAATTAAATGTGGATTGTGTTTTAAAGGCATACAAGGTATATACCAGATTTTTCCATGTAAAGAAGGTCCCCTATACTAGTTCCTTTGGTATAATAAGATTAAGAGTAGTTTCAGAGCTGGGCATGGTGGCACACACATTCAATCCCAGCTCTTGGGAGGGAGGCAGAGGTAGGAGGATCACTGAGTTCAAGGTCAGCTTGAGACTGCATCATGAATTTCAGGTCAGCTTGAGCAAGATCCTACCTCAAAAAAAAAAAAAAAAATCAACAACAAAAAAAAACAGTTTCAAGGGTTATCAGTAGAAAAAAACTTCATCTATTACTTGCAATTGGAGACAAAGTGTTCTGGAGCTGACTTGCACATAGAGCCAAGAACCAGGTTCATGTGAATTATAAAACCAGCCTTCTACATTAACTGCACCAAAACTGGAGTTAATTCCAGTAGATAGTGCCCTTTAAAACTTTTGATCTTGGGCTGGAGAGATTGCTGAGTGGTTAAGGCACTTGCCTGCAAAGCCTAATGACTCGGGTTCAGTTCCTCAGTACCCATATAAAGCCAGATATGCAAAGTGACGTATGCATCTGGAGTTGTTTGCAGTGGCTGGAGGCCCTGGTGCAACCATTCATATTCTCCTCTGCATGTAAGTAATTAAAAAACAAGCACCACCATGGATCCTAACACATTTCCTTAGTGGGTCATGATGGGCATTTTAAAGATTAAAAGGAAATAAATGGGGCTGGAGAGATGGCTTAGTGGTTAAGCGCTTGCCTGTGAAGCCTAAGGACCCCGGTTGGAGACTCGATTCCCCAGGACCCACTTAAGCTAGATGCACAAGGGGCCATATGCATCTGGAGTTTGTCTGCAGTAGCTGGAGGCCCTGGCACACCCATTCTCTCTCTCTCCATTTGCCTCTCTGTCAAATAAACAATTTTTTTAAAGTTAAAAAGAAAATAAATGTCCATTACACTTAATAAGGGTAAGTTAAGTACCTTCACTTTGGACTTAGTTTTATTTTCATGTGTGATAGTATTGGGAGGGTAGCACTGAAAATTTGAGAGCGACTGCTTACTGATTGGTCATTTAGCATACAGCTAAGAACCGGCTGCATGAACACTCAAAGCAATGCCAGCAAAAGAAGGATGAGGTGTGACTGGGGAGGGGTTCTAGTCTTGCAGTCTCCTACATAAAACAGCTTTGCCTGATGAGCAGCAGTAGTGATTCTAGCAAGATCACCTGTAGGTAGAATTTGTTATAAGTGAATTAGTTTTGGGCCACATGAAACAAATATTTATGTCTTAAGTTTTTTTTTTTTGTTCCTTTTTTATTCTTAACTCTGAATACCCCCAAAAAATTCGAGGTGGAGTATCTGGAATTTAAAGACTGTTCTTAGTACGACACAAAGGCCAATTTCATATACATCAAACAGTCAATTTCTGTTTTTTTGTCAGGTATGCTAACAGTAAATCAGCCCTTACACAGTGAAAATTCATTTTTTCTTAAGTAAACTGCAGAAATGTCCTCTGTCTTTAGCACTGTTGCTGCTCTAATAGTTCTCTAACTGCCTCCATCTCAAATAAATGAATAAAAAATTTTTTAAAAGGGCTGGAGAGATGGCTTAGTGGTTAAGGTGCTTGCCTTCTCAGCCTAAGGACCCATGTTTGACAGATCCCACGTAAGCCAGATGCACAAAGTGGCACATGCAGCTGGAGTTCATTTGCAGTGGCTGGAGGCCCTGGCATGCCCATTCTCTCTCTCTCTCTCTGCCTCTATCTCTCAAATAAATGAATAAATAAATTTCACTTCTGCTTTTCTAAGGTTATATTGTATGGCAAAATCACTCAGATTTATACATTGACTGGTGCCTGGTAGCACATTCTATCTTGCTACAAAGCAATGGCATCTGGGCATCTTTTGTATCCTGTGTACTTCTCTGCAGTGTCAGTGGCCTAAGGCATAAGTTTGAAGTTCTTGAGAATTGAATGGCATTTGCTTACTGCAACACTCATATACTAGGGGCAGGTTTTAGTCTTAGGAAATCTGATTCCTGCCACCCACTTCCTTTTCTGTTCTTCACACTGACAACCAGCAATACTTCACGGGGGCGCGGGGGGGTGAAAAAAACCCGGGAGGTGGACGAGCAAGCTAGTTATTCTAGCACCTGGGAGATAGAAACAGGAGGATCAGGAGTTTAGGACCATGCTCAACTAGTTCAGTAGTTCAAGGCAAGCTTGTGCTACTTGGGACGTCGTCTCAAAACAGAAACTGCCACTCGTGAGGTGTTTGGACCGTGATAAAATCTGAAGCACTAAGGTGGAACACTGGGGACCTGGCCTCACTTCTTTCCCGAGTTCTTCCTCCGCTTACGCTCCTCCCTGCACTCTGTCCTGCTGTCCCTGCAGCAGCCAGCACCTTCTGCAGTCGGCCTTTGCTTAAGGTGTTAGGCCCGAGTCATACTGAGTCAACAGCTGAAGTGTCTAGTAAAGCGCTCTCCAGGTTCTCAGGGCAGACAGTTGCTAAGTCCAAGGTTCCAGTCCTAGATTAACACCTAGGTACCAGCTGTACTGCCTTGGACCAGATCTGCTTGTCTGCAGGGGACCCTGTCTGCCTCTGCCTCTGCCTCTGCCTCACAGTGCTTACTCAAAGCACCTCCCACAGCGCACCTGTTCCTCTGATGGGGGATGAACGCAGGGCTCTTGACTCCTGGGGGTAGCTTTGCAAACCTGGACATTCCAGACCCAGCAGGAGCTCAGAAATTCATAACCTAAGAGGGAGAGAAGACCTATACACAAACAATTGCCGTGGAAAACTAAGAATGGAAGTTGACAAAAGGGACTTTTGTGGGCAGGAATGAGCTCGCCAGGGAGCCCTTAGAGGCTCGTGTCTCTGAAATGTTGAGTTTCCAGCTTGGCGATGCTGATTTTCCCAGCTCTGCCACTGAGCTAACTGCAGAACAGCCGTCCACGACTGTAGCTGATACTCAGGCCTTCACAGTTCATAAGCTGGCATTCAGAACACCTTGATGTTTTGTTGTACACATGTATAGCTAAAGTCTACAGCTACCACTTTACGTAATATGAAGACCGTACAGAAAACGAACATACTGGCAACTGCTTCCTCCAAGCTGGCCTGTGGAAAAATATTAGTTTCAAGTCTCCATCAGGGGTGTTCAACCTATGGCCCAACACAAAAGTATAAGCTCATTTAAAACATGAGGTTTCTATGATTTTTTTTTTTTTTGGAGGGTAACTGGATTGTGTGATTTTCAACTATGAACTTTGTAAATGACAATATCAAAAGGTTAGACATCCTAAATCATCAAAGAATTATTGTTGGAAGTAATGTCTTTTGACTAAATTTGCAAGGACTTCCATTTCGTAGCAATTATAAGTGATTTTTTGTTCTTTTAAATGGCGTCTTTTAATACTTTATTTATTGGAGAGAGGAGGCGGCAGATAGAATGGGAACAGCAGGGCCTCCAGCCAGTGCAAACTCCAGACACACGTGCCTGCCACCTTGTGCATCTGGCTTACGTGGGCCCTTTGGCTTTGCAGGCAAACATCTTCACTAAGCCACCTCTCTAGCCCCCCCTTTTTTTGCCAGGGTAGTGTACTCTAAGCCCAGGCTGACTTGGAATTCACTGTGCAGTTTCAGGGTGGCCTCAAACTTACAGCTATCCTTCTACCTCTACATCCTGATTGCTGGGATTTTAGGCTTATGCCACCACGCCTGACTATAAGTGATTTTTTTTCAATAATCAGAATGCAGATATATTCCTCACCCTTAAACTTTTTAAACATTCAGTTTTAAAGTCTGCCAGAGCCAGTAAGCTAATAAAGGGGGGATCCCTAATTTATTTATTTTTATAGGATAATTCACTTTTCTGCTTCCTGAATTAGATCTTATACTTAATACTTGTTAAAATTAGTTTAAAGAAAGATGGTACATTTAAAAGAAAAAATGTTTAAGAGAAGCAATCCAATAGTTTTATGAATGTATTCTTCATCTGCCCATAAGTCTAGACTTAGATTACCTATTTATACAAACAAAAGAAACTAGATGTGTGCCAATGAATATGATATAACCAACTTTTTCTGTTATAAGATTCTTTAGAGCTCTAGTTATAATGAAACGATTCTGAATTTCTACTATTGGGGAGGATGGAAAAAGGAAATCCTATCACTTGTCATTTCTTTCCAAGGTGTAAATGTGTTAGACGGTTATTCCGTTGTCACTTAGAGCTTAAACCAGGTAAGGTTATCTGCACAGTTTAAGATTTTCCCCTCACCTACAAAGTGACAGATTGCCTGTTAAAGATATCTCACCCTAATAATAAAGTCACTGGATTGCCAGGATGTGAATTTAGAAGACAAGACAGCAATTCCGGTGCACACACCTCCACACCACTGTTTAAGTGGTCTCTTAAAGAAAATACTTATTTGCATGCAGAGAGAAAAGAGAGGATGGGGCGTGTCAGGGCATCTATCCCCTGCAGACAAACTCCAGACACATGAGCCACTTTGTGCATGTGGCTTCATGTGGGTACTGAGGAATGGACCTTGGGCCATTCGTCTCTACAGGCAAGCACCTTTCAGCCATCTCTCCAGCCCTCCAGTGCTCTTTGAACATGAACTTTGGGTCATGAGTCAGTGCAGCTTCACTTTTCAAACAAATGTTCACTTGTTTGAACTGAGCTGAACTAGATGGGGATTTCACAAAACTTGAACTGTGCCTCGGGAATTCATAAGTAGTATTCACCAGTTACCTCCAGTGATGTGACAGCCAGAAACACAAAACACTTACATTATGTGGCAGGGTTCATTTCTATCTTTTAAACAGTACCCATGTTCCCATTTTTTTTTCGTAGGAAATGAAGTTTTTATATATTTTGATCCAGCATGTGTACTTTTAACTCCACACCAAGGTGCATCTAAGGTTAGGTAAGAAAAAGAAAAGTGTTTAAGAAGATTTACTTTTTTAAATTTTTTTTTTTTAATGAACTTTACCAAACTAATAAGTAACCTCTAAATTGTAAGCCATGATTCAGCTTCCTAAATGGCAAACTTAACACAACAGAAAACAGTTCTAAGAAAACCACAAGATAAAATACTGCTGCATCTTAATGACTTATTTTTCCTGTTAATGTGAATACCGTGTATCATGTTTTAAAGACAAATGTAAAAAATTATAGCCGAAACACGAAAACATTGAAGATTGAGTTATATTGCTTCCAGTGAATATCAAACATTGGCTTTGAATACTTGTTTTTTTCTAGTATTGGGAATGGAGCCCATGGCCTCAGGAATTCTAGGTAAGTGTTCTACTGCTGAGAAATATACATTTCTTTACTAATGCCTTACACATATTACAAGCATTTACTTGCAATAAAATCATTTTCATGAGAGACTAAGAAAAGAAAATATCTTCGGAGTGGCTAGTCTATCAACTTGAATAAATACAGTATGAGAGCTTTAAGTTATAAAGTTTAGATAAAAATTCAGAAAAAAAATTTAAAGTCTTTATCAGGTAACATTTAAACATTTTTATTGTATTTATTCATTTGATTTAAATTCTTGAAGTTTTTTTAATTTTGGTTTTTTGAGGTAGGGCCTTACTCTAGCTCAGGCTGACCTGGAATTCACTATCTAGTCTCAGGGTGGCCCTGAACTCACAGTGATCCTCCTGCCTCTGCCTCCCAAGTGCTAGGATTAAAGGCATGCACCACCACGCTCGGCACCTGAAGTTTATTTTTAAAGTGCTATTGAACTGAACTGTTATAAAGAATGTCAGGTAAAAGATAATGTAAGTAGTTCTTGAACCCTGACATGAAGGGCTTAGGGGACTCCTTAATTAAATATTCCTAAATATAGCCTCCTTGGTTATTGTAGATTCTGCCATCCTATTACATTTGCAGACTTAACCAAGCATCTAAAATTGAATAAAAATAGCTGCATAGCCAGGCATGTTGGCACATGCCTTCAATCCCAGCATTTGCTATGAATTCAAGGCCATCTGAGACTTCATCATGAATTCTGGGTCACCCTGGGTTAGAGCAAAGAGCAAGACTCTACCTCAAAAAATCATTTTAAAAAAAGCTGCATAAAACTAAGGCTTAACATGAAACTTAAATTTCTGAAAACATCTACTTACCTGTCTCTATCATTAATTTTTCACTAGGTATTGATTTCAAAACTTCCAAATTAGCTTCAGTTTTCAGTGAGCTTTTAAAAAAAGAATATATAGTTCTTTTAAAAATAGTATAAAGGTATAAGTATTTTTTAATATTTTAAAATTTTATTTGAGAGCAAAAGAGAGAAGGCATTCCAGGGCCTCCAGCCACTGCAAACAAACTGCAAACACATGTGCCACCTTGTGCATCTGGCTTAAGTGGGTTCTTTTTTTGTTTGTTTGTTTTTTGTTTTTTGGCTTTTTGAGGTAGGGTCTTGCTCTAGCCCACAATCTAGTCTCAGGGTGGCAACTCACGCTGATCCTCCTACCTCTGCCCCCCCCCAACGCCCCCCAGTGCTGGGATTAAAGGCGTGCGCCACCACGCCGAGTTTAGGAGGGTTCTTGCAGGCAAACGCCTTAACTGCTAAGCCATTGCTCCAGCTCCAACTTTTTTTAATGTTATAAATATCTTAAGAATTAGAAAACCCCAAACCAAATACTTTGTTTTCAGTATGCTTATCCTTCAAAACATTCAGGTTAAGATCAATTTCAGTTGCCTATAGACATTATTTTTCATGCTTATCAGCTGACTAATAACTTTCTATCACTTTCAATAAAATTTACTTCTTAAAAAAGGGTATTTAAGTTTTTTTTTTTTTTTAAGTCATTTATTTGGGCTGGAGGGATGGTTTAGTGGTTGAGGCATTTGCCTGCAAAGCCAAAGGACCCAGGTTCGAGTCCCCAGGACCCACGTTAGCCAGATGCACAAGGGGGTGCACGTGTCTGGAGTTCATTTGCAGTGGCTGGAGGCCCTGGTGCACCCATTCTCTCTCCCCCCCTTTCTCTGTCAAATGAATAAGAATAAAACATTTAAAAAGACAGCAAAACATTTATTTATTTGAGAGAGAATGGCACACCAGAGCCTCCAGCCACTGCAAATGGACTTCAGATGCATGCGACACCTTGTGCAACTGGCTTATGTGGGCACTGGGGAATTGACCTTGGTCCTTAGGCTTCGCAGGCAAGTGCCTTAACTGTTAAGGTGTCTCTCCAGCCCCATGAAGTCCACTTCTTAAATCTGGCCTTGGCCTTATGACTTGCTTTGGGCCAGTGGCCTAACATGGCCATAAGCAATGTGGTGATCTTTTTGTGCTCTGGATGACAGTGACCTGCATGCACTGAGTAGTAGTTACCTCTTCTGCCTGGATGCCCAGAAGGAAAACCATGTGGCCTACATGGCAAAAATCAGCTCTTGGCAGCTACACCCAGCTGACCCAGGACCCGTGAGTGGGAACATAAATGCCTCCTGTAACTTGCCAGTGAGGTTTGGAAGGAACTCCCATATAATGTGATGACAACTAGTACTGTTCTTATATTTTAAAAAATTACAAACCGGGCATGGTGGCGCGCACCTTTAATCCCAGCACTTGGGAGGCAGAGGTAGGAGGATCGCCGTGAGTTTGAGGCCATCCTGACACTACACAGTGAATTCCAGGTCGGCCTGAACTACAGTGAGACCCTACCTCGAAAAACAAAACAAATAAAAAAATTACAGTCACAACCCCCTGAAGAGATTTTAGGATAGTTTTAGGTTCAAAGGCAAACAACAGCAGGTAGATTCCACACTTGCACGGACACCTCATGCTTCCGCATAAGCACAGCATCCCACACTCAAGACCACCATGCTGGCAACAGCTGCTGGAACTGATAAACACTGCCACCTCATCATGACTCAGCCCACAACTTCCATGAGGTTCATGCGTGGTAGCACTTCCTATGGGCTCCGTCCATGACATACCCACCACTCCAGTAGCCTAGAGAAGTATCACTGTCTAAAACCTGTGCTCTGTGTATTCGTCCCCACTCCTTATCCCTGGAAACCAGTGACCTTTGCTGTCTCTTGAAATTCAACCCGTTTCACCTAAAACAAGGAGAGCCATGAAACATTGTTGGTGACAGTAGTCGAGATCTATCACCCAAGTCAAAATGTGAGGCGAACAGTGAAAGAGAAGTGACAAAGGACGTGTGTAAGTGTTAAGTGACAGCAGTGCTACAACCTGCAGAGAGAGAGACACCATTCGAGAAACTTCTAAGAGCTGGGGCGTGGTGGCACACGTCTTTAGTCCCAGCACTCGGGAGGCAAAAGTAGGATCACTGTGAGCTCGAGACCAGCCTGACAACAGTAAATTCCAGGTCAGTCTGTGCTAGAGCAAGACCCTGCCTCGGGAAAAGAAAAGAAATTAAAGAGAGAGAGAGAGAGAGAGAGAGAGAGAAATTTCTAAGAGTGGGTACCTAGAACTCTGGGATAAGGCATGGGACAGAAACAAGACTGGTTTGGAAAGAGAAATGATGGGGCTCTCAAATCATCTTTGACTTGGGGTGGGGGAGGGAAAGGCTAGAGGTACCTAGAGAACAAGCAGCTCTGAAGAGGGCTGAGGTATTTGCAGTGGCTGGAGGCCCTGGTGCGTCCATTCTCTCTGTCTCTGTCTCTGTCTCTCTCTCTCTCTCTGCTTGCAAATAAAAAGCTAGCAGTGCATGCACATCATCTACACATAAGGTGACACCAAACTGGTGGCCTCTGGCAAGCTGACTTAGGACGGAAGCATGTTGGCAGGGGCTGGAATTCTTGTTTTTTAAAAAAAGGTTTTATTTACTTATTTATTTACTAGAGAAGGAGAAGGAGAGAGAGTGAGGATGGGTGCGCCAGGGCCTCCAGCCACTGCAAACGAACTCCAGACACATGCGCCACCTTGTGCATCTGGCTTATGTGGGACCTAAAGAATTGAACCTGGGTCAGGCTTCGCCGGTAAGCACCTTAACCGCTAAGCCATCTCTCCAGTGCTAGTTCTTGGTTCTAAGTGTTTTAGTGTTCTTGACTCTAGGTGTGAGGTAGGGGGTGTGGGGGTGTGTACACACACATGCCACGGTGTGCGTGTGGAACTTGGGACAGCTTTCAGTCTCAGCCTTTCCCCTCGTTTGAGGCAGTTCACTCTTGCTTTGCTGCCACTCACTGCTGCCCTCATTGTACTTCGGGAACTTCTGTCTCTGCTTCCCACCTTGCCGTCAGCGTGCTGGGATTATAGAAGCCCACCACAGGCTTCTGGCTTTTGACATGGGGTCTAGGGACCAAACTCAGGTACTGAGGCTTGAGTGGCAAGCACTTTATCCACGGGGCCATTTCCCCAGTCCTTACTCCACTTGTTAATAACTATGTATACCTCTGACTAACTAACTATTATTAACTAAACAATTTAAATATGAAAGAAACATCTAGGACATTTAAAGTCAACTCGATCACAATAATATCACCATTTGATCTTCCTAAGGATTTATAAACAATGTAATCAGAAAAGTGACTATTTTGGGCTGGAGAAATGGTTAAGGTGCTTGTCTGCAAAGCCAAAGGACCCAGGTTTGATTCCCCAGGACCCACATAAGCCAGATGCACAAAGTGGTGCATGCATCTAGAGTTCATTTACAGCAGCTGAAGGCCCTGGAATGCCCATTCTCTCTCTCTCTCTCCCCCCCCTCACTTTCTCTCTCTCTCAAATAAATAAAACTTTTAAAAAAGAAGGAAAAGTGATCATTTTAAGGTGAACACTGAAAGAGGAGAGCAAGTCTTAAGCTAGACTATACTTAGTTAATAAGCTACACTGACTTCCTAGGAAAAGACCTTGGCGGAGGCTCTGACATATGTGACAGAAAACCAACCCAGGGCCTGGCTGGGCCGAGGTTTAGTGTGGAGTTACAAGAGAAAGGTCACCCGGCAAGCAGCCAGAGTACAGGTTCTCACACTTGGGGTAACATTATGCCTGTTTTCTCTGTGAGCTTGATTCCTGGCCTACAGAGATATGTTAGTGACTGTCACGGAATCCCCTTTTGCCCTTGGTCAGTGTGTACACATACACACTCCGCTGTGAAGATGTATGAAGAACAGTGACCCAGGAACAAACTGGACCGCTAGGGAAAGCAAGCTGCTGACTTCAACACAAACAGTTTCCATTATTAGAACTCGGCATAGCAGTGCTGCAGCTTTGTGCTCTGACTTGTCAGAACAACGTCCTGTTTGGAAAGGACCAGTGCAAAACACACAAGCTTTAATGACAATCAATCTCAATCAGCAAGTCACTGTAAAGCAGTTTTAGAACTCTGTAATGTAAAGGGTAAAGCACAGACTAAGAACGTACCAACCATTAAACCCTATGTAAAGGTCCATGTCAATCAAAGAGGCGGCTGCTTCCTTGGTGCCGTCAAACGAATGCACCTAGGGACAGACAGGTACAATTTTATCATAATTACTATTTAAAAGTCTAAGTAACATTAGTATGCTTTCTAAACAAAACCAGAAATTTGTATAAAGGGTTTAGGTGGCTGGGTCTCAAGCGAGGTAGAAATGGGTACAAGGGTTTGGGGGGCAGGGTCTCCAGTGTGGTAGAAATGGGTACAAGGGTTTGGGGGGGCAGGGTCTCCAGTGTGGTAGAAGTGGGTACAAGGGTTTGGGGGGCAGGGTCTCCAGTGTGGCAGCCCCTACTGCTTTTACTTTCAAGTCAGACTTCCTAACTAAAAGCTGGCATCATCTCCATCACACAAGGCCAGGAATGAGCTGCTTTGGCATTCCCTGCATCGCTGCACTGCTGCCTCTGCACCAGGCTCACTGCAGGGCGCAGTGACTGAGAAAGGCAGGAAATGCTATTGCATCATTTAAATGTACTGAAAAATCTTACTGAGCTTTTCTGTTAGAGGATATTCTTTTTATAGAAGACAGACATCAAGAGGCAAGTTTTAAGCTCTATAAACAGGTGAGAATTTCACTTTGCAAATGTTAATTGGCAGCTGGAGAAATGGCCTAGTGGTTAAGGCACTTGCCTGTGGAGCCTAAGAACACAGGTTCAATTCCCCAGGACCCACATAAGCCAGAAGCACAACATGATGCATGCATCTGAGTTCATTTGCAGTGGCCAGAGGCCCTGGCATACCCAACACATACATACTCTCTCTCTGTCCCAGTCTCTCTCAAATAAGTAAATAAATAAAAATACTTTTTTAGCTGGGTGTGGTGGCACACGTCTTTAATCTCAGCACTCGGGAGGCAGAGGTAGAATTGCCGTGATTTCAAGACCACCCTGAAACTACATAGTGAATTCCAGGTCAGCCTGGACTACAGTGAGACCCTACCTCGAAAAACTAAATATATATATATTTTTTTCAAAAATGTTAATTGGGCTGGAGAGATGGCTTAGTGGTTAAGGCACTTGCCTGCAAAACCTAAGAACCAAGGTTCAATTCCCTAGTACCCATGTAAGCCAGATGCACAAGGTGGTACATGTGTCTGTAGTTCATTTGCAGTGGCTGGAGGCCCTGGAGTGCCCATTCTCTCTCTTCCTATCTACCTCTCCTTCTCTCAAATAAATAAATAAAAATATTTTAAAAACTTGTCAATTGTTGCACTATCCATATTGGCTTAATAGGCAACAAGAATTGAGACTTTTATTTTTCACTTTCAAAGACTACAGGGGTTCAAGCATAGTTTTTATTTGTTTTGTTTCGTTTTTTTGGCTTTTTTTGAGGTAGGGTTTCACACTAGTCCAGGCTGACGTGGAATTCACTATGTAGTCTCAGGGTGGCCTTGAAGTCACAGCAATTCTTCTACTTCTGCCTCCTGTGTGCTGGAGGCCACGCCCGGCTCAAGCATAGTTTTTTTTTGGGGGGGGGGAGCTTATTTATGCAATCAAAAACAAAACAGCAAAACTTCTTCATGAAGGAAGGTTACTGACAAGTGATGTCGTGTTTGCACTGTGTCCAATGTCTCGACACACCATGGACAACATGGTCTCAGTGATAAACCTATGATGTACAGCTGCCTATAGGGAATTCGCTCTTGTGGTATTTCCAGCAAGTGAGAAAACATAGCTTCCATTAATATAAAGGTATTTTGAATGCGAGTCCTCATAAATGACCTAAGAGAATTAGTTATTTATGTATTATTGTGCAACTTCCTTCTTTAAATTAAAGCGAACCATTTAGGGGCTGGAGAGATGGCTTAGCAGTTAAGGTGTTTGCCTGCAAAGCCAAAGGACCGCAGTTCGATTCCTCAGGATATACATAAGCCAGATGCACAAGGGGGCGCATGCGTCTGGAGTTCGTTTGCAGTGGCTGGAGGCCCTGGTGGGTCCATTCTCTCTCCCCCTCTCTCTGCCTCTTTCTGTCTCTCAAACAAATAAATAAAAATAAAGTTAAAAAAAAAAACTCTTAAAGTGAACAATTTAGGTTGGATTTATTGTTTCTGGTGTCAATTTTTAAAAATATTTTTATTATTTATTTATTTATTTATTTGAGAGAGAGAGAGAGAGAGAAAGAGAGAGAGAGAGGAGGAAAGAGAGATAGAGAGAGAGAATGGGTGCTCCAGGACCTCCAGCCACTGCAAATGAACTCCAGATGCATACGCCCCCTTG
Source organism: Dipus sagitta (assembly GCA_036346955.1). Lineage (NCBI taxonomy): Eukaryota > Metazoa > Chordata > Mammalia > Rodentia > Dipodidae > Dipus > Dipus sagitta. The sequence continues at coordinate 191,372,758 of CM070771.1, forward strand.
TGCATCTGGCTTACGTGGGTCCTGGGGAGTTGAATTTTGGTTCTTTAGCTTTGCAGGCAAATGACTCAACCGCTAAGCTCCAGCCCTCTGGTGTTAATTTTTAAAGAAACTATTTCTGGGCTGAAGAGATGAGTTAGCGGTTAAGCGCTTGCCTGTGAAGCCTAAGGACCCTGGTTCGAGGCTTGATTCTCCAGGACCCACGTAAGCCAGATGCACAAGGTGGCATATGCATCTGGAGTTTCTTTGCAGTGGCTGGAGGCCTTGGCGTGCCCATTCTCTCTCTCTATCTGCCTCTTTGTCTCTCTGACTGTCTGTTGCCCTCAAATAAATAAATAAAACTAAACTAAAATAATTAAAAAAAAACTATTTCTGAGTCATCCAAGTCAAGTCTAACTGAGAGATTAAGCAAATGGACAATAGGTAGCCTGGAGATGACTATAACAGATGACACCAGTAATGCCAAGGACATTAACACCCTTCTCAATTCCTAGGTACAGTTCTGAAAGAAAAAAAAAATTACAGAGTCAGGAAATTGCAAAGTAACATCCACACCACAGCAATACAGAGCACATAGGTGTCACTAGTGGTGTGAGAGCTGAGGCTGAGGTGAACAAAAGAACCGCTAGGGAACTGTCCACGCGCGGCAGTGTGGATATAAATATACCAAGCGCTCAGGGATAGGTCCTCTCCCTGACTTCCAGTGGACCTATGACTTCAATCCCTGTATAACAGCATTTTGTTTTTTTTCCCCAAGCGTTGGGCACCGAGCTTCTCCTGATCTTATATATAAAATGTTGGACATGTGAGAAGTTTGTCTAAAGAGGGTTCTCTTTTTTTCTTCCTTCTTTCCTTCCCTTCCTTCCTTCCTTGGATTTTTCCAGGTAGAGTTTCACTCTAACCCAGGCTGACCTGGAATTCACTATGTACTCTCAGGGTGGCCTCAAGCTCCTGGCGATCCTCCTACATCTGCCTCCCAAGTGCTGGGATTAAAGGTGTGCAACACCACACCCGGCTTTAAGAAGTGTTCACAAAGGAGGTCTGATCTAAACAGTCTAGAAATCACTGCCACCGATATCAGAGCTAAGAAATGGTAGACAGTATTGATGAGAAGTGTTGCAAGAGGAATTTATGAAGTGACTGTATGAGAACTATTTAAAGCAGAAAGGAGAGTGAATCTCTACGGAAAAAACCTGGAACAGTGAGATATACTATAAATGTGTTTGTGTTTTTTTTTTTTTTAAAGTTAAATTGAAAAACTAAAGAATGGCTGATAGGGAGACAGAAAAAGAATGCATAGTGTTAGAATGTGTCATTTCATGTCATTAGCTCTCAGTAGAATTCTAACTCATACTTGTATTTTAAATAAATAATGTATAAGTAAAACTGTCATTTGTTTGGACACCATGCGGCCCATAAATCTGACAGTGAATCTGCATGTTCTTCAAATGAAGGGAGAAGAGACTGAGTCATGTTACTGCTGGTACTAGAGTTGCTTTAGAGGCCCACCTTCATAACCAAGGCAGGCTTATTAAGAACAACTAGTGGGGGCTGGAGAGATGGCTTAGTGGTTAAGGCGCTTTCTGGCAAAGCCAAAGGACCCAGGTTCAATTCCCCAGGACCCACATAAACCAGATGTACGAGGTGGTGCATGCATCTGGTTTGCTTGCAGTTGCTGGGGCTCTAATGTGCCCATTCTCTTGCTCCCCCTCTCTCTCTCAAATAAATAAATAAAATATTTTAAAAAAGAACAACTAGTGGATACTCACCACACCACCCACACATCGATCTCTGTTTCTTCTCATTATGTCTGTGAGTTAAAAGCAAAGAACTTTTAGAATGTAGCCTGATTTCTACAAAAATTTTAAATTCTAGTGAGATTTTATTCTGTAACTCACCCAAAAATTCAGCATGTGAGTTTCGACAATGAAGAAACATGGGTAATTTTGTTTGTTCTGACAGTTCAAATTGTTTTTCAAAATATCTGCACAATGCAAACAAAATTTACACTCTGAAAATTTAACTTTAACCCAAGAAATATTTCAAATAATTATTTAGCTAAAGGTATTTTATTCTTTCAAAATGACAAGATGAAAATAGTGAATTTAGACATTAAAATACACCAGGCTTGGCAGAGAGTTTCCTTCCTCCCTCCCTCCCTTTCTTTCTTTTGGTAGGGTCTCACAGCAGCCCAGGCTGACCTGGGACCCACTCTAGTCCCAGGCTGCCCTCCAACTCACATCAGTCCTCCTACCTCTGACTCACAAGTGCAAGGATTAAAGGCATGAGCCACCACATCCAGCTTATAGAGAGCTTTCTTAACACACTCTGGAAAGGGGTACTTCATTTTCTGGGATTACAGAATTAGTTTTGGAAATGTCCATCCTGACACTTTGCTGCTGGTTATTAAAGATCATCAAGGCTTGCATTTAAAGTGGTTGGGTCCCCAGCCTGTGACTTTCACATGGCTTTGGACCAAATCCCAGCAAATGAAGCTGACATCCATCCGCTAATTACATCTACTGCATGCACTGATAGTGGAAACAAGATGATGTCAGTCTCATATCAAGAAGTGTGCGTCAAGCACGAGGGGAGGAGCCAAGTGACCCAGGTGAGAAGCCAGGCAGCACTTTCAGTGTGAAGTGTTCCATTTGCAAGCAGCTTTTTAATAAAAGAAGTTACTGCACTGAGCAATGAGAACAAAGACCCTAGGCGGGCACAATGGCTCCCAACACTCAGAGGCTGAGGGGTAGAAGGAGCCCCCAGGGCAGCCTGGGCCAGGGTGAGATTTTGCCTGCACACCTTCCCTCAAAGAACAAAGATACTCCCTTAAAACCAAATGCAAGTGTTTAACTGAATAGCACAAAACCTGAATTATGCTCTTTTTACAAAAGCTGAAAACACACATAAGACGGCAGCTCCGAATATTGGAAAAAGGGTTTTTCTGAGTGCCCATACGCTGTATCTCACAATAACCAGAGGAGCAGACTGTGTCTCAGATCACCATGGCATGCAAACTTGGAACAAGAACTTTGGGCTCTAACTCAAGTCCAAACCAATGGCCAAAAATTTCCATTCTTAGCCGGGCGTGGTGGCGCATGCCTTTAATCCCAGCACTCGGGAGGCAGAGGTAGGAGGATCGCCGTGAGTTCGAGGCCACCCTGAGACTACATAGTTAATTCCAGGTCAGCCTGGACCAGAGTGAGACCCTACCTTGTAAAACCAAAAAAAAAAAAAAAAAAATTTCCATTCTTCAGAAGATTCTCCCTGGCTGAGTATGACAGCATAATGGCAGGGGCATTGTACTTGGCTGCCATTTTAACCCAGGGCTCCCTCGGTTACTGCTAGTCTAGTCTAGTCTAGTTGCGCTGGTGTAGGTGAAGCCAGGACAGCAGGGGACTGATCATTTTTAAATGGCTTTGCCTCTTCCAAGCCCTGTGACGTTTCTGTGTGAACTTCCCTTGCTGTGCTTTCCTTTATTTTACCTACTCATCCACAGGACTGCTTTCCTGGAGTACCTCTTGCACCTTTAAAAAGGATACATTTTAAAACCAGAGATGGCTGGGCGTGGTGGTGCACGCCTTCTATCCTAGCACTTGGGAGGCAGAGGTAGGAGGATCACCATGAGTTTGAGGCCACCCTGAGCACCCTGAAACTACATAGTGAATTCCAGGTCAGCCTGGGCTAGAGTGAGACCCTACCTGGAAAAATAAAAAATAATAATAATAAAAAAAAGCAGATTCAAGCCAGGTGTGGTGGCACATGCTTTAATCCCAGCACTTGGAAGGCAGAGATAGGATTGCCACAAGTTCAAGGCCACCCTGAGACTACATAGTGAATTCCAGGTCAGCCTAGGCTAGAGTAAAACCCTACCTCAAAAAACCTAAAATAAAATAAAATTAGAGATGTAGTCTTTTATTTATTTATTTGCAAAGAGAGAGAGAGAGAGAATGAGAATGGGCACACCAGGGCCTCTAGCCACTGCCGAGGAACTCCAGATACATGCACCAGTTTGTGCATCTGGCTTTATGTGGGTATTGGGGAATCAAACCCCAGTTGTTAGGCTTTCCAGGCAAATGCCTTAACTGCTGAGCCCAGAAATCTAATCTTTAAAAAAAATATTTGTTTGCACGTGTGTGTGTGTGTGTGTGTGTGTGTGTGCGCACACATGTGCATGCATGTTGGGGTCTTTTGGTGCTCCAAATACATGCCCATCTGGCTTTGTGTGGCTGGAACTGAGCCTAGGACACAGGCTTTTCAAACAAGCACCCACAAGTGGGCCACGCTCTGCGCCTGGTGCTTACCGCTCTGTGCTGCTATTTTCCCCCACACCATTCCATGCACAAACTCACAGGTGTTTTTTTTTTTTTTTTTTTTTTTTTTTTTTTTTTTTTTTTTTTTTTTTTTTGAGGTAGGATCTTGATGTAGCCCAGGCTGACGTAGAATTCATTATGTAGTCTCAGGGTAGCCTCAAACTCAAAGGGATCCTCTTACCTCTGCCTCTCGAGTGCTGGGATTAAAGGTGTGTGCCACCACGCCTGACACCCAACTCACAATTTCATAGACGCTAACTGTCAGTTTGGAAATTAACTTTTTATAAAAAATTTATTTATTTGAGACACACACACACACACACACACACACAGAGAGAGAGAAACAGAGAGAGGGAGAAGCAGACAGACAGAGAGAAAGGGCACATCAGGGCCTTCAGATGCTGCAAATGAACTCGATGCATCTGGCTTATGTGGGTACTAGGGAATCAAACTTGGGTCCTTTGGCTTTGCAGGCAAGCACCTTAACTACTAAGCCATCTCTCTAGCTCTGGAAATTAACACACACACACACACATATCAGAGAGAGAGAGGAGAGAGGGAGAGAGAGAGAGATAGCTGGCGTGTCAGGGCCTCAGCCACTGAAATCAAACTCCACCCACTTCACCACCTAGTGGGTACGTGCGACTTTGTGCTTGTCTGACCTTTGTGCATCTGGAGTATGTGGAATCTGGAGAGTCAAACATGGGTTCTTAGGCTTCATAGGCAAGCATCTTAACCACTAAGCCAGCCCCGGAAATTAACTTTTTATTGCAGAAAACTCAAAAGTTTAATTTATGAAAATAATGGAAGCTCATGCAATGTGCTCATGAAATTTCATGTGATAGAGAGAAGAAAGGTCCCTGAGGGTGGGATATGATGGAGAATGGAGTTTCAAAGGGGAAAGTGGGGGGGGGAGGGCATTACCATGAGATATTGTTTACAATCATGGAAGTTGTTAATAAAAAAATAATAAATTAATTAAAAAAAAGAAAGGTCCCTGAGTTCATGCTAGTTAGGTACATGAGGAAGACACATGGATAAAACAAGCAAAAACCCTCCTGACACTGCAAACTGAGGAAAACTCATATAAAACATCAAAATAGGGCTGGAGAGATGGTGTAGTGGTTAAGGTGTTTGCCTGCGAAGTTAAACGACCCAGGTTCAATTTCCCAGGACCCATTTCCCAGAATCAACTCCATACATGCTGGATTCCCCAGGACCCACATAAGCCAGATGCCCAAGGTGGCACATGCATCTGGAGTTTGTTTTCAATGGCTGGAGGCCCTGGTGCACCCATTCTCTTTTCTCTGCCTCTATCTCTGCCACTCTCAAAGAAATAATAAACATTTAAAAATTTTAAACAAACGGTGGAGAGTGACTGAGGATGCCCAACATCAACTTCTGCCCTCCACACACATGTGCACCCACACATACACATGTGCCCCTCCCCAAACACGCATACACAAATGTATGCACACCACATAAATACAGCCACAAAACAAATCAGAACTGTGTGCTTCCATCCATTATGAACTATATGCAACTATATATGGACTTTCATTTAACTTTTGATATATATATATAGGGGAGAACAAAAACATCCTAATAGCTAATCCAACTGCATGTTCAACTAATAAGTTACTTAAAAAAAAAATCATTCCCGGGATTTTACAATAATTTCTAAAGTCAACAAACATCCTTACTTGAGCTGAGTGTCTCTGGGACAAAACTGAAGTCGATCAAAATCTTTAAAAGATAAAAAGGAATAATCACTCAGGACTTGAACAGAAACCAGTTATTTTCAAACAAAGTCACCCCAAGAGGCTAGGCTGGCACTCACCGAGTCCACACTCCCCTACGGCCACAACTTTCCCCTTGTTGTTCTCAGCAAGGTTTAGCAGTTCCTTTAAGTAATGATCAGGGTTATTCTGTTCAAATTCATCACATCTTGTAGGATGACATCCAACTGTACTGAAAAACATATCTACCACAAGATCACATCTTAAGGTTATTTTGAAAACATTCCTCGTATTAATATTTAACAGGCAAAAATGAAAGCATGTCAAACAATTTCAGCTGGTTTTCAGTGGCCATCAACTATTCAGACTTCCAGAACTACATGATATTGATTACATAAGAATTTTTGAGTATCTTAACAACGTGGGATATGAATATGGAAATTACCTTCATATGTTAATAAAATAATCAGTTCATCTCTTTCCAGAGCTTATTGTTTGTTGAACATGGTAGAATGGAAAGTGAAACAATTTCCTAAAATGTCATCTAATTTTATCTTCTATATTCACTGGCCACATGGCTCATTTATTCATGTTTTTAATATAACCACAATTTATTCCTCTTAAAAACGTTACAAAGAGGGGATTTCTTTTTCTAACAAAATACAAAGCTAACTTATTTGGAGGCCAGACTTTTTTGTTGTTGTTGTTTTGAGGTAGGGTATCATAGCCAAGGTTGACCTGACACTCACTCTGTAGTCCCAGGTTGGCCTCGAACTCATGACAATCCTCCTACCTCTGCCTCTCCAGTGCTGGGATTAAAGGCATGCATGTGCCACCATGGCTGGTTTGGAAGGCAGACTTTTAAGAGCTTTAATTGTATGGTTTTCAGGGCTAGGCGAATGACACCATGTATACCATATGCAGTGCACTGGGTTGGATCCCTACACTGCATAGGAGTTTCACAGGTACCCTCACTCGACCCCATGGAAGGCTGGGGGGCCTTCCTCAGGTACTCATGCAGACATCTACAGATAAGAGGCAGAGAGAGGGAAGCCTTTTAAAGCTACGAGGACACAGGTATGTGGAGCAGGGTGGGAAGGAACATTAATAACAGAGAGGGAACACTTGTAAAGCCATAGTTGTTTGGGAGTGCAAAGCATGGAGGGAAATACTCTTGCACACTTCAAAAACTCCTGGGAGATGACTGCTTTCGTGTTCCTAACACTAAGAACAAGTATTAGTATATCCAAGACAAACATTCGTTTTAAAAATATTTCTGCTTGTCACTTGGGAGGCAGAGGTAGGAGGATCGCTGAGAGTTCAAAGCCACCCTGAGACTACACAGTGAATTCCTGGTCAGCCTGGGCCAGGGTGAGACTTAACCTTGAAAAAAATTTTTCTCCTATGAATAGCTTTTAATAAGATTTCATATATATAAGAAACACATCTGTACTTTGAAAAGCTATATGGAATAAATACCTAATTTCTGGATGCCTAGCAGAGTAGGCATGCAAAAATGTTGTATGAATATCAGATAAGAGAGGCATTTTCTATAACTAAAATTCCTTTAAGAATAAATTCCAAACTTTTAAGATTTTAAATAAATGTCAAATGCATAAAGGGAGCCTATGAGGGACAAACAATGTGTTAGTATATAATTTAGAGTTTTACAGTGTCTGGTCCACAAGATAAATATCCCATAAAATGATACTTCAGCATTTAAGTTAAAAAGAAAAAGAGTAAAAGAAGGCCAGGTGTGGTAGCACACAGCTTTAGCCCCAACACTTGGGAGGCTGAGGTAGGACTGCCGTGAGTTCAAGGCCACCCTGAGACTCCATAGTGAATTCCAGGTCAGCCTGGACTAGAGTGAGACCCTACCTCGAAAAACAAAAACAAGCAAACAAATGAAAAGCATATCATATTTTAGACATATTACAATATCCACAAAAATTTTCACATCAAGAGTAAGTACCCAAGGGCTGGGAAGCTGGCTTACTTGCAAAGTCTGCTGGTCCAGGTTTAATTCCCCAGTACCCACATAAAGCCAGATGCACAAAATGGCATCTGGAGTTTGTTTGCAATGGCAAGAGGCCCTGGCATGCCTATTCATATTCATTCTCTCTCTCTCAAATAAACAAATAAAATATTTTTTTAAAAGACCAAACACAAATTAAAACAAAAAAGGAGTAAGAATTTGAGGCTAAATTATGTATTTGAATTACTTTAGTCCAACTAATGAAATCATAATCTTTGTTAAGTACTATGGAAAGATTTTATCAAATATCTGATATGCCAATGCGTAAAGTTATTGTCATCATGTCCCATTAAAATCACTCCATTTTCCTGTTGTTTCTATAGTCAGGATTCACTGTATTGTACCTGAAGCAGTTTTGAGAAAGACTTCTTCAAAATTACTTAATTCATATTTTGTTTTGGTAAAAGCAATGAGGTACCATTTGTGTGTGCCAACTGCAGTGCATCTCTACTGTCTTGTAGATTTCCACCTGTAATCATAAACTGAAACAGAGAGAAAGAAAGTAAGCTGAGGCTAGCAGGGCATCAGCTGTTGCCCACATCCGCCTCCCTAGGGCTTCATTACAGAGGGCTTTTGCCTGACAGGCCCGTAGCTAACCTTTTTTCAAATGCAGTGGGGAAGACCGCCTCCACGAAGAACAGCACCCCACTCCTGTACGGCTCCCTCCCAACACACACACACGTCTCAGGAGAATTCCTTACTCTGTCCTGGTAAAGAGCATCCCCATGTCTGTCTCTGTTACTAGATCCCAAGTTGCTTGAGGAAATGGTTCATACGCTTTGGAAGGCTGAATAGCTAAAGACCTGCAAATTGCAGAATTCTGTTTATCTCCGTCAGACAGCATGTGATTCAACAGTGCTGGATTCAATTCTCTAAGGATAGTCTGGGAATTCCCACAGGGTCAAATTGTTTTATAACAATACTAAGATGCTGTTTATCTCATTCATGTTCATTCAACCACAAGCAAGCAGGAAGGCCCCCCAAAGGCTGCTTGAGGCCTGATGTCACAGATGACTGACCACAGGAACCAGAAAATTCAGCAGTCTTCTATTAACCAGTCAACAAGAGATTTGACAGAGTATAAAACTGCTCCTGTGGCTAAGGTTTGTTTCACAAAATACTTATGAAACATAATGTTTGTGTTATATAGTAGCTTGTATTACATTCTAAAATGAGTTAATGTTCAATTCCCCAGGATCCACGTAAAGTAGATGCACAAGGTGGCACATGCATCTGGAGTTTGTTTGCAGTGGCTGAAGACCCTGGTGCGCCTGTTCTCTCTCTCTCTGCTTTTCTCTCTTGCTCTCTCTCTCAAATAAATAATTAAAAAATTTAAAAACCTTTCTTTTAATTTTTAACATATCAACAGATATAACCTATATAAAAGTGTTTTAGAGGGCCTTCTGAGACTAAAAAGTTTGAAAACTGCAGAGTGAATGTAGTGGCAACTTCTGTCAGAATTTAAGAGTCACTTGATGGTTAGAATGCCATCTTTGCTAGTCTGTCAAATCGAGAGACTATTGAAGCAATGTTATTTAAGGTGCTTGTTCTTGTAAAGAACTCATTTAAGGCCAAGTGCAAAAGTGGCACACGCTTTGAATGCTAACACTCAGGAGGCTGAAGTAGGAGGATCTCTGTGTGTTCAAGGCCAACCTGGGGCTACAGAGTGACTTCCAGGTCAGCCTGGGATAGGATGAGACTCTACCTCAAAATTACCAAAAAAAAAAAAAAAAACAAAAACCAGTAAGTGACTTAAGGACACTGATCTATATTATTCAAGCATACTTCAAGAGTCTTTCTAAGCTCAAGTGAAGAATTCACTGTGGATAATGCTGAGCCTACACACCAAGCAAGGGGGGGATGTATATGATAAACAAATATTGTCTGTCATGTAGCCACTTAAACCTCTAGTATGATTAGACACTGAACATCTATTCAGAAAATATATGGTCATAATTAAATTCTCCTCCAGAACATAGAATATATTCATAAAATATGGCAAAGACTTTCTTGTCTAACATTAGCTAATGCTTTAAAACTAAACCACCAGTCGTCCACATATTATATTTCAATTATGTAAAATAGTTTCTAGTTGTGGTGCTTTGAATGTGGAATGTTCTCCATAGCTTCATGTGTGTGCTTTCTAAAATATTTTATTATTTATTTATTTATTTATTTGGGATAGGGTAAGAGGCAGAGAGAATGGGTGTGCTAGGGCTTCTAGCCACTGCAAACGAACTCCAGATACATGCACCACCTTGTGCATCTGGCTTATGTGGGTACTGGGGAATTGAACCGAGGTCCTTTGGCTTTGCAGGCAAGTACCTTAACCACTAAGCCATCTCTCCAGCCCCGCTTCATGTGTTTTGAATACTTTGTCCCCAGCTGAGAGAAATTTGGAAAAGTTACTTGTGTGGTAGAGCATGCCTTTAATCCCAGTGCTCAGGAGGCAGAGGTAGGAGGATCCCCATGAGTTCAAGGAAAATCCTGAGACAACATGGTAAATTCCAGGTCAGCCGGGGCTAGAGAAAGACCCTACCTCAACCCCCCCCCCCCAAAAAAAAGACAGAAAGGAAGAAAGAAAGAAAAAGAAATTTGGGAAAGTTGTGGGGCCTTTGAGAGGTGGAGCCTTAGGTATATCTCTCTGCGGGTAGCCTTTGGGGTAATATAGCCCAGCTCCAAGCCTAGTACTTAGACTATTTCCACCCAGCTGAGTAACAAGATGTGATGCCCTCTGTTTCATTCATGCCATGCTTTTCCTGCAAGCTGTAAGCTGAAATAACTTCTTTCTTCCCCTAAGCTGCTTTTGTTCAGGTGTTTTGTCCCAGCACTGAGAATAACTGTTATACTAATCAAACCTAATTTTGAATTTAGAAAAGAAATTCTTTTAGAAAAGAAAAGGGCAAGACTGGAAGCATGGCTCCTCTCACAGTTTACAGCGACAATGATGACAATGAAGGCTGTTATACGAGGTCGAGTACCACGTACATCATGAAGGCTGTTGTAACAGTCAGTCTCACCTTGCTGGGATGAACCTCCAAACCAAGCACAGGTTGTGGGAGGAAGGGAAGTTACTGAATCTTACAGAGAGAGGATGTTCCATAATGGCAGAAGAAGCTGGCCCCCTTTCACAGATCCAAGCTGAGAGAAGACACCACCAAAATCAAGCAAGCAAGCACACTCCAGGCTCTCCAGGCAGAGCTCAAGCACTTTGCATGTCTTTAGACTGGAATTCCAAATCCACCCCCACCCCTTAGAGCTGGACCCTAGGACCCACCCTCAGTGACACCTCCTCCCGCCAGTGGCTGGAGATCTAAATTACAAGCTTTAATAAACTCCAGAATCAATTGGGGCACATCCATTCAAACCACCACAGCTGACATACTAGGCAGTACCACATGCTTTGGATTCAGTATTTTCCTTAACCCTTAAGACAACACTATTAGTTAACCAAGTGTTATTATCATTCCTTTTTACAGATGAGAAAACTGAGATCTAGACAGAAAATATCCCATGTTACAAAACTATGAAGGAGGAAGCTTGGGCTGGAAGCCGGTTTATAATGGCAGAACTGGGTTTCTAACCATCACAATATAACTGCAGGTACTGACTTGAGTGTCCATTTGGAACCAGACCCAAGTAAAATTCACCTCAGTTCTGTCATTCCTATGTCTGCAGTTTACCTGTATATGCATATGATTAGAAATATTCAGATAAAACTACTCCTGCCTGGCAGGGTGAAATGTGGAAGTTTGTTATTTCAGGCTTAGCAGAGAAACATTATATGTAGTAATTTATCACACTGGGAATAATCATATAATGAGAAACTCACAGAACTTTGAACTTTCTCACTAGTTATGAAAACCTAGTACAATTTTAGAGTTGGCAATTGCAGGATTTATCGAGTTAGTGGTTTACTTTGTAGAATTGAAGCTATTTGACTTAGAAGTAATAGTTACTTAGTGACCTGATACTACACTATGGAATTCAACCTTATTTTTGATGAAATCTGGTGTGTTCAAGATGGCACGGCTGTAGATGGAATTTAACCTAATTTTTTTGTGTATATGTGCAGGCTAGCCTGCCATTGCTACAACTAATTTAAAGAAATAGCAACTTAAAGGATTTAACACTTAAGCTAGTTAATGTTTGTTTGCTTATTAGGACTCTCTAAAAACTTGTAGGAATTTTATTACTGTAAAAATTAAAATGACTTCTCAGTTTTCTGAAATGGTATATCTGTCAGCTAACATTATAAAAGATGCATTTTTGCTGATTAACTCTAACAATTACTAAATTGTATTATAAAATTAATTGAAAATTACTTTCTAAGAAGCATAATACTTGCTATAAGTTAAAAAAAATTAAAGCCTAGTGTGGTGGCACATGTTTTTAATCCCAGCACTTGGGAGGCAGAGGAAGGAGGACCATCGTGAGTTCGAGGCCACCCTGCTACTACATAGTGAATTCCAGGTCAGCCTGAACTAGAGTGAGACCCTACCTTGAAAAACTAAAAATATAAAATAAAAGATTTTGACACCACATTTCTGATTACATGGAAGAACTATATTTAAGGTTTGTAAACTATACTTAAGGTTGAACAGCTGTGAAAAGAATATTTAATTGCATGAACTTTGCTTATAACCGTAAGTATGTGATATCAATTCTCTTTTACTCTGCAGAATTTTAATTAAAATTTATTTTACAGACAAAAGAACCCAAGAAAAACAAAATCCAGGTGTTACCTTTTTAACACCAATCTGGACAGCTCTCTCTATTACATCTTGTAAGTCATCTGTGTAAGACAAGTCATGCATTAAGAAAACCTGGTACATAAAAATTCACTTATCTATAGTTCAGCATTTTTCCTTGAAGCAAAAATACATAGAAATAATCACAAGTACTAAACCAAACTACAGCTAGCAAAACAGCCAGCTGGGTATGGTGGCACACGCCTTTAAATTAAGTAGGAGGATCATTGTGAGTTCGAGGCCATCCTGAGACTACACAGTGAATTCCAGGTCAGCCTGGGCTAGAGTGAGACCCTACCTCGAAAAATCAAAAACAAACAAACAAAAAGAAAACAACAAAAGGCAAACCAGATGAATAGTTAACAATTACTTTAATATTATTTTTATTTTATTGACCAAAAAAGCGAGTGACAGAAATCAGAAGGCTCAAACTAAAGATGAATTCACTGACTACAATTTAAGTAACTTGCTTCGAGTTTGAAACTTGTATTTTTTAAAAAGTAAACCATCATTAAGATTTTAATAGGACTGTTGGAGAGATGGCTCAGCTGTAAAGCCAGATGCACAAAGTGGCACATGTGCTGGAGTTCATCTGCAGCAGCACAAAACCCAGTTATACCCATATTCATTCATTCTCTCTCTTCCTCTCTGCTTGCAAATAAATAAAAACATTGAAAAAAAGATTGTACTAGGGCTTTTCTAAGTACACTTGCAATGCCTCTCAAACATGACACAACATTTATTTTATTTTATTTTTATAAACTCCAGATATTTTACAAACTCCAGATGCATGTGGCACCTTGTGCATCTGGCTTATGTGGGTTCTGGGAATCAAACCGAGGTACTTTGGCTTTGCAGACAAGCGCCTTAACCACTAAGCCATCTCTCCAGCCCCACAACACTTCTTTATATGTTTCAGTTAATGTATTTCTGTAATTACTATTCTCATTAAGGATAATTTCTATTTCACCAGACAGTTGTGCTTTGCTTTTGGGAAGATTAATATTAACATTTGAGAGGCCAGAAATAATGGGGCAAAATATAATAATAATAATAATAATAGTAATAATAATGATAATAAATACCCACAACAAAACTCATTTCATAAGCACATATGTACATCCATGAACACATACATGTAATGACAAAGCATGACATCTAAGTGCTACAAAGGAGACACAGAATGTGATTGATTTTATGTGACATATAAAAATATTATCCAAAATTTTAAATGAAGTAAGTTTTGAGATAAGACCTGAGAAAACTAACATTTGCTTCCTTCTTCCAAGAGCCATAAATTGTCTATATGTAAAAGATCTCCCCCACTGCCATCTAGAGAGGCGAGAATGAGCTGACTTACTCGGATGGGTACCTCTACTTCATTCATAACCACAAAAAGAAATGTCCTGTTCAGTTACACAATGAGTAGAGTCAGTTCTCTCTGGCAGTATTCACAGACATTCTTTTAAAATGTCGTTGCCATCATTTTCTGCCTAGTCACCTCACAGATAGTAGAACAGGCCTTAAAAATTAACTTGTTTGCTAAGGCTGTAGCTCTAGGGTAGAGTGTTTGCCTACAATGCATAAGGCTGAATCCTTGGGACTGGGGGGAAGAGAGAGGGGATGAGCATATTTGATAAATACAAACCATTTGCTTTAGGCCAAATAAATAAAGAAACCTGCCTTAACCTATCTAGTCCCAGCCATCCAGCAGGTCTCGAAGTGGATGACACAGATGGGAAGCAGGAAGGCAAGACGGAGGTGGACGGCAGTATCCCATTATACCACTTACTTCATGCTTTGAAGAGGTGCTTGCTTGTTTGTCTGTTTCTCTTTTAAGGTAGGGTCTCACTCTAGCCCAGGATGACCTGAAACTCACTCTGTGAGTTCCCAGGCTGGCCTCAAACTTATGGAGATCCTCCTACCTCAATCTAGCAGTGAAAATGGTTATGGAAACCTTAATAAAGCTCTACAGGAAGTGATGATGAGTCATGGTTTCCCAGGGTGGCTTTTTCACTTTGGTTATTTTACCCAAAATGTGTAATGATGAGGGACTTTTTGGTGTCCTGGGATGGCCTCAAACTCACTATCTGCCAGCCTCTGCCTCCTGAGTGTTGAGCTTGTAGACTTACACCACTGCACTCACCTATGTAAAGACTTCTTTTTAACTGGGTGTGGTGGCACACACCTTTAATCCCAGCACTTGAGAAGCAGAGGCAAGAGGATTGGCATGAGTTCAAGGCCACCCTGAGACTACATAGTGAATTCAGGTCAGCATGGGCTACAGTGAGACCCTACCTTGAAGAAGAAAAGAAAAAAAGACTTCTTTTGGGCTGGAGAGATGGCTTAGCACTTAAGGTGCTTGCCTGTAAAGCCAAGGGACCCAGGTTCAATTCCCCAGTACGCACATAAGCCAGATGCACAAGGTGGCACATGCACCTGGAGTTCATTTGCAGTGGCTGGAGGCCCTGGTGTGCCCATTCTCTCTCTCTCTCTCAAATAAATAAAAAATAAATAAAATATTTTTTAAAATACTTCTTTTTTTTCGCTTTTTGAGGTAGGGACTCACTCTAGCCTGGGCTAACCTAGAATTCACTATGTACTCTCATACTGGCCTGAAACTCAGTGGTCCTCCTACCTCTGCCTCCAAATGCTGGGATTAAAGGTATACGCCACCACACCTGGCAAGAATTATTTAACATTTCAATTTTAAGAGTGAATTGTGTTTTTCAAGACTGCTGGAAGCAGAATACTTATCAGAGAAATTACCTTACTACAAGAAACATTTACCTTGATGCTTTTGTGTCCCCCTATAAATTCCTCTGAACATAGGATCTGTCAGGTTGATGCCAATATCTGTGGAAAGCAAAACCAAAATAAAAATTTGTCCTTAAGAGTTTTTATTCGAATCTTCCCTAAATACGGTTTTCATTTACACATTCATTCAAATAATATCTAAGAGTGGACACTTGTCTGCAACTGCTGTTCTAAACCCATGGGATACAAGGATAACAAGCTGCAATTCCGTCCCAGAAACTCAGCAGAAATGATCAGGAAGATCAACTGACAGGCAATTGTGAGACATTAAGAATAAACAGCGGGGGCTGGAGAGATGGCTCAGTGGTTACGGCTCTTGCCTGGGTTTGGAGCCCACGGTGGCGCATGCATATGAGGTTCATTTGCAGTGGTGGCGGTGGTGCTCATGCTCTCTCCCTCCCTCTCTCTCCTTGCAAATAAATAAATAAAAATATTTAAAAGGAAAGAAAGAAACCCTGGTATTACAGGACACAGAAGAGGAATGTCTGTGTTTAGTGGGTTGTGTTGGTGTTGCACGCCTTTAATCCCTGCACTTGGGAGGCTGAGGTAGGAGGATCACTGTGAGTTCAAGGCCAGCCTGAGACTACACAGTGAAGCCCAGGTCAGCCTGGGGTTAGAGTGAGACCCTACCTCAAAAACAACAACAACAACAACAACAAAAGATAAAGAAAAAGAAAGAATCCCTGAACTGGGTCTGAAAGGACTAGTTACAGTTACCTAGCCAGCACAAAAGCAACCAAGAACTCACATCCATCCTCTTCACTGACGTATGCCCCGAACTAGCATAACTGTTGGCATACAGAAGGAGCTCTGTTTACATGTATTTAGTCTGCAATAACTACCACCTGTATGGCAGCACATGGCAGTTTGGGCAGGGTGTTGAGAAAAGCTGCACAGAAGGGGTGAGTCTTGAAGACAGAACTTAGGGCTAGCAGCTGAACAAAGGGCGTTGCAGGACACTGCTCAGGATCCCTGGAGATGCCATGAGGCCTTCAGGGCAGGGAGTCTCAGGCAAAAGCAATTTTGCAGCGACTCCGCCTTTCTCTCTCCAATCCCCCTTCCACACTCCCCACACATTTGGCTAGACCTGTATACATTCTGGGATGTCACATCCGAGAGGAATGCAGCTGGCATCAAGGGTTAAGACCATGAATGCTGCCAAATGCCCTGTAATGTAAGGGCAACCTCCCCAACAAAGGACTGTACACCTCCCCTCCCCCATACTACCAATCAGTGCTGCTCTGGGTAAATCCTGCTGGAGGAATAAGAGGACAGAGGAATAAACTGTGAAGTCAGACTGTGACAGTCATGTTAAAATAAACATAGCTTTTGAAGGAGAACACAAACAGGACCAACTAAGCAGCTCTAGTTCTAGTACTCCAGGAATCCTGCAGAGCCTCCCATCCCCCAACTTCCAGTGCCATGAACCACCAGAGAACTCATCCATCCCCCTCCCCCCCCCCCGCGCCCACACGGCATCCAACACAGCCCATCGGAACACCAGATCCAGCGACCCAAGCAGCCTGAGTCCACAGCACAACAGAGAGTGATCGAGGTGGGCACGAGGCCTACATACACAAAGCCAGGTACATAGACCTACCACAGAAGTGCTAATCTCACCTTCCATGTCAGGGCAGGTTATGTGTCAGATTTGACTGATGTATTCTTGATCGGCTTTACCATTTTCAAGCCATATTTTGGTGTTTACTATTGTTGCCTCTGACGTTTGATGATTTATAGGGCATTTGTCTTTTGTGTGTGTGTGTCATTACTGGGGGCAGGGTCTCACTGAGCCCCAGGTTGACCTGGAACCCACTTCAGACCAGAAATCTCAACCTCCCAGTTGACAGGATTAAGGGTGTAGGGAAACAAATACCCTTAGGGACTTTGGCTTTATTAGATTATCGGTTTTAATCCCCACTCTTGCATAATACAGTGGTGGTTTTGATTGAATGTGTATACTGCTCAGTTGAGTTTTAGAATTTGCCAGTAATTTGCTTTACCCAGTGTACTACAATATTTGAATAGCAGGCAAACTCAACACTAGAGTACTTCTGCTGTTTCTCTTGGTGTATAACAGCTAAACTTGGCATCTTAAAGTCCTACACTGAAGATATATAAAGTCAGATTTACATGGCTAAGAACACTGCAGTTAATTAGAAAACCCAAGCATCAAATAACTCAAGATGCAAAAATCCATTATAATACAAGAAACACAAAAAATCCAGACAATACAATCCCACCAAAAATTTTAAGTCCATCAGAAATGACCTCCAGTGGGACTGCTTTAGATGAAATACCTGACAAAGATTCAAAAAAATGATTATATCTATACTCAAAGAAATCAAAGAAGACAAACTCCTGAAGGAACCCCAAGAGAACACAGGAAACCAACTTAATGAAATAAGGAGGTCAATATAAGACATGAGTAAGGAAATAAAAATAATGAAAAAATACCAATCAGAAATATAGAAATGCAAAACAAAGTAAGTCAAATAGAAAACTCTGTACAAAGTCTAACCAGTACAATGGACCAAGAAGAAGACAGACTATCTAAACTAGAAGACCAGGTGGCCAATCTAATACAGTCCAACAAAGAGAAAGACAAGCTAATAGGAAGGCATGAATGGGAATTTCATGACATTCATGACACTACGGAGAGATCAAACATAAGAATTTAGGGTATAGTAGAAGGAGAAGAATTTCACTCCAAAGGCATAGTAGGTACATTCAGCAAAATCATAGAGGAAAATTTCCCCCAAATACAGAAAGAGATGCCAATACAGATGCAGGAAGCCTTTACAATGGCAACCAGACAAAATCAGGAAAAGAACCTCTCACTGCCATATTATAATTAAGCTACAAAAAACACAAACCAAAGAAAATATGTTGAAAGCAGTTAGAGAGAAAAACCAAGTCACATATAAAGACAAGCTCATCAGAATAACAGATTACTCACTCAAACTTTGAAAGCCAGAAGGACTTGGAATGGTGTATTCTAAGTTCTAAAAGATAATAACTGTCAACCAAGATTACTTTATCTAGCAAAGCTATCCATCCAAATTGACAGAGAAATAAGGACATTCCACAAGAAAAGCAGGCTAAAGGAATATATGACCACAAAGGAGATATAAAGGGAATAGAAAAGTGGGGGGGGATCTAATAGGAATATATGACCACTAAACCAGCTCTACAGAAAATACTTGAAGGGATCCTTTATGCTTAAGAGAAAGAAAAGCACACACATAGGAAACAGGAAAAAAAAAAAAAACAACATACTCAAATAATAGTTAAATTAAAACAAGAGAGTAAAGGAAAAGCAGGAAGAAGTACAAAACAAGAAGAATGTCAAGAATAAATGTACAACTTTCAGTAATAACTCTTAATGTTAACAGCCTCAATGCCCCAACCAAAAGACACAGGCTTGCAAACTGGGTTAAAAAGCACCTTTAATCCCAGCACTCAGGAGGCAGAGGTAGGAGAATCACCATGAGTTTGAGGCCACCCTGAGACTACATAGTGAATTCCAGGTCAGCCTGAACTAGAGCAAGACCCTACCTCAGAAAAAAAAAAAAAAAAAGTGGCTATAAGGGAAGGAGGAGAGGGGAGGGCTTAAGGGAATGGAATAGCTATAGACCAGCTGACAGAAAGCTGGAGAAAGATATGCTGTATGCAGCCCTATGGGAGTGAGAAGTCATCAGTAGAGATAAACAACAATGGACACTGAAAGCCTTAAGTTTGACCAGTCAGGCCAAATGAGCCAACAGGTGCAATAGTGGAGTGTCTGTTATGGGGGAAGCCAACTACTCACTAATTGGACTGGGGGCCCACTCCACAGGAGGGAATACATGCCTGGTACTGAAAACCCATAATGGGGGCAGTCTGAGCCCTAGGGGTGTAACACCTGTTGGTGTCTGGCTAAATGCATATATTATGCTTACCAAACTTCCCATTGTGGAAGAGGTGGCAGAAAGAATGCAAGAGCCAAAGGGCAGGACTGCTTATAATACAGTCTTCCAGACACAAAATGGCCTGGATAACCATGATCTCACAATGCCTAGTACTACCTACACAAGACCCTCATGGTAGGAGGAAAGGATGATGCCATCAAAATAAAAGAGAAAGCCAGGCGTGGTGGCACACATCTTTAATCCCAGCACTGGGAGGCAGAGGTAGGAAGATCACCGTGAGTTCAAGGCCACCCTGGGACTACATAGTGAAATCTAGGTCAGCCTGAGCTAGATCGAGATTCTAACTTGATAAAAAAAGAGAGAGAGAGAGAGAAACTAATTGACGGGGGAGAGGATATGATGGAGAGTGGATTTGTAAAGAGGCAAGTGGGGGAGGGGAGAATTATCATGGTTTATTGTCTATAATTATGGAAGTTGTCAATAAAAAAAGTTTAGCCATGCGTGGTGGCACACGCCTTTAATCCCAGCACTTGGGAGGCAGAGGTAGGAGGATTGCTGTGAGTTCAAGGCCACCCTGAGACTACAGAGTGAATTCCAGGTCAGCCTGAGCTAAAGTGAGACCTTACCTCGAAACCCCCCCCCCCCAAAAAAAAAGCTTAAAAAATAAATTAAAAATAAACATCCTTGCCGGGTGTGGTGGCGCACACCTTTAATCCCAGCACTCGGGAGGTAGAGGTAGGAGGATCGCCATGAGTTTGAGGCCACGCTGAGATTACCTAGTGAATTCCAGGTCAGCCTGGGCTACAGTGAGACCCTGCCTCGAAAAACAAAAACAAAACAAAACAAAAAAATAATAAATAAAAAAAAAATCCTTCAGTTTTCAGCATTAGAAGGAAATGCCCCAATTTCTCGCAGTGAGGGCAGCTGCCTACCTACAAACCTCTCTACACTATTTCTGCCAAATTTCAGGTTCTTCTTGTTATGTTCTCAAATTTCTGCAAAGCTGGACACTAGGATATGCTCCAGCACTAACAGAGGAATAAGACAGTGGCCCAGAGCCCATGAAGAGAGAATTCCAGGCAGCTGAACCAGAAAGAGAAAGGCGAAGTGCAGAACATTCACAGACATCTGAGTAACAGCATGCCGACAGAAGGGATGAGGTGAGGAGGAATGTATAACTTGTTCCTTCATCTTTTTTTAAATTTATTAGAGACAGAGGGAGAAAAGAGGGAGACAGAAAATTGGTGCACCAGGGCCTCTAGCCACTGCAAATGAACTCCAGATGCATGCGCCACCTTGTGCACCTGGCTTCTGTGGGACCTGGAGGAATGAACCTGGGTCCTTAGGCTTCGCAGGCAAGTGCCTTCACCCCTAAGCCATCTCTCCAGCCCCAATAACTTGGTCTTTTCAGAAGGACTATTAGCACACAAACATCATTTAATACTACAGATACCACACAGGGGTTCAGTGGAATAGCCTAAATCACCATTTAGTTTCTCTTCAAGTACAGAAAGAAAATTACTTAACAGGGATCAACTGAGAAAGGGAAACCAGGAAAGAGAACAGGGGACTTTCAGCCTGAAATAATCCTCCATAGAGTTTGTCTATGGTTACCAGTCACCCAACACCACCATTCATCATCAGGAAACAGAAATGACTGGTCAGTTGTCTAGCCCCCACTACGTAGCTCATTCCCTTTTCTGCAATTTTTCATTACAATATTTAATAAGGTCACTTGTTAAAAAGGCAGTAGGGAAGTTTTCAAGATGATTATTGTAGTAAGGGTTTTTTTTTTTTTCTTTCTTTCTTTTCCTTTCTTTCCTTTCCTTTCCTTTCCTTTTCTTTTGAGACACTTGCACTCTATAACCCTGGCTGGCCTAAAAGTTGAGGAGATCCTCCTGAGGGCTGGGATCATAGGCAGGCACCACATAACTGGCAGCAATGAAAGTTTTGCAGTAGGGCAGAGAGATCAGGTTCAACCCTGGATACAAAGCTAAGTGGAGATGTAGAACCACAAGAGAGAGAGACAGAGAGAGAATATGAGAATGTGGGGGTGGGGAGGGTTCAGCAGATAGAAAACTATTGGGAGAACCAGCAGGGATAAGGGAGGATTCTGGCTAAGCCCAACCTGACAGATCCTTGCTGAGGCAGATCTGAGTGACAAGGACATTAGGGGTGAGGGTTGATGAGCCAAGGTTGACATCAAGGTGAGGATCTTCATCCAACTGACCCAGTCTAATTCTTGCTAAAACTGGACTCATTGTGCCAGGGACAGAGTGCAGTGTCAGGACCTAATCAAGAGGCCAGTTACGATCAGTGTGACTCAGGTTTCCTCAAGCAGGACTTTGTCAGTAGCCGAGAAGTTAGAACTTTTCCAAAGAGTAACATATGGAACCAAATGTAAGCAACTTCAACAAATGAACATTTAAAAGCAAACTGGGGGGACAGGGGCTAGAGAGATCCCTCAGCAGTTAAGGTGCTTGCCTGCATAACCCAAGTTCAATTCCCCAGTACCCACATAAAGCCAGATGCACAAGGTGGTGCATATGTCTGGAGTTCATTTGCAGTGGCTAGAGGTCCTTGGTGTGCCCATTCTCTCTCTCTCTCTTTCTCTCAAATAAATACATTAAAGATATTTTAAAAAGCAAACTGAAGATTGGCTTGGAGACTCAGCTTATGAAGCCATTCCTCATGCCATCCCATCCCTAGACAGAAGAGATAGTCAATTATTTTACAATCCCTACCCTGAGGTAGTTGAGGCTAACCTCTCTCTGAAGAATGAGTCTTCAGGCTCTGACTCAGTGTATTGCAGCATCTACATTCAGCTGTGAGCTCAGATGTGCTTGGGGCGTCAGGGTACTCTGCATTGGCTCAGGGACCCAATTCTTCCCTTTTCTGTGAGCATTATCATGACATACAGACCTTAGCCCTTCTCTTTGTGACACACGGCTTGTCGAGGGCATATCCTTTTGCCAGTGAACTGCTCCATCGTTTACTAGACAGGCTAAGGATGGCCTCCTAACCCCTCACCTAAACAAAGAGGCTTGGTGGCAAAGGTCCTCTGTTTCTCCACCCCATGTGAGTCACATCAGTGTCCTCTAAGATATTCTCCAGTCTCCCATACTGAATGGTCAGAAATATGAACCCTTTACCATCTACTCACCAAAATCACTGGTAGGAAGACTGAGTAATTAAACAAGCCAATACAGAGAGGCCAAATAAAAGCTCATATGATTGACTAAAAAGTTTTCAGAGCATGAACAAGTCCCAAGAAATATAATAAAATGAAAAGTCTCTAATTATGCAGTTATGCTAAGAAAATGGGCTCTGGGGTCAGAATTCCTGACATTGCCAATTATCAGCTAAGCAATCTTGGACGAGTGAGTGGCCTTGGCTGAGCCTCCATTATCTCACCCAGGATGGGCACTGGATTTTCCTTCTGGCAAGGGAATGTAGCTCAGATCCAAAGATAAAGGTGGGCTGGAGGGATGGCTTAGTGGTTGAGGCACTTGCCTGCAAAGTCAAAGGACCCAGGTTCGATTCTCCAGGACCCACGTAAGCCAGATGTACGAAGTGGCACATGTGTCTGGAGTTCATTTGCAGTGGCTGGAAGCCCAGAAATGCCCATATTCTCTTTCTCTCAAATAAATAAATAAAAAGAATCCCTTAAAAAAATGATGGTGAAAGCATTTTGCAAATCAAAAGCCCTATAACATGTAATTATTATTATTACTGAGCATCAAATGGAATCTGAGTCAGCATTGCCTGTGCTGTCATACCCTCCTACGTGGTTAATGCTCCCAACTCTGAGCTGAATTATCAAACAGTCAAAAGTGAGTCAACCTGTTTGGACCATTATGATGGAACCTCAAAAATAAAGAGCTGAAACACCATTAAGTTAATTTGTCCATAATGTGGTGATCTATGACAGGGGATAATAGCTTTTAAAATTTTTATGACGGGCGTGGTGGCACACACCTTTAATCCCAGCACTTGGGAGGCAGAGGTAGGAGGATTGCCCTGAGTTCGAGGGCACCCTGAGAATACAGAGTGAACTCCAGGTCAGCCTAGACTAGAGTGAAACCTTACCTCGAAAAACCAAAAATAAAAATAAAATAAAAATTTGACTTATCTACGTGCACGTGTGTGTGTGGGGGGGGTGGGGGGGTCTTGTTGCTGCAGTCAAACTCCAGATTCCTCTGCCATTGTTTTGCATCCAGCTTGTGTAGCTGGCTAGTGAACTGAACTGGCAGGCTTTTAACTGCTGAGCCACCTTCCCAGCCCCCAGGGTAGTATCTTCTAAGTTCAAACTATTTCTACCAGTAGTAAGCTTATTGGCAAATAAACTAAAAGTAAACAGTTTATAAAAATCAATTTGTAGCCAATTTCAGCCAGAGAGTAAATAGCTTAAAACACTAAGGAAGTAAGAGATGGGGTGGGAATAAATGAAAGGCAGAAACACAGCAAAGTGGAAAAATACTACTGGCATGCCTTGCAATGCAGATCAGTAATTTTTCTTTTTAATTAATTTTTAAAAATAGTTATCTTTGCTAAATACTACAATTTGTTTTTTTTTTTCTTTGTTTTTGTTTTTTGTTTGTTCTTTCAAGGTAGGGTCTCACTCTAGACCAGGGTGACCTGGAACTCACTCCGTAGTCCCAGGCTGGCCTCTAACTCACAGAGATCCTCCTACTTCTGCCTCCCAAGTGCTGGGATTAAAGGTGTGCACCACCACATTGGCTTCTTCAAGTTTTAATGAGTTTATTTTTCAAAACCAAACACAGTGAAAACTGTTTTCACTGTTGGTATCCAACAGAAGTATAGACTGTACCTCTGAACTGAATGAAGCCTCAGTTTGGACTTAGTGAATTATAACAAGTGACTGTATTATGACTTAGGGTTATAACGAGACAGCAAATAGGAGATTTTAAATTGTTTTGCAGGCTGGATAGATGGCTTAGCAGTTAAGGCCCAAAGGACCCAGGTTCAATTCCCCAGGACCCATGTAAGCCAGATGCACAAGGTGGTACATGTGTCTGGAGTTTGTTTGCAGTGGCTGGAAAGCCCTGGTGTGTCCATTTATTCCTTCTCTCTCTTTGCTCATTTCTCTCTCAAATAAATAAATTTTTTAAAATACTTAAAATATTGTTTTGAAGCTGGGTATGGTAGCACATGCCTTTTATCCCAGCACTTGGGAGGCAGAGGTAGGAGGATCACTGTGAGTTCGAGGCCACCCTGAGACTATGGAGTGAACTCCAGGTCAGCCTAGAGTGAGACCCTACCTCGAAAAACAAATATATATATATATATATATATATATATGCTATTTTGCATTTAATTAGCCATTAAATATAATTTCCAAGACATACTGGAGATTAGAGAACACACTGACACTACAATTTTAATAGACAAATCTAATAGGTGGGACATTCTATGGGACAGCCAGCCCAGTTCCTCCAGACAAATCACTGTCATAGAAGAAGAAATGTGCTAAAAGATTGGAGAACGGCCTGCAGCCTACTGCCCTTTTACTATCTTGTCACTGGTGAGATGGCATCTCACTACGTAATCCAGGCTTGCTTAGAACTCAAGC
The DNA here is from genome assembly GCA_036346955.1 of Dipus sagitta. Taxonomy (NCBI): domain Eukaryota; kingdom Metazoa; phylum Chordata; class Mammalia; order Rodentia; family Dipodidae; genus Dipus; species Dipus sagitta. The sequence continues at coordinate 191,397,914 of CM070771.1, forward strand.
GGCTGCTGTCTCCTCAAGCGCTGGAATTTCAGCTGTGCATTACCACCATGATTGGCTCCTGTTGCCTAGGTATATTTTGTTTTTTAGAGGTAGGGTCTCGCTCTAGCCCAGGGTGAACTGGAATTCACTATGTAGTCTCAGGGTGGCCTCGAACTCATGGTGATCCTCCTGCCTCTGCCTCCCAAGTGCTGGGATTGAAGGATCCTGTTGCATGTTTTTGTTTGTCCCTAGGTAAAGAAGAGTTTCAAACTTCCAATAGTTGAAAGAAGTCAAAAGAATATTGTGCTACATGTGAAAATTATAAAGTTCAAGTATCAGTGTCCATAAAGTTATGTGAGAGTATGACCATACCCACTTGTTTACAGACTAAAGCAGCCTTTGAGTAACACAGTAGGAGAAAAAAAAGCGCAAGTGTTTCTCCCACTAAATAATTTACAATCACAAGTTTATTACAGAAGCATGGGACTTAGCACTGCTTAGGTAGGGGAGAAGTGTATGGCCAGTATGAAAAGCGCACAGCGCCCCCTCCAGGACACCGCAATACCTAGCACCTCGTGTTACACAACCTGGACACTCCAAATTGCTTTTGAGGTTTTATAGAGCCTTCATTATGAAGGCATGAGAATCCAACCTTCACCCTAGGCTTTCTTACAGCACCTTTTTTTTTTTTTTTTTGGTTTTTCGAGGTAGGGTCTCACTCTAGCCCAGGCTGACCTGGAATTCACTATGGAGTCTCAGGGTGGCCTCAAACTCATGGCATCCTCCTACCTCTGCCTCCCGAGTGCTGGGATTAAAGGCGTGCGCCACAACGCCCGGCTCTTACAGCACTTTTTAAACCTAGCAACTAGCATTGTCCCTCCTATTTCCTTTGACTTGTCACAGGTCTTATCTTTCTAGTATAAAAACTAACTGCATTATCGGACTTTTTAAAAAAAATTTAAAATTTTTTGTTCATTTTATTTATTTATTTGAGAGCAACAGACAGAGAGAAAAAGAGGCAGAGAGAGAAATACAGAGAATGGGCGCGCCAGGGCCTCCAGCCACTGCAAACGAACTCCAGATGCGTGCGCCCCCTTGTGCATCTGGCTAACGTGGGTCCTGGGGAATCGAGCCTCGAACCGGGGTCCTTAGGCTTCACAGACAAGCGCTTAACCGCTAAGCCATCTCTCCAGCCCCGGACTTTTCTTTTTTTAACAGCTCAATAGTATTTAATACAGTGTCCTTGGAAAAATATGCATTGCTTAAATATCTCTCAGACCCAAATTTGTAACATTAACCATTCACTCGCCTGAGTGCCAGATTTCATTACTAAGTACCTACATGAGGTTTTCACCTGCATGTCCTTTAAAACTCAAATTGAGCTCATCCAAGTGGTTCTGGGTGGCTCTCCCATTTACTGTCAAACCAGTCATGATTCCATTTCACATTTAGGGGAGTCTTGACTGTTCACTCCTCATAACCAGCCATTAATAGTCAGTGGCTAAATGCCACTGTTCCATTTCTCTTTTTCTTTTTCACTGCCCTAGTTCAAGATCTGAAATACTTCCCAATGTCTCCTTATTCTCCAAACGAATCTACGTAATTGCTATCAGGATTAGCTTCTCACTGTCATTTCCCACCTTTAAGTATCTGGAAACTCCACAGAGACAAGGACCATACCTGGGGTTACCCACTGTTACATCCCAGAGGGTAAGACACTTGGGACATAATGTTCCTTGTGAAGACTTCGGTGAAATCCATTCTATACTCTCAGGTCTAGTCCTGTCTCTTACAACGTCCTTCAGATTTTCCTATATGCTTGACTAATAAAGCCTCACATCCATTTGAAGCCCTCTGTGCCATTCTCTCTTTGGCTCTACTTGCCAAGTAGCAGAATTTTAGCTTTTTTTGGGGGTGGGGGGGAAGGCAGTTGTTTTTCTTATTTATGTACTTGAGGTTCTATAGGGGTGCTGGAGATCACACTCGGGGGACTAATCCATCCTGGGGAAGCAGTCTACCACTGACCTACAGCCCCACACCTCTTTCTCTCCCCCTTCCTTCTTTGAGAGTTTGTGGTCTGCAAGCGTATGGTGTGTGCACGCGCGAAGACCAATTTAATTAGACAGGGTCTCCAGCCTGTGAGCCCCTCGGATTCGCCTCTGCCTCCCTAGTGCTGACATTACAGGTGCACGCCCCCGCGCCAGGGTGCTGGGGATCCGAACCCAGGTCCTCAGGCTTGAGCGGCAAGCTCTTTATCCACGGAGACCTCTCCGCAGGCCCCTCGGCAGCGGAAGCCCTCACCGCCACGGGACGCGCGCGGCTGGCTCGCGGGACGGCAGCAGGGAAGCCGGGCCTGGCCTGGGCCGGGAACCCGCGGCCTCCTCCCCGCGCTTCCCACCCCCGGGAGGGCCGGAGAGCGCCAGCCCTGGAGCCCCTGCCGCGGTGAGCTCCGCCCGGGACCCCGCCAGACGGTCTCCGGAGACCGGAGAAGCCTCGGCTTACCGATGAACTTAAAGCGACTCATGACAGCTTCGCTGGCTCCTCCCCGGCGGGCGGAAGCGGAAGTGGCGGCGGCCCCGCCCCGCCCCCATCCGCAGCCCCGCCCCCCAGGGCTCCCGGCAGCCTCAGCGCGGCGGCTGAAGGTGAGCGGGGCGCCATGGCCTTCTGCCCCCCGCCGGCCTACCTGAGCCACCAGCAGAAGGTGCTGCGGCTGTATAAGCGGGCGCTGCGCCATCTCGAGTCGTGGTGTATCCACAGGTGGGAAGACGGGGACCCGGGCTCGGGGCGGAGGTGGTCCTCGGGGCGGAGGCTCCGGGGTCCGGGCGGCTCAAGGACTTCGGGGAGTCTGGAGGAGGAGGGCCATGGTGTCTGGTCCCGTGCAGGCGAGGCCAACCCTGGCTGGTTCTAGACCCGGAAGAGATGCTCGTGAGCGGCCGGCCTCAAGTGTTCGGATCAGTGACGCGGAGCCAGGATGAAGGGCAAGCACCAAGTTTTATCTGCGTGCTGGCTTTGCTGTAGATCCAGCTCTGCCTGCCAGTGTACACTGTAACGATATTGCATGACCTTCAGAGCACAGAGCAAACAAGGGCTGGGGGTCGTTTTAGCCTTGTTGTACAGATGGGCAGATAGAGACTCAGGGAGTGACCTGCTCAAAGCTGTTGAGCTACTGCGTGAGTGACGGAGCCAGGGTTAACATTTATGCATCTAGCCCCAAAGCACCATGGTCATCAGTCGCGAACTCCTCCCATCTTCTTTCTCTACTTAGCTTTACTACCTTCACATCTTGTTCACTTCCTCCGTGACTCTGTTCTCTTCCTCTAACCATCCGGGACTATATAGTGTTAAGAGCAGGATGGGACCCAGGCGAGCCTGTGATCCTAGCAGTTGGGGGGGGGGTAGAGAGGCATTCTTGGCTACATAGGTAGCTTGAGGTCAGCTTGCAACTAACTACATGCGATCTGGCCTCAAAACAAAACAGCCGGGCGAGTTGGCGCCCACCTTTAATCCCAGCACTCAGGAGGCAGAGGTAGGAGGATTGCCGTGAGTTTAAGGCCAGCCTGAGACTACATAGTGAATTCCAGGTCAGCCTGGGCTAGAGCAAGACCCTACCTCGAAAAAAAATGTATACATACTGTTAAAATATATAGACATCATATTGTGAATGCAGTGAAAGTGGTGTGGAGGTGACAACCCAAGATTTGTAAATGCCAGACCTCCATACTCTTACCCTAAAACCTAGACTCAGGGGACGGACACCTTGGAAACTCCTCCAAACAATGAAAAACTGAACGGGTGGAAAGAGTTGCTGAAGCCCAGGATACAAATTTGTGATTCTACCTGTCTTTGCAGGGCAGGAGGGTGGCCAGTGGGTGTTGTATGATTAATAGTTTCCCAAGTTTTTTTGTATTCATTTGACAGAATTTGCAATGTGCTTCTACTCTATATGCAAAGAAATGAAATAAAATAAATCCCATGCACAGCTCATGGATTAGCTGGGGGAAAAGGGCAGGTAACCTAATAGGTGGCCAAGTGATCAGTCTTAAGAAATTAAGCCATCACCGTGACCTTGAAATGACTCGGAAGGCACCATAGTGGTGAGAAGAAGTGACAGAGGGGTGCTCAGCACTGAAACCTCTCTATTACACCTTCCAAGGCTCAGAGTCTGTTGCGGAAGAGGTGGCACAAAGAATGTAAGAGCCAAAGGAAGGGTAGGACTGCTTACAAGGTGCTCCTCCGGACACTAAATGGCCTGGATATCCATGACCTCACAGTGCCTGACACTACCTACACAAGACCATCATAATAGGAGGAAAAGATCATGACATCAAAATAAAAGAGAGTCTGATTGGGAGGGGATGGGGATATGATGGAGAGTGGAGTTGTGAAGGGGAAAGTGGGAGGGGGAGGGAATTACCATGGTTTATTGTCTATAATTATGGAAGTTGTCAATAAAAAAACTATAAGTAAGCATTTTTTAAAAAAAGGAAATTAAGTCATCAGGAATACAAGTGATACTGGTCTGCAGCTGGAAACTTAGGGTTCACAGTCATGGGGAAGTGATAAAAGTAGGTGCTGTGATTGCACTAGTCCAACATACTTCGTCCCTGACATCCTTTCTCAGTCCTCGCCTGAGTTTCTTCTTGCATTGGTCTGGTGCGGCTTGTTCTCTGGTTCTGCCCTACTCACTCTTTTTTTTTTTTTTTTTTCTGAGGCAGGGTCTCACTCCAGCCCAAGCTGACCTGGTATTCACCATGTAGTCTCAGGGTGGTCTCTAACTCATGGCGATTCTCCTACCTCTGCCTCCCCGAGTGCTGGGATTAAAGGCGTGTGTCACCATGCCCTGCCGTGTGTGTGGTTTTTTGAGGTAGGGTCTCACTCTAGCTCAGGCTGACCTCGAATTCACTATGTAGTCTCAGGGTGGCCTCGAACTCACGGCGATCCTCCTACCTCTGCCTCCCGAGTGCTGGGATTAAAGGCGTGCACCACGACGCCAGGCTTTGTCCTACTCTTGTGCCGTATATACTTTGCATATTCACATTGAGTGCTGAGACATGAGTTGCCGTCCGTACTCGTTTGCTTCTGTAACGATGTTAGATCACCAAACTTCTCACTCCCCCATTCTGACTCTATCCTCAAATTCTCTTCTTAGCTAATGCCATTACTAGCAATTCAGTCACTGAGCTGTAGCCTTAGAATTGTCCTCAAGGACTCCCATGTCACCTGTCTTTCAATAACACACATACTTGTATACTGTATATTACTGGACACTGATTTCTGTAAATCTTTTCCCATGTAATGTCAGCCATGTGATTACACACTTGGGATGTACCAGCCACTTTGTGAGGTGTGTTTTGTGTTTAGGTTCATAGAACCTTTATAGTAACCTTTGGGTGGAGACACTGATATTAACACATGGAAGGAACCCATGGCTCAGAGACATTAAGGAGCTAACCCCAGCTGGTTGTGGTGGTGCATGTCTTTAATCCCAGAGTCAAGGTAGAAGGATCCCTGTGAGTTGGAGGCCGCCCTGAGGCCCTATCTTAAAAAAAAAAGAAAGAAAGAAAAGAAAAGAGCTATCCCCAGATTATACAGGAAGCATAGCAGAGCAAAGATTGCAGCCACTCTCATGACTTGGTGGTCTCAATCTCCTGTATCCAGCCCCCATTGCAGCTGTCTGCTTCAGGTTTTTGTCATCTGGAGCATGAATTGTTGAAACCTCTTAACTGATGTCTGCCCACAGTCTCTTTAAGAAGCATTATAACTTGCCTAGATTGTGAGGTACTGTCAGGATTCAAATCCAGGACCACATGATTTGAGCAAAACTTCACCAGTCACATCTACTCAGTTACCATCATCCAGAATTTAGCATAGCACCTAGCTCAAGGTTAGCGGATACATAAGAGTTGTCATTGAGTGAATGTGGAATGATCCTCCGGAGATTCTTGCTTTCTGTTTAACTAATTTCTCCTTTTTTTTTTTCTGATTTCCAAAATCATTTTGGCTTAAGGGACAAATACCGCTACTTTGCCTGTTTGATGAGAGCCCGGTTTGAAGAACACAGGCATGAGAAGGATATGGTGAAGGCCAGCCAGCTGCTGAGGGAAGCGGAGGAAGAATTCTGGCAGAATCAGCATCCACAGCCGTATATCTTCCCTGACTCTCCTGGGGGCACTTCCTATGAGAGATACGAGTGCTACAAGGTACGGGGGTTCCGATGGCAGCTGCCTCCCAAGAAGCAGCCTTTGTTCCTCAGTCCCAGACCTCTTCCTTGCATATCACTTCACTTTGAGCAGAGGCTAGATTTCTGACAGTTGACAGACACAGGTGTCATTTTTCTCTCATCCAGATGCCATTAATACTTCATAAATCTAGCTCCAAGGCCTTGCAGCATATTTTTTTCCCCAAACTTCTTTTTAATATTTTCTTTATTTGGAAGCAGAGAGAGATACAAGGAAGACACACAGAGAGAGAATGGGCGCGTCAGGGCCCCTAGCCAGTTCAAATAAACTCCAGATGCCTGCACTGTGCATCTGACTTTATGTGGGTACTAGGGAATTGAACCTGAGTTGGTAGGCTTTTCAGGCAAGCGCCTTAAACGCTGAGCCATCTGTCCAGCCCTCTTGCAATATATTTTAGGCAAAGCAAAGCTCTAAATTATAACTCATTTGGGGACCTTAAAATTAATCATTTTGGATTGGGGTTGAGTATTTCTGAAATACTCTTAAATACATGCTTGCAAATAACATAAAACCACTTTGGGGGCTCAGGAAAGACACGTTGGGTGGAGTGATGCCATTTCTCTCTGGGCCTACATTGTTTTTGGCCAGGTGTCCTTTAAAGATATCATCTTTCTGTGGGTTTGTACGTGGAAGCAAGAGGACAACCGCCTGTGTCACTCTCAGGAACGCCCTCCGCCTCTTTGAGACAGGGTCTCTCCTTGGCCTGGAGCTGACCACTTATGGGAGACGGCTGGCCAGTGCGTTCCGCCTGTCTGGCTCCCTAGCACTGGGATGAAAGATGCTTGCAAGATCTTTTCTTATCTCCCAGCCTTGAGGCATTCTCCTGTGCTCTGTGCTCTGCTTGTCTTGTCCCTGCTGTTTTCTGCTTGCATTAAGAAACAGTCTGATGGTAACTGATTATAAAAGCACACCTTGAGTTTTACCTTCTGTCAAGGACACTTGGAAGTGTATCCCGCGCAGTGACACGATTTCCTCTCCTGGCAGGTTCCGGAATGGTGCTTAGATCATTGGCATCCTTCTGAAAAGGCAATGTATCCTGACTATTTTTCTAAGAGAGAACAGTGGAAGAAACTGCAGATGGAAAGCTGGGAGCGGGAGGTACGTCGTTCTGATAGTTCACAGTAGCCCCTCACTGGTCAGCTTGTGGGTGGGGTTTGCTGTGTGTGCAGCATGGCCATACCACCTACTCTTGGCACTCAGATACACTTTAGATTCTCAGTGTGTTCAATTTACCAGTGACCGTCTTACAAATGTAAGCTCAATGCGTTCTGTAAGTTTGCTTCCCCACCTTCCCCTCCGTCCTTTGATCATCCTGCTCTACCCTGTTCCCTAACCTTACTCCACCTGAGAGCGATGGTCAGAGTTAAAACGTTTTAGAAGCTTCATCTTGGTGTAGTATGGATGTTACATTCATTGGAGAAGGCAAGAGGAGAAACAGGAGTCGTTTGAGGTCAGTGTAACAGTTCAGTGGAAAGATAATGTTGCCAGTAGTAGGATGATAGAGAATGTGGGTCTGCCGGTGATCCCGTGGCTAGAGAAGGACATCGAGCTTTAGGTCCTCCTGGAGGGACAGGAAGGTGGATTGATGTTGGGGTGGGGGAGGGTGAGGAATACATAATTTTCAGGTTTTAAGCTTTGCTGTCTGGAGTTTGGTGGTAGAGGTCAAGTTAGGGCCGAAGGGGGAAGAGTAGAGGGAGGATGACAAGCATTCAAAATGTGAAGTTTGAGAATCCTGTCAAACATCAAGGGTGGGTGTCAGTAGTCAACTTTGGATGTAGGAATCTGGTCTAGAAATAGAAACCTGTGTTTTCAGTTATTGTTTCAAGCCATAGCAATGGATGCCATCTTTAGGAGAATGAAGAAAAAAGAGGATCCTCCACTGTTACTAGTTGGAAGTTGTGTGGAAGAACCTTTGGGTTAGAAATTTTGAAGAGGAGACTTCTGTGAAATGGTTTTTTTTTTTGTACTAAGAGCATCATCCAAGAGGAGTGGTTGTAGCCTGGGAGGATGTGGAAGGGATGTGGTAGACCAGGAAATGTGAGCTTGCTGGGGAAAAATGATGTTGAAAAGGCCCACTTGAGGTTAGGAGTTAGTTTCAGTATTTTGTTAGCAATACTGACTATCTGGATTGCAGCTTGCCCATTGTCCCGAGTTTCAGTTGTTCCAAAGGGAATGATTGTAATGACGGGATCTAAGCTGGATTTGAAAGAAGACTTTGGTACACACAGCTCAAGCTGGGAGGGTGTGTAGACTGGTTTTGTTTACATTTCAAGGGGTATTTAAGCAAATGAGCTGTCAGGCAGGCAGGACTTGGCTGAGAAACCTGAATTCATGACTTCTGAGTTTGTGCTGGTTCTGGAGATCATGTCCAGGGACTGGAATTAGAAGCCCTTGGCCCAGGAGTGGAAGAAAGGTCGCCGACCAAGGGGCACCACGTTTTGTAAGAACTGTCACAACACGTGGAAGAGTGTGCACTCCTGGTGAGCAGCAGCTGGTCTGCAGTTGATCTCTGCTAACCTTTTGCACATGCCTCCTTCACTATGGTGACCAGCACACACAGGGAGGGAGCTTTGGCCCTTAGGACCCCTCTCCCACTGGGTCATCCATCTTGAGATTGCTTGAGCGTGGGTAGTCAGAGCCCATTTTTTTTTATTTTTTTGTTTCTTGTTTTATTTATTTATTTGAGAGCTACAGGCAGAGAGAAGGAGGGAGGGAGAGAGAGAAAGAATGGGCACGCCAGGGCCTCCAGCCACTGCAAACGAACTCCAGATGCATGCGCCCCCTTGTGCATCTGGCTAACGTGGGTCCCGGGGAATCGAGCCTCGAACCGGGGTCCTTAGGCTTCACAGGCAAGCGCTTAACCGCTAAGCCATCTCTCCAGCCCCAGAGCCCATTTTTACATGCAATCTCATGTTACTTCATATCCTGGGTGCTATCTGGGGACTTTACAGTTAGTATCCCTAACACCTCTGAACTGAGGATTCTTGATTTTTTTTTTAATCAATTAATGGGAAGGCTTGGCTGGTGTGGCATGCACCCATAACCCCAGCACTTGAAGGCTGAGGCAGAGAGTTGTGGATTCCAGGCCAGCTTCAGCTCCATAGCAAAACACTGACTCAAAAGACTTTAGAGAAAAGGGCTTTTCTAAGTGAGATGGAGGGTGTGGGAGTAATGCAGGTTATAACACTTCTCAACAGTAAGCGCGTGTAACGAGACCCATCACAGAAAGAAAGAAGGCCGTCACTTGCCTGCACACACGGCTCTTGCAGTCAGATTCCTGAGGTAACTGTTCCTTCCTTGCCCTCTTCTAGGTTAAGCAGCTGCAGGAGGAAACCCCAGCTGATGGGCCGAAGACTGAAGCTTTGCCTCCTGCCAGAAAACAAGGCGATTTGCCCCCTCTGTGGTGGCATATTGTGACTAGACCTCGGGAGCGGCCAGTGTAGAGACACGGGCATCTCGCCACTCTGCTTGCAAGTGAAGTATATCACAGAATACACACTTGCCATAATAAAACCAGTTAAACCACTGCTGTGACTGGGGTGTTCCTCGCCTGCGTGTTACCGTGTCACTATGCGCCTGGCAGGGTCAGTTTTCATACTATTTCTCTTAAGGTGAAGGTTTACCAGTAGAGGAGGGAAGGAGTGTACAGAGAAGAGAAATACTGAGGAAAGACATATCTTTTTGATTTTTAGGGGGTGGGAAAGAGGGTCCATGTACCCCAGGCTGCCCTCAAACTCTCCATTGTCATGTCAGCCAGCCTCCCAAGTACTGGGATTACAGGGGGTCATACTAACCTGTCCTGCTACCTTTTTGGTTTTCTAGATTCCACTAGGGTTTTTTTTTTCTTTTTCTGTTTTTCTTTTTAGTTTTTGTGAAAGGACAGCTCTCGCTGAGAAGTACTGTCCACCAGGATTGGCATTAATGTCAGTGTGGAATAGAGACATGGAGGTTTGATGGCTGGTGCTAAAGGTCTGACCTGGGATGCAAATTTTGTGACACTTTGGGTGTTTTTCAACTGTGTCCTTCACCATAGCAGGGATTGCTTGCAGGGTCAAGGGGAAGGGACCAGCAGGCCTCTGAAAATGACCAGCACCAAATGGCTCCTCTGAATTATTGGTAATCCCTTGGAACTTTTTTCAAATTAGTTGGTAACTTGTTTTTAGCACTCGCATCACAGAAATGCATTTTTCTTCCAGTTTTCTAAGCTTAATTTGGGTTTCAGACCATCATCTAATATTTGACTAAGACCCCAAACTGAATTTGAGTAAGATTTGAAATAACAGGGCTTTTTTTTTTTTTTTCTAGTGGTTCTTTATTTATAATGTAGGCTGAAGCAATTGTTACAATGTAGAAGGGGGACACATTACACAAGTGTTATTTATACAAGTTTAGAACAAAAACTGCACAGGAGAGGTCAACTCTCAGTACAAACTAGCAACTAAACAGTCATTTTCCTTTAGAAAGCATGTCTTTATTTTCAGCTGTTACACTGCTTTTACAATATGCAAAAACACAAACAGAACTACCCAAGGTGTTTGTCACATTCTCTCTACATTGAATTTGGCAACATTTTATATTAAATTTATTCAGATTATACTAACGTTTAAAAACTAAACAAGTGAAAAGCTGTACCAAGGTACAGTTACATCCATTTATTTCAAAGGTCTAAAATACCACTTTTATCTATTGTAATGACCTTGCAGCGATGTCTGCGTTTGCAAAAACCATCTCAAGCGTCATATGCGCAATGCATCAGCTCCTTTAGTCATCAAGATTGGTGGGCTAGACCCCAGGCACTACTGTTGCTTATAGTCGGTAAAAGGAGCTTGTTTTTCAAAGAAAAAAAGCTTAAGTCATTTCTAATAATCATGCCTTCGCTTTAAAGCCATAACATAAAATGTCCTTGAGCAATCACAGCAGTGTTAAATGTTAATATATAGAACAATGACTGTACAGGAATGCTACTCTCACATCCAATGTAGTTATGTATTAAAGCATAAGATAATGTCATTGAAGGTTGGAGCCAACAGAGATCTGCAGGGCACGTGGGACTCAAGCTCCTCTTCCTGAGCAGGCACAGCCCCGGATGTGCATGTCAGCCCCTGCTAAAGGACCGACTTTGTAGCACAGGTGTCTTTTCCAAATGTGATCTCCCTAAATCTACAAATCTCTGTTGGCTTTAGGGGATGGTGGTTATAACAAATTTTAACTTCCACTTAAAAACACAAATCCATTCCAAAATAACATCAGCTAGAATAATAATAAAAAAGAACAGTATAGTGGTCAGATTCTCAGTGACAATAAATAAATCCTCTCTTCAATGTTTAGTATGAAGCCAATTAACTGCCCTTTATTTAAAGAAGCTACGAAAAACAAGCCCCAGATTGGGTAAGTATATTGGCAAATTACTAGACTCCAAGGTAGTTATCCTTGTTAAATCTGCTTGAGTTTTTTTCAAAATATCTGGGCTTTTCAATGCACCCAGCCTGCTGGGCACAGTTAAGTAAAAGGCATTTTCTATACTAAGAATTCCCTGCTTTCATTTTTAAATATTTTAAATTTTTTTCTAAACTGCCTTACCCTTTTGGATGTATTTGGATTCAATGGAAGTGAGTACAAACTAGAAGAAGAAAATAAAGTGGGGACTCTTGTCCACCCATGGCAGCAGCATGCGTGGGGTTGGAGGTGGGTGCTGTGTTTGGGCAAGAGAGTCGTGGGAGAAAGGAAGTCCTTAAACACCCTACAGAAACAAACACTGCAATCCAGTATGGCTTATTCGGATGCATTTACCATGAAGCTACTAGAAATTCAACCTACAAGGCTACTCTTAAATGTAACAGATCAGTACACTGACAGTGTGCCCCTCCCACAGCCCTCCCCCCAATCCCAACACAGTCCACCGTTTCCAGGTTTACGTCTCTGAATATTGCTCATCAACTGTTACTCCTGCATTTATCCAGAACACAGTATATTTGAGGATTTCACTCCTATGTTTTGTTTGTCCATTAAAATAACTTGAATTTGCTTCTAAACTAGACTACTACGATGCATCTACAAAAGCTTGCAGGAAGAAAAAGAAAAAGAGAACTTAGTATATAATCCTTTCTGAAATTACTTTGTGGTTCCCCTGCCCCAACCCCCGCCCCTTATGCATTTAAAATTTTACAAAGACTTGTAAAAAAGTTAAATGGAATTTGGCACCTTCAGAAAAATCAAAAGGGAAACTAAGATTAAAATGTGCAGAAAGAAAATTGTCAATATTTACAAATTAAAAGATCAAGATTATGTCAGTTACATATGTTGCTTTTAATTCTTATCTAAAGATGTTGAGTACTTTCAAAAGAGCTGAATCCTGAACTGCCTACAAAATCTTTTGTTTGATTATAGATTGGAATGAATCAAGACAAATTAGGTTGTATTAATTAGAGTTCACTCCCCACTGGCCACATTGGGTGGGAGCTCCGAGAGCCTAGGAGAAGCGAGGGGCTGAGCGGTCGTTTGTCGTGGTCTTCTTCAGTTTCACGCCCCTTCGGATGGCGTTCAGCATGTCTTCTCCTTGAGGACTTTCTCTGGGGCTCAGGTCTGCAGGGTCACTCTCTGGCATCTGGCCTGGGGAGACAGTGGCACTTGGGGGATCCCTTTCCTGGTCTTCCGCCTCACTCTCTGGAATCGCCTGTCTGTGCTCCTCGGGGATACCGGGCTTCGGGCCTGGAAGGGGAGGGTTGACAGATGCTTGGCCACTCCACATGGAAGAGGAGATGTTGGTGACACCCTGGGGCCCCTCACCCAAAGATGGAGACTCGGGGCTGTGCTCACCCCGCTCCTCTGGCCCATCTGGGGGGGATGGCAAGACCCCAGGGAGGTCTGGGACAGTTGGGGTCTTGACTGGGATGACTGGTGTCTTGATGGGGATGGGACCAGCTCCAATGGTCCCGCGGCGGACAGAAGGCTTGGTGGAAGGGGTCCTTCGGATGGTTGCAACCCCTGGGGTGACCATGGCAGGTCCAAGGGTGGTAGGGAGGCCAGCAGTGGAGGCTGGGCGCTTGGCCTGGAACATCCTCCGGTAGGACTGGCTAATGTCACTGTTTCTCGGGATGGTGGAGGACTTGTCAAACTCCTGCTGCTCTGCCTCCTGGTCACCGCTTACGGAGAAATAATCATAATCTGAAACTGAGGATAGCGCTGGATTAGTCACGCCCGAGGAGTGGCTCTGTGGTACTGGGAGGACAGAAGGCACAAGAGGGGGTACACAGCCTTATCCTCCCCCAGGCTGCTGAAGCATGCCCGCTTTAGTAGTGTACCCGGGTCACCCTGAACAGCGGCCGTGAGGTGGGGAAGAACCTAAACTGCCAGGCACGTCTGGGAGGAACACGGGATGAAGGGGAGTCAGATCTGTCAAATCCTCTGCTCCAGATTTAGACATGAAAAACCACACAGACTAGCACACGTCCTCCCCTGACTAACCAGGTGAAAAGAGACAAGAAGGCAGGTACTGGCAATCAGGTCCTGAAAACAAGGTACAAAAGGCTCCCTCAGCGACTTGTGCTCATTTCCACTCAAAAATGGCACCGTGCCCAGTGCATGGGGAAGGGAGGACGGGGGGCGGGAGGGGGGAAGGGGTGCTTACAGATTTATCTTGGCAAGATGGAGTTTCTGAACTGACATTTGGGGTCAGATAACTTTTTGTTGGGGAAAGGGTGTGGCAGGCTGGCCTGTGTTCCTTAGGGTGTTGAGCCGCAACCCTGGCCCTACCCACTAGATTCCAGTAGCACCCCTGCAAGTTGTGACCATTGACAATGTCTCCAGATACTGTCATATGTCCTCTGGGGAACAAAACCACTTCTATTGAGACTCACTGGCTTTAAGTGAAGCTTGCAAATGGCTTTTGGTCAACTGTCACATGTCCAGCCTTAAGGTTTTTCCATCTTGCCTGACTTGTGTATATGGTGGGATGAGGGAGAGGCAGGGTGGACAAGAGGACTTGGCTAGAACAGGTTAAGAGCTCGAGTGTTAAGACTCTAGCTCTCACTCATGAGATGAAATCATGTGGATTTTGACATTGCTGAGCCTCGGTTTCCACATCTGTAAAATGGGGATAAAATATCCCACGGGTAGTTGTGAAGATTAAGTGGGACAATAAATATAAGACACTTAGTGCCAAGTGCCCAAGCAACAATCAAGCTGTTATTAATGACCTGTCTTGGCTCAGGCTGGGGACTGCCAAAGACCCTGGTGGTGAGAGGGTCACTTCTCAGGCAGCAGCTGTCAACTACAGACAGCTCCAAAGCATTCCCACGTGGTCATGAACAATACCGAAGCCCTCATCTGGTGGTCGGGGTTGTACTGTGGGTAGAACCACCGCCGGATCGCGGCCTCCTCACCTGGTGCCGCCCGGAAAGCCTGACGCCTCGTACCTTGGGAGGGGATGGTGTCCTCGGAGCAGCACGGGGTGGTGGTCTGGGTGCTGTAGCCGCTGGAGCACTGCAGCGAGTCCCGGCTGCTCCTCTGCGTGTCCAGCTGGAGGCCCCGTGACAGGGCGAGCGCCAGCTCCTCGCAAGCTTCCATCTCCTCGCCAGGCTGCAGAGTGGAGGGCAAGCCAGTCGGTCATTAAAGTTCAGCGCCCCGAGTCATCACGCCACTCTGCGGGGAGCCCCAACACTACTCCTGTTACACTCCTGCTGGCAACACATCCCAGCACATCGGGAGGTAGAGGTAGGAGGATGACTGTGAGTTCAAGGCCAGCCTGAGACTAATTCCAAGTCAGCCTGGGCTACAGCAAGACCCTACCTTGGAAAACAAAAAAAAAAGAAAGAAAGAAAGAAACAAGGAAGGAAGGAAGGAAGGAAGGAAGGAAGGAAGGAAGGAAGGAAAGAGAGAGAAAGAAAGAAGGAAGAAAGTTCTGATGTGATTTTCACACAGGCTCCTCCCAGGATCTTCTGCATGTCCTCACCACCCCCAACCACCTGGCTATGTATGCTTAACCACATATAGAGAACAAGTGCGTCACCCTGGTGGCAGCCGACACAGTCATGCTCCGTGGTCTCTGCGCCTCATCGGCAGCTGCTGGCGGACCTCCTGTGGCCGTGGGTCCTCCCCCATTGGGGTCCGACTCACGCTTCTCTTTGCGACGCTGGAGGGTGTTTACCAGTGGCTGGTCGTAGGGTCCTGGCTTAGCCCAGTCCTAAGTGAAAGGGTGTGGTCAGGAGCCAGGGCCCCTGGCCCATGTGGGGGTCTGCAGCCCCTGCCCACAGGAAGCAGTTCTAGTGTGGACCAGCCCACAGCCCCTCTGCAAGCCAGCCCCCACCCCACCCCCTGGGCACTTCCCCTTTTAGATCTGCCCAAACCTTAAAGGCCCTCAACCAGGGCAGCAGCAAGTGACATTTAGTCAACAGCCACCTGACAGGCGGTCATTAGTGTAAAGCACTTCCCCAGGGGCCAGGGCTGCCCGCCTGTCAGAAGCAGCCACCAGAGTGCACTGAGGTGGAGTGGCCACCAGGAGGCACTACAGCGTCACCAGCCACTCCACAGGGGCATCCTCCACCTCTGCGGCCTGGAGCCTCAAAGGGCACCCCTGGGGGTTTCTGCCAGGACAGAAGCAGGGCTGGAGGAGTCTTTGCAAAATGAAGTCAAGCCTGCTCAAAATTCTGGCAGCCTAAGAGCTGGCTGCAAATAACACAGAATTAATCTCCCTGGGGCCTCACATTTCAAAACTTTGAAAGCAAACAGGCTTCAGTATAAAAAACAATCAAAACTAAACACGAAGTCTTTGGGTACTGCGTATTTTGGGCTGTGTGCGGCTCTGCTATCACAGGAGATTCACTAGGGGACTAGTGGCCAGGGGGACAGAACAGGCAGATCTGTGCAAGTGGCCCAGGAAGGAGCCCACAGCCTGGCCTTGATACTCCCTGCAGTGCCAGTTAGCCTCCCGTCTGCCAGGGGCTAACTCCAGATCCTTCAAGGGACAGCTGGTTCACTGTTGCACATGGAAACTATCTTGGGGTGGCCAGGTGGAGGGTTCCTCAGGGAGAGGCATTATGGGGAAGAAGGCAGAGTGTGAAAGAAGGGGTTAGGACGGTGACCAGAAGAGGGATGAGCACAGAGGTGGAGGGGGGGCAGGGAGGGAGGGAGGAGAGACACAAACCTTCCAGCTAGGGATCTGAGATGACGGGAACATGCCGGGCCCAATGGTGTAATAATGAGCGTAGTCTGGAAGGTGGACAGAGGTGACCCGAGGGAGCAGGCGGGAGGCAGGCAGGCAATGAGGAAAAGGGCCTGCACACACGGGCCCCGTATGGGACTCACTTGATAAACTATAGTGAGAAAACCCATTAGACAACTGGAAACAGACAAAACAAAAAAATGGAGAAGAAAAGGAAAAAAAAAATTAATATAACAGGATGAGTACAGAGGTACACTGGGCAGGGGGAAGCCCGAATGTTTACTACTGAAACACACATTGGGGCTCTGCTGCTCGCAGATGGCCCGCGATGCAAGAGAAGAGAGTCCGGGGGCAAAGACCGAACGTGAATTTGACACCAAGTAAGTATTCAGTCGAGGAAACGTTTGACCTGCATTTCTGAACAGTGTGGAAATTGATCATCTTTAATTTGCAGTGGTTTTATTTATTTATTTTTTTGATTAACTGGTAAAGCATAATTTCATGGTGATATGGGGTTTATTCATCTCATTATGCAAACTAACATAATCAGAAGTGACTTCGAATGAGTGTCTTCATTGCAGGTTTCCAAAATCATCACACTGTTCCAGAGCAGATTACAAATCCAGGGCTGGGATGGAGGGTTTGCAAACTAAAAGGCGGAAAAAGCATACAGCCTGTGACACAGTGAGACGCCACACCCAACAGTCATGTGGGGTGCTTGGGAAGGAGAGGGGGAAATGGGGGTGAGCACACAACACAACACCTGTTTGGGGAAGAAGCTTTCACACCTCCGAATTCCCCATAGCCCTTCCTCTCCCCTGGGTGACACCACACGGTCCTTTTTCAGCAGCCAGGGTGACCGGGTCCAGAAAAAGCCCTTGGCCTGCTCCCACACTGTCCCAAGAGGGGCCCACTCTTGGTGTCCATCCCCAGTTCCCAGGTCCCTGCAGCTGTGATGGCTGTGTGAGCATCAGGCAGGGTAGGGACAAGGGGAACACCCGCTGTGGCTGCGACCCCAGCTGGTCACCTTCTCTGTGGACACCCAGGCGCCCATGGTGGAACCCGAGCTGACTGAGGTGGGGGAGCTGCACTCGCTCACTGACTGGCAGGTTTCCGAGGCTTCCGAGGAGGCAGAGCTGGACGAGTTCTGCAGTGGGGCGGGGGCCACACGAGGGGAACCAACAAACCGAACCACAGGCCACCAAAAATCGTAACAAATTAAAATAAAGGGATCAGGGACAGGGCAGGAAGGGCACGCACAGAGAGAAAGACATACACACAGGAGAGGGAAGACGAGAGAAGCAGAGGGTTAAGGTCATTTTTCACCCACACAGGCGGCCTGAAGAAAGCCCTTGAAAATCAATCAACGCGTGACCCGACAAGCCCTAACCCGGCTGCACTGTGGCACGAATGAGCATACGTGGCTGGCATGGAGGTGACAGCTCAGTGCAATGCTGTCTTCTTTTAGGCATCTGCTCAGTTCCCCAGGGAGGCCGTCGCATGCACACAGACATTGTGTACTGCCCTGAAGTGACCCTGGCTAAGGCAGTAGCTACAGGTTGACCCAAATGGCTCCAATTTCCAAGCTCTTCCCTGGTCCAAACACGGCTTCTGGGGCCATGAGGCACAGCCTCCAGCCTTAAAGACATATTCGAAGCATTCTGCCTGTGATGTGACATGGGGGTGGGGAGCAAGGAAGTGCTGGGGTCAGTGCAATGCTTCCAATGCCACAGTAAGGTGGGATGAAGTGGCTGCTGAGGGTGAAGTGATGGACACACCTCTTGACGCTAATTTACACTAAACACTAAGGCCTGGGCCTGCCAGTTTCCTAGTGTTGGCTGGGACATGTGCTCACAGCTTGGCTTCTGACACAGCCGTGTCAGGGCCTCTGCTTGCTGGGTCACTGCTTAAACTCCCACTGTCTAGTCCTCAACCTGGAAAGTAGGGCGCTCAAAAAAACACCGAGGGGGTGAGCAACAAGGTTCATCCTTTGCACATTAGCCGTGGGGTTCCTGCCTTGACAGGCAGGTACTTGCTGTGAGATTTGCAACCACTGGCTAACCCCAAGCTGACTAGATGGCCAGCTGGGCCCCTCTGTGCTGTGACTTCACCCGAAGTGTGACTGGTGAACAGATTTCTATTTCTGCCCCTTTCACCCATCTCCGAAGGGTTCCTGCAACGGCCAAGAACCAGGCAGACACCAGGCAGTGCCTGGAGAGGCGCTGCCCTCAGCTCAGTGTCTGCTTAGCTGTCTGTGACCCCAAGTTTCAGGGCTGGGATTGAAGTCTCATGATTGCCACTTCCCGGCTGTGGACTTCAGGCTCTCTGCACCTCAGTCTTGTGGGGCACAAGTGAGGATGAACAAAACTCAACTCGACTAAAGGCAATTCTGCTCCCTTTGGTGGGACCCTCCTGCTGACGTGACTTGTAACAGGTAAAAGTTTTCTTCTACCTCATGATTAAAACTAGCTTTACCGTCTTTTTGTTGTTGTTGTTGTTATTTACATGTGGGTTTGTGGGTGTGTGCCAGGATCTCTTGCTGCTGCAAATGGATACCCACCCAGCTTTATGAGTGGCTTAGGAATTAAACCCAGGCTACCGGGCTTTGCAAGCAACTATCTTTAACTATTGAGCCATCCTCAGCCTAATGTCCTTTGTGTGTGTGTGTGTGTGTGTGTGTGTGTGTGTGTGTGTGTGTGTGTGTGTGTGTGTGTTTTGAGGCAGGGTCTCACTCTAGCCCAGACTGACCTGGAATTCACTATGCAGTCTCAGGTTGGCCTCAAATTCACAGTGATCCTTCTACCTCAGTCTCCTGAGTGCTGGGATTAAAGGTGTGTGTGCCATCACACCTGGCTTCTAATGTCCTTTTTGGTCATTAACTTATTGCAGGGTACATGTGCCTAGCATAGTGCGCCTGTGGAGGTCAAAGGACAACTTTCAGGTTGGTCCTCACCTTCCACCAAGTCTGAGGCAGGCTCTTTCACTGCTCCATTCATGAGCTTCCAGAAAATTCTGTCTATCCTCCCTTCTTGCTTTAGGTGTACTGGGACTACAGAAGCTTGCCACAGCTTCCAGCTTTTACATGGGATCTTGGGATCTGAACTCAGGTACTCAATGTTGCTTAGCAAGTGTGTTATTCACTGAGCCATCCCCCCCCCCCCCCCGCCCCTCTAATGTTGTGGGTTTTTTTTTTTTTTTTTTGGTTTTTCGAGGTAGGGTCTCACTCTAGCCCAGGCTGACCTGGAATTCACCATGGAATCTCAGGGCGGCCTCGAACTCATGACGATCCTCCTACCTCTGCCTCCCGAGTGCTGGGATTAAAGGCATGCGCCACCACGTCCAGCATCGTGTTGTTTGTTTGTTTTTTTTAATAGAATTCTTCATTAAGTTCTGCAGCATTCCTCAGCTTATTAAAACTAACCTAGGGCTGGGGGCATAATTCAATGGCAAAAGAATTACCTAGTATGTGAGAGGCCCTGGGTTTAATACTCAGCACTGACGAGAACAAAAACAAAACCATGAAATTCCTATTCTCAAGGTATTTCACAGCAGGTCTTGGATACAAGCTTTCAGATTTCAGGAAACCCCAACTTGCCATGCTCTGCGTCCCCCAACATCAAAAGGGCAGAAACCATGCTTGAGTCCAGCCACACCAAAGGGCGCAGAAAGGCTGATGGGCTTTGCCTGCTCAGAAGGGCTATCAGTGCACAGTACTTCAGTGCTCCCCACACACCACCACGCTGCACAGTGGAATGGCCTTCGCAGATCTGCGAGCCTCGCTCTCCTCGTGACCACGTGACCGAGAGGAGCAGGCATGGTTCAGTGAAGCACCAGTGGGGACGGGGTGACACCAAAGCACCCTGCAGGAATAGGCATGCTAGAAGAGACACAGTGCTCGTCTCTGACCCATTCTATGGGAAACTGAGTCTCTACAAGGTAGAAGAAAGAAAAGGCCACAGTTCCCGAGGACGGCTGTACAATGCTGACAGCTCTGAGCTGTGACGTCTCTGCACGCCAGCATCTTGAGAGCAGCAAGCTGCTCCAGCCTGGGCTCCTCAGTAGGTGGCACTGTGGGGCTGATGTGCTAGCACTGCTCACTAGAGTTAAAGCCTAAGAGACAGGAAGGCAGCCAGAGGGACGCACAAGCTGACAATGCACACGAAGGCATCTGAAGCCCAGCCCAGCTCCTGCTTTCTGTGGTGGCAGCACCGGTGTCGCCCGACCCCATGGCGGATGCGGAGAGTCCACCACACCTGCCTTCTCCCGGGATCAGAGTGCCAATAGCATTATCCGCAGGGGCTCTGAGCCGTTCTCACTGATGGAGAATGCCAGGGCAGAGGTCTCAGTCAGTCATGAAGAAACCTGAGATGGGTGGAGGAGGTTCCCCCTGTGCCAGGTAGTGTAACACCAGGCTGCGCATACAGAGGCATGGGAGAGTGATTCCGCCTCTTTGAAGCTGTCTCCTATCATGAGACAGCTCACCAAGTCAACAGGGTTCCTCGACCACCGACCACCGAGACAGGCTTCCAGCCCAACTTACGACACCCCTCCCTTTGGGGATGGATTAAACGAGCGAGGTCCCAAGCCTTTGGCTCCACCTGGCAACAGTGCTCTGCGTGTGCTTGCTCTGCTTTGGGTCAAGGGCACCCTTACCTGGTTGGCAGTCTCTGGTGGCATGGGTGAGGGTGACTTGGACTGGAAGGCGTCCTGGGATATGAATCCTGAGTCGTGGGAGGACACGCTGGACAGCCTCACGGGCGCCTGCTGGGCCAGGTTCGAGCTGCGGTAGCGGTAGTGCGAGCTGGGCGAGTGGGAGTGGGAGCCGCTGGACCGCGAGTCGCTGCTGTTGACGCTGTTCAGGCTGCTGTAAGGGGCAAGGGCGGAAACAAAAGCCTAAGGACCACAGCTCCCTGTCCCAGAGCAGCACAGACCTGGAGACACGCTTGCAAAGGTCTAAAACACTCAGCTGTCAAACAAAAGGCTTTTTTAGGTGAATGATGGAATACCAGGTCTTGGCCTCAGACAGGACAATGTGACATTCTTGGGATGGGAGCCTGTGTGTGTGTGTGTGTGTGATTCAATAAGCCAGTGGTGGGCAGCTCTGTCATGTTATCCATTACCAAAGCTAAGGGAGCAAGGCTGTGACATTAACAATAAATAAATAACAGTGGGGCTAATTTCATCTACTCATCTGCCTATGGTAGCCGTGACCTTGGAGCAAAACCCACTAAGACTTCAGCATATGACAGGTCCAGTGTCCTCCGATGGTCTATGTGGGTTGAGAGGACCAGGGTTCCACGAAGCCAATCAGTACTGACTGACATCCTGAAATGGTCCCATCCTAGACGAGCTGGGGCCAGCCACTGCAAAGCAACTCTGTGTGCTTTCCCGCAAGCGCTCGGCCTTTGCTAACAGAGCCCGTGCGCGAAGACATGCTTGAGTCTTCGCTCAACTAAGCCGGCGTACAGTGTACAGCGCACCTGGCAAGAGGCAGGCACGGCTTTCGGCAAGGAAAGGCACTCAACTGTAAGCTGCTTACTTCTGAGATGGAATGGCAAGCAGGAAGTGAACAACGGCATCCCCAGGTGTGATGGTTAAGTCTGTTGTCAACACGATCAGATTAAGAGTCCACAGGCATTCCACTTATGTGGGTCTCTGAGGTTGCTTCCAGAAAGGATTCACTGAAGGAGGAAGTCCTTCCTCCACAGCGAGCCCTTCCCCCCAGAGCGAGCGGCCCTCCCAGAGGTGGGGTTGTTTAAGGAAGCTCTGGGAGAAAAGAATCCCTTCTGCCTGGCTGCAGGGGGAAGTGCAGGGAGGTCTGCTTGCACTTGAGTGCTTCCCTTGCATGGGCATCTATCCTGTTCGGCTATCTTTGGTTGGCATTAGAAGCAAGTTGACTCAGCCTTCCCACATGAACTGAAGAGCAGCAGCTCTCCAGGAAGCCTCCGGGCCTTCAGTGCTGGGTTGGGACTGCTGAGGCATCCAGCCTCATACACTGAGCAGCTACTGGGTTCCTGCCGTAAGCTAACCCAATAAATCCCCTTTTTATTACAATTCATGCTATCAGTTCTGTTCCCCTAACTAATACACCAGGTGACCTGCCTGCATTCCATTTCGTCTTAAGAAACATGCTGGATACTCTCAGGAAAAACAAAAAGCTGAGTGGAGTTCCAAGGTCCAAACAAGCAGAACTGAAACAAAGGACGGCTACAGAAGCATCTGAGGGGTGGCTGGGCCGTGCAAGCTCGTGGCTCTGCACCTGTCCCTACGTGAGATGCTGCTTTAACTGAGGACGCAACGGCGCATACTGTGGCTGACTTGAGCTAGGATGACTTCGTGTGGATGCACAGGCAGGGAGGGTGCTGGAGGACGGCTGCTGAGGTAACAGGCTTTATGATTTCTTTCCTTTCCCACCATCAGTCAGAAGATGGCACTTGGGCATGGAAAGCAAAGCTCCCAGCAACTGCATTCCACCTAGCTCCTGTTCACATAGCCTAATTTCCATTCTATCTAGCTCCTGTCCACCCAGCCTGATTTCCATTCTATCTAGCTCCTGTCCACCCAGCCCGATTTCCATTCTATCTAGCTCCTGTCCACCCAGCTGATTTCCACTCTAGCTAGCTCCTGTCCACCCAGCCCGATTTCCATTCTATCTAGCTCCTGTCCACCCAGCCTGATTTCCATTCTATCTATCTCCTGTCCACCCAGCTGATTTCCACTCTAGCTAGGTCCTGTCCACCCAGCTGATTTCCATTCTAGCTAGCTCCTGTCCACCCAGCTGATTTCCACTCTAGCTAGCTCCTGTCCACCCAGCTGATTTCCACTCTAGCTAGGTCCTGTCCACCCAGCTGATTTCCATTCTAGCTAGCTCCTGTCTACCCAGCTGATTTCCACTCTAGCTAGGTCCTGTCCACCCAGCCCAATTTCCATTATAGCTAGGTCCTGTCTACCCAGCCCAATTTCCATTCCAGCTAGCTCTGGTCCACAAAGCCCAATTTCCATTCTAGCTAGCTCTGGTCCACCCAGCCTGATTTCTATTCCAGCTATCTCCTGTCTATACAGCCTGATTTCCATTCCAACACTATAAAAAAGGGTGGCTTGTAACTGGCTCTACACTAATGAGAAACTTTTCTTAGCTAGTTAAAAAAAAAAAAAAAGATTTGTCTCTGTCTCACACACAAACACAGGACCTGTGAAAAATGACAAAGAAACCAGCCGACATCCTGAGGCAGGTGTCAGGATGCAGACTCTTGGCCTGAACTGCCTGCCACAAGTGCACTGGACAAGCTGCAGGGTGAGATGAAGCACACGCCAGGATGTACGGAGACATTTCTATACACAGACCCAGCGGATCCACCTTGTTCCTTCCTTTCCATGCAACTTTACAGGATGGGGACATTCATTTGGCTTTGCAAAGTCAAATAAAATGAACAGCAGTGGGTAGAAAAAAGCTCCAAGAAGGGAAATGGTATCTGGTGAGGTTTCCATCTTTCAAGACAAGAACAAACTTTCCCAGTTAGCAGGCCAAGAACAGCTTGAAACAGTCCTGCAGGTGACACGAGATGCCTCCAGATGATTCTTTCCATACTGGCAAGGGTGGTGGGGGTGGTGGAAGTGGTAGTGGGGGTGGTGGTGGCGGAGGAAGAGGAGGTGGAGGTGGTGATGGTAGAGGTAATAGAAATGGTGGAGGAGTGGTGAGGAGTGGTGAGTGGTGGTGGTGGAGGAGGTGGAGGTGGAGGTGGAGGTAGAGTTGGCAGTGAGGTGGTGATGAGGTGGAGGTGATGGAAGTGGTAGAGGAGGTGGTGGGCAGTGGTGGTGGAGGAAGAGGTGGAGGAGGGGGAGGTGGAGGAGGGGGTGGTGGAAGTGGTGTGGAGGAGGTGGTGGCAGTGGTAGAGGTGGTGGTGATGGTGACAGTGGAGGTGGTGGCTGGTAGTTGTGGTGGTGGAGGAGGTGGAGGTGATGGTGGTGGGTGGAGGTGATGGTGGAGGTGAAGGTGGTGTTGGTGAAGGAGGCAACAGGTGGTAGGTGGAGGTGAAGGTAGAGGAGGTGGTGGGTGGTGGTGGAGGTGGTGGGTGGTGGTAGAGGTATTGGTGGTGGAGGTGGCAGTGGAGGTGGAGGTGGAGTTGGTGGTGAGGTGGAAATGGTAGTGGTGGTGGCGGTGGTGATGGAGATGGTTAAGGTGTTGGTGGTGGAGGAGGAGGAGGAGGTGGACAAAGAAAGAAACATAACGTCCTTCATGAGTACAGAAAAGTTGGATAAAGTGAGGCCATATGCCGTCGGGGCTTCCTGCATTTGGACTGACAACACTGAAATCAGCTTACAGAAAATTAACCTTGGGGCAGAGGTATGGCTCAGTGTTTGAGAGCCTTCACGAATGGACGAGGCCCTGGGTTCTATCCCTGGCATCACAGAGTAAATAAAACATACATGTATGCAAACCAACCTTGGTTCACTTCTTGGCCATCAGGGTTTTTGTGCTATTGAAGAGGAACAGCATCATAAGATGAAAAGACGTCCCCACAAGACGTAACAAAGTGATTGAGCTACATCCTCTGGTCTATGGGACAATAGCACATTGTTTCTAACCAAAAATTAATCCAGAGACTAAAAAGGGAGACCAAAAATCAGACTTCTTTCACCTTATGACTTCCTGTTTGAATGAACCATCTGAGATGAAGCCTGGCTCTATTTTTCACATTAGCATAAAGAAGCATGACTTGTCCCAGAAAGCAGGAGGAGAGCCCAGTTTCACTTACCTGCACACGCTGGACTTTCTGGACATGGTGGTGCTGGGGGAAGAGGTGGCGTCTGATACGACCAACTGTAATCAGAACCTTTCAAGTCCAAAATCACCTGAAGGGACAGAGCAGCACGGTAAGTAAGGGACAGAGAAGGAAGTCTCAACCACACTCACCATGGCATCAAAATGCTGCCCTATGTTACATGCAGTAACTGGAGAGCCACGCTACCAACCCATCAGTATCACAAGCCTTCTCCAAAGACAAGCAAACCCATAATCAATGGGCAGGTGGAGACAGTAAAGGGAAACCGGGAAATATCGATGGGGGGGGGGGATAATTACAGTGACCAATTAACAACTTCTAAGAGCTATGTGTGCCCACGGCTGCAATGTGCTGGATTCCCACCCTGTGTTGCTGTAAAGGTGGCAATGGATTCTGTGTTTGTTGGTTGCCCTTTAACCACTCGATGTCGAGGGCTCACTTGTGCCCTATTTGGCTGAGCTGGAAATGTGAAAACCTCACAAAAATCAAGAGGAAGTCACTTCTGCAGTATGTTCTCTACAGCTGCCTCCCAGTGAGCTGAACAGCCACTCAAGTATAAAGTCCACCTCTTGCTCACATCAAGAGGTGCTCCACAAGTGTCTACTAATGGGAGTGGCTGTGTGCTCTAGTCTACTAGAAGAAATTTTACAGAACAGGAAACCCACGTTTCCAAATTCATCTTGTGAGCTGGCTCCTTAAGGAGGCAAGGAGAATTGTATGCAAAGGGCTAACACCAGTGGGTCATTCATTAATTGTTCTTCCAAGCAAGTCTTTTCCCACGTATTAATGTCACATGCATCAAATGAATAAAGCATAAAACATGCCATCTTTTCCCAAGATGACAAAGGCCCCATGCATTACTTAATGAGCATAGGAGAAGGGGAGGATGAGGAGCCATGACAGTTCATGTCTAGAGAGGACATAATGGTTAGGTACATAGGCCCT
This sequence comes from Dipus sagitta, assembly GCA_036346955.1. Lineage (NCBI taxonomy): Eukaryota > Metazoa > Chordata > Mammalia > Rodentia > Dipodidae > Dipus > Dipus sagitta. Next base: position 191,424,019 of record CM070771.1, read on the forward strand.
GGCGGGGACCGCTCAGCTCACACAGTCTCTCTACTTTTTAGCTAGGTTGACCCTGCTTAAGGTGACTTCATCTCTCCATGCCTCAGTTTCTTTCTCCACAACTGGGCAGAAGAGTGAGGATGAACTGAGGGACTTTCCTAGACCAGGGAGACCTGTACCTGCTCACTGGATGAGGGAAGCTTGTGAGGGTCCATGGTCAGGCTCTTCAGGTCTTCTGATATGGTCTGAAGATGGGTTATTTCCCCGAGCATCGAGATTTCTTCTTCCTGAAGCAAGATATTTCACATGCATTATCACAAGAGAGTCAGCTCATCATCTGGTTCCAACTGCTTTTGTTATGGTCACTGCAGGAACCGGTCAGCCTTTTAGGAAAGGCACTGTGGGAGGGGACTCAGTTACTGGCAGGGGAATCCCTATCTTTTTGGAAAGAGAAAGGAAAAAAAAAAAAAAACCCTGCCATCATGGAATGACCTGTGGGCCAGGGATATTAGGGAGAGACCACAGGGGCCTCCTCATAGTGCCCGGAGGCCTATGAGGCCTTAAGTAGGGTCCTTCCTTTGGTTTATGTAGCATGCTTTAGTGACTGAAGTGATGTGGTGGCTGAAATGTGAAATGTCCCCCACAGCCTCATGTGCTTGGGATGAGGCCTCATACAGGACCCGTGGCTGGTGGGGCCTCTGGGAGGCGAGGCTTGGCTGGGGCGGTGCTGGGGCTGGCCGTGGGGTTTGTGAGTCCAGCCCTACTGGGTATCTGGTAGTAGCTCTCTTAGCTGCTTCCTGCCAGCTGATGGATGTGACAAGATGTGAAAGCCCTGGCTGTCTGCTCTGCCATGCCTTCTCTACCATGAGACCTCCCCTCAAAACTGTAAACTCAAAGTCCTTCCCTCCTACGATCTGTTTCTGGGTGGGGGTTTTGTTCCAGCAATGACAAGGTGACTGCTACTTATGATCTGGGGATATCAGGGTCTAGATTTGTGACAGTTCATGGGTGTTCACGAGACATTAACTGACCCCTTGTCTCTCTCCTTTCTTCCCCTCATCTGAATACATGCAAGTAAGATGGGATGGAAGCATTTGTTACTTTTCCCGAATGTGCAGCTTGGACCGCAGGCCCATGCAAGAATGATGAAAGGGAACAGCACATGTCCAAGCCTTGTGCTAGGTCCGAGGCACGTGACTGGGGCTTTCTACTGTGCCAAGAATGGATGCTACAAACATTCTCAATACAGCATGAAAATAATTTACCTAAACAGTAAGTCTGAACTGACTCATGGATCTTCCTGGATTAATCTCACAGCCTTAAACTCACAAGTCAAGTATTTGACTTCGCCAGCAGGTCCCAAAAACCACCTGGAGGGGCCCAAGCCCCACGGCTGTGCTTTCAGTGGGTCTGGGTTTGGCCTGAGAATTTTCAGTTTTAGTTCCCAGATGATGCTGTCCTGCCAACTTGGGAACTCCACTTTGAGAACCACGGTACAGGGCTACATAGTTCTAGCGAGCTTGATACTCACTATATTGCCCAGGTGTGCCTTGATTTCATGGAAATCCTCTAAGAGTTGGGATTCCAGGCATGTGCCACCAAACCCAGCTACGCTAGGCCTAGCTGACTCAGGGAGAGAAAGGAAAACCATGAATAAGGACTGGGTCACAAGGTCATCAGCACCTTGCAGAGAATTGCTGGTCTATGGACATGATCCCATCATTATGATACCTGACAGCAGTAGATTCTCAGTAACTCAATGGTATATGCATAAATGAAGAAAGAAGCTTCCTCCATCCCACCAAGTTCAAGCCTTCCAGAGCTTTCTATCAACTTACGATCACTGGACGCAGCATGGAGATGAAGGTGCAGAATCGGCCACGTTCTTCAATCAAAGCTTTGCGGACGGCCTGCTTTTCGGTTTCTTCCAACAAGAGATATTTATCGTTGACATCTTGCAGAGCACTGTCCAACTGAGGCTGGATGTCACCTCTCCCTGCGGACAAAACAGAGCCGCCAGAGCAGCTTGCTGAAACCACCAGCTTCTAGAACAAATGCTCCTCCTTAAAGTCCTACAGTCCTTCCTGGAGCTGAATCCACCATTTCCCAGGACTTAAAAACACAGTATTCATTTATGGGCCCCCAAAGCTTTAAGGCAGACATTTTTCTAGGATCAGCCATTTGTAATTTCTAACATCTGAAGGGCACATTTATCTGGTTTATTTGTGACCAGGGTGACCTCCTGGTTTGCCTCCTTGCCTTGTGCAATCCCAACAGAGACCTCTGCCAGCAAAAGCCTGGGACACATGGGAATGGTATTCTTTTGTTAGAATATCCGGAAGAGATTAGGGATGGAAGAACAAGGTGAGGGCTTGTGAACATTTCCAAAAATGGGCACAAGGTGCCTTTGTCAGGTCCACCACAGTCAAAGAGTCTCTGTCTGGGCAGACGTTTCTGTCCTGGAAAACAAAGGTGGAAGCGTCACTCCCTGGCTCGGGGACCCAGGAGTCCACTGCAGCTCATGTGACTCCCTGGCGGAGGGTCCTGATGTGCTCCTGGGGAACGAGGGAACTAAGGTGAGGGCTACTGCAGCACAGCCCACCTAGCCATGTCCACAGAACCGTTATCCAGAGACAAGCACGTAACAATTGCAGGTGGGAAGTTCACCACCTCAACCACTGTAGCACATGAACAACAAGCTAGCTTGTGTAAGTAACGCTTTATTACAATAGTCAGGGAGGGAGGGAGAGAATGGGTGCCCCAGGGCCTCTAGCTACTGCAAACAAACACCAGAGGCATGCGCCACCTTGTGCATCTGGCTTTATGTGGGTACCTTAACCACTGAGCCATCTCTCCAGCCCTGTGTCCAATCTTTTGACACTGTGACATGACCCTGTCATCTACAAAGTTCATGCTCAAGAACTGTACAATTGAATTACCAGAAAAAGAAAACAGAAAGAAAAAAAGAAACCTGTGTAATGTTTTAAGTAAGTTTGCAATTTTGTGTTGGGGTGCACGCACAGCTGCTCCCTGTTGCATGCTGCACACGGCAGCAGGTTGGACACGCCATTTCACAGGAGGCTATTGGTCACAAAGCTCTGAAAGGCAGTGAGCCCTCTCTTTCTTGGTGACCTGCAAAACAACATGGCCAATGCCAGGCCCCACTGGCTGAGGCCACATGAAGTAGGGCTGGTGTAGGCCTTCCACAGTCTCTCAGCCTCTTTATGCTGTCAAATATCATAACACGGAGGACTGTAAGCTAAACCAGAAATAATGTCATTAGCTTTGGTGGAGAAGTAAGAAGGGAGCTGGGGGGACAGTAGCTTCAAATCCATGATGTTTGGCCAACCCTGCTTAGAAATGTCTTCATCACAGAAGCCAATTTCTTTAATAGACTGCAATTATACAAGACTGGAAATAATCATGCCATCAGTTAGTAAGGTGTGTATCTAGTATAATTAATAACAGACTTTTATGCCAGTAATGTGGTGCATGCCTATAAGCCTAGTACTTAGGAGGCTGAGGCAGGAAGATTTCAAATTTGATGCCAACTCAAATTACATACTGACAACCTATCTTAAAAAAAAATGGGTCTTAGGGCAGGAGAGATGGCTTAGTAGTTAGTAGTTAAAGTGCTTGCCTGCAAAGCCTAAAGACCCAGGTTTGATTCTCCAGTACCCACATAAGACAGATGCACAAGGCGGCGCATGCGTCACTTGCAGTGGCTGGAGGCCCTAGTGTGCCCATATTCATATTCTCTCTCTCTGTAATAAATAGATAAAAAATTTAAAAATAACAAACTTAAAAAAGTGCATCTAATTAGGAAAGCAAAGTGAGTGTGTGATCTAATTTGGAAAGTATACATTTAACAAAGTTATTTTAAATACACATTATGTTATAATTAGAGGGCTTTCAAACAGTAGTATTCTAAAGTAAATATAAACTATAAAGATTGCTCTAATTATGGTTACAGTAAGAACATTTCTATTTAGGATATACCACACTAAAGACACAATGATTATTTTTTAAATTTACTGGCATGTAATTGTATTTGTTTGTATTTATAGCTGTTGAAGAAATCTATACACTTTCTCCCATATACTTTAAATCACCTATAAATCACTTAACATACCAAATACAATGAAAATGTTGTGTCAATGGTTGTTATACTATTTGGGAATCATGACAAGAATACAAATGCAATTTTTTGTTTGGTTTTATTTATTTAGTTATTTATTTGAGGCAGAGACAGAGAGAGAGAGAGAGAGAATGGGCATACCAGGGCCTCTAGCCACTGCAAACTAAATCCAGATGCATGTGCCACCTATGCATATGGCTTTATGTGGGTACTGGGAAATCAAACCTGGGTTCTTTGGCTTTGCAGGCAAGCACCTTAACTGCTAAGCCATCTCTCCAGCCCCTCCCCCACCCTTTTTTTGAGGTAGGGTCTCACTCTAGCTCAGACTGACCTGGACCAAACTCTGTAGCCCCCAGGCTGGCCTTGAACTCACAGAGATCCTTGTACTTCTGCCTCCCAAGTGCTGGGATTAAAGACATGTGCCACCCTGCTGCAAGTTTTTATTTATTTTGGTTTTTCGAGGTAGGGTTTCACTCTAGCCCAGGCTGACCTGGAATTCACTATGTAGTCTCAGGGTAGCCTTGAGCCCATGATGATCCTCCTACCTCTGCCTCCCGAGTGCTGGGGTTAAAGGCACGCGCCACCACGACTGGTAATTTTAATTTAATTTTTGATTTTTTAAAAACTAATTTAATAGAGTACAGGTGCACCAGGGCCTCCTACCACCACAAACAAACTCCAAATCTGGCTTTATGTGGGAAAGGGGGAATCGAGCCTGGGCTGTCAGACTTTACAAGCAAGTGCATTTAACCACTGAGCCATCTCTCCACCCCACAGATGCAATTTTAGGAATATTTTCCATCTGTGTTTGGCTGGGTCTGCCTAGACTCTGCAGGAGCGGAGGGCTCACTCGTGTTTCAACCAACAGCAGCATGTTGAGCGCAAGCTGCCTCCGCACACAGGCCGCGGCCATACTCGCTCTCCCCCGTCTTACCTCAGCCGGGCCATCAGACTCTCACTTGGACTTGCAGCTGCTTCCTGTGTCCCTTCGGGGTCTGCGCAATGACCGTCCTTGCCCTCATGCGCCCTCTGCCCACCTCTTAACGCGTGCTCCTCCAGTGAGTTCAGTGCTCAGGGAAGTCCCTCCCACGGCCAGGACCCTCTTCCTGAGCTCCTCCTACTCCACGGTGCTCCCCAGTTCCAATGTCTGTGTTATTTTATGTATCCTAGTTGTTTGATCTAGGTCAGTCTGCCCTGCTCTCATAAACCATGCCTGTTTCTGCCAGTACTGTATCTTCTCACTCAGCACATCTGTCTGGAAGACAGCAAACGAATGAAGCGACACAGTAGCTTCACTGAGATTATTCAGTCTCTCAGCCACCATGCCCTCAAATGGCCTAACACCTCACAGCCAGCAAAGCCCAGGACGGCCAGGCAGGCGGGAGGAGGACTGAGCGCCTTAGCTGGGTGTCTATGGATTCTTAGGCCAAGAATTGGATTTGGCTTTTTCTGTAAACTCTAAGTCATCCTCATTCTCAAAACCTTCGCTCCTGCCCATTGCTAGCTTCCGGGTCTTGAGTGTATTCACAATGACCACTGGGCAGGAGCCCCCCCACCCCCCACCAAGCCCCTGAATTTATTATAGGAAAATGCTGAGCAGTCCACTATGAATGGACAGCACGCTGTGGGCCATCCCAGAGGAAGAAGGCGAAAGGAATGTAGAAAGTAGGGAGAGTTTTTAAAGCTTCCTAGAATGAAGTGAAGATTCCATATCAGCTTCCCAACTTCATCTTTGTATACACGTTCAAGGCAGGAATGAATAGCCTTTCTTCAATGGGGAAACTGAGGCAGACAAAGCGGCTCACAGAGGGCCACGATACTAGCACTGAGCTACTAATGGGTGCAGCTGGAATCCAACCCCAGACCCTTCCTGTCAGAAGCCCACAGGCTTTGTGCTCCCTGAACTCAACAGGTTCTGATGGGGGGAGCTCACCTACCCCTCGGAAAAGCCTGGACCTGCCCACTCCCACCCCGGCCCGGGTAGCACGTGGCTGCAATGGGCGTTCATTTCCTCAGAGAAGAAAGAGCAGCCCCAGGCCATTCTGGACCGGGGCTCCTGCAGGGATTAGCAAAACTCCCAAAGGCAGTTCTCTCTTTCAGACAGACGGGGAAAGCCATCAGAATCTTGGAAAACGACTTCTAGCCACCTGACACACATAAAAATGCTGCATCTCCTCCTAATGCCCACTTGTCTGGATTTTTCACCCCTCACAAATCAGAATGTGTCTGGCAACAATGGTGGGTCACAGTTTAGTTGGTAGTCGTTTCCCTCAGTTTGTGCTCCAGAAAGTACCTATGCATCTTATAGTCAATGCAGTATCTGCTATAAATACTGACACATGGAATACGAATGCTGAAATAGGGGACATAAATATTGAAGTGGGCATGAAAGTTGACGCTGGAGATTCAATTTCCAATAAGAATCTTTGCCCCCCTCCCAAGGACACAGTTCTTACCCTCTTATACAAGTCATCTTCTACTTCTAATACCTTGTAGCAGGTCTGATTGATACCCCAAAAGGGGGAAAAATGTCTACAGATCAAAATAAAGACAGATTTGGTCATGCAAGCTTTAAATCTCAATAATTTTCAGGCAAACTCATGTTCTGTGATTTTCCCTAACCCATGAGACATGAATACCCGTACCTAACTCACTTGACTGACGTGCAAGCGAGTCCATCCACATGAAACCCTGAGAACAATGTCTGGCATGGGTAAGGATGAACTGCCCACTGCCCACCCCTGGAGTCCATACGGACACGGTGCACTGACCACTGCCCAATCCTGGAGTCCATACGGACACTGTGCACTGACCACTGCCCACCCCTGGAGTCCATACGGACACTGTGCACTGACCACTGCCCACCCCTGGGGTCCATAAGGACACTGTGCACTGACTGCTGCCAACCCCTGGAGTCCATAAGGTCACTTTGCAATGCCCACTGCCCACCCCTGGGGTCCATACGGACACTGTCCACTGACCACTGCCCACCCTTGGGGTCCATACTGACACTGTGCACTGCCCACTGCCCACCCCTGGAGTCCATACGGACACTGTGCACTGCCCACTGCCCACCCCTGGAGTCCATACGGACACTGTCCACTGACCACTGCCCACCCCTGGAGTCCATACGGACACTGTGCACTGCCCACTGCCCACCCCTGGAGTCCATACGGACACTGTGCACTGCCCACTGCCCACCCCTGGAGTCCATACGGACACTGTCCACTGACCACTGCCCACCCCTTGGGTCCATACGGACACTGTGCACTGACCACTGCTCACATCTGGAGTCCATACGGACACTGTCCACTGACCACTGCCCACCCCTGGGGTCCATACGGACACTGTGCACTGACCACTGCCCACCCCTGGGTCCATACAGACACTGTCCACTGACCACTGCCCACCCCTGGGGTCCATACGGACACTGTGCACTGACCACTGCCCACATCTGGAGTCCATACTAACACTGGGTGTTTAGCAGGGGAGAACAGCCAGAGGAAGCGTAAATAACTGACTTTTTAAAAATGTTTTAATTATTTGAGGGGGGAGACAGAATGGGCACGCCAGGGCCGCTAGCCACTGCAAACAAACTCCAGATGTATGTGCCACCTTGTGCATCTGGTTTTACATGGGTACTGGGGAATCAAACCTGGGTCCATTGCCTTTGCAGGCAAGCACCTTAACGGCTAAATCATCTCTCCAGTCCTGGAATTTTATTTTATTTTATTTTGTAACTCTCTCAACTCTACAGCCTCGGTTAGCTTAAAACTTGTGGAATCCTCCTGCCTCAGCTTCCAGAGCACTAGGGTTACAGGTATGAACTTCCTTTCCTTTGAAGTGCTCCCTTATATGATTAAATGCAACAGTTTGCAGAATTCTTGCACTACATCTCATCATTGGTATTCTGTCCTAGTTGATGAGTGTGACTATTTGACTTCCGTCCCCAAATTCCATGTGTTAGAAACTTAATCCGCAAATTCTTGTATTCATGGCCTTTGGGAGACGAGTAAGATTAGATGTGGGCCCATGGGAGAGGAGGGAGGGTGATGATTTAGTCACTCAGAGAGACCCAAGCTCCCCACTGCCCTGTTTGATAGGCTCCATGAAAACTCTGGACCAGTAGTTTGGGGAGCTTCCTGGTGAGCTGGAAGAGTGGGGTGCGCAGGAGGCCACAGAGGCTCTGCACCCTCTCTATCCCACCTTGCCCCCCAGGGTAGTGTTTTCCCAGCCCATCTGTGTCTGTGATAAACAAGTCCTCACCATGCATCTCCCTGTGTTCTGTGAACCATTCTATGGAATCAAGCACGGTGACCGGAAATCTTGAATTTGTCACCGGCTACGCAGAAGTGGATGGTATCTTAGGAGACGCTGCTTAGGGCCGGTGGCTAAAGTGAGGGCAGTTTTATGGAACTGAGTCTTGCCTTGTGGTGTATGTGCCAACTCTGGAGGGCTTAAGTCAGGGAATTTATGTGACCATGGAGATGAGGCATGGATGTCAGAGCATAAATGCTTCACTGTCTTGGAGACCCTGTGGGGGCCCGGGAGCAGCCGAGGGAGTCCAACACAGAGTGGCACCTCGTACCTGCTTTCCGAATGGGTGCTTCACCCCACTCAGCTGCGGTCGTCAAGCAGAATGTTTATGAATGAAAGCATGGCACCAGATGTGAGTCAATTAACCCCGGGAACAACGTGAACGGCTTAAGGGTTACGATTCAAAGGAGGCAGTGCGCCCGCCCCACCACTCAGTCATGCTCTGCACCTCGGGTTAATGTTCTCTGGGGGGATAAAAACCACATTATGTGAGTAATCGGTAATCTAAACAAGCTGTCCTTGTAACTGGTCAGAGTCAACGGGGAGGAAAGCTCACAGCTCCCACTGTGGCCCCGCGTGGTAAATGTCTCTCCCAGCCTGCATGCAGCCAACTCCTCCACAGTCTCCGTGAGCACAGGGACATTTAGGCCTCCGCGCCACGGGAAACACCACTCAAGGGGCCACATCTGTGTGAGACTCAGCTGTGACATGCATCCCACCCAGGTTGACTTCACACATCTCTACAGAGTTCACGTGGAGGCAGCTTCCTGGGCCTGGCAGGGAAGATCCTCCCTTCGTAGGTACACACTCAACTTCCAGCACCAAGTGGTGTGCGTGTTCAGATGTGCGTGGGAGCATGTGTGCATGTGCACGAGGAGGCCACAGGGTCACCTTTGGTGTCAGCCTCACAAACACCCCCTCTTAAGCAGGGTCTCTCACCGGCATGGAGCTCACCAACTAAGCAGCTGGCTACTGACGCGCGTCTTCTTGTGTCTTCACCTCCCCAGCGAGCACAGGCACACGCCACCAGGCTCGTCACTGTTCATGGTCTGGGGATCATATCAGACTCGGGTTCTCATGTACTTTCCTGACTGCTGTATCTCTTGAACCCCCAGCATGGACTTTTCCAGGAAAGGAAGGATGATGTGGGGAGAAGTGTCATCCAGTTTGGGGTCTGGCGGAAAACGAGGCCCAGTGAGCCATCCTGCAGGCAAGTCAGGGCGAGAGACTGCCCAGGAAGCCAGAGGAATGGTAGCCTCCGCCGTCACTGAGGCTCTTATACGGGTGTAGGAATCTCGGGTGGGACTGCAGCCAGCCTCAATGCCATTCCTAGGGTATAACACGCACTGCTCTCAAGAGACCCATCTGGGTCTTGTCCACCCTTCACCACTGTGTCCCGGGCTCCTGACTACATGGCTACAACCCACGTCGCCACCCATCTGGTCCCCTATGCCTGGAACACCTCTCCTGTGTAGCCTCCCCGTGGCCCCAGGCTACACCTTTTGTTTACACTCAGTGTTTACAGCACAGAGCACATCTGATTTCACCAACTGGTTTGGAGGAGATCAAGCTCTTCAAGAGAATGTTGTATTTTCTCCAAGGACAAATTGATTTGTAATGATTGTAAATTCCTTCCATTGTAGGGTACGTACAATTACGTATGCAAGGACATCGTGCTTCATGGTAAATAGTGACATCAAAGGAGATATGTGTACGTGTGTATAGACACACATATATTACACACACATATACATATAAACAAGTACACCTATGTGTGTATACGCACACATATCCATACATATCTCCAACTCGAGTCAATCCAACTCTTTCAGGCTCCATACATGTACATGGAACATATGTGTATGGAAAACATGAGTGCACATACAGTTTCTCTTTTTAAACCAGACCTTTTTCTTCCTCAGGGGTGGCGGTGGGGTTGGGATGGACAGTGCTCAGATCAGACTCAGGGCCTGGTGTAGGCTAGGCAAATGCTTTGCCAGTGAGCAACACCCTCTCAGCCCAAGAGCATTTAATTATCAAACTGCTAGGTTCAAACCTGGCTCGGCTTTACAAACATACGAGGTTTTCAAGCCACGGGGCTTTTCTTACAACTCCACACCCACAGTCACAGCTCTTGAAGAACTCGGTGCTGTGGCTTTGCCCTAGGAACCTGTCCCTGCAAAACGGGGAGCGAAAGGGGCTGAAGAGATGTCTCTGGCTAAGAAGAGCAAATCTTCAGACGTTCCAAAGCCAGCTGGGCATGGGGCGCACACCTTTAACCCCAGCACTCGGGAGGCCGAGGTAGGAGGATTACCATGAGTTCAAGGCCACCCTCAGAACTACACAGTGAATCTCAAAAAGCCAAAAAGAAAAGAAAAGAAAGAAAGAAGAGAAGAGAAGAGAAGAGAAGAGAAGAGAAGAGAAGAGAAGAGAAGAGAAAAAGAAAAGAAAAGAAAAGAAGTTCCAGAAGGCTGTCTGGTTGGTATCTTCATCAGTTCACAAAGTGAATGGTCTGACTGACTCAAGGCTGGCTCTTGGTAAAAGGTCTCATAAAACCTGACAGTCGGGAGACTGACCTCAGAAGGCCCCAGTGATGTGACTGCTTTTATATGAAATGTTCACAATAGGTGACACCCGCAGACAGAAAGCAGGCGTGTGGCTGTTGGGCACTGGCTGGGAGGAGTTGGGGAGTAGAGGAGTGACTGCTCAACAGGAAAGAGGTGTCATTTTCGGGTGATAAAATGTCTGAAATTAGAAAGTGGTGATGGTTGTGAATGTATAAAACCACTGAAACATGTAATCTAAAATGGTTAAAATGATAAATTACATGTTAATTTTATTGCAATGAGCAAAAATATGCCTGCATTTTACCTTCCTTCTAGAAGTTTACTACAGATGGTTTCCTAGTCACAACATAGGGAACAGGGAGAGGTCGCCTATTTGAAGCTGAGGAGGGACTACCTCGCATCACCACGAGGGGACGGCGCGGCAGAACCGCGTCCCAGCGACGGCAGGCCATCCTGGCCCCACAGGCCCAATCCGAGACACCTGCTGGGAGCTGTTAGTAAAAGGCTCAAGGGCCAGTAGGGCACACCAGGGCAAGACAGCCATGTGGACACCTCGCAGACAGACCTTCCCAAGACAGAAGGACAGCAACAAACTCCAGGGCAGGAAGGAAGCGTGATCACCCGCGGCGAGGCTCACATTCAACCGAGTGAATCATCCTGGCTACTGAGTTTGAAGACCTGATGCCTTGGAAACGAAGCATTTCACCACCTCTGCCGAAATAAGAAATACTTCGGATTTTGAAAAAGTGAATAATATATGGTCCTGAGTGGGCAAGGTAGGTATTTTTTTAAAGCTTAACATAACCAAATCTGGCGTGGGAATTATTTTGAGGTGATATTTAGTGTAGCACTTTATGCTTTGCCTGTGGAACACATATATACATTCATATATGCTCAGGCACCTAGGCACTGATATATAAACATACTGACATACTGACTTTCCTTTTCTTTTTATGGTTTTTCAATAGGGTCTCACTCTAGCCCAGGCTGACCTGGAATTCACTATGGAGTCTCAGGGTGGCCTTGAACTCACAGTGATCCTCCTACCTCTGCCTCCCAAGTGCCGGGATTAAAGGCGTGCGCCACCACGCCCAACTAACATACTGACTTCCTGTGAAAGAGAGGGTGTCAATTGCTTGGCATTTCTTTTTTCCACAAGTCTAATACTGAATTAGGAAAAGATGCAACAGCTTGTAGAACATGGTGCTAACAACTGCATGGCCAGATATCCAAGAAAAGAAACAATTAAAACACACACACACACGATTTTCTTAGAAAGTTATGGGAAATTAAATAGGCACAATTGATTGTTCAGAGCAGGCAGAAAAATCTGGGCAACAAGCATCGATGTGAACAATCAGGGAAAAGCCCACAGCAAGGACCAGCCACGACCAGCCACCAAGACTGGAATGTAGACTTACCCAGAGCATCCACTGGCGGGGGCGCACGGTGACCAAGTTCAGGATACACAGTTGACGCAGAAAGGAAAACAAAGTCAAACTGGGCTGCGAGCAGGGCCTGCCTCACCACTGCCCACATGTTAGGCAGCTGATGGCTACCACCACGGGTTACAGTCTGGGAAACACAGCCAGGTCCACCACGAGCTGGGCACTAAAGCTCCCCTTTCCTGCTTAGCTAACATCCCTTCCTGTACAACTTCTTAGTAATTTCCACCTCTTGGGCATGAGGATTTGGTCAAAAGAGATGGAGGAGCTGGAGAGATGGCTTAGTGACTAAAGCACTTGCCTGCAAGGCCAACGGACCCAGGTTCAATTCCCAGGACCCACGTAAGCCAGATACACAAGGTGGCGCACGTGTCTGGAGGCCCTGGTGCGCCCATTCCTTTCTCTCTTTCCCCCTCTCCCTCTCTCTTTCAAAGAAAGAAAAGAAAGGAAGGGAGGGAGGAGGGAAGAAAGGGAGGAAGAAAGAAAGATAAAAGAGAGAGAACAACTCGGAAGAGGCTGATTCAAATGCCTCAGCAAGAAAACCTTCAGGTGTGATTTACTATAACTTGAGAAAGATCTACAGAATCCTAGCTTACAGTAGGATGAAAATGGAAAAACAATTAAAGAACCTAAATTTCTAATACAATAGTAAGTATTCTGCTGGCAAGGAACTCTAATGCATACACACATATACATACATACATACACACATACATACATATAGAACACTGACTTTGTTCTGTTTTTGTTTGAGAACTGGTCAGTTCACCCATTGAAAGGGTTAACATATTTGTGTTTCAGTTCTCTCTTGCAAAGCCAGTCTCTGCCAAATGTTCAGTGGCTACAGATGGAAACAGAAGGCTTCTTAATTCTTGAATTTTACCCTGAAACTTCTCCAGTGCTGAGAATTGAACCTAGGGCCTTGCACATATGAGGCTTCTCAGCTACACTCTCAAGCTGATGCGTGAACTTAAAATAATATTGGTTCTGGGGGTGAATATTGGCTCTGGAGGTAAATGTTGGTTCTGGGGGTGAGTATTGGTTCTGGAGGTGAATGTTGGTTCTAGAGATGCAGCTGAGTGGTAGAACACCTGCCTAGCATGCGTAAGTCCCTGGTTTTGAACCTTGGCAAGATATAAACATATACAAGATGATGAAAAAATAGTTAATTAAATGAGAACAAGGAGCCAGGCGTGGTGGCACACACTTTTAATCTCAGCACTTGCGAGGCACAGGTAGGAGGACGCCTTGAGTTTCAAGCCAGCCTGAGGCTACATAGTGAATTCCAGGTCAGCCTGAGCTAGAGCAAGACTGTACCTTGGAAAAAAAGGGGGGGCAGTGAGAACAAGAATACTAATTTTCCATTGTCAAGTGTCACAAGCTGATGAACTGCTTACAGTATCTCTTGGGACCCAAAAGGCTGGCACAAGGAAGCATGCTCAAGTGACGTCACTAAGAGTTCGGAGCCACAGAGTTGGTTCCATATCACCTCTCCAACTTGCTGGAGCTTTCTCCCCCCTACTTGGGAAGGCTAGCTCTGCCCTGTGGCCTAGATCAGAAGTGCTATGAGGGTGGAGGCAGTCTCTTTTTTTAAAAAAAAAAATTATTGATTGATTGATTGATTGCAGAGGGTGGGGAGAGAGAGAAAACGGGTGCATGAGGGCCTCTAGCCACCGCAAACAAACTCCAGATGCATGTGCCACCTTGTGCATCTGGCTTATGTGGGACCTGGAGAATTGAATCTGGGTCCTTAGGCTTCGCAGGCAAATGCCTTAACCACTAACCTATCTCTCCAGGCCAATACTCTCTTTTTGATTCTAGTCTTGGGTGAAGCGTTCAAGCCTGCCTTCAAGAAAAAAAAAAGACAGGCATGGTTCACAGATGAAGCACCTTCCAAGATACTTTAAAACAGTGCAGGGAGGCTAGAGACAGAGCTCAGCAGTTAAAGGCGCTTGCTTGCAAGGCTTGTTGGCCCAGGGTTCAATTCCCCAGGATCCATGTAAAGACAGATGCACAAAATGGTGCATGTATCTGGAGTTTGTTTGCAGTGGCAAGAGATCCTGGTGTGACCATTCTCATCCACATTCCCTCTTTCTTTTCCCCTCTCTGATTACAAATAAATAAATAAAATATTTTGTAGATGTTGGGAAAACCTACAAAGGCAGCCCATTTAAAATGTCTATGACAAGCTGGGCATGGTGGCACATGCCTTTAATCCTAGCACTCGGGAGGCAGAGGTAGGAGGATCGCCAAGAATTTGAGGCCACCCTGAGACTACATAGTGAATTCCAGGCCAGCCTGGGCTACAGCAAGACCCTACCTCGAAAAACCAAAAAAGTCTATGAGAGAAATATTTGAAAACTTTAAATTATAAATTAGCACTCTCACAAGGAATCGTATGAAAAATGTGACCAAGTTGAGTTTTGCAGAGTACAGGAAAGGCAAGCTGCTCACAAGTCACATCCCACCTGACGTGTCTGCTTATGTCAAGGTCAAGGCTAATGCCAGGCTTATCTGCACAAAGGCACGTGGAATCTTCAAAAGGAGAGTCACAAGATTTTCTAGATCAAAGATCGGTTCCTGAAAAGGAGCATGACAGAAGGCTGCTTGGCAGTGTCCTGGAGCGTATTAAACAAAAAGTGACTCTCCGGCTGTGTTAAACAGCCTCAGTTCTACCAGGACACAGAAGCATGTAGCCACAGCCTCTACCCGTCCTAACACAGTCACATTTTACAAGCCAATAGCCCAAGACCCTGCCACCTGAAGGAGGGATGTGGACAGACACAACAGGATTTCTAGCAGATTGAAAACTTGAGCTAACCAAAACCCCAAAGCCTTCAGATTTCTCATTACTCCTTATGGTGCAGCCAAAGTCATTTTGAGGTCAGATGTCTGCAAGGAAAGCACTCCACCACAGCAGTCTGGTCAGAATGAGGACTCTAGTACCTTCTTCTAGAAGGCTATACCTCCAGTCCAGATATACTATGAAAGTACATGGTCTAGGGCTGGAGAGATTGCTCAGTGGTTAAGGCACTTGCCTGTGAAGCCTAAGGACACATGGTCGGCTCTCTCCAGATCCCATGTTAGCCAGACACACAAAGGTGAGGCAGGCACAAGGCTGCACATGCCCACTAGGTGGCGCAAGCATCTGGGGTTCGATTTCAGTGGCTGAGGCCCTGGTGCACCAACTCTCTCTCACTCTAAAAATTTTAAAAATACATAGTCTAAAATTGTATTTATGTATTTTAGAAAAAAATAATCAAAACTTGCTTTCTGCTTGCCTTTGAAGTAAAATCACCAAGAACACTGCAAGCTTCTGAGCTAACTGGCCCTGTAAGCATTAATACAGGATCCGGAAAGGACGTGGTTGGGGCTAAAGAGACAACTGCTTCAGACATCCAAGATCAGAGCCTCCAGTCTCTTCACCTCAGGCTCAAATGCCCTGAGAAACCTCAAAACTCCGGGCCAATTATCACCAAGTCCCACAGGTAGGCACATTTCATGTCTCAGGTGACCCAGCATCCTGAATCCCAAATCTTTCCATCCGACCTGGATGGGCAGCTTATTAGTGTCCACGCATCCGGAGCCAGGGCTGGTCTAATTGCCACAAACTTCTTTCTGTGTCACAGTGTGATCAAGCCATTGGGCTTCACCCAGAGGTCTGAATTCTGCTAATTGGACAAAACCGGTGAGTTATGAGTGGCAGGCAAGGGCCTCTGCGCACAGCTTAGATAAAAGGATTATCTTTGCAGCCGAGCAGTCCAGGCTGCTGAAAAGAGAACTCTGTGAAAGCTGAGAGAGAAAATAGCTACTTCTTACCTCATCCTTTTCACCAAGCTCCCCAACCCTTCCCAGCCGTAAGTACCCCGCCTGCGCCACTTCTCCAAGCCCATTTCCTCCCCTACCTTGAAGCTGCCATGCTGTTTACCAGGTGGGACCAGCCTGCTCTTTCCAGAACCTCAGATCTCATGGACTATGCCTGCAACTTTATTTACTGGTTTACCTTTAGACTCAACAAAGTGAAAAAGGAAACAAACACCTTTAACTTGTGAAATACTAGCTCCCAAGGGTCCGCGTTTGATAGGACATAAAGCTGAAAGGCACCACACCAGAACAATAGATCCAAAGAAACCACTTCTAGCCAAGAGCGGCAGAGAATCTGACTGAGGGGGGAAATTTCCTCCCCCTGGAAGTGGAGCGCACAGAGCTTACAGAAGTCATGAGGATGGAGAAGGGGCCCCGTTTAGAATGCCAAAGCTTATAACCTTTTGTCCTGCCATCTCATCTCTTCAAATGTATTTTCCTTGCATTCCAAGTGTGCACCTCTTGTTCACAGCGATTGAGTGTGAACTTGACAGGACCTAGAATCAGCCAGGGAAGGCACCTCTGGGCATGCCTGTGGGATTATCAAGATTCGCATAGGCGAGGTGCCAAGACCCGTGTTAATTAACTGTGGGTGGCACTGGACTGGATAAAAACAACAATACTGGGCTGGAGAAAGGGCTTAGCGGTTAAGGCATTTGCCTGGGAAGCCGAAGGACTCAGGTTCGATTCCCCAGAACCCACGTAAGTCATATGCACAAAGGGCACACGCATCTGGAGTTCGTTTGCAGTGGCTGGAGGCCCTGGCGTGCCCATTATCTCTCTCTCGCTCTCTGTCTCTCTCTCTAATGGCAAATAAATAAATAAAATTTAAAAAACTAAAACAAGTAAATAAATAAATAAAAGAAAAAAATATTTTAAAAAAACCACAATACTACCTGAGCACTGACATCCCTGGCTCTTGGCTTCCTGATCGCAGACACCACCTGACCAGCTGCCTCCAGCTCTTGCCGCCATGCCTTCTCCACCGTGATGGGCCGTAACCTCAAACTGCTAGTCAAAATGAATCCTCCCTTCTTCCCTCCCTTCCTTAGGTTGCTTCTTATCAGGTGTTTGACATAGCAATGAGGAAAGTAACTAGTACACTGAGGAAATAGGTAACTGGGATTTGGGTTAGTATGAACGACCTTTAACACCCACAAAACAGCCTGACGTATCAACCCCATCTAATCAGCTGGGATGCAGCAGATTTTTTAAAGACACTGTATCAGGGGATGGAGATGGCTTAGCAGTTAAGTGCATGCCTATGAAGCCTAAGGACCCAGGTTCGAGGCTCGATTCCCCAGTACCCATGTAAGCCAGATACACAAGGTGGTGCATGCATCTGGAGTTCGTTTACAGTGGCTAGAGGCCCTGGTGAGCCCATTCTCTCTCTCTGCCTCCTTCTCTGTTGCTCTCAAATAAATAAGAAATAAACAAATAAAAAAAAAAAAACACTGTATCAAGGGCTGGAGAGATGGCTTAGCGGTTAAGGTGCATGGCTGTGAAACCTAAGAACCCAAGTTCAATTCTTCAGGTGCCTCGTAAGTCAGATGCACAAGGTGGCACATGCATCTGGAATTCGTTTACAGTGGCTGGAGGCCCTAATGAACCCATTCTCTCTCTCCCTCTATCACTGTCAAATAAATAAACAAATTTTAAAAAACACCCTATCAAGGGCTGGAGAGATGGCTTAGTGGTTAAGGTGCCTGCCTGTGAAACCTAAGGACCCAGGTTCAATTCTCCAAGTCCCTTATAAGCCAGATGTACCTGGAGTTCATTTGCAGTGGTCAGACACCCTGGTGTGCCCATTCTCTCTCTCTTCCTTCTTCCCTTCCTCCCTCCATCTCTAATAAATAATAAAATCTTTAGCTGGGCATGGTGCACACCTTTAATCCCAGCACTCGGGAGGCAGAGGTAGGAGGATCGCCATGAGTTTAAGGCCACTCTGAGACTACACAGTGAATTCCAGGTCAGCTTGAGCTAGAGTGAGACTCTACCTCAAAAAAAAAAAAAAAAAGGAACACCATATGAAGAAAGAATAGTCTGGAAGGAATATCACCTTCTCTGGCTCAATACAAAGTTCCTATATTTTAAGTGTTGGGAAACTGTTATAAAAGCCTAAAAAGCAGATGTAGCTAGCGAGATTTGTTTTTGGCTTATTTTCTCTTCAAACCTCCATCCATTCTGAAGGAGCGAAGATGAATCATGGGTTTGACAGTTCACTGACTTGTCATGATGAACTGGGGCAGAAGAAAGGAAGAGGAGCATCTTGTACCTGCCCAGCTTCTCTTGATGGTGGATGGCGGAGCCCCCCCCTCCCCCCCATTGAGCAGGAGCAGACACTAAGACTCCAGGCTCCCTGCAGCCATTTGTAATGTGCTAGATCACTAGCACTTAACGGAGGGTTTCAGAGATTATAGGCTGTGGAGGATTGAGGAGAGAAATGACATCATTTCTACAATAGATCTTATAGAACATTTTCACAAAGCATTCTTTGGACTAGCACAGGGCTTCCAAAACATAAGCAGGGTTTCATTGTGAATCACAGTGGGTATGGAAAGTCAAAGTCTGCAGACAGAGACTAGGGAGAGATAGACAAGCACTACTTGATGAGGGCTTCAACACTAGTAGTATATGAATATATAGAGAGAACTCTGATGCGGCTAGATTCTGCTTGCTCCAATCCCTTCTCCAAAGCACCACATCTAAGGAATTCTACAAATAAAATAGCATCTGCTTCAAAGACATTAGCAAGCATTCATTTCTCTAAGTCACAATATCGGGGGTGGAATTTTCAGTTACCTTTTTTTGCTTTCTTCTGCAGTTTCAGTGTATCCGAGGACTTCTTTTTTATCTCTTGGCGAGCTTTTTTATACTCTAAGAGAAAGCAGAATAGTGAATCATTTTCCCACTTAGCTCAACCTTCATCCCAGAAAGCAACCCCTCACACGTGCAGTTCACAGCCACACCCGAGCACCCCGGGGTAGAAATCTCACACGGTGGCGCACCCCTTTAATCCCAGCACTCGGGAGACTGAGCTGAGAGACTGTTGGGAGTTCCAGGCCCACAGGTGATTTCCAGGTCAGCTTGGGCTAGACTAAGACCCTATCTCAAAGGGGGGGGGGGGCAGAAAGTCTCTCAATGACACTTCACCGTAAAGGGACTATTAATACAAAGAATAGCAAAGGTCATCACGGTCTTTCCCTATCATTCCCACCTTGAGAGAGAGAGAGAGAGAGAGAGAGAGAGAGAGAGAGAGAGAGAGAGAGAGAGAGAAGAAAGAAATCATTTGGGAATATCTGCTTTTGGCTTGTGTGTGTGGTATAATGTGTGTGTGTATGGTGTGCACATGTGAGTGCAGAGGCATGTGCGCCCACACACACGTGGAGACCAGAGAGGGTCAGGTGCCTCCTCTTTTGCTCATCCGCACGTTTCTTTGCGATGGAGTCTCTCACTGAACCCGGAGCTGCCGCTTTCGGCTGACCAACAAGCCCCGGAGTTTCCAGTATCCATTCCCCACGGGGCAGGGGTGACAGACATGTGTGGCTATGCCCAGCTGCTTACACGGGTGCTGGGGATTGAACTGAAAGTGAATCAGGTGCTCTGGGGCCCCATGCTTATGTGGCCAGTCTTGGGGATATTTCAATTTAAAAAAGCAACTTTCTCAGAGCATCAGGAAAGCTCTTCAGTATCATCCACTCTCGCAGGGCTCCGAGACACAGCTTCTGGTGGCACAGCCCACAGCCACCAACAAGTGCCCTGAAGGCCAGCTCTGCCATGTTCAGAAACGTGCTCCCCCTCCTTGTGGTGGTGTGGGAAGCCTGTAGAGAGCGGAGGGAGGGAGGGCAGCTACTGGTGGCTTTCTGTTCCTTTCTGACATCCTTCCATCCACCCTGCCCTTCATCTCTCCACTGTCCTGGGTGTCCTTCCATGAGGCTGCCCCTCAACTGACATTTCGCTTTCCTGTCTCTCAGCCAAGTGCACACTTGCCCATCTCCCATAGCCCTTTGGTTGGACTCCTTTGAGCCCCAGCCTGCTCCCTTGCCTGTGGCCCTCTTAGCCTTCCTGCGGGGCATGGTGGTAACCCATCGCCCCTCTGCATCTTGGGGTGCTGGGGAGGTGGGGCAGGGTGGGCCAAGCTGTGGGGTAGTTGCTTGAGTAAGGGCTGAGCTGAAGAGCAGAAGTTAGAGCTTCCTCCCAGCTCTGAACCCCACGGCCTGTCTACACGAAGGACACTGCGCAGGTGCGCAGAGCCCGACACAGACTCTCAATCTCTACCCAGGCTCTGACTGTGAACAGCGAAGAGGGGACAGAGACGTGTCTGGCTGCGTACTTGGGAGGGAAGACGGGTACTCAGTGACAAGCAAGGATCTCTGTCCTGCTGAATGACCTGAGGTCAAGCAGGCCTTTTGCCGGACCTGCTTCCTTCTCCCCACACACTCAGTGAGATTTCCCTTAGATAAGCTTGGCACATCCGGTCTCAATGGTTCTTTAAATAAAATTGGCTCGCGGGTATTATCAGATGGGCATATTTAATGAACAAATCAAAAGAAAACTATCAACTCCCCATATGAAAAAATGTTCAAATGTTCCTATTTTCTCTCCCCTAATGGAACCACCAATAGGCACACATGATGACGACTCAGAGATGACGGCCCAGGACCCTGGGTGAGTAACACATGGCGGAACAAGTGCAGTGACTTCCCGGGTCCTCAACTTCATAAAAACAAGGAACGCGAGGACCGTATCAAACACAGGGGCTAGAACCCAGATGAACCAGAGGTGAATCTTAAAGAAGAAATTAAAAAAAAAAAATAACAACTTTTAAATGAACACAAGATTCAGGATGCTACTCTCCCCTGTTAATACCACACTTGAGAAGTTGAGGTCAAGGGTCACCATGAGTACAAGGCCAGCCTGGGCTAGAGTGAGACCTTGTATCTATGTATCTCTCTCTATATATGTGTATATGTGTGGGGGGGGGGGAGGCTGGAGGGATGGCTTAGTGGTTAAGGCATTTGCCTGAAAAGCCAAAGTACCTAGGTTCAATTCCTCAGGATCCACGTTAGCCAGATGCACAAAGGGTGCATGCGTCTGGAGTTTGTTTGCAGTGGCCGGAGGCCCTGGCATGCCCATTACCTCTCTCCCTTTCTCTGTCAAATAATTAAATAAAAACAAATACATATGTATGTATGTATATACATGTATGTGTATGTGTGTGTGTGTGTGTGTGTGTTTGTGTATACACACATATGAATAAGGGCTGGAAAGATGGCTTAGAGGTTAAGGTGCTTGACTGAGAAGCCTAAGGATCCAGGTCCAATTCCCCAGGACCCATGGAAACAAGAAGCACAAGGTGGCACATGCATCTGGAGTTTGTTTACAGTGGCTACAGAATGAATTGGGAGGAGGGGAGAATGATCTGGATGGACACACAGCTTTCCAGGGGTTACTGACAGCTGCTGGGGATGTGGAACTGTCTTCACTGAACAGCCTGAGAAGTAGGCAGAATAACCGTTTCCATGACCACACAGCAGTCTGGCTGAGCGGCCGCCAAAAGGGGTTCACTGCAGCCCTTCCTGCACCCTGCCCTGTCCCGGTGCTCCTTTGCTCCTGTATTAGTGGATGCCAGGCTTAACTTTCTTCAGACCCCACAGCACCAAGTATGTAAATAACTTCAGAATTAGGGGGGCACAGGGTCACACGCTTGTCACCTCAGGATTTGGAAGGCTGAGGTAGGAGGTTTTAAACTCAGGGGCGCAAGACCAGCCTAGGTAACATAGTGAGATCTCATTTCAAATAAAATAAACACCTCACCCCAGGCCACCCTGAGACTACATAGTGAACTCCAGGTCATCCTGGGCTAGAGAACGAGATCCTAGCTCAGAAAAAAACCAAACCAAACCAAACCTCAGAATGGACTAGCGAAGGGATGGAAGCTTATGGAACAGTTTGACTGGCTGTGTGAGGAGCACACTCAACATACTGTCGCTTCACGAGTGCCGGTGCTATTTCCTCTGCACCTCCTGCCCCAGCAGCTGACCAGTCTTCCCTGAGACGATACACAACGAGAGCAGTGACCCGCGGTGAGCTGATACCATTACAGCCCCGGCTTTCCAAATGTTCTGGAACGTATTGGGTGTGCATGTTTGACACTGGCACTACTGTTCTAAGGCACGTCTAATTCAGGTGATTTCAATGCCACCAAGTAATGAGACAGGCTCTCAGGTAAGGGATGTGTCATCAGGAACAAACAACTCGGACTTGCAATGGGAACCCTTTGGACCCATCATCTTCTGACACTGAAAAGGCTTTGAGAGAAGCAGGGACAGGAGGGCCGTGAGCTGCTTTGGCGATAACAGCCAGCAGAGGTGCCAGGCAGCAGCTAGTCCACAGCTCTTTCTCAGACTGCCGGGAGCACCGCCATGCCCCAGCCCTCTTGCGCGTACCTTTTGCATGGTCCTTGTCCAGCTGGTTAGCCACTTTCTTCCATTCTTCCATCTGTTCTTGAAGTGGGTTTATCAGGCAGTCGATTAAAGCACTTGGGCCAAAAGAAAAAGAGAAGAAGTTACACAGATATATTAATTATCAAGATTTGCATTTGGTGTTGGGTTAGTGGCAACCGCTGGTAATCTCGGTGCTTGGGAGATGGAGGCAGAAAGATCAGGTGCTTGAGGGCAACCTAAGCTACACAAACCTGTCTCAAACAAGCAACGACAATGACGATGACAACAGAGAGAGCTGCATTTGCTGGGCGTGGTGGCGCGCGCCTTTAATCCCAGCACTCAGGAGGCAGAGGTAGGAGGATCGTTGTGAGTTCGAGGCTACCCTGAGACTACACAGTGAATTCCAGGTCATCCCAGGATAGAGTGAGACTCTACCTCAAAAAAAAAAAAAAGAAAGAAAGAAAGCTGCACCTGGTCATCCCTGAAGGAACATTGTCCCACAAAACCTCCCATTTCAGATCAGCCTCCAGTTGGGGATTTTTTGTGTGTGTGGGGGGGGGGGGGGAAGAGGTTTATTTTGGCTTACAGGCTTGAGGAGAAGCTCCACGATGGCAGGGGGAAAATGATGGCATGAGCAGAGGGTGGACATCACCCCCTGCCCAACATAAGGTGGACAATGGCAACAGGAGAGTATGCCAAACACTGGCATGGGAAACTGGCTATAACACCCATAAGCCCACCCCCAACAATACACTGCCTCCAAGAGGCGTTAATCCCCAAATCTCCATCAACTGGGAACCTAGCATTCAGCCTAAGTTTATGGGGGACACCTGAATCAAACTACCATGTTCTGCCCCTGGCCCCCATAAACTATTAATCATCCATGAGGTGAAATGCAATGCATTCAGTCCAACTTTCATAGTCCACTTGGGGATGTTTTTGAAGACTATTCAGAAGTTGTAGCTGGGTGTGGTGGCACACACCTTTAATCCCAGCACTTGGGAGGCAAGGGTAGGGGGATTGCTGTGAGTTCAAGGTCAGCCTGAGCTAGAGTGAGACCCTACCTTAATTCCCCCCCCCAAAAAAAGTTGCAAATGGGGCTGGGGAGATGGTTCAGCAGTTAAAGGTGCTTGCTCTGTAAGCCTGCCAACAGAGTTCAATACCCAGCATCCATAGCAAAGGGAGGCGGAGCCAGAATACAGGATACAGGAGCTTGTGGGCAGCTAGACTGGCCTTCCTAGTGGCAAAAAGAACAAGAGAGGGCCTGGAGAGATGGCTTAGTGGTTAAAGCATTTGCCTGCAAAGCCTAAGGACCCAGGTTCGACTGCCAGAACACACATAAGCCAGATGCACCAGGTGGCGCTCGTGTCTGGAGCTTGTTTGCAGTGGCTAAGCCTCGCTTTCTCATTTAAAAAAAAAAAAAAAGCCAGGGGTGGTGGTGCACGCCTTTAATCCCAGCACTCAGGAGGCAAAGGTAGGAGGATTGCTGTGAGTTCGAGGCCACCCTGAGACGACATAGTGAATTCCAGGTCAGCCTTGAAAAAGATGAAGAGGTCCAAGGCCCAGAGGTTGCCCTTTGACCTCTGTGCTGGTTAGATTCAGGCGTCCCCCATAAACTTAGGTATTCTGAATGCTAGTCCTCCCAGCTGGTGGCGACTGATTAAAAACTATGGGGACTTCTAATTGGATGAATGCACTGCATTTTACATCATGTATAGTTATCAGTTTATGGGCACCAGGGGTGGAATGTGGTGGTTTGATTCAGGTGTCCCCCACAAACCTAGGTGTTCTGAATGCTAGGTTCCCAGCTGATGGAGATTTGGGAATTAATGCCTCCTGGAGGGAGCGTATTGTTGGGGGCAGGCTTATGGGCGTGATAGCCAGTTTCCCCTCGCCAGTGTCTGGCACACTCTCCTGTTGCCGTTGTCCCTCTGCTCATGCCATCGTCTTCCCCTGCCAGCGTGGAGCATCCCCAAGGCACTGCTACCTTTTTAACAACACGGGGTTCTCACTGGCACTGGGCCTGGATGGCATCAAGACGCACAAATGGCGCGGCTGGAGACCCAGAAGAATGGGCAGCAGGTCCGGGTCACGAGGGGCAGAGGGATGCCCAAGTGCGCCCCTTACTTGTGTGGGCCACTCAAACTCAGCTGCAGGTCAGCACACAGCATGCTGATCGCTTAGAGAAAAATGGCTATTTTCACTTGAATGCTGGTGACTCCAAATGCCTGTGCCAGCCACTGCCATTTTGCCTATTCTGGATGCCTGGAAGCTGGCAGCTTCCCCCTCAGAGCTGCCATTCCTTCTCAGTAGCTTGGAAAGAAGCACACAGGCCAGTGTGGCATGCCCACTATTCAAATCGCCAGCCCTCCTTCCGAGAGGCTACCACAGAGCAAGGGGGTGCCAGGGCCTCAGCAGGATGCACCGGCTCCTCAAGTGGTGGGAGATGAGGAAGGAAGGACCTGAAGGGAGATGCAGGCTCCGTAAGGCAGAGCTTGTGCCCATGGAGCGCCACTGCCCTCCCAGGGCTAGGCCGGTCCCAACAAATGCCGGTTCAGTGATTGAGCAGTTGGGGAGAGGGCGGGTGTGAGGACTTAAATGCAGTGGGCAGAGCCGTGCTGCAAGGCAAGGGATGCCACACGTCCCTGCTTCCCTAACCCGGAATCAGTGGGGCTCTGGGATCAGGACAGAACACACGCCTCACCTGGAAAACTGCCTCAGCTTGGTCTCGATGCTTCTGTGCCGCATGCACATCCTGGTGAGTGCTGAGCCGATCTCCCGGGTGCCACCTGGAAGAGCAGGGGGCATAGGTGAGGGGTGGGGGCACGCAGGAATGCTTGAGAGCTTGGGAGAATTTCCAAGACAAGACGCATGTCACCACATCATAGAACTTAAGCCACTGCCTTCAAACTTCCCAGCATGCACACGCTGAAGACATGTGCATCTGTGGTGGCATCTGCCTGTCTCCAAACCTGAGGTTACACTTAGTACAACAGGTGTGTGTGTGTGTGTGTGTCCTCACTGTGTGGGTGCACGTGTATGTGGAGGCTAGAGCACGGCTGGATGTCTCATGGGACCCGAGCTCACCAATTAGGCCAGACTGGCTGGCAGGGGGCCCAGGATCCTGTCTCTGCCTCCGTGGCACTGGGATTACAAGCGTGCACCACCATGCTTGGTGTTTTTAATGTAAGGTCTACAGATCAAACACAGGTCCTCATGCTTGCAAGTATCTTCCTGACTGGGCTATCTCCCTGGCTCTACTCTCCTATTTTCTATTCCCTCTGACTGTCTTGTAATATTGATCAGAAATCAACTTATGACCCATGTGAAAAAATGCTTCTTGGGCTGGGGAGATGCTCAGTAGTTAAAGGCCTTGCTTGCTTGATTGCAAGCCTGCTGAGTGAACCGCGATTCTTCTCAGTGCCCACGATAAGGTCTGTAAGCCCAGCAGTAGCAGACAGAGCCGACATGAGCCAGAAGCTCGAGAGCAGCAGTGGCAAGAGACCCTTCCTGTCTCAACAGAAGCTGGAGGGAGAGGAGAAATACTCCCAAGGCTGTTCCCTGCCGTTCAGACACATGCCACGGCACACAGGCAGGCACATACATGCAAATACATTATAAAAAAAAATTCAGGAATTCTGACCCAAAGTTTCTGGGAGGGAAATGCTATATAGAGTTTCCACATTTCTGGCAAAAGAAACCTCAAGATTATTTTAGAACAGCTAAGGGGCCATTTCAGTTAATCACTGCAAAGACACATGATCTAAAATGCAACTGCTTCAGAGACTAGCAAAGCTCAGAGGTGAGAAGGAAGCACAGGGGCTAGAGACATGAGTCAGTGGTTAGCGGGGCTGCCTGCAAAGCCTAAGGGCTCAGGTTCTATTCCCCAGTAGCCATGTAACCCAGATGCACAAGGTGGCACATGCATCTGGAATTCGTTTGCAGCGGCTAGAGACCCTGGTGTACCCATTCTCTCTTTCTCTCACACCCATTCTATCTCTCTCTCTCTCTGTCTCTCACACACACACAAATTAATATTTTTTTAAAAATATAAACAAGAGCCAGTCATGGTGGCACACGTCTTTAATCCCAGCACTCCAGAGGCAGAGGTAGGAGGATCACTGTGAGTTTGAGGCCACCCTGAGAATACATAGTGAATTCCAGCTCAGCCTGGACTAGAGTGAAACCCTACCTCAAACCACCCCCCCAAAAAAGAAACAAAAAATTAAACAAAATGGAAGCACAGGGTAGTTTTAAAGCCAACACCAGTGGCCAAGGTCTTCAAATTCAGCAAAAAAAAAAAAAAAAAAAAAAAGGAAGCTCAAACGGTTTGATTTTCCCAAAATTCTTGTCATTCTTTCCTTTCAGGCACACCCTTCTCTAAGATTATTTTTGAAGTTTTTCTACTCCTTCCCCTTCTGAAAACAATTCTTGAATCAGCATTTACTGGGACATGGAGTGGGGGAGCAAACTGTAACCTCAGATAGTTACTACATACCACACCCTGGAAGGCACAGTTAGAAAAGTTAGAAAAACACCGCACTTGTAAAATTGGGAGAATTGTCAAATAAAGCACTATTCTTAACAAACAAGGCCTTCAAGGAGAAGCCACAGGAATTTATGGCAGGCTTAACCAAGAAGACAGGAAAACAAAAACCCCTCTTTTTAAAACACATGACATTATATGGGCTGTAGTTCTCTGCTCTCTCTCCTAGAAATGATCAATTGTTGACTCTGTTATGCTTACTTTCCATTTTGTTCTGCAAGACTAACAGCTTGATCCATCCCCAAAAAATAAGTTAACATATATCCAATATGAATATTTCTGTATTTTATTTTGGCCCCCACAGGAAGCTTTCTTGGGGAAATCCCTCCAGTTCTCTCAAGCACAGCTCCTCGGTCTTGACACGCTAAGGGGCTGCTGGAATCCTTGGCCTTGCACTACAAGTTAGGAGTAGTAGGCTCCCCCTACTGTACCCACTCAGATTTGTGGCACCTACAGATGTCTCCAGATAGTACCAGGTGTCCCTTGCTGAAAACCACTGCTGTAAAAGAGCTTCAACAAGCAGCAACTGTTACCCCAAAGCTGACTTTCTAAGTGGCCTGAAGTCTTTTTATTTTAAATGCCACCCTTCGCTTCCTGGCACCTGCTCCTGAAAGCCATCTTTGAGAGTCTCTACCACGGACGGCCAGTAGAGGGCGTTACTCTCACATGCTCCACCTGCCTCCGGGCCCTTCTCCAGGCTCTTAAAATTTTCATTGCTTATGAGGAAGGCTGGGGACTGCTTTATCCCCAGGGAAATATCTTTTTTTTCCTTTCCTTCCTGGGCCTTCATTTGATTACAAGTTAATAACCCAGCCACACAAGGATATTCGCCTACTCATTCATTGCTGGTAGGAAGTCAGACAAATACTTTCTGGGAGGGAACAAGAAAATGCCTTGAAAACACAATCTCTTTGACCCAGCCATTCTAATCCTAGAAATTTAACCTGAGGAGGTAATTGAGGATAAGAAACCCTTACCTATCAGAGTAGTAGTCACTGAAATGTTTGTGACATTAAATAAATAAAAGCCCCGTCATAGGAATCTGGTTAAGTCAGCCATAGGGCACAGGCACACAAGGGAGTGACGTGATGGGGAACACAGTGCCTGGCCACGGACACAGGTGCTGTTGGTGCTGAGAACGTCTGCACACGGTCAGTACCCTGCACAGATCAATCTGTTCAACCCTTACCATTTTCTCAGCTGCACTGGAAGTACTGCTGTGCCTGTTTATATATAGACAGGCAAAGTGCTTTTAAGCAATGTGTCCAAGCTTACAGCGCTAGTGATGCTCCACCAAGTGGAATCTGCAGGGGTGGTGTGTCTGTCCCCTCTGCCGTGTGCCCTGCCCACACACAAGATGATAGGAAGGCACAGCAGAGCTGAGAGTGAGCCCTGCGCCCGTCTTACTCATCTACACACAAGTGAGGGTGATGGGGCTTTTGACAGCCAACTCTTCAACTCTGGTCCTTGAGCCCAGGCTGTCTAGTTGCTGCCTTGAGGACCGGACTCCCTCCTGGCTGCGCCAATACAACGAGCTAGGCGATGGGAGCGTCCATTTCCTCAAGGTAGAATTAGGACGCTGGAAAAGATCACGGTGAAGGCTGGATCTCCCCAGGCCGCACTCCACTCCTCTACTCTGATACTTGAGCTACTTGCCCAGATATTTCCCTATAGATTTCATCCTCAGGACAGCCCAGGGCTTTCCGGAAGCAGCTGAACCAGGGGCAGATAACAGCAGTTTCAAAACTTGCCTGGGCCCCACCACAGCATTCTGGGAAGCCCCGGGGAGGGGAGGAATTGAAGACCCACAAAGCCTCTGTCCGGGAGGCAGATGACATCCTCTGTGGACCCTGGGACCGGACTTGCTGATGATCCTGGCATGGGGAACCCTAAAATAAATCTATCTAAGTGATTAAGCAGCAGCTGACGCTCCCCTGACCCTTGCCGGGAGTTGTGAAAAAAATCAGCAGGTTTGAATCAAAGGAAACTGCCTGGAGCTGCAAAGCCAGCAGACACCTGGGAGAGGTCCAGCTTGACAGCGGGATTATTAATAGAATCCCAAGGCTGAGGCACCTGTGAGTGGAGACAAGCTCTTACTCATTATACCCTAACTCCCAGTACCCAAAACTGGTGTTGAACGAGGAAACACTATTATTTTGAGAGCAAATGCCAGCCTGGTCCTCCCTAGAAGCTGGGCCATGGACTGGTTTGTCTTTTGTTTATTCCTTAAATGTCATCTATTTTTTACGAATACACTTATAAAGGGTTCCAAATAAACATGAGATACTCAATCGTAGTAAAGGCCTGTATGAGTTTGGGGTCAATCTAGACAAACGATGGTATATTCCTTTTAGATTACTGCTGTAACAATGATCCCAAACAAAACAGGTTCATCATCCTTCAGTCTGGAGGTTGGTAGTCCACAAGGGATCTCACTGGGGCCGTTTCCCTTCTGGAGACTGTGGGGACAATCTGCTTGCCTGCCCTGTCCAGCCTCCAGGAGCTGCCTGCCTGCCTGGCCTCATCAGGACCTCTTCGTCTACAGAGCCAGACATGCCACAGCTCTTCTCTGACCTCCGCGGGCCTGGCATCTTCTCTCTCCAGTTCCCTTCCCTCCTAACCGAAGCCTTGTCAATGTACCATTGTATTTGTCATTATATTGGGCCCACCAAGGTTGTCCAAGATAAACTTCTGTCTCAAGATCCTGAACAGAATTACATTTGCAAAGCCGGGCGTGGTGGCGCACGCCTTTAATCCCAGCACTTGGGAGGCAGAGGTAGGAGGATTGCCGTGAGTTCGAGGCCACCCTGAGACTCACAGTGAATTCCAGGTCAGCCTGGACCAGAGTGAAACCCTACCTTGAAAAAAAAAAAAAAAAAGAATTACATTTGCAGAGAGCTGTTGGCCCGTGTGATCTGTAACACATCCGCAGGTCTGGGGAGAAAGACATCCTCGGGGTGCACTGCTAATTACACCAAAGACAGGACGGAGTTGTGAACCTGGAGTGCGCAGAGGGCCCTGTGGTGGACTCAAGCGTCCGTTCATACTTAGAGGACGGCGGTCCCATCCCGAGGCCCTGGTAGTGGCTGGCTCAGGAATGGGAAAGACATGCACAGAGAAGGCTGCTGGGAAGACGACTCAGTGGTTAAAGGTGCTTGCTTGCAAAGCCTGACGGCCCAGGTTCAATTCCAGCCACCCATGTGAAGGCAGACAGGCATTCCTTTGCAATGGCACGAGACTCTGGCACGTGTGTGCTGGTGGTCTCTCACACACACATGCAGATGAATAATAATTTACGCAAAATAGGAAGAAGACATCACAGAGACTCACAGGACACAAGTGAGGAAGCAGGATGCCTAGTTGTTGCAGTGTGTCATCTTTATTCATTGTGGAGACAAGTGCCTCAGGATAAGGCCTGTGCTGTGGACGCAAGGCAGACATAACCCAGTCCCTGGCAATCCTCCTAGCCACAGGCTGAGCCTGACCTCACTCTGGGCCCAGGTTCTTATTGTGCAAGGGCAGGCATGTCTTACTGGTAAAGCCATCACAATCGGTTCTGAATCTCACCAGCAGAAAGGAAGAAAGAGAGAATGACCCTCCTGTGCTCCCTCCTCCCATGACCATACAAGCTGGTCATCTGACGCTGTGGCCCAGCGACACACAAATAACGCCATGGCTCAAACCTTCATGCTTTTCAATGTGACACTCACCAGAACCATTTCCCATAGCAAGCAAAGATTTCTGCAGTAAAGAACAAACCCAGCCATTGATCTCGGTGGGAGACACTCAGCAGAAATCAAGAACCAAAGGGCAAGGCTATGCGGGAGCAAGGGTGGGCTCAACAGTGCTTTGCACGTGAGGGCTTTCACAAACTCCACAAGCCTGGCTGACAACTGCATTGGCTTCCTTGGGTTGCATGGGGCAGTGACTGTACCACACTGGCTGGCTTCAACCAACCAAATGTATTCCCCACAGTCCCGGAGGCTCCACGCCTGCTCCTTCTGAAACATGTACGAGGGGCACTTTCCCGTCTCCTCCTCATTTGTGGTGGCTCTGGCCACCCCAGACAGCAGTGGTATCGCTCCACTGTCTGCCTCTGGGACACCACACGGCACCCCTTCTGCGTCCTGTGACTTCCTGTGAGGCATGTGCGAAGGCAATCCCCTCTCCCCCTATGTGCCTATGTCTGAATTTCCCTACCCTTCAAAATGCCAGTGTTAAGCCAGGCATGGTGGCTCACACCCACCCAGCATTTGGAGCCCAAGACAGTGTGGTGGTTTGATTCAGGTGTCCCCATAAACTCATGGGTTCTGAATGCTTAATCCCCAGCTGGTGGCAATTTGGGAACTGTATCCTTACTAGAAAAGGTATGCAGATGGGGCATGCTCATGGGTGTTACAGGCAGCTTCCCCTTGCCAGTGTTTGTCATACTCTCCTGCTGCTGTTGTCCAGGAGGTGATGGCCAGCCTCTGCTTATGCCATCGTTTTCTCTGCCATCATGGAGTTTCCTGTGAGTCTGTAAGCGAAATTAAACCCTTTCCTCTCATCGGCTGCTTTTGTGCCAGCAATGAGACACTAACTATAATGGGTAGTAAATCACCATGCGTTCAAGGCCAGCCTGAGCAACAAAATGAGTTCCAGGTCAGTGTGGGCTAGAGTGAGACCCTGCCCAGATGTTTTTAAAAGTGCTAGTGTTATTGGATGAGCGTCTACCTCAATGACCTTTTCCTCCCTTGATTACACCTTCAAAAACCACATGTCCAAATAGTCACATTCATGAATAATGAGGATTGGGAATGTCAAAATAGCGCTGGGTGCAAGCTCTGACAAGGATGCACCCTGATGTGGAAGCCACTTAAACGTGGGCTCAGCCCTCGAGGGGACTCACGCTTGTGGGGATATGCATACGACAGCACAAGGAAAGTGCAGGTAAGGGTCGAGACTATTAGGAATAGGGAAAGGAAAATGGAGGCACAAGAGGGATGAGAAAGGGACCGGAAGGGGTATGATCAAAGCACATCACAGACAAGTGTGCAGATGTCACAATGTAACCCCGTGTGCAATTAGCACAGGCGAGTGAAGAACTGGAACAAGGGAGTTGGGGAGATAGCTCAGCGGGTAAGTGCCTGCCTTGCAAGCATGAGGGGCTGAGTTCAACCCCCAGTATCCACATAACATGCTAGGTATCGTGGGGTGAGCCAAACTGGGGAGATCCCTGGAGCGAACTGGCTAGCTAGTATAGCCCGAGACCCTGTCTCACGAAAAGGTGGCCAGCCTTCCTAAGGATGACATCTGAGGTTGTCTTCTGGACAAGACCCAGGTGCACACATGCACGCCACACACACACATGCACGTGCACACATGCATGCGCACCCAGGCAGAAACTAAGAAAGTAAAAACAGCACACCATCTTCACAGCAGCCCTAGGAGGAAAGTGTCGACACTGTGTTCACCGAGGGCTCAAGCCCAGCGGGGCTCACGAGCTTGCTAAACCACGCGGCAGCTAAGCGGTTCAGCCCAGATCCAGACCCCGCTTTGACCGCCACCAGAAGATTCCTTCCCACCCTGCCAAGCTGGAGACATTCCCAAGCAAGGACAAAGAGGTGCCTTAACGTCACAAACAGAATACAAATTGTTCCGTGCATATTTTGTGGAGGGTGGGGAGGAAACTGGGAGGGCAGAGGCCACCAAGCCACGGTTCCTTCCTAATAGTCCCACTGACTAAACCCTTCCAAATGCCACTAGGAAGGCGGGACAGTGGTGTCCATCAAGCGACACTGTCACAGCCCTCAAAGCAGCCTCATTTGCAGGTGATTTCATCTCCGGGCACAGCAGGAGTGTCCCGGGCAGGTGGTCTCAGCCCAGCGTGGGCAGGTGGCAGCGAGGATGAAAGCCAATGGCCTGGCTAAGACGTGGGCACAGGCCTCGGCCACCTCTCCAGGGCCCATACTGTCTGAAGGCTAATTAGTAGTTGGAGAGAACTGGGACTTTTGAGAAGCAGGAACTCCCCCCCCCCCCCCCCCCGCCAGAGTGGCCTCTCTCCACCTCAGCTTTGCTGGCTGCGATCATTCCATGGGCATCAAGAGCATCCTGGGGGCGTGGTGGCACATGCCTTTAATCTCAGTACGTGGGAGGCAGAGGTCGGAGGACTGCCGTGAGTTCAAGGCCAACCTGAGACTACATAGTGAATTCCAGGTCAGAGCAAGACCCTAAGACCCTACCTCAGGAAAAAAAAAAAAAAAGCCTCCTGGGTGGACCCATCAATACTCAGCCGTCCCCCATCATGACAACCAGAAGTGACTCCTGGGTGCAAAGTCGCCCTTGTTGGGAAGGACAGACTTAAGGGAACATGTGTCCTCTGGCCCCTGACTTTGGGGCTGTGAAAGTTGGGAGCACACACTCGGCTATGGCAGCCGCCTCCCAATCTCTCATCACCAGACAGGAAAGCAATTAAGGCCGAGCCTCCTCGGTCTCCTAAGCACAGAGGTAATAGGCACCTCGCCTTCTGTAATGAAGAAAACCTCCCACTTGCCATTAAAAAGACATTCATTTAAAAACACACAACAGACATACCCACAAAGTCAACAGGCCTTTGCTCTCGCCCTCCAGCTTTCTTTCAGTTAGACGCAGCTTGTGAACAAGAAAAAGTATTAGAAAAGGCCACATAAGTGGAAAGGATCTGGGAGCCCGGAGCAGACAGGAAGGTAGGTGAGTCAGCGAGAGTGGCTTCCGGTCACCGATGGCTTGGGGCTTCTCTCTTTGATACCTGGCCAGCCGTGAACAGGCATCTCTACAGTGTCTCTGAGGATCTGTGACACCAGACACAAAACGGCGGCCACACAAGCCTAACGTCAGATGACGCCTTCCTCAAAGTGTGCAGCAACCGTGCACTGCACAGGAAGCTCACCTACCACAGCTTACTTCCCTGGTAGCAAGTTGAAAAGATGCCAGAGAGGTATGTGCCCAGATAGCTAACTACCACATACTCAAAACACCCCAAATCTGAACGTGGGGCGTTTAAAGGGGGTGCGGTGGGGTATGCTTGCTGATTAAATCTATCACACCTGAAATGCCAGTTTGAGCTACTTGTAGAACAGTGTGAGTATCCTAGATTTTTATAACTTTCCTCCATAATCGTGTGTGTGTATGTGTGTACACGCGCACTGAGGATTGAACCCGGGGCCTCATGCATGCCTTTCAAGCCCTCTACCACTAAGGTACACCCCAGTCGACCACTCTGCTTTTGCCACCACCTCACCCACACTTTGATGACAGTTTTTCCAAGCAGCTTGCTTTTATCTTACCTTTCTAAGCATTCTGTTTGTTTTGTACCAAGAACAAATCCCGATTTTCACACTCATACTCCCATGATTTCTGTACCTGATAACTCAGGTCTTGAACGGCAGTCACACATCTGACCAATACTGGCTTGGGAGCGCCGGTTTGACTCTTGGTTAAGCCTGCCACTCAGATGGGAGAAGTGTGCACAGCCTAACAGAAGCTTCCAGCAGCAAGTGTTGTCAAGGTAGCACTGGTGTATCTTACACAGAACGCAGCAGCACTGGCCACATCTATGGGCCAATTAGGCAGGGCCCCGAACCGTCAAGTCCCCACCAGGCAGGCGGCTGCCCTCCGCTACAGGTGGCCTTGGCCCTGGGTGTTCCTTGACTGTTAATGTTCCTACTACTGACCTATGGACCCCTTGTATGACCAGCTTCCTTCCAGCCAAGAGTGAAGAGGAAGGCTCCTACTGAAATGAGGGCTTAGACCTGTCGTGGGCACTCAAGGCCATGCCAGGCCACGTCTTGTCAGGTTGTTCCATTTTGGTATCTCTTTCTCTCTCCCCTCACAAGTCAGTTCTCAGAGAGCCCCAAAGTCTCCAAGTGTCAGATGTCTTTTCACCTTGACAGTGGCTGGGGGCCTGCCTGGCACTGCATCACAGAAGTTCCCTCAGCATGCATCAGCTGCCGCTCTGGCTGGGCACGGCTGGGTACACCATCTGCCGCCTGGGGGGATGCCTGGAGGCCAGCACTCAACCTGGTTGAAACAGCTCTGCACGTGCCCGCACGCATGCACGCACATGCGGAGTGTCAGACTTGACCGCGGATCCAGGCGCCCTCCTTCCACCACCCCCTGATCTGGCTGGAGAGACTTCCACGTCACAACATGAAGTGGCAGTGCACGGGTCTCTGAAGGAGTGAAAGGAGCTACAAAACGGCTTCCCACGGGGAGGCGAATGCTAACAGAAAAAGTAGGCAGCTCAGTTCTTGTGCCTGGACAAGTTCAGCCGTGAGCTCCAGCAAAGACAAGGTTTTACATAAAAACTGGGTGCAAGGAACCAAGGGCAGGTAGGTGCAGATCAGAACCAGACTAGTGCAACAACGGCTTTACGAGGAGCGCTTGGTGCCCCAGCGAGGAGCCCAGCCAGGCCTCGGCTGAAGGTAGGCGCACCTGCCGGAGGAGCTAAGGCCATCTCCCCTCAGGTTACCTCCAAGCCAGGCCAGATGGCCGCTTTCCTGGCAGATGCTGGAGTGGCCACGAAGCAGCATTCCCACACTCAACCGATATTTAGGAAAATGTACTTTGGTCTAATTGCTGTAACATGAGACAGCCCCCGTCCTGAAGAGTGAATATGTCATCCCCTCAAATTGAAAAGGCGGACTTTCATGGTGACTTTAACGCTGGAAGGTGCCATGAAATGACAGGCCAGCAGCTCTGGGTGAACTCATATGACTTCCTCCCTACTGTGGTTTCTCTTGTGCAGGAAACTCCTGCAGCCACACGCAGCTGGCTCCTACGGTGTGTGGGGGAAGCCATGGGGGGGGTGCTGGCATTTTTTTTTTTTTACAGGTCTTTTTGTGCATTCACCAAGCTGCTCTGTTTCTCCTGGACCCATCAGCACTGGATTTTCTTTTTTTTTTTTTTAATTTTTTTTTTATTCTTATTTATTTATTTGTGAGCAACAGTCACAGAGAGAGAATGGGCGCACCAGGGCTTCCAGCCACTGCAAACGAACTCCAGATGTGTGTGCCCCATGTGCATCTGGCTAACGTGGGTCCTGGGGAATCAAGCCTCGAACTGGGGTCCTTAGGCTTCACAGGCAAGCGCTTAACCGTTAAGCCATCTCTCCAGCCCAGCACTGGATTTTCAACCTTGCACATGGAGGTGAGTAACGGGGGAAGGAAAGATCCTTATGTGTGACTCCAGGGAGGGGAAGGAGAGGAGCAAGAAAGAGCCAGCCCAGGCTATTCTGAGTTATCACAGACTGGGACACTCCACCTTGCACTAGGCCCCTGTCACCTCCCAGCGTAAGTAGCTACCTGTACATCACCACATGGTATCTGATGCTTATGTCAGCCCAGACAACAGTGTCAAGATTACACAAACTCTTCTGTATGTGCCACTTAGAGCCCAAGGGTTCTTATAACACACACACAGTCTGATGACAAGGAAATGAGCATGTGCCACTTAGATCCCCTCAGTGTTCTTACAACATACGCAGTCTGATGGCAAGGAAACAAACGTGTATGAAACACGAGAAGTACTTTAACCCACACAGAGAGGTTCCTTAGGCCAAAAGTGGGGGGGAGGAGCTTAAAACAGATTTTTAAAAATAAACCGTTAAGAGCCCTCCACAAAGGAAGCACCACTTCCCGTGGGCCACAATAGTAATCCTAACAGCCTGCTTCAGCCTTCAAGAAGAGAAAAACACGTGGAATTTCCTGTTCAGAAAACTGTTATTCAGCAACTGTATATAGCTGAGGGCGGAAGGGCAGGCCAGCTGGTGTTTACGGGACAACTAATACTGCGAGCTCAGCAAATGCTAGGGAGCCTCGGCAGCCTGTTCTGGAAGACACCATGGTGCCCCCACATGGGCTGGAAGATCCTGCAAGCTATTATCCCATGAAAATCTTACAGCCCATCTCCCACTTCTCGGCCTCTCCTACTTCTCGACTTTTCAAAACGCAGAGGAAACAAAACCACACACAATCCCACCACCATCTGGCGGCTTCCGACCAGCAAGCACGAGACTCTGGCATGCATGGTACTGGCAGCCACAAAGCCCAATGTTCCTTTCTTTGTCACTGTTTAAAAGCAAAGCGAGAATGGTAATCCAGAAACACAAAAACACAGACATGCTCTCACTACGGAAAACCAGACTCGGAGTGAATGCGTGGGGGGAGGGAGCTGCCTCCCGGCCTTCGTTTCGGAGGGAATGGTTCCTGGCAGCAAAGCTCTGTGGGGCGTCACTCGGGAAGTGCTGCTGGCTCCCCAACATCTGCCACCATGAAACTCCACTGCTGTAGTTGGCCTCTGCTGCACAGGCACAGAAAGAGGGTCTCAGTGGAGCCAGGCTCACGAGACACGAGGACATCAACTCAATGCCAGCAAAGCAGATGTGGCCTGATACATGAACTACATGTCATTTTCTTGGTGCCCCAAATCTAACTGACAGGTAGCTAGCTGCTCATAGTAGCCAGCTCTGGGTGCTGCTGTCTTCCAGGCAGCCTTCTGACACCAGCTAATTTAGAAAGTGAATGTGGGAGCAGAGCAACCACAGAAAGGCTTACACACCCACTCTCCAGCTGAGCCCCTGCTGTCTCTGCTGACCAGACCTCCCTGTGACAGACAAAGATCCTTGAAACTTCGAACATCAGGTGTTCTGGCGAAGAACCGTGCCTTTAAGGGACTGTGCGCACATCCATGAACTTGGCCAGAGTGTGTGAACTTTGTCATCTTTCTTCTGAATCGTCAGAAATAGCTGTCTTCTACTGTGTGACAGGCCATGGCAGGAATGCGCATTCATTTGTTTAAACTCTGGCAGTACTTCACCCAGCGTGCACAAAATCCTGCGCTCATCCCCAGCACGACAAAGCCCGTAATCCCAGAACCTGGGGGGTGGAGGTGGGAGGAAGATCACAAGTTCAAGGTCATCCCAGGCCAGCCTGGACTGCATGAGACTCTGTCCCAACAAATAAATAAACCTCACTGTGTGACCACCTCCTGCTGAAGAGAGAGAGGCCGCGTCAAAGGTGGGTATCATCTGCATTTTGTAGGTCCGAGCTACAGAAGCCAGATGTGACTGAGGCTCTCACCTCTCACCGGGCAGCACCCACATGGGTGTGACATAACCAGTGTCCTCTTACGTCCCCACAGGCTTGGCAAGACCCGCCCTTCCCTCTGCTTAACACCGGGGAGGAGAGCCAGCTCAGCCTCCCCTGACCAAGCTGAGTTTCAAGGTCAAGGAATGCATTCAAAGCCTCAGCTCAGAATTTCGACACGCAGGCTAACTTAGCACTCAGTCTTTCACTTTATGAGTGGGAATGATATTGAACGTGGTTAATTAAAAATAAATCAAAACACCGTAACAGTTGCTGTTATGTCTCTAAAGAAAAAGACCTCATTATTACTTACAATGTAATTTGGTTAGTAAAT
This sequence comes from Dipus sagitta, assembly GCA_036346955.1. Lineage (NCBI taxonomy): Eukaryota > Metazoa > Chordata > Mammalia > Rodentia > Dipodidae > Dipus > Dipus sagitta. The sequence goes on from CM070771.1 coordinate 191,462,757, forward strand.
AAGATCTTACAAAATTTGAGGTGGGCCCGTAGAGGTCAGAAAAATAAGAGTCCTCAAGCCTCATAAAATAGCCTCCCAATTCTGCCTGATTTCCATGTAATTGGGCCACAATGAGAGAGAGCATTGAGGGTACACTGAGAGCCGGCCATAGGACAGAACTCTACAGGTAATGTGCGCGGCTCTTCCTCCCCTTCACACCCACTTAGCAGCTGTGTTCTAACAGGATGCAAATGCGGAAAACAACCATCAACGAATGGTCTAAACCGGACTCGCTCAGTCATTAATTATATCTTACAGGAAGCTGCCACAGGCATTGGGATTGGGTGGAGAGGTTGGCCTGGCGTCCACCGGGTAAGCCCAGGAGCCCGGGTTACATAATGGCCTCGTCGGCTCCATCAAGGTCAGGGCCCCATCCCAGAGAACCAGTTGAGACTGATCTATGGCCAGTGGTCTAAGGCGAGACTGCCAACAGCTGTTCGGTGGTGGTGAGGGGCGCTTAGTGTCTCCTCCCGGGGTGCTGGGGAACGATCAGGGTCACAGTTCTCAACTTGGAAGGCCTGGGCTATAGGCTATTTGCTTGAGGCCGGTTTGTTTGTCGGCTGAATTTATACACAGAGGCAAATGGGTTTCATGTCCTGGGCTAATTATGATCGGGCGGGGGCAGATGCCGGAAGCTCTGTGCGGAGGTTCACTGGTGTTTCTAGACTTGATGGAAAACAGAGGCTTGCACAGCTGACAGAAGGCAGGAGCATAGCTAGCTACTTCTGCCGGGCTTGCGACCCACGGCTCTAACTCCCCAAACTTCGGTGTGCGCAAGGACCGTCAGAGGTTCTGCTAAAAAGGAGCTCTTCGGGAGTGAGGTCTGGGAGAGCCTGGGACTCGGCATTTCTAACAAGCTCCTCAATGATGGCATTTTGCCATATTCACCATGCTTTGAGGGGAAGGGGTTATTTTCTTTCATCAGTCAATACACTTTCCCAACTCGGAGAACCCGGAACAGAGATCCTCCCAATGAGCCCCAGCCTTGGAGGAGAGGCGTGGATGGCTGCTCCGTACTGACTCCCACAGGGCCTGGCGCTGGCTGCAGGGGCAGGCTCTCCCTGCGGCCTTGCGATGGTCACCTGAGTGCAAACGCAACTCCGATCTAGAGAGAAAAGCAAACTTGGGAGAGTCATGCACCATCTGAGAGTAAAGTAGTTCAGTGGAAGATGAGAGACAGGCAGACCCTTGGTCCCCATACCATATGGCCTCTCCCCATACCTGGGACATTTCAGCGACCTTTAGACTATGACGCTTTTCTGCCTGGCAGTGGATTAGAGGCAACAGAACCCTGCAGCACTTGCAAATAAGGTGGGAAGATGCAGGATAGGAGGAAGAGATGGGGGGGGGGGCGCTTAAGGGGCCAGGCTGGTTGCTGGCTCACTTCTTCCTTTTCCCTTCACATGTGTGCACTGTCACACTGACTAGGCTGCCCTGAGCTTCCTGCTTCCTGGGCCTATGTCCTCTATCAGATGGTGAACTCCTTATGGAAAACAAGTACATTCAGGCCATCCTTGAATTAGCAATGTCTAGCAAAATGTATGAGCAGGGATAGAGGCTTAATAGGTATTTGCAAACTAAGGAAAAACAGTTAGAAAAGAAAACTGGGAGGCAGGAGAGATGGCTTAGCAGTTAAGGCACTTGCCTGTGAAGCCTAAGGACCCGTTTGATTCTCCAGGACCCATGTAAGCCAGACGCACATGGCAGCGCACGCGTCTGGAGTTCGTTTGCAGCAGCTAGAGGCCCTGGCATGCCCATTCTCCCTCCCCATCTGTCTCTAGTAAATAAATAAAAATAAAATCTTTAAGAAAAAAAGAAAACTGGATAATATCCTGTATGGGAAAGCAGATGCTCCCAACATTTTGACAGCTGAGCTAAGTGTTGGTTCCCTGGAAAGAGCAACAAAAGGCTCTTTACAAGTTAGACTTACCCAAGGGTCCCTTCAAAGGGACAAGACTTGAAGACTAAATCTATGAGCTCAGCAGGCCAGCCGTGTTTGAAATCAAGGTCATAAGAAAAAGGGCACATCTAACCACTAAAATAATTACAGATATTTAGGGCTGGAGAAATGGTTTAAGAGTTAAGGCATTTGCCTGTGAAGGCAAAGGACCCAAGTTTGATTCCCCAGGACCCACGTAAGTCAGATGCACAAGGGGCACATGCATCTGGAGTTCATTTGCAGTGGCTAGAGGCCCTGGCGTGCCCATCCTTTCTCTCTCTCTCTCTCTCTCTCTCTCTCTGATTGCAAATAAATGAAATTAAAAATAATTACAGATATTTAGAGCAATGCTTGACTATTCTGCCTGCCTTTCAATCAAATTAAGTAGCTGTACTCCTACTAAGTGCAAGGTTGTTATTAACAAGAGGATAATAGTTCTTCCCTGTATGAACATGTGTAGAAGAAAAAAATTAGAGAAACAATCAGGTCTTTTTTAAATAAGGCTGACAAGGGCTGGAGAGATGGCTTAGTGGTTAAGGTGCTTGCCTGCGAAGCCTAAAGATAGACCCAGGTTCAATTCTCCAGTTCCCACATAAGCCAGATGCACATGGTAGCACATGTAATTGGAGTTTGTTTACAGTGGTTAGAGGCCCTGGCATGCCCATTCTCTCCCTCCCTCCCTCAAATAATAAAAAAAAAAAAGTAATAATAAAACATTTTAGAAATAAGGCTGACAAAGTCCTCAAAAGTTTTCCCCAAAGGATAGAAACTGGGCCCATTAAAACATTCCCAAAGGCAGGCATGGTGGTGTACGTCTTTAATCCCAGCACTTTGGAGGCAGAGGTAGGTGGATCAATCGTGAGTTCAAGGCCACCCTGAGACTACATAGTGAATTCCAAGTCAGCCTGGACTAGAGTGAAACCCTACCTCGAAAAACAAAAACATCACAACACAACAAAAAAAGCATTCCCAATATTCAGACACACAAGCTCACTAGGTTGCACATGCGCACAAGATGGTGCACGTGTCTGGAGTTTGACTGCAGCAGCTAAAGGCCCTGGTGCACCAATCCAATTCTTTCTCTCTCTCTCTCTCTCATTTAAAAAAAAAAAAAAAGAAGGCCAGTCTGTTGGGCTTGCCTCAAAAAAAAAAAAAAAAAATCCCAATATTCAGAACATTTTTTGAGAACATAATTAGCAACAATCTCAGGAAGCAGCAGCAGTCCCCTCGCATGTTATTAGGAAAGTGCGTCCCAACAGCCTGCCCGTGGCTGGATGATATGACTGGGTCCCCACATGTCGGTGGTGGTGCTGGGCACTGATGATACGGAAACTGTGCCCACCCCTGCGGCAGAGTCCAGTCTCCAGTGTGTGCAAAAGTGCATTCCGTGGTGCCATAGGCAGTGTGACAGGGAAGGGGAACACAAAGAGGAAAGACCAGGATCTTCTGGGGTTCCCAACATCCATTTACAATGTTCCTTTCTGAGTCTGAAGGGATTTGGGCTGCTCCATCTTACAGCCTGCACGGGGAGGCTCGGAGCAGAATTAAACCCTTCTGAATTCCTTCCTTGAGCAAGGAAGCGCTTCTCCGGTGAAAGGAGAATCTGACTGCTTTGTCGTTTCAGATTCCGAAATCCTTTATAAGAACAGGGATCGATTAGTAAACAAGCAGATTAACCAGCAGAAATCCATGCCTGAGGACTGCCATTTCAGGCGACCTCTGGTCCTCCGCAAATCCCAATGTTTTTCCCAATCAGGATTATGCAAGCAGCAAAGGAACAAACAGCTGGAAATGCTATCTGCTTAAGAGCCCTGGACAGGGCGGCTATGGGCAGTTGTCTCTGCCACACAGGAGCAGGTCCGACTCCAGGAGCACAGCTAAGGCTCCCCAGAATCACTCCCAGAGTACCAGAGTACCAGAGGCAGCAAAACCACCCTGGGGCAGGCTGGCGCCAGGGAAGGAAGCAGGGAAGGGCTGCCTCATGGCGGCTTGGAGGTGGTTCTGGGTAAGAGGGTGCTATCACTACTCCTCAGTCCAACAGACGAAAGTAAGTCCCCACCAAGGAGTCTGCTGGATCCTTGGGATGTAAATGATCATTAATTCTTTAAACCCACTTACCTCAACCACCCTGCACAACCAATTATGAAAGACTGAAAATCCAGCTCTTTCACTTCCTAAAGTGAAAGGCGGCTAGAGAAGGTTCTGGGGGGGGGGGAAAAAATCATCTGGGATTCGCCCAAACCAGAGATCTTCAAAAGAGTAATGCTAAAAATGGTGATGTTCTCTTTTGACATGAAATGCTTCACAACAGAGTCAGGGGGAGAGGGCAGGGCTTCTGTGAGCATTGGTTCCACAGTCCACCCCAGCCTCTTGCCACACCTTACCAGGGCTCCAACAATCAGAGCTGCCCAGAGACTTAAGAGAACCCAGAGAGCCAGGTGGCAAAAGTTACTACTAAAAAAGTTACTTGCAGCAACCTGTGTGGCACAGGTAACCTGGGCGCATGAGAGACACTGGTAGAATGACTCTGTACGTGGGCCCTTTGTGTTCTGAAAAGTACCCCTTCTACACAGAGCGCCCCTGAACTTTTCCTAAAACAACAATGTCAACAGTCTGAACCGGCCTCAGGTCACACAGCTTTTGACAGAGCCCAGCATTTGTAAAGCCCATGTGCCAGATGTCCCTGCTTTTCTAGCCTATGTCACTAGAGCTACTGCCTAGCCTTTGCCAGGCCCGAAGAGAACTAACTGGCCGCCACCCTTCATGTCTCCATTATTCACAAGTGAATAGAAAAGTACCACAAACACACTCCCTTTTCAAGTCATTTCTGGCCTTCACACCAATAATGAACACTGATCACATCTCTGCCCATTATATCAAGACCGATTTCCAGTCATGGTGTCCCCAGGGCAGGGTCTCTGTACGGGTATTTTCATTATCTGCTGTTGACAAAGCTAAGGTTTAGGCATGGTGGAGATGTGGTGAGCCTACCATGGACAAGCAAAAGGGGCCAGGAATCCAAGGCCCTTCCTTTCTGTCTAAAATGAATTCAAGGGCTGGAAAGATGGCTTGGTGATTAACATCCTTGCCTGCAAAGCCTAAGGACCTAGGTTTGATTCCCCAGTATCCATATAAGCCAGATGCACAAGGTGGCGCATGCATCTGAAGTGTTTGCAGTGGTTAGAGGCCCTGATATGCCCATATTCTCTCTTTTCTCTCTCACTCAAATAAATAAATATTAAAATGACTTCAAGCGTGGGGCTTCCTGCGTGTGCCTTCTCCGCAGCGGCAGCTCCGTTAACAAAGCCGCCTGCTTGTGCACAGTGTGACCAACATGGGCAGGAGGCGTCTCCAGAGCCCAGGAGCAGAAAGGAGAAGGCAAGCGGGAAGCACGTACGTTAACAAGTGTGCTGCTAGATGGTTCTAAGAACAAAGGGGAGCAGACGCCACCGCAGGCAGCCTCGATGACGCCTGCACGCCGTCAGTGTCACCGCGCCGTAAGGGAACAGCCGCATTTCAGGGCCGGATTGCAGCAAGATCTGAAGATGAAGCGCTTTGCTCCAAATGATGTAGACAGATGTTTACTAAGTTTCTTTTCTCATTTTCTTGCACATGCTTAATGGGGGTAATTAATATTCATGCTGGGAGGATCTCACCCCCATTTACTTCATGGTACTGCCACGTCTAGTGAAGTTGACAGACAGTGAGGCAGAGCCGCAAATGTTCTTTTAAACTGCCACTTGAGCGTCTTCACAGGAAACAAAATAGTCAAAAACGCTCACACATGCTCCAGGTGACAGGACCGTGTCGTCTCCCTCATGCACGCCAGGGCTCCATCTTGTGTGGCTTTTCACAATGCGGATGTTGGGGGCACAGCTCAGTGGTAGAGCATTTGACTGCACAATGCAGATGCTGCCCTTCTTACTGGTTTCCAAGCCCTTCAAGGGTTTGTGGGGCCATCACCCCGACTGAGCAACGCCTGCAGGAGGCCTTATTGTGGCCAAGCCTGAGCCCTTCACCCCAGCATCCCTGGCACGCTGTTCTGCCCCTGTCCCCTCCGTGCCACTGCACGTCACGCAGCCAGAGCTCCCCTTCGTTGCCCAGCGCCTGGCATGGCACAGCGTTCAGAAAAAAGCTGCTGAGTGATGGGAAAAGAGGAGGAACAAATCACTGGGAAGCATGGAGTGGGGGAGGCTCCCCAAAGCCAATGGGAATGCCATAAATAGAGCCAAAATAGAAGTCGGTTTATCTTTTCGGACTTCTTTTTGTTTAATAGCTTTTACAATCGCTGGCTGGCTGGATGTTAAGACCATGGATCCTGACTCTGGAGAGAGAGCCTTACCCCCCTCCACCCCTCAAGATCTCGTGGCCTCACATCCACATCATGCAGAAAACATGTGTCAGTTCTAGGCTGAGTCACACACACACACACACACACTGATGCTCTGCCATCCTGGCAGATGCTTCCCCTGAAGGACACGAGCTGCAGGCCTGGTTTCCAGCCGGAAAATAGCAGCGCATACGTTGCAGCAGCATTTTCTGTTCTTTCCACTGCCCCAACGTTCTCTGACTCCAGACACAAAGGCATTTAGGGATTAGGGCTTCCTACTGGAGAGCGAGCCCTGTTCCTCTTCGAGGGGTGGAAGGTGGTGGTTCTCTACAGGGAGAACTCCTGCTCCTTAGCAGCAAGTCTCAGGCACTCACAGAGGGCACCAGACTGACTGTGGTTCTTGAGAAAGGCCACAGCAATCGGTGGGCATTCCAAGTGTGTCATGCCTCATCTCCGACAGGCACAAACCCCATGGCGATTTATGCCACAAATGTTCACAGCCAAGGCCTCAATCTGGCCCTAGTGAAATGTAGGTCCAGTCGCACAGGGGACAGTGCAGGGCCACAGTCAGCTGAGAAGCTGAAGGACTCAGCCCACTTATCCCAGTGCAACTGAGCAGAAGCCCCCCGTACTGAGGATGGTGGTTAAAAGTGACCGTGCTGCTAAACAGTGATAGTAGGTGAGGGGGGGGACGACCCAGAATTTTAGAACACCCTTGGTTCTTCCTGCATGAAAAATTCAGCTAAACAGCAGAACACTGGAATTTCAATGCCTCCCCTGCTCAATAGAGCAAAGGAAACTGTATCCAGAAGGGTGGTGTTGGGAGTACAGTTTCTCCCAGTGCAGTGGTTCAGAGGTCATCCACACCCACATTCCAGCCTTTCCCAGAACCATCTGGGGAATCAAGACCAGGGGTGGTCAGGCAGAAGAAAGGATAGCTCCCCACCACCTGGCACCCCCTCCGCCAGCAAGGCTACTTCCACTAACAGAATTCCCACCTACTCCTTTCTCCCCAGGCCCCACCCAAACCCGCAAAGGAAGGGAAATGAGGAGGATACGACCATGCCTGGACTCTGACCTTTAAATGTTTAACCAGGAGCTCGACTTCTGTAGGGCCGGATAAAGAGATAGGTTTTCACCATGAGTCACAATATCCTCTCGGAGCAATGATTCAATTAAATATTCAATGCTTTGGGTCCTGTTTGAGGCACTGTGAATGACAGCCTTGTTAGCCCTGCCACGGTCCCAGGTGAAGGTAGAAGAGGTCATCCCCTTCCTCCCCCAAGCACAGCGCGCAGCCCTGTGAACCAGAAAGCCGGGCCTGGCTGGAATGGCGCTGTCTCTCCAGTCACCCGCGAGCTACGACCTCCAAGACTGTTCTGGTGGCTTTTCCCAATGAAACTGGGACCAGCCCTGGGGCAGGGGGGGAGACTTGGAAAGGTTCTCTTTAACAGCAGGCTTCAGGTCTCTCCAGGGGCACCCTCACAGGAGCTGACTCCCCTCTCTCATCTGGACCCCCCCCCCTTATTGCTCTGTGAGGAGCAAAAAGGAAATTGAGTGCACAAACATATAGATGGACACATTCTTTGGCTTAATTAAAGTATAGGAAAGCTTTCTGCCTTACACCTTAGACATGTGTGTCTGTGTGTTGCTTTAGAGAGAAGGTCTCATACTATAGGCCAGACTAGCCTCCAACTCACTGCAATCCTCCTGCCTCAGCCTCCTGAGTGCGAGGTACGAGGTACTCCACCCAAATCTGAAAATAAAAGGAGGGGTCCAAGGCAAGGTCAGGGGACAGGGGACAGAGGACAGAGGACAGAGGACCCGCCTCCGCAGGGTCAGAACAATTCAACCTATGTGCCTCTGTGACTCCTTCCAGGCAGCTGAATCAAAGCATTTGCATAATATCTAATCCCAAGAACTAGACAATTCCGAATCCATGGAAGGGCTGTGGCAGATAGTAAAGACTCCCCACACGCACTCCTCCATGTGGCAGTTTCAGAGTATGGTCACCGGGCGAAAATGCTTAACTCCAACTTTATTTGTTGTCATGGGAACTCCCATGAATGTTTATCTTCTTACAAAGACCCCATGCGAGGAAACCACATGTGTTCACATTCACGCATGCACAATAAACCTGCCCTACTTCCCCAGCCGCTCTCATTACCCGTACTGATCAATCACCTTTGGGAGCAGCCATGTGGAATAAAGTGATTGGAAAGCATAGTCAGGCTCAATTTTGCCAACACCACCTTTTCTGTTTAGAAAACAGAAATAAATCTGATACTAAAACTGTTTTGTGCCTTGGCCCTTCCTCCCAAAATCCTCATCTGCATATTGGACATTTGCTAAACTCACAAGTGGGCTTTAAAAAAATGAAATTTGGAGAACCAGCCATTTTAAGCATTTGGCTTCAAAAACCAAACACTACATGCAGCCTCAAAACAGCCCCTAAAATGCACGGCCATCTTGCACTTCTGAGAGAAGACCTACAGAGAAACTGCCGCTTCTACTCTGGTCAGCTCATCAGAGACATCACTCACTGGGTGCTGAGGGTTGGGCCTGCGGGAAAACTAGTTTATTTGCAAGTGTCGTTTACTGATGCACATAGGCCCATCACTGTCATCCTGCAGCAACTTGTAGGGACAAAAGAAAGACAACCCCTTCTCTCAACTCCTGGACCACAGAGTGGGTGATGAGAGGGCACACACACTTTGTGCTACAAAACGGGCACCAGGGTCCCCAAAAGGCTTGGTGTGAAAGGAGAGATGGGATAGCGACCAGATGACAAGAAGGGGTCTGGCCTCAGGTGAGGGATGGAGACAAAGGAAAGGAAGGGGCGGCACAGGAGAGCCCCCCCGGGAGCAGCGTCTTTGGCAGTAGCTGGACAGTGATGAGGGGAAAGCTCACCTAACGGCCCCCCCAGGGAGCCCCTCAAACAGACTTGGAAGTCAGGAGACGGTGGTTTGGTTTGGCTACATCTCAGGTGCCATGGGGACAGCCAACTGTCTCTGAACTATACCAGCCACAAGGATGGCACTGGCACCGGAGCCTGTTCGGATGAATGGAAATCATCAGCAGAGCACTGCCAAGAGGTGCCTGAAGCCGACTAGAGATCCGGATTGTCCCAGGGCGGGAGGTGTGGGCCGGGGATGCATGCGGCCTCCCCAGCAAGCTGGGCGCTACCTCTACATTAAACTGACAAAGGTCTGGCAAATGCCTAGAAATTTCCTCACACTCACTGGACTTGCTTTCCAGACAAATGCCTGCGTTTTCCCAGCGACAGGCTTTGGCAGCAATAATATGCACAGTCCCACATTAGTCAGTGCCTAGACGGCTACCTGGATTTCTGACCTAGAAATGCCAATCTTGGGCTGGAGAGATGGCTTAGTGGTTAAGGCGTTTGCCTGCAAAGCCAAAGGTCCCAGGTTCAATTCCCCAGGACCCACGTAAGACAAATGTACAAGGTTGCATCTGGAGTTTGCAGTGGCTAGAGGCCCTGGCACGCCCATTCTCTCTCTTCTCTCTCTCTCTCTCTCTAATAGATACATAAATAAAATCTTTTTCAAAAGAATAAAAAGGGCTGGAGAGATGGCTTAGTGTTAAGACGAAGAGTAAGGACACAGGTTCAATTCCCCAGTACCCATTACCCATGTAAGCCAGATGCACAAGGTAGCACATGTATCTGAGTTCTACTGCAGTGGCTGGAGGCTCTGCTGTACCCATTCTCATCCTCTCTCTTAACTAACTAAATAAATATTTTTAAAAACACAAATAAATAAAAATGCCAATCTTCCCTTTTCAGAAGTGGTTTTCAGGGCACTGCGCTGGCTTCGAGCACAGAAGAGAGTGAAAAGACGCTGCATACATGGACATGGCCAGCTTCCTTGTCAGTCAGCATCACACTCTGGTCCCAGACTGACATCTCACTGCTTACGAAAGAGTGGGAAAGGATACCGGCTCTCTCGGAGCCTCAGGGGCTCACCGGCGGGGTGGGACTCGGCCTGCTTGGTGTGATTTGAGTGAAGAGCATCTGAGCTATTTCAGGGCAACAGCCGGATCCCCCTGACCCACGCACACTCTCGAGAGCAGAACCACAGTCCAGAGACAATTTAAGGCTCACAGAACGAGACAGGCGGTGCTTCTGGACAGACTTCCAGCTCTCTACCACAGGTGGCTTTTACGGCAAGTCCAACTGGTCCAGACCCTAGACCGCCGTGGCGGCTCCCTCCCCACCAACGGCCCCACCCAAAGGCCAGCGAGGGCGCCTGGTGCAAACCTGTGGCTCTGAGGCCAGCTGGGCGGGGGCCTCGTGTTCCAGCTGTGAGCGTGCCTGCACGCACCAAGTCCCTTCCGTTTCTTGACAGGCACCTCCCAAGCCAGCTGCAAAGCAAGAAGGCTACACTACACCGGCACCTTCAGAAGTGCACCCTCCCACACAGCCAAGTTTCACCCCGACTCCAGCCATCGCTGTGCGCCGGCCCCCTGGTCTCCTGCCTCACCTCCCACTCGCTCTAGGGACAATGTTGTTTCTGCGTGTGGCAGTCAGAAAGAGAGCCGGGGCTGCGGGCTTAGCAGCGGTCTCATGTTGGATATGATGAGCCTGGGGGACAGGCCATGACAAAAGTGAGACCACAGCGAAGGCAACGGGACAGGAAATCGCAGTTGGGTGCGGGGGGGGGGGGTCTTCCAAGCAGAACTACTTCCTCCTACACTGAGTCATTCTAATGTTTCACCAGCTCTCTTGGGGACGTTCTATGTCACAATACTATTTATAGAACTCTTCCACCAAGATATCATAACTAATGGGAAACCCTCAGTGAAGGTGGCCCTAGTCAAAAGCACCCTGAGAAGCATTAGTTCAGAAATGAATGGTCTTGAGCTGGAGAGATGGCCCAGTGGTTAAGGTGCTTGCCTACAAAGCCTAATGACCCAGGTTCGATTCCCCGGTATCCATGTTGTGGTGGCTTGAGTGGCTGTTCCCCAACAGTTTTATTCAAGCTTGTTACTTAGATCTCCATCCGCTTGTCTGGAGGAAGCCTCACTGTGGTGGATGGATCCCAGGGCCCAGCCCCCAGGTGTGTTTGGAGACAGATCTGTTTCCAGCAAAAAAGATAGGCAGGGTGCGTGGGCTCTGCCATTAGGGGGTCCCTGGGGTGAGCTTGCTTGTGCTGCTGGTGGTGCTTCTCACGGGGTGGACCTGTGAAAGCTGACAGCTTCTTCTGCCATTCTGGAACTTCCCTGGATCTGGAAGCCTCAATAAATTCCCTTCCTCCCATAACTTGTGCCTGGTTTGGAAGTTCATTCCAGAACTGAAGCTGACCGCAAGCCACGTAAAGCCAGATGCACAAAGTGGCACAAGCATCTGGAGTTTGTTGGCAGAAGCTGGAGGCCCTGCCATGCCCATATTCATTCATTCATTCATTCTCTCTCTCTCTCTCTCTCTCTCTGCTTGCAAATAAATTTTAAAAAAAGAAGAAATGAATGACCTCACAACAGAGCTGGAGGTGGGAATGCAGTGGGGATATGACAAGGCTCCCCTCAACAGTTTGTCAGATATATCCCCTGCCTGTGGAAGGTGGTTAGGGACCTCCAGGTCACAGGGATGGCAGCCACCTGATAAGGACCTATTAGAGGGCTCTGCAAGGTCTGTGGGGACTCGTGAGTACAGATTTCACCTTCTGCGTGTCACCCCAACCTTTGCAGCAGCAGACAAGAGGGCAAGGTAGAAGGTGGCGAGGTTCAGAGTCAGAGGCATGCTGACCCAGCACAGGACAAGGTCTCCTGAGGCGGTCCAGGTCACAGTGACTCCTCAGTCAGCAGTTTGTTCCTGAGCCCGTTCAGCCTGCACATGCGGGTTGGAGGTGAGTGTGATGGCCCAATATTGTTTCAATCCTGCAGTCCTTCACACTCTACCATCTACAGTGAATCAGCCATGTGGGCCACACCAAGTATGTGCAGAACCCCCCCCCGGGGGGGCCTCCAGAGGGGCCACCAGTGCCTAGCACGTCTGCCCCTGCCCTGGGTGTCTCCGTGGCCCCAAGCTGCCTGAAAATCTGGAACCACTGTTTAAAATGGTTCAATTAGGTTATTTAGGGTGAGGGTCGGCTATCAGAGAGAGGTCAGGCTATGATCCTTGCATTGGTCAACACAGTACCTGCCTCAGGCATGCTTTTGCCAAAACCTGAAGGCTTGTCTCTACTGTCCAAGGCAGGAAATAAGGAGGGCGAGTCACCCAAGCAGTCACAGAGACAGGATTGAAACCAGGGCCTTTGTTCTCAATTCTCCCTCCACCATGCAGAGCCACGGCCAAGAGGAAGAGGGCATGGTGGCCCCGGGAAGCGGCGAACGCCAGGAAGGGATCCGAGGCCAGCAGCTCCATGGGGCTGGGGAGCCTGGTGACTCCAGGGACAAAAGTGAAAGGCCTCGGGCGTCGGGGCGAGGTGTCTGAACCCTCACAGACCACAGGATCCCGGGAAGAAGCATGGGGGAGCCAGGTGGACTGCACGCTAGAAAGAAACCGTGACACTGTTGGTGAAAACATCCCGCAGATAGAAAAGGCGGGAAGTGTAAACAGGACTCCGAAGGCAACAGAAGCTAGAAACCAGAGGGGACAATGCTTCCCATCTGAGGCTGTGAGACTGAGCTCCAACTGGCTACCACCCCTGGACTTGCCACTTCCGGATCACGGTCCCCAGGACACAGCACTAATTATCTGTTCCAATTAAGTCACCACCACAGGATGCTCAAGCCAACAGTATCAAACTAGCAGCAGGAGGCTTCCCGGCCCCAGGCTGGCATTTATGACCTTATTAACAGGAAGACTCCTCTCCTGCTCCCCACAGGTCACCTGTGCAACCCAGAGGCTGCGTCTGCCCCATAAAGCCCCAAGGCAGGTGCTCTGGCAAAGGGCACAATGGCTATGACACCAGAGCCCAGGAAAACCAGGGCCTGCTCACATGCAAGTCCACTGTCCTAAACGAGGCGGCTGTGGAGACACCAAGGTCAACAGTGCCACAGGTAACAGCAATTTACCTAACAGCTGCAGCACAGTCACCGCGCCAGGCATGTAACAGTGGCTACTGACCAGCGACAAGGAAGAGCCACACCTTGTAAGCAGCAGCCTGCGGACGCCATTCCTCTACTGCCTGCTCCAAGAAATCTGCAGGACACAGCCAGCCCTGAAAGTCAAACCCAGGCAGCAGTAGCACTTTTCCAGAGACACCGCCACAAGCTCCGAACGTACCAGGCACCCGTGTTCTACAAGCCTCAGCTATCTACCAAGTACAGCCGTCTCCCCAACCCCACCTGTCAGTGGCTCCAGTTTCCAAGGCCAACTGCGCTCCCAAAGCAATTCCTACAGTACAATGAGGGATGGGGGGAAGGAGAAAGAGAAAGGTATAGGAGAGACCACATAAATTTTATTATCGTGCATTGTCTATTTTATCACTAGTTGCTCAGCTCTGATTGTACCTAATTTATAACTGAAGCGTTATCACAAGTATGTACAGAGAGGTGAAAACATGGCATAGGTGTGCATGTACACACATCCATGTACACACATACATCTATATGGCTGGGTCCTTCTGTGGCTTCAGTGGGTATGGGCACGCATTCCTCACAGATGAAGGGGGACTGCTACTATTTTATTCACTAACAGGGACATGGGGCAAGGAGGAAAATGAGCTAATAACATGAATACACACATACACACACACACATAGTACACACTATCCTGTGCCACATGGTGACGCTTCAGTCAATGGCAGGCCACTCAGATGACGGCGGTCACCTTACATGTATCACGAGGTGTAACGAGTTGACAGTAACACACAGAGAGCCCCCAGCACAAAACTGAGAGGAGGAGAGCGAGCAACCAACTCTGCTGGCAACACTCAGGGCCAAATAAATCCCATTTCACATTTCTTTTATCATTCTGGAAACTTCTAGAGGTAGTGTTCTAGAGCCACTTGGTATGTTTAATGCTTTTCCACCTTCCAGCATGTTCCTAAATACATGTTTTAATATAGCAGTGTCACTAAAACAAAGCCACCAACCACACTCAGGGCCAAAGATACTCTTGCGTAAGAAAAGGAAAATAATGACTAATGGAATGTTGACATTTCGTAAGCCAGGGCTCCAAGGTCTCACTCTTGCTCCTCAAACACACGAGCCCACGCACCCGCTGCAGGTATGCCCGCACACACAGCACTGAGGTCAAAGGCAGCTTTCATAAGCCGCTCTGGGAAGCTGCTGGACGGAACCAGTCTAGATCTTTCGGGCTCAGATTCTAGGTAGGTTACTTTAGCTCAGTGTCCCCAAGGGCAGCTCAGACCAAAGGTTAAGCCCTTCACTCAGGAGTCTCTCCCCAGCGACACAAAATGTCCTTTACTTCCCGAGCTAGCAGACACAAGTGACCTGCTTTCGTAACAAGTGTGCTCTGCCAGACGTGAAAGAACACGTACGTGCCCGTGGCAAAGAGTACGAGCCATGTGCACAGGGCAGACCCAGCCCTGACTGGCAGGCCATTGCCCTTCTCCTTGACCCTGCTGCTGTACACCCGCCCACAGGCCACGGTCAGCTCTCTCCTCACACCACCTCATCTTGAGGCTGAGCACCTCTGTCCAGATGTCTCCATGCGACCTACTTTACTCCAAAGCCACGCCATTCAGGTTCTTGTCATGATAGCCCTCGGCCTGCCAGATCTTGGCTCTGATGGCCCACCCTTCTGGCTGTGTGGATGGGCCATGGAGGTCATAACTTCCTGGAGAGCCAGGGCTTTCATTCTGTGAGCATGGTGGGACAGGAGCCAGAGTCGAGGATGGTAGAGGAGCCATGTGGAAAATGGCTCTAGTATGTGGTTACAGAGGAAATGGCAGGCAATTTGTGGGATATTCTGGTCAAGAAACTGGCTGTGTTCTGCCTATGTCCTGAGAACTTGAGTGAGGCTGAATTTTAAAGTAACTGATTAATATGTTTGGCCAAGAAAATCTCAAGGAAGAAGAGCCATTATATGCTAGAACTATGTAACCTGTATTTTGATTTTATACAGCTCACAGTCAAGACTGCTTTGCACCTCCAATGAGACATTGGGCATTTGAACGGTGCTGGGGCTGGTAAAGACGATGGGGACTTTTAAAATTGGACTGAATGTATTTTGCATCATGAGATGGCCATGGAGCAGTGGTGGTCAGGGAAGAATGAGGTGGTTTGAATGAAGGGTTTGAATACTTAATCCTCAGTGAGTGGTACTGTTCTGGAAGTTGTAGAACCTTTGCTGGAGGAAGAGTGTCAGTTGGGGGAGGACCTTGCGGTGTCATACAATAGCCAGGCACCCCTGTGCTGTTCTCACTCTATTTCCTGTTCACTGTTTTTGAGGATGGGATGTCAGCTACCCATTTGTGCCATGTTTTCCCCACCACAGTGGACTCTACCCTCTGGAACCATAAGCTGAAATAAACTCCTTTCTTCCCTACATTGCTTCTAGTCAGGCACTTTGTCCCAACAGTGAGGGAGAAACTGATACACCCACTCTGGTGGTCCTGGCCTTGACTCTGACTCATATTTCTGAAAGGGAAAATTAAGTTTGTTCTCAGTGAGTTAAAATTTTGCCACAATAAATTATACACATACATACACACACACACACACACACACATATACATACATAATTTTTGGTGTTTTTATTTATTTATTTATTTTGGTTTTTTGAGGTAGGGTCTTGCTGTAGCGCAGGCTGACCTGGAATTCACTATGGAGTCTCAGGGTGGCCTCGAACTCATGGCGATTCTCCTACCTCTGCCTCCCAGGTGCTGGGATTAAAGAGGTGCACCACCATACCCGGCTTTTTTTTTTTTTTTTTTTTTTTGAGGTAGGGTCTCACTCTAGCCCAGGCTGACCCGTAATTCACACTGTAGTCTCGGGGTGGCCTCGAACTCACAGCAATCCTCCTACCTCTGCCTCCCAAGAGCTGGGATTAAAAGCATGCGCCACCATGCCCGGCTATAAATAATATTCTTAGTTTGTTGAGTCTAATTCAATGCTGTTTTAATTTCTGGTGATGGTTTTAGAAGACGTTCCCTAAAAGTTACAGCAATGTCCATGTTGACGGTACACATGGAATTAGCTTCCAAAGGTAATTAAAACATGTACCTTTTCTCACACTTCAAGCTGTGGTCCATATCTAAGTTTGCGGAGGAAAGGAAAACTTGATCACAATGTCCAATCAGGGCTGAAGAGATGGCTTAGTGGTTAAGGCGCTTGCCTGCGAACTCATGTTCAACTCTCCAGGTCCCACATAAGCCAGACGCACTGTGACGCAAGCACGCAAGGTCACACATGTGCACAAGGGGGCGCATGCCTCTGGAGTTCAATTGCAGTGGCTGAGGCCCTGGCATGTCAATTCTCTCTCTTTCACTCTTGCTCTCTCACATTAAAAAAAAAAATGAGCCAGGCATGGTAGTGCTTGCCTTTAATCCCAGCACTTGGAAGGCACGAGTTCAAGGGTAGCCTGAGCTAGAGTGACACTACTTCGGAAAAAAAAAAAATTACAAAAGGTCTCCAATCAACAATGCTCCTCTCCAGAAAGCTGCTCTGACGAGTAAGAAAAACAGTACCAAGACCACACCAGAAAGAGCTATAAAAAGTACCAATTACCCTTGCCTCTTCAGGCCTCCCTTCCTTGTTCTCTCAAACCACACTGTATCAAGATTTATAAAAATAAGAAGACCCTGATCTGTCAACCAAGACACATAAGAGGCTGTGACTGAAAAAATTCACTAGCCTGACTTTTGTGAGTAGGTGATTAGAGCAACAAAACTTCAAATTGCCTTTATCTAAATCCTTTTCTTTAGTTTTTATTTTTTTATTTTTTTATTTGAGAGAGAAAAAAAGGCAGAGAGAGAGAGAGAGAGAGAGAGAATGCCAGGGCCTCCAGTCACTGCAAACGAACTCCAGATGCATGCACCACCTTATGCATCTAGCTTACATGGGTCCTGGGGAATTGAACTGAGGTCCTTTGGCTTTGCAGGCAAATGCCTTAACCACTAAGCCATCTCTCCAGCCCCCTGTTGCTTTTTTTTTTTTTTTTTAAGTTTTTTGAGGTAGGGTCTCACTCTGGTCCAGGCTGACCTGGAATTAATTCTATAGTCTCTCAGGGTGGCCTTGAACTCATGGCGATCCTGCTACCATGCCCAGCTAGTCCCTTTTGCTTTTTTTTTAAAAGGAAAAAATTAACACAAAAGCCAACAACAACAACAAAAACCTAGCAAATAAACAGTTCGTTCCTTGCATGTAGTGTGGTCCCTTCAGCCACATCCTCAACATCACTTGGGAGCTGGACAGAATCACAACCTCTGGGCTCCACCTAGATTTGCTGACCTGAACTTGACAAAATCCCATGCAATTACCATGCACCTTAAGAGGTTAAGGAGCACTGTTCAATACGCTTAATTTAAAACAAGAAAAAATATATATTTTTTAATTCTGGTGAACTTTTTCATTGTGAAAAATGAACTGCTTCCCAACTCTCCTTCACCTACAAAAGAAAGAAGTGTTAGGCTGAGGAGATGGCTAAGCGATTAAGGAGCTTGGCTGAGAAGCCCAAGGACCCTACCAGATTCACAAGGTGGTGCATGCGTCTAGAGTCCATTTGAGTGGCTAGAGGCCCTGGCGTGCACACACCCCATTTCTCAAATACTTTTTTTTAAAGAAAGAAGTGCATACTGTCCCTAGGTTTGTGTAAGAGCTAATGCTGAATGACTAGCCCAAAGCCAAGCTGCATCAAAGGTGTGTATACTTTGATTTATTTACCCTCCAAACACCACTTCCTTCCCCTTCCTTTCTTTCTACAAGTAAATCTCACTCTGTGGTTAAAAAGATAAAAGGAGGGGCTGGAGAGATGGTTTAGCGGTTAAGCGCTTGCCTGTGAAGCCTAAGGACCCCGGTTCGAGACTCGATTCCCCAGGACCCACGTTAGCCAGATGCACAAGGGGGCGCACGCGTCTGGAGTTCATTTGCAGTGGCTGGAAGCCCTGGTGCACCCATTCTCTCTCTCTCTCTCTCTCTCTCTGTTGCTCTCAAAAAAAAAAAAAGATAAAAGGAGGAGTGGGGCATGGTGACATACACTTATAATCACAGCACTTGGAAAGCAGAGGTGGGAGGATCACCATGAGTTTGAAGCCACCCTGAGACTACATAGTAAAGTCCAGGTCAGCCTGGGCTAGAGCAAGAACCTACCTTGAAAAAGCAAAACAAATAAACAAACAAACAAAAAGATAAAAGGAGACTAAGAAACAATATGTGAGAGAAATGGAGGAAAGAGAACAGTCAAGTAACAGAAGAAACTTGAAATCACCTTGGAAAATAAGCTTTGATGTGAACAGTATGTGTGCAGAGCCTGCAAGTGTGACCCACCTTTTGGATGGAAGCTTCAGCACTTGAGTTTGGGACAGTGAGTATAGTCATGCACATTTTATAAGAGTTGGGACTTCTTTGCTACCAAGCTTAGCCCTAAGTTTACATGTAAATGGGGAAAAAAGCTAGGTGTCACTCGGGAGGCAGAGGTAGGAGGATCGCCATGAGTTCAAGGCCACCCTGAGACTCCATAGTGAAATCCAGGTCAGCCTGGGCTAGAGTGAGACCCTACCTCAGAAAAAAAAAAAAAAAAAGGCATTAAAAGTAAATGGGGAAAAAATTGTACTGCTTAACATATCCCAGCCACGTGTTCAAATACCTCTGGTTCCTATAAGCCACTCCTGCCCCTCATCCAGTGCACCCCAGGTCTATTCTCCACTTTGCTGAGAGCTTTTCAAGTTGCTGGAGGCTCAGCGGAATGGCTGGTCTTTGCTTCTTCCACGGCACTGTGAGGTCCTCAGGTAGAAGATGGTCAGTCTCTGGAGCCGTCCCTGTCTCCCATGCAAGCACTCCATTTCTGGGTGGAATTGGCTGATTTCATGAATCCCTGACTTTAATTTCATCAGGTTGCTAGCATGCTTTTTATCTAGTTTCTAAACAAAGCAAAGAGACAGGTACCTTTCTCAGAAGCCTCACCTGAGCCAAATATAATTCCTGTGACATATACCAAGGAGTCCGAGGAGGGCCGCTAATACTCAGCTGTCTAATGGTAAAAGATATTAAGGGAAGGATAGAAGGGATTCCTGAGCATAGAGTTCAGATTCCTGGCAGAAGTCCAAAGGCTACTGTGGCCTTCCAGTCCTATACAGGTTCTTGTGAGTTTACCTGATCAGCTGCCAGAGGTCTCCAAAATCTATACACTAGGAAGATGTAACTGTTAGGTCACAGACACTGTCCTCTAAGAGGATAGACAGATGTTAGTCCTTTGGAGACAAAATAGCCTTGCCCTCCTGTAGTTCCTACTAACTCCAGGTACATAGTGAGAGAAAAGCTGTCAGCCTGAACAGGACAGTAGGACCAGAGAATACTCGGATTTATGACTGCTGTAACCTATCCTGTGCCTTTCCTCAGCACTTGGCATGATTAACCTGAGGCACATTAACCCTGTAGTAAGGCCATATCTGGAGCTAGAGACCCCTCCCATTACAAGGTTATAAAAAGAAGGAATTCTCCTTGTCCTGGAAGCTTCTGTCTTTGACCATTTTGAGAATCTCCCAGTGTTAAATAAAGCTTTATTGCCAGTGAGCCCAACTGTCCCTTCGCTGTGATCACAGGAATCTCATGATCTCACCATGGAAATTCAGCCTCAGTAGATCCAGTATCTTTTTAAAAATTTATGTCTTGGGGAGGGGGAGGCATCCGGGGAATTGAACCTAAGCCAGCAGACTTTGCAATCAAGTGTCTTTAACTGCTGAACCATCTCCCCAGCCTCCCCTACTTCAGGATCTCATGTAGCCCAGGCGGGTCTCAATTCACTATGGACCCAAGGATGACCTGAACTCTTGATCCTCCTGCACCTCAGATCAAGAGTCTTAAAGTTCCTGTACCAGGGGAGGGCATGAAGCTCCAGAAGGGGGAAGGAGGTGCAGCATGGGTATGTGGGCATGGCTGGTGGTGGGGCTTGGCATCTGACATCAGGCAGAAATACAGGAGGGAGGGGCTTAGATCCCTTGCAAATCCCTGAGGTTGGCCCAGCTGCTGTTTCTCGTTGGGGCCTGCGGGAAACAGGTGGTCAGTCACCTCCATTCTCACCCTGGAAGGAGATAGGATTGATGTGTCACACCTGGGTCTTGGATTTGGGGCCCAAGGCGGCATGCGTCTGCAGGTCCTCTAACTGTGGAGGAGCGATCTGTTCTGCTAAAGGACTGCTGTTCGAAGTGACATTTGAGATGGGCACATTTCTCATTCTTTCACTCTAGGCAGACTATGAACCCAGGAGTGAAAGCTGCTCTGGGAACACGAAAATCAAGGCTGACCTTGCTCTCAGAGAGCACGCCTTCTTCTAGAAGACTGACCCACCCTTCGGGTCAGTGAAGTGGGCAAGCCAGGCCTGGCAGGCTGGGGAGGCAGACACTCCCCGGCTGGGACTTGGAGACTTGGAGAGAAAGTGCTTCCCAAACTCCAATGTACCCACTACCTGTGAATTGTCCCAATGGGGGAATCCCCCACCCCCAATAAATTCTGTACTCCCTAGGTCTTTTTAGGGCAGAAGACCTGACTTTGCTGATGCGATGGTCCTCTAGGTCAGAGAATGTGGCCTCTGGCAAAATGCAAATCAGCATTCTTTTATTTATTGCACAGAGATCCAAGGAGAGTTCAAATTTCACTGCGTATAGAAGTTTCAAGTTGGGACGTTGCTGTTTAGGTGTCAAGGGTCCCTCTTGTCAACAGGGGAGACATGAGTTAAAAAGACCTGCAAAGTGCTTGGTTGTGATCAAATCCACTACTCCAAAATCCGGCCCCTTGGAATTCAGTAATGCCACTGAGTAGAGCGTCAGAGGAAGTTCAAGTCATCCAAAAATAAGCTTGGAATAAGAAGAGTCGCAAGTGACACAGGAAGGATCTCACCACCACGCATTCCACTTCCAGATCTCGCTCCCAAACGGAGACCGGTGCCCTCGGTCCCCGGGTGAGGGTGCCTGGGATGGGATAAGCAGACACCTGCTCCCCCCACGGCTCAGTGCCCTTCTGTTCCCCAGAGCTCCAAAGAACAGGAAAGGGCCACCGAGCTCATTATGCCATTGGAGCGTGAAGCTGACATCTCTCCACTACGCTTCCCAGTTAATAACCTGCGAGTCCTTCGAGGACTACCCATCACCACCAATGGTGGGGTCACAAGAGAGTTGACAGGGACCCAGAGGCCACCATGAAAGAAAAGAGAACAGAGGAGGCAGCTTTTTAAAAACACTAGACATTTTCGCTATAATGATACAAAATAAACAAATGACAAATACCAATTTGGAAAGGCAGAAAGTAGTTCCCAGGAGGGAATGAAATTTAATTAAACAGGGAGGCCAATTTGAATTCATCAGAGGCCTGAACTTGCAGGTTATTTACTATACATTTTAACCACAAAAAAAAAGAGGATTTCTATTAGATGCATACGTAGTCTGGAGCAAGGTTAGGAAGGTCTTGGAACACCTGCTTTAATGAAGATGCAAAATTCTCACAGGAGCATGGAAGAGCTCCTCCAATGTGCTCTAGGAGCATTCTCTCTCCTAATTGCTCTCACAGCATGATGTGCTTAGATTTCTATGCAGCATGAGGGCTGTTACTACATATGTTCCTGCACTCAGATCTTGGGGATCTAAACTAGTAAGACTTCTGCTGTGCTTCTTGTCCCCCAAACTAACACTCATAAGGACGACTAAGATGAACAGAGTAAAGACAGAGCAATGACGAGCCGATGGCATATGGCTGACATTTAACTAGCACCTAGTCCATGCAAAGGCACTGTCGTGTGGACTGATGTCCTCATTGAGGACGCCCCAGCTACAATGCTGGGCAGCAGCTCTTTCTCCCACGGTGCCTTTGGTCTCACGCTGGGAGGTGGGTCAAGCCAGGACAGGGACCCGACAATCTGAACCGGACATTCGCTGTTCTCTCACTGGTCTGCCAACCTCCCACTGAAAGACGGAGATGAGCCTGTAGTCATGTCCACTGAGTAGAAAACCACCCTGTCTAATGTGATAGCTATGTGATGATGATGATGATGATGATGATGATGATGATGATGATGATTTGATGTAGGGTCTCACTCTGGTCCAGGCTGACCTGAAATTAACTATGTAGTCTCAGGGTAGCCTTGAACTCACCGTGATCCTCCTAGTTCTGCCTCCCGAGTGCTGGGATTAAAGGTGTGCGCCACCACGCCCAATGCTGTGTGATTATTTTAGTAAATCAGATACACAAATGATGTGTGTGCAGCTTCAGAAATATAACATATTTTTAATATATTTTATTTATTTACTTATTTGAGAGAGAAAGAGTCAGAGAGAGAGAGAATGGGCATGCAGGGCCTCCAGTCACTGCAAATGAACTCCAGATGTAGGCAGCCCCTTGTGCATCTGGCTTACGTGGGTCCTGGAGAGTCAAACCAGGATCCTTTGGCTTTGCAGGCAAACACCTTAACCACTAATCCATCTCTCCAGCCCCATTTTTTTAAAGAACATATTTAAGAGAGTTGGGGAACGAGTTCCTTTGCTGAGTACTTGCCTAACGTATACATAATACCCCAGGTTCAATACCCAGCTAAGGGTGGGTCTGGCGAGATGGCCCAGTTAGGAAAATGCATGCTACACCAATATGGAGACCTGACTTCAGATTCCCAGCACGCATGTAAAAGCTAGGCGTGCAGGCACATGCCTTTAATCCCAGAGCTAGAGAAGTGGAGTCAGCAGGACCCCCAGGGCTCTCTGACTAGCTAGTCTAGTGGAATGGGTAATCTCTAGGTTCAGTGAGAGACCCTGTCTCAGAAAAGTTGGAAGAGGGCTGGAGAGATGGCTTAGTGGTTAAGCACTTGCCTGTGAAGCCTAAGGACCCCGGTTTGAGGCTCGACTCCCCAGGACCCATATTAGCCAGATGCACAAGGGGGCGCATATGTCTAGAGTTCATTTGCAGTGGCTGGAGGCCCTGGTGCACCCATTCTCTATCTATCTCTGTCTGCCTCTTTCTCTCTTTGTCTGTCAATCTCAAAATAAATAAATAAATAATTTTTTTAAAGAAATTGGAAGAAAGCCGGGTGTGGTGGCACACACCTTTAATCTCAGCACTTGGAAGGCAGAGGTAGGAAGATTGCCATGAATTCGAGGCTACCCTGAGAATACAGTGAATTCCAGGTCAGCCTGAGCTAGAGTGAGACCCTACCTCCTATCCTCCACATTCACAAGCTCTAACATGAACACATACCCTCATGTACAACACACACAGGCACACATACATCACATACAGACACACATGAACCTACACACACGAGGGAGAGAGGGAAGGAGGGGGGAATGGGGGGTCAGGGAGAAGTCTGTAGACTGAATGTGAAATGAAGAGGGAGACAGTACATTACAGAGATGTCCACAAGCTCACTTCCATGAAAACCAATAGGAAGCCTCACCCTTCCACAGCTGATGCTAGAACAGAGAAGGGGGGGTACAGACCATGCTCCCCTTAGGCCCACTGGAGCACTATATTAAACCATGGGCACTGGTCCTTTTCATGTGCCAACATTTACATTTAAAAAGCCTACCCAGACCTCACACCACATGGACATGCACACAGGCAGAGGATGACCCTGTGGCATTTTGGTTTCCCTGGCAACGTTATCTGACTTCTTCCATCTGCTGATGAAAAGGTCTAGGTGCCCCAAAGTCCCTGAGATCAATAGGCAGCTAGAGTGGCAGGCAGTGGCAGAGCTTCACACCAAACTCACCCCACAGTGGAATTCAAAGAGCAGAGTCCTAAATAAATGAATAAGTATAAACAAACAAACAAACAAAAACCAGATACATTTGCCACTGGTGTTCTGAGCATCCAATTTTCATAGTGCCAGCATTCCATTTTAGTGTTATACATAAACATAATTAATCTTTTTTTCACTAAGTGAAAAGAAAAATGAAATTATCTTAAGACTCCAATCTTTCTAGCCAGCGCCAACACCTAAATATTTACCTGCCCTTTCCACCTGAGTCCCTTGAGTATCAAGTGGGTGGGCGGGAGGACGTTCTAACCCCAATTCTAATGGATGAATGGCAAACTAGAAAACAATTCTACATCCAGGTGTGGGTGCACGTATTACAAAACCTCGGGTTGTCTAGGCTCCTTCAAGAAGCCAGGTATCTACTTGAAAAGCTGAGACATATGGATTGAGAATTCAAGGCCTGCCTAGGCTGCAGTGGGGGTTCAAGGTCAGCCTGAAGGAAGTAAGAGAGACCTTGTAAGTGAGGGAATGGGAACGTGGCTCACTGGTAGACAACTTGCCAAGCGTATGCACGGCCCCTGACATGTAGCTTTGAAAATAGTAGTAATGCTTATAATGGTAGACATTTTTCAGAGTGGGCAAACTATAGCTGGCAGGTCAAATCTGGCCCACTACCTGTTTTTGTAAATAAAGTTTTATTAAAACATAGCCATCCATACCCATTTATTATCTATGGCTGATTTCTTTCTTTCTAAGACAACAGAGTTGTGTGGATGCAACAGAGATACTATGACTCTTAAGGCCTAAAATATTTACTGTGTGGCCTTTTACATAAAAACTTTCCCTAAACCGGCCGTGGTGACACACACCTTTAATCCCAGCACTTGGGAGGCAGAGGTAAGTGAATGACCGTGAGTTTGAGGCCACACTGAGAATATAGAGTGAATTCCAGGTCAGCCTGGGCTAGAGTGAGATCCTACCTCGAAAAACAACCGCCACCACCAAAAAAAAAAAGTTTCCCTAAATGTTCCAAGAATGGGCACGTGTCACTATGGGCCAGAAGTGCCCCGTCCAAAAAGAACCACTTCCTTGTATATGACAGTGGACCAGGAAGTCAGGGCCTCTGAGGCAGGAGCTACACTTCCAAACTAGATTTCCTAACCACCACATGACTATGGCCAGCCTGGATGTCCTTGCCTAGACAACTGTGCATGCCCACGTCCTCACAAGGCCAGCAAGACATCAGAGCCCCAAGCGCCAGTACACCATTCCCCTGAGTGTCTAGTGGTGCAAATGGCCCCACGAGCCATGCCTGCGGCAGTAAGAGTGCCCCGAGATATACATGTAAGTCACAGACAGCCAGGCACCCTCAATCATCAGTGCCCTAGCACCATAGCCTTGGAGGGTTCACAGCCTCAGGCCTCACAGACTCATGGCACGGCAGGCATGCAATGTTCTCTCCCTGTTGAGTCATGGAAGGTGAAGGATCAGAACTGGGGAACCCACTGAACTGAGGATGGACTCTTAGTGTCAAAAATTTAAGGCTGCCTCCCAGACATGGGGAAGACCCAGAGCTTCAACACCCTGGGCCTGTCTCCAAACACTGTGAACCGACAGGAGCGGAAAGAGGGTATCCCCAGACAGAAGCCAAACCACACACAGACCAGCTCATGCTTGAAGAGCTTATGTTTGAAAGGGATGTGAAATCACACTCCTGTAGCTTCATGTTGTACAACACCCACACAGGCTGGGTGTAACTCCAAGCTCAACACACCACAATGACAAGAGCCAGAATATCAAAACGTGGTGCAGGGCAGGGGCCTTGACACGATAAATGCTAAGAATGTCTTCGTCCCAGGCACCCAAGGCCCCTCGTGCCTATCTCCTATCTTTCCAGCCCACTCCATCTTCTCTGGCATTTGCAAACCAAAGTCTTGCAGAGCCTCCCATCACCCCTGCCTTCCTCCATATAAAACACTGCATCTCCCTGTGTCAAGGCAACTGATCCTGAAAAACAAATCTCTTGAGCCACGCAAGGCAGGGTCTGGATGTTGGTTCCACAGATGGGGAAATTTGGGCTCAAAACGGGGGCCAGGGCTATCTGACTTATCTATAGCTCATGTCCATCCCAGAGCCCAGTAACTCCACAGTGAATACAGAAATACAGGTACATTAGCTGGAGAACCATGAGTGTGAGTGCTCCTTACCAAGGCTGCCATGAGATCAGCTAACAGCCTCAGCACCAGATCTACTATTCCCCAAGTGTCCCTTAGTTCTAATGGCCCTACAAGCCATGATCACTGAAGTATGAATGCAGTGTGCAAACCTAGCTTCAAATTCAAGCCAGCCCCTTTAACTGCCAAGCCAGCCCTCTAGCCCCTAGATTCAAATTCAAGCTCCTGTACCTAGGAGCTATTGTCCAAGGCATCGCTTCCTCTCTCTGTGCCTAAGCTCCTTCACTGATGAGATGAAGTAATAAGGACCTACCTCACAGGACTTGTTAGCAAGTCTAAATGGGTTGATGTACTTCAAGTGCTTAGAACAGTGCTTGGCACAAAGCACCTCTTCATTAAATGTCGGCTTCTGTTGTCTGCTGAATCACATCTACCTGACTTGCAGTCTTTGGACCACGTTTTGCCTTCTCAGTCACATAGTCATTTCACACACGGAGCCTACAGCAATTTTCAAAATTATGACCTAGGAAAGGCCGCATCCTGGGATGTCAGTGTAAGGGCCTTAGCTAACAACAAGCAGGCTTTTTCAAAAGGATATCTAATATGCCAAAGTAAGCTGATAGTCACATGTCTAAAAGGAGAACTTGAACATGACAGGCCCACTCCGAGCGCAGTTCTCTGAGACACAGACACACACACACAGAAACTGCACCAATCTGCTCTTCCTACCTCGAGCTACCACATACATACAGTCATGAGCCATTATCCATTTTTGTTCCCATAGGTTACTTTGGCAGGGAATGTATTGCATTCAACACATCCCCCTAGGGTCTTAAGCTCTAAATAGAGGCTATGGACTATTTCAGACTGCAGCGGGCCCTTCCCGAAAACCACAGAGCAGACAGGGAACCATGTGAATGGCTCTGCAGGAAAAGCAGTTACCTCAGCGCTTCTGGGACACAAGTTTCCACTGGTCACACAGTCTCAGCTGACACTCAGCAGGAAGTAACCCTCCCTTCTGGAAAAGAACAGTAAAATAGGAAGGTGGACCTTGCCATAGGCCCTCTGATCCCAAAGTGAGGGGACTGGGCTGGAGAGATGGCTTAGTGGTTAAGGCACTTGCCTGCAAAGCCAAAGGACCCAGGTTCAATTCCCCAGGAGCCATGTAAGCCAGATGCACAAAGGGGTGCACGTGTCTGCAGTTCATTTTCAGTGACTGAAGGCCCTTCCACGCTCATTCTTCCTCCCACCCACCCCCCGCCTGCTTGCTCACATTCTCTCTCTAATAAAAATCTCTTTTTTTTTAAGTGAGGAGATCTAGTGGACATTTGCTTCAGCCAGAACTGCTACTTGTTCCCTGCTAGAGGAGACCTTCCATTCCCCCCCCAACACACAATTCCCTAGGCTTCTTCAGAAATAGGGGAGCTTCCCAGAGATCCCCCCACCCCATGCAGACTATTTTATTCTTCAAGGATTTCACTCTCCAGCTTCAAAACATTTCATGGGCCACACACCTCATGGCCTTCTTTTCTATCTAGAGTCACCTATTACAGCCACCTCAGGGACTCCCTTCTAGTAGCCTTCCTTCTCACACACTGATGAGATGGGACCCAGAGGACACCTACCCCAACTTCACCACTGGTGCAGGGGCTCCTTCTATATACTTAACAATGACCCCAAAGGATATCACACATGCCACAATCTAAGCCACATGAGCCATGTGAACATTTCTAGCAGTCACATGCATGTAAAAAGAAACAAGTGAAGGTAATTTTAATAATTCACCCACTCCAATATATGCACAGAACTGTCACATTAATATGAAGCCAGCATATGAATTATTGAAACATTTAAGTCCTGTGATTCATGTTCAATTTCAGAAATCCACTGTGTCTTCTCCACTGGAAAAAATACATCTCATTTTAAACCAATTATATACATGGACGAGGGGGGGGGTCTACATAACTGTTGGAACACACATATGACCCTCCACAGTCAGCACGTCAGGTCAGCAAGGGCTCCCGCTGCTCCAAGCCACAGGAGGCATGCAGGGAGTCCCAAGGCTTCCCACCACCTCACTAGACCAGGAAGAGACTCGGGTAGACTTCCAGAGTGGGACACCGGGAACCAGAAAAGGACTGTTATTTGAAGTCACACGAATTAGCAGTAGCAGAGAGAGGCCTGAAATCTAGGTGTCTAACTGATGGTTCTGCAAATACAAGAATCACAGTCATTCTCTCCCCTGCCCCCAATCTCGTGCGCACACAAGCACGCACGCCACACACACATACACAGCGAGGTACTGACTAGCAACAGGTCACTGTTACCTGCTGGAATGTAAGATCAAGACGATCACAGAAAGCAGCGGGGCTCTGATTCTTCCAAATAACTCCCAAATGCCTGAGACCTGCGCAATTCAGCAGAGTCTCTTCGACTCAGCGCCAAGGCTCCTCCCCATTCCTACCTGATAGAAGGGGAACAGCACAAGAACAAAGTGGGGTGCTCCCTGCATCTGTGTGGGGAGTAGAGTACCAACTCAGCAGAATTTCTCTACTCCTAAGGCCTTGAAGACATGTCAGCTTCCTCCTACCCTGGTGGACACACTTTGAAGACCATGAACCTTGTGACTGTCAGGAGCGGACAGCAGTCTACGCTCTGGGAGACCCGGGATGCTTCGGAACAGTGGGCCCACTGAGTCAGCCTCAACAAATGCCCACTAGAAGCATCCCGAGGCAGCCCCCACCCCCACGCACCTCCCTGGAACAGGTTAGCTCTCACCTCTGCAGCCTCACTCGCATGGGACTTAAATGGTGGCCGACCTGTTTTTAAATGTCTTGCCCTCTTCTCCACCTGGTTGGTTGGTTATTTTGGAGATGGGTCCCAAACAGCCCCAGGCTGGCTTGAACCGCCTAAGTAGCTGAAGATGAACTTGAACTTCTGGTTTTCTTTGTAAAAAAAAAATTGTCTTTTTTTTGTTTTGTATTTTGTTTGTTTGTTTGTTTTTGGAGGAAGGGTCTCACTCTAGCTCAAGCTGAAATGGAATTTACTATGTAGTCTCAGGGTGGCCTCGAACTCACAGTGATCCTCCTACCTCTGCAGGGATTAAAGGCGTGCACCACCACGCCCGGCTGAACTTGAACTTCTGATCCTACCTCCCCACCTCCAATGTGCTAAGATAACATGCATGTGTCACCACACCTGGGGTTTTTAAAAATATTTTTATGTACTTGCAAGCAGAGAGAGAGGGAGAGAGAATGAATGCGAATGGGTACACGAGGGCCCAATGAGGCAGTTCTACAGCTCAATGCAGCACCACTCAGCCCCGGCCCCGGCCCAGCAGTGTGTGAATGGAAAATGAAATCATGGTGGCTGTGGTCACCTTATAGCTATGATGGCTGACAGAGCTCGGCCCCAGGCTTGGGGACCTGCTGGACAGGCCTGTGGACCCATGCTCGGTGTACAGCTCGGCAGTGCTGACCCGTCACAGGAAGCTTCTGTTCTCAACGTCCCTGCAAACGGGCTGAAAAGGCAGCACTTCAGATGCCGCCTGCTATGGTTTGAATGTGACTGGTCCCCCAAGGGTTCACGTGCAGGTGTGGCACTGTGAGAAGTGGTAGGACTTTAAGAAATGGAGTCACCATAAAACATGCTCCCTCCAGACACAAAATGGCCTGGATATCCATGACCTCACAGTGCCTGACACTACCTGCACAAGAGCACAAGAGGAGGAAAAGATCATGACATCAAAATTAAAAGAGAGACTGATTGAGATTGGGAGGGGGTATGATGGAGAATGGAGTTTCAAAGGGGAAAGTGGGGGGAGGGAGGGTATTACCATGGGGTATTTTTTATAATCATGGAAGTTGTTAATAAAAATTTGGGGGAAAAAAAAGAGAAATGGAGTCAGTGGGTGGTCCTTAAGAAACTGGAGGTGCTGCCCTCAGGGAGAACTAAGGTAGCTCCTATTGGACCCTGAGTAGTTCTCATGAGAGCACCGTTGAGCCTGCCCACGAGTCGCTCTCCAGCTTCCTTCTGGCAAACGAGCTCTCACTCCAGCACGTGCTCCCACATGGTCTACCGTCTTCCATGGTCTCCCCACCTGAGCTGAGCTGAGCTTGACCGCCAAAGAGCTTTGAGCGAATTTGTTTAAAAAGTAAAAGTTAGGAAGCCGGGCGTGGTGGCGCGTGCCTTTAATCCCAGCACTCGGGAGGCAGAGGTAGGAGGATCGCCCGTGAGTTCGAGGCCACCCTGAGACTACATAGTGAATTCCAGGTCAGCCTGAGCTAGAGTGAGACCCTACCTTGAAAAACCAAAAAATAAATAAATAAATAAATAAAGTTAGGGCTTGAGAAATGGTTTAGCGGTTAAGGTGCTTGCCTGTGAAGCCTAAGGACCTAGGTTCAATTCCCCAGTACCCATGTAAGCCAGATGCACAACGTGGCGCATGTGTCTAGAGTTTGTATGCAGTGGCTAGAGGCCATGGTGTGGCCATTTTCCCACAGTCTCTCAAATAAATAAATTAAAAATATATATTTAAAAAGTAAGCCAGGCGTGGTGGCACACGCCTTTAATCCCAGCACTCGGGAGGCAGAGGTAGGAGGATCATCATGAGTTCGAGGCCACCCTGACACTACATAGTGAATTACAGGTCAGCCTGGGCTAGAGACCCCACCTCGAAAAACAAAACAAAACAAAAAAGACCCTACCTTAAAAAAAAAAAAGTAAAGTTACTGAGCCCTCAAGGACTTAGTTATAATAATGAAAACTGGGATAATACACCACCAACTCTGCTACGACAGCAAACTGCACAAAGAGAACACCACTTCTTAATAACTTGAGCTTTGGGCGTCCCATCTCTGGGTAGGAGTACATGGGTTTAAAAAAAAAAAAAAAAAACAGAAGGAGCCAGGCATGGTGGTGCACGCCTTTAATCCCAGCACTTGGGAGGCAGAGGTGGGAAGATCACCATGAGTTCGAGGCCACCCTGAGACTCCATAGTGAATTCCAGGTCAGCCTGGGCTAGAGTGAGACCGTACCTCGAAAAACCAAAAAAAAAAAAAAAAAAAAAACCAGAAGGCCTGCACTCCACTTTCAAATACTGCAACATACAAAAGTGGGGAAGTGTGTACAAAAACAGCAACAACAGAGTCGGTGGTTACTGAACCTGGACAACGGGTAAACAGGCATTCACCATGGTACTCGGGCTTTTGTGTGGGCTTAAAACTTTCCATAATAACGTTCGAAAAATGAAAACCGCAAAAATGAGAACAGAAAGATGTTTTTCCTTCTTCTCAGCACATAATGTTGTTAAAAGCAGCATCTGCACGCACACACGCACACACACACGCACATACAACAGGATCCATTTCTTAGTCACAGCTGGGCTTCCTCACTGAGCGCTAAGAGGGCAAACACGGAAACTCAGCGGCAATGCTGTGGGAAGGGGCCTGCAGCAGGCCTGGCCCCACTGCACATCATCACCCACAAGGGCAGTCTTCCCCAATGCAAGCTGAACCAGCACACATCACATGACATTCCAGGCAGGTAGCTCTCCCTCCACAGAGCACGAGACACACAGCTCGCCTTCCACCCGGCAGGTGTGTTCAGTAAGTGGGCAATCTCACTATTGACCCATTTCATGGTCATGCAAGCTTCAAGACACGAGGTCCCTCTGCATCTGCTGTGGCCTGAATGTTTGTATCACTGTTAAATTCACATGCTGAAATTCTTAAATCCAATGTGATGGTATTCAGAGATTGGGGGGGGGGCGTCTCTAGCAAGTAATTAAATCATAAAAGCTGAGCCCTAATGAACAATTTGAGAGTCCTTTATAAGAAAAGGCCTGAAAACACAGTAAGAACACAGTAAAAGTAGTCTGCAAACTGGAAAGTGAGTCTGATAGCTTCATCTTGGACTTCCAACTTCCAGAACCTCGAGAAGTAAGTCTCTGCTGTTTAATCCACTTGTCTGTGGGTCTCTTCTGTTACTACAGCCTGTGTAATACACCGTCTTTGCATGATTGCAAATGAGCATGAAGAAACCATTACAATTTTGAACTTTGTTAACCAGGACATTAACAGGCCAGCCAGTGAACTCTGATGAGCAACTCCTTGACAAGAATGCAACACAACTGGAAAACGTGACTCTTACCTAGAATCATGGACGATCAGAGAAGAAAAGGGTAGTTCAAAAGGAAAATGACTTTCTGCCCTGGTTGGAACAGTTATTTCTGGCCTTAAGAGGAGTTTAAACAAAGGAAAGCTAAACGACCCCAACCACCACAGAACTGTAAGAGCTCAGAGCCCGCATGCGTTTACCAAGTTTTCCCTCATGACAATCTACTTCAGTGACCTGCATCTCGTGAATGATGTGTGCACTACCATGCTATGCGACATCAGGAAAGTTGTCATTTAAATGAAATGAAATGCTTGCATTGAAACCTGTGAATGGCCACTCCAGGTTCATTCCAGAAAAGCTACCCAAAGGCACATGGAACCGCTTGACTCATGTCTCTGAGGAGGAAAGGCTACGCGTTCTATTCACAGTATTCCAACTGCATTGGTCCCACCGTTAAAATTCCACCCAAGTTCTTGCAGGGAAGTCCAGGTCAGAAGACTGCAGCACCCGCAACCCTGCCTCTACCCTGAATCCCTTCCTCGCGCTCCTGATGGGGCGCCTGGGTGCACTTCTCCCACCTGGGAGACACAAAGACGTTCATGAAAGGAATGGGTATCTGTACGAAGAACTACTAAATTAACTCCACACATACGCTACTGTAAGGAAAATTTCTCTTCTTGTTGAAACCAGACCCTGTGATTCATTTCTCATGGAACCCAAACAACAAAAGCCAGAGTATTAGAAACGGCTGTAGTCGCACATACTCTGAGGTACCACCCTCAGGTGGCACAGTCATTCTACCTCGGTGAATACTGAGCCCACATAGCTGTCTCAGCAACAGCCCTGCTGCTTCAAGACAGTACAAGCATGCGCATGAGGCCCTTGCTGGCTGTGGGTCAAACTGGAGAAGATGAGAAAGCACCCTGGCCCAGGGTTAGGTCTCAGAACGTCACATCTGAGTGACTTGGCATAGACTGGACCACAACAGTAAGAGCCTAGAAAGGGTGGCACTTTAACCCGAAAAATGTAAACGAGGGAGGGGACCAGGAACCTCTGACAGGGTATAATTAGAATGTATATTTTGGTATTGAGAAAGATGTGCTTATGAGCTTGCACACACGCACACACCCTCAAGGGGTAAAGACAAGATCAAAGCAATGAATCAGCA
The DNA here is from genome assembly GCA_036346955.1 of Dipus sagitta. Classification (NCBI taxonomy): domain Eukaryota; kingdom Metazoa; phylum Chordata; class Mammalia; order Rodentia; family Dipodidae; genus Dipus; species Dipus sagitta. The sequence goes on from CM070771.1 coordinate 191,496,348, forward strand.
AGGCCTTCCCCCCACAACACAGCACAGATCACTCACCCACGCCTCCAACTGAAAAGGAAGTTTCTGGGGTTGCACCTAAGCCCTTCCTCCCACTTGCCTCCTGTCCTGAGCTAAATGTGCGTCTCTAGCTTGTGAAGTAATCAAGGCAGCCACAACACTTCCAATGGCCAAATGTTCTGAATGTGGTTCTGCACTGTGCTAGCTCAGCAGGGAACCCCCAAACTCCTCCACCCTGCTTTCCTGCTGGGTGCCCCTGTGATAGCATGGCTCTTCTCCATGCTAAGGAGCCTCCTGCTGACTTCCCACCAAAGTAAAAGGACAGAGGGCAAGCCTCAAAGATACACACACACACACACACACACACACACACACACGCCTCCTGCTGACTTCCCACCAAAGTAAAAGGACAGAGGGCAAGCCTCAAAGATACACACACACACACACACACACACATATATATATATCTTTGGACCACCCTCTGTCCTGAACAGTCGCCTCTGGGCTTGGAGTCTTCAATCTACAGAGGCAAACAGAATATTCAGTAGAGTGAAATCCAGACCCAGCTGGCAGCAAGATGCCTAAGGGTGGTGAGGAGAGAGGGGTCATTAAAGAGTTTATCAATCAGAGAACCTTCTTCCTTGGAGAAAAGGGCTTCAGGAAGAGAAACTCCCCAACCTATTTCCGTTTCAAAGACTAAATTGGTTATCTTCTTCCAGAACCGCAAGGGGGGTACTGAAAAAGCAGCAGCCTGGGAAAGCGATGCCCATAAAACCCACTGTCCAGAAAAAAACCACCAAAATTACATATGTCAGTTTATTTCCTTCCAGGGCTTTTTTTTTTTTTTTTCTTCCTACAAACAGATGGATTTTTGCAAATGATCTGTGCCTGCACGACCCAGTGATTCTAGTATCTTGAGACAAAGAACAAGCTTTGGGGTGCATGTTTCCCGCCAAGATGCTGGCTCTTCAGAAGCAGAACCGAGGGCCACCTTCTCAGGCTGACCTGGAAACCGCGCCTGGGAATGATCACGTGACCATCACGCCTGCAAGCCGGGTGGATGAGCAGGTCAGGCAGCAGGGTCCTAGCGATGCCAGGTGCAGGCAGCGATGGAGGAGACACAGGGCAGAACGCCCCGGCCCTGGTGGTTGGGAGGAGGGGAGCGGAGCGGAGGGCTGCATGCTTGGAGCCGCTGCTTCCCATACATGCCCTTTCAAGGGTGGGGCTGGGGAGAACCAAAGAATGCCCCACTTACCCAAACCCACCAAAGCCAGTCACACTTCGCTCAGCAGGCACCGTGGAGCCAACACTCTTTATCAACAGCTGTTGGCATCTGACTCCATCGTCGGCAAAGGTGGGGGCCCTGCTTCACTCATCTATTCATCTTTGCGCCCTCTGCGTCCAGCATACAATAGGTGCTCAAGAAATGTTGGGGGAGGGATGCTGGAGAGATGGCTTAGCGGTTAAGGCGTTTGCCTGCAAAGCCAAAGGGCCCAGGCTTGATTCCCCAGGACACACATAAGCCAGATGCACAAGACACATGGATCTAGAGTTCATTTGCAGTGGCTGGAAGCCTTGGTGCAGCCCATTCTCATCGGCCCCGCCCCCACCGCAAAAAAATAAAAATACAGCATTAAGCCGGGCGTGGTGGCGCATGTCTTTAATCCCAGCACTCAGGAGGCAGAGATAGGAGGATCACTGTGAGTTCGAAGCCACCCTGAGACTACATAGTGAATTGCAGGTCACCCTGGGCTAGAGCAAGACCCTACCTCAGAAAAACCAAAATAAATAAATAATAAAAAATAAAGTCTTAAAAAAATATGGGGCTGGAGAGATGGCTTAGTGGTTAAGCACTTGCCTGTGAAGCCTAAGGACCCTGGTTCGAGGCTCAATTCCCCAGGACCCACGTTAGCCAGATGCACAAGGGGGTGCATGCGTCTGGAGTGCGTTTGCAGTGGCTGGAGGCCCTGGCGTGCCCATTCTCTCTCTTCTCTCCCTATCTGCCTCTTTCTCTCTCTGTCTGTCACTATCAAATAAATAAATAAAAATTAAAAAAAAATAGACCAAAAATATAAAAAGAAATGTTCACAGAATGGATGGACTATGCTTTCTCAGCCACCTTCTCTCAAACAGAATGGGGAAGGGTGCCCCAGTTGTATCTTCAGGCTCCACTCCTGGGCACGAGTCGGTGAGAAGGGGGGTGGGGGCTCTGGATCTAATGTAACCCTCCTGCTCAGGCTGTCACAGTGTTCTAAGGGCCCAAGTTTAGCCAGGTCAGTGTAATGTCGGCGCCATAATACCGAGCGTCTGCCCGACAGCACTCTGGGAAGACCAGAGCCCAGTAACAACTGGGAATGAACAGAAGCCTGAGCCCACAATCTCCTGGCAGGACCCCCTATCAGGACTCTAGAACACCATGAACAGTATTGCTTACTACAAGGTTTCAGGGCCTGGCACATAGTAGGTGTTCAACAAACCCTTATGAATGATCGAAGGAGCCGTGTGCCGGTCGCAGCAGGGGATACTCAGGAGATAAGCTTCAGTCTGTTGCCAGGAAGCTTCTGGACTACTTCCATAGTTCTCAGTCTAAGGTACCCATCACAGTTACCTTGAGTAGTACCCCCGAAATACACAGAAGCCAGCCTCTACACCAGACCTCCTGAATCACCCCTGACTCAGCTACACTCGGGATTTGAACACACACCCTCATTTCAGAGCCTCAGCTAGGAGAGAAAATCAAAGCTGTTATTATATTCGTAATATGAGGGGTTTGGCCAGTGATGCTTTTCATCAGTGAATATCAATGCTTCCCTTCTCACCAGCTTTCCTAACCTGACAGCAACGCAGAACTTACAGGCAACAGACTAGTGGTCCAGGTGACAGTGACTTGTGGTCACGAGCCATTTCTGACCCATCATTTCTTTCAAGCAGCCAAGGGGTAGCTGCTCTCCGGTAGCTAGATGGTGATGCTGGGTGTCAGAACACTGGAACACCTCGCCAGGGGTGTGCTTCCTCTGGCACATAACTGACAGCTGTACTGGACCTGAATCTAAAGCCTGGCAAACCTCCCTTCAGAAAAGCGATGTGTGCACAGTAGCCAGTAACTGCCTCTTAGGGATTAGTGCCTGGTGAGGGAAATTTCCCCTTCGACAGCCCAATAAACCTTACTGGTTGAGGAAGTCCACAGAGTTCAGGAACCCATGTGTTCTAGAAGGCAAAAATCTACTAAGCCAAGGACCCCTGTGCTCTGGAGGGGAGGAAAATCCCCTAAAATCCCGTACCTTCTAGGTCCTTCCTAGTCCTCCTGGGTCCAGATAGGAAAGCCAGCCTCACCCACACCATCGGCCCAGACTCAGCCACCTGCCTGGACCACACTTCCTCAAGGTCAAGGCAATGACCACTCCTTTCTCCCCCCACTCCTTTCGGTGGTGGTTGAGACCTGGCCTGGTACTATGTAGCCTAGGCTGGCCTCAAACTTGCAGCAAACTTCTTGCTTTAGCCTCAAGAGTGTTGGGACTGCAGGCATGTGCCACCACTCCCTACCCCCCTCACACCCCCTATCCCAGAAAATGCTGCGGATTCTTTTCCCATTTTTGGCTTTCCTGCACATGTGGTTTCTGATCTACCCACACACAGACTATATCGCCTCTTCCCCTTGAAGGGCCTGAGACTATACCTTTGGGTATGGTGGCTCCTTGTCCATTCCAGTGCCCTCTTAAATAGCCAAGTACATGCACAGCACAGTAGATGGTGTAATGATCAGACACTCTCCATTGCTCATGACAGCAAAGCACCACAAAAAAAAAATATATTTCAGGGCTGGAGAGATGGCTCAGCAGTTAAGGCGCTCGCCTGTAAAATCTAAGGACCAAGGTTCAATTTCCCAGTACCCACATAAGCCAGATACACAAGGTGGCACATGCATCTAGAGTTCCTTTGCAGTGGCTAGAGGCCCTGGCGTGACCATTCTCTATCTTTCTCTCTCCCCCACCCCCAAAATAAATAAAATATATAATAAAGGTTTTTTTTAATTTATTTCAGAAAACAGAGGCAAGCCCAGAATGTCACAGAAGCATGGGAATGAGTGGGGATCGTGGGAGGCCTTCTTGGGAGCTGAGAGCCAGATCCACTGAGCCCAATGCAGAGGAAGAGGTAATGTCAGCTCCCCAGCAACAAAAGCGGACCACCAAGGGGCTCTACAGACAATGGAGAAGTGACACTAAGTACGGCCAAGGTGTTGGGAGGCAACTGCATACCCCTGAATATGGCAGACAGGTGCAGTGCAGGTCAGGACTCAGGAGAAGATGGCTGGACGGGCAGGCAGAGAGGCCAGTGCCTGCTGGCCTACCCCCTCTGGAGTGCCTAAGGGAGCTGCCCACAGCCATGCGAGGCTTTTCCCAAGAATGATTTTATAGCTTAGAACCACAGGCGTAGGCTTAACCTGTCATCATGGGGCATCCAAGTCACTGGCCCTAATTAAAGTGGCCTGACACACAGGCGTGGTCACCTCCTTCCAGGCAAGGCCTGTCTCTAGATAAAGGCTCCTCCACCACAAGGGCCACAGGCTGGGTTCTCCAAGAAGCTTTCCACTGGCCTTTAATTTGGTGGCACCCGGACATTCTCATCTGAACCCAACCATTTAAGGTTGCAAAACCTCTCTCTAATCGTTGGGAGTGTGTAGAGCGGGGTTGAGGGACACACAGGATTAGAGGCCACACTCGACAATTGAGCCCTTCAGTTGCCCTTAGGTTTGGGAAAGGCATATGAGAACTGGGTTGTGTGACGACTTGAAAACACACATGCAAGTCCAGGTTCCATGGAATTACCGGCAACCAGGGCCTTGGCTCCTCAGGAGACGGATCTTGTCTGAAATCTCCCCCAATCTGCAGCGAGGGCACTTTGAAGCCATTAGTCACCGCAGCCCCGGGCCTGCTTCCTTCCCTGCGTAAACACTACCACCACCACCTCGCACTGAGTGGCTGCCGTGTGCCCACACGCCTGGCATTGCTCACGATCACCCAGTGAAGCACTCACTCACAAGAACCCTATGAACCCCGTTTCTAATCCCAGAACCAGTCCCACGGTCTACCCTTTTCCTCCCACATGGTAACATCTCTGAAAGGGCATGCCATGCTGTACTTGGCTTATCTGTTTCCTTCTTAGTGCCACGTAAAACGATCGTGTGTCTCCATGGCAGTTCCTGGATGGGAAGAAGTATTTGTGTCCCCATCTCAAGGTCACAGGCCCACTGCAAACAGTGGTGGCCACATACTTTGTTGGCAACTGGCTCACATGATTTGAACACGTACGTGTCTACAAAGAGACCTGCCTTCCAACCTCGTGGGCAAAAATTAGACCTGGAGTGTCGGAGACATGTCTGACTCTGGGAGCCTTCAAAGATTTCTTTCTCAATAACCTGTGCAGGGGGCTGGTTCCATCCTTGTCTGCACCCCACCCCACCATTTATTCACTAAACCTTGCCTCGCTCCCTTTTCCCATCTCTACAGACCTCAGCTTATGAAACTTCAAACAAAGTTCACTCACTCCCTGGCACCTCTGGACCTCTGCTTCCTTCATGCCCATCCTCATTCTCCGCCCTCCGCCCTCTGCCAGGAAGCCTCAGGGATTTCTTGCTGGCCACTGCCTTCCCCCCTCTGCCCCTCTTCAGTGTCCTGCAGGGTCCTGATTCTTCCAGGATGATCTTAGAAAGTCCAGCGTGAAAACCGTAGGTCCACTGTGGAGGTGAAGCTCCCTCTACCAGGGAGGAACCTAGTGACTGAAGCAGTTACTTACCTCTGTGTTCTTTCACTTCTGCATCTATAAAAACACGAGAACCTATTTTGTAAAGCTGCAGTGAAAATGCACAGAGGACACACGCACCCGGGACGCAGTGAGCGCGCGGCACAGCTGCTCCCGTTATAGTCCCGCCGCGTCCTGAGCACAGGCTGCTTTGTATGCCCCGGCTGGGACACTGGATGGCATTCCCTCACGTATCCTCGGGCCATCCACTCACCCACAGTTAATAACAGTAATGACAATGTTGTGGGGTGAATGACTAATGCACAGCAGTGTGTATCACACGTGCAAAGCATGATGGTCTAGCACACAAGGGGCAAGGCCGCGACGCAGACGCAAAGGGCAAGCGGATGCCGCGCTGTGTGAGTACGTCAGAAGAAAAAAAAATGGAACGGGCACTGAAGATGGGAAACAAAAGAACAAAGATATAGAGAAATGGCCAAAAAAAAAAAAAAGAAAATGCAAGCAAACAGGGAATCATCTATCACTGGAAGGATGGTCTGGCACAAAAGGAATGGTCTAACATGGGAGTAAGAGTCTCTCGTGGAAAGGGTTCTAGCAGGACAGGGACAGTGTGGAGTGAGCGGGGAGGCGGAGTCTAGCATGGGAGGAACGGTCCTAACGGGGAAGGACAGCCTAGCACAGGGAGAGTCATTTCGCCTGGGAAGAATGGTCCAGTGTGGGAGGGAGCTGTCTAGCATAGGGAGGGACAAGAAACAGGCTAGCATAGGACGATCTAGCATGTGCAGGTATATTCTAGCACAGTCATGAGATGGGGCGAGTAGGACCCCTTGAAATTGAGTGGGAAAATGGATGAAAACATACCTTCACAGAAAAGAGGTTTATAACGTTCACTAATCCTTCAAAAGGGTCTAAAATTCAGAGATGAAGGGCCCCAGTGACAGGATGTCTGGCTAGGAGGTGGGGTGAGTAGGACAAGAAGAGGCTTATCAATGCAAGACAATGCAGAAAGAAAGAAAGAAAGAAAGAAAGAAAGAAAGAAAGAAAGAAAGAAAGAAAGAAAGAAAGAAAGAAAGAAAGAGGAAGGAAGGAAGGAAGGAAGGAAGGAAGGAAGGAAGGAAGGAAGGAAGGAAGGAAGGAAAGGTGCGAATGGAGCATCAGTGAGTCAAGAAGGGTTTCCCAACAGCAAAGCGGGGGACCAAGTTTGACCACAAGAAAGAAATCGAAAAGACCATTCAGAAGGGCACCAAGAGGTTAAGATGAAGAAGGCAGTGGAAGTAAGACCAGAAATCAAGATTCCTAGTTCAGCATCAAGGAAGAAGTTTAACTGAACCCCAGAGAGAAGTCTAGTGTTCAGGAGAGGGCCTTGGCAAGAAAGGCTCTCCTTTGGCTTCAAGTTGTGGGCTGGCGTTGGAGTGTGGCCTCCATGGGGCTTTCCCTCAGGGAGAAGGGCTTATAGAGGGACAAGGCCATGGGTGTGAGCAGCTTCTGGTGTCCCCTCAGGAGAAGAAAAGGGGAAATCCAGAAAAGGGGAAATCTTGTGAGGGGGACAAAGAAGCCCAGCCAGGACCCAGTGAGGCCTGAAACTAAAGGCCACAAACCCTCAGGAGGGGAAGTCAACAGTACCAGAACACCGCAAGAAAAGTATGGAAAAGCAGCAAGAGAACTCGGCAGTCCTCGATGGGTCAGCACACCTCACTGCTCTCAGTCTTCCTCAGGGTTCACTAGGAGAAGGCCTCAGCCTATTTAGAAAATACGTGTTGTGTTGTGTTGTGTTGCGTTGCGTTGTGTTGTGTTGTGTTGCGTTGTGTTGGCAGGGACTCACTTCAGCTCAGGCTGACCTGAGCTCACGCAGTTGCTCTAGGCTGGCCTCAAACTCATGAGATAGTCCTATCTCAACCTCCCCAGTGCTGGGATTAACGATGTGTGCCACCACACCCAGCTTAGAAAACGCATTTTTGTAGATAGTACCTGTGTAGGAGGCATTCACATTTAAGACACCAAGCCATCTTTGCTAAGATATGGTAAGAACCAGACAGCCATCCTGTGTTTAAATCTCAGCTTCGGGGAGGTGGGAAGATAGCAGCAACTGTTTAATAGACCAGAGTTTCAGTCTGAGGAGATAACAGAGCTCTATTGGTGGGAGATGATTATGGCTGCACATGATGTGAGTATCTAGAAATCACCCCACCCAGGAATGGTTAAAATGGTAAAGTTCATATTATGTATGCTTTATCACAAAAAAAAAAAAAAAAACAGCAGGAGCTGGAGAGATGGCTTAGTAGTAAGACACTTGCCTATGAAGCCTAAGGACCCAGGTTTGATTCCCCAGGATCGACGTAAGCCAGATGCACAAGGTAGTGTAAGCATTCACAGTTTGTTTGCAGTGGCTGGAGGCCCTGGCACACCCATTTTCTCTCTCTCCCCCGCCCCTCTCCTTCACTCAAACAAAATATTTTTTTTAATAGCAGTAAAAAATAATAATAGTAAAAAGCACTAATAAACCTATGAGGTATCATTATTGCTTCATAAAAATGGGTAAATGGACCCTTCAAATTTCTCAGCGTTAGCAAGATCACAAAGCAGTTAAGCGCTGAGCTAAGCATCAAGGTCTCCAAGGCATTCTCTGCCCGATAGGCCCTGAATCCAAGATGGCAGCAGGACTGGACAGTATCTAAGGTAACTGGTCACATATATTTCCCCAGCAAGCCACTGAGTGGGCAAGAGGAAGTCTATTTCTGTTTTCTTAGAGGAACAATGAACTCCACATGGGCCATCTTGTCAGGCTTGTTTTATTACATTCAGGAACCTCCAAATGGCTTTAGGAAGGAGGTGACAGGCAAGAGGTACTGCCTGCCCTATCTGCAGTGCTGGGCTGCCACACCTCGGCTGACAGCTACGACCAGAATCCGCTCCGCCTCGCCTCCAGCCCTAAACCATCTTTCTCTTTCACGTCCCTAGTGGCTCTGCAAATAGATTCCTCACTCCGTGTGACCACAACCAGCTAAGAAACATCCAAGCAGCCATTTTCAAAATGGTAAGCAGTCCTACGAGGGCCACGTCACGTACAACCCGACACTCCTCAATAGCATGCCAGACATAGTGATAAGAGGGTAAAAAAAAAAAAAAAAAAAAAAAATCAATACTGCTGGATGTGACCAGAAAACATAATGAAATGGGGAAAGCAGTCAGGCCAAACTGGAGATCTCAGGGGACCTGGCAACCGGTCAGAACTGACTGTGGCTCCGAAAATAACCCGACTCCTCCACTCTCAGCTATTCTGCAGGATCTCACCCAACACAAGCAAATTCCACAATGCTCATCTATCAAGGTTTGACTCACTTCGTTCCTGACAAGTTAAAGAAACACCCTTTGGTGCACCGGGCCCTTTCCCACACACCTGTGTACCTTCAGCCATGAGTGCACACACACCTCTTGATTTAGACAGACATCTCCATGGGAGTCTGGCTTTAAAACCTTGTTATCAAGTCGGTTTACTGCAGCTGGATCTCCTTTTGTTCGGTTTGAAATGTTAAGCCTCTCAGTAAGCAGGAGGCCCTCCCCCGCCCCCAAGAAGTGCAGTCAGGGCAGATCACGAGTGCACCCTACAATCAGAGGAGGGTTTATCCCCTCGGCTTTGGGTTCTACTTTCTCTATAAATACTTGCTCATTTTCTAATTAAGCAAACAATTAGTAGAAAGCACAGCCTGAGAAAATGCGTAGGTGTCACTACACTGCACTCTCGCTTCAATGAGTGTTGTGACAAATGACACTACCAGAGGAGCGAACAGAGCGAATCCGGCTCCTGATGTCTGCACAAGCTCAGGTGACCCACAGTCTAGCATGTACAGGGCAGCTGCCTCCAAACCTGAAATGCACACCCTTAAAAGAAAAAGAGCTGGCTCAGGAGGACAGTCACCATAGTTTTGGTTTGTTTTCCAACAACGCAGAAGGCCCCAGCTAGAAGTGAATCAAGGACCACAGAGCTACTTGCGACAGGTGCTTGTGCAGGTTTTCACTGAGGGTCAGGGTCTTTGTCTAGACACTCAGAGACACAAAGCAAGTGATGACCTTCATGGTGTGGGCCTATCCTGGTTCTGCTTAATCAAACAAAGTTAATGTTTACTGTTTGGGGCTTAAAACTAGTGAGAGAAAATAGATCTCTACATCACTAGAGATTCCCTGTTCTTTATAAAGGCACAGGGCCAACACCTTGCACCGGCTCTGCTAACAGAATCCAAGGATCTTTGCAGAAGGGCATGTCTGTGAGCACCAGCTATTCTTGACTTCACTGATTTAGAATTTGTGCTCATGCATTCATTCACTTAATCATTATTTACTATGCACCAATTATCGTGGAGATAGGCGTAAAACACGGACCCTGCCCCTCCCCCAGGCTTCCAGGCTGGGGGGAGAGAGACAGGGACAAAAGAAGTCACACAAACAGAATGCCAGAGAGACACAGTGGAAGAGAAGGGGGCAGGGACGCAGGGTGCTCTGGCTGGATGGTTAGAGGGCTGTCCTGTGGTGACCTGAGAGCTGAAACCACTCAAAGGTCTGGGAGACCCCCAGTGCTCACAGGCCCGGTCACCAAAGAAAATGCGTAACTGAGCCAGGCATGGTGGCGCACGCCTTTAATCCTAGCATTTGGGAGGCAGAGGTAAGAGGATCGCCGTGAGTTTGAGGCCACCCTGAGACTATGTAATAGAGTCCAGGTCAGCCTGGACTAGAACAAGAATCTACCTTGAAGAAAAAGAAAGGAAGGAAGGAAGGAAAGAAAGTGCATAAAATGCATAGCTACAACATGAAATGGGTCTCCTTAATTTCCTACCAGGCTCATTTCAAATGAAGCCCAGGATTGTGGCTGACACCTTCCAGTACACTTGCCTTGAGGTTTGTTTACTTGGAAGCCCAGCTCTATCCTGCTGCCAGTAAGTTCTTCAGGCCTGGAGGACTACAGTTCTCACCTGGCCTCCCTTTCCATCTACCATACCAAGTGACAGCCCTTCAAGATCACTGAACCCAAGGCCCTCCACCAGAGCCAAACCTCCACCTCACCTGACCACCGCCAGTGTCTGTACTGCCCTCCCTCCCCCTTCTCTCGCTGCCTCCCTCCTCCAGGCCTCACTTCATCACCGCGTCCACCTCAGTCAGCCATGCTCCTTTGGCTGGGCACGTCCCATCTCTTTAGCTTGACCTTTAAAAGAAAGATTTGTGGCAGTTGCAGACCCGCTTAAGATGTCCCATGTGGGGCAAACACAAGACTATCTCTCCTGTTTAGAAGTAACCCCTATCCTCAAGTCCATGTCCCTTAAAAAAACAACTAACAAGAGTCTGAGGTTTGCCCTTCAGAAACATACCAGGTTGAGTTTTACTCACGTAAGGCAGACAAAAACAAGTTGGGATTTTTCCTCTACTTTGTGATGACTTAAGAAAAATCTTAGCCGGGCATGGTGGCGCACACCTTTAATCCCAGCGCTCAGGAGGCAGAGGTAGGAGGATCGCCGTGAGTTCAAGGCTACCCTGAGACTACGTAGTGAATTCCAGGTCAGCCTGGGCTAGAGTGAGACTTTATCTCAAAAAAGAAAAGAAAAATCTTAACCAATATGGCACATACTAATGGCACTTGCTTCCATGAAGAGCTTCAGAGGAACATGAAGCCCCATGTGACTGTCTGAAAGTAAACAACCCCCAGAGGCTCAGGTATTTTTGACCAGGCTTCCTACTTCCTACAGGCCTGCTGGAGGAGGGGTGTCACTGGGAGTGGATCCCGAGGCCAGCCCTAAGGTGTGCTCAGTCAGCGCACGCTTGCCGGCGCCAGCTGTGTGTAGAAAGCCAGGGCGAGCGCCGGCTACTGTCTCTCTGCTGCAGAGCCATGAGGTGAGGCAGCTTTCCCTGCAACCTGTCAGCCTGAAATAAACCTTTACCCCCACAAGCCGCTTCTGGTTAGGTGTTGGTCCCAGCAACAAGACGGGAACTGGAACACCATACCATACTCTATCTTTGGAAAGTCAACTGGGGTACATTATCTCCAGGGATGAATGAAGTAGGGGTGTCCTTCTCTCAGCAAGTGTGAAGTAATTAAACAGAGTTAGTTTGTAAGGAACAGAAGGTAATATGAACACATGAATATCTGACTTTTGTCCACTTGAAAATATGAAACAAGAAGAAGGGCAGCACACAAGAATGAGGCCCTCCACTTATTGTCAGTCAAGAGGCCGAGTTGATTTCTATTTCCTTTCCTCTTTATAAAGCCCAACAACCACATCCAAGCCCTTGGCTCTGGGCCAGCCAGACAAGGGTTCCTTCAGGGTCACCCCAAGCTTGAAGAGCAAGTTCCTGTGTCTTCTCCGCACAGGTCTGGGTGTTGGTAAGGTGAGCTGTGAGTGGTGCTGAAATGTATAATGACAGCATGGGAGAGACAGGAGGAGAAGCCACCCAAAATGAAGTTAACAGACCCCGTCGGAGACCACACACGTCTTCAGAGCGAGTGCTCTACACTCCGAGCACTGCACATGAAGCAGGGCTGGACTCACACACGACCCAGATGTGGGCCACCAAGGGAACCTGACACCAGGCTGCAGAGATTCCGAAACACCGTGTGAACAGCCCCCAGGGAATGAGAGAGAGAGAGACAGAGAGAGAGACACACACACACACCTATTTCAGTCCCTGTTCTATTTTAAGCCCTATGACTTCATCCTGCTTGCTGCAAGGCACACAGATGGGCCCCATCAATCCGTGTCACTACAGAGGAGGAGAACCCAGACTAGAAGCTACACATTTCTCTTGCCCCGTGTTCGGGCATCCTGAAGCCCCAGCTTCACAGCACTGGAACAGGGGAGCACCATTTCTTTGTCGTCTTCTGTTTCTTTCTTAAGCCTAGAGGTATTTCAAAATGCGTTTCGCAGAAGCAAACCACTAGAGCTACCTGAAAAAACGGCACCAAGAGAACTGCTGACAAAACCACGAAGCCATTTTGGTTTGCTTACTGCCCCTCAACTGTGGCCTGCCCTCCCCGCACGTGCAGAAGGCTTGATCGCGGTGGAGATCAGAGGAGGGAAGGCGAAGGGTCTAGCAGTGCTGGGTCTGCAGAGGCAGGTTCTGCCCTGGACGTCACTGGCAGAGCTACTCCCCCAGTCTTTGCACGAACACAGAGAACCATAAGGCGCAAGGGACAGGCACAGCGTTGACTATATTTACTAAGCCTCTGCCAAAGCACATCCCAGTTGTTTTTAAAAACATGTAATTTTTATTTGTGAGAAGAGAGGGGTGGGGAGAGAGAGGATAGGCCTGCCAGGGCTCATGTAAATGAACTCCAGATACACACGCCACTTCTGTGCATCTGGCTTCACATGGGTACTGGGGAATCAAACCCAGGCTGGCAGGCTTTACAAGCAAGTACCTTTAATGGCTGAGCCATCTCCCCTACCCACCAATGTTATTAAAACTCCCACCAAGCCTCTGAGGAAAGTCTTCAAATTATTTCCTTTTCAGACAGAGAGAAAGAGTTCCAAGAGGCGGCTGAGACGACATGGCTGGCAAGACTCACAAGGAGCCGCGTGCTGCCGCTGCGTGGCAGTCCCCGTCACGTGCTCGGCTCTCCTCTGAGGGGCACCCAGGAGGCTCTGGAGGAGGCTGATTGTCTACTAGTGTGCCCTTCCTGTGACGTGACAACGCACATCCTATGAGAGGAAAGAACGAATGTGCACAGAAAGGGACACGCCTACTACCGTCACTTCTCAAAGAACTTCACCTGCAGCCAAGTTCCCTCACTCTGAGCCCCGCTTGGGTCCCTGGGTGTAAAGGTGTGCTCGATTCTCCCTGTCCCAGGGTCATCAAAGATGACAACTCCTGCAAATGCAGTCAGTGTACCACATACGAGGACACTGAGGCAGGCTACACATAGGAATAATGTTTTAATTATAAGGTAATTTAATTATAAGGTGAAATTTACCTTAAATTATTTACCTTAAATTAAAATTACATAAAACTAACCACTTTAGGGCTGGAGAGATGGCTTAGCAGTTACGGCACTTGCCTTCGAAGCTTAAGGACCCAGGTTCAATTCCCCAGCACCCACATAAGCCAGATAGCTGCACAAGGGGGCGCACGTGTCTGGAGTTCGTTTGCAGTGGCCGGAGGCCCTGGCGCGCCCATTCTGTCTATCTGCTCCCCCCCCCAATAAATAAAATATTTAAGAAAAAAGTTAAAAAGTTAACCATTGTAAAGTGAAGAATTCAATGACATTTAAGGAAATGCATAGTGTACAATGACCTCTAAATAGCTCCAAGACATTTTTCAAAGACATTTCCCCCCAAAATAAGCCCCCAGAGTCCCTTTGCAGTGAGTTCTCATTCTCCCCTCCCCACTAGGTCCTAGCAACTTTTTTAAAAATTTTTTTTGTTTATTTTTATTTATTTATTTGAGAGTGACAGAGAGGAGGAGGCAGAGAGAGAGAGGATGGGTGCGCCAGGGCTTCCAGCCATTGCAAACGAACTCCAGACATGTGTGCCCCCTTGTGCATCTGGCTAATGTGGGTCCTGCGGAATCAAGCCTCGAACCCGGTGTCCTTAGGCTTCACAGGCAAGCGCTTAACCGCTAAGCCATCTCTCCAGCCCTGGTCCTAGCAACTTTGACACTACTTTCCAGCAGTTAAGACCTGTGTGTCCGAGTTTAAGATGCACAGTGCTTCTGAGGGTCACGGAAGTTGCGCTTCACTCTTTTATGACTGCATACTGTTCTAACACCTGTATTTCACCATCGGTACACGTATTCCTCCAGTGACGGCAGGCAGGCTGGCTCAGCCTTCTGACTATCATGAAAACTGTCGTTCTGAACATCTGTGCAGCAGGTAATGTCTTCTGAAGCACTTTTACTTTTGATTCCAACATGCACCCAGACCCTGGTCCTGTGAATATTTGGGGCGTGCTGCCTTCCTCATTAACCATGCTCTGATCTTCCTCATTAATCATGCTCTGATTATCCCACCTCCATCACTCCTCCTTTTGTTAAGAAAAATGACAAAGAATTTCCAAGGTACAGTCAGCTACAAAGAAGGGGAAAAGTGATCTCCAATCTTTTGACTTTTTAAAAATCATTCATAGAGCCAGGCATGGTGCACACGCCTTTTATTCCAGCACTTGTTAGGCAGAGGTAAGAGGATCGCTGTGAGTTTGAGGCCACCCTGAGACTACACAGTGAATTCCAGGTCAGCCTGGGCTACAGTGAAACTCTACCTCGAAAAACCAAAAATAAAAAATAAAGATCATTCACAACTTAGCATGTGTAACAGGGCTTTTATAAAACTGGACAATATTCCTGATATGCAGGGAAAGTGTAAAGGTCACAAAGATTAAATTATTTTTTAAAAAGTAATAAAGACCCTGCAGGAATGCAGAGAGAGCGTGTTGTAGGAAAGGAAGGGCACAGCTGCTCACCTCTGGCACTCCCCTTCGCTGCTTAGTTCAGTGACCTCAGGACACAATGACAGCTCTTTGTACAGAGTCACTTTCATGAAGCTGGCATTTACCACCATCCTGGACATTCAGCTGAAATCCTCATGGGAGCAGTGACCAAGCAGCCACCTGGAAGGCCCTGCCCTACCGCAATCCTAAGTGTCTGGCCGGACGGAAGAAAGATGTGCCCATTTTCAAGCCCTGCCGGGAAATGCTGAGGTCATCAACATCATCACTGCTTGACTTTCAAGATGATTCCTCACTAAGACAAAGAGGAGGCCCCAACTCCCTCTATGTGAAGAGTCTGGTTGTCATAAAAAGCCTCGGTTTCCCGGGATTCTGTGGGTGTGTGAACTGGTATAACGTGAGCCCAAACACAATGGGCATGTCAAAGGGGGCATCATGTCCCATCACGTGCTCTGCATTGTGCTCATGATCGAGCCAGGCACGTGAACACCCTCATACTGTGTGCTCCATGGGGTGCGCAAAGGCAAAAAACAGACTATTCAAAAATGTGAAGGTGGAACGGGGAGGAGTGATCGGCGGAGTTTAAGGTCACCATGATCATCTGTGGTTAATTCTATTCTTTGGTCTTCTCCAACCAAAATTCTAATCCAAGAATATACAAACAGGGAAGAGAGGGGAAAGCTATTTAAAAGAGAGGTTCCTTTGTACATTTACATTTTACCAAAAGCAGAAAAAGAGGCACGAAAAAAAAACTGATTTTCTACCTCTGCTTCTATCTGCACCCTTTCTCCCAAGATACTCCACTTAAGTGAAATCACATTTTTTTCCAGAAAAAAATTCACTTAGTCTCGGCTATAACTACTCTACTCTGCCACTGTGGCACAACTGTTATCTCAGAACCCTAGCAAATGGGACACTTGTTCCCATGAGGCTTTATGGGTACATTCTCAAATTTGAATTTCACGTTCATTTTTACATGTCATGAAATATTATTGTGTTCATTTTTTTACAACTATTTGAAAACCTTTCTCAGCTTGTGGGCAGCAGCAGGCTGGGTCTGGCACATGAGCTATAGTTTGCCTCTCTCTGCCTTAAATTACTGACATTGACATTTTAGGATACGGTTCATCAAAGGTTCCCTCATTTCTGGGGAAAGGAAATGTAGAGGTTTGCATGAACCAGAAGAAAACCAAGAAAGACATTACAGTATCCCAACGGAAACAAAGAACCCAAACTCTGTTAAACAAACAAGAAAATTCAGAGGTTCTTTTAATCACCTCTTGGCAGAGGACCACAAGTGTTAAAACGTGCTGACTTAACAGCACTAAATGTTAAAGGTCTCTCTGAGGAAGAAACAAAGCTAGTACCTTTCTAGACTCAACCCTAGGTGGTCTCTACATGACTCTTGAGTATTCAGTACTGGTCAAGCCATCACAGATGAAGGACATCAAAATGCCTAACGGTTTTGCGTCTGAGGGTTCTCAGGGACACCAGGGTCAGTGCAGAGGGACGAGGTTGGGACTGTGAGCGCTCACACCAGGATCTGAGCCAGTAGTTTGTATATATATTTTTGACAAGGAAGTCAGCATGGGCTCACAGCAACAACTTCAGACTAAAACCCTGGTACAGCCATTTATTTCTAAGACCCACGGTAAACTAACCTCTCCAAGCCTCCCATCGTACAAGAGCGATCCGGCGACATCTTTCTCAACGACCTGAGGCCTTCATGCGTGGCTGGGTGGGCTCTAGTTCATCCTCTCAACCAAGGTTTCGTGAGCCTCTGCACCGTATCAGGCTTCAGCCACAGGGAGATGACGAAGGAAAGACTGCCCTGCGCCACCACAGAACCTACAGGCTGACTCAGTGACATTTTGCATTAAAAATGCACGTGGACAGTAGCCGGGTGTGGTGATGCATGTCTTTAGTCCCAGCACTAGGGAGGCAGAGGTAGGAGGATCGCTGTGAGTTCAAGGACACCCTGAAACTACATTGTGAATTCCAGATCAGCCTGAGCTAGAATGAGACCCTACCTCGAAAATCCAAAAAAAACAAAAAAAAAAGCACATGCCAGACTGAGGAAATAGCTCAGTCAGTAAGGTGCTTGGCTAGTGAGTATGAGAACCTGGGTTCAAGCCCAAGAACCTACGTTTTTAAAAAGCCAGGAATGATGTCATGCGCTTGTAACGCCAGCACTGGGGAGGTGGAGGCAGGCACAGGCAGTCTAGCCTATTTGGTGGGTTCCAAGCCTATGAGAGAGACTATCTAAAAATGGTGGACCATGCCCAAGGAATCTAAGACACACACACCATACATGCTTTACACACTCCTTAAACTGTAAAACTCTTCTAATCTTACTCCTAATTCCATTTTGACTTGTACATAAATCTGAGGTAGCAGTAGCCTTGGGACCTCACGGGCCCAGCTCCACACTCCGTCTGCCTTTCTATTTCATGGTTTTGCCAAGGCAGGGCCTGACTCCCAGACAAGGCAAGGCTGGCTGGCGAAAGCAGGTCCTTCAGCCAGCAATTGAGCAACAGTGTCTGAACCTCAACTCGGGTTTGTTCTTTTCACTTAACATAAGGTTTTGCTTTACCCTCAAAGCTACTCTAATGGGAGACATGACCGACCATACTCACTGAACACATGTGAAGTCTGAACGAAATCTGACTGCATACCAGTTTCTTGGGATGTAAAAGTCACAAGGATGCTGCACTTAGACCTCTGAGGGTCCAAGCAGTGGATCCTGATCCTGGCTAGCTGAGACTCAGCTTGGGAGCTTTAGAAAACACCAGTGCCCCACTTAGCCCATGGAGGAATTAAACACAGCCTCTGGGAGTAAGCCCCAAGCACTATGGCCTCTGGCTGTGGATCATGCTCAACTTGTGTTGGCCAAACCAAGCAGCTAGCTGCCTTTTGGTCACAGTGGAAAATCTGGGTGTGGTAAAGAAACTCGCCTTGTAAACTCACTTGCCAGGGCCTCCAGCCACTGCAGACGCACTCCAGGTGCGTTCGCTACCTTCTGCATCTGGCTTATGTGGGTCTTGGGGAATGGAACCTGGGTCCTTTGTCTTTGTAGGCAAGCAGCTTAACCCTAAGCCATCTATCTCCAGCCTGAGTATAAAATTTTCGTCCTGCTTCAGTCCTCTTGTGCAGCATGTTACATGTTTTCTTGTTTTTTTTTTTTAATATTTTATTTTTATTTATTTATTTAACAAAGAGAGAGAGAATGGGAACACCGATGCCTCCAGGCACTCCAAATGAACTCCAAACATATGTGCCACCTTGTGCATCTGGTTAACGTGGGTTCTGGGGAATCGAACCTGGGTCCTTTGGCTTTGCAGGCAAACACCTTAACCAGCTAAGCCATCCCTCCAGCCCACATATGTTCTCTTTTGTTGGAGTTGGGCAGCTTTCTGTGTGTTTGTCCTAGACCTTGTTTCAAATGTGTGAGGTTTTTCTTTTTTTTGTTTTTGTTTTTTATGTATTTTTGGGTTTTCAAGGTAAGGTCTTACTCTAGCTCAGGCTGACCTGGAATTCACTATGTAGTCTCAGGGTGGCCTCGAACTCACAGCGATCCTCCTACCTCTGCCTCCCAAGGTGTGCGCCACCACGCCCAGCCCTTTCTCTTTCTTTATCTGCTTCCTTCTCTCTACCACTCAAATAAATAAATGATTTTTTTTCATTTTTAAAAATTCACACTCACAAAGGGGACTAAAATATAACAGTAATCTTCACAGCAAGAACTGTTCTCATACGCCTAGCACTGTGGGGTTTAATTCTCCTCTCACACCTATCAAGACATGCTTTAAACATGCTCTCCATAGCCTTCTGCAGGTATTTTAGAGAATTAAGGTGAGCACCACAGTAGGTCAGGCTCACTAAGAATCACATCCAAGTTTGTTTTCAGTGTAGAAAATGTGAGAGG
This sequence comes from Dipus sagitta, assembly GCA_036346955.1. Lineage (NCBI taxonomy): Eukaryota > Metazoa > Chordata > Mammalia > Rodentia > Dipodidae > Dipus > Dipus sagitta. The sequence goes on from CM070771.1 coordinate 191,515,452, forward strand.
AAGAACGGTTCCCCGGGATGGGTCTGTTCAATGGCAACTTCATCCCTGGATCAGACCACCAACTGACTCTATCACCGGGAGCTGCATGGAAGGAGGGTACCAGCAAGGGCACAGTTAAGCAGCTTAAGCAGCGAGAAGGATGCAGCGCTCATCCTCTTTGGACGTCAGACCTCTAGGGGCCACTGCCAGCCAGCTTTCTGCTGCCCCCACTTAGCTAAACCTGGCTAAGGAAGCCCACAGCACCTGAGGGATGTGTGGGGGGGGGGTGTAGAAGGGACATTACTCCAAGAGAGAGGTGGCAAGGATTACAGAAGGAAAACATCTGTCACAACCAACTCAACTTCTTGAATCCAAGAAACATTCCTGTTGTACCTAACAGTGTGTACCTACTACAGTAATAGTACATCATAATAAAACCTGTGTGACAATCACGACTTTGAAAGAACACTGGGGGTCCTAACCATCAAAGTCTCCTAATAGGAAAATTTACATGTGTCAGAGAACATCACAGGTGCCAGATAATGTTCCTGAAAGTGTGGAGGAAGACATCTTCAGGCACACAGCTGAGGCTCTGAGGAATCCTCAGGTCTACACTATCCCTATAGACCATTACTACTCTGCATTTATTAGTCGAGTCTCCATCCCTAGTGTAGGAAGGCTAAGTAAGGCCACAGAGACCCTCCTGGCCAGAGAGACAGCTGGTTTTCTTTCAGCACAGGAAAAGACTCCATCACATCTGGGCAAGCTCAAGATTCGCTCAAGGCCACCTAGTCATTAGATGGCACAGCCCACAGTAGGACTGATTCCCTGACAGGGAGAAGACACACATGTTCTGGGGTTAGAATCCAAAATGAAAGGGGGAAGCCATGACATGCTTGAAAAAACAGAAAAAGCAGATCATGTTCCGCGTGGCATGGTGACAGACGCAGAAAGAAGTGAGCCCGTGGCCCAGGCTACGCTGGACGGAGACGCTTGATCACAGAGCCCAGGAAAGCTACTGCTTTCCCATCATAGCCTGTCTTCATTTCTCTGTGTTTTAGGAAAGCCTTTTCAAATGTCCACGTGAAAATGCACCCATCCTATTTCCAGTTATTTCAATGACAGAGACAATATGACCTCTGTTGTGTTTGAATCACTCAGCACTTCTCGGACGTGCAGGTGGAGGTCAAGGTAACTTCCTGTGCTTCTTGAGACAGGCAGGGGCTCTTGTTGTATGCATCACACTACGTCCCCTGGGTGCTTCAGATTCTTCTGGCTCCATTTTCCATTGTCAGAGGTTTTGTAAGCAAGCACCTTAACCCTGGGAGCCGTCTCTCCAGCGCCATATCCCCAGCGTTTTTTAATGTGGGTTCTGGGGATTGAAGCACTTCCATGATTGAGCAACCTCTCCAGACTGTGAATTACTTGAAATAATTTTGTTCTTGGTATGGCAATTTTCCACTTGTGTCAGGACAGAGCTCACAGTTTCAGGTTTTGTTGCATTTGGACTGGGGATACTCAGTCTTCATGTGCACACAGACTTCAAGCTAGCATTTAAAGGTGTGGCTTTTTTATAATTTATTTTTTTATTATTAGTTTTGTACTCAGTGAATACAGTCAAGCTGGTACCATTATTAGGCTCATCCGTGACCTACCCCCTCCCCCTTGGCCCCTCCTTGTTGAGGTATATGGGTCATGCATTGTGGAGTTAGCCCACAGGTATGGGTAGGAAAAATGTCTCTGCATATCATGACCCAACATGTGGCTCTGACATTCTTCCTGCCCCTGATCATAATTCCTTGAGTGAGGAGTTCAGGTTTACTCTTTCTCTTTTATTTATGTGATGGGGGTCTCACAAAGCCCAGACATTTCTTAGAGCTCACTATGCAGTTCAGACTGGCCTTGAACTCCTGATCTTCCCTTCCTCCTGAGGCTGGGATTGCAGGCATGCACCAACATATATGCCATGAGGCTAGGGATCAAACTCAGGGCCTTGTGCATACTCACTAGGTATCTTTTTATCTTTATATGTAATTTTATATGCACTGTATAACACTTCCCTATGTACTAAACCTAAGCAACCTTTGTCTTACTTAAAATGAAAATGGCATAAAGTTAAACATCAGGCTTAAATCACGTGAGGCCAAACAGTTCCATATACTGTCCATTCACTCCTTTAGAAAACATTAGGGGAAGAATGAGAAGAGTATGCATGAGCCCTAAGCTGGGGAGAGACTGAGAAGACTGTCAGTGCTAACAAGACCACCCCAGTGTTGTCCTCTGGCCTCCACACGCACACACACATATATGCCCCCACACACAAACATATGCACACACATAAAAAAGTAAAATAAATCAAGGTACTGTACAAAATTACCTTCACAGTATGTATAAGGTATGCATACATAATGTATGTCATGTTACACTGGGGTCCCTCCCGAAGATATCCCATTGTGTACACTTAGATATTTTCAAACTACAAAAGCATCTCCAATCGGAAACACTCCCATAGTCTAAAGATTTCAGATACAAATTAGTCAACACATACGTGTAAATGTGCACACGTGGACACACACACACAGACACACACACACGGTGGCCTCTAACCTCTGCAGGGGATTCCCAAGAGAGCCATGTCCTGGTGCTCTCTGAAGAAGAATGCAATGAGGCAGGTCCCTCTCTTGCCTAGCAAGGCACAGCTGGAGGCTGGAGCTGAGACACGCCCTAGGTCAAGTCCAGGCACACAGAGATGAACATAGCCTTGCCAACGTGACAGAATAGCATGCTGTATCTGGGTCACCTTCTCTGGCAGCAAAGCCCACGGGGGACAGAAGAGGAACGTCAGAACTATCTGACCGAAGCGCTCAGCGGACAGCTGAGTGGCACACCCAGGACACACTTCACATACAGTGGAGCAAGGTGCCAAAGCTGGGGCGCGGAGCCTGGTGCACTCCTGGTAGCAGTCCCAGGATTGGCTGCCTGTCGTATGAGGCCACGAGGAGCCAGAGAGCACACTTGGGGAAGGCCAGCACACAGCGGTTGCTGACATGACTCCCACACCCACCACCAAAACCAGACGTGAGCTTGGGATAGCAGAAAGGTGACCCAGGTGTTGGGGTTCCCAAACACTCATCATCTGAACACATGGGACTGCGTGTTGAACACGGCAGGGCACCCTTAGGCTTGCAGCCCAGACAAAGTTTTGGGAAACCGCAAATGCATCTCGTGAGTGGAAACGGAAGAAAACAACGGCTCCCAATGCTTTCTTTGCTCCAGAGAAACCAACCATAAGCTGCCTTGCGTTCTCTTCGACTTCTTGTTTCCCGGTGTCTGAGGCCAGCACCGTTAAAAACCATCTCTAAAAAGGCGTTGTGGAGTATCAGAATGAGACGGCTGGGTTACTGGCAGGAGGAAGTGTTCAATCTTGTCATTTCGCAACAGAATTCATACTCATAATTAATGATGCTTTTGTCCATGCCAGAAGGAAAATCTAAAGGCTCAACTATGCTTAAGTAAATGTTCCCCAAGCCAACTGCAATACAATTCTATAAATTATAGAGCAACAGAAGAACAAGATCCTGTGAGCTGTGAGGAGACAAAAAAAAAAAAAAAAAAAGGTTGGATTAGTAAGGCAGCCACATTTCAAACAAGAAATTGGGCTAGAAGCATTAATTTCTGCCATACACCTATCTTCTTTCTCCTCATGAAAGAAAGAGCCATCAAAAACTTTAACATCCTAAGAAAGGGTGTACATTTGACCACTGCTCCATGTTCTGCAAAGACTCAATAATTCCTTGTTCCTAACTGTGCCAGACAAAACCGATACTGCATAATTGGACCAAAAATGTCAGCTACAGATAACGAAGAATGGGCAGAGAATCGACAAAACAAGCTTCAATTTAGAAGACATTTCCATGGAGTTTTGGGGGAAGAAGCAGAAAACCCTTTAAATAAACACTGGTGCAGTATTTCAAAGATATTTCCTTAGTAGTAACTTTCCCCCTTACACAGCCATCCGGCAGACATGAAGCACAGTGATGAATCATTTCATTTACTCAACAATGTTTAAAACAAAGTATGAAAATACTATAGTGGATGGCTGGAGAGAGCTAGCTTAGCAGTTAAGGCACTCACCCGAAAAGCCTAACAACCAGGGTTCAATTCCCCAGTACCCACATAAAGCCAGATACACAAAGAAGTACATGCATCTGGAGTTTGTTTGCAGCATCTAGAAGCCCTGGCACACCCATTCTGTCTCTCTTCTCTCTCTCTTTGCTTGCAAATGAATATTTTTTTTTTAAAAAAAAAAGCTATAATGAATGCCAGGCATGATGGCACATGACTTTAATGAGACTAATTCCAGGTCAGCCTGAGCTAGAGTGAGATCCTACCTTGGAAAAAAAAAAATACTATAATGAGGGCTGGAGAAATGGCTTAGTGGTTAAGGTACTTGCTTACAAAGCCAAAGAACCCAGGTTCAATTCCCCAGGACCCATGTAAGCCAGATGCATAAGGTGACACATGTGTCTGGAGTTCATTTGCAGCAGCTGAAGGCCTTGGCATGCCCATTCTCTCTCTGTCTCTTTCTCTCTCTCTCTCTCTCTCAAATGAAACAAAGTAAATGTTAAAAAAAAAAAAAAAAAGTACTGAAAGAGACATAGAAACTTGAGACAAACAGGTGGAGAAAGTGGAGCCAGGCCAAGCAGGGACAAACTGGGGTCAGAAATAAGCAGAGGCAATTCGAAGTGACCAGAGTTGATAGTCTGACAGCGGAAGTGACTTCCAAAGTCATGTGGCGGGGGCACCAATCTCGAGGTACTGCGTTCAGGCTTAACAAGTTATAAATTCCTTCACAGTCATGACCTTGTTTGAGCTCCGCAGTCACCTTGACAAGCAGGTATGGCCAACTGGGTGACGTTCACTTCATTGGATAATGAAACTGAGGCGTGTCAGAGCAGACTTACTGAGGCCATCAAGCAAGGAAGGCAGTGTAGCCTACGGCAGCCTCCCACCTCACTCGATCTGGGAGGCAACTCCTTGGCTGTGAGGGCTTCAAGCACTTTCTCCATGCTCTACCACTTCTATTTCACTTGATCTTTGGGGTAGCAGAATCACTGTATATTAAAGAAAGTGGTCACCTTTAGTACGATGTGGACACCTAACAGAGTTTTACACACAAAGCGAGGCAGGATGGCAGTATCTGGACTGCCGTGTGCTGTGTGTGTGCTGTGTGCGCATGCACATGGTGGTCAGAGGACAGCCTCTGGGTGTCAGTCCTCGCTGCCTCGCTGGAGACAGTATCTCTTGTCCAGACTGGGTCAGCAAGCTTCGGGAACCTGCTGGCCCTGCTACCTCCCAACTGCCACGGGCACCCTGGGAAGACGACGCCTGCACCATGAACTGCATGTCCAGCTTCGCATGGGTTCTGGGGATCCAAACCCCAGTTGTTAGGCTCGCGCAGCAAGCACTTTTAACCACTGAACCACCTCCCCAGCCCCTTGAATGTCCTATTTCTAAAACTGTAATTTTAGATATGCATAATTAAAAACCAGGCTTAAATCAGCCCAGCTGCCTACAAGTGCCTTGAAAAAGACAAGACTCAGCTATCCGACAGAAATGCCTGAAAGACCTAGCTCCCAGTTTTCCCTCCCAGGAGACTTCCCGCAGGGTCAGGAGACGTGCTCTAAGTGAAAGAGGGCAGGGTCAGTCAGTCCAGCACCACAAGAGACAATCTCACCAGAAGGCCAACAGCGCTGAGGATGAGACCCACTAGTCTAAATTCGAGATGGTGCTATCCACCCATCTGATCCCCACAATGGGAAGAATGTGGGTTCAGCTGCCCAAAAACAAACAAAAATCCTCCTCTTCCCTTGAAGTGCCTCCACTAAGTGGGTTGTAGTTCTCACTTAGAAGCATCCAGTTAACAGTGTGCTTAAACTCAAATGAGATAATAATGGGCTGGAGAGATGGCTTAGCGGTTAAGACACTTGCCTGAAAAGCCTAAGGACCCAGGTTCGATTCCCCAGTACCCATGTAAGCCAGATGCATGTTTGAACCCAGTCACCAAGCTGGTCTCCTGTGTGCACACTGGCAGCCTTTCTCAATGGGACGAGTGCCTCCCAGGCACAGGACCCATAGCAAGACCAAAACCATGGTCTGTGGGGCTGGAGAGATGGTTCAGTGGTTAATGGTACTTGCTTGCAAAACCTGACAACCTAGGGTCAATTCCCTAGATACACAAAGTAACACATGCATCTGGAGTTTGTTTGCAGTGGAAAGAGGCCCTAGCACGCCCATTCTCTCCCCTCTCAAATAAATAAAATCTTAAATAATATAATAAAAATTTTAAGCCAGACACAGTGGTACACGCCTTTAATTTCAGCACTTGGGAGACAGAGGGGCAGGAGGATCGCTGTGAGTTCAAGACCACCCTGAGACTACAGAGTGAACACCAGGTCAGCCTGAGCTACAGTGAGAGCCTAACTCAGAAAAAAAATTTTTTTAAATAACAAGGTCAAGCTAGACCCTGACGCCACCCGCAACAGGTGAAGGCTTGAGGCACCTCCCAGTTTCTAGAAGACAGCGGCTCCCAACATCTGCTTCAGATAAACACATTTGGGAAAACAAATGCGAGAGCAACAGGCATGCATCTAAACCAGGGTGGAGGCAGTTGTACGCTCCTTCAGTGGCATCAGTGGGGGCCCCTTGTGTGCAGGAGGCCTGGGGCTGGGGACCACTGTCACCTTCCACACCCTTTGTAAGGCCCTCCTGGGAGGCCAGAAGGTGCATCACGGGCTCATTATTTACTCTCTCCATTTCCGGTACCAGGAGCGCATCTTGCACAGGGTTTCAATAGTGTTATCCGAATGAAGTGCTCCTCTCCGCGTCAGCATCCGCCTCTCCACAGAGCAGATGGCAGTCACGTGCCAAGCGGCAAGGCACCGACTGAGACCCAGGCACGGGAGCCGGGGCTCTTGATCTGGTTCTCTGGGGGCTTCTGAGTGTGTGTGGGGAGGGGGGTGTCAGGCAATGGGGGCTGGCCGGAACATGCGGAGAGCTACAGGTCTTTTGTCTGCCACCAAGCCCTGCTGGCCCTCCGGTGAGATAGGCAGGGCCAGCCCGCCTGGTGGGCAGCCCAAGGTTAGCGCACAGGGAGAGGGATTTCCACATCCCCCCCCTAGCCCTTTGTGTTTGATCAGACAGCTCTGGCCAACTTTGGGAAAGTGTGCACTGCCCCACTTCTGAGGATCAGGACGAGGGTGTGTGTTAAAAGGTGTCTTCTTGCCTGACCAGAATCCGTATTTTTTTCACCTGCTTTGTAATCTACCAGCTCTCCCCCTTTCCTTACTTTAAAGGGAGGAAGCAGCAGCATTGTACCGAACTGTGAAATGTACTCAAATGCATCTCTAAAGCGAAGTACCATCCGGTGGCTGGATTATTGGTTTCCATGGTAACCTAGGTCCTTAGACACTGGCGCACACAGCAGGAAGTGCTGCTGATTTCCACAGCAGTCTCTTACTAGAAAGAGTTCCATGGAGAGGGTAAACATTTGGGAATCAAAATAGGTGTGGGTGTGAGTGTGTGTGCGCACGCGCGTGCACATGTATGTATCAAGGCAGTGCAAATAAGGAAAAACTAGCTATTTTTACAGTTAATAAGCTTATGTCAACTAAAACAAATGATTATAACATAAGCAAAAACAGCTTCCTCCCCTCCGTACAAAAGCTGAAAGAAAACAAAAACAGCCAGGTGTGGTGGCTCATGCCTTTAATCTAAGCACCAGGGAGACAGAGGTAGGAGGATCACCCTGAGTTCAAGTTCGAGGCCACCTTGAGAATACAGAGTGAATTCCAGGTCAGCCTGGACTAGAGTGAAGCCCTACCTTGAAAATGGGGAGGGGAGGGGAAGGGAGGGAAGGAAAGAAAAGGAAATATAGCTTACATAAAAAAGGATTCAAATGGAAGTAGAACACTGTTTACAAAACCAGATGGCCTTATAAACAATTAAGAAAGGCAGTGGGGAGGTTTACAAGTAACAAGATGGAGACTGTTTTTCACAGCTTTCCTCATCTCCTGCTGGAACATCCTCTCCAAGAAGACAAGTGGAAGAGCAGCAGAGTGAGTGCGGCAGTGCGTGGCGAAGGGACCCTGACAAAGCTGGGCATGCTGGCCCGGGCCTGCAACCCCAGCACTCAGGGGGCTTAGGAAGGAGGACAATTTTGAGTTCAAAGCCAGCCTGGGCTGGAGTGAGACCCTGCCTGGAAACAACAACAAAAAGGGGTTTAGGCGGGCATGGTGGCGCACGCCTTTAATCCCAGCACTCGGGAGGCAGAGGTAGGAGGATCGCCGTGAGTTTGAGGCCACCCTAAGACTCCACAGTGAATTCCAGGTCAGCCTGGGCTAGACTGAGACCCTACCTCGAAAAACCAAAAAAAAAAAAAAAAAAGGGGGGGGTAGGGCTGGGGAGATGGCTCACTGATTAAAAATGCTTAGGTTCAGATGCACAAAGTAGTGCACGCATCTGGAGTCCATTTGGGGTTGCAAAAGGCCCTGGCATATCCATTCTCTTCCGCTCTCATTCTTACAAATAAATTAGTAATATTTACCAAAACAACCACCATGTGATAGAACACTCAGGGCTAGAATCTCTATTTCTACCTTACTAGCTAGGTACCCAAGACTTCCTGCTGAGACTCAGTTTCCCCTGTACAATGAAAAGCATGCTCTGGATAGCAGCTGAGCTATAAACAAAGAACAAGTAATACCCTGACCTTCTGAATAGTGAAAGATCAGAGCTTTATGCTGAATAAAGAAAACCCTCCGGTAATTCTCACATTAAGCTATCAAAAAGTAGAACATAAAAATAAAATTTCAAGGGCTGGAGAGATGGCTCAGTGGTTAAGGTGTTTGCCCATAAACCATACTGACGTGGATTTGATTTCCCAATACCCACGTAAACCCAGATGCACAAAATGGCACATCCATCTGGAGTTCATTTGTAGCACCTGGAGGCCCTGGCATACCCAGAAATTCTGCCTCTCTTCTTTCTCTGCTTGCAAATAAATTAAAAAAAATTTTAAATAACTAAGTAAATAAAATTTCTAGGGCTGGAGAGATGGCTCAGCAGTTAAGGCATTTGCCTGCAAAACCTAATGACCTGGGTTTGATTCCCCAGTACCCATGTAAAGCCAGATGTGCAAAGCAGCACATGCATCTGGAGTTTTGTCTACAGTGGCTAGAGGCCTTGCTGTGTCCATATTCCCTCCCTCCCTCCCTCTCTCTCTCTCTCTCTCTCTCTGCTTACAAATAAGCAAACAAATAAACATAAATTAAAAATAAAATAAAGAAGGCTGGAGGAATGGCTTAGTGGTTAAGGCGCTTGCCTACAAAGCCATAAGGGCCCAGGTTCGATTCCCCAGGACCCACGTAAGCCAGATGCACAAGGAGGCACATGTATCTGGAGTTCATTTGCGGCGGCTGGAGGTCCTGGTGCAGCCATTCTCTCTCAAATACAGAAAAAAAAATTTTTTTAATTTTAATCAAAAAACCTTTTAAAAATAAAATAAGATAAAATAAAGAGGTTGAGCAATGGTGGAAACGAGCCTGGTCGCAGGAGAGGCGGTGGTGGATGCACTGCCATATTTCGACCAGGGCTAACTATAAAATGATATCTATGAAGTTAAGCAGCAACACGGAGAAGCAAACCAAGAAAACATCTGGCAAGACTTCTAAAAGGCTGGTCTGGCAGCTAGGAAGGAAGACAGCATAGGTTTGGACAAAACATCAGGTCTCTGAGCTCTGAATCATGAGGAATAGCCTCTCAGAAACCACCGATGACTGGGGCTACTGTTGGGTTAATTCTGTTTGTATGCCTTAACAAAATAGAGATTTTTCAGCATGGTAGTATTTTTATTGCCATAAGAAACTAGGTTTTCAGAATTAGTTATGACTTTAGAATAATATTATGTTCTTGAAGTTTTTTTTGTTTGTTTTTCGAGGTAGGGTCTCACTGTAGCTCAGGCTGACCTGGAATTCACTATGGAGTCTCAGGGTAACCTTGAACTCATGGCGATCCTCCTACCTCTGCCTCCTGAGTTCTGGGATTAAAGGTGTGCGCCACCATGCCCGGCATGTTCTTGAAGTTTTTTATAAGTTTTTTAAAATATTTTGTTTATTTGAGAGAGAGAGAGAGAGAGAGAGAGAGAGAGGGGAAAGGAAAGAGAGAGAATGGGCACGCCAGGGCCTTCAGCCACTGCAAACAAACTCCAGATACATGCACCCCCTTGTGCATCTGGCTTATGTAGGTACTGGGGAATCAAACCTGGGTCCTTAGGCCTTGCAGACAAACATCTTAACTGCTAAGCCATCTCTCCAGCCCTTGAAGTTGTTTTTTGAAGCTAAAATCTTTTAAGGCTTCCAACATGTGCAAGAAGCTAGAAACTTTGGGTTTATGATTTTTGTCTAATAAAGGAGTAGTGCCAAGTTAAAAAAAAAATAATAAATAAATAAAAATAAAAGTTCTAATGGCAGTGTAACTCAGCAGTAAGCTTTTGGCTAACATAGGTTCCTGGAACTTGTGACTGGACTGGACAAGCTAGTTAGGAAGTCCCAGGGAATCCTCCTGTCTCAGCCTCCCTAGTCAAGAGCTGGAATTACAGACACTGGTTGCCACAACTGACATTTTACACAGGTCTTGGGGATCAAATTCAGGTCCTCATGTTTGTGCTGCAAGCATTTGCACCCAGTGAGTCATGTCTTCAGCCCCAAAACATCTGCCGAATATTCCTTCTTCCTTGTATTATCCCATTAACACATTCTTCCTATAGCAAGGAACCTGCATCTGTTAAGTGAGAATTATATCTAAGTAGCTTTCACATTTTGCTCATGTCTTTGGACAAGAACTTTATCAGGAGGAGCCAAGAGGAATCTAGGCAGTCTATAGGACAGACATGTTCTAGAACAACCCTGGTGTGGCACTTTCGAGTGTCTTCAAGTGCACACTGACATCCCTAATGGTTATTTTTATCTGAGATGGGCAGGGCAGATGAAAGCAAGCCCATGCCTCTCTGGTAAATGACTTTCCAGGAGAAATCACTGCCCCACAGAAAGCATGCTGCTCCTTCAGCATGAGCTCAAACAACTGCATTCTTTCACGAGCCGGAGTCAGGCCTGGACCAGAGGGGGCTGCCCTGGTGGGTGTGACTGTGGGGAAGGGAGGCAAAGGTAGGGAACTGGAACTGGAAAGGGGGGGAGGGAGACAGAAGGGGAAGCAGTGGTCCCTAGTCCTGAGCAAAATGCATGGCGCCACGGCCCTGTGAGCTGGAAGGTGGAACTGCTGAGTGAGCCACTTCATTATGTAGACAGCCTCAACACAAATATCCTCGCTGCCTGCACACAGACCGACTCAGTCACCCAGAAAAACACACACTGGCTGCCAGCCCGTCCTCTTCTTCCTCTCCACGGCCAACGCCACCCGTGTCCATAATACACCAGCGCTGGCGACGGCCACCGAGGTTAGAGCAGCACACACCCAGTGCAGGCGTCACCCGGACAAACATGCCCACGGAAAGGGCTGGTCTTGGTGAGTGGTCAAACCGTCCTCAGGAGGACAGGCCCGGGGGCTTGGTCATCGTGCCTACTGCTGCTGGATTTAGAATGCCGGTGCCATTCAGCTTAGGGCACCCAGGATCAAGTGACACAGATGAGTGCCATCTCTGGATGACATAATTAAAAGCCATCTCTGGATGACATAATTAAAAGCCAAGCATCACTCTGGCAGGAACACGGGTTACCTATCAACTCTGGTAACCACTGCGACCCAACCAAGGGCCGGTCAGACAGACCGCGTGTGGAACGAGACCAGGAGCTGCTACCAGCCACCCGTTTCAGTATCAGGGAAGAACTGGGGGTGAGGGAACAAGGAATTCCACTTGATTGCCAGAAATGCTTAGCTTACAATTTCAAAATTTCCACAATTTACACATTTGCCCATGAAAGTAATCAAATACATATTCAGCCACTTCCTGCTTCCATCAACCACAAAAAGGGAAAGAAAAAAAAAGAAATTATGATTCATTTTTTAAAATCTACAACAAGCTGGACATGGTGGAGCACGCCTTTAATCCCAGCACTTGGGACGGAGGCAGAGGTAGGAGGATCACCATGAGTTTGAGGCCACCCTGAGAATACAGAGTGAATTCCAGGTCAGCCTGGGCTAGAGTGAGACCCTGCCTTGGGGAAAAAAAAAAAAAAATCTACAAAATAAGGTTGGAGAGATGGCTTAGCAGTTAAGGCGCATGCCTGCAAAGCCTAAGGACCTGGGTTCAATTCTCCAGGTCCCACGTAAAAAAGATGCACATGGTGTCACATGCACCTGGAGTTCGTTTGCAGTGGCTAGAAGCCCTGGCACACCCATTCTCTCTCTCTCTCTCTCTCTCTCTTCTCCTTCTCTTTCTGACTGTAATAAGATCTTTTTAAAAATCTATAAAAGCATCAATAAACAAATTCCTTTATTGTTTCTAATCTTGATTTTATAGTGTGATTTATAAGACTGTTAAAACTCATATGCCACACACCCCTACTATGTGACTCAACACCAAGTCTGCATTTCACAGAAAAGCATAGCCCCCCCCCCCAAAAAAAAGCTGTTAAAACTTTTATGTTCACAGGTCATTTTTTAAAAAATTGTGTCTAAAACCAAAGTGCAGGCCTGAATATATTGGGCTGATGAGTTAAAATGATTCTGGCAGGGGGACGGGAGAGGGGGAGAAGCTGGAGAGATGACTTAGCGGTTAAGGCACTTGCCTGCAAAGCGAAGGATCCAGGATTAATTCCCCAGGACCCACATAAGCCAAATGCACAAGGTGGCACATGCATCTGAAGTTCATTTGCAGTGGTTAGAAACCGTGGTAGACCAATTTTCTCCCTCGCTTCCTCCTTCCCTTTCAAATAAATAAATAAAATTAGCCGGGAGTGGTGGCGCACATCTTTAATCCCAGCACTCGGAGGCAGAGGTAGGTGGATCACTGTGAGTTCGAGGCCACCCTAAGACTACATAGTGAATTCCAGGTCAGCCTGGACTAGAGTGAAACCCTACCTCAAAAAACCAAAATAAAATAATAATAATAATAATAATAAATTCTTTTAATGTGCCTAGAAGAGGGCAATAGGTCAGGCTGATCTGGCTTAGACAGGTCTTCTCCCAAAACAAGTCTTCAAATGTATCCCTCCCTCATTGCTTCCACAAACAGTTTGGGGCACTTTTCCTAACCACCAACCTCCCATAAAATTTTAATTGTACAGATATGTGTGTATTTATATACTGTATGTATGTGACAACTTATAGAACCCAATATAAAATGCTTAGTGCCAGAAGTGGTTTGTTTGTTTCTGTTTTAAGAGGTAGGGTCTCGTTCTAGCCCAGGCTGACCTGGAACTATGTAATCTCAGGCTGGCCTCTAACTCATAGTGATTCTCCTACCTCTGCCTGCCAAGTACTGGGATTAAGGGCGTGTGACATCACACCCAGCTCTGAAGTGTTTTTAATTTGTGTTTTTTTTTTAATATTTGCATATGTGTAATGGAACCCAAATGCAAACATGAAACTCATTTATTTCATATATACCTTACTTATTATATAGGACCTGCAGATAAATTTATACAGCATGCTTAATAATTGCGTGCATGAGAAAAGTTTAATGGTATGGAATTTTCCACTGTGGCATTATGGTAACAATAAATTTCAGATGTTGCCGGGTGTGGTGGCACATGCCTTTAATCCCAGCACTTGGAAGGCAGAGGTAGGAGGATCACCATGTGTTCGAGGCCAACCTGAGACTCCATAGTGAATTCCAGGTCAGCCTGGGCCAGAGTGAGACTCTACCTCGAACCCCCCCCCCAAAAAAAAAGTTTCAGATGCTAGAGCATTTTGGTTTTCAGATTTCCAAATTAGAGATGCTCAGTCAGCCTGCACTCTTACAGAGTAGGACTCTTCACTCCTCAGGAACCAATTTTCAACCACGTAGGGATAAGATCTAGAGCACTGGAGAAACATGGACTGGACATAGCTGAAAGAGGAGGGGGTGCATGTATCTTTGGAATAGCAATTGTTACGGCCCCCCCACTGCCCACACGCCTGCTCAAACCTACCTCCCACCTGACTCCATGCCTCAGAAACAGGTCCTGGGTCTGGAAAGAAGATGGCTCGGTGATTAAGAGCACTATGCAGGCAGAGGCCCTGAAGTCCCGCCCACAGTTTGATTCCCAAGCACCAGCAGAAACGGCTGAGCATGGCCACACACATGTGTAATCCCAATCCTGCAGGGGGCAGAGACCAGAGGGTCACTGAGGCTCGACAGCAGAACATGGCAAGCTCCAAGCTGAGGGAGCGGTCAGTGTCAAGGTGGATGAGTGGAATGAAGGCACCCAACATTCTCCTGGGACCTCCACATGCATGCACATGAGGCACAGACCTGCATAGCCTCGTGCATACACCACACACATCACATCACACACTGCCATTAAATGCACACTCCAAAAATCAATCAATCAATAAATAACACAAATCCAAATTGATTTTTACCATTCCCAGAGCCCTAGGTAAAAAGTAAAGCCTCAACAAACCTTTCTGATAAAATGGCATCCACTAGCTGGTTAGTGGCACACATCTTTCTCTTAGGGAGGTGTATGCCCTTGACCTCCACTGGATAATACAGGAGCTGCTAGCTTTATGCAGCTGTCTAAGGTTCACTGAAATTTCTGTTGAGTTGTTCTTTTTATGTTCATTGAATTTTTAAAAAATATTTTATTTTTATTTATTTGAAAGAGAGAGGGGCAAATAAAGAGAGAGAGAGAATAGGCACACCAGGGCCTCTAGCCACTGCAAACAAACTCCAGATGCATGCACCATCATCTGCATCTGGCTTATGTGGGATCTGGGGAATCGAACCAGGGTCCTTAGGCTTCACAAGCAAGCACCTTAGCCACTAAGCCATCTCTCCAGCCCTTTATTGAAGTCTTTAAAAGCTAAGAGTTCAGTTCATCAGCTAGACACGGTGGTACATGTCTGTAATCCCATCTCTTGGGAGGCTAGGTTGGGAGGATTTCTGACTTTGAGGCCAGCCTGGGTTATATAGTAAGTTCTAACACAGCCTAAGCTAGGATATCCTAGTATATTCAATGAGACAGACAGAGAGGGAGAGAGAGAGAGAGAGAGAGAAAATCAGTTCCTCAGACACACTGGCCACATTTCAAGTGATCAATAGCCACGTCTGGCTAATGACTACCATGCTGAAACCAGGCACAAAGAAAACTGCCATCATTAAAGATACTCTATTGCACAGAATGGGGCTGGCTCAGAGTAAGAGGCCAGACTGCCTCGTGCTGGCCGCCACTGTTGACACAGAACCACCAAGTCCTGGCATAAGGAAAGCAACTGAAAACAAAGCAAAAAAAGAGACAAAAGTAACTGCTTTGTCTGTGCCTAGCCCATTTCCTGCTTTTACTAACTAGTGTATGAAAATTCTTATTTTTCATACTTTTGTCCATCCCGCATCCACTTACAATAAGGCAGTACAGCAATGGGACATTTCAAAGTCGAACTACCGCAGAGCATGTCAGGCTGAAGGCTTCCTGGCACAACTCATGTGGATCAAAACCGAGAGGTCAAGTTCAAAGCTCCAAAAATGAAACGCAAGTGTTCTCCAAAATACCTTCAATCCAGCATTTCTAGGCTCATATTTGGGGGTGGGGGGGTTACAGCTGCTGGCGGATCCCTTTCTGCACAAACTACGAAGTACTTCATTTCATCAACACGTCAGCAGAGCAGCAGTGTGTCCGGGACACGTGCACTGGGCTGCAGGACAGGCAGCAGCGCGCAGGCCCTCCGTGACATATCAAGTCCCTCATAAAACTTCTTTTTCTCCGGGTGTCAGGATATGCTTTCTGCTAAATTCCTTTGACTCGCGTTTTTCATATTATCTCTTCAGTCCCAGCTGAAGTAACATCATTAGAAAAAGTAATGCACCACCCTTGAATCTATTTAAAATAAGTTTGGCTCTTAAAGAAAAATTACATTTGAACTTATTTTTCCAAACACTCTCAAGTTTCATTCTGTGACTACCCTTACATAAGAACTAAAAATAATCAAGGACATTGAACTAGCCTAAAAGAACAAAACTTATGACCCATGACTACAGGTTCAGAACATGCAGTTTAAGGCCTTTTTGTATTTGATCAAATGAATGGATTTGATCACGTTCATTTAAGGTAGTATTTAAAAAGTAATCAGATCCAGGTCTGCAAGAAGGGCCTTTTCAATGATTTTTTTTTTTTTTTAAGAGAAAGTACTTTGTTTTCTTACTTCAGTTTAAGGCTAGAGAGCTTTGTAGGTAGTAATCATAAGGTCCTAATTACATAAAAGGAAGGTCTGGCCTCAAACACTAAAGTCAGTTCATAAGTTAAGAACCACTGAAGTCTCAATTAAACAATCCAGTTAAACTAAAACTCGGGAGTAAACAAGCGTCAGACTGGAGCCTGGGAACATCCAGGCACCATCTGCCCTGCAGGCGAGGAGCCCCTCCCTCCCCTCCCAGCCAAGTGCAGGTGGCCACCTTCCACCCACCTGCCCCTTGTTGTGACCTACTCAGAGAGGGGGAAAGGGGGCTTCCAGTGACAATGAAATAGGAAGACAAACATCCTACCAGGGCCCTCGGGGAGGGGCCACCAAAATTCACACTCTGAACTCTCAAGGGTATCTGCCCAGTATTCCACCCCCAGTAGCCTCCTGTACCCAGAGGGAGCCAGGATCCACCTCAGGCCCTAAGAGTATGCAAACTGCTGTGTACACTGGGCCATTTCATTTAGTGACGCCAGAGCCTGCTACAAGAGCATTTATTTGGGAGTCTGGGCTCCTCAAAAGGGAAGACACAGCTCCCATGCTGGAGCTTTCGTAGTCTGTGGGCACAGTGGTGACGGCATGAACACCTGAGGCCTTGAGTGAGAATCCCCCCACTCCCAACATCCCATTTCCTGCAAGGGAGACAAAGGTTTCACAGGCGATGATGAGACTCTAAAAGGACCTTGGAAGACTCACAGATCCTTAGCATATAAGGGGCCCAGAGGAGACCTGGAGGACCAGGCCTATGTAAGTATAGGGATCAGAGGTCCTGAGGGCTCCAGGGAGAGGGAGTTGGGGATCTCTGGGTGGACAGGCTGAGCGGAAGTGCCACTGCACAGCTATGTTGTAGGGAGATGGCAAGAGGCCTGTGTGACAACACATCAAACCTCGCCAGGTAGTAAACTCTGGGAAGCTTTTACACATCAGAGATTCCAGGCCCCATCCAATTGTCCTGACTCCACAGCGAAGAGGCAGGCCTTGAAATCTGTACCTTAAAACAAGCATCTTGGGCTGCAGAAATGGCTTAGCAGTTAAGGCGTTTGCCTGCGAAGCCAAAGGACCCAGGTTCCCTCCCCAGGACCCACATAAGCACATGTACCTGGAGTTCGTTTGCAGTGGCTAGAGGCCCTGCCGTGCCCATTTTCTCTGTGTCTGCCTCTGTCCTCTCTCTCTCTCTCTATGCTTGCAAATAAATTAAAAAAAAAAAAAACTTCTGCTGGGTGTGGAGACACACGCCTTTAGACCCAGCACTCGCCCTTGGGCAGGGGAGGTAGGAGACAGACCCAGTTCTAGGTCAGCCTGGGCCTACATAGTGAATTCCAGGGTCAGCCTGGGCTAGCATAAGACTCTACCTTTAAGAGACCATCAAAAACCAAACATCTTCAATTACAAGGATGTATGTCACCAGATGTGCCGAGTGTGTGCGACATTTAACAAAATCCATGTTAAAAATATGTAACATTAGCCGGGCGTGGTGGCGCACACCTGTAATCCCAGCTCTTAGGAGGCAGAGGTAGGAGGATAGCCAGGAGTGTGAAGCTACCCTGAGACAACATAGTGAATTCCAGGTCACCTTGAGCTAGAGTGAGACCCTACCTCAGAAAACAAACAAACAAAAAAAAAAGTGTATGTGTGTGTAAAACATACACTAAAATCAGGGCACGCTTTTCAGAGAAGCAAGCTTGCTTTTACAAAGGTAAGCCACGGTGACTTTCTTCACCAGCCTTGGGATCCAGGCTCACTGATGAAAGCCCACCTGACGGCTGGCTTCAGTGGTCGCCCCCGTCGCAGCCTCCACCACCTCTCCTGACACGGAACTCTGAGCATGAGGCCTTTTCCACATGTATCTCCAACAGCCCAAATGCCCATCTCCATTTTCCACTGTTTTCATCCTCTCCCCCCGCCCCATTTTCTTTTGATTAATGTCACTTCTTCTACTCCTTTGGTCCCCAGAGCAAAACTGAAAGTTCCAAAGACCATTTAGAATAGGAAAATTACACTGTCCAACTTCATCCATATTTGATGAATTTTACAGGACCAAGGCAGCATTTGAAATCGCAGAATAGAAGAGCCAAAAAAAGATATGTTGAGATCATCTAGGGCCCTGGGTCCTTTTATAGGAGGGGAAATTAAAGTTCAGACCAATGCGTCACAGTGCACTCGGGGTCGCACAGCCAGCATGGCTCAAAGACCAACACAGGCATCCGGGCTCCCAACCAGGCTGCTTTTCCGAAGTTTTCAATGACTGGCTTCTTAATGCATTTGGGCTCAAGTAACCATCAAAAACAAATACAAGCTTACACTAAGTCCGGCAGCTCCTTACATAAGGAATCCCAATTTATTGGTTGAAGACCAGGCTCTGGGGAAGCTCACCAGCTGTGTGACCTTGTCAGCTGAAATGGAGGTGGGTCACAGGCACCACTTCAGAGGGTGCTGAGAGAGTAAAAGGACAGTATCACAGGACTAGAGAGATGCCTTAGCAGTTACGGTGTTTACCTTCAGAGCCTAACAACCTGGGTTCGATTTCCCAGTGCCCACATAAAGCCAGATGCACAAAATGGCACGTGTATCTGGAGTTTGTTCGTAGTAGCTAGAGGGTGGGTATGCCCATTCATTCATTCTCTCTCCCTCCCTCCCTCTCTGCAAATGAGTAAATATTTTTTAAAAGACAGTATGGTACTCTTCTTGCAGTTCCGTTCTCTGTGGTTTCAATGGTCGGCAGCCAACATTAAATGAAAAATTCCAGGAGGCTGGAGAAACGGCTCAATGGTTAAGGCACTTGCCTGCAAAGCCCAATGACCAGGATTCAATTCCCCAGTACCCACGTAAAGCCAGATGCACAAAAGTGGGCATCCATCTTGAGTTCGTTTGCAGTGGCTGGAAGCCCTGGCACACCCATACTTTCTGTCTCTCCTCTTTCTCTGCTGGCAAACAATGCTCAAGTTGTAAATAGCTTTTATTACAGCATATTATCATGATTTTTTATTAGCATTTGTTGTAAATCTCTCACTGTGCCTAACTTACAAATTAAACCTCATCACAGCTATGTATGTATAGGGAAAGTATGGCACGTAATAATGTTTGACAGTATCTAAGGGTTCAGGCATCTCTGGGGGTCTCGAAAGGTATCTGCAACAGAGAATGGAGGAAGGCAACTATGTAAATCACTCAGGTCAGAGCCCAGCTCACAGTACAAGTTCAAGAAGTTAGCGACCGTAGTTTTCAATGCTAAAGACAAACTTACCTTTAAAGCGACCACGGTTTTGGACATCAACCATGATCTCCTCTGCCTAGAAATCATTTCTTTCCCTCTTAGCCCCTCACACTCCTTCCCATGGGTTGAGAATGTCACTGTCTGTACATCCAAGATGGCTTGTCACACTAGCAAAGTGACTAAAAGCAGGCAAAGGCATGTGCAGATGGACACCACACAGCACTGTGCCCGTCTTCACAGGCCCTTGCTGACCCCAAGTTTACCGGCGTACGACTGCCATTCCCCACACAGACCATCCCTGCAGTAGGGTGCAAAGAAGCCTCTTCATCCATCTCTCTAATTTTTCTTTCCTTATTTGTTAATTAACCCAGCCAAGTCAATGAATTCTCAATTCCTATGACCCTATTCCATAAAGCCTGGGGTTGCTATGTACACTAAATGCCTAGAAACTAATTTTTTTGTTTTGTTTTGTTTCTGTTTTTGTTTTTCAAGGTAGGGTTTCATTCTAGCCCAGGCTGACCTGGAGTTCACTACGAAGTCTCAGGGTGGCCTCAACTCATGGCTCTCCTCCTATCTTTGCCCACCAAGTGCTGGAATTATAGGACATGCGCCACCATGCCCAGCACCTAGAAAGCAATTTTTTTTTAATATTTATTTGTCTGAGAGAGAGAAAGAGAATGACAGTAAGAGGCAGACAGAGACAATGGGCATGCTAGGGCCTCTAGTCACAGCAAATGAACTCCAGACAGATGTGCCACCTTGTACATCTGGCTTACATGGGTACTAGGGAATCGAACCTGGGTCCTTAGCATAGCAGTTAAGGTGCTTGCCAGCGAAGCCTATCTCTCCAGCCCCTAGAAACTAATTTTTTATGGACAATAATCCAGAAAAAAAAGGGTATATATTTAACACAAATGATATATTCATTCCCAAGTATAAAATAAACAACATGGAATTGTGTCCAATGTTAATAAGCTCAGATTCCATTACTGTTTAATTATTAATCAATATGCACATGATCGTATCCAACTTACTACTTCATTTAAAAAATAAAAATAGGATTCTAATATGCTCCAATATTCTGTTTAGCATAGGTATATAATGGCTAGATTGATTTTGCCCTTATAGTAAGTCATTTTAAAGGTTTTTCCTAAGTAAATTTTGTTAATAGCTACTGTGAAAGATTTCATGAAAAGAACAAAAATCTTTTATAGCTAGGTCCTTTGAGAAACAATATAAAATATCAATACTGTAGAAACCAGAGATATGCTAGCTTTAAAAACTTGCACAAGACAGACTACAAATGGCCAGAAGGCATACAAAAAGCACCCTACCTCACACACCATCAGGGAAACACAAAATCAAACAACAAGGAGATTACTCACTGACCAGCTTTTATCAAAAAGATAAGTGCTGGACTGGAGAGATGGCTTAGCGGTTAAGGCGCTTGCCTGTGAAGCCTGAGGACACATATTCTACTCTCCAGATCCCATGTTAGCCAGATGCACGAAGGTGAGGCAAGCGCAAGGTTGCACATGCCCACTAGGTGGTACAAGCATTAGTTCAACTACAGTGGCTGAGGGCTTGGCACACCAATTCTTTATCTCTCCTCTCTCTCACTGTTTCTGTCTCTTGCTCGCTCTCTCTCTAAATAAATAAATTAAATTAAATTTTTAAAAAAGGTAAATGCCAACAAAGATATGGGGGAAAGGGAACTCTTCCTTGAATACTGCTATGGAAATACAAATTAGTACAGTCTCTATGGAGAAGGGTGTGCAATTCCTCAAAAATAAAAAGTAGAGCTAGTGTAAAAGCAGCAATCCCACTTCTAGGTTAACATCCAAAGAAAATGAAATCAGTAACAGACACAAATTCACCAGCATTCTTACTGCTGCACTCTTCCCTATGGTCAAGAAATGGACAATCAAGTGTCCAGCAACAGATGAATGGATGAAGAAATGTGGGCCACATAGTCAAATGAATCCTACTGTGCTAACAAAAAAAAAAAAAAGGAGGAGGAGGAGGGCTGGAGAGATGGTTTAGCGCTTAAGACATTTCCCCGCAATGCAAAAGGACCTCAGTTCAATTCCCTAGGACCCACATAAGCCAGATGCGCGAGGTGGTGCATGCCTCTGGAGTTCATCTGCAGTGGCTGGAGGCCCTGGTGTGCCCATTCTTTCTCTCTCTCTCTCTCTCTCTCTCTCTCTGCCTCTTTCCCTCTCTCAACTAAATAAAATTTTTAGAAAAAAAGAAATTTGCCTATTGGTGACAACATAGAGGAACTGAAAGACAATATCACATGATCTCACTCTTGTGGAAACTACAAAGTTGGTCTTATAGAAGTTGAGAGGAGAATAGTGGTCACCATTAACTGAGGAGAGTGGCAGGGAGGGAAAATACTGAAAAAGGTTGGTCAATAGGTACTAAACCATAGTCAGATCCAAGTAAGAAGTTCTGGTGTACTACTGTGATTACAGACGTAGCACAGTGATCATAGGTAACAATTATATCCTGTGTATCTCAAAAAGATAAAGAAAATGAGTTTTCTTCTACCACTTCTGGGATGGGTGACAGCAACCTGACAAGACCAAGAACCACCTGTGAGTGATTGCGTGGACTAGGCTGGCTTCTGGGCATGCCTGGGAGGGATTATTCTGATTAGGTCCACTGAAGTGGAAAGACCCATCTTGACTGTGAGCGACACCACTGCACAGGTCGGGGCCCGGGTCTGAATAAACAGGAGGGGGCTGGCTGAGCACCAGCCTTCATCACGCTCTGCTTCCTCATTGTGCACTGGATGTGATCAGCTGCCTCAAGCTCCCGCCGCCTCAAGCCACACCTTCTCTGACTTGATGAACTGTGAACCAAATTAAGCCCTCCCTTTTATTTTTATTATTTATTTATTAGAGGAGAGAGAGAGAGAGAATGGGCACACCAGGGCCTCTAGCCACTGCAAACAAACCCCAGACACATGTGCCACCATACGCATCTAGCTTACATGGGTTCCAGGGAGTCAAACCTAGGTCCCGGTCCCTTAGGCTTTGCAGGCAAGCGCTACTAAGCCATCTCTCCAGCCCTCTTACTAGTTTTTAGCAGGTATTTTTGTCCCATCAATGAGATGATAACTAATAGAACTTTTAGCAAGAGGGATTTAAAAAAAAAAATTTGTAAAGCCTCTAAGCAAAAGCCTGAACTAGTAACACCAGTTCAGCAGAGCAGACAAAACACACTTGCAAACTCTGCAGCTGTGGCCTATGCTGTCCTTACAGCCCATGTGCTTTTGGTACTCTCCACAGTCCTCCTTCCCTTGGTGACGCACACACCATTGGCTGTAGGTCACTCCTAGAAGTCCGAAAGGATGTAAACACAGGCATGAACTGTAGCACAGCAATTAATGCCTGTGGAGAAGATAAATCACCATCAATAGAACAATCATTAAATCTTGTGAGAGCAAGGGGCAGAATTCCAGTTTCCTACTAGAAAAAAACAAACAACGACAACAGCAAAAAACACCCACAGGTACTGACATGGAAAGATAATCAAACCGCAGCGTGGACTAAAGGCCCAGAACACCGTTTCTCAGGGACGATGGTCTGAAAAGGATCATGTAGATATCTTCTTATTCCAGATACGATTCCGTGTATTTCTTTGCAGCTTTCCCCCCCCCTCCAAATGTGTGTGTATTTGTGTGCATGCCAAAAAGTCTACAAAGGACATCAAATCCTAATTTTTTTTCCCATTTTTTTTTTTTGTTGTTTTTGTTTTTTGAGGTAGGGTCTCACTCTAGGCCAGGCTGACCTGGAATTCACTACGCACTCTCAGGGTGGCCTCAAACCTACAGCAATCCTCTTACCCCTGCCTCCCGAGTGCTGGGATAAAAGGTGTGCGCCACCATGCCCAAATGCATTAGCTCAAATCCTAATTTAATGGCTCTAATCCCTAGGATAAGTGCAGGTAAATTTGGTTTTTGGAATTCTTCAAAGTACAGAGTATGCATATTTTTTCCATTTTTCACTAAAAAATTACCTTCAAGTTGTATGTGACACTTGTTAACGTAAGAGTAGTACATCCAAGTTTCTCTCATTATCATCACCTTTGTAAAACAGCTTCTATCGTATACTCTAGGGCATCTGAGTTCCCACATTCCCACACCAAATTAAAGTACTAGTGTATCTGGAGTCTAAACAAAGGATTCTGCCATCACTCAGAGCAGCCTGAATTTAAACAGCTTAAAGACAGGTCAACACAGAAGTCTGTTCACTGTGACATTATCTGTTGTAAGTAACTTATATCATGTCTAATATCCACGTATCTACACCCACCACCACCACAGAGAGCCTCTTCTGGTCTCTTTTCCCACCAGCCCATTCACCTCCTTTGGAACCAGTGAGAATTTCCAGGGTCATCAGTTTCCCGCCGAGAACTATCCTGGGAGGAGCGTCTTCCAAAGCTCAGGTTCTGACCACAGGAAGGTAGAGAATCAGAGGATGTCCTCTCGTCCCTCCTTTAGATCTATCCAACTAAACAGTAGAATATATAAACATGTTCTAGATTCCAGAACCTCAAAAATGCAATTCCACGCCTGGGGCATGGTGACGTCTACCTGTAATCCCAGCACTAGGAAGGCAGAGACAAGAAAGCAGGAACTTAAGGTCACCCGCAGCTACATTAGCGCATTCAGGCCAGCGGTGTTAAGACAGAGACTCAACAACAGAAAACCTTCAAAAGTATCATGGCATGTATCTAAATTCTTTTTGTTGCTGTTGTTTTTTATGTTTTTATTTATTTATTTATTTTTTTTTTTTGAGGTAGGGTTTCACTCTAGCTCATGCTGACCTGGAATTCACTCTGTAGTCTCAGGGTGGCCTCAAACTCATGGCTATCCTCCTACCTCTGCCTCCCAAATGCTGGGATTAAAGGTGTGCAACACCACACCTGGCTCTAAATTCTTTTCTGAAAAGGGAATAGTCTCATATCAATATAGCTGATGGTTTAAAAGAATGCTCAGTACTAGGCTGGGGAGATGGTTCAGTGGGCAAGAGCACTTGCTAAGCAAGCATGAGGGTCTGAGATGGATCCCCAGCATCCACATAAACAGCTAGGGGCGTGGCAATGCACACCTGTAGTAGTAGCCTTAGGGGGAGCAGAGACATTGCTGGGGCTCACTGCTCAGCCACTCTGACCAAAAACAACAGCAACCAGGTCAGAGATTCAGTTTCTCTAGGAAGCACATGCTGAGTGGTGGAGGAGCGTATCTGACTTCCTCCCCTGGCCTCCACACATGCACACGTGTACAAACACCACATACATCATACACACACATCACACCACACATACTATACACACACACACAAATAAATCAGCATGCTACTAGACTGTCCCAGATCCTACCAAACACGCGAACAGTGCTAAGCAGTGGCTCGCACGCTCGGTTCTTTACAGCTGTAGTTTCCTTGAGTTATATAATAAGTGCACATAAGCTATGTAGTCATGTTTTAAGGGCTTTAAAATTATATAGGTTAAGACCCCACCACACAGACAAACAGGATGAAGGAACCTAAAGCTCTGATGTTCTCTGTCACATATTTCTCTGGAACCTTTTGCTGCTCTGTTGGCATCACCAAAAGAAGTAATACCTCCCCTGGGAGAGAGAAAAGCTCCCTGATTCCCTGGGCTCAATTAATTGCTCACTTTTCTTTCTTTCTTTCTTTTTTATTTATTTATTTGAGAGCGCCAGACAGAGAAATAGGCAGATAGAGAGAGAATGGGTGCACCAGGGCCTCCAGCTGCTGCTAACGAATTCCAGACGCGTGCGCCCCCTTGTGTATCTGGCTAACGTGGGTCCTGGGGAATCGAGCCTCAAACCAGGGTCCTTAGGCTTCACAGGCAGGCGCTTAACCACTAAGCCATCTCTCTAGCCCAAGTGCTCATTTTTCTACATCCCCAGCACCTGTGGACTGCATATGTGGCTTCCACACTCACATTCTATGTTTACACATCTCATTCTCCCCACTCAACTGCAAGTTCCACCAGGACCAGGGGAGGAATGTGTTGATTCCTGCGGTCCCATGACAGTCTTGAAATAAAAAAGGAAGCAGTGTTTCTTAAATGCATGAGACGTAGCTTTACTCTAAATCTGAGTATTTCGTTAAGCACCTGTGAGCCATGGGTTATCAACCACTGCAGGTAGCCATGATGTGCTTCAGAGGTAACAGACCCCCATATGACTGGGAGCAATCTCAACACTTGTCCCCAAGACCCAAAGGCTCCAATGTGACCATGACAACCAAGAGAGCAGGCACCCAGTACATGCAACAGGAAGCTCTGAGTTACCAAGCAGGTAAGAAGCAGAGGGCGCACCTGGCCTGGAGGGAGAGGGAAGACACCTCCCTGGCTCCCCAGAAACCTGTGCTCCTGACAATACAGTCACTCTAAAGATGGAGATGGGCACAGGAGCACTTCCTGCCCCTCATGCCTTTCCCGGGTTATGAACAGCCTGTGTATCCTCAGAAACCATTATATATTTTCAAAGTTTTCCTTCTGTTTACTGATTCCCTACTCTGCTTGGGGCTGGGGGGGAGGTCAGTCCAAATAAGTCAGTCTCCAGCTCCAGGCGCCCGCCGTCCCATGCTGGAGACGCATGGAATGTTGACTGAGCTCATCACAAAACGATTCCTTGTCTGAGGACAGCCCAGGGCACAGGTTTCCAGTCATCTCCAAGGCTTCCAGTTCCACAAGGAAGAATATGGGACAACCTGGGCCAGGAGGGGAAACCAGTGCAACCATTCTCGGTGGAGAGCAGGTCACTAAAGTCACCCAAACCACCCCAGGCCAGGGCGTGCAGGAACTAACCGTGGCCCCTTGTCTCTGTTTTCCAGTCTTCCTCCTCACAAGCTCACATGCGCTTTCTTATCTGGGGAGCTAGTAACAACTTCCCGTATGTGGAACCCCACAGAGTTAGGGGGGAAAAAAAAGGTACATGAGAACTATGAGTCAGTTAAGCTCTGATAACTGGAGCTGTATCTTGTGGAGA
The DNA here is from genome assembly GCA_036346955.1 of Dipus sagitta. Lineage (NCBI taxonomy): Eukaryota > Metazoa > Chordata > Mammalia > Rodentia > Dipodidae > Dipus > Dipus sagitta. The sequence goes on from CM070771.1 coordinate 191,542,073, forward strand.
AGCCGCCCGGGGAAAGCCCACATGCTGGATTCGGTTCGTGCTGGAAGGCAGCCTTCCATCTGCTCACCACGTGTGTTGGTGGCCATGTCAGCCACTTTCTGAAAGGCGTCCAAGAAGGCAGCTGCTGCTACAACTGTTGTCCTAAAAATGCAAACAGATAACAAAAGCATGAGGAATGTCTCACGCTGGCAAATTCATGACAGCTCTGCGGCTAAAGCCTCTGCCTTGGAGTGCACAAACAGAACCTTCCAGAGACGCAATCCAGCTGCACACGGACAACAGCCACAGGCACGGTGGCCCCGCTTCTCTCCTGGCACTCGACTCTGATAACAGCCTGCCTGTGTAAACTTACTACCAAGAAAAATTTTGCAAGGAAGGAAAAGCAGGTGTTTCTAGCCCTATCCCCCCCCCCCAAAAAAAGCATTATAAGCCAAGAGATGGCTCAGCAGTTAAACGCATTTGCTTGCAAAGCCTGACGGCCCCAGGTTCAATTCCCCGGTACCTACATAAACTACCTGCAAAGTGCCACATGCATCTGGAGTTTGACTGCAATGACAGGAGGCCCTAGTGTCTGTCTGTCTCTCTCTCTCTCTCTCTCTCTCTCTCTCTCTCTGCTTGCAAATAAAATAATTTTTTTTTTTTTAAAAAAAAGGGGAGCTGGAGAGATGTCAGCAGTTATGGTGCTTGCTTTCAAAGCCTAATGACCAGGGTTTGAGTCCCACAAGGTGCTCTGTGCATCTGAAATTCATTTGCAGCAGCTAGTGTCCCTGGCGCACTCATTCTCTCTTTCTTCTATCCCTCCCTACTTGCAAGTAAGTAAAAATATTTAAAAAAAAAAAAACAAAGATGGCTAGAGAAATAGATGCCTTAGCAGTTAAGGCGCTTGCCTGCAAAGCCTAAGGACCCGGGTCTGAGTCCCCAGTACCCACATATAAGTCAGATGCACAAAGTGACACATGCGTCTGGAGTTCACTTGCAGTGGCTAGAGGCCCTGGCATGCCCATTCTCTCCCCCTCTCCTTTTGCTCGCTTTTTTTTCTCTCTCTCTCAAATAAATTAAAAAAAAAAAACAGAGAAATCTATGTTATACTTGATTCAATACAGTATGACTTAAAAATTTCAGGAGGAAAGGAAGGGGTGAAGATTAAAAGGAAAAACAAGCATTATTAAAAATAGCAGAGGTTCCCTGGCCCATTCTGTCTGTCTCTATCTGTCTGTGTGTGTGTGTGTGTCTCTCTTTCTCTCTCTCTGCTTGCAAATAATAAATAAGTAAATAAATAAAAACTTGGGGCTGGAGAGATGCCCACATAAAAGGCCAGGATACCTGTGACTATGTCAGAAAGTACACTATGGCTGTCATTTAAAAGCCCTTAATTCCTTAAAACTGACCAGCATTCTAATTTGCAGTGGGGTGCTGGTGACTGTCGCAGACAAAGCATGCCTACAGCAGACTTGTGAAATGTGCCTGATTGACACTGAGATGACTGAGGATAAATCCAACCATTGTGTCAGATATTAATTATAAACTAGAATGAATGAGTGGGCTATTTATAAATCCCAGGATGTTTGAGAAGAGATAACTTCTCCAGGGTTCGCATTTGATGTCAACACTTCAAAAAATATTGCTTCAAAATGGTTTTCTGTGTATGTCACTATTTTTAAAACTATGAGCAGAATGTTTTCTCGCTCTACTAGAAGTTATCAGATCTCATTTTGAAGTTTGGCCTTAAGAGAACATTCCTAGCATCTTCCAGAAACCTTTGTTTCATAGCCACTGTTGCTATGTTTAAAGACAGACCATTTATTTTCCTTTTCCTCCATTTTGAACTCTACTTTCTAGTCCTTATTCTTCTTTTATCAACTACCTTCTTAGCAATGCTCACTGGAGACCAGAATCATAAAGGAAATATGTGAAGATTTGCTGATATCAGGCCAAGTTCAGTTTATAGCCTTTGCATGCTAGGAGAGCATGTTGGGTTGGCATGGGGTGGTGTGGAATTCTGGCTCCTCTTCCCTTCATGACACTGTAGTAGTAACCAGTAGGTTCATAGAATACCAAAGCATCTGAAAGCACTCAAGGGAGTTAGAAGAATTCACAAAGCAATTCCTAGGACAAAAATGAGTGCAGTAATTTCTCCTAAGTCTCAGCTTTTGAAATTCAGAAAGTGTAGTTAAAAGAGCAGCTAGCAGAGTGGTGGCGCACGCCTTTAATCCCAGCACCAGGGAGGCACAGGTAGGAGGACTGCTGTGAATTCAAGGCCAACCTGAGACTATAGAATGAATTCCAGGTCAGCCTGGGCTAGAGGGAGACCCTACCTTGGAAAACCAAAAGGGGGAAAAAAAAAAAAAAAAAAAAAGAGCATCTTAAGGAGGCTGGAGAGATGGCTCAGCAGTTAAGGCACTTGACTGCAAAGCCTACTGACCTCCACCAGCTAGAGGCTCTGGCACACCCATTCTCTTTCTCTCTTTTCTCTTCTCCCTCTCCCTGCTTGCAAATAAATAAAATATTTTAAAAGGGAGAGCTAAAGAAGGCATCATGGTGCTGGAAAGAAGTGACAGAGGAGTGCTCAGCACTGCAATATCACTTTATTTTTACTTATCTATTTGACAGAGAAGAGGGAGAAAGGGAGAGGGAGAGAGAGAGGAAAACAGAGCCTCCAGCCACTGAAAAGGAACTCCAGACACATGTACCCCCTTTGTGCATCTTGCTAAGATGGGTCCTGGGTTATCGAACCTGAGTCCTTTGGCTTTGCAGGCAAATGCCTTAACCGCTAAGCCATTCCTCCAGCCCAGCACTGCAGTATCTCTATGACACCTTCCAAGGCTCAGGGTCTATTGTGGAAGTGGTGGTGGGAAGAATGTAAGAGCCAAAGGAAGGGTAGGACTCCTTACAATGTGCTCCTCCAGACACAAAATGGCCTGGATATCCATGTCCCCACAGTGCCTGACACTACCTACAAGACCATCAAAATAGGAGGAAAAGATGATGACATCAAAATAAGAGAGACTGATTGAGATGGGGACGGGATATGATGGAGAATGGAGTTTCAAAGGGGAAAGTGGGGGGAGGGATGGCATTACCATGGGGTATTGTTTACAATCATGGAAGTTGTTAATAAAAATAAATTAAATAGATAAATAAATAAATTTTAAAAGGTAGAGCTGCAACCAAGGTGCTATATTTTCTACCACCCCAAATGATGTATAAACAAGCACACTACACTAGGTCTTAATAGTAGGTTCTCGGACCAGATCGGCAGCACATCATGGCTTGCTGGTGGTGTTGGTGGCAGTGGTGTGTGTGGCACACACCCTATGCACAGACATGCAGAGGCCAAGGAAGACATTCGGTGCTCTACTCTATTGCCTTTCTATCTTATTTCCCTGAGCCAAAGTCTCTCACCAAATTGGGAGCTTCCAGCAGATCTTGTGTTAAGCAGCTTTATTAAGGCATAACATGTATAGCATAAAATTTACCCCTTTCGGGGTACAATTCAGTGACTTTTTGACAAACACAAAACTGCAACCATCACCACAACCCAATTTTAAAACATTTCCACTGACTCCAGGCAGACTCCTCTTACCCTTCTGTAGTCAATCGCCCTGCTTACCCCTGGTCCCAGGCAACCACTCATCTACACTTGGCTCTATGAACTTACTTTCTTTAAGTATGTTTAAATAAACTTGAGAGAGAGAAAGAATAGTCACGCCAGGGCCTCTTGCCACTGCAAATAAACTTGAGACACATATATCACTTTGTGCATTTGGCTTTACGTGATGTGGTGGTTTGATTCAGGTGTCCCCCAGAAACTTAGGTGTTCTGAATGCTAGGTCCCCAGCTGATGGCAATTGGGGAATTGAAGCCTCCTGGAGGCGATGTATTGTTGGGGGGCAGGCTTATATAGCCAGTTTCCCCTTGCCAGAGTTTGACACACTCTCCTGCTGCTGTTGTCTACCTGATGTTGGCCAGGAGGTGATGTCCACTCTCTGCTCATGCCATCGTTTACCCCTGCCATCATGGAGCTTCCCTTGAGTCTGTAAGCCCAAATAAACCCTTTACTCCAACAAGCTGCTCTTGGTCAGGTGTTTTCTGCCAGCAATGCGAACCTGACTGCAACACGTGAGTATTGGGGAATTGAACCTGGGCTATTAGGCTTTGTAAAGCCCCTTTAACTACCGAGCAACATCTTCCCAGCCCCATGACAGGCTTTCTCTAGATACACTATATAAATGTAATTATACACCAGGGTTTTAAACTCTGTTATATGAAAAGGAAATACAGATGAGCAAGAAAGAACTCAGACTATGGAGACAAACTGCCCAAGTTTAAATCCCTGCTGTCAATTCCTAGTGATATGTCTATGGGTAAGTTATTTAGCTTATTTTAAATATGCCTCAGTTTCCTCATCCATAAAACTTGGCTAATAAATACACTTCTCTTGTGGAGTTGTGAGGTTGTTTTTTGTTTTGTTTTATTTTGTTTTGTTTTCAATTTATTTGAGAGAGCAAGAGAGAGGCAGACAGACAAAGAATGGGTGCACCAGGGCCTTCAGCCACCGTAAACAAACTCTAGATGCATGCACCCCCTTGTGCATCTGGCTTACATGGGTACTAAGGAATCGAACCTGGGCCCTTAGGCTTCGCAGGCAAGCTCCTTAACTGCTAAGCCATCTCTCCAGCCTGAGTTGTGAGATTTAGACAAGCTAACATGTGCCTGGCACACAGTGGGTGCTACAAAAATGTTATGCATTGCTACCTTATGTAACAGGCTCTCAAAATTCCTGCGGCAGGAGGCAGAGAAGATGAGTCCAATCTTACATGTGGGAATCAGGGGGCCAGGATTTATGGTCAATGAAATGGTAACGCTCTCTGGCTGTAACACTCGCAAAATCATCCCCAGTCTGCATGTCGGTCCATCTCCCTCCCCCCTCGGCTAGGAGAAGTCTTTTCCCATAGAACACGCAGCTTCTACTTACCGCAGCTGGGACTGCAGCTTGCCGGCTTTGTTGATGAAATCTTCCCAAACTGGATAGCTCCCCTGCAATGAAACAAACACCAGTAAGTCACGCTGGGATTGGCGACATCTATCACTACATAATTCCAACCATGCCGAGAATAACCTGGTTGGGGGGGGGGCGTGCCATGTTCCTTTGCAGGGTCTGTGCTGTGTGGCCCAGGCAAGCCCAGGCACTGGCTTGAGAACGGGTTTAGAATTTGCTTAGTCTCTGCAACCTTGCAAACGCTACAGGCACCCACAGGAACTAGCTTGGCATAGCTAACAAATACACTTTGGAGTTGGAGCGTGGTAGGCCAAAATTTAAGAAGCACAGCACATTTAGGGCTCTATTCTGATCCAGCTGTCCTGCAACACAGCCCTGTCAGTCCCCACCTTTGTCCCACACAGCAAGGAGAAGGGAGCCAGGGGACTGGGACTCCATAGAAGTAGTATTAGACTATCAGACTCTCAAGGCTGGGAAGTAACCTAAATATAGCCACCAGCTGATGTTTAATCCCAACATCAATGTACAACATCCAACAGGTGGGTTCTCCAGCATACTCGAGCTAACAAGAACCTTATCACCCTCTGGGGCAGTCTATGACAGCCACCGGTACTTGATGTTCATGCAGCTCAACCTTCTGGAAGCCCTTAGAATTAAGAACAATAATCTGCCAGGCATGGTGGTGCACAACTTTAATCCTAGCACTTGGGAGGCAGAGGTAGGAGGATCGCTGTGAGTTCAAGGGCACCCTGAGTCTACATAGTGAAGTCCAGGTCAGCCTGGGCTAGAGTGAGACCCTACCTCGAAAAAACAAAATGAGAAAAAAGAAAATAAGAATAATAAACCTTCTTCAAATGGAACTGTATCCCAAGTCCCATTGCACTTCTCCAGGGGACCCTACTGCACATCCTCACTGTATCCTGCAGACAACCTCCTCTGAGTGCTATACTGAGTACTCAGTAGTCAGACACAACCATACATGTACAGAAGCAAGTCTGACACTTCCCTTCCCACACACATTAAATATATGTTGGGACCAAGAAGCAATCCACCAAGAGGTGACTCAAACCCAGACAAGGTAAAATGCGCGGAGAGAGATGGTGCTTGCACTGAAACACTCCAACAGAGAACTAGAAACACACACCTAGGGGGTTTGGTAACAGAGCAGAAACATTATGCACCTTGTCAAGGTAAAAATAACATATGCCATCTCTTAATCCTATCAAGGAGAGAACGGAAAAACTAGAATAAGGTTAGGCATCACATATTTCATTACAGTAGCTATGCATCTGAATGTACGCCCGCCCCCCATAGACTCAGGTGTCTTATGAAAATTGAGGCTGCAGCCTCAGCACCTAGCAGGCGGACTCCTGCTTGGGGGGGTGGTCACTGGGGTGGATCTGAATTCCAGCCTAAAGGTATGTGGAGAGGTTTTGAGGTCTGGCTCTGGGGTGGTGTCTCTGCTTGGATTTATGAAGGGGGGGGGTCAGCTTCTTCCCTCATTTGATGGAACTTCCCCTGGATCTGTAAGCTTGAAAGAAATCCCTTCCTCCCAAAACTGTGTCTGGTTTGGATGTTCATCTCAGCCACATGGAGCTGGCTACAACTACAACCGAATGAGACCATGGGACTACTTTCCTAGTGGTTTTGGTCAACCTTTCCTCCAACCCTTCCAGTACCCTCTCAGACATTCTCCACTGCAAAGCTCTTTGCTGTGGGGCTGTCCTATGCATGGAAAATCTAGCCGGCAGCCCTGACCTCTTCCCACCTAATAGGTACCAGCAGCTTTTAACCCTTGAGAATGAAATCATGACTCAAGGTGTCCCAAGAAAGCCAGGCATGGTGGTGCACACCTTTGATCCCAGCACTAGGAAGGCAGAGGTAGGGAGATTGCTGTGAGTTCAAGGCCACCTTAAAACTACATAGTGACTTCCAGGTCAGCCTAGGCTAAAGTGAGACCCTACCTTGGGAGGGGGCAGTGCATGTCCCAAGATGTCTTGGTTAAGAACCACCACCTGAAGAGAGCACCTAAAAACATTTTTTTTAACCAAAATAAATCAGTTTATCTGAACTTCAGTCATTTGCTCAGTATGACTTCACTTTAAACGTTTCCTTCTATTAAACGAAAACATGTTTTTTTTTTTATTTTGAAAACGATATGCAGGGCTGGATAGATGACTTAGCGGTTGACGAGTTTGCCTGCAAAGCCAAAGGACCCAGGTTCAATTCCCCAGAACCCACATAAGCTGGATGCACAAGGTGGCGCATGTATCTGGAGTTCATTCGTAGCAGCTGGAGGCCCTGGCATGCCCATTCTCTATCTGCCTCTTTCTCTCCCTCAAATATATAGTTTTAAAAAAATAAAAGAAAACAGGAGAAACACCTTGCTAAAAATGGCCTATTCGTGTACGTCTTTGGCTAAACTCTACCTAAAGACGTGGACAGAAGCATGCAGCAAGCCGCCTGGTCATATGAATGGGTCACTGGGAGCTGAGACTGAGAGCAACGCACTGCTTCCTTCACTGTCCTTTCCTCTGTGGCTACAGTTGTTTTGTTTTGTTTTTATAAGGGTCATATATCATTTTAATGAAAACAATAAAGTCATTACATAAAAAAATTTAAGAGCAAATTAGAGGTTCTGGCAACAATTGCACAGAATTCCGAACCCGCCCAAGCCCTGGTGTGTTTCGCACATGGCGCTAGCTCCCAGCCAGCCGCTGGGCCCTGCACGGCGGCCACACAGCCTCTGTGTTTATTCCAAGGCCATTTGCTCCCATGAGACGATACACTGTACACGGCAGGCAGCCTGCCGGACTGACTCCTGGAGCCCTTTGGCAGCTGCGTCTGAACTGCTACTGTCAAGCAACATCTGGACTCGGGTTTTGTCACTGCATGGCTTCCAGGAGCCCTGCAGGTATTTCAATGGAAGGGCAGAACTGTGTGTTAACAAGTGAGCAGGGTGTGGTACCTAGTGCCTGTAATCCTAGCACTTCGGAGGTGGGGGAAGGAAGATTCCAAATTCAAGGTTATCTTTGGCTACCAAGTTCAAAGCCAGCCAGGGCTACAGGAGACCCTACCATGCGCCTCCAAGGCCCTCCACACAAAAAGCAAATGAAATCTTGAGAAAGCTCAGGTCACCAAGTGCAGGCCAATCAAAACTTCCTGAGGATGCCAACCTTGACACCAATATATTTACCATTTTCTGACTAAGTCTAGAGATGAACCGCTGTCTCACAACTATACCCACATCACTGAAGAGGTAAAGGGCGAATCAGAGACCTCGAGCTGACCTCCAGAGACCTCTGTTCAGAGGGGAACAGGCTGACAGACACCCTCAGAGCACTGAGGTTCATGGCAGCCTCATCTAGCCTTGACCATTCACTAGTTCTAAAGATAGAGCCCTTCTGAAAAGCCCAGGGCCATTCAGAAATGCTGCCTGCCTTCTGCTAGCTGGAGTCACCACCGTCTTGTACAGAAGGGAGCAGAACATGAGAAAAAGGCTCTCCCCACCCAAGCACCAGCCACCCCTGCCCAGGATACCCTAGAAAATATGTATCATGAGGAGTTGAAGCAAACTGGGCGTGGTGACACACACCTGCAATCCTAGGAGTTGGAGGCAGGAAGGACGAGAAGTTCAAGGCCAGCCTTGGCTGTAAAATCATGAACTCGAGGTCAGCCTGGACTCCATGAGTCTTTTTTGGTTTTGGTTTGTCATTTTTTTTAAGATTTCTATTTTATTTGAGAGACAGAGAGCGAGTGATATAGAGAATGGGCGCACTAGGACCTCCGGCCACTGCAAACAAACTCCAGACACATGCACCACCTGTGCATCTGGCTGACATGGATCCTGAGGAATTGAACCTGGGTCCTTTGGCTTTGCAGGCAAACGCCTTTAACCGCTAAGCCATCAACTGAAGCACAAGGCATCAACTGAAGTTGCCACCAGCTGATGAATGGATACAGAGACGTAGTGTGGCTACAGTGTGGAATACTAGCAAGCCAAAAAGAATGCAATCCTGCCACTGCACCAGACTGGGTAAAGGTGGGGGCCATTGCACTAGATGAAGTGGGCCAGACAGGAAAAGCAAACCTGCTCTCACACATGTAGAGTGGAAAGATAAGGCTGATCTCATAAACTACTATAGAACAGTGGTTACCAGAAGAGGCAGTGGGAGGGAATGGGAACGTTGGTCAAAGGATATTTAATCACTGGTTAGATAGGAAGGGCAAAGTCCAGAATACAGAGATAGAAGACAGACAAATGATTACCTAGGGGAGAAGGGATAGAAAATCACTATGCGGGGCTAAGAAATGAGGAACCGCTGCCAAAGGCTATTAAGTTTCTATTTTGGGCGATGAAAATATCCACAAACAGTGCGGCGACAGATGTCTGAGGACACACTAAAAAGTATCGACTATACACAGGGTGAACTGTGCAGGGAGCACATTGTTTCTCAACAAACCATACGAATAAAGGAGGTGACATCCAAAAGTTTCCAACGCAGTGGCTGGCACACGGAAAGGGACAAGTTAGATGTGATGAGTGGGCGCCATCACACAGGCCTGAGGGACTGTGTTCAGGATGTTCACTGGGAGCCTTGCTGCAAACCAGTCCTAAGGTGAAGATGCCTCCTTCTTGGTCGTCGGTGTAGAACCAGACAAGGTGGGAGGGAGTCTGCATGCCAAGAGGAGATACCCCCACCTAAGAGCAGACCAAAGCAAGGCTGGGACGAAGATGGCTCAGTGGTTAAAGCGCTTGCTTGCAAAGTCATCGGCCCAGGTTAAACTCCCACGCTGACTATGGGAGGCAGATGGAGAAGAGCGGCACAAGCACCTGGTGTTCATTTGCACAGAGACAAGGGGCCCTGGCACACCCAGAGACACATATGCATGCACATACATGTGCAAATAAATGGAAATTTTAAAAAATATAGAGAGATAGACCAAGGCAATTAGATCTATGGTATCAGTTGGTTTGTCTGCCACTCATACACAGATGGCAGGGAGGAGTGCTCACACACCTCCATTATAAAATTCCTCCCTTAGGCTAGAATATAGCACAGTGGTAGAGTGCACTATACAATGGTATACCCTAATATATATGAGGCCCTAGGTTCAATTTCCAGCACTTAAAAAAAAAAACCACTTCCTTACCTGTCTCCATACAGAACCTCACTTCGGTCATTACCAAATTAGCAATAAAAGGAGGGTTCCCTCTCACCAAGGGGTATAGCACACGGCTCCCCACCTACAAACACCCACTCAGTCACAAAGAAGGCTGCCAAAAGCAGCTCTCTCCTGTCTTAACGCTATTTGACAATCTATCAAAGAGTATCAGGCCCACCTGTTTTAGACAATCTGTAATTTAATGGATTCTTGCTTTAAAAAAAAAAAATCAACTGCTCGGAACAGAAGACAAAAACCTGATTGTTGAGAAATGGGTGGAGGGAGGGGGACTCGTAAATGCTATTAAAACTTGAAAGCAAGGTGACGCCTGGTTGTACCAGATTGCTTTATAAATTTCTTTCAAGGAAAAAAGTTTCTACCCACCTAAAGTAGTTTTACTACAATAAATTCACACATTTGAAGGTCGTGAGCAAGGAGGAAGAAAGTAACTGTAGAGAAGTTAAAAGGAAGCTGGATGTGGTGGCGCATTGCCTTTAATCCCAGCACTCAGGAGGCAGAGGTAGGAGGATCACCGTGAGTTCAAGGGCACCCTGATATTCCAGGTCAGCATGGGCTAGAGCAAGACCCTATCTTGAAAAGAGAAGAAAGAGAGAGCAAAGAAGAAAGATTAGCAACAAGATGATCATACTCAGGTTTCGGAAGAAACTTGGAAATCAAGTCCCTGCACACACACACGCACAACCCTGCTGGAAGCCATGTCCCATGTTGTAACCATGAAGAAGCCACAGAAAGCTGCTCCCAAGTTCCGACTAGTTTCTGCAGTGTTCTGTGCACGGTGGAAGAAATCCTGAGGAATTAGCGCTTTCCCAGGCTAAGGAAGCTCTCACACACCCTTGTACACCCGTGTTCACCAGGGAACACAAGCAGGTTTCAGAATTCCCAGGCACACCACCACCAAAGAGTATGAGTCTGCAGGGCATGGTGGCACATGCCTTTATTCCCAGCACTTGGGAGCCTGAGTCCACACAGAGAAGTCCAGGTCAGACTGGGCTAGAGTGAGACCCTACCTTGGAAATTAAAATAAAAAAAAAAAACACCAAAAAAAAAAACCACCACCAAAAAAAAAAGAATATAAGGATCGGCCTGTACCCAGGTTCTGCTCCAACCAAAGGCACAAAGAAAGACCCTCCTGGGCTGGAGAGATGACTCAGCAGTTAAGGTGCTTGCCTGTGAAGCCTAAGGACTCAGGTTTGACTCCCTTGGTCCCATGTAAGTGCCACACTGCATTCAGTTCAAAGGGAGAAGAGAAATTACCAGTGGAGATACTCAACAGTGGACACTGCAAGCCTTAAATTTGGCCAGCCAAACCAAATGAGCCAACAGGTGCAACAGTGGCACATCTGTTATGGGGGAAACCAACCACTCTCTAATTGGACTGGAGGCTCACTCCATGGGAGAGAATACATCCCTGATACTGAAAACCTACAACAGGGATAGTCATAAGCCCTAGAGGTGTAACGTCTGCTGGGATGTGGTTAAATGTATATACTAAGCTTACCAGGCTGCCCAGTAAGCACTTCTCTTAATGTTCATACCAATGTATTAATGCTAGTCTCACTTTTAGGTTAGAGAAGCTTCTCTTTTCAGATGGCAGTGACCTTGGGATGACTCAGAAGGCACCATGGTGCTGAGAAGAAGTGACAGAGGAGTGTTCAGTACTGAAACATCTCCTCTTCCAAGGCTCAGGGTCCATTGCCGAAGAGGTGGCAGAAAGAATGAAAGAGCCAAAGGAAGGATAGGACTCCTTACAGCTCAGTCCTCTAGACACAAAATGGTCTGGATATCCATGACCTTGCAATGCCTGACACTACCTACACAAGACCATCATAATAGGAGGAAAAGATCATGACATCTAAATGAAAGAGAGGCTGATTGAGATGGGGAAGGAGTATGATGGAGAGTGGAGTTGCAAAGGGGAAAGTTGGGGGAGGGAGGGAATTACCATGGGTTATTGTTCATAATTATAGAAGTTGTCAACTTAAAAAAAATTTTTTTTAAAGACACTCCTCCCAGGAGCCAGTGGAGGCCTTGGAAAAGTGAGTACAGAGCTTTAAGAATACTTAAACATGGGCTACAGAGATGGCTTAATGGTTAAGGCACCTGTCTGCGAAGCCAAAAGACCCATGTTTGATTCCAAGGACCCAAGTAAGCCAGATCAGGTGCAGAAGGTGGCACATGCATCTGAAGTTTGTTTGCAGCGTCTAGAGGCCCTGGCACACCCATTTTCTCCCTCCCTCCCTCCCTCCCCCACCCCTCTCTGTCTCTCTCTGCCTTTCTCTCACTCAAATAAAATAAAAATAAAATATTTAAAAAAAGAATGCTTGAATACAAAACTAGATCACACACCAGGGTGGGAGAGAAAGGAAAGGGCCCTGGTAAAGAAAGGGTAAGAGTTGGGCATGGTGGCGCACGCCTTTAACGCCAGCACTCAGGAGGCAGAGGTAGGAGGGTCACTGTGAGTTCAAGGCCACCCTGAGACTACACAGTGAAATCCAGGTCAGCCTGGGCTAGAGTGAGACCCTACCTCAAAAAAACAACAACAACAACAAAAAGGTAAGAGAAAGACAGAAAGTCCTACTTAACACGTGTTAACAGGACTCCCTTTGAGCCACGGGCCAGTCTCCAGTATGAGAGTGGTGGGGGCTTCCCTGAGCACATGACTTCATTTCTCAGGTCTGCAGCCACCTACCCCACAGCACCCCATGACTGTCTTCTCTTCACACCTCCTGGGGCACTCAACATTCTTGCAAACTCCCACTCATCCATCACTACCCAGCTCAAATGTCTTTTTCTAGAACATTCTGTGCCACACTTCCTTCCTGCCCACCCTCCTGAGTTGGCTGCATCCATTTCCTCAACTTAATACCTCATGTGTTTCATCTATGAGTGAAAGTTTGTCCTTCTCAAACACAGGACCAAGATATAAAGGAAGGAAAAACATTTCCAGGGCTACAGAGAGGGTTTAATGGTGAAGGTGCTTGCCTGCAAAGCCAAAGGACCCAGGTTTGATTCCTCAAGACCTATGTAAACCAGTTGCACAAGGTGGCACATGCATCTAGAGTTTGTTTGCGGAGGCTAGAGACCCTGGCACATCCATTATCTCTCTCTCTCTCTACCTGCCTCTTTTTCTCTCAAATAAATAAATAAATAAAAATTTTTAAGAAAACAAATGCATTTGAGACTTACAGTCACAATGACAAGGAAACAGAGGGCCCAGCTGGCTCCTCCAGAACGACACTGGGATGGTGCATTTTCACGGAGAAGCAAAACTGGGCAGGGTGGACTAAATGACCAAGGATGGCCTTCAAGGGTAAGGCCCAGAGTTGAGCCACAAGTGAGACAGCAAAGGCAGCTATCATCAAAATGACGGCCAGTGACATCAATTCCAAGCCAGCCAGGCGACTGGCGATCCTGGCTCATGGGTCACACATTTGGTAGCAGCCTGGTCCCTTTAGGAAAGAAAGAATGAAGTCCTGGTCTTACTTTTTTTCCCTGGAATTTTTCCAAGGTAGGATCTCCCTCTAGCCCAGGCTGACCTGGAATTCACTGTGTAGTCTCAGGGTGGCCTTGAACTCCCAGCGATCCTACCACCTCTGCCTCCTGAGTGCTGGGATCAGAGGCATGCGCCGCCATGCCTGGCTCCTGATCTTTTTAAGGAAAAGACTTCCCAAATCTCCTTCCCCTCAGATGTTGGGACGGGGGTGGGGAGAGGGCTAACCAGTGTGAGCTGCCTTTCCCATGCCCACCCTCAAGGCAGAGCCATGGTAAACATCCAGGTCCCTCAGGCAGAAGGTGGCCCAATACGGGGCAGGGCTCGGGAGTCCTTCAACAGCGGTTCTGGCTTGAGCTTGCCTGGCTTGGTTTTCTTTGCATTAAACAGAGGCCCAGGGTGGCTTCCTACTGTTGGTGCAGAAGGACAAACTCCTGAGCACAGCTAGTTAATGGTGCTCCATAAATAATGTACCAACTGCCTCGCCTCTCCCAAACTGGCCCCACGGTGACAAGAGCAGCCACCAGGGACAGCTGAGGGAATCTGATAGTACACTGCACACCACCGGGGAACAGAGACAGGCCAGGGACCACGGCTTCAGAACCCACAATGTTAGAAGGACAGAGAGCTAGGGAGGACTCTCACAAGAAGGATGCTGCTCAGAAAATAGGGACAAGAGTCAAAGGCCTTTGTGTTTGCCCAGAAGGGGCCAGAGGCTGGGTGACCAGCCCAGCTAGTTATGGCTGAAGTGAATCCAAGCCACCCAGGACTGGACAGATCTGTTCACGAGGACGAGCTGGGCTGGCAGCACGTTCACCGCAGCGCATCAGCACTTTCTAAGCAGTTGCTAGGCACCAGGTATCCATCTGTATCTGCACTTCTAAGCGGACACTGACGACGTTCATCCCCTAGAAACTTTGCTAAAGCACAGGACTGACTTTGCTGGTTCTGAGCTGGGAGCCCAGAGGGGATGCGTACAGCGTGAGTGCTGCCGCCGACAGCCACAGACTCCTTTCTGAGGAGCCCAGCCTCACTGCATTCTCATTCCGTGCTTGGAACAAAGCCTGTGCTCTTCTTTCACGTATAAGGAAACTGAGGCCCAGAGAGATTACAGGGATGGGCACAGACTATCTGATGCCAGATCTTTCTAACTTGGCAGAAGTGGACCCGATTCTGGAGACTCCAAGCAGCCACAGACAAACCCAATAAGGTCTGAACCCAGTCTGAGGCTTCAGAGCGAGACTCAGCCAGTCCCTGGTTCTGCTCACCATGTGGGGGTCTGCAGAAACCCAGGTAGAGCACGGGCAAAGGTCCTGAATTACACAACATGCGCGCATAATGAAGTGGCCAAGAGAGCTGTACATCACTCTAAAACCAGTCAGGTCACCATGGACAAAGAAAACCCTCTTATGAAGCCAGGTGTGGTGGTGCACACCTTTAATCCCAGCACTTGGGAGGCAGAGGTAGGAGGATCGTTGTGAGTTCAGGGCCACCCTGAGAATACATAGTGAATTCCAGGTCAGCCTGGGCTAGAGCAAAACCCTATCTTGAAACCTGGCCCTCACAAAAAAAAAAAAAAAAAAAAAAAAAAAAAAAAACCTCTTGTGTAGGAAAAAGCCTGACACAATAGAATCACACCCAGACATAGAACTATTGTCACTTGCGGGTGGTTTTTATCTCATTTCAGGTTTCCCGTGGACACTGGAAGTGATCTTTGCAGTATCGCTGGGCTTGCCCCCACTCATGTCACTATGCTCCATGCCCAGGGCTGTGGGTAAACATGAGGTACACTCCTTGGTGAGCCCGGCCTCCAAGGAGCTGAAAAGCAGCAAAGAAGCAGAGAGAGGGGTGTGGCTCTTCTGACCCAAACTGGGCATCTCTGGGTTCCTCGCTTTTTCAGTGGGTACGCAAAAGAGGGCCAG
Organism: Dipus sagitta; assembly: GCA_036346955.1. NCBI lineage: Eukaryota > Metazoa > Chordata > Mammalia > Rodentia > Dipodidae > Dipus > Dipus sagitta. The sequence continues at coordinate 191,557,671 of CM070771.1, forward strand.
GGCTCAAGAACGCCTGTCAGAGCTTTGTACCCCCAAACCACACCTCCTCACCCGGCCTGCAAGATGAAGGGCTCCTAAGAGCTTCAGATGAAAGGCACTGAGTAAGCCCATCCATCATAATACCAGTCCTGGGCTTTTATCCTCTGATTGGAGCTTGCCTAATCCACTAATTATCCCTGTCCATCAAGTGAATGACAGCCTTGGGGATAATCAATGGTTGTTTCCTTGCCCACCCACTCTCGCACACTTGACTGAATGCACCAGCAGTAAATGTCCATGAAAAGGAAGACATACCACAAAATGTGGTCCCCATCCAGCCGCCCCTTGCAAACTGCTCCATTTGAAACTCTGCCACTCTAATTAAACCAAGGACATCAGCTTTCCTGCTACCAGCCATGCTGGATCTGATGCCCCGGGTGTTTTCTGACATGGCCTCCGTTTACAATACAAAAACCTAAACAAATGTCAACTGCATCTTCCAAGTTGCTGTAGATTTTAAGTTGTCACCCACGTCACGTTCTTTGGTCAATCACGGGCAGCTGCTATTTATTTTACTTTATTTTTTTTTAATTTTTACATTTTAATTAAATTTTTATTTATTAGAGACAGAGAGAGAGAGAGAGAATGGGCGTGCCAGAGCCTCTAGCCACTGCAAACAGTTGGCACCTGGCTTACGTGGGATCTGGAGAATCAAACCAGGGTCCTTAGGCTTTGCAGGCAAGTGCCTTAACTGCTGAGCCATCTCTCCAGCCCTTATTTTACTTTAAATTACAATGAAATAAAATGTAATATTTAGTCCCTCAGTGTCCACAGTACTGGACACATCTAGAAGTGCTTTCATTGTGGAAAGTTCTGGACGGCATTAGCCACACAAGGTGTCTGTGCTGGGTTTACCACATAATCAGGCTTCAAGGTTGTTGCAGTCAGCTTTGCTGGCAGAAAACACCCAACCAACAGCAGCTTGTGGGAGGAAAAGGTTTATTTTGGCTTACAGACTCAAGGAGAAGCACCGTGATGGCAGGGGAAAATGATGGCATGAGCAGAGGGTGGATATCACCCCCTGGCCAACATCAGATAGACAATAGCAACAGTAGAGTGTGCCAAACACTGGCAAGAGTAAGCTGGCTATAACGCCCATAAGCCTGCTGCCAACAACACGCTGCCTCCAGGAGGCACCAATTCCCAAATTGCCAGCAGCAGATGACCTACCATTCAGAACACCTAAGTTTATTGGGGACACCTGAATCAAACCACCACAAAGGTCTATCATTTGGTTGGTTGGTTGGCTGGCTTTTTAAGACAAGGTTGCACTATGTAACCCAGGCTGGCCTGGAACGTGCTACAGAGTCCAGGCTAGAGACCTTGTGATCCTCCTGCCTCAGCCTCCTGCATGCTGGCGTTTCAGGCATGGACCAGCATGCCCCACCCTCTGGATCTTTTCTCTATCCTTTGTAACTCATGTTCTTCATGTTCTACAATTATGTGAAAATGGAACCCTTCTCCAGCTCCTCTTTTCCATTCCCAGGTTTCCCTGCTCCCTGTCTCAATGCTCGATCTTCTTGCTATTGTTGTGTTTTGTTGTTGTTGTATGAGACACTCCCTCCTACCAAAAGGAGAAGTGTTAAGGGTTTTCCCATGTAGTTTACATCTGCACATGCAGGTGAGGGTCTTCCCGCGTGGTTTACACCTGCACGTCCAGTTGAGGGTCTTCCCGCGAGGCTTACATCTGCACGTGCAGGTGAGGGTCTTCCTGCGTGGTTTACACCTGCACGTGCAGGTGAGGGTCTTCCCGCGTGGTTTACATCTGCACGTGCAGGTGAGGGTCTTCCCGCGTGATTTACATCTGCACGTGCAGGTGAGGGTCTTCCCGCGACGCTTCCATCTGCACGTGCAGGTGAGGGTCTTCCCGCGTGGTTTACATCTGCATGTGCAGGTGAGGGTCTTCCCGCGTAGTTTACATCTGCATGTCCATATTTTCAAGGCAGAAACTCCTCAAGCCACCTACAAGTCCAAGCCGACTTCCTGACCACCGTGAGAACAGCCTCGCACATGAAGATGATACCAAGAGTACCAACGACCTTCACAGCACTGCTGGGGTGGGAAGCTGGCACTCTGTTGAGCATGACCCTTCTTACCATACTATTTAGGTATGTATCTTATTTAGAGATAGAGAAAGAGTACGCAATTTGCACCGTCAGCCAAGGACCTGCCCTTGTTACTGCATCAACTGCTGCAGAGTCTGCCCTTGACAGTGAGATTGCTCTGTGAGCTCCCTGAAGACCAGCTGATCTGAAAACGTGGGAACTCATTATTTAAGAACCCAACAGAGAGCAAGGTATGGTGACGCATGCCTTTAATGCCACCACTTGGGAGGCAGAGGTAGGAGGATTACCATGAGTTCGAGGCTATCCTAAGACTACAGAATAAATTCCAGGTCAGCATGTGCTAGAGTGAGACCTTACCTCAAAAAAAAAAAAAAAAAAAAAAATACCGGGTGTGGCTGCTTTTCCTAAGGAATTTTCTGCCCAGTTAAGCCTCCCCAGGATAATAAATACCTTCCCCTGGGAACCTCTGCCTCACAGTACAGGAGCCAAAGATTCTGCTCCATTCATTCATGCATTCATTCACTCCTGTCTGTAAACAATCACAAGATAATGAACCCAAGCACAACACCCCATGACCCACACACCCTGAGAATGCACAAGTCTGGTCCCCGAAACTTGACACGCTCATCCACTTCTCTTTCCTGAATGTACCCGTCACTTGCCTGCCTCTACCTCACACGCTTTAATCCCAGCACTCGGGAGGGAGGCAGAGGTAGGTGGATCACTGTGAGTCTGAGGCCATTCTGAGGACTACATAGTGAATTCCAGGTCAGCCTGGGCTAGAGCAAGACCCTACCTCAAAAAAAAAAAAAAAAAAGCAGCTTCTGTCATTTAGAGATTAGTCCTTCAAGGGACAACAGAACAAGCTGCAATGCCCTGGAGACAGCTCTTTTATGCTCACCCTATTCCCTCCCCAGGCAGGTGTAGGAAGGGGCTGGCTCTGGCCTGACTGCCCTCAGAAAGATATCCCATTTGGCAAAGACAGTAGCTGGTCCATGACCCAAAGCCCACTACTAGAAGCCAGGAATGATGCTCTGGTGGCCAGTGAAGATCCAAAAGTTACAGATGTCCCCAAGAAAGGCTCTGTTTATTTCTACAGCAGGGGTGTGGGTGTATTTCTACTATCTGACACGCTTTCGTGGACAGCTACATTCGAGAGTCTAAGCATGACTCTGGCATCAACTGGCCCAACCTCAGATCCGCTGATTTCATTGGGTGACCTTGCACAAGTCACTTCACGGCCTGGTTCTGCCTGCCTTCTTTTGTAAACAAGGCGAATGGCCAGATCGTGCCTCAAAGGATGGTTGTGAGACTGTGAAATAATCCGCGGGCTCAGAAGGGGAGCAGCACACAGAGCCCAGCACGGCTTTCCTGAGGCAGCATACGGCGGCAGACTTCCTGAGCGGGACATTTAATGAGCACCTACCAGGCCCAGGCACTGCGGGCGCTCAGTCCAGTAGGATGGCTGCCTAGGGGGCACCAATCCCAAGGCCGTGAAAAGCAGCATTCTCCAAGAATAAACTACCAGAGTGGAGCTAACAGGTGGGGGTGCCTCTTCCAGCTCTCAAAGGAGAAGAAAGGTGGGAGGAAGAAGAAGCATTCCTCACAGAAGTCACGGCAGGACTCCGTTGGTCCACCTGCAGTATGTGCCAGGTACACAGACGATGGGCGAGGAAAAAGAGGGGAGTGCTTTCTTGCCTGTCAGTTATACAGGAAGCTTTGGTGGCTCAGGATGGCCCGAGACCCCACTGCTACCAACTCCTGTGGCAATCCCAGCAAAACCTACTACAGAGAGCTAGCCAAGTGTTGGCAAAAAGAGCAGATTTCAGGACCTGGATCTGGATGGCACAACGTTTCTGGGGCAGGGCCTAGGAATCTGCATATCAGCACATCACCTGCAGACACTCCTGCCTCACTAGGAAATACCCAAAGGGCAAGGCTGGAGAACTCTGCCAGAGACAGGATGCCACGAGTCCTTGGACGCTGGGGCCTCAGTAATTTCTTGGCGCTTATGTCCACATCTAGCTTCTTCCAAAGTAGCCAGAAGAGCAGCAGGGGCACACGGAACGGAAGCAGAGGAGGGCTCGGCTCCGCGAGGCTCTGAAAAGTGCATTCTAAAGCTGGAGAGATGGCTTAGTGGTTAAGGCGGCGGCCTGTGAAACCTAAGGGCCCAGATTCAATTCCCCAGGACCCATGTTATTAGCCAGATGCACATAGTGAGGTATGCATGTGGAGTTCATTTGCGATGGCTAGAGGGCCTGGTGCACTCATTCTCCCATCCTCTCTCTTTCTCTCTCATAAATAAATAAACAAACAAAATGGGGTCGAAACAGGGACGAGTGAGACACTGGCTCCCCATGCATATGTTCCTCCCTTGCCTGGAATATTCTCCCTCCATGTCCATATAGCTCATAAATCATTATTCAAATACCACCTGTAAGACTGTCTCTCCTCGCTCCCCTGAAAACAAGACATACTCCTTACATTAGCCAACTGCATAGGACCCTTTTAGTTTACAGGGGAACTGATGACTGGACTTGCCTGTCACCCTGCTCTCCTAGAAGGCAGGTTCCAAGAGGGCAGGAATTTGTGTCTGTTTCGCCTATAATCTCCAGCGCTTCAGACTGAACCTGTCACCCAGTAGGGTCTCAAATATGTATCCCCAAATGAATAATTACAGATATCACATGACAGTCACTGAAAATGGCATGGCTTACTGCTCTAGGCATGGAGAGGCAAGAGAACAGATGCTAGAAGTTTCTAATATAGCATAGGCCTCAAGCCCTTTGTTAACTGTGAGCTCTTGTGAGCCTGTGTACATAACCCACTTTGTAATCAGTGCTTAGAAGTGAATTCTCTCTACTTAATTGAAGTTTCTAGGTTTTCTTCCATTAATTTAAAATTACTTGCATAATCTTTCAGAAGTAATCCCTCATGAAATGTTCTCAAAACATTTGCTAATTTTTTTTAAGAAAAAAAAACTTGCCTCCTCAGTGACTTAATTAGGGTGTTCCTAATTAAGGCCAGTACAACATCAAAGAGGCCAGGTTCCCTGGGACCCAGGCTCCAAGGGACTCCGTGTCTCTTTCTGGTTGCAGGATGACCTCGGTCCTCCCAGCTGCTGCTCAAGGCTTGGCTATGAGCTGCTCCTGGCTCGGCTCCCCACTACCTGCTTCCTATTGGGGTGTCTGATGCAATTATTCAGGCCCCAGATCACATCCTGCTGTGGCACTGGCTTTGAAGGTTCAGTAAACAGTCACTTCAAAACAAAGAGCCACCATTAAACCGAACTCAAAGACTTCCTTAATGGCTGTGGCGAGTAAGCCCAGCTGGAAGAGGCCGGGCCTCCGAAATGAAAGACTGAAATCGAGGTGTCCCTAAGCACGCATCCGCAGCCTTCTACCGCCAGGACCTCTGTCCCGTGGGGTGTGACCCTCAAGGAAGGGGTGCGTCCACCAAGCAAGCGCATGTCCTGTGGCTGCCAGAATGGACCCTCACCTTCCTATGAGACCCCATGCTGATAAGACTTTGGAGAGGGGAGGGAGTCAAATGCCCAACAATCTCAGGCCCACCTGATCAGTTCTTTCCTTCAATAGCACCTCAAAGCAGCTGAGGGGTTGCCCTAGACTCTCACAGGTTGTATGTGACACCCTGAGTGTGTCACGCTCATCACAGAGTCTGAGAAGGAAACCTTGAAGTGCCAAGTGGTGACAAGAGGACGGACCCTGAGGCTGATGTCACACTGCCTGGGCTCCGCCTCCCACTCCACACAACATGGGCAGAGGGCTAACCTCCTCTGCACCTCCGTTTCTCCATGTGAAGTGGAATTAGAAGCCTTCCTGTAAAGTGGGAATTACAGCAATCTCTACCTCGCTGGGTTGCTGGGAGATTAAATGAGTCTTTATTTGACGGGCACTTTAGCGCCCGATAGTACCAGGCACAGAAATGCCTACTGCATAGGGAAAACTCCACCCTCAGCTTGGGTGTCACCTACACCGAAGGCCTTCTGTGACTGTACTCCACCCCAAGTGGAAGTCAGAAGCCCTCCTCAGGAATACTGATTTCCTTTCCTTTCCTTTCCTTTTTTTTTTTTAAAGTGTTTTTATTTATAAGTAGAGAAAGGGAGGAGAGATACAGGATGAGCACACCAGGGCCTCTTGCTGTTGTAAATGAACCCCAGATGCATGTGCCACTTGACATGAGTACTGAGGAATAGAACCTGGGCCAGCAGGCTTACAAGCAAGTACCTTTAACACTAATTTCTTTTATTTTATTTTATTTATTTATTTGAGAGAGCAAGAGAAAATTAGGCAGAGAGACAGAATGGGTGCGCCAGGGCCTCTAGCCACTGCAAACAGACACATGTGCCACCTTGTGCATCTGGCTTATGTGGGTCCCAGGGAATCAAACCGAGGTCCTTTGACTTTATAGGCAAACGCCTTAACCACTAAACCATCTCTGCAGCCCAAGAACACTGATTTCTGTCCCAGTGTGTACCACAATGAATTCTAATTACTTACCGACCTCTCTGGAACAATGAAGAACTTCAAGGCAAGTAGTAAGACAGACTTGCTCACAAGTACATCTCCACCAGCCCCGAGCCCAGCACACTGCAGGCACACATCACAATGTGCAACGTGCATATTGTGTGCCCTCAAGTTATCTGCATATTCAAAACTGAAAAGTACTACATTCTGTTTTTAGATATTTTAATTTGCAAGCAGAGAGATAGAGAAGAGAGAAACAGACAGAGAAGGGGCAGACCAGGGCCACTAGCCACTACAAACTCTAGATGCATGTGCCACTTTGTGCATCTGGCTTTACATGAGTACTGGGGAACTGAGCCTGGGTTGTTAGGCTTTGCAGGCAAACGCCTTAACTGCTGAGCCATCTCCCCAGCAGCCCCCAGTACTGCATTCTTGTATGCACTGCATTACCCAAGTGGAGAGCATTTGTGTACTTCCCAGAAGCTCCCAAGTGCCACTACCCTAGGACTCACATACTCTACCCTGCACCCCTGATGCCTGGACCGGAAGTGTTCAGAGTTCAGAGGCTCTGGGTGTGCACAGGCTTTACCAGACGAGCGTCTCTAACTGGAAAGCCTGACACCTGAAATGTCCAGACACCTGGGACTTCCAAGGTATCACTGCTGGCTCTCAGAGCTTCAGATTCCAGACCTTGGGCTTTCAGACGAGAGACGATGGGGACGTACTACAGTCACCTGCGCGGACACCTAAGAGCAGTTACTGGGCGTTTATTTCATGCGAAACCTTTGTGTATGCTTACTCTCTTAATCCTCAGCCATTTGAGGAGAGAAATATTGTCCCTCATCCCACATTTTACAGACAAGAAAATTGAGGCGAGGCTAGTGTCTGTTTTGAGGGAAACCAACAGCTCTCTGCTTAGATTTCAGGCCTGCTCCGTGGGAGGGAATTCATGCCTCGCACTGAAAACCTGGTCAAAAGCCTATGGCTGGGGAGGTCATTAACACTAAGGGGAAACTACTACTTTTGACTGACTAAATGGATATATTATGACCATCAAACAGCCCTCTAAACACTTATGTTCATGCCTCTATTGTAATGCTACTCTCATTTTTGGTTAGAGAAGTTTCTCTTTTCAGGTGGTGGTGATCTCTAGAGTGACTCAAAAATGGCCAAAGTACAGAGAAAAAATGACAGTGTCATGTTCGGCACTAAGTGGGACATCTCTATCACATGCTTCAAGGATCACTGCAGAAGAGGTGGCAGAAAGACTGTAAAAGCCAAAGGACGGGGAAGAGTGCTTACAATACTGTCATCCAGACACAAAGTGGCCTTGATATTCATGACCTCACAGTAGTTGACACTACCTACACAAGACCTGCATAATAGGAGGGGAAAAAATGACATCAAAATAGAAAAGAGACTAGTTGGAAAGCAGAAGGGATTCAGGAGAGGGGGGGGACTCGGGTCGGGGAGAAGCAGGAGTACTGGGAGTGGATTAGGATCACAGTAAATTGTCAATATTTATGAAAGTTGTCAATAAAAGGTTACAAGAAGAAAATTGAGGCTATAGAAAGTGGAGTAACTCACCCAGAATCATGAAACCAGGCAAGCGGCAGAGCGTTCAAGCTCAAGGAAACCTGCTTTTGAAGACAAAGTAACAGAAACCTGGTACAACAGACCCTTCAGGAGGAGGACGTGGCTCCATGGCACCTGGAAGGACCACAGAGATTCCACCAGGCTCAGGCTGGAGGGTGACACTGGGTGGACATGACAGGAGGAGGAACCCAAACCCTGCCGGGTCTTGGGAAGCCTAAGGACCCAGGTTTGATTCCCCAGGACCCACATAAGCCAGATGCACAAGGTAGCACATGTGTATGGAGTTCTTTTACAGTGGCTGGAAGCCCTGGCACGCCTATTCTTTCTCTCTCTCTCTTTCAAATATATAATAATAATAGCCCTGCAAATGATGACCTAACAAAGCAACTCTTCCCTCCCCTCCTCTGGCCTCAGTCTCTCTAACTGACTTTTCTTTCCACAGCCCATCCTCAGCCAGATTAAACAGACTGGTGGGGCCTGCTAATAGAGAAACAGAATTCAAGCAGGCCCTGCTGGGCCAGATGAAGGTTATAATGAAATCAGGGGTGCTTCACTGAGCAAGAAAAATAAAAAAACACCTTAGCTTCTTCACTTCCACAAACTTCACTACAGGCTCTAGACACAACTCCAGAAAAGGTGGGGCAGCATTTGCCCTGGAAGCAGAGGAGATAATTACTACGTTGATCATGACTTCCTTGCCAGAGCTACAGGACAGAGGGGTCACAGCAGTTGATGCCTGCGTACATGCGCACCAGGCACCGTGAGACCCTTCCCAAGTAACACTTCAGTTCAGATCCCTCCCAACGAAGGCCAGCACATCATCAGACCCATTTCACAGAAGAGCAAACAGAGGTTCCCAGTTAGGAAGAAACGTGGCCACGGGATTCCCATCAAACCCTTGGGAATCCAAGGTCAACAGTAGCTCCAGAATCCAGTGTTTTTTTCTGGGGTGCGGGGTGGAGAGAGAACTGTCCAGAAGACGCGGAAGGGAAGCAAAGCAGGGACACTTATCACTTGTTTAAATCTCTGCAAATTTAAGGGCAGCAACCACCAGTCACTCATGGCTATTTCAACTTAAACTAAAAGAATACATTTATTTACTATTTTATTATTTACTTACTTGATGTTTTATTGTTGTGGAGTTTGGGGTAGGTTCCTTGTTGGCTTGATGCAGGGTCCCACTCTAGCCCAGGCTGACCTAGAATTCACTCTGTCGCCCATGCTAACCTCAAATTCAGAGTGATCTTCCTATCTCAGCCTCCCAAGGACAGGTATTAGAGGTATGAGCTAAACACACCTGGTTTTGGTTTGTCTGTCAGTTTGATTGTTTAGTTATTATTTATTGAGACAAGGGCCCATAGTACAGGCTAGCCTAAAACTTGCTATGTAACTAAGGATGACTTTGACCTCCTGATTCCCCTGCTTTTTATTTTTTATTTTTTTTTAATTTATTTGACTTTATTTGCAAGCAGAGGGAGAGAAAGCGATAGAGAGGAGACAGACAGAGGAAGAACGGGTGTGCCAGGGGCTCCAGTCACTGCAAACGAACTCCAGACACATGCACCCCCTTGTGTATCTGGCTTACATGGGTCCTGGGGAATAGAACCTGGGTCCTTTGGCTTTGCAGGGAAATGTCTTAACCACCAAGCCATCTCCAGCCCCGATTCCGCTGCTTTTAAAAACCTCCCAAATGATGGGATTGTAGTGTGTATCACCACACTTGGCGAAAAATAAATAAAATTAGGAAGAACTCAGTTCCTTGGCCACCCTACATCCCTGTCTGGTAGCTAATGTGTCTGACGATTTCCATAGTGCAGAATAGCATACTGGCTATGTCTATTACAGAGCAATAAAACACTGCAAAATACTCTAAAGATGTTTTTGTTGTTGACTCTTATTAAATTTGCTTATTTTAACATTTCATTCTAATTCAAAAAAAAATATGTTTTTGAAAAACAGGTTCTCACGTAGCCCGGGCTAGCATCAAATGCACTATGTAACTGAGGATGATCTTGAACTTCTAAATCCTCCTATCTCCACCCAAATGCCGGGGTGACAGATACATGCAACTACATCTGGTTTATATGTTGCTGGGGATCAAACCCGGGGTTTCAATGTATGCTAATCCAACACACTACCAACTGAGCTATATTCCCCGTCATCATCATCGTTATTTTGGGTTTTTTTGAGGTAGGGTTTCACTCTAGCTCAGGCTGACCTGCAATTCACCATGTAGCTCAGGGTGGCCTCGAACTCACGGCGATCCTACCTCTGCCTCCCACTTATTTTAATTTTTAATTGTGGTAAAGTATATATTGACTACCTTGAACATAGCTCAGGAAGATCAAGTATACCACACTGCTGTGCAAGCAACCAAAGCAGCTTTTTCTCAACTAGGGTGAGATAAGAATGCACCATGGGGCCAGGCGTGGTGGCGCACGCCTTTAATCCCAGCACTCAGGAGGCAGAGGTAGGAGGATCACCGTGAGTTCAAGGCCACCCTGAGAATACAAAGTAAATTCCAGGTCAGCCTGGGCTAGAGAGAGACCCTACCTCAAAAAACCAAAACCTAGCCGGGCGTGGTGGCGCACGCCTTTAATCCCAGCACTCGGGAGGCAGAGGTAGGAGGATCGCCGTGAGTTCGAGGCCACCCTGAGACTCCATAGTGAATTCCAGGTCGACCTGGTCTAGAGTGAGACCCTACCTCGAAAAACCAAAAAAAAAAAACCAAAACCAAAAAAAGAATGTACTTCGGGGATTGCTTAGCTGTTAAGGTGCTTGACCACAAAGCCAAAGGACCCAGGTTCAATTTCCCCAGTTCCCAGATAAAGTCAAATGCACAAGGTGGCACATGCATCTGGAGTTCATTTCCAATGGCTAGAGGCCCTGGTGTGCCCATTCTCATTCATTCATTCGTTCATTCTCTCTCTCTCTCTCTGCGGGATGTGGTGGCACGTACCTTTAATCCCAGCACTCTGGAGGTAGAAGGGTCCCTATGAGTTCAAAGCCACCCTGAGACTGCATAGTAAATTCCAGGTCAGCCTGAGCTAGAGCAAGATCCTACCTCGAAAAACCAACGAAAAAAAAAAAAAAAAGAACGCACTATGGGGGAGCTGAAGATGGTGAAGGGAAACCTGATGACTTGGTGATACTCAACCCTGGTTACGTGGGGCACTTTCAAAATCCCAATGTTCCCCAAAGCTCCCCCCTCTGGGAGAAGGCCAGGCTTCCTCTCAAACTCCCAGGGCACTCAGTGGGCCTTTTCTAGACCACACCTCCTCCAGGCCAGACCACTTCTCCAGCTCCTGGAGAGCCCAGTCTGTGGCCAGGACAGGAAGGGAATCGACACTACCTACCGCCCACCTCTAGCCAATACTTTTACTGCTGTCTGATTCTTTGAGGCAAAGAAAGCAAGTAAAAAGACAAACAGTTCAGAAGGCACTCCATTGATTTTTTTTTTCCACCCACTTAAACAAGACAGGAAAAGAAAGGCCACTTAGAAACTAGGACCAAAGCCATCTATGTCAAGAATCAGCACAGGAAGGTTTTCTGGGGAGCCAGTCAACATCTCCAGACACAGCCTGTGAGGGGCCTACCTCCTCAGCCCAAACTGGAGGGCTAGCAGGACATAATTAAATATAGAAAGCTCTTTTACACAGGAGTTTCAGGGCTGGACACAAAATGAGTTCAAGGTAAGGAGTTCGCTTTGAGAAGTCATTGAACTTTGGGTGAACCTGGTTAATTCATATGATTATGAGTGTGAGGAGGTGCCAGGTCTGCACAACAGCCCAGCCTCAGAGATCATGGACTGCAGGCCATGGCCAGTCAGTGAGGAGATCCCACAGGCTTTGAGTGTGGACAAGGACAGGCACTGAGGACCAGCACACACACACACGGGAAGAAACAAGACTGCTAAGTGGGAGACGGAAGGAAGCTATGATTTCTCCACATATCATAAATTAACCACTTTCAGGCTGGAGAGATGACTTAGCAGTTAAAGCACTTGCCTGCGAAGCCTATGGACCCAGGTTCAATTCCCCAATACCCATATAAACCAGATGCACAAGGTAGTGCATGTGTCATTTGCAGTGGCTAGAGGGCCTTGGTGTGCCCATTCTCTCTCTCTCTCTCTCTCTCTCTCTCTCAAATAAAAAAAAATATTTTTTAAATAAATTAATTAACCATTTTCCACAGAGGCTAGAGTAGAAATGCCCCTCCATAAGTCCTCATAGCACTCCTGGTTCCTGCTCCTCCAGCCAACACGGAGCAAGACACCCAGATAGGAAGGGATCTAATGCTTTCCATAAGACACCTTTGGGTGCAGGCAGGTGAAACACATCTTCGAGAATCCACTCACACCCCTCCATTCCTTTGGACCTGAGGCTGGAGCTCTGCAGCCTAAGAGGTCAAGGTCTGAACACCAATTCTGCCTCACCATAAACAAGCTACTGCATCTCCCCGGGCCTCAGGTTTCTCACGTGCAACACGGAGTGGATGAGGGATGGCATGGAATCACATACACCAAGTACTTAGCAGCAGGGGGGCCCCAAGTCCCCTCCGGCTCACTATTTACCACGCACAGTGAACAATGGGCGCCTACTAGGTGCTGGGTGGCAAGCCAGAGAGCATCTCATACTACCAACTGTCACAACTGCACAGCGGGTAAAAAGACAGCCACTTCCGGCCACATGGGGCCACAAGTGAGGAGGACAGGCGCCTGTACCAAGGTCTTCCAGGGTCTTAAAGGTGAGGGACACTACTCTGGAATAGGTTCTGCGCTAAGAATGGTTCTGGAGGTTTCTGATTGTTTTTGTGGCAGATCCTCAGATGAACCTGCAGTCTGTATACAATTTAGGGGACAACCGAGCCATCAATACAATAGGCTTCCAGAATGTTCCACCAATTAACTTACTTCATTTGTCTCTCCTATTTGCTACTTAATAAGGCCATATTAGCAATACAATCTGCAAATCTGCATTCAAATGCTTACAGCATAAGCCAGTTCCCCAAACTATGTCCTGCCTGATGTCCAAACCAGCTACATCTTAATCCGTTCTTTGGCTCTTGTTTGTTTTGGTTTGTTTTGGTTTGTTTTGGTTTGTTTGTGAGGGAGACCTATTTGTTTTTGCACACGTGTGGGTTTTGGGGGCAAGTGTCCTGAGGCGATTCCAAGAAATAATGGGGAACTCAATGACCTCGTTTTTCCATACCAAAGTGGACTCTAAATGGTCTCACTACTACGGAAGGAGCTTGTCAGCTCTCACCCTTGCAAAGATGGAAAGAGCCTGGATATAGATGATACATAAAGCATCTAATGGATCAATAGTTTCAACCTTTTCACCCTCCCAAGCATTTCAGCAACCTCAAGTGAGCTAGCAAAATAAACACAGCTTTGGCTATTTCCTTGTTTTCCTAGGCTAGGATGCAAAGGTCAAAGGGTAAGCAAGCTGAAAAATGTTCACTGCTTACCTGAAATGCAAATATAACTGGAAATGCGGACATCCTAGCAGAATTTGGTGGCTCCAACACAGCCCGTGCACAATAAATACTGCAGGAAGGGTATCCATTACTCCACTAAGGTGAATGCTGAACCAGACCAAGGCCAAACTCAGTCTACCTTCCATGCAAAACACACCATGACCTAGGAACAATCTCCTCTCTCCACTTGGGGCTCTATGAATTGTAGAATTCTAAAACATAACAATTTCGGGGGACTGGAGAAATGGCTTATAGACTGTAGAGTTGGCAAAGCCTAACGACCCAGATTTGGTTCCCCAGTGCACATATAGAGTCAGATGCGCAAGGTGGCGCATACATCTGGAGTTTGTTTACAGTGGCTGGAGGCCCTAGTGTGCCCATTGTCTGTCTCTCTTCTACCTCTCTCTGCTTGCAAATAAATAAAGATTGGGGGCTGGGCATGGTGACACACACCTTTAATCTTGCACTCAGGAGGCAGAGAGAGGTAAGAGGGTTGTGAGTTCGAGACCACCCTGAGACTACATAATGGACTCCAGATCTGCCTAGGATAGAGCAACAGCATACCTCAAAAAACCAAAAAAATTTTTAAAAAAATTTAAAATTAAGGTCAGGGCGTGGTGACGCACGCCTTTAATCCCAGCACTTGGGAGGCAGAGGTAGGAGGATGGCCATGAGTTCGAGGCCACCCTGACACTACACAGTGAATTCCAGGTCAGCCTGAGCTAGAGTGAGACCCTACCTCAAAAAAAAAAAAAAATTAAGATTAGAAAAAAGATAACGAAAGATTTGAAGCATCAAACAAGTCCTAAACAATTTGATTAAATAAGAGGCATTTTAGGCTTTTTTCACAGAAACACTCAGGACAAAAAAATGACTTCTTTCCAAACAAGGACAAGATGATCCACACTTTAAACCCCCCGAAAGGAGGATCTCTTATAATAGAAGAGGCCCAAACACCCAGCAGCTCCCTACCCCTGCAGCCAAGCACCTACACCTGGCAGCTCTCTGCTGCTGAGTTTATGACATCTTCACTCTGCCGCCTTCTCCCACGGGCCCAAGATGAGGAAGCTATAAAACCCTGGCCAAACACAACCATTTGCCAAGAGAAAAACCAACGTGAGGCCCATCTGTCCTTTACAGGAACTCTGCTTGTCCTGCCTTTGTGTGGCTGTCACCGTTTACACACAACGACTCACTCACTTCCCTCAGAGTACCTGGTCACTGGCTGGGGCCTTGGTTGGGTTTTTATTACCTTCCTAGACAAAACTTTATTTTGAAGCATGCCAAGGAAGACTGTCTCCCTCCCCCCTGGAGAGACTGAAGCCCTTTTCCTCAAGGCAAGCCGCCGCATTGTACCACCATTATCAGTCTACAACCCTCAGCCTGGGGAGTAAAGGCAGGGCCTAGCAAAAGGCCTCAATAAACACCAAGGAAGACTCTTCTGAAAGGAACCCCACATTGGCTAAAAGGGAAAAAATTAGCCCCAAGCTTAGTGGTTAAAGTGCTTGCCTGTGAAGCCTAAGGACCCAGGTTCGATTCCCCAGTACCCACATAAGCCAGATGCACAAGATGGCATACATGTCTGGAGTTTATGTGCAGTGGCTGGAGGCCCTGGTGCACCCATTCCCTCTCTATATATCTTTTCTCCTCTCTCAAATAAATGAATAAATATTTCTTTTAAAAAATGAGACCTTGGGGCTGAAGAGATGGCTTTAGTGGTTAAGGCACTTGCTTGCAAAGCTTAAGGACCCAGGTTCAACACCCCAGAACCCACATAAGCCAAACATCTGGAGATCGACTGCAGTGGCTACAAACCTTAGCATGCCAATTCTCTCTAATAAATTTTTTTTTTTATTTTTTTAAAGAGCCCTAAGTCAGTACACAGCACAGAACCAGCGTCCCACAATCCTGATCTCATCAGTGAAGGAAAATATGACCGTGCCTTCAAACTACTCAAAGATTTCCATGGAATTCAAGAAGTCTCTTTAGCTAGAGACAGAGGATACTGATGGCAAAAGCATTGGGGGCGGCAGGGAGAAAGGAACAAGGCCTCTATTCTGCCCAGCACAGGTGCTGGTAACAGGACACCACCCGGCTAAAGCGAACGCGCGTGGCGTGGGGCGCTCAGGTGCGATGGAGTCTGTGTCAGGTTCGGCAATATTACATAAGCTCGAACCCAGGGCAAAGGGCCCCTGCAGCAGGCCCATTCGGCTCCTGATGTGTTTGCTGATGCTTGAGCAACAAGGGCAAGGGAAACGTCAGATTTTAACAACCAACTTGGTATTTTTAAAAATTAAAAGTTAATTATTAAAAGAAAACAACTATCCCCAGAGTGAGTGATCCTCAAGTTTAGCCAAAAAGTCTCCTGGTCTTAAAAAAGCTCCCAAAACATCGCCTTAAAGGTTTAAAAGAAACAACATTCATCTGTTTACTGTATTTTAGCCCATCCTGCCCAGGACTTGGGTAGCAGCCAAAGGGATTCAAGGACCTTCTGTACAGTCATTTCTAGACCACTGTTCCACCAGATAAGCCTACGGGGCCCTTCCTCCAAGCAACATGAAAAGATCGTCTCCCCTTTCCCTTTAGGACCAACTCACACCAGGCGACTTGAGGGTGATTTACGTGGATGGCAGAGAAGACCGCCAGTAAGTGATTTTGCATAGCACCATTCATTAGCGACCACCTCTACAGCAGGGAGGATCAGAGGGGGAAAACACCAGGCTTCCTCTGATCGAGGAATCAATAAGTTTTTTAACAGCTGCTGCTTGTTTTCCATGGCGCTCAATCCCAATGGAAGCCAAATGAGGGTTTCTTCCACACCCTACCCCTGAAGAGGGTGAAACGGCCGGCCAGCCCAGGTCTCAGGGAGTGGAGAATCTTTGCAAGAACACACAAAGAATTCGCCCCAGAGGGGATATGGTGGAGAGTGGAGTTTCAAAGGGGAAAGTGGGGGAAGGGAGGGAATTACCATGGGATATTGTTTACAATTATGGAAGTTGTCAATAATTTTTTTTTTAATTTTGCCCCAGCTTTTTAAATTTAATTTATTTATTTGAGAGAAAGAGACAGAGAGAGAACAGGCGCACCAGGGCCTGCAGCCACTGCAAATGAACTCCAGACACATGTGCCAC
Organism: Dipus sagitta; assembly: GCA_036346955.1. NCBI lineage: Eukaryota > Metazoa > Chordata > Mammalia > Rodentia > Dipodidae > Dipus > Dipus sagitta. Next base: position 191,574,468 of record CM070771.1, read on the forward strand.
TTTGTGCATCTGGCTTTACGTGGATACTGGAGAATTGAACCCTGGTGCTTAGGCTTTGCAGTGCTGAGCCATCTCTCCAGGCCCCCTCCTTGGCTTTTCTGTCTTAAGGTTCTCTGCCTGTGGAAACTGGATGGATGGCACCAGAGCTGGAAATTACTCCATGTTCTCTTCTCCTTTTATCTCCTAAGAGGAAACTGACTTCCTTCCTGCACTGCTGTACACTGTGAGGAATCAAATGCTATTTATTCAACCATTTTTCTTACCCTTTTTCTTGCCCTAGTTTCTAAGGAAATCGCCTAAAAAACAATGCCAAGATGGTATTCCAAATGTCAAAGCAAACAGAAAGGAGACCAGAAACATAATAAACTCACCATGGGAGTTTATAAGAAAGAAAAAGAGGACAAACAGGTCGTTAGAAAGACAGCTGATTCCAGACATTAAAAACTGACTTTTCTAACTGGCAACTCCATGCATCTGCATATTATTTTCTACTTACCAGGTCATATTTCATTTGTTTTTACTTCCCTTTAAAAACATCATTGCCTTCCAGCCCATGGAAGTCACTTAAGAAGAAAACTCCCTTAAAACACTTGGCAAGTGTCTTATGAAGCCGGACACCTGCGTCTTATTCCTGATCGCTCCACTCCCAAAATCCAAAGCATAATGTAATCAGACTTCCTCTGCACCTTGCTTTTGATAGCTTCTACTGCCAAACAAAAATAAACAAAACATCTAAAATAAAATGTCTTCCCCCGGGATGCTGAACAAACCTACCAAAGTCAAAGAAACTCTAGATTCTGCACTGGGGGGGGGGGGACTTTAAATAAGAAGTCTTTAAACTGAAACCCTGAGCTAGAGGGATGAGGAGCCACTTTAGCACCCACTAATGTCTGGGCAGAGTCCACTGCCAGCAGCCAGATGGTATGTGGAAAGCAGCCCACACTTGGAGAAGGGCTACCTTCTCAAAAAGGCTTTGGGTTCAAACTACTGACTGGGAAGAAGCGAGTCCCAATTCTGGATTAAAGAACAAAGAGAGGAAATACCAGAGGTGATTACTCTGGAGCTACAGTGAGCAGACCAGTTAGCTCTCCCCATTCCTTATTCTATCCAGGCACTGGAAACTTCATTATCTCCTCGACAAAACACCAGCGGCTAGCTTTACCAACCCATCTCAAATTCCTCCTCTGCACATCAGAATACATAGGTGTGCTTCAAACCGTATCTTGCTGGACTCCAAGGTAGGTGGAATTTAAATCAACAATAAGTACCAGAGTCCAAGGAGAGGTACCAATCTTTGTTCAAAAGAGCACGTCAATAATTCCATGTGGATCGGGGGCAAAGGAATGAAAGGGGCTGTCTTTGAAGAGAGACTAATCCCATCTAATTCCAAGTGACTGGATTAGAGGCATTCCTGGGTGAGTAGGCTCTGGCTCCCAGATTAGACTACACGAATGTCAATTTCTGACAAAAGGAACCACATCCGTAGGATTTCAAAATGGACAAGAGCAAGAGGAGGCACCTTGGCAAAGTTCACCCTGGGTGAGGTGGCAGTTGGTTCTAAAAAGGGGAGGCAGGCGTGACAGCTGAGCATTCCTTCCCCAAAGTCCATGTGAAGGCCAGAACCCCCTCCAAACCTTACACTTCATCAGACAAAAGCTTTCCCCAGGCGCCAGGCAGAGGCTGAAGAGGGGCTGTCCACACCCACTCGCCAGCAAAGCTTTCTAAACCTGCCCACTCTTTTGGAAGCGAGCTTTTAATTAAACACCACCTCCCCGGATCTGTTGAGGCAGACTGGGGCTGGCCTCGATCCAAAGAGAAGCTCCCTAAATAAATACACTTAAAAAAAAAAAAAATCCCCCTCCCCCCCCCCCCAATTCCCACCTTCAGCCAGCTCATGGGGCTGGTTCTATTTCCTCTGGATAGTAACACAAGCCCTGGTCTACCTGACTTCACCAGAAAACCCACATTGGAGGCTCAGGGTTATCTCCAGTCCCACCCTTTGCAGGAAAAAGCCTGGGTGTTGTTCCCCGCCCCCAGCACACACGCACGCACACACACGCGCGCGCGCGCGCACACGCACTCACAATCCTTCCTAGGGAAAGAAGAGTGGGGTGTGGATGTGTATTTGAGAGGTTGGGATATAGTTTTTTGGGGGGAATCCCAATCTTGCCTTCAGGTCAAGAACCTCTCAGCTTAAGGGCCCACGCCAAGGCTAGCCTGGGAACTTGTGCACCGCGCCCCCCCCCGGGGGGAGGGTCGAGGCATGCACACCCGCCCCAGCTTTGGAACCAGACTAATTAAGAACTAATTTGTCCACATCGCCCCACTCCAGGCAGACCTGAAAAGCCGAGGGAAGAAGCCTGCCTGGCAGTGCTTCCTCCCCCCCAAACCCACACCCCGCAGCCAGGCAGAGCCCCTGCTCGCTCCCCAGCACCGCACCGCGCCAAGCACCCCACCCCACCCCACCCCAACCCTGGGAATCAGGTGTCCTCGCCGACGGTCAGCCTCCGGGGGTTGCAGACACCCGGCCGGGGGACAGACAATGGAAAACTTGGAGCTGGAGGGCGGCCGGGGGGGGGGTCCCCAAATCCCCCAAAGGAACAAGATGGTGCCGCCCCCCTGGGGTAATGAACCAGGGGTTGGGGTGGTGGCCAGGGACAGGAGAGGAATCTCTCCCTCTAGCTCCAGGGGAAGTCACCCACCCACCCAAGGGACCCAGCCAAGCCCGGAGCGGCGTTGACACCCGGGCCTCGGGAGCTCCCGCAGGTGGCCGGCGGGCGGCCCCAGCGCCGGGGCCGGGCTGGAGGGAGGGGAAGCCCCGCGGCGAGGTCCGTCCGCAGCCGCGCCCCCCGCGCCCCGCGCCCCCGGCGTCCTACCTTCATGTCGCTGATGATGGTCTGGAAGAGGCCTCCGAGCGCGCCGCATTCCTTCTCTATCACAGCCTCCATTTTCCCGGCGCCGGCGGGGACACGACTCGCTCCTCGGGGCCGCTGGGGCTTGGCTGCGCGCGGGAGAGCCGGGCTCGCTCACCCGGGGAAGAAGAGCGACCCGCCGCCGACGGCGCTGCGGAGAGCTCGGGGATGCCCGCGGCCGGCGGCGCACGGCCCCAAATAACCACGATTCCAAAAAAAAAAAAAAAAAAAAGCAAACACCCCAACCGCTCCGCAGGGGGGTGGGGAGGGCGGTGATTTGCCTACATGCAGCTCTCGGCTCCCGACCTCACGAATGTCCGGAGAAAGCTGACAATCAAGCCACCACGGGTGCCCAGGACGGAAACGGGAAAGCCCATCTTGATGCACAAAAAGACGCCCGCTGACCCGGAGCCAGGGCCATTAGAGGGGAAAAAAATTAAAATTAAAGAAAGATGTTTCAAATGCAATATTTATTTTTCTGAAATTTAAAAAAAAAAAAAAGAAACGGCTCAGCGGCCGAAGACCGTCTTGCCTGCTCGCGGCACCGGGATCTGTTGCTCGCAGCCGCGGCCGCCGCCTCCTTTTCACTCGTGCGCGCCTGGCCCCGCGCTCGCTGGCGGAGCTCCCGGGGACGTTCCCGGAGCGCACGCGCGCGCGCTCGCGGCCGGGCGGCTCTGTCGCGGGAGCGAGGCAAGGGCGCGCGCGCGCGCGGCCGGCCGTGAGTGCGTGCGTGCGTGCGTGTGCCGTGCGCGCGCGGGGGGGGCGGGGGCGGGCGGGGTTCGGGGGCGCGCGCGCGCCGGGGAAGCGCGTGCGGCGCCTGCGGCGGAGAGGAGCTGGCGAGCCAGCCGCGCGGGAGGGCGGTGCGTTCGCGTCCGAGACGCGCAGAACACGCCCTCGTGCTCCTGCGGCGGGTGGCCGCGTGCACCCCGCAGGTCAGCACCCAGCCTGCAGAACGCCCACTCTGTCGGGCGAACGGCCCACCAGGGACTGCGAACGTCCGGAACCGAGGTGGCACCGCCGTCCCCGGGGGACTTTGCAAGGGGCCACGCTTGGCCCTGCGCCCCTCACCTAAAGGGCGCTCAGTGGGGCGGCAGAGCTGCAGCCTTCTCCGGAGAGGCCCGTGCGGCGATGTCAGGACTGCAACGCCGAGTCACGATTGCAAATAGCCAGATGCATAATTAAGGAGAGTTCGGGACGGGGGCGGGGTGTAGCCTGCTTTGGGATGCAGAGTTCGATAAAGTTGCAGGATGCTGGGAAAGTGCATTGATCTGCTGTTGCAAGATGTACGCAGAGGACATCCGAGCTCCTGTCCTCCTATTCATCAGTCTGCAGAGATTGCTGACTGTGTGCCTTGAAAGTTAATGTTTGTCAGGCCTGCTGAGGGCACTGAGTGTTGCTGTAATCGCAGCAACAAGCAAGAAGGACCAAGGGCCTAGGTGGACTTGGATCCTTGGGGTCCGTGTTCTCAACACCAACGGCAAACTCCGCAGCCAAAGCAGCACTCATTCCGATTATGTCAGGGTCCTGTAGGGGAATCAGAAGAGCAACTTGAAAACAATACCATGCATACTTTTAACCTTTATGTACCCGAAGCACGAAACACTAGCAAAATGGGCCCAGAGTGGGGGATCGATAAACTGTGCAAAATGTTGTATTCAGTCTTGTGCACCATTGCCTCAGGTTTTGTTTTGCTTTTTTTTTTCTTTTTGAGGTAAGGTCTCACTCTAGCCCAGGCTGACCTGGAACTCACTGTTGTTGTCCCAGCCTGGCCTCGAACTCACAGTGATCCTCCTATCTTTGTCTTCCTCCTGAGTGCTGGGATTATGCCCAGCTTTGTTTGTTTTGAGACAGGGTCTCACTGTAGCCCCAGGTTGGCCTTGAACTCTTGGCTCCTCCTACCTCAGCCTCCAGAGTGCTGGGATAACCCTGCCCAGCTTCTCCGCCGGCTCAGTTTAATAAGAAAGGCTTGCTTTGAACACTGCCTGCTCTGAGGGATGGATGGAGCTGCGTTTCGGCCACAGAAGGTCATCTTGTTGTGTCACTCTGCCTAACTCAGCTGCCCTCCTCTTTCCAACAATCTGCCCCAAGTCACTAGGAGAGGTGACACCTTCTGAAAGTAACTGATCTCTTAGGCAAGCCAGCTGGATGCTGTCCCCAAGGGCATTGGATGTCCTATGTCTCAGCCTCACCTTGGCAGTAACTGCTTGACCCATGGTATTTTCTCAGTCATTGTCATTATTATGATTTTAATGCTGTCGGTATTCTGATGATCTAGATGACCGCTTGGAGATTACCTGGCTCAAACTTCAATTTACAATCTGTGAGCCCTGTACCCTTGGATAAGTGACCTAAACCCTCTGGGCTTCGGTTTCCTCATCATAAATAGGGCTGGTGATGGCATCTACCTGATTGGGCTGTTTTGAGCATTGCATAAGCTAATACCTGGTATGTGGTGATCAGGCATTCAAGAAGCCTTCAACAAAAGTAGAAGCCAAAGGGCTGGAGAGATGGCTTAGCGGTTAAGGCGCTTGCCTGTGAAGCTTAAAGATTCTCCAAGTCCCACATAAGGCACATGCGTCTGGAGTTCGTTTGCAGTGGTTACTGCACAGTCTCTCCCTCCCTCTATCTCAAATAAATAAATGAAAATAAAGTAGAAGTCATGCTGTCTTACGTGTGAATGCAGGTCTGCTGTGTGCAGTCTATGTCACATGTAGACTGTCATCCCACTCCTGGACTCCACCCCTGGCTTTCTGACTGCATATCTTGGGTGTCCCTTCCACCCATCCTCCACAACCTTGGGATGAAAAGCTCAAAAAAATGCCATTTGGCTTTCCTGCCACGTGTCCCAAAGCACACCTCTCTTGTAACAACTCTCCTTTGTAACAACATTCATTTTCCTCCTGTCTCATGAGGGCATAGACACCCAAAAACTGTGTGAAAGGGAAAGTTTCCCCTCAGGCAGGAAAGGTCCAGAGAGGGAAACGACACCACCACAACATTTCTGTGTTTGTTTGTTGCTCAAGACAGAGTCTCAGTGTAGCTCAGGCAGGCCTCCTGCCTCTGCATTCCAACTGCTGGTATTACCGGCATTAACCACCACACATGGCGTTTGGCATTTATTTATTTTTTGGTGTTTTCAAGTAGGGTCTCACTCTAACCCTGGGCTGACCTGGAACTCACTGTATGGCCTCAGGCTGGCCTTGATCTCCTGGTGATCCTCTTACCTAACCCTCCCAACTGCTGGGATCAAAGGCTCTCACCACCACGCCGAGCTGGCTTTTGGCATTCTTAATAAAGACTGGGATGAGGTTGGTGAGCAGAGCGGTGCGTGAGAAGCAGAATGCCAAGGTCAGATTTACACTCTACATTCTGTTCCCGTATTTGAACGTCCTTCTATCTCTCCCCTTCCTTCAAAACGTCACTCACTGGGCAGACAATAAAGTCTAACTGACAGGCAGCTCCTCCGAGGAGTATTCACTTCTTGTTATTTGTCTTTAAAAAAATAAAATAAACAGGGTGTGGTGGCGCACGCCTTTAATCCCTACACTTGGGAGGCAGAGGTAGGAGGATCACAGGGAGTTCTAGGCCACCCTGAGACTACAGAGTGAATTTCAGGTCAGCCTGAGCTAGAGTGAGACCCTACCTCAAAAAACCAAAAATAAATTAATTAATTTATTTATTTTAATTTAATTAAATAAGGCGCAGCGCCTTTAATTCCAGCACTTGGGAGGCAGAGGTACGATTGCCGTGAGTTCAAGGCTACCCTGAGACTATATAGTGAATTCTAGCCCAGCCTGGACTAGAGCGAGACTCTACCTCAAGAAACAAAAACAAGGGCTGGAGAGATGGCTTAGCGCTTAAGCACTTGCCTGTGAAGCCTAATGACCCCGGTTCGAGGCTCGATTCCCCAGGACCCACGTTAGCCAGATGCACAAGGGGGTGCACGCGTCTGGAGTTCGCTTGCAGTGGCTGGAAGCCCTGGTGTGCCCATTCTCTCTCTCTATCTGCCTCTTTCTCTCTGTGTCTGTCTGTCACTCTCAAATAAATAAATAAATAATTGAAAAAAAAAAAGAAACAAAAACAAAACAACACAGAAGTGGATGATATCCCTAAGGAACAACACCTGAAATTGTCCTCTGACACCCCCCCCCACATGCATGGGTACATATACATTACAAATACACATACAATATGGACATGTGCTCAGAATGAGGATTGAACCCAACTCCTTATACAGCATTGTTTGTAAGAACCAGAGGAATTTCAACCCCCGTGGCCTGGAGCAGACACGGCTCTGAGTGTACATCATTTTCTCCCGTGGAGCCAGCCCGTTTCCCCATTCCACCGGCCATTCCGAAGGTGAATGTAAACATTACGCATGCTACTTAGCACTACATGTGCACTTCACAGCAGGTATTCTCATCCCAGGCTCTCCTGAGGGCCCTGCCCAGTGGGTCTTCAAACTTGGCAGTGCACTGGAAGCCAGTGGGGATTTTTTTTTATTATTTATTTATTTGTTTATTTATTTTTGGTTTTTCGAGGTAGGGTCTCACTCTAGCTCAGGCTGACCTGGAATTCACTATGGAGTCTCAGGGTTGCCTCGAACACTCTGTGATCCTCCTACCTCTGCCTCCCCCGAGTGCTGGGATTAAAGGCGTGTGCCACCATAACTAGCTTATTTTATTTTATTAAATATATTTTATTTTATTTATTTGAGAGAAAGAGGCAGAGAGAGAGAGAGAGAGAGAGAGAGAGAGAATGGGCACGCCAGGGCCTCCAGCCACTGCAAACGAACTGCAGATGCATGCACCTCCTTGTGCATCTGGCTTACGTGGGTCCTGGATAGTCGAACCGGGAACCTTTGGCTTTGCAGGCAAGTGCCTTAACCACTAAGCCATCTCTCCAACCCATTTTATTTTATTTTATTTTATTTTATTTTATTTTATTTGGTCATTCGAAGTAGGGTCTCACTCTAGCCCAGGCTGACCTGGAATTCACTATGTAGTCTCAGGCTGGCCTCGAACTCACAGCGATCCTCCTACCTCTGCCTCTTAAGTGCTGGGAGTTAAGTGTGCCACCACACCTGACTTATTTTTTTAATATTTTATTTATTTATTTGAGAGAGACAGGGAAAGAGGTAGAGAGAGAGGGAAAGAGAAAGAGAAAATGAGCGCACTAGGGCCTCCAGCCATTGCAAATGAACTCCAGATGCGTGTGCCGCCACGTGATCTGGCTTATGTGGATACTGGGGAATCAAACCTGGGTTCATTAGACTTCGAAAGCTAGCGCCTTAGCCACCAAACCATCTCTTCACTCCCAGTGGGGAAATTTTAAGGCACCCATACCTGGGCTTCTGTGCCAGCAATTTGATTTGATTGGCCAAGGCTGTGGCCTGGGCCTCCGGACTTTTTAAAGATTCTCAGGTGATTTTAACATGTGGCAAAGTTAATAACCCTGTCCTGGAAACTTTAAAGCAGGTACCCAGGTCCACATCTACTCTGAACAACTCCAGGAGGAATTGCAAAACCTGGCGGGGTGGGGGTGGGGCTAAACCCCAGAATTTGCTTTTAACTTATCATACGTTATTCCACTCCATATAAAAACATACAAGGGTGTGGGAAGATTTTTGTCATTGTTTATTTTCTAAAACTGGGAGTGAATTCCATACGCTTCTAGATCTTGCTATTAATATTCAATTTCTGCAGAACTCCCTCTAGGCCAACTAATATTATTCTAATTCATTTTCCCTTCCCCCAACCCTAGGGATCAAGCCCAGGGCCTTGTCTGTTCAGAAAAAGCACTCTACCACTAAGCTACATCCCCAGTTCTCCTTTAATTTTTCATTTTGACATCATTTCAGACTTAGAGTAATGTTGGAAAAACTGTGCAAACATAGCCCATTTACCCTTTCGTTAGATTCCCCAAAGGCTAGCCTATTATAATGGTCCTTGCTTCCTGCCTGGGTAGGTTTTAAAAGCCCTGGGGGGATGTTAATCTGCGGCAGGTTGCTCTGTTTAAGGCCTCCCAGGTTGCTATGAGACTCCAGGTAGAGTCTGTAAATTCCTGACTTGCATGAGGAGTCTTTGCTTTACAGACAGTTGTAGGTTGAGAAGAAAACCTCGCAGTCACACTGCTGGGTTTGATTCTGTCTCTGACACTTCCCAGCCTTCATTGCCCCCCTGCCCCAGGTAAGGTCTCACACTAGCCCCGACTGACCTGAAACTCGCTCTGTAGTCCCAGGCTGGCCTCAAACTCACAGCAATCTTCCTACCTCTGCCTCCTGAGTGCTGGGATTAAAGACATGCACCACCACACCTGGCCCATTGACTCTATTTCTACTCATTTTCTCCATTTCTTAAAATTCAGACTACCTGCTGGGCATGGTGGTACAGGATCACAGTGAGTTCAAGGCCACCTTGAGACATAGGGAATTCCAGGTCAGTCTGGGCTAGAGGGAGACCCTATCTCGAAAAACAAAACAAAAATCAGAGTATTGGGCTGGAGAGATGGCTTAGTGGTTAAGGCGCTTGCCTGCAAAGTCTAAGGATACATGTTCAACTCTCCAGGGCCCAGGTGAGCCAAACCCAGGGTGACGCAAACACACAAGGTCACACATGCACACAAGGGGGCTCACGCATCTGGCGTTTGATTGCAGTGACTGTGCGCCAATTCTCTCTCACACATTAAAAAAAAAAAAAAATCCAGGTGTGATCGTGCATGCCTTTAATCCCAGCACTCAGGAGGCAGAGGTAGGAGGATCACTTGTGAGTTTGAGGCCACCCTGAGACTACAAAGTGAACTCCAGGTCAGCCTGGGCTAGCATGAGACCCTACCTCGAAAAACCAAAGGATGAGTGACAGGAGAACACCCAACGTTCTCCTCTATTCTCTGTACATTCATGCACAGGCACAGGGTGCGTATATCTGCACACACATGCACACTACACATGCACGTTACACACACACACACAACATAGTGCACAATTTTTTGGGGGGGGGTGGGGCGCTTTCAAGATAGGGTCTTGCTCTAGCCCAGGGTGGCCTGGAATTCACTATGTAGTCTCAGGCTGGCCTCAAACTCACGGCCTTCTACCTCTGCCTCCCAAGTGCTGGGATCAAAGGCCTGCGCCACCACGCCCATCCACAATCTTTTTTTTAATATCTAATAATGATTCACCCTAAGAGATGTTTTGCATGTGTTTGGTTGATAGCAAACTGGGCAATGCTCAAATCTCACTTCAGTGTCCAGAATGTGTCACTGGGACAGGAAACCAATGAAAGAGGATGATGGGCTGTTTAGTGGCAGGCTGAAGTAATGCGGAAAGAACAGGTCCACCAACCCCTGCCCTTGGACACAGAGAGGACCTGCCTCTCAGGCCAACACAGGTTGGCATGCAGGCCCTTAATTACTATATTGTCTTTCTTTTTATTTTGTTTATTTATTTTTATTTTTTAATGTTTAATATTTCATTTATATTTATTTATTTGACAGAGAAAGTGGGAGAGAGAAAAAGAGAATGGGCACACCTGGGCCTCCAGCCACTACAAACAAACTCCAGATGCGTGCACCCCCTTGTGTAGCTGGCTAATGTGGGTCCTAGGGAATCAAACCTGGGTCCTTTGGCTTTGCAGGCAAACGCCTTAACCACTAAGCCATCCCTCCAGCCCATCTTCCTTTTTTAAAAAAAATATTTTATTTAGTTAGTTATTTGAGAGAGAGAAAAAGGCTGATAGAGAGAGAGAATGGGTGTGCCAGGACCTCTAGCCACTTTGAGCATCTGGCTTACATGGGTACTGGGGAATTGAACCTGGGTCCTTAGGCTTCTCGGGCAAGTGCCTTAATCACTAAGCCATCTCTTCAGTCCAGATTTGTCTTTCTGTAACAGCTGAAACTTAGCACTTTGATGTCATAGTTTCAATTTTTTGAATGTATTTTTAGATTTCCCAACTTAAAAAAAAAAAAAAGTTGGGTGTGGTGGTATACGCCTTTAATTCCTGCACTCAGGAGGCAGAGGTAGGAGGATCACCATGAGTTCAAGGCCAGCCTGAGACTACATTGTGAATTTCAGATCACCTGAACTAGAGCAAGATACCACCTCAAGAAAAAGAAAAAAAAAAAAAAACCTCTTCCTCTAACAAGCCTTTTTTGCAGCTTCTTATTGTTCATGGGAGTCAAGTGTGTGGGACTGGTTTGCAGGGAAGCTATGAGAAGGAGAAAGAAGTGTACAGATGTGCATGCCCTGTGTGTATGTGTGGAGGCTGGAGGAAGACAGCAGGTTCTCTATCACTCTTCTGTCTTTTTTTCCCTGACACAGTGTCTCTCACTGAACTTGGAGCTCCTTGCTTTTCAATTAGACTGACTGACCCAATGTTCCTCCAGTCTCCACACACACCCCCCTCAGCATTGGGGTTACAGGCATGCACTGTCATGCCCAGCTTTTTAGTTGGGTACTGGAGATCGAACTCAGGTCCTTGTGCGTGTGCAGCAAGGGGTCTTGCCCACTGAACCACCTTGCCAGATCATGAAAAGAGAACTTCTGATTAGAAGAAAGCATGTAAGCCAGGCCTGGTGGCACATGTCTTTGATCCCAGCACTCAGAAGGCAGAGGTAGAAGGATCACGATGAGTTCGAGGCTACCCTGAGACTACAGTTTAGGGGCTAGAGTGAGACTTACCTCAAAAAAAAAAAAAAAAAAAAAAACGAAGAAGAAGAAGAAAAAAGGAAGTAGGAGGTGAAGAGATTAGGAAACAAAGAGGATCTAACAGGCATGTAACATAGGACTAATTTCAAAGAGAATGGATATATGGATATTCTAAAAGAGTGTCTGAGAATTTTCCAGTGCTGATGAAATATGTAAATCCTCGGTTTTAGAGAGTTCAGCCAATTCTGGACAAGAAAAAAAAAAACAAATGAATATACTTCCCATGCTGAAAAAAATTAAATTTTACTATTTACTCATGTCTTTCAAAGTAGGAAAAGAAAGAACTCTCACAGTAATGAATGGTCTGGAGAGATGGCTTAGCAGTTAAGGTGCTTGCCTGCGATGCCTAAGGACCCATGTTTGATTCCCCAGAACCCACCTAAGCCAGATGCACAAGGTGACACATGTGTCTGGAGTTCGTTTGCAGTGGCTAGGGGCCCTGGCGCACCCATTGTCTCTCTACTTGATTCCTCTCTCTCTCTCTCTCTCTCTCTCTCTCTCAAATAAATAAACAAAACACTTTTAAAAGATGAAAATGTATTCTGGTAGTACGCTTGTTACTAGGTCTTCATAGTCTTGCTCAGGGGAAGAGGGAAAGGCAGAGGACATTTCTTATCAAGATTTGCTGTAACTGACTGGGAGGAGAGTCCCGGGAGAGACAGGTCTTGGAAGAGATCTAGCAGGCTGTGAGTGACCACACCTTTCCTTTCCAAGTGGCTGTCCGGCTATTTATGTAAAGTTTGGTGTTGGGAGGGCACTGGCAGGAAACAGATGGCTCACTCAAACAGGGTCATGGAGGAAGTTTAAGAAAGCGACTATCTATCTTCAAGGACACGGGGCAGGGTTTAGGAAAGCCAGAGGACTGCGCAACTCAAGGGGCCATCAATGACGAGAAGCCACCACCCTGGGCCTGAACAGCAAGGAGGCATGGAGTCTGGAACCAAGAACCTGGAGCCGCAGCTCTCCAAAGAGCCACACACAACCGGCCCTCAGTGATCACACCCCACAGGGTTTGCCCAGCCGTCTGCTTGGTCCCCACACTTTCCCTCAAAAGGGCCCCAGTTTAAACCAGGCATGGTGGCGCGGGCCTTTAATCCCAGCACTCGGGAGGCAGAGGTAGGAGGATCATCGCCGTGAGCTCGAGGCCACCCTGAGACTCCATAGTGAATTCCAGATTAACTTGGGCCAGACTGAGACCCTACCTCGAAAAATCAAAAAAAGGGGGGTCCCCAGTTTGGATATTTGATCACTTAGGCAAGGATATTTCTTTTCTTTTCTTTTCTTTTTTTTTTTTTTTTTTTTTTGTGGTTTTCCGAGGTAGGGTTTCACTCTAGCCCAGGCTGACCTGGAATTCACTATGGAGTCTCAGGGTGGCCTCGAACTCACGGCGACCCTCCTACCTCTGCCTCCCGAGTGCTGGGATTAAAGGCGAGCACCACCACCCCCGGCAAGGATATTTCTTTATATAGTCCACATTCAAGAGCTTCCTGAGAAACAAAGCAAAGGATGGAGAGTGGACTGGGGAGGGGGGGACAGGGAAGCAACCTAAGATTCTCAAATCAGATCATCCCCTGCTCGGTGGCAAGGAGCATTTCTTTGAAAAACAAACAAAAACCTCTAATTCATATATTGCGAAACACACCCCTTTAAATTCACAATTCAATGGCTTTTAGCCTGTCTCAAGTTGTGAAATCATCACTACAAATGATTTTAAATATTTATTTATTTGAGAGAGAGAAAGAGAGAGAGAGAGAGAGAGGCAGATAGAAAGAGCAAGCCAGATGTGGGTGGCTAACACTTTTAATCTCAGCCCTGGGGAGACAGAGGTAGGAGGGTCGCTGTGAGTTCAAGGCCACCCTGAAACTACATAGTGAATTTCAGGTCAGCCTGAGCTAGAGTGACACCCTGCCTCAAAAAAACAAAAAAAATTAAAAAATTAAACAAACACAAAAAAGATTTGTGCACTCTGTCAGCTCCAGCTAGTCACTGGTGGTAAGGTAAAAACCTTCCCAATTGTTGGAGGTAGTGGTACTGAGGTTTGAACCTAGGCTTCATGCTCAGTAAGTACTCTACCATTGAGCTATATCCCAACTCTTCTTTTTATTTTGAGACATCATCTTCTAAGTAGCCCAGGTTTGTCTTGAACTCACTGAGTTGCAAAGGCTTGAACTTGAAATTTTCCTGCCTTAGCTTCCAATACAGCTGAAATTACATGCTTGTTGTACCAACACCAGCCCAACATCCCAACTTAAAAATATTTTAAATTCGGGGGCTGGAAAGATGGCTTAGTGGTTAAAATGCTTGCCTGCAAAACCTAAGGCCCCGGGTTCAACTCCCCAGTATCCAGATGCACAAGGTAGGTGGCACTTGCATCTGGAGTTTGTTTGCAGTGGCTGAAGGCCCTTGAGTGCCCATCTTCTCTAAATATATCTACCTCTTCCTCTCTCTCTCTCTCTCTCTCTCAAATAAGTACATTATTCTTAAAATTTTTGGGCTGTACAGGTGGGTTAGTGGTTAAGGCACTTGCCTGTGAAGCCTAGGGAACCAGGTTTGATTCCCCAGTACCCACATAAGCCAGATGCACAAGGTGGTACAAGCATCTGGAGTTTATTTGTAGTGGCTGGAGGCCCTGGAGTACCCATTCTCTCTATATATCTGCCTCTTTCTCTCCAATAAATAAATAATTAAATATTATTATTATTATTATTTTGAAATTTGTAGCTGGGCATGGTGGCACTAGTCTTTAATCCTAGCACTTAGGAGGCAGGGGTAGGAGGCTTTCTTGACCCCAACAACTGTCGCAGAACGGCTGCAAATTCAAGAGGTTTTATTTAGGCAGACAGCATGCTTCCTTCTCCTAAGTCTCTAGCTTTTCTTTGAAATCAACAATAGAAACGGGCATGAGCCAGGCATGGTGATGGCACATGCCTTTAATCCCAGCATTTAGGAGGCAGTGGTCGGAGGATTGCCATGAGTTCCAGGCCACCCTGAGACTACATAGTAAATTCCAGGTCAGCCTGGGCTAGAGTGAAACCCTGCCTGGAACCCTCCCCCCTCAAAAAAAAAAAAAAAAAAAAAAAAAAAGAAAAGAAAAAAAGAAATGGGCATGAACCTTAAGGACAGAACAGCATGCTAGCACAGAATGAGTGTGAATATGAGTCAGACAGACCTGAGTTCAAATGCTGGTATTTCCATGTCTCACCTGTCTCCTCTCAGTGACTTGATTTGCTTATGTCTCCACAGGTAAGATGACAAATACCATGCTGACTTCTAAATCTCCTGGTTTAGAGAGAATGAGGTCACTGAGTCTAGCCTGCTGTGGGCACTCAGAAATGGGGGCGCTCTTCTTAACCATGGGGGTGGGGTTGCCCGGGGTAGCAGGGCCAAATTTAAGTCTCTGAGCCAGGAGATATTTAGTTAATTGTTTCAAAGCAGTCCTGCCCTGTTTATTTTTAATAATGGGCTTGTTTGCTTTTAATAAGAACCAGAGCCAGCCCTCCTATTTTCTGGAGGTGGGGAGCAAATAGAAACTTATGAGCTGAGGCTCGGTGCTAATCTTGGCAGTCACATGCAGTCACAAACAAGTGCCAACAGGTTTGTGTGGGGAACCATTTTGTCTACAGGGGGTAATGTCTACAGACCTACCAGCAACTTTGAAGGCGGTGGCGACCATTGCCCAACCAAGGGGCATACAGGTCCTTAGCTGCCTGTCCCCAAGGCAGGAATGAATGATGCCAAGTAGTAATTTCCCAGTGATGTATCTCCAGACAGGGCGATGCAGTGAGCCACCCACCTGAGGGACAGGTGAGTCAGTGATGGAGCTGGCCCCTTCCAGGTGCTGTCAGAGGTGTCTTCCATTTGAACTTAGCTGACTTCCAGGTGGGTCTCCGCATTCTTTGTGTCAGACATACAGATGTGCACGTCTGTCTCTGGCGGTGTGTGCTATAGGTGTTTCAGAGGCAGCTGGAGATGGAAGTCAGAGAGGGATAAGGCTCTTTGTACATCCACTGTGAAAAAAGAGTCTTCTGGGCTGGAGAGATGGCTTAGCGGTTAAGTGCTTGCCTGTGAAGCCTAAGGACCCTGGTTCAAGGCTCGATTCCCCAGGACCCACGTTAGCCAGATGCACAAGGGGGCGCACGCGTCTGGAGTTCGTTTGCAGTGGCTGGAGGCCCTGGCGTGCCCATTCTCTCTCTCTCTCTCACTCTGTCTTTCTGCTTCTTCCTCTCTCTGTCTGTCACTCTCAAATTAAAAAAAAAAAAGTCTTCTCAGATGATGCCCAACTTGGGTTGGGGAGACAGCTCAGCTACTGAAGTGATGAAGACCTGAGTTCAATTCCCAGAACCCACGTGAAGTTGCCAGGTGGTGATTCTAGAATCCCAGTGTTGCTAAGGAGAAGGCAGGAACCAAATTGGAAAGTTCCAGGTCAGGGAGAGAACTTGCCTCAAAATAGGTGGACAGGGCCAGGCATGGTGGCGCACGCCTTTAATCCCAGCACTCGGGAGGCAGAGGTTGGATGATTACCATGACTCTGAGGCCACCCTGAGACTACAGAGTGAATCCCAGGTCAGCCTGGGCTACAGTGAGGCCCTATCTCAAAAAAATAGGGCCTGAAGAGATGGCTTAGTGGTTAAACGCTTGCCTGTGAAGGCTAAGGACCCCCGTTGAGGCTTGATTCCCCAGGACCCACATAAGCCAGATGCACAAGATGGCACATGCATTTGGAGTTCATTTGCAGTGGCCGGAGGCCCTGATGCACCCATTTTCTTTCTTTCTCTCTCTCTCTCTCTGCCTGTCTGTCGCTCTCAAATAAATAAAAATAAACAATTTTTTTTTTTTTTTTTTTTTTTGGTATTTAGAGGTAGGGTTTCATTCTAGTCCAGGTTGACCTGGAATTCACTACGTAGTCTCAGGGTAGCCTCGAACTCATGGCGATCCTCCTAGCTCTGCCTCCCAAGTGCTGTGATTAAAGGCGTGCACCACCACGCCAGGCTTACAATTTTTTTTTTAAAAAAACAAAACAAAAAATAAAACCCAGGCATCGTAGCTCATGCCTTTAGTCCCAGCACTCAGGAGGCAGAGGTAAGAGGATCATGCCTGGGTTTTTTTTTCTCAATTTTTATTAACATTTTATTAACATAAAAAATATCCCATGGTAATACCCTCCCTTCCCCCCACTTTCCCCTTTGAAATTCCATTCTCCATCATATCCCCTCCCCATGGGTTTTATATTTTGTTTTGTTTTCTTAAAAAAAATTTATAAGCCTGGCGTGGTGGTGCACGCCTTTAATCCCAGCACTTGGGAGGCAGAGCTAGGAGGATCGCCATGAGTTCGAGGCTACCCTGAGACTACGTAGTGAATTCCAGGTCAGCCTAGACTAGACTGAAACCCTACCTCTAAATACCAAAAAAAAAAAAAAAAAAAAGAATAAATTCAAACCCAATTTGGAAGTGAAATCAGAGCTTCACAAAATTGCTCCTTATAATCTACATTTTTTCTGAAAGAGAAAATGTAATACTTAATACTTCAAATGGAAATTCATTCTTGCATTAGCCTATAATGGTGCATTTGAAATATCTTCTTTATCCCGAGTTGAATTCTTTCTTGTTAAAGTGAATTGTACACAAGACCTGTACTTAAGGCACTAGCTACTTTTGTTTCTCAGGAAGGAAAAGCTGTCCACAGCCGTAACTGTCACCTGGAACCTGGCTCTCATTATCCCTTGGCCCCTCTTCCATGGATTCAACCAATGCAGGACTGAAAATATTTGGGAAAAGATGAGCTTATGTTGAACATGCCTAGGCTTTTTGCCTTGTCATCATTCCCTAACCAATAATGTAAAACAATTATTTATCTAGCATTTACATTGTGTTAGGTATTTAAGTAATCTAGAGGCGATTTAAAATGTAGAAATGGATGTCCGTATATTACATGCAAATAGTGGGCCATTTTATACAGACAACTTGAGCATCCTTGGATTGAGGTATTTATGGAAGTCCCGGAACAAATCCTCCCAAACAGTAAGTCAAGTCTGAATGGTTTAGTTATGGGGTCTATAGAACCATCGCCGTTATAGAAGCTATCCTAATAATAGTTTGAATACTTGATTATAAAAATTCAAATTTTGAAAAAGCAGTTCTATCAGGGGACCCATTCATGAAAATGGAAAGATCTTTTATCAAGTAATTCCCCCCAGGACCTTTTAAATAGCAATTTCCCGGTTTTGATTGAATTTGTGGGCGGCCCATTCAGCTGCATGCCTGGCCCACCTCGTCGTGTAAAGGAAGGACACCGTGTGTTGGATAGCTGGATAACCATGTGGCTCTCTCATCTCCCAACTTGCCACTAATTCATTTTGCCATTAATCGCACTTTCCCCTGGAGGCCATTCGATCCGTCTGCTGGCAGAGCAGGGACTCAGAGCAGCCCCTGCAGATGTGATGGCTTTCAATAAGCCGCAATCCAAAGGGACATTGTCCTTAGGACAGCAATGATTAATTGAATAACTCACTTGAAAATTGTGTGCCGCTTTAAGGGCTGATTCAAGAAGATGCACAGCCTGGTTGAGAACAATGCCAGAGGGGAGCAAAAACATCCTTAAAGAGCAGTCCATGAATGGGCTCCTTAAAATGCTCCGTTCTTGTCAATAACACGTCTGTGATCCCATAATGCCCACACTGGCGCAGCTCAGCGCGGTTTCTGATTCATTTTCACATCTCACAGTGGGCTAGGAAAGGGCTCTTAGACCCATGTTCCAGAAGGAGACGTGGGATCGGAGTGATTGCCTTCCCCAAAGCACACAGCGAACATGCAACAGACATGGTACCAGAACCCGCGCTTGTTAGACTTCTAATTTCAACTCTCATCTGTGTGTGTGTGTGCGTGTGTGTTTTATATGTGGGTGTATGTGTGCGCAAGTGCTCATGCATATGCGTGCATGTGAAGGCCAGAAATCAATGTCAGGTGTTCCCAGTCAGTCACTTTCTGCTTTAATTTTTTTGTTTGTTTGTTTTTGTTTTTTTGAGGTAGGGTCTCCCTCTAACTCAGGCTGACCTGGAATCCACTATGTAGTCTCAGGGTGGCCTCGAACTCATGGTGATCCTCTACCCTTGCCTCCCAAGTGCTGGGATTAAAGGCATGCGCCATCATACCCAGCTAATTGTTTTTGTTTGTTTGTTTTGTTTTTTCGAAGTAGGGTCTCACTCTAGCCCAGGCTGTCCTGAAATTCACTCTGTAGTCCCAGGATGGCCTCAAACTTACAAATGCACAGCAATCCTCCTACCTCTGCCTCCCGAGTGCTAGACTTAAAGGTGTGTGCCACTATGCCTGGCCACTTGAATTTTTTGAGACAGAGTTTCTCTTGAACTTAGACCTCACTGATTCAGTTAGACTAGCTGGCCAGCAAGCCCCAGGGACTCTCCTCCCTCAGCCTCCCCAGCACTGGGAATACAGGTGTATATCACCATGCCAAGCATTGTACATGGTTACTGAGGATCCGAATTCAGTTCCTCATGCTTGCGTGGCAAACAATTTACCCACTGAGCCACTTCCCCAGGGCTCCCTTTTTCAATGTGTTGCTAAGAGGTTGAACCAAGAGCCTCACATATGCTGAATAAGCATTCTACCATCTTCAGCCTTTCAACTCTGTCTCTTCCCCTCTCCCTCTCTTTCTTTGAGACAGGATCCCTTATAGCCCAAGCTAGCCACTTACTCCTTAGGTAGCTGGGGATGACCTTGAACTTCTGGTCCTCCTGTCTTCACCTCACAAATACTGAGATCACTGGCACGTGCCACCGCACACGTGGTACTGGGATAAAATGCAGGGTTTCATGCAAGCTAGGCACTCTGCCAACTAAGCTGCCTCCCAGCCCCAAAGCTCTCTCAGCAATACTCACAGCTCCCCAGAGCACTACGACTAAAACTACCCATGGGACTCGTTCATTTTACCCAGGAGAGGAGGATAGGCCAATTGACACTGTTCCCCAACTGGTAAAAGATCTGAAATTAGGGTGGAAGGTCACAGGAATCCAAGCATGACCTCTACCCATGAAAATCGTCCAGGGATCGGGGAGATGGCTTGGCGGTTAAAGCGCCTGCTTGCCAAGGAAGTATCCACGTAAAGCTAGACCCGCAGAGTGGCACATGTGTCTGGAGTCGGTGTTTGCAGTGACAGTAAGTTCATGCTTGCAGCAGCAGGAGGCCCTGGCACACCCGTATGCACTCGCTCACGCTCCCCCACAAATAAATATTTTAAAAAAGCAAAGCATTTAAGGGCCGAGGAGGTAGCTCAGTAGTTAGAGGTGTTTGTCTGCAAAGCCTGCTGGCCTGGGTTCGATTCTCCAGCACCCAGATGCACAGATTGGTACATGCATTTGGAGTTCATTTGCAGCAGCAAGAGCGCCTGTGGCACTCCTATTCTTTCTCTGTGCAAGTGTGTGTGTGTGTGTGCACGAGTATTTTTAAAAGAAAAAAGAAAAACATCTAAGTCCCAGGATACAGGCCAGCATGATTTTCTGGTATTTTATTTTAGTTTTTAATTTAATTTAATTTTTTGTTGTTGTTTTTGTTTCTCGAGGTAAGGTCTCACTCTAGCCCAGGCTGACCTGGAATTCACAATGTAGTCTCAGGCTGGCCTCGAACTCATGGCAATCCTCCTACTTCTGTCTCCCTAGCGCTGGGATTAAAGGCGTGCACCACCATGCCCAGCAATTTTAATTTTTTTTAAATTATTATTATTTTTGTTTTATTTTTTTTGAGAGGGGTCTCACTTTGCTCTAGGCTGACCTGGAATTCACTGTGTAGTCTCAGGGTGTCCTCGAACTCATGGCCATCCTCCTACCTCTGCCTCCTGAGAGCCGGGATTAAAGGTGTGCGCCCGGCTGATTTTCTGGTACTTTAAAGCGATAAATCAGTTTCTGTGGCTGTGAAGAGAGGGTCCTCGGAACTCGCTGCCAGGAGTCCTGGCATCCTTAGGAAGCACTAAATCCTACGCTGTGGTTTGCATGTCTCCACCGGTTGTGTTGATGTTTCCTCCAGATTGAAACAGTTCCTTCCTGCAGGAAGGAAATGGGCTCCAGAAACTTAAAGACTGGGAAGCGCTGAAGGAACTTACAAGACTCCCAGACTCCCGAGGCTCCTCCCCAGAGGAAGTGGAAGCTGTAAACAATTGCTGAGAGAGCAGAGCTTGGGGGGTGTAGTCCCTGCAAGCGCACAGAGGAGCCCCGTGATGTAGCCTCATGAGTTCCCTCCCAGGCCGAGGTGGGCTTCTCAGCCACGATCCTGGAAGTAAGGGCAAGACTCATGAGGTTCATCAACCTGCACTTGGATGGAATTGTTCCTTTGGTCTGTCAGTGCCCCTGCCCCACCATGTTAGGTAAATAGAAACAGACAGCCCAGGAAAAGTAACCCAATAAGGCCAAAGCTCCTGTTGATATTTACTACCCACTGTGAGGTGTTGAGAAAGCCAAGGGCTGGAGAGATGGCTAACTGCTTAAGGTGCTTACCTGGGAAGCCCAAGGACCCAGGTTTGATTCCCCAGGATCCACGTAAGCCAGATGCACAAGGTGGGCATGCATCTGGAGTTCGTTTGCAGGTGGCTAGAGACCCTGGCATGCCCTTTCTCTCTGCCTCTTTCTTTCTTGCAAATAAGTAAAATATTTTTTTTAAATATATGATTTCTATTATCCCTTATAAGTATGTATTAGTTTTATATCAAACAAACAAACCTTAAATGGTAAAAGGCCTCCCTCTAGTTCAAAAGCACATTGAGTACTACTATAATGGTGTTAAATTGTATAATGCAGACACACAGAAAGAATTAAAGGTCTATCAAGTGATAGAGCTTTCTAGAAAAGGAGAGATCTGGTGGAGCTCAGCTTGGAATCAATATGGAGAGGTTAGCTGAAAGCTCTCCAGTAGTGACTTTGCAAGGGAACTGGACACAGGCTCCATGTTGTCTAGAACTTTCCTTCTCTTATCTCTACAGGCCTCTCCCACTATCCCACTCACTCCAGCCCCTGCAGCCCTGTAGCCTGCTCTACCTCCTCGGGAGATATGAGGATTGGAGGGAGTGGGCCAGACCTCACAGAGGGAGATAAGAAACTACCACATCGTCTCCCATCCTTCCCCCACCTCCTGACTCCACACCTACCACCTTGCATTTATCTATGAAGAAAGGTTGCTCAGCTTGGTTCTTGCCAGAGAAAGAAAAAAAAAAATGTTTTGAGAATTTGTTCTGCCTGCTCAACAGAGAGAAACAGCCAGGAATTCCCAAATGGCATGTTAAAAATTCCTTTTAAGCCCATCTTCCCAGGCTCACTCCACTATACACACGAGAGCAGTTTCTACCTCCAGTGTTTGTAGTGAGACGCAAGCAGAGCCATGCGCAGAGCCTGCTAGCACTGCAGGCGCAGGCCGGAGCACTGTGACTATTTGGAAGCAAGATAAGGACCAAAGAATCCAAGAGCCGTGACAGGGTTCCGGGTACGGTCCTTGACTTCCAAGGGCCTAGGACACTGAGGAGCGTGCGTGTGCTCATAAAATCCTGCTCACAGATCGCCTTAACAGAACTTGAGCAGCCTTCATTTCGGTCACTCTTTCCTCCTCACTTTATGTATGTTTGTAAGCAATGAGGTTTAGAAAGTGTAGATCCTAGCCGGGCATGGTGGTGTGGGTGGCGCACGCCTTTAATCCCAGCACTCGGGAGGCAGAGGTAGGAGGATCGCCTTGAGTTCGAGGCCACCCTGAGACTACATAGTGAATTCCAGGTCAGCCTGGACCAGAGTGAGACCCTACCTTGAAAAACAAAAAACAAAAACAAACAAAAAAACAAAAAAAAGAAAGTGTAGATCTTAAACAGGTCAGACTCTGAGGTAATTTATCCATACACAATACAAGAAATCAAAACAGGATTCTGGAATCCATTCAAGTATAAGGATGGTTAATTTTTTGTCATCTGTGTGTATTCGTGTGTGTGTGTGTGTGTGTGTGTGTGTGTATGTATGTGTAGGCCAGAGGTTGGCAGTGTCTTTTTATTTTATTTATTTATTTTATTGACAACTTCCATGATTGTAAACAATATCCCATGGTAATACCCTCCCTCCCCCCACTTTCCCCTTTGAAACTCCACTCTCCATCATATCCCCTCCCCCTCTCAATCAGTCTCTCTTTTATTTTGATGTCATGATCTTTTCCTCACATTGTGATGGTCTTGTGTAGGTAGTGTCAGCCACTGTGAGGTCATGGGCAGTCTTTTTCAATAGCTCTCATCCTTATTATTATTTTAGTTTTTTAAAAATATTTTTTTGTTCATTTTTTATTTATTTAATTGAGAGCGGCAGACGCAGAGAAAAAGACAGATACAGAAAGCGAGAGAATGGGCGCGCCAGGGCCTCCAGCCACTGCAAACGAACTCCAGATGCGTGCGCCACCTTGTGCATCTGGCATACATGGGTCCTGGCGAATCGAGCCTCAAACCGGGGTCCTTAGGCTTCACAGGCAAGTGCTTAACCACTAAGCTATCTCTCCAGCCCTTATTTTAGTTTTTAAATTACCATACTGAAGGAAGTACAGAACCAAGGGATTAACAGTTATCACAACATTTAACCTTGATGATGGCAAATATAGCAATTTTATTGGTTATTTTAAAATTTTTGGACAAGGTTTCTCACTGATCTCAGAGCTCACCAATTCAGCTAGACTAGTTAGCGAGTCCCAGGGATCCTCCTGTCTCCACTTCCCCAGCGCTGGGATTATAAGCACATATCACCATGCTTAGCTTTTACCTGGGTGCTGGGGATCCAAACTCAGGTCCTTGGGTTTGCACAGCAAGCCCTCTACCCACTGAGCATCCCCTCCCCAGCCCTGGGATGGTTAATTTTACAGTGTTGACTTGGAGAGTATTTGGGGATGAAGTTAATGTTTAAATTGTTGATGTTTAGGTAAAGGTTTCTCTATGTAATCTGAGTGTGTCCCATCTAATCAGTTGAAGGTTTGACTAGAACAAAAGACTCTTGAAGCAAGAAGGAATTCTCTAGTAGAATACCTGCTGACCTCATCTAACGTAGACTGTCCTGGTCTTATCTGCTAGCCCACACTACAGACTTGGCCCTGGGAGCCTCTAGTTTCCATAATCACATGAATTGATTCCTTATAAGAAATCATGGGGCTGGGGCTGGGGCCAGGCCAGAGAGATGGCTTAGCGGTTAAGGCACATGCCTGTGAAGCCTAAGGATCCTGGTTCAATTCTCCCAGGCCAGATGCACAAGGTGGCACATGCATCTGGAGTTTGTTTGCAGTGGTTAGAGGCCCTGGTGTGCCCATTCTCTCTCTCCCTCTGTTTCTGTCTCTAATAATAAATAAATAAAAAGAAATCTTTAAAAAGAAATCATAGAGCTGGAGAAATTGCTCGGTGGTAACAGGTGCTGGCTTTCAAAGCCTGATGACCCAAGTTCAATTCCCCAGTATCCACATAAAGCCACATGCACAAGTGGTGCATGTGTCTGGAGTTCATTTGTAGTGGCAGGAGGCCCTGGTGCGCCTATACTCACTATCTTTCTCTGTCTTTCTCTTTTTTTTACTTCCTCAAAAAAAATTTTTTTTTAGTGTTTTGTTTTTTTGAGATAGGGTCTCACCTTAGCTTAGGCTGACCTGGAATTCACTATGTAGTGTCAGGGTGGCCTCCAACTCATAGCGATCCTCCTACCTCTGCCTCCTAAGTGCTGGGATTAAAGGTATGTGCCACCATGCCCAGGGACTAAAATTTTTTTTTAAAAGAAAAGAAATACACACACACACACACACACACACACACACACACACAAACACACACAAATATGTCCTATTGGTTTGGTTTTTCTGGATACTTAAAAAAAATTTATTTATGGGCTGGAGAGACAGCTTAGCGGTTAAGCGCTTGCCTGTGAAGCCTAAGGACCCCTGGTTCGAGGCTCAGTTCCCCAGGACCCATGTTAGCCAGATGCACAAGGGGGCGCACGCATCTGGAGTTTGTTTACAGAGGCTGGAAGCTCTGGCACGCCCATTCTCTCTCTCTCTCTCTCTCTCTCTCTCTCTCTCCCTCCTTCTCTCTGTCACTCTCAAATAAATAAATAAACAAACAAAAAAATTTAAAAAATTTATTTACTTATTTGACAGAGAGAAAGAGGCAGAGAGAGAGAGAGAGAGAGAGAGAGAGAGAGAAAGAAAGAGAGAGTGAGAGAGAAAGGGAATGGACATGCCAGGGCCTCCAGCCACTGCAAACGAACTCTAGATGCATGTGCCACCTTGTGCATCTGGCTTACATGGGTCCTGGGAAATCGAACCTGTGTCCTTTGGCTTTGCAGGCATGTGCCTTAACCTCTAAGCCATCCCTCCAGCCCTCTGGATACCTTTAATATAAGTATTTTTCTATCTTCCCTTTTTACACTATTATCTGGGATTCAAAAAAACTTGCCAAGTAAGTGTTCCCATCCTCCAACTTGCTAAATATAGCACTAGCATTTAAAAATTGGTAAAAAAGAGCCGGGCATGGTGGCGCATGCCTTTAATCCCAGCACCCAGGAGGCATAGGTAGGAGGATTGATGTGAGTTTGAGGCCAACCTGAGACCAACTAAATTCCAGGTCAGTCTGGGCTAGAGAGAGACCCTACCTCGAAAAATCAAAAAAAGAAAAACAAAACAAAACAAAGAAAGAATTATGAAGGCTATAGAGAACTGTAAGGATATTTAACATTTTATTGCCAGGTTAAGAAAGTATAAAAATACATATGCAAACATAGCTGTGACTGTAGGATATGTGTAATGTAGACAGACTGGGCAGGAATAAAATAAAATGGAAATAATCACATTGAGATGACAGTGCTTCTTACTTATATACTTAATAATTTCATACCGTGTCTCTACTGTGTGCAAGGCACAGTTAAAGTACTATGAAGAAACAATTGTGATATTGTTTCTTTTCTCTTCAAAAAAATAAAAATAAAAAACAAAAACAAAAACCTGCCAAGACAGACGTGGTGGCACAGTGGCACATGTCTTTAATCCCAGCACTTGGAAAGCAGAGATAGGAGGGGTCACTGTGAGTCCAAGGTCACCCTGAGACTGCATAGTGAGTTCTAGGTCAGTAAATTCCACGCCCGGTTTTACCAACTATGGTGGTTTGATTCAGGTGTCCCACATAAACTTAGGTCTTCTGAATGCTAGGTTCCCAGCTGATGGAGATTTGGGAATTAATGCACCCTGGAGGGAGTGAATTGTTGGGGGCGGGCTTATGGGTATTATAGCCAGTGTCCCCTTGCCAGTGTTTGGCACACTTTCCTGTTGCTATTAGCCACCTTATTTTGGCCAGGGGGTGATGTCCAACCTCTGCTCGTGCTGTTGTTTTCCCCTGCCACCCTGAAGCATCCCCTCGAGTCTGTAAGCCAAAATAAACCTTTTTTTTTTTTCTTTTTCCCAAAAGCTGCTCTTGGTTGGGTGGGTTTTGCCAGCAATGCGAACCTGCTTGCAATAGTAAAGAGAGTGATGTTGCTGCTAGACACCTGACTGTGTGGCTTTGGCCTTTCAGAGCTTATTTTCAAGAAGAATATGGAAGGATTTGAAACCTTAACCTAAGAGATGCCTTGCAGTGCTGTAAGTACAGCTTGATGGACTATTCTGGTCAGAGTTGAAAGACCTGAATGCAATAAGAACTAAGGACTGTGAGGTTTGGCTTATGAGGGTGAGAAAGAGCTTTGCCTGGACTGGGCTAGAAGCAGTTTGTGTGAGAGGCTTGCTGCTGTGCCCCATGTCCTGAGAACTTGTGCAAGGTTGCTTTGTGTAGAAATGAACTGGTATGAGCAGAGGGATATGGCACAGAAAGAAATCTTTGAGCTGAAACTGCTGCACATTCAGCTGCAATTGAGAGATTACAACCTTTGAGACTGGGCCAGCTGAGCTGCAATGGGGCAACAGGAAGAATGTAGACTCTTTTGAAGGGGCCTTGAGTGCTCAAGAAGTGTTTTATTCTTCAAAGTCTGTTTTATTCCTCCCTTGGATTAACAAATTGGCAACCTACCTGGTATTAGGGAGTATAAGAAATGCAGGAAATAGAGGGTCATTGAGTTTGCAATGCAGTCTTGTGTTTTGGAAACTGCCATGGGCAGTGTGAAGCAGGTTTGCTGGATGCCTGCATGGACAGCCGATGGAGCTGTGAGGATGAACCATGGATTGTAGTGGAGACCCAGTGGAGATGCGGGGACCACGAGATGGCTGCTAAGGAAAGCTGCTGGCCCCGATGAAGTGTTCCAGGACTGTGAGTGGCCTAGCTGGAGGGGTAGAATTGGAATTCAGGAGGCTTGTTGCTGGTTAGAATTATTGGACTTGGCAATTTGTCACTGACTAGAGTTGTTGGACTTGGAGCTACAGAGTTTGATGTTTGCTCTGTTTAAATCTTGCGTAGGTTGAATATTTCTTTGATATACCCAATGCCATCTTTTGCGGTGTGAATGTTTATTATGTGCCATTATATGCCACGGGATTTGGGGGATTTTTTTGGTATTATGGCTCATTTAACAGACCTTGGATTATAGGGATATTTGAAGATCATTAGGATTGATAAAAACTATGGGAACTTTTAAAGATGGACTGAATGCATTGCATTTTACATCATGGATGGTGTTGCAGTCAGGTTCACATTGCTGGTAGAAATCAACCAACCAAGAGCAGCTTGTATGAAAAAAATACGTTTATTTTGGCTTACAGGCTCGAGGGGAAGCTCCATGATGGCAGGGAAAATGATGGCATAAGCAGAAGGTGGACAATAGCAACAGGAGAGTGTGCCAAATACTGGCAAGGGGAAACTGGCTATAACACCCATAAGCCCGCCCACAACAGTACACCGCCTCTAGGAGGCTTTAATTTCCAATTGCCATCAGCTGGGGAGACTAGCATTCAGAAGACTTAAGTTTATGGGGGACACCTGAATCAAACCACCACAGATGGTTATCAGTTTATGGGGGCCAGGGGCAGAATGTGGTGGTTTGATTCAGGTGTCCCCCATAAACTCAGGTGTTCTGAATGCTAGATCCCCAGCTGATGGAGATTTGAAAATTAACACCTCCTGGAGGCAGTGTATTGTTGGGGGTGGGCTTATGGGTGTTATAGACAGTTGCTATTGTCTACCTTATGTTGGCCAGGGGGTGATGTCCACCCTTTATTCATGCCATAATTTCCCCCTGCCATCATGGAGCTTCCCCTCGAGCCTGTAAGCCAAAATAAACCCTTCTTTTTTCCCAAAAGCTGCTCTTGGTCGGGTGATTTCTGCCAGCAATGTGAACCTGACTACAACACCAACAATCTTAAAAATATATATATGTATTTACTTATTTGACAGAGAAAAAGAGAGTGAGAGAGAGGGAGAGGAAGGGTGCACCAGGGCCTCCTGCCCCTGCAAATGAACAGAAAGTTAAAGTAGGATTGCCACAAATTTAAGGCCAGCCTAGGCTAGAGTGAGACCTGCCTCAAAAAAAAAAAAAAAAAAAAAAAAAAAAAAATCTAGGTGTGGTGGCACATGCCTTTAATCCCAGAACTTGGGAGGCTGAGGTAGGGGGATGTGATGGTTTGATTCAGGAGTCCCCCATAAACTTAGGTGTTGTGAATGCTAGGTTCCCAGCTTGTGGAGATTTGGGAATTAATGCCTCCTGGAGGGAGTGTATTGTTGGAGGTGGGCTTATGGGTGTTAGAGCCAGTTTCCCCTCTCCAGTGTTTGGGTTACTCTCCTGTTGCTATTATCCACATTATGTTGGTCGGGGGTGATGTCCACCCTCTGCTCATGCTGTCGTTTTCCCTGCCATTGTGCAGCTTCTGCTTCGAGCCTGTAAACCAAAATAAACCTCTTTTTTTGCACAAGCTGCTCTTGGTTGGGTGATTTCTACCAGCAATGTGAACCTGACTGCAACAGGGGATCACTGTGAGTTCAAGGCCAGCCTGGGACTACAGAGTGAGTTCCAGGTCAGCCTGGACTAAAATGAGACCCTATCTCAAAAAAAAAAAAAAAAAAAACCAATAAAAAAGGGGGGGCTATAGAGATGGCTTAGTGGTTAAGATGCTTGTCAGCAAAGTCTAAGAACCCAGGTTCAATTCCCTGGCACCACACAGAACTAGATGCACAAGGTGGCACATGTGTCTAGAATTCATTTGCAGTGTCTAGAGGCCCTGGAATGCACATTCTCTCTCTTAAATAAATAAATAAAATATATTAAAAAAAACAGGGTGGGCATGATGGCATACTCCTTTAATCCCAGCACTTGGGAGGCAGAGTTTAGAAGGATCACTGTGAGTTCGAGACCCTGAGAATACAGAGTGAATTCCAGGTCAGCCTGGGCTACAGTGAAGCTCTGCCTGGGTGCGGGGGGAGGGGGAAGGGGGAACAGAATTGGAAATAGAAATCCATACATGGATGTTTATACTAGCATTATTCAGAACAGCTATAAATGTTCATTAATTGATACATATATGAACAAAACGTTAGCTTCACACAGCGTGATATTATTTTTTGTTTTGCTTTGCTTTTTTGAGGTAGGGTCTCACTCTAGCCCAGGATGACCTGGAATTAACTATTTAGTCTCAAGGTGGCCTCGAACTCAAGGCGATCCACCTACCTCTGCCTCCCGAGTGCTGGGATTAAAGGCGTGTGCCACCATGCCTGGCTTTAGCGTAATATTATTTAGTCGAGAAAAGGACATAGATCAACCTTGAAAATGTGCTCGGGGAAAGGAACCAAGCACAAAAGGCCCGATGCTGTGTCACTCCGGTTACTGAAGCTCCAATATAGGCAAATCTAGAGACAGAAAATGAGTTAGTCATTGCCTAGAGCTGGAGGGTGGGGGCGGGGTTTGGGAGGGGAGCACAAGCAGTGATTACTGATGGGCACTGGGGTCCTTCTTGGGGTGATGAGAATATTTTGGGTTTAATGGTGATGGGTGTACAACTTCAGTGACGCAAAACCATGGGATTCTACTCTATGTGAGGTGAATTTTACGGTGGCAAATTATATGACCATAAAGCTGTTATTAAACATTACCTAATGGTATTTATGTTGCTTTTATAAATAAAATGTGGGTGATTAATGTTTTGTTGCTGTTGTTTTTTAATAAATAAATAAATAAGTAGCCCACCTATTTACTAAGGTGTTTATGTCTGGTTGCTTAATGACGATGGACAGGCTCTCATTTTACTTCAGCCAGATTCGGAAAAGACTATTCAGGCAGTTGTCTGGTGCCAACAACAAAAGATACAGGCAAGGGAAAGAGGCCCCAGCCAGTTCTCCCAAGCCAGATTTCAGAACCACAATGAACCTTTCCTGATGTCAGGCAATCCAGAATGGGCTTATGAGAAAAGTTGAAGGTTAGGACTGTGTGATCAGTATGGTAGGTAGTTAGCCTTTTTTGTTTCCCTCTGAGGTAGGGTCTCACTGTAGCCCAGGCTGACCTGGAACTCACTCGGTCATTCTAGGCTGGCCTCCAACTCAACAGCGATCCTCCTACCTCTGCCTCCCAAGTGCTGGGATTAAAGGCAGGCACCACCAAGCCTGGTTAATTTTTTTTTTTTAATAATTACACCAATTGCTTTATTTATTTATTGTTTTCTTTCTCTTTCATTTTTATTTGTTTATTTGACAGAGAAAGAGGGAGGAGAGAGAGAGAGAGAGAATGGGCACACCAGGGCCCCCAGCCACTGCAAATGAACTCCAGATGCATGTGCCCCCTTGTGCATCTGGCTAATTTGGGTCCTGGGGAATCGAACTTGGGTCCTTTGGCTTTGCAGGCAAGCGCCTTAACCGCTAAGCCATCCCTCCCGCCCAAGCCTGGTTAATTTTTTTAATTAATTCATTCATTTATTTGCAAGGAGGGAGGGAGGGAGGGAGAGAGAGAGAGAGAGAGAGAGAGAGAGAGAGAGAGAATGGGAGCACTCGGGCCTCCAGCCACTACAAACTCCAGATGCACACACCACTCTGCATCTAGCTTTACATGCATACTGGGGAATCAAATCCAGGTTGTTAGGCTTTCAGGCAAGCTCCTTAACTGCTGAGCCATCTTGCCAGCCTTGGTAGTTAGCTTTTCATCACTGGGACGAAGTAGCTTCACTCAAGGGAGCGAAGATTTATGTTGGCTCATGATTTCAGAGGTGTCAGCCAGGCGGGCTGGTTTCCCTGCTTCTAGACCCGTAGGAGGCAGAGAAGTGGCTGAAGGGTGTGGCAGAGGAAAGTGGTTCACTTATGGTGGCCAGGAAGGGGAGAACAAGGAGGGGGCGAGGATAAGATACATCCCTGAAGGGGGTGTGCCCATTTACCTACTTCCTCTAGGTGAGTTTTCACCCCTTACTTTCCACCATGTTCCAGTAATGACATCAAACTGCTACTTCGTCGGAGGCAGTTAGGGTGTCCCTATAACCTTCACTTTATTAGGGACCTGAGAAGGATCTCTCCTCTCCTTATGTCTTCACTAAAAGAGTTCCCTAGATCTGTTTTTCTATAAACAACCTAAACCCCCTCCTGGGAGGGAGGTCTCCTTTTCCAGAGTTTAAATCTAATCAAGACACTGTGGTTGGTCAAGTTCAGCCCTCAGAACTTGGCGTCATGGCTAGCCTCTTCCTGAGACAGCCCCTAGCCCAGATCAACCAGCCCTCACTCTAGCTCACCTAGCCCGAAGGTGTAGCCCACTACAATAAGGTTATAAATAGACACTTACCAGGGGGCAAGGCTCTCTTGGCTGCACATTCATAGCTCTTGATCTTCCAGGTTCTAGTAAGTCTCCACACGCCTCAACCTGGCTAGACAGAGATGAGGGGAGAACCCCCCTGACTTCCCTCTGCCCCCTCCTGTCCTCCACATGGTAGGAGCTCTCTGCATTTTCTTTCCTCTCCAAATCTCTCTCTCTCTCTTTCTTTCTTTTTTTTTTTTTTCAAGGTAGGGTCTCACTCTGGCCCAGGCTGGCCTGGAATTCACTCTGTAGTCTCAGGATGGCCTCGAGCTCACGGTGATCCTCCTACCTCTGCCTCCTGCGTGCTGGGATCAAAGGCGTGTGCCACCATGCCTGGCTTTAAATCTCTTTTCATGTTTCTTCATGGGCTATCACATGGGCTCTCAGATCCCATGTGGGGTATCCATTTTCCCTTCCTTTGGTTTTATACTTCCCTAAATAAATACAATAACTTAATAATTATCCTGCTCATTTTGGTTTGCCCAGTTCTTTGGTTAAATACAAACATGAACTCAGAATTTGGGATGCAAGGACTTTATTCCTGAACTCCCAGTGCCCTGTAACACATCCATGGTTCATCCAAGCCTGAGGGCAGAGCTTTCATGATCGAATTACTTCTCGAAAATACAGTCTCTGAACATTAAATTGGGAATTTTTAGCTCATGAGTCTTTTGGGGTACACTTCATACCAAACCATAACAGCTAGTAAATGTTCACAGTAAACTGGGTGTGACAAGAAGCCATGCTAACTGCTGGCTGAGTCAGGGGACGCTGGTGTGGTGTTAGATGGCTCTCCGCTTGGTATTTTGGTTTGGGTACCCCCCACCCCACCACGGAGTTGTGTTTCAGTCAGGCCCCATAGGTCTCAGGAAGAGGCTAGATCAGAACCCAGGAGTCTAGGTCTAAGTCCCAGACCCTGCCACCAGCAGCTGGAGAAGGCTAGTGGGAGAGGGCCTGTAGAAATAAGGTTCCTGTGGTTCTCACAGGCATTGCACCTGTCAGTGTTTCCCTAACACACTGCTCTGTCCTTCCAAGTTCCCAGGGCTTCTGTCATTGCCAGCTTAAGGCTGGCCTGAAGCAAGAACTAAACCATGCCACAGGGACAAAACCTTGTTGGATCTGTGTTCCGGTGTGTCTCCGACCTCCTCTGAGCCTCCTTCTGACCCCACGAGGCACCGTGCCTTTAGGCCTACCTTCTGCAGATGGGGAAAACTGAAAATGTAACTGGTTGAGGCTTGTCACAGTGAGACACACCCAGGACCCCACAGAGGCTCCTGGGCCCATGCTGCTGCAAGTCCAGCCCAGCAGTGTCATTTGTGTGTGGACAGAGGCACTGAGCTCATCACACTGAGTCTCCAGGGCCTGCCTGGATGCCTACCTCCTAGCACTGCCCAATCAAGGCTCTGTAGGCTGATTTCTAACTGGCTCTAACGGGGCAGGGTCTGCTATCCCATTCTACGCAGTCTCTCTGGCTGAGTTAACCACTCCTGACAAAAGCGACCACGCAGGGGTATTTGTTTCCTCTGCCTGAAGCCTAAGAGTGTTATTTTTGGGGTGCTGGGGAGGAGGAGGTTTTAAAAAATATTTTAATTAATTTATTTGACAGAGAGAGTGAGAGAAAGAGAGAGAAACAGAGAAAGAGAGAGAGAATGAGTATGCCAGGGCCTCCAGCTGCTGCAAATGAACTAGAGATCCGTGTACCGCCTTGTGCATCTGGCTTATGTGGGTCCTGGGGAATGGAACCTGGGTCCTTTGGCTTTGCAGGCAAGTGCCTTAACCATTAAGCAATACCTCCATCCCAGAAGGAGGAGTTTTGAAGTAGAGCCTTGCGCTAGCCCAGACAGACCTAGAATTCACTATGTAGTCTCAGGCTGGCCTCAAACTCACAGTGACCCTCCTACCTCTGTCTCATGAGTGCTGGGATTAAAGGCGTGCGCCATCACGCCCGGCCCATAATTGTGGTTTTTATGAGGCTTGGAGTCACTGCTAGCAAAACAGTGGTCATGCTCTTGCCCTCCCAGATCTGCACCCATAAATGCACTTACTTGCTTTTTATCCCTTTCCCTCAATAAAGGTCCCACTATGAATGCTTCCAAGCAGCTGTTGAAAGGCCCCCTCACTGGCCCTCTTTCTAGACGTGGCTCTCTTCTCCTTGACACCGTTTCCAGGAAGCGGCGCTGAGAGTCCGGCCTCAGGCGCAGTGGCTCTGTGGAACCCAGTTCACACGCCGAATGCTGTGGGATTCCGCGGCTGGTTTTTGGGTCGTTCATTTCCCCTGCATGGCACTAATAGCTTTTTCAGACCTCTCCTGGGACATGGACTATTTTGCATTTGTAAACCACCTTTCCAGAAAGGACCTCCAAGTTCAAAATATCCCATGACCATTTGTTCTCTTAGAGATGACCGTGTCAAGGCCACGTTCACAGGAGGGTGAAAACGCCTGACCAGTACTGTGACACCGAGAGTGTCCTCGTGGCCCAGGATGTGCACCCAGGACTCCAGAGAAGCTGACTGTATGAAATAATGTCAGGAGGGAAAACTGGGAATTTTTACTGATTCTAGGGACTGGCCTGTTAGTGCTTTTTTTCTTTTTCTTTTTTAAGGCCAGGCAAGGAAATAAAAAGGAAGTGCAATTGTGTGGGGACTGGCTAAGGAAAGAGGAAAGGCAGGAAGTGTTAACGCCAAATGCTGGAAGATTCTGCCGTCCAGTAACAGTGTCTGAGGATCCACCCAGATCCCAAAGCAATCTTCCTGCTGCATCACAGATCTGACAAGAGCAGATAGAGAGGTTTTCAGAACCATAATTTGAATCCCTACCTTGTACCAGGCACTCTTCCACTGTGTGTGTGCACGTGAGCGTGCGTGTGTAAATAGCCCTGCACATGCGTGCATGTAGAAGCCAGCCACAGGATTGACAAAGGATGTCTTCCTCGGTTGCTCTCCACTTTATTTACTGAGGGAGGGTCTCTCCCTTGAACCCAGGGCTCACAGATTCATCCAGTCTAGCTAGCCAGTATGCCTGGGGAAAACCCCTTGTCTCCCTCTGGGATTACAGGCATTAATGTGGGGGGCTGAGGATCCAAAGGCAGGCCCTTAAGCTGTGTGGCAAGCAAGTGCTTTATCCATTGAGCATCTCCCCAACCTCACCCTTCTGTTTATCTCTGTTGGATGACTTCCTGAGAGCTCTGTTTGTATTTACCCTAGATAGAGCAAAGAGAGACCAGAGAGGCAGTTCTACCCAAGACTTGCTTGGTAAGCCAATGAGTCTATTAGGGTTACTTATAGGAGCATGGGTGACTCTTGCAGCTGCATCCCTGAAAAGCCCCCCTCAGTATGGGTGGCCACCCATGAAAGGTGACTTTCTAGAGTCCCAAAGGTAACCATCCACCCTCTATAGATACTCTCTCAGCCAGAGCAGGATTCCACACAGCTGGTCTGGAGACAGGAGGGAGGGACTGGCTAAGACCTCATAAGGGTCTGTGACCTCCCCCTGCTCCTTCCATGAGGGAATGCTAACAGGCCTGGTCTTGTGAGAGTCTTAAGCAAGTGTCATCACAGCTGCTCGGATTTCAAGACAGTAGCAGCTATGTCATGCTTGGAGGACTGTTCCACAACAACTTCCCATAACATGGCTGTAGAACATTATTGTTGATTTATTTAGTAGTTTGGGAAATAAACACTTCATGAAACCAGATGAGTTGGTCAACGCCACACGGCTAGGTGACGGTGACTTTATTCAATTCCAGGGCTGACAGCCAGAGCCAGGCTTTTTTTTTTTTTTTTTTTTTTTGAGAGCGACAGAGAGAGAGAGAGAGAGAGAGAGAGAGAGAATGGGCACGCCAGGGCCTCCAGCCACTGCAAACGATCTCCAGACGCGTGCACCCCCTTGTGCATCTGGCTAACGTGGGTCCTGGGGAATCGAGCCTAGAACCGGGGTCCTTAGACTTCACAGGCAAGCGCTTAACCACTAAGCCATTTCTCCAGCCCAGAGCCAGGCTTTTTGATGTGTCTACCTACAGGCTGACAAGGATGGTACTCAGGTCGGTGAGCACTCGCACTTTTTTTTTTTTTTTTTTGAGGTAGGGTCTCACTCTGGCCCAGGCTGACCTGGAATTCACTATGTAGTCTCAGGGTGGCCTCGAACTCATGGCGATCCTCCTACCTCTGCCTTCCAAATGCTGGGATTAAAGGCGTGCGCCACCACGCCCGGCCCAGCACTCGCACTTTCTCAGGCTGGTACACACCACTGCTCATCTTTGTTACTCAAGGGACCCTCCCTCCCAGGCGGTAAAACCCCTTTCAAGGATAACATAAGGGAGCACTTGCTTCCAGGAACCCAGATCCTCCATGGATGATGAACTTGAGGGAGGACAGAGGAGGTGACGGTGGACCCACTAAAAAGGAAGAAAGGGTGCTGGGCATGGGGGTCGCATGCCTTTAATCTCAGCTCTTGGGAGGCAGAGGTAGGAGGATCACTGTGAGTTCGAGGTCACCCTGAGACTACATAGTGAATTCCAGGTCAGTCTGAGCTAGAGTGAGACCCTACCTCAAAAAAAAAAAAAAAAAAAAAAAAAAAAAAAAAACTATATTGCTGAAGACTCCACATACTTGGGCTGTAAGGCCACTGAGAAATCCTGCTGACACTGAGCTGATAACCTCCTCCATGTAGACCAGCTGACAGAAAGCTGGAAGAAGCCATTCTGCATGCAGTTCAATGGGAGAAAGAGAAATCACCAGTGAAGATACTCAACAGCGGACACTGCAAGCCTTATATTTGGCCAGCCAGGCCAAATGAGCCAATGGGTGCAATCATGGCACGTCTGTTATGGGGGAAACCAAGTGCCCTCCAATTGGACTGGAGGCCTGCTCCATGGGAGGGAATACATCCCTGATACTGAAAACTTAAAACAGGGGTAGTCATGAGCCCTAGGGGTGTAACATCTGCTGTTGTCTGGCTAAGTGTATATACTATGCTTATCAAACTGTCCAGTAAACACTTCTGTTAATGTTCATACCCTTATATTAATGCTACTCTCACTTTTGGTAGAGAGTCTTCTCTTTTCAGATGGCAGTGACCTTGGGACGACTCAGAAGGTATCATGGTGATGGAAAGAAATGACCGCAGTGCTCAGTACTGCAATATCTCTATCACACCTTCCAAGGCTCAGAGTCTAATGCAGAAGAGGTGGCGGAAAGAATGTAAGAGCCAAAGGAAGGGTAGGACTCCTTACAACGTGCTCCCTCCAGACACAAAGTGGCCTGGATATCCATGGCCTCACAGTGCCTGACACTACCTGCATAAGACCATCATAAGAGGAGGAAAAGATCAAGACATCAAAAGTAAAAGAGAGACTGATTGAGATGGGGAGGGGATATGATGGAGAGTGGAGTTTCAAAGGGGAAAGTGGGGGAGGGAGGGTATTACCATGGGGTATTTTTTATAATCATGGAAGTTGTTAATAAAAATTTGGAAGAAAAAAAAGAAAAGGTGGAAGGTGAAGACTGACCAAAAAAAAAAAAAAAAAATCCAAAAACTAAAAATAAATAAATAAAAGGAAGAAAGGGGCCAGGAGGAACCAGCCGTACATGAGTCATCCTGAGCGCTTAACCACCAAGGGCCCGGTGTGGTGTTTGTTGCCATGGCTTCCCTCCCACCCACAGTGCTCACTTCCTATGTGACGCTATATGCTCAGGGCATTCCCTTCAAATATTTGCTGAATGCTTCCACGGGCTGATAGACAGTTAAGATTATCCAACCGCAAATCATGACATAAGCACACCCCGTGAGCCAAGATAAATTTTACTTTTTTCTCATGTGAAAGTCTCCCCAGGTAGCCGTGCGTGTGGTGTGGTCAGGAGCTCCAGCTCCCATGCGTTTGCACTTCCTTCTGGCTGGTGACTTGTCTCCTCAAAGTCCCCTCATGGTCCAGGATGCCTGCCGGAAGCCTTGGGAGGAGGAGGGAAAGCGGCAGAAAGGAGCCTGCCCCAAATGGATAGTTTCTTACACACAGCCTTGCAAGGCGCCCCAAATAATGCTGCCACCTGCTTCTGGTTAGCTAGGGTTTATTCATGTGCCCATATTTGGCTGCAGGAGTCACTGGGAAATATAGCTGTATTGAGGGCACCGATGGACAGCAATCTGTACACCTAAAAATAGGATTTTTCTAATGGAAGAATGGCTATTCTAATAGCAAACAATGGCCCATGGGTCAAATCTGACATGCTAGAGGGTTTGTTGATAAAGTTTTTTTTTCTTTTTCTTTTGTTGATAAAGTTTTATTGATACACAGCTAAGCCCATTCATTGATTTTTTTTTTCAAGGTAGGGTCTCGCTTTAGCCCAGGCTGACCTGGGATTCATTATGGAGTCTCAGGATAGTCTTGAACTCATGGCGATCTTCCTACCTTTGCCTCCAGAGTGCTGAGATTAAAGGCATGCACCACCACGCCTGGCTAAAAAAAAAAAAAAATTTTTTTTAAAGGATAAGCTAGGAATGGAAAAAGCCAGAAGAATTCCAAGCAGAAGGAAATGGGCATGCAGGAATGGAAGGTGCTCACACCTGTGATCCCAGCACTTGGAAGGCTGAGGCAGGAGAATGGCCCTGAGTTTGAGACAGTGAGTACCAAGCCAACCTGAGTTGCCGAGTAAGACTTTGCCTCAAACAAAACCAAACCAAAAATCAACTATAGCAATAAATGCAGGCGATTATGTATTTGACCCACTGCATGTCAATCACCCACGAGTCTCCCCCAGAGTGCACACCTTCCCCCCCCTCCGAAACCTGTACCAGTGTGTAGAGGGGGTGTGGTCTCGCACAGCTTTCCAAACACCTGTGAGTTAGCGGCCTGTATTAGCACCATCATCTGCTTTCTGGTGTCTCCATTTGTGGGACCACCCTCCCACCCAGCCCACAGAACCAGGATGTAGAGTGGGTGGAGTGGGGTTAAAGGATACTGAGTTTCAGTTCTAAGTTTAGTAATCAACAGATAACAGCCAGGGCACTGGATTAACATTCCAACTCTAGGACTTCCTGTCTTCCAGTTTTGTGGACAAGCTGTCTATTTTTTCCAGGCTTCATTCTTTTTTTTTTTTTTAACTTCGAGGTAGGGTCTCACTCTAGCTCAGGCTGACCTGGAGTTCGCTATGTAG
Organism: Dipus sagitta; assembly: GCA_036346955.1. Classification (NCBI taxonomy): domain Eukaryota; kingdom Metazoa; phylum Chordata; class Mammalia; order Rodentia; family Dipodidae; genus Dipus; species Dipus sagitta. Next base: position 191,612,960 of record CM070771.1, read on the forward strand.
TTTCAGGGTGGCCTCGAACTCATGGTGATCCTCCCACCTCTGCCTCCCGAGTGCTGGAATTAAAGGTGTGCGCCACCATGCCTGGCCAGGTTTCATTCTCTTTTTTTTCTGGTTTATTTTTATTTATTTATTAGAGACAAGGGGGAGGAGAGAATGGGTGCACCAGAGCTTGTAGCCACTGCTAAAGAACTCCAGACGTGTGCGTCACCACGTGCATCTGGCTTACATGGGACCTGGAGAATCCAACCTGGGTCCTTAGGCTTCAGAGGCAAGCTCCTTAACCACTAAGCCATCTCTCCGGCCCTTCATTCTTGTTTATCATAAAGTTTGGCTTCGATGAGTCTTTGCTGTGGAAGGCTGTCCTGTGCTCAGTAGGGTGTTTAGCACCCACCAAATTGTGACAACCCAAACTGTCTCTAGACGTTGTCTCTTGTCCCCTGGAAAGCCAAACCGCCCATGTTTGAGAATCCGTGAGGCAGTGGTGAGGATTAAGTGCGATGATGTATGCATTATGTGTGTTCAGTAAGTGTCATCATTACTCTCTTCATTTGTGCTCAGAACATCCTTATTGAAAGAACGGTGGAGCCAGGAATGGTGGTGCACGCCTTTAATCCCAGCACGCGGAAGGCAAAAGGTAGGTGGATTGCAGTGAGCTTTTGAGGTCACTTTGAGAGTATATAGTGAATTCCAAGTCAGCCTGGGCTAGAGTGAGACCCTACCTTGAAAAACTTTAAACAAAAGAATGGTGGCCAGGTGTGGTGGCATACTTTATTTAATCCCAGCACTCTGGAGGCTAAAGCAGGAGGATCACCATGAGTAGCTTGGGCTACAGAGTGAGTTCCAGATCTCAGCCTGGGTTAGAGTGAGACCCTGCCTCAAAAAAAAAAAAAAAGAAAGATGAATGGACTCCTTGAAGAACAACAAAGACCTCACAGAAACTATTTCTGATTTTAGCCTGGCAAGACCAGCAAGGGAGTCCTCAGGCACCATATAAACAACATTTCCCGTGAACCCACTTGCTGCAAATGCACGTAATGTTAGGAATGCAGGCTGGGAGGCAGGCTCAAGTAAGCTTACGGGGCACATCTGTTGTTTTGCTGCCTACATCTCCGTAGCCTGATTTAGTCCTGGAGGAAATGCCCACCCCCCACTTTCAGCCACGAGTTTTGCTCAAACACTGACCTCTGAGTTGGTTCCCGTGGTGAACTATGTAGTCACCTGGGGAAGTCCTTCCTCCTGGATTTCAGTTGGCGGTTCCATCCCATTGTCCCTTTCTATGTCCCTCGTGCCCATAGGTATATATACTTGGTATGTGACTTGAGAGTGAATGGAAGAGGTGTTTAACAGGGTCAGATACCAATAGCAAACTCCAGCCAGTGATGCCTGTGGGAAGGTGAGCGCGTCCTTGCTGATGAGAGATTTTTCCAGTGCAAGGAGTGGAAGTCAGGTACACATGCTGGGCAAGACCCCCGACCGCTGGCGACTGGCAAGGCCCCCGGGACCTGATGTTGTTGTCATTACTGACTACTTTCAGAAAAAAACCAAGGGTGGGGGGCTGGGTAGAATGACACACTCCTGTAACTTCAGCACTTGGAAGGCTGAGGCAGGAGGATGAGCTGGGGGTCAGCCTGGGTTACTTGAGACTGTCTGTCTCAAAACAAACAAATATAATAGCCCAAGGGAGACTCTGTTAAGGCTAGCTGGTCCCAACGGTGGTCAGTGGGGTCAGCTCAGGAAGAGAGGGCGAAGCTGTAGCTGCCAAGCCCCTCTGTAAGGTCAGCACACCAGATCGGGGCTATGCACCCTTCCCCATCCCCCCACCTCTCAGGTCACAGGGACTCTGTCTGCTGTGGTATGTGGACCACAGGCTCAGGGGTCGGATTTGGAAGAGGTCAGGGTTTACTGGCTGGGTTACTAGCTGAGATGATAGCTCAAAGGTAGATTCTTTTTTTTTCTATTTTTCTTTTTTCTTTTTTGGTTTTCAAGGTGGAGTTTTGTTCTAGCCCAGGCTGACTTGGAATTCACTATGTAGTCTCAGAGTCGCCTCGAACTCGTGACAATCCTCCTACCTCTGCCTCTCACGTGCTAGGATTGAAGGCGTGCGCCACCACGCCCGGATCTCTTTTTCTTTTAGCATGTGTATGTGTATATGTGGTGTGTGCATGTATGTGTGTTTGTACGTGCATGGGTGCACATGTGTTACAGGGCACTGGGAGCTCAGGAATAGAGTCCCCAAACTCCCAGCCCTACGTTTGTGTTTGTATTTAACCAAAGAATTGGGCAAATCTAACTGAGAAGGATAATTATTAAATTATTACATTTACTGAAGGAAGTATGAAACCAAGGGAAGGAAAATGGGTACACCCACGTTGTCTGAGATCCCATGTGGTAGGGAGAAGTGGGTAGAGAGGGATCAAGGGGGTTCTTGTCTCAGCCCAGCCCAGAGGGGAGGTCCAGGAGTGATGAATCAGTGGTCGAGAGAACCCCTGCCCCTGGTTGAGGGTCTGTTTATAACCTTCTTGTGGTGGGCTTCATTTCAGGCTCAGGTGAGCGGGAGTGGGGCTGATTGGTCTTAGGAGCTGACTCAGGAAGTGGCCAGCCGTCATGTAACCAATCACTTGTCAGGATCAGATTTAAATTCTAGGAAAGGGGAACTCCCTCCTAGGGAGGGGCTCAAGTTGTTCAAGGAAAAACACAGATCTAGGGAACTCCTTTAGGCAAGAGATAAGAAGTCAGATCATTCTTTGATCTTTAGCAAAGTGGAGATTGGACTAGATGGAGACCCTACCTCAAAAATCCAGCCGCCCCCCCCCCCAAAAAAAAGAAAAAAAAGATTATCATTAGCATAGGCAGCATCTTTTGGCTACTCAGTAGAAAGGCCTGTTCCTTTGTTGAGGATGTCCCGTGGGACCAGTGTGCCCCTAGTGTCACTGTGGGAGGGGTGCCCTTGAGTAATTTCCTACCAACAACTATGCTGGACAGATCTGCCCATTTCCCAGGCCACCCAAGGCCAGCGCTGACTGTGTTTGGGAAACATAATTGACGGGGACGGCTCCAGGGGACTTAGTAGTGGCAGAACTGGAACCTTTGATTCTTGGCACAGTCCCAGGCTACCTGGTGCAGAACATGCAAATTATTGCCTGGAACACTGTCTTTACACCAGCTGTTGGGGAACAGAGCAGGATGATTTCTGGAACTAAATCACTTTGGGGTGAACGAAGTCAAGGCTGGGTCTAGTGTAGCCTCCACCACGAGTACTAGCAAGGTAGTTGGAAACAGTCAGACACCCTTCCCGTCACGGCTGCCTTCAGCAACTCAAATCCCCAGCCTCTGGGGTTGGCAGAAATGAAGTAAATCCACAGGGTAACCTCCCACCCTTAACCTCCTCCTACTTCCACCTCCTCAGAAGGCCTGAGCACTTAAGGATCTCCAACTCTCCCTCCTGGTTCATGGTCATGGTCACGGTGGTGAATCAGACCTGTGAATGTCCTCAGCATTTCCTTCCACTTCCCATGTTCAGAGGCTGGCAGAGCAGCATGCTTTTGGGGAACTTCCCCTGGCAACAAGCATCTACTCAACCTACACAGGGCACCAACGACAGACTAAAGCAATGATGCCACCCAGGTGTAGCTCAGTAAACCAGTTAACTTGAATGGATTTACTTCTAGGAGAGCACGGGTGTGTGTGTGTGTGGGGGGGGGTTACTTTATAGGAGCATGGGTGAGGCCAAAGCAGCCGTGTCACCAAAAGAGCCTCACCCCTTCATGGAAGACAACGTTCCCCATAGCTGCACATAGCTGGACTCCTTGCTTCTGCCGCCCTTTCGCATTCTATATGCCCCAGCGCCTCCGGAGACCACACGCAGCAGGGTCTCAGCCAGCCAGCGTGGTGGTGAAGGAGGAAGTGACTGCAGTCCCAGGGTGAGGGTCCAGTGACCCTCCCCTTGCCTCCTATGAGACATCAGCAGGGCCAAGCACGCGGGTCACAGCTATTCTGATAAAGCCGGTAATGCTGTCTGAGCTCAGAGGACAGAGTTCCATGCAGCTGATGCTCCTGGAGAACGCCCGATGTGGGCCTTCTATTCTCCAGTGGTGTGAGATGTTCTCAGCTTCAAAGTTGGCTACAAAGAGCGCTGTTCACCAACTTCCCTTGAGCTCTAGCCAGGACCTCAGGGCTCCACTTCTCATGTCGTCCCACAATGAAACAGGCGCGTTGTGAAATACGCTTTATCTCTGCACTTCATGGAGGAAGAAACTGAAAGAGCACTTAAGTCAGCTACTCAAGGTCACCCAGCTAACAAGGAGCGAGGCCGGGACTCAAACTCATAGGACAGGGTCATCGCACCCCGTGTGGGTGATGCTGGCTCTCAGGCTGGCTCCCCTGCACCAGCTTTGATGCAGCCTCTGATGAGGGGCTCGCCACAGGCTCCTACAGAGCCCTGTCTTTTTGTTGTTGTTGTTGTTCTTTGAGGTAGGGTCTCGCTCTAGCCCAGGCTGATCTGGAACTTACTCTGTGGTTCTCAGACTGGCCTCAAACTCTTGGTGATCCTCCTACCTCTGCCTCCCAAGTGCTGGGAATAAAGGTGTGTGCCACCATGCCTGGCTCCCTCTCTCTCTCTCTTTTTTCCTTGCAAGCCCAACAGACTGGCCTTTTTTTTTTATTTAAATTTTTTTTGTTTATTTTTATTTATTTATTTGAGAGTAACAGATAAAGTAAAGGAGGCAGAGAGAGAGAGACAGAGTCAGAGACAGAGAGAGAGAGAGACAGAGACAGAGAGAATGGGCATGCCAGGGCTTCCATCCAGCCACTGCAAATGAACTCCAGACGTGTACACCCCCTTGTGCATCTGGATAATGTGGGTCCTGGGGAATCGAGACTTCAACTGGGGTCCTTAGGCTTCATAGGCAAGCGCTTAACTGCTAAGCCATCTCTCTAGTCCTTTTTTTTTTTTTTTTTTAAATTAGAGAGAGAATTTGCACATCAGGGCATCCAGCCACTGTAATCGAACTCCAGAAGCATGCACCACCTAGTGTGCCTGTGTGACCTTGCACACTTGCGTCACCTTGTGCATCTGCCTTATGTGGGACCTGGAGAGTCAAACAATGGATTCTTAGGCTTCACAGGAAAGCACATTAACCACTAAGTCATCTCTCCAACCCTCTTTTAAAAAAATTTTTATTCATTTTTTTTGTTTTGTTTTTTGGAGGTAGGGTCTCACTCTGGCCCAGGCTGACCTGGAATTCACTATGTAGTCTCAGGGTGGCATTGAACTCATGGCAATCCTCCTACTTATGCCTCCCGAGTTCTGGGATTAAAGGCGTGTTCCTCCACACCCAGATTTTCTTTTCTTTTCTTTTCTTTTCTTTTCTTTTCTTTTCTTTTCTTTTCTTTTCTTTTTTAAATACGTGCAAGCAGAGAGGAGAGAGAGAACATGGGTATGCCCAGGCCTCTTGCTGCTGTAGCAAATGAACTCCATCTGTACCACTTTGTGCATCTGGCTTTACATGGAAACTGGAGAGTCGAACCCATAACAGCAAGCTTTGGTAGCAAGACTCTTTAACCACTGAGCAATCTCCCCAGCCTGAGTCCTGTCTTTTTGGAGGGCATATTTTGCTTTGCTGCATTTATTGAGTGTGCTGGGCTTTCTAGAATGAATTTGCATGGACGTCTTATTCAGCAGTGTTCCTGAGTTTGCATCCGCTTTCCCGTTTAATTCTCAGAGCAAACCTCTGCAGGAGTCAAGCCCTTGCCTCATTGTCTGAGCAGAGGCCAAGCCCCTCACTCAAGAGAAAGGGGGCTCTAAGTCCAGGTCCCTATGACACAGATATTTTCACCCAGTAGACTGTCATTCTTAGAGATCATCCATAGAACCCTCATTGGATTCTGGGGGCATGCAGGTAGAAATACAGATCCCTGGGCCTCATGTTAGACCCTCTGCTGAGTCAGCACTTGAAGCCAGAGATCTGTTTTTGTGCCAGGTATCCCAGAAGCCCTTGAGTGTATTTATACTTAAGTCCACTTCTGATTGGCTGGACAGATGACTCAGAGGTTAAAAGTGCTTGCTTTCCAAGCCTGACTGCCCAGGTTTGATTCCACACTACCCTCATAAAACCAGATACATGAAGTGGAACTTGTGTTTGAAGTTGGTTTACAGTGGGAAGAGGACCTGGCATTCCTATACTCTTGATTTCTTTTCTTTCTTTCTTCTTCTTCCTTCCTTCCTTCCTTCCTTCCTTCCTTCCTTCCTTTCTTTCTTTCTTCCTTCCTTCCTTCCTTCCTTTGTTTCTTTCTTTCTTTCAAATAAGTAAATAAAATATGTACTAAAAACAAAAAACACCCACTTATGAGCTGGGCATGGTGGGATACCCCTATTATCCCAGCTAGGAGACTAGACAGAAGAGGGTTATGAATTTGAGGTCAGCTTAAGCTACTGGGAGAGTCCCTATCTCAAAACCCAAACAAAATGTACTCCTTTGCTTAGATGTGGGTAGGTGGACGTGTTCATAGCCCAGGCTACCCTCAAACTTCTGGCAGTCTCCTGACATCTCCTGAGTGCACTTCTATTTTACCTTGACAATTTACTAAGACACCGGCTCACATAGGCTCTCTTCACTAGGAACACCTCGCCTCCTGTGCTGGTCTGTCTCCAGCCACCACACCCCGTTGGTTTTGCTGCGTTGATGTGCACAGAGCCTGTGGAATCAGGCTACCCGGCTGTCCCGGAATCACCTCGTCCCCGAATAACGCGAACACGCAGAGGTGCCCAGCAGTTCTCATTTCCTTTCTCTGGAGACGTCTCTAAAATAGATCACCCCAGCGCCTCACTTTGAAAACTTCCATCATGTTCTTTCAACCCTGAAACCCAAATCGGTGCCGACCAGTCCTCGGGGGCTACTCCACCCGGCTCATCCCTGACACTTCTACCACCAAGGTGTGTGCGCGGGTCCTGTTGGGAAACTTGTGTTCAGGAGCCACTGGCTGACTGACTGTCATTTCCCTCCGCGATGCAGGGTGTCGCCTCCTTGCCTGCCTCCCTTCTCTTCTCAAGCCTCAACAGAGCCCTGCAGCGACAGGATTATCCTCTGCCCTTCAAGTCCATTCACTGATTTGCTGACTCTTTCCTTCACCCACTTACCCCATCGTTTATTTATGTGTGTGTGTGCATGAGCGTGCAAGTACCTGTGTGTGGAGGCCAGAGGACACCCTTGGGTGTCATTCCTCAAGTACTGTCCACTTTTGTGAGACAGGGTCTCTCATGGCCTGGATGTCTCCAGCTAGCCTTGAACTCACAGCGATCCTCCTACCTTTGCTTCTACAATGTTGGGATTAAAGGCCTGCGTCACCATGCCAGGCCTGGCTTTTTTTTTTTTTTTTTTTGTTTGTTTGTTTTTTGTTTTTTGAGGTAAGGTCTCACTCTAGCCTAGGCTGACCTGGAATTCACTATGTAGTCTCAGGGTGGCCTTGAACTCACAGTGATCCTCCTACCTCTGCCTTCCCAGTGCTGGTATTAAAGGCCTAGGCCACCATGCCCTGCTCTTTTCTTTTCTCTTTTCTTTTCTTTTCTTTTCTCTTCTCTTCTCTTCTCTTCTCTTCTCTTCTCTTCTCTTCTCTTCTCTTTCCTTTCCTTTCCTTTCCTTTCCTTTCCTTTCCTTTTCTTTTTTAAAGTGGGTTCTAGGGACTGAACTTGAGTTCTTTACCAGTCAAGGTAACCCCCTCAGCTCCTTCCAGGCATTTTGTAACTATCCACATATCCCGGCAACTCTATGAGGGACAAGAATGTAGAAAATGATGCTGGGCGTGCTGGTGCACGCCTTTAATCCCAGCACTTGTGAGGCAGAGGTAAGAGGATTGCCATGAGTTCGAGGCCACCCTGAGACTACATAGTGAATTCCAGGTCAGCCTGGACTAGAGTGAAACCTTACCTCAAAAAACAAACAAACACACAAACAAACAAACACAAACAAACAAACAGAATGTAGATACTGATGGGATATGTGGGTCTCCTCTTTATGAAGCACAAAGCATGCTGTCCCACACTGCTTTTGTACAATGTTTCTGAAGCTAGTTGTTTTAGTTAGGGCGATCTTGTTGAATTAAGATCCTGATACTGAGAGGAGGACATGACATGTGTGAGCCCTTCCTCCACCACAGGCCCTCTAGCAGTCATTTTAGATGTCTCCTTAACTCCCTCATGACCTCAGGGAGGCAGGTGCTATTACTACTACTGTATCATACATTCGAGAAAATGTAGGTCTAGAGGTGAGTCATATTTCTCAAGGTCAAACAGCTCATACAGGCTGGCCACCTGTGCTGACCCCAGAGTGGGCTTCGATTTACTCTTCACATCCATCTGACAAGAACTGCAGGCGTGATGGCACACACTTTTCATCCCAGCACTGGGGAGGCAGAAGTAGGAGGATTGCTGTGAGTTCGAGGCCACCCTGAGACTCCATAGTGAATTCCAGGTCAGCCTGGGCTAGAGTGAGACCCTACCTCGAAAAACCAAAAAATGAATGTGTAAGTAAATAAATAAATAAGAAGTGCAGGAAAGTGGACTGGCTGAGAGGAGGAATGAGGCGGGGAGAACACAGCGTTGTCCTGCTGGCCCTGGGCACAGGGAACTGGAAAGCGCATTGGCTGTGGAAGTGTGGCCCTGGCTGTACTGAGGCTCTCTCATCATGTGGCGTCTTCCTGCAAAACCATACACGCTCAGGGCTGGTTGATGTTTTGATGTGTATAAATCAAAACAAATTAGATGTGAACCCCTTTCCTCCCTTATCACTGTGCACCTACCAGTCTGCCTGACGTGCCTGTGGAGAGGGGACATTCACTGTGGAGTGGGGACCTCCTTATTTCTGAGGAGGGTCATTGCATGTACTATAAACTGACGTCATAGCTACATGGGCTTTGCCTGTCCAGTATTCCTTCCTCATTCTAAGTTTTCTTTTTTTTAAAAAAAATATTTTATTTGGGCTGGAGAGATGGCTTAACAGTTAAGGCACTTGCCTGCAAAGCCAAAGGACCCACGTTCAATTCCCCAGGACCCATGTAAGCCGGATGCACAAGGTGGTACATGCATCTGGAGTTCATTTGCAATGGCTAGAGGCCCTGGCATGCCCATTTTCTCTATCTGCCTCTCAAATAAAATAAATAAATATATTAATAAAATTTTATTTATTTATTAGAGAGAGAGAAAGAGGTAGATATATATAGAGATAATGGGCACACCAGGGCCTCGAGCCAGTGCAAACAACCTCCAGACACATGTGCCACCTTGTGCATGTGGCTTATGTGAATACTGGGGAATCGAATTTGGGTTCTTAGGCTTCACAGGTAAGTGCCTTAACCACTAAGCCATCTCTCCAGTCCCCCATTCTAAGTTTCTTGGGAAAACTGCCTTCCTGTGTTCAAGGTGATTTAACTGAGGACTGCTAGTGATAAAAATGGGTCATGACCCAAGTTTGGCATTCAGTCTGCCCATCATGGGGCTGCAAGTGAGACAGATGACACTGAGCACTGACAGCCACATCATAGCAAAGAGACTGTTCACGAGGGACACGGGCAGCCCAGGGACCCCCTGCATTGCTCAGCCAGCCCTTCTGGAAACAATCACATTCTCCCATGAAATCTCTTTTGGACTTGTTCTGTGTATTAACCAGAGCTGATACCTTATTTAATCAACTGCACTTGTATTTTTTTCTAAATATTTAATTTGGTTATTTATTTGAAAAAGAGAGAGAGAGATTGGCAGATAGATATATAGAGAGAATGGGCATGACAGAGCCTCTAGCCACTGTAAATGAACTCCAGACACATGCACTACCTTGTGCCTCTGGCTTATGTGCGTACTGGGGAATTAGACCTGGGTCCTTGGGCTTTGCAGGCAAGAGCCTTAACTGCTGAGCCATCTTACCAGCCCTGGTATTTTTTTTTCCCTTCATCACAGAAAGAATCTGTGTATGTGGTTTGAAGACATTTTAAAGTAATACATAAGGCTAATTTTCCATGGTGCATCTCTCTGCCCCAGTCCTTGAGTGAGGAGGAACACCCCCATTCTGAGTTCCCTGCAGAAACCTCCATCTCAGGTATCACTGACCATCGCATGGCTCTCTCTTAGAGTCGGTGAAACATGTCTGCGGCTTCCATTCATTGTGCAAGTTCAAGGCCGGGTGTGGTGGCGCACGCCTTTAATCCCAGCACTTGGGAGGCAGAGGTAGGAGGATCGCCGTGAGTTCGAGGCCACCCTGAGACTCCACAGTGAATTCCAGGTTAGCCTGAGCTAGAGTGAGACCCTGCCTCGAAAAAACAAAAAACAAACAAACAAAAAAAAAACATTGTGCAAGTTTAGGGTTTGGGAATCACAGAATAGAGATCACCAGACAGGCTTTCTAAGAATTGGCAGTGATCACACCACATGCCCTGGGCTCCTCTCTGGGTCCAGACCCTCTGGGTTGCTGAAGTCTCATGCGCCGGGCACGGTGAGGAGGCCCCTCGCGTTGACACCACTCTCTGAACACGTTCCTGTTGGCTGTCTCTTCCCAGAGCAGGACACCCAGGACCAAATGGAACCTCCCACAGCTCTTGCTGCTCGCTCGCTCCTCATTATCTCCTGCGATTCTCCAAGTCTTTTGTGTGCAGCTCAGGGAGAGCATTGACCTTCCTGTCCACTAAAATGCACACTTGGATGCGCTCAAGTCAGCCATACCTCATGGATTCTCATGGATGGAAAACACTGTCCTGGAATTCACTATGTCGTCTCAGAGTGGCCTCAAACTCACCACAACCCACCAACTTTTGCCTCCCAAGTGTGCTAAGATCAAAGGCATGCACCAGCATGCCCAGCTTCATTTTTTTTTTTTTTTTTTTGGTTTTGTTTTGTTTTGGTTTTTCAAGGTAGGGTTTCACTCTAGCCCTGGCTGACCTGGAATTCACTATGTAGTCTCAGGGTGGCCTCAAACTCTTGGTGATCCTCCTACCTCTGCCTCCTGAGTGCTGGGATTAAAGGCGTGCGCCACCACACCTGGCTTCATTTTTCTTTTTTTAAAAAAAACTTTTATTAGCCTGTGTCCAACTCCAGAGCACTAGGGTTACAGGGGCCCGGCATTTTACGTGGATGCTGGGGATTTGAACTCAGGTCCTCATGCTTACACTGAGCCATCTCACCACCCTATTTTCTACTTTAAAATTTTATTTTATTTGCTGGGCGTGGTGGCACACGCCTTTAATCCCAGCACTTGGGAGGCAGAGGTAGAAGGATCGCTGTGAGTTCGAGGCCACCCTGAGACTCCATAGTGAATCCCAGGTCAGCCTAGGCTAGAGTGAGCCCCTACCTCCCAAAACAACAAAAAAAATTAATTTTATTTATTTATTTAAGAGAGAATATTTTCTACATTTTGTCTTACCTTTATTCTCAAATACCATGTTTTTATAATAAACATTACTTTTATAATGATTATTTTTTGTTTTGTTTTGCCCAGGTAGGGTCTTGCTCTGGCCCAGGCTGACCTGGAATTCACAATGTAGTCTCAGGCTGCCCAGTTTATAATGGCTCATTTTTTAAAAGTAAAAAAGGGCTGGAAAGATGGCTTAGTGGTTAAGGTACTTACCTGCATAGCCAAAGGACCCAAGTCCAACTCCCCAGGACCCACGTAAACCAGATGCACGAGGTGGCACATGAATTTGGAGTTAGTTTGCAGTAGCTGGGGGCCCTGACACATCCATTCTCTCTCTATCTTCCTCTTTCTCTCTCCCTTCCTCTCTCAAATAAAATAAATAAATAAATAAAATTAAAAAAAAAAAAAAAAAACTAAAGAAGAGTGGTGCATACCTTTAATTCCAGTACTTTGGAGTCCAAGGTAGAATGATCACTGTGAGGAGGCCAACCTGAGACTACATAGTGCATTCCAGGTCAGCCTGGGCTAAAGTGAGACCCCACCTCGAAAAACCAAAACAAAAAAAAGGAAGCCATGTAGCATTGACATTTCATAGAATGATCCAGAGCATAAAACTAAAATTGAAGCATTTTCAAAGATATGATGCCATCTGGGTCATCAAAGGTAGAAGCTGAGAAACTCCTGGGTATTTAATGTACAGCAAAGTGGTGACTACTTAATACGGAAAGTTGATGAGCAGCCTTTTTCTTTGTTTGTTTGTTTGTTTCTTTCTTTTTCTGAGGCAAGCCCAACAGACTGGCTTTTTTTTTTTTTTTTTTTTTTTTTCGAGGTAGGGTCTCACTCTAGCCCAGGCTAACCTGGAATTCACTATGGAGTCTCAGGGTGGCCTCGAACTCACAGCGATCCTCCTACCTCTGCCTCCCGAGTGCTGGTTTTTTTTTTTTTTTTAATGCAAGAGAGAGAGAGAGCAAGAGAGGGAGAGAGGGAGAGAGGGAGAGAGAGAGAAATCGAGAGCAAGAGAGGGAGAGAGGGGGAGAGAGAGAAATCGAGAGCAAGAGAGGGGGAGAGGGAGAGGGAGCGAGAGAGAACTGGCACACCAGGGCCTCCAGCCACTGCCCTTGAACTCCAGACCACCACCTTCTGTGCATGTGCGACCTTGTGCGCTTGTGTCACCTTGTGTGTCTGGTTTACACAGGACATGGGTCCTTAAGCTTCGCAGGCAAGCACCTTAACTGCTAAGCCATCTCTCCAGCCCCTGAAACAGTCTTTAGTATTCTCACTGCAAAACAAATAAAGGTAACCATGGGAGGTAAGGGACATGTTCATTAACTTGATTAGGATAATCATTTCACAATGAAAACATACGTTGAAACTTCATGTTGTACACTTGAGTGTACGCAATTTACTATCAATTATGCCTCATAAAGCAGAGAAACATGACACTACCTGGAAATTCTCATTTGACTCAGATGTTTATTTCTAAGTCAAATTCATCTGTGTGTCAGTTGAATCACAAAAGGATACGCATCCTGGATGTCTGGGCCCCTCAGGAGCGTTGAGGGCTACAGATGGTTTTGTCCCTGTAAATTTCTGTCTGCCTCACAGGGATCACAAAGCCCAGAGCCTCAGGGCCAGGCAAGTTGCATAAGTGCGTACAGGGGGACTGAGTGAGCATCAAACGGCACTTTCCGCCAGCCAGTTACTGTACTGTGGAATGTAGGCCCTGCCTTGCCAAAGCTTCTCACTTTTCTCTCCCCATTTTCAAGAGAAGCCAGAAACCTAGATTAAAAAGAAAATTGTTCTGCTGGGCGTGGTGGTGCACGCCTTTAATCCTAGCACTCGGGAGGCAGAGGTAGGAGGATCACCATGAGTTCAAGGCCACCCTGAGACTACAGAGTTAATTCCAGGTCAGCCTGGGCCAGAGTGAGACCCTACCTCGAAAAACCAAAAAAAAAAGTTCTATTTATTATTATTATTATTTGTGTGTGTGTGTGTGTGTGTGTGTGTGTGATGGTGTGATGTGTCTGTGAGTGTGGGTATGTGTACGTGTCACCACATGTGTGTGGAGTTAGAGGACAACCTCAGGGTGTTCCTTCCTTCCATCTACCTTCTTTTTATTTTATTTTATTTTTTAAAAAATATTTTATTTGGGCTGGAGAGATGGCTTAGCGGTCAAGCGCTTGCCTGTGAAGCCTAAGGACTGCGGTTCAAGGCTCAATTCCCCAGGACCCATGTAAGCCAGATGCACAAGGGGGCGCATGCATCTGGAATTCATTCACAGTGGCTGGAGGCCCTGGCGCGCCCATTCTCTATCTGTCTGCCTCTTTCTCTCGGTCTGTCGCTCTCAAATAAATAAATAAAATTTATTTGAGAGAGAGAGAGAGAGAGAGAGAGAGAGGAAGAGAGAAAGAGAGAATGGGTGTCCCAGGGCCTCTGGCCACTGCAAACAAACTCCAGGTGCATGCGCCCCCTTGTGCATCTGGCTAACATGGGTCCTGGGGAATTGAACCGGGGTCCTTAGGCTTCTCAGGCAAATGCCTTAACCACTAAGCCATTTCCCCAGCCCCCGTCCACCTTCTTTTAAGACAAGATCTCTCTTGCCATTGGTGCGTGTGAGTTTACAGATACATGCACCACCTTGTGTCCAGCGTTAAATGAGCGCCGAGGAAGAGTAAACTCAGGCCGACAGGCTTGCAAGCAAGCAGCTTTAACCACTGAAACCGTTCCTCACAATGGCCTCTTACTTCTGTCACTCTTGGGAACTTGTAACATCATTCAGAGAAACTGGGCAATTCTGTTAAGCAATTTGTAAAATATATCTATTTATTTATTTATTTATTCATTTGTCTGAGACTACAAAGTGAATTCTAGGTCAGCCTGGGCTAGTGTGAGACCCTACCTCAAAAAGCCTATATATAGAGCTGGAGAGATGGCTTAGCAGTTAAGTGCTTGCCTGTGAAGCCTAAGGACACTGGTGTGAAGCTCTATTCCCCAGGACCCACGTTAGCCAGATGCATAAGGGGGCGCACGCATCTGGAGTTCGTTTGCCATGGCTAGAGGCCCTGGCGTGCCCATTCTCTCTCTCCGCCTCTTTCTTTGTCTGTCGTTCTCAAATAAATAAAAACAAAGAAAGAAAGAAACAAGAAAAGCCTATATATAAAGCCAGGCGTGATGGCACGTGCCTTTAATCCCAGCACTCGGGAGGCAGAGGTAGGAGGATTGCTGTGAGTTTGAGGCCACCCTGAGACTACATAGTGAATTCCAGGTCAGCCTGAGCTAGCGTGAGACCCTACCTTGAAAAACAAACAAACAAACAAACAAAAGACAAAAGGAAAAAGTGTATGTGTGTGTGTGTGTGTGTGTGTGTGTGTGTGTGTGTGTGTATTCATATGAGAGAGTGAAAGAGGGAGAGAGAGAGAAAGAGAGAGAATGGGCATGTCAGGGCATACAGCCACTGCAAACAAACTCCAGACGCATACAGCACCTTGTGTATCTGGCTTTACATGCTCCTAATTGTTTTAATTTTCAAGCAATGAGAACAAATTCAAAAATTCTTGAAGTATGATCTAGGCCAAGCACCATGCCACAGACCACATTGAGCCCTCAGTTGTTTAGTTTGTGGACTCTTTTTTTCTCTTAAATTTTATTTATTTATGAGAGAGAGAGAGAGAGAGAGAGAGAGAATGGGTATACCAGGGCCTCTAGCCACTGCAAATGAACTCCAGATGCAGGTGCCACCTTGTGCATCTGGCTTATGTGGATCCTGGGGAATCGAACCTGGGTCCTTAGGCTTCACAGGCAAGCACCTTAATGGCTAAGCCATGTCTCCAGCC
The DNA here is from genome assembly GCA_036346955.1 of Dipus sagitta. Taxonomy (NCBI): domain Eukaryota; kingdom Metazoa; phylum Chordata; class Mammalia; order Rodentia; family Dipodidae; genus Dipus; species Dipus sagitta. The sequence continues at coordinate 191,628,186 of CM070771.1, forward strand.
CAGGTTTGGCTGATGTGGAGCCTTGGAGGGGACTGTTGGAGGCGAATGCGCAGAAGGAGAAATGCGACTGAGTGGTGAGCAAGCAGGCAGGACTGGGAATGAGGGGGCCCAGCTTCACTAGAGTTTGGATCTTGAAGGTCCTCAAGTGTCCATGTGGTAAATGCTTGGTTCCCAGTGTGGCACTACTGGGAGCTGGGAGAACTTTAAAAGTTGGGGCTTAGTGGGAGGTCATGATGGCTCATCTTCATTGTCAACTTGACTGGATTTGGAATCACCAAGGAGACACACTCCCGGGTGTCTTCCAGAGAGGTTTGTCTAGGGAGGGAAGGACAACCCTGACAACCCTGAGTGTGGGTTGCACCACTTGATGGGCAGAGGTCCCTGGAGAAAGCTAGCTAAGCTCCAGCGTTCAGCTTTCTCTCCTTGCTGACTGCAGAGGCAATGTGACCAGCTGCTTCGGGCTTTTGCTGCCATACCTGCCCTCCCATGACGACAGTATCCTCAAACTGTGAGCCAAAATACACCCTTCCTTGAGCTGCTTTATAAAAAATATTTTAAGCCGGGCATGGTAGCTCATACCTTTAATCCCAGCACTTGGGAGGCAGAGGTGGGAGAATCGCCGTGAGTTCGAGGCTGCCCTGACACTCCATAGTGAGTTCCAGGTCAGCCTGGGCTAGAGTGAGACCCTACCTCGAAAAACCAAAAAAAAAAAAAAAAAAATTTATAGCTGGGTGTAGTGGTGCACACCTTTCATCCCAGTACTTGGAGGCAGAGGCAGGAGGATCGCCATGAGTTGGAGGCCACCCTGAGACTCCATAGTGCATTCCAAGTCAGCCTGAGCTAGAGTGAAACACTACTGCGAAAAACCAATAAAAAATAATTTATTTATTTGCAAGCAAAGAGAGAAAAAGAGAGAGAGAAGAGAGACTGGACATGCCAGGGCCTCCAGCCAAAACAAATGAACTCTAGATGCATGTGCCTCTCTGTGCATCTGGCCGTATGTGGGTACTGAGGAATCGAACCCAGGTTGTCAGGCTTTGCTGCTGAGCCATCTCCCTAGCCCTTAAGCTGCTTTAATGTCAAGTATTCTGTCATAACAATGCGAAATGTAGCTAACAGGGAGGTTCTTTAGGTCACTGGGGGTAAGGCCTCAAGTGGGAGTAGAGGGACATTTCTCTCCTTTTATGAACTGAGTGGCCTTACTCTACCACGTGCTGGCCACCACGGAGTGCTGGCCCTCTCTGTGCAGGCCCAAAAGCAACAGACTCAACTGACCATGGGTTGAAACATCCAAATTAACTGTAAATCAAAATAGACCTTTCTTTTTTAAAGTTTACTTTCTTTTTTAAAAATATTTTTGTTTATTTTTATTTATTTGAGAGCGATAGAGAGAAAGAGGCAGAGAGAGACAGAGAGAGAGGGAGAGAGAGAGAATGGGCACACCAGGGCCTCCAGCCACTGTAAACGAACTCCATACGCGTGTGCCCCTTGTGCATCTGGCTAACGTGGGTCCTGGGAAATTGAGCCTTGAACCGGGGTCCTTAGGCTTCACAGGCAAGTGCTTAACCACTAAGCCATCTCTCCAGCCCCCAAATAGACCTTTTTGTTTTATAAGCCATTTACCTCAGGGATCTATTACAGTGACAGAAAGCTGACTAACACAATTCTAGAAGAAGAAAAGGTAGTGAGAAGGAAGAAGTTTCAGAGATCTTTGAGTTAAAATTGTGTGACACAGAATTTGTCCAGTTTCTCTGAATAATACATCCCAAGTTCCCAAGAGTGCCAGGTGTAAGAGACCAACATCAGGAAAGATTTCAGGTTGTCCGATTTTGGTCCCTCTGAATATATATATACGTATACACACATATGCACACATACATACATATATGTGTGTGTGTGTACATATATGCATATATATTCACGTTTGTAACTATTAAGTAAACCTCAAAGCATATAAAGGGACTTTTATGTAGTAATGACTCTTGGATAGCAATTTCTATTATTTTTGGTTTTTCAAGGGAGAGTCTCACCCTAGCCCAGGCTGACCTGGAATTCACGATGTAGTCTCAGGGTGGCCTCCAACTCACAGTGACCCTCCTGCCTCTGCCTCCCAAGTGCTGGGATTAAAGGCGCGTGCCACCACGGCCGACAGCAATGATTTTTGTTGTGTACCCTATATGCCATGTCTCACCTGTGGTCTTGCTGTGTCTCCAGTTGTCAACATGCATTCAGCAATGCTGCAAATGGTTGCTTTCTCAAAGGCAGTGGGCATGAGTTCCATGTCCATCTCTGTCACTTCCCAGCTGTGTGACCTTGAACAGTGACTTCACCTCCCTGGGTCTCACTACGCAGTTCTCATTTGTAAAATGAGAGCATCTTGAAGATTCTATCAGCAGTGAGCAGAGAAAGAGCTCTTTAATCCCAGGGCTTCATTACCCTCCGGGCTGCAGATCAGCCTGGGCTGTGGCCCAAGGGAGCCATTTGGGTCTCTGCTGCTGAAGGAACTGCACAGCAGCTGATGCTTGGGGTGGATAATGGCCTAACATGCTCCGAGAAAAGAACAGATGGACAATATCATTTTTCTACAAAACACAGTTCTATTTGGATGGGACTTAAAGCACGGCTTGCCAGAACTTCCTCAGAAACATCCCTCAAATACTCCTCACCATGGTCTCATGGCTCAGCCTGAGTCTCCTCTCTCTCTCTCTCTTTCTCATGTCTCACAGCCTTCATCTCTCCTTTCTATAAAAATCTATCTTCCTGAAAACATTGTTCTAATGAAAATCCAGACGACAGCCTGGTGACCACAGATCCAAGTCATGACTATGCTTTTTTTTTTTTTCTTATTTTCGAGGTAAGGTCTCACTCTAGCTCAGGCTGACCTGGAATTCACTATGGAGTCTCAGGCTGGCCTCGAACCCATGGTGATCCTCCTACCTCTGCCTCCCGAGTGCTGGGATTAAAGGCATGCGCCACCACACCCGGCTGACTATGCATTTTTAATCCACCTTGTCAACACATGGCTTTCTTTAAAAAAAAATTGTCTCTTAGCAAAGCCTTCTCATCTTCCTAGGTATAGCAGTGTGTACAGCGTCCTGCCCACACTGGACATATGTTAGTAAAAAGGTACTGAGTGATGCTTAAATGAATGGCTGAATAAGGCCTTGAAGAAATCAGTGAGCCAGTGAGTGGATACTTGAATGAATCAATAAATGCATGACTGGAAGGAAAAAAAAAAAAAAAAACCAAGAGAGCAAATGCTCAATGAGAAAGTAAATGGGGGCTGAAGAGATGGTTTAGTGGTTAAGATGTTACAAGTGGTTTAGTGGTAGAGATGGTTAAGGCGCTTGCCTGTAAAGCCTATGGACCCAGGTTTGGTTCCCCAGAACTCACGTGAGTCAGATGCACAAGCTGGCACATGCATATGGAGTTCATTTGCAGTGACTGGAGGCCCTGGCATGCCCATTCTCTCTCTCTCTCTCTCTCTCTCTCTTTTACACATAAATTAAAAAAAAAATCCAGGCGTGGTGGTGCTCGCCTTTAATCCCAGCACTCGGGAGGCAGAGGTAGGAGGATCACTGTGAGTTGGAGGCCACCCTGAGACTACATAGTGAATCCCAGGTCAGCCTGGACTAGAGTGAGACCCTACCTCAAAAAACCAAAAAGACAAAAGAAAGAAAAAAAAAAACAAAAACAAAGCAATGGTCTGGAGAGAAAAATAAATAAATAAATAAATAAATAAATAAATAAATAAATAAATAAGCCTGGTGTGGTGGCTCATGCCTTTAATCCCAGTACTCAGGAGGCAGAGGTAGGAGGATCACCATGAGTTTGAGGCCACCCTGAGACTACATAGTGAATTCCACATCAGCCTGAGCTAGAGTGAGACCCTACCTCAAAAAAAAAAAAAAAAAAAAAAAAAAAAAAAAAGTGAATGGATGAACCAATAGGCAATAAATTGATAGTTTGAATAAAGCAGATTCAATGGCCAGACAGGAAAACAATGGGAAAATGGAAGATGGGAGACAAGTGAAAATCAGGGCCTATGGTTGTCTTGCCCTTTGTTTCCCTGCAGTGACCAGCAGGGGAGCACGTGGTGTCCTCCCTTCCTTGTGGCTCCACTCTTTTCCTCTTCCTCTGCCTCCTCTTCCTCTTCTGCTTTGTCTAGATGGTTGTGATGGTTTCTCTCTCTCTTTCTTTCTTTTTTTTTTTTACAAACTTTAAAAAACATTTATTTATTTGAGAGAGAGAGAGAAAGAGAGAGGCAGAGAGAGGGAGAGGGAGAATGGGCACGCCAAGGGCTTCAGCCACTGCAAATGAACTCCAGATGCATGCACCCCCTTGTGCTGCTGGCTTACGTGGGTCCTGGGGAATTGAACTGAGGTCCTTTGGCTTTGCAGGCAAACGCCTTAACCACTAAGCCATCCCTCCAGCCCTGTGATGGTTTATTAATCAAGACTGTTAACTTGATAGGATTTAGAATCACTCAGGAGACACACTTCTGAACATTTCTGTGAGAGCATTTCCAGAGAGATTCAGCTGAAGAGAGAAGGCCCACTCTGAATATGCTTAGTCCCCTCCCATGGGCTGGGGTCCCGGACAGAATAAGAAGGAGAAAGAGTGGACACCAGCATTCACTTCTCTGTGCTCCTGACCGTGGGGGCAACATGACCAGCTGCCTCACTTGTCTACTGCCACACCTTCCCCAACAGGATAAACGGTATTCTTAAATTGTGAGGCAAAATAAACCCTTCTTCCCATAAGTTGCTTTGTTAGGTATTTTGTCACAGAAAACGCAATAGAGTGACCATGCCTTTGGCAGTCCTGAGGAGAAGCCCATTCCCTTGTCTGGACACGTCTTACTGTCCCTTCACCATGGTTTCGGGAAAGCCCACTTCCTGTTTTTATTATTCATTATGTATGTCTTTGAGAGAGACAGAAAAAGGCAGAGAGAGAGAGAGAGAGAGTGTGTGTGTGTGTGTGCTAGGACCTTCAGCCTGCTGTGAATGAACTCCAGACACGTGTGCCCCCTTGTATGCATGTGAAACATTGCATGTTTGTGTCACTGTGTGTCTGGCTATGTGGGACCTGAAGATTTGAACATGAGTTCTTAGGCTTTGCAAGCAAGCAGCTTAACTGCTAAGCCATTTCTCCAGCCCCTTCCTTTTTTTTTTGAGACAGAGAGAGAGAGACAGAGAGAGAAGAGAGAGAATCACTTCCTTTTTACGTAGTTCTGAGACTTGCACCCTGTGACTCTTGTGGAGCCCTCAGGAGGAAGAAACTGAGAATATGAGTTCTGGAGTTTCACACTAATAAAATGAAGAACGAAAATGAGCTTTCCTTTCCACCATCATTTTCTCTTTGTTTATTTTTTTATTTGTAAGCAGAGAGAGGTCGAGAGAAGAGACAGAGAGAATGAGCACACCAGGGCCTCCAGCTGCTGCAAACCAGCTATACATGCACATGCCACATTGTTCATCTCTACGTGGGAACTGGGGAAATTGAACTCAGATCATTAGGCTTTGCAGGCAAGAGCCTTAACTGCTAAGCCATCTCTCCAGCCACTTCACCATCACTTTAACAGTCTAGCAGGGTGTCTGGGAGGGTTTTCTTCCCTGACAGTCTGATCCTGACCCCTAAGGCCCAGGCCTGCATAAATTTTCACACCTTCCCTGCATTTGAAACTTACCCATCCCAGCACCTAACAAGAGCCTACATAGTTAAGTACTTATCATTTTCCTCCACGTATTATTTCATTCAATTGTTATAACAACATGATAAGGGGTATTGTTCCTGTTGTGTACATGTAGCTCAAAGAGGTTAATGAGATAGTCCAACGTCATATTGCTATGGGGTTGAGAGCAATGAAGCCCTTCTGGGCTCTGGATGGGCTTAGAACTCCTCAACCCAGTGGCTCTCAAGTTCTTATGATGAGCAAAGAATTGATAAGCATAGACACAAAGAAGAGTGAATTATGAAAGATTTATCTTACGAGAGAGTAGAAATAAGAGAGAGTAGAAATCAGGCTGGAGAGATGGCTTAGCGGTTAAGTGCTTGCCTGTGAAGCCTAAGGACCCCAGTTCAAGGCTCCATTCCCTAGGACCCACATTAGCCAGATGCACAAGGGGGCGCACGCACTGTGGATTTCGTTTGCGGTGGCTGGAAGCCCTGGCGTGCCCATTCTCTCTCTCTCTCTCTCTATCTGCCTCTTTCTCTCTGTCTATCACTCTCAAATAAATAAAATTAAAAAAAGAGAGAGTAGAAATAAATCAGAAAAGCTCTCAAACGGAGAAGGGGGGGTCCCCCCACAAGGTGGGGGGGGCTGAGAGAAGGAAAAAAAATTGGGAAAATCACATGGTGACTTGGATCAGGCCTTTTCATAAACTAGGTATCTAATTGGGATGAGTCTCATTCAGGTTCAAATGTGTATGAAGGCCATTAATTGGTTGGTGAACAGTGGGAGCGGGGGTGAAGAGCACAGACTCAGAAAGGTTCTGACAACAGGGCAAAAAAGACTACAAAAAAAAAAAAAAAATGGATTCCCAAGGGCACCAGTACATGGGCTACATAGGCAGATGATTAACTACTGGTTTCTTTGATGGTAAACCACACACTGCAGGATTACCGAGGGGCTTCACATTGGAGGGCAAGTCCATAGCATAGCACCTAAGCCCTGGAGGAGTCTTAACAAAAGATAAACAATTTTATGAGAACTACACGTGTGTTGCTTGGTGTTTACTAAGCTGTGTTTATTTCATCTCACTTTACTTTGTTCAAGGAATTAAGTAGGGACTTCCGGGTAAGATGACAGTGTAGGAGCCACACCAAGGCAGCCTTGCAGGCGTGGGGAATAAACAGAAAAACAACAAACATATTCTTTTACCAAACAGCGAAGGTGTATAAGAACTTATCAACCTCAGCAGTGAAGAAGGAGGGACGCAGAGCTTCTAGACCACAGAAACAGCTCCAGCCATGGCGCAGGCCCTCACGGCCACCAGGCTCTGCCTGAGCCACAGCAGAAGCCGGGTGAGGAGCTTTTCCACTCACACCGGCCTCCTTGCAAACTCAAGAAACCCGAAGGAGAAGACAGCAGGGCCCATCTGAGTGGCTCAGGAGGAAGAGGATCGCGGGGACCAGCCACGCAGCTCCCACACAACTTCAGACACCCACCACAGCCCACCCCCCCCCCACCAGCCAACAGCACCACCAACCACCGGGGACCTGGGGAAGGGCACTCAGCTATATAGCACACAGCACCAGTGACCAGAGCAGTGACCCATGGACCCAGCCAGCCAGCCTGAGCCCACAGCGCAGTAAAGAGGGACCCAAATGGACACGCAGCATAGCTGAGAGCAAAGCCATTCCAAAAGGTAACAAGGTCGCAGGTTAGTACCTGCCCAAAAAAAGCCTGCTAGATACTTATATGTTAAATCTGATGGATGGTCGGGTTTGCCATTCTTAAATAAGCTATATTTTGGGGTTGTCCTTTGTTGCTTCCTGATTTATAGTGCTTTTGTCTCTTCTGCCATTCATGAAGGCAGGATCTCACTCAACCACAGATTGATCTGGAACCCCGTACAGACCAGAAATCTCAGCCTCCCAGTTGAGAGAAAGACTGAGAGAAAGAAGTAGACAAGAGAGAGAGAGAGAGAGAGAGAGAGAGAGAGAGAGAGAGAGTGGGTATGGGTGCTCCAGGGCCTCTTGCACACTGCAAATGAATGCTAGAAGCATGTAAAACTTTGTGCATCTGGCTTTACGTGGGTACTGGGGAATCGAGCCCTGACTGTCAGGCTTTATAAGCAAGTGCCTTTAACCGCTGGGCCATCTCTCCAGCCTCAACACAAGGAGAGTTTTTTTTTTGGGGGGGGGCAGTTCATAGCCAAATCATAACAATGTCTTTGTACCTCTTTTCATTGGAAGTCGCCTTCTGGTTTCTCTCTTTCAGCTGGATGTGTGCATCTAGCTTACTAGATGGCAGTACTTGGGAAGGATGCTCACTGCCTGTTGCAGTCAGGTTTGGATTGCTGGTGAAAATCGCCCGACCAAGAGCATCTTGTGGGGAATAAAAGGCTTATTTTGGCTTATGGGCTCGAGGGGGAAGCTCCATGATGGCAGGGGAAAATGGTGACATGAGCAGAGGCTGGACATCACCTCCTGGCCAACATCAAATAGACAATAACAGCAGGAGAGTGTGCCAAACACTGGCAAGGGGAAACTGGCTATAACACCCATAAGCACGCCTCCAACAATACACTGCCTCCAGGAGGCGTTAATTCCCAAATCTCCATCAGCTTGGGACCTAACATTCAGAACACCTAAGTTTACGGGGGCACCTGAATCAAACGACCACACTGCCCATTGAGCTCTAGGCTACCCTCCTCTTGCCCTGGTCGGCACAGAGCCTGGTGCTTGGTGGACTTGCAGAAGGGCCGGTTGAATTTGCAGAGTGCTGGCATCACACGTGGGCCTGTCTCTGGACAGCAAAGGTTTGTTCAAGTGTTGTTTATTGCACTAACTTAATAGGTTTGCATCACATGCTTTCTGCTTTTGTGAATTTTTACAGCATGCGAGTCAGAGCTAATAGTTTTAATTACCTAACTAAGCACCTCAATTCCTCTTTTCAAATGCTCCAGGGCTTTTATATCTAACAGCTTTATATCTACGCCGTGTTTACGTATTAAAGTCAGAGTCTGGAGCTGACACGGCACTTGGTTCTTCTCCGATTCTTCTGCCAGTGAAGTAGAAACATCAGAAAATAGACGACATGAAGCCACCCGATGGCTGGAGCAGCAGTTGAGGCATCAGAACAGTCTTCCATTGCCCTTGATTGGCTGGCACATAGCCAAACCTATTTCAAACTCAGGTTTCTGATCTGCCAAGTGGGAAGAACAAGACTTAAGAATATGCATGTGAGGCAAACGCCTTAACTGCTAAGCCATCCCTCCAGCCCCCAGTATGCATTTTTATACTAGCTTTTGATGCACCAGTCTATATTAGTAGCTCTTAATGCTATCAACCACGTCAGTGTTAGGTGTGTAGTAGCTAAGAGCAGTTCTGCATAGTCGTGCGTGTGGTGGGACTTTCTCTGTAGATTTTCACTAAGTGTTTTCTCAGTGAACCATGTTGGGAGAGTCCTTACTTTCTGATGAATGATGCTTCCAGGCCCAGTTCATGCATTTGTAAGAAAAGAAAAGAAGAGAAAAGAAAAGAAAAGAAAAGAAAACAAACAAAACCAAACAAAACAAAACAAAACATGTCACTCTGTTATTCTTCACACAGCAGGAAACTCTGAAAGAGCCAAAGAGCAAGGAATGACAACCTAAAATTAAAGATCACTTGGTGTGAAAAAAAAAAAAAGAAGAAGAAGAATAGCCATGTGGGCTGGAGAGATGGCTTAGTGGTAAAGGGGAAAGAGAGAATGGGCGCACCAGGGCCTCAATCCACTGTTAACAAACTCCAGACACATGCGCCATCTTGTGCATTTTGCTTACGTGGATGCTGGGGAATTGAACCTAGGTTCTTTGGCTTTGCAGGGAGGTGCCTTAACTGCTAAGCCATCTCTCCAGGTCTAAATAAAATATTTTTAAAAAAGAAATGGGCTGGGCGTGGTGTTGCATGCCCTTTAATCCCAGCATTTGGGAGGCAGAGGTAGGAGGATCACCATGAGTTCAAAGCAACCCTGAGATGACATAGTGAATTCCAGGTCAGCCTGGACTAGAGGGAGACCCTACCTCGAAAAGCCAAAAAGAAAAAAAGAAATGCATGTGAGTTAGAGGGATGGCTCAGCGGTTAAGTTACTTTCCTGAAAAGCCTGAGGACCCGGGTTTGATTCCCTAGTACCCACGTAAAGCCAGATCCACAGGTGGCAAGGTTGCACATGTGTCTGGAGTTTGTTTTCAGTGGCTAGAGGCACTGCTGCACACATTTTCTCTCTCTCTTTTTTCTCTCTCCCTGCCTCTCTCTGTCTCAAATAAATAAATAAATAAATATAAAAAACGAATATGCATGTGAGCGTTCTCATGCTAACACACATGAAAGTGGCTATCATTTCTAATCATAGAGCAAGACACTGGGATTTAGTGTCTCAGTTCTTCCTGTGTGATTTTGAGACATATCAAAATAAAAGGCTCTAAAGGAAGTCAGAGGGCCAGGAGACAGGGTATCATATAGTAAGTGGAGATTGTCGTTTTCATCAAATGAACTCCCTTCTGCATAGTTCCTAGTGTTTTCATATAAGTTGATTTATCTAATAGCAAGTAAATGGAATTATAAGTATTAAAAGGGAAAATTCTGTTAAAGATATCCTGAAAATAAAAACTAATTGGGAATTTTGGAAATAAAATTTCATAATTGGGGTCTGGAGAGATGGCTTAGTGGTTAAGGCACTTGCTAGCAAAGTGTATCGGCCCAGGTTCAATTCCCCAGTACCCAACTAGAGTTTGCATCTAGAGTTTGTTTGCAGTGGCTAGAAGCCTTGGCATGCCCATTCTCTCTCTCTCTCCTTGCAAATAAATAAAATTTTAAAAAGTTCCATTGTTGTGTTCTAGCTTAGCAAAGGACAAACCTCTTCTATATAGGAACAGATAGTGTTATGGTCAACCTGTGCTGTGAACTTGACTGGATTTAGAATCACCATCAACACACGCTGCTGGGTGTATTTATGCGAGTATTTCCAAAAAGGTTTAATTAAGAAAGGGACATAAACTGGGCGTGGTGGTGCACGCCTTTAATCCCAGCACTCGGGAGGCAGAGGTAGGAGGATCGCCGTGAGTTCGAGGCCACCCTGAGACTACATAGTGAATTCCAGGTCAAAGTGAAACCCTAACTCAAAAAAAAAAAAAAAAAAAAAAAGAAAGAAAGAAAGAAAGAAAGGGGCAGCCACTCTGAACGTAGGCAGCACCATACTATGGGCTGGAGTCCTAGACTGAATAAGAAGGAAAAAAGGAAAAAAGAAAAAGAAAGTAAGAGAGACGCCAGCACTGCTCTCCCTGTGCTTCCTGTCTGTGGATGCGTGGTGACGGGCTCCCTGGTGCCTCTGCTGCCATGATGGACTGGATCCCTCACACTGCGAGCCAGAACCAACCCTCCCTCCCTAAGTTGCTTTGGTAAGGTAGTCTTTCACAGCCACAAGATGAGTAACTAGTAGATATTCTTTTAGGGTTTGTAGACCGGTCTCCATTCTGCCAGGGGACCATAAATAAATAAACTGTGTGTGTGGCTGTGTTCCAATAAAACTTCATTTGAGGTGCTGGGGAGATGGCTCAGTGGTTATAGGCACTTGCTTCACAAGTGGGCCATCCGGACTTCACATCCCCAGCACCCACATAAAACAGAACAGCAGTGGTGCACACATCTATAATACCAGTGCAAATATGGCAGTGGGAGGCAGAGCCAGGAGAATCACAAAGCTAATCTGGTATTCCCAGTGGCAAACGTCACCAAGAGAGACACTTTCTCAAACAAGGTGGAAAGAGAGGCCCACTTACCCTAAGGTTATCCTCTGACCTCCACACACGCACCATGGCACGTGTATACCTGTGCACACATGTCATATACACAAAACATATTAAAAGCACTTTATTTGTACAAACAAGTGACAGTTCAGACCTGGTCTGTGACCATAATTTACCAGCTCCTGTTTTAGATGAACCCGGCTTCCTTATCTAGTAAGAAATGTCCCACGATCTCTTTTATGCTATATTAGATTGTAAAGGAAAGGATTGGCATTTACTGAGTTCTTGCCAGATATCAGGTGCTATACTAAGTTCATTCTACATGTAATGTCATTTAATCCTATGAGAGAAGTACTAGTCATATCTCTACTGCGTCATTGTGCCTTTTTGAAAAAAATGGAAAATATTATTTATTTATTTATGAGAGAGAGGAGGGGGACAGAATGGGTGCACCGGAGCCTCTAGCCACTGCAAATGAACTCCAGACATATGTGCCACCATGTGCGTCTGGTTTACATGGGTCCCTGGGAATCAAATCTGGGTAGTTAGGTTTTACAGGGAAGTGCTTTAATGGCTAAGCCATCTCTCCAGCCCTCTATTTTTTATTTTTTTATTTTTCAATGTAGGGTCTCACTCTAGCTCAGGCTGACCTGGAATTCACTATGGAGCCTCAGGGTGGCCTCCAACTCATGGCGATCCTCCTACCTCTGCCTCCTGAGTGCTGGGACTAAAGGTGTGTGTCATCATGCCTGGCTTCCACCGTACCTTTGAAAAAACATACCTGATCAAGCTGGTCTCCTCACATAGGCCGTGTTATTCCAAATCTAAGACTCTGTCTGCTTCATGTTACCTTGTAGATAGGTTGGCCTTTTAAGCATTATGTTCACTTCATTAGTGTTTAATGGAATTGTGGATATGTGTGGAGTTAGAACTTCTATTTACACATAGTCATACATAATTATGGTTGGATCAAAGATGGGATACATACACCACATTGATCCCATAAGATTATGTTGCCTAGTGATGTGTGGCTGTCTTTGTGTGAGTACATTCTGTGATGCTCAGACTTCAAGGAAATCTCCTTATGACGCATTTCTCAGAAGGATCTAACCACACATTTCTCAGAATGTGTCTGCTGTTCAGCTGCACATGATTTGTATCTATTCTTCTCAACTTTCTATTGACTTGTTCCTATGCTCTGAACTTCTGCTTTTTTTTTTTTTTTTTTTTTTGATTCTGTGTGTTTTTTTCCCAAGGTAGGTTTTCACTCTAGCCCAGGCTAACCTGAAACTCACTCTATAGCCCCAACGCTAGTCTTGAACTCATGGTGATCCTTCTACCTCAGCCTCCAAAGTATTGGGATTAAAGGCATGCACCACCACTCCTGGATTTCTTTCTTTTGGTTAAATTCAATGTTTTTCAAACTCCCTACCCCCATTATCCTCCTACACTTAATCTTAGCAAAAAAAAGGTTGAGATGTGATCTATTATCACTTTCCTGATGAGGTATTTAGATATTTTTCCCTAGTCATATCTCCCTAAAGTTTTTAAAAAAAGTATTTTATTTTTACTAGAAAATTTTCAGTGCTAGGGATGGGATACCTTTCAGTGAGTTGTTGGCCAGGGAGGTCCCTGATTCCACCTAAACATTATAGGCCATTGCTGAGGCTCTTGGTTTCCCACCAGGAATAGATGGTAAGACTCTATTGCTGAAGACTCCACATACTTGGGCTTAAAGGTCTCTGAGAAATCCTGCATAAGCTGAGCTGAAAACCTCCTCTGTGTAGATTAACTGACAGAAAGCTGGAAAGAAGCTATGCTGCATGAAGTTCTATGGGAGAGAGAAAAATCATCAGTGGAGATAACAGTGGACACTGCAAGTCTTAAAATGGGCCAGCCAGGCCAAATGAACCAAAGGGTGCAATAGCGGCTTGTCTGTTATGGGAGAAACCAACCACTCTCTGATTGGACTGGAGGCCTGCTCCGTGGGAGGGAATACATCCCTGATACTGAAACCTACACCAGGGGCAGTCATGAGCCCTACGGGTGTAACGCCTGCTGCTGTCTGGCTAAATGTGTATACTATGCTCACCAAACTGACTGGCAAGTACTTTTCTTAATATTCATACTCATGTATTAATGCTCCTCTCACTTTTTTTTGTTTTTCTCTCTCATTCTTCTTCTTCTTTTTTTTTTTTTCTTCGAGGTAAGGTCTCACTCTAGCCCAGGATGACCTGGAACTCACTGTATAACTCATGGTAATCCTTTTACTTCTGCCTCCCAAATGCTGGGATTAAAGGTGTGAGCCACCACGCCTGGCTTGAAGCTTCTCTTTTCAGATGGTGGTGATCTTAGGATGACTTAGAAGGCACCATATGGCTGAGAAATGGTACAGGAGTACTCAGCACTGAAATATCTCTATCACACCTTCCAAGGCTCAGGGTCCATTGCAGAAGAGGTGGCAAAAAGAATGTAAGAGCCAAAGGAAGGATAGGACTCCTTACAACGTGCTCCTCCAGACACAAAATGGTCTGGATAGTCATGACTTTGCAATGCCTGATACTACCTACACAAGACCATCATAATAGGAGGAAAAGATGATGACATCAAAATTAAAGAGAGACAGATTGAGAGGGGTGTGGTGGCACACGCTTTTAATCCCAGCACTTGGGAGGCAGAGGTAGGAGGATTGTTCTGAGTTTGAGGCCAGCCTGAGACTATGTAGTGAATTCCAGGTCAGCCTGGGCTACAGCAAGATAGCCTCAAAAAACCAAAATACTACTACTACTAGTACTAATAAGATGAAATAAAATAAATCCCAAAAAGTTCTTATCAGCTAACCCCAACATACAGACTATATTATCTTTCCTCAAAAAATAATCTTTAGACAGGGCAAAAAATTTCTTTCAGGGCAATATATGTTTTTTATTCTGCTCATTTTTATTTTATTTTTCCTCAATTTTTATTAACATTCCATGATTATAAAAAATATCCCATGGTAGTACCCTCTCTCCCCCAACTTTCCCCTGTGAAATTCCATTCTCCATCATATCCCCTCCCCATCTCAATCAGTCTCTCTTTTATTTTGATGCCATGATCTTTTCCTCCTCTTATGATGGTTTAGGTAGTGTCAGGCACTATGAGGTCATGGATATCCAGGCCATTTTATGTCTGGAGGGAGCATGTTGTAAGGAGTTCTACCCTTCCTTTGGCTCTTACATTCTTTCTGCCACCTGTTCCGCATTAGACCCTGAGCCTTGGAAGGTGTGATCAAGATGTTACTCAGAAGCCGGGCGTGGTGGCGCACGCCTTTAATCCCAGCACTCGGGAGGCAGAGGTAGGAGGATCACCATGAGTTCGAGGCCACCCTGAGACTACAGAGTGAATTCCAGGTCAGCCTGAGCTAGAGTGAGACCCTACCTCGAAAAACCAAAAAAAAAAAAAAAAAAAAAAAAAAGATGTTACTCAGTACTCTGGTCACTTCTTTCCAGCACTATGATACCTTCTGAGTCGTCCCAAGGTCACTGCCATCTGAAAAGAGAAGATTCTCTACCCAAAGTGAGAGTAGTGTTAATATAAGGGTATAAATACTAAGAGAAGTGCTTACTGGGCAGTTTGATAAGCATAGTATATACATTCATCCAGACATCAGTAGATGTTATACCCCTAGGACTCCTGACTACCCCTGTTTTAAGTTTTCAGTATCAGGGATGTATTCCCTCCCATGAAGCGGGCCTCCAGTCCGATTGGAGGGCAGTTGGTTTCCACCATGACAGATGTGCCACTATTGCACCCGTTGGCTCATTTGGCCTGGCTGGCCAATTATAAGGCTTGCAGTGTCCACTGTTGAGTGTCTTCACTGGTGATATCTCTCTCCCATTGAACTGCATGTAGAATGGGTTCTTCCAGCTCTCTCTCAGCTGGTCTACATGGAGGAGGTTATCAGCTCAGTCCCAGCAGAATTTCTCAGTGGCCTTGCAGCCCAAGTATGTGGAATCTTCAGCAATAGGGTCTTTACCATCTATTCCTGGTGGGAAACTAAGGGCCTCGGCAATGGCCTATAATGTTTTGGGGGCATCAGGGACCTCCCTGGCCAACAACTCACTGGAGGTATCTCAGGGCAATATTTTTGTTGCTTTGTATTATAATTAATTTTGGTTAGGTGCTTCACTTTTTTTTTTCTTGGTTTTCCGAAGTAGGGTCTCGCTGTAGCTCAGGCTGACCTAGAATTCACTATGTAGTCTCAAGGTGGCCTCAAACTCATGGCGATCCTCCTACCTCTGCCTCCCGAGTGCTGGGATTAAAGGCGTGCGCCACCACGACCGGCTCACTTCACATTTTGAATGGTATGCTGTAGAAATTCCGAGTTCTCTTGTTACTAAAAATAATACCAATATTTCAAGCAGGCACTTGCCTGTTAAACTACAAGCTATGTCTAGTCTAGGTGGTTGGCAGAAGTTCACATTTATTTTAGTCTCAGCTGGACTGTTTGGCACCCTTGTGGTACATCAGCTTTGGTTACACTGATGGTTTAAGTCATAAACACTGCAGATTATCTAAGAGATTTATATGATGCAGAAAACCAGGGTTTACTTTTAGGCAAACAAGCAAATATAAGGTTTCTGTGCTGTGTCTTTCTTCTGTGTATTAAATCCTTTCCAGGAGCTACTTTTCTGTTCACTCTGCAGTGGGATGTCTTTTTTTTTTTTTTTCTTTCTTGGTTTTCCAAAGTAGGGTCTTGCTCTAGCTCAGGCTGACCTGGAATTCACTATGTAGTCTCAGGGTGGCCTCGAACTCATGTCAATCCTCCTACCTCTGCCTCCTGAGTGCTGGGATTAAAGGCGTGCGCCACCACACCCAGCTATGGGTCTTCTTGTAGTGTGTGCAGCTACACATGCATTTTTACCTTTCTGTCATTACACTATAGATGCGAATGTACATCCTTGACTTTCACATGGGACATTTTACTTCTCAGAAAACACAAAGACCTTAGAGTACTTGACATCCATTTCCCTTTCCTGCCTTTTCTATTCATGACACACCCCATATTAACGCATATTAATACTTACCCTAGAGGGGACTTAAACAAATTAAGGTTATACTTTAAAAAAACATATTTTCATTTATGAGAGAGAGAGTGAGCAAGAGAGAGAGCATGGGCACACCAGGACCTCCTGCCACTAAACTTCAGACGCATGTGCCACTTTGTGTATCTGGCTTTACATGAGTACTAGAGAATTGAACCCAGGCTGTCAGGCTTTACACATAAGAGCCTTTAACCACTAAGCAATCTCTCCAGCCACAGGGTTATACGTTTAACACATATTAATAATACCCCAGAAGGGGTATAAATAAGTTAAGATTATACTTTTGGATGGTGAAGCCTGAAGGAGTATATCATACCTCTCTCTCTCTCTCTCTCTCTCTATATATATATATATATATACGCATATAATTTTTATATTTTATTTTTATTTATTTAGTTATTTGACAGAATGACAACTTCAATAAATATAGAAAACATATCATGGTCATAATTTCTTTCCAACATCCTCCTTTCCCCCCACCCAAATCCTCCTTCCACTGAATCCCATCTCCTTTTCAACTAGTCTTTCTTTTATTTATTTGTTTACTTGTTTATTTATGAGAAAAAGAGGAATATTTCTGAAAGAGGATGGGTGCTCCAGGGCCTCCAGCCATTGTAAACAAACTCCAGATGCATTTGCCACCTTGTGCATCTGGCTTACATTGGTACTGGGGAATTGAACCGGGGTCCTTAGACTTCACAAGCAAGCACCTTAACAGCTAAGCCATCTCTCCAGCCCTTCTCTTTTATTTTGATGTCATCGTTTTATTTTCCTGCTATTATGCAGGACTTGTGTAGGTAGCATCAGCCAATGTGAGGTCATGAATATCAAGGCCACTTTGTGTCTGGAAGACAGCACTGTAAGCAGTCCTCCTCTTGCTTTGCTCTTACATTCTTTCCAACACCTCTTCTGCAACGGTCCTTAGCCTGGGAGGGTGTGACAGAGCTGTCTCGCTTTGTGCTGAACACTCCAGTGTCACTCCTCAGCACTTAGGTGAGTTTTGAGTCACTCCAGTGGTCACTACCATCTGAAAAGAGAATCTTCCTTATCCAAAAGTGAGAGTAGCATTACAATATGGGCATAAAAACACGTATTTAGAGGACAGTTTGGTGGTCATAATATATCCATTTAACCTGACAACAGTAGTAATCCCTCTCTAGGGCTCATGACCTCCCCAGCCATAGTCTTTTTTAAAAAAAACTAATATATTTATTTATTTGAGAGATAGAGAGACAGAGAGAGAAAGGGGGGGAGGGAGAAGAGAGAATGAGAATGGGCATGCCAGGGCCACTAGCTGCTGCAAATGAACTCCAGATGCACACGCCATCTTGTGCTTACATGGGTCCTGGGGAATTGAACCTGGGTCCTTTGGCTTTGCAGGCAAGTGCCTTAACTGCTAAGCCATTTCTCCAGCCCAGCCATAGGCTTTTGACTAAGTTTTTCAGTACCGGGCATGAATTCCCTCCTGTGGAGTAGGCCTCAAGTCTAATCAGAGAGCACTTGGCTTCCCTCCTAACAGATGTGCCAGCATTGCACCAGTTGGTACATTTGGCCTGGCTGATTGGCTGTAAAACTTTCAGGGTCTGTTGCTGGTAAGACTGTTGACTCTTCTCCCACCACAGGATGTGTGGCTCTTCCCAGCATCCTCACAGCCAGTCAATAGGGAAGGGGATTCCAGCTCAGGTCTAGCTTGATTTTTCAGTTACCTGTAGCCCAAGCATGTAGGCTTGAACAATATTTAATTCTGGTAGGCAATCAAGAGTCTTGACAATAGCCTATATTTTAGGGGCATCAGGGACATCCCTGGCCAACACCTTACTGTAAGGTATCTTACCCGGCAATGAAATTTTCTTATAATAATCTGTGGCTCTTGGGCACAGCATTATCAATCCCCACAGGGCACTTCTGCCCAAACTCTCTCTCTCTTTCAAATACGTATATTATTAGCTAGTGGAGAAGTAGGTTTCCATACGGCTTATTCATAACATATTAAATTTTTTAAATTAAATTAAATTTTTTTTTTTTTGGTTTTTTGAGGTAGGATCTCACTCTAGCTCAGGCTGACCTGGAATTCACTATGTAGTCTCAGGGTGGCCTCAAACTCATGGTGATCCTCCTACCTCTGCCTCCCGAGTGCTGGGATTAAAGGCGTGTGCCACCATACCCGGCTAATTTTAATTTTTTATTGACAATTTCTATACTTACAGATAATAAACTATGATATTTCCCTCCCATCCCCCATTTTCCTCTTCCGCTCTCCATCATATCCCCTCCCTCTCTCTATTAGTCTCTTTTATTTTGATGTCATCGTCTTTTTCTCCTGTTTTGAGGATCTTGTGAAGGTATTGCTAGGCACTGTGAGGTCATGGGTATTGAGGTCAATTTCTGTCCAGACAGTTGTATGTAAGGAGTGGTATCCTTCCTTTGGCTGTTACATTCTTTCTGCCACCTCTTCCACAATGGATCCTGAGCCTTGGAGGGTGTGAGATGTTTTAGTGCTGGACACTCCATCCCTTCTTCTCAGCACTATGCTGCCTTTTGGGTCATCCCAGTGATCACCGCCATCTGAAAGGAGAAGCTTCTCTAACCAAAATTGAGAGTAGCGTTAATATATGAATATGAACATTAAGTGTAGTGCTTTCAGGGCAGTTCAGTGAGAATAATATATGCAGTTAGCCAGACAAGAGCAGACCTTATACCCCTTAGACACATGACCTCCCCTGCCATAGGCTTTTGATTAGGTTTTCAGTACCAAGCATGTATTCCCTCCATAGAGCTGACCTCCAGTCGAATTAGAGAGCAGTTGGTTTCCCCTCAGAGCAGACATGCCACTATTGCACTTGTTCAGTCATTTGGCCTAGCTGGCCAAACTTGAGGCTTCCAGTGTCCACTGTTTTCACCGTTGTTGACTTCTGTCTCCCATAGGGCTACATGCAGTGCAGCTTTTTCCAGCTTATAGTTGGCTGGGCTACAATCAGCACCAGCTTGGTTTGTTAGTGACCTTGCTGCCCACACATGTGAAGTCTTCAGCAATAGGGTCTTACCATCTGTTACCTCTGGGAAACCAAGGGCCTTGGCAATAGCCTATAATGTTTTGGAGGCAATAGGGACTCCCTGGCCAACAACTCACTGGTAGGTATCCCATCCCATTTTCTAGTAGCAATCTGTGGCTTCTGGATGTGCCATTATCCACAGAAGTAGGCTTTCATATGTCTTATTCAGAATATCTTAAATTTTGATTGACCCTCCCCCCATCCTTCTCAATCTCTTTCCCTGGCCTCACTTAGGCTATTCCACTCCCTGTAATCTGTTCTTCTACTTACGTATATACAATGCCATCTCCTAAGGTCCTTCCTTCTCCTCCCTCCCTTATAGCCTTTATTTTTATTTTTATTTTCTTAATTTTTATTAACATTTTCCATGATTATAAAAAATATCCCATAGTGCTACCCTCCCTCCCCCCACTTTCCCCTTTGAAATTCCATTCTCCATCATATCCCCTCCCCATCTCAATCAGTCTCTCTTTCATTTTGATGTCATGATCTTTTCCACCTCTTATGATGGTCTTGTGTAGGTAGTGTCAGGCACTATGAGGTCATGGATATCCAGGCCGTTTTATGTCTGGAGGGAGCACGTTTTAAGGAGTCCTACTCTTCCTTTGGCTTTTACATTCTTTCCGCCACCTCTTCCACATTAGACCCTGAGCCTTGGAAGGTGTGATCGAGATGTTACTCAGTACTCGAGTCACTTCTTTCCAGCACTATGATACCTTCTGAGTCGTCCCAAGGTCACTGCCATCTGAAAAGAGAAGATTCTCTACCCAAAGTGAGAGTAGCGTTAATATAAGGGTATAAATATTAAGAGAAGTGCTTACTGGGCTGTTTGATAAGCATAGTATATACATTTATCCAGACATCAGCAGATGTTATACCCCTAGGACTCATGACTACCCCTGTTTTAAGTTTTCAGTATCAGGGATGTATTCCCTCCCATGGAGCAGGCCTCCAGTCCAATTGGAGGGCAGTTGGTTTCCACCACGACAGATGTGCCACTATTGCACCCGTTGGCTCATTTGGCCTGGCTGGCCAATTATAAGGCTTGCAGTGTCCACTGTTGAGTATCTTCACTGGTGATATCTCTCTCCCATTGAACTGCATGTAGAATGGGTTCTTCCAGCATTCTGTCAGCTGGTCTACGTGGAGGAGGTTATCAGCTCAGTCCCAGCAGAATTTCTCAGTGGCCTTGCAGCCCAAGTATGTGGAATCTTCAGCAATAGGGTCTTACCATCTATTCCTGGTGGGAAACCAAGGGCCTCGGCAATGGCCTATAATGTTTTGGGGGCATCAGGAACCTCCCTGGCCAACAACTTACTGGAGGTATCCCATGCCTGGCACTGAAAATTTCTAGCAACGATCTATGGCTCCTGAGTGTTCCATTGTCCAAAACCAGAGGATTCCATATGATTTATTTGCATCCTCTTAGATTTTGATTAGCCCTCCCTCCACCTTTCCTTTACTCAATCTCTTCCCCTGACCTCACTTTGGGCCTTATAGCCTTTTTAAAAAATTGTTTATTTTTATTTATTTGAGAGTGGCAGACAGAGGGAGAAAGAAGCAGAGAGACAGAGAGAGATTTGGGTGTGCCAGGGCCTCCAGCCACTGAAAACAAACTCCAGATGCATGCACCTCCTTGTGCATCTGGCTAATGTGGGTCCTGGGGAATCAAGCCTCTAAGCCGGGTCCTTAGGCCTTCACAGGCAAGCACTTAACTGCTAAGTCATCTCTCCAGCCCCTTTATAGCCTTTTGCAAGTTTACTGGCCTCTGCTACTGATTTTTCAGTTTCAGCTCTCACAGAAGTCTAAACCTTTGTAGCTAGGATGTGCATATGACAGAGAGAACAGGTGATGTTTGGCTTTCTGAGCCTGGGTTACCTCACTTAGTATAATCCTTTCCAGATCCATCCATTTCCAGCAAATTTCATAATTTCATTTTTCTTTGCCACTGAATAACATCTTAAATTTTGATTAACCCTACTCCCACTCCTTCCTGTAGTCTATTCCTCCCCTGATTCCACTTATTTTCTATGTATTTTACTATTTACTTATTTATTAAGTAAATAGTTATATGGATACAACATATGTTAGTAGCATCATTTCCCTCCTCCCTGTCCCATTCTGCTGAGGGCCCTTCTCAGTGGGTTTGCCCTCCTAGGCTTGCAGATCATGAGATGTGAGAGCATCAGTTAGTCATTTTAAGGGGGCGCGGATAGTGCTTCTGGACATTTCCATCCACTCTGTGGCTCTTACAGTCTTTCTGCCCTCTCTTCCAGAAAATTCCCTGAACCAGGATGAGTATTGTTTTAAATTGTATTTACTTATTTGCAAGGAGAGAAGGAGAGAGAGGGAGAGAGAGAATGAGTGGGCATTCCAGGGTCTCCAGCCACTGCAAATGAACTCCAGACACATGCACCAATTTGTGCATCTGGCTTTGTGTGGGCACTGGGGAATCGAACCCGGGTTGTTAGGCT
Organism: Dipus sagitta; assembly: GCA_036346955.1. Taxonomy (NCBI): domain Eukaryota; kingdom Metazoa; phylum Chordata; class Mammalia; order Rodentia; family Dipodidae; genus Dipus; species Dipus sagitta. The sequence goes on from CM070771.1 coordinate 191,650,253, forward strand.
TTTACCCTTAACCGCTGAGCCATCTCTCCAGCAATGGGTGTGTTTTAAGTCTGCTTTAGTGTTGAGCTCTCAGCAGGTTCTGGATTTCTGCTTTGGCACATACTGAGTTTCCTCTCTGTCTGTCTCCCTGACCCTGGCGCTATTGAAGCAGCACTCTTGCTCATCTGGCCAGTTCCTCTGAGGTGTCACCTGGGCCCTGGCTGATGTGTGAGGGGTTGTTCATCTCCTCATTCTAGCTGCCTTCTGGAAAAGAAAAACAGATTCTCCACAGGAGACCGAGGTCTGCATAGGTTCAATGGGATAAGCATTATTGATTGAGAGAGAGTTAGGTGGGCATAGCCTCTCTTTTGGCTAAAGACTCGTGGAAGCTTTTTGTTGGAGTCCATGATTTTGCACAAACTTTCCATAAGATAGTTTGCTTTTTCAATAATAAGCATATGTTTTGCCAAAAATATTTTTAAGATGACAAAGGAAAAAAAAAAAAAAAACCATTTGCCTTGTAGACCGATTACACCAGAGCACTTCCTTTCCATTCAGTTGCTGTGCAGAGACAGACTCCTGTCTCTCCACTGGAAAGCTTGAGTGAATCAGAGTGTGGGCCGGGCTTTGAGCCAGCGGGAAACCCCGCAGCCCAGCGAGGGGTTAGGCAGGAAGAGGTGGCAGTGTAGCTCATCCGAGCTATGCTGATTGGCTCTCTGGGCCTCTGCCTAGGATGCTCAGCTGTATCTGGCTGAGGACACACTTGGGCCCAGAGCAGTTCAGAACAAGATGTTCCGCCGTGATGGCTTGACCCAGGGCCTTCCTTTCTCAGAGTCGTGGGTGCTGCCAGCAGGGTTGAATGCACGTCAGAGAGAGAGTTAGGCACAGCTCCTGGCTTTTTGTCCACATCATAGGCAGGTCAACCTCACTACTCCAGACCTTCCCTGGCATCCTGATTCTTGAATCCAGCCCCTTCAGAACCCATCTACCTGGAACCACATTTGTGTGAGCTCCACTCGGCTAGGTGACATTGGCTGAACTAGGTGACAATATTGCTTTGCATTTTTGTTTTAATTTCTTTTTTCTTTTACAGATTTAGTTTTATTTATTTTATTTTATTTTATTTTATTTATTAGAGAGGGAGAGAGAGAGATAGAGGGAGAATGGGTGCGCCAGGGCCTCTAGCCGCTGCAAACAAATTCCAGACACATGTGCCACTATGTACATCTGGCTTACGTGAGACCTGGATAATCAAACCTGGGTCCTTAGGCTTCGTAGGCATGTGCCTTAACCATTAAGCCATCTCTCCAGCCCTTAATTTCTTTCTGTTTTTCTTTTTCTATTTGAGAGAGAGAGAGAGAGAGAATGGGCATGCCAGGGCCTCTAGCCATTGCAAATGAACTCTAGACACATGCACCACCTTGTGCACCTGGCTTACGTGGGTCCTGGGGAATTAAACCTGGGTCTTATGGCTTTGCAGGCAAGTGACTTAATCACTAAGCCATCTCTTCAGCCTTGCTTTTTTTTTTTTTTTTTTTTTTTTTTTTGTTTTTTGGGTTTTGATTTTCCAAGGTAGAATCTCACTCTAGCTCAGGCTGACCTGGAATTTACTATGTAGTCTCAGGATGTCCTCGAACTCCCAGCAATCCTCCTACCTCTGCCTCTGGAGTGCTGGGATTAAAGATGTGAGCCACCATGCCTGGCATAAAATACTTTTTTAAAAGAAAGAAAGTATGTGTCTTGCAGTTAGAGTAGCAAGACTACAGCTAAGTCTCATGTCAGCATTTAATCATTAAGTGTCTAATGTGTGCCACCTCTCTCTGTCTCAAATAAGTAAATAAAACAGATAAATAAAATGTTTTTTTAAAAATGCAAAGCAGTCTACCGGGCGTGGTGGCGCACGCCTTTAATCCCAGCACTAGGGAGGCAGAGGTAGGAGGATCGCTGGGAGTTCGAGGACATCCTGAGACTACATAGTAAATTCCAGGTCAGCCTGGGCTAGAGTGAAACCCTACCTTGAAACCCCCCTCCCACACATATATAAAATGGGCATGGTGGTGCACACCCTTAATCCTAGTGCTTGGAAGGCCAAGGTAGGAGGATTGCTGTGTGTTCAAGGCCAATTTGAGACTATAGAGTGATTCCAGGTCAGCCTGGGCTAGAGCGAGACCCTAACATAAAACCAAACCAAAACAAACAAGCAAAAATTTTATTTATTCATTTATTTGAGAGAGAGAGAGAGGCAGACAGAGATCGAGAATGGGTGCAGCAGGCCTCTAAACCATTGCAAACAAACTCCAGGTGCATGTACCACCTTGAGCATCTGGCTTAGGTGGGTACTGAGGAATCAAATCTGGGTCCTTTGGCTTTATAGGGAAGTGCCTTAACAACTAAAGCCATCTCGCCAGTTCCAACAATACTTTCTATAAAATTTAAGAAGGCACAGATTACTCATATTCATTAAAGCAGCTTGCTTCTTGTTTTTTTTTTTTTCAGGGCAGGAACTGGGTGTGGTGGTGCACGCCTTTAATCCTAGCCCTCAGGAGGCACAGATAGGAAGATCGCCATGAGTTTGGGGCCACCTTGAGACTACATAAGTGAATTCCAGGTCAGACTAGGCTAGAATGAGACTATACAAAACACCTCCTCTGTACATATATTTTTTCAGGCCAGGGTCTCACTCTAGCTCAGGCTGACCTGGAACTCACTCTGTCACTCTGTAGTCTCAGGAAAACAGCTTGCTCCTTATTTATCAAATATTTCTCTTTCAAAAATATTAAACAATCGAAGCTGGGCGTGGTGGCGCACGCCTTTAATCCCAGCACTTGGGAGGCAGAGGTAGGAGGATCACTGTGAGTTCGAGGCCACCCTGAGACTACATAGTGAATTCCAGGTCAGCCTGAGCTAGTGAGACCCTACCTCGAAAAACAAAAACAAAACAAAACCAAACAAAACCAAACAAAACCAAACAAAACAAAACAAAATGCATTTCAAGGAATTCTGTACTTAAAGTGTATTCTTAGGGAATTAAAAACATACGATCTAGTTAGACCCATATTTGATCTCTCCTCAGTAACTCGCATGTTCACAGTCTATCACTGTTGCCTTTCTGTTTGCTCACAGACATGGCCACTGGTTTTGCAGGGGGGCTTCCCAAGAGTCTGGTGCTATGTATGATCTCACTTACTCTTCCCCAGGAACTCTGAGGTAAGTTCTATTAATAGCAGCTCCCTTCAAAGACACAGGAACTAAGGCTTTGACATGAAGTAAATGGTTTTTCCAGAATATTACAACCAGAGAATGGAAAATCTCGTCTGGGAACCCGAGCTCACATTCAATCATTTCTCTTTGCTTAGTTTGTTGCAGAAACTGTACCCTGCCTTTCATTTATTATGTTTTGGTCAAGAATACATTCTCCAGGAGTTACTTTTGATCTTATTCAAATCCAATGCCTATTTATGAATAATGACTGGGTAGGACTATGTTATATGTTACAGTGTAGAAGAGATTGAAATGCGCAGAGGCCAGGGTCCTTCTTTTCAGGACTTTCTGCTCTAGAAGTGGTATATATATATTAGAGTCATAGTAAGACAAAATAAACAGAAGCAGTTGAGTGTGGTGGCAGAGGAAGGAAGATCACTGTGAGTTCGAGGCCAGCCTGAAACTACATAGTGAATTCCAGGTTAGCCTGGGCAAGAGCCTACCATAAAAAATTAAAAATAAAAATAGGAGCCAGGTGTGGTGGGGCACTCCTTTAATCCCAGCACTCGGGAGGCAGAGGCAGGAGGATCGCTGTGAGTTCGAGGCCACCCTGAGAATGCAGAGTGAATGCCAGGTCAGCTTGAGCTAGAGTGAGATTCTGCCTTGAAAAACAAAAAACAAAAAATAAAAATAAAATAAATGAAAATAAAAATAGGGGCTGGAGAGATGGCTTAGCGGTTAAGCGCTTGCCTGTGAAGCCTAAGGACCCTGGTTTGAGGCTTGATTCCCCAGGACCTATGTTAGCCAGATGCTCAAGGTGATGCATGCATCTGGAGTTCGTTTGCAGTGGCTGGAGGCCCTGGCGCTCCCATTCTCTCTCTCTTTCTGCCTCTTTCTCTCTCTGTCTGTCACTCTCAAATAAATAAATAAAAATAAACAAAACACTTAAAAAATAAAAATAAAAATAAAAATAGGACTGGAGAGATAGCTTAGTGGTTAAGGCACTTGCCTGTGAAGCCTAAGGACTCAGGTTTGAATCCCCAGAGCCCACATAAGCCCGATGCACAAGGTGACACATGAGCACAAGGTCACGCATGTGCACAAAGTGGTGGTGGGTCTGCAGTTTGATTGCAGGGGCTAGAGGCCCTGGTGTGCCAATTCTCTCTCTGTCTCTCTCATAAAAAATAAAATTTAGGGAGGTAGAGGTAGGAGGATCACCATGAGTTTGAAGCCACCCTGAGACTCCATAGTGAATTCCAGGGCAGCCTGGGCTAGACTGAGACCTTACCTCAAAAAACAAATGAAATAAATCAAATAATCAAAAAATTTGGGCTGGAGAGATGGCTTAGCGGTTAAGCGCTTGCCTGTGAAGCCTAAGGACCCGGGTTCGAGGCTCGATTCCCCAGGACCCACGTTAGCCAGATGCACAAGGGGGCGCATGCGTCTGGAGTTCGTTTTCAGTGGCTGAAGGCCCTGGCGCATCCATTCTCTCTCTCTCTCTCTCTCTCTCTCTCTCTCTCTCTCTGTCTTTTCCCTCTCTGTCACTCTCAAATAAAATAAGAATAAACAAACAAAAAAATTCAAAATATTTTTTGGTTTTTCCATGTAGGACCTTGCTTGCTCTTTTGTGCTGGGTGTTGTGGTGCATTCCTTTAATCCCAGCACTTGGCAGGCTGAGGTAGAAGGATTGCTGTGAGTTCGAAGCCACCTTGAGACTACATAATGAACTCCAGCCAGCCTAGAGTGAGACCCTACCTCAAACAACCAAAAAAAACCAACCAAACAAACAAACAAAAAAAAAAAAAAAAAAAAAAAAGAAAAAAGTCTTGACATCCCATTCTGTGTCAGGAACAGTGGATAACTTTATTTATGTGATTTCATTTAATTTTTTGATTTTGTGGAGATGGCATAGAGGTTCAATTTTCTTTTTTTAATTAATTAATTTATTTATTTGAGAGTGACAGAGAGAGAGAGAGAGAGAGAGAAAGAGGCAGAAATAGTGAGAATGGGCGCACCAGGGTCTCTAGCCACTACAAACAAACTCCAGAGGCGTGCGCCCCCTTGTGCATCTGGCTAACGTGGGTCCTGGGGAGTCGAGCCTTGAACCGGGGTCCTTAGGCTTCACAGGCAAGCACTTAACCGCTAAGCCATCTCTCCAGCCCAAGGCTGAGTTTTCTTAATAGTTTGTCCAAGGTACATAAGTAGGAAGTAGGAGAATCCAGCATGTCAGGCTTTTCCAGAGAAACAAAACCAATAGGTCACATATAGAGGATTGATCATGTGGTTATGGAGCCCCAGAAGCCACATGATCTGCCATCTTCAAGCTGGAGGCAACAGGAAAGCTGGTGCTGTGGTCCCAGTGCCAGCCTGAGGCCGAGAACCTGGAGAGCCAATAGCGTAAGTTCCGGTCTGAGTCCACAGGCCGGAGTGCCAGGGGCACAAGTGTTCCAGGGTAGGGGAAGACGGATTGCATAGCTCAAGCAGACGAAAATTGCCCTCCTGCCACTGGTTTGCTCAATTTAGACCCTCAGTAAATTAGACTGTGCCCATCCCCTTTGCTGACAGTGGACTTTCTGTTCTCAGTCATTAGATTCAAATGCTAATTTGAGCTAGGCACAGAGCGCCTGTGAGCAGGCTAAGGAAACGGAGGCAGGAGGAAGGCCGGCCTCAGCTCCATGAGACCCCGTCAGAAACACACACACGCAACAACAAAACACAAACGAAATTAGCAAAACCTTTGTAGAAACCATCTCACAGACATAGCCAGAAGTTTTCACCAGCTACCTGGGCATCCATTAGCCCAGGCAGGCTGACATCTAAAATTAGCCATTGAACCAACAAACCAGGCTTTGAACCTTGGCCCTTAATGCCTGCTTCAGGAGCAAACAGAAGTCAAAAGAAATTGAGAGCTGGGTGTGGTGGCGCATGCCTTTAATCCCAGTACTCAGGGGGCAGAGGTAGGAGGATCACAGTGAGCCTGAGATTCCACAGTGAATTCCAGGTTAGTCTGGGATACAGTGAGACCCTACATTGAAAAGAAGTGGAAACAAACGAATAAACAAAAGGAAATAGAGAGTAATTGATGATGAGGAAAAGCGTGTTTGAAGGAGAGGTGGCATCTAGAATCATTGAACGAAGGGAAAATGGATGGATGTGGGAATCAAGTAGAGAAGACACTCCGAGGAGGGGCTGACAGTCAGTGTGTTTGAAGAGGCACAAAGAATTGCATGGAAGATGAGATGCGTGTAAAAGATGAGGGAAGCATGCTTGGGCAGGTGGGTTGGTGTTACACCGAAGAGGACTCAGGTGATGGGAGACACTGAAGATGTGGGGCAAGTGTGTGACGTAGCTAGAGCTGCCTTTCAGGAAGAATAACTTTATGGGCTTCCGGCTGACTCACAGCTGATGTCAGTCCTGACCTTTCCTTAGTGTCTGTCTCCTGAGCAGGAAAGAAAGAAAACCTCAAGGGTTGAAACAATCCTGTTGGTGGTGGTTTGATTCAGGTGTCCCCCATACACTCAGGTGTTCTGAATGCTGGGTTCCCAGCTGATGGAGATTTGGGAATTAACGCCTCCTGGAGGGAGTGTACTGTTGGGGGCGGGCTTATGGGTGTTATAGCCAGTTTCCCCATGCCAGTGTTTGGCACACTCTCCTGTTGCTATTGCCCACCTTATGTTGGCTAGGAGGTGATGTCCACTCTCTGCTCATGCCGTCGTTTTCCTCTGCCATCATGGAGCTTCCCCTTGAGTATGTAAGCCAAAATAAACCTTTTTTTCCCCTCCACAAGCTGTTCTTGGGTGTTTTCTGCCAGCCATGAGAACCTGACCTACAACACTGTTCAACGTGCATCCTATGGCTTCCCTCCTACACGACTTTCTTCCATTAATAATTATGAGGAAGCCTGGGCGTGGTGGCGCATGCCTTTAATCCCAGCACTTGGGAGGCAGAGGTAGAAGGATCGCCGTGAGTTCGAGGCCACCCTGAGACTACATAGTGAATTCCAGGTCAGCCTGGGCTAGAGTGAGACCCTACCTCGAAAAACCAAAAAAAAAAAAAAAAAAAAAAAAAATATGAGGAAACAGGCTTCTTTGGGGAAAGTGGTTCATGAATACATTTTTGTAAAATTTGACCTTGACCTGGATGTGGTGGCATATACTTTAAACCCAGCACTTGGGAGGCTGAAGTAGGTGGAGCGCCATGAGTTCATAGCCAGCCTGGGCTGCAAAGTGAGTTCCAGGTCAGCCTGGGTTAGAGTGAGGCTCTGACTCAAAAAAAAAAAAAAAAAAAAATCACAAAAAGGGTTGGAGAGATGGTTTAGCGCCTTAGATGGCCCACGCCTTTAATCCCAGCACTCGGGAGGCAGAGGTAGGAGGATCATCATGAGTTCGAGGCCACCCTGAGACTACATAGTGAATTCCAGGTCAGCCTGAGATAGAGTGAAACCCTACCTCAAAAACAAACAAACAAACAAACAAACAAACACCCAGGTCCTTCGGCTTTGCAGGCAAGTGCATTAACTGCTAGCATCTCTCCAGCCCACTTTATTCTTAAAAAAGAGGCAGGATTCCCTTCCCTCCCATTCCAGATTTCTCATGGGCACTGACAGAGATATTATCCTTTTACAAAGGGCAGCTTTGCTGTAATAATATCAAACCGCCATGTTCTTCTACATCAGGCAGAAAGTTCCGAGCCAGGAACTGTCACTGAATTCTAGTATATTCACTGCTCTTAGCAGTGAGCCCTCCCGGTAGATCATCTCATAAGCACAGCTGTACAACATTAGGTGAAGGCCGAAGGGGCTTAGATCAGGAGTAAGTGCACCTGTTGTCTGACATCCCTCCCTTGGGGATGGGGCACCAGGACCAGCTCCCCACGCCCTACCTCTATTTCCAGGGCAACGTGAGGCTTCCGGCAGTCACTCACTCAGTGTCTGTATGTGAGAGAGAAAAAGCAAAGCAACAGAGGCAGCTGAGGGAAGAGAAAGAGAGAAAGCTCTGGAAGTTGTTACCTTCTGAAAGAGGGTTTCAGGAAGGGAGGCATCTTAAATCTACTCTTCTAGTTGTAAGGTGGGAAAGAGCAAAGACTTAAGGGCAGGCAGCATATAGGCTTTCAAAAGGAGCAAGATGGGGATGGGGAGATGGCTCAGTGGTTAAGGCATTTGCCTGTGAAGCCTAAGAACCCACATTCGATTCCCCAGGACCCACATAAGGTAGATGCACAAGGTGGTGCGTGTGTCTGGAGTTCATTTGCAATGGCTGGAGGCTCTGATGCACCCTTTCTCCCTGTCCGCCTCTCTCTCAAATAAAATTGAAAAATACGTTTTAAAAAAATGAGCAAGGGCTGGAGAGATGGCTTAGCCATTAAGGCATTTGCTTGCAAAGCCAAAGGATCCTGGTTCGACTCTCCAGGACCCATGTAAGCCAGATGCACAAGGGGGTGCATGTGTCTGGAGTTCGTTTGCAGTGGCTGGAGGCCCTGGTGTGCCCATTCTCTCTCTCCCTCAGATAAATAAATAAAAAAATAAAGTTTTTTTTTTTAAATAAAAAAAAAGCCGGGTGTGGTGGTACACGCTTTTAATCCCAGCACTTGGGAGGCAGAGGTAGGAGGATCACAGAGTGTTCGAGGCCACCCTGAGACTCCATAGTGAATTCCAGGTCAGCCTGAGCTTGAGTGAGACCCTACCTTGAAAAACCAAAACAATAAAATAAAAATAAAAATAAAAAAAGAGCAAGAGTCCCTCCCTCCCTCAGCACCTAGCAAGCCATGAAATTGAACCTGGGATCTCATAGATGCTGGCTATAGAAATAATGCCCATTGTCTGCCCCATACTGTACCTACCATGGAGGGTAGAGCTGTGGGCAGGGAAGCAGGTTCCTCTGTGCCAGTATAAAGCAGTGGGGGGGAAGGGGACAAGGTTGGGGACACAAAGTAAGCAAGTTCACAAAGCAATGCCACTTTGGACAGTAACAAGCTCTGTGGAGCAAAACACAACAGAATGGTGTGGGAGCAGAGGGCACCCCGGGAGCATGGCTGGCATGGCATGGCAGCCACTGTGTTTTGTTTTTTTCTCTCCCCTCTGGAAATGAGGAGCGAGCCTAGGCTCTCATAGATGCAAGCTTCCACCACTGAACGGTGTCCTCAGAAGTGAACTTGTCTCAAAATAAATGTCTATTCCAATATCCTTTTGCCACAGTTGGCTTTGGCCAACCTGGTTCATACATGTGTCAATTTATCTCCTACCATTTTCTCTCGCTCCCTCCTTCCCTCCCTCCTTTCTCCCCTCTCTTCCTCCCTCTCTCCCTCAGGAGACTGAAGTAGGAGGGCTATAAGTTTGAAGCCAGCCTGTGCTACACAGAAGGATCTTATCTCAAAAACCAAACAAACAAAACAAAAACTCAAACCAAAATAAAGATTTCCTTTATTCTGCTCTTCTTCCTCCCCAGGTTTAACCCTTATTAATAGTGTTTTGTTTTGTTTTTGAGACAAGGTCTCATTCTTACCTAGGCTAACCTGGAACTCACTCTATAGTCCAGGCTGGCCCTGAACTTACAGTGATCTTCCTACCTACAGTGAGGCTCCACACCCAGCTAACCCTTGTTCATTTTATAATCAGCATACAATTAAAAAAAAATATATATATATATGGCATCAAAATGTTCTTTGCCTACAAAACAGCTAGGCTTCATGCTGGGAGGTCTCTATGAGTCAAGCAGGGACCCTTTGGCAAAAGAGAGGATCGGCCTCGCTGGTGGCATATCAGAGTTGATCAGAATAGTTAAGCAGTCATGAGCATCCACGGCTCCAGAACAAATCCTCCTTTCCTGCAGCCCAGTTTGGTTTCCAGAGCAGGAATGGATGGACATGGGCAGGAGGCGAGGGGTGGCGGCTCAGGAGATGGGGGCAGCTGCCAGCCTGCCCACCAGGTTTCAGTAGACAGTCAGGGGTAGGGGCGGGGGGCTCAGCCCCATTTTCTGTTGGCAGCAGGTTTGGGTGCACATTCTTCTCTGTGGGATCCCTGTTTGCATGACTGTGGGGTCACTTCTCCATGCCTGGGCACTGCGTGGGCCTCTCTGCCCACAGGGAGATGACAGACAGCTCCCCACAGGGGCTTCCTGGACCAGCCCCTGTTTTAGAGCCACTTCCTCTGGCATTTGAAAAGTCAGCAGAAGAAAATTGTTCTCCTGGGTCCAAGGAATTTTGACTCCCAAGGGGATTTGTGACGGCCTACTCCCTTCCCTTTGGGTTGTTTTTCTTCTTTTTAAGAATAAAAGCAACATACCTATTCTTTTTTATTTTTATTTATTTATTTATTTATTTTATTAACAACATATTTTGTATGGATACATCAGGTGTTGGTACCCTCTTTTTCCTCGTCCCTGCCCTCCTTCCGTTGGGGACGCTCCTCAGTGGGGTTGCAGATATTCCCCAGGGAGTTGTGGTTTATGTATTGTGGGAGCAGTAGTCAGTTATTTTTTGGGGGGAGGAGGGAATGCCTCTGGAGCATGATGTCTCAGCGTGTGGCTCTTACAATCTTTCTGCCCCCTCTTCCACAAAATTCCCTGAGCCGTGGTGGGTGAATTTTAAGTCTACTTCAGTGCTGAGCTCTCAGGAGCCTCTGCATCTCTGCTTTGGTAGGTGTTGAGTGTCCTCAGGGTCTGTCTCCCACACCCTGGCGCTGATTATCAGGTTCAGCATGGAAGGGGGCACCCTTGCTCGTCTCCCCAGTTCCTCTGCGGCTTCAGCTGTGGCTTGGCTGAAGTGCGAGGGGGAGTTTATCTCCTTGCGTGTTGCTACCTTTCAGTTTGCGCGTTCTCTGGAGCAGGGGATCTGGGAATTGGCGGCTCAGAGGCCCTTCAACCAGGAAGGGGAACAAGGGGCCTGCTTCTGCAGCAAGCTCACAGGGTCGAGGCAGCTCCCAGCCAGCAGCAGGGGAACTGACCTGACCCCGGAAGTGGAAGTGTAGGGGGACAGGGAGACCTGCCCTCCTCACTCCACATATGCACCCTTTGGGCCGATTTTTTTTTTTTTTTTTTTTTTTTTGAGGTAGGGTTTTGTTCTAGGCCAGGCTGACCTGGAATTCACTACATAGTGTCAGGCTGGTCTTGAACTCACGGTGATCCTCCTACCTCTGCCTCCTGAGTGCTGGGATTAAAGGAGTGCACCACCACGCCCTGTGTGGTTGTTTGAATAGAATAGATGGCCCCCAATATATTCAGTTGTTTATTTGTTTGTAGTTTGCATCTGCAGCCACCTGGCTGGAGGCAGTGTCACTGGGTGGATCTTAAGGTGTGGTGGTGGGTTTCAGATTTCAATCTAAAGATATGCAAAGTGTGCCTAGCAGGAGTTCCTGAGGTGTGCTGTGCTATATGGCTTTTGACCTTTAGGCTTGTGCTTCTCGCTCTCTGCTTGGTCCTGTGAAAGCAGGCCAGTTTCTTCTGCCATTATAGAACTTTCCCTGGATCTGTAAGCTTCAATAAATATCCCTTCCTCCATAACTGTGCCTGGTCTGGAAGTTTATCTCAGTGAACCTGAAGCTGTCTGATACACCCTGCAACCTTTTCTTATTATGAAGGTATATGCATTTGATTATTTTTTAAAAAGAAGACACAGGCAAATGAAGTAAGAAAAATGAAACACCAAAATATACCCAGATCTTGGCTGTTTATTCCATTATCTGGTAAAGGCAGCCAGTTCCCTTGGAGAACTGGCTGATATGTCTGGAATGTCTTCTTGTGCCAAAAGAAATGCAAGGAGTCAAAAACGAATAAAAATGATTATTAAACAAGTCAAAAAGGCCCAGCAGTCAGCTTGAATGAGACTCTTCAGGCCAAGCTTAGGACCATTTTGAATATATATATATACATACATACATACATACATATACATATGCATACACACACACATGCGCGCGCACACACACACACACACACATATATATCCATTGTGTCAAATAAGACTTTATGACTCTGTTTTGAAATCAAGATGCATTAATTTAATTTAATTTATTCATTTGAGAGAGAGAATGGATGCAACAGGGTCTCAACCCACTGCAAACAAACTCCAGATGTATATGCCACCATGTATACCTGGCTTACGTGGGCCCTGGGAAATTGAACCTGGGTCCTTAGGCTTCACAGGCAAGTGCCTTAACTGCTAAGCCATCATTCCAGCCAGAGATGCATGCTTTATTTTTTAAAATTTGTTTCTTGGGCTGGAGAGACAGCTTGGAGGTTAAATTGCTTGCCTGCGAAGCCTAAGGACCCAGGTTCATCTCTACCTCTCTTTCCTTCTCTCTCAAATAAATAAATAAATTATTGTAAAAATTTACTTCTTCACTTGTGTGTGTGTGTGTGTGTGTGTGTGTGTGTATGGGTGTACTAGGGTCTCTTGCTACTACAAATGAATGCCAGATTCTTATGTTACTTTTTGTGTCTGGGGAATCAAATCTGGGCTGGCAGGCTATGGAAGAAAACATCTTTGACTGCTGAGCCATCTCTCCAGCTCCAAGATGCATCTTTTCTTACTCTTAGTAAACACAGAAGAAATGATTACATCAGAAGATAAATGCGGTAGTTTGAATGTATGGCCCCATAGACTCAGGTTCTTTTTTTTTTTTTCAAGGTAGGGTCTCACTCTAGTCCAGGCTGACCTAGAACTTACTATGTATTCTCAGGGTGGCCTTGAACTCACGGTGATCCACCTGCCTCTGCCTCTGAAGTGCTGGGATTAAAGGCATGTGCCACCATGCCCAGCCAGACTCAGGCTTCTTTAAAAAAATTTTTTATTTTTTATTTATTTATTAGAGAGAGCACAAGAAGCAGAGGGAGAGAGAAAGAAAATTATATATATATATATATATATATATATATATATATATATATATAGAGAGAGAGAGAGAGAGAGAGAGAGAGAGAGAGAGAAAGAGAGAGAATGGGCATGCCAGGGGCTCCAGCTACTGTAAGCAAACTCCAGACTATGCACCACCTTCTACATCTGCTTACATGGGTCCTGGGGGATCAAACCTGTTTTTTTTTTTTTGGTTTTGCCGGCAAGTACCTTAACTGCTAAGCCATCTCTCCAGCCCAGACTCAGGTCTCTCTCTCTTTTTCGAGGTAGGGTTTCACTGTAACCCAGACTGACCTGGAATTCATTATGTAGTCTCAGGGTGGCCTCAAACTCAGGAGATTCTCCTACCTCTGCCTCCCGAGTGCTGGGATTAAAGGTGTGGGCCACCATGCCCATCTCAGGTGTTTTAATAAAATGTTCTTATTTGTTTATTTATTTGAGAGAGAGAGAGAGAGAGAGAGAGAGAGAAAATGGGCATCCCAGTGCCTGTAGCCACTGTAAACGAACTCTAGACAATGTGGTACCATGTGCATCTGGTGGATCTGTAAGCTTGAAATAAATCCCTTTCTCCCCTACACTGTGTAGGTTGGGTATTCGTCCCAGCAATGTTGATACTGACTACAACACTAGATGATATAGTAAAATAGAAATTCACTTTATAGTAAAAAGTGGAGGGTTGGAGAGATGGATGATCAGTTAAAGCACTTGTCTGCATAGCCTAATGACCAGGGTTCAATTCCCCAGTGCCCACCTAAAGCCAGATGCACAGTGGTACATGTTTGTAGTGGCTGGAGGCCCTGGCATGCTCTCTCTCTCTCTCTCTCTCTCTCTCTCTCTGCTTGCAAACAAATAAATAAAACTATTAATAAATGAATTTGGGACGGAGAGATGGCCTAGTAGTTAAAGTGCTTCCCTGTAAAACCTAAGGACCCAGGTTTGAATCCTCAGTACCCACATAAGCCAGATGCACATGGTGGCACATATATCTTGAGTTTGTTCGTAGTGGAGAGAGGCCCTGGTGCACCCATTTTCTCTCCCTGCCTGTCAAATAAATAAATTTAATTTTTTAAAAAATGGATTCAATATTGCTAAAGACTCCACATGCTTGGGCTGCAAGGTCACTGAGAAATCCTGCTGGAGCTGAGCTGAAAACCTCCTCCATGTAGACCAGGTGACAGAAAGCTGGAAAAAGCTACACTACATGCAGCACCATGGGAGAGAGAGAAGTCACCAGTGGAGATAAACTACAGTGGCCACTGCAAGCTTTAAATTTGGCCGGTCAGGCCAAATGAGCCAATGGGTGCAGTAGTGGCATGTCTGTTATGGAGGAAACCAACTGCTCTCTAATTGGACTGGAGGCCTGCTCTACATGAGGGAATGCATGCCTGTTACTGAAAACCTATAATGGGGGAACTCATGAGCTCTAGGGATGTAACATCTGCTGGTTTCTGCCTAAATGTACATATTACACTCACCAAACTGCCTGGTAAGCACTTCTCTTTTGTTTATTTTTATTTATTTATTTGAGAGTGACAGACAGAGAGAAAGAGGCAGATAGATAGGGAGAGAATGGGTGGGCCAGTGCCTCCAGCCTCTGCAAATGAGCCCCAGATGTGTGCGCCCCCTTGTGCATCTGGCTAACATGGGTCCTGGGGAATCGAGCCTTGAACCGGGGTCCTTAGGCTTCACAGGCAAGTGCTTAACTGTTAAGCCATCTCTCCAGCCCTCGTAAGCACTTCTCTTAATGTTCATACCAATATATTAATGCTACTCTCACTTTTGGTTAGAGGAGCTTCTCTTTTCAGATGGTGGGGACCTTGGGATGACTCATAAGGCATCATGGTGCTGAGAAGAAGTGACAGAGGAGTGCTTAGCATTGAAACATCTCTATCACACCTTCCAAGGCTCAGGGTCCATCGCCAAAGAGGTGGCAGAAAGAATGTAAGAGCCAAAGGAGGGGTAGGACTCCTTACAATGTGCTCCTCCAGACACAAAATGGCCTGAGTATCCATGGCCTTGCAGTGCCCGACACTACCTACACAAGACCATCATAATAGGAAGAAAAGATGATGTCATCAAAAATAAAAGGTTGATTGAGAGGGGGAGGGGATAAGATGGAGAGTGGAGTTGTGAAGGGGAATGGAGGGGGAATTACCATGATTTATTGTCTATAATTATGGAAAATGTCAATAAAAAATTTAAAAAAGGAAAAAAATGGATTCAAGCAAGAGTAATTATTGAATTCTTAAAGACAGTGAAGGAGTCTGATAAGGAAAAGGAAATTATCATCCCACAAATGATCAATGAAGGAGAAACAGAAACCACACCATGGAGCAGCACAAGTGATAACAGGTGACAGATGTTATCATTAGTTAGTGAGGGACCTTACGGGACACATGTATTATGTACCTTTGGCTATGCTACCCCAAGAAAGATACAACATCGCTTAGTGATATTTCAGAGCCCCAAATGCATGTGCTGAAACAAATTATGAGGAAACAGCACACCATTTAAGCTAAAGGCAGTCTATGAAGTAACAGGCCTATATTGTGTATGTGTGTGTGTAAGCCAAAAGAAAACCTTAGGTGTCATTCCACTGAGAGACTGTCCACCTTTTTTGTTGTTGTTGTTGTTGTTGTTTTGTTTTTGAAGCCTGGTCTCTAATTGTCCTAGAGCTTGCCAAGTAAGTGAGACTGTCTGTCCAGTGAGTCTTGGAAATCCAGCTGTCCCTTCTTCTCTAGTTCTGGGATTACAAGTGTGTGCCACCACACTTGGCATTTTGTTTGTTTGTTTTGTTTTTCGATGTAAGGTCTTGCTCTAGCCCAGGCTGACCTGAAATTCACTATGTAGTCTCAGGCTGGCCTCGAACTCATGGCCAGTCCTCCTACCTCTTGAGTGCTAGGAACAAAGGTGTGGGCCAACACGCCCAGATACACTTGGCATTTTTATGTGGGTTCTGGGGCTGGAACTCAGGTCTTTACGCTAGCAAGGCAACCACTCTACCAACTGAGCTATCTCCCCACCTCCCTGTGTTCTTAATGATCATTGATGCCGTGAAAGTAAAGAAAGGCCAATGAGCTGTTTCAGAATTAGGAGACAAAAAGACACCCGGTGTGGTGGCGCATGCCTTTAATCCCAGCACTCGGGAGGCAGAGGTGGGAGGATCGCGGTGAGTTCAAGGCCACCCTGAGACTCCATAGTGAATTCTAGGTCAGCCTAGGCTACAGCAAGACCCTACCTTGAAAAACTGAAGCGTGGGGGAAAGATGTACCAAGTGGATGCTATAGGCTGTGGGGACAATTGACTCAGCATATAGACTGTGGCATAGACTAAAGTACTGTACCCGTACGATATTTCTGAAATATACTGGTGGTTCTGTGTTATGTAAGAGAACATCCTTGTCTTTATGACATGCATATTGAGGTTACATGGTTTCTTTTGCTTTTTTCGAGCTAGTGTCTCACTTTAGCCCAGGTTGACCTAGAATTCACTATGTAGTCTCAGGCTGGCCTCAAACTCATGACAATCCTCCTATCTCTGCCTCCCAAGTGCTGGGATTAAAGGCATGAACCACCATGCTGGGCTTCACCATGAGTTCAAGGCCACCCTAAGACCACATAGTGAATTCCAGGTCAGTCTGGGCTAGAGTGAGACCCTACCTCAAGAAAAAAAAAAAAAAAAAAAAAAAAAAAAAAAAAAAAAAAAAACAAAGAAAAAGGAAATTCATTTTGAAACATTAAGGCTAAAAGGACACGCAATATGTTTAAATGCAAAGTGCCCCCCATAGCCTCATGTATTTGTGATTAAGCCTCATGCTTGATCTCCAGCTAGTGGAGCTGTTGGGAAGTGGAGTCTTGCTGGAGGAAGTGTGTCACAGTGGGAAGGGAAGAAGGGAAGGGGCGAGATTTTGTAGCCCATCCCCTCTTACCAGTGCTAGCTTGCTCACTCTTGCTGCTTCCTCCCCGCTGACGTGACAAGATGTGACACCCCAGTGATATGCTCCGGCCATGCTTTCCCTCCATGACGAAACTTCCCCTCGAAACTCTAAACTGAACAAAATAAACCCTTTCCTTCCATATCCTGCTTCTGGCTGGTTTTTTTTTTTTTTTTTTTTTTTTTTGTCCAAGCAATGAGAAGGTAACTGCCACACTAAATGCAACTTAATCTAGAATGTTTCGTAAGAAATAACTATGTGTTCAAGGCCACCCTGAGACTACATAGTTAATTCCAGGTCAGCCTGGACCAGAGTGAGACCATACCTTGAAAAACAAACAAACAAACACACAAAAAACAAAACCACAAAATAACAACAACAACAACAACAACCATAAAAACACTAAGTGGTCAGAAATAGAGAGAAAGAGAGAAAGCAAGCTGTGCATGTGTGACCAACGAAGCTGGGTCACACTGGCAAATCTGGGTGAAGTATATACTAAACTGTATTATTTCTGAAATAGAAATTATTTTCAAATACCGCATTTAGGGGATGGAGACATGGCTCAGCAGGTAAAGCACTTGCCTGTGAAGCCTAAGGACCCATGTTTGATTCCCTAGTACCTATGTAAAGGTGGATGCACAAGGTGGCTTATGCATCTGGAGTTCATTTGTAGTGGTTAGAGGCCCTAGCTTGCTCATTCTCTCTCTACATATATCTGCTTCTCTCTCTCTCTCTCAAATAAATAAATAAAATATTATATATTATTTATTTATTTGAGAGAAAGAGGCAGATCGAGAGAGAGAGAGAGAGAGAGAGAGAGAGAGAGAGAGAGAGGGAGGATGGGCGTGCCAGGGCATCCAGCCACTGCAAACAGAACTGCTGATGCATGTGGCCCCTTTGGCATCGGGCTAACGTGGGTCCTGAAGAATGGACCTGGGATCCTTTGGCTTTGCAGGCAAATGCCTTAACTGCTAGGCCATCTCTCCAGCCCAATAAAATGCATTTTAAAATGCATTTAGAGGCTGGAGAGATGGCTCAGCGGTTAAGCCACTTGCCTGGAAAGGCCAATGACCTTGGTTCGATTCCCCAGTACCAACATAAAGCCAGATGCACAAAGTGGAGCATGTGTCTGGAGTTTGTTTGCAGAGGCTAGAGGCCCTGGTGTGCCCATTCTCTCTCTTTCTTTGTCTCTCTCTGCCTGCAAATAAACAAACAAACAAAATAACACTGGAATTATCTACTTTTATGCAAGAGTAGGTATTATAACAACCAGGTCCTCTATCAACAAAGAGGTTAAGATTTCTGGTCTGTTGAGGGTTCCAAGTCAGCTTGTGACCAAGTGAGACCCTTCCCTGGTGCAATCCCAGTTACCTTTTTGGATGATTTTGGTCTCAGTTATGCTGCGCTCTGCTTGCGTCCCTCTTTGGTGCCCTGTGGGTTCAAGTAGGCTGGCTGGATCACTGGACCGCTGTTCTGTTTTCTGGAGCTGGGCACTGGCTTTTCCTGTGGGGCAAGCCGAGCCTGGCAGCTGTGGCCCCACAGACCTGGCACCGCTGCTGCTGGAGCTGCCGCTGCTGGAGCCCCCACTGCCAGTGCCCGAGCCGGAGCCGGAGCCGCCGCTGCCAGGACCGCTTCTGCCTGCCTGTGTGGGCTCTGGATGCCCTGGATCTCTCCTACTTCTCTGCTCCCATTTTAATTTCTTATGCACCTCACTTTTTAGTAAAAGTGTGTATTTCGCTGGGTATTCTTTGGCTTTTTCTCCCCTGGGCTGCTTTGGTGTGGTTCCTAAGCTGCCATCTTAACCGGAAGTCAGGCTAGAATTATCTATTTTTAGAAGCTAATTCAGCTGTGGAAACAGACTGCCTGCAATTTTATTAACCTCAAGTCTTCCTCATTTCCACCATGGTGATTATCACCCCAGAATTTCAAAGGACAATCGAAACAGAATGAAGCCACCTTTTGTCATTAAGGCAAAATGCTTCAAATAACCTTTCTCTGCGCACACACCTAACTACACATACTTTCATAATTATGAACAGTAGTTTTGTTCTTTGGTATTATTCAGCTGCATGAAATTACTTTCACTCATTCAGCCAGTAGCTGTCAAGTGTAGTCTTACTATTAACAGCAAGGCTTCTGAGAATACACTTGTAGATAAGTCCCTGAGTACAACCAGGAATTCGTCGTAGAATTAATTCCTAGAAAAAGGATACCTGGGTCAAAGGACAAGCATATTTTTAATCTTTATGACGAATCCCTCCAAAAGTTTTTGAATGCATCACCTCATTAATTTCGTGAGGCCATCTACTTTCCTTCCCTCTGCCTCTAATCATCAAGGGCCCATCTTCTGATATTTCCAAACGCACCAGGGAGGCAATGTTCTCTCCTTTATGGCTCTAATTTGCATTTCTTTGATGATGACTAGTGAGGATGAACTTGACCACTTGTGTTTCTTCTCTTTCCAATTACGGCTAATTACATATTTCATCAAAGCTAAGGACACACCAGTGCTTAGACTCCATTTCGTTATTTTATGTACCATCAAAGAAAGAAAAGGCAATTTCCAATTTTTGAAATATTAAAAAAATTGTGCATTTAGAATGTGTGAAATAAGTACCCTTTAAAATGTCTGAGGGCTGGCGAGATGGCTTAGAGGTTAAAGTGTTTGCCTGCAAAGACTAAGTACCCAAGTTCAATTCCCCAGAACCCATGAAAGCCAGATGTACAAGGTGGCGCATGCGTTTGGAGTTCATTTGCAATGGGCGGAGGCCCTGGTACACCCATTCTCTCTCTCTCTCTGCCTCTTCCTCTCTCTAATAAATAAATTATAAATAAATAAATAAAATATTTAAAAATGTCTGGGCAAGCCAGGCATGGTGGCACACACCTTTAGTACCAGCACTTAGGAGGCTGAGATAGGAGGATTGCTGTGAGTTCAAGGCCAGCCTGAACCTATATAGCGAATTCCATGTCAGTCTGGGCTAGAGCAAGACCCTCCCTCAAAAAACAAACAAACAAAAAACAAAACAAAACATACAAACAAACAAACAAAAAAGCTCTGGGAAAGCTGGGGTCGGAGAGCTCAGATTTAGTTTGGGAACTGAGGCTGCCTGGGGTCAAGTGTAGCTGGGCCCTGAATGTATTGCTTAACCTTCCTGCATGATTCGCCGACGCCTCTGGGATTGTTTAGAACCTGAGTCATCATTAAAACAAAGATAATAATACCTGTCCTGACCAACTTGTTTTTCACTTTTACCAGTGTTTACCACACACTTGTGTTTTGTCATCCACGTGTCTGCACATGAGGAGTTAGTTCTTCCATGGGAGAGAGAGGGATCAGTAATTGTCCTGCCTGGGAAATGAGGTCAAGTTCAGGGAGAGAAAAAGGCTGGGAGAGAATTGGATTGTGAACTTAGTTTATCCACTCAGCACCATTTATTCCTCCACTGCTATGAGCTGAGGCTGTGCTGGGTGTTAGGTTATGCGGATATTTGGGGGCGTGCGTGGAGAAGGAGCAGGGACAAGAGAGATGGCTTAGCGGTTAAGGCGCTTGCGTGCAAAGCCTAATGACCTAGGTGCGAATCCCTCATACCCGTGTAAAGCCAGAGGCACAAAGTGGAGAAGGTGCATCCCAGACAGAGGGAACATGGGGAACAGTTCAGCAAAGGGATGGAACCTGAAGAAGCGTGTTTGGGAAAAGAAAGTGGCCCATAGGATGTGAAAAGCTGCAGAAGATAAGACCAAAGATGGATCATAACCCCATCTGGGGGATGAGGAAACCCAGGCTTTCTGAGGATATGCAATGCTGTCATCATTTCTTCTTCTTCTTTTTTAAAAATAATTTATGTTACTTTATTTTTATTTTATTTTGGTTTTCTGAGGTAGGGTTTCACTCTAGCTCAGGCTGACCTGGAATTCACTATGTAGTCTCAGGGTGACCTCGAACTCACGGCGATCCTCCTACCTCTGCCTCCTGAGTGCTGGGATTAAAGGCGTGCTCCACCACGCCTGGGTGTGAGCAAGTACTTTCAAGCACTGAGCCATCTCCCAACCCTAGAGGGGCAATCTATTACCCTAAGTGGCTAGCGCAGAAGGTCCCCTTGGGGATGTTGCCAACATGCTTGTTTGAATGAATCAGTGAACATCAAGGCAGAGTGGGTGACAGGTCGACCTGCAGCCCATAGGCTGGGCGAGTCTAGGCTCCAAAACCGTTTATATAACCTTTGTCAGGGTGTTTCCGAGACGTCCAGTCCCCAGCCCCTTTTCGCTAGGACCGTGGAAGGAGGCGGCTTCATGGTCTAAGCATTCCCCATTGGAAGCCCTGTGAGCCTGTCGTCTGTCCTCAGCCTGTGTTTCATAGATGAGGACAGTGAAGCCCAGAGAGAGAGAGAGAAAGGGAGAAAGGGGCTTGGTTGAAGCCACTCAGTGGACAACGAGACACAGGAGAGGCAGCACACTGATGAGAAGCTTGGATGTCACCAGAGCCAAATGGGTCTAACCCCTGACTCAGGAACTACGGCGCATGAACCCTCCTCTGCAGTATCAGGTTGTCCAGTGAGGAGATGGCAACTGTCTTAAGGGTGGTTTTAAGGATCAAGTAAGGTAACGCATAACAAGCCATCTCATGTCCCTGGACTGTAGAATGTAATGAGTCAATGTTAGCAATTATGACTTTGTTGTCATTATTTTTTAAAAATATTTATTTATTTATTTATTTGAGAGCAACAGAGAGAAAGAGGCAGGTTAGATAGAGAGACAGAGAGAATGGGCGCGCCAGGGCCTCCAGCCACTGTAAACGAACTCCAGACACGTGCGCCCCCTTTCGCATCTGGCTAACGTGGGTCCTGGGGAGTTGAGCCTCTAACTGGGGTCCTTAGTCTTCACAGGCAAGTGCTTAACCGCTAAGCCATCTCTCCAGCCCCTGTTGTCATTATTTTAAAAAATATTTAATTTTAATTTTGTTTATTTGAGAGATAGAGAGAGAGAGAGAGAGAGAGAGAGAATGGGCACGCCAGGGCTTCCAGCCACTGTAAATGAACTCCAGATGCATGCGTTACCTTGTGCATCTGGCTTATGTGGGTCCTGGGGAATCAAACCCTGGTCCTTTGGCTTTGCAGGCAAGCACCTTAACTGCTAAGCCATCTCTCCAGCCCTGTTGTCATTATTGCTGTTACGTTATTGTCATTACATATTGACCAAGCTGGGCTAGGACTCAAGACTGCCTGACTCAAAATCTGTTTTCTAGAACCACCCTCTTCCTTGAGCTTAGCATGATATCAGAAAGTTTACTGTGGTCTGTTCATTCTTCACATGCCTAGTAAGCACCTTTTTAAAAATGTAATTTAATTTAATTTATTTGTGAGGGGGGAAAGAGAGAGAATGGGTGCACCAGGGCTTCCAGCCACTGCAAACGAACTCCAGATACATGTGCACCCTTGTGCATCTGGCTTACGTGGTCCTGGGGAATCAAACCGAGGTTCTTTGGCTTTGCAGGCAAGTGCCTTAACTGCTAAGCCATCTCTCCAGCCCATGAGCACCTTTTATGTGTTAAGATAAATGCTAGTTGCTGAGAAGGAGGGGGCATGAGATAAGCAAATGATAGAAAATGAAGCCAACAGTCTCTGCTAGCAAAGATGAGCACGGCTTAGGGCTAGGTTAAAGGCTCAGCGGTTAAAAGCGCTTGCTTATAAAGCCTGCCAGTCCTGGCTAGGCCAGGTTTGGTTCCCTAGTACTCACATAAAAACCAGCTGCATCTAGAGTTTGCTTGCCATACAAGAGGCTCTGGCATGCCCATTCTCTCTCTTCCCCTCTTTCTCCCAAATAAGTAAAAGTAAAATAAATTTTTTTTGTTTTTATTTTTATTTATTTATTTGATAGCAACAGTCAAAGAGGCAGATAGAGAAAGAGCGAATGGGCACGCCAGGGCCTCCAGCCACTGGAAACAAACTCCAGACGCATGCGCCCCCTTGTGCATCTGGCTAATGTGGGTCCTGGGGAAACGAGCCTCGAACCGGGGTCCTCAGGCTTCATAGGCAAACGCTTAACCGCAAAGGCATCTCTCCAGCCCCAAATAATTTTTTTTTAAAAAAAGATGAGTAATGCCAGGTGTGGTGGCTCACAACTTTCATTCCAGCACAAGGGAGGCAGAGGTAGGAGGATCTCCATGAGTTTAAGGCCACTCTGAGACTACCTAGTAGGAGGGAAGAACGGGGAGGACCTGTCCCTACATGTGAGAGTCAATCGCCTTGGGAGGCGGAATTCACTCTGGCAACATTTTGGGAGACCAAGGAGCCATTAGGAACCTGTGTAGATCCAAGACTGTCCATTATCTCCTGGGATTGCTCCAACTCTCCTCATCTCAAGGACATACACCTTCCCTAATTTGGTGGACTATGTCCCATCTCCTGACCCAGGGACTGGGGAACCTAATGGCCCTGTGTGGGGAGCTGAGACTCCCCCAAACTATCACTTCGAGGGACCCAGCTCCACACTGCCACCAGCAATTTTTCCAAACAGAAACAGGCTTCATAGTGCAGAGTAGCAGGTCATGTCTCGTCTCTGCCCTTGTGAGAGTGAAGATGTTTGTGCAAGGACTGGAGATGAGACATTGATATTCAACCAAAATCCAGGATGGGTGTCCAGCAGTTGCTAGTATTTGTGACAAGCAGTACGACCCCCAGGGAGGCCTCTACCAATGAGCTCACAGCAGGGTTTCAAAAGAGCTGCAATGAAAAGTCAGGAAGGGATAAAGAGAAGAGCTGACACTGGGAAGGCAGAGGTAGGAGGATCACCGTGAGTTCAAGGCCACCCTGAGGCTACATAGTGAATTCCAGGTCAGCCTGAGCTAGAGTGAAAAACCAAAAAAAAATTAAAAAAAAAAAAAGAGAAGAGCTGAACCACAGGGACCAAACACTTTCATCTGTTCCATCGAATGTACTGGGTTTTATTTTTTATTTTTATTTTTAAATTTTTCTCCATTTATTTATACCATCTGTAATTTCTCTCCAGTATGTTTTATGGATTTTAGCGTACAGATCTTTCATCATATACACTTCTAAGTATTTCGTAGTTTTGTGCAACTACAAATGCTACCTGTTAAAATTTCAATTACCTATAGATATATCTGATTTCAGCACATTAATTTGGTATCTAGTAACGTCACTACCATTTATTGATTCTAGTAATTTTTTTTTGCAGATTTGATCACATTTATTTATTTATTTATTTATTTATTTTGAGGTAGGGCCTTGCTCTAGCTCAGGCTGACCTGGAATTAGCTATGTAGTCTCAGGGTGGCCTCGAACTCACTGCGAACCCTCCTACCTCTGCCTTCCAAGTGCTGGGATTAAAGGAGTGAACCACCATTCCCGGCTTTGTTTTGTTTTGAAGTAGGGTGTCACTCTAGCCCAGGCTGACCTGGAACTCACTTTGTAACCCCAGGCTGGCCTCTAACTCACAACAATCTTCCTACCTCAGCCTCCTGAGTGCCTGAGACTCAAGGTGTGCCCCACCATGCCTGGTTCTATTTAGGTTCCATCGAATGTAGTGTTTATCATAGTCACAGTTCAAACATGAAGACACATAAACTCTGAAAGGGCAGGAAAATTCCCCAGACTGATGATTGAACCAAAACTTCAACCACTCCCCAGGAATTAATTAACAGTGTCAGAAAAGAGCAAAGGGTGCTGGGCCGGTTCTTATGACCCAACAAATAAGGGAGAAGCAAATTGTATACTGAGTCCTCTTTACCCTTCAAAGCCCTGCTGAAGGATAGCCTGACCTGCTAGGTCACTCCAGCCGGAGCTCTGTTTTCCCTCCTGCTTTAAGCAAGCTGAGTGTGTTTTTTAAATTAATTAATTAATTAATTTTTTGTTTATTTGAGAGTGTCAGACAGAGAAAGAGGCAGATGGATAGAGAGAGAATGGATACCCCAGGGCCTCCAGCCATTGCAAACAAACTCCAGATGCATGTGCCACCTTGTGCATCAGGCTAACATGGGTCCTGGGGAATCGAGCCTCGAACTGGGGTCCTTCGGCTTCACAGGCAAGCGCTTAACTGTTAAGCCATCTCTCCAGCCCAGTGTGTGTTTTATTTTATTTATTTTTTGTGTGTACTTTTTTTTCGAGGTAGGGTCTCGCTCAAGCCCAGGCTGACCTGAAATTCACTATGTAGTCACAGGGTGGCCTCGAGCTCATGGCAATCCTCCTACTTCTGCTTCCTGAGTGCTGGGATTAAAGGTGTGCTTAGCTGATTGTTTTATTTTTACTATGGGTCTCCTGTCTCCCTGAACTAGCTGCCTCCTTTTTCAGCAGAGGGGCTCTGACAGGACAGGGACTGCTCAGAAAGGGGAGTAGGTTTATAAAGGCAGGTGGGGGGCAGAGGATGGTGGTAGCAAAAAACCAGAGATATTGGTACAGAAATGGTTGTATTCAAATCCTAGCTCCACAGCCTGCTGGCGGAATGATGTTATGCTCTTACGTCTCTCAGTTGTGACCCAAAAACTCTTACAGGTTCAGTCATAATTAAAATACTAAGTTTCTTGTACAATGCTCAGATATGGAACCTCCTTTCCCCTTGCTTTGTGTGGAGGAACATCAAGGCATGTAACACTCTCGCTTCCTTCTGGCCCTGGGCTCAAGCCTCTCTGGAAGTGAGTTATGTGTTTGGCAAATTTGGAAGTAGGAAACAGGCACATATACTTTTGTCCTTTATCTACTGTCCCTTTGGAATTCAACTGCCCCTTCAAGCACACATCTTCCCTGCTCTTCCATACCTTATAATTTTTCTTTTTCTTTTATTTATTTATTTGAGAGAGAGAGAGAGAGAGGGAGAGGGAGAGGGAGAGGGAGAATGGGCGTACCAGGGCCTCCAGCCACTGCAAATGAACTCCAGACGCATGTGCCACCTTATGCATCTGGTTTACGTGGGTCCTCGGGAATTGAACTGAGGTCCTTTGAGCCATCTCTCCAGTCCCCCATACCTTAAGATTTTTCTGAACAGCCTTGCTTCCTAGGAAGGCCCAGAGCCAGTGCTATTGCTGGTCAGCAATAAAGACAGCCCACCATGGGGGCAGGGGGATAATTATTTATTCCTCCCATCTCCTTAGCAAGTCCACTTTTCTGAAGAGTGGTCTTCTGGCCAGGTGATTGACAGGCTCAGTTGGATTAACTCTTACGGAAGTGGACCGTAGTATGTCCTTGTCATCTCATGTTTTGGGTAGTTTAGAATGCCATGTCTGCACTCACGGCCAGAGGTACATACCCTCAGATTCTGTTCTTTTGATCAGGAGGGGCTTCACCGAAGCCCTAGTGCCACCACCTCCTTGCCACCCCCCACCCCACCTGAGCGAGGGTCTCACGCTGACTCCCTGCAGTGTCACTGGGGACGGACCTGGATTCCAGCCCAAACGAGTGGAGAGAGGTTTTGAGCTCTGGCTATGCTTGCCTGCGGTACTGGCTGTTTGGTGCGTTCTCTCTGCTTGGATCTATGGACGTAAGCAGCTTCTTCCACCATTGATGGAGTTTCCCCTGGATTTATAAGCTGAAATCAACCCCTTCCTCCCATAAAGGGTGTCTGGTCGGATGTTCATCCCAGCAACGTGGAGCTGACTACAACAGTAGGCTTGGAGGCTATTAAAGATGGGCCCCTCCCTCGTGAATAACCTTGACCCTTTTTAAGACTTAAAATGCCATGTAGGATTGCCCACTTGGACCTTTTATTTTTTTGGGGGGGGTATTTTTCTATTAAAAATTAAAAAAAACATTTTTTGTTCATTTTTATTTATTTATTTATTTATTTGAGAGCGACAGACAGAGAGAGAAAGAGGCAGATAGAGAGAGAGAGAGAGAATGGACGCCCCAGGGCCTCCAGCCACTGCAAACAAACTCCAGACTCATGCGTCCCTTGTGCATCTGGCCAACGTGGGTCCTAGGGAATTGAGCCTCGAACCGGGGTCCTTAGGCTTCACAGGCAAGCGCTTAACCGCTAAGCCATCTCTCCAGACCACCTTTTCTATTTTACGGGAACTTTACCTTCTTTCCATCTCTTAAGCTCTATAATATTCTATAATAAGATCATTCTAAACATCAAAAAATCAAATAAAATGTCATATAAAAGAAAGGCAGGCCAGGTGTGGTGGTACACACCTTTAATCCAAGCCTTGGGAGGCCTAGGTAGGCTCAGTGGCTAAAGCACTTGCCTGCAATGCCTAACAACCCTGGTTCAATTCCCCATTACACATGTAAAGCCAGATGCACAAAGTGGTGCATGCATCTGGAGTCTGTTTACAGACGGGAGTGGCTGGAGGCCCTGGTGCACCCATACACTCTCTGTCTCTCTCTATTGCTCTCTCTCTGCTTGCAAATAAAATAAGTGAATAATAAAATAACATAAAACACAGCGGGCTGGGGTGATGGCTCAGCTATTAGAGCCACTTGCTTGCAAAGCCTGCTAATCCGGGTTCAATTCTCAAGCCACTCAGGTAACACCAGACACAAAAAATGGCACAAGCATTTGGCATTCATTTACAGGGGCAGGTGCTCTGGTGCATCCATCTACCTGCTCATATTGCCCCCAACACGTGTGAATAAGTAAATAAATAAAATAATAAAACTAACTTAAAGTACACATGATTTTGAGAGAGACAAAATTATCGCTAGAGTCTTTCAAAGAAATTTTAAAAATATTCAATTTATTATTTATTTGCAAGGAGAGAGAGAATAGGCACACCTGGGCCTCTAGCCATTACAAAAAAAAACTCCAGATGCGTGCACCACTTTGTGCATCTAGCTTTGTGTGGATACTGGGGAATCAAACTTAGGCAGTCAGGCTTTACAAACAACACCTTGAACTGCTGAGTCATATCTCCAGCCTATCCCTAGATTATTTGCGGCGAGCCCCCTGACCCGCAGGGAAGAACGACCACAAGACGAGGATCCTTCTTGATCACACTTTTATTGGAGAGCTCTTGGTTAACAGGAAGGTTGATGGCGAGGGGCAAGGAGGCGGAATGTGCAGCTACTTTTATAGAGGGAAGTGCAATGAGGCGCCCACTGATTGGTTGCTACCAGCTTGCCACCATCAGGCGTCACGGGATAGGCTCGGGACAGGTTTAGTCAAGGCACTGCCTAATATGGAGTTGTTTATGATAGAGGAAGCACTCACCATCTGGGAGGTGGAAGGCGGAAGCTTTAGCCATATATGGAGTTGTTTACCTCAACACAGACAGGAAGCCAGAGCCATCTTGTAATGGCGACTGCTTGCGGCTCCCTGCAATTATTTAATAACACTTCGGGTACCTACTCTGTACTGGACCCATGGCATTTTCTATGGAGAATGGGAAGTGTGTTAAACGTGACACATTAGCACTACTTGCTGTATTTGGAAATTCAGAGGTGAAGGTGATCTGCAGGGACATGGAAGTGACCACAGGGAGGGAGTTTGTAAGTTCAGTGAACTTTTTTTTTTTTTTTTTGAGAGAGAGAAAGAAGGAGAGAGAGAGAGAGACAGAGAGAGAGAGAGAGAGAGAGAATGGGCATGCCAGGGCCTTCAGCTGCTGTAAATGAACTCCAGACACATGCACCACCATGTGCATCTGGCTCATGTGGGTCCTGGGGAATTGAACCTGTGTCCTTTTGCTTTGCAGGCAAGCACTTTAACTGCTAAGCCATCTCTCCAGCCTCAGTGAGCTCTTAATAAGGATCCACATACCAGGTTTGGTGCAAGGTGCTGGTGAGAATAAGCCCAGCAGTGTGGGCGGCTGGAATTTACATGAAATGCACAAAGAGCAAATACGAAGCATGAAAGGAAGAAATGAAACTGGGTATGGTGGCCCAGGCTTTTAATCCCAGCACTTGGGAGGCAGAGGTAAGAGGATCACCGTGAGTTCAAGGCCACCCTGAGACTAATTCCACTGGGCTAGAGTGAGACCCTACCTCTAAAAACCAAAAAAAGAAAAGAAAAGAAAAGAAAGAAAGGAAGAAATGGACCAGAGTTTGCCACGTGGAAGGGGGCACAGGAGGGAGAGAGGACACTTCAAGCAAAAGCCTAGAAGTGAGTTCATGGCATGAGCAGCAAATCATCGTCCATGGGAGGCTGGTATTCTAAAGCCTAAAGAAGAGTGTGGGTCGTTAGCCAGATGCACAAGGTGGCTCATGCACTTGGAGTTCATTTGCAGTGGCTGGAGGCCTTGGTGCACCCATTCTCTTTCTCTCTCTCTATATGCCTCTTTCTCTCTGTCTGTCTCTCTCGAATAAGTAAAAATAAAACAAAAAAATTAAAAAAAAAGAACAGTGTGAGTCTCTGAGGAACTTAGTATGCACTGCCACAAGCGCTTGGACCTGACTTTGAAGGCAATGAGGATTTTTTTTTTTGTGTCACTATGCAGTCCAGTTTTAAACTCACAGTCTTCCTTTCTCAGCTTCCCAAGTTCTGGAATGACAGCATGAGTCACCTTCACCAGCTACTAAGCAGAGCTGTGTCGTGATGGAGTTGAATTCTAGGAGCTGTGCTGGGGGTGGAATTGAGAGGGGCAGGACTGGAGACAGCGTTAGGGAGTTGGGGACCGTCTAAGCTAGAGATGATGGAGAAGGTCTTCACTAGGGTAATGGAGGCATGGAGAGAAGGAATCAGATTGGATAATCACTAAGCAGATAATATTTGAGGGATAAAGGCTTAAGGCACTTGCCTGAGAAGCCTAAGGACCCAGGTTCGATTCCCCAGTACCCATGTAAGCCAGATGTACAAGGTGGTGCATGCATCTGGAGTTCTTTTGTAGTGACTAGAGGCCCTGGTGTACCCATTCTCTCTATCTGCCTCTCTCCCCCCTTAAATAAATAAATAATATTTTAAAAAATAATTTGAGGGATAGACTGGAGCAGGACATCTCCAAGCTCATGCTTAAGTGGCCAAATTGTTACTGGGGAACCAGGCTCATATTTGTGGATTCTTAGTCTTAGTGATAAAGTTAAAAACAGACTCAGAATGAAGCTAGAGTTTAAACAAAAACAAAACAGGGCAGCAGCTGGAGAGATGGCTTAGCAGTTAAGGCATTTGACTGTAAAGCCTAACAACCCAGGTTCGATTCCCCAGTACTCACATAAAACCAGATACACAAAGTGGCACATGTGTTTGGAGTTTGTTTGCAGTGGCAAGAGGCCCTGGCACACCTATTTTTTTCTCTCTCCCCCCCTTGCAAATTTAAAACCAACACAAAACAAAACAAAATAAAATGGAGAGGCTAGAGAGATGGCTTAGCAGTTAAGGCCCTTGCCTGCAAATCCTAAAGACCCAGGTTTGATTCCCCAGAGCCCACATAACCCAGATACACATGCTGTCGCATGTGTCTGCGTCTGGAGTTCATTTGCAGAGGCTAGAGGCCCGAGGACACTCATTCTCTCTCTCTCATAAACAAATAAATAAAATTAAAAATATTTAAAAAAACAAAGCAGGCCAGCTACAAATCTTGGCAGCTGCCAGGAGGAGGGAGGTGGAGAAGAGGAAGAGAGAAAGTCATGCCTCTTGAGTTAGGGTAAGCAATACAGGTCTGCAAGCAGCTATAGAAATGGGGTGGGGAAAAAGTGCTGGAGAGATGCTTAGTGGTTAAAGTGCTGGGTTGCAAAGCAAAAGGACCCAGGTTCGATTTCCTAGAACCCACGTAAGCCAGATGCACAAGGTGGTGCATACATCTGGAGTTCCTTTGCAGTGGCTGGAGGTCCTGGTGTGCCAATTTTCTCTCTCAAATAAAAAAAATATTAAGAAAAATATTTTCAAAAAGAGATAGGGTAGATACTCTTGAAAGAAAGCCCTGAGTGTCAGAATAAGCAAGCTTAGGATTTCAGTTGGTATCAAAAGAGAGAGAATAGGGTTGGAGAGATGGCTTAGTGGTTAAGGCGCTTGCCTGCAAAGCTAAAGGACTATTCCCTAGGACTCACATAAACCAGATGCACAAGGTGGCGCATGCGTCTGGAGTTTGTTTCCAGTGGCTGGAAGCCCTGGTGTGCCCATTCTCTCTCTCTCTCTCTCTCTGCCTCTTTCCCTAATAATAAATAAATAAATCAAAATAAAAGAATTAAAAAGAGAGAGAGAGTAAAAGGAAAAGTTATGCTTTTGAGTTAGAACTCAGAGAACTGAAGATCTATAAAGAACTGTATCAAAGGAGGGGATCCTGGGATGATCAGTAGGTGAGGAATCTCATCAAAGAGATAATTATTGGGCTGGAGAGATGGCTTAGCAGTGAAGGAGCTTGCTTGCGAAGCCTAAGGACTCAGGTAAAATTCCCCAGTGCCTATGTAAGCCAGATGCACAAGGTGGTGCATGTGTCTAGAGTTTGTTTGCAGTGGTTAGAGGCCCTGGCATGGCTGTTTTCTTTCTCACTCTCTCTCAAGTAAGTAAATAAATAAATAATATTTTTAAAAGAGATAATTATTCCCTCCATTTCCTTAGCATGTCTTCAGGTATATCCGGCTTTCCTGAGGGGTGGTCTCCTAGCTAGATGATTAACAGCCCAGTTGGATTAACTTTTAAGGGCTGGGTCCATGGTATGTCTCCATAATCTTGATTTGGGTAGCACAGGATGCCACGTCTCCATATGGCCAGAGGTGACATTGTGTTCTTTTGCCAGGAGGAAGTCACTTTTCCTTAATGGACCTCAACCAACCCCTGCTATCTCCACCACCTTCCGCCCTTTCCTTTGGTATTTCAATCATTTTTTTTTTTTTTTTTTTTCCTGAGCTAGGGTTTCACTCTAGCCCAGGCTGACCTGGAATTCACTCTGTAGTCTTAGGGTGGCCTTGAAGTCATGGCGATCCTCTTACTTCTACCTCCTGAGTGCTAGGATTAAAATCATGTGCCAACAAGCCCATCTAGTATTTAAATCTTAAATTTTTAAAAATTCTTTTAAAAATTTTATTTTAAACCGGGCGTGGTGGCGCCCTACCTCGAAAAATCAAAAAAAAATTTTTATTTTATTTTATTTGAGAGAGAGAGAGACAGACAGACAAAGAGAATGGATGTGCCAGGGCCTTTAAGCCACCGGAAACAAACTCCAGATGCATGTGCCATCTTGTGCATCTGGTCTACCTGGGTCCTGGGGAATTGAACCTGGGTCCTTTGGCTTCATGGGCAAATGTCTTAACTGCTAAGCCATCCCTCCAGCCCATTTTAATCTCTTTTTGGGGGGGGGGTCGGTTTTCGAGATAGGGTCTCACTCTCTAGCCCAAGCTGGCTTGGAATTCACTACGTAGTCCCAGGGTGGCCTCGAACTCATGGCGGGCGATCCTCCTACCTCTGCCTCCCGAGTGCTGGGATTAAATGCATGCACCACCATGCCTGGCTCCATTTTAATCTTTTTAAAAAAATGTTTTTATTAAGAACATATTTTGTGTGGACACATCATGTATTGGTACCATCTCTCCCCTCCTCCCTGCCCCCATTCCGCTGGGGCCCCTCCTCAGTGGGGTGGCTGGTATTCCCCATGGGGTTGTGGTTTATGCATTGTGAGAGCAGCAGCCAGCTATTTTGGGGGAAGGCAATGCCTCTGGGTATGACGTCCCAACCTGTGCCTCTTACAATCTTTCCACCCCCCTCTTCCACAAAATCCCCTGAGCCTTGGTGGGTGAGTTTTAAGTCTGCTTCCATGATGAGCTCTTAGGAGCCTCTGGATCTCTGCTTTGGTAGGTGATGAGTGTCCTCAGGGTCTGTCTCCTTCACCTTGGCCCTGCTTGTCAGGCTCACCATGGAAACAGCACTCTTGCTCATCTCCCCACTTCCTCTGTGGTTTTACCTGAGTCTTGGCTGAAATGCCAGGGGTAGTTTATCTTCTCGGGTCTTGCTACTTTCTGAAAAAGAAAAACAGATTCAAAAATTGTTTCTATTTATTTATTTGTAAGGAGAGAGAGAGAGAGAGAGAGAGAGAGAGAGAGAGAGAGAGAGAGAGAGAATGGGTACAGGGCCTCCAGCCCTGTAAACAAACTCCAGACGCATGCACCACCTTGTATATCTGGCTTTACATGGGTACCGGGAAATCGAACTAGAGTCCTTAGGCTTTGAAAGCAAGTGCCTTGACCACTGAGCCAACTCTCCCCTGGCTGGTATTTGAACTTTAAGTAGGGCATTTCTGATGCTTCCCTTTCTTAAAATTGTTTCCAGAGAAATGCAAGATGGGATCCAAAGCTGGTTGTGAGGGAGGAAGCCATCCTTGATGGTCTCCTGCTGATGCCTGTCTAGCTACCTAACAAAATGGCAAATTCAGACTTCGTGAACCAGACTATTCCAGCTGGGGCC
This sequence comes from Dipus sagitta, assembly GCA_036346955.1. Classification (NCBI taxonomy): domain Eukaryota; kingdom Metazoa; phylum Chordata; class Mammalia; order Rodentia; family Dipodidae; genus Dipus; species Dipus sagitta. Next base: position 191,683,497 of record CM070771.1, read on the forward strand.
CTGAAGTGTATAACAGGGAGGGTGTTGACTGGGGACGGCCATGGACGTTCATCGTCCTCCGCTTGCTTACTATGGGCTGAACGTAACCAGCTCTGCTTCCAGCTCCTGCCACCATGCGTCTCCCACTGCGACCTGGCACTGTCCGCTGAAACGAACCCCTTCCTCCCTTAAACCGCTTTTTGTCAGGTATTTTGTCACAGCAACAAGAAGGTAAGTCGTGCAGTACTATACCCCGTAGATACCACATACACCAATGGGGGTGCTTGCTATGTTGAAACTACTTACGAAGTCATTCCCTGCAACAGAGTAGAGCTTCGGAGACATCAGCCTGCATCCCAGAGTCCTGGAGGGCTTAATAAAAACCCCGTCCTAAGGGCTGGGTTTAGTGGTGCACGCTTGTAATCCCAGTGTGCCAGACATGGAGCCAAGATGTGAAGTTCAAAGTCATGCTTAGCTTCATATTAAGTTTGAGGACAGCAAGGCTACATGAAACCGTTTTTCAAAAAGTCAAATGAGGGCTGGAGAGATGGCCTAGCGGTCCTTGCCTGCAAAGCCTAAGGACCCAGGTTCAAATCCCCAGAACTCACATAAGCCAGATGCACAAGGGGGCCCATGTGTCTGGAGTTTGTTTGCAGTGGCTAGAGGTCCTGATGTGCCCCCCACTCTCTCAATCTCTCTCTCAATTAAATAAATAAAAAAATAAAAATTTTAGAGCCAAATAAATAAATATCCCTCCCCGGAGCGCCATTGCTGGGTCTCACCCCGGGAGCTAACAATTTATATTTTTAGCAGGTTCTCAGGTGCTGCTACTGGTGGTGGTGTGGAAACCACACTTTGAAAACCTTTGGACTCAAAGAATTGAGAAAGAGTCAGGGATGACTCATGACCCCTGTCCAGGGCAGGGGTGGTGTTACAGAAGCTAAGGCCCCAGGCAAACAACAAACAAAAGGGAGGAAAGGTGGAGGAAGCAGGGCTTGGTTGAGGTCCGTTAAGGGAAAGTTACTTCCTCTTGTTCAACAGAGCAGAATCTGAGTCTCACCGGTGTGTCTAACCCTGCAACTTATTTTGTGATTTCCCTGAATGTGTCTCATCACCTGGAAATGAATGGAATCCCAACACCTCCCTCCCAGATGGTGTGGACAAGGCGAGCTCCCTGGAGCTGGAGCAGAGGGCAGGCAACAAGGCGAGGATGAGTGTGATGCCTGCAGAGGTGGGTGGGAGGAAGTGGAGATGGTTTCTCTGAACGGTTTTGTTGAAACAGGAGGTAAAGTCCACCAGAACGGAGTGGGAGGGGGTGGAGCTCTTTGGATCACCTATTTTCTTCCTTCCTTCCTTCCTTCCTTCCTTCCTTCCTTCCTTCCTTCCTTCCTTCCTTCCTTCCTTCCTTCCTTCCTTCCTTCCTTCTTTCTTTTCTTCATTTTTATCTAGAGAGAGAGAATGGACGTGCCAGCTCCATCCACTGCAACTGAACTCCAGACACATGTGCCACCTAATGCATCTGGCTTATACGGGTCCTGGGGAGTTGAACCTGGGTCCTTTGGCTTTGTAGGCAAGCGCCTTAACCACTAAGCCATCTCTCCAGCCCTGGACCATCTATGACTTCATTGAATGGGCCTGAACCTCAGGTTGCTAAATTGCTCTGTGGAGATTCTAGCACCTTCTTCTGGGGACCACATAAGAAACTGCTGAGTGCTTGATCCATATGCTAATGAAGATATGACAGTTCTCATGATGGTAATCCTTGCGGAGGAGGGGGGTCAGAATGGCGCAGGTGGAGGAGAAGGAGGGAAGAATTAACTGTAGGCTAAAAGAAGCATCACGAATCACACCAGAGAGACTTCGCCAAGAGCCCATCACAGGCTGCCATGCTGGTTGTGAGGGTAGCATCTTCATCAGGGGTGTCAACCATAGCAGTGCAGCCGAGGGGGCCAGGAAAGGTGAGACTGCCCCTTGTTGGCAGGGAGAGGACAGGAATCTTAAAGAGTTGAGTAAGGAGGCCATGTCTCCCCACCCCCCATGACTTGGGGAAACAGGTATTCTTTAATATTTATTTTCTTATTTATTTATTTATTTTTGGTTTTGGTTTTTCGAGGTAGGGTCTCGCTCTAGCCCAGGCTGACCTGGAATTCACTATGTAGTCTCAGGGTGCCCTCAAACTCTCGGCGATCCTCCCACCTCTGTCTCTCGAGTGCTGGGATTAAAGGCGTACGCCACCACACCTGGCTTTATTTATTAGTTTATTTGCAAGCACAGAGTCAAAGAGAGAATGAGGGGCCAGGGGAATGGGCACACTAGGGTCTGTTGCCACTGCAAACGAACTCCAGACATGTGTGCTACTTTGTGCAGCTGGCTTTTCTTGGGTGCTGGCGAATTGAGCCCGGGCTGTCAGGCGTTGCATTGCAAATGCCTTTAACCACTGAGACAACTCTCCAGGCCAGGAACTCATATTCTTCCTTGAGTGGCAAAGCTCTCCGTCCAGTAAGAATAGTGAACAGCAGCGTGGAGACCCATGCTGACCACCTGGTGTGTGTGTCTCTGTGACTGTCTTTGCGTCCCTCCACCCTGAGGTGAGAATCTGGCATCTGCCTCTGGAAGGGAAAACCTTCCCTGAACACTTCCTGGATTGTTGAAGGGTCAACAGAGGTAACCTGTGAGCCAGAAAAGAGTCAGGAGCACCTGACCCCTGGCAGGTCTGGGCCTCGCGCTCCTCTTATGCACAGTGTGGAACTGCTGACTCCTGGAGGAGGTACAGCTGGCACTAGATGTCCCTTCTGCCTTTACTATGTAGTCCCCACTGCATCCCAACCAGCTTCCTCTTCGAGGTAGGGTCTGGTTCCTACCATCTGTTTACCTGCCCTTCCTCCACTCCCTCCAAACCCTCACTAGAGCAAACAAGCCAGGACTATTGGTTTAAGGAGAACTTACTGTGTCTGGCCAGGTGGGGCAGGCCGGAAACTCCAGCTACTGAGGCAGGATGATCACAAATCCAAGGCCAGTTTAAGCTGCAAACTTTAAGCTTAATAGGCCAGGACCTTGTGAGACTAAAGCCCAAAAAGGGGCTAGAGATGTAGTTCGGTTGGAGAGCGCTTGGCTAGCATGCATGAGGCCCTGGGTTCAGTCCCCAGGACTGCAAATAAATCAATGAATGCATATACAAACAAACTTCACTGCCACGCTTGTTGGAACATTCCTTTCATTCTGGGGCTCAGGAGGCTGAGGCAAGATGATCCCAAGTTCAAGGCCAGTTTGGGCTACATATCAAGACCCTGTCTCGAAAAAACCAAAATAGGGCTTGGAGTAACAGCTTAGCGGTTAAGGCACTTGCCTGCAAAGTCAAAGGACCCAGGTTAGATTCACCAGCACCCATATAAAGCCAGATACACAAGGTGGCACATGATCTGGAATTTGTTTGCAGTGGCTAAAGGCCCCAGAGCACCCATTCTCTCTTTCTCAAATAAATAAAATAAAATAAATAAAAAAACATGAGAGTTGGAAATATAACTGGTAAAGTGCTTGCTGGACAATCAGGAGGACCTGAGTTCGGAACCCCAGCACCCACATAAAAAAATGAGTGTGGGGCTGGAGAGATGGCTTAGCAGATAAGGTGCTTGCTTGCAAAGCCAAAAGACCCAGATTCGATTCCCCAGGACGCATTTAAGCCAGATGCACAAGGAGGCACATGTGTCTGGAGTTCATTTCCAGTGGCTGGAGGCCCTGGCATGCACATTCTCTCTCTCTCAAAGAAGTAAATAAATAAAATATTTTAAAAAGACTAGTGTGATAGTGCACATCTCTAATTCCAGCACTGGGGATGTGGAAACACAAAATGCCTGGGGCTTGCTGACCTGTCTAGCTGAATTGGTGAGCTCTAGATTTAATGAGAGTCCCTGGCTCAAAAACTAAGGTCAGAAGCGAGGGAGGAAGACCTGGCTGTCAACTCCTGGCCTCCACCTGCATATGATATGCATACATGTGCTTGTGCACCCTCACACACATGTCTCACACACACGTGTGCCCAAACACATATGCACACGTGCACATGCATTATAAATTACACACATAAACTCGTGCAAAAGCCCCACAAAACAGAATGAAAGAAAACACAACAAAAGCCTATTGCCTCTTCTGTATTCCTTGAGTTCTGGAGAGACGGCTCTGGGCCCTGGTGACTGCGGGAGGAGTGTTGGAGCAGAGCTGGGGAGGGCGGGCCCACCTACGGCATGGCTCGTGTCTGCGCCTGCTTTTGTCTCCAGCCATTGCCTTGACTCCAGCGTAAAGATGACAGAGAAGGAGGTGACATATTCATTTTTTAAGTTTATGAAGCGCTGATTGGGTCTTTACAGTAGCCCAGTGTTTCAGGCTGGTTCATTTTAGCAGTCAGACCAAGGCAGAGTGCAGAACAGACACGAGTGTCTGCAAGCAGTACACCAATTTACATGAGAGATTTGAGTATCTGGGGATTTTGGTGCCTGCGGAAGGAACTGGAAGCAGTGCCCCATGGAGACTGAGGGATACTGATTGTTGCAGTCAGGTTCGCATTGCTGGCAGAAATCACCCAACCAAGAGCAGCTTGTGGGAAAAAAAAAAAAAAAAAAAAAAAAAAAGAGGTTGATTTTGGCTTACAGGCTCGAAGGGGGAAGCTCCACGATGGCAAGGGAAAACAATGGCATGAGCAGAGGGTGGACATCACCTCCTGGCCAACACAAGGTGGACAATAGAAACAGGAGAGTGTGCCAAACACTGGAGAGGGGAAACTGGCTGTAACACCCATAAGCCCACCCCCAACAATACACTGCCTCTTGGACATGTTAATTCCCAAATCCCCATCAGCTGGGAACCTGGCATTCAGAACACCTAAGTTAATGGGGGACATCTGAATCACACCCCCACACACTGATTGTGCCCAAGTATAACAGTCAGGTTCTTTGCCTCACTATGCCTCAGTTCTTTTGTATGTAAGAGGAGGGTGATGATAATTATGTGATTCATAGCCCGATTCTGTTAAATGAGTCAGTTCATGCATAGTCCACTCCAAAACCCAGCAGAGTGGTTAATAGCATCACTGCTTATCCAAATGAGCATCCCAGGGTCTGTATGGGTGCCTGATGAGAAGGGGGTATCTGGCGTCCAGAGCATTTCTTCCCTTCCCCATAGACTGGGGTGCGTGCCCAGAAGCCCTGCTGGACTTGTTAATTGAACCAGGGCAGCTGAGTAACCCAAGCTCTTCCAGCCAGATCCTATCTCCTGGGAAGTTGGCATTTTCTGGAGCACAGTCATTCTATCAGCCCGGGCAGATCCTGGAATTGAGAATACGCAAACATGGGAACTGTGAGGCCCAGATGGGGAAACCAAAGCAGAAAGAGGAACACCAGCACGCCTGGGAGCACGGAGGCTAAGACCTCAGGTGACGAGAGAGAAAGAGAATGGAGGGGGCCACAGCATGGGGACGGCGGCTGCCTGGTTCCTGGACAGTTCCACTTTCTGTTTTTTTTAAAAAAATATTTTATTTCTTTGCAAGGAGGTGAGGGAGGGAGGGAGAGAGAGAGAGAGAGAGAGAGAGAGAGAGATTGAGAGAGAGAGGAGAGACTGGGTGTTCCACGGCTTCCAGCCACTGCAAACGAACTCCAGATGCGTGCACCACTCTGAATCTGGCTTTACATGGGTACTGGGAAATCAAACCCTGGTCACTAGACATCGCAGGCAAGCACCTTAACCACTGGGCAATCTCTCCAGCACCATTTCCATTGTCTTTCTTTCTTTCCTTCTCTCTCTCTCTCTTTTTCAAGGTAAGGCTTTTAATAACAGCCTTCTCTTGAGGGTTACATGGGAACAACCAACGTGTCACATGAGAACTTCGACAGGCCCCTAATCATCTGAGAACTTCCCACCAGGTCCCACCTCCACACAGGGCCACCCTGCAGACGAAGCCTTTAATCCCAGCGAGCCCTTGTAGAATTCACTACAGCAGTACCTGTGGCCCGTATCATTTCTGGATGAGGGAGAATTGCAGTCTTGTGTCTATTTTCACCTTGGGACTTGCTTTGGGATTCGGGATAGTTATTTATCTCCTCTAAATCTCATTTCTGCATCTGTCAAGGAAGATGTGCCAGTCTATCAGGTTGTTGCAAGGATTAAGTGATCAGTTTAACAACCAGCTCTTGAGACAGAGAACTCTGGTCTATAACGTTCATCATTTTCATGGTACAAACAGTCCCACGACAGCTGACTTCCATGGAGCATCGTTGGATGTGGAGCTGGGAGCGTGATTTAGCCTTTCTACTGCCCAAGTCTAGATGGTTGTTCAGGGTAGTGAAGCAGTTAGGAACTGGTGAGCTTTTATCGCATTTGCTTTTAATGTAATTTATTTATGTGTTATATAACATAGCTTTTAATAGCCACTGTTTAGTAGCTGGCTTGCAAGATTCTTGCAAATTTAATGATCGGCTCTTACAAGCTGGCCCAAGCTTGGCTCCAAATACTGCTTGTGCAAAAGCTCCAAGTAGCCTACAAGAGAACTCGGTACGCGCATACGCAGTGCTCAAGAAGTGATGGCCAGCCGGGCATGGTGGCGCACGCCTTTCATCCCAGCACTCGGGAGGCAGAGGTAGGAGGATCGCCTTGAGTTCGAGGCCACCCTGAGACTCCATAGTGAATTCCAGGTCAGCCTGGGCTAGAGTGAGACCCCACCTCGAGAAACAAAAAACAAAAAACAACAAAGAAGTGACAGCCCATGTGATGCTTGTCCTGACGCAGTCTGAGATGGCAGTTAATAAAACAGGAGAGGTGAGTCGATGGGCGTTGCTTTTCTTTCTCGCCAAAATACCTGACAGAAGCAGCTTGTGGGCCAGGTTTATTTTGACCCCTGCTTTGGGGAGTTTTAGTTCATCTTGGCAGGAAAGGCAAAGGCATGGTGGAGGTCACGGTGGTGGGAGCATGCGGCAGACTCCTTAAGCCTGGGCAGATCAGGAAGCAGAGCAGGTCTGGAAGCAGGACGAGGGTGTACCCTTCGAGGCCCACTTAGTGACCTCCTTCTGCCGGGCAGAGCACACCTCCAGAAAGTTCTACAACCTCGTCAACTAGCACTGTCAGCTGCAGGCGAGGTGTTCAAGGCATGTGCCTGGGTAGGACATTTCACAGCTAACTGGCACCAGCACCTTTCATGACATTTAGGTCACTTTGTTTAATTGAAACCATGGACTTGAGGTTTGTGTGTGTGACATGGCTCACTCATGATTATTGCTGTCCTTGGCATAAATTCAGAACTGAGCTGGGTGTGGCGGCACACGCCTTTAATCCCAGCACTCAGGAGGCAGGGGGAGGACGATCATTGTGAGTTGAGGCCAGCCTGAGACTACATAGTAGATTCCAGGTCAGCCTGAGCTAGAGTGAGACCCTACCTCAAAAACCAAAACAAATAAGCAAGCACACACACAAAATCAGAACTGAGACATAGAAAAGAACTAAAGATCTGGGTTAAAAAGTTTACAGGGGCTGGAGATATGGCTTAGCGGTTAAGCGCTTGCCTGTGAAGCCTAAGGACCCCGGTTCGAGGCTCGATTCCCCAGGACCCACATTAGCCAGATGCACAAGGGGGCACATGCGTCTGGAGTTCGTTTGCAGTGGCTGGAGGCCCTGGCGCGCCCTCTCTCTCTCTCTCTCTGCCTCTTTCTCTCTCTGTTTGCCACTCTCAAGTAAATAAAAAATGAACAAAGCATTTTTAAAAAAAGTTTACAGAAGTTCTAATTTCCTGGGGCATTGTGTGTGACAGTGGAAAGTTAGAGGGTTAGGTGACAGGAGGGACATGCGGTGAACAATACATTTGGAAGCAATAACCTGAAGTGTACCTAGTAAGGCAGGTCATAGAAACAGGGTTTCAGGTCTGAGGAGATGGCTCAGCTGTTTAGGGTACTTGCCTGCAAAGCCTGCCAAGTTCAATTCCCCAGTACTCATGTAAAGCCAGATGCACCAAGTGGCATTTGTGTCTAGAGCTCATTTGCAGCAGCAAGAGGCTCTGGGGCATCCATTCTCTCTCTCAACTAAATAATTGAAAATATTTTTCTAAAAGAAAGAAACAGGATTCCAAACACGAGACCTGATGCTCTGAAACTGCTAGAGGAAAATTCTCCAAGATAGAGGAATGAGTAGAAACGTTCTCAGTTAGACTCTGGCTGCCCAGGAAAGGCTAACAACTGATAAATTGAACCTTATGAAAGAAAAAAAAAAAGCTCTACACCACAAAGGAAACAGTTAACTGAATAAACAGGCAGCCTACAGAATGGGAGAAATCTTTGTCAGCTACATCTGACAGAGGATTACTATCTAGAATATAAAAAGAACACAAAAAAACTGAGCAAGACTCTGACAGCCCAATTAACAACTGGGCTAAAGAACTAGATAGAGGGTTCTCAAAAAAAAATACAAATAGCCCATAAATATTTTAAATATTTTATTTATTTATTTGAGAGGGAGAAAGGGAGATGCAGATAGAGAGAGAATGGGTGTTCCTCCAGCTACTGCGAACAAACTCCTGATGCATGAACCACCTTGTGCATCTGGCTTTATGTGGGTACTGGGGATTTGAACCTGGATCCTTTGGCTTTGCAGGCAAATCCCTTAACCACTAAGCCATTTCTCCAGCCCCAATAAATATTTTAAAAAAGTGTTCAACATCCTTTTCCATCAAGGAAATGCAAACTAAAATTACTTTAACATTCCATCTCACCCCTGTCCAAATGGCCGTCATCAAGAAAACAAATGACAACATAGCTGGGTGTGGTGGCGCACGCCTTTAATCCCAGCACTCTGGGAGGCAGAGGTAGGAGGATCGCTGTGAGTTCAAGGCCACCCTGAGACTACAGAGTGAATTCTAGGTCAGCCTGGGCTAGAGTGAGACCCTACCTCAAAAAACTAAAAAAAGAAAAAGAAAACAAATGCTGGTAAGGATGTGGGGAAGGGGCACCCTTGTTCACTACTGGTAGGGGTGTAAACTGGTACAGCCACTGTGGAAATCACTGTGGAAGTTTCTGAAAAAGGCTAAAAATAGAACTACTGCATGACCCAGCTGTACCATTCCCGACCATATACCTTGTGGACTCTGCCCCGTCCTGCAGAGGTACTTGTTCCTCGGTGTTTAGTGTTGCTCTCTTCACAACAGCGGGAAGTGGACTCAGCCTAGATGTCCACCAACTGAGGAGCAGATGTGGTACGTCTATACAATGGTGCAATTGTAGTTAATAAGCATAAAAAATGAAATTATGAATTTTTCTGGAAAATGGATGAAACTGGGAAATACATCGAGAAAACTCAGGTTCACAAAGACAAACACTGCATGTTCTTTTCATATGTAGATCCTAGCTTAGACTCTTTGTATATGTATGTTATCGTGCAAGAGAGAGCGTATAGATGCCAGGAAAGTAAAAGGGAATCATGAGGGGCGTGGGAACAAGGCTTCGAGGGAGAAGGGTAGGGAAGGTAGAAGATCTTGAGAGATACAGAAGACAAAGGTGGAGTGCCAGGGCTGGGCTGGGGGATAGCAGGGTAGGGAACAGGGATTCGGGGCAGAGGAGAAGGGGACGGGTTAAATAACACATTAATAATGACTTCTTTTTGGGGGGGCAGGTGTGGCACACCTTTAATCCCAGCACTTGGGCAACAGGGGTAAGAGGATTGTTGTGAGTTCAAGGCCAGCCTGGGACTACAGAGTGAATTCCAGGTGGATCTGGGCTAGAATAGGACCCTGCCTCAAGAAAACCAAAGTTTGTGTGTGTGTGTGTGTGTGTGTGACACACAGAGAGAGTTCAGAATACAAATAAGAAATAGAATATGAATTGGAGGATAGCAATAGTCTATTCTTTTAAAAAAATTTTTTTTAATTATTTATTTATTTATTTGAGAGACAGAAAGAGAAAGAGGCAGATAGAGACAGAGAGAGAATGGGCGTGCTGGGGCCTCCAGCCTCTGCAAACGAACTCCAGACGCGTGCACCCTCTTGTGCATCTGGCTAACGTGGATCCTGGGGAATCGAGCCTCAAACCGGCTTCACAGGCAAGCACTTAACCGCTAAGCCATCTCTCCAGCCCTAGTCTATTCTTTTTTTTTTTTTTTTCTTGGTTTTTCGAGGTAGGGTCTCACTCTAGCCCAGGCTGACCTGGAATTCACTATGGAGTCTCAGGGTGGCCTCGAACTCACGGCGATCCTCCTACCTCTGCCTCCCGAGTGCTGGGATTAAAGGCGTGTGCCACCACGCCCGGCTTCCTAGTCTATTCTTAAATATGCACATACACATACATTACACAAGGAGCATTCTACTTATTACAGAATGAATATATGTCATACCTGCTGTGGTCCGTGAGTACGCACGCACTGCACAATTGGAGAGTTAATCAAAGGATTACTTGCACAGGACTAAGTACTTGGTGATGGCGTCCTGGGGCCAGGCGCGGTGCGTGTCTAGCTGTGCTCTCACGTAGAAGGGGCTCACTCAGCAGAGAGGGCCCTGGGAAGGGCTTTCTTACAGGGCTGTAGGTGTGCACCTGCCCTTCAGAGGGCTTTACTCCCCATCACTCAGAGTTACACAGGCCAGCACCCCAGCTTCCCTATTTACCACCTTCTGGACCCCACTGACCAAACCCAATCAGAAGTTAGAGAACCAGCCTGTCCCTTGGTGCCCACGCACCCTGCAGGTGAGCCTCCTGGGAGCCAGCGCAAGAGGGAAGGAGAGGAGGCAGAGGTGCGCAGTGCATCCACCACAACGGTCCAAGACATAAATCTGATGTGCCGGGACAGCTGTGACCAGAGTGTAAGACCATCGTGAAACAAGGAGCTCTTTGCACTAATGTCAGGATAATCCCGACTGGCGTGGAGGAGTGTGATGAACTGCAAAGTCTGAAGGTGTCGGTAAGTCTGATGTTTGCTGAGGAGGCTGAAGGAAGATGCTTCTGGAAACCCTACTTCCAAGCCTGCGCCGCCTGTGTTGTGCTCCAGGCCTTCCGACTGAACCGGGTGGATGGAGAACTGACTGCTGATGTGAAGACTTGATTTCGCACAGGCAGCAGCCCCGGGGAGAGAAAAATAAAGTGGAAATGGAGGAGGGGATGCACAAGAATGGGGTTCAGGGGGATTTCTAAAAATCTGTATTTATCAAGAAAGAGGAAAAGAAAACAAATAGGTCATTAAGAAGGGAGATTTTTGCCTTTGAAAAAGAAAACATATCCCCCTCCCAGAGGAGCTGTTGGCGGTTAATGGTTGCTAGGATAGGGGAGTCCTGCTCTTCTACGGGGTAGCCCCTGGAAGGTTGCCCATGCTCATACAAACAGCCGTAATTAAAGTCAGTGGGTTGCAAAAATTAATAAAAGTCATAGAGGTGGGAAGGGGACTAGCTGGGAAGAAGGGACTAGTGGGGGGGGGTGAGGGTAAGGGAGGTGAATATGATCCAAACACAGATACACTTGTCTGAAACTAGCAAAAATCAAAGTTTGGGCTGGGCGTGGTGGCGCACACCTTTAATCCTAGCATTTGGGAAGCAGAGGTAGGAGGATCGCCGTGAGTTCGAGGCCACCCTGAGACTCCATAGTGAATTCCAGGTCAGCCGGGGCTAGAGTGAGACCCTACCTCGAAAAGCAAAAAAAAAAAAAAAAAAAAAAAAACAACAACAACAACAAAAAAAAAAAAACCAAAGTTTGGGCTGGAGAGATGGCTTAGTGGTTAAGCCTAAGGACCCACATTTGATTCCCCCAGTACCCACATAAGCCAGATGCACAAGATGGCACGTGTGTCTGGAGTTCATTTGCAGTGGCTGGAGGCCCTGGCATGTCCATTCTCTCTTTCTCTCTCTCAAATAAATTAAAAAAAAAAAGATTTTTAAATCAAAGCAGAATAAATTTTTTATTTAAAAAAAGAAAGTCTAGCTGGGTGTGGTGGCGCATGCCTTTAATTCCAGCACTCAAGAGACAGAGGTAGGAAGATTACCATGAGTTTGAAGCCAGCCTGAGATAACTACATAGTGAATTCCAGATCAGCTTGGATTAGAGCAAGACTCTACCATGAAAAAAACAAAACAAGGGCTGGAGACATGGCTTAGCGTTAAGCGCTTGCCTGTGAAGCCTAAGGACCCCGGTTCGAGGCTCGATTCCCCCAGGACCCACGTTAGCCAGATGCACAAGGGGGCTCACGCGTCTGGAGTTCGTTTGCAGTGGCTAGAGGCCCTGGCACGCCCATTCCCTCTCTCTGTCTCTTTATCTGCCTGTTTCTCTCTCTGTCTGTACGTTCTCAGTTAGACTCTGGCTGCCAGGAAAGGCTAACAACTGATAAATTGAACCTTATGAAAGAAAGAAAAAAAAAAAAAAAAAGCTCTACACCACAAAGGAAACAGTTAACTGAATAAACAGGCAGCCTACAGAATGGGAGAAATCTTTGCCAGCTACATCTGACAGAGGATTACTACCTAGAATATAAAAAGAACACAAAAAAACTGAACAAGACTAAGACAGCCCAATTAACAACTGGGCTAAAGAACTAGATAGAAGGTTCTCAAAAAAAAAAAAAAATACAAATAGCCCATAAATATTTTAAATATTTTATTTATTTATTTGAGAGGGAGGAAGGGAGATGCAGATAGAGAGAGAATGGGTGTTCCTCCAGCTACTGCAAACAAACTCCTGATGCATGAACCACCTTGTGCATCTGGCTTTATGTGGGTACTGGGGATTGAACCTGGATCCTTTGGCTTTGCAGGCAAATCCCTTAACCACTAAGCCATTTCTCCAAGCCCCAATAAATATTTTAAAAAAGTGTTCAACCTCCTTTTCCATCAAGGGAAATGCAAACTAAAATTACTTTAACATTCCATCTCACCCCTGTCCAAATGGCCGTCATCAAGAAAACAAATGACAACATAGCTGGGTGTGTGGCGCACGCCTTTAATCCCAGCACTCAGGGAGGCAGAGGTAGGAGGATCGCTGTGAGTCAAGGCCACCCTGAGACTACATAGTGAATTCCAGGTCAGCCTGAGCTAGAGTGAGACCCTACCTCAAAAAACTAAAAAAAAGAAAAAGAAAACAAATGCTGGTAGAGGATGTGGGGAAGGGGCACCCTTGTTCACTACTGGTAGGGGTGTTAAACTGATACAGCACTGTGGAAATCACTGTGAGAGGTTTCTGAAAAGGCTAAAAATAGAACTACTGCACGACCCCAGCTGTACCCATTCCCGACCATATACCTTGTGGACTCTCGCCCCGTCCTGCAGAGGTACTTGTTCCTCGGTGTTTAGTGTTGCTCTCTTCACAACAGCGGGAAGTGGACTCAGCCTAGATGTCCACAACTGAGGACTGCAGATTGTGGTACGTCTATACAATGTGTGCAAATGTAGTTAATAAGCATAAAAAATGAAATTATGAATTTTTCTGGAAAATGGATGAAACTGGGAAATACATCGAGAAAACTCAGGTTCAGCAAAGACAAACACTGCATGTTCTTTTTCATATGTAGATCCTAGCTTAGGGACTCTTTGTATATGTATGTTATCGTGCAAGAGAGAGCGTATAGATGCCAGGAAAGTAAAAGGAATCATGAGGGGCGTGGGAACAAGGCTTCGAGGGAGAAGGGTAGGGAAGGTAGAAGATCTTGAGAGATACAGAAGACAAAGGTGGAGTGCCAGGGCTGGGGCTGGGGATAGCAGGGTAGGGAACAGGGATTCGGGGCAGAGGAGAAGGGGACGGGTAAATAACACATTAATAATGACTTCTTTTTTTGGGGGGGCAGGTGTGGCACACCTTTAATCCCAGCACTTGGGCAAACAGGGGTAAGAGGATTGTTGTGAGTTCAAGGCCACCCTGAGACTCCATAGTGAATTCCAGGTCAGCCGGGCTAGAGTGAGACCCTACCTCGAAAAGCAAAAAAAAAAAAAAACCAAAAAGTTTGTGTGTGTGTGTGTGTGTGTGTGTGACACACAGAGAGAGTTCAGAATACAAATAAGAAGTAGAATATGAGCTGGAGGATAGTAATAGTCTATTCTTTTTTTAAATATTTAATTAATTAATTTATTTATTTATTTGAGAGTGACGGACAGACAGAGAGAGAAAGATGCAGATAGAGACAGAGAGAGAATGGGCATGCCAGGGCCTCCAGCCTCTGCAAACGAACTCCAGACGCGTGCACCCCCTTGTGCATCTGGCTAACGTCCTGGGGAGTTGAGCCTCGAACTGGGTTCCTTAGGCTTCACAGGCAAGCGCTTAACTGCTAAGCCATCTCCCCAGCCCTAGTCTATTCTTAAATATGTACATACACATACATTACACAAGGAGCATTCTACCTATTACAGAATGAATATATGTCATACCTGCTGTGGTCCGTGAGTACGCACGCACTGCACAATTGGAGAGTTAATCAAAGGATTACTTGCACAGCACTAAGTACTTGGTGATGGCGTCCTGGGGCCAGGCGCGGTGCGTGTCTAGCTGTGCTCTCACATAGAAGGGGCTCACTCAGCAGAGAGGGCCCTGGGAAGGGCTTTCTTACAGGGCTGTAGGTGTGCACCTGCCCTTCAGAGGGCTTTACTCCCCATCACTCAGAGTTACACAGGCCAGCACCCCAGCTTCCCTATTTACCACCTTCTGGACCCCACTGACCAAACCCAATCAGAAGTTAGAGAGCCAGCCTGTCCCTTGGTGCCCACGCACCCTGCAGGTGAGCCTCCTGGGAGCCAGCGCAACGAGGGAAGGAGAGGAGGCAGAGGTGCGCAGTGCATCCACCACAACGGTCCAAGACCATAAATCTGATGTGCCGGGACAGCTGTGACCAGAGTGTAAGAACCACTCGTGGAAGACAATGGAGGTGCGGGTAGCTGTCTTATGCTACTCAATAATGTCAGATGAGACAAATGAAGTTACGTGCACGAACTGGCGTGGGAGAGAAGTTATGATGGGAAGAGAGAGAGGTAATCTGGGCAGTACACTTGTCTGAGGTGTCGGTAAGTCTGATGTTTGCTGAGGAGTCTGAGGAAGATGCTTCTGGAAACCCTACTTCCAAGCCTGCGCCGCCTGTGTTGTGCTCCAGGCCTCCGACTATGCCGGGGATGGAGAACTGACTGCTGATGTGAAGACTTGATTTCGCACAGGCAGCAGCCCGGGGAGAGAAAAATAAAGTGGAAATGGAGGAGGGGATGCACAAGAATGGGGTTCAGGGGGATTTCTAAAAATCTGTATTTATCAAGAAAGAGGAAAAGAAAACAAATAGGTCATTAAGAAGGGAGATTTTTGCCTTTGAAAAAGAAAACATATCCCCCTCCCAGAGAGCTGTTGGCGGTTAATGGTTGCTAGGATAGGGGAGTCCTGCTCTTCTACGGGGTAGCCCCTGGAAGGTTGCCCATGCTCATACAAACAGCCGTAATTAAAGTCAGTGGGTTGCAAAAATTAATAAAGTCATAGAGGTGGGAAGGGGACTAGCTGGGAAGAAGGGACTAGTGGGGGGGGGTGAGGGTAAGGGAGGTGAATATGATCCAAACACAGATACACTTGTCTGAAACTAGCAAAAAATCAAAGTTTGGGCTGGGCGTTGGTGGCGCACACCTTTAATCCTAGCATTTGGGAAGCAGAGGTAGGAGGATCGCCAGTGAGTTCGAGGCCACCCTGAGACTCCATAGTGAATTCCAGGTCAGCCGGGGCTAGAGTGAGACCCTACCTCGAAAAGCAAAAAAAAAAAAAAAAAAAAAACAACAACAACAACAAAAAAAAAAAACCCAAAGTTTGGGCTGGAGAGATGGCTTAGTGGTTAAGCCTAAGACCCACATTTGATTCCCCCAGTACCCACATAAGCCAGATGCACAAGATGGCACGTGTGTCTGGAGTTCATTTGCAGTGGCTGGAGGCCCTGGCATGTCCATTCTCTCTTTCTCTCTCTCAAATAAATTAAAAAAAAAAAGATTTTTAAATCAAAGCAGAATAAATTTTTTATTTAAAAAAAGAAAGTCTAGCTGGGTGTGGTGGCGCATGCCTTTAATTCCAGCACTCAAGAGACAGAGGTAGGAAGATTACCATGAGTTTGAAGCCAGCCTGAGATAACTACATAGTGAATTCCAGATCAGCTTGGATTAGAGCAAGACTCTACCATGAAAAAAACAAAACAAGGGCTGGAGACATGGCTTAGCGGTTAAGCGCTTGCCTGTGAAGCCTAAGGACCCCGGTTCGAGGCTCGATTCCCCAGGACCCACGTTAGCCAGATGCACAAGGGGGCTCACGCGTCTGGAGTTCGTTTGCAGTGGCTAGAGGCCCTGGCACGCCCATTCCCTCTCTCTCTGTCTCTTTATCTGCCTGTTTCTCTCTCTGTCTGTCACTTTCAAATAAAAAATAAAAAGAAACCAAAAAAATAAAAAATAAAAAAAAAACAAAACAAAAAAAGAGGAAAGAAAAGAAAAGAAAAAAAAAGACTGTATAACTCAAAGAAAAATAAAATGTCTGGCAGGCAACACACTAAAATGCATACACGGTGGCTGAGTGTGGAATATGAATTGTTTTCATTTGCTTTCTTGTATTTATATATTTATAGAATAAAGCTAGCTGGCCGTGGTGACTCACGCCTTTCATTCTAGCAGTTGGGAGGCAGAGGTAGGAGGATGGCTGTGAGTTTGAGGCCAGCCTGGGACTACAGAGTTCCAGGTCAGCCTGGGCTAGAGTGAGACCCTCCCTCAAAAGAAGAAAAAAAAAAAACCCCAGTAATTAAATGAATAAACCCGAACCATTTATGTAGTGAGAATGAGAATTTAGAAAAACAGAAGGTAGTAATGCTTTTTGCCAAGTGTTGGTAACAGAAAAGTGGGGACTGATAGCACTTGAAAACCACAGCGCATTTCTTCACCCATGTTGACGTCTTCCCTTCTCCCATCTTCCCTGTCTTCTGCTGGTGTTCCCTGTTCAGGGGACATTGACTGTCATTTGCAAAGAAAAGTCAGAAAGATGACCTGGGCCGGGCTGCAAACAAGAGGGCCATCGAAACACTTCAATTAGAACCGCCCCGTGGGAACAGGCTCTGCTTCCCGCCAAGAGGCTGCGCAGGACTCACGCCCTCATCTTTTCCAGAATCCGCTTGGCGGGTTAGTTTTCCATGATGACACGCTGGGTGGCTGGCGGCTTGAGCAAGCATAGTTCAGGAGGCCAGGAGTCAGACATCAAGGTGGTGGCAGGGCTGCTCCCTCGGGGGCTCCCCCAGGGAACCCATGCCAGGCCTCTCTCTCAGCTTCTGCGGGTTGTGGGCGATCTGTGGCACCCTGGGCTTGTTGCTGCATCATTCTTCCCTCTGTTCTGTGTCACATGGCCTTCTCAGCGTGTCACTTCCTCCAACCCGCCCTCCCCCTTATGAGGACACCAGTTACTGGATTTAGGACCCATCTTACCCAGTGCGGTGTGACCTTATTTAACTCTTTCCAAATAAGGTCCTATGTGTAAACATGAGAGGTAAGGACTTCAACATATCTTTTTATTCATTTATTTAATTTTTACTTTTCGAGGTAGGGTCTCACTCTCTAGCCACGGCTGGCCTGGAATTCACTGTGTAGTCTCAGGGTGGCCGCAATGATCCACCTACCTCTGCCTCCCGAGTGCTGGGATTAAAGGTGTGTGCCACCACGCCCGGTTCAACATATCATTTTAAGAGACACAACTCAACTCCTAACAGTAATATGTGCCTTTGCTAGACCAGAGGAAATTCATACTGGGGTAGGGGTGGGCGTGTTCTCCTAATGATTTCTTCTTTCGAGGTAGGGTCTCACTCTAGTTCAGGCTGACCTGGAACTCACTATGGAGTCTCAGGGTGGCCTTGAACTCATGGCGATCCTCCTATCTCTGCCTCCCAAGTGCTGGGATTAAAGGCGTGTGCCACCATGCCCGGCTTCTGCTTCCCTTCTTGCCTTGAGGTGCTGGGATTACAGAAGCCGTCCACAGTTTCTGGCTTTTACCTGGGGTCTGGGGATCTGAACTCAGGTACTCAGTACTTACACACAAGTGCTTTGCTTCTTAAAGGAAATCCGGGGTCCACTGCCAGAGCAAGCAGGCAGGGCACATACAGCCTGGGGAACATCACTGAAACTTCTGCGAAATGGGAAAACTCAAGTGAGCAGAACAGCACCAACCTTCCAGCGTCTCTGTAAAGACGGAATAAAACACCAAATGTGGAAATGGCTCGCTCATCATCCAAACACGAGCGGGCTCTGGTAAGCAGATGACAGAGAACCCACCAGACTCCAGCTCTCCGAGACACCTGGCACATTGTCCCTTGAAATTTTACTTGCAAAATCAATTCAAATTGGCCTCAATACAGACACTTGCTCATGAGCTGACAGTCAGCCAAAAAGCCCCGAACAAAGAGCTGCAGTCATTGTTCGCACCTCAAACAAGGCCATGTTTATGGGAGACGTTGGTTTCAGGATCAACCTTCCCCAAGGAGGCCTTTTGTGCCGTAATTGGGAAGGTCTAGCAGGCAGAATTCTAGTAACACTTTCCAGGGAAACAAAACTGAAGGGGTTCACCAAATTCGTTAATTTACGACTTGGGGGTTTAACGGGCTGACGACTGACTGCAGGTGTGATGGAATAGGAATACATTAGAGACTGGTTTGTGGAGAAGGGGCCAGGCATCGCACCAGGACCTTATGTTATCTCTTTTGATCTTTTAGAAAATTTTTATTTATTTATTAGAGACAGAGATAAAGGGGTGGAGGGGAGAAAGAATGGGCGTGCCAGGGCCTCTAGGCACTGCAAATGAACTCCAGAAACATGTGCCACCTTGTGTATCTGCCTTATGTGGGACCTGGAGGATCAAACCTGGGTCCTTAGGCTTCATAGGCAAGTGCCTTAACCAATAAGCCATCTCTCTAGGCCTCTTTTTTTAAAAAAAAATATTTATTTATTTGAGAGAGAGAAAGAGGCAGAGAGAGAGAGAGAGAGAGAGAGAGAGAAGAGAATGGGCACGCCAGGGCCTCCAGCCACTGCAAACGAACTCCAGATTCATGCGCCTGTGCATTTGGTTTACATGGGTCCTGGGGAATTGAACCTGGGTCCTTCAGCTTTGGCAGGCAAACGCCTTAACCGCTAAGCCATCCCTCCAGCCCAAGGCCTCTTTTTTTCTTTTTAAAGGTAGGGTCTCTCTCTAGTCCAGGCTGAACTAGAATCTACTATGTAGCTTCAGGGTGACCTCAAACTCATAGCGATTCTCCTACCTCTGAGTCCTGAGTGCTGGGATTAAAGGCATGCGCCACCATGTCCAACTTCTTTTGATCTTTAAAATAGGTAACGACAGGGTATTATTCTCCTCATGGAAAAGCAGTGAGAACAGAGAAGAACCTACTTAGGGTACTGCTACACAAACAGTCGGGAATTGAAATTCAAGTCAGTGGGACTCCAAGCTCTGGTCAGAGGCAGGGTTGGGTGTGAAAGTTTGCTTAGGGCTATGGGTCTTGTCCTTTGTTCTTGATGTTGGGGTCCCTTCCTTCCTACCTCCTATGCACAAGAGTATCTGGAGGCCTCCCTGTTCTGGTCTCAGAGCAACGGTGTCTCATCTTCCTTCCACACTCCGTGAGGACAGTCAGCTATTTGTCCGGGAGCCAAGGGCAGCCAGCAAGGGCTCAGATGCATTTTGCTTCCTAAGTAGGGAGGTGGCTTTGCTCCGTGGAAAGCATCACTTGGAGGGGGGATGAATTTAGCTGCCCTCCCTAGTTGGTGTCTGGGGGTGGGTCCCATCAGCCAAAGGGATGTAGGCTTAGCTCCAAAAGGGCTTTTGTCTGAGGCCGGGCCTCAGGCCAGAGTGACATTCTTCGGTGGAGGCTGCCAGGCCACCACTGAGTGGGCACCTGCAGGGCATTGAAGGAAGGAGTGAGGGGTTTGTCTTTCTTCCAGAACAGAGAGCCTGCGGGGATGGAATCTGCCATTTGGGGGCCCCTGCGGCGCTGAAGCCATGCCGGGTTGCTTCCAGCTCCAGAGGAGATGCCAAGGCTCAGGCTGCCCAGAGACGCAGGCAATTAACTTTTTAGCTTCTGTCATGTCTGATAAAAATGCCCACAAGATGAAGAGAATCCACTCCTTCTTGTACCATAAGCTCGCAGGTCTCTGTGACAGGAAAGACTTGGCACAGCTCCCACGTGGCGTTCGAGCTGCCGTGCACCGAGGGCATGTGGGTGCCCACCCTGACTCTCTGCGTCACTTCTTTCCTTGTTGCTGAGACAAACTATCTGACCAGGAGCAGCTTGTGGAAGGAAAAAAGCTTCATTATGATGGGTAAGGCATGGCAGGCCAGAGTGTGGATCCCTGAGGACATCCTAACTCAAGTCAAAGGCACAGAAGAGGAAGGGAAACCAGGCTATGAAACCTCAAGGCCGCTTCCTCCAGCAAGGCTCTGCCTTCTAAAGGTTCCAGAGCCTTCCCAAACAGCACCCTCAACAGATCAAGAGGGCAAACATATGTGCCTTTGGAGGAGCATTTTACCTTCAAACTGCCACACATCCTGGGCAATAATAGAAAGCCCCTTCCCCCTGTGGTGGGTGTTGGCACCAATTCTCATAGGCACCTTTTCCTCAGAGCACTTCTCTTTCGGAGCCATCTTTCCAGAGAGGCTGCATGCACCCTTCCATCTGATTTTGTTTTCTTTTCGAGGTAGGGTCCTGCTCTGGCCCAGGCTGACCTGGAATTCACTATGTGGTCTCAGGGTGGCCTTGAACTCACCGCGATCCTCCTACCTCTGCCTGGCAAGTGCTGGGATTAAAGGTGGGCGCCCCTACACCACGCTACCCTTCCCTCTTGGAGAGGCTTCCAATGCTGTCAGTGACTGACAGAGGCCCTGAAAGAGGCACTAAGCCTGGGAAGTAATTCATCCTCCAGGGCTCCATGGGACCAGGCCAAGGTGACACTCTGCCCTTAATACCTCTCTTCCCAGTGCTGCCTCTCTTGCTTCCTTCCTTCGAAAGGTCCTTCCTTGTTAAATCTCTTGCACAAGAATACCAGTACTGATTCTACATCTAGAAAATCTGACCTCAGACACCCTTCTCTCACGAATTCATTTCAGTGAGCACTTATTGAGTATTTCCCTTATGGCAGATGTGTTTAAAGTGCAGGGTAGGGGCTGGAGAGATGGCTTAGCGGTTAAGCGCTTGCCTGTGAAGCCTAAGGACCCCGGTTCGAGGCTCGATTCCCCAGGACCCACGTTAGCCAGATGCACAAGGGGGCTCACGCGTCTGGAGTTCGTTTGCAGTGGCTAGAGGCCCTGGCACGCCCATTCCCTCTCTCTCTGTCTCTTTATCTGCCTGTTTCTCTCTCTGTCTGTCACTTTCAAATAAAAAATAAAAAGAAACCAAAAAAATAAAAAATAAAAAAAAAACAAAACAAAAAAAGAGGAAAGAAAAGAAAAGAAAAAAAAAGACTGTATAACTCAAAGAAAAATAAAATGTCTGGCAGGCAACACACTAAAATGCATACACGGTGGCTGAGTGTGGAATATGAATTGTTTTCATTTGCTTTCTTGTATTTATATATTTATAGAATAAAGCTAGCTGGCCGTGGTGACTCACGCCTTTCATTCTAGCAGTTGGGAGGCAGAGGTAGGAGGATGGCTGTGAGTTTGAGGCCAGCCTGGGACTACAGAGTTCCAGGTCAGCCTGGGCTAGAGTGAGACCCTCCCTCAAAAGAAGAAAAAAAAAAAACCCCAGTAATTAAATGAATAAACCCGAACCATTTATGTAGTGAGAATGAGAATTTAGAAAAACAGAAGGTAGTAATGCTTTTTGCCAAGTGTTGGTAACAGAAAAGTGGGGACTGATAGCACTTGAAAACCACAGCGCATTTCTTCACCCATGTTGACGTCTTCCCTTCTCCCATCTTCCCTGTCTTCTGCTGGTGTTCCCTGTTCAGGGGACATTGACTGTCATTTGCAAAGAAAAGTCAGAAAGATGACCTGGGCCGGGCTGCAAACAAGAGGGCCATCGAAACACTTCAATTAGAACCGCCCCGTGGGAACAGGCTCTGCTTCCCGCCAAGAGGCTGCGCAGGACTCACGCCCTCATCTTTTCCAGAATCCGCTTGGCGGGTTAGTTTTCCATGATGACACGCTGGGTGGCTGGCGGCTTGAGCAAGCATAGTTCAGGAGGCCAGGAGTCAGACATCAAGGTGGTGGCAGGGCTGCTCCCTCGGGGGCTCCCCCAGGGAACCCATGCCAGGCCTCTCTCTCAGCTTCTGCGGGTTGTGGGCGATCTGTGGCACCCTGGGCTTGTTGCTGCATCATTCTTCCCTCTGTTCTGTGTCACATGGCCTTCTCAGCGTGTCACTTCCTCCAACCCGCCCTCCCCCTTATGAGGACACCAGTTACTGGATTTAGGACCCATCTTACCCAGTGCGGTGTGACCTTATTTAACTCTTTCCAAATAAGGTCCTATGTGTAAACATGAGAGGTAAGGACTTCAACATATCTTTTTATTCATTTATTTAATTTTTACTTTTCGAGGTAGGGTCTCACTCTCTAGCCACGGCTGGCCTGGAATTCACTGTGTAGTCTCAGGGTGGCCGCAATGATCCACCTACCTCTGCCTCCCGAGTGCTGGGATTAAAGGTGTGTGCCACCACGCCCGGTTCAACATATCATTTTAAGAGACACAACTCAACTCCTAACAGTAATATGTGCCTTTGCTAGACCAGAGGAAATTCATACTGGGGTAGGGGTGGGCGTGTTCTCCTAATGATTTCTTCTTTCGAGGTAGGGTCTCACTCTAGTTCAGGCTGACCTGGAACTCACTATGGAGTCTCAGGGTGGCCTTGAACTCATGGCGATCCTCCTATCTCTGCCTCCCAAGTGCTGGGATTAAAGGCGTGTGCCACCATGCCCGGCTTCTGCTTCCCTTCTTGCCTTGAGGTGCTGGGATTACAGAAGCCGTCCACAGTTTCTGGCTTTTACCTGGGGTCTGGGGATCTGAACTCAGGTACTCAGTACTTACACACAAGTGCTTTGCTTCTTAAAGGAAATCCGGGGTCCACTGCCAGAGCAAGCAGGCAGGGCACATACAGCCTGGGGAACATCACTGAAACTTCTGCGAAATGGGAAAACTCAAGTGAGCAGAACAGCACCAACCTTCCAGCGTCTCTGTAAAGACGGAATAAAACACCAAATGTGGAAATGGCTCGCTCATCATCCAAACACGAGCGGGCTCTGGTAAGCAGATGACAGAGAACCCACCAGACTCCAGCTCTCCGAGACACCTGGCACATTGTCCCTTGAAATTTTACTTGCAAAATCAATTCAAATTGGCCTCAATACAGACACTTGCTCATGAGCTGACAGTCAGCCAAAAAGCCCCGAACAAAGAGCTGCAGTCATTGTTCGCACCTCAAACAAGGCCATGTTTATGGGAGACGTTGGTTTCAGGATCAACCTTCCCCAAGGAGGCCTTTTGTGCCGTAATTGGGAAGGTCTAGCAGGCAGAATTCTAGTAACACTTTCCAGGGAAACAAAACTGAAGGGGTTCACCAAATTCGTTAATTTACGACTTGGGGGTTTAACGGGCTGACGACTGACTGCAGGTGTGATGGAATAGGAATACATTAGAGACTGGTTTGTGGAGAAGGGGCCAGGCATCGCACCAGGACCTTATGTTATCTCTTTTGATCTTTTAGAAAATTTTTATTTATTTATTAGAGACAGAGATAAAGGGGTGGAGGGGAGAAAGAATGGGCGTGCCAGGGCCTCTAGGCACTGCAAATGAACTCCAGAAACATGTGCCACCTTGTGTATCTGCCTTATGTGGGACCTGGAGGATCAAACCTGGGTCCTTAGGCTTCATAGGCAAGTGCCTTAACCAATAAGCCATCTCTCTAGGCCTCTTTTTTTAAAAAAAATATTTATTTATTTGAGAGAGAGAAAGAGGCAGAGAGAGAGAGAGAGAGAGAGAGAGAGAGAGAGAGAAGAGAATGGGCACGCCAGGGCCTCCAGCCACTGCAAACGAACTCCAGATTCATGCGCCTGTGCATTTGGTTTACATGGGTCCTGGGGAATTGAACCTGGGTCCTTCAGCTTTGGCAGGCAAACGCCTTAACCGCTAAGCCATCCCTCCAGCCCAAGGCCTCTTTTTTTCTTTTTAAAGGTAGGGTCTCTCTCTAGTCCAGGCTGAACTAGAATCTACTATGTAGCTTCAGGGTGACCTCAAACTCATAGCGATTCTCCTACCTCTGAGTCCTGAGTGCTGGGATTAAAGGCATGCGCCACCATGTCCAACTTCTTTTGATCTTTAAAATAGGTAACGACAGGGTATTATTCTCCTCATGGAAAAGCAGTGAGAACAGAGAAGAACCTACTTAGGGTACTGCTACACAAACAGTCGGGAATTGAAATTCAAGTCAGTGGGACTCCAAGCTCTGGTCAGAGGCAGGGTTGGGTGTGAAAGTTTGCTTAGGGCTATGGGTCTTGTCCTTTGTTCTTGATGTTGGGGTCCCTTCCTTCCTACCTCCTATGCACAAGAGTATCTGGAGGCCTCCCTGTTCTGGTCTCAGAGCAACGGTGTCTCATCTTCCTTCCACACTCCGTGAGGACAGTCAGCTATTTGTCCGGGAGCCAAGGGCAGCCAGCAAGGGCTCAGATGCATTTTGCTTCCTAAGTAGGGAGGTGGCTTTGCTCCGTGGAAAGCATCACTTGGAGGGGGGATGAATTTAGCTGCCCTCCCTAGTTGGTGTCTGGGGGTGGGTCCCATCAGCCAAAGGGATGTAGGCTTAGCTCCAAAAGGGCTTTTGTCTGAGGCCGGGCCTCAGGCCAGAGTGACATTCTTCGGTGGAGGCTGCCAGGCCACCACTGAGTGGGCACCTGCAGGGCATTGAAGGAAGGAGTGAGGGGTTTGTCTTTCTTCCAGAACAGAGAGCCTGCGGGGATGGAATCTGCCATTTGGGGGCCCCTGCGGCGCTGAAGCCATGCGGGGTTGCTTCCAGCTCCAGAGGAGATGCCAAGGCTCAGGCTGCCCAGAGACGCAGGCAATTAACTTTTTAGCTTCTGTCATGTCTGATAAAAATGCCCACAAGATGAAGAGAATCCACTCCTTCTTGTACCATAAGCTCGCAGGTCTCTGTGACAGGAAAGACTTGGCACAGCTCCCACGTGGCGTTCGAGCTGCCGTGCACCGAGGGCATGTGGGTGCCCACCCTGACTCTCTGCGTCACTTCTTTCCTTGTTGCTGAGACAAACTATCTGACCAGGAGCAGCTTATGGAAGGAAAAAAGCTTCATTATGATGGGTAAGGCATGGCAGGCCAGAGTGGGGATCCCTGAGGACATCCTAACTCAAGTCAGGAGGCACAGAAGAGGAAGGGAAACCAGGCTATGAAACCTCAAGGCCGCTTCCTCCAGCAAGGCTCTGCCTTCTAAAGGTTCCAGAGCCTTCCCAAACAGCACCCTCAACAGATCAAGAGGGCAAACATACGTGCCTTTGGAGGAGCATTTTACCATCAAACTGCCACACATCCTGGGCAATAATAGAAAGCCCCTCCCCCCTGTGGTGGGTGTTGGCGCCAATTCTCATAGGCACCTTTTCCTCAGAGCACTTCTCTTTGGGAGCCATCTTTCCAGAGAGGCTGCATGCACCCTTCCATCTGATTTTGTTTTTTTTTTTCGAGGTAGGGTCTTGCTCTGGCCCAGGCTGACCTGGAATTCACTATGTAGTCTCAGGGTGGCCTTGAACTCACCGCGATCCTCCTACCTCTGCCTGGCAAGTGCTGGGATTAAAGGCGGGCGCCCCTACACCAGGCTACCCTTCCCTCTTGGAGAGGCCTCCGATGCTGTCAGTGACTGGCAGAGGCCCTCAAGGAGGCACTAAGCCTGGGAAGTAATTCATCCTCCAGGGCTCCATGGGACCAGGCCAAGGTGACACTCTGCCCTTAATACCTCTCTTCCCAGTGCTGCCTCTCTTGCTTCCTTCCTTTGAAAGGTCCTTCCTTGTTAAATCTCTTGCACAAGAATACCAGTACTGATTCTACATCTAGAAAATCTGACCTCAGACACCCTTCTCTCACGAATTCATTTCAGTGAGCACTTATTGAGTATTTCCCTTATGGCAGATGTGTTTAAAGTGCAGGGTAGGGGCTGGAGAGATGGCTTAGCGGTTAAGCGCTTGCCTGTGAAGCCTAAGGACCCCGGTTCAAGGCTCGACTCCCCAGGACCCACATTAGCCAGATGCACAAGGGGGCGCACGCGTCTGGAGTTCGTTTGCAGTGGCTGGAGGCCCTGGCGCGCCCATTCTCTCTGTCTCTCTCTATCTGCCTCTTTCTCTCTCTGTCGCTCTCAAATAAATAAATATAAATAACAAAAAATTAAAAAAAAAATAAAGTGCAGGGTAGACAAGAGTGAAGCAAGTTAGCGAGGCTCTTCCTTCAGTGGGCTTATAGTCTAGCAGCAGGAGACAAGTACTAAGTAATCACGAATCTTCGGTTACGGTTGTGGCTAACATTGTACATGAGAAGCATTGGGGTTATGCAGGATAGCTGTACACTTATCTTCAATTCAGCTCTTCGCTGTTAGGGCAGGGACTCTGTGAACTCCATTTCCAGCTGTCTTTTCTTATGAGGTTCTGCTAATGGGAGAGACCAGAAGAGCCTGGAAGGCGGAAGGAGAGGAGAAGGGGCTCACCTCCTGTTTCCTCTTCTTCTTGCCCACTTCGTTGTCACTGGGTGTACCCCCCTCTCAGATGGCTGAGCACCCTTCTGCCCAGAAGCAGCAGATGGCTCCCGTCCCCAGTATTGGCCCTGTTCTCTCTCTTCAGAGATCCCCGAAGGAGCTCCAAGCTCTTCAGTTCCAGAAACCTCACCACGTCCCTTTGTTTCCTGCCTCAAGATTGGCAACTCTGCCTTGTGGATTCCCGAGTTACCACAACGCCTCTTTGTACTCAATCTGATAACACCTACACAATCATTGCCCTGAATTAAAATTCCCTCAGACGGAAATGCCTGTTGTTTTCTTCCCCTCTTATGCGTGCGTGCATGTGTGTGTGTGTGTGTGTGTGTGTGTGTGTGCATGCATGTGTGAGTGGACCCTGAGGTCCATCAGGGTCGTTTTTAGTTGCTCTCTACTATATTCCTTGTGACCGGGCACAGCACTTACTTTCTCACGGCTGGAACAAGACACCTGACCAAGAACAGCACATGGAAGCAAAGGGTTTATTTTAGGCTACAGCTTTTTTGCTTTGTTTTGCACCAATTCCTAGCTGCCGCTTCTTTGGAGCACTTCTCTCACCCTTTGGGTCATCTTTCCAGGGAGGGTGCATGCAGCCTTCTGTTTTCTTTTTAATTTTTTTTTTTTTTTAGGTAGGGTCTCACTCCAGCCCAGACTGACCTGGAATTCACTATGTAGTCTCAGGGTGGCCTCGAACTCTCGGCGATCCTCCTACTTCTGCCTCCCGTGTGCTGGGATTAAAGGTGTGCGCCACTGCGCCCGGCTGGGCTACAGTTTCAAGGGCAAGTTTCATTGTGATGAAGAAAGCATGACAGGCACATCTTGGCACATACTGGCATCAGGGAAGGAGCAACAAGAGTCCACTGAGCTAGAGAACATCCAGTAGGGCTTGACTAATAAGTCTTAAGGTCCACCATCAGTGACACACCACCTCCAGCAAGACTCCACCTCCCAAAGGCCCAACTAGCTGGGGCTGAGTCTCAGGCTTAGTCACAGACATATGAGGCTGTGGGGGACATTTCACACTCAAGCCACCACACAGGGTCTCTTGCCGAACCTACAGTCCATCCATTCAGCTTGACTTCTGCCTCCTCAGAGCTGGGACCACAGAGGTGCACCGCCATGCTCAGCATTTAACATGGGCACTGGGGATTCAGGCTTAGTTCGTCATGCTCGTGTAGCAAGCGCGGTCATCCACTGAGCCATCTCCCCACAATGTCCTGGTGTGTTTTATAGCTCCACCTGGGCCTGACCCACATGTGAGGCATTCAGGCTAGACCAGTGGCTCAGCAATGGCAACTCTGTAGAGGTATATTAGATCTCAGACCTGCACCATCAGTAATGGGGCAGCGGGGGGGCGTCTGGAAAACAGAGCAGAGGAAACCGTAAGTACAGTCTCTGAAGGAGAGACACAGGTGACCTATGTGGTAAAAACATGTGTTCTAGAAAACTGGGGCGTGGGGAGGGGGTAAATAATGGTCACATTACACAGGACCTTGAAAAGATGACCCTGAAAGTGCCCCTGAAAAGTGTCAAGCTGGAGAATGACTCGGGTATTCTGAGAAGTGGGTGTCTTTCATTTCCACTACATCCTGCTGCTATCGAGTGACTTCCACTCCATTGTTGGAATTCTTTCTGCCAGAAGCAATGTGGCGAGGCCAACCTTAACTTACATGGAGTATTTGTGGAAAAAAAAAAAAAAAAGAAGAAAATCTGAAGGTGTCCTTTCAGAGTACATGTAATCCCACGGTATGGTTTGCTTAGAGGAAAAATGTTTGTATGAAGAATAAATCATGCTTCTTCCAGCAAAGACAGCCGAGGTATCCTTGTGCACCAAACAAAATGTACAATGGTGGGTGGCAGCCTTGAGCATGGTCCGGTCAGCCTTTGGAATCACACAGACCTGAGTTTCAATGTCATTCCTATTAAAAAAAAAAAAAAATTATTGCCGGGTGTGGTGGCACACACCTTTAATCCCAGCCCTCGGGAGGCAGAGGTAGGAGGATCACTGTGAGCTCAAGGCCACCCTGAGACTACATAGTGAGTTCCTGGTCAGCCTGGGCCAGACTGAGACTCTGCCTCAAAAAACCAAAAACAAATACATAAATAAAAAAAACTAAAAATAAGAAAAACAATTACTTATTTGGGTTTTTTTTTTTTTTTTTTTTTGAGGTAGGGTTTCACTCTAGTTCAGGCTTACCTGGAATTCACTGTGTAGTCTCAGGGTGGTCTTGAACTTATAGTGATCCTCCTACCTCTGCCTCCCAAGTGTTGGGATTAAAGGTGTGCACCACCACACCTGGCTTTAAATTTATTTACTCATTTATTTGAGAGAGAGAGACAGAGAGAGGCAGAGAGAGAGAAAGAGAGAGAGAGAGAGACTGAGGTAGAATGGGTGCACCAGGGCCTATAGCCACTGCAAACGAACTAAAGACACATGCGCCACCTTGTGCACCTGGCTTACATGGGTCCTGGGGAATTGAACTGAGGTCCTTTGGCCTTGCAGGCAAGCACTTTAACCACTAATCCATCTCTCCAGGCCCTATTTTTAAAATTTTATTTATTCATTTATTTGAGAGAGAGGGAGGGAGAGAGGGAGAGAATGGGCATGCCAGGACCTCTAGCTGCTGCAAACCAACTCCAGATGCATGTTCTACCTTGTGCATCTGATTTACATGGGTCCTGGGGAATCAAACCTGGGTCCTTTGACTTTGCAGGCAAACACCTTAACTGCTAAGCCATCTCTCCAGCCCTCATTCCTACTTTTTGTCTTGAGGGTATAATGCAGTCTGAGTCCCTGATGCCTCTTCTGAAAGTGTGGGATAATGATGTGTGTCTTTTAGGACTCTTGGGGGGATAAAATTAGGTCATACTTGCACAGCACCCAGTTCAGTCCCTGGTACTTAAAAGTATCATTATTTTAGTAGTTATTTTAGGTCCAAAGTGACCTCCTGTACTCTGTACTTCAGTAGAGCTACTGGAAGATTAGACTAATGCCCCTCCACATGAGATTACTTCTGTCGTATGACATGGCTTTTCTTTGGTATGGTCTCAGATGCTCTTCTTGGTCACTTGAACACAGAGACCCCAGCCCAAGCTCTTCTCCTAGATCCACTGACCATCAAATATGCTGGCTCTCAGGCTGGGGAGATGGGTCAGCCTTAAAAGGTGTTTGCTTGTGGTCTAGAGAGATGGCTTAACAGTAAAGGTGCTGGCCTGTGAAGTCCAAGGACCTGGGTTCAATTCCCCAGTACCCATGTGAATCCAAATGCACATGGTGGCACATATGTCTGGAGTTCATTTGCAGAGGCTAGAGTCCCTGGCATGCCTGTTCTCTCTTTATTATTTTTCTCTCATAAATAAATAAATAGTATTTAGGGACTGAAAAGATGGCTTAGTGGTTAAAGTGCTTGTCTGCGAAGCCTAAGGACCCAGGTTCGTTTGGTTCCCCGGAGCCCAAGAAAGCCGGATGCATATGGTGGTGCATGCATCTGGAGTGCATTCGCAGTGGCTAGAGGCTCGGGAGTGCCGTTCTTTCCCCACCTCTCTCTCATAAATAAATAAACAAACAGTTTTTTAAAAGGTGTTCGCTTGTGAAGCCTGAGAGCCTAGGTTTGGTTCCCCAGTACCCATGTAAAGCAAGATGCACAAAGTGATGCATGTGTCTGGAGTTTATTTGCAGTGGCAAGAGACCCTGGGATACCATTCTCTCTCTCTCTCTCTCTCTCTCTCTCTCTCTCTCTCTCTCACACACACACACACACAAAAAAAAAAAATTAATAAAATTAAAATTAGAAAACATTGCTGACTCTGAGATGATCACATTGATGCTACTGGCTTTAAATGTTGACATTTCCTTATTGTCTGGTCTCCTTGATGGTTTTCTTGGCATAGTTACTGCTCAGATGGAAACTCAGTGTGATTGTCAAGCTTGAAAGAGCACATGTGTACACTAGTTGGCCTGAACAGGGGCAAGGGAAGCAAATTTCCCTGTTGTGTCATTATCTGTCATTGTGTGACTGTGTATCAGACCTGCTTCCTTCCCTACCTCCTCTGGACTCCTGCAATACATAGAGAAAATGGATTGTGACACGGACAATAAATGTCATTCACCAGTCCCCAGCTGGGCTGGGCAGTGGGAGTCAACTGCCAACCATTTGTTGGACCTGGATATTCTGTGCCATACAGTTCATTACCTCCCTGTCCTTACTAATCCCGGTCATCATTTTGTTTGTTCATCATTTTTTCAGCACTTTCTCATTTTTTGCCAATCCTGTGCTGGGCACACACATGTATGTCATCCTCTGAGTTACCATGAGGTAGGTGATTAACTGTCTTCATGGTCATGCATGGTTGGTTATTGATTACTTTAGCATCTTATCTGTTCTTCCATAAGCAGTGTTCAGATCGAAAAGCATGGGTCTGAATTCTGAACCAATGTATTAACCATGATCCCACGCTACTATCATCTTACAAAAGATTGTCTATTGGACAAGGTTGGAATCTTCTTGCCCACCAGGAATGCAGGTGTGTGTTTGTGGACCGTGAGGTAGATGTAGGTGTGTGGTGAGGAGCTTGCCCATGGTTATACTGTGATATGAAGTTGGGTCTCAGCCCAGGGTTGAGCTCATTGTAAGGAACTCGAAGACTGGGCTTTGTCTTTACTGCAGTGTGTGTGTGTGTGTGTGTGCGTGTGTGTGTGTGCCATTTAGCTTGTGCATGAAGTCATCCCAACAAATTATTTCCTTTCTTTTTTTAAAAAGAATTTTTTTTATGAGAGGTTGAGAATTATCATGTCAGGGTCTCCAGCCACTGCAATCGAACTCCAGACACATGTGCCATCTTGTGCACATGTGTGACCTTGCACGTTTGTGTCACCTTGTGCATTTGGCTTATGTGGGATGTGGAGAGTTGAACATGAGTTCTTAGGGGATGATAATGTGACAGGGCTACAAGGAGCCCGTGTGTGTGTGTGTGTGTGTGTGTGTGTGTGTGTGTTCCCAATGACCTCACATCCTCCTTAAAAGATAGATAGCTTCTCTCCAATTGCTATTAGCGGCCAATGGAAGTTGCTATCTGTCCAGGTGATAAAGAAAGCCCAGCCATGAAGGAATGGAGAGCTTTCAAGTTAAGAAATGTGACAGAAGGTTAGAGAGATGGGGGCTGGAGAGATGGCTCAGCCATTAAAGACACTTGCTTTCAAAGCTGACAGCCTGGGTTTGGTTATCCAGTACCCACATAAGGCCAGATGCACAAAGTAGAGTATGCATCTGGTGCTCTTTTGTGGTGGCAAGAGGCCCTGGTGTGTCCATTCTCCCCCCCCCCCCATTTCTCCTTGCAAATAAATAAGTAAATTAAAAAAAATTATTTATTTATTTTATAGAGGAAGGGATATTTATTGAAGCTTACCGAGCCAGGGGAAATTCCATAATGGCAGTAGAAGAGCCAAGCAGAGAGAGATGGAAGCCACAAGCAAAAAAAAAAAAAAAAAAAAAAAAAAAAAACCCACAAAAAACAGTAACAATATATTCTTAAATTTAATTTAGTTATTTTCAAGCAGAGAGATAGAAATAGAAGAGAGACCGACAGAGGGAGAATGGGCACACCAGGGCCTCTAGCCACTGCAAACGAACTCCAGATGCATGTGCCATCTTATGCATCTGGCTTACGTGGGTCCTGGGGACTCAAACCTGGATCCTTTGGCTTTGCAGGCAAGTGCCTTAACCACTAAGCAATCCTTACAGCCCAGTAAAAATATTTTTAAAAATAAATATACAAAGGGTTAAAGGGATTGCTCAGTGGATAAAGCTCTTGGCACAAGAGTGTGAGTACCCGAGTTTGGCTCTCTGGAACCCATGTAAAAGCCAGATGCCACAGCACCAGTGTCTAATCCCAGTGGACCTACAGAGAGAAGCGTCCGAGACAGGAGGCTCCCAGAGGCTCATGGGCCAGCTAGCCTGGTGTAGTAGACAGGCTCAGGTCACTGGGATGAACTTCCAAACCAGGCACAGTTATGGGAGGAAGGGAATTTATTAGAAGCTTACAGATTCATGGAAAGTTCCAGAATGGCAGAAGAAGTTGGCCCCCTTTCACAGGTCCACCCAGTGAGAAACACAACCACCACACTCCAGGAACCCCAGACAGAGCTCCAGCACTCTGCATATCTTTAGATTGAAATTCCAAATCCACCCCCCACACCTTATGGCTGGACCCCAGGATCTGCCCACAGTGACACCTCCTCCAGCCAGGTAGCTAAACATGGAAATGACAAGCTTTAATAAACTCCTGTATCTCTTGGGGGGACATCCAATCAAACTGCCACATCTACCAAACCCAGCAGTGAACAAAGAGTGACCCTGCCTCAAACAAGGTGGAAGGTGAGAACACACTCAAGGTTGTCCTCTGACCTTCCTTCACACCTGCACCATAGCATGTGCACGTGCGCCCCCCCCCCACAAAGTCATAAAAGTCAAATGGATAACCAAACAGAACTTGACTTCTTAAAGTATGGAATATGATCTGTAATGGTTTTATTCATCAAATGTAAACAGACAACCCCACAAAACATACCAAATCCTGTGGTTCTCAACTGGAGGAAACTTCAAGGGGTGTCTGACAGTATTTAGAGACATGTTGGTTGTTTCTGGGAGAAGGAAGGCGTTGCAGTCAGGTTCACATTGCTGGTAGAAATCACCCGACCAAGAGCAGCTTGTGGGATGAAAGGTTTATTTTGGCTTACAGACTCCAGGGGAAGCTCCATGATGACAGGGGAAAACGATGGCATGAGCAGAGGGTGGACATCACCTCCTCGCCAACCTCGGGTGGATGACAGCAATAGGAGAGTGTGCCAAACACTGGCAAGGGTAAACTGGCTATAAAATCTATAAGCCCACCCCCAACAATACACTGCTTCCAGGAGGCTTTAATTCCCAAATCTCCATCAGCTGGGGACCTAGCATTCAGAACACCTAAGTTTATGGGGGACACCTGAATCAAACCACCACAGAAGGAATGGAACATACTACTGGCAACTAATGGATAAAGATGCAAAGAGGCGAGAACTATTACCCAGCAGATTGTCTTTGTTTTTTTTTTTTTTTTGAGGTAGAATCTTGCTCTATCCCAGGCTGACCTTAAATTCACTATGTAGTCTCATGCTGGCCTTGAACTCACAGCAATCCTCCTACCTCTGCCTCCCGAGTTCTGGGATTAAGGGCGTGCGCCACCTCGCATGGCTTTTGTAGGACAATATGTACAGGGTGGGGATCGTGTGTTTGGAAGTCAGACCTAAAAGGAAGGTTGAGTGAGGTGTGTGTGCTCTACAAGTCATGACAGAGGACAAGCTTTAGATGCCTGAGAGGGGCTGTGCTCTCCCAGAAGTATCCCCAGGCTTGTAGAAGTGGTTTATATTGTGGTGGTTTGAATGTAAATGGCCCCATATGTCAGGCATTTTTTTAAAATTAAGATTAAGCTTCTTATTTAAGTCTTTAGTAGGCAGAGCCCTGTCAGAGGTGTGTCACTGGGGCGGATCTTGAGTTCAGCCCTGTGGGGTGTTTAGGAGGAAGTTGAGCTCTGGCTGTTCATGCTCACTGGTGTTTGCTGCGCATGCCGAAGTCAGCCAGCTTCTTCCACCATGGTAACACTTGCCCTGGAATCTATAAGCTTAACATAAACCCTTTCCTTCCATGAAATGCTTCTGGTTGGGTGTTTGTCCCGGCAATGAAAAGGTAACTGCAACATGTACTAAATTGCAAATAGACACACAAACACACAAAGAGGGAGAGAGAGAGAGAGAGAGAGAGAGAAGAAATCCTTTTTTAAAGTATTTATTTAGATTTAGATTTATTTATTTGAGAGAGAGAGAGAGAAATAGGGAGAGGGAGAGAGAGAGAGAGGAATAGGGAGAGGGAGGGAGAGAGAGAGAGAGAGAGAGAGAGATAAAGAAAATGGTTGTGTTAGGGCCTCTAGCTGCTACAAATGAACTCCAGATGCATGTACCACCTTGTGCATCTGGATTCCATGGGTCTTGGGTAACTGAATGGTTAAGGAACTTTCCTACAACGCCTAAGGACCCAGGTTCAATTCCCCAGTACCCACATAAGCCAGATGCACATGATGGCCCATGTGTCTGGAGTTCATTTGCGTTGGTTAGAGGTCCTGGTGTGCCCATTCTCTCTTTCTAATAAATAAGTAAAAATAGGGCTGGAGAGATGGCTTAGAGGGCAAGACATTTGCCTGAGAAGCCTAAGGACCCAGGTTCTATTTCCCAGTACCCATGTAAGCCAGATGTACAATGTGGTGCATGTGTCTAGAGTTCATTTGCAGTGGCTGGAGGCCCTGGCACACCCATTCTCACTCTTTATCTTACTCTCTATCTCTCTCTCTTAAAACAAGTAAACAAATTGGGATGGAGAGATGACTTAGTGGTTAAGGTGCTTGCTTGCAAAACCTAAGGACCCAAGTTCAGTTCTCCAGTACCCACATAAGCCAGATGCACAAGGTGACACATGTGTCTGGAATTCATTTGCAGTGGCTAGAGGTCTTAGTTTGGACATTCATTCTCTCTCTCTCTTTCAAATAACTAACTAACTAACTAAATAAAATATTTAAAAAATAAGTAAATGAAATATATTTTTATTTTTTAAAATTATTTTTTATATTTTTATTTTATTTATTTATTTGAGAGAGAGTAGGAGAGAGAGAGAGAGAGAGAGAATGAATGGGCACTCTAGGGCCTCCAGTTACTGCAAACGAACTCTAGATGCATATGCCATCTTGTGCATCTGGCTTACATGTGTCCTGGGAACTCAAACATGGGTTATTTGGATATGCAGGCAAGTGCCTTAACCACTAAGCAATTCCTTTAGCCCTAAATAAAATATTTTTTAATTTAATTTTTTTGTTTTTATTTTTATTCATTTATTAGACAGTGACAGACAGAGAGAGAGAGAGAGAGAGAGAGAATGGTCACGCCAGGGCCTCCAGCCACTGCAAACGAACTCCAGATGTGTGCGCCCCCTTGTGCATCTGGCTAACGTGGGTCCTGGGGAATCGAGCCTCAAACCGGGGTCCCTAGGCTTCACAGGCAAGCACTTAACCACTAAGCCATCTCTCCAGCCCATAAAATATTTTTAAAAAATAAGTAAACAATGCCTGGCATGGTGGCGCACGCCTTTAATCCCAGCACTCGGGAGGCAGAGGTAGGAGGATCACCGTGAATTTGAGGCCACCCTGAGACTCCATAGTGAATTCCAGGTCAGCCTGGGCTAGAGTGAGACCCTACCTTGAAAAACCAAAAAAAAAAAAAGTAAACAAAAATAAAATCTTTTTAAAGAAAGAAATGAAAATGGATGCCAGTAGCAGCTGCTTGGATGCGGGTGTTTGGAGCTGTGTAGAAATAGGTAACTCATTTAAGCTTCCTAAGCTCTGGCAGTGCTTCTATCCCCTCTGCATGTCTGGAACCAGGCCCTGAGTGAAACTATTTATTTTTGCAAGGCTCTTTAGTGGAATACCAAAAGCCAGATAGAGAGCAGGAATGTCTCTAAGCTTGAAGGAGCAGCTTGTGTTTGGTGCCTAGCCACTAGTTATGTCTGTGCACGGGAGGGTGTCATCTCATATTAGCTTTCATTATAACATTCCTCCTGAGGAGAGGTCATGGAGGGAGAGACCTAGAGCGTCCACCTTCCTGCGGTCACTGGAGGTCACCCATCTTTACCCAAGTCCCTGGCGAGTGTTGAGTAGCTGACGGAGCCTTGAACATGTCTCACTGGCAGGCAACGGTGTAATTCTGCCTTGTAGATTAAGCTCCTGAGCCCTGTAAGGGCTTAGGAAGTTTATTATGGTCAGATGACCAGTAACTAGAAGGAACGCAGGGAACCACAGCTCAGTCTCTGGAAATGAGCCCTCACCTCTGGGTTTCTACTTCTGGCCCCTGTGTGGCCCACATGCCAGTGACCGAGGAGACCCTACAGGGCCATTCTAATCCTGCTCTCTCAGGTTCTTCAAGACCACTGAGCCCACAGGTCAGCGGGGACTGAAACCTACCCTGTCCTCTGGTGCCCAAGACTTGGTTAGACTTTACTCAGAGGAATGGCACTTTTATCATACTCACCTGTGCATTATGGATATTTTTTATGAGATTCTTCCAGACTAGTGTCATTACTGTTTGTTTTTTTATGGGCGGGGGGGGGGGGAGGGCGGGGAGAGAAAGAGAGAGAGACAGAGAGAGAGAGAGAGAGTGGGCATACCAGGGCCTCCAGCCAGTGCAAACGAACTCCAGACGTGTGCGCCCCCTTGTGCATCTGGCTTTCATGGGTCCCGAGGAATCAAGCCTGGGTCCTTAGGCTTCGCAGGCATACACCTTAACTACTAAGCCATCTCTCCAGCCCCCCCCCCTTTTTAAATAGATTTATTTTTAGTTTTTTCTTTTCAATTTTTTTTATTAACAACTTCCATGATTATAAAAAATATCCCATGGTGATGCCCTCCCTTCCCCCACTTTCCCCTTTGAAACTCCATTCTCCATCATACAGCCCCTATTTGTTTTTTAAATTTTGTTTTGTTTTGTTTTTTTAGAGGTAGGGTCTCACTCTAGCCCAGGCTGACCTGGAATGCACTATGGAGTCTCAGGGTAGCCTCGAACTCACCGTGATCCTCCTACCTCTGCCTCCCGAGTGCTGGGATTAAAGGCGTGCGCCACCACGCCCAGCCTATTTTTTTTTTTTTTATTATTTATTTATCTATTGTTTGTTTTTCGAGGTAGGGTTTCACTCTAGTCCAGGCTGACCTGGAATTCACTATGGAGTCTCAGGGTGGCCTCAAACTCATGGCGATCCTCCTACCTCTGCTTCCCAAGTGCTGGGATTAAAGGCGTGTGCCACCACGCCTGGCTTTTTAAAAAATTTTTGATATTTTTATTTATTTTCAAGCAGAGAGAGATAGAAGACAGACAGAAATAATCGGCATGCCAGGGCCTCCAGCTGCTGCAAATGAACTCCAGATGCATGCACCACTTTGTGCATCTGGTTTTATGTGGGTCCTGGGG
The DNA here is from genome assembly GCA_036346955.1 of Dipus sagitta. Classification (NCBI taxonomy): domain Eukaryota; kingdom Metazoa; phylum Chordata; class Mammalia; order Rodentia; family Dipodidae; genus Dipus; species Dipus sagitta. The sequence continues at coordinate 191,721,209 of CM070771.1, forward strand.
AATAGAACCTAGGTCTTTTGGCTTTACAGGCAAGTGCTTTAACCACTAAACCCCACAGTGTGCATCTTGACAAGCATTCCAGCACATTACTTTTGTCGTTGTTCGTAATTTTCTAAAGTAGGGTCTCACTCAAGCCCAGGCTGGCCTGGAACTCTGTAGCTCCAGGCTGGCCTTGAGCTCACAGCGATCTTCCTACCTCTGTATACCTAGTGCTGGGACCAAAGGCATGGGCCACCATGCTGGGCCATTCCAGCGTATTTTTGTCCCCTCTAATGTGTTGACAACTCTCTTCTGTGTTCTGTGCTGACTGCTCTGCTCTGGCTCTGGGTTTATCACTGCCCAATCCCAAACCAACCCTTGGCTCTAGGATGGGCCCTCTGTGTCTCCACTCATCACACTTGCCCGTTGCTGTGCCTGTCTGGTCTCCCCCGGCCTCTGCTGCCCTGTGCTGTGTGCCTGCAGCAGCACCCCTCCTTTGCAGTGAGGATGGTTTCAACATTCCTTCACACCTCAGGCCTCGCCTGACTGGTCCGCACCCTTGCTCTTGCCTATATAATCTGTGGGTTTGTGAGAGCCCTGGAAGTTCACCTCCAAGACCCGTCAGGTTCAGTCACAGCCCATGCCTCAGAGGTGCTAGTCTCCCGGTACTTGTCAGTGACACCCCCAGAGCCAGAGTTGGTCCCCAGCTCCAGACTGGGGGGCAGAGGATGCCAGCATTGCCTGGAATGCTTAACTCTCCTCGGGAGGCCTCCTGGGCTGTGTCTGGCCCACACCTGCTGCCGCCTGTGTTGGGGAAACATGGGGGCCTTGGGCTTCTGCTTTGTAGACTTCAGGAACTTCGAGAAAATTTCAGTTCTCACATGTGAGTCATCCTGGATAAATGTTCCAGTTGAAAGAGACTCTGTAAAGATCACACTGAAGAAGCTGCCAGTAAAAGGTTGGATGTTCATGTTGTAGCACTAAGTATGCCATTTGGGAGTTCCCACCAAAGCACAGGGTGTGATGGCTGTGCTCCTCACCAGGCCAGATGATGTCGTCACAAGGATACGAGATCATCATGGTGCTAACATGGGATCTGATAGGATATACATATATATATATATTTTTTCCCCAGAGGCAATACTAAATTACCTACTGAGGCTATAATGGGATTTTGGGAGTTCAGGGAAGTCCTTGAATTTCAATCCCTGAGTTTGTGTTTGTTTTTTCAAAACTTTTATTATTTATTTATTTACGAGACAGAGAGACAGAGAGAGAGAGAATGTGAGTGTCAGGGCCTCTAGCCATTGCAAACAAACTCCAGATGTATGTGCCACTATGTGCATCTGGCTTATGTGGTTTCTGGAGAATCGAACCTGGGTCAGGTTTCGCAGGCAAGCTCCTTAACCCCTAAGCCTTCTCTCTAGCCCAGGTTGCTTGACCTTAGAATACTAATGGCCAAAAGTAACTCTGCTACTGGGCATTGCTTTAAGGCTTTAATGAATATTATTTCTTACTGATCTAGGAGGTTAAGGAGTACCTTGCCCAGAGGCACACAGCAAGATCTGCATCCCCATTTTTCAGATGAGACTCCTGAAAGTAGAAGAGGAAGTGACAGGGTAAATCAGTGGGTCAGGAGGTATGGGGCACAACCGAGGCTTAGTGGTCATGTTGTTAAGGCCAGTGGGAAAGACACCTGAGAGGCTGAGAAGGAACATGAGCATGACTCAGCAAATCCTGGTGGTGACGTCCAGGGTCAGGAAGAACCCATTTCTTGCAGACTTGGCTGACATTTTACACTGTTCTGCATATGTAAATACAAATGATTCCTTAATGCTTGTTTAGCCAAAGCACTGGGCTAGACCTGGAAGTTCTGAGGCAAATAGTCACGCTTCTCAGATTGGCTTCAAGATTCTCATGTTGTGTGTGTGTGTGTGTGTGTGTGTGAGAGAGAGAGAGAGAGAGACAGAGAGAGAGAGAGAGAGAGAGAGAGGGAAGTGATCATGAATAGAGCCTTACCTGTGGGGTGGGCAATATTATATGTGTATATGAGACTGAAGAGGCGAGGTGTACGGAACCAAGAGAAGGGACTGGAGCTGCACAATATATAAGGAAGATTTTCTAGAGAGGTGACATCTAAGTCTAAAGAGGGTAACAGAAGTTCACCGGTCAGAAAGGAGGTAGGAGGGCACCACCTTCTACTAGAAAGCTGCTTACAACATACAAGTCTCCTTCCAAGAATAGCTAGACAGGCTACATTAGAAATTAAACAACCAACCTAAGTAAGCAATTCAAAACAAAACCAGCTGCTTTAAAGGACGGAGAGTTACCCTGGCAACCAGGACTTGAGAGGCCAACATAGTAAACAGAGGGAAGTTATGGAGAATTGAGTCTACTAGTTTGTATCACTTTCCACCTCAAAGGCATTTGTGATTATCTGGAAAGAGGAGGAAAAATCCACCGAAAGGTGATGAGCAAAAGCCCAAGAACCTAAGCGAAAATTCTAGTAATTCTAGTGTTCTGGGGGAATTCAAGTTCTGCCTCATAGGAAAGGCCCTGCCAAAGAAACCAGACTTTCTGTGAGGCCACCAAAGGCCCACGCACAGGAGAAAGGGCGTCAGGAATCAGAGCAGGGCTTCCAAACACCAACTCCTAGTCAGGTCACCTCAGCTTCAGATTGGATTAAGAGGGATCAGATGAAAAGTAAATGCCCACTGGGGGAGAACTAACACCATCAAGATTCTCTGCAGCTTAATTTTTTTTTTTTCTTGATTTTTCGAGGTAGGGTTTCATTCTAGCTCAGGCTGACCTGGGACTCAATATGTAGTCTTAGGGTGGCCTTGAACTTGTGCCTTCCGAGTGCTGGGATCAAAGGCGTGTACCACCCCTCCCAGCTTGCAACTTAATTTTTTTCTCATTCTTAATTAAAAATTATTAGACATTTGTGGTGGTTTGATTCAGGTGTTCCCCCATAAACTTAGGTGTTCTGAATGCTAGGTTCCCAGCTGATGGAGATTTGGGAATTAATGCCTCCTGGAGGGAGTGTATTGTTGGGGGCGGGCTTATGGGTGTTACAGCCAGTTTCCCCATGCCAGGGATTAGCACACTGTCCTGTTGCTATTGTCCACCTGATGTTGGCCAGGGGGTGATGTCCACCCTCTGCTCATGCCATCGTTTTCCCTGCCATTGTGCAGCTTCCCCTTGAGCCTGTAAGCCAACATAAATCCTCTTTTTCCCACAAGCTGCTCTTAGTTGGGTGATTTCTACCAGCAATGAGAACCGGACTGCAACAGTAAAGTGGTACTGAGGAGTGGGATTGCTGCTAGACACCTGACTGTGTGGCTTTGGCCTTTTGGAGCTGATTTTCAAGAGGAACGTGGAAGGATTTGAAACCTTGGCCTAAGAGACACCTTGCAGTGCTGTAAGTGCAACTTGATGGACTATTCTAGTCAGAGTTGAAAGACCTGAATGTAGTAAGAACTATGGACTGTGAGGTTTGGCTTATGAGGGTGAGAAAGAGCTTTGCCTGGACTGGGCTAGCAGTTTGTGTGGGAAGCTTGTTGTTATTCCTGGGTCCTGAGAAATTGTGCAGGGTTGCTTTGCATAGAAATGAACTGGTGTGAGCAGAGGGAGATGGAACAGAAAAAATGAAATCTTTGGGCCTAAATTACTGCCCGTTCACCTGCAAATTGTTTGAAAGATCAAAAACTTTGAGATTGGGCCAGCTGACCTGCACTGGGCAACAGGAAGAATGTAGACCCTTGAAGGGGCCTGAGTGCTCAAGGAGTGTCCTGTTCTTCAAAGTCTGCTTTATTCCCCCTGGATTAACAAATTGGCACACTACCTGGTATTGTGGAGTACAAGAAATGCAGGAAAGAGAGGCTTATTGAGTTTGCAACACAGTCTTGTGCTTTGGAAATGGCCATGGACTTGAATGCCTGCATGGAGACCCCATGGGGCCATGAGGATGAACCCTGGATTGCAGTGGAGATGCCGGGACCACGAGATGGCTGCTAAGGAAAGCTGCCGGCCCCAATGAAGTTTTCCAGGACTGTGAGTAGCTTAGCTAGAGGGGCAGAATTGAACCTTCAGAGACTTGTTGCTGGTTAGAATTAATCAGACTTGGAGGTTTGTCACTGACTAGAGTTGTTGGAGTTGAAGCTACAGAGTTTGGTGGTTGCCCTGTTTTAAAACTTGTATTGGCTGAATATTTCTTTGCTATGCCCAATGCCATCTTTTGCAGTGTGAGAATTTATTCTGTGCCATTATGAGTTTTTTTCGGGGATTTTTTTTTTTTTTTTTTTGGTATTATGGCTCAATTAAAAGATCTTGGACTATGGGGATGTTTGAACATCATTGGGAATGATAAAAACTATGGGGACTTTTAAAGTTGAACTGAATGCATTGTATTTTACATCATGTATCAATATCAGTTTATGGGGGCCAGGGGCGGAATGTGGTGGTTTGATTCAGGTGTCCCCCATAAGCTTAGGTGTTCTGAATGTAGCCAGTTTTCCCTTGCCAGTGTTTGGCACACTCTCCTGTTGCTATGGTCCATCTTATGTTGGCCAGAGGGTGATATCTACCCTCTGGTCATGTCATTGTTTTCCCCTGCCATCGTGGAGTTTCCCCTCGAGCCTGTAAGCCAAAATAAACCTCTTTTTCCCATCAACTGCTCTTGGTTGGGTGATTTCTACCAGCAGTGCGAACCTGACTGCAACAACATTCTAATGAAAGAGAACAAAATATCAAAAGGCCAGACAATAGGAATTGACCTACCAGTAACCCAGACTTTAAGATTAGTCAGCAAAGTCTTCCAAATAACAGAAAAATTTCAAGAGACCAGTGGAGAATTTTACCAGAAAGTTGTCACTGTAGGGGGAAAAAGTCACATAGAGAATCTGGAACTCAAAATCTAATAACTGCAATTAAGAAGATAAGATATGTAGGTTTAATAACCGATGTGGTGTGTCAGAAAATAAAATTGGTGAACTTGAAGGAATGCTGTAAGAAATACCCAGACTTGGCCCAGAGGAAACACTATGTAAAGGGCAGGAAAGAACTATGGTAACATGGGCTGGAGAGATTGCTCAGTGGTTACAGCACTTGTCTGCGAGAGCCTAATGACTGAGGTTCAATTTTCCCAGTACCCACATAAAGCCAGATGCACAAACTGGGCCATGCATCTGGAGTTCATTTGCAGTGACACGAAGTCCTGGCACACCCATTGTCCCTCTCTTCTCTCTCTCTCTGCTTGCTAAATAATAAATAAATACATAATACAAAAGAAATATGGAAACAGGAGGCATGGAGATGTGGCTTCATGGGTAAACTCTAGAAGTTCACCTGCTGGGCAAAGCCTAATGTATTTGTAGCTTTGTTGGCTATTACTGTGATGGTTTGATTCAGGTGTCCCCCATAAACTTAGGTGTTCTGAATGCTGGGTTCCCAGCTGATGGAGATTTGGGAATTAACACCTCCTGGAGGCAGTGTATTGTTGGTGGCGGGCTTATGGGTATTATAGCCAGTGTCCCCTTGATAGTGTTTGGTACACTCTCCTGTTGCTATTGTGCACCTTCGGTTGGCCAGGGGGTGATGTCCACCCTCTGCTCATGCTATCGTTTTCCCTTGCCATCATGGAGCTTCCCCTTGAGTCTGGAAGCCAAAATAAACCTTTTTTTTTTTTTTTTTTTTTTTTTTAGTTCCCAAAAGCTGCTCTTGGCTGAGTATTTTCTGGCAGCAATGCAGACCCAACTGCAATAATTACCAAATTCTTTTTTCACAGGGCTGTTAATAGCTTTCAAAGTCTTAAATTTAAGGAAACTACCAACCTGCATATAGAAACAATGCAAGCTACAGAATAATAGCATTCTATATTAAAAATGAACTAGGCTGGGTGTGGTGGCACACACCTTTAATCCCAGCACTTGGGAGGCTGAGATTAGAAGATCACTGTCCCAGGTCAGCCTGAGACTACATAATGAATGCCAGGTCAGCCTGGGCTAGAGTGAGACCCTACCTCAAAAAACAAAACAAAAATAAATAAAATGAACTATATTTTTTAAAAGAAATTGGGCTGGAGAAACGACTTAGCAGTTAAGTGCTTGCCTGTGAAGCCTAAGGACCCCAGTTCGAGGCTCGATTCCCCAGGACCCACGTTAGCCAGATGCACAAGGGGCACATGCGTCTGGAGTTCGTTTGCAGTGGCTGGAGGCCCTAGCACACCCTTTCTCTCTCTCTATCTCTGCCTCTTTCTCTCTCTGTCTGTCGCTCTCAAATAAATCAAATTAAAAAAAAAAAGAAATCAGTCTGGAAATCAGACTGTCTTGTCTAGCTAAAATATCCCTAAAAAATGAAAATGAAATAAATGAATCTTGAACAAACAGAAATAGAGAATTCACTACCAGAACCCCTGCATAAGTCTGAATAAAGCATGCTTCAGAATAACAGGAAATGCTAACAGTAAGCTTGCCGTCCCCAGCACTAAAGAGCTTTAGAATCTTCCATGTATCAGCAAAGACAAATGGTTATAGAGAATTGATGGTTTAAAGCAAAATAAAACAATGTAGATTTTATAACGTATGTGAAATTGCCAGGTATGGTACAATACAAATATGACAAAGCGGGGAAGGAAAGTGTGTTCTTAGAAACTATTTACATTATTTGTGAGCTTTTATGATATTTCTTAAAGACAGGTTGTGTGAAGCCAGATGTGGTGGTGCACACCTTTAATCCTAGTACTTGGGGGACATAGGCAGGAGGATTGCCATGAGTTCGAGCCAGCCTGGGACTGCAAAGTGAGTTACAGGTCAGCCTGGGCTAGAGTGAGACCCTGCCTTAAAAACAAACAAACAAATAAAGGATGTGTCCAGTTAAAAATACATAATATTGGGGGCTGGAGAGATGGCTCCGTGGTTAAGGTGCTAGCCTACAAAGCCTAACAACCTGGGTTCAATTCTCTAGAACCCATGTTAAGCCAGACATACAAAATGGTGCATGTGTTTGCAGTGGCTGGAGGTCCTGGCATGCCCACTCTCTCTGTCTCTCTTCTATTTTTCTTTGCTTGCAAATAACTAAATAAATAAACAAAATATTTAAAAAGACATAATAATTCCAGAATGCTCCTTAAAATATACTCAGCAATACCAAAGGTGGCAAAAAAGAGAAGAAAGGAACAGAAAAGAAAAGCAATAAATGGTCTGGGGATGACAAGATGGATAACTTAACCCCATTATACTGATAATTATGTTAAGTGTCAGTGTTCTAAACGCTCCCGTTAAAGGACTATATTGTCAGACATAGGTCAAATACTGGATGTGGTGGTGCACATCTGTAATCGCCACGAATTCAAGGTCAGCCAGGGCTATGCAACCTGTACTCTCTGCACTCAAAATACCAAGACAGCAGGAATGCTGGAAGTTTAAGGCCAGTCTGGGCTACATAGTAAGTTTCAGGTCAGCTTGAGCTACAGTGTGAACAATCAAACCAACTAACCAAGCAAACAGCCAAATCTCCACCAAAAAACAAACCAGGGAGATGGCTACAATTGAGCCAGGCGTGGTGGCGCACGCCTTTAATCCCAGCACTCGGGAGGCAAAGGTAGGAGGATGGCTATAGTTCGAGGCCACCCTGAGAATACATAGTGAATTCCAGGTCAGCCTGGGCTAGAGAGAGATGCTACCTTGAAAAAACAAAACAAAACAAAACAAAAACAAACAAAAAGACAGCTACAATTTAAAGACCTGTCATGTGGGGTGCACACATGAAGTTGAGGCAGAGAGTCATAAGTTTAAGGTCAGTCTGGGCTGCATAGACAGTTCCAGTTCTTGGCAACATAGTAATGCCTTGTGTCAAATGAATATAAATAAGAATGAATGAATAAATAAATAAATACTGTTGATCACAGGTATAGGCAAAACTATGGAGTAACTAGAAGTCATATACAGCTAGTTCAATTGCCAATGCTACAACTACTCTGGAAAATGGTTTGACAATATCTGGTACACTGTATGCATATCAAATGGCCCAGGACTCTACTTTGCAGAAGTTTATATACACATATATTTTTTCCCACCAACACCAACTGTGACAGTATTCATAGCAGAACTTTTGTGGTGGGAAAAGTCTGAAACCAGCCACCTATGGTTTGGGTATGGCTTGAGAGTGTGCCCAAGTGTGTATGTGTTGAATTCAAACCCCACAGTGATCAGAATCACATGAGGTTGTCAGGGTAGAGCCTCTATGATGGAATATTGGTGACTTTATAAGGAGAGGGAGAAAGAGAAGGAAAGGGAGGAGGACAGAGAAAGGGAGGGAGAGAGGAAAGGAGATACAGAGAAGAGAGAGAAAACACACATATGCTCCCTGGATTCTGCCAGCAAACAAAGGTTACCCTAGTGTGGTGCCTCAGAACCATTAGCCAAGATATATCTTTTTTTTTTTTTAAAGTATAGAGTACAAAGCCTTAGGTATTTCATTATAGTAATGCAAATGGATTAATACACTATCCATATTTCCATTAGCAGTAGGTTAGATAATTGTTTATTTATACATCAGACTATTGTAAGATGACAAAGATAAATTACTGCCATATGCAATAATATGAGTGAGTCTCACAAAATAACATCAGATGAAAGAAACCAGATACAAGTGCATATAATATATGAGTCTGTTTAAACTTCAAAACTTGGCAAACCTTACCAGTTTGGAATGATATCAGAGTATTGGCTACCTTTTAAGGGGGAGGGTCTGGGAGTCTGCAGGAGGGAGACTTCTGGGGCACTGGAAATATTCTAATTCTTGAGATGTATTCAATTCTATAAAAATAGATCACGCTGTCCACATAAAACCAATGCATTTTGTTATACTTGTTCCATATGGCATTAAAAATATTTTCCTTTAAAAAATATTTTTATTGCTGGGTGTGGTGGAGCATGCCTTTAATCCCAGCACTCGGGAGGCAGAGGTAGGAGGTCACCATGAGTTTGAGGCCAGGTCAGCCTGGGCTAGAGAGAGACCCACCCTCAATTTTTTTTTAAATTCTTAAATTTATTTTATTTATTTGAGAGAGAGAGAGAAAGTGAGAGACAGCTATATAGAGAGAATGGGCATGCCAGGGCCTTTGGTCACTGTAAATGAACTCCAAATGCATGCTCCACATTGTGCATCGATCTTGTGTGGGTCCTGGGGAATTGAACCTGGGTCCTTTGGCTTTGCAGGCAAAAACTTTAACTGATAAGTCATCTCTTCAGCCAAAACAAGTCACATCAGGGCCTCCTGCCATTGCAAATGAAGCCTAGATGCATGCTCCACTTTGTGTGTCTGGCTTTACATAGGTACTGGGGAATCGAACTCATACTATCACGCTTTGCCAGCAAGTGGCTTTAACTGCTGAGCCATCTCTCTAGCCCTAAAACATTTCCTTTTAAAAATAGAGGTGGGGGTGCTGGAGAGATGGCTTAGTGGTTAAGCGCTTGCCTGTGAAGCCTAAGGACCCTGGTTTGAGGCTCGATTCCCCAGGACTCACGTTAGCCAGATGCACAAGGGGACGCATGCATTTGGAGTTTGTTTGCAATGGCTGGAGGCCCTGGTGTACCCATTCTCTCTCTCTCTCTCCCTCCCTCCCTCCCTCTTTCTCTCTCTGTCTGCTGCTCTCAAATAAATAAATAAAAATGAATAAAATATTTAAAAAAACAGGTGGGGGCTGGAGAGATGGCTTAGTGGTTAACGCACTTGCCTGTGCAGCCTAAGGACCAGGTTTGATTCCTCAGTACTCACGTAAACCAGATGCACAAGGTGGCACATGCGTCTGGAGTTCATTTGCAATGGCTAGTGGCTCTGGTGTGCCCATTCTCTCTCTTGCCATCTCTCTCTGCCTCCTCTTGTGCTCTCTCTCAAATAAAATAAAATAAAAATAGAGGTGAATGGCATCCCTGATGGAGGTAGTATAAGTAAAGCATGAGAGAAATAATATTGTGTGTGGAAAATGACAGGTAGTTTGACATTGCTAGAACATGCAGTGTTCCGTGGGTTATAGGAGGGCGAGGATGAGGAGGAGGGCTCATGGGAAGTCTGTGTGTTATGACCTTGACCTGTGTTCTGAGGGCAATGAGGTGACATCAGGAGATTCTAAGAGATCGAATTTTTTAAAATCCTGGTATCACTTAGTGAAGGAGTTGCAGCAGATGCAGGAACGTGAGGCTGGATACTGTTGCAGTGAGCTTCACGTTGCTTGTAGAAAACACCCAACCAAGAGCAGCTTGGGGGAGGAAAGGGTTGATTTTGGTTTACAGACTCAAGGGGCAACTCCATGATGGCAGGGAAAATAATGGCATGAGCAGAGGGTGGACATCACCTCCTGGACAACATCAGGTGGACAACAGCAACAGGAGAGTGTGCCAAACACTGGCAAAGGGAAGCTGATTTTAACCTATAAGCCCACCCCAACAATACATCACCTCCAGGAGGCTCCAATTCCCCAATTGCCACCAGGTGGGAACCTACCATTCAAACACAAAAGTTTATGGGGGACACCTGAATCAAACTACCACATTCCACCCCTGGCTCCCCTAAACTGATAACCATCCAAGGCATAAAATGCAATGCATTCAGTCCAGTTTTAAAAGTCCCTGTAGTTTTTATCAATCCCAATGATATTTAAGCATCCCCATAGTCCAAGATCTTTTAACTGAGTCATAATACCCCCCAAAACAAAAACAAAAAGAAAGCATAATGGCACAGAATAAACATTTATACTGCAAAAGATGACACTGGGCATAGCAAAGAACTACTCAACCAATTCAAGACTTAAAACAAACAGGACAAACATCAAATTCTGTAGCCCCTGACAATCCTAACCAGTGACAAGTCTCCAAGTCCCATAAGTCTAACCAGAGATGAATCTCTGGAGTTCCAATTCTGTCCCTCCAGCTAGGCTATGCACAGTCCTGGAAACTTCATCCAGTGCCAGCAGCTCTCCTTGGCAGCCATCCCATAGTCCTGGCATCTCCATTGAGTCTCCACTGTAATGCAAGGTTCGTCCTCATGGCTCTACTGGGCTTCCATGTAGGTAATCCAACAAGCCCATGGGCATTTCTAAAAATCAAAACTGACTTGCAAACTCAATGACTCTCTCTTTCTTGCACTTGTTATGCTTTGTAATACCAGGCGGGCTACCAACTTGTTAATCCAGAGGGGAATAAAGCAGACTTTGAAGAACAGGACCCTTCTTCAGCATTCAGGCCCCTTCAAAAGAGTCAGCCTTCTTTCTGCTGCTCCATTGCATATCAGCTAGTCCAATCTCAATGGTTGTAACCTCAAACAATTGCAGCTGAACAGGCAGCAGTTTCAGCTCAAAGATTTAATTTCTTTTTGTGCCATATCCCTCTGCTCACACCAGTCCATTTCTATGCAACACAACTCTGCACAAGTTCTCAGCACACAGGCAGGCAGAACACAGCAAGCCTCTCATGCAAACTGCTTCTAGCCAGGTCCCTACAAAGCTCTTTCTCACCCTCGTAAGCCAAATCTCATAGTCCATAGTTCTTACTGCATTCAGGTCTTTCAGCTCTGACCAGAATCTATCAAGCTGTACTTACAGCACTGCAAGGCATCTCTTGGGACAAGGTTTTAAATCCTTCCACCTTCCTCCCTCAAATCAGCTCCAACTCACCAAAGTCACACAGTCAGATTTCTAGCAGTAATGACCCCACTCCTCTGGTACCAATTTCACTGTTGCAGTCAGCTTTGCTGGCAGAAAATACCCAAGCAAGAGCATTTGTGGAAGGAAAGGATTTATTTTGGCTTATAGACTTGAGGAGAAGCTCCATGATGGCAGGGGAAAATAGTGACATGAGCAGAGGGTGGATATCACCTCCTGGCCAAAATCAGATGGACAATAGCAGCAGGAGCATGAGCCAAACACTGGCAAGGGGAAGCTGGCTATAATACACACAAGCCCGCCCCCAACAATAAATCACCTCCCAGAGGTTCCAATTCCCAAATTGCCATCAGCTGGGGACCTAGCATTCAGAACACATAAGTTTATGGGGGACACCTGAATCAAAACACCTCAGATGCTCTTGCAAAAATCCAAAAGAAGATGACGAAAGACCAGTGGCAATATGACAAGACTCTGACTTGAGAAATATCTAGAAGGTGACATTAGTCAGACTTTATTGAATGTGGGAGGTGAAGACTATTCCTAAATTTGCACCACATGACTGCATGACCCGTGCTTCCACCAAGTGAGGCAGAGACGATTTGGGAGTTCAGAGAAGGGGCAGAAGACGTATTCGAGTTAGACAGCTTGGATAAGCTTCCTAGATAAGGCAGGGCTCAAAGTCAAGGGCCATTCTTTGGGAGTTATTTTGGGGTCTCCTTTTTGGATGGCCAATGTAAATGCCAGGTCTCTGATGTGCTCTACAATGACTGTTTGGTTTCTTTGCCTTTTCTGGTCATAGTGCACATTGAGACACAAAGCCACGGTTGTCAGTGACAGAGCCAGCAGCTCCGCTGCCCTGGGGTCTGAAAGACTTCATCTGGGTTCCAGACAAAGACTGTCTTATATATGCTATCTATTTCAGTCATTTTTATGAGCGCTGTGGAATATTTTCAAGCTATCCCTTTTAAGCATTATCTCTTGGCAGTTAAGAAAAAAGATCCATTGCAAGCACTGGGGTTTCTGAAAAGGGGTTTAAAAATAGCTCAGGGCACTAGACAGCTGCAGCGATTGGAAACTGAGCCCTCTGCTTACACCTCTGCTGGTTTCCATTTCAGCCTTGCAGCTGGAAATGAGCTCTTCCTCTGCTGGGGACAGATGCAAAAGGAGGAAGGCATGGAGCAGAGCCCCCTCCTGACTTGGGGTCACATTCAGCGATATGTTTGCACAGAGGTACTGTGGTGATGGAGAGCCGCATATCATGCTCTCGGACTTGAAAAAGCTCATCCAACACATCTTTATATTTGGAAATGAAAAGACTCAGCCTGGTGGCTTTGTGATGCAAATTATAGGACCCAAATCAGATAAATTCTCTTGGCTGGTAAGGATGGCAGTACATGTTGACTGACTTGTGACAACGCTTCACATGCATTGTCTCACAGGACCCGTGACAATGCCGTGGAGGCTCTTGAAGCCATTCCCACCTTGGAAGTATGAGAGCAGCGGATGGGAGGTGTCATGGGGCATGCCCTGGCCTACAACGAGATCCTGGGAATGGAGGAGGCTGGGTCAGACTCCAAAGTCCCTGCTTAGGGCCTCTGGCTAAGGCCAGTACAGAACCTCGCACTGCTTTGTAAATAAGGCTACACGGGCTTCTGATGTACCTCAGAGGTGGGCAAGTGTGTAGAAACAGAAACACCCAGGCACAGACATGCACTGCTGTCTGTTCTAAGATGAGCTCAACCATAATGCCAACTCGATAAGTGTTTTCTAAGTTAAGTGAATGGTAAACCACACTTATTTTTATTTGTTTGTTTGTTTATTTATTTATTTATTTTTTTGAGGTATGGTCTCACTCCAGCACAGGCTGACCTGGAATTCACTATGGAGTCTCAGGATGGCCTCGAACTCATGGCGATCCTCCTACCTCTGCCTCTTGAGTGCTGAGATTAATGGCGTGCACCACCACACCCGGCTTATTTATTTATTTTCGAGGTAGGGTCTCGCTCTAGCCCAGGCTGACCTGGAATTCACTATGTAGTCTCAGGGTGGCCTTGAACTCACACCTCCTACCTCTGCCACCCAAGAGCTGGAATTAAAGGCACGTGGCACCATGGCCAGTGCAAACCACACTTTAAATGAAAAGGGAAGGCCCTGAGTCTCTTTAAGACTTCATTGCTTTTACCTGTAAAATGGATGGAATATTTATTTATTTATTTATGAGAAAGAGGATGGGCATGCCAGGGCCTCCTGCCTCTGCAAACGAACTCCAGACACATGAACCATTCTGTGTGTCTGGCTTTACATGGACGCTAGGGAATTGAACCACAGCCATCAGGTTTTGCAAGCAAGCACCTTTAACCACTGAGCCATCTCTCCAGCTCAGGAACCCTATGCTTTGACAGGCTTTGCAACATTTGCCATGAAGATCAAATGAGATAAGAAACTACCTGTTGTAGTTAAATAGCCTGGAAATTCATTCGACAATTAATTCAGCCAATAGTAACTAAGCATGAACTGTGAACTGTGCACTGGGTATTGTTTTAGATCTGAGAGAGAAGGGGGGGAGAGAGAGAAAAAATAAAATAGAGACTGATTACATTTCAGTAATTTGGGGAATTAATTTTATGACATTCTTACCAGTAGGAATTTCATAGTTGCCTACATCTTTCTATAGGATGATGTAGTGTTTACATATACCTGTGCATATCCTCCCAAATACTTTAGATCATTGTTATTTTTAATTGATTTTTTTACTTTATTGATTTACTTGAGAGACAGAGACAGAGAATCAGCATGCCAGGGCCTTTTACCACTGCAATGAACAAATCCCAGACACATGCATCTGGCTTTATGTGGGTCCTGGGGAATCAAACCAGGGTCCTTAGACTTTGTAGGCAAGTACCTTAAACTCTGAGCCAGCTTTCTAGCCCTAGATCATCTTTAGATTGCCTATAATACCTAATAAAATGCAGTCTCTAGGTAAATAGTTGTTATATTCTGTTTTTATTTATTTTAATGCTAGAGATGGGAATCAGGGCCCAGAGCATGCCAAGCATATACCCACCACTGAACTACACCCCAGGCCCTACGCTGTATTTTTTTTTCAAGGTAGGGTCTCACTCTAGTCCAGGCTGACCTGGAACTCACTGTGTAGTCTCAGGGTGACCTTGAACTCATGTTGATCCTTCTACCTCTGCCTCCCGAGTGCTGAGATCAAAGGCGTGTGCCACCACAGCCGGCTTCTACACTATATGTATTTTTTTGATTCCTGCTTTATTATTCAACTCTGACTTTCTAATTTTTATTTATTTTATTTATTTGAGATAGACAAATAGAGAGAGAGCGAGAGAGGGATAGAAAGGGCACGCCAGGGCCTTTAGCCGATGCAAATGAACTCCAGATGCATCCGCCCCCTTGTGCATCTGGCTTAGGTGGGACCTGGAGAATTGAACATAGATCCTTAGGCGTCACAGGCAAGTGCCTTAACCACTAAGCCATTTCTCCAGCCCAACTTCTGACTTTCTAAAAGCCTGGCCTCCTAAGACCGGAGTCAGTTGGGGCTGGTTTTTGTTGGAAGAGGGTGGTTTGGGAGACTGGGACAAGGGCAGGGAGAGCCCGCTCTGCTGGTGGCTTGGATGGAGAAGATGAATTGAATTTCACAAGCCTGGGGTGTGGTGGGGAGGGGATGAGGCAGGAATGGCAAGCTGGAGATATGGTGCCCACACCAGCCCCCAGCTTCATTCTCTTCTAATTCTCTACACTGGCAGCATTGTATGCAGTCCTGGAAGCCATCTTTTTCTTCTTCTTTTTTTCTTCTGGGTTTTCCCACTTGTAGAACTCTGGAGAAGGGTCTTGAGGGTCTTTACTTCTGCGTATTGGACCTCCAGCTCAGACACTGTAGAGGTCAGGCTCAAGAGGACCACTGGTAATCTGCATTGGGGCCATTGGGCATGAGTAGAAGAGTACATTTTTTTTTATTTATTTAATTTTTTTTGAGGTAGGGTCTCACTCTAGCCCAGGCTGACCTGGAATTCACTATGTAGTCTCAGGGTGGCCTCGAACTCACGACGATCCTCCTACCTCTGCCTCCCTAGTGCTGGGATGAAAGGAGTGCACCACCACGTCCAGCTGGATGTGTACATTTAAACTGGGCAACAAACATGCCCTCTTTCTCATAGGGAACACTAAAGGGTTGTAGCAACTCATGTTTGGCACACTCCACCACACTCATCCCAGCGTCCTTCTCGTCTTCAAACGCTCTTGAAGTAAACAGCACAGCATCAAAACGCCTTTGCACCTCACCAAGAAGGGCACATGAAGCTCTCATTTGCAGGCCGGATTGTTTAGAGGGGTCTCGTTTGTAAATAGTGCTTCTCTTTCCTGCGCCCTTGGCCTTGCCCTCTCCTGAGCCCGCGAGGGCAGCCAGAGCGTGTATTTTGCGAACCTCAAGCGCGATATTTTCATGGTCCTCTGTTGGCCTGTGGGATTCTGGATCACGGCGTTCTCTCCCTCGATGGTACCTTGCTTCAGATTGACGGTGTACCTTCTATCGGCGTGCCACTGAATGAGTGGGCGACTTTGTTCCAGTCTCTGTCACTTGCGTGTTCTGGTTTCTGGGTCTGACCGGGCGTAAGGCACAAAGGGGAGATGTCTTAATGACATCTGCTTCCCAATCTGTCAGCTGGGTGCCCCAGGCAACACCAACCACAAAAGCGTGAGTCACATTAGCAACGAAGTCATCCACATGGATCCCAAGATCAAGTTTCACCAAGTCACCTTCCTTGAGAACATAGTCCTGACGATATATTCTTCAAAGGGGAGAAGTGACATGGACAGTCATTTACCAAAATGGTGGTAGGAAAGCAATATCTCCCTTTCTTCATTTCCTTTCCTTTCTTGAAGATTTTCCCTGTTTCTTCCATAATCATGGCATTGCCTTCCTCACACACACTCGGTACTGACACACCCGGGCTGGGTGTTTCCGCCCAAGGCTCTTTGATATTGTCTACATAGATACTCTTCTATAACTAGAAACAGTCCTCTTTCTTCCTTCCAACATGCATGTCTTACGTTTTTCTTTCTTGCCTTATTGTATGTATTAGCTAGAACTTCTGGTGCTGAGATGAACAAGAAGTTAAAAGCACATCTTTGTACCTCGTTCCCAGTATTGGAGGGGCAGTGCTCAGTCTGTCACCATTAACTGTGATGTTGGCTGTGTGTGGATTTTTTTTGTTTATTTTATTTATTTATTTGAGAGCAACAGACAGAGAGAGAAAGAGGGGAGAGAGAGAGAGAGAGAGAGAGAGAGAGAGAATGGGAGCATCAGGGCCTCCAGGCACTGCAAACGAGCTCCAGATGCGTGCGCCCCCTTGTACATCTGGCTGACGTGGGTCCTGGGGAATTGAGCCTCAAACCGGGGTCCTTAGGCTTCATAGGCAAGCGCTTAACTGCTAAGCCATCTCTCCAGCCCGAGTGTGTGGATTTTTGAAAATGCTTTTTTTAAATTAAGTTGAGATGGCTCCCCTCTGTTCTTGGTTTTCTCAGATTTTTTGTTGTTAAATAAGGAACATGGTTTTCACAAGGTTGGTGTGAGTCTTCTAAGTAAAATGTAAGTAAAAATGTATACTGTTGTGGGCTCTCAAAGAAGGTTCAGAGGAGGAAGTTTTGGACAACGTTAAGGTGAACCACTAGAAATTTAAAGGAAGACCTTCCCTAGATGGATGAGTTCACATTCTCACTTCCATATGTCTCTTCTGAAGAAACATTGGCTCATGTCTCAGGGTTTCATGAACAAGGAAAGTCATTGCAGCTGTGGCTGCAACAGAAAAATACAGGGAACAACCCGCGTTCCCAAAGGTAGAAAGTGACTAGGTGTATATTACAGTAGTTCATACACAGGATACTGTGGGTCCACTGACCAACACCGAGGTTCTAGGTGGATCTACATGGGAAGATTGCCAAAGACAAGATTAAATGAATAGAGAAAATGCAAAAGAAGTATAATTTGGTTTTATATTGATAAATGAAGAAATATATGATAGAAGTTATAAATATAAACCTATGTTCACAATATATATTAGAAAAGTTAAGTATATATTGAACATCTGAATATGTTAGGAATTCATTCCTAACTGCATGGAAAAAGACCTGGAAGGATTTATACCCACTTGTTAATGTTAGGTAATCCTAAAGAAGATAGAATTGGTAGAGTATAAGGTGATAAAAAAAGAAAGAGAGCTTTAAGAGAATTTTACAAAGACATTTGGTGCTTTAAATTTTTTGTGATAGTAATGTGTTTGTTAAATACTTGTGTATGTACATAACACTACCCAACGGTGTGAAAAACAATTCTTTTTTATTTATTTGTGAGCAGAGCAAGAAAGAGAGAGAGAGAATGGGCATGCTAGGACCTCTTGCTTCTGTAAATAAACTCCAGTTGCATGTGCCATTTTGTGTATCTGGCTTTAGGTGGGTAGTGAGGAATTGAACCTAGGCCATCAGGCTTTGCAAGCAAATGCCTTTAACAGATGAGCCATCTCTCAGTCCCAGATAGAGAGAAGAGATAGAGAGAATGGGCACACCAGGGCCTTCAGCCACTGCAAATGAACTCCAGATGCATACGCATCTCTGTACATCTGGTTTATGCAGGTCCCGGGGAATCAAATCTGGGTCCTTAGGCTTTGCAGGCAAGCACCTTAACTGCTAAGCTATCTCTCCAGCCCCCAGAAACAATTTGTGATAAAATTTCACCCACGACTAAATAGATTTTGTCCATTTTCACTCGGTTCTACTGACTCTTTTTCTGGCTCTGACATTAGCTGTTTGATGTTGGACAAGTCACTTTCTCTCTGGGCCTCAGTTTTCTATAGAGTACATCTTGATCCAGTATTAAGCAACTTATTTTTGCATGTGTATATGTGTATGGTGTGTGTGTGTGTGTGTGTGTGCGTGCGTGCAAGTGGAGGCCATTCTCCTCCCATCTGGCCCATGTTGGTGAGACTCCAACTCAGACCCTAAGGAGAGAAAGATGGATGGAGGGCTGGAGAGATGGCTTAGAGGTTAAGGCACTTGCCTGCAAAGCCTGAGGACTCATGTTTGACTCTCCAGATCCCATGCAAGCCAGATGCACAATGTGGTGCATGTGTCTGGAGTTTGAGTGCAGTGGCTGGAGGCCCTGGCATACCAAGTCTCTGTCTCTCATAAAGGCATGTGCCACCACACCCAGAAAAGAAAGAAAGAGAGAGAGAGAGAGAGAAAGGTGGCTGTGCAAGGCTGTTCTGGCCCAAGGCTTCTCTGAGGACAGAAGTGGGAGGTTAGCGGCTCCAGGAGAACGGTGACAGACACTGTGGTCAATCAAAACACATCAAATCAGAAACCCAGAGGTTACAGAGAACTCAACACTAAACCAGACTGCTAACAGACTTGCCAAGGCTCAGGTACCACTGTGGAAGAGGGGGAAGGAGGATTGTAAGAGCCACAGGGTGGGGAGAAATACCCTGAGGCACAGTTCCCTCTGCCCCCCAACCCCAGAGACTGACTGAGACCTTAATTACCCAACACTGAACACCAACAAACCCACTGAGGAGAGTCCTCAGGAAAAGTGGGATGGAAGAAGAGGGGATATAAGATTACAACCTTTGTAAAATAATAATAATAATAATAATAATAATAAAAGAAGTGGGAGGTAGGCAGCCAGTGTTTAGCTCGCCCCCATTGCTGCCCGTGTGTGGATGGAGACCTAGGAAAGTAGGTGAATGACCACTTACAGCCCAAGTGCCCACTCCCACTAAAGCACACAGCATGGGAACCAGGAGACAAGAGTTCAAGTCTCAGTTGGGGCACTTTGTCATTGCGCACTTGTTGCCTTCCTTTGCTGGTTCATTTGTTTAATAAGCATTGGATTCGATGCTTCTCGAGTCCTTGCAAGACTCGCAGTGGAGGTAGGTTGTGAGACCCTGGCGAGGTCGCACTCAGTAACCCGAAGGGCTGAGTTATCAAGGTTAAGTGAATGGGTACTGAGAACAGGCAACCCAGCTCTAAGTGTGACTCGCCTCTGTCTGCAATGAGGGCTTTGATTTTTTTTTAAAGTTTGTATGTGCATGTTCGTGCATGTTCACGTCATGTGTGTAAGGATGGACACGTGCATGCAACAGCATACGTGTGGAGGTCAGAGGACAACCCTTAGGTGTTGGTCCTTGCCTTCCGCATCGTTTGACCTTCAAAGGGTCTCTCATCCACTGTCCTGCTTACCAGGCTGGCTGGCCTGAAAGCTTCTGGCAGAGTCTCCAGGCTCCACCTCCTCCCTTCTTGCCACGGGCATGCTGGGGTGACAGCAGCCCACCACGGCTTCT
The DNA here is from genome assembly GCA_036346955.1 of Dipus sagitta. Lineage (NCBI taxonomy): Eukaryota > Metazoa > Chordata > Mammalia > Rodentia > Dipodidae > Dipus > Dipus sagitta. The sequence continues at coordinate 191,741,201 of CM070771.1, forward strand.
GCCTCATGTGAAGGGCCTGCGGATCCGAACTCAGGCGATCACACTCACACGGCAAGCACTTTAACTACGGAGCCATCGCCCCAGCCCATGCTATGAGGTTGTTTTTTTTTTTAATTAAAAAATATTTATGCTTTCCAAATAACATCATACCCATTACATATTGTTAATTGTTCTGCTTTTGGTGAAGGGAGAAGGTTTATTCAAGGGAGTCAGTCTATCATGGAAGAGTATGGTGGGGTCACAGAAGCCAGACGTGGGCTTCTGCTTCCAAAGAACAAAGGAAAGCTTTTGAAAATTTGGGGTAAAGGAAGAAAGTTCTCTGCCATGTCACTCAGCTTCCATGCTGAGAGCCACAGAGGCACTAGATAGGAGCCAAGGCCATAACTTAAGAGGCTTTGGGTTTCCCTGGCAAAAAAATGTTTTCTTAATGGGCTTTGGGTCCCAAGTAGTAGGGGGACTCTTTTTAAAAACCTTTTTTTTTTTTTGAAACAGGGTCTCACTCTAGCCCAGGCTGACCTGAAACTCACTCTGTAGTCCAGGCTGGCCTTGAACTCACAGCGATCCTCCTACCTCTGCCTTCTGAGTGATGGGATTAGAGGTGTGCACCACTACCCTCAGCTAAACTTTTTTCAAAAACATTTTTAACTATTTTATTTTATTATTTATTTATTTGAGAGAGAGAGAGCGAGAGCGTGAGACAGAGAGAGAGAGGGAGGGAGAATGGGCGCGCCAGGGCTATCAGCCACTGAAAACGAACTCCAGAAGCATGTGCCCCCTTGTGTATCTGGCTTACATAGGTCCTGGGGAATCGAACCAAGGTCCTTTAGCTTTGCAGGCAAGTGCCTTAACTGCTAAACCATCTCTCCAGCCCTAAACTTTTTTTAATTGACAATTTTTGTACATGTATATAATGTATTTGAATCATAATTCCCCGGCATTACCTTCTCTTGCCCCCCTCCTCCTTGCATTGAACCCCTTCTTCTTCGCAATTAGTACCTCTTCTACTTAGATGCCTTTGTTCATGTGCGTGCGTGTGTGCGTGTTATGTCCCACTGGGTTAACTGAGGTTGCCTCATGCTATGAGGTGGGTTCTTTTTGTTGTTGTTGTTTGTTTTTGGTTTTTGGTTTTTCAAGGTAGGGTCTCCCTCTAGCCCAGGCTGACCTGGAATTCACTCTGTAGTCTCAGGGTGGCCTCGAACTCATGGTGATCCTCCTACCTCTGCCTCCTGAGAGCTGCGATTAAAGGCGTGCGCCACCACGCCTGGCCCATGCTTGGAGTTTTGATGCACGGTTTCCCATCTCTGTGAGCCTTGTTTTCCATGTATACAAAATGAAAGCAAGAGCTTTCTTTCTTTCTTTTATCTTTTTTTTTTTTTTTTTTTTTTTTGGTTTTTCGAGGTAAGGTCTCGCTCTAGCTCAGGCTGACCTGGAATTCACTATGTAGTCTCAGGGTGGCCTTGAACTCACAGCGATCCTCCTACCTCTGCCTCCCGAATGCTGGGATTAAAGGCATGCGCCACCATGCCCGGCTTAATTTCTTTTTTCGTGTGTTAGTATGTGGTATGTGTGGGTGTGTGTGGTATATGTATGTATACTGTATGCGTGTGTGTGTGTGTGCAAACGCCTGCACCCTGTGCGCTCGCATGCAGAGGCCAGAGAACAGTGGGTGGCCTTCTTTATTGCTCTTCCATGTGTTCCTTTGAGACGCAGTTTCTCTGTGAACCTGGGGCTGCTGTTTTCAGTCAGACTGGCTGACCAGTGAGACCCAGTGATTCTCCAGTCTGCCTTCCCACCCCTCAGAACCGGGGTTACAGGCATGCATGGACATACCCATATATATATATTTTTTTAAATATGTTATTTATTTATTTATTTGGGAGAGGGAAAGAAGAAGAGAGAGAGAGAATAGACACGCCAGAGCTTCCAGCCACTGCAAATGAACTCCAGATGCATGCGCCACCTTGTGCATCTGGCTTATGTGGGTCGTGGAGAATCGAACCGGGATCCTTTGGCTTTGCAGGCAAACAACCACTAAGCCGTCTCTCCAGCCTGACACACCCATATATTTTAATGTGGGTATTAGGGATTGAACTCAGGTGCTTTCAGGCCCTCTTTGGTCCTCATGCTTGGGTGGCTAGTGTTATTCCTCACTGAAGTATTTCCCCAACCGTAAACTTCATTTCTTGGTAAAATACTGTCCCTTTCCCTACAAAATCACCTACCCCAGAGTTCATTCATTTCTTCAGTTAATCAATCAGTGTTCACCGAGTGTCCTAGGCATGGCGGGCACTGTGCCAAGACCAAGAATGCAAAGACAACAAGCTTTCTCTATTTAGCTTACTCTAATACAGTCCTAATTTTGAACATGCCCTGTTGAGCAATGGCTTAGTTACTTTTCTCATCACTGTGACGAAAGCCAGGTAAGAGAAGAAGGGTTGGTGTTGGCTCGCTGTGAGGGGATACAGCCCAGCATGGTGGGGAAGGCCTGGTAGCAAGTGGCTCCCAGGTAGCAGAAGTATGTGGCTGGGGATCCTCACATCTCAGGGCGGGCAGAAGCTTTAAGGCCTGCCCCCAGTAAACCTTCTTCCTATAGCTATCAGGCAGCCTCCCAAAGGTTCCACAACGACCCCCAAACAATACCAGGATCTGAGCTGAGAGTCAAACACATGAGCTCGCGGAGGACATTTCGCATCCAATCCATAACAAGTAAAAGCATTTATTAAGCATGCATGGAGTTCAGAGAACTGCTCTGAAGTCCTTGGAGATTCAATGTGGAGGCTCATTTGCTTTGCAAGGGATTGTGGTCAGGTTCGCATTGCTGGCAGAAAACACCCGCCCAAGAGAAGCTTGTCGGGAAAGAAATAAAGGTTTATTTTGGCTTACAGGCTTGAGGGGGAAGCTCCATGATGGCAGGGGAAAATGATGGCATGGGCAGAGGGTGGACATCACCTCCTGGCCAACATCAGATGGACCACAGCAGCAGGAGAGTGTGCCCAACACTGGCAAGAGGAAGCTGGTTATAACACCCATAAGCCTGCCCCCAACAGTACACCGCCTCCAAGAGGTGCTAATTCCCAAATGGCCCTCAGCTGGGGACCTAGCATTCAGCAATCTAAGTGTCTGGGGGACACCTGAATGAAACCACCACATAAGGGGTTTAGAATTTCCAAGAGAAAACAACATACATTTGTCAAATAGCTTATCGTGAGATTTCAGGGCCCTCCAGTCTCCCGTGGTGACTCATCTGTAACATGCTGAGCATGTGTGTGTCAAGAGCACCCCGGGCAGCATTTTGCTGAAGCTCACGAGGTAGTCACTGATATTAGCCCCCCTGCATGGATGAAGGAGTTTGTCTCAGGGTGGGTGAGTAACCTGACTCACAGCCCCCCACCCTACCCGGCAGCCCCAGGCACCATAACGAAGCACCACAAACTGAGATCTGTTGTCTCAGTTTCAGTTCTGCAGGCTGAAAGTCCCACGTCCAGGGCTCGGAGGGTGGCTCCCTCTGAGGATCTGTTCTGTGGTTGTCCCCTAGCCTCTGGAGGTTTGCCAGAGCTCCACGGTGGACTTGGTGGCCTGGCTTGTAGACGTGTCCCGGCAGTCTCTGCCGTCACCCTCATGAAGCCTCTGCCTGTGTGCCTTCCTGCCTCCTTGTCCAAACTTCCCCTTTCAGTCAGGACCCAGTCATTCTAATGGGCTCATCTGAACTTGCTTGTCTACGAAGAGCATTTTCTAATCAGCACATGTTCACAGGTACTGGGGGTTAGGATTTCATCATTTTGGGGGAGACACAAACCCCTAATACTCACCTCAAAGGCTTTCCTTCCCTCTACTTCCTCTCAGAGCCAGCCCCATTTAGCCCAGAGTATCATCTTCTTGAAGACATGCTCACACTCACACTCATACACACGCACATACACATTACACACAGACACCGGAAATAAATTTTAAAAAGAAGCCCTGGGTTGGAGAGAAGGTACTTGTTTGCAAAGCCTGACAACCTGAGTTCGATTCCCCAGTACCCACATAAAGCCAGATGCACAAAGTGGCCCATGTGTGTGGAGTTCATTTGTAGTGGTAGGAGGTGATAGTGTGCCCTCTCTCACTCTAATATATATATTTGGCTTTTCAAGGTAGGGTCTCACTCTAGCTCAGGTTGACCTGTAATTCACTATGTAGTCTCAGTGTGGCCTCGAACTCTTGACAATCCTCCTGTCTTTGCCTCCTCCTGAGTGCTGGGATTAAAGGTATGTGCCACCATGCCTGGCTTCATAAATAACTTAAAAAATATTTAATTTATTTACTTATTTCACAGAGAGAAAAGGAGAGGCAGATATATATATATAGAGAGAGAGATGAAATGGGCGTATCAGGGTCTCTAGCCACTGCAAACGAATTTCAGATGCATGCCCCACCTTGTACATCTGGCTTACATGGGTACTGGAGAATTGAAGGTGGGTCCTTAGGCTTCCACAGGCAAGCACCTTAACCTCTAAGTCATCTCTCCAGCCCTTAATACTTAAAAAAATTTATATTTTATTTATTTGTTCATTTATTTGAGAGAGAGAAGGAGAAGCAGATAGAGAATAATTTTTTTTATTTTAAAGAAGCCGTTGGGCTGGAGAGATGGCTTAGCAATCAAGGCACTTCCTGTGAAGCCTAAGGACCCAGGTTGGATTCCCCAGAACCCACATAAGCCAGATGCACAAGGTGGGGCATGCATCTGGAGTCCATTTGCGGTGGCTAAAGGCCCTGGTACACTCATTCTCTCTCTGCCTTTTTCTCTCTCTCAAATAAAATAAATAAATAATCATACATTTAAAAAAAAGAAGCCATGTGGGTTGGGAGGTGGCTCAGTGGTTAAGAGCACCTGCCGTGCAAGCACGAGGAGCTGAGTTTGATCCTCCCGCGCCCTCGTGAACATGTGGGCATGGCCACGCGTGTCGTAATTTCAGGCCTGGTGGGGACCGAGACGGAAGAATGAGAATCCCTGGGGCCATCTGACTGAGAAGAAAAAAATAGCAGAAAATAGCAGCTCTGGGTTGAGTAAGAGACTCAAGCAAACAGGCGGATGGGTGAAAAGAGGAGGATGCTCGATCTTCTGGCCTTTACACAATGTGTGCAGGGTGCAGACGTCTAAACACACACATACATACTACACACACATGACATCACAGAGAGAGAGAGAGAGAGAGAGAGGGAGAGAGAAGGCCCACCCACGAGTGCGACTGTAGTAAAGATAACACAGCAGTGACCATTTGCTGATAACTCAGGGTCTGCCAGGAACTGCCCTGAGTATTTGAGCGGCATCAGCTATTATTCCTCATCCATAGCAACTCTGAGAAGCAGGCTAAGCTCCTATCTCGTGTCACAGTGGAAAAACCTGATGCTCATGGAGATTAGATTCTTGTTCAAAGCCGCTGTCTCCAGGCCTACCCCATTCCATATCTACTCCGTGACAGTGACAAGCCACTGGTAAGTACTGACTTTATCTGCTGCCTCCTTTCCTACAGGGCTCCCTTGCGCCTTCCTCCCATTCTAGCTGGTTCTAGATTCTATTTGAGTCTTATTTACTCATACCCTGGGGCTGTAGAGGAAGCATGTGAGTGGACAGGGTAGTCACACATGCAGAGGAACCTTGGAACAGAGCTGGACAAGGCTGTCCCCAAGGTCCTCCCTATGCAGTGGACTCTGAGCGGTAGGACCTTCACATACTCAGCTTCCTTGAGCTGGGACAGAAGTGACCTCAAGCTTTATTCTGGACTGTTCTTGATGTTGCTGTAGGAAATACCGTTGTTTCCACTGATTCAGAAAGTGGGTGGCTTGGGGCAGTTCCCGGGGTCTGGGTCCTTGGGTGAAGACTGAGCAGAGACCTGGGCACAAGGGAAACAGGAAAGGGCAGGTGGGATCTAAGCCAGGACCCTCCAGCTGCCATTTGGGCTCTCCCATAGGTCCCTACTGAGCACCCAAATAGCTGTTGCTTAAAGTAATATATTTTTTATTTTTTTTCTGATTATATAAGTAAATCTTTTCTTTTGAGGCAAGTCCAACACACTGGTCTTTTTTTTTTTTTTTATGAGAAAGAGACGGAAAGAGAGAGAGAGAGTGTGAGAGAGCGAGAGAGAGAGAGAGAATTGGCATGCCAGAGCCTCTAGCCACTGAAATTAAAGGCCAGATGCATGTGCCACCTCGTGCGCATATGCGACCTCATGCACTTGCATCACTTTGTACATCTGGCTTACATGGAACCTGGAGAGTCGAACACGGGTCCTTCGGCTTTGCAGGCAAGCGCCTTAGCCGCTAAGCCATCTCTCCAGCCCAGTCATGATTTAAATGTTATTTTTTTTTAAATTGATTTATTTGGCGTGACTGTAGGTGTCCCTGTTTGTGTGTGTGAGGGCACATAGGAGTGTGGAGGTCAGAGGACAACTTCAGGGTCAGTCAGTGCTCACCTTGTACCTCATTTGAGGCCTGGTCTCTCGTCGTTCACGGCTCCGTTTGTGGTTGTCTAGTTGTTCACTGATTCCACGTCTCTTCTCCCTGTAGGCACACTGGGGTTACAGAAGCCCTCCAAAATTTCCAGCTTTTACGCGGGGTCTGGGGACCTGAACTTGGGTACTCACAGTTGTGCTCTCAGTGCCTCTCTACCAGTCACTGAGCCATCTCCCCAGCCCCTCAGTCACTGTTATTATTATTATTATCATTATTTTGTTTTTTGAGGGAGGGTCTCACTCTAGCCCAGGCTGACCTGTAATTCACTATGGAGTCTCAGGGTGGCCTCGAACTCACGGCGATCCTCCTACCTCTGCCTCCCGAGTGCTGGGTTATTAAAGGTGGGCGCCATCACGCCCAGCTTTATTTTTTAAACTACAAAATTCAAAGTGCCAGTTCTCACCAACAGCCCTAGCAGGCATTAGGTTTCCATAGTTCTTTCACTCACAAATAAACACTATGTGCATTATTGAATAAAAGGGATGGGGTCTTCGTCGTCTTCTGTAGCCTAACGATAAGGCAGTGTTGCATTCTGTCTATACACCAGGCCCTCCCTCACTCTTTCCAATGGCTACACTGGTCCTGGTTGTTTCCTTGTGGGGTTGAAGCTGAGTTCATTTACCTAGACTGTTATAGATGGGTTATTCTGGTGTCTCCCAGCTTTCATTCTTGCAAACAATGTTGGACTGAAAACCCTTGTGCATCATTTATCTTCTTGCCCAAATAATTCTTTAGGATTATTATTATTATTATTATTATTTTTTTAGTGTTTTAGAGGTAGGATCTCAGTTTGGTTCAGGCTGACCTGGAATTCACTATGTAGTGTCAGGGTAGCCTCGAACTTTCGGTGATCCTCCTACCTCTGCCTCCCGAGTGCTGGGATTAAAGGCGTGCGCCACCACGCCCGGCTTTCTTTAGGATTATTTTTATGTTGGTTTTGTCTGAGTCTATTCCTTCCTGCCTGGAACCTACTCTGTGGCCCAGGCTGGCCTCAAACTCACAGCAATTCTCTTACTTGAGGCTCCCCAGTGTTGGGCTTAAAGCGTGGACCACTATGCCTAGCTTAAGATGAATTCTTAGAAGTGGCACTGCTGGCTCAAAGGGTATACATATTTGAGAATTAACATTTTTTTATTGTTTATTTGGATGGGTCCATGTGCGTGCGTGCATGTTTGTGTCTCGCCTCCCATCTTGTCATTAGTGTCAGCATGCTGGGATGACGGAAGGCCCCAGGGCTTCTGGCTTTTCTATGTGGGGTCTGGTGATCGAACTTGAATACTTCAGCTTGATTGGTGGGTGCTTTATCCGCTAAGCCATCTCCCCAGCCCTGAAAAGTAACAATCTTTTTTTTTATTATTATTTTTATTAACAACTTCCATGATTGTAAACAATATCCCATGGTAATGCCCTCCCTCCCCCCACTTTCCCCTTTGAAACTCCACTCTCCATCATATTCCCTCCCCATCTCAATCAGTCTCTCTTTTATTTTGATGTTATGATCTTTTCCTCCTATTATGATGGTCTTGTGTAGGTAGTGTCAGGTACTGTGAGGTCATGGATATCCAGGCCATTTTGTGTCTGGAGGAGCACGTTGTAAGGAGTCCTACCCTTCCTTTGTCTCTTACATTCTTTCCGCCATCTCTTCCGCAAAGGACCCTGAGCCTTGGAAGGTGTGATAGAGATATTGCAGTGCTGAGCACTCCTGTCACTTCTTCCCAGCACCATGATGCCTTCTGAGTCATCCCAAGGTCACTGCCATCTGAAAAGAGAAGGTTCTTTACCAAAAGTGAGAGTAGCATTAATATATAGGTATGAACATTAAGAGAAGTGCTTACTGGGCAGTTTGATGAGCATAGCATATACATTTAGCCAGACAGCAGTAGACAGTTACACCCCTAGGGCTCATGACTACCCCTGTTTTAGGTTTTCAGTTTCAGGGATGTATGCCCTCCCATGGATGGGGCTTCCAGTCCAATTAGAGGGCAGTTGCTTTCTACCATGACAGATGTGCCACTACTGCACCCGCTGGCTCATTTGGCCTGGTTGGCCAAATGTAAGGCTTGCAGTGTCCACTGTTGAGTATATTCACTGGTGATTTCTCTCTCTCCCATTGAACTGCATGCAGAATGGCTTCTTCCAGCTTTCTGTCAGCTGGTCTACATGGAGGAGGTTATCAGCTCTGTCAGCAGGATTTCTCAGTGGCCTTGCAGCCCAAGTATGTGGAGTCTTCAGCAATAGGGTCTTACCATCTACTCCTGGTGGGAAACCAAAGGCCTCAGCAATGGCCTGTAATGTTTTGGGGGTATCAGTGACCTCCCTGGCCAACAACTCACTGGAGGTATCCCATCCCTGGCACTGAAATTTTTCTAGTAACAATCTGCAGCTCCTGAGTGTTATATTGTCCAAAAAAGTAGGATTCCATATGAGTTATTTATATCCTATTAGATTTTGATTAGCCTTCACTCCACCTTTCCTTTACTCAATCTCTTCCCTTGATCTCATTTAGGCCTTTTTTCACTTCCATTAATCTATTCTTCTACTTACATATATACAATAACATCCTATTAAGTACCCCTCCCTTCCTTTTTATTCCCTTTATATCTCCTTTCTAGATAAAGTAACAATCTTGATGTACTATTTTAGGTCAACTTTCCTGAACGTTAGATATAGTAACATTCCCACCAAAGGGGGGTTGGCTAACTATATTTTCATGGTTCGGCCCATCCATATTCCTTCTTCTGGGGGCTGGTGTTTATGTGTTTCTCCGTTGGGATGTCTTCATGGAATCCCAAGACATTATCTCCTCAGTTTGACCTTGGACTATCCTTATGTTTACAGGTTCAGCTTCTGTATGTAGCAAGAGAACCAGTGACCAGAGACTCTAAGGTCAATTTTAATCATCTCGTCATGAATTCAGAGTAACTCACTCATTCACTCTTTCATTCACTTGGAAATGTTCCCCATAATAACCCCCTGCCAGGCTTATCATAAGTCGTTCCTCAAGCAGTCACTGGGCATCTGCTGTTTGTGACATGCCAGGGCCCAAGGAGACTGGGAGGGACATCCTGTGGTGAGGAGTCTCCCCTCCCCCAATGGCTAATGGTCCTGAAGATGGTGGAATTTGGAGCCAGCAGGTGGTAAGATTGCAAGGAGAGGCTGTGACCAAGGAAGATGTATGTCCCAGGAGCAGGACAGAGTGAGGGAAGGGGGGACCTCAGGAGCAGGAGGAGGATATGGAAGGGAGGGAAGGGGAGGACCTCAGGAGCAGGAGGAGGACACAGAGTGAGGGAAGGGGGGACCTCAGGAGCAGGAGGAGGATATGGAAGGGAGGGAAGGGGAGGACCTCAGGAGCAGGAGGAGGACACAGGACGGAGGGAAGGGGAGGACCTCAGGAGCAGGAGGAGGACACAGGAGGGAAGGAAGGGGAGTGTCTCTAGCCCTCCTCCATCTTATTTTCTGAGATGAGGTCTCTCATTGAACCTGGAATTCACTGATTCGACTATACCAGCTGGCCAGCAAGTCCCAGGGATCCTCCTCTCTATCTCCCTAGTGCTGGAATTACAGGTATATGTTGTTACACCCAACTTTTAGGTGGGGGGTTGGGGATCTAAACTCAGGTCCCCACGTTTTGTTTTGTTTTTCCTCGAGGTAGGGTCTTACTCTAACCCAGATGATCTGGAACTCACTGTAGTTTCAGGCTGGTCTCCAACTCTCAGCAATCTTCCTAGCCCTGCCTGGGATTCAAGGCGTGTGCCACCACACCTGGCTCAGGTCCTCTTGTGTGTGGCAAGCATTTTACAGACTGATTTATCTCCCCAAGCCCTGACTTTATTCTTTTTGACAACTGCCAAGTAGCCCCACTCACCAGCTCCACATTTCCTAATGAGCAAATATTTGCAAGCTTTCAGCATAAGCAATGCTGTTAAGGACTTCTTGGTACTTTGAACTCTGAGCATATGCAAGAGTACTTTGTGCAGGAAAGTTCTCGGTAGTGGAAAGGAGTCTGCAGTTCACATTTGGAAGACTTTTGCCAAATAGCTCTCCCCAGAGGACTGTCTCTATTATTCAGATGACTAAACTAAGACTTAGGGAAGTTCTGTCATTTGTCCCTGGTCACAGCAGCAACATTGGTGTATCAGAATTTGAGCCTAGGTAAAGTCTATCATTAGCCTCTATTCTCTCCACACTTCAAGTTGTAAGTTCCTGAAAGCTTTTCCACTGTTCATTATTTTTATTTATTTATTTATTTATTTATTTTGTTTTTTCAAGGTAGCGTCTCACTCTAGCCTAGGCTGACCTAGAATTAACTATGTAGTCTCGGGCTGGCCTCGAACTCATAGCGATCCTCCTGCCTCTGCCTCCTGAGTGCTGGGCTTAAAGGTGTGAGCCACATGCCAGGCTATTATTACTTTTTTACTGTCCTTCCCTGTAACAACTGGCAAGTAAACCTCACAATGAAAGGGCCTTCAATATTTATTTGGGAGAAGTGGGTTCGAGATTCTATTTTAGTATTAGCTTTGAGAGGGGACAGGCCAAGTCCCCAAAACTGAAGTTGTTGGTCACGACAGTTTAAATGTGGTGAAGAAACAGGCTGAGAAGCTGGGGAGAGGCTTAGGTGGGCAAGCTTGAGGACCTAAGTTCAGATCCCCAGCACCCATGGAAAAGCCAGGCATGGTGGCTCACACCTGTCATCCCAGGCCTGGGGAGGCAGAGACAGAGGAGTGCTGGGATTCACTCAGTAGCTAGGCCCCAGTCAGTGAGCTCCAGGTTCAGTGAGAGACCCTGCCTCACAGAATAAGAGGAGCCGGGCGTGGTGGCGCACGCCTTTAATCCCAGCACTTGGGAGGCAGAGGTAGGAGGATTGCTGTGAGTTCGAGGCCACCCTAGGAGTACATAGTGAATTCCAGGTCAGTCTGAGCTACAGCGAGACCCTACCTCAGAAAACAAAACAAAAAAAAAAAGAGTAAGAGGAGAGTGATCGAGAGGACCTCCAGCATCTACCTTTGACCTTTACACACGTGCACACACATTCAAGCATACCTGCATACATATTTGCACACACATATATGAACATATATACATACATGCACACACATTTAGAAAGAAAAGGCCAAGTACTGTGTGAGGAAGGCACACCCTGGGGGCTTCCTGGGAAAAGAACTGCTCCTTAATCCAGAAGAATCCTTGTTAGAAAGAGTTGTTAACTTGAGGACTGGCGCTTGCCTGAAAAGCCTAACGACTCAGGTTGGATCCCCCAGTACCCAGGTAAAGTCAGATGCACAAGGTGGAGCATGCATCTGGAGTTTGTTTGCAGCAGCTGGAAGCCCTGGTGTGCCCATTTTCATTGTCTGCCTCTTTTCTTTTTTTTATTTTATTTTCTTTTTTAAAATTTTTATTTATTTATTTATTTAAGAGCGACAGATACAGAGAAAGAGACAGATAGGGAGAGAGAGGGAATGGGCGCGCCAGAGCTTCCAGCCACTGCAAACGGAACTCCAGATGCGTGCGCCCCCTTGTGCATCTGGCTAACGTGGGTCCTGGGGAATCGAGCCTCGAACCGGGGTCCTTAGGCTTCACAGGCAAGCGCTTAACCGCTAAGCCATCTCTCCAGCCCTGTCTGCCTCTTTTCTATCTCTCTGTGCTTGCAAATAAATAAATAATTAAAAAAACAATAGTTATTAATTTGAGGGTTGGAGCTATAGCTCAGTGATTAAGGCACTTGCCTGCCAAGCCTAATACTGGAGTTCAAATCCCCAATACCCACTTAAAGCTAGATGCACAAAGTATCTGGAGTTTGCAGTGTTTAGAGGCTATTGTGCATCCATTCTCTCTCCTTCTCTCTCTCTTCTTGCAAATAAATAATTTAAAAAAAAGTTATTGGGGCTGTAGAGATGGCTTAGTAGTTAAAGTGCTTGCCTGCAAGGTCTCAGGACCCAGGTTTGATTCCCCAGTACCCACGTTAGCCAGATGTACAAGGTGGTACATACATTTGGAATTTGTTTGCAGTGGCTGGAGGCCCTAGAGCACCCATTCTATCTGTCTGTCTCTCTCTTTCTCCCTGATAAATAAATAAGTTAACAAAAATAAAATATTTTAAAAGAGTTATTGACTTGAAATTCTTTCCATCAGCTGAATTACCTTGGTTTCTTGTAATGTTTCTGCCCCAAAGGGGAGGTAGTGAGGAAACATGAGCTCTGGGGTGAAAAGTCTTACCCCTGGATCCCATGGGATCCGTAGCAAGCTGGGGTCCCTTTCTGTCTCTGCTCCTCTTCCCCTGCGCCTCTCCCTGCCCCCTCCCGCTTCCACACACCATCCTCATTAAGGCTGGAAGTGATAACTCAGGGAGTGGAGTGCTAGCCTGGAGTCAGCCCCCGCTGAAATCTCTTCCTTGGACCCCGAGGCAAGTGATTCAACCTCTCATCATTTGCAATGCAAGGGTGTTGCTCTGCTCAGTCATGTGGTGCTGGGGGGACTAAGTGAACTCATCACTGTTTCCCATCTTCATACTCCCCGGGGCTGCTGAGGTGACAACTGTTGACATTTGGCACAGAGGCAAGTGAGGATGAAAATCACCAGAACATTAATAGGGCTGGGGCGATGGCTCAGAGAGGAAAGGAAACCGCTTACATGCAGAACCCGTGTGAAGTCGAGTATATCACTCATTCATAACCCCAGTGTGCCCATGATGAGATGGGAGGTAGAGACTTCAGAATCCCTGGAATTTCACAGGCCAGTTAGCCAGAGAGTCTGTCTTGAAAACAAGGTGGATGGTAAGGACACACACACTGCAGGTTATCCTCTGACCTCCACGTACATGGCACACATGCCAACACTCACACACGTACCCACATATATGTGTGCACACACATACACACACACACACGATAGAGATAGTTGAAAGAATGCTAGCCATGAGTTAGGCAGTGTTCAAAGTCTTGATGGACATTGTTTTAAGTGTTTATTGCTTTGTAATGAATTCCTTCAAAAAGTAAGGCACAGGGACTGGAGAGCTGGCTTAGTGGTTAAGGCACTTGCCTGCAAAGCCTAAGGACCCAGGTTCAATTTCCCAGAACCCACGTAAGCCAGATGCACATGGTGGTGCATGTATCTGGAGTTCATTTGCAGTGGCTAGAGGACATGGCATATCCATTCTCTCCCTCCCTCTCTTTCTGGAATAAATAAAAAGATTTTTTTAAAGCAAGGCACAAATATTAAGCATTATTTTATTTTATTACCTCACACAGTTTTTGCAGATCAGGTGCCTGGGGACAGCTTGCCTGGGTGACTCTGCCGAGGTCTCTTATGGAGTCACAGTCAAGATGTCGGCTTGGTCCATTTTATTTGAAAGATCCATTGGGGCTCCATTCGGACGTCCCAATTCTGCATGCCTAGAAGGAACGAGACAGTGAGAGGGCCTCAACGCTTCCGAAATGCCATGGCAAGCCCTTGCAGAGGGGCCCCGGGCAGCCAGCATTGTGCAAACAGAAGAAGCGGGCCCTGGAATCCTCTCTGTTCCGGAGAATTTTCACGCAGGACAAAGGGAGCTATTATCCCTCAACTACGGCCCGCTGCTGCCCAGGCCTGTGGTCCAGGTGTCACGTGCTGCCCCCATCTCTCAGCCTGCTTTCTCCCTTTGTCTGTGGAAACATAGAACTTGGCCTCTGCTCCCAGCTCTGACACCAACCCAGCCCCCTCCGGGCCTTGGCCGCCACTGTTCTGAAGTGAACTTGGATCCTGGGAGAGTTTGGACAGATCAGAGTTCGCCTCGGGGTGATGGGCTGTTCAGCTTTGCAGTGTTGCTGCTTCTCGTTCCCCACTCTTGCATGGAGCTAAACCCCAGCTCGATTGGTGGGGCCCTATAGGCCTGCATGGCTTTCACCGGGCCTTGGCAGAGTATTCCGTGACCTGAGGGCTTAGCTGGACCCGATAGGCTGTGCTTGCCAGGTCCTGAGTCCCTCCATCTGCTCCAGACTCCTGTTCTGCAGCGACAACTGAGCCAGCCGTGGCATTTCCTGTTGTCTACTCCCGCCTGGAGCCTTCATTCCCTCCGTGCTCTCCTCCTCACTTAGAATTCCCTTCCTGCCTTCCTCATTGCCCACGTTTTCCTCATCCTGCGAGCCTGCCTCAGTTGCTCTTCTCATTGCCGTGACAACAAATAGCTGACAAAAGCAACTTAGGGAAGGAAGGAAGGCTTGGCTGTGGCTCACAGTGTGAAGGTACAACCCATCATGGCTGGGAGAGCCTGGCGGTAAGAATGGCCCTAGCGGTGGCAGCAGGAGCCTGTGTCAGGAAGCCGAGAGATGAATGCTGGCGCTTCATTTGCTTTCTCCTTATTATCTAGTCCAGCACCCCACTCCATGGAATCGTGGTGCCCACATTCAGGCTGGGTCTTCCCGCCTCCATTTAGACCTCTGTGGAAACCCCATTCACAGCCACAGCCAAAGGTGTGTCCCCTAGGTGACTGTAAATCCAGTCAGGCAGACAATCAAACTAAACATTACGCTGTCCAAGCTTGGACATTGCGTTGCTCTCTGCTGGCTCCTTTAGCACCTGAGGTTGACTCTTCCTTCACGTGTCCTGAGCCATAGGTGGTAACGTTGCTGATTAAGCGAGGAGCTCTAGAGCTAGGATGTCTAGACCGCAGCCTCACTCCTTCCCTTTACCAGCCATGTGACCTTAGCCAGGTTGTCTAATCTCTGGGCTTCAGCTTGCTTGCTTCTAAAATGGAAATGAGGGCTAGAGAAATGGCTCAGCGGTTAAGGTGCTTGCCTGTAAAGCCTAATGACCCAGGTTCGATTCCCCAGTACCCATGTAATGCCAGATGCACAAAGTAGTGCATATATCTGGAGCTCATTGATAGTGGCTAGAAGCCCTGGCATTCCCATTTTCTCTCCCTCTCTCTCTCTTTCTGCTTGTAATAAATAAATAAGTTCAAAAATATTTAAAATGGAAACAATTTGGGATGTGATGAGTGTCATATGAGATCACAGCTAAGGTCGGTAAAATCCGTGGCATGTAATGAACTCTCCATGGAGGTGGTGGCTCCCGCCATTCGACAAAACATTATCCAATGGCCTCTGTGTGTCAGCATCTCCACCAGGTTGAGATGCACAAAGAACAAGACAGATGTGGTCCTGCTGTCCAGGGAAACGTGAAGACGCTTGCCAACCTCACAGCCTCTGCAGTGCAGCTTCTAGAAAGGATGAGTTGCCCTGCTAGACAGTCAAACCCAGAGCAGGAGGGACTCCCAAGGAGGCTCTTTTCATTTTGGATGTATGTATGTGTGGTGTGCATGCATGTGTATATGCATATTTGTGTGTGTGCACTCACATATGTGTACAGGTAGAGGCCAGAGGTCAACATCAGACGTCTTCCTCAATCATTCTCTCTTTTCTTTCTCTTTATTTACTTTATTATTATTATTTGGTTTTTCAAGGTAGGGTCTCACTCTAGCCCAGGCTGATCTGGAATTCACTATGTAGTCTCAAGCTGGCCTCGAACTCACGGCGATCCTCCTACCTCTCTGCCTCCCAAGTGCTGGGATTAAAGGCATGCACTACCGCGCCTGGCTCATTCTCTCCTTTCTTTTCTTTTTGACACAAGGTCTCTTGCAGAAACCAGTACTCACCAATTCAGTTAGTCTAGCTGAACAGCAAGTCCTAGAGATCCTCCTGTCTCTATTCCCCTAGCACTGGGATTACAGACATGTGCCACCATGTCCAGCATATTATGTGGGTGCTGGAAAGCCAAACCTAGGACCTCATGCTTGCACATCAAGCACTTTACAGACTGAGCCATTTCCCCAGGCCCTTGATGAGGTTCTTGCGTCCCCATGGCTTGGGAAATAGCTCTGTCCCATTAAAGGTTGAATGGAAGTATTGAGTTTCTCCAGGCCTCTCACCTCTGCTCCTGGTGGCATAGGGCTCCAGGTGGGAGGGGAACAGAGCTTCCATCTGGAATGTGGCCTCTCTCTTGCTTCATCCCATTTTTCCTCTCTCTTGGCTCATTCCTATCACCACACAAGCATGCAGTCCTATCTCCCATCTTAAAAAACAAAGCCAGAAACCCTCCCTGAAGCGCACACCCACCTCTGCCCTACTTCTCAGCTTCCTTCTCCAGCAAATCTCCTGCAAAGGTTGGCGCAGTCCCAGACTTTACCTTCCTCCCACAGTCTCTCCGCTGCCTTCCAGTCTGCTTCCCTCCCCCCACACCCAGGTGAATATGGTCAAGATCAACGACCTCAACCTTGTCCAAAGCACTGGAGACTTTTCATTCTCCTTGGACACAGGCGTGGACAGTGTTTGGACCAGAGGAATCCTCCTTGTTCTACTCCATCTAGATCATCATGAAGTCAGTGGCCTAGAGCCACACAGCTCTGTAGTTTAGAGGGGGGAGGGCACAATGTAGGTGGGGATGTGTTCCTCTCTGAGGCTGTAGAGGAGAATCTGTTTCCTTGCCTTCTCTATGGTATAGAGGCTTCTGGAGGCTGCCCACAGTGCTTGGGTAGTAGTCTCCCTCTTCTATCCTCAAAGCCAGCAATATCAAAGTTCTTTGGCTGTTTTTCCACAGTCACTTGTTCCTCTGGCTTCAGCTGGGGAAACTTCTCAGCTTTTTAAAATTAAAAAAAATTTAATTTATTTGTGAGGAGAGAGAGAGAGAGAGAGAGAGAGAGAATGGGTGCACCAGGACCTCCTTCCACTGCAAATGAACTCTAGTTGCAAGCACCTTTTTGTGCACCTAGTTTAAAATGGGTGCTGGGGAGTCAAACCCAGGTGGTTAGGCTTTGCAGCCAAGCACCTTAACCTCTGAGCCATCTCTCTAGCTCCGTTCTTAGGTTTGAAGCGTCACTGTCATTAATCCAGGACAATCTTCCTACCTCGAGTGTGGCGACTTTAATCACACCGGCAACATCTCTTTGCATGTAAGGTAACATTTTCACAGGGCTGAGGGATTAGCATATGATAGTTTGGGGGAGGGGTCAAGGCAAGAAGTCTTATGTTTTGATATTATTTTTGTGGCCTGTGTAGGATGTGTGTGTGTTTATGTGTCAGAGTACAGGTGCCCATGTGGAGGTCACAGGACGACTCGTGGTGTCAGGCCTCCCCTTCTCGTCAGAGGCAGGCTCTCCCACTGTTCACGACTCTACTCACCAGGCTAGCCAGCCAGGAGCTTATGGCAGATATAGGCATGCTGGCATTATGGATGCCCGCTCCAGAGGATGGCTTATGCTGGGGGATCTGAACTCAGATACTCATGGCTAGGCAGTAAGCACCTTGCCTGTCTGCTGTACCATTGTACCATCTCCCCAGCCCTCTAGAGTTCTTTCTTTCTTTTCTTTTTCTTTTTTGGTTTTTTGAGGTAGGCTAGCCTGAATTCACTCTGTAGTCTCAGGTGTGGCCTCGAACTCATAGGGATCCTCCTATCTCTGCCTCCCGAGTGCTGGGTTTTTTTTTTTTTTTTTTTTCATGGTAGTGTCTCACTTTAGCCCAGGCTGACCTGAAATTCACTATGTAGTCCCAGGCTGACCTCGAACTCACAACGATACTCCTATCTCTGCCTTGCAAGTGCTGGGATTAAAGGCATGCGCCACTACACTGGCCTGAGTTTTATTCAAATGTCCTTCCCCGTCTCAGGAAGA
Organism: Dipus sagitta; assembly: GCA_036346955.1. Classification (NCBI taxonomy): domain Eukaryota; kingdom Metazoa; phylum Chordata; class Mammalia; order Rodentia; family Dipodidae; genus Dipus; species Dipus sagitta. The sequence continues at coordinate 191,759,331 of CM070771.1, forward strand.
AGCACCACTGTTCAGTTCACCCCGAGAGTTCTGGAGTCATCTGTGAGAAAGCGCATTTCCTTTCCCTTCACTTCTACTGAACAGTGAAGAGTTCTGTGAACTGTATCTTCAAAGTAAGCCTCCAGACCATACACTTGTCATTACTGACCACCCTGCTACAAACCATCATCTTATCTTCCCTGAATCACAACACAGACTTTCTGGCTAAGGTTCTTCTCTTCCATCCATGAATTCCATGAATTTCACCCTTGTTCCCCAGCCTTTGACCCAGCACCCAGAGGCTTCGAGTAGAATCACAGCGTCCTCTCCCCTGGCTTGATGGCCCTGTGAAAATACGTTTCTATTCCCTGGAGTAGAATGCAACCTCTGACAGTTCATCCAGAGCCCTGGGCTGTCTGACCCCTACATCCATCTAGTCAGCCCTGGCTCTGTCCCACAGGTTGCCTCGTGCTTCTCAGATACAGCCTTGCAGTGGCTTCAGATGTGAGGTCTGTATGCCGGCTGGCCCTGTGGGGCAGGCTCTTTTCCCAGATACCTATGTGGCTGCTCATCGCATTACGGTTAGGACCTTGCTCAAAGGTCACCTCTTGCAACACTTCTGCATCATTGTCTTTGTGTCCTACGTATTTATTATTGGTCTGTGATCTGTGTCCCCCACTAGAATACCATCCCTAGGGGCAAGGACTTCCTTGTCTTCCTTTTTGCATCTGACCATCTGAGCCTGGCACGGAGCAGGTACCTCATTGACATTTATTATAATAAAATTAGTATAGTCAGGGTCTGAGGTAATGACTCAGTGGGTAAGACCACTTGCTGCATAGCATGAGGCCCTGAGTTTGATATGCAGCACCCACAATAATAATAATAATTGTAAAAGCCAGAATCCAGGTGTAGTGGCTCACACCATTAATCCCAGCACTTGGGAGGTAGGATGAGGTAGGAGGATCATCACAAGTTCTAGGTCAGCCAGCTAGAGTGAGACCCTACCTCAAAACAATCAAAAGCCAGGTATAGCCACACGTGCCTGTAACCCTAGTGCTACATGGGGCGGAGACGGGAGGATCGCTGGGGCTTGCTCATCAACCAGTCTAGCCAAAAAGTAAAATTAAAATGGATCTGGAGAGATGGCTTAGGGGTTAAGGCATTTGACTGTAAAGCCAAAGGATCCCTGTTCCATTCTCTAGGACCCACGTAAGCCAGATGCACAAGGGGACGCATGAATCTAGAGTTCGTTTGCAGTGGCTAGAGGCCCTGGTGTGCGCTCTCTCTCTCTCTCTCTCAAATAAATAAAATATACTAAAATAATAAAAGAAAATAAAAATGGCACATGCTCCGGATTTAGCAAAGAACTCTGTTTCAAGGAAAAAACTGCAGAAGAGTGATAGGGAAGGACACCCAATGTCCCCCACACATGGGTGCATGCACAGGGTACCTGCATCTGCACATACATGTGCATATACCCCTTCATACACATATGTACCACAACACAAGAAAAATGTTCATATTTGGGCCAGAGAGATGGCTCAGTGGTTACGGCACTTGCCTGCAGAGCCTAACAGCCTGAGTTCAATTCCTCAGTAGCCGCATAAAGCCGATGCACAAAGTGGCACATGCTTCTGGAGTCCATTTGCAGTGGCTAGAGGCCCTGGCATGCCCGTTCTCTCTGTCTGTCTCTCTACTGTTTCTCTCTGCTTGAAAATGAATACATAAAAATATTTTTAAAAGTTATTATATCCATGCATTAGAATAAATGAGGAAGTGAAAGATTACCGACAGCAGGGGAGGGGGGCTGCCTTTAGGGAGGAGTTAGTCAGCTGGGGAAAGAACGTGCTGGAGCCAGAAGGTCATCTCCATGACAACCACTGCCACTCTTGGGGCAAGGCCAGGGGAGGCAGCAGGCTGATGGTGCTTGTGAGGACACCACGAGACACAGAAAGTCAGTGGCCAGGCTGGCATCCAGCTCAGACCCCGGGACTCTTTCCCTGGCTACCATCTCATTGCTCTGGCCTCGGAAGACCCAGCAGATGGGCACTCGGCAGGGCCCCGAGGTCAGCACAGCCGGCCCTGCATGCCCAGGACCGACTCCTTGGCTGTCTGCTCTCAGCCTGACCCGAGATCCTAGATCCAGGAAGTCCTGGACTGTGAGGCACCAAGTCACCTCACCTGAGGGAAGCAGATGACATCCGTGAGAAAGGTACAAAGAATCATGGCAAATACCCGCACCTTGGTGCGCGTGGCATGGCCCTGAGCTCACCTCGCCAGAGCCTCTCAGGAGCTCTGTGACTAGGGAGCCGCTGATCCTTGCCTTTAACCATGCCAACAGAAAGGCAGATGCTCTTCCAAAGGTCCACTGTTAGAAAGTGCCAGAACTGGATCCCCACAGCCCCCACTCCTTCTGTTTCCCTGTGTGTCCAGCATGTGAATCCCCCCTGGGCTGAGAAGGAACAGTGCGCCCTCCTGTCAATCTACCGATCGCAGAACCTTCTCCCCATCCTCTGTGTGACGCCATGTACCTACACTTCGTGTGTTGTTGATTCCAGGCCACTTGGTAAGATTTCATCCTAATATCTCACGTGGTGTAGTGGCTTGAATCAGGTGTCCCCTATAAACTCATGTGTTTTGAATGCCTGGTCCCCCGCTGGTGGTAATTCGGGAAGTGGAGACTTGCTGGGGGAGGTGTGCTTTTGGGCGCATGCTGAGAGGTGTTAGAGGCCAGCTTCCCCTTTGCCAGGGCTCAGCTCACTGTCTTGCTGTGCTTTTCTACCTGCTGTGACATAAGGTGATGTCCAGCCTCTGCTCTGCCAGCTTTCCTTGCCATCGTGAAGTTTCCCCTCAAGACTGTAAGTCAACCCATCAGTGGTTTTTGGATGGGTGCTCTGTACAAAGGTAGCTATACCAGGAAGGAATACAAATCATTAGCTGGGCGTGGTGGCGCACGTCTCCCAGCACTCGGGAGGCAGAGGTAGGAGCCACCGCAACACTACATCGTGAACTCCAGGACAGCCTGGGCTACAGCGAGACCCTACCTCGGAAAACCACACACACGCAAACAGGAATCGACATCATTACTCCTCCTGCTCCCACATTTGGTTCCCACAAATGCTGTACACACGCCATTCTCACAGTGACCCAGGGGAGGCTATTTGGCTTCCATTTCTCAGATGACAAGACGGAGACACAGGTTAGAGAATGGCAGAAGGGAGGTGAAAACCAAGCCCACCTTGACTCTCAAACTCTTAACCACTGCTCTGTACCGCGTGTTAATATCTGAGGGGCAGGCATGGGCAGGGTCCTGTGAGGTTCAGAGGACAGAGGAACACACTTGCATCCCACACGGGTGGACAAAGAAGAATGTAAGAGCAGAGGACATGAGTGTACCAAAGAGACAGGCGAAGGTCTAGGCAAAGGCCCAGAGGCCTTAAGGCACCCACACACGTGGGCTCATGCACATGGAGACTGACTGCCTTGGGAACAGGAAATTGACCGTGCTCACCCCTGTGTTTGTCCACGCCTCAGTACATATTTGATGAATTTCAAAAGTCAAATAAAACATTTCATCTGCTTTGCTCCCAGGTTTTGGGCAAGAAAGGAACATACAGTTGTTGAACATCTACTAAGTAGCAGATCCTAGGCCATGGGCACAAAAACAGTCCTCAGAACAAACCTGTACTGTGAGCACCATGTCCATATTCAGACAAACAGATAGAGGCCCAGATAGGAAGTGGCTATGAGAAGAGAGGTGCCATTTCCTTCCTACTCCCTTCCACTGACTTCCCTTCCATCCGACTTCCCTTCCATCCGACTTCCCTTCCATCCGACTTCCCTTCCATTCGACTTCCCTTCCATCCGACTTCCCTTCCATTGCCTTCCCTTCCTTTGACTTCCCTTCCATCCGACTTCCCTTCCATCCAACTTCCCTTCCATTGACTTCCCTTCCATTGACTTCCCTTCCATCCGACTTCCCTTCCATCCGCCTTCCCTTCCATCTCACTTCCCTTCCATCCGACTTCCCTTCCATCCGCCTTCCCTTCTGTTGACTTCCCTTCCATTGACTTCCCTTCCATCCGACTTCCCTTCCATTGACTTCCCTTCCTTTGACTTCCCTTCCATCCGACTTCCCTTCCATTGACTTCCCTTCCTTTGACTTCCCTTCCATCCGACTTCCCTTCCATCCAACTTCCCTTCCATTGACTTCCCTTCCTTTGACTTCCCTTCCATCCGACTTCCCTTCCATCCGACTTCCCTTCCATTGACTTCCCTTCCTTTGACTTCCCTTCCATCCGACTTCCCTTCCATCCGACTTCCCTTCCATTGACTTCCCTTCCTTTGACTTCCCTTCCATCCGACTTCCCTTCCATTGACTTCCCTTCCTTTGACTTCCCTTCCATCCGACTTCCCTTCCATTGACTTCCCTTCCTTTGACTTCCCTTCCATCCGACTTCCCTTCCATCCAACTTCCCTTCCATTGACTTCCCTTCCTTTGACTTCCCTTCCATCCGACTTCCCTTCCATTGACTTCCCTTCCTTTGACTTCCCTTCCATCCGACTTCCCTTCCATCCAACTTCCCTTCCATTGACTTCCCTTCCTTTGACTTCCCTTCCATCCGACTTCCCTTCCATCCGACTTCCCTTCCATCCAACTTCCCTTCCACCTCACTTCCCTTCCATCCAACTTCCCTTCCACCTCACTTCCCTTCCATTGACTTCCCTTCCATCCAACTTCCCTTCCATCTCACTTCCCTTCCATTGACTTCCCTTCCATTGACTTCCCTTCCATTGACTTCCCTTCCATTGACTTCCCTTCCATCTCACTTCCCTTCCATTGACTTCCCTTCCATTGACTTCCCTTCCATCCGACTTCCCTTCCATTTCACTTCCCTTCCATTGACTTCCCTTCCATCCGACTTCCCTTCTAACCTGTTTCCTCAGCGCATTCCACTGTAAGGGCTTAGAATATGATTTTACTTCTTGAGACAACTGTGGAGCCAGCCTTGTGCTGTCCTCCTCATCTGGCTACTTCCTCTCCCTTCTTCTTCAACCATCTCCTCTCCCCATTCCCTTGGTGACATCTAGCTTTTATAGGACAGTCTCTTAAGCTATGATCCTGATTTCTCAGACCCTGTCCCCCGACTTGGTATGGCCTGTTCTCACACAAACCATGAGGCTTTGCTCTCATCAACCGATAGTTCTTCCCTTTCAGTCATGTGAGTGACCAGTCTTCAGGGAAAGAAGCATTCCTCGTGTTGTTTTCAAAACTGAACATTTACTATTCCTTGTCCTCCCACTGAAGCAGTCCATGTAGGAAATATGTAAGAAAGCCACATTAACTCTGTGTAGCCAAGGCGAGTCCCGTTCACTCTGAGCCTCAGTTTCCAAAAAGCATTGAAGAGAAATGAAGGTGAGGTGCAGAGTTCATACGTGCACATCTGCTCATCTCAGCCTTGCTCGTTCTCCTGAGAGATCAGAAACCGAAGTTCGAAGTTCATATCCATCAATAGAGGCTTAGTTGAAAGATATGATCCATCTTTTCAAGCTTATCTACATTCGTTGATTTAGGAAGTTCTACTTGACATCAAGTGGTAATGGAAGGATAATAGTGGGTGTAATGGATGTTTTCTGCTTTCCTCTCCTGACCTCACTCTACTACTGACTGCTGTCAGTAACTTCCCATGCTCTAGGATTCTGGGTAGGTTGGCCAGTGGGAGGTACCAGCAGTGAGGGTGGAGGAAGGGAGTGAAGTCAGAACATTTATTCCTCTGGCTCTGGCTCTGGCTCTGTTGCCTTGTGTGGACTGACAGCATCTCCCCTGAAGGCTACTGCTCCCAAAAGGCTCTCCTGTCTTCCCCATTCTTTTCAGCCCCAGAGGTGATAGCTAGCTGGGATAAGCCACACTAGTCCTTGCTGGTTTTTCTAACTCTGCCCACATCTATACCAATAGTTCCTTAATGTAAACTCTCTCAGTCCGCTGAGTGCTCCAATGATCTCTTCTCTTCTCTCCTCTCCTCCCTTTGGCCCCCTCCCTCTTTTCTTCTTCTTCCTTCTCATTCTTCTTCTGACAGGCCTCATTTATCTCATGGTGGCCTTGTTATGCAGTCAAGGATGACCTTGAACTTCTGATCCTCCTGCCTTTTCCTCCCTGCACTGGGGTTTTAGGTGAGTACCTCCGTACACAGTTTATGAGGTGATGGACCTTGACCCCCAGAGCTTCATTCATGCTAAGCAGACATTCTACCAACTGAGTTATATCCCGGCCTCTGCTTCATTTATTTCTGCCAAGAGCCCGGTGCAAAAGATAATATAATGCCATTTAGTTATATCAAATAAGGTTTGGAAGGGTGTTCATGAAAACATTGCTGTCCTTGTGCATAGAGATATGGGCATCTTTCTCTCTCTCTATTGTTTTTTTCTTTTATAAAAACATTGAAGCTTTTCTATTAGGCATTATCTTTGATTCTAGAAAAAGAAAACAAACAGAACAGTTTTGTAAAGGTCAGATGAGAGAGGATGTGAAAAGTGCTTTGTGCATCAGGACCCACCCTTCACATTTAAGATTCCAGTGAGGGAGCTAATGGGTCCAAGGTGGTGTTACAGGAATGCCCATCCTGTGGGTCACATCCAGCAGCATGTGGCGGAGGACAGCTTGAATGTAGCTCAATGCAGCATGGAGCATGGTAAACTTACTTAAATCATTATGAGATGTTTTTTTTTTTTTTCCAACCTGTGGGTTTTTCAGGCATGAACTTTGTGGATGACGACATCATGTTCTAATGTCAAAAGGTTGGACACACCTGTCAAGATGTTCTTACCAAGACTTGATTCTTGATTTTCTTCAGAGAGTGATTACCCTCCAGAGGGAACTCAAATATAAACAGAACATTCCAGTACTCCAGGCCTTTTCATTCCAGAGCATCTTAGCACACAGTCAAGTTCAGCCCCCCAGTTCTCTGAGGTTTCTGTCCCCTCCTGCTTCCCAGGGTGGCAATCCCCACCCCTTACACCCACCTCCACTTTTTTCCCAGCACCCCGCTCCAGCTCCAGGGTCTGTGTGCGCAAGCTCAGAAGGGGCCAAATGAAACCCAGGGTAATGAGCTTACCATGAAACTGCCCCCCACCCTGGTCTCATGGGTCAGCGTGTTTGTGTCAAATGAAAGAGAGGACTTCCAAAAGAATGCCTCCTCTTTTTTTTTTTTTTTTTTTTTGAACTTGGCAATGAATTAATCATTGTTTATCAGAGCTGTGTGATCCCTGGTCCCAGTGATGGTGCTAAGACATAAATCATAGCCCTTTTGGGGTGGGGGAGAGAAGGGCGCTCAGGATAGCTTAAAGCCCTGTTCTTCTGACAGAAGAAAAAAAAAATCCTTGTTTTCAAGTGGCTGGGAGTGGATTCTGGGCTATTTATAATGTGCTGCCGAGCTAAGGCGTTTGTTTCTGCAGCTGGCCTGGGAGATAATCAACACGGTTGTCTTCTCTAGCCAGGTCTGCAAAACGGACCCTTCCTCTGGCGGCCCACCCCCAACCCTTTTATCCCAGGGCCTCTCCAGCGTACCCGCCCTTGCTTGGCTTCGGCTTCCAAGAAAGCAAAGGGTGCCTCTAAAAGCAGAAAGACCAGCGTATCTCGGCTCTGAGACAGAGGGGTGGGGGGTTTGTGACCTGTCGGCAGATGGATTTGCCTAACACAGCCCTGTGGAATGCCCATGGAACTTGGCACAAAGGGCCTTTTTTTTTAGGGCTACGGGGAAGAGGGCCATGCCACAGGCTCCTATTCCTTCTTTCAGAAGTTGCTCTGGATAGAAAAACAGGGTCCCAGTGAGGGCAAATTCCAAAGTACTCCCATTATGTGTCTTGGCAGGAGAGCAAGTGTCGGGGCAATCCTGCTTGAACTGGGCTCCTGGCTGGTGACCAGGGGCAGACCCCTTGATGTCTTTGGACTTGTTCCCTTAACTATAAAATGTTGGGGGGGGGGCTAGACTCATGGGTTTCTATACTTTCAAAGCCATTAAAGTACTTTGATGAAAACAATATTGCATAGAAGCAGTCTGCAGAAAACAGACACATGCACAGTTAACTGGCTTTCGTGGAGTCAGGGTTGAGGAGATAAGACCACACACTTAACTTTGCCTCTTTCTTGTCCGACCTGCTGAGTGCAGGCTGAAACCGAGCACCCTAGAGGGTTTGACCCCTGCTGCTCCCATGACCTCGAATGCTTTTCGCTTTAAAACTCATTCATATTTCCTTCATAAATATCGGCTATCAGGCTGGACTTGGTATTGGAGGTGAGTAAGAAAGCCTATTCCCTCGCTTCTCGGAGTTTGCAGTCTAACCGGAGAGAAAGGTGTCGATTAAACAAGCATGGCGTATGCATGCAGTGCTGTACTGGGCCGAGTGCTGCTTCTGGGAACCTCGGGAGGTGATTGTATTTGGAAAGAGGGTCTCTACAGATGAAGCTAGTCAAGATGAGGCTGTGTAGCAAGGAGTGGGTTGAGCCCTAAATCTATTATGATTTGTGTCCTTATGAAGGATGGAGGCACAGAGAAGGGTGCTGGATGCAAGTGACCACCACGCCAGAGAGGCGGGCCAGGGATTGTCAGCAAACTGCCAGGCACAAGGAAGAAGCCCAGAAAGAAAAAGAAGAAATTCTTCTCTGGATCTCGGGATTTCAGATGCCTCACCTCCAGAACCACTACAGGACAAGCTGCTGCTGCCTTAAGCCACCCAGATGCTGGTATTTGTAATGCCAGCCCTAAAAAGTGAGTTAAAATACAGATTATTCTCATTATTATATCCTATGAAGTAACCACAAGCACTAAATTAGCAACTCCTGAACTGCTGCTCATGGGGAAAACACTGGCTTAGGTTCCTGTCAGCCTCTGGTTTCATTGACCAGCCCATTACATAATCTTGTTTTATGTGTGTTTAAAAACACTATATTTAATATATACTATTGATTCACTGACACTGAACTCATAGCCAACAACACAACTCATGCCTGAATAAATCATACCCACGGCACACTTTTTCTCTGTGAGGAACGTCACTCACTTCACGGACTCAAGGACAGTAGACAATCCTTCAGAAATACCTTGTACCTAGGACGTACCTTTCCTCAGCGAGGTGCAATCACACAGCCTTCTTGGAGTCAGGAACACTAGACCATATTCAGTGATATACTTGGGGATGATTTAAAGCGCAAAATGAAACCACCAACAAAAGACACAAAAATGGGGAAAACATAGCATCAAGTTGAGTGTGAAAAGGACACCCCTTAAGTATGACGGTAGGACAGCAGAAGCAAGGAGGCAGAGAGTGTCACTTGAGGGTCTCAGCTGGGAACATATTGTAAGGTGATTCAAGCTTTCACTGCTGTGAAATAACCTTGATAGCATTTCAAATATTGATTTTGGAATATGTGTCTGTTACTTTCTCATTACTGGGACAAAATACCCATCCAGAAGCAGCTGATGGAAGGAACAGAGTTTATTTCTGCTTACAGTTTCAAAGGATAGAGTCCATCACGGCAGGGAAGACATAGCAGGCCTGGACAGGGAGCCTGCAGCATGTTAGCAGGGAGGAACTAGAAAGGAAGCAGCACGTGGAGTGTAGTTATAACCTCAAGGTTAGAACCTCAACCCCCAGAGACTCTTCCTCCAGCAAGGGCCAACCTTCCTGCACAGCGCCACCAGCTGGACATCAAGGGTTCAAACACACGATTCTATGGTGAGGGCATAGAAACCATCGCATTGATACAAAGTTTGGGGAGCAGGACTGGAGAGATGGCTCAGTGGCTAAGTACGTTTTCTGTATGAGCCTGACAACAGCAGTTAGAATCCTCAGAACCCATGGGAAGCCAGAAGCAAGTGTTGCTTGCATCTGTGGCATTACTGCGCTGTCCTTGGCAATGGAAAGTAGAGTCAGGAGAACCCCAAAACTCATGGGCTGGCAGAAAACAAGAGAAACTGTCTCAAACAGAGGAAGGTCAGGGCCAACATGCCACGGTTATCTTCTGGCCTCTGCACTTGCACTCTGGCACGTGTGCTCCACATCATACACAAACACACATTTTGTGGAGTAGACAAATTCATACAAAACTATAAGCACAAGAACAGAGTGTTCTGAAAGATAAGAGAGAATACTTTCCTTCAATGGCATGATCAGGGAGGCTATCAACTGGTGGCATTCCAAACCAAACCCTGGGCTGGAGGGATGGCTTAGCGGTCAAGGCACTTGCCTGCAAAGCCTAAGGATCCAGGTTTGATTCCCCAGTACCCATGTAAGCCAGATGCACAAGGTGGCACGTGTGTCTGGAGTTTGTTTGCAGTGGCTAGAGTCCCTGGTGCACCTATTCTCTTTCTCTGTTTGCCTCTTTCTCACTCTTTCTCAAATGAATAAATAAATAAATAAATATTGAAAAAAAAGCCGGGCATGGTGGCACACGCTTTTAATCCCAGCACTCAGGAGGCAGAGGTAGGAGGATTGCCGTGAGTTCGAGGCCACCCTGAGACTACATAGTGAATTTCAGGTCAGCCTGGGCTACAATGAGACTCTATCTAGAAAAACAAAAACAAAAACAAAAACAAAAACAAACAAACAAATAAAAAACCCAAGAAAATCAAACCAGTCCTTGAAACATAGAGAAGACCCAGGAGCAGAGGGACAGGTCTAACTGTCAAAAGGGCAGTTTGTGGGATGTCTCGGCAACCGTAACGAGCTTGGTGCCTTATTGTGGTGTGGCAGAAAGCAGAGAGCACGCAGGGCCTGGGAAGACCCTGAGCTTGGATTCCATTTTAAAAAGCCATGATGGGCTGGAGAGCTGGCTTAACAGTTAAGGCGTTTGCCTGTGAAGTCTAAGAAGCCAGGTTTGATTCTCCCGTGCCCATGTAAGCCAGATGCGCAAGCTGGCGCATGTGTTTGGAGTTCGTTTGCAGTGGCTGGAGGTCCTGGAGTGCCCTCTCTCTCTCTCTCTCATTTTCTCTCTCTCCTTTCTCTTTCCCTCAAGTAAATAAGTAATTTTAAAAATGAGCCATGATGGCTAAATGTATATACTATGCTTATCAAACTGCCCAGTAAGCACTTCTCTTAATGTTCATACCCTTATGTTAATGCTACTCTCACTGTTGGTAGAGAATCTTCTCTTTTCAGATGGCAGTGACCTTGGGACGACTCAGAAGGTATCATGGTGATGGAAGGAAATGACCGCAGTGCTCAGTATTGCAATATCTCTCACACCTTCCAAGGCTCAGGGTCTAACGCAGAAGAGATGGCGGAAAGAATGTAAGAGCCAAAGGAAGGGTAGGACTCCTTACAACGTGCTCCCCCCCAGACACAAAATGGCCTGGATATCCATGACCTCACAGTGCCTGACACTACCTACACAAGACCATCATAAGAGGAGGAAAAGATGATGACATCAAAATAAAAGAGAGACTGATTGAGATGGGGAGGGGATATAATGGAGAATGGAGAATGGAGTTGCAAAGGGGAAAGTGGGGGGAGGGAGGGTATTACCATGGGATATTTTTTATGATCATGGAAGTTGTTAATAAAAATTTGAAAAAAAAATGAGCCATGAGAAGCTATTGGGCTGTTTGAGCAGAGCAGTGGAAGGCCCAAGGTCGAGTTCAAGTTCTCTCTAGCTGCTCCCTGGATTTTCCAGAATAAGGTCTACTTTTCTTAGCTGGCTGAGAAATAAATACGAGGTGCCACCAAGTCCCCCTTTGGCTTTAGAGAGGGATATAAATAAACACCAAGCAAGGGGTGTCATGGTGAGATAAAGCCCGAGTTTGCTCCATCTAATTTTAAAATCGGATCTACTAGAACTACAATGCCTCAAACCAACAGAGCAAGCCTTCCAGGAAACGGGAGCAGGATATTTTTAGAAGGAAGACCTCTCAATGCCCTCACACCTCGCCAGAGGCACTGCCCAGCCCCAGCGGCCATGGTTGGCGCTGTCAGTCAGCTTTCATCGTGAAGAGGTGTGGACGCTCTTGGTGCCACATGTCACCAGGAATGCCTGACCACAGACTGCTCCTGGGTGCGTCCCAGCATGGCCTCCCCTTTACTTGACCCTGGGGTTGCTGGCTTCTAGCATGATGAAATCTTCTCCTAAGCACAGGAAGACAGAGCTCTGCCTGAGGCCGTTGGGAGTTTGACTTCATGAATTTGCCATAAGCACTCAAACTAATCACCTAACTTACTCATGCCTCACCATGATCCATCCATCTGACATTAATCCCTACCACCAACCTTCCACGGCTGCCATCAAACCCTGCCACAAGAAATGCTGCTGTGGGCTGGAGAAATGGCTTAGTGGTCAAGCGCTTGCCTATGAAGCCTAAGGACCCCGGTTCGAGGCTCGATTCCCCAGGACCCACGTTAGCCAGATGCACAAGGGAGCTCACGCATCTGGAGTTTGTATGCAGTGGCTGGAGGCCCTGGCGCGCCCATTCTCTCTCTTTCTCTATCTGCCTCTTTCTCTCTCTGTCTGTTGCTCTCAAATAAATAAGTAAAAATAAAACAAAAAAAATTTTTTTTAAAAAGAAAGAAATGCTGCTGTAAGAGAGACGCATGAGCTCCTGGTCACACTGTGCACTGTAAGTGGCAGCCATTTTCTTTCCTCCCTGAGGAGAAAGTCCCTTGTTAGTCACTGGCAGTCTGACTAGACTTGTTCCTTTACTTTTGGTGAGTAAGAAAACCCCTCATGCCACCTCATCAGATTTTCTTCCTCTACTTGGTGGCCTGTCAACCCTCCCTTCTGAGGGACACGTTGAGGAGCTGCTATGAGTCAGAAGGAAGCATGATGAATAAGTGGTATTTCTGGTCAGGAGTTTGAAGGGCCACCTTCATGCAAGAGTTAGCCGTTCTGGCTCTCATGAATGGTACCGAGATTCTTGGGTGAATGCATTCATTTAGGTGTTATTATGAAAACAGGCTGTCTGCTAGAGAGCGACCTTTGTCCCTCAAGTTCCCTCAGCGTTCAGCCCTTCTGTCAAGGGAGGGCTGAGGAAGCTGGGGTTCTACTTTGAAGACTCCCTCTGAGACCCTGGGCCAGTCAACCACCTCTCTGGGCCTGTGTGTAGCATGCAGAGACAGATTCAGCGGCCTGCTATGCCTCCGTCTCTCCTGCCACAGGGCAGGTATTTCATTGCATTCTCTTGACTCACCATTAGCTCCCCAAATAAGTCTGAGAAACATTTGCTCCACAGGAGTTCAAAACGAGTAATGAAAACCATTAAAAACAACTAGGCAGCCTATGTCCTAGTCACTTTAAAAAAATATTTTAGCCAGGCGTGGTGGCGCACACCTTTAATCTCAGCACTCGGGAGGCAGAGGTAGGAGGATCGCCATGCGTTCGAGGCCACCCTGAGATTATATAGTGAATTCCAGGTCAATCTGAGCTAGAGTGAGACCCTACCTTGAAACCCCCCCACCCCAAATACATTTTTATTTATTTATTTGAGAGAGAGAGAGAGAGAGAGAGAGAGAGAGAATGAATAGGCATGCTAGGGCCTCTAGCCACTGCAAAACAAACTCCAGACACATGTGCCACCTTGTACAACTGGCTAGTGTGGATTCTGGGGAATGGAACCTGGGTCCTTTGGCTTTGCAGGCAAGTGCCTTAACCACTGAGCCATCTCTTCAGCCCCTGAAGTCACTTTTTTCTTGGAGGTCTGGGACAGTTTTTCCTGAATTAGCCTTCCCTCCATTTTCTTCCTTTTCCCAGAGGGCAATGTCCACTAATCTACGGAGCCTGTGTTTGCACGGGATGGTCAGTTAGTTAGTTACACACTTCCTGGGTCAACTGGCCCTGGTGGTGGTGGTGGGGGGAATGACTCCACAAAGCAGGATGGAGCCTCTTTTCTTCTCAGGTCTTCTGGCTAAAAGTACCTGAAGTGTTGCTCAAGTTTCTCAGACTCCGCTGATGTCACTGGAAAAGAATGGCGTGTCCCCTGAAAGGTACCGGTGCTACACTGGGTTCTAGAACCGGGAAATGAAGAAGAGCTCTTCCTGTGGTCTCCACAGGCAGGCGAGGAGGAGAGAGGCCTGAAGACGGTGCCACCACGAAGGGCAACAGCCCCTGGGACAAATACGACATGTACACAGGAGACAGATGAACAGCCAGCTAGCTAAGAAATGTGCCCGTTACACCTGGAGTCAAGTATTTCTTCAAGGCTTTAAAAGAAAAACCAGTTTGTAAGCATTTTCACACACAAAAATCTCACTTGCTATTCCTAACCATCCAGGGAAGGAGGTGAAATAGCAGAGCCTTCCCCCACAGACAGGGAGATGATGGAGGTCTGCCAGGTTCCCTCTGCAGACCCAGCAGTTACTGACGGCAGCAATAAGCCTGGCAACTCCACAGTATGGTCTTCCTGAGTCAGGTGTGTGTTAAGCCCTGATGAACAGACCTCTTAAATTTTCACAGTTCTTCAAACTAAGCATCATTTATTTTATTTTTTTTTCTTTTTAAAACAGGATTTTGAAGGCCTGGGGAGATGGCTCTGCCAGTAAGGATGCTGACTAAGAAAGCATGTGGGCCTGAGACCAGCTGACCTCCCCAGCACCTGTGTAGAAAGTTGAGCGTGGCCACGCCCACCTATAACCCCAGTGTCCCCGTACCCCAAGAACTGAGAGCAGCCAGTCACTGGGGATTGTTAGTCAGTCGGTCTGGGTTCAGTGAGAGAGACTGTCTCAAGGAGCAACAGAGGAAGACATCCAAGGTTTGTTCTCCTCTGGCCTTCACGTGCACGTGCATACACCACGCAGACACGTCACAATACCACACACCACACCATCCCATACTGCCCCATACCACACGCCACACACATGACATACACACACGCATACATAAGAATTTTGGTCAAAGGCCATCATAATAGGAGGAAAAGATGATGACATCAAAATGAAAGAGAGGCTGATTGAGAGGGAGAGGGGATATGATGGAGGGTGGAGTTGCAAGGGGGAAAGTGAGGAGAGAGTGAAGTATCGTGGTGTATTGTCTATAATTATGGAAGTTGTCACTAATAATAGTAAATAAATAAATAAATATTTTTTTAAAAGAATTTTGGACGCCGGGCGTGGTGGTGCATGCCTTTAATCCCAGCACTCGGGAGGCAGAGGTCGGAGGATCACCGTGAGTTCAAGGCTACCCTGAGACTACTTAGAGAATTCCAGGTCAGCCTGAGCTAAAGTGAGACCCTACCTCGAAAAACTAAAAAAAAAAAAAAAAAAAAAGAAAAGAATTTTGGTCAACGACAAATAGCATAATCTTTTAATCATTTTCAAGTGTCTGTGACATTAAATACACACACACTGTTGTGCGACCATCACTATAACTGTTCAGAGTCCTTTTATCCTTCTGACCTGAAACTACCTAAATATCAAATAATTTCTCACCCCTCCCCAGCTTCCCATAAACTCCTATTCTTCCTTCTGTCTCTATTCACTGACTTCTCTAGTTACCTTTATAAGTGGAATCATATGGTGATATCTATCTTTGGTGTAACTGACAGGTTTCATTCAGCAAAATATCTTCAGGGTTCTCAATGTGGTAGCTTTGTTTTTAGGTGGTACAATATTCCATGATGTCTTAACTACTTTTGTGTTTTTGTGATTAAAATACATGGCATAAACAACTCCGAGGAGGAATTATTTATTTTGGCTCATGATTGCTCATTACCTCTGTTGGTTCTGAGCCCATGGTGACAGGAGCATGTGACAGAGGTGACTCACCTCATGGTGGACAGGAGCAAAATTAAGAGAAAGAACAGAGGAGAGTCTTCAAAGACACACTCCCTGTGACCTGCTTCTTCCAACAAGGCTCTACCAACCTGAAGTTCCAAGAACAACCCCCCTCCAACTAGCATCGCCATTTGGGAACAAGCCTTTCAGTCCACGAGCCTTTCTTTCATATCCAAACCACAACATGGGCATACACCACCCCTCACTTATCCTTCCTCTGTGAATAGACACTTGGAGTGTTTTGTCTAAGCCATGAACATGAGCTCTTGGATTAAGGGGTATTAATAAACTTTCAGACACAGTAAGTTCTCCTGGATCATCAAGTAAGAAGTGGGAGAATTGGTTTGGGTGACTCCAAAGACAAGCTCCCTAATCTTTGTGCCATTCTGCTTCTAAATATCACAGGTTTTAGCCAAAAGATATTTGAGTTCTGTTGGGTTACCTTCTCACTGCTGGGACAAAACAACCAGAAGAAGCTTGTGAAAGAAATTGCTGGCTTAGAGCACAGGGAGGAAGTTTCATCATGGTGGGAAAAGCGTGGCAAGAAGAGACAGCGATGGGCTGGAGAGATGGCTTAGCGGTTAAGCGCTTGCCTGTGAAGCCTAAGGACCCTGGTTCGAGGCTTGGTTCCCCAGAACCCCATGTTAGCCAGATGCACAAGGGGGCGCATGCATCTGGAGTTTGATTGCAGTGGCTGGAGGCCCTGGGGCACCCATTCTCTCTCTCTGCCTCTTTCTCTCTCTGTCTGTCTCTGTCTGTCGCTCTCAAATAAATAAATTAATTAATTTAAAAAAAGAGAAGAGACAGCGAGCTGGGCCTCCCATCTCCAGAACGGCAGGCAGGAGTCCTGGGCTTGGAGCTGGGCTATATTACCTCAAAGCCAGCCCCAGGTGGCACCTCTCCTCAAGCAAGGCTCTACCTCCCCAAAAGCCCAAAACGTCTTTCACAAATGGCAACCAGCTGGAGACCAAGTGTTCAGGACACATGAGCTTATGGTGGAGATTTCATCCACAAATTCAAATGCCAGCTCTATTGCTCATGTCTCTGAGCTACAGGCCGGGGGAAGGATTCCGTGGAGCAACGTACAGGGTCTGGTAAACAGCAGGTGCTGAGTACATAATGGTAAACAGCAGGTGCTGAGTATATGCTGGCCGTAACTACCAGAAGAGCAGTGGCAGGTATGTAGGTCGGCTGATCTAAGAACCAAGGCCGGCTGAGTCCTGGACTAGAACCAGCCGTGTGGGTTTCAGGGCAGCCAGATGCTGGTTCTAGCCAGCTGAGTTGTGAATTGTCCTGGCGCCTTTGTTATCTCATTGCCTGGGACAAGCTAGTTGTGTAGTCTGGAGCTGCCAGCCACCCTTCCGTCACAGCCCGGGCTGAGGATGTCACAGGCGCTCGAGTGACAGCGAGGTGTAAAGACACGGGCATGGCCTAGGGTTCAAGAGCAGGGAACCTGGCCCGGCGCAGACACTAAGATCGGCCTTTGTCCTCTCCTTTGGGTCTGAGTTTCCTTGCCGTAAATTTAAGTGCGTTATAGATGATTGCTAAGGTAATTGTGTTCTGGGAACTTCTGGGCTGTGACCTCCATGCAGTGTCGGGAAAAGCTTGAGGTGTGCAGACAGTCTGGGCATGATCCCTGCCCGGGTCAAACCCTGGGGCCGCTGCCTCCCCTCTGTAACCTTGACCCGAAGGCTGTTATCTCTCCATCCTTCGATTTTCTCATTACTGAAAAGGGAAGATAATAACAGAGCCCGTGTCATGGACTGATGTGAGGATTAAGCAAGATAATGGGCCTGGCATGATTAAGTGTCATGACGGTTAGTATTTTCCATATGATTATCAGAATGAGTACTCACACATCAACTTCCTTTTTCTAATTAGTTATTTATTTGTGATCAGAGAGAGAGAGAGAGAGAAGAGAAGAGAAGAGAAGAGAAGAGAAGAGAAGAGAAGAGAAGAGAAGAGAAGAGACAGACACACAGACAGACCAGGATTGCCAGGGCATCCAGCCATGACAAATGAACCCCAGATGCATGTACCAATTACCTGGTTTTTTCATGGATACTGCAGAATCGAACCAGAGTCCTTAGGCTTTGCAGGCAATTGCCTTAAATGCTGAGCAATCACTCTAGCCCTGATCAGCTTCTTTTTATTTTTTATGGTGCTAGGGACTGAACCTAGGGTCTTGCATAAGCTGGGCAAGTACTTTATTGTGGAGCTGCATCCCCTGTATGAGAGCCAGGAGTATCGAGGAAGCAAATGACTCTTGCCGTCACCAGGAAGTCTTGTGTTCTCCCCCGAAGGTAGGACTGTTTATAGCCTACCCCAAACGGTTACAACGAGGATTGAATTAGATAATAATCATAATATGTCCAGCACATAGTAGACCTCCACACGCAGATATTGGTAATAGGACAATTCCTATTTTAAACTTTCAGACATAGGCCTCATACATGTTTGGCAAGAGCATAATGTGAGTTGATGCAATTCTTACGATATGCAGTTTGGCAGTAGCTATGAAAATTACAAGGCCATTTACCCTTTGCCCCAGCAACTCCACGCCAATCACAGCACGTCATTGGGAAATGCCACGTGTTCAAGAGTGCCCATTCTAGCACTGCTTGTAAGTGTCCACAAGTTTCGGGATGATTACATAAAGTGTGTGGATTGGAAAGTCTTGTGGCTATGAAAAATGATAGAGTAAGCTTCATGCTTCAAGAGATTTTTTCACTGAGAAAACTGAGGGGCATAATGCTATCAACAAACAGTCCAGTGATTCCCACAGCATGAAGTCCTGAGTGAAGTGGTGGTGGGGACCTATGAGCAGATTAGCACAGAAACAGGTCATATAAAGACTTTTGAAGATGTTTCTGGAAGGACACACAGCAGCCTGAGTTTCTGACAGATAGACAAGGGGAGATGTCACTGTTTCTTCTTTATAATTACGTTCTGTAACTGTGAGAAGTTATTACCTATCAAAAATTAAATGAAGTAAGATCGGGGCTGGAGAGATGGCTCAGTAGGTAAGGAGCTTGCTTACAAAGCCTAATGGCCTGGGTTCAATTCTCTAGTACCCATGTAAAGCCAGATGCACAAAGTAGCACGTGGATCTATACATTGTAACAGCTAGAGGCTCTGGTGTGCCCATTCTCATTCTTTCTCTCTCTCCTTGCAAATAAATAAATTAAATTAAGTAAAGCAAAATCTTAGCTGGGCACTTGGGAGGCAGAGGTAAGAGGATTGCCATGAGTTCAAGGCCACCCTGAGACTACAGAGTAAATTCCAGGTCAGCCTGAGCTAGAGCAAGATTGTACCTTCAACCCCCTTCCCGCCCCAAAAGTTATTAAGGGCAAAAAGGAAGAGTGGGAGGGAAGAAGGAAGAAAAAAAAGGAAGGGAGGAAGGAAGGGAAGTTGGAAGAAAGGGAGAAAAGAAGGGAAGGAAAAGGGAGGGAGGGAGGAAGGGAATGAGAGGAAAAAGAAGGGAGAGGAAGAGGGGTCTTGCTAGCTGTCCTGCAGAGTAGGAGTCATCGGGTATGGCTGAGGCTGTCGGCTGAGGAGAGAGGCCGTGAAGCCTTGCTGCACTCAGGGTCTGCAGGGCGAGGCAGGAGACGCTGACTTAGCAGATAGAATCAGACACTGGGAGAGGTGGCCGCCCTGCCTGGCAGGCTCTCTTCCGGCAGGGGCGTGACGGTGAGTTTAAGCTTTCTCTTACTTTCATCATTGCTCCCATACTCCCACTGGTATCCCATACTGCCCCCTCTTCAACCACCTCCCAAACTCAAGAGAAAGAATGTGGGTTTAGCCTGTTCACACTTCCTCTCTCCTGAGGTTAAAAAAAAAAAAAATCAACGAAGGCCTAGTGTTGTCCGTGACAAATGTAGGAGCATATGATCACAGTCTCCCCAAAATGAGCTAGTCTTTGGCACACGAAAGGCCCAGGTGTCAGTCTGCTCCCTGGGTATTCTTCATAGAATGGTCACTTGTAGCGCAGGAGTTTTGATAATTGCCTGTCACTTGTGGTGGCGCTCAATAGCTAGTCAGGTATCATAGCAGGCTTGAAGGTCATTGAGGATGGACTTTGCTCATATTCATCAGCTTGTCAAACCAGGAGCTGGAAGTCCAGAAGTTCAAGAACTGCTGGAAAGACCAAGATCAGAGCCTCAGGTGGGGCCCTGGATGGGTTCATGACGCTCTAAGCTGCCCAAAAGATCAAGAGATTGCTATTGAGCTGGAAGCAAGAAAAAAAAAAAAAAAACATACCATTCTGCCCTCCTTTAAGAATTAATCCAAATGGGGCTGGAGGGATGGTTTAACGGTTAAGGCACTTGCCTGCAAAGCCAAAGGACCCAGGTTTGATTCTCCAGGACCCACATAAAGCCAGATGAACAAGGTGGCACATGCATCTGGAATTTGTTTGCAGTGGCTGGAGGCTCTGGGATGCCCATTTTCTCTCTCTCTCTCAAATAAATAAATAGATAACAATTATAAAAAAAAGAATCCAAATGGGCCTGTCAATCATTTGAATTAAAATGCCCCTCAGGAAACTGTCTGGTCCAGAAACTTTAAGAAATAACATAAATCCTACCTAGAATTGTAAGTGGGCACCATGGTCTCTCTGGCCATTGTCCACTCTCTGGGAGAGAGTTTTCCTCCACCGTGTTCACTTACGCCATTCCCTGGCCACGCCCCACTTTACTCTGTAACAAATTCTACCCATCTTCTACCCTGTGGGTATCATTTGAAGTCTTTCAACAGAGATCACAAGGACTAGGGTTAGGATGCATGCGTACTGTTTTATTTATTTATTCACTTGCAGGGAGAGAGAGAGAGAGACTGAGAGAAGAGGCACACCAGGGACTCCAGCCACTGCAAATGAACTCCAGATGCATGTGCCCCCTTGAGCATCTGGCTTTACACGGGTACTGGGGAATTGAACCCAAGTCATTAGGCTTTGCAGGGAAGCGCCTTAGCTGAGCCATCTCTCCAGTTCCTACACGCGTATCTTTCTTTTATTTATTTATCATTATTAACAACATATTTTGTATGGATACACCATGTGTTGGTACCCCCTTTCCCTCGTCCTTGCCCCCATTCCACTGGGGACTCTCCTCAGTGCGGTTGCAGGTATTCCCCAGGGGGTTGTGGCTTATGTGTTGTGGGGGCAGCAGTCAGTTTTGTGGGGGAAAGCAATGCTCTGGGCATGATGTCTCAACTGTGGCTCTTACAGCGCTTCTGACCCCTCTTCTGCAAAATTCCCTGAGTCGTGGTGGGTGAGTTTTAAGTCTACTTCAGTGATGAGCTCTCAGGAGCCTCTGCATCTCTGCTTTGGTAGGTGTTGAGTATCCTCAGGGTCTGTCTCCTTCACCCTGGTGCTGATTATCAGGTTCAGCATGGAAGCAGCACTCTTGCTCGTCTCCCCAATTTCTCTGTGGTTTCAGCTGTGTCTGGCTAACTTCTGAAAAAGAAAAATAGATTGTCCAATGGAGAGTGAAGTCAGCATAGGTTTTTTTAAAAAAATTATTTCTATTTACTTATTTATGGGAGGGGGGAGACAGAGAATGAGCATGCCAGGGCCTCTAGCCACTGCACATGAACTCCAGATGCATGTGCCACCATGTGCATCTGGCTTACATGGGTTCTGGGGAATCGAATCTGGGTCCTTAGGCTTTGCAGGCAAGTGCCTTAACCGCTAAGCCATCTCTCCAGCCCTGAAGTCAACACAGTTTAAATGGGATAAGCATTATTAATTTGGGGAGAAATTGATGTAGCACCTGCATATTTCTGATTGTTTTATTTACATCTGAGTTTTTAGCAAATCTCTGCCTCAGCCGCAGCACACTTTTACTATTGTAGTCATATAACACATGCGATGTTTCAGTGTCTGTAAGCTCATGAATATATATGGAAAACAATAATAAACATAATAGAGGTTTACAGCTTATACTCACATATATTACCTTGTTTAATCTTCAAACTGTCCTCTATGTGTTTATTCAACAAATGTTCAATGAGCACCCGTCAATCTAAGATGCTGTGGTGGGTCTCAGAGACAAAACAACTGCTGTACAAAGTCTGGCTTACACATAAAGACCGGCACCCACACGCTAATAATGCCGTACAGAGAAATACAAAGTGATGTAGAGTCCAGTAGTTGCCTCCCCCCCAAAAAAGCAGGGGAAACCCAGAAAGGCTTCCCAGGGAACTTACGAGATGGACAGATGTAACCAAGTAGCATAAGGACATGAGTTGTGATTGGACTTCGTACTTCACAGGAGGGGTTTGGGAAAGAAGAAGGAGACAGAGGGCTGGAGAGATGGCTCAGCTCGCCTACAAAGCCGAACAACCCAGTACCCACATAGAGCCATATACACAAAATCGATGCATGCATCTACAATTTGCAGTGGCTAGAGGCCCTGGTGCACTTATTCTCTCTTTCTCTGTCCCTCCATGCTTGCAAATAAATAAATAAATATTTTTTTTATTTATTTGTTGTTGTTTATTTTTATTTATTTATTTAAGAGCAACAGGCAGAGAGAGTAAAAGGGAGATAGATAGAGAATGGGTGCGCTAGGGCTTCCAGCCACTGCAAACAAACTCCAGACTCATGTGCCCCCTTGTGCATCTGGCTAACGTTGGTCCTGGGGAATAGAGCCTCGAACCAGGGTCCTTAGGCTTCACAGGCAAGCGCTTAACTGCTAAGCCATCTCTCCAGCCCAAATAAATATTTTTTTAAAAAGCAGATAGATGGGTAAGAGCCAAAGGAAAGGTAGGACTCCTTACAACATGCTCCTCCAGACACAAAATGGCCTGGATATCCATGACCTCACAGTGCCTGACACTACCTACATAAGACCATAAGAGGAGGAAAAGATCATGACATCAAAATAAAAGAGAGACTGATTGAGATGGGGAGGGGATATGATGGAGAATGGAGTTTCAAAGGGGAAAGTGGGGGGGGGGCATTACCATGGAATATTGTTTACAATCATGGAAGTTGTTAATAAAATAAAAAAAGATAGATGGAATCAGTTTTGGAGAGTAGTAAAAAGTTGACAAACAGAGAAAGGGAACCCTACTTTACCAATGAGGAAACTGACTTCATAGAAAAGAACCCCAACCACACTTTAGTCCCCACTGAGTGGTCCCTACCCCACACTTCCCTCTTGGGTGGAAGGTAGGCCCGTTAGGAAGTCGCTTGTAACAGTAATAACACGAGCCTTGAATCTCCAGTTCACAGAGACCCAGACA
This sequence comes from Dipus sagitta, assembly GCA_036346955.1. NCBI lineage: Eukaryota > Metazoa > Chordata > Mammalia > Rodentia > Dipodidae > Dipus > Dipus sagitta. Next base: position 191,782,314 of record CM070771.1, read on the forward strand.
GGGAAACCACTGAGTCAACATCTTCCAAGGGACCCCTGGATTCCCTAGTCTCTCTTGGGAGCCGCAGCCACATGGTGGAAGAAATCTGACTCAATGCACCTTAGACGGCTGTGCCTAAGTCTGTGTCACTCATCCGTCAGGAAACGTATCAGACCAAGACTTGTTCTTTTGTGTAAGGCCTCTACTTACGTGTTTGGCACCCTTCCCCAGGGAGTTGTCTGTCTGGTTCTCTCACACAGACATGCGGGGCCCAACCCTCATATACCCACCTCAGCATCCCTGCAAGTCTGAACAGGGCCTGCAGACCCGCCTCCGACTACTACCTATTGCCCCACGCCCTGGGAGGTGGGGTCGTGTCCCTGCTCGCTCAGGTCTGGGAACAGCAAAGCCTGGTGGGCGGAGGCGGGGCCTTGGCAGAGAGCTTGCGGATGGGAAGCTCTGTGGAGGATCGGGGCAGTGGGAGAGAGGAGCCTGTGGCACCTAGCTTCTGTTGTTCCCCGGGGAGCGTGAGGCAGGTCCTAGGAGAAGCTAGAAAGCAAAACGATGACACAGGACATGGTGGGGAAGAGGCCAAGGGCTGTCCTGTGTTGAGGTCACCTCAGAAGAGGACTCAAGTGAAGTGCTCCCAAAAGAGACCAGGATGTGGAGAAAGAGGAAGAGGGTGAGCAGGGGGCAGCCTGGCCTTGAACCACACTGGGATTCTACCCTGTAGTGCGACAGAGTGATTCCCACCAATTCCCAGCCTCAGCCTGACTCGGAGCTGCGCATGCAACCACGCCACTGCTGTGTCCCACCAGGATGGGCAAGGCTCTCACTCCGCCACTTAGACTTCAGCTATGTCTTCGGGACCCAAACTCTCCAGTGCTTCCGGCTCTCTGTGGGCATGACAGCTCTTGTCACCCAAGGCCAGCCCTCAGAAGATGACCTGGAGTTCAGAACGTTACTGGCAGAAGAGGGGAGAAGTTAGAGATTGGTAGAAGGAAAGAGTAAAGCAAAGAAAACAGGATCTGGTTAGGTAATATCAGACATGACTAGATTCTATCTTCATGACCCAGGGCAAATAGCTTAATCATATGAACAGGTTTTGTCAAATGTAAGGAGGGGAGACGCCCTTTCACAAGCTGCTGTGTAGGCTAAAGTAGCTAATATGAACAAGATGTCCAGCACAGGACTGGCACTCAGGAGTCAGTATTGATGTGTGACCTCGCAGTGTCCTCTAGATGGATTTAACCTTGGAGACTCTGCCACAGGTGAACTGGAGCTCTGACGGCTCTGCCCCTGTTCTCTGTGTGTCTGTTCCCTCGGGAAGTTTTCTCCTTTCCCTTCTCAGACACCAGCATCATTGTCCATGAGTGTCAGGGTCTCAAGACCTTACACTCCTTTCCCCCCACCCAGTCACTTCCTCTCCTTGGGCCTGCTCCTCTAAAGCAGAATGTTCAAGAAGCTAGGCTTCCTGCTGCACTTGGTCGTGCACACCTGTAATCCCAGCACCAGGGAGGTGGAGACAGGTGTATCCCTGGGGCTCACCAGCAGCCAGTCTAGCCGAATTGGTCCAATGAGGGACCCTGTCTTTTTTTAAAAAAAGGTGGCTAGGGGGCTGCAGAGAAGGCTCAGTGGTTAAGCCTAACGACCTGGGTTTGACTCCCCAGTACTTATGTAAAACCAGATGCGCAAAAAGTGGTACATGGGTCTGCAGTTTGTTTGTAGTGCCTAGAGGCCCTGGTGCACCTATTCTCTCCCTCTCTCTCTTTGCTTGCAAACAAATAAATAAATAATTTTTAAAACAAGTTTTAAAAAAGCTAGATGGAATTCTTGAGGAATAACACCTGATGTCCTCTGGCCTTCACACCCACTTGCACACATACATGCACCCCTGCATCACACACACACACACACACACACGCATACATGCATTAAAAAAAAAAGAAGCCAGGCATGGTGGTGCATGCCTTCAATCCCAGCACTTGGGAGGCAGAGGTAGGAGGATCACCATGAGTTCAAGGCCACCCTGAGACTACATAGGGAATTCCAGGTCAGCCTGAGCTATAGTGAGACCCTACCTCGAAAAAAAAAAAAATCTAGGGGGTTTGGAGGGATGGCTTACTAGCCTGCAAAGCCAAAGGAGCCAGGTTCAATTCCCCAGGACCCACGTAAGCCAGATGCACAAGGTGGTGCATGCATCTGGAGTTCATTTACAGTGGCTGGAGGCCCTGGTGCACCCATTCACTCTCTCATTCTCACTCTCACTCAGTGTCTGCCTCTTTCTCTCTGGTGCTCTCTCAAATAAATAAATAAACAAATAAATAAAAATTAAAATAAAAGAAACACAAGCTTCGGAGCTGGGAGATACAGATTTAAATCCTTGCCCCAGTGCAGGTGTGACCTTAGCAAAGTACTTAGTCTTGTTTGCCTCAGTGGTACTATGAATCCTACCTCTTGGAGTACTGTAATGGGATAATGAATTAAGTGCTAGAACACGGTGCCTGGGCAGTGTGGACACGTATGATCACATCCTCGCAGGTCACGTGCCCCTTTGTGTACTGCAGGGATTCTTGGGTTGACAATTTTCTGATCAGCTCTTGCTATTTTCACCCTCCAGCTGGGTGGGGCTTGCGCCTAGTCCTCCCTGGTGCTCTGAGGCCACGCCCTCTTGAGGCCCAGGTGGTCATCATGGGAAGAATTACAGTGATGTGCAAGCACTTGTGGGTCTCCTGTGTCCATGTGCCATGTTTTATCTTCTCAAAATGAGGAGACTGAGGCACACAGAGATTAAACAACTTGCTCAAGTTCACCTACTTTCCGGGCCATGGAATGTTACCTGGCCGTCAACTCCTAGTTCAGCGCTCCTGAACTCACCTCACTCCAGAGACTCTAACTTATGACCATGGCAGAGCGCACCACTCCCCAAACCCCATCTCCTCCACATCTGGGATGATACTTAAAGAAAGATCTGTGACAGTAACCCACACATGAAATTTACCTGGTCTCCCCTGCTAGACTATGAGCCCTGAAGGTAGTCATGTCTCTTTATCCCTAGATATTGTCATAGGGGCTTGAATATCATTGAAGTTAAATAGGTGTGAGGGTTCATATTCCTTGTCAACTTCACTGGGTTTGGAATCACCATGGAAACTCACCTCTGAGCATGTTTTTATTTTGCTTTTTATTTTATTTGAAAGGGAGAGAAGGCCCCAAGGCCTTCCGCCACTGCAAACTAACTCCAGATGCATGTGCTACCTTGGGCATCTGGTTTACATGGGTCCTGGGGAATCGAACCTGGATCCTTTGCCTCAGCAGGCAAGCGCCTTAGCCGCTAAGCCATTTCTCCAGCCCTAAGCATGTTTTTGAGGATGTTTCAAGAGAGGTTTAACTGAGGAAGGAAGACTCATCTTAAATGGGAGTCATACCATGTAATGGACTGGGGACCCAGACTGGATTAAAAGGGGAACAAAAGGAGGAAGCCAGCTGAACATCAGCCTTCATTTCTCTCTGCTTCTTGACACTCAGACCGACAGTGACCAGCTGTCTCACATCTGCCACGATGCCTTCCCTGTAAGAAAACCAGACAAAGAGAGAGATGTGCGCAGAGGAAACACAATGTGAATGATGGACTGTACCCCTCAAGCTGGGAGGCAAAATGAACCCTTCCTCCCTCAGGCTGCTTTTGTCAGGTATCCTGTCCCAGCAATGAGAAGAATAACTGACATGACATGACTTTGTTAAATGAGTAACTTAACCTCAACAAACCCAAGGGATGGCCGTTATGGAACATGTAAACATTCAAATTTCAAGATAAGACTATACAACTTTTCAAGTGGTTGTAACTCTTCACATTTCCACCAGCGATGTGTAGGAGATGCTGTGATGCCCTTTCTTTAGCACCTGGCACTGTCACACAGTATATTATAGGACACCACATTACAGGCACATGGGACGCATGTACCCATCTGGTCCCTATTAGTGGTTGCATGGAGTGAGCCCCACAGCTTCTGACAACTTACATAAGATGTGATCTAACCACATTGTCTCCTTTAGTAACTCCTCTGTATTTGGCCCGGCCCCTACCTGTCTCCTGGGCCTCTTTCCCTAATATTCTTCCTGATTTTTTTTTTTCAGAAGTGAAAAATCATCATCTATCAGGCTTTTATTTTTATTTTTATTTTTTTGGTTTTTTGAGGTAGGGTCTCACTCTAGCTCAGGCTGACCTGGAATTCACTGTGTAGTCTCAGGGTGGCCTTGAACTCACAGCAATCCTCCTGCCTCTGCCTTCCATGTGCTGGAATTGAAGGCATGCACCACCACGCCTGGCTTAGGTTTTTTTAAAATTTTTTTTTTTTTGGTTTTTGGTTTTTCAAGGTAGGGTCTCACTCTAGCCCAGGCTTACCTGGAATTCACTCTGTATTCTCAGGGTGGCCTTGAACTCACAGGCAATCCTCCTACCTCTGCCTCCTGAGTGCTGGGATTAAAGGCGTGCACCATCACGCCTGGCTCATCTATCAGTTTTATTGAAAATATAACATGTGCTAGACACGTGGTGAGCATTTATCAGGTAGCGTCATCCCATTCAACTGCCCTGTCCCTTCTTCATAGGTGAGGAAATTGAGCCTTAGAGAGCTTAAGCTTATTTTCAAAGGTACCTAGCTGGCAAGTGGCAGGTTAGGCGTCACACCCAGGTGTGGTGTGCACACCCCTGTTTGTCTGAGGTCACTGTTTCATTGGTTTCTCACCTGTGTTTCCTTTGCTTATTAAACTTTTCTCATCTTCTGAGAGTCTAGTCGGGTGTCACCTCCTTGGATGCTATGATTGGATTAGCTGTCCGTTCTCTGCATCTTATGTCTCCCCTATTACAACACTCAATTGCAACTTTCCAGTTCTCTTTTTCTGTCCTCTGTGAGCCTGTGAGCTCAAGGGTAGGATGCCAGGTCTCTTACAATATTTACATATAGTTAACCGTGTGCCAGGCTCCGTGCTGGGCCTGGGGCTATCATTGTCAAACACACTCACAAAATCTCTTTCTCTGTCTTTTTCACACACAGACACATGCACTTCCTGAATTCAGAGAAACTCAAAGTCAAGGGGGATAGGGAAGAGTTCTCCTCAAAAAGATAACTTGGGATCTGAACCCTCAATACTTCAGAATGTGATTTTATTTGACAATATGTGCTTAGTTTGAGATGAAGTTACTGTGGAGTAATGTTAGCCCCAGGTTAAATATGACTGGTGGGGCTGGAGAGATGGCTTAGCGGTTAAGCGCTTGCCTGTGAAGCCTAAGGACCCTGGTTCAAGGCTCGACTCCCCAGGACCCACGTTAGCCAGATGCACGAGGGGGCGCACGCGTCTGGAGTTCGTTTGCAGTGGCTGGAGGCCCTGGCGCGCCCATTCTCTCTCTCTGTCTCTCTATCTGCCTCTCTCTCTCTCTCTCTCTCTCACTCTTAAATAAATAAATAAAAATGAACAAAAAAAATTTAAAAAAAATATGACTGGTGTCCTCTGTAAGAAAACCAGACAAAGAGAGAGATGTGCGCAGAGGAAAGACAATGTAAAGGAACACAGCATGAAGACAGGAGGGGACAAACCCTTTCTTCACTGCTGTCAGGAGGATCAAATATCACCGACATCTTGATCACAGACTTTGGCCTTTGGAATGGAGAGTTTCTGCTGATCGAGCCATCTTGTCTATAGTTCTTTGTCTCAGCGGCCTCAGCAAATGGAAACACCTCCGGAATCTCATGTTATTTTTCCACTGGCTACAAACACGAGAGGAAGTTGAACCGCCTGGGATTGTGACTGAGACACTCATCAGGACGTCCAGGACTTTTGTTGTCGTAGCTTTGCGGAGGAACACATACCCTCTTCTTCAGAGTGGAGAATGGAAAACAAGCAGCTTGAGGAGCTCTGGCCGCCATCTTGCCATCCTGCTATTGAAAAGAAAGTCATTCTGGGGGAGCAAAGCAGACTGAGAAAATTACAGAGAAATGGAAATGCCCCTAATGTATTCCGAACATCTGGATGAAAGCTAGGCCTGACGCTGGCCAGCCCAATAAATCCCCTTTGAGTTGATGTTTCCATGACAGGAAATTCAGAAGCATTGCATCTGGTACTGATGTCAATGGGCACCCATTTCTTGGGAAGGTTGATCAGAATGATGAAGGCATATGACGAGACAGAACAAAGATTTTCAAGGGCCACCCACAGTGCCTTCTACATGGAAAGAGCTGGAGGGTGAGGGAGGGAGGGAGAGAGGAGAGAGCGAGAGCACAGACTTCCTGTGTGACCCCAGAAGACAGGAATGGTGGGAGACTTCTTCCCTGGAACACAAGTGAGGAAATGCATTCTCTGCGGAGAACTTTGAAACAAAATTTGCTCCTATTAGCATTGCACCCTGGAAATTCTAAACAACTTCAGTGGTAAAACATTCCCTCTTGCTGGGACAGACAGCTCCCACTGCTCTTCCACCACTTGGTATACCACTGCCAAAGAGAAGAAATTATAGGGAGTTAAGTTTCAACTTTGATAAAGAAAGATCTTTCTAGCAGGCAATAATGGAATGTGCTATCTTGGGGCTGATGAATTATCCATCACTGGCGCTATACAAATAGAGGCTGGAAAGCCACTTTGCCGGAATGTTATTTAGTAGATTACTGAATTCAGTGGAGGATTACCTTGAATGACCTTGAAGATTCCAGATGACTCCATGAGTGTCTATAAAGCATGACAAATGAATGGCTGAGACAACTCTGTTCAAGTTATAAAAGGCCCTCTGGGTAAAAGAGGGGTACTTCCGGTAATCCTCATGAAGATGAGAGTGGTGATAGTGTAGAATATTCCACAACACCAGATGTGGTGGCACACGCCTTTAATCCCAACACTAGGAAGGCAGAGATATGAGGATTGCTGTGAGTTTGAGGCCAGCCTGGGACTGAAGAGTGAGTTCCAGGTCAGCCTGGGCTACAGTGAGATCCTACCTTGAAAAACCTCACATAGAAACAACAAAAAAGTAATATCCCACATCCACTGCTCAAGTATTAATACTCCTATGGACACTGGAAATCAAATCACATCAAGGGCCTAGCAATTCAAAAGTGAATTGTATGGTTACTACTTGCCAGAAATATGAGAATTTTGGAGCTAGAGGGTGGCCCTGTGAGTTTGGAAAGTTCCAGAATCTAGAAGATCATTGAGAAGAAGACAAATGCACTAGCAATGAGACCCAGAGTGTGTGATTATGATCCCACTGCACCCACCTAGGGCACATTACTCATCTCTCTGCCTAGTTGCCACCTCGCTGTGTTGTACAGAAGATTAGCTGAGATGCCATGTGCGAAGTGTTTAAGGCAGTGTGTGGCATAGTGCCATGTAAGTACCCTTTCCTATTGCTGCTGCTCCAGGGAGATGGAAGCCTCTTTCTTCTTGCATGTTGCTTCTGGTATGTTCTCTCAGCAGACAGATGGGTTCTTTTTTAAAAATTTTTTTTACATATATTTTATTTATTTATTTGAGAGAGTGAAAGAGGAAGAGAGAAAAAGACAGAATGGGCCAACCAGGGCCTCTAGCCACTGCAAACGAACTCCAGACACATGCGCCCCTTGTGCATCTGGCTTACGTGGGTCCTGGAGAATCAAACCGGGATCCTTTAGCTTTGGAGGCAAACGTCTTAACTGCTAAGCCAGCCAGATGGGTTCTTTCCCACTCAGATCTCATTCTAACTTATCAATAGTTAACCTCTGGTTTCTCAGATGCTAAAAGTTTTTATTTTGTTTCTCTATAAACAATACCTCAGCGTTAAGTGAAATATGTTTAGTATTGTTCATTCATTCAAATTCTTCCTTGGTGTGTACTTGGTTTTAGAAACCATTTGTGGGTCCAGGGAAGGAGTAATCAGGAGAAATAGACCAGATATTTGATTGAGAGGGAGTGGTAAGATAGGACGTGGGACGAGTCGATGTGAACGCAGGGAGTTTGGAGTGCGGCTCAGTGGTAGAATGTCTGCATAGCATATTTGAGGTCCTGTGTCCTGTTCCCTGACCTTAAAATAACAACAATACTAATGCAAAGACAACTGTTGTCTATTAAGGAAGGTGGACATCACTGTGAGACTATGAAATTAGAAAGTACTGTCATCACAGGACTTCACCGGGCAACTGAGGCTTAAATCAGGATGTAAAATATTCATATATTAACTGGGTAGGAAAATTCCAAGCAAAAACAACTACATATTATGTTTGTGTGTTTGCGGTAGGATCTCATTCTAGGCCAGGCTGACCTTAAACTCATTCTGTTGCCCAGACTGGCCTCAAACTCACAGTGATCCTCCTACCTCCGCCTCCAGACTAAATTATCTTTTACACATTTTCTGATGTGGGACTCATCTAATACAAAGTATCCTTGCAAATAAGTGCCAACAATTCAAGTTCCCCAAGTGGGAAGCTAAGCTGGAAGATGGTGGATGGAATGAGCAGGCAGCCACTGAAGAGAGCCAGCCAGTGTGCCAGAGAAGATGGGGGCACTACCTAGATCTCAGGTGACAGTCAAGTCAAAACCACAGACAAAAAATGTAGGTAAGACAGCTGTGAGAGCACATGCCTAGAATCCCAGCATTCCAGAGCCTGGGGCAGGAGGAGGAAAAATTTAAGGCTACCACCATGGGTTACGTAGTTACTTCCAAGTCAGCCTGCATCACATAGTGAAAACTTGTATTGAAAACCAAGGGCTGGGGGCTGGAGAGATGGCTTAGCGGTTAAGGTGTTGGTCTCTGAAGCCCAAGGATCCATGTTTGACTCTCCAGGTCCGACGTTAGCCAGACGCACAAAGATGAGGCAAGTGCAAGGTTGCATATGCCCACTTGGTGGCGTGAGCATCTGGAGCTCGATTACAGTGGCTCTCTCTCTCTCTCTCTCTGTGGTGTCTCTCTCACTTGCTCTCTCTAAAATAAAAATAAACAAACAAACAAACAAGGGTTGGTTTAGTGGCTCACTAGAATGCTCGTCTAGTGTAGTACACAGTCTCAGTCTTAGGTCACTGGGATGGACTTCCAATGCAGACACAGACAGTTATGGAGGAAGGGATTCACTGAAGCTCACAAGTTAGGGAAAGTTCCATAGGGGCAGAAGCTGGCCTCCTTTCACAGATCTAAGCAGAGAGAGAGAAAAGCAACCACCACCAGACCAAGCAAGCACACTCCAGGAATCCCAGGCCTAACTCAAGCACTTTGCATATTTTAGACTGGAATTCAGATCCACCCCCAGTAACAGCTCCTCCAGCCCAGTTACAAACTTGAACAAAACTTCTGAATATATTGGATGGCATCCATTCCAACCATCACATCTACCCTACACAGGGCCCTGGAGTCCACCCCCATCTTTGTGTGCACAATGTGCATGTACACACGCACGCGCGCGCACACACACACACACACACACACACACGGGTATCTAGCACTCACTAGATGGTAGTGTTCCTGGAATTAGGTGTATGGATTTATAAGAAAGTTGTCGGGGCTGGAGAGACTGGCTCAGTGGTTACAGCACTGCCTGTAAAGCCTAAGGACTACTGCCCATGTAAAGTCAGATGTACAAAGTGGTGCATGTGTCTGGAATTCATTTGCAGTGGCTAGAAGCCCTGGCTCACCCATTTTCTCCTTCTCTCTATCTGCCTCTCTCTTTCTCTCTCTCCCTCTAATAACTAAATAAAATAAAATATTTTTTTAAATGTCTGATCATTGCTTTTATTTCATAAAACAAGACTTTTGCTCACACTAGTATCTGAGGGGTTGAGAAATAACATTTTCCTTTCCTGCCCTTGGGCACCTGCAGAGGTGGATCTTGGCAAGCTCTGTGACTTCACTGTGTCTTCTTCCAGCAGGCTGAGTAAACGTACTGATGTAGGTCTAGACCTGGGCCTTCTGTGGCTTGCTGAGGCCAGGGTAGACAGTGTAGATGCTTGAGCCCCTGTTGACTGTCTCTTCAACGTACCTGTTGCTGACACTGTGAGGTTCAAAAGGTCAAAGTGGATATAGAAGTTTCACCCGTAAATTCTAGGTCTTTAATGTGCAAAGCCACATACCAGGGTGCACTGTGAACAGCACATGGATGTCTCCTGAGACTGCATGAGGGACCCTGTCACTATCCCATGTTACAGTAAGTAAAGGTTACCTTGGCCCTAGTATACAGCTGAAAAAGATTTGATCATGTTACTTCCCTTCTTCCCTCGGTAAGAAGCATGCTCTATTAAGAGCACAGCTTTCTCTGCCATTAAAAATTGAACTCTAGGGCTAGAGAGATTGATTAGCAGCTAAGGCACTTGCCTGTGAAGCCTAAGGACCCAAGTTCGACTCCCCAGAACCCACGTAAGCCAGATGCACAAGGTGACGCTTTCACACAAGGTGGCGCACACATCTGGAGTTCAATTTCAGTGGCTGGAGGCCCTGATGTGCCCATTCTCTCTCTCTCTCTCACTCTCGCTCTCATAAAAAGATAAAATAAAGAAAATATAATAAAAATTGGACTCTAATTCTAGTTCTACCACTGTTTGTTGTGGGATTACGGGCAAGGACTGAAGCTGCTGTGTTTTGTCATGGTCCTGGGATACAGAGCTTCCTGCAGCCTATCTCCCTTCCAGACAGTTCATTGATTACCTTTTTATCTGTCAGCTAGTCTTCTTGCCTCAGACATCTGATGTTGCCCAACAGCCCCATTCTCCCCCACTTTCTTCCCCTCTCTCCATGTTTTCTTCCCTTTTGGCCATCTTGGCCACTGTCGGAGGGGCAGGAGTGAGTGGAGAATTGCACACTGACTCTCAATCTTCCACTTCACCTGGCAGGATAAATCCCAGGTACACACCTGACTTCAAGTTGTCACACACTTTGGAAGACGTAGAGCCACAAATGTCTCTTCCAGAGCCATTGTACGCATCAGAGTCCTTGGTTCTTACCTTTGGGCAGAAAACTTCCAAATACGCATCTTTCATCCAGTAACAATCTTATAGCTGGCCCTGCTTCCCTGAATGCTTTAAGTGTTGGGAAGTTCAAAGCCAAATTTCCTGTTCCCTTCAAGATTCAATGACCTTGTGGAGTGGAGATTATGTGCTAACCTTTTGGGTTAAATTTGATTCCTCCTCCCACCCTTCATCCTGTTTTTTTTTTTTTTTTTTTTTGATTCTGTTGTAGGGCTGGAAAGATAGCTTGGCAATTAAGGCACTTGCCTGTGAAGCCTAAGGACCCATGTTTGATCTCTCTCCAGATACCACATAAGCCAGATGCACAAAGGTGAGGCAAGCGCAAGGTCGCACATGCGCACTAGGTGGCACAAACATCTGGAGTTTGATTACAGTGGCTGGAGGCCCTGGCATACCAATTCATTCTCTCTCTCTCTTGCATAAAAAAAGGCCAGTCTGTTGGGCTCTCAAAAATTTTTTGTAATTCTGTTGTACATATTTCTGTTTAATTCTGTTTTGTGTGTGTGTGTGTGTGTGTGTGTGTGTGTGTATATATATATATATATATATATATATATATATATATATATATATATAGTCACTCCAATCATTTTTTGAATGAGTCGGGATATAAATAAATGTGTTCATAAATATGTACCCCACCTCCAAACAATATGTTCCATCTTCATCTCTCATAAGAAATACAAGTGATGGCTTATCACTGCACACTGGACCAGTTTGTCTTAGTTACTAGTATAAAGTATTCCAAATGAAACCTGCTATTATTCCTTGGAATAGTCTCCTTTATTTAAATTTCTCTTTCTACTGATAGTTTAATCATGTGTACACATACACACACACGAATAAAAATGAAATAAAAATTGGACTCTAGTTCTTGATCTACCAGTGTTTAGAGCGGGCTGACGGGCGAGTACGGAAGCTCCCATGTCTTCGTCATGGTGCTCCCTATAGCACGTGCTAGTGGTTTCCCTTTCAGTTCCTTAGTACCCAGTCCCAGGGGTCACTCCATGTGTCCCAAATGCCCTTGTTTTCCTGGGCTAGGACTTTGCTCGTGTTATTTCCTCTGTCTGAAGTGCTCTTTCTGATGTTACCCCTGTAGGAACTTTCCTAGGCTGCAAAACCCATCTTTTCTTTTCTTTTTATTTATTTGAGAGAGAGGTAGATAGAGAGAGAATGGGTATACCAGGACCTCTAGCCACTGCAAACGAACTCCAGACACAGGATGCTACCTTGTGCATCTGGCTTACATGGGTCCTGGGGAATTGAATCTGGGTACTTTGACTTTGCAAGGCAAACACCTTAACTGCTAAGATGTTTCTCCAGACCCCAGCAAAACCCATCTTTAAAAAACGTATTTTATTTTTATTTATTTATTTGAAAGAGAAAGAAAGAGGAAGAGAGAGATAGAGAATGGGTACACCAGGGCCTCCAGCTGCTGAAAATGAACTCCAGATGCATACCACCTTGTGCATCTGGCATATGTGGATCCTGGAGACCCGTCCTGGGTTCTTAGGCTTTGCAGGCAAGTGCCTTAACCACTAAACCATGTCTCCAGCCCTGTGCAACTTTTAAAGGAAATTTCCTGAATATTGAAAATCAGCCTTTGCTTGCCACACCCCTGATCAGAAAGTGAAAGTCGACCTGTCCCACGGGCCCTGGCAATCCTGCGTGGGTGGGATGAGCCTGTTCCTTACCTGCTCTGTGGCTTCGTGGCTCCTGGGTGTGCCAGTGGCTGGCATCACAGAGTCATCGTTTACAGTTGTAAATGATCATAGTGCCATTGAGACGTTGAGAGTGATTCAACTGTGCCCTCCTGGGAGTGGGAGGAAAGGAAAAAATGTTTGCACAAGCCTTCAAACACCATCAGTCATGCCTGTGGGGACCTCGCGATGATAGGAGAGGCTATGGGAAGGCTTGTGTGTGGTATTGTTACCCAGCTAGTACGTGGTGCCCTCTGCGCCGCTAAAAGTTTTACATAATCAATTTCCTGGCAAAGACAGGACATTTGCATACATCATAACAGCAGAGAAGCTGGGGAATCCAGGCATCTTTTTTAAAAAAAAATTTGTTAATTAAAAATAGTTTTAGTAATAATTTCATATGAGCACATAATGTATTTTGATCATAATCCCTTTCTGTTACTTTCTTTTGTTCCCACCCCTCTTCCATTAAGCCCAGTCTTCATTCCACCTAGTCCCTCTTCTATTTATTTTTTCAGTTTTTAAAATTTATTTTCAGGGAGAAAGAGAGAGAGGAACAGAGATAGAGCGAGAAGGGTGTGCCAGGGCCTCTAGCCACTGCAAAAGAACTCCAGAAGCATGCACCACTTTGTGCATCTGGATTTACGTGGGTACTGGGGAATCAAACCTGGGTCCTTAGGCTTTGCAGGCAAACACCTTAAGCACTAAGCCATCTCTCCAGCCCCGTCTTCTATTTCCTCCATCTGTGATGATGTGTTGATGGTCGCACTATTGTATAGGCCTTTTGTAGGTAATGACAGCCACTGTGGAGTCACGATGCAACAGCCTTCCCCGCATCCTCCGGCTCTGGACCCTGAGCCTTGGAGGGTGTGATAGAGAGATGTCTTATTCAGCACTGAGCACAGAATAGTCACTGATTCTTAGCACTTTGATGAGTTTTGAGTCTCCCCAGTAGCCACCGCCATCTACGGATAGAAGCTTCTCTGACCAAAGTGAGAGCAGCGCTAGTCTATGGGCGGAAACAAACATTTAGAGGGCAGTTTTTTTTTTGGGGGGGGGTTATTTTTTGTTGTTTGTTTGTTTTTCAAGGTAGAGTCTCACTTTAGCTCAGACTGAACTGGAATGGAATTCACTGTATAGTTTCAGGGTAGCCTCCAACTCTCCGCCATCCTCCTACCTCTGCCTCCCAAGTGCTGGGATGAAAGGTGTGCGCTACCACGCCTGGCTTTAGAGGGCAGTTTGATGGACACAGCATAACTGGTTAGCCAAGCAACTTAAGTCATTTTTGTCTTTTCTTTATTTATTTGAGAGAGGGAGAGAGAGAGAGAGAGGGAAAGAGAGAAAGAGGCAGAGTGAAAGAATGGACATGCCCGGGCTTCTGGCTACTGCCAACAAACTCCAGACACATGTGCGACCTTGTGCATCTGCCTTACATGGGTACTGGGGAATCAAATCTGGATCCTTAGGCTTCAGAGGCAAGATCCTTAACCACTAAGCCATCTCTCTAGCCCCTAGCCCATCTTAAAAAAAATATTTGTTTATTTGAAAGACAGAGAGAGAGAGAGGCAGATAGAGTATGGGCTCCCCAGGGCCTCTATCCACTGCAAATGAACTCCATATGCATGCACCAACCTGTGTATCTGGCTTTCATGGGTTCTGGGGAATCAAACCTGGGTCTGTAGGCTTTGCAGGAAAATGCCTTAACCACTGAGCCATCTCTCCAGCCCCCTCAACCCTCTTCTGCCCCCGAGCCCCTCCCTGTGTGTACATGGGGCTCTTCCCATTTGACGTGCACACCTCCCAGTTCTGAGCCATAATCTCATGGTCGGATTCTCACCCTGCTCCTTCCCCCCCCCCCGTGAACCCCACACTTGTGCACTGTAGTTTATTGACCGATCACCTATAGGGAGCTCACTCTGTGTCAGATTACCGAACTAGGACTTTACAAACAGTAACTCATCTCAGCTCCCGGGTCTCCGCTGAAGGCCCGTTGTTATTACCTCTTTTCACAGATGGGGGAACAGAGGCACCAAAATGCGGTCAAGGTCCCAGGGCTGGAGATGATGTAGGAGGACTTGAATCCAAGCAGCTGGCTCCAAAGTCCACGCTGTCATCCACCCCTCCCTCTCTTCATTTTGTCCTTCTCCTACTCATCCTTTAGTCCTCTGCTCTGTAAAGTCACCCCTGATGCGTATTCAGGGAATTGGTCTGTTTCCGCTCTGTGGTCCCGGAGCGACTTCACTGCACAAAGCCCCCGGGTGGGATTTGAATTAGGTTTATTGAAAGACTGAGGCTTTGGACATCCATCTTTGTGTCCGTGGAATGTATGTATGTGAATGTACGTCTGTATGTCTTTTAGATTTACTTAGGGATCAAACCCAGGGCCTCATGCATCCTAGGCAAGTGCTCTACTTTTGCAGTACACCCCTAGCCCTGTATCCTCAGTCTCTTCACTCTCAGAACCTTGACTAGTGGTTGGCTTAAAAAAAAAAAAAAAAAAACTGGTGTTTTAAGCTGGGCAGCACTCAGAAGGCAGAGGTAGGAGGATCACGATGAGTTTGTGGCCACCCTGAGACTACATAGTGAATTCCAGGTCACCTTGAGCTAGAATAAGACCCTACCTCCAAACACCAAAAAAAAAAAAAAAGAAAGAAAGAAAGAAAGAAAAAAGCTAGGGCGTGGTGGCACACGCCTTTAATCCCAGCATATGGAGGCAGAGGTAGGAGGATCGCTGTGAGTTCGAGACCACCCTGAGACTACATAGTGAATTCCAGGTCAGAGTGAGACCCTACCTCTAAAGACTAAAAACTAAAAACAAAACAAAACAAAAAACTGGTGTTTTAAACACTGAGGTGTAAACTAATGTAGGCTGCCATGAACTGGAATCCAGTGATTTCAAGTTGCCTTAATGAACAAACCCTAATGATAATCTTGGTGAGATGTTTCTGGAGGAGATTAAACTTAAAATGCAGGTGGTTCTCATCTACCCGGGAGATAATTATCTGCTTTTGAGGATTATTCAGCTGCCTGATCCTGCTGCCAAGACTCCTGACCTATTTTTTTTTTAATTTGTGTTTTTATATTTGATAAAAGCCTAAGCCCTAAATCGCTTCACCTCATGTACCCTTGTTTCCCTTTCCTTGAGGGTACTCCTCTGTGGGGTTGCTTGTATCCACTGTGGGGTCACCACGCCTCATTCTATGTGGGGTACTGGGCCTCAGAATGTTTCTACCCACTTTGTTGCTCTTATAATCTTTCCACCCTCCTCCCCGCCTTTGGCAGTATTTTCTGAGCCACCATGGGCCTGTACACATCAGCTCTGGCCCAGGAGACTCTGCAGAGAAAGCAGCAACACGAATGCTGCTCTCACCACTAACATGACAGCCAGTGCCAAGGGAGATGACGACAGACAAACTAGACAACCAAAACCTGTCAAAGCAAGAGACCCAGAGGCCACCGAAAAATCAACACCAAATGGGACTCTTGACCTTTTGGAGAGCATCACTTTGAAGCATACAGAATGAAAAGTCATGGGCCTCATAGTAGCTTCATCTTCTTCTGTTCTTTGACTTTGAGAATGCCACTTGAACTTGAATGAGTGGCTTCCTCAGCCATAAGAAGGGATCATATTCAGTGATCTCACAGAGATGCAGGGGGAATTGAATATGACCTGTAAAGCGACTGGCCTGGCAGAGCTGTGGCCATCGTTACTACTCCAGGGCCTCACTGACAAGACAAGGAGAAGGGAAAGGAAACTGAAATCTTTGGTGAATGCATGTAACACTCTAGGGAAAGGGCAGAAGTGCAGAGGGTTGGTCCCACTGTCCACAATGTAACATAAAACAATACTGAATTTTCTTTTTTCCTGGGAAGTCTTCAGGTCCTTCTTAAATAGAAATAGGAAGCAGGGCTGGAGAGATAGCTTAGCAGTTAAGCACTTGCCTGTGAAGCCTAAGGACCTCGGTTTGAGGCTCGATTCCCCAGGACCCACATAAGGCAGATGTACAAGGGGGCGCACGCATTTGTAGTTTGTTTGCAGTGGCTGGAGGCCTTGGCGCATCCATTTTGTCTCTACCTATCTGCCTCTTTCTCTCTCTGTCGCTCTCAAGTAAATAAATAAAAATAAACAAAAACTAGAAACAGGTGGTAAATATTATAGCAATGCAATGCCCTGGAGGAAATAATTGTTGAAATTCAACTAAACCAATATTTACTCTTTATTTATTTATTTATTTATTTATTTATTTATTTGCAAACAGAGAGAGAGAGAATGAGAAGAGAAAGAAAAAAAATGTATGTGCCAGGGCCTCCAGCCACTGCAATTGAACTCCAGATACATGTGCCACTTTGTGCATCTGGCTTTGCATAGGTACTGGAGAATTGAACCCTAGTCATTAGGCTTCGCAGACAAGTGCCTTAACCACTAAGCCATCTCTCCAGCCCATACTTACTCTTTCAAACACTATTATGAAGTGTTCACCACCTGCCAGACACTGAGGTAGCAATAGAGGTCCAAAGCCACCCAAGTCTCTGTCTGGTGTGGGGGACAGATCTGTAAGTAACTCAGAGAGGATCCAGTGATTTGCTTTCCTATTGCCAGGAAGTGTAGATGAAGGATGGGTCAAAGGAGAGCTCTGTGTAGGCAGTAAGATCGAAGTTGAGCTTTAAAGGGAGGTATGTGAGTCAGAGATCTTGAGGGTAAGTCACAAAAAATTTCCCTGGCTATGGGCTGGAGAGATGGCTTAATGGTTAAGCGCTTGCCTGTGAAGCCTAAGGACCCTGGTTCAAGGCTCGATTTCCTAGGACCCACGTTAGCCAGATGCACAAGGGGTGCACGTGTCTGGAGTTCGTTTGCAGTGGCTGGAGGCCCTGGCGCACCCATTCTCTCTCTCTATCTGCCTCTTTCTCTCTCTGTCACTCTCAAATAAAAAAAAATAAATAAACAAAAAAATTAAAAAAAATTTCCCTGGCTAGTTGATAGCAAAAAGAAGCAGAGGTATATGAGAAGGAGATCAGGGGTTTGCAGGAATGTCAGAGGCAGAAATGACCCGATTTAGAAAATGGGCAAGAGGGGGCTGGAGATATGGCTCAGCAGTTAAGGCACTTTGCCTGCAAAGCCCAATGACCCAATTTGATTCCCCGGTACCCATGTGCCAGATGCACAAAGTTGTGCATGCACCTGGAGTTCATTTTCCACGGCAAGAGGCCCTAGTGTGCTCTCTCTCCCATTGCAAATAAATAAATAAAATAAATATTAAAAAAAGAAAATGGACAGGGCAAAGGGGATCCATGGAAGATGAAATTCAAACTATAGCAGAGGTAAGCAGAATGGAGGGGCTGACCTATCTGTGTTGCTTCTGGAATGTTCTCATATCACACTGTAAAAATCTAAGTCTACCTGGCTAAGTCAGGTAGAAGTTTCTAGTATGTGTGGCCTCTTGCAGGAACTCAGAGTTGGATACTTCTTAGTGTCCACAAGGGCTGCTCTAACAAAATGCTAGGAGCTAAGAAACTTATAAAGAACAGAAACAAACAAACAAAAATGTTCTCAGTTAAAAGAAAAAAAAAAAAAAAAAAGCCAGGCATGGTGGCACACGCCTTTAATCCCAGAACTCGGGAGGCAGAGGTAGGAGGATCGCCAAGAGTTTGAGGTCACCCTGAGACTACATAGTGAATTCCAGGTTAGCCTGAGCTAGAGTGAGACCCTACCTCGAAAAACGAAAAAAAAAAAAAAAAAAAAAGAACAGCCAGGCGTGGAACATGCCTCTAGTCCCAGCACTCTGGGATGCTGGGGTAGGAGGATCGCTGGTGATTTCGAGGCCCTAATTCCAGGTCAGTCAGGACTAGCACAAGACCCTACCTTGGAAAACAAACAAACAAACGGAGCAGAAGCTTACTGTTCACCATCTGTAGCATGGGAAGCCCATGAGCCAGGAGCCAGCGCATGTGGTGTTCAGCAAGGATCTGCTTTGCAATTGACATCTGCTCACTGGGTCTTCACAGGGCAGACGGGTGGTGTCCCTAAGGTTCTTTTCCTTCCTCCCTCCCTCTTTTCCGTCCTTCTTTCCTTCCTCCCTCCCTCCCTCCTTCCCCCTTCTTATTTTGTCCCTTCCTTTGTTTTGTGAGGTACTCTAGTCCAGGCTGACCTGTAACCCACTCTGTAATTCAGGATGGCCTCAAACTCACAGCAATCCTCTTATTTTTTTTTTCCTTTTTTCCTTTACTAGTTAGTTTTGTATTCATCAAATACAGTCAGTTTGGTACCATTATTAGGCTCATCCGTGACCTACCCTCTCCCCTTGGCCCCTCCTTGTTGAGGTATACAGGTCATGCATTGTGGAGTTAGCCCACAGTTATATGTAAGATAAATGTCTCTGCATATCATGACCCAACATGTGACTCTGACATTCTTTCCGCCCCCTCTTCTGCAAAATTTCCCTGAGCCATGTTGGGTTCATTTTTGGTCTGCTTCAGTGATGAGGTGTTGGGGGCCTCTGAGGCTCTGGCTCTCTGATTTGGTAGGAGTTGAGCAATCGTCTTATTTTAGCCTGGAATTAAAGGTGTGCGATACCATGCCCAGCAGCCCTCTTCCTTAAAAAAAAAAAAAAGATTGATTTTTAAATTTTTCTATATATTTTCTCATAGTTACCCCCATGACCTTTCCTTGTCCCCTTCCTGCCCCCTCTGAATGCCCTCTTTTCCTCAACTAGCCAACTAGTCACCCTTCTACTTAGTTGTAGGTGCCCTCTCATTGCTGGGCCGAGCACCCTACCAAAAGCAGCGGATGGGAGGAAAGGATTTCCTTTTGCTTCCAGTCTTGGGGGGAAGCTCCAGGATGGCAGAGAAAGGATGGCAGAGCAGAGGCGGAGGTCACCTGTGCCACGGCGGGTGGTGACAGCACAGGCGAGCGAGCTGAGCTCTGGCAGGGGAAGCTGGCTGTTCCTCCCCAAGCCAGCCCCGGCCGCACACCTCCAGCAAGGCTCTGCCTCCCAGCTTGCACAACTGGGTTCAAGCGTTCAGAAAACATGAGTTTCATGGGGAATATCTGATTTAACTCATCACGCACTTCCATTTCATTATTTTGTTATGTGGCCCACTGGGCTTCATTGGGGATGCCCACAAGAGCACAGGTGAGGGGTTATTTACTGTTTAGGGAGCCAGTGTCCATGCCATTGAAGAAAATGCCGCCCCCCCCCCCAGAATCATTAACTGCCTGTATCTTTTCAGAGAGGAGTAGGGGTTTCAAGAAGCCCTTTTTTTTTTTATTCATTTGTATTTATTTATTTGAGAGTAACAGAGAGAGAAAGAGGCAGAGAGAGAGAGAGAGAGAATGGGTGCACCAGGACTTCCAGCCACTGCAAACGAACTCCAGACGCGTGCTCCCCCTTGTGCATCTGGCTAACTTGGGTCCTGGAGAATCCAGCCTCGAACTGGGGTCCTTAGGCTTCACAGGCAAGTGCTTAACCGCTAAGCCATCTCTCTAGCCCAAGAAGCCCTTTCTTGTGCGTGATGGGATGTGCGTGAGATCAGTCTTGTGCAGAGCTTGTGCCCGTAAACAGAACTGCTGTGAGTTCGTGAGTGCAACAGCCCCGTCATGTCCGGATGACAGTATTTTACATAATGCCCTCCCTCCCCCTCTCCCCCACCCCCGCCATCCTTCAGCTCTTACTCTCTTTCCATCCTCTCTTCTGCGATGTTCCCTTAGCTCTGGAGGGGGTGATATAAATGTCCCCTTTGGAGCTGAGCACTCAGCAGTCAGTTATTCTGTTATTCTTTGACTTTTTGAACTTCTTTCTTTCTATATGGAATTTTTTATTTTATTTTAAGAGAGAGAGAGAGAGAGAGGGAGGGAGAATATGGGCACATCAGAGCCTCCAGTCACTGCAAACAAACTCCAGACACATGTGCCACCTTGTGCATCTGGCTTACGTGGGTGGTAGGGAATTGAACCTGGATCCTTTGGCTTTGCAGGCAAATGTCTTACCCACTAAGCCACCCCTCTAGCCCCTGGACTTCTCTCTTAAGAATACTTACCCTGGGCTGGAGAGATGGCTTAGGGGTTAAGGCATTTGCCTGCAAAGCCAAAGGACCCAGGTTCAATTCCCCAGGACCCACGTTAGGCAGATGCACAAGGTGGTGCACGCATCTGGAGTTCGTTTGCAGTGGCTAGAGGCCCTGGTATGCCCGTTCTCTCTCTCTCTTTCTCTATCAAA
This sequence comes from Dipus sagitta, assembly GCA_036346955.1. Taxonomy (NCBI): domain Eukaryota; kingdom Metazoa; phylum Chordata; class Mammalia; order Rodentia; family Dipodidae; genus Dipus; species Dipus sagitta. The sequence continues at coordinate 191,803,180 of CM070771.1, forward strand.
TAAATAAATAATAAAATATTTAAAAAAGAATACTTACCCTGTTCATGAAGGCCCTGCTTTCATGACTGGATCAAGTCCCAGGGACACACAGCCTCCTCTTCCTGGTTAGGATTTCAGCACATATATTTCGGGGCCGACTTTGGTCTTGATGGGAAGCAGTGGTGTCGGGGGGATGCTTGCAACCCTGCACCTTACTTCATGTGATGAAATCCTAAACCTCAAGGGACGGTCTCGGGAGGCTGCGCCCCTGGGTGCTGATTCCGTGATGCAGGTAGAACCATCATGAAAGGTACCTCAGGGGCTCTGGATAGCGCCTCGGGAGGGCAGCATCCTCTTTCAGCGGGGATGCTAAGAGGGTTCAAGGTAAAATTGGAGCCTAGCTGGGCCCCCTTATTGGGATACCCTATTAAATAAAGAAATCAGTGCAGAAGGAACATTGTGGGCTGTGTCCATCCCACCTGCCCATTTCCCAGATGTTTCAGGAACCAGTTTCTAGTTTCAACACATCCTCTCTCCCCCTCTCCGTCCTTCCTTCCCTTTCTTCTTCCTTATGTTCCTGCCTTCTACCTTCTCTGTTCCTCCTGATCTTGCTCTGTTGTGAAATGGGAATTTTGGGGTTCCTTGACAGTATAGCAATGCACCAACAATTTTAGGATACCCCAGATTCTTGTCTTATGAATTTAAAGAGTTAAAATCTGGGCCAGAGAGATGGCTTAGTGGTTAAGGCACTTGCCCGAGAAGCCTAAGAACTCATATTCGAGTCTCCAGGTCCCACATAAGCCAGATGTGCGGTGACACAAGCACGAAATGTTGCACATATACACAAGGGAGAGCACATGTCCGGAGTTCGTTTGCAGCAGCTGAAGTCCTTGGTGCACCCATTCTCTCTCTCTGTCTCTCAAATTAAAAAAAAAAAAAAGGTTTAAAAAAGAACTAAAATCTGTAGAGCAGAGGGTAAGGTTTAGAGGGATTTTATTAGATTAAGACTAGGAAAGAGAAGGCGGTACGGAAGGCTCCTGCCATGAGAAAGAGGTGCCAGGGGTAAAGTCCAGTCTGTGACTCAAATTAGGGTCATTTATAGATTCTGTATGGGGGCTGAGCTAACCAGCCATGACGCCAAAGTACGGGACAGTTTAACCAATCACGTCATCAAGATCATCAAGATTTAAACCTTCCAGGAATGCTGCTTCCCAGGGAGGGGCTAAAGTTGCTCATGGAAAATCAAGTCTGTGGAACTCCTTTAGGCAAGAGATAGGAGAAGCCAGATTCCTTGATCTCTAGCGAAGTGGAGAATGCAAGGGCAGGTCCAAAGACATTCCGACTTTCTACTGTCAGGGCCCAGTCACCCTCGGCTGCCTCGGTTGTTTTGTCGTTGGTTGTTGTTGTCTCACTGTAGCCCAGCCTGACCTTGAACTCATGGTGACCCTCCTACCTCAGTGGTGGAATTAAATGGGTGTGCCACCATACACAGTTCTTGTTCTGTTTTTCTTCAGCTATACTGTCTTATTATTATCATAAAATGAGGCCACGATGCCTTAGTGGTTAAGCGCTTGCCTGTGAAGCCTATGGACCCCGGTTCGAGGCTCAATTCCCCAGGACCCACATTAGCCAGATGCACAAGGGGGCGCACGCGTCTGGAGTTCGTTTGCAGTGGCTGGAGGCCCTGGCACACCCATTCTCTCTCTATCTGCCTCTTTCTCTGTCTGTCGCTTTCAAAATATAAATAAATAAAAATTTTGAAACGAAAAAAAAAAATGAGGCCAGGGGAGCTGAGGTCTGTTGGCTGAAGAAGGACTCATGGGCCTAGAAGAGGAGGTTGAGGAGGGCAAGTATTTGACACCAGAGCTCAAGACAGACTGCTCCCCTCTGTGGAGGTGGCTCTGCCCACGTCTCCTAGCAGGAATGTTTGGGTGTCTGATTGCTTGTTTAATAGCATGGACGCTCTAGCCCAGGCTGACCTGGAATTCACCACGTAGTCTCAGAGCGGCCTTTAACTCATGATGATCCTTCTGCCTCTACCCCCCGAGTGCTGGGATTAAAGGAGTGTGCCACCACGCCTGGCTTCATATTTTTTAAAAATATTTATTTATTTATTTGAGAGAGAGAGAGAGAAAGGAAGACAGATAGGGAGGGAGAGAGAGAATGAGCATACCACGGCTTTCAGCCACTATAAATGAACTCCAGACACATGTGCCACCTTGTGTATCTGGATTACGTGGGTCCTGGGGAATCGAACATGGGTCCTTTGGCTTCATAAGCAAACACCTTGACTGCTAAGCCATCTCTCCAGGCCTGGCTTCATTTGTTTTTAAATAAATGTAGAGAACTCAATTTTAACTTGAAGGATAAATTTAAAATAATGGAAACTGAGGCCACACTAGGGAAGATATTTAGGGGAATGTGGTCGCTTTGCCAATGTGCCTCAATTCATAGCACTTGGGAGATTGTTGTGTTGTCATTCAGGTCAAAAGACACAAATTGGTGGCCCCTGGACCACAGGTCTTCTTCTGTTGTGTTGTTTGACCTGCAGAGAATTATTATTTATTTGTTTATTTAATTTTTTTGCATGTCTGTCAGGTCTCCCTCAGTCACTCTCCACCGTATTCTTTGAGACAGAGTCTTTTACTAAACCTGGAGGTCACCAACTCAAGTGGACTAACTAGCCAGCAAGCCCCAGGGATTCTCCATCTCCACCTCACCAGAGCTGGGATCATGGGCATGGGCCACCATGCTGGGCACCTTATGTGGCTCTGGGGGTCTGAATTCAGGTTCTCATGCTGGCATGACGTACACTTTACCCACCAAACCATCTCCCAGTCCCAAGTATTGTTATTATTTTTTGTTTATTTTTATTTATTTATTTGAGAGCAACAGACACAGAGAGAAAGAGGCAGAGAGAGAGAGAGGGAGAGAGAGAATGGGCATGCCAGGGCCTCTGGCCACTGGGAACGAACTCCAGATGCATGCGCCACCTTGTACATCTGGCTTATGTGAGTCCTGGGGAGTCGAGCCTTGAACCGGGGTCCTTAGGCTTCACAGGTAAGCATTTAACCGCTAAGCCATCTCTCCAGCCCCAAGTATTGTTATTTTTAAAAGTTGCCGATGTTTACAAATGAGTGTATTTTGGGTCATCAGGAAACAAACAGGAAGGTCTGTTCACACTGGGTCTGTTTGCTTAGTGTCAACTCTAGACTGGAGGAGTGGCTGCCTCCATTGGGTAGATGTAAGTAATCCAGTTTGCCCCAGTCACCACCCAGCTGCCTTATTTCTTCTAGGTCACCCACCTGACCCTGGCAAGCTTAGGACTCCTGGGAAGGTCTCAATTCCCCCAACGTGGCGCAGAGGTGGTGGTGGCCTAGTGGTGAGCATGGCTGCTTTCCAATTCCTTAGATGTTTAGGTTTGGTTAAACATCTCTTTTGGTGTTGTATTCACTACTCTGGATAAAATAATCCACCAGGGCTATGAACAGATAAATTCAAAATTCCTGGAGTTCATCTTGTACCATTCACAATAGTAAATCCCTTTCGACTAGAGGAGAAGGTCAAGGATATGACAAGGAAAGGAGGTCAGTGGCTCTGTCTGCCCCTGCTTGATGCACTCCTATATCAAGAGTAGAGATGGACAGATTGCTTAATGGTTAAGGCACTTGCTGGCAAAGCCAAAAGACCCAGGTTTGATTCCCCAGTACCTACATAAAGCCAGATGCACAAGGTAGCACATGCACCTGGAGTTCATTTGTAGTGAATCGAGGTCCTGGCGCACCCATTCTCTCTCTCTCTCTCTCTCTCCCTCTCTCTTTTTAAAATATTTAAATGTATTTTCAAACACAGAGAGATGGAGAGGAGAGAGACAATGGGCATGTCAGGGCCTCCAGCCACTGCAAATGAACTCCAGATGCATGCACCACTGTGCATCTGGCTTTACATGGGTCCTGGGGAATCAAACTCAAGTCCTTAAGCCTTGCAGGCAAGCACCTTAACTACTGAGCCATCTCTCCAATGCTCGCTCTGTCTTTTTCTCTCTCTCTTTCAAACAGACAGATAAATAAGTATTAAAAGAGTAGAGACTCCTACTGCCAGATGCCTGGGTTTGAAACCCACCTGTGGCAGTCACTGCCATTGCACGCTCAGTCAAGTCCATCAGATTTAGCGGGCTTCAGATTCCTCACTGTACAAAGCACTGCTAGGATGTAGTACGTCCTCAGCTCAGGGCTGTAGTGACGATTCAATGAGTTAATAACTTAGAACAATGCCTGGTACACAGTAAGCATTCAGGAAATATAAGTACACTGTATGCAATGCTGACATATTTATACACAAATTACATGTAAATTTTCCAGGCCATATGTACAGAAATATTTATGAGAAAAAAATTAATTCCACATGTTTGCAGTACATTCTTATAGGGTAAAACTTGTTTTTTCAAAATAAGCTTCCATTACAAAAAAAAAAAAAAAGAGTGTGTATTTTTAGAGGGTAAATAATTTGGTAGAAAGTGTTTACTTAGAAAACAATTAAGCAGTGCCAGAGCGCATGAGGCCCTGAACATCGCTGTTCTCAGTAGCTCTGTATTTCCCTTTACTAATCACAATTCCCATAGACACATACTTCTGGTGAGAGTGAACACTGCTATGAGGTTTTTTTTTTTAGAGATAGAGTAAGAAAGAGAGAGAGAGAGTTGGCATAGCAGGGCCTCGGGCATTGCAATTTAACTCCAGACACTTGGGCCACCTAGTGGGCATGTGAGACCTTGCGTTTGCCTCACCTGCATGCGTCTGGCTTACATGGGATCTGCAGAGATATTGGACATGGGTCCTTAGGCCTCACAGGCAAGCGCCTTAATCGCTAAACCATCTCTCCAGTCTGCTATGAGCTTTTTAAAGCCACAGACCAGGTTGGTGGTTCATGCCTATAATCTCAGCATTCAGGAGACAGAGGTAGGAGGATTGCCATGATTTCAAGGCCAATTGGGGCTACAGTATAAAACCCTGTCTCAAAAGGAAAAACAAGAAAACATGAAAAATGGGGCTGAAGAGATGGCTTGGTTAGTAAAGTGCTTGCCTCTCAAACATGAGGTCCTGAGTTCAATCCCCAGTACCTAGTAAACTGCTGGGGCTGGGGTGGGGGTTACGGTGAAAGTGGGGATGGGGTGCAGGGGTTACTCACCTGTAATCTCAGCACTGTGGAGGTGGGGACAAGAGGATTCCTGGGGCTCTCTGGCTGACCAGTCTAGTTAAATCAATGAGCTTCAGACCAAGGAGAGACCTGTCTCAAAAGAGGTAGAGGTGTTCCTAAGGATATGACACCTGAAGTTGTCCTATGGCTTTTACATGCTGCCCCCCCCCCCGCATGGACACATAAAAACATGTGTACACACATAACATATACAGCACACAAAATAACCCTTAAAAATAAAAAAGACAGAGGCCATTTTTTTCTCCCTTTCCTCTTTTCTTCCCTTCCTTCCTTGCTTCCTCCCCTCCCTCCCTCCCTCCCTCCCTCCCTCCCTCCCTCCCTCCCTCCCTCCCTCCTTCCTTCTTTTGTTCCTTCCTCAGTTATAAACTAATAGCTCCTGCACCAGATTGTCACAGGATTCTCTTTTTTCCGAGATAGGGTCTCACTGTGGCCCAGGCTGACCTGGAATTCACTATGGAGTCTCAGGGTGGCCTCGAACTCACGGCGATCCTCCTACCTCTGCCTCCTGGGTGCTGGGATTAAAGGCGTGCGCCACCATGCCTGGATCTGTCACAGGATTTTTACAGCCCAACAGTAGTGAGCACAAAGAAAACTCCTCTAGTGAGTCTTTTCCTATTAACAATTTTTGATGAAAAAAAAATACTGGTTGTATTTTTAGTGTGTGGATAATATAGGTAGATTTTTGTTTGGAATGATCTGTCTCCTGATATCCTGGTATTTCACTGTAGAGAGCCAGGATTGTGTGATCTTGAAGTTCTCAGGCTCAGAAGTCATGTCGAGTTTAAACCCAGCTCATTTGTGATTATGGACAAATGGCTTCGATTTGTTATGCCTCAGTTTCCTTTGCAGCATGATACTGATCATCTTATGAAATAAATTAGTTAGAAATGGATTAAAGGCGAGATAGCTTAAACAAAAGAACTTTGAAAAAAATTGAGATAGTATAAGAAAGAATGGCCAGAACTGAGCATTGAGGCATTGGCTGCTGTCCACATAAAGCATGAGGCCCTGTAATTCTCTTTAAAAGTATTTTTCATGACTTTTGGACCATATCAGTCAAACAGTACCTGCTCTGTCTTCCTGGATGGCCAAAACTTTCTCCTGGGACACTCCAGATCACGTAACTCCCTATCCTCCTCTCCACTTTGCTTTGATCTGTATGGGCTGATAATGATACTGTGCCTCATGATCTCTTTCACATGTCATGTTTCAGGATTGAAAACAGCTGAAATTTCAGCTTTTTTTAGATGAAATTTTAAAATGTTGATTTTAGAGAGAGAGAGAGATAGAGAGAGAACTGGTGCGCGGGGGTCTCAGCCACTGCAATGGAATGTCAGACGCTTGCGCCACCTAGTGGGCATGTGTGACCTTGTGCTTGCCTCATCTTTGTGCATCTGGCTTACCCGGGATCTGGAGAGAGACTGAACATGGGTCTTTAGGCTTCTCAGGCAAGCGCCTTAACCGCTAAGACATCTCTCCAGCCCTCAGATACTTTTTTTAAATGTTCCTCCTTTTTGAAAAAATTACATATGCAAAGCTATGTGATGGAGGTTAGGTTCTGTGGGCAGTAGACACTGAGGCTTGCATGAGGGAATGTTTTTGGCATCAAAATATCTAGGAACACGGAGTTAAGAAGCAGAATTGGGATGCAGGAGAAGTTGGGCTCTGATCCACTCACAACATCAGCTTTAGCTCATCCAGGCAGATGCAGGGGCAGGGGTGCAAGGTGCTAAGGAGTAGCTCTCAGCTGGGGAAAAGAAGCCAGGCAGTCACAGGAAGTGGGGATGACTCTGCCTGAGAAAGCTTCCTGCTGAGGACAGTCCTGGCAACAGAGGTAGGGAGAGGTATCAAAGATGAACCAGATCGGACAGTAGTTTAAGCAGTAAAAGCAGACTTCACACAAGCCTGCTTCAGTGTGAAAGAGATCTCAGGACAGAGCTGCACTCAACTGTGAATACAGCATGGGGCAGCGGGAGTTTACAGCCAAGGAGGAGGTTGAGGGTCCAGTGAAGAGAAAATTCCTAAGAAGAAACATCAGGAACACTGAGGATTCAGGATAAACGGATCTAACAGGATTCTTGCTGAAGACAGGCCAGTGGGTGATGGGATAGCGGAGGACGAGGGAATAGATCTGATATGGAGTGTGATTAGATATTGAAGATAGTGATTCTTGTTAAACAGACCAAGCAACAGTCTTTCTAAAAACTGAGTTTATTTTATTTTTTATGTATTTGTTAGAGAGAGAGAAAAAATGGGCATGCCAAGGCCTCCAGCGTCTGCAAGCAAACTCCAGATGCGTGCGCCTCCTTGTGCATCTGACTTACATGGGTACTAGGGAATTGAACCTGAGTCCTTAGGCTTCTCAGGCAAGTTCCTTAACCACAGAGCCAAGTCTCTAGCCCCCGAAACTGAGTTTTGGAAGAAGTGCACAGGTGTGCCCAGGAAGCCGTGAGAGCCTGACAAATGTTTGGTCAAGCAGAGAACTTTTGTTAGGGGGAGATCAGCTGATCTGTTTATTATCAAAACTCAGTGCAGCTGGAGGAACGACTGTAGTCCTGATGGGGGACCTGGGTAGTGTGTCCTGGGCTCCACTGTGACCTGCCCCTATACCACATAGGTTCTTTTGCTTTGCATAAAGAAAAGGTCAACGGTTGCAAAAAGGAAAGTGAGGGGCGAGTGAATTATCATGGTTTATTGTCTATAATTGTTGAAGTTATCAATAAAAATATTTTTTTTAAAAAAAGAAAAAGTCAATGGGATGAATTCAGTCCCTGCCATTATAGCCATCCCAAAGCAGCAAGTAATCCTCGTGGCCTCCTTACTCCACATGAGATTTCATCAACATCTCTGATGATGGAGGTGGCTTACCTGCTGGTGTGATCAAACCAATTCTAAGTCTGCTGAGCCCCTGACAGCCTCCCTTCTCAGGCTGAGGCTGATGTATTTCTCCACCTTCCTTCAAAGCCGAGCAAGCTTCACTGATGATCTGAGCTCCCCGGGCTTCAATATTTCTCTCCTGTCCTTTTGGCTACATGTGTCTTAACCAAGATCTGCCATATATCTGCCACGTATTGTCATCTGGTCTGATTAGCCCAATGTCACCCGTACACTGAATCAGTGTGATGCACATTGAAGTGTCTAGATAGTCCAGGTTACTCTGGCCTAGACTGGCTAGGTCTTAATGCTCATTTGGCATAGGTTTCATGACTCCCTGTAGGGTAACTGAAGATGTATTTTAGTGTTCATTTCAAACAAATACAAGCCCTTCTTCTTTCTCCCAGGATCACAAAAGGCTCATTCATCGATACCCAGTGGCCTACCACGTGTCTGAGCCCAGTCTGTTACAATGAAGATCCAGCAACTATAGGCAAGATGACACCTTTGTAGGAATCCCTGATCATGCTCTGCATTACATCTAACCATGGGAGGATCCAGACAAGAGGTTTCAATGGAGACAGGGCTATGATCGCTACCTGTTACCCTTTGGGTCTTCAGGGGGTAAAACTAGTCTTGCTGGCCATCCCATTACAATATAATTCTTTAAAAAATGTTTTATTTTACATGTGTGTGTTTGAGAGAGAGAGAAAGAGATGAGAACAAAGAAAGAGAAAAGGTGTGTGGAGGTCAGAGGACAATATTTGGTTTCGTCCTCACCTTTCCACCTCCTTTGAGGCAGGCTTGGGCTCTCTGCTATTGTTCCTTGCTGACCCCTCCTCCTTCCAACTAACTGTCAACGTGCTGGATGACACAAGCCCACCACAGCTTCCAGCTTTTAACGTGGGGTTTGGGGAGGATGGAACTCAGACATTCAGACTTGAGCATGAACTGCTTTATCCACAGAGCCATCTCCCCAACTGTGAGATAGTTGTTGGTCAACCATATGTGCTGTGGGGGAGTGCACTGTCCAAAAGTTCTGCTTGGGGTGGGGCGATAGCTCAGTCAGTGAAGTGTTTGCCTTGCAAACATAAGGACCTGAGTTGCATCCCCAATTCTGATGTGAATTCCAGATATGGTGGCCCACACCTATAACCCCAGCTCTAGGGAGGTGGAGACAGCTGGATCTCTGGAGTTTGCTGGGCCAGCTGACATAGCCTCATTGGTGAGCTACAGGCCAGTGAAAGACCCTGTCTTATAAATAGGTAGGGATGAAGAAATGCCTTAGTAGTTAAGGCGTTTGCCTTCAAAGCCCAGGTTTGATTCCCTAATCCCCATGTAAGCCAGATGCACAATGTGGCACATGCGTCTGGAGTTTGTTTGCAGTGGCTGGAGGCCCTGGCATACCCATTCTCTCTCTCTGCCTCATTCTCTATAATAAATAAAACAAAAGTGTAGTAGCTAATTAAAAAGAGGTAGAGGGTGTACCATCTCATTGCTGGGCCAGAACACCTGACCAAAGGCAGATGATAGGAAGAAAGGGTTTCTTTCAGGCTGACAGTTTCAAGGCAAAGTTTCATCGTGGTGGAGAAAGCACGACAACTGGCTTACATCTTCATACATCTGCTATGAGAGAGAAAGAGGAAGTACAAGCTAGCTCTGAACACCTCTAGTCAACCTTGAAGTCTTTCCCTCACCCCAGTGGCACACCTCCTCCAGCAAGGCTCAAAAGTCTATTCTCCACCTACCAGTGACACACCTCCTCCAGCAAGGCTTAAAAGTCCCTTCTCCACCTACCAGTGACACACCTCCTCCAGCAAGGCTCAAAAGTCTATTCTCCACCTACCAGTGACACACCTCCTCCAGCAAGGCTCAAAAGTCTATTCTCCACCTACCAGTGACACACCTCCTCCAGCAAGGCTCAAAAGTCTATTCTCCACCTACCAGTGACACACCTCCTCCAGCAAGGCTTAAAAGTCCCTTCTCCACCTACCAGTGACACACCTCCTCCAGCAAGGCTCAAAAGTCTATTCTCCACCTACCAGTGGCACACCTCCTCCAGCAAGACTCAAAAGTCTATTCTCCACCTACCAGTGACACACCTCCTCCAGCAAGGCTCAAAAGTCTATTCTCCACCTACCAGTGGCACACCTCCTCCAGCAAGACTCCGCCTCCCAAAGGCTCTACCAGCCAGGACTAGGTAGAAGCATAATCACAAATACTTGAGGCTATAGGGGATATTTTCTAGTCAAACCACCACACTGAGGACAACCCATGATTGTCCTCTGCCTCCACCCACACGTACACATGTACCCTTCCACATTCATACTAACACACACCATATGCATCTATACATGCAAATGAACAAACAAACAAACAAAAATATTTCCACTTGGTGTTCCCCAGTACTCTTACCCCATGAAACCAGGAACCAGTGTGGATGCTCTGCAAACAGCCAAGTGTATCGCATTCACATGACACATGTGGTGCTGGAGTAATGACCACTGTTTGTCTGTGGACTCAATGGTCCCACAGTGAACTTTATTCACTTCAACTCATGCCTATTTGGTCGTTGTGACTGGAACAGTGCAAAGGCCACATCTCAGCTTTTGAGGAACTTCTGGTCTGTGGGTGAGGCTGGCAATATGATGGTCACTCTAGCATAAAAATTTCCAGCTCCACCTTCTCATTTTCTAAAAACAGAAATAGTTTCAATGATTGTGTCAGCATGACTTGACAAAGAGCTCCGAATGAGTTGATGTATACTGTACCCCAATTCTTCGGTTAGGACTCCATCCCTACTCCACATTGTCCCTGTTCACGTGTTTTAACTTAATTTTTTATTTTATTAATTTGAGAGAGAAATGGATGCCCCAGGGCCTTCAGCTCCTGCAGCAAATGAACTCCAGACACATGCACCACCTTGTGCATCTGGTTTATGTGGGTCCTGGGGAATCAAACCTGGGTCCTTTGGCTTTGCAGGCAAGCACCTTAACCACTAAGCCATCTCTGTAGCCGTATCCATGTGTTTTAAATTGTTGAAAGTCATATATGCATAAATAAACACAATTAAAGCTGTAATGTGGAGGATTCTCCATTCCAATTGAGGACAAGGCAGTTCCTACCCTTGGTTTCCTATTGAGGTTTCCATCTGTATTAATTTCTTGTTGCTGGGATCAAATAGCTGCCACACAGCAGCTTAAGGAAGGAAGGGCTTCGTTGCAGCTTATAGTTTTGAAGCAATATATCCCATCATGGTGGGAGTGAAGGGCAGCAGGAGCAAGAGGCTGGTTGGTCACGTTGCAGTCAGAGTCAGGAACCAGAGGAGATGGGACAGGCTACATATAGAACCTCAAGGTCTGCTCCCAGTGACCCACTTTCTCCAGCCAGGTTTCACTAAAAGATGTCTCAGCCTTCCCAAACAGCACATCACTGGGCACAAAATATTCTAACACACAAGCCTTTCTTTGCGGGGGGGCATTTCACATTCAAACCATAACACATCATCTGTTCAATTTAGAGTCCCCGGTAGACCCACTGGAATTCCTTTGCTATCATTTCACTCAGAGCTAAATCACTCTACTGGACTGGTGCATGATGGGGCATCAATCTGTTGGTTTTCAAAGCAGGTTCTTTCTGAGTACGTGGGTAGGGGAGCATGGTACTTGCTGGAAGTTGCCTCTTGGAGGAATTGGTCAGAAGTGTCTCTTCCTCCCCTGGCCAACCAGCATTTTGGCAGCAGAGGATCTTCCCTGGCAATTGTGGCTGCCACCTTGGGGAGATGAGGTCATGGAAGAGCGGGGGTGTGGGAGCAATCGGTGTTGTGGGCAATGACAGCTTCAGGGAATTTTCTGGATTGACGTAGAAGGGTCAGAAAAAACACCCCCAGGCAGACGCTCTTTCCTGCATGTGCTGGCAACACCTGGGAGCAGTCTGTTGGGTGGTCATGGGCTTCACCTGGCAGAGCAGAAGCTGATGTGGTAACAGGAGAGCACCGGCCTGCAGCTGAGGTCCGTTTGGAGTGAGTCATCCCTAGGCTAATCAACTACAGCAAACTCCTCAGCTGGTGGCTCCATCCTTGCCGGCATGGAAACTGAGGCCCCCTGCCCCCCACCCTTGACATGCCCAGACTTTCCAGAAACCAGCATGGCCACTTCCAAGAGAGCCTGAAGCTGCTGGAGCTTAAACACCTTTGCACTGCTTCCAAGATACGGATTTCTTCCTGTGCTTAGTCAACAATCCCAGTCCTGTCCTTTTTTCTCCCTCCTCCCACATTTCTACCCTGATCCATATATTTAGTTTGTATATATTTAGTTTTTCCAGGCAGGGTCTTGCTGTAGCCTAGGCTGACCGGGAATTCACTGTGTAGTCTCAGGGTGGCCTTGAACTCATTGCGATGCTCATACCTCAGCCTCCCGAGTGCTGGGATTAAAGGCATGCGCCACCATGCCCTGCAAGTTCAATATATATACATATATATTTTGGTTTTTCGAGGTAGGGTCTCACTCTAGCCCAGGCTGACCTGGAATTCACTATGGAGTCTCAGGGTAGCCTCGAACTCACAGCAATCCTCCTACCTCTGCCTCCTGAGTACTGGGATTAAAGGTGTGCGCCACCACACCCGGCTAAGTTCAATATTTTAATTGAGTCATGAGAATTGGAAAGGAAAGGCTTCCCCATTTTAGGCATACTTGTTACTTAGGCTTTAACTATGATCCAGAATTTATATAGCATATATATTACATATTTTTATATAAGGCATTACATATTTATTTATTATTATTTATTTATTTGAGAGAGAGAGAGAGAGAGAGAATTGGTGCACCAGGGCCTCAGCCACTGCAGTCAAACTCCAGATGCTGGTGCCACCTACTGGGTATGTGCGACCTTACGCTCGCCTCACCTTTGTGCATCTGGCTAATGTGGGATCTGCAGAGTAGAACATGGGTCCTTGGGCTTCACAAGCAAGTGCCTTAACCACTAAGCCATCTCTCCACATCTCTCCAGACCCGTATAGAGAAGAGAGACAGACACAGAGAGAATGGGCACACCAGGGTCTCCAGCTGCTGCAAATGAACTCCAGACATATAGGTCACTCTGTGCATCTGGCTCTATGTGAGTACTGGAGAATCAAACCGGGGTCATCAGGTAGCTTAACTACTGAGCGATTATCTCCATCCTGGCATTACGTATTTAAATAGTCATATTGCATCATTATAAATTATATAAACTATATTTTATATAATAGCATAAATATGTTCTATATAAATATGCAATGTAATATATATATATATTATATATATATTCCAAATAAATACATCACGTGATGTATTTATTTGGCATCAAGGGTCATCATTCATCTGAACTCATACATAGAAAGTCCTCCCCAAAATGTACCTCCTTTGGGAAGATGCTCAGCCACCCCAGACTCAGGTGAGGTGCACGTTCCTTGCATGGTGCATGTATTTTCAGCAGACACTACAATGCTTATTTCCTTACTTTTCTATCTTCTCCACTTCTTATTACAGCTAACCCAAATACCCTTAGCACTCCAGTGACCCTGACAGTGTTTGTTGGGTAAATGAAATTGGCACAATGCCTGGCTTGTAGAAGATGTGATGAAGGAATAAACAAGTGAATAGATGATCATATCTGGAGCACAAGGGGACCAACCCCTCCCAACATTTTCTGAGTGTGGGTAAGAGAACAAAGGAAGGCCCACTTACTGTATGTCTAAGTAATTACAGCTACAAAACAAGCAACTGACAACACACTCTCTCCTCCCGCCTTGACAAATAGTTCAAGCTACCAGAAAGTTCAAGATACATGATGAGCCGGTGTGGTGGCGCACGCCTTTAATCCCAGCACTTGGGAGGCAGAGGTAGGAGGATCACCGTGAGTTCAAGGCTACCCTGAGACTACATAGTGAATTCCAGGTCAGCCTGGGTTAGAGTGAGACTCTACCTTGAAAAAAACAAAAGCAAAAACAAACAAACAAGCAAAAAAAAAAAAAAAGATACATGATGAGTTGTTGGTTGTACATAGGCAAAATAACAATGTCCTGTCTCACTAATGCTGCAAATAGCTAGGTCTTCTGGTTCATAGGCCACTGACGTTTGTATAAGTAATAAAGATTCACAATTCATAAATTTCATATCTAGTTCATACCATTCATTTTTATTGCCTCAATATCAATACACCTTTTTGGGAAGGCACTATAATCAAGTTTTTCATGTAATTTATGTTTTATTTACAAGAATACAAGATTACAGAACCTTCTTGAATCATTAAAATTTTTACATCTTTTTGTAAAGAAATCAATTTCAAGTTGAAGCACAAGCATGTAAGCTAAATATGTATCAGAATATTAAGAACAGTGATTCACTACCATTAGTGGTTTATCATGACAAAAATAGAAATGAATGCATTTTGGCATAGCTACAGCATATTATTATGTAGTTACTCTAAGGAACAAGCAGGAGCCATGTATCAGTCGATCTGGCAGGATTTCCATGAGTTTGTTTGTTTGTTTGTTTGTTTGAGATAGGGTCTCACTCTAGCCCAGGCTGACCTGGAATTCACTCTGTATTCTCAGGGTGGCTTCGAACTCAAGGCGATCCTTGTACCTCGTACCTCCCAAGTGCTGGGATTAAAGGTGTGTGCCACTACTCCTGGCTCCATAAGGTATTCTTTTTTTTAACATTTAAAAAAGTATTTATTTATTTATTTGAGAGTGACAGACAAAGAGAGAGAGAGAGTCAGAGAGAGAGAGAATGGGCGCATCAGGGCCTCCAGCTACTGCAAAGAACTCCAGACTCATGCGCCACCTTGTGCATCTGGCTTACGTGGGTACTGGGGAGCTGAGCCTTGAACCAGGATCCTTAGGCTTCACAGGCAAGCGCTTAACCACTAAGCCATCTTGCCAGCCCCCATGAGGTATTCTTGAGAAAAACTATATGTGAAGCAGTGTGAATAATCCATCTCGTTTCTGCAAAATAGATGACAAAAACATATGCATGAGTGCATTTCTACATGTTTATAAATGATTTCTTTGGAAGTGGAGAAAGTGTAAGAAATCATGTTGATTTTAACCTGGGTCTTTTGAGGACTTGGGGATGGGGTGGTGGTATGCTGATTAAGATTAAGACAGAAACACCCACGAAAAGAAAAAGTCAAAACTGGCAAAACAATATCCTATATTTGATCTCAAATGCTCAGTGTTCTACATGCATTTATATGGAAGGAATAAAGAGAATGAATGAGATTTACTTCTCTATAGGTATGATATTAGATATTAGTTAAGAAAACAGTATAATTTTTCTTTCATTTCATTGATAGCAAATTGTGAACTGAAAAGCCTGTCTGTGTATGTGTATGAATGTGTAAGCATATGCGTGCATGCTTTTAGATGGATGAATGAGGAGGAAGACACCGAGGTTACACACCAGGCCACTTACACTAGTTCTCCCTGTGGAATAGAATGAAATATGGAGCAAGAGAAAGATAGTTGCTCCTTCTTATGCCCCTGTTTTGTTTGACTTCTTACAAATGATCACATAAACTTTGAAGGCATCATTTTTGTAATTTGAGAAATGAAAGATCAGAAAATCTTAAAGATGGAAGTCCACTGGACACCTGGGCATTTGCTCTGGTATTGTGATCTGTCTCCTGGGTCAACTTCTTTAACCTAGCTTTCTTCTCGGTGAAATGGAGGATGGTAGTCAATTTTGATTGTCAGCTTATTGGATTAAGAAACATCAGGGCATTCGTGAGATACACTTTTGAGACTGTCTGCTAAGGCTTTTCCAGAGAGGATTCATTCAGGGGATAGCCTGTGGGTGGGAACACCCCTTGGGCTAGGGTCCTGGACTAAAGAAATAAAGGGCTGAGGAGATGCCAGCATGAAAATCTGAGTTTAGCACTCATGTAAGTGCTGGGCATGGAGACACGCACCTGTAATCTCAGATTTTAGACAAGCAGATCCTGGGGCAGGCTGGCCAGCTAGACTAGTCAAATCAATGAACTCTAGGTCAGTGAGAGACTGTCTTTTAAGTCAGGTGAAAAGCGATTGAGACACCTGAGGTAGTCTCCACACATGTACACTTGCATACACACGGGCACCCCCACAGATACCTACACACACCACACACAAATACACATACAAAACGATGGGAAGGAACGGAGAAAGACAGGTGAGCCCTGGTGTTTTCCTTGCTCTGTTTCCTGATCCATCACGATCGGAGCAAGCAGCCCCTCACTGCTGTCGCCACAGCTGAGAGCCATTCTTGCTGTGTGCCACGATGGGCTACATCCTGACATGTGTGGCGGCTTGGTTCAGGTGTCCCCCATAAACTTGGGTGTTCTGAATGTCATGTCCCCAGCTAATGGCAGTTTGGGAATTGAAGCCTCCTGGATGCTGAGTATTCTTGGGGGCAGGCTGATGGGTATTATTATCAGCTTCCTCTTGCCAGTGTTTGGCACACTCTCCTGTTGCTGTTGTCTACCTGATGCTGCCCAGGAGGTGATGTCCACCCTCTACTCATGCCATCATTTTCCCCTGCCATCATGGAGCTTCCCCTCGAGTCCGTAAGCCAAAATAAACCTTCTTTCCCACAAGCTGCTCTTGGTTGGGTGTTTCCTGCCAGCAATGCGAACCTGACTTCAACAGCATGTGTCCCAATAAACCCTTTCCCCCTTAAGTAGCTTTTTGTCAAGTATTTGGTCATAATGATGAGAAAAGCAATCAGTGGGGGGAGGGAGGGATACTATAAGTAGACAACAGTGGTATTCCGGGGCGAACCCTAGCCCAGTACCCAGCAGACAGGCGGCACCTCATTGAGTGTTCACTAGTAGTATTATCCTTGACATTATGTCTCCTCCTCCTCCTGCTACAGCAAGAGGCTCCATCCAGATTTAAGAGCCCCCGAGCAGTGGAAGAGACCTTTTGTAAGACATTTGTGACCACAGTGATGGTGGAATGAGGCCTTCACACTCACCAGCATGTTAGATAAAGTTTGAAATAAGTAAAAGATATGGTTGCTACATTTGACTTTGAATTTGAGTATACCAAATATTTAAATAATGACTTTGTGATAACACTGGCAATAAAAACAACTTGACTGCTCACCTTCAGGAGATGCGGGGGAAGCTTCCTAGCATTCTGCAAGTTTGTAAGTGGCTAAAGAGTTAAGCACAGACTTATTTCCAGTGCTACTAGTGTCTCGGGGTAACCACACTGAGATCCAGAGAAGTGGCTCTTTGCAGAAGTTTCCAGCTGTTGAAGAAGTAGAGACATAATTAAGGTAGTTCCTAGAAATTCCTAATGAATTAGTGGTAGACAATGATTACTGATGACTTCTGATCAGCACATGATCAGCAAGGGTTTACAGT
This sequence comes from Dipus sagitta, assembly GCA_036346955.1. Taxonomy (NCBI): domain Eukaryota; kingdom Metazoa; phylum Chordata; class Mammalia; order Rodentia; family Dipodidae; genus Dipus; species Dipus sagitta. The sequence goes on from CM070771.1 coordinate 191,820,640, forward strand.
ATTGAAAAAAGAAAGATAGGCTAGAAAGATAGCTTAGCCATTAAGGCACTTGCCTGCGAAGCCTAAGGACCTCAGTTCAGTTCCCCACAACCTACATAAGCCAGATGCACAAGGGGGCACACCTGAAGTTCATTTGCAGTGGCTGGCGCACCCATTCTCTCTCCGTCTGACTCTCTCTCTCTCTCTCTCAAAATAAATAAATAATAAAAATATTTTTAAAAAGAAAAAAAGAGCCAAATGGGTGACTTCTGATATGCATAAAACCACCTCGGAAATTGTTCTAACACAAAGCCCGAAGCTGATCAAGCCTTTAAGTTAAGTCTGCCAGTTTCCATGAAGTAGGAGGAACAAGGGAACAGACTCAGTATCGACCTGAGGATACAGTGAGAAGATCCGGCCTCACCCAGACATGGTGGCACATGCCTTTAGTCTCAGCACTCGGGAGGCAGGCAGGGGTAAGAGGGATCACTGTGAGTTCAAGGCCAGCCTGGACTAGAGTGACACTCTACCTTGAAAATACCAAAAAAAAAAAAAAAAAGAAAGAAAGAAAGAAAAAGAAAAAGAAAAGAAAAGAAAGAAAGAAAGAATTCAGCCTCTTATACAAAATTTTACAAAGAAAAGACAGGGGAGGGAAAAACTGCAAGTTATCAATTAATTCTAATATTTAGCTCTTACTTAGATCCATATTCTTCAATGCAAAAGAAAAATACATATGACAGCCTAAACATAAATATAAATAAAATATCTAGGAGACTAGATATTTATGTTTTTACATGAGATAATGGTTCTGTGGGTTTTTTAAGAAGCCCTATACCACTTGGAGATATAAATTGAAATATTCAGTGGTGAAATTTTGTGATGTTAACATTTGCTTCAAAATAACCAGAGGTACTAAGTAGGGAGAATAAATGAAGTAAGATCGATCCCATATTGATAATTGTAGCTGTCTGAGGGTACAATAGATCTGTTATTCTATTTTGTAAATAACATGTCAGTACACAAAACTATATTATATATGTGTGTGGCATATATATCACATTAATATCTATCCCGACCTCAAACAGTCAATAATCTACTATTTTTTTATGAGGTAGGGTCTCACTCTAGCTCAGGCTGACCTGGAATTCACTATGTAATCTTAGAGTGGCCTCGAACTCACGGCAATCCACCTACCTCTGCCTCCAAAGTGCTGGGATTAAAGGCATGAGCCACCACGCCTGGCAATAATGCACTATTTATCAACAGTTGAACAGGTAAAATACATTTGATCAGATTTACACACTAGATAACAGCAGAGCAATGAGAACAAACTGAGTCCACAGAAGCCACCACAAATCTCCGGACGATTGTCTGAGTAAAGTTACCTGGACGCAAGAAGACCTACTGTTTTCCTCAGAAACAGCAGCCTTCTCCGCTCCCACCAGCAGCAGACAAGACTTCTTCCTGTTCTGTTCCCATTTGGCATTGTCCAGTTTGGCTTTTTGGGGTAGTAGGCATCCTAATGGGTGTACCACAGCATCTTCTTGCATCTTATTTTGTAATTCTTTAACCATTTGTGATGTTGAGCATCTTTCATCTAGTCTTCTTTGGAGAAACATCTAGTCAGCTCCTTGGCCCCATTTTCAATTGGGTCCATGGACATCCCCTCATAGGAGAGGATGGGGTGCCCTCCCTGCCAGCTCTATGTAACTCCGGCCCACAGCATGCGGTCTCTGGAGGTGCTGGAACACGTGTGTGTGGAAGGCTAACCCAAGGGAGGACCGACTCCTTCTGTGCAGCTACAGCAAGGTTATCGTCTGCTGAGATGAGATGTTCTGGCGCCGCAGCTGTTTCCCAGTGCTGGGAGTCACCCCTCACCCAGGCTGGGTTACCTAAGCTCGTTAAACCCATTGGCTTCCCAGGTTGGACTCTGGTGGACTTTGGTTTGCCGTCGGTGTTCTCTGTCTGAGGGGGAGCAGACGTGCTCACACGACACTGTCAATCCTATGGGACGTGTGATTTGCAGTCATTTGCTCCATTCTGTGGGTTGTCTTTGAGCCTTGATGCACAAAGCTCTGGTTCTCATGAAGTCCAGTTCAGCTGTCTTGCTGCCTGTGCGTCTCAATGCCGTGTTGTGAGGCTTTGGCTCTGGGCTTTCTCCTGAGCGCTTCCTGTGTTAGGTTTTACATATTGAAGTCTTTGACCCGTTTTGAGTTAATTTGCATATGTGACGTTAGGTGAGGAGGGTTCCATTTCATTCTTGTGTGGGTGGATATCTCATCTTCCCAGCATCACTGTTAAAAAGATTGCCCTTTCCCCATTGAATAGCCTTGGTGCCCCTTGCCGAAATTCACCTGACCACATTTGTGTTTGGTTTTTTCTTCCTTAAACTACAAACAGAAGCATTATACGATGAAGCCACTGCACATTGGAAGCAGGGTCCTGAAGAGATGTCTGTATTCACTGTCGCATTCATCGCAGTAGCTGAAACCTGGGGGCATCTCAGGTGAGCACTGGCAGATGGACAGCCCACGTGTGTACCGTGCACACCTGAGGTTATGTAGACCACAAAGGACATTCTGATACACACTATTAACATGGATGAACTTTGAGGACATTATGCCAAGTGAAACAAAGCAGTCACAAACAAACAAACGTTGTCTAATTCTGCTCATATAGGACAGAGGGAACATTTTAAATCACAATGAGAAAGTGGAAGGCAGCCGTCAGGAACTAGAGGGAGAAGCGGGTGGAGACGCTGAGCTCGCTAGAGTCTCAGTTTGATGCATTATGGAAGATGATGGCTTGCACTTAATACCGTTGGATTGTAGACGCAAAATGATTAAATGTTAAGTTTTATCATAAGTATATGACCACAAAAAATCCTGAAGTTTAAAGAAAATTCTTTCTTTCCATGTGTGTGTGAAGGTGTGCCAAGGTCTCTTGCCACTGCCAATGGACGTTAATTTATGCACCACTTATGCATGGTCACTTTTGCACCCGGCTTTTCTTAGGTGTCAGGGAACTGAATCTGGGCTGGCAGGCTTGTCAATCAAGTACTTTTGGGCTAGCTCCCTAGCCCAAACTTAAAAGTTTTAAAAGCCTACGTGTTGTGCACATCTGTTTGTATATGATTCATAGTTTTATAAATGAGGATGGGGTCACTTTTGGAAAAAGCACGTGTGGAGTCACTAACTGGAGAGGTAGGTATATATTCAGGAGGTATATCCACCTTGAGACCGTCGGCGACGACATAAGCACTTCTGATTCACGTGCTTCCCTGTGGGCATGTGATACTTGAATTTTAAAACATGTTCATTTTTGAGACAAGGCCTCACTATGTTGCCCAGGCTGGCCTTGAACCTGCAACCCTGCCTCTCACCTCTGAGTGCTGAGGTTAAAGGTATGTACTATCATACATACTACACATAAATTTTTTTTTTAAAGACTTGGACTCTGAGTTGACAAACTCTTCCTTTTGTAGCGCCTCAGCTTCCTTGGAAAGTAAAGATCCAAGGTCAGTCTTGAAGAGAAAAAGTGTTGTGGCTACAGCTGGCTTCCTGGAAGAACAGGAGCTGGGAGTGGGCTGGAAGCTGGGGGCTTGTCTACAGCAGGAAATGCCTTTTCAAGCAAAAGCTGAAGGGACAGCCCAAGGTCAGAGGTTGGCCAGACGGAAGAACTAGGCCACACACGCTGTATTAAGGAGGTGCGATGGGCTTAATGGGGGGGGGGGGACAAGCAATGAGCACTGCAGCCTGGACGGCCCGGGGGGTTGGGCCTAAGGCAGCCAGCGGGCCGTGTTCAAACCCGAGTTAGCGTTTCCCCAAAGATGAGTGAAGGGAACTAAGTGGAGGACTTTGAGAACTGGACCTGTTCCAAAAGAGGGGTGAGCTGCAGTAGTGTATTACAGAGCAGGGCGGCTGATCTGGACTGGGTGGGGGATCAGGGAACTGAAGATGTGGAGAGGTTTGGTCAGTGGTGCCCAAGGTCACAGCTTGCCGTGTTCATCACTGGACCACTGGCAAGAGGAGATAGGAGATAAATATTCAGCTTTTTTTTTTTTTAAAGATACAGGGCCAGAGTGGCAGGTCTGTAGGACCTTAATATGGATAAGGTTGACTGTAGCAGGGTGCTGCCCACTGGTGAATTCTGAAAGGCAGAGACACCCCCAAACCCAACCATCAGTATACAAGGAGGCTCACTCAGGCTGTAGCTGGAGTGAGTTTGGACAAGTCATTTCGGGGACTTTGTTTCCTCATCCGTAAAATGAGCATAATACTACTTGATGGGGCTGGCGGCGGGAAGCGCAGTAATTGATAAAGACAGGAGAGCGTGTCCTTCCTGCTGTTTCTCTACTGTAAGACTAAACCCCATCGCTTCTCAGGCTTGTGGCTAAGATCAAGGGTAGACCTGAACCCCACAGCTCCGGACTGCAGCAATGAGACAGGGCAAAGTACCAAGAGTCACCCATGCTTCTCAGGAAAGCTGGGAGGGGTGTTAAGTGGCCACGAGCCAGCAGGTGACATTGGGGCATGTAGAGAATGGAACGGTGTCTTCTCAGCAGCCCCAGGGCTTCTCGCACGCAGGGCCCTTCTGCTTCCTGGCCGTGGTTTTGGTAACACCTTTTCATCTGGTAGGATGTCAGGTATTGGCAAAACACTGGCCGTGGAGGTTGGAAAAGCAAAACCTAGGAAGTGCCAACCTAGATTCCGTTCTGCTGTGTTGTGACCTTGAGCAAGTCATTGAGCTTCCGTGCACCGCAGCTTTGCCACCCCCACCCAATGCACACTTCACAGCTTAACTAGACAGAGTCACAGGAAAGGGCGTGCGGCATTTCTAGGTGCGTCACAAGCGTCATCAAGTGGACATATTTCTTCAATACCCAGCCGACATTTTTTCACTGTATTTTTGTATTTTCTTTTATTACAATGACTTATAATTAATGCTGCCATTTTATCATTTCTTCAAACATCCTAAGTCAACAGTACACATTACAAGATCACATCTGAAAAGAGACACAACTTGTAACTTTGCGTATCACCATGAAGCCAGCCCTAACCACAGCACCTTAAGGTGCTCGTTGCTCATCACCTCAAGACTTATTTAGGCCGCAAACTGGGTCTGGGAATCTCCGTTCCACAGACTCATAAAGCCAAAATCAAGTTGTCAGCCAGAGTGGCATCACATGTGAGCACAGAGGCATCCTCTTCCAAGCTCACCAGCTATTGGTAGAATTCAGCACCCAGAAGGCCAGTGGCCCTCAGAAGAAATCATTGTTCTCTGGTGGGGGACCTGTTCCAGGACTTGGGAAGCCCTTTAGGGAAATCGGGGAGTGTAACACCTGCTTTGAACCCCTCTTACTTTGGTTTGTGAGCTTTAAACTCTCCTTTAAAAGGCTTTTCCTGGCAGGCCAGGCTCGCCCAGCAGACGGTCCATTGGATGGGTTTATAGTCAACACACTGGGGCCCTGTGCACTGTGCCTTCTTCTTTGCCTCATGAGGTAACCTAATCTCAAGAGTGGAGTGCCACCATGGCCCCAAATCCTGCCCACCCTCAAGGGAAGGGACACATCCACAGCACACACCAAGGAGCAGGGGTTTGGGAGCATTTCAGAATTCTGAATTTATTGCGGCCTCCTTCTCCACCAGAGGACTGGTCCTTAAGTGACAGTCTAGCACCCTTAGTAGAACGCTTCCTGATAAATGTCGCTTTTGTGGGCCTGCCTCCATTTCTCCAGGGATTTCATTACAGAAAGCAGTGATCTTGAAAGTATAGATAGCTGCTGACAAAAGTTATATGCTGGGAAGAGTTGAGGGCTCCTCGAAGAAGCCAGCCTGAACGCCTAAAGTTTCCGGACCTGATAGGTGGCCTCTCTTGTGTCTACAATTGGATGTGCACGGCATGCATAGGAGAATTGGGAAACCGGTCATTTCTATTCTCGGATTTAGCTGGTTGGGGGCGGTGGGTCAGATCAGGTACTGGTGTTGGCCAGGGACTCTGGTGAGGAGAGTGCCAGTTTGGAAGGTGGCTGTGCGCACCACTGTAGCATCAATGCACATAAAATAGTGACACTTTGGAGGTCACCGGTTTGCCACCTCTAGTCCCTGGCCTTCAGGCTTTGGTACAGTACCACCTCAAAGCAACCCTCTCCTTGACCTTCCACATGCCCAAGTGGCCCTGGATTCCGAGCCCTCCACTGTAATGTGCAGGTCCACACACCCATGTATTCCCACTATGCCAAGAGCGGAGCAGTTTCTCCCTTTCTGCTCTCCAACTCTGCTGAGCTCTTTTACTGTCCCCACCATCTTCCATGGTCAATAAAGTGATCAAACAGCAAAACATAACGACCCTATGGCTATGACTGGATGCAGAAGTCCCAGAGGAACTGTGCTGTGTGTTTCTTTAGTGTGGCTTTCAACAGGACACCCTGACATCCTCAGTCAAATTACCAGCGACCAGACCTTTCTCCCCTTTGGCTAGATGTATCAGATACATTGCAACCAGGAGCAGTCAAATCTGTTGACCCGACTTCTATGGTAAATTCATGGGGTGAGGGTTTGTTTGTTTCCATGTGCCACTGGAGGAAAGAAACCATCTTGCTTTCTAGTTAATTCCTGCTGCCTGGCAAACAGCTCTAAATCAGATCAGCCTCTTAAAAATTTTTAGTGGAGTGAGTAAATAAATGACTTTACTAAACTTCTCCCATTTACTAAACTTCTCCCATCTACTCAAAACCAAATCACACACACACACGCACACACTTTTTTTTGGGGGGGGGCTGGTTGTTTGGTTAATAAAACCCCAAACTGCTATACCTTTTCTCCCTTCATCTTTGTAAGACTGACTGGTTTGATGGAAAGGAAAAGAAAACTTGAGAAGAAGATAAGTGAATGACACCAGGGGCTAAGAGGAAACCGATAGCGCCAGTTCTTGTCAGCCTGTAACAGGCGGGATATTAATTTATGTGAGGGAAGAAGAAATTCCAGACCGATGCGGGGAAACAGGCACGAGACTTTGAAGAGTCATCAGCTGGGAACCTGCTGACTCAGAGGCAACCAGCCCATGGCCCCAGGTAAACTCTGTTTCGGCTGCCTGCTATTGTTTGCACAAGATGAAATTTCATTAAGTTCTGGAGACCACACTTTTTTCTGTTTTCTTGGACAAAGTAGTTTTCAAGGGGTAAGTTTGGGGTCTAAGGATGCCCTCTCTTTCCCTTCCTTGTCAGCCCAAGCTTCTGGAAGGGAGCTATCTTTCTTTTCAGTTGACCCCACTCTCACCCCAATGTCATCTTTATTACTGAACTTTAATTTTCAAGGCATTTGTGGAACATGAAGGTTCTGACTAACTTTTCACTAGACTTGCTATGTACGACTTGAATTTATCAAAAAATGTGCAGCTTTCATTAAAAAAAAAAAGGGTAGGTAACACACAGCGATGAGCTCAGAAAAATGACTTCTCAAGATCCACTTGGAAGCACAGATTCCATAGTCCTTTACCCGGTGAGCTCTGGCATGGCCCCCTTAGCAAGGAAGCCTGTATAACTTCTGATTCTGAAAGCTCCAGGAGCTCTGAGGCCAGCATTTTGTGAAGGAAGCATTGGGACTAGTGGCGGTGTCCAGATAAGACTCCAGACAAGAGAGACAGGCCGTTTGACCAAGGGACAAAAGTCAAATGCTTCACTACCATGCAAGTAACAAGCCTGACAAAATACAAGAAGGAGAGGCAGAGGAAAATTCTCTGACACCTCTGAATTCTCTCTCTCTCTATCTTTCTGAAACCGGTTCTTATGGAGGAGCCCAGGCTGGTTTCAAATTCACTATGTAGCTGAGGCTGACCTTGAACTTCTGATCCTCCTGCCTCTGCCTCCCTAGTGTGGATATTACAGGTGTGTGCGGCCTCTTGCTCTTGCATGCTCTCTTGAACCGAGTGTGACTGTCCCACACCTCAGAACATTCCAGCTACATGTGAATTCTGTCACCTCTATAAAATGCAACTGCTTCCTGTTCCTAATGCACTCCCAGAAAAGTCCTGACCAGTCCAGTCTTTCTAAACTGGCTTGTGGTAGGTATGCAATGGCCGGTTCATGAAGCAAGGGCCTTGTCTGCATGCATTACTCGATAGGAAAAGGGTTCTGCATTTTAGACATATTAGCTATCTAATGTACTAGACAGATAATCAGACTCCACTTCTGTGTGTTACCGGGCCCTGGCACTGTGTTAAGGAAGACCAGTGATGAACTGGACAGATTTCAGGAAAAGCATTCTCAGCTTGCTTCTGGTGCTAAAGAAAGGTTTTACAGCAATGGAGTCTCAGTTAAAATTCAAGTGCTGTTTGACACCAGGGAGGAAATCAATGAAAGAATAAGTTCACGATGAATGCCCAAAGGCATTCAAATGCAGTTGTGTTTTTTTAGATTACCAGCCAGCCAAACCAACCCCCGCAGCAGGCCATCTTTGGTTGACAGGCTAAAGGCTTGCCATTATTTGTCTAGATTACTCTCTGAAGAGCTCTAAGGTGTCTTGTTCCATTCTGTGGCCTTCCGTGGGGTCCTGGATCCATTGCCAGCAATGCTTCTACCTACTTGTGACTTTGGGCAAATGTCTTATCCTCTCTGAGCCTCACAGCTCAGGCTGACCTGGACTCCGCTATGTAGTTTCAAGCTGGCCTTGAACTCACAGTAATCCTCCCACCTCCTACCTCTGCCTCCTGAGTACCAGGATTAAAGACATGCACCACCACACCCAGCAAAGTATTGTGCCTATGTGAGGCTCGAACTCACAACCTTCAGATTATGAGACTGATGCACTACCTACTGTGCTGAGGCACCTTCCTTTCTTTGAAACAATATTTACTTGAGAGAGAGAACTGGGGGCATGCCAGGGCCTCTACCTACTGCAAATGAACTCCAGATGCATGTGCCATTTCTGTGCATCTGGTTTTACATGGGTACTGGGGAATTTTAACCTGGATCCTTTAGACTATGCATGCAAGTGCCTTAACCACTGAGCCATCTTTCCACACCCGCTTTCTCCTTTTATATGCTCTGTGGTATCTCGGAGTGATTCTTTATGGCAGTCCAGAGTTCAAATCCATCTTCCCTGTTGTTGAAACCATATTCTTTTCTTATACTGAATCATCTTACTGTCTCTGAACCTTCCTGGTGATGGTCTTGTCCCCACCGTGGTGTCAGAGGGTCCGGCAGCCTCACTGCTCATGGTTGTGGTGGCCCTAGCTGAGAACCACTGTGGCCACAAGGATTCCTCCCAGGGCATGATGGTTAAAGTAGGCTCCACTGGAGGTGGGACTGCTCAAGTCTCTCTAGGGTCCACTCTATGCTCCTGCCACCAACCCAGCTCTCTATGTCATTACTTTCAATTAAATGTGTTTATTTATTTGAGAGAGAGAGAAAGAAGCAGACACAGAGAGAGAATGGGAATGAATGGGTGCGCCAGGGCCTCCAGCCACTGCAAATGAACTCCAGATGCACACGCCCCCTTGTGCATCTGGCTTTACACAGGTATTGGGGAATTAAACCTGGGTCCTTTGGCTTTGCAGGCAAACGCCTTAACTGCTAAGCCATCTCTCCAACCCTCTATAACACTATTTCATCCTCAAGACAATACTTACTAGCAAGAGAGGACAAACATTCTTATTGCTTACTTTGTGGAACCCAGAGACTTGCCTAGAAGGCCCCTTAAAAGCAAGGCTGAGGCTGAGACTGAACATTGCTTGCCATATTCTCGTCTTTGTGCACCGTTACCAGTTCTGTGCAGGCCAGACAGCATGCTCAGCCATCCTCAGAAGTAAAATTTCTTCCTTCAGGGTCATCTGGAAGACTGGGAAGGAGAACCACCTGGAAAGGAGTACTTGTGTTCACTTGGTCATTATAGCTAATGAGAAGGTTCACCACTCCAGCTAAGAATTCAGCAGCATTTTGTTTACTTGGGTTGTACCTTATAAGCATTGCAGTAGTAGACATTTCAAAAGGAACATTTTTAAGTGTTAATTTTTGAAAATTATTTGCACGCGTGTGTGTGTGTGTGTGTGTGTGTGTGTGTGTGTATGGGTACCCAGGGGCCTCATGCCGCTGCAAGCAAATACCAGACCACCATACCCATGTACCACTTTTGGCTTTATGGGGTCCCTAGATATTTGAACCTAAGCTGTAAGGCTTTTCTAGAAAGCACCTTTAACCACTTAGCCATCTCTCCAGTGCAAGTGTTTGTTAGTTTAAAAGAATATATAAACCAGCATTGCTTTTTAACATCTGGCTTAATTGAAGATAGCACGAGTCTTCAAATTTGCATGTGCGTTTCATCTACTCCAATATGGATCTTTAGATAAGGTTCATGCAGACTTCCCAGCCTCACTCAGCTATGTAGTTGAGAGATGCTTAAGGGTGGGGGCATATTTTAATAGCTTCTTCAGATAACTGTGGTTGTTTTTTATATCACACAAAACTCAGCCAGTGGAGTTTCCTAAAGATAAATTGCAACGTCACTCTTAAGCTTCCTGATTCATCTTACACTTTGTATCTTCAGTCCAATCTGAATTGAACTATCATGGGTAGTTCTTAGACATTGTTAGTTTACTGAGCTACCCAGATTCTCTAAGAATCATCCCATTTTTTTCTGCAATAGTAAAAAAAAAAAAAAGCACTTATTATATCACCACCAATAGAATCAGGAACATCTTTAGTCACTGGAAAGCTGCCACCTACATAGTGGCAAATAAAATCTTTTTCTCAAAATTCTCATTTTCATTCAACAGCTCCAGTGTTATCCTTGGCAAAAAAAAAAACCTTTCTCCCAGTTGCTCTCCTGGATGTGACAGGCTCACTTTGTTCATTTGTTAAGGAAATGTATGCCAAATACCCATGTGTGAATAGCTATCATTTGTCAGCCACTCTCTCAGTGAAACCTGTACCGAGGGCATGAGGAAGAAAAGGACAGTTCAGCTTGTAACTCAAAAAATTGCAAAAGCACCTTTTTTGTTTTTTTCAAGATAGCCATCTTGTCTCCTTTGGCTGAAGAAATGCTTTCTGTGTACTTCCCATGTTTTCACACACTTTGTGAGAGTATGGATGGGAAGAATGCAGTAAAATCCAGGAAGGCTGCCTTGACTCATACTAAAGTACATTTACTCATCAATGCTTTTGCAATATCAGTTAAAACTTCAGCATAGCCCAGGGGCTAACAGTTTTCTAGTGGATCACAGAAGGAGCTTGGACCTGGGAAATTTCCTGAAAAGGTCTTGGGGATCCCATCTTTTCAGAGCCATTAACAATAGTAATAACTTGTGGTATGAATTCTGAGTTAACTAGTAGAGAAGAACAATTATTATCAATAGTGGGGGATATGTTTAGTCCTAGCCTCAGTATCTCTGGAGCTCAGTTGTATCTTCTGTAAAAGGGGATAATAGTGCGTTTTCCTTATAGAACTGTTTTGAGATATGTCTTGGTAAAATAGTAAATGTATATTATTGTGGAGAAGAGCGCTGGGGGAATAAAAGAACCTAGACAATTCTTACCAGACTTGTGAATATTACCAAGCAAGAGTAGTGCCCAGTTATATTGCCAAGGCGACCATCTTCCCTGTCCAACAAATCTCCATCTAGATGAGGCAGAGGACGGGGCTTCTATCCATGGAGCCCTTCCAGTGAGCACAGAGTGACTCGAAGCCTCTTTTCCTTCCTGTCCTTTGTTCCCACCCTTCAGACTCCAAACAGCTTCAGTTCCACCCAGGTGCCCTATGGCGCTTTAGTCAATAGAGTCCTCCTCCTCTTCCTAAAACAATCACGAGAGCAGGTTCCACTCCACGGTGAAGTCAACAAGGGCTTCTGACACCAAAAACGCTCCACTAGAGGAAAGATGGTGAATTGTAGCTCAACAAAATGAGTTTTTTTTTTTTTTTATTTTTCTCAGAGAGGGATCCTATTAGAATCATGCAAACTGGGAGAAAATATTTGCAAGTCACATGTCTGACTGAAGACTTGTGCCTAGAATATATGGACAGGTCCCCTAAATGAACAATAAAAAAGCTTCAGAGAATAAAAAAATGAAAAACCAGCTAAGCATGAGCTGACACACCACTGCAGAGGGTCTGGAGACAGTAACTGTGCATATGGAAAGGTGTCCACACCGCTGCTTTTAGGAAAATGCGAACAAGAACCACAGAGATAACCTAGATATGGTATGATAATATATGCTATAGCTTGGCAACATGTTATCACAAGGAGAAATGAGGAATGGAAGGTATGTATATATCTGGCTCCAAATTATTTCTTGTAATTGTGTGTGAAGCTATATCTTGAAATAAAAAATATATTTGCAATAAATAAATGTGCTTAAAATGTGACAGTCCTGCCTCAGGCTTCCAAGATATTGCTGATTATGTCTTGTAAATCCTAGAGTCAGTCTGTCCACTGCCTCTAATTTCATTTCTTACTATTCTCTTCTCCACTTACTCCTCTCGCTTTCCAAGCTTTTCTTTACCAATAGGCCTTTGCATTTGAAATTCCCTCCACTGGGAATTCTTCTTCCAGATTTTTGCATTTCCTTTTATCCCTTCTTCAGAGCCTTTCTTATATACCCCATAAGTCAGTACACACATGGTGGGAGGAAAAGATCTAGGTTTGACTTCTCCTCCTGATATCATTCAGGCCTTTGTGAGTTCAAACAAATCATGTCACCTTCTTAAGTCTCCATTTAATCATCTGAAATAAGTATTGACCTAAGAAGTCTGGGGAGGTGAAGATACCAGTGTCTCTCTTAAACCTGATTTTCATCTCAATGTACAGCACCACCATCTGCCCCCCCCACACACACACCAGGAAGCTGAGGAAACCACTCTAGCACCTTCCTTTTTATACTGCCCCCAAACCCAAGCAGTTGCCAAGTTCTGACTAATCTACTCGTAAGTCTCCCCCACATATCCCATTTATGTCTCTTCCTCTTCGCTATGCATCATATCTTGCCCAATCATTGGTCTTTTCCATTTCTTACTCATATTCCTGGTGCAATCATTTTCCACCATGCAAATCTAATTATATCAGAACCTTTCCTAAGAGCTTTAAGTGATCCCACCAGGTTTTCTAGGTGGTTCCCAAATTCCTCCCCTTGGCCCTGACTGACCTAGCCCTTGCCCATCTCTCCTTTTTTGAGGAATTGATTAACAATTTTAATAGCTATCATTTCTATATCTTAGAAAGTGAGGGCATAATATATATTCACTCATCTAAATCTCACAACAGTCTACAGCCATACCACCCTGAACGTGCCTGATCTTGTCTAAATCTCACAACAAATATGTACATATATGTTAGATACTACAGTATTACATGTATTCACTCATACATCAAGCTTACAAAATGGTATCTCTCAAAGTTCCCATTTTACAAGTGAAGAAGGTGGGTCACAAAGTTAAATAATTTGCCCCCAGTTGCAGAGCCAATTCAGGGAAAGACCAAGTCTCAAACCTGGGCATTCTGGTTCTAGAATCTACTCTTAACCACTGCATTATATCAGCACTCATGATATAAACTGTAGAGAGGGAGGCGTGGCCGTGGAAAAGCAAAGGCTAAGCAATGCTATGATGGGACTAAATAAAAATGGATATGGAGGAGGAGGGTCGGTCACACTGGAAGACTGGAGAAAGGGCACTGTGGTGAGAAGAATGAGGATGAAGAAAGGTTGGCAGGCAGAGGTGAGAGCAGAAAGTCTGTCAGTGTGGGCTGGGAGGTGAGGAAGGGCCAAGGCCTTGAGGAAAAGGCTGCCGGGTCTTGCAGAAAGCAGAGCACAAGGAAAGAAAAGTGATTCTTACAAAATGGTGAAGGTGCCCTTGTAGGTGTTGGGCTGTGGCACAGGCACTTGGTAGAGCCTCTGCACTGGGCTGACACCAACATGCGACAGTTTCCCGTTCTGGCACACACAGAGCTCACATATGTTGACACCTGTGGTCACATTTTGCTCCTTTCACACAGTCAAATCAGCTTTGAAACTTCTGTAACTACTGAGTCATAGTTAAATCCTACATACAAAGGAGGAGCAGTGACTTCAGCTGGGTTTGGACTTTGAGTCTAACCCTGGTCTGTGAATGGCACCTCAGAGGGCCCTGGAGGAGGAGCCAAGAGTCTTTGGGGCCTCAGAACGTGCAGCCTCTGGGGTTGGTGACCCTGGATACGGAGCCTGACCCTGACTTGGGGCTGGAACTAGAGATGGAGCTATAGTTTCTTTAGGCAGCTCTGGAGGCTGAGCTGGGGCCTTCTTCATAGATGGAGACTATTTTACAACTGTAGCAGCTTGTAGAGTTTTGGAATGTTCCGGGTGTAAAGGCTGAATTGTGACGTCACTTGTGTTTGCATGAGTCTGAACGTGGACTGGAGGTGTCACCTCAGGATTCTTTGGAGGTGGAGATGTAGTCATTCTCAGGGTTGCAGAATGTGCAGTCTCTGTTATGGGACACTAGATTTTTCGTAATCGTCAGGTCAGGAGGTTCAACAATGACTCTAGGGGGACGCTGGATGCAAAGTTTGATCCTGACCTGGCATTGCATCTGAAAACTCATTAAGCACTGGCACTTGGGTTACAAAGCTCCTTATGTGGCTTGGAGGATCAGTGAGGGTCTCCTTTAAGGTTGGAGGAAGTTCAATGCCCATATCGGATCCTGCAGTTAAGGAAAGTTCCAGATCTAAAGGTCGAAGTGTGACTTTAGATGGACTTGAACGTTGATCTGGAACCTGGTGTGGAGGCGTCACCTCAGGGTTCATGGAGTCGAAGCTGTATTTGCCATATTCGTGGAGGTGTCGGCTTCACTAGTAGGTTCTGAACTTAAGAACCCCGGCTGAGATGTGACAGTGGGCGATGTTGCTGGCCTTCGTCGGAACTGTCATGCCATAATGTGTTGGAGGTGGCTCTGGGAGCTCAGGTGGGCCCACCTGCTTGGTTAGAGCAGGTTCCACCTCCACAGGGGCTCTGAAAACTGAGCTGCACTGAGAATCTGGGCTGTAGATTCTTAGGGAGTTCTACATGTTGAGACGGGGTCATTTGCTGAGTGGGAGAAGGTTGCACCTCCATTGTGGGATCTGCAGGTAGACCTGAGATATCTTGCTGAGTTGAAGAAGAATCCACCTCTTTGGCGGGGGGGGGGGGCGGTTATTTGTCAGTGGTATGGGCTCTTGCTGGGTTCGAGAGTATTCAGCTTCAGGGAAATCTGGAAGCTGGGAAGAGAAGTCAATGCTGGACTGGAGAGAATCCAGCTTGCCCAGTGGGGACTATTGGCTGAGCAAGATCCTCCTGCTGAACTGAAACTCCGGCCTTCATAGTGGGCTCCAGAGTTATGGTAAACTCAACACCCACAGGATTCACTGTGGTTTTAAACAATTTTGAATCATTGTCTCTCCAAATATTTCTTCCAGATTTTGAAGTGAAAGTGACATGGCACTTGTCATTGAAGAAAGAGGACTGGCTTCCGTAGAGGATGCTGGGAGCTAACCTGAGAGCTCTTGCTGGGTTGGTGGAAGTTCAGCCACCACAGGGGGTTGTGCTGAGGCTCGCTTGAGCTGTCGCCTCATGGTGGATTGGAGAAGCTGTCACCTCTGCAGTGAGCACTGGTGTTGTTGTAAGCTACAGAGCTGGAGGCTTAATGGTCACACTGTTCCTGAATACTGATCTTGATGGTGACCTGGAAATAAAACTGTCACTTCGCCATGCTCTGGAGTCCAGTTCAGGGAAAGTGTAAACACATCAGCTTGCTCAGAGGCTTGCACTGAGACTTCCAGCTTGCTCCCAGAAGCTTGACTCTCCCCACCAGGAGATCTGTCTTCCACCAGGAGATCTGGAGGCTGAACTGGGGGCTCCTGCTGGGCTGGGCTGAGCTGGGAAAGAGACGACCTCCTTCATAGATTTGGACGTTTTGGTAATTTCCACATCCACAGGCTTAGCTGTATGTAATACTGCCTTGCCCATCGCTTAATCCCATTTCTTGCCCCTCCCAACGCTTCTCAGAAGCCCCAGCCATATGCTGAAACAGGCCATTCTCGGGCACACCCCTTGGCTTTGCACCCGGTGTTCCATCTGTCCATGTGCCCCTCTGTGTGGCCTGGCATCTTTCAGGGTCCAGCTTAGCATCATCACCTGGTGGGCATCCCTGATGCCAATCTGTTTGGCTCCCCTCTTTGTACTTCTACGATCACTTATGCCAACTTTATCACAGCTCAGTCCTCAACATATAGTAGGTACTTAAAAGATTTATCAAATGAATGATTTGGGTTAGACATTAGTAAGCATGTTAATTCTTCAAACCCCTGCACAGATATGTGGTAGTTTCCTTCTTTTCTCTTCCTTTAACTTAAAATGTTTAGTTATAACCTTCTGGAGATAATCTGGCTCCAGTCCTGCCCAGGGACCATGGGACAGACAAAATGACTGTAGTCACTTGACTTCATAGTTCTTCCAGCTCAGTATGTGATCTTGGCTCATGAAATCTGAATTCAAAGAGATAGGTTTGGATCCAGCTCTGCCACCCAGTAGCTCAATCACTCTGAGCTTTGACCACAGTGGGAAAACGAGGTTGTGAGGAGGCTATGAGATCATGCAGCAAAAGCACTCACCTCCCAAGCACCCACTACGACACCACTAAATCTGTCTATCTCCATCTAGTGGCCTGTGCACGGGAAAGGACGGGAGATACGTGAAAGGGGGAGCAAGAGGCACCAGACAAGCAAGCAGAGATGGATGGGGGGACAGTGAGGTGAATCCAGCTGGAAAATCTACCATTCCTGCCACGCAGCACAGAGTGGACCTCACAGAGTTCTGGAGTGAAGTAGGTAACAGGGAGAGATGGTGGGGACCTGCTGCTTTAACCAACCAGGGAAGCTAAGTCCTAAGGGTCCTGGTGGCTATTTCTAAGCCACAGATAGGAGCACAGGCTCCCAGACATTTCCCAAAGTTTAGAGAAAGTGGAGACCTGGGACCAGCCAGGGACATCCCTACCCAAAGGTCATTTCTGTTTCCTCCCTATGCCAATCCATTACAAGCACCCAGTTGAGGCCAAGTATAGACTGTGGTAAAGGCTGACTTTGGTCATCTGCGTATGGCAAAGAGCTTTGGCTTTGGAGTCCCAGGCGGCCTGGGACACAATACGGTTGGAGCTGCATCCTAACTGTGTGACATTGGCTGCTTTGGACAACTTTTGTGGCCTTCAATTTCCTCATCTGTAAAATGGAGATAAATTACCAACTTCAAGACATTTCAACAAGAATAGGACAAAAAGTACAGTGTATAAAAGAAGGTATTAAATTGTAGTTTGTTCTTTTCTATGCAATTTGCTCAGTTTTTCTTTATTCTTACCACACATGACCTAAATAAAGTTACAGAATTGAGTTAAATTTATCTATCTGCTCAAACATAATAAATGTCATAAAAGAAGGGCTTTCTGTCTTGCTTGTCACTGTACTCTCAGTGCATAGTACCTTGAGATGTTGCATAAGTGAACAAATAAATTTTATGCATTCGTTTCTTCACTAGAATATAAAAACCATGACAATAGGATTGTATCAGTTATCTCTTGCTGTGTAACAAATTACCCCAACACTTAATGGTTTGCAACAGCAATATCTAAATAAGTCTATTACAGATCAGGAAGTTAGAAGTGATTCAACTAGGGAAGCTGTGGCTCAGGGCCTTGCATGGGGTTGTACCTCTGATTCAAGCTTGTCACAGCATGGAAGACCCTACAGAATCCATTTCCAAGGTGACAAAATTACATGGCTGGCAAGTGCTGCCAAAGTTGGTCCTTTCTATGTGACCATTGGTCACACTGCCTTAACATCTTCCAGGTGTGGCAGCTGGCTTCCCTTAGAGCAGGCAGTCTAGCAGGTTCTGGACAAATGTCACAACGCCTTTGTGATCTAGTCTTGTGCCAGTCAACAAGAGCTGCATGTCACCACTTCTGTGTTCAGCTGTTTACACAGACCAATTTCATTTAGTTCCTGAAGAAGGAAACCATATGAAGTTGGGAAGAGCACTGGGATCCACAATGAAGGACTGGCCCCCAAAAGGATAGCTTATTTACCAATGTAACATGGTGCCTGCAAGTAGATGCCATTCAAAGGGTTGTTGTTGAGCAGGGAATACCATCTACATGGTCCTGGGCTCTGCCTTCCAGAAGGAGGCTTTCCAGTGAAAAAGACACACCAAGAGGCATTTATAATCCCATATCCCCTAGCAGAAGCTGGTCCAAAAAAATTATTCAGGTCAGAGAAGAATTTCTGATGGGTTTCAAAGGATGAGCTGAAGTGAACCAGTGAGATGCAAGGAGGATTCCACGTGAAATCCAGGAAAAGGAAGATATGTGCCTCGGCTGAGGGGCAGAGGAAGATCTCCTCAGCAGAGTCCTCTTTCTTCCCCCCTTTCACATGTCAGACCTTCCTGAGCGTGTGCTGGATGAAGACTGTTATCTTAGCCTTCTAGCCAGCCCGAGGGGAGCCCCTGTGGTGAGGACAAAGGCAGACTCTTGCTAAGTGTTGAGGATACAAAGATTGACCACATATATGGCCTGGGTTCCTAAACTACTAAGCTATAAGGGGGTCAGGGCCCACACAACCTACTGTGATGCCAGCAAGAGCGATATGAGTACCTTGGAGCAAGGGCTCAGAGCGTCCAAGGAGGCCCTCTCTGTAACTTACTGTAGAAGGAAGGCATCTGTATAGATTAAGCAGAAGGAAAAGGAAGAGAGTGACACAGTTACAGTTGTTTGCACAAGCTGATCTGGAGTCTCCTCTCAGTTCCCTTCTGCATGTACTCGCTTTTGAACCACTGCGTGGCAGGCCCTGCTGCTGCCCTGTTCAGCTGGGATGTCACGCACAGATGATCTGGGTGGGAATGCATGGGGACCGGACTGTGGCAGGAGGCCCTATTTGCACCCTAGAGGCCCTTCTAAGCCCCTCCCCCCCCACTGTAACAGGCCTCAAGAGTTCATTGAGCCATAGACTGGCCACTTGGAGGAAGGAAGACAGAGTTTAGGCATTAGTGTACCCCACACCCCGCTCGACAGCCACACCTGACATTAGTACTCAGCAGAAGTATTCCTCCCGGGGCTACCCCACTGTGTCCTTCTTTCTGTGAAAATGAAAGTACTTTTCTAATCGATTCTCCCCCGGTATCTCCGTGAACTGAAATAGAGCAGCTAGGAATTGCCCCATTTTAGCAGGAAGTACTGGGAAGCCAGAGGCCGGGGCAGCTTTGCCCAAGCAATGAATTCAGGCCTTCTGCTCACTAACGACAGGGTAGAGAAAGGCTTGAGAGCCTGCGGATGGCCGAGAGGGAAGGGATCTTGCCCAACAGGGAAGGAGTAAGCCACGGCTGTGGGGCATCAGTGGATAGCCTCTGGAACCCGGGACAGTCAGTATATTCCCCTGAGCCCTGCCTCCACCTAGTTGACTAGTACAGAGCCCAAATGACATGCGCTGGCTCTTCCCTCACCTCCCCTGGGTAGTTCTCTCTGTGATCCCAAGCTTTGAGTCCTTGCTACAAGTCATGTCTAAAGGCATCAGTCAGGTGCCACGGCACACACTCGTCTTTCCAGCTAGGGACATTAATGTCATACCCAACCATTATTACCCATAGGACTGAGACAGTGAGGATACCCTCTCCTGAAGGGCGACATAAACAAATCAAGTTATAAACACCTCCAGAGAGTTAGCACATTCAGAGGATGAGGTCTGGTCCATGCAGTCACCCACGGTGACAAACAAGGTCACAGATTCCAAGGTAGGTAATGTCCTGATAGAGCAAAGGCCAGCGAGAAAGAGACCAGTTCTCCAAGGGGTGAGTGGGAGGTGGTCCCCAAAAGCTTGATAGGAAAGCATCCTTTGAAGTGAGCTTTTGGGGAGATGTGTCTGGCAGATCCACTGGACTAGGGATACATCTTGGGGAAAGAAACAACTTCAACAAAGACAGAGCAGCGTGACCCACAAGGTTCAGGCCCTATGGGGTCTGGTGGACTATGGTAAGTGATAAATCTGGTCAGAGATCCAGAGTCCTGGTCCGTGTAACCTTATATGAATGGTATAGCTACTCGCCTTGCAAGTCAAGATCTAAGAGTCATTGAAAGAGTTTGTGATGGTTAAGTTGTTGTCAATTTGATCTGTTTAGTAATCCACAGACATCCCTTTTGTGTGGGTCTCTGAGGTTGCTTCCAAGAAGGATTAACTGAAGAAGGAAGTCCTTCCCCCAGAGCAGGCAGCCAGAACTTTACATAAGGAAGCTCTGGGTGAAGAAAGCCCCTTCCTTCCTTCCACTTGGCTGCCGGAAGTGCTCGCTGCCTTCCAGCGTGGGCTGAAGACCAGCATCAACTGAAGACCTGCGTGGATCAAAACCCAGCGGCTCCTCAGGAGCCTCCAGGCCTTCACTGCCGGATTGGGACTGCTGAGGCATTCAGCCTCGTGGACTGAGCAACTGCCAGTTTCCTTGATTCTTGGGCCAGCAACTGCCATTGGACTGCTGTAAGCTAATCCAATAAATTCCCTTTTAATATAATTCATTCTATTGGTTCTGTTCCTCTAGAGAACCTTGACTAACACAGAATTCTAAACCATTTTTCACTTATTTCTAATAAAATTTGTATTTGTGGTGTATATATATATATAAAAAAACAGTTCTAAACCAGATGGTAATGTTGACACTTCCTTACTATGGCTATGTGATCCCAGACAAAATACTTAACCACTTTGTGCCTCTGTTTCCATATCTGTGAAATGGGGATAATAAGAGTATCTTTTTCATGGTGGCTTTAGGCATGTCTTATCTTTTAAAGGGTTTTATATGTGACTTACAGGAAATGCTGCCCAAGTCAGAGCTAAAACAGCAGCTATAAGCTGCTGTCATTGATGCATTGTAGAAAAAAACCCCTCCAATTTCTATGTGGAGAATAAAGTAGAAGAGAACAAAGATGGAGCAGAAGCACTCGGCAGGGTGGTAATTGCAGGGCCCTGCCTGTAGCCAGGTGATGGCCTCCTTGTTGAGGCATTGGGAAAGAATCGAATATAGGTCTCAGATGAGAAATCCTACAACAGAGTCAATAAGAGAGAGACTCGGGAAGCAAGAGTGGGTGATCACTGTATAGAAACCACAGCTTGGAAGTGTTTGAGGGGATGACAAGGAAGTCCCAGAAAGTCGGCTTACTATGACCACCAGGACAAAAGCAGTGTGGTGTCACAGCTGGCACCTGAAGCCCCGAGAGAGCATGATAGCCAAGTGGCTGTGCAACCCTCCAGAGGACACAACTGCATCAAATGCACCAGGGTAGTGTGGAGGGCTCCCGTCACAGACAGAGTAGTAAATAGATAACTCCGGAGTTCTTGGTTGCACTAGCCATTACAAATGGCATGTTTGGGTCTATAAAGATGATATAGCAGTTAAGGCACTTGCCTGAGAAGCCTAAGGACCCATGTTCAACTCTTCAGATCCCATGTAAGCAAGACACACAAGGTGATGCAAGCATGCAAGGCCACACATGTGCACAAAGTGACACACCCATCTGGAGTTCAATTGCAGTAGCCGTAGGCCCTGGAGAGCCAATTCTGTCCTGTATGAGTGCTCTCACTCTTGCTCTCTCACATAAAAAACAAAGGCCAGTCTACTGGGCTTGCCTCAAAATAACAAAATTTTACAAAAAAAAAAAAAAAATGGCAGGTTTACCAGAAGCTAAGATTAACTTTCTATACCCTTTTTAAAAACAGTTGAAAGTCAAAAGAATAATTAGGTTCTATGCAGACAATTCTCTGTGCATGTGTGTGGAATAGGACATCTTTACATTTGAAATTAAAAGTCATGGCCTGCATCTGGTAATCTTAAACCCCATGTCATCTATCCACAAATCAGCATCATCAGAAAAGCACCGCCTCCCCGGGTTGAAGCCCAGCTGACTTCCATTCCTGACATCTTCTCTTCCCTGCCTACCACAGGCAATCTTGGAGCTTGGGGAGTCCTTCTGAATTATGTTTTAGAACAAAAACAGTGAGACACAATTCTTGGTAAAACACCAGTCAGTCCTGCCTGAGCACTGGAATCAGCTTATGGACTTTAATTAATGCTCCACGTGGGCCCTTCCCGAGAACCATCAGAACCTCTGGTGGGCTCCTTTGGAGATCAGGGGCTAGGAAGGCAGTTCTCATCCAAGTAGCTGATTATTGTGGCTGGGGGTGGTACTAATGGTAGAGCCCTGAGTGGAGTTCGGGTTCGGCTCCTTGCTTCACACCCCAAGTCCCCCATGTCATTAGCCCACCTCTTGTCTGCAGGCCTTCATGGACAGCAGCCTGCCTCAGGACAGCATGCATCCTTGAAAGAGCTGGCCACCACTTGTGTTAGCACTGTCTTTCTAGGCACTGATGTCTGAAATTGTGTGGAAAGTCCATGGACTGGGCTCTCATCTATGATCCCAGGGCGCCCCTCTTCTATGAAATAAATTCCCCGGAATGGTTGGAGTGAATAGTCCTCTAGTGATCTTGCTTGCAAGAGCCTCTTGGCACAATCACCTTGTCACTTTCTTCTGCCTCACAGGACAGTTTTCATATCCCATCCTCTATGTTACTCATGTTATGGGTCATAGTAATGCCTCGTATGAGCAGGGGAGAGGGATGCTATCTAATGTATGGCTGGACCATAAGCCTCCATTCATGTGATGTCAGAAGCCCCCCACTCCCATTCAATCACGACAACCCAAAACGTCTCCAAATATTACCAGATGTCCCCTGGAGATGGAACAGTGGGAGGGCAAAATCACCTTTGGTTGAGAATCCCTCTTCAAAGGAGGGGCTCTGACAGTGTGATTTCTATCTTGCTCAGCTCTTCATTCTCTTCTAATGTTACCCAGAGTGCTTAGTACAGGCCAGGTGTCCACCCACTGACAGGGACACAGGCTCCTGTGTGGTAGCTCATGCACTTTCAAATGCAGGGAAGGGGGCTAGGCGGGGATAGATTGCTTTGTGAGATGGGGCTGTATGTATGGTAAGTGCCTTCTGGCACCTTCCTGTTCTCTGGATCCCATTCAAGTTGTGGTGGCAATCTCTGTGTCTGGGGAGACTTCCAGGCTCAACCCTAGTTTCCAGAGCTTCATTGAATCAATGTTGAAGACACTTGAGGAAGAGGTATAAAAGATACCAGTGGGTCCTGGGAATGTTAGAGGCTGAGGCCCAATCATTCACCCCTAAGATTCTGTTGATCGAGACCTTGGGTTGTGTGGATGCAGCAGAGCATGCCACCCTCACCCCTGGGCTGAGACACGGACATATGAGTGAATAGAGGAATGATGGTTTCAGGGCCCTCTGGAGACCTGGACACTGTCTAAGATCTCAGATCCCTAGTACAAATTGGACGACTTGGGGGAAGTAAAACTCCAAGAATGACTTGGGCCCAATGAAGGCATGGAGTTAAAATCAAGCTGTTTTGTGGATTTCTGGCATACTTGACATCCGGCTTGGGATTTGTACTGTGGCGAGTACAATGTGTTAAAATTTATTGAGTGCTTATTATAGACTAGGTACTATTTTTTCCAGCTTTTGATGAATTGTCTTCTTTTAATCTTCACAAGATTCCTACTAGCCAATCCTGTTGAAATCTTCAACTTGGAAATAAGGAACTCAGAAGCACGTGCCCTATGTGAGTTTCTGGAAGCATCACTATACCAAAGCGGCAGATACAAAATAATAATAAGAGCAAACAGGCAGCACTAGTGGTTTTCAGTCCCGCATTGCTGACATCACAGGCATCGATTGATTTAATTCTCATGACAATTTAATGAGGGAGGTACTATTTGCCTCCAATTTTACAGACTTAAGGAAATAGAGAAAGAAACAGAAACCAAGTCAGTGGCTCAAGTCTTCCAGCTCATCGTGGGCAGACCCAGACTTTGAACTTGGTTGCAAAGCCTGTTTAATCTAACCAGGAAGCCATGCTTTTGAGACTCCAAGCCCCAAGCTCTCACCCACGCTTTCCTGGATGAGTGACTTAAATATTTGCAAAAGACACAGTAGTAAAACGGGATTTCTATAGGAATGGAAAGGATGGTTAAACCAGAATGGCTTGTTCATACCCAGAAAAGACTCAGGTAAAGCTATGAGCTATAGACCCAGCTTTGCACCACCAAGCAACACTGAGCCCAAGGCTAACTCACCCATCCATGAAGTTATTAGCTCTCCTATCTATGAAATACAAGTGCCATTGCTGATCCAAGAACTGATAACTGAGAGAGTCATTCCTTGTAATATATCTGAAAGAGACATCACCCACCTGAGTGGGCTCCCCTGTGTATGCAATGAGTAGAACTTCTTTACACCCCAATTCAAACCAATGGCAAAGATGAGTTTGTTTTGCATTTTTAGATAATCAGAGAAATCCAAATTTGGGTTAAAAGTTCTAAGATAATAGCAAACTAATGCTATTTGATAGGGATGATACTAGAATTGGGTAAGAACACGCTCCTTCCAACTTATCAAAAGATGCATTTAAGAATGACTGGGCTTGTTGTATAGGATTTACTTTGGACCAACGAGATGGATGAAACAATTAGAGGCAAAATGTTGATGGCTGTTGGGTCTGGGTGATGACTACATCTTCACTATGACTTCACGTTTGGAAAAAAAAAATAAATCACACTATTAAATTCATTCCCAGGGCATCAAAGCCTCCTCCGTTCCTATAAAGTGTGTTTCGGGCCTGGGGTGGAGGGGCATCGAGAAAGCATGGAGAGTCAGCTCAGAGTGCAGGGTCATGATCAAGAGCAGACTGCGTGCGTACCTCCTGCTGCACATGGTGACAGCCTTTACATGTCCTTCCTTGACAAACTCTGGGGCAGGAGCCTGTTCATCACACTGTTTGGATTTTTAGCTCCTAGCAGAGAGTCATGCGAAGCGCTGTCAAGTCCAACACACAGGGTGACAAACACTTTTTTAAAAGCTTCAGGAAATGTCAAAGTCAAGATTAATGCATTATTGGTTCAACCTTCTACTATAAAATGACTCGTAAGATCTTTGTCTGCATGACAATTTGTGTGTTAAGTTATAAGTACATATTAATGATTTACTTAATGGCTAATAAAGATCACTTTGTTTTTAATGAAAAAGGATTAATTTATCAGCATGTGAACTTTACCCATAGATATTTTGACAGTGCATAGCTCTAACTTTGGCTCTGAGGGTTTCTTGACAACCCATTTGAGAGAATCCAGTAGCGAATACTAATGTAAGGTCAGGGTTCGGCTCTAGGTCACCACTCATCTCCCACATTTGCTTAAACCTCATTTGAAGTATCTTCTCTTTCATCTTTAATGTTTTAAGTGGATATGTAAAGAAATAACATTGTGCATGCTTATGGGATGGTTCCCTACATTTTACAATGTTCAGATCAAGGCCAATATATCTGCCTCCTCACAGCCACTTATCTTTGGTAAAAATATTCAAAATCTTTTTCTCCAGCTTTGTGAAATCACCATTATCTGTGGTCACGGGACTGAGCAAGAACATATGAGGCATCTTTCAGGCATATATCAGCCAAGCCAGGGAACATTTTCCAAAGGAAACTTTCTTTGGTCACACACAAACTGCCTCACTCCACTATTTCGTTGAGTTTGTCCTCATCCGCTATTACACGTAGGGCTTCTGAACAATTTATTTGCAGATATGAGAGGTTTGTCAAGGAGGAAAATTTAATGTGGCCCCTAGTCTCATGAGGTGAAGTCAGCTGTAGGGTTTGAAACCTTGAAAATTTGGCCTTGACATTGGCCTTAATATATCAGTCATCCTGATGCATCCTGTCTGATGAATCCTGTATCAGGCTCAGGCCTTTCTTCCCCATTGAAAATGGATTCTTATAGCCTACACTGAGCTTCTCAAAGAGCCATTCAGATACTGCAATCAACACAGGTAGCAATTTATATATATACACAATAGAGTTTCCAGGCTGCAAACTTTTGTGAGAAAGGGGGTAGGTGGTAATAGTAAAAATACACATGTACACACAAAACTTAATGGCTTTCTTTTTGGTACCAAAAGGAAACAACAAAACAATGAAAATGGTTATTCTAGAGGAGCGGAAGAGCAGGTTGGAGAGACGCAATGGAGCATAGTCGACAGTTATCAGCTACTCAGCATGTTTTATATATTATTGAATGCAAAACTAAGACTCAATGAACAAATGACATGTTTTGACGTAAGAACAAGTCAATGTTTTACATTGAGTCAGAGAGTAAAAATGCAACCTCTAAGACCCAAAAAATGCCAAAATAAATGAAGCTACCAACCATTAAGTTGGGGTGTGAAATGAAGGAACAGCAAGACATGCAAAGGCTCGGCATGTTCATAGAACAGGCACCTTCAGCCTGAGGCACCTGGCAGTATCAGGGGACATTTTTTGTTGTCAACGTTGGAAGTTGCTATTGGCATCTAAGTGGGTGGGTTGGAAGAATGAACAATGCACAGAAATTATCCACTGTCTGCTTGAGAACGGTAAAGCTCGCCCCAAAGGAATGGATTGTGAAGACAAAAAGAGATGGTCTCTCTTCAAGACCACAATATCAATATTGATACGAACAGTAGCTTGTTATTTATTTGAAATGTTTATAAACACATTCGGAGACAGCAAATAAATGATTATGTTAATGTCATTAAGGAGTAAACATTTTTAGCATAAGTGGAAGATAAGCCTAAAATCAGAGAAATGGTTAAAAATTCCATAATCCTAACAGTTCTTTTTGTCTGGTGCCTTTGTGCTCTTCGTCCCCTTCACCATGGGACATTCCACCCTCTAGCACTCCCTCTGGGGAGGAGGCGACTCCGCACCTCATGGTGTCGTGTCTCAGACATGGCTGAACTTCTTGCACAGTGACTTGCTTTCAAGAGGCAGAAAAGCGAAGCCATCAGACAAAAAAGAGCCAAACCTACAACTGGTTTGGAATTACTTCCACTGTATTCCAATCAAAGCAATCCAGCCCCTGCCCGGCGTCGATAGGGGCTATGACCTGGACTCTGTCTCTTGATGTAGACAGGGGTGGCAAGACGCACTCCACTGAAGACTTAAGGGAGAATCAAGGTCTTGGGGTAGCCAACTTTGGAAATCCAGTCGGCCACAGTGAGGAGCTTAAGAGAAGGGCCCCGCTTCCCTACCAGTGGCTACAAATAGGAATGCTCATTATAGGGTCAGCAAAACCTAGGGAATTCGTGGCCCTCTTATCCCAAAATAATATCTTATCCTAAGAAACATTCTAGATTCATCTAGTTTCCCAAAAGCCCCTTTAGTTACTGCTCATTTCTAAGCACACTTCCATTTCCTCCCAGGGGTGATTACATGGGAATGTGGCTTAGAGCAAACATCTCCAAGCTCAGGAAGCAATGCTGAGCTTGGGCGACCCCATGCCGGGGCAGGGTGGTGCCCACAGACTGCTGTGGGAGAAGCCATGGCTGGGCCACGAAGCCGTCTCTCAGAAGAGCCACTCTCCTCAGCCTGCCTGTCATTCCCGGGAGCAGGAGTGGAGCCAGAGTTCAAAACCCCTAGATGCTTGAGCAAGATGGGTCCTGGAGAAACTGGGCGAAGCTGGGGGTCCAAGGAAGGAGGCTGGGCACGAGTGGTGTCACTGGGCAGCTGCTGCGAACCTCCAGCAACAGCTGTGTGAATGCAGCGTTCATTCCCAGAAAGTTCTAGGGAGTGGTCTGTTGGGATTTTTGAAAGGGAGGCCCCGTGGGATAGTCACCTTCATGAGTGGAAGGAGGTCACCTGTTCTCTGTTCTCCTAGCCTCTTGTGGGCTCCACAACTGCTCTGAGGTGATGAAGCGAGGGAAGGCTGGTAGACCTTCCCTCTCCTGTGCTGATTTGCCTGTCTGGGTAGCGTGAACTATCAGAATACCAGAAGGAACTGGAACTTTTATGTCAGTCCAGCTCGCTCTCTCACACACTCTCTCTTTTTGGCTGGGGCACTTCTATTTCATTTGAGTGTCAGTTCACAGTGAGGAGTTGGGGGGCCACATCTGAGGAAGCAGGCCAACCCTTTTGGAACGGAGCTGGAGTACAGCAATTTATTCTGTTTGTGGGGGGTCACGGTGGGGAGGGCCACGCTCAGGACCAGCATCAGTTCTGAGAAGGAAAATGTTTCCTTGGTTGCCAGGTGGGTCCCCCACAGTCTGTTCTGTCCCAAGGGAACTCTTGTACTAAGTAAAGGCACTTGGGAAGAGATGGCCCTGAGGCTGAGAAACTCTTTCTGGGTAAAACAAAAAGTAAATGTTCCTTAATATTTCCCTTATCTTTACTAGGATGACTTCTAGGCCCCGTAAGCACCTTCTGTCCCTGCTGGTAGCCACATGTCCCCGAGGTCATTTTTGATTCCTTTTTTGTTATCACATCCCTCAATGTCTTTTGGGAAGAAGAAAAAAGAGTACCACTTTTCCTGCGCTTTATGTGCTCCTGTGGCCATCTCTCCTGTCATGACTCACTCTCTCTCTCTCTCTCTCTCTCTCCATGACAGTGGACAAATGTTCCAGGCAAGCCAAAGAGAGTGCCTTGTGCTACGTAAGGAAAATGCCTGACTCGCTGGTAAGCCTGCGATGTGAACTGGGCAGATCAGAAACGTGCCAAAGACTTGAGCTATGGATGCTGGAAGAAATACACACACATGCTACGAAAGTCAGGCAAGGACGCACGGCTGTCAGGATGTGCAGTGGTGTGCACCGGGGGTGGGTGGGGGGGCCAGCACCGCCGAGAGCAACACTCCAGCCGCGCTTTGAGCTCCTCCCGAAGGCTTTTAAAGAGTCCATTTTGGCAGCAGCTCCCTCTGTTCCCAAGCCTTTCTCAGGCACTCCTGCCCAGAATTCCCTGCCACTATGGAATAGGTATTGAGTTAACTTGCTGCCTTCCCCCACCCGTGCCCATTCTCAAAGAACTCAGGACATTCGCACCTAAAGTGAGACATAGATAGAGGCTAAGTGGAGCAGGAAGGCCGCCCAGATGAAGAGCTTTACCGACCTACATCTTGTCTGTAGTCGTTTGAGCATGAAATGGACCAGAAGCACATATCTTTAAAGCTTTCTAGGATTCCTATTTTCCAGAAAACTAAGTCTGACCAGACAAAGCCCTTGACCTTTAGAAAGCCTGCCGGGCATGCTCTGGCCCCGGAGGGACATCCCCTTCATGGTGTCCGAAAGCCAGACAAAGGAAGCTGCTCCTGACAAGTCGGCCAGTGACGATCACATGAACTCACCAGGAGCCTCGCCTGTGGTCAGAGCACGAATTGTTTTCAGTTCTTACACGGGACTTAAGTCATGGCTGGGATGTTTTTTATTACTGTTTGCCTGTTCCTCTATCACCGTCATGTATTGGGTATGAGGGAATTTGGGAGTGGCCGTGTGTTGGAGGTGCAAACTTTTTCACAATACCTAGATAGCTAGCCCTGATGGCTTCGCACTCCAGTAACTCTTGGCAAGTTCGAGCTGAATCAGGATACGGGGGCCATGTCTCCTTTGGAGTGATTAGGTATGTCTGTGAGGTTAGGAGGGACCACAAATGCTTGCTGACCAAAAGAGTGGCAGGTAAAATGTCTTCCCAGGCCAACTTCTTCCCCTGACATGGGATTTTTGTATAGGCAGAAGCAGCCTGAGCCTGTTTCCAGCTTCTTTTGCTGCTAAGCAGCCAAGAATTCCAATAAAAACAAGCAGAAGTGGCTCCCCTGTGGGCCCAGAAGTCACAGCTCTCGCAGATAGCCTGAAAACCAGTTCCAGGGAAATGGCGACAGACACTGTGGTCACTCAAACCTCATAAAAACAGAGATCCAGAGCCTACAGAGACAACACTAAATCATATCTCTATCTTGCCCACAGTGAATACCAATAACCCCACCAAAGACCCACAGAAATGGGGCCACCGAGAGGGGGTCTTATGTGTACAGCCTGTTTATTTAAAAAATCAATAAATTTAAAAAAACAAAAGCAGGGCTGGAGAGATGGCTTAGCGGTTAAGGCGCTTGCCTGTGAAGCCACTGAAGACTCATGTTTGACTCCTTAGATCCCACGTAATCCATATGCACAAAGGTGAGGCAAGCACAAAGTCACACATGCCCACTAGGTGGCGCGTCTGGAGTTAGATTGCAGTGACAGAGGCCCTGGCGCACCAATTCTCTCTCTTCCTGTCTCTCTCTCTCACACACACACTCTTTCTAAAATTAAAAAAAAAAAAAGGCAGAAGTGATCTAAGGGACCTCAGGGTCACTTTCGCAGAAGAAAGAGATGCGCCCCCGCCTTTTGCTTCTTGCTGAAATTCAGATGGCTTTGCTGCCATCTTGGACCACCAGCCAGAGGCTATCTTAAAATGGCCAGGGGCGTGTTTGATGTGAAGACACCTGAACCTATAAAGTCAGCAGTCCTGAACTTATAAAGGTTGATTTGTTTGTTTCCTTTGGGGGTTTTTACACATCCTATAACTGTGTTTGGGAAGCCATAGAAATTAGATCCTGTACAACTATTGTAATCCAGAAAAGTTAATAACCTTGGGAAGCTATCAAATGAAAGAGTAAAAATTAAAATGAACCAAGAAATTTAAATTTGTACTCTTAGCACCTTTACCACTTAGGTGGCTTTAGCAGCACAAATGTCACACAGCTTCCCTGGTGGGGTGCAGACCTGCCAGAGGTCTAGATATTTCTTGTCTAGTCTTCCTCTTCCCCTAGCTGAATGTACCCAGAGTATAATCACTGGACCCCAGGATTCCCCTGAAGAGCGTGCCTTTCCCCCAGGAAATGCTGCTTTCAGGGTAGGGAACTAACAGAGGTAGACCTCAGTTTTACATTGCCACCATTTGGTTTGGCTGGTATTATTATACCAACCTCTCAGGAGGGATTTATGCCAGTGACCCATGCATTTAACTGAAAAGCTTGTTCACAGGCAACCTTCCTCATGGATAAACCCCAGAACGTCCACAAGGCTCTCCTCATACAGGGCATCTGAAACAAAGTAGCTTCCCTCGCCATTCATGAGCAGGGTCTTCCCTTTGCCTTACAAGTCTCAGAAATCTCTCTCTCCGTAGTACAATAATTTTTATAATCAACGTAATATGCTGTGCATGTGTTGCCTGCCTCTTAGAAGGTTTTAGAGCATGCACAAAATTATCTGGTAGCTGTGTAGCTTTAATTATTTGTTTATCTAAGAGCCTGATTACAAACTTATAATGCATGTCTCAATATTCAGGAGAATTTAATGTGACATTTTTGCGCTTGGGCTGATATACGTAAACAGTGAATAAATATTTAGAAGTATTTAATGTTAAATAATAAAAGGAAAGATTAAGCCTTTAACTGGCACAATTCCATCAAATAAAAGACAGAGACAGTGAGATTTTCTGTCTGAATAGCCACTCAGACATTCCTCCTGAGTGAAGAGGCTGGACTCAGTCATTGCTTTCAAGGGCGCACCCATCTCTAAGACAGTATGTGTTAACAGAAAATTCAGCAAATCTTTGCTCATCTTCACCCCGTATTTTGACCATCCTAGCACAACCAGCTACTCGAATAAATGGAAACCCTATTTTGCAGAACCAGCAGCTACCTGTGTGTGAACAGACATGTCACGCAGGCCTACACGGGTGACTGACCGGTCTGCCAGGCACACTTACATATCATCAAACTCGGTCTGTCTCTCCAATGATTACCAGCTTCAGCCCGTCTCAGCTCCTACCCATAAACTTCCTTAGTGTGTGTTTCCCATTCCCACATCAAAGGAAGAAAGTTAAAACTTTTGGTTCATTAGGAAAGGTTATTGTGTGTCCGCTTTTTACAAAGGCCAAACAATTAAAATTGTCTTCCTTCCCTTTCTTACCAACCACCCTTGTTTTACAGATGAAGGAACTAAAATTCAGAGAAGGCAAATGACTCCTCAAATTCACACAGCTAGTCCTTTCTGACCCAAGATGGCCTCAGACCCATTACAGGACTTCAAACGCAGTTGCTTTTCTAGAACGAGAGCACCAACTGGTCACACTGCGTGACCACAGGTTCCTCACAAAAGCTGCTTCCCCATCCCCATGAGTCACAACTTCTATCAGATCTCAGAAACCAATTTTAACATAAATCCCGATACAATCTCTACTGCATTAGCTCCAAAGAGCTTATCTCTACAGGCTGGAAAGAAAGATTTCAAGTTATAGTTAAATCATCTCAGTAAAGAAGGATGTCGATCCTTCCTGCCCCTCTGCCAATGCCAAGTGCCCAGTCCTTAACTCTGAATGACAACTCTGATGGAATTCCAACTGTCAACTGCCAACTGTTAACTGCTCTACCGATGTCAGGCCTGACCATGTGACTTGTTTTAGCCAATGGGATGTGAGCAGAAGGGCCCGGTACCCTAAACCAGAAGCAGCTGTGAAGCACCAGTATTTATTTCCACTTTTCTTTTGCCTCTCTCATGGGATCAGCATATTTTATAGAGAGGCTGGTTGCCTTGACTAGGGCTCCTAAATATCTCTCTCTCTCTCTCTCTCTCTCTCTGTGTGTGTGTGTGTGTGTGTGTGTGTAGCAAGGCCCCAGCTAACCCCAAGGAATGTTCAGGAGAAAAAAAACTTTTGTTATGAGTCATTTTGCAGGGCCATTGGTCATCCCAGCAGAAGTTAACCTGTGCCAACATTTCTTGGTTAAAAAACAAAACAAAACAAAACAAAACAAAACAAAACAAAACAAACAAACAAAAAAAACCCATGTGTCAGCTCCACAGGTTATTTAGGCTTCTTGGGAACAGGTACTAGAGTTTATCTTTCAAAGCTCCACCCTAGCCAAGTGTTTGGCGTATGATAGGTCCCAAATGAATTTTTTTATTTTTATTTATTTATTTGACAGAGAAAAAGGGAGGTAGGGGAGAGAGAGAGAGAGAATGGTCACACCAGGGCTTCCAGCCACTGCAAATGAACTCCAGTTGTGTGCGCCTCCTTGTGCTTCTGGCTAATGTGGGAATTGAACCTGGGTTCTTTGGCTTTGCAAGCAAATGTCTTAACCACTAAGACATCTCTCCAGCCCCCAAATGATTTTTTTTAATTAATGGATTTATTTCCAAGGACGGAGAGGTAGAGAGAGGAGAATGGGCGCACTGGGTCTTCTAGCCACTGCAAATGAACTCCAGGTGCATGTGCTACTTTGTGCATTTGGCTTTATGTGGGCACTGGGGAATCAAACCCAGGTCGGTAAGATTTTTAAGCAAGCACCTTAACCACTAAGCCATCTCTCCAGCCCCCAAATGAAGTTTTGATGACTGGATAGAAGGAGGGATGGGTGACCATTAGAATCTTAGGGCATTGGAAGTTTGAAGTGGGCACAGATGCCTCAGCATGCAGCCACACATTCATAAGGAGACATGAGCCATCACACACTTCTGCCTCATCACTCCCACTGCTGTCTAAGGAACAGTGTAAGACATGGCTGCATATAGCATTTCCAAAGGGACACATTTTGGGAGGCAGGAAGTTTGGGCAGGCAATGATAGCATCCTAAAATCCTATCTCCTACCATCCAGATCTGCACTTCCTAAAACATGGTCTCTGTCTGAATTGTGCTGTTTTCAGGTCCATGAGCCAGGAACTTATACTGTCAGTAAAACCCTGTATGAAATGGAAAGAGAGAAGGAGAGAAAGGAAGAAATAAAGGAGAAAGAGGAAGGGAGGAAAGAAAGAAAAAGAGGAAGAAAAGAGAAAGAAGGGAAGGAAAGGACTAAAAGAGATCCAGGAAGAAGGACAGAAAGGGAGAAGGGAGGAAGTAAGGCAAAGGAAAGAAAAAAAAAGGCAAGAGAAAGGGCTGAAGGGATGGCTTAGCAGTTAAGGCACTTGCCTGCAAAACCAAAGGACCCAGGTTCAATTCCTCAGGACCCATGTTAGCCAGATGCACAAGGGGACATAGCATCTGGAGTTCATTTTCAGTGGCTGGAGGCCCTGGTGTGCCCATTCTCTCCCTGCCTCTCTCTCTCTCTCCTTCCCTCCCACCCTCCCTCCCTCTCTCCCTCTTTCTCTGATAAATAAATAAATAAATAAAAATATTGAAAAAAGAAAGATGAGAAAGGTAAAAAAGAGAGAAAAGAAAGAAAAGGGAGGAAGGAAAGAAAAGACAAGATGGAGAAAGAATGAAGGTGGGCTGGAGAGACGGCTTAGCGGTTAAGCACTTGCCTATGAAGCCTAAGGACCCCGGTTTGAGGCTCGATTCCCCAGGACCCACGTTAGCCAGATGCACAAGGGGGCACACGCATCTGGAGTTTGTTTGCAGTGGCTGGAGGCCCTGGCACACCCATTCTCTCTCTCTCTCTCTCTCTCTCTCTCTCTCTCTCTCCCTCCCTCCCTCCCTCCCCCCCTCTTTCTCTCTCTGTCGCTATGAAAGTTGAAAAAATTAAAAATTTTTAAAAAAGAACAAAGGCAAGCACTACCATAGCCCTGTCTGGATCCCATAATTATGGTGGCACCGCACCCGCCGTGCCCTGTGAGCAGAAAGCAGCTCTGGGAATTAGCTCTCTGCCCTGCTGTCTTGTTCATGCCAGCACAACAGTAGAGTAATTCAAGTGTGCGAAAAGGTTGAGAAAGCCCTTGACCAAATTTGCACCACACTGTTGACATGGCTTTGATGCCAGAAGGAGACGGAGCCCTAAAGCTGCTTGCGGACTGTCCTGCGTCCAGCTGCCAGGAGGAGGCCGCCTGCCCGGTGATCAGTGGAGGAATGCAGGCTAGGGCAGAGGCAGCTACTCCTGGGGGGGCTCCTTCATCTCTGGGTCCTGGTTCACACCCATCATGTCAGCAAGCAGCCCACTGGCTGTGGCCTTGAGTTCAGGAAACTGCTGGGCCCGGGCCCAAGAGCCAGAGCACGCAGCAACGAAGCGCCTGCCAGGAGACTGCTCTTCTGGCCCTAACAGTAGACTTGTTCATGTCTCCAGATCCGCCACAGAAAATCCTGACCTGTAGCTGTCATGTCGTATCACTAGCCCCTTGTTACATCCCAGAAATGCTCCAGCATCACCGGGACCCTTTTGCCCATGGATGCTGCGTCTGAAATCACAAGCACAGTGTCTCTGTCCACTGTTCCCGGGAGCAACAGAGCAGCTATCCGTGCCATCTCCCTTCCTCCCTCAGCTGACCCACTTCCAGCACTGTTCTCTTTCGCAGCTTTAGTCCAAGTCACAAGTGGAACATCTGGGCTCAACCACACTCCCTTGTCCCCTTAGGGTGCTATTGACAGAAGAGATGCAAAGCAGCCAGGGAGGTGGCTCTGCAGGTACATGAGGGCCCTAGAGAGCCTGATTCGCCCTGAGTTTGACTTTGCAGGGCCCACACAAACAGCTGAGCAGGGCCATGTACCCCTGTAACTCCAGTAGTACTGCAGTTGAGCAGAAATCAGAGAATCTCTGGGGCTCTCTGGGGCCAGTCAGTCTGACTGAAAATGGCCCTGGGGTTCACTGAGACACAATGTCTCAAGGGGATACATGGATGAGTGAGAGAACATCTGTTGTTCCCTTCTGGCCTCCTCCCCCACCCCCCTGCTCACACATGAGCTAGGCATGGCTGAACACACACGCGCACGCCACGTGTCCCCACAGTGCAATGCAGAGCTCTGCTCCCAGGCACTGCAGCCTAAAATGTGCCTCGATTATGTCTCTCCTGAGGTGGTTTCAGAAGTTGTCGTATATGGGGAAGCTCTTCCCATACATACCTCTGCAAGCTGTCCCCTCCCAAGCCTGTCTCTCCTGCTCTGTGTGACTCCCTCTCACAGGCCACACCCTCTCTGGATGACGTCCTGTGGCAGGTAAAGTGCTCTCTGTCTTGCCCTCAGCTCTGTTCCCAAAAGCTCTGAAGAGTCATACCACGGGCTGGGAAGCTGGGGTGGGGGGAGAGAATATAAAAATGTAAGAGATGGAGCTGGACAGATGGCTTACCAGTTAAAGTGCTTGCCTGCAAAGCCAAAGGACCCAGGTTCAATCCCCAGGACCCATGTAAGCCAGATGCACAAGATGGGGCATGTGTTTGCAGTTCATTTGCAGTGGCTGGAGGCCCTGGCACGCCCATTCTCTCTCTCTCTCTCTCTCTCCCTGCCTATTTCTCTCTGTGTCTCTTATAAATAAATGAATAAGTGTAAAAGATAAAATGTATGGCAGCTGGGTATGGTGGTGTACGCCTTTAATCCCACCACTCAGGAGGCAGATGTAAGAGTTCGAGGCTAGCCTGGAGTTACAGAGTGAGTTCCAGGTCAGCCTGGGCTAGAGTGAGACCCTACGTCGAAAAAAGCCAAAAAAAAAAAAAAAAAAAAAAAACCCAGTGTGGCAAGTGGCCAAATATGAGTCTGCTCTTCCAAAGCTAGCTCAACTTAAATTTTCAGTGACCTGACTAGAAATTTTCATTCATGGGATTTATTTTTTTCATTTATTTTAACCCACAAAGGGCAAGTCTCACAAAGGGAACCGTATGGCTTATTTTGACCTGGACACTGACAGGTGATACTGTCCTCAGAAACATGAAGAAGGCCCTAACATAGCATGTATGGTGAGTGTGTGTCTGGCTTTCTGGGGACAGAAGGAAGAAGACCTACCAGGTTTCCTGTGAGTCTGCCCTTGACATCAGCACTTTCCGACACAGTGAGACAGGTTCCCTCACGGCTGTCCCCCTATGGCTTGACAAGGAAATTGCACCATGCAGGTGACTGGAAGATGGAAGAGGTGTGGGCACCAAATGCTAGCACTACAACGTCATACTCAGGGAATGAATCAAGTGTGTAGGGTACATAATCCCCTAACTGAGCTAAAAAACACAGCCAAACAAAACTCTAGGCATGTGTCATCTCCTAGTTCACAGATGAGGAGAGTAAATCTTTTTTTAATATTTTATTTGGTTAACTCTCCCCCTCCTGTGTCCCATCTCCCTGACCCCCACCCTGTTCCCACCCTCCACCCTCAGTGTTCCCCTTTGACTTTCATAGCACTTGAGATCTGCTACCTTCCCTTCGCCTCTGCCTTGAAGCCTGGCTTTTCCCCTCTCATGGGCTCCTTCCAGTTCCCGGGCATCTACATACTCACTCACGCATAGCTTTATACACATAAAGTAATGCTCTTACCTGGGATCCTTGTAGTTGAGAGAACATGTGGTGTTTGTCTCTTCTTCATTGAATGGAATGTTTCCCAGCCTCATCAACTTTCTAGAAAAATCTTCAAAAAATATACTAGGTAGGTATCTCCTGTTTCACAGGTGAGTAACATTGTTTTTTTTTTAATTTTTTTTTTGTTTATTTTTATTTATTTATTTGAGAGCGACAGAGAGAGAGAGAGAAAGAGGCAGAGAGCGAGAGAGAGAATGGGCGCACCAGGGCTTCCAGCCACTGCAAACAAACTCCAGACACATGCGCCCCCTTGTGCATCTGGCTAACGTGGGTCCTGGGGAATCGAGCCTTGAACCAGGGTCCTTAGGCTTCACAGGCAAGCGCTTAACCGCTAAGCCATCTCTCCAGCCCACATTGTTTTTTTTAAAAAGAAATATTTTATTTATTTATTTGCAAGCAGAGATACACAGAGGGATGGGGAGAGAATGGGCGTGCCAGGGCCTCTAGCCGCTACAAACAAACTGCAGATGTATGCGCCACCTTATGCATCAGGTTTTTGTGGGTCCTGGGGAATTGAACCGAGGTCAGTGGGCATTGCAGGCAAGTGCCTTAACCGCTGAGCAATCTCTCTGGTCCAAGTAACATTGTTTTTAAAGTAACTTGCCAAATGTCACAAGGCTAGTAAGTCAGGGTTAGGGTGCTGAAGGACTTTTCTACCTTTTAAGTTAAGGTGGCCAAGCAACAGAAAGGTGTTGATTGTCCCAGGGAGAGGACGTGAAGCAATGGTTGTGTTCGGCGTGACTGTCCTCTTGCGGGCTCACGGCCAGGACGGGAAGGGACCTGCGCGAGAGGACAGGCCTCGCCCTGTGTCCTCGCAGATGGCTGGCTGTCTTCTGGCTCCACAGCTCCGGGCAGCGGCCCTGTGCTCATGCCATGACCTACTTTTGTTCACCCAGTTAGCTGTGTGACCTATTTCTTTCCTGAAGAATTATTTCATAATCTACACTGGCTATCACATGCTGCGTAGAGCATTCATGAGCGTGGACACAAAGAAAAACTAACCCATTACATTTGCGGAGCAGCATATGGGATCGAGGAAAAAATTAAGAGCTGATTCACAGACCCACCCTTCACTTGCATTCAGATGAACTTCCTTCCTACAACTACCCCAAATCATGGAGGGCCTTGGATGCAGCACCCATTGCTTTCCAGCCAGTCCCTGTGCATCCAGAAATTTCTATCACCCATTAGGACAAAATCCTTCTCCACATTGCTTTTCATTGTGGCATCTTAAGTACGTCAAGTTGCTAATAAAATCCACTGTCCTCGGAGAGTCCTAGTGCTGAAATCAAGGCAAGAGTGAGCTGAACATTGGTAAGTGATGCTGAGGTAGTAATTAGGCAAGGTCATTAGACCGTGTTGACAAGAGCCGCCACACACTGCAGCATGATAAAGGGGCCGCCTACTAAACCGAATGGGTGCAATTAGATACAAAAGCTCCCTTTCTCTTGCCCTTTCTGCTTCTCAGGCCCTGACCTGCTCCTTTTCCTTTTTTTCTCTCTCTTTTTTTTCTACAGGCCTGAAGACTTGGTCAGCTGTCCCCTCCTCCTCTATACCTCTATACCTTGGGGTTCCTTGTCTTTTTTTTTCTTTTTGGTTTTTTGAGGTAGGGTCTCACTCTAGCTCAGGCTGACTTGGAATTCACTGATGTAGTCTCAGGGTGGCCTCGAACTCACGGCGATCCTCCTACCTCTGCCTCCCGGGTGCTGGGATTAAAGGTATGAGCCACCACACCCAGCTTTCTTTTTTAAGAACACAGATTTCCAAATTTTTTAAATATATTTTTCTTTATTTGTAAACAGAGAGAAGAGAGAGAGAGAGAGAGAATGGGTGTACCAGGGCCCCTTGCCACTGCAAACGAACTCCAGATGCATGTGCCACTTTATGCACCTGGCTTTATGTAGATACTGGGAAATCAAACCCAGGCTATCAGGCTTTGTGAGTTCCTTTAACCACTGAGCCATCTTTCCAGCCCAAGCGTTCCTTATCTTTGCCTCTGCCTGATTGCTTCATTCTCCAAAGACAAATTCATGAAGTATAAGAATTTTTAGAGCATACAGTTGCAAAAACTAGCAAACTGGAAAGTTCAAAAGGCTACACATTTCTGAGAGATACAACTCCTTGTTTTAGCTCCTGACTCTTCTCCAAAATTAACTGGAAATCCATTGGCTGTGAAGATGGGGCTTGCTTACTGTGGACCTGCCCAACCTGGCTCCTGCCCCAAATGATCTTCCCAAAACACAAGTTACAACGCATTGCCATCTGGCTCAAAATCCTCCCTGTGGGCAGGAGAGATGGCTCAGTGGTTAAGGAGCTTGCCTGCAAAGCCTAATGACCTGAGTTCGATTTCCCAGTACCCAGGTAAAGCTAGATGCACAAAGTGATGCGTGCATCTGGAGTTCATTTACAGCAGAAGGAGGTCCTGACACACCCATTCTTTCTATCTGTCTCTCTTCTATCTCTCTCTCTGTTTGTAAATAAATAAAAATATTTTTTAAAAAGGACATTACTTCTCTTGACAATTGGGAGAATTTAATTATAATTTAAAAAAAAAAACACCAAACACCTTACCCACCTTCCCAATGTGCTCAGAGTGACTCTCTAGCTCCTGCCCTGGGCTCCAGGCCCTCAGATCTAGCCCCTTCTCTTCAGTCTCATGTCTCCCTCTGTGCTCCTCTTCACCTTGTCTGAGCCTGCCTGCTCCTGGACCTCATGTTGGGCTTTGAGACCCTTTAAGTCTCCCTACCTCAGGACCTTTGCACTGGACAGTCCCTAGAACATCCCCAGCCGTGAGCTGGCTCCATCCCACTGAAATGTCACCCCCACAGAGGCCTTCTTGGGTCACCGTTGCCTCCAGCAATTCTCTGCCCTATTTCACTTTATTTTTAAATTTATTTATTTTGGTTTTTTGAGGTAGGGTTTCACTCTAGCTCAGGCTGACCTGGAATTCACTTTGTAGTGTCAGGGTGGTCTTGAACTCTCGGTGATCCTCCTACCACTACCTCCCGAATGCTGGGATTAAAGGGGTGCACAACCACACCCAATTTCACTTTAAAAATATATATATTTTATACCTGGTGTGGTGATGCATGCCTTTAATCCCAGCACTCAGGAGGCAGAGGTAGGAGGATGGCCTTGAGTTCAAGGCCACCCTGACACTACAGAGTGAATTCCAGGTCAGCCTGAGCTAGAGTGAGACTCTACCTCAAAATAACAAAAAAAAAAAAAAGTTTATTTTATATAATAACAGGTTGTACACTATTGTGCCCTCACCCCAACCCCTCTTACCCTGGGAGCCTCCTCAGTGGTGTTCACTAGTCACTGTGGGGTCATGAAGTCATCAGTCAGTCCCTGTGGTGTAGTGAGGAACTGTTCCTCAGGGTATTCCTGCCCACTCTGTGGCTCTTACAATCTTTCTGCCCCCTCTTCAGCAAAGTTCCCTGAGCCATGGCAGGCCTGTTGGCCGTCTATTTTAGTGTTGACTTCTTTGTAGCCTCTGGATTTCTGCTTTCATGGGTTTTCATTATTCTAAGTGTCTGTCACCATCACCCTGGGGATGGTTGTCAGGCTAGCAGTAAGAGCAGTGTTCATGATGTCATTTCCTCTGGAATTTCTCCTGGGGCCCTGGCAGATGCAGGTAGAGGTGGAAAGTCTCATGGTGGACAGCTGTCTGTCTTCTTGTCTTATTGATGGATCCAGGCTCTTTTCTGTTTCCTCTAGAATGAAGCTCACACACAGAGTCTCAGCCACCCCACACCAGCCCTATTTCACTTTTATCTTCATCAGAGGATTTAGCGCTATCAGATACTAACTTGACTACTATGTGTTTATCTCTTGCTGGGCCCCCTACTCTGCCACCCCAGACCGTCAGCTCCATGTGAGAGCAAACAGTGCACCCGGATGCTCTCAAATAGTGGTGAACCGAAAGAACATGTTGTACCATTTCATCTGTCACCAGCTGGCCACCTGCATTCAATCTTCATGGCCTGTTGCTTGGTCTCCTGCTCAGGGGCTCTCTCCTCACCTTGGAAACAAGTGCCTTTAATGGCTGAGCTGTTTCCCCAGCCCCTCTCTCCTCACTTTGACCTTCATATAATATACATATCTGAGTTTCTTGCACTGCATTCATTTATCCACTGAGCATCCTATGGGGAGGCCATCTGTCAGGGGGAGGCAATGATTTCAAGTCTGAGGAATCATGGTTTTTTTTTTTTGTTTGTTATTTTTATTTATTTGAGAGCGATAGACAGAGAAAGAGGCAGATAGAGAGAGGGAGAGAGAATGGGCGCGCCAGGGCCTCCAGCCACTGCAAATGAACTCCAGACACGTGCACCCCCTTGTGCATCTGGCTAACGTGGGTCCTGGGGAATCGAAGCCTTGAACCAGGGTCCTTAGGCTTCACAGGCAAGCGCTTAACCGCTAAGCTATCTCTCCAGCCCATGTTTTGTTTTTTTTTTTTTAATTTCAGAGTATTTCTAACTTAATGGGGAAGCAGGCAAGTCAACTGGCAAGGGTGACCGTGCCAGGATGCTATGGTAGTGGAATACCCCAGGTGCCAAGGGACGGAGAAGAGGAGCACTTTGTATCAAACTCTAGGGGTTTCTTGCCGGGCTTTCAGAAATGACTCAAAAGTCTTAAGTCAGCCCCCCAAAAAGAATTGCAGTTATACTGGGGAGTCCCCGGGAGGAGAGGCCTGTTAGACCATGAGCTAGAGAACTGTGGTGCGAACACCGTAAGCAGTGTGCTGTGGGCAGTAGGCTGTGGGGGAAGGTGTTTCAAGCAGGCATTTGGGGGAACCAGTTCCTGCCTGATACGTCACTCATGAGCCTGTCTGCTGAGTTTCCTATTCCCGGGCTGGTTACTGCGTAAGTGTCCAGTCCCGCCACCCCACTGTCCCCTATGTGCCGGGTACTCACATTCTGCCCAGCAGAGCTCCACCGCACGTGTTCGGAAAAACTACAATTAGTAGGAAATGTGATCTTTTCTCGGGAGGCACTTGTGCTTTGGAAAGGGGAGGAAATAAGATAGCAGACTTGGAAAACAGCACTTTAGCACCTGGTCTTACACCACTCCCTAATCCTGTCACACAAACTGGTCTCATCATCCCAATTAGCCGCCAACTTGTGGTCAGAGTCCCTTTGCTCTACTCCGTCCTAACAGTCTGCCGCTGTGTCGCTGTAAGACATCACTCTGCTTTCCGCCACGGCAAGCACTTTGCCTGGAGCCGGATGCAGAGACACCTTGGTCATAACCGCGTTGTCTGTGCCGACGGACACAGAGGGGCTGAAATGCA
This sequence comes from Dipus sagitta, assembly GCA_036346955.1. NCBI lineage: Eukaryota > Metazoa > Chordata > Mammalia > Rodentia > Dipodidae > Dipus > Dipus sagitta. Next base: position 191,863,048 of record CM070771.1, read on the forward strand.
CCACGACAGAGGTGAGACATGAACAACTAGGTGAAAGAGTGATACGGGAAGGCTGAGTGGACACATTTCTCCAGAGGAGACCTGAGTGAATCTTATAAACTTTTTTTTTAGTGATTTTCAAACAGAAAGAGACACACAGAGAGTGCACCAGGGCCTCCAACTGCTGCAATGAACTCCAGATGCATGCATCCCTTTGTGCATCTGGCTTTACATGGGTACTGGGAGAATTGAACCCGGGTGGTTAGGCTTTGCAGGCAAGCGTCTTAACCACTGAGCAATCTGCCCAGCCCCATGACCTGTTTCTGAGGCATGGAGTCAGGTGGGAGGTAGGTTTGAGCAGGCATGTGGGCAGTGGGGGACCGTAACAATTGCTATCCCAAAGATACATGCACCCCCTCCTCTTTCAGCTATGTCCAGTTCATGTTTCGCCAGTGCTCTAGATCTTATCCCTACATGGTTGAAGATTGGCTCCTGAAGAGTGAAGAGTCCTACTCTGTAAAAATGCAGGCTGAGCATCTCTAATTTGGGAGGTTTTTAGGAAAGTGAACTAACTGGATCGTTTTGGTGAGGAATCAGCAGAAGGTAGGAGGCTGTGGCTCAAGTGGAAGGCAGGGGCAGGACTGGGGCAGGACACTGAGGAGAAAGAAAGAGTCAATAGATAGATGGAGAAAACTCAAAGGATCTTTTTGTTTGTTTATCTTTTCAAAGTAGGGTCTCACTCTAGCCCAGGCTGACCTGGAATATATTCTGTAGTCCCAGGTTGGCCTCGAACTCACAGCAATCCTCCTACCTCTGCCTCCCGAGTGCTGGGATTAAAGGTGGTGTGTGCCACCATGCCCAGTCACAGGATCTTTTGAATGGGCAAGCTACTAGCATTTGTAATCCTTCCCAGTTCTGTACCTGGTGCAGAGGCCGAACTACAGGTGAGTAGAGCTGAGAGGTCTGGGGCTTCTCGTTCTCACCTGGCCCCGACTTGTAGACAGACTGTAGCTTGGTACAGCATGCTGGGAATCCTGAAGTGAATATTGGCTTCACTTTACGCTGTCCATAGAGCCTAAATTCAACCCTAAGATAAGACGGAGGGAAGAGAGGCGGCTCCTCCCTAGCACCTGCTCACGGAGCAGAAGTGCCACTCAGAAGCAAGCCATTATTCAGAGATGTTTATCAGAATCAGAGGTAAGCCATCTGATAGAAAACCTTGGAACTATCAGAAACTGGCCAGAAGGTTAGGTGATGCTCAGCAGTTAAATGCACTTGCTTGCAAAGCCTGTTGGCCTAGGTTCCATTCCCCAGTACTCACCAAAAGCCAGATGCACAAAGTGGTGCATGGGACTGGTGTTCCTTTGCAGGGGCAAGAGGCCCTGGTGTGCCAACACACACGCACATACACACACATGCAAATAATTTTTTTTAACATTTTCATTTACAAGGAGAGAGAGAGAGAGAGAGAAGCAAAACAGAATGGGTGTGCCAGGGTCTCCAGCCACTACCAACAAACTCCAGATAGATGTGCCATTTATGTGCATCTGGCTTTACATGTGTACTGAGGAATCAAACCTGGGTGGTTAGGATTTGCAAGCAAGTACCTTAACTGCTGAGACATCTCTCCAGCCCCCAAATAAATATTTTTTTAAAGAAAAACTGATGTGAAAAGTGCCAGTCTGAGGGCCTCTCAGAAACCTTGGCGGGGAAGGGGGGTGAAAACAGTTAAGGGAAGAAGACTTGTACTTCCTGGGAGACACAGGCAAACCTAGACCAGCTAGTCTACCAGAGGGGTCAGGGAGCAGCAGCTAAGCAGGTCAGAGCAACACAGGAGTGTCCCCTGTGCTGCCTCTGTGACTCCACCACTCTGGCTGTGTGGACATTTGTCACCATCCCTCTCATTTGTGCATGTCTGGTTGGAGATGACAGGAACCCTCTTTCGTGACTAAACCTGATGAAGTATCAAGAGCTCATATCAAGGTATTAAAAAATAATACACAGGGCTGTAAGGATGGCTTAGCAGTTAAGGCATTTGCCTGCAAAGCCAAGGACCCAGGTTCAATTCCCCAGGACCCACGTCAGCCAGATGCACAAAGGGGGTGCACACATTTGGAGTTCGTCTGCAATGGCTGGAGGCCCTGGTGTGCCCATTCTCTCTCTGTCTCTCTCTCTGTGTCTGTTAAATAAATAAATAAATAAAATATTTAAAAAATTGTAATAATACACAGCCAGGTGTGGTGGTGCACACCTTTAACCCTAGCACTCGGGAGGCAGAGGTAGGAGGATCACCATGAGTTCAAGGCCACCCTAAGACTACATAGTGAATTCCAGGTCAGCCTGGACTAGAGTGAGACCCTACCTCCACAAACCAATAATAATAATAATAATAATAATAATAATAATAAAATAATACACATAAACAAGCAGGGTTAATTTCAAGACTATAAGGATAAGAGCATTAGGAAGTCAGTTAATATTAATAACTGATGTTTCCCAGATCAAAATAAAATAAACATAACCATCCACACAGTTCTAATAAATTCTTAGTAAACAAGATCTTTTTTAAAATTTTTTTGTTTGTTTATTTTTATTTATTTGAGAGCGACAGAGAGAGAGAGAGGCAGAGAGCAAAAGAGAGAATGGGTGCTCCAGGGCTTCCAGCCACTGCAAACGAACTCCAAATGTGTTGCCCCCTTGTGCATCTGGCTAACGTGGGTCCCGGGGAATTGAGCCTTGAACCGGGGTCCTTAGGCTTCACAGGCAAGCGCTTAACCGCTAAGCCATCTCTCCAGCCCAGTAAACAAGATCTTGATGAACACTTCCTTCACAGTAAAAAAAAAAAAAAAAAAAAGACATGTTAAATGAGCATCTATGGAATCCTTACGTGTTGAAAACTTAAGTTTTAGGTAAGGCAAGTCACTGTTCTCAAGAAGCTAAAATGTAAAATATCAGTCATGGAAACGCCATCTCCTTTTCTGGGGTGGATGTACCTGAATATTGTCATAAGCTGGGAATTAAAAGGAAAAGGGTCAAATCACGAGATTATCACTGCAGTGCTATTATCAGTAGGAGAACATCTTCACTGCCCAGCAATGAAGGGCCAGTGATGGAAACTTGTCCCCATTAATGTAATATTGCACACTTGCTGCTGCAGCTCAGATGAGGTTGGTGCCTGCCAAAGCTCATGTTAAAACTGGGTTGCCAACACAGCTGTGTTGGGAGACTGCATTAATTTTCTTGTGAATGGGCTGGTTCTCTTGAAGGTGGGCCCTTACACAACTGCCACACGGACCATTCACTGCTCTTCCATTTCCACCGTGTGCTGCCTCTGCCGTGGCAGAGCACAGCATGTAGCTCTTTCTAGATGTGGTCACCCAATCTTTCAAAAACTGTGTGTGTGCATCTAAGTGTGATATGTGTGTGAGTGTGCACATGTGCGTGCACAGCACCCATGTCAAGGTCAGAGAACATCCTCGGGTGTTGGGTCATACCTTATACCATGTTTTGAGGTAAAGTCTCTCTTGTGCATCGCTGCGCTCCGCTCACCAGTAAGCTGACCCCCAAGCTTCAGGATTCTCCTGTCTCCTGTCCCTTGTCCCCATAGGTATGCTGGGATTATAGACCCTCATGCCATGTGTCTGGCTTTACACTGGTTCTGAGAATCTGGATTCAGGTTACTGGGGTTTTTCAGTAAGTACTTTACCCACTCAGCTGTCTCCCCAGCCCACCACTCAGTATTGAACTTCTCAACTTCCAGAACTTTTTTTTGGCGGGGAGGGGGGGTTTGAGGTAGGATATCACTCTAGCCCAGGCTGACCTGGAATTCACTATGTAGTCTCAGGGTGGCCTCGAACTCATGGCAATCCTCCTACCTCTGCCACCCGAGTGCTGGGATTAAAGGCATGCGCCACCACGCCCAGCTCCACTAAGCCATCTCTCTAGCCTCGAAAATTCATTTTAAAAAAGAGATTTATTTAGTTAAAAGTTCTGAGCTGGGGGTGGTGACGCATGCCTTTAATCCCAGCACTCAGGAGGCAGAGGTAGGAGGATTGCCATGAGTTCGAGGCCACCCTGAGACTACATAGTGAATTCCAGGTCAGCCTGGACTAGAGTGAGACCCTACCTTTTTAAAAAAAAAAGTGAATTTCTGGGCTGGAGAGATGGCTTAGCAGTTATGGCACTTGCCTACAAAGCCTGAGGACTCAGGTTTGATTCCCTGGAGCCCATAGAAGCCAGATGCCTAAGGTAGCACATGTATCTACGGTTCATTTGCAGTGGCTGGAGGCCCTGGCACACTCATTCTCTCTATCTGCCTCTTTCTCTCTCAAATAAAATGTTATAGAAACCGAAAATAGCCCAAGATACTGGATACAAGATAGCTCATGCTTGGCCAGGCATAGCTTTTTAATTCTCTGTATTTTCTAATATTTTAGTAATAGAAACAGCCTGATTTGAAACATGCATTATAAGTATTCAGAGTGAGGTAGACAGCTTCCAGCACCGAGGCCCAACACTGTTCCTCAGCTCCCTCTGCTGCTCTGGTGCCTGACCTTCATTCCTTGTGTCTCCTGACTTCCATTTCACCATGAAGGGAAAGCCTGGGCTCACGGCAGGTGTCTCCACCTCCACAAGGGTGTGTCAAGATACTCTTTGTCATTTGATACACTTTTTAGTCATTTTTTTTAACCATTTTTGACTTAATCCAATTACACTTCCCTCCCATTAATAACCTTATTCTCCACCCACCCACCCCCCACTAATCCCCATCTTACTTTCATGCCTTGTTTTTTTTTTAATTTTTTAATTTTTATTTATTTATTTGAGAGCAACAAAGAGAGGCATGCCAGGGCCTCCAGCCGCTGCAAACGAACTCCAGATGCGAGCGCCCCTTTGTGCATCTGGCTAACGTGGATCCTGGGGAATCGAGCCTCGAACCGGAGTCCTTAGGCTTCACAGGAAAGCGCTTAACTGCTAAGCCATCTCTCCAGCCCACCTTGTTTGTTTTTTCTTTTTTTAACCTACTGAGTTAAGGTGCTGCTTATATAATCATGGGTGGAAGATTATTTACTGTGGGCAGATTACCAATGTGCATACCACTGATGAGCCTGACTCCCCTGTCCCAGCAACCATTGGCTGCTATTAGACTCTGGGAGGTCTGGGGTATCCTAAATCCTTCCCCCACTGATGGTGAAGATTGACAGGCTCAATTTTGTGCTGTGAGTCCATGAGTGTTATGGCTATGTTGTTTCTGACACGCCTGTCATACCAGCATTTACCTAACAGGAAAATCTATAGCAAGAAACCATGAGCCTCTCTAGGCCACCAGCGTAAACACAAGCCCTCACCATACTGGTTTCCACGTCTAAGTGTCCAGTGGTTTTGACCTTGGGCTGGCTGGCAATGTTAGGTTATGCCAACTCAGATCTCACCTTTCTCCGTGGGAAAAGCCACAGGGAACTTCCTGATTTTGGCAAACTGTCTGCATGTATCTGGGAAACAACTTTAACTTGCTTTTGTACCAATTTCACTTCTCTACGTTCAATGCGGGAAGCTAACTGGTCATGTCTTACATGACTTAGAGGGTACAATTCTTTTCTAGGCTGTTGACTTATGGGTGTATGTTTGAAAATGCAACAAAAAATGAGTTCTAACAAATGCCTTTGAGCCCCTTGATTTTGTAAATATAGCTATAGAAAGAGGACATCTATGATGGGCGTATCTTTGCTGCACAGGGAATGGATGTCAAGCCAGACAAGGCGGAACACACACTTACACTAGCAATCACTCGGTCACGCTGTAGCCACGTGCCGCTGATAAGCTTTCGGAGGCAGGCAAGCTCACCTCAGAGTTCCAAGAATCTGTCGGTTCCCTCATGATATGCACCACGATGGAGGCTGACTCAATGTACCAAAATAATGGAAACAGAATTGAAGGTATTTTTAAAAATTTTTTTGTTGTTATTTTTATTTATTTATTTGAGAGCGACAGACAGACAGAGAAAGAGGCAGAGAGAGATAGAGAAAAAGAGAGAGAGAATGGGTGCGCCAGGGCCTCCAGCCACTGCAAATGAACTCCAGACGCTGTGCGCCCCCTTGTGCATCTGGCTAACGTGGGTCCTGGGGAATCGAGCCTTGAACTGGGGTCCTTAGGCTTCACAGGCAAGCGCTTAACCGCTAAGCCATCTCTCCAGCCCCAGAATTGAAGATATTGTTCTCAGCAGAACCCACAAAACTCTGACCAGGGTCACGCTGTTGAAAAACACTGGCTAAGTAATGATGGAAAAATAAACATTTTCTTTGTCCTATGTGCTTGAACAACCCATGTTATAGAGTGTGTGTGAGAATCAAATAAAATCATAGAAAACACGTACATAGCACTTACGCCAGTCAGGTAACTTTTAAGTATTTTACATACATGGATTTATAACATTAGTATAATGAAACATGAAAAATGACAAAATGTGGACAGGGGAGATGGCTGGGCAATTAAAGGCACTTACTTGCAAAGTCTTATGGCCCAGCACCCATGTAAAGCTACATGCAAAAAGTGATGCATGCAGCTGGCATTTGTTTGCAGCAGCGAGATGCACACACACACATGCACACGCACACACACACACGCATGCACACACGCACGCACGCACACACACACAAATATGCCTAAGTTTAAAAATTACAAAATGGGGGCTGGGGAATTGCTCAATGGTTAAAGGTGCTTGCTTGCAAAATCTATGGGCCCAGGCTCAATTCCCCATGTAAAGTACCCATGTAAAGCCAGATGCCCAAAGTGGTGAGTGAGTGCATGTGGAGTTAGCTTGCAGAGGCAAGAGACCCTGAAATTCCCATACTCCCACCCTCTCTCTTAATTCACAAAAATGTTTTAAATATATTATTTATTTATTTGAGAGAGGGAAAAAAAGAGAAGCAGACTGAGAGAGAGAGAGAAAATGGGCGCACCAAGGCCTCCAGCCACTGCAAACAGAACTCCGCACACATGCACCTCCTTGAGCATCTGGCTTACGTGGGTTCTGAAGAGTCAAACATGGGTCCTTATGCTTTGCAGGCAAATGCCTTAACCACGAAGCCATCTCTCCAGCCCCCACAAATATATTTTTTAAAATGTTGGGCTGGGGCTGGAGAGATGGCTTCGTGGTTAAGCGCTTGCCTGTGAAGCCTAAGGACCCTAGTTCGAGGCTCGATTCCCCAGGACCCATGTTAGCCACATGCACAAGGGGACTCACATGTTTAGAGTTCATTTGCAGTGGCTGGACACCCTGGTGCACCCATTCTCTCTCTCTCCCTCTTTCTCTTTCTGTCTGTCACTCTCAAGTAAATAAATAAAAATAAACAAAAAAAAAAAATGTTGGGCTGGAGAGATGGCTTAGCTGTTAAGGCACTTGCCTGCAAAGCATAATGACCCATGCTCGACTCCTCAGAACACACGTAAGCCAGACGCACACGGTGACACAGCGTGCGAGGTTGCACATGCACACAAGGTGGCACCTGTGTCTGGAGTTCAATTACAGTGTCTGGAGGTCCTGGTGAGCCAATTCTCTCTCTTGCTCTCGCTCTCACTCACTTGCATAAAAAAAAAGGCCAGTCTGTTGGGCTTGGTGGCACACGCCTTTGATCCCAGCACTCGGGAGGCAGTGGTAAGAGGATCACAGTGAGTTCGAGGCCACCCTGAGATGACATAGTGAACTCCAGGTCAGTCTGAGCTAGAGTGAAACCCTACCTTGAAAACCCAATAAATAAATAAAAATTATAAAATGTCTGCAAAGGAAGCATACTGATCTTAGAAATATAAATGCCAACCCTGCTGTCAGGCACTTCTGCATCAGCAATTGATCTAGCCAGAAAGAGGGGGCATCAACATTTCATGGCCCTATCTAAGAGCTGGAGAGATGGACCAGGGGTTAAAGTCACTTGCTTATAAAGCCTAATGATACAAGTTCAATTCTCCAGTAAAGCCAAATGCGCAAAGTGGTACATGTGTCTGGAGTTCGTATGCCAGTACTCATTCTCTGTCTCTCAAAATTAAAATAAAATGGCTGGGCAGTGGTGGCTGCATGTCTTTAATCCCAGCACACAGGAGGCAGAGGCAGTAGGATCATTGTGAGTTTGAGGCTACTCTGAGACTACAGAGTGAATTTCAGGTCAGCCTGAACTACAGTGAGACCCTACCTCGAAACCCAAAAAACAAAAACAAGAAATTAAATTAAATGTACGTTCATGGTCTCATCTAGCTGATAGGCTCTGCCTTGCACACAACTTGCAGTACCACCTAAGCCTCCTGCTGCTCAGCGGTGACACCCAGGTTGCCCAGGTTGCCCAGGTTGGCTACTCTGGCTCTTCCTTCAGCCTCTGATTACCTGTCCCACAGCAGCCAGGCCAGCCTCCTTTCTTCTGGCTTGTGCCCTCCAAACACAGCCTTATCGCCCAAGCTCTGGAGGTCCATGCTGGTCAGACACAATAACACAAGGGGCAGCTGACTCCCAGGACTGCACTAGCCCAGCCAAGTCTGCTTACTGCACTGTGCTGCTCAGAACTGAACAATCACTGACATTCAAAGCAAGACGGAACCAGGCCTCACAGCTCAAGCCTGTAATCTCAGCACTTTGCGAAGCTGAGGAAGGAGCATGGACACAAGTGTATGGCCAGACTGGGCTTCAAGGTGGGACCCTGTTTTACAAAACAAAAGAGGGTTGGGATTTGATTCCCCAGTATCCGTGTAAGCCAGATGCACAAGGTGGCGCATGCATCTGGAGTTCGTTTGCAGTGGCAGGAGGTCCTGGTGCGCCCATTCTCTCTCTCTGTCTCTGTCTCTGTCTCTCTCTCCCTATCTATCTGCCACTTCCTCTCTCTCTCATAAATAAATAAATAAATAAATAAATAAATAAACAAACAAGCAAATAAGTAAAGAGAACTGGGGAGAGGACCCAGCAGTTAAAGACACTAGCTTGCAAAGCCTACTGACTCAGGTTCGATTCCCCAGAACCCATGTAAAACCAGATGTACAATGTAGCACACGCACCTGGAGTTCATTTGCATTAGCAAGAAGTCCTGGTGTGCCCATAGGCTCTCCCCTGCCCACTTCTCAAATAAACTAATTAATAAAAATATTTTTTAGGACTGGAGAGATGGCTTAGCGGTTAAGGCGGTTAAGACGTATGCCTGTGAAGCCTAAGGACCCAGGTCCCACATAAGCCAGATGCACATGGCGGCGCATGTGTCTGGAATTCATTTGCAGTGGCTGGAGGCCCTGGCGTGCCCATTCTCACTCTCTCTCTCCCTCTCTCTGTCTCAAATAAATAAATAAAATAGATAAATAAAATAGTTAAAATATTTTTTACTTTTATTTTTATTTATTTATTAGAGAGAGAGAGAGAGAGAGAATGGGTGCACCAGGGCATGTAGCCCCTGCAAACCAACTCCAGACGCATACACCACTTGTGTATCTGGCTTTATGTGAGTCCTGGGGAATCAAACCTGGGTCCTTTGTCTTCGTAGGCAAGCGCCTTAACGCTAAGCCATTTCTCCAGCCCCTTAAAAAATATTTTTAATAGAAGGGCTGGTGAGAATGCTCAGTGGTTACAGGTGCTTGCTTGTAAAACCTGATGTCCCAGGTTCAATTCCCCAGTACCCATGTAAAGACATATGCACAGAGCGCATGCATATGGAGTTCATTTGCCCTGACTAGAGACTCCGGCGCTCTCTTTCTGCCTCTCTGCTGGCCCACTGCATCTTACCAGTGCATCTTCTGAACAACCAGGGGTCCAGTGCAATGATGGGCGTCACTTGTTATACTGTGATCATTATAAGGAACTTGAAGGAGTGCACATGGATTTATCTCTCTCTCCTTGAAAATAAATACAAAATAAATTTCTCAAAATTTTTAATTGATTTTATTTATTTGAGACAAAGAGAGAAAGAGGCAGATAGAGAGAGAGAATGGGTGTGCCAGGGCCTTCAGCCTCTGCAAAAGAACTCCAGACGTATGCACCACCTTGTGCATTTGGCTTACATGGGTCCCAGGGAATCAAACCAGGGTCCTTGGGCTTTGCAGGCAAGTGTCTTAACTACTCAGCTATCTCTCCAGCCCCAAATATTTGTTAAAGTTGAAAAAAACAAAAGAGATGACTCATGTATTTATTTCTCCTGCTAGAAAGATCCATGTCAGCTTCTGAGCCATTGTGTGGTCTCCCCACCATGCAGATGAACAGGGAGGTATGCAGAGTCCCCATTCCCTCGGCCTTCCACCCCGTGATTAAGAAAATTAGGAGTCCAGGGACTGTCTCAGAATAAGTACTCATAGTGCCTCTTTCACTCTTTTTAAAAATATTTTGACTTTTATTTGTTTTATTTGTTTATTTGAGAGAAAGAAAGAGGCAGATAGAGAGAGAATGGGTGCACCAGGGCCTCCAGCCACTGCAAACGATCTCTAGCTACATGAACCACCTTGTGCATCTGGCTTACATAGGTACTGGGGAATCAAACCTGGGTCCTTAAGCTTCGCAGGCAAGTGCCTTAACTGCTAAGCCAGCCCTCCAGCCCCTGTTTCGTTCTTAAAGTGTTCTGCTATGGATGGAAAATCATATGACTCCTCCGTGGCCCACTGTGGGTTGCCAATGCAGACACAGCTCAGGACCTACATGTGACCTTGGCGTTATGCAGCTGTCCCACTGTAAACTGTGAACTCTCCTTTCCTCTGTTCTTGCCCAGTCCTCACAGTTGCATGTAACTGATCTTAAAAGCACATTGGCTGGACATTGTGGGTAGTGATAAATGAAGACGTGCATGATATGCCAATCCCTGGAGAAGATGCACCATCTTGATCACTTGACCTGATGTTTCTTTTGATAGTATGGGGGGAGGGGGGAGAGTCCCAGCACGTGGTGAGCTCCAGATTCAGTGAGAGAGCCTTCTCAGGGAAGTAAGGGGGCCGAGCAATAGAGGCAGACAACCAACATCATCCCCTGACCTCTGCAGGCTTGTGCACAGTTGTGCACATCTGCATACACACGTGCACACTCACCCAAAACAAGTCTCAATACTGACAAAAAAAAAGAGAGAGAGAGAGAGAAGTTTGGATGTACAGGATTTCTGACAAGGGTTTTCTCTTTGCTGTGTGTGTGTGTGTGTGTACGATGTTTGCACATTTTTGTGTACATGTGCACGTGCTCCATGCACATGCGCGCCAAGGCCGGAGCAGAATGTCAGATGTCCTCCTCTATCACTGTTGCTCTGAGTCTCCTTGAGTTGGACTCGCTCACTGAACCTGAAGCCGGCACTTCCGGTCTGACTGGCTGGTCCATGAGTGCCAGCAATTCTCCTGTCTCTGCCCCCTCTTAAGATTGGGGTTACCGGTGTATGTGGCCATGCCCAGCTTTAAAAAAAATATTTAATTTTTCTTTGTTTTTTGTGTTTTTTTTTGAGGTAGAATCTCACTCTGGTCCAGGCTGACCTGGAATTAACTATGTAGTCTCAGGGTGGCCTTGAACTCCTACATCTGCCTCCCAAGTGCTGGGATTAAAGGCATGTGCCACCACTCCCGGCTCTATATTTAATTTATTTATCTATTTATTTATTAGAGAGAGAAAGGCAATTAGAGAGAGAATGGGTGCGTCAGGACCTCTAGCCCCACCGCAAACAAACTCCTGACACAGGTGCCACCAAGTGCATCTGGCTTACATGGGTACTGGGGAATTGAACCTGGGTCCTTAGGCTTCACAGGCAAGTGCCTTGACTGCTAAACCATCTCACCAGCCCCATGCCCAGTTTTTTACATGGGTGCTGGGGATCGAGCTGCAGTCCTCATGCTTACAGGCCAAGTGCTCTTGCCCACTGAGGGACTGAGCTACAATTATAATAGAGTGTTTCCCCTAAAGACAAGTCTAATCCACAACATGAACTGGGACCAGATCTGAGATTCTCAGGAGAAGCTGCCTGCACTGGGGAGCACCAGCGTTCATGGTGCAGATATGAGATTCTCAGAGAAGCTGCCTGCACTGGGGAGCACCAGCGTTCATGGTGCAGATCTGAGATTCTCAGGAGAAGCTGCCTGCACTGGGGAGCACCAGCGTTCATGGTGCAGATCTGAGATTCTCAGGAGAAGCTGCCTGCTTTGGGGAGCACCATCGTTCCCGTGCTTTACTGTCTCGCTTTGCCAGTGATGCTGTTACGGAACACAGCATGCTGGGTGATTTCAGTGACATAAATTTATTTCTCACGGTGCTGGTGGCTGAAGTCCAAGATCCAGGTAAGAGCAAGGTTGCGTTCTCCTGAGACTGTGCTTTTTGGCTTACAGTTGGTCACTTTCTCTCTCTTTTAAAAAGAATATTTATTTATTTATTTAAGAGAGAGAGACAGAGAGAATGGGTGCACCAGGGCCTCCAGCCACTGCAAAAGAACTCCAGATGTATGGGCCACCTTGTGCGTCTGGCTTACGTGGTATGGTGGTTTGATTCAGGTGTTCTCCATAAACTTAGGTGTTCTGAATGCTAGTTCCCAGCTGATGGAGATTTGGGAATTAACACCTGTTGGAGGTAGCATATTGTTGGGGGCGGGCTTATGGGTATTATAGCCAGTTTCCCCATGCCAGTGTTTGGCACACTCTCCTATTCCTATTGTACACCTGATGTTGGCCAGGGGGTGATGTCCACCCTCTGCTCATGCCATCATTTTCCCCTGCCATCATGGAGCTTCCCCCTGAGCCTGTAAGCCAAAATAAACCTCTTTTTTCCCCAAAAGCTGCTCTTGGTTGGGTGATTTCTACCAGCAATGTGAACCTGACTGCAACACATGGGTACTAGGGAATCAAACCTGGGTTCTTTGAGTTTGTAGGCAGCCCCTCCCTTTTTTTCTTCAAATATTATTTATTTAGTATTATTTATTTATTTGTTTATTTACAAGCAGAGAGATATAAAAGAGAGAGAGAGAATGGGCACACTAGGGCCTCCAGCCACTGCAAGCGAACTTCAGACACATGCACCAATTTGTACATCTGGCTTTTCGTGGGTATTGGAGAATCAAACCCAGGTCGTTAGGCTTTCTCAGGCAAGTGGCTTAACCACTGAGCCATCTTTCCAGCCCCACTTCCTCTTTTTAAAGTATTTTATTTATTTGAGAGAGAGAGAAGGGGGGAGAAAGAGAGAGAGAAGGAATAAGCACACAAAAGCCCTCTTGCCGCTGAAAACAAACTCCAGATACATGTGCCACTTTGTGTATCTGGCTTTACATGGGCACTGGGGAATTGAACCTGGGCCATCAGGCTTTGCAAGCAAATGCCTTTAATAGCTGAGTCATCTGCCTAGCCCACATATGGCCACTTTCTGGCTATGTCATCACATAGTCTTTCCTCTGTGCACATATGCCTCTTCTCTCTCTCTCTTTCTTGCTTGTGCAGGTACGTTGGTATGTGTAGGGGCATGTGGAAGCCAGAGGTCACTCATTCTCCACCTTGTTTATTGACACAGGGTGTCACTGGATCCAGTGTTCATAGATTCAGCTAGTCTAGCTAGCCACGTCGCCTCTGAGACTCTGCCTGTCTCTGCCTCTGGATCACAGGGATCACAGCCTGTGATGGTTAAGTTTGTGTCAACTTGATCTGTTTAGGAATCCACAGACATTCCTCATAAGTGGGCCTTCAGTGCCGGATTGGGACTGCTGAGGCATCCAGCCACATGGACTGAGCAGCTACCAGGTTCCTTGACTCTCAGGCCTGCAAACTGCTGTTGTTGGACTGCCGTAAGATAATCCAATAAATTCCATTTTAATGCGACTCATTCTATCCGCTCTGTCCCTCTAAAGAATCCTGACTGATGCACAGCCTCATACCATCACACTCAGCATTCACTTGGATGCTGGAGATATAAATTCAGGACCTCAAGCGCTTGACCATCTGAGCCATCTCCTCAGCCTCGTGACAGTGTTTTTGTGTCCAAATTTCATCATCTTATGAAGATTCCAGTTGGATTAATGCCATTCGTGTGACTTCATTTAAATTGAATTGCCTCTGTAAAAGTCTTGTCTCAAAATACAGTCTGACTGGTGGAAGGGCTTCAGTGCATGAGTTTTAGGGAGACACAGTTTGGCCTGTAACACGCGCCATCTAGCTGCTGTCGGAACCTGCCAAGGATGACTCAAGACACCCTCCACCTTCTCCAGTGTGTCCTAGAGCTCTACGCGGAGTCCCCGTTCTGATTCTACAAGGCAGAGGGTTTCCACTGGTGCTTTAAATAGTTACAAATGCCTGTTCGCTTGCCATTTTTGGCTTTTTCTGATGATAGGTGAGACAGTTCTCTGAGAAGAGTGCATTTAAAATTGACTCTTGGAAATCCAACACTTTATTAGATCAATCCAAGATCATCTCTTCAGAGCTGGCTAGACTTAAAACAATACACTTAGATGCAAGAGACCTAAAGATATTTATGTCTTGCCTCCCTAGGCTGAATACATGTGTGTGTGTGTGTGTGTGTGTGTGTGTATGTTCATGTGTTTGTGTGTGTACAGGTATGCATGCACATATGTTTAAGTAGGCATGGAGGCTAGAGGACAACTTTACATGTAGTTCCTCAGGAATTCTGCCCGCTTTTGTTACCTGTTTTATTTTTGTTGGGTGGGGGGGGTAGTGTCTCACTCTAGTCCAAACTGGCCTGGAATTATGTAGCCCATGCTAACCTTGAACTCACAAATCTTCCTACCTTAGCCTCGGAGTGCTGGGATTAAGGGAATGAGCCACCATGCTTGGCTTGTCCACTTTTTTTTTCTTTTGAAATAGGGTCTCTCATTGGCCTAGAGCTTACTGATTAGGCTGGACTGGTTGGCAATGAGCTCCAGAAATCCGTTTGTCTGTATCTCCCCAGAGTTGGGATTATTGGCACCTGCCACTCCACCCATCATTTTTACATGGATCTCGGGATACAACTCAGGTCCTCATGCGCAGGAGACCAGCACTTCACCCACTGAGTTCTCTCCCCAGCCCTACAGACATTTGGACAAGTGAATCTTAATGACAGTCTCTTCTGAGATCTAAAGGAAGAGGATGTAACGAAGAATCAGAAAGGGGAAGTGTCTTGGGGGGATTAAAAGACACGCTCTACAGAAGGAAGATGACAAGGAAGGATCCTCAGGCAGAGCTGCACTTAGATGAGGCAGATTATCCAGGAAGTCATTTGCATAAGATTTCCACATTAATACTAACTCCATGTACTCAGTAATTACGGTGCCAAGCACAATGGGATGAACTTCCACATACGCTGTTGCTTGAGTTTATATTGTGAAAGGGCAATTAAGATATAAGGATATTTCTGCAGCTCTTTGCTCTTGCGCCACACATTTCCCTCACCCCCCCACACACCTCCTTTGTGTGTGTGTGTGTGTGTGTGTGTACATGTGTGTATGTATGAGGACGTGTACTACAGAATGTGTGTGGAGGTCGGTGGACAGCCTCAGGGTACTGGTCCTCTCCTTCCACCTTGTTTTTATTTTATTTTATTTATTTGGAAGAAAAGAGAGAGAGAAAGCGAAAGAGAGAATGGATGTACCAGGGCCTCTAGTCACTGCAAATGAACTCCAGATGCATGACCATTTTGTGCATCTGGCCTTAGGTGGGTACTGGGGAATCAAACCCGGATCATTAGGCATTGCAGGTAAGCATCTTAACCACTGAGCCATCTCTCTAGCCCTAGACTTGTTTTTTTTTTATGTTTTTGTTTTTGTTTTTGGTCACTGGAAAGGCCAGTCTAGCTGGCCTGTGAGCTTCAGGAGTGCCACTTCCCACTGTGAAAGGTGTGTTGGGATCACAGACATATGGTGCCAGCTTGTGTTCATCTTTATGTAAGTGCTGAGGATTGAACTCATGTCAGTAGGCTTTCAGGGCAAGTGCCTTTAACTGCTGAGCCACCTACCCAGCCTCCTTCCCTTCTCTCTCTCTCTCTCTCTCTCTCTCTCCTTGCAAATAAATAAAAATTTTTAAAAAACAAAGGTGGAAGGAGAGGACCAGTACCCTGAGGCTGTCCACTGACCTCCACATACATTCTGTGGTACACACGTCCATAGATATAGATATAGATATAGATGTAGATGTAGATGTAGATGTAGATGTAGATGTAGATATAGATATAGATATAGATATAGATATAGATATAGATATAGATACATAGAGAGAATTAGTGGCATGCCAGAGCCTCAGCCACTGCAACTGAACTCCAGATGCTTGTGCTACATAGTAAGCATATGCAACTTTGTGCTTGCCTCACCTTTGTGCATCTGGCTCATGTGGTGGCATCTGGAGATTCGAACATGGGTCCTTAGGCTTCGCAGGCAAGAGCCTTAACCACTAAGCCATCTCTCCAGCCCTCTCCCTACCTCTTGATCCGACCTAGGTACAGTGAGATACCTACCTGGGAGAGAAGTGATGGTGGACTGACCTAGGCAAATGACAGTGTGACACTGAGTAGCAGACATATTTGACAGTGATGTGGAAGGTGAGGTCAATGAATTTGAGGATTGGGGTCACGATCTGTAGGGATGCCCCAGTGATCTGTAGGCTGTATGGCAGGAGAAAGTTTGTGAAGGGCCTTTACCCCATAGCCTAGGGTGCTTTATGATAATCCTCAGGCTCTTCCAATTTTCTCAAAACTGTGAAAAGGGACTGAAGAGATTGCTTAGTGGTTAGGACACATGCATACGAAGTCTAAGAACCCATGTTTGACTCTCCAGGTCCCACATAAGCCAAACGTGCAAGGTGATGCAAGCGTACAAGGTCGTACATGCACACTAGGTGGCACACACATGTGGAGTTCAATTAGTTCAAATAGCGGCTAGAGGCCCTGGCTCACCAATTCTCTTTCTCTCTCTCTTAAAAACGGGGGGCAATCTGGGCTGGAGAGATGGCTTAGTGGTTAAGCACTTGCCTGTGAAGCCTAAGGACCCTGGTTCCAGGCTGGATTCCCCAGGACCCACGTTAGCCAGATGCACAAGGGGGCGCATGCGTCTGGAGCCACTTTGCAGTGGCTGAAGGCCCTGGTGTGCCCAATCTCTCTCCTTCTCTCTCTTTCTCTCTCTCTCTCTCTGCCTCTTCTCTCTGTCACTTTCAAATAAATAAACAAAAAAAAAATTAAAAAAGGGGGGGCAATCTGTTGGGCTTGCCTCAAAAAAAAAAAAAAACTATGACAAGTTGGAATACTAATTTCTGCCTGATGAGGTAAGAGAAGGTATATGACAGTGTCCAAGGCTGTGGAAGATACCCAGCCAGGCTGTGCCACCTTCTATCCTCCTTCCAACTCCAGAATTTCACAGTCACCATTAACATCTGTGGAGGATTGTTCCTGAGCCTATCACAGATGCCACAATCCAAAGATGCTCGAGTCAAGTGTGTAAAATGATACATTATTTACAGGTAAACTATGACACAGCCTCTTGCATACTTTAAATTTCTGGATCATTTATAATACTTAATAAAATGTGAATGCTGGTGCTGGAGAGATGGCACTTGCCTGCAAAGCCTAACAACCAGGGTTCAATTCCCCAGTACCCATGTGAAGCCAGATACAAACTTCCCAGGACCCATGTAAAGCCAGATGCACAAAGAAGTACGTGTGTCTGGAGTTTGTTTGCAGTGGCTACAGGTTCTGATATGCCCCCTCCTCTCTCATAAATAAATAAATAAATAGAATATTTTAAAAAGGAAAAATATAAATGCTTGTTATAGTGTATTGTTTAGGGCATAAGGACAAGAAAGAGTATGTAATGTTCGATGAAGTTGAAGTGTTTTGGATCAGTTTCAGTCTGCGGTTGGGTTTGTGACGCAGACACAGAGCACAGGGATGTGGAGGGCGGACCGTAATTCCACAGATACTGTTCAGTCTGAGGATGTCAGCACGTACAGAGATGGAATGAGAAACGGAAGATAGGATTGGGGTGTGACTCAGTGTAGAGAGCGTGCTTAGCATGTATGAGCACCTGGGGTTGATTTCCAGCATGAAACAGTTCTGAAAGGTAAAATATGAGTGGCTAAGTAAGGTGACATCTGGTGGGTGCTCTCCAGTGGCTGATCCACCCGAAATCAGAAGGCAGGTGTAGAGTTGGAGGTACAGACTGTTATCGGAAGAGAATGTGGAAAGATATCTTGGAGAAATTGCTGTTTTCACTGTTTGGCTTTCTAGCAAACAGTCGGGGACTGGGGATGTGGCTCAGTGATAGTGTGCTAGCCTAGTTCACATGCATAAAACCCCTGGTCGGATCCCCAGAACCACAAACCCACATACGCACTTACGAGATGGTGTCTTCCTCCTCCAGTTTCCTATGTAGAGATGTTTATATTGAAAAAGGGCAATTAAAGCCGGGAATGGTGGCGCACGCCTTTAATCCCAACACTGGAGAGGCAGAGGTAGGAGGATCGCTGTGAGTCCAAGGCCACCCTGAGACTACATAGCGAATTCCGGGTCAGCCTGGGCTAAAGTGAGACCTTACCTTGGAAACTCAAAAGAAAAGAAAAAGGGCAATTAAAATAAAAGAATACTTCTGCAGCTCCTTACTCTTGTTCCACATACCTCCCCCACACCTCTTTTGTTCTACGTGTGTGTGTGTTTGTGTGTGTGTATGCACACATGTGTGTCACAGAGTGCATGTGTGGAGGTCAGTGGACAAGCTCAGGGTGTCAGTCCTGTCTTTCCACCTTGTTTTTGAGGCAGAATTGGCTTCAGAAACTAGAATTGGATTCCAGAAATTGGGATTTTCTTACACAGACAACAGCAGGAGGCCTGCCCAAGCTTAATCTTTTGATTTCTGGGAGAAGGTTGACTTACAGTAAAGAAGGTGCCAAGATGAGGATGTTTCAAGAAAATTCACTTTGAGGAAAATCTCAACTAATTAATTACAAATGGGTCCCATTAGAGAGTATCTATGTTCATAACCCTCTCTCACACCCGGCTTTATCTGGATTAAATCGCATTTTCACAGTATTGCCTTGTCTTTAATTCGCTGTTTGCAGAGCGATCCTCATAGATCGTGAGGTTGGTTGGCTCTGGAGCGTAATCATTTTTCCTGCTAGCTTACCAAACAGCTGCCTCTGGAGCCACCTGCTGACCCAGTGGAGAATCCTGAACCCTTGTGCAGATTAGGGAACGTGCCACCCCAGCTAGTGTGAAGGAAGCACAGTGTGAATGTTGTCCTGTGGATCCTCTGGACTTCCTGGCTCTTAGGGAGTCAGGTCACCTGGACAATTCCACTGGCCCTGTGGACATTTTGATCTGGGAAATGGGACAGCCATGTGGATCTATTATTGAGACAGAAAAATAATACACTCTGCCCACCTAGCACCTTCCACCTTATTTTCAGCATGTAGACACTATTTCTTCTTTCTAGAGTTTTTCATGCCTAACAAACAAGAAATGTAGATTCTGGCTTTTTCTCACTCCTGCCCCCGCCCCCATAGTGAAATGCAATCACTGCATCCTGACTGTCACATTCCTTTTTCCCCTCAATAGCTTGCTTTGAGAACTTTCTCCTAAACAATTTTTTTCATATGTATGTCTGAAGAGCTTTCCAGAGGAGTTCAGTTTCTGGGACAAAGAGTTAACACACCTGTAATTTTGATAGGAAAAAGGTATTCCTTCCCCTCTGTTGCGCTCAGATTCACATTGCTGGCAGAAATCACCCGACCAAGAGCAGCTTGTGGGAATAAAGAGGGTTTATTTTGGCTTACAGGCTCAAGGGGAAGCTCCGTGACGGCAGGGGGAAACAATGACACAAGTAGAGGGTGGGCATCACCTCCTCGCCAACATAGGTGGACCATAGCAACAGGAGAGTGTGCCAAACCCTGGCAAGGGGGAGCTGGCTATAACACCCATAAGCCCACCCCAACAATACACTGCCTCCAGGAGGCGTTAATTCCCAAATCTCCATCAGCTGGAAACCCAGCATTCAGAGCACCTAAGTTTATAGGGGACACCTGGCTCAAACCACCACACCCTCCCACTAGGCAATGTGGTCTTTTTTTCCCTACAACCTGTCCAGCGCTGCATGCTAGCACATTTTTCAAATCTGTGTTTACATGTAGATTGAAGATGGTATCACAACCCAAGAGTTATTTGCATTTCTTTTCCTGTGAACTCTCTATTCAGGTCTTTTGCCCACTTTTTATGACTCTCCTTAATTAGTTCTAGATATTCTTGCTATAGTAAGTAAAGTAACCCCATCTGGGCTTTATTTACAAACTAACTTATCGATTTGCTTGTTGACTTTATTTATAGTATGGTTATTTTTTCCCCCCATGGTAGAGAACAAATATTTAGCTGGGTGTGGTGGTACATGGCTTTAATCCCAGCACTAGGGGGCAGCAGCAGAGGTAGAAAGACTGTGACTTCAAGGCCACCTTGAGGCTACATAGTGAATTCCCAGTCAGCCTAGGGTAGAACAAGACCCTACCTCAATTAAAAAAAAGAAAGAAAGAAAGAAAGAAAGAAAACCAACAAAAAAAAAAGTCTACCCTGGTAGCCGGGCATGGTGGCACACACCTTTAATCCCAGCACTCAGGAGGCAGAGGGAGGACTGCCTTCGTGAGTTCGAGGCCACCCTGAGACAACATAGTGAATTCCAAGTCAGCCTGGGCCAGAGTGAGACCCTACCTCGAAAAAAAAAAAAAAAAAAAAAGTCTGCCCTGGGACAGGAAAGATGGCTCAGCAGTTAAAGGTGCTTGCTTGCGAAGCTTGACAGCCCAGGTTCGATTCCCCAGCACCCACGTAAAGCCAGATGAGCAAAGTGGAACATGCATCTGGAGCCAGCTTGCAGTGGCTGGAGGCCCTGGCATGCTCCACCCTTTCTCCTTGAAAATAAACAGATAAAATATTTTAAAAATGAAAATAAAAAGTTCTACCCCAATTCAAGATATTTTTTTGAGGCAGAGTATCCTCTAACCCAGGCTGAGCTGGAATTCACTCTGGAATTCAGGCTGGCCTCAAACTATTGCTGTTCTAGTCTAACCTTCTGAGTGCTGGGATTAAATGTATGAGCCACCATGCCTGGCAAGATTTTTTCTTTTCTTTTTTGTTTTTTCGAGGTCGAGTCTCACTCTAGTTCAGGCTAACCTGGAATTCACTATGTAGGCTCAGGGTGGCCTTGAACTCACAGTGATCCTCCGCCTCCCGAGTGCTGGGATTAAAAGCGTGCGTCACTATGACTGGCTTTTTTTTTTTTTTTTTTTTTTTTGAGACAAAATATAGCTCAGGATGACCTTGAACTCACAATCTTCCTGAATGCCTGAATTGCAGGCATACACTATCATGCTCAGCCAAGATTATTATCATTATTACTACGGTCCAGGTTTTCATTATGTAGCCAAAGTTGGCCTGGAACTTTTTCTTAACATTTTTATCCATTTATATTACATTTTGATCACATGTATCCCACATTACTCTCTCTTATCCCCTTCAGCCTCACTGTGCTCTGCACCACTTACTAGTAGCCACGCCACAGGAGAGAATGACTCCCCCTCCCTGGCAACCTTAGCTGTCATTATCTTAACCTTAGCTCATTAATAACCTTAGCTCATTAATCAACAGCATGTTCCTCCAGTGACTAGAAGACCTTCTGCTGGGCCTCTACCTCTTGAAATTTCCCCCTCTCTACCAAATAGTGCCAAGCTAAGGACCTTTAGGGGATAATCTAGAACAAAACTATAACCCTCCAAACAATCTCCAAAAGTATAGCTAAAATCAGTAACCATATATAAATGCTAATAATATTAGAATATAAAATGCTTAAAATTTACTTTGTCTTCATCAAATAATACACTTGCTATCAAGTAGATGTTTGTTCATCAGGGACATGGCCTCTCCTATGAAGCTATCATACATACAACAGGGATATCTCTTTTGGAAACATTTTCATTTATTATATATTTATCTATGAGCAAGAGTGAGTGTTGCAGTCAGATTCACATTGCTGGCAGAAATTACCCAACTAAGAGCAGCTTGTGGGGGGGAAAAAGGTTTATTTTGGCTTACAGACTCGAGGGGGAAATGATGGCATGAGCAGAGAGTGGACATCACCCCCTGGCCAACATCAGGTGGACAACAGGGACAGGAGAGCGTGCCAAACATTGTCCAAGGGAAACTGGCCATAACACCCATAAGCCCGCCCCCAACAATACACTGCCTCCAGGTGGCATTAATTTCCAAATCTCCATCAGCTGGGAACCTGGGATTCAGAACCCCTAAATTTATGGGGGACACCTGAATCAAACCACCATAGGGAGAGGGAGAGAGGCACAAGGGATGCAAATGAATGCTAGATGCATGCAGAACTTTGTGCATCTGGCTGGATTTACATGGGGAATTTACTGGGGAATTGGACCTGGGCTGGCAGGCTTTGCAAGCAAGTACCTTTAGTAAGCTGAGCCTACAACATGGATCTCTGTGCATTAACTTATGAAACTTCAACAGCAGAGCTCTTGAGACTTCTGATCATGATCCCCCGCTCCCTTCCACTTTTTAAGACAGTCTTTCTTTCTTTTTTTTTTTTTTTTTTTGTTCATTTTTATTTATTTAGTTGAGAGCGACAGAGAGAGAAAGAGGCAGAGAGAGAGAGAGAGAATGGGTGCGCCAGGGCCTCCAGCCACTGCGAACGAACTCCAGATGCATGCGCCCCCTTGTGCATCTGGCTAACGTGGGTCCTGGGGAATCGAGCCTTGAACTGGGGTCCTTAGGCTTCACAGGCAAGCGCTTAACCGCTAAGCCATCTCTCCAGCCCTAGACAGTCTTTCTTAACCATTCCTCCCTAGGAATATTTTACAGATATGCTGTATACCTGTAGATATTAAATTCCCTATTTATGTGCTTTAAGCATAAAAGGAGTATTTTTCAACTCTTTCCCACAAGTCAACTTTGCCCTTTGGGATGGATGTCATCACTCCTATTGAGAAATCACAAACAAGAATATTTCGGATGCTCTACCATTTGTATCTAGAATATAGCTTAAAATCTTTCTATCATTTTGTTATGTTTTTTTTTAAAATTTTTATTTATTTATTAGAGTCAGAGAGAGAGGAAGAGAGAGAGAGAGAATGGGTGTGCCAGGGCCTCCCGCCACTGCAAATGAACTCCAGATGCATGCGCCCCCTTGTGCATCTGGCTAACGTGGGTCCTGGGGAATTGAACCTGGGTCCTTCGGTTTTGCAGGCAAGTGCCTTAACCATTAAGCCATCTCTCCAGCCCTTGTTATAAGTTTCACTGAGTTTGAGGATATAACTGTATATTTTCCCTCCCACATAAAAATACACAAAATATCATAGCAACTTTATTGAGATAGAATTCACTTTCCACAAAATTTGTTTTTGCTTTAAGTTGTGAAAAATGGTTTTTAGTATATTTGAAGAATTATGTGACTATCACAGTTGTCTAATTTTATAATTTCATCATTCTCAAAAGAAGCCCCAAACAGTTTAGAAATTTTAGGTGATAGAAAAGCAGGAAATAGTAGCTGGTAATACAGCTCAGCTGACAGAGTCCTTGCCTACTATGTATGAAGCCCTGGGTTCCATCTCTGCACCTCATGAAACAGGAGTGGCGGCACATGTCCTTAGTCCCAGCATTCAGAAGCAGGAACAGAAGTTCAAAGTCATCCTACATAGGGAATTTGAGGCCAGCTAGGCTACATGAGATCCTGTCTTGAAAAAAATAAATAATTAAAATAAATTATAAAAAGGAAGTATTCTACCAGAAAAAAATGTCAATCAGAGGGACATTCTGTAGGATGTGCTCTTACATACTTTCCCATCCATAATGTAACATTACAAACATCTCTGTGACCTGGGTGTGGTGACACCTTTAATCCCAGCACTTGCGAGGCAGAGGTAAGAGGATCAAACATTGCTGTGAATCCGAGGCCAGCCTGGGACAACAGCGTGAGTTCCAGGTCAGTCTGGGCTAAAGTGAGACCCTTACCTCAGAAAAACAAAACCAAAAAAGATTTCTGTGTCAGTTGCTCCCTCGTTGCTGGATAAACACCTGGCGACAGGCAGCTTAAAGGAGGAAGCTTCAACCTGACAAGGCAAGTAGGGCAGGGTCAGGAAAACATACCAGCCGCGGGGAGTCAGAGCCTCCTGAGGGCTCCACGGTCTTCCCAAACAGCACCACAGCTGAGAATTAAACAGTCAAACACATGCGTCTATGAGGGACATTTTACATCCAAGCCACCACACTTGACAAAGTACGGCCTCATGCTGGGCGTGGTGGCGCACGCCTTTAATCCCCGCACTTGGGTGGCAGAGGTAGGAGGATCACCATGAGTTCAAGGCCACCCTGAGAATACAGAAAACAAAGTACATCGTCATGAGTCCACTATACCAGAAACATAGCTTGTGTCTTTCAACAATGTTATCATTTATTGAATAACAACAACAAAAATTCACAGGCTATGTCAGTTTCTTTGGCTCCATTTTGCCAATTAGTCCCAATTTCTCTTGGTAACTGGTCATTGGCAAACACGGCTCTTATTTCAATCGAAATTATTAATACTAACTCTTAGATCATACATTACACATACATGGTAATTACATCTACATATATATACCTATGTGTATATATAGAAGGGGCCACAGCAGAGTTTCAAGGAGTTCAAAGGGGCCTTCCTGGTGACAGGGGCAGAGAGCTAACAGAGGCTGGGGGTGAGATAAGGAACCCTAGTGCCTGTTGGGGAGCTACTGGAAGAGCCGTTAGAGGCAAGGCGTGGGACTCGGGTGGACAGACAGATGGTAATTTGTAGGCTTCATCAGCAGGAGGGACAGCTGGAAGTTCACCTAGGAGATACACACACACACACACATCAGGTGGTCAGGTGACAGGGCTGGTGAGAACTGTCACCATGGCAATGTTGGATGTCCTCTGCTTTATGGGGTCCAGGCAAGGGTCTTTGTACCCCTCCTCCATCTGGTGTGCTTGGTAAATTCCCTGGCCTGGATTTTCTGATATGGTTTTAATATACTCATTTGCTTATATGGTCCCAATCTACTTTGACAAGTCTACAAGGACCAGGGTACCCTTTTTTGAAGTATTTATTTACTTGAAAGAGATAAAGAGGGAAAAAGAGAGAGAATGGGTGCTCTGGGACCTCCAGCCACTGAAAATGAACTCCATATGCCTGTGCCACATTGTGTATCTGATTTACGTGGATACTGGAGAATTGAACCTGGGTCCTTAGGCCTCATAGGCAAGTGCCTTAACAGCTAAACCATCTCTCCAGCCCTGGGGGCAGAGGAGGGACCTTTTACTTTTAGGAATAAGTTATTCATTATGATCCTTGTGAATGGTGATATCTACATGCATGAGGTAGAGAGTCGTCTTGCCTCTGACTTGCCCTCAAAATGGAGCTAAATGCCACTTGTATGTGCTCTGATCTACACAACATGGAGTCACTTAGAGCAGGGCACAGCTGGGATCCCAACATGCATTGCAACTTCCATATTTTCCCATCTTGTCCTTTTCTGGTCTGTAATTTAGGCAAATATTCTCACCACTCAGCTGGTTTCCCACAGTAGAAATCCCAGTCATTACAACTCCATCCTTCCCCTTACCTCCCATGTGGAACCAGGTCCCTCAAATCATAAGTTCTTCAGAATGCTCTGGAAATACTACCTTAACAACTCAGGTCATCGTTAGACCCTAATATCATCATCATTGTCATCATCATCATCTCTCTCTCACTCTCTTTTTGAGGTAGGTTCTCTCTGTAGCCCAGGCTGGCCTATAACTCACAGTGATCCTCCTACCAATGCTTCCTAAGTGCTGGGATTAAGGATGTGTGCCACCATACCTGGCTCTCCATCTCTTACCTGGACTACTAAAGCATCTTCTGTTGAGTTTTCCCTTGGTCACATCATCAGCTATGCTTGATGTCAACTGAATTGAACTGAATTGCCATTGCCTGCAGATTCAAATACAATTCCCAAGCTTGGCTGAAGGGTCCATTCAAATATGGCCTCTCCAGTAAGCTAGAAAGGCGATATAAAGGGAAGAGAAAGAGAGGGAGGGGGACTTTTAATAGGATGATATTGTATATATGTAAGTAGAAGAATAGATTAATGGGGATGAAAAGGCCTAAGTGAGGTCAGGGGAAGAGATTGAGTAAAGGAAAGGTGGAGGGAAGGCTAATCAAAATCTGAAAGGATATAAATAAGTCATATGGAAAACTACTTTTTTGGGCAATGGAACACTCAGGAGCCGTAGATTGTTGCTAGAAAATTTTCAGTGCCAGGGATGGGATACCTTCCCTGTGAGTTGTTAGCCAGGGAGGTCCCCGATGCCCCCCAAACATTACAGACCATTGCCAAGGCCCTTGGTTTCCCACCAGGAATAGATGGTAAGACCCTATTGCTGAAGACTCCACATACTTGGGCTGCAAGGCCACTGAGAAATCCTGTTGGAGCTGAGCTGTAAACCTCCTCCATGTAGACCAGCTGACAGAAAGCTGGGAAAAGCCACACTGCATGCAGTTCAATGGGAGAGAGAGAAATCACCAGTGAAGATACTCAACAGTGGACACTGCAAGCCTTAAATTTGGCCAACCAGGCCAAATGAGCCAGTGGGTGCAATAGTGGCATGTCTGTTTTGGGGGAAAGCAACCTGCCCTCCAATTGGACTGAAGACCCGCTCCATGGGAGGGAATACATCCCTGATACTAAACACCTGCGGCAGGGGTAGTCATGAGCCCTAGGGGTGTAATGTCTGCTGCTGTCTGGCTAAATGTATATACTATGCTTATGAAACTGCCCAGTAAGCACTTCTCTTAATGTTCATACCCTTATATTAATGCTACTCTCACTTTTGGTAGAGAATCTTCTCTTGTCAGATGGCAGGGACCTTGGAATGACTCAGAAGGCATCATGGTTCTGGAAAGAAGTGACAGGAGTGCTCAGCACTGCAATCTCTCTATCACACCTTCCAAGGCTCAGGGTCCATTGTGGAAGAGGTGGTGGAAAGAATGTAAGAGCCAAAGGAAGGGTAGGACTCCTTCAGACACAAAATGGCCTGGATGTCCATGACCTCACAGTGTCTGACACTACCTACACAAGACCATCATAATAGGAGGAAAAGATGATGACATCAAAATAAAAGAGAGACTGATTGAGAGGGGGAGGGGATATGATGGAGAGTGGAGTTTCAAAGGGGAAAGTGGGGAGGGAATTACTATGGGACATTGTTTACAATCATGGAAGTTGTTAATAAAGAATATGGCCCTTGCCAGTTTACTCACCCACTTCTGCCTGCTTCTTCTTCCTTCCTCCACCATTTTATAGATATGTTTTCCTTATTCCCCTTATTCCCTAGATTCTGTAGTTTTCTGACTCTGGTAGTTTGTTAATGTATGTCTCCAATAGCATGAGGCATTTTTTAAATGTTTTTATTATTTATTTATTTAAGAGAGGGGGGAGGAAAGAGAGAGAAAAAAAAAGAGAATGGGAATGTCAGGGCCTCTAGCCACTGCAAATGAACTCCAGACACATGCGCCACCTTGTGCATCTGGCTTACGTGGGTCGTGGGGAATTGAACCAGGGTCCTTTGGCTTTGAAGGCAAACACCTTAAGTGCAAAGCTATCCCTCCAGCCCAGCATGAGGCATTTTTGATTCAGTTTGCAACTGAAGTGTCTGGCAGCCTGTTGGAGGAGGTGTCACTGGGGAAGGGGGGGCAGATCTTAAGTCTAGCGCTAATGTGTGCTTGGAGTTTTTGAGCTCTGCTGGTCGTGTTTGCTGAATATTTGATGGTGTCTGTCTGCTATGAATTATAGAAGTGAGCCAGCTTCTTCCTCCATTGATGGCGCTTCCCCTGGATTCTGTAAGCCTGACATAAACCCTTTCTTCTCATAAGCTGCTTCTGGCTGGATGTTTGCCACAGAGATGAAAGGTAACTGCAACAGTGATCATTCTTCAAAACCCCAGCTTCCACGGAACTGTGTCTACGCCAGCACTCTTTCCGCTGCCTGGCATGTCCCGTCACCCAGTACAGCCAGAAAACTGCTGTTCATCTTTCATAAGACAACTGAATTCTTCTGCAAAGAATCCCCTTTAAAAATGATTTCTCCCTCCCTCCCTCTCTGTCTCTCTCTCTGTCTCTGTCTCTCTCTGTCTCTCTGTCTCTCTGTCTCTCTCTCTCTCTCTCTCTGTGTGTGTGTGTGTGTGTGTGTGTGTGTGTGATGAGGTGGGGGGGCTGCACCAGTGCCTCTTATTGCAGCAAACATCAAATGCTTGCACAACTTTTTGCATATAGCTTATGTGGCCAGCTTGGAAATCGAACCCCAGCCAGCAGGTTTTGCAAGCAAACACCTATAGCTACTGAGCCATCTTCTCATCTTCTCAACCTCCTTTTTTCTTTCTTTTGTTTTTGTTTTTGTTTTTGTTTTCCAAGGTAGGGTCTCACTCTAGCCCAGGCTGACCTGGAATTCACTCTGTAGTATCAGGGTGGCCTCGAACTCATGGCAATCCTCCTACCTCTGCCTCCCGAGTACTGGGGTTATAGGTGTGCACCACCACGCCCGGCTCAATCTTCTTTTTTCTGATGCAGGGTCTCACTCTAGCCTAGGATAAGCCAAAACTCACTCTATAATCTAGGCTGTCCTTGAACTCATAGAAACTCTCCAACCTTAGCCTCCCAAATGGTATGGTCATAGGTGTGAGTCAACACACTGGCCCATCTGCTCTTTGAGATGGAGAGTTAATTTCTTTGCCTAGAGCCAAAGTAAAAAAAAATAATAATTTTCTATGACAATACTTTTCTACCCACATGACCGTTTTTCTCAATGACAAATACCCAGATTGTCTTTTCCCCCAGTGTTAAAAGCAGGAGTAGACACCTGTAGATCTGGCCAGGAAAAAAGGCATGCCTGGGGCCAACCTGCAGAAAGCAAGCGTGTGACATTCGCCATGGGAAATGGCCACCGAAGACAAGGAGACAGGTGTCGCAGTTTGTGTTACTGTGATCCAAGGAGCAAGGTGAACACTGCTCAGTTGGAACCTGCTCACAGGGAGCAGAGGCTCGCGGGGAGGTGGAACTGCTGCCGGCTTCTTTCCCCACGATTTTGATATTATAATGCGCGTGTGTGCGTGTCAAATGTGGGGGTACATGTATTGTGCTTATTTGTGGAGTCTTCCTGTATTACTCTCTTGGGCCTTGAGAGTCTGTCACTGAACCTAGAGGTAACCAATTTGGCTAGCCAGTGAGCCCCAGAGATTCCCAGTCTCTGTCTCCCCAGTGCTGGGATTACAGGTATGCACCACCATGCACAGCATTTTTACATGGGTGCCAGAGATCCAAACTTTCTTCACATTAGCTGTTTTAGGTTGGGTGCTTTATCCTAGCAATGTGGTGGTAAATACAATAGAAAATTGGAACTAGCTAAGTGGGTTGTTGCTTCTAGAAACCTGACTGTATGGCTTTTGGACTTTTGGAACTAACTTGAGAAAGAAATGTGGAAGGATTTGAAACCTTGATCTAAGAGATCCTTGCAGTGCTTTAAGCAGAGCTTGATAGACTATTCTGGTGAGAGTTGGAAGACCTAAATGCAGAAAGACTGTGTTGGAAGCAGTTTGAGAGGCTTACTGCATTCTGCCTGTGTTCTGAGAGCTTGAACAGGTTTGAATTTAGAAGAAATGGACTAGTTGGG
Organism: Dipus sagitta; assembly: GCA_036346955.1. NCBI lineage: Eukaryota > Metazoa > Chordata > Mammalia > Rodentia > Dipodidae > Dipus > Dipus sagitta. The sequence continues at coordinate 191,892,685 of CM070771.1, forward strand.
CTGGAGAGATGGCGTAGTGGTTAAGGTGCATGCCTGTGAATCTAAGAACCCAGGTTCGATTTTCCAGGTCCCATGTAAGCCAGATGCACATGGTAGCACATGCATCTCTCTCTCTCTCTCTCTCTCTCTCTCTCTCTCTCTCTCTCTCTCTCTCTTTCTCTCTGTGTATGTGTCTCAAAGAAATAAATTTAAAAAAATTTTAAATCTTTAAAAAATTAAATAAAATTAATAAAAAGAAGGAATGGACTAGTGTGAGCAGATGAATATGGCACAGAAAGAGATGAAAGTTTCAGGCTGGAGACACTGTCCGTTCAGCTGAAAGTGTTTGAGAGATTACCACCACTGAGATTGGGCAGCTGTTCTGTACTGGGACAGTAGGAAGAATGCTGACTCTTTTTGAAAGTAGGGGGTCTGAATGCTGAAGGAGTGTCCTGCTCCTCAAAGTTGGCTTTATTTTGCCCTGGACTAACAAATTTGGTAGCCCACCTGGTACTATGAAAGTATAACAAATGCAGAAAAGAAAGGGTCATTAAATTTGAAATGCAGTTTGTTCTTTGAAAATGGCAATGTGGGGCTGGAGAGATGGCTTAGTGGTTAAGCACTTGCCTGTGAAGCCTAAGGACCCCGGTTCGAGGCTTGATTCCCCAGGACCCACGTTAGCCATATGCATAAGGGGGCGCACATGTCTGGAGTTTGTTTGCAGTGGTTGGAGGCCCTGGCGTGCCCATTCTCTCTCTCTCTCTCTCTCTCTCTCTCTTTCTCTCTCTCTGTGTCTGTCACTCTCAAATAAATAAAAATAAACAAAAAATAAAATAAATAAAAAAAAAAGAAAATGGCAATGTGATGAGTTGTGTCCTTGTGTAGGAGGTCAATGGAGCCATGAGAATGAGCTATGGGTTGCAGTGGAGACTCTAGGATTTTTTGGAAGACATCAGGACTATGGGATGGTTGCCAAGGAGAGCTGCTGGCTTAGAATGAAGTTTTCCTGGTTCTTAAGCATCCCAGATAGAGGGGGGGAATTGAAACCTTAGAAACTTCGACACTGGTTACAGATGTTGGACTTGATGTTTTCCCTGGTTGTTTTATTTAGAACTTGCACTGATTTAATCTTTTCTTGTAATGTCATCTTTTGTAGTATGAATGTTTATTCTGTAACATTATGTATTTTTTTTTGTTTTACAGTTCACAATTAAGAGACCTTGGATATGGGGATATTTGAATAGTGTTGGGATTGATAAAAACTATGGGGAGTTTTAAGTTGGACTGTGCATGTTACATCAAGATGGTCATGAGATTTGGGGGTCCAGGGATGGAATATGGTGGTTGGACTGTTCTCCACACATGCATGTGTTTTGAATATGTGGTTCCTAATTGATGACAATTTGGGAGGTGGGGCCTTGCTGGAGGGGGTGTGTTGTTGGGGGTGGTCTTAGGGGTGTTACAGCCAGCTCCTCCTTGCTAGATTCCAGCTCACTGTCCTGCTGCTACTTTCCACCTGCTATGGTAGTGGTGATGTCCACCCACTGCTCTTGACATGCTGTCCCCTGCCATCCTGGGACTTTCACTCAAGACTGTATAGGTCAGGTTCTTTCTCCCCGCAACACAAAGGTAACTGCAATAGTTAGTGAGAGAGAAGAAGGAAATCTCACGAGTCCTTGAAAACACTACGGAACAGGTAGGGAAGTCACTATGTAGTCCAGTGTGACTTGAACTCATGGAGAGCCTCCTACCTCAGCCTCCCAGGTGCTGAGATTAAAGGTGTATCCCTGAGTTTAGAGTAAGAACACAGGTAGCAAGTCTAAAGTAGGTGAGAACACCCATGTGGTAGATTCGGAGATCAGAGAAAAATCATACATGTAATTAAAGTGAGAAGTTACCTCAAACTATAAAGTACAGGCAAGTGGGAAAGTTTAGATCAAGAAACAATGTATGGGCTGTAAATATGGCTTAGTGGTGAAGGCACTTGCCTGTAAAGCCAAAGGACCCAGGTTTGATTCCCCAGGATCCACATAAAACCAGATGCACAAGGTGGTGCATGGGTCAGGAGTTTGCAGTGGCTAGAGGCCCTGGTGCACCCATTCCCTCTCTGTCTTTCTCTGTCTCCCTGCCTCTTTCTATCTCTCTCTCTCTCTCTCAAATAAAATAATTGTTAATGTAAAGAGCACTGCTTTGTATAAGTATGTGGTACAACATGACAAAAGTATGGTTGGGACTTTCAGAAATTTTTGGAAATTCTGTCCTAATCCTCCCAATTTTTTTTTTAAGTTTATTTGAGGTATGATCACACTCTAGCCCAGGCTGATGTGGAATTCACTCTGGAGTCCCAGGCAGGCAGTGAACTCACAGCGACCCTCCTACCTCTGCCTCCTGAGTTCTGGGACTACAGGCATGCACCAGAATGATGGCTCAAACTATTTTTTAAAATCAAACATTCTAGCATAATGAAATCCAAAGATAAACTAACTTGTTGTTCAACATGCTGAGGCATGGTGATAGGGAAATAATGGAAGTCCTTGTTTTTGGTAATTAAATCACTATGTTTCTATAATAAAAATGGAAAACTTTGGGCTGGAGAGCTGGCTTAGTGGTGAAGGGCACTTTCTGTGCAAGTATGAGGACCTGAGGAGGCCTGAGAGACCCCTTGGATTTGATTCTCAGAACTCACGTACACAGCTGGGTATGGCAAGATGTGTCTGTAACTCCAGTCTCATAAGAGAACTGCCGTAGCTCACGAAAATCAACCAGCAAGCTCTGGATCAGTCAGAGACTGGTTCAAATATGAATGGGTAGGGAAGCTGGATGTGGTGGTACACTCCTTTAATCCAAGCATTCAGGAGGCTCAAGCAAGAGGATTTCTGTGAGTTCAAGGCCAGCCTGGGCTATAGAGTGAGTTCCAGGGCATCCTGGGCTATGAAATTTTCCTTTGGGAAAAAACAAAAACAAACAAACAAAAAAAGAATGGGTAGGGTCTTGGGGATAAAACTCAGTGGTTAAAAGGACTTGCTTTCAAAGACTATTGGCCCAGGTTCAATTCCCCAGTACCTCCATAAAGCTGGATGCAGAGTGGCATATGTGTGGCATTCATACACCCATTTGCAATAGACTTATACACACACAAATAATTTTTTTAGGGCTGGTGAGATGGCTCAGCAGTTAAATCACTTGCCTAAGGACCCAGGTTTAATTCCCATGTAAGCCAGGTGCATATGGTGGCACATGCATCTGGAGTTCATTTGCAGTGGCTAGAGACCCTGACATACCCATTCTCTCTCTCTCTCTCTCTCTCTCTCTCTCATAAATAAAACTAAATTTAAAGGGGAGGGCTGGAGAGATGGCTTAGTGTTTAAGGCACTTGCCTGCAAAGCCAAAGGACCTTGGTTCAATTTCCCAGGACCCACTTAAACCAGAAGCAAAAGATGGCACATGCGTCTGGAGTTCATTTGAAGTGGATGGAGGCCCTGACACACCCATTTCTCTCTCTCTCTCTCTCTCTGTCTTTCCCTCTCTCAAATTAATAAAAATAATAAAATATTTTTTAAAAAGAATGGATGAAGTGTAATGAGGTGCTAGGAGTCCAGGAAAGTCCTTGAACCCCAAACCCTAGGTTCGGTTCTAATTTTAATCAAAGAATTGAATAAAAAAGAAGACTGAGAAGGATAATTATATTTATTGAGGGAAGTACAGAGCCCAGAAAAGGCACCCACGTGGCTTGAAATCCCATGTGGAGGGACTGGAAAAACCATGGAAAGAAAAGAGAGAAAAGAAAATTCAAGGAGCTCCTGCCATGTGGGGGCTGGAGGGCATAAGGAGCCCATGTGGAGAGTAAGGGCTGGGGTCCCTCCTGGCTGGGCCCGGGTCTGGGACCAGGCAGCCCAGGCCCAGCCAAGGGAAAACCTCACCCACAGCTGGAAGTTACCAAGTGATCAGAGAGCTTGCCCTCCCCTTGCACCTTACAGTGGTGGGCTGTATTCCGGCCCAGGTGAACCAGAGGGACAGCTGGTTGGTTAGGGCTAGGGGCTGTCCCAGGAAAAGGCTAGCCCTGACACCAAATTCTGGGGCTGAATGTGACTAACCACAATGGTTAAATCCTATGAAAGACCTTGCTCCCAGGAGGGGTCCTGGTTGTTTGTGGAAAAACAGGTATAGGGAACTAGGCAAGAGGTAAGAAACCAGATCAGCCGGGCATGGTGGCGCACGCCTTTAATCCCTGCACTCGGGAGGCAGAGGTAGGAGGATTGCCGTGAGTTCGAGGCCACCCTGAGACTCCATAGTGAATTCCAGGTCAGCCTGGGCTAGAGTGAGACCCTACATCGAAAAACCAAAAAAAAAAAAAAAAAAATCAGATCATCTTTGATTTCTATCAAGTGCATACTTTTTTTTACTTCCAGGGGTCTAGTCACCCTAAAACCCCTCTCAGAAGAGTAATTAGTAATCAATTAGTAATTAAACAAGACACCCAACATTCTGCGCTGGCCAGTGTAGGAAAGAGCATGGGATGTCACAAAGACACATATATGTGGATGCACCACATGCACACACACATAAATAAATCTAAAAGTGGAGGGCTGGAGAGATGGCTTAGCAGTTAAGGTACTTGCCTTCAAAGCCTAATGACCCAAGTGTGATTCCCTAGTGCACAAAGTGCCACATGCATCTGGAGTTCATTTGCAGCAGCTAGAGGCCCTTATGCACCCATTCTCTGTCTATTTGCTTCTTTCTCTCTCTCTCTCAAGTAAATCAATAAAAACAAATATATTTTTAAAACATGCTTTAATATCTTTTGTTATCTGAAGAGGATAGATTATGGGAAAATTATTTTCAAATGCAGCACACTCTAGTCTCTTGCGTCTTGTCATTGGCCATGAGAAGTCAGAAGAGACGTGTGTGTGTGTGTGTGTGTGTGTCCGTGGAGGGTTGTGCATTGTGCATTCTTGTGTGGAGGTGAGAAGTTGATGTCGGGTTCCTCCGTTTTTATTTTGAAGTAGAGTCTTTCATTCAATTTACACATCTCTGACTCAAGTAGATTAGCTAGCCAGTGAATCCCAGGGATTCCCTGCCTCTACCTGCCCAACGCCAGGATTACAGGATGTGCCACTAAACCCAGCATTTTGCGTGGGTGCTGAGGATCTGCACATTAAGTCCTCATACAGACCAGCAACCATGTTACTCACTGAACCCTCTCCCAGGCCATGTGCAATGATTAGTACGCTACCCTGAAACCTCCCGAGCTAGAAAAGAGACCATCTGGCAGGCAGGACACTTTTTTTTTTTTAATCTGAGAGGTTGCGACAAGAAACATAAAACCCAGAGGCATTAAGTAGATTGGATATTATTTGGCCCTTTGCATAGCAAAGTTGATGATCTCTGACCAAAACAATCCAGTTCTTTCTTATTGTTTCTTTTGCAATGTGACTGTTGCAGTCCAGTTCGCATTGCTGGTAGAAATCATCCAACCAAGAGCAGCTTCTGGGAAAAAGAGGTTTATTTTGGCTTCCAGGCTCAATAGGAAGCTCCATGATGGCAGGGAAAAACGATGGCATGAGCAGAGGGTGGACATCACCATAAGGTGGACCATAGCAACAGGAGAGTGTGCCAAACACTGGCATGGGGAAACTGGCTATAACACCCATAAGCCCGCCCCCAACAACACACTGCCTCCAGGAGGCGTTAATACCCAAATCTCCATCAGCTGGGAACCCAGCATTCAGAACACCTGAGTTCATGGGGGACACCTGACTCAAACCACCACAGTGGCTGTCGTTAAACTCCTGCTACTACATACAAGGAGCCCTTAATTTCATTTTCCCACAACGGTTTGCCCATAGTTACCCTAGTAACTCGAAGACAAGTAGCACTGTGGTGCCAAGGCCACCTTCCTTCTACATACCCCATGGCCATTTTTCAATTGGGAGTTCTGTCTGCAAGCTGGTTGTGTGTCACTCAAGTCGCTCTGCCCACGAATTTGGTTCTTGGGCTTCAGCCCAACTCCAGCTCTGTAGTCTTGTTACTAACGTAGCTTTTTTTGCTCCCAGAACTCAGGAGGTGGAGGTACGAGGAGTAGGCAGTCAAAGCCAGCTTCAGTTACCTAACAAGTGCGAGGCCAGCTTGGGCTACATGAAACTCTGCCAAAGACTTTGAGCCAAACCAGGCTGCTTATACTTTCGCCTTGTTCTGCAGCTGGATGGCTGGGATGGGTGTGAACTCAGGAAGTGCTGTATTGTTTGCAAGTGAAGCAATCCCTGAGAGGCTCTGCTGCCAGCTCTCTGCTCAGAGCACTTCCAAGCCAACAAGTCCTCTCTTTTTTTAAAAAAATTTTTTTGTTCATTTTTATTTATTTATTTGACAGTGACAGAGAGAGAGAGGGAGAGAAAGGGAGCGCCAGGGCTTCCAGCCACTGCAAATGAACTCCAGATGCATGTGCCCCTTGTGCCCCTTGTGCGTCTGGCTAATGTGGGTCCTGGGGAATCAAGCCTCGAACCGGGGTCCTTAGGCTTCACAGGCAAGCGCTTAACCACTAAGCCATCTCTCCAGCCCCAACAAGTCCTCTCTTGATGGGAATCTGGGCTCTGGCGTCATTCGTTGTATTTCTTGCTGCTGTCATATCTCTTGCTCTGCTCCTTATGATTTCTTCAACATGCCAAACATTTTCCTATCTCTAGGCATTTTCCATTGTTCCTGTCTTATTTTCTTCCTCCCTTAAAGGACAGTATGGCTTATTTCTACAGAAATAATCTCTTACCTGAGAGAAGAGGCCTTCCTTGACTACATTGACCAAAATAACGAACCTCTCTTGGTATCCTATCATGGTATCCTATCTCTTTAAAGCAAAACATTTTTATTTATTTATTTGAGGGGGGGGTTAGATAGAACAAAAATGGGCATGCCAGGGCTTTCAGATGCTGCAAACAAACTCCACATGCATGCCTCACCTTGTGCATCTGGCTTACATGGGTTATGGGGACTTGAATCTGGGTCCTTTGGCGTGTTCAGGCAAGTGCCTTAACTGCTAAGCCATCTCTTTAACTTGTTTATTTCTTGTTCTAACTACTCATTACTTTTTTTTTTTCCAGGTAGGATCTTGCTCTGGCCCAGGAACTCACTGTATAGTCCCAGGATGGCCTTAACTCAGAGTGATCCTCCTACCTCTGCCTCCCAAGTGCTGAGATTAAAGGTGTGCATCAACACACCTGGCTTCATTACTTTTTTTTTTTTTTTTTAAGACAGAGTGGGGCTGGAAAGATGTCTCAGCAGTTAAGGTGCTTGCCTGCTGAAGTTCAATTTCCTAGTACCTATGTAAAGTTAGAAGCACAAAGTGGCTCATGCATCTGGAGTTCATTTGCAGTGGCTGGAGGCCCTAGCAAGCCTGTTCTCTCTCTCCTTGCAAATAAATAAAATATTTTTTAATTTTTTTGTTTATTTTTATTTATTTGAAAGTGACAGACAGAGAGAGAAAGAGGCAGATAGAGAGAGAGAGAGAGAATGGGCACGCCAGGGCTTCCAGCCACTGCTAACGAACTCCAGATGCGTGCGCCCCCTTGTGCATCTGGCTAATGTGGTTCCTGGGGAATCAAGCCTCAAACCAGGGTCCTTAGGCTTCACAGGCAAGCACTTAACCACTAAGCTATCTCTCTAGCCAAATAAAATATTTTTAAATGGTTTTTAAAATGTATTTATTTATTTGAGAGCAATGGGGCCATTCTCAGCACTTGGTTGGGCTTTAAGCCAGGATTTAGGGTGCCAGGTGGTCACAAAAAGCATCCACTGAGTCCAGAGCCTATAGGTTTTTGTCTTACGAATTTGGAGAATGAACTCCACAGACCATAGAGGGTGAGGTTTAGAAAGATCTCAGAAATCTTAAGAAAAGGAAAGAAAGCGGAACTCCTGTAAAGCAGGATGTGGGATCCCAAGAAATGAGAAAATCGGCCTGGTGACTCTGATGCAGGTATATATATGAAGGGGAATGCCATTAGGGAGGAAGAGACAAGGAAAAACCAGATTAATCAGGCTTCTAGGGAGGGAGTAATCTTCAGGTTTCTAAGAAAGGGGAAGTTCTTTAGGCTCAAGGACATTTTATGCTTAAAAAAATATAAAAAGGCCCAGCATGGTGCCTTTAATCCCAGCACTCGGGAGGCCAAGGTAGAAGGATCTCTGTTGGTTTAAGGCCATTTTGAGACTACATAGTGAATTCCAGGTCAGCCTGGGCTGCAAGATTCTACCTTGAAAAAACAGAAACAAACGAAAAAAAAAAAAAAAAAACTGTTCACTTTTGGGCCTCTGTTACCCTCAACTCCCTAGCCAATTTCTATCTCCTACTCTGAACTGGTAGTTGGGGGAGGTATCTGGATTGGAGAATTATAAAATATGCAACCAATGAGGCTCGTTGATGGACTGTATATAGGGAGTAAGAAGAGGGAGGAGACAAGAGGAACTTACGGGTTTCTGAATACCTTGAGAGAGTTTCTAGAAGACAGGAGTCTTCATTCACGTCAAAACGTCTCAAAAAGGAACTGAGAACTGAAAAATACCAGTTGCAATGACCACCTGGAAGTCACTGATGACGTCACTGGTTCATTGTCTCTGCAGGAGAAATGTCAAGGTGAGTGAGGAAGTAATGAAAGGGCAACATTAAGACAAAGGACAGAAAGACTTCTTTGAGATGAGGTGGGGAATTCAGAGCTTGGTTAATAGTATAAAGTTTCCAAGAAGGAAGAAAAAGGATGAGTGAATGGCTTGTTTTAAATGTGAAGAAGAAACCTGCTGTAACAGAAGGGAAGACTGAGAATGACAGGCATCAACTTGAGGGTTTTATGTTTGGAATGGGGAGACGAGGGAATGACCTTCATTTTCTCTGTAATGAAGGATGAGATGTTGACTTCTTCTCTAAGTGTTACTCTTTTTAAAAAATTTAAATATATATATTATTTATTTGAGAGAGAGAAAGAGGGAGAGAGAGAGAATGGGTGCACCAGGGCCTCCAGCCACTGTAAACACACTCCAGATGCATGCGTCCCCTTGTGCATCTGGCTTATGTGGGTCATGGAGAATCAAACCGAGATCCTTTGGCTTTGCAGGCAAATGCCTTAACCACTACGCCATCTCTCCAGCCCCCTCTAAGTGTTACTCTTATGTAGCTAGACAGGTGTGAGCGGGGGTGGAGGCCCTCATGGTCAGCTTTTGAGCCCCATTTCCCCTTTTTCTGTTAAAAAAGAGGAGGTATCTGGGTTTTGTGAAAGGAAAGCTACTTCCTGGTCAAAAGAATATAGAATCTGAGTTCTACCTCTGGCCATGGGTGCAGGCATGACATCGTATGCTATCCAAAACATAAGGATGAGACATACCATAGTATGTCCTCTCCCATAACAGTTAATCCAAGCTGGGCATGGTGGCACATGCTTTTAATCCCAGCACTCCGGACGCAGAGGTAGGAGGAGCACTGTGAGTTCGAGGCCACCCTGAGACTACATAGTTAATTCCAGGTCAGCCTGAGCCAGAGTGAGACCCTACCTTGAAAAACAAACAATAACAACAACAAAAAAGAGTTAATCCAACTTAGCTTGTCAATCACCTGGCCAAGAGACCACCCCTCACCTAAAGGCTTGCTAAGGAAACATAGTTGTATCCTTTTTTTTCTGTGTCCCCCCACGCCCCGCCCAAAGTAGGGTCTCATTCTAGCCCAGGCTGACCTGGAATTCATTCTGTAGTCCCAGGATGACCTTGAACTCACAGGAATCCTCCTACCTCTGCCTCCCAAGTGATGGGCTGAAGGACTGCACTACTATGCTGGGCTAATTGTCTTTTTAATAAGATAACATACTTAAACACACGTAATTCTTTCCTTCTTCTGTAGTTGTGTAACGGGATTTCTGGGAGTCAGGAGACCAGCACCCAAGTCAGGCGAAGGAGAGGAAGTTCATTTACGCCGGCGGACTGACGCCCGGCTCTCCCCGTAACCGCATCAGTCCTGAACTCATGTTTGTTAGGGCTTTTATACTATAAGCAAGCATGGGTTACCACGGTACACGACAGTTGAGAGAGTAGGTTCCAAAAGCTTTACAAAAATGTAACAGTTTGGCAAGCAAAAATTACAATGGGGTGTAAGTTTGGAGTTAAACCTGCAATAAATTGCAAAAGGTGGAGGAGGGGGTGAGGGCTATAAACAGCCAGGGGCGGGGGCCGCCTCTAGTCATCCCTCCTCGTTCTTTTCTTATTTCATCTTGGGGCTTTCCACTGTTCAACTTCTTCGGCATATTTCTAACACCGCTGCATTATCCCCTCCTTTTCATGCACGTTATCCCTTATGTCTTCTTCCAAAGGCGTTTTCTGATGTTCCTGATGAATTACTTGGAGTTTGATGGCCTCTATCACCTTGGATGACTTCTAGTGAGCAGATTTATCAGGCAAGGCCCAAGCAAGAGGGCTAAAGGGACCATAACTAGTGGCCCAGCTAGAAGGGCCCCAGGTGGTCGAGGTATTCTTCCAGTCGGACTCTCTTTCCCTTCCCTTGGCTTAATTCTTTCTAGTAGCTGTCTTGCATTTTCTCTCACTATGCCAGATTGGTCCGTGTAGAAATAGCATTTTCCCCTAGATAAACAGAATAAATAAATAAATCTCTCCCTTTTGCTGTAATCAGGTCCAAGCCTCTGCAGCTTTGCAGTATCACCGCTGCTAGGGAATCTACCTGGTTCTGTAGAGTGATAGTGTTTCAGTGGACTAGACTAAATCTTCCCTGGTCTGGTTAGAGAGCTGGCTATGCTGCACCTAGGAGGACAAAGAGAAGGGGGCTTAAGCCTATAATATAGAAGCCCCATGAGGGAAGACGACAGAGCTTTTGCCCAGAGAGTCAAGAGGGGCTTTGAGAAGCCCACCTCGAGACTCGGACCTGGGTTTTTATGGGGAGTGGCTACGTGAGGAAGACCAGGTTGGAGGTTACTGTGGACAAGGACCGGATTTTACAGCTTTGCCAGTGATCTTAGGTAAGGATCAGAGTTTCTGTCCTCTAGGAAGGGCGCAAGCTTAATCTAGAGATCTTTCCTGGAGGATGTAACATCTAGGTTTCTATAAGCTTAGTGACATTTCCTGCTTTTAGTCAAGGAATAAAAAAAATATTACTTTTGGGGTTCTGTAACCCTGACTGCCTAGCCAAGTTCTATCTCCTATCATTGTCCCCTTCTGAAGAGGTAGCTTCAACTGTTGTTAGGGGATTAAGACAACAGATCAATCTGACTCCTTAAAGCTGGATGGGGCTATTGGGTGTGACAGTTGGGATACCCCTCTAGTGGATCTGTTTTACAGAACCCCAAAAGTTTACTGATGGTCTTATAGTGCAAGAAATAAGTGATTTTTTTTTTTCGAGGTAGGGTCTCACTCTAGCCCAGGCTGACCTGGAATTCACTATGGAGTCTCAGGGTGGCCTTGAACTCATGATAATCCTCCTACCTCTACCTCACGAGTGCTGGGATTAAAGGCATGCGCCACCACGCCTGGCAAGAAGTGGATTTCTTATAGGAAGAAACCTATCTAGACAAAGACATTGGTGGGGGAGGCAATGAGGAGAAATCAGGGAGAAGCAAGCATCGGGTAAACTGGGGTTTAGAGAGGTCCTCAGACTTGGGCTCCCATCAGTAAAGAGTTCCAATTCTGAGTTAGGGAGTGGCTCATCCTTAAAATCTGGTCAGGAGGAGAACTCTTTCTCTATAACCTCCTCAGAGCTCTGGAGAGGTTTCCCCTCCACTTCTTAGAGGTATGTGGCTTGGTTTGGGGTTCAAGTAGCCCCCATTCAAACCTAGGGTTCCCATTAGTATTCCAAGCCTTGGAGGGCAATCCAGGGGACCCAGGTAGATGGAGTTGGATTGTCACAGAACCATCTGAATGTGGGCTAACTGTATACCAGAGGATATAGGGTTAAGATTGAGTTAAACACACAGTGTCCCCAGTCTAGTAGAATTATTACCAGAAAAGACAGGCATGATCATCATGAAGATCTAGAAATTTACCAGATGGTGTGGTCTATACTTGCTCTTGTCACAGTGAGCATGTCTATCTAAAGTTACCATCTGGGTTGTGATGATTAAATTCCTTAAGACATACCTTACTTTCTGGCTATATTTTTGTATTGAGTGCTTAAGACCAAGTAGGTGGCCAAAGTTTACTTTTCTTTTTTGAGGTAGGGTCTTGCTCTAGCTCAGGCTTACCTGGAATTCACTATGTAGTCTCAGGGTGGCCTCAAACTCATGGCAATCCTCCTACCTCAGCCTCTTGAGTGCTGGGATTAAAAGCATGCACCACCATGCCCAGCTCAAAGTTTAATTTTATATAGTAATTTTGAAGGTCAGTTGTGGCTTTCTAGGGGGGACTTTTAGGGACCTGGGAGGTGCTCTATTCCTCTCTCAGTGTGTATGTCATCTGCTGGGATGAGTCAGGGCCATATTGACCATGTGGCTTTCCTTCCCTTAGAAGCATTAAGGGTTTTCCCCCTCTGTTTTGGCTCTCCTTCTGCAAACCAGATATTGATTGGAATCCATTCTCTGGGTCTGCATTTCTTCTCTGACCAAGAAGATAGGTGACTTAACCAAGAGCTTTAGGACCCTCTAGAGAAAGAAATGTCCGATCATCTCTTAAACCTTTTGACCTGGAGGGGCTGGGATCAAAATATTGGGTACCCTTTTAACCTCAAAATCCTTATTGGTTCTGGCCACTACACCTGGTTGTTAAGCATCCAGGAGAAAAATGGGAATATAGAGTATGTCTGTACCTTTTTGTCTTTAACAAAACAGATCTAGTTAAAACATGATACTAAAAACCTTAACATTCTGTTGTAACATTTAACTTACATTGTCTGATGACATGGTAAGCCATATCTGAAAGATAGAAAACCTATATATTATTTAACATTTGTAAGTCCAGACAAAACATGTTAACAGTCCCGGAGGCAATTTCTTTATTAGCAAAAATATAAATATTAACTCTGACTTTCATTTAGTTTTGGTTCTGTAGTGAGAGCCACTAGTTTTGTTCCTGTGTAGTTTTGGGGGGTGTACTTTAAAAAATATTAATTTTTTTTTACTTATGTACTTGAAAGAGAGAGAGAGAGAGGAGACAGAGAGAGTAAGAGATTTGGCATGCAAACGAACTCCAGATGCATACATACAGCTAAGCCATCTCTCCAACCCTGGGAGTGGCGGTGTCCTTTTCATCTTAAAGGGATTTCTAGGAGGACAACCTGTTATCTCAGGGGACAGTTAGTAATTAGTTTGCCAGAAATTTTTCTTGGAGAATAACAGGCCTAACACACCATGGCTGTACACACAGGTTGCTTATCACAGTTAATTAGAAGGGTCATTGTTGGGCTGGAGAGATGGCTTAGCAGATAAGACATTTGTCTGCAAAGCCAAAGGACCTAGGTTCGATTCCCTAGAACCTATGTAAGCTGGTGGCTCATGCATCTGGTGTTTGTTTGCAGTGGCTAGAGGCCCTGGCATGCCCATTCTCTCTCCATCTCTATCGACCTCTCTCTCTCTCTTTTAAAAAAAATAAAATAAAAAAGAAGCTACAAATCTATAGACTTGTGTGTGAGCTGGAACCAAAAAGCAATAGCAGTGGCCCATAAGCTAGAAAAAGGCTATAAGGGAGGGAGGAGAGGGAAGAACTTTAGGGAATGGTATTGTAAGTAGAAGAACAAATTACAGGGAGGGGAAAGGCCTAAGAGAGGTCAGGGGAAGAGATTGTATAAAAGAAGGGTGGCGGGCGGGAGGGTCAGTCAAAATTCAAGATATTCTGAATAATACATATGAAAATCTATTTTCTTGAATAATGGCACATCCAGAGGCCATAGATTATTACTAGAAAAGTTTCAGTACCAGGGTTGGGATACCTTCCAGTGAGTTGTTGGCCAGGGAGTTCTCTGTTGCTTCTAAAACATTATAGGCTATTGCCAAGGCCTTTGGTTTCCCATGAGAAAGAGATGGTAAGACTCTATTGCTGAAGACGTCACATGCCTGAGCAGCAAAGTCACTGAAAAATCAAGCTGGGGCTGAGCTGAAAGCCTTCTCCCTATAGATCAGCCAACTGAAAGCTGGAAAAAGCTGCACTGTATGCAGCCTATAGGAGACAAAAGTCATCAGCAGTGAAAACAGTGGACACTGGAAGCCTCAAGTTTGGCCAGACAGGCTAAATGACTGAATGAGAGCAATAGTGGCATATTTGCTCTGGGGGAAACCAACTGCTCTCTAATTGGACTAGAGGCCTGATCTATGGGAGGGAATTTGTGCCTGGTACTGAAAACCTAATCAAAAGCCTATGGCAGGGGAGGTCATGAGCCTTAGGGGTATAAAGCCTGCTCTTGTCTGGATAAATGCATATATTACTCTCACCAAATTGCCCTGAAAACACTACACTTAATGTTCATATTCATATATTAATGCTAATCTCACTTCCGGTTAGAGAAGCTTCTCTTTTCAGATGGCTGTGACCAGTGGGATGACCCAAAAGGCAGCATAGTACTGAGAAGAAGGGATGGAGGAGTGTCCAGCACTGAAACATCTCACACCCTCTGAGGCTCAGGGTCCATTGCAGAAGAGGTGGCTGAAAGAATGTAAGAACCAAAGGAAGGGTACCCCTCCTTACATACAACTGTCCAGACAGAAATTGGCCTCGACATCCAAGACCTCACAGTGCCTAGCAATACCCACATAAGACTCTCATAATAGGGGAAAAAGATGATGACATCAAGTTAAAAGAGAGGCTAATGGAGAGAGGAAGGGGTTATGGCAGAGAGCAGAGTTATAAAGAGGAAAGTGGGAGAGGGGAGGGAAATACCATAGAAGAAGAAGAGCCATTGTTGTCAGTGCTGGGAGGCAGACTGGCCTCAGACTTTGGATTTTTGTCTCTGTTTCTTGAGCAATTCTTTCCTGCAAGTTCCATCCTATTTGACAAAATCTTTGTGTCCCAAGAATGTGCTGAGTAGCTTGAGGGTCTTATATCTGTATCTCCCGGGAGATTGAGAAGCCCGAGGGTCTCACTGATGGCTATGGGTCAGTCTTGGATGGTCTCAGAGATAAGAAGGCTCCGGCATCAAACAACTCAGTCTAGTTCTCCCTCTTTCTGGGAAACAGGGCGAGCTGAAGAATAGTATCATCCTCTCAGGGCTCCAGGTTTTCTCATTTCCTAGACGTCTGTTGCCTGGTATAAGGAAAACCCGGGTGATGTCCCATCTCCTTTAGGAGAGGGTGGGTCCCCACTGGAGCCGTGCCATGAAATCATCACTCCCTCGTGAGACCTCCTCTATAGGGGCACAGCGAAGGATGCATTCACACTTTGAAGGATCTGAACTTGAATATGAGACAAATAACAATGGCATTTGTCATTAACAGTAAACTTTAAAAAAATATTTTATTTTTATTTTTTTTATTTGAGAGAGAGAGCGGGGGGGGGGGAGAAATACAGAAATATGCAGGTGGGGAGAGAGAGAGGGAGAGAATGGGCATGCCAGGGTCTCCAGCCACTGCAAACAAACTCCAGACGCATGTGCCCCCTTATGCATCTGGCTTACATGGGTCCTGGAGAATTGAACCAGGATCAAGCAATCTGTCAAAAATTAGGTTATTGTAAAAAGAATTAAACCCATCAAAATTTTGACCTTTTAATTGAGCCTGTAAGGCAACCTAAAATCAGAGTTGGATTTTGGGATTTCTTTTGTACTTAAGAACCTCTGGCTACTGTTGTAGTAGATATAAACAAGCACTTTTGGTTTTAAAGTTGAAAACTTAGAAATCTGCCTTTAGTAACTTAGAATCACCTTTCAATAGATGTATGGACCTGTGTACATTTTAGTGGCTTTAATCTTTTTGCCTAAACTGGACTAGACACAGACTTAATCCTGATAGAGAATCTATAACAACAAATCTGACGTACCTTGTTTAAGCTTACTTTGATTAACATCAACCAAGTTTATGTCTCATTATTCTTGTTACCCATGACTATTAAATAAAGCTTCAGCCAGATGTCTGATAGTTTATGATTATATTACATTGCTTGTAAATAACAGATTCTAGCATTACAACTCAGTTTGGCCCAAAAATGTTAATGGAGCACCTCAAAAACTGAGGAGGCACACAGTTGTCAGAAGATGGGAAGGCTTTTTTGTCTCCCTAAGAACTACACTTACAATGAATGAAGTTAGATTATATCTTTTATAACACTTGAGTTATAAAACGCAATGACTAGTAGAATTAGTTTTATAAAAGAAAAATCAATAACTAATAAATAAATCTTAATCTTATTAAGACTCAGTTTTTCTAGTAGTTAAAGTTTAACATAGAAACATTGCCAACTTAATTAAATATCTGAAGGCAGTTTTATAGTTGTCACCATGAGCCAAACAATATCCGTGAATCAAATTTTAGACTTTATGCCCTGTTGATTTGAGACTTTTCTTTCTATAATCCTATGAAACACATTTTATAGGCATGGATTTGTAAATGCAGGTAAAACTTGATAACTGCCTTGGAAATAATATAACACAACTGGACATGGTTTAATTAGTAATGACAGATCTGAACTGTATTTATGATATAACAAACTTAGATTACCTGTTCATATATTGTTAAATCATAAAATTCTAACTTATTTCAAATCTCAGTTAGATCTGGTTGTTGCTTGTTTGTTATGCTTATTTTAAGTCTAAGAACTGTATTCTAAAAAGGCTTTAATGATCTTAGACAAGAGAGAAATTGAGACAGAACCAAAATTATGCGCTGCTTGTCATTTTCCATTTCCTTATCCAGAGGCAATAGGCCAATTTGCCTAAGGACAAAGTATGAAAGACACATGCTTATATTTATTTATTTATTTTATTAATTAGTTTTGTACCCAGTGAATACAATCAAGTTGGTACCATTGTTAGGCTCATCCATGTCCTACCCCCTCCCCCTGGCCCCTCATTGTTGAGGTATATGGGTCATGCATTGTGGAGTTAGCCCACAGTTATGGGTAGGAGAAATGTCTCTGCGTATCATGAATGTCTCTGCGTATCATGACCCAACGTGTGGCTCTGACATTCTTTCCAACCCCTCTTCCGCAAAATTTCCCTGAGTCATGTTGGGTTCATTTTAGGTCTGCTTTAGTGATGAGGTGTTGGGGGCCTCTGAGGCTCTGGCTCTCTGATTTGGTAGGAGTTGATTTTTCTCTGTGTTGATCTCCTTCACTCTTGTGCTGGTACCCAGTTCACCAAGAAAACAGCATCCTTGCTTGTTTCGCCAATTATTCTTAGTTTCAGCTGGGGCCCTTTTGATGGGGTGGTTCTCTCCTTGGGATCTGCGTCTATCTAAAAAAGAGAAGCAGATTCTCCAACAGAGAGTAAAGTTAGCACCAGACAAATGGGATAATCCTTATTTTTTTTTTATAGAGAATTTAATAGGTGTAGGCCCTCTTATAGCCCACAATTAGTGGTGGCTTGATAATGGAGAACGGGCTCATGTTTGGATATGGTTCTGACTCGTTTCCCAGCTCCAGCTATGGGTCACGTTCCACTGAGAAGATCTGTTAGCCAAATCAAGAGCAGTTGGTTTCCCATCATGGCTGTGCACCACTATTGCACTTGTGTGAGCATCACAACAGGTTTTTTGCTGTTAAGTAGTTTAGACCATGAGTTGCTCAGACAGATATTGGTCATTTTCCCCCAGTCACCCATGTAGCACCTTTTGGCATTAGACGCGCTGACTGTCTGGAGACTGACTCTCTTCCAGCTTCCAGCCATGTCATTCCATTTTATGTGTCAACCGCATAAGGTGTCTTCAGAAGTAGGGTCTTACCACTAACCTTTGGTGGGTCATCAAGTCCTCTGACAGAAATCTGTCTTTCTTTGCATACCCAGCAAGCATCTCAAGGACTAGACAATAGGATGAGTGGGGAGGGAGGGGCAGGCAAGGGAGGGGGTGAAGGACACAAATCTAGACCCAAATGGCAATAGTACCATAAAATTCTACATCCTAAAAGTCAGACCAAATGGATGAACCTTCACCAGGCCCTTAGAGAGTACACATGGTTTTAAATATGCTTGGGGTCTGAGTTGGGGTGGGGGGGCAACCCACTTCTCAGAATCCATCTTACCATGAATTTAAACAGCATATCACAATTGATATAATTTACATTACAGTGAAGTAGAAACAATCATTATCAAGTATATCTAACCATTGAGCAACCTACCATTCCCTAGGTGCCTGGCTTTTAGCCTTTACCTGGCAGACTTTAGGACCCAACTTGCTCTTTAAGCCCGTGGATCTGGCTGTGGCATGGGGTCTCTCTGCCACCGTCCTGCTGCGGTTTGCCATCTAGCATGGGTCACAGCCTTGTTGTGTTTGCGCATCCCACACACAGCATATCCCCGTGCACACAGTCCCACGCGGAGTGGGACCAGTGGGACTGCACAAGCTGTTTGAATCTATGTCCCACAGACACAAGCCAGCACAGCCAGAATCTGCATTTCCCACAGTTTTGCACTGGTCATCGGTATCTGAAATTCAGGTCAATGTTCAATCTCACATTCATGCAAAATCATTCAGAGTTGAAAACAGTTGTTCCCTAGTTATTCCCATTAATTCCTGTTCTAGCTAAATGGGGCCAGTCTCACCTCAGAAACCCTTCCAGGTTTAACTATTGGCCCCCCCCTTTCCTCCCAAATCAGGGGTCAATATCACCTCAGAATCTCTTTGAGGTTTAATTGTAGTCCCCTTTTCCTGCCTGATCAGAGGCCAGTGCCACTTGGGAATCCTGTCGAGGTTTTGGTTGCAACCTGCTGCGGGGGAGCAGCCCGCACCAGCTCCTGTCTGTCTCCCTTGAGGGCTTTACTTGGTCTGGATGTTCACACAGGTCCCTCATCCCGCATCACCTGGTGGGAGCTCTAGTCGGGAGCCTTGCATTCCTCCTTTGCCCTCCTGGAAGGAGACCCCGGTAACACTTTGAAGGTGCACACTTCTCTGTTCCAGGGGCCATAGGTGGGCTGCAGGGCCTGGGGGTGGCAGCCCCTATAACCAACTGAGGTACGGCAGCAAAATCTCACTGGGGCCTCCAGAAATGTTATGTGAATTTCTGGGCATCAAGAGACCAGCAGCCCAGGTCAAGTGAAGGAGAGGAAGTTTATTCACATCAGCAGACTGACGCCAGGATCCCTCTGTAATGGTGTCAGCCCAAACTCAAGTTTGTTAGGGATTTTATGCTATAAGCAAGCATGGGTTACAACAACACGTGTGACAGTTGAGCGAGCAGGTTTCAAAAGATTTATAAAAATGGAACAGTTTGGCAACCACAAATTGCAATGGGGTGTAAGTGGTTGTTAAAGTAAACCTGCAATAAACTGCAAAAGGGAAGCAAGGACATTAAACAGCTAGGGGCGGGGTGGGGGGTGCAGCCTCATTCTTTTCTTATCTCATCTTGGGGCTTTCCACTGTTCCAAGTTTTTCTGCATATTTCTACCACCGCTACCTTAGTTGCTTACAGACCATGCTGTGAACCTGCCCGCTTTTCTGAGTTTTGACTCAAAAACATAATCTTGGGGCGGAGGCTATAGTTCAGTTGGTGGAATACTTGTTAGCATGCAAGAGACCCTGGCTTTGATCCCCGGCACCAAATAAATAGAGCGTGGGGCACACATGCTTGTAATTCCAGTTCTTGACATGTGGAGGCAGGGGGATCAGAAGTTCAAGGTCCTCTGTTACTTCACGGACGGCCTGGGTTACATAAGACCCTGCATAAATAAATCAGTAATTAAAGCATAATCTTTTTCCCCCCCCCCCTCCTTTATATGTCTTCTGTAGTTGCTGGCCTAAGTCTTGAGCATGCCTGCTCTTACACTTTGAGGCTTTTTCACCCTTCTCTTGATATATTTCTTTTGCATTACTCACTCCTCATGGTCCCTGTGCCTAACATTTTGTGGTCACCAGACAACAGACAGAGGACAGTACGAGAATCGGCTCCATTACCAATAAGGCTGCCTTGTAAATCAATTGATGCTTCAGCTCTCCAAGTGTTTCACAGATAGGCCAGTGTGTGTCCGTGCTGACAGCGATGGGAACCCAGGCAAGAGGAGCCTAAGGGTTTGATTTTGATTCTAATTGATACAGGAATTTGGGGTTCTTTGTGCACCAATGTACCAATAATTTGGGGTGCTCCCGGATCTTTGTCCTATGAATTTGATGAATGAAATCCACGGACGGATAAGGTTCAGAAAGATTTTATAACTGGTTAAGCGCTTGCCTGTGAAGCCTAAGGACCCGGGGTTCGAGGCTCGATTCCCCAGGATCCACGTTAGCCAGATGCACAAGAGGGCGCATGCGTCTGGAGTTCGTTTGCAGTGGCTGGAAGCCCTGGGGCACCCATTCTCTCTCTCTCTGCCTCTTTCTGTCTGTTGCTCTCAAATAAATAAATAAATAAATAAATAAATAAATAAATAAATAAAAGATTTTATAACAGTATAAAGCTTTAGGAGGACAAAGAGAAGGGGTCTTAAGCCCAGAACTTTAGAGAAAGAAGCAAGGTGGCGCTCTTCCGGGACGCAACAGGGGGTTTGAGAAGCCCATGAGCGCAGAGCTCTTGCCCCGAGGCAAGAAGGGGTTGAGAAGTCCACCTCGACACCCAGATCTGGGTTTTTTATGGGGAGTGGTTACTGTGAGGAAGACCAGAGCGGCCGGTTAATATGGACAAAGACCAGATTTCACAGCTTTGCCAGTGATCTTTGGTAAGGATCAGAGTTTCTGTCCTCTAGGAAGGGCGCAAGCTTAATCTCGAGATCTTTCCTGGAGGGTGCAACATTCAGGTTTCTGCAAGCTTACTGACATTTCCTGCTTTTAGTCAAGGAATAAAAAACAATAACAACAACAAAAAAAAAAAAAAAACACATTACTTTGGGGGTTCTGTTACCCTGTCTAGCCAAGTTCTGTCTCCTATCATAATGATGGTGGTGGTGATGATAAATTGATGGGAGGGGAAAGTGTAATCTGCAGTCAGGCCCTAGCATGGGGCGCCTGTCAAGGGAGAGGAAGGAGAACCACGGTTAAAGAGATGGATCTACCCGCACAGGCTTAAGGCTAACGAGAGTCCCCAGTACTGGTTCCTAGACAGACCCCGCCAAGTCCGCCGGGGAAGGAGGGAGGCAACTTCCTGTTCCTGTCTTCCGGGTGTGGGGGTTTAGCACCCTGGGTGGGTGGGTCGGAAGGGGCGGCTTCCTCCGGGCCGGCTGGGGTGCAGCGCCCCGGAATAGTGAGTTCCTCCCGGGGGAAGGGAGCGGTGGGCATTGCCCGGCGGCCGCGCGCGTCCCGGGGGAGGGCGCACCTCGCGGAGCCTCGGGAGGCTCCTGGGTCCGGGGACAGGCTCCGAGCACCCCGGGGACAGGCTCCCAGCATCCCGGGGACAGGCTCCGAGCATCCCGGGGACAGGCTCCGAGCATCCCGGGGACAGACTCCCTCATCCCGGGGACAGGCTCCCAGCATCCCGGGGACAGGCTCCCTCATCCCGGGGACAGTCTCCCAGCATCCCGGGGACAAGCTCCCTCATCCCGGGGACAGGCACCCAGCATCCCGGGGACAGGCTCCCTCATCCCGGGGACAGGCTCCCAGCATCCCGGGGACAGGCTCCCTCATCCCGGGAACAAGCTCCCAGCACCCCGGGGACAGGCTCCCTCATCCCGGGGACAGGCTCCCAGCACCCCGGGGACAGGCTCCTAGCACTCCCAGCATCCCGGGGACAGGCTCCCTCATCCCGGGGACAGGCTCCCAGCACCCCGGGGACAGGCTCCGAGCCCCCCGATGCCTCCCCGCAGCGCGTTTCCTCCCGCAGGCTTTCCCTGGGCGCAGAGCTCCACACGGTCATCCGTTTGCCCCGTAACTAGTGGAAGCCACGCTTCTCGGTGGAGTGACATCTCAGTGCCCTGTGTGGCCGCAGTCTTGCTAAGCCATAGTCCCTGAAGGTCTCTTTATTACCTAGTTTAGCATATCTTAGGGGGAAATGATGGGACGGGAATCGGTTTCCCAGACTATTTGTGAATACTTTCGTTACCGGGGAATGGGGGGCGGGGTCATTCGTGGGTTTGTAGACTCGCTTATAAAAGAATTTAGGAGTGGACTCAGAAGAAGGCAGGAGGACCATTTGAAGACAATCTTTATTTTTTAGCGTTTTAGGGTAAAACAAACAAGTTGTAACTCTAGGCATGTGCTGGGAGGAAGGACATGGGCAACAGGAAGAGATAAAGTCGTGCCTTCTGAGTCAACGTCCTGCAAGCCGGCTCAGCAACGGGGCTTTGCAAGCAGCTACGTGGGCTGGAGGGTGGTCTCCAGAAAAACGTGCCAAGGATTCCAGCCAGGAGCCAAGGGAGGGATGGAGAGGGAGGAAAGGGGACATTATCGTTTTTGAGATAAAAGTCCAAAAATCGGGCTGCGACTCAAGGGAGGGGATTCTGTGGGTTTTTAGTACATTATCTTATGAAGAGGATAGCTATTCCTCCCACTCCTTCATATTTCTTTTCTTTTCTTTTCTTTCTTTCTTTCTTTTTTTTTTTTTTTTTTTTTTTTTTTGGTTTTTCGAGGCAGGGTTTCAATGCAGGCCAGGCTGACCTGGAATTCAGTATGTAATCTCAGGTGGCCTGGAACTCACAGTGATCTTCCGCCACCACGCCTGGCTTCCTTAACAAACCTTTAGGCAAGGGTCTCTTGCGATAGATAGAATTAACTTTCAAGGGAGGGACCATAATCTTTTTCTGGGTATCCTGGAACCCGCCTACACCTAGGGCCATAGGTTGGACAGTTTCTAATCTTTTGACCAGGAGGAGGCAGCTTTCCCTCAACAAAGCTGATACTTCGCCGCTCCTTTTAGCAAAGGTGGGAGGGGGTGGGGGCCCAAGCTGGTCATGATGGTTTGGGTACTTCCCCAGTGGCGGGTAAGCCTGCTGATGCCTAACGGCCTGGCTTTGCTAGAAATATGCAAACAGCAGCTAGTACTCCATTTGAATGCTTTGAAAACTGTTTTTCAGCTGTTTGTTTTCTCTTTTTCAAACACTGACTGTTTGCCAATTCAACCTGTTTGACCTTTGTAGCTTATGAAATGCTGGCCCACCTGGGTATGAGGTTAGGGAAGCATATTTGCTTTGTCAGATAACAGTCAACAGTGTACTTTTTGAGACTTACTTGTACTTTTGCACTGCTTCCTGCTCTGCTGATTAATAGATGGTGTGAAAGGTAAGGTCCAATCAGCTTGGGAATCAGTTCTGCCATCACGCTGTGCATGTGTGACCTTCAGAAGACTTTTATTCCCCCCCCCCCAGCTAGAAATGTTTTAAAACATACAGGTTAATCAACATTATTGGAAAACTTACTGGCCATTTCACTTACATAAGGCAATTGCAACATACTATGACTACTTTTATAAAGCAAAATAGAATCAAGTCTCTGCCACTCTTCAGTATGTACATATGTGTGCTAACTGGAAGCTCCCCTGAGACACTTATATGGAAAAAGTTTTATGTAGCCCATTCACGTTTGACTTCTTAAATCTAGGCAGAAGACTTCTTAATGCTTAAAAACCAGTAAGATAGCTTTAAAGGTAAAAATCTAAAACTGTTATTGAAACTTGGGCTGTCCTGAGAGTTAGAAATTACTAAGTTTCCTGAGAAACAGTTGTTTAAATTACTTCCTGCCATATAAAAGCATTAGTAGTTTAAGAATTACTCTTTTCTAGTGTGTTTTGTATGTGTGTCTTTGCCTCTCCTTTCAGGCTCCTCTGTTACTCTTTGAGCATGTGTGTGTGTGTGTGTGTCACGTGATCATAGGTGTACAAGTGCATGCGGAGGCCAGAAGACAACCTTGGGTGTCATTCCTCACACACCATCCACCTTTTCTTAAAAAAAACTTTTTTTTGAGGCAACTCCCAACAGACTGGCCTTTTGTGTGTGTGTGAGAGAGAGAGAGAGAGAGAGAGAGAGAGAGAATTGGCATGCCAGTGTTACTGTGTGTCTGGCTTATGTGGGACCTGGAAAGTTGAACATGAGTCCTTAGGCTTCACAAGCAAGAACCTAACTAACTGCTCACCCATCTCTAGAGCCCCCATCCACCGGTTTTTTTTTTTTTTTTTTTTTTGGAGGTAGGGTGGTTTCACTCTAGCCCAGGCTGACCTGAATATCACTATGTAGTCTCAGGGTGGCCTTGAACTCACAGCGATCCTCCTCCCTCTGCCTCCTGAGTGCTGGGATTAAAGGTGTGCACCACCATGCCCGGCCCCATCTACCCTTTTTTTTTTTTTTTTGGTTTTTCTTTTTTTTTTTAGTTGATTTTTTTAAAATTTTATTTATTTATTTATTTGAGAGTGACAGACAGAGAGAGACAGAGAGAGAGAGAATGGGTGCGCCAGGGCACTGCAAACGAATTCCAGCCACTGCAAACGAATTCCAGACGCGTGCGCCCCCTTGTGCATCTGGCTAACGTGGATCCTGGGGAGTTGAGCCTCGAACCGGGGTCCTTAGGCTTCGCAGGCAAGTGCTTAACCACTAAGCCATCTCTCCAGCCCTTTTTTTGGTTTTTCAAGGCAGGGTCTCACTCTAGCCCAAGCTGACCTGGAATTCACACAGTAGTCTCAGGGTGGCCTCGAACTCACAGCGATCCTCCTACCTTTGTCGAGTGCTGGGATTAAAGGCGTGCGCCATCACACCCGGCCCATCTACCCTTTTTGAGACAGAGTCCCACTGGTGTAGAACTTGCCAAGTAGGCTGTACTGGCTTGCCAGTGAACCCCAGAGATCTGCGTGCTTCTGCCTTCCCAGTGCAGAAACCTGCCACTATGCCTGGATTTCTGGGGATTTAACTCAGGTTGTCAAGTTTGTGAAACAATTTTTACCTCCCTGCCCTCGCATCATGTTATTCTTTATGTCCTGAAGTGGGTGCTGTGTCCATACATGTCCTGAAGTGGGTGCTGTGTTTGTATATAGGTGCTTTCTACTGGCAGACCACATTTCCTGGCTCCTTAAAGTAGGTGAAGGATTATAGTTTGTTATAAAAGATAGATTAGGCTAACATGGATATTATGGTTATAATAGAATAAACTCTTAAGAGCAAAGCACAGAGAAGTCTCTCTTTTGGCTTTTTTTTTAATTTGGGGGGGGGTTCATTGGCTGTAATTATTTCAACTCTGATTTCTCTTAAATTCTAATTATATAAATAATTCCTTATGAAATTGACTTCAGGGGTGACTTCTTTCAATAACCAAGTTACTCTTGAAACTAAATGTCATTTCAGCTGCTTTTTGCACCTGCATGTCAGTTTCTTTCCTTGATGGCTTTATGCTTTATTATTAGTACCTTTTTCAAGAAATTGCCATGCTTTCTTCAACTAAAGAGTTCTTACGCTGTCTTTGAAACTTAATGCTCAGATCTTTAATAATTATAAATTATGCTGTAAATTATCATTACAAATATTATAAAAATTATTTCATTATACAAGAAGAGGTTAACCCTTAATTCAAACACTTGCATCTGGGGTAAGATTTTTTTAAAAGAACTTTTAAGGATCGTGTGTCTTATTTTTATTATTATTCACAGAACATTTCATGCTTACATACATGGGATGGTTTGGTAGGAAGGTGGAGAAATATACCTCAACAAACACCCCCAAACATGACCTCTG
This sequence comes from Dipus sagitta, assembly GCA_036346955.1. Classification (NCBI taxonomy): domain Eukaryota; kingdom Metazoa; phylum Chordata; class Mammalia; order Rodentia; family Dipodidae; genus Dipus; species Dipus sagitta. The sequence goes on from CM070771.1 coordinate 191,918,339, forward strand.
TTTTCTTCCACAGGATTCTCCATCCCTGGCCTGTGTAATGGAGCAAGGAAAAGAGCTGCTGGACTCAGACTCAAATCTTACAAAATGGGGGACTTTGAAAAGCCCATTATCAGGTGATGACCAGGAGATCCATGTCCTTAGGAAATTTATTATAAGATGTGCCTGAGAGTATGCAGAAAAGACAAGACATTAAAATAAGGCAAATTTTGTATGATTTTGTGCTATGTCACTTATAAGTTAACTTCACCTTAGTTTTCTTATTTTTAAGAAAAAAAGAGGAATGATCATGTCTCATATGTATATTAAGTAGATACATGGACACTACTATTTTTATTAGTACCTATTATAATTTCTATATTTGCTTATATTTCAATATTTTAACTTCTTAACTGATAATTTTTATACATGTATGTACTTTTTTTTTGAGGCAGGGTCTCACTCTAGTCCAGGTGACCTGAAACTCACTCTCTAGCCCTAGGCTGACCTTAGACTCACTGCAGCCCTCCTTCCTTAGCCTCCTGAGTGCTGGGATTAAAGGCTTGTGCCACCAAGGCTGGTATAATAATGTATTTTGATCATAATCACCTCCTATTACCTTCTTTTGTCCCCCATCCTCACATCCTGAGCCCCTTCTTTCTAACTAGTCCCTCTTTTATTTTATTTAAAAAAATTTTTTTTGTTTATTATTTATTCATTTGAGAGTGACAGACAGAGAAAGAGGGAGAGAGAGAGAGAGAGAGAACGGGCACGCCAGAGCTTCCAGCCACTGCATACGAACTCCAGACGCGTGCGCCCCCTGTGCATCTGGCTAACGTGGGTCCTGGGGAATCGAGCCTCAAACCGGGGTCCTTAGGCTTCACAGGCAAGCGCTTAACCGCTAAGCCATCTCTCCAGCCCCCTCTTTTATTTTTAATTAAATTATTATTATTTTTTATTTTTAGAGAGAGCAAGAGTGAGAGAGACACACAGAGAGAATAGGTGCAGCAGGGCCTAAGCCACTGCAATCAAACTCCAGATGCTTGTGCCACCTAGTGGGCATGTGCGACCTTGCACTTGCCTCACCTTTGTGTGTCTGGCTTACGTGGGATCTGGAGAGTCGAACATGGTTTCCTTAGGCTTCGCAGGCAAGCGCCTTAACTGCTAAGTCATCTCTCCAGTCCTCCCTCTTCTACTTTTTAAAATTTTAATATTATTTTATTTGTGTGGGTGTGTGCATAAGTGTCTATATGTATGTATGCATGGGTGTGCCAGAGTCTCATGCTATTGTAAATGAGCAAAATGTATTTGTGCCACTTTCTGTCTGTTTCTCATGGATGTTAGGGAATCAAACCCAGGCCACCAAGCCTTGCAAACAAGTGCCTTTAATTGCTGAGCCATCTCTTCAGTCCTCCCTCTTCTATTTTAATGTCTTTTTCCCCCTTCTCCATCATTCACGATGACATTTTGGTATATCCAATATTGCGTAGGTCTTGTGCAGGTAATGTAAGCCACGCCGAGGGCAAGAATACAATAGCCATTTTATGTCCAGAAGACAACATTCCAAAAAACCCCTCCCCATCCTTTGGCTCTTACATTCTTTCTGCCACCTCTTCCACAATGTTCTCTGGGCCTGGGAGAGCATGCGAGACAGCTCGTGCAGTGCTGAGCACTCCACAGTCACTTCTCAGAACTCTGACCAGTTTTGAGTCTTCCCAATAGTCAGCAGCATCTGTAAAAAGATACGGTTCTAACCAAAAGTGGCAGCAGCACAGGCATAAACATAAATACTTAGAGGGCAGTTTGGTGGGTACATGTACAGGACATCTTGTAGTAAACAGCTTCACAATGCCAGGATGGACATGCAAACCAGACATGCTTTATGGGAGGAATGGATTTATTTCAAGCCTACACATCCAGTGTAAATCCATTTTATTTTATTTATGTATGAGAGAGAGAGAGAGAGAGAGAGAGAGGGAGAGAATGCGCATGCCAGGGCCTCTAGCCACTGCAAATAAACTCCAGGTGTATGGGCTACCATGTATATCTGGCTTACCTGGGTTCTGGGGAAACAAACATGGGTCCTTAGGCTTTGCAGGCTAGCACCCTGACCACTAAGCCATCTCTCCAGCCCCAGGGTAAGTCCTTTAATGGCAGAGGAACCTGGCTCCCATTCATGTATCCAGGCAGAGAGAAACAGCCACCAGTGAGCAAACACCAAAAAGCAGCAAACAAACCTGCAGCAAGCAGGGACCCCAGAGCTCAAACCTCTCTGCAGACCTTTGGGCTGGAGTTTAGTCCTACCCCCAAACACGACTTTGGGCTAGACCCCAGGTTCCTCCCCAGTGACATCCCCTCCAGCCAGCAATAAAGACCCAAGTTATAAGCTTTAATAAAACACCTGAGTCTATGGGGTACATGCATTCCAACTACCACATATCCTTTTAGCCAAACAATGTGTGTGTGTGTGTGTGTGTGTGTGTGTGTGTGTGTTTGAGCTAGGGTCTCACTCTGTAGTCCCAGGCTGGCCTTGAACACTCACAGTGATCCTCCTACCTCTGCCTCCTGAATGCTGATATTGAAGGCTTGTGCCACTGCACCCAACTAGTTTGCTCATATTTTAACTGAGCTATTGTCTTGTAACTGCAGGGAGGATCACAGTATCCCTATCTGGTCTTCTAGAGTAAAGCTTAATGCATTGATCCTTAGATTGATGTCGTATCCTCTTTGGCATTTGTATACAATAGTTCTAATACTTCCTCTATGTAGTGAACAACACTCACCTGTTGCTGGTGAGCACAGAGTGAAATAAGTAAAATTAACTCTCAAAACTTAAACAAATATTATTTATTGGGGCTAGAGAGATGTCTAAGCAGTTAAAGGCCTTTGCTTGCAAAGCTTGGCACACAAATTCAATTCCCCAGTTCCCATGTAAAGCCAGATGCACAAAGTGGCGCATGTGTCTGGAGTTAATTCTGGTGTACCTAATATTTCTTTCCCTCCCTTTTATGTTTCCTTCACAAATAAATACATAAAATGTTTATTTGAGAGATAAAGAGAGAATATAGGCACAGTACAATTTCTTGCTACCTCAAATGAACTCCAAAAGTATGCATTACTTTGTATATCTAGCTTTATGTGGGTGCTAGGGAATTGGACCCAGACCAGCAGGCTTTGCAAGCAAGTGCCTTTAACCACTGAGCAAACTCCCACGCCCTAAAAATATTTTTCATATAAAATACCTGATGGGATTTTATGTTGTTATTCCTTCTCTTACATTGTAATTCAGAATTTTCTAATCTGGCAAAGATTAGGGAATATGTTCAAATTTAATTTTTTTTCAAGGTAGATTCTCACTCTAGCCCACGATGACCTGAAATTCACTGTGTAGTCTCAGAGTGGCCTTGAACTCATGGCAGTCCTCCTTCCTCGGCCTCCCAAGTGCTAGGATCAAAGGCATGTGCTACCATGCCGGATTTAAAATTCTTTAAATTTTTTTAAAAATTTATTTCCAAGGAGGGACAGGGAGAGAGAGAGAGGTTGGGGGGGGGGGTCAATGGTGCATCAGAGTTTTTACCTGCTCCAAATGAACTCCAGATGCATGCACCACTGTGCATCTGGCACTGGGGAACAAAACCAGGTCATTAGGCTTTGCAGGCAAGTGCCTTAACCACTGAGCAACCTCTCCAGCCCTAAATTATTTTTTAAGTATTTATTTGTGAGAAGAGAGAGGGGAGGGAAGGAAAGAGAAAGAGGGGGAATGAGAATAAATGAGCACCTCAGGGCCTTAAGTCACTGCAAGCGAACTTCAAATACATGTGCCACTTTGTGCATCTGGTACTAGAGAATTGACTTTGGGCCAACCCAGGTATGCAGGCTGGCTTTACAACCAAGCACCTTTAGCCACTGCGCCATTTTTCCAGCCCCCTCCCCTGTTTTTGTTGTTGTTGTTTGTTTTGTTTTATTCTTGCAGGAGACAAAAGCAAGAATAATTTAGGAAATGTTCAAAACAATAAACCTAAGACAAAGAAGCTTAAAGGAAGATCTTCAAAATGGTCTCAGAGACATAGCCCACAGAACTATGAGCATGAAGATGCAGGAGATACACCGTTGACATTGTCCAAAGATGAGACCTGGTGCCATGGTTCCTCTGAGAGTAACAGCAAGTCTCACATTTGGAGAAATCGTACAGGGAAAGAAGAGGAAGACTCCCATCATCAAGAATCACATCCTGGAGAACATGCCAACATCTCTGATCAGTGCAATTCATCTTTTGGAGAAAAATCCTACAAATGTTCTGACTGTTGGAAAAGCTTCAGCAATAATTCTCATTTGCGTGCTCACCAGAGGACCCACTCTGGAGAAAAGCGTTATAAATGCTCTGAATGTGAGAGATGCTTTTGTAACAGTTCTCACCTGACTCAGCACTTGAGAACACACACAGGGGAGAAGCCCTACAAGTGTGGTGAGTGTGGGAAAAGCTTCAGCAATACTTCCCATCTTATTATCCACCAAAGAATTCACACGGGAGAGAAACCCTATAAATGCCCTGACTGTGGGAAGAGCTTCAGTAGCAGCTCTCACCTTACTCAGCATCACAGATCACATACTGGTGAAAAGCCATATGAATGTCCTATTTGTGGGAAAGGCTTCAGTCACAGCTATGTTCTAATTGAACACCAGAGGACTCACACTGGAGAAAAGCCCTATAGATGCCCTGATTGTGGGAAGAACTTCAGTCAGAGTTCCAGCCTGATTCGCCACCAGCGGACACACACAGGTGAGAAGCCCTACAGGTGCCTGGAATGTGGGAAGAGCTTTGGATGTAACTCTACTCTAATAAAGCATCAGAGAATACATACAGGAGAAAAGCCCTATGATTGTCCAGAATGTGGAAAGAGTTTTAGTCGAAGTTCAAACCTTATAACACACCAGAAAACACATACAGTAGAGACATCCTGTGGGAATTCTAAGCATGGAGAAAGTGTGCATCAGAGCTACGGTGGGATAGAAGAATGCCGAGTCCTTCCAGGAGAGAAGCCATATAAATGCTGTGCATGTGGAAAGACTTTTGGCCTCAGCTCCCATCTTATTAGACATCAGAGAACACATACTGGAGAAAAGCCATACCGATGTTCTGAATGCTGGAAAACGTTCAGTCAGAGCTCCACACTAGTGATTCACCAACGGACACACACAGGAGAGAAACCTTACAAGTGCCCTGACTGTGGTGAGTGCTTCAGTCAAAGCTTCAACCTGATCAGGCACCGAAGGACCCACATGGGAGAGAAACCTTACACGTGTGCTGACTGTGAGAAACGTTTCAGCCGAAGTGCCTACCTCCGTCAGCATCGCAAAGTTCATGCAGAAAAGTCTCTTAAGTCTCCTGAAGTGGGGGGCTTTCTTCATGAGTGGACTTGGAAAAGCAGTTTAGGGGAAATGGTACTCATCCCTTCATTCTCGCATTCTTCCTGAGTCTCAGGGCGTGGTGGTTTTTCTTTACTCCTTACTGGACCTATGAGTGTTGGGTTCTAAAGTTTCTTGGACTGTTTGCCAGAACAGCTAAAAAAAATTGAACTTCCCAGTTTAAAGGATGGTGTTGCAGTCAGGTTCACATTGATGGCAGAAATCACCCAACCAAGAGCAGCTTTAGGAAAAAAAAGGTTTATTTTGGCTTACAGTCTTAAGGGAAAGCTCTTTGATGACAGGGAAAAGGATAGCATGAGCAGAGGGTGGACATCACCTCCTGGACAATAGCAACAGGAGAATGTGCCAAACACTGGCAAGAGGAAGCTGGATATAATACCCATAAGCCCGCCCCCAACAACACACTGCTTCCAAGAGGTGTTAATTCCCAAATGACCATCATAACACCTAAGTTTATGGGGACACATCAAACCACCACATTCTTCCCCTTGCCCATAAACTGATAACCATATATGATATAAAATATAATGCATTCAGTCCAACTTTAAAAGTCCCCATAGTTTTATCAATCCCAATGATGTTCAAAACATCCCCATAATCCAAGGTCATTTACCTGAGCCAGAGTACAAAAAAAAAAGAAATTCCCCCCAAATCCATAATGGCACAGAATAAACATTCACAGCATAAAAGATGGTGTTGGGCATAGCAAAGAAATATTCAACCAATTCAAGATTTAAACAGGGCAAACATCAAACTCTGTAGTTCCAAGTCCAACAACTCTAGTCAGTGATAAGTGTCCAAGTCTGATGATTCTAACCAGCAATAAGTCTTTGGAGTTCCAATTCTGCCCCTCCAGCAAGGCTACTCACAGTCCTGAAAAACTTTATCTGGGGCTAGCAGCTCTCCTTGGCAGCCATCTCATGGTCCTGCCATCTCCACTGGGTCTCCAGTGCAACCCATGGTTCATCTTCACTATTCCATCGGGTCTCCCTGCAGGCATCCAGTAAACCTGCTTCACACTGCCCATGGCCGTTTACAGAATACAAGACTGGATTGCAAACTCAACCCTCTCTTCTGCGCTTTGTATACTCCACAATACCAGGTAGGGTGCCAGTTTGTTAATCTGGGGAGGGGGGATAAAGCAGACTTTGAAGAACAGGACACTCCTTGAGCATTCAGGCCCCTTCAAAAGACTGCATTCTTTCTATTGTCCCAATGCAAGTCAGCTGGCCCAATCTCAATGGTTGTAATCTCTGATACAAATGCAGCTGAACAGGCAGCAGTTTTGGCCAAAGATTTTACTTTTTCTGTGCCATATCCCTTTGCTCACACCAGTCGATTTCTATGCAAAGCACCCCTGCACAAGTTCTCAGGACATGGGCATAACAGCAAGCCTCTCACACAAACTGCTTCTAGTCCAGTCCAGGCAAAGCTCTTTCTTACCCTCACAAGCCAAACCTCAAAGTCCATAGTTCTTACTGCATTCAGGTCTTTCATCTCTGACCAGAATAGTCCATCAAGCTGTTCTTACAGCACTGCAAGGTATCTCTTAGGCCAAATCAAATCCATCTACATTCCTCTTGAAAATCAGCTCCAAAAGCCAAAGCCATACAGTCAGGTGTCTAGCAGCAATCCCACTCCTTGGTATCAACTTTAGTGTTGTAGTGAGGTTTGCATTGCTGGCATAAATAACATGACAAAGAGCAGCTTTTGGGGGAAAAAAAAGGTTTATTTTGGTTTACAGACTTGAGGGGAAGTTCCATCATAGCAGGGAAAATGATGGCATAAGCAGGTAGACATCTCCTGGACAACATCAGGTGGACAACAGCCACAGGAGAGTGTGCCAAACACTGGCATGAGGAAACTGGCTACAACACCCATAAGCCCGCCCCCAGCAATACACTGCCTTCAGGAGGCATTATTTCCCAAATCTCCATCAGCTGGGAACCTAGCATTCAGAACACCTAAGTTTATGGGGGACACCTGGATGAAACCACCATCAGATGGTAAGACCCAGATCACAAGGGCATGATATCTGTCCTGTGAGAGATACCACCAAGGCTGATGACAAGGGAGAAGTCATTACTTTTAAATTTTAAGTTAGGACAGGAATGGCTTCAAAGGAACGAACAGAGAATAAACCAAGCAGTGAGCAGCAGGACATGTGAGAACTACATGTTAGGATTGCCAGTGACTCACTCTGTTTTATCTTGATCAGTAGAGATAAACTATTCCTGGCCTCATGGATTTATCCAGAAAAAATCTTTTTCAGCAAATAATGTGATTTCCTAGGTACTTAAAAAAAATAAAGATTTATTTTTTAAATGCATTTTTATTCACTAAAATTTAACTTTTGTAGCTTCTAGAATTGTGGTGCCCATACTATTGACTCTTAACTATTTAAGTATACAGATGAATTGAAACTTAAAATCCAGTTCCTCAGTTGGCACTAGCTGTTTGTTCAGTAGCCACCTGTGTCTCGTGGCTGTTGTAGTGACTATCGTTAAAATTCCTCCAAGAGCAACATTCCTGACAGGCTCATAACTGCTTCCTGTAAGACTATCAATGTGGTGTGGTGTTTTTGTTCTTGCAAAGGAATTGTAGTCTAGACATGTGATAGTATTTTAAATCATTGCATCAGTAGACTAAATACACTCGTGACTAATACATGTTCTAATATATGTTCAGCCATGTTTTTTTTTTTTTTTGTCATGCAAGAGAGAGAGATTGAGAATAGGCATGCTAGGGCCTCCAAATGAACTCCAGACGCATGTGCCACCTTGTGCATCTGGCTCACGTGGGCACTGGAGAATCGAACCTAGGTTCTTAGGCTTCTCAGGCAAGTGCCTTAACTGCTAAGCCATTTGTCTAGCTCATATCTTTCTTTTATTTTTTTGCAAGCAGAGAGAGATAGGAGAGAGAGACAATGGGCATACCAGGGCCTGTAGTTGCTGCAGGCGAACTCCAGATGCATGCGTCACTTTGTCTATCTGGATTTACATGGTTACTTGGGAATCAAACCCAGATCATTAGGCTTTGCTGGCGAGCACCTTAACCACTGAGCCATCTCTCCAGTCATTCCCCCCCCCCCCAGTTATCTTAAATTTTACTCCCTCAGGACAAGGTCTCACAGGGTTTTTTGTTTGTTTTACCATCGACAACTAAGAGTTCAATTAATATTTCATAATTAAATGATGGGTTTGCTGCAAATAGGGAGATGGCTCAGTGGGTAAGATCACTTGCTGTGCAAGCATGATGACCTGATTTCAATCTCTATCACTCACCTAAGAAGCTGGATGTGGCAGTACATGCTTATAACCCCAGTGCTGATGGGTGGAAACAGGAGAATGGCTGGGAAAAACATGAAAAATGATAAGCTCCAGGTTCAATGAGAGACTCTGTCTCATGGAAATAAGGTGGAAAAGGAGGACACCTGACATCCTGTGGCTCCCCCCCCCCTCTCTCTGTTTGTGTATGCACACACACACACACACAGAAGATAGGTTTGATACTGAGACTGAAGCTCAGTTGCAAGGCAGCAGCTCCAGGGAGGTGGAAGACCATTTGTCTCATGAGCAACGGCAGGAAAGACTCTGAGCTTCAATCCTCTATCTGTGATGTAAAGATAATACCTAGCTTGCCAGGTTGCCGTATGGGTGAAATACATGTTTGTAGAGTTTCTAGCACAGTATTCAAAATATGGGCATCTCATTAAATGGAAGTGGAATATCATCATTTGAAACAAATTTCTCCCTGTGTAGCCCTGACTGGCATCAAATTCACTATTTAGTCCAGGCTGGCCTCAAACTCATGATCCTCTCGAGATCACAGGCATGCACAATACCCAGCTCACATGTTTGTAAAATAGTAGCCCAAGGCAGGAGAATCATGAGTTTGAGGCCAGCATGGACTGCATAGTGAGACACTGTCTCAAAAATAAAGACAAAAACAAAACAAAAAAACTCAGGGGCTCTTGTAAGAATCCACTGTGTTGGTGAAGTCAAGAGTCCGAGCTTAAGCCCAAAATAAAGCGATTTGCCTTTGCAAAAAATAAATTAATTAATAAATAAAAATAAAGGAAATAGGAGCAGGCGTGGTGGTGCACGCCTTTAATCCCAGCACTCAGGAGGCAGAGGTAGGAGGATCACCAAGAGTTCAAGGCCACCCTGAGACTACATAGTGAATTCCAGGTCAGCCTGAGCTAGAGTGAGACCCTACCTAGAAAAACTGAAAAAAAAAAAAAAGAAAGAAAGAAAAAAGAAAAAGGAAAAGAAAGAAAATAGAAGTTGCAGTGCAGCCCCAAATGTATACTACTGGAGATTCTTTAAAACTAATCTCAGGACCCTCAAGAGATAAGACAGTGGGAAAGCATAGGGCTAGGGATCCTTGTCAGTGGTGGTAATTGCCGGGCTTGCATGGAAGCCCTTGATTTGATCTCTAGTGCTACAACAAGAAGAAGAAAAGCCAGGTGGCGCACACCTTTAATCCCAGCACTCAGGCGGCAGAGGGAGGAGGATCACCATGAGTTCGAGGCCACACTGAGACTGCATAGTGAATTTCAGGTCAGTCTGGGCTAGAGTGAGACCCTACCTCAAAAAAAAAAAAAAAAAAAGAGTTGTTACTTATAGTACTTGTGGGGCTAAAGAGATGGCTTAGCAGTTAAAAGTGTTTACTTGCTAAACACTGTGTTCGATTCCCCAGTATCCACGTAAAGCCAGATGTACAAAGTGGCACATGTGTGTGGAGTTCATTTACATTGGCAAGAGGCCCTGGCATGCCCCCTTTCTTCTTGTAATTAAACAATTCAAAAATATATTATAGTACGCAGCTATAACAGAGTCAAAAAAATACTGATTTTTTTTTTGTTATTCATGAAACAGGATTTGGTTTACAACAGGAAAGAACTAAATAGCAAATTCAAATTGATATTAATTTGTATCTGAAAAAATCAATAGCAGGTGCAAAAATATATGTCCTATCACCATTACCTATACAATATTTTATAACTACTGGCACATCAAACCCATTTCACAACCTTGGCATCTACATATCTTATGTGGTTTAAGATGGTCTCTAGTAAAACAACTTGGTGAGATTCCTTGTCTCTGTATAGAAAATGGGGAAATTAGAAAAGATTTGTCCGTTCTGGTTGAGAACATAATGGACTCATGCTAGTCATATTTGATGTAGTTAGATAGCTGGTTAGAAATTAGCAGACGTGGGCTGGAGAGATGGCTTAGTGGTTGTGGCGTTTGCATGCTAAGCCTAAGGACCCAGTTTTTTTGTTTTCTTCGAGGTAGGGTCTCACTCTAGCCCCGGCTGACCTGGAATTCACTATGTAGTCTCAGGGTGGCCTCCAACTCGTGACAATCCTCCTACCTCTGCCTCCCAGAGTGCAGGGATTAAAGGTGTGTGCCACCACGCCCAGCTAGGACCCAGGTTTGATTCCTCAGTACTCACGTGAGCCAGTTGCACAAGGTGGCACATGCATATGGAGTTTATTTGCAATGGCTAGAGGCCCTGGTGTGCCTATTCTCTCCTCTAATAAATAAGTAAAATATTTTTTTAAAAAAAGAAATTAGGAGGTGTATCAGACAGCTTCAGGTTCGCTGAGATGAACTTCCAGACCAGGCACAGTTATGGAGGAAGGGATTTATTGAAGCTTACAGATCCAGGGGAAGTTCCATAATGGCAGAAAAAGCTGGCCTGCCTTCACAGGACCAAACAGAGAGAGAGAGAAGCACAAGCCTAAAAGCCAAAAGCCAAAAGCCACAGCACACTTCAGGAACTCCAGCTAGGCACACTTTGCATATCTTTAGATTGAAATCTGAAACCCACCACCATACCTTAAGATCCACACAATGGCACTGACTCCAGCCAGGTGGACTGGACTACAAACTAATAAACAACTGAATATATTGGGGGCCATCTATTCTATTCAAACCACCACATTCCACCCCTGGCCCCCAATAGATTTATAACCATCACACACTGTAAATTGTACTCAGTTCAATTTCAAAGGTCCCCACAGTCTTGACCAATTTAAGATATGAAGACCTGTAAAATCAAACAAGTTAAACATTTCTAACATATACAGGCACAGAGTAAACATTTTCAACTGGTATAAGGCATAGCAAGGAGAGGCTAAAACAATGCAAACTCAACCACCATCAAACAAACATCACACTTCTACAGTTCAAGTTCAATACAACCAAAGACTGACAGTCTCCAAATTTTCCAATTTCACCCCTCCAGCTGGGCAGAGTAGCCAGGGAACACTTCCACCCCAGGCCAACAATGCGCTCTATGGTAGCCCTTGCACAGTCCTGGTATATACAAAACATCTCCAGGTCTTCATGCAAACCACGGTCCATCTTCCAAAGGCTCTTTCAGCCCATCAGGGCATCATGCCCTGCCTCATGCTACGTCTCAGCAGCAGCTCCTGGAACCATGTGCAATTCATGACCATTCCTCACATTTTCCAAAGGCTCTTTCAGCCTATCAGGGCATCAGGCCCTACCTCATGCCACATCTCAGCGGCAGCTCCTGGAAGCATGTGCAATTCACGACTACTCCTCGCATTTTTCATGCTTCTGAAACCAATACCAGGTGTGCAGGACACAGTCATATTCTTAATTCACAGATGAAATAAATCATAACCTTGAAAAGCAGGTTCCTTCTCCAGTCAACTCTTTCCAAAAGTGTTTGCATTTCTATGATAGTCTTTCCTCAGGCATCCTTTCCATTGTTTTAATGTAAAGCAGTTGGAACATCTTCCTTAAGATTGCTAATGTGTTTGACAATAGCAGGTTCAGTAACCTAAAACCAGTCTCAGTGCCTGTAATTTTAACTTGCTTGAGGTTTTCCAGCTTAAAATCTTAAATCTCTCAGTCCAATATCTTTAGCCAAACACATCAGTCCATTACAAATTTAACCTTGATCAAACTCTCTGGGCCTGGGCAGCAGGATGCAGCCATCCCTTATGCCAGTAGCCCAGTTCCAACCAAGTCCTCTGCAGTCTTTCCTTCCCCTTAGATAGCTCATAAGCCAAGCCTCGAAGTTCAATGCTGTCTGCACTTAGCATTCTCAGACTCTCATCAGAATAGTCCATAAAACTTGGCTTACCACTCCAGAAGACATCTTCAGTTGCAAGCATCAAATCCATGCCTATTCCTCCAAAACAAGGGTTCCAAAAGATCAACATCCACACGGTCAGGTTCATCTTAGTCCACTCCTCGGTAACCAAATTCTGTAGCAGACAGCCTCAGGTTCGCTGAGATGAACTTCCAGACCAGGCACAGTTATGGAGGAAGGGATTTATTGAAGCTTACAGATCCAGGGGAAGTTCCATAATGGCAGAAAAAGCTGTCCTGTCTTCACAGGACCAAACAGAGAGAGAGAAGCACAAGCCTAAAGGTCAAAAGCCACAGCACACTTCAGGAACTCCAGCTAGGCACACTTTGCATATCTTTAGATTGAAATCTGAAACCCACCACCACACTTTAAGATCCACACAATGGCACTGACTCCAGCCAGGTGGCTGCAGATGCAAACTACAAACAAACAACTGAATATATTGGGGGCCATCTATTCTATTCAAACCACCACAGGAGGCTTGAAGGTCATTGATAATGAGAAGCTCCTCCCCCTCCCCATCCAGCTTTAGACCTCGCCTCCCTGTGTCTCCCACAGCACCAATTTTGAGGAAAGGGAAGTGCGACACTTGCCCTCCTTAGGACTTGAAGTGTCATGGCCAGTAACTCCTTTTACAGTCTCTGGTTGATAACACCCTTTGATAAAAGTCCTCAGAACTTCCGTTGCCCAGGTGAGGCTGAAGACCTGGGATCATAACTCCTGCCATGAAATCTCGAAAGAGCAGCCTGGAGCTTGAAGGTGATAAGAAAGCTGACCTGCCTGAAGACATGATAAGAAGATGGGAGGAATGACCATTCCTTAGTGAGCCAGGTGCTTCCATACCCCCAGAAACCCCCCTGTGTTACAGACCTTCACTACAAACCCTGTCCATTTTTCTGACAGGTGTACTTGTTTCCTTTTCCCTTTCTCCCTGTCGTGAGCACACACTGTCTTTCCACACTGTCGGAGTTTATTGAATAATGGATTCAGGGCTGGGGAGATGGCTTGTGCTTGTGACGCAAGCCTGACACAGCAGGTCCCCTCGTGCCTGTAACCCCACCCTGCCTGTGGCAGTGGGAGATGGAATCAGGAGACTCAAAGCTCTCGTGTCAGCTAGTTTAGCACTTGCAGGAACAAACACCTGTGTCAAACAAGGTGGCAAGTTCTATACCATTGCCCTGAGGTTGTCCTCTGACCTCCACACATGTGCTGGGACATGTGCACGCCCATATGTGCACATACCATACACACATACCTGCCCTACATTCACAAGGTACAATGGCAGCAATTTGCAGGTATTTCCACTTTGATAGTGCCAGCCAGGCAAACAGAGATTCTTTTATTCCAGTCTTCATTACTAATGTTAACTCTTAATTCACATACATCAATATGTATATTGTGTGTATACAGAATGGCTATGAAGGGTTAAGAGACAGATTTCAAAGAGGCCTGCGAGACCAGAGCTGGGACACTGATAGAAACGTAAAAGTCTTATATTGATAACTTGCTGCAGAAGAAGCTGAAGGAGCCACTGCTGTTGGCTGCAGAGTGAGGCTGTAGGGTCAGAGCTGAGCTACAGAAGTGAAGGACAGGGCTGAGTCCAGATGCATGGACAGACAGACGGATGGCAGGTTCAGATGGGCAAAGAGGCAGGTGGGCAGACAGCAACTCAGTAGGCTGCATCAACTGGGAGACTGTAGTAGTTTGAATGTGTGTCCACCAATAGACTCAGGTGTTGTATTAAAATGTGAATTTCAAGGCTGGAGAGATGGCTTGCTTAGTGGTTAAGGTGTTTGCCTGCAAAGCCAAAGGACCCAGGTTCAATTCCCCAGGACCCACATTAGCCAGATGCACAAGGTGGTGCACGCATCTGGAGTTTGTTTGCAGTGGCTGTAGGCTCTGTCATGCCCATTCTCTCTCTCTCAAATAAATAAAATAAGAATTGCCTGTCACCTGGCTGGAGGAGGTATCACTGGGGGCAGACCCTGGAGTCCAGCACTAAGGTGTCACTGGGGGAAAATCTGATTTTTTAGTCCAGAGTTATGCAGGGAGGTTTTTGAGCTCTGCCTGGGCCGCTGATGTTTGCTGCTGGTGTCACACTGCTTGGATCTGTGAAAGGGCGCCAGTCTCTTCCACCATTGTGGAACAACCCCCTGATCTGGAAGCCTAAAAGAAGTCCTGTTCCTCCTATAAGCTGTGCCTGGTCTGGAAGTTCATCCCAGCAATGTGGAACTGTCTGCAACAGAGACCCAACAGCTGAAGCCCTGGAGCAGTCAGCAGTTTCTTGATGCCCAGATCAGGTGGTCTGATGACAGGTTGGTGTTCCTGTGGACGCTTTTACCTTGTGCAGTTTACTTAGAGATGCTTCAGGATCCATCCCCTGAAATTGTAACTGCTACATTGTTCTACTGTTTTTCATATTTAGGAATTCTACCAAATTTAAAAACAGATAATTCTGCAGCATATAGTTCAAAAACTTTTCAACATTTTTGTGGAACCTCTAACATACATCATTCCAGGGGTATTCCTTACAACCCTCAAGGCCAAGCTGTTGTTGAGAGATCACATCAGATGCTAAAAACACAGATCACTAAATTACAGGAAAGTGATTATAAATACTGCGCCCCTCATCAGATATTTCAGCATGCCCTTTTTGTCATAAATTATTTAAATTCAGATTCGCAAGGTCTGACAGCAATGGATCGACATTGGGATACACAAAAACTTCCATATCCTCTGGTTAAATGGAAGATTTACTTTCTGGACAATGGAAAGGGCCAGATGCTTTGCTAACCTGTGGGAGAGGGTATGCTTGTGTTCTTCCACAGGATGCTGAACCACCCATTTGGATTCCTGATAGGCTTATCCTTTTTTATGTCTGCTTGCCGACCAAGGGCGACTCTGAGGACGATTCCTGAAGAAGACACCTGCCCTCCCACAGAGGACGACCCTCAGATTTCTTTCCTGGTGCCACCTTCTCAGCTCCTCGGTCTGCAACCTAATTCCAGATTGGCTCATTTGACCTGTTCAAGTCCACCTCCTACTTGGGGACAAATGAAGTCCCTTAAACAACACAACACATTGTTTCCTCTCAATGTGCAAAAGCAACTCCAGAAAAATCTCTTCGTTGCTATGTTAGCCATTTTGGCCTGTCAGGTACTTTTGGTTACTGCCACACAAAATGCTTATTGGACTTATTTAGTCGAGCCCTTCTCCTACATACCACTGTATGGGGAAGGACAACATGCATATGTATTTGCTAATGTTTCTAAACGACTTGGAGGAGAGACTGATGATTTTATTACTCATAAAACTTCTAATTTTACCTTCCACAGTCATGCTGATTATCCCCCCTTGTGTTTTACCTCACATGCTACTGAGCTCCCTTAAATTACAAGAGTCATGTTTCAGACTCTCCTCAATTCGAATCAAAGAAAAGAAATATTTGGGGTCTCACTATGCTTCCCCTGGGAGCCTCCTCCACAAGAATCTCCCAATTGTAAAGTGATCCTCTGTGATCAAAAAGATTCACCTTGGAAAACTGTTGATAGGTCATCTGGTTTTACCCCCAGGCACAATTGTCTTTTTCTACATAAAGGTTTTCAATTTACTTCTAAAGATTCTGATATTTCTATATTAGATTGTTCAGTCTCTACTCCTGACTCTGATTTTAGAAAAGTTTTGGATGCAAATCTTCACAGATTCAATTGCACTAATTCCTTGGTATCTCCACCTGAGCCCATTCATCACTGGCTTCCAGCAGGACGGGTCATTCCATCTTATATGGTCTCTATGCGTAATCAACCTTATTTGACTTATCCAGT
This sequence comes from Dipus sagitta, assembly GCA_036346955.1. Lineage (NCBI taxonomy): Eukaryota > Metazoa > Chordata > Mammalia > Rodentia > Dipodidae > Dipus > Dipus sagitta. The sequence goes on from CM070771.1 coordinate 191,934,700, forward strand.
TCTGTTTCGACTCTTAGCAGCCACGAACATAATTTACTTACAACGCCCCTCTTCTGGCCAGAGCATTTTTTCTGCGCGAGCCTGTGTTGACTCACCTCATGCAATTCTTATTAAGGGCCCAAATATCAGTTTGGATATACAAAGAGCAGGTCTTAATTCTTTTACTATCTCTTGTGCTGGATGTAAACTTACTAATTGCTTAGATTCCACGATTGGACCTGATGTTATAATCATTGTTTATCAACCTCCCTATGTTATTTTACCTGTTAAATTAGGTGTGCCTTGGTATGATGATCCCAGATTAGAGGCTTTGCAGACTCTTTCTTCTGCTTTAAGTAGGCCTAAAAGATTTGTTGCAGCCTTAATTTTAGGAGTTACTGCTTTAATCATTATCATAGGTTCTCTGGCAGCTTCAACTACAAGTATAAGAAGTACAAACAGCCCATCATGTTGATGGGCTCTCACAGAATGTGTCACTTCAAGAACAAATTGATGAACAGATTGGAATCCTGTATTAATGCCTTAGAAATGGCCGTTCTCTCTATTGGTAATCAAGTACAGTCCCTTAAAACTCGTCTGACTGCTCACTGTCATTCCGAATATAAGTGGATTTGTGTAACCCCTTGTGCTTATAATAGCACTTTTGAGCCCTGGGACAAAGTCCAAGAACATTTAAGAGGTGTTTGGAATAATACCGACTTAGCTCCTGATGTAGAACATTTATAAAATAAAATTCAAAATATAAGGCTCATGTTCTCATTGCCCGCTGAGTAAATAGCCTCTGATTTCCTAGAGACACTCACCTACTCCGTGTCTAAGTCAAATATGTTCTCCTTTTTTTTTTAAATAAATTTAGGTATTAGTGTTCTTATAATTCTCTGTGTTTTGTTTATTCTTCCAGTCCTCTTCAGAGTCTTGAGCAAAAGCATTCAAATGGCACATTTTGAAACCAAGACTCTTCATTTAAAAAATAAAAAAGGGGGAGATGGTGGAGGCAAAGTCGCTCCTGCTGTCTGACAAGGTCCCGGGTAGGAGGAGGTTTCTGCGTGGCTGGAACTTCTTGATGGAGCCGAAATCATTGGGTTCCCTGTGTTTGGTTTTCTTATCAGCAATAGCACTCCTAGGCTTATTATAACTGATAAGGAGTTCTTTGCAAAGTTATGGAAAAAAATAATTACTTGATCCTCCCATTACAACATCAGAAATTCTGAAGGCTACCTTGAGGAGCTAAGGCAAATGCATTTAGGTTACCTGATCCCACTAACCCACCTCTACTCTATACAGGAATTTATGTCGAAAACTTAGATCATGTAGTGAATAAGAATGGAAAATGGGAGCCGGGCGTGGTGGCGCACGCCTTTAATCCCAGCACTCGGGAGGCAGAGGTAGGAGGATCGCCGTGAGTTCGAGGCCACCCTGAGACTCCATAGTGAATTCCAGGTCAGCCTGGGCTAGAGTGAAACCCTACCTCGAAAAACCAAAAAAAAAAAAAAAAAAAAAAAAAAAAAAGAATGGAAAATGGGTATGCTATAATTCATTGCCCTTCTTGGAAAGGCTTGCTCTATCAGGCCCTGCTTGGTGTTTGTTATCCAGAGAACTCTTTAATCAAACAGGTTAATAAGTGATTTGCTAAGCTTGGCTACAAGGAATGTATAAGAAAGTTAGAAGAATGGCCTTTCGGCATGAAACAGTCTGTCTAGCACTTTGGTAATGATTTTTTGCTGAGAATTGAGTGTTTTGATAACCTGGAAAATGAGCCTGCTTTTGTTCTGTAGTAGTATAAATGAAACACAAGGTTTTGAGGAAGGCAGAGACGCCGGAATCACCTGGAACAGCAGCCTGGCGTCTCTCATTCCTCTTCCGCCAGTTCCGTGCCTCTGTCGGGCACCTCACTCCAGCTAGGGCTGGCTCCTGGCAGCTGAGCCATCTCTCCAGCCCTCCTACTGCCTTGGTTTTGAGACAGCGTCTCCCTTGTTGTCTTTACCACTATGTGTGTGTCAGCCTAGCTGGCCTGTGAGCTTCCAGATTCTCCTGGCTCTGCTTTCCATTGCCATAGGCATGTCTGGATCACAAACACATGTGCCACTTTGTGTCCAGCTTTATGTGGATACTGGGGAGTTAACTCAGGTGGGCAGGTCTTGCAAGCAAGCTCCTTTAACCACTGAGCCATCTCCCCAGCAACTCTCCATCATTGGTATTAAAGACACATGGCTTAACTGTTATCTGAAATCTTTATCAGTTTAAGTTGCCCTAATAAAGTCATTTTGCTGAATACTTTCTTGGTGGTGGAGAGGAGAAAACAAATAGTATGTAATGACATTGCTAGTTCAAGGCTAATGCATTAATTTTATCAAAACTTTTAAAAAATTAAAAAAAACTATTTGAGAGACTGCAAGAAAGAGGCAGATAGATAGATAGAATTGACATACCAGGGCCTCCAGCCACTGCAAACAAACTCCACATGCATGCACCACCTTGTACATGTGGCCTACATGGGTACTGGGGAATTGAAACTGGGTCCTTAGGCTTCACAGGCAAGCGTCTTAACTGCTAAGCTATCTCTCTGGCCCCAGAACTTGTATTTAAGGCAGGTTTTGGGGGGATAATCTTTTTTGTTTTTTATTTATTTATTTTTATTTATTTATTTATTTATTTATTTATGGTTTTTCGAGGTAGGGTCTCACTCTGGTCCAGGCTGACCTGGAATTAACTCTGTAGTCTCAGGGTGGCCTTGAACTCATGGCAATCCTCCTACCTCTGCATCCCGAGTGCTGGGATTAAAGGCGTGTGCCACCACGCCCGGCTTATTTTATTTATTTATTTATTTTTAAATGAGATCTTTTTTTAAAAATGTTTTTGTTCATTTTTATTTATTTATTTGAGAGTAACAGAGAGAGAAAGAGGGAGAGAGAGAGAGAAAGAGAATGGGTGCGCCAGGGCTTCCAGCCACTGCAAACGAACTCCAGATGCATGCACCCCCTTGTGCATCTGGCTAACGTGGGTCCTGGAGAATTGAGCCTCGAACCAGGGTCCTTAGGCTTCACAGGCAAGCGCTTAACCACTAAGCCATCTCTCTAGCCCTTATTTATTTTTTTATTAACAACTTCCATGATTATAAAAAATAGCCCATGGTATACCCTCCCTGCCCCCCCCCACTTATCCCTTTGAAACTTTATTCTCCATCATACCCCTCCCCATCTCAATCAGTCTCTCTTTTATTTTGATGTCATCATCTTTTCCTCTTATGATGGTCTTATGCAGGTAGTGTCAGGCACTGTGAGGCCATGGATATCAGGCCACTTTGTGTCTGGAGGGAGCATGTTGTAAGGAGTCCTGCCCTTCCTTTGGCTCTTACATTCTTTCCGCCACCTCTTCCGCATTAGACCCTGAGCCTTGGAAGGTGTGATAGAGATATTGCAATACTGAGCACTGCAGTCATTTCTTTCCATCACCATGATACCTTCTGAGTCGTCCCAAGGTCACTGCCATCTGAAAAGAAAAGATACTCTACCAAAAGTGAGAGTAGCATTAATATAAGGGTGTGAACATTAACAGAAGTGCTTACTGGGCAGTTTGATAAGCATAGTGTATACATTTAGGCAGACAGCAGCAGACGTTACACCCCTAGGGCTCATGACTACCCCAGTTTTAAGTTTTCAGTATCAGGGATGTATTCCCTCCCATGGAGCTGGCCTCCAGTCCAAGTAGAGGACAGTTGGTTACCCCTGGGGGGGATAATCTTAAACCTTTTGTAGCACATACCTTTTCATTGCTGGACAAACACCAAACTGAAAATAGCTTATGGAGGAAGAGTTTATTTTGGCTCAGTTTGAGGCCAAGTGTCATCATGACAGAGAAATCATGGTATGATTAGGAAGCTGGTTCCCATTGTCACATCTTAGCAGAAGGGAGGATGTAGACTATGTACTGGGCTTGGAGCTGGGATACAAAAATCATAAGCCCACCCCAGCAACATACCTCCTGCAGCAAAGCTCTGTCTCCCAAAGGCTCCACCAGGTATGGATCAAGTATGAGGCTCAGATGAGGGAAAAGGCTTACCATAACCTGTAAGTTCAGGAGCCAGCCCGGAGAGCTTGGCTCCTGGTATGCGTCTATTCCTAACCTTATTGTGGTGGGTTTTGGGGAGAACCCCTTCTTCTCCCACGTGGGCTTTTTCCTCTCCTGCACTCCAAATGGCAGCAGCTCTTTGCACTTTCTTTTCTTTCCTCTCAATTCTTTTTCTGTTTCTTTGAGGCCCACCATGTAGGCTGTCAGACCACATGGGTGTATTTATTGTCCTCCTCTTGGTTTTGTACTTCCCTCAATAAATATAATAATTTCTATTTTTTAGTCTTATTTTCCCCAATTCTAGAAGTAGACATGAACCTAGGGTTTAGGGCTCAAGGACTCTATTCCTAACACCTTGTTTCAAAATGACACCTAAACCGGGCGTGAGGGCGCACACCTTTAATCCCAGCACTCGGAGGCAGAGGTAGGAGGATCACTGTGAGTTCGAGGCCACCCTGAGAATACGGAGTGAATTCCAGGTCAGCCTGGGCTAGAGTGAACCCTACCTCACACAACAAAAACAAAACAAAACCAAAATGACACCTGAGTGTCCTGACAAAAAATAGCCGATGAAGTAACATCTGGGGTGAAAAGTTCTAAGATAAGATCTGCTTCCCCCTTTTTGGATTGATTGGATGGCTTATGACTTGCCTTGTTTAAAGACGTGAAGCTAATTAGTGGTAGCCAGAATCTAGTTCCCTGATTCTAACCACCTGATCTTCCTTTTACACTGTCAGTCTAATTTATTAAATTAATGTTTTTGGAGGGTAAACTAAACGGGAAACACTGTGCCAAGTGCTACAACTGATTTTTACCTAGAGACATCTTTTCCTCAGGCAATTTTGGGACAAGTAGAGATCATCATCACAAATGTGCAGAGTCTGTGAAGAAAACGTCCAGTTATTATGTGACTTGGTGAAGGATGAGTGGAGATTTTGCGGAAGAGGTGTCCACTCTGCTGTGCTTCAAGTAGAAGAAAAGACTTGCAACAGAGTTACCGAGTTTAAAGGAGGCAGCCCAGGGTTAAGGAACAGCAGATGAAGCAAAGAGGTCTCAGGCCTCCATGGGGAAGTTTCATCATTCCATAACAAACACTGCCTTTTTGGCCCACTTACTTTGTTCCTTGGACTGCTTGTCCTGCTTACAATCCAGGTAATAGCTCCTGAAAGTTGGGTCAAGAGCGCCATGTCAACAGATCGTTGCCCAACCGTTGTCTCTTGGGGAACTTAGGGCACCTGGGACACCAGCGAGTATTCTCACAAATTATACATATATATCTTATTTATTTGCAAGGAGGGGGGAGGGAGAGAGAGGGAGCCAGCGCAAGCGAGGGCGCCAACCTCTTCAATGAACTCCAGACTCATGAGCCACTTTGTGCATCTGGCTTTACGTGGGTACTGGCGAATTGAGCCTGAGTCGTTAGGCTTTGCAGGCAAGCGCCTTACTCGCAGAGCCAGCTCTCCAGCCCCCTCACAGATATTTTATTAGCAGATAAAATACATCGGGGGAAAAGTGGCTGTATTTTCTTAACCCCTGCAAAATATGTTCCCGGGAAGGACTGCCAGAGACCATGGATTTCGTGCAGAAACTGCCCACTTTGGAAAGGCTGACTGGTGACTTGCCTCGTCAAAAGTCCTCGGGCTGGTCAGAGGCGGATCTTCCTTTACACCCGGAACCATCTTATTCATTCATTCACTTATTAAGTTCATTCATTTGACTTCGCCGCCCGCGCCCCCAGTCCCCCGAGAGCCCGGGTGCTGCGGCCGTGCTCAGGAGTGGGTTTAGCCCGGCACCTGCCGTGTCCCCTGTCTGCGTCAACGCCCACAACTCTGTGGGTTCGCCTGACCGTCACGTCTGCCACGCACTCCTGGCCCTTCCCTGGCCTCTAACTGCAACGATCTAGACTCGGGTAGGTGGCATCCCTCGGGCGGGAGCCGAGACATTCCGAAGTGACGCAGGCTGGCCTTCAGCCCTAGCTCCGCCCGCTCCCAGGTAGGACCTCGGGGGTCCCCGAGTGGAACTGCATTCCGGACGCCGGAGAGGCACCCGGAGTAGAGCTAGCGGGAACCGCCCCATCCGCCCACCCGGGCCGGGAGCCCACCCCACGCCCCCGCCTTACACCACGCAACATCGCCCTAGCGCCTGTCGGGGAGTCGCCGCGCGCATTGCGCCGCCTGCGATTGGTCAAACGCGCCATAGCGCCATCTCGGCCTACCGCGCGGTGCGCGCTCTCATTGGTCGGAAGCGGCGTGGGAGGCGGGGCCCTGAGCGTAGGGCGGGACTATCGGCTAAACCACGCCCCTCTGGTCCCGGCCGGGGCTGGGGCAGCCCGGGGAGGCTGGGTCGCGCGCGGGGCCGGGCAGCGAGCATAAGGACGCGGGGCGGTTACTCTGGTTACGGGGGAAACTCCGCGCCGGTCGGGGCCGCCGCCGTGCACTAGGGATGCTGGAGAGGAGGCCGTGGGGCATCCCGGCGGCTGTCTGAAGGCGGCTCAGACCTCCATCCCGTCCGGATCCGGTGGGGAAGCCAGCCCGAGCTCGCAGGGAAGGGTCGAGGTGGTGGCTGCGCTCGCTGCCCGGCCCGCCCGAACCCCAGGCCGTCCTTTGTTAGAGAAGACCGCTCCGGCGTGGGCCCCGCAGGGACCTGGCTGGTCCGGGCGGGGAGTGAGGTCCCTGCGCCGCCCGCCGTGCTGGTCTGCACAGTGCCCGCGTCTCCGGAAGGAACACCTGCGGCTGCTGGGAAGCACCTCCAGCATCACCTGCCTGCCCGAGCCCCGCTTAGAAGAGAGAGAGAGAGGGGCGGGCGAGACATGTCGGCTCCCGAATGAGGGTCCCATCCGCAGCGGCTGGAGGTTTTAAATACTGCTTTTGTACTAACTTTCAATGGTTCTCAAAATTGAACTCATCTATCCAGTGTGACTTGCCCTGTGCAAAAGTCTTTGGCTACCACATTTTGAGGCATCAAAACCGACTGTGGGGAAACGAGAAAACAAACAAACAAAAAGAATCTCACCCTTGACTAGTGCCACCAAAGAAGCTCTGGAACCATGTGGACCTTCCTTGGCATTGCCACGTTCACCTATTTTTATAAGAAATGCGGGGACTTCACGCTGGCTAACAAGGAGCTCCTGCTGTGCGTGCTGGTGTTCCTGACCCTGGGCCTGGTGCTCTCCTACCGCTGTCGCCACCGGAACGGGGGCCTCCTCGGGCGCCAGCAGAGCGGCTCCCAGTTCGCTGCCTTCTCGGAGATTCTCTCAGCCTTGCCTCTTATTGGCTTCTTTTGGGCCAAGTCACCCTCTGGGTCAGAAAAGAAAGAGAAGCTGGAGTCCAGGAGGGTAGGCTGATCTCAAATGGGGCAAATGGAGGAAGTCTTATTTTTAAAATTTAGAATTGGGATCACCTAAGTTTAAGTCTTCTTTAAAGGATTAAAAAAAAAAAAAGGCAGTTTAGGCACTCCAGTTGAAAGTTTTAAAGCTCTGGACTGTGCCCTGGCTACATCCTTCCTATTAGGAAATATTGAAAACATTTGTTTCATTTCGCGTTGATGGATCCTCTGGTGGGGATTGGATATTGATTTGATTAGGAAACGTTAGAATTTCATTTGAAGGACAGAATCACTCCCTGGTGAAAGAGGTTTTATGTAAATCCTTGGGTAAGGAGTGTATCTGTACCTGGGAAGAAAATTAAATGTGCTGCGCTTACAGGTAAGTCCACTCCTAATAAAAAGTGACAGCTGACTGGGGAAGGTGACAGGACAGTTGAAAAGCAGTAAAAATGCCCAGTAATTTAAAGTTCTGGGCAAAAAGCCTTCCTCTTCCATCACTGGACCAATGAAGAAATGAATGCAGTGAGGTCCACCAAAGTCAGTCAAGTAGTAGCTGAACGATGGTCTTACATCCTATGATGAAGTTAGGATCTCCTGCCTGGGAATGGAGGAGCCCGTGGTGGATGAGAGGGGAATGGTCATAGGTATTTGGACTTTTACCCAAAAGCACCAGAGAGATTTTAAGTGTGAGAGTAGGAATGCTTGAGTTTTAAAACTTAAAAAAAAAAAGGGGGGGGGACATTTGGGTTGCTCTACAAAGAATGGATTGAGCTGTACACAATGAAAGCAAGACAATCACAGCAGGAACCAGCAAGGTATGGATGAGTGGTGACCTGACCTTAGGTTGAGTGACCTCGAAGCAGTCAGAGCTCTGGATCTGCCTCCTTTGGTTTCGTCCACAGTACTGACAGCAGGGTTCATACAAGAGAGGGACTTGGTTTAGAACTTTTGTTCTTCTGGCTGTGAGATTTTGCAAATTCCTGTAAGAAATTAGTTTTCGATGGCGATGGCAGCAGCATTGCTGGTAGCTAGGGAATTAAATGACTTCATGTTTGCAGAATGCCTAGTCCCAGCCATCTAATAAATGCTAGTTATTACTATTAGTTTAAAGGTCGTGTAGTCTGTTAGGAGCCTTTTGAGTAGTGCTAAGTGTTCAGTGGCATGGGCATTGTGGGTTGCAGTAATAGAAAAGGAAGACAAGGCCTTAACTCTCGTATTTGCCTGTTTTGTTCCACAGAGCAGAAAAGGAATCAGTATTTCAGAAATGACCTCAACAGAAGCAGCCACCTCTGTGTCCACATCTTCTCTGAACGATCCGGAAGTGATCATCGTGGGAGCTGGAGTACTTGGCTCTGCTTTGGCAACAGTGCTTGCCAGAGATGGCAGAAGGGTGACAGTCATTGAGAGAGATTTAAAAGAGCCTGACCGAATAGTTGGAGAACTTCTGCAGCCAGGTGGTTATCGTGCTCTTAAAGAACTTGGTCTCGGAGGTAGGTTCACTGTGATATTTTTTTGGGAGTGTGTGTGTGTGTAAGTAAGCCCTCTTAACTGTAGCTAGTCTGTGACTAGTGAAAAGCTATTTTGTTTTGTTTCTTCCTTGTATTTTCTTCCTTTTTCCATTCTATTTCCATTCATAAAATTTGCTATACATTTACTAAAAAAGTTGTATGAAAATGAGAGCAAAGGAGAAAATAAGCATTTCGTTGTATGAGATGATATGAAGTAGACTATATGAAGTGTAATGAATATCTAAAAACAGGTAATGGTCAAAATTAAGAATCATAAAGCTCCTCAAATGAAAGTACAAAATACAGTGAAAGGAACTGTGTTTAATGGGGTGTATATTATGTATGTGTATTGTATAGTGTTATTACCTTGAATCTTTTAGTTAAGGAGCATTAACCCAGGCTGGAGAGATAGCTCAGCGGTTAAAGGCACTTGTTTGCAAAGTCTGACAGCCCAGGTTCCCCAGTACCCACATAAGAAAACCAGATGCACAAAGTGGTGCATGAGTCTGGAGTTCATTTACAGTGGCAGGAGGCTCTGGTGTGCCCATAGTCACCCTCTTCTGTCTTCCTCTTTCTTTCTGTCTGCTAAATAAATAAATATTTAAAAAATGATATAACTTGCTTGGCATGGTGGCACATGCCTTTAATCCCGGCACTCGGGAGGCAGAGGTAGGAAGATTGCTGTGAGTTGAAGGACAGCCTGAGACTACATAGTGAATTCCAGGTCAGCCTGGCCTAGAGTGAGGCCCTGCTTCTTTTTTTTTTAAAAATATTTTTTTTGTTTATTTATTTGACAGAGGGAGGGAGCGAGAGAATGGGCGTGCCAGGGCCTCCAGCCACTGCAAACAAACTCCAGACGCGTGTGCCTCCTTGTGCATCTGAGTAATGTGGGTCCTGGGGAATTGAACCTTGGTCCTTTGGCTTTGCAGGCAAATGCCTTAACTACTAAGCCATCCCTCCAGCCCATGAGACCCTGCTTCTAAAACCCCCAAAAAAAAAAAAGCTATAACCTTACTTGATAGTCAACCCTAACCCAAGTAACTTAACCTCTGTGTATTATTACCTCTTTAATTTGTAAAATGGCATAGTAAGACTCTGCTTTATCTGTTTCTCTGAGGATTAAATGAATTCATACACAGAAAGCATTCAGAACAATGCCTGGCATATTGTGGGTGCTATGTTTGTGCTTGCTGTGTTGTTGTTTAAGGAACTGAAAAGGAGACCCACATAGCTAGGAGGTAGTGGAGTATGTGGAAAGAAGAGAGTGTACGCGCAGTGCAGACACGCAGACTCCATGTGCTCATGCATGGGGGCCAGAGGAGGGTGTCAGGTGTCCTCTGTCACTTTTCTGCTTACTTCCTTGAGGCAGAGTCTCTCACTGAACCCAAAGCTCACGCTGTGTTTTGGTTGAACTGGCTGAGCAGTGATCCTCCTATCTCTGTCCCTGCAGTGCTGGAGTTACAGGGGTGCGTGGCTATACCCAGCTTTTTATGTGGGTGGTAGGGATTGACCTCAGGTTCTCATGGGCTCTTAACTCTCCCCAATCCCTGCTGTTGGTTTGACTGCCATGGTAGCAGAGGATGTAAAGGAAGTGGACAGCTGATAAAATTAAGAGACGTAAATGTCATGGGGTTCTAAGTGATTGACATGAGATACAGGAGCTTTTTTTTTTTTTTTCAATTTTCAATTTTATTTATAAGTGGGGAGAGAGAGAGAGAGAGAGAGGATGAATGGGCATACCACGGCCTCTTGCCACTGCAAACAAATTCCAGATACATGAGCCACTTTGTGCATCTAGCATGGGTACTGGGGAATAGAACCTGGGCTGGCAAGTTTTGCAAGCATGTACCTTTAACTATTGAACCATCTCTGCAGCCCCAAATCTTGTTATACAAAGTGATTCCTAGGTTTTTGGCTTAAGCATCTGGTAGATGGTGGTACCATTTGCAGTAAGACAACTAGGAAAGGAATAGGTATGGGAGAGATTTGGGGAACTTACTGAGATATCCAAGTGGAGATGTCAGAGTATATGCATCTAGAAGTCAGGGACAGTTTGCATGGGCCAGAGTTACATATTTGGGAATCTGTCATCATGTTTCAGGTAGGTACATTGAGACAATTTAAAGAGAGAGAGTGGAAGGAGAACGAAAACAGTACATTGAGTGCTGGGTAATGCTGATATTTAAATATTGTATAAGGGGCTGGAGGGATGGCTCAGTGGTTAAGGCACTTGCCTGCAAAGCCCGATGACCTGGGTTCGATTCCCCAGTACCCATGTAAAGCCACATGCACAGTGCTGTATGCATCTGGAGTTCATTTGCAGCGGCTGGTGGCTCTGGTGCACCCATCTGCTCTCTCTCTGTTTCTATCTTTCTGCTTGCAAAATAAAAAACAACAACTGTGTAGTAAAAGAGGAGCATGCAGAAGATACTAAGATGGGCACGGGAGAATAGTGGGGAAAGCCAGAGTCGTTTGATGTCACTTCATCCAATTAAGAAAATGTGCTAGTAGGAAAGTGTGGATATCTGGAAAGAAAAGTCCAGCCATGCTTTACTGGCTAAAGAAACGTTAGATCAGCACCACTGGATTTGACAGTTGGTGATACTGACAGGAAAACCTGCACTGGAATGACTTGGAGGCTTAAAATTTGAAGAACTTTTTTAGTGGCAGGAAACAGCAATTGGACAGTAATGAGATGGGGACATGAGGATAGTGGAGGTGTGTGTTTGAATACTACCATATGTACTAGGCTAGCCTAGGTAGTGAACTCTAAGTTCAGTGAAAGACTGTCTGAAAAAAGCTGAAGAGTGACTGAGGAGGACATCCGACTTCCACCTCTGGCCTCCACACGGATGTGCACATGTACGTGAACACCTTCACACACATGCTACATATACCACACGTATACATACACCATAAAAAAGGAAAGTTATTAACTCTCAAATTTTAAAAGTCTGACTAAAATATGTAAAAAATTATTTGAGAGAGAGACAAAGAGAAAGAGGCAGACAGAGAGAGAATGGGTATGGGTATGCCAGGGCCTCCTGCCACTGCATACAATCTCCAGACACGTGCTCCTTGGTGCATCTGGCATTACATGGGCACTGGGCACTGGAACCCGTTGCAGTCAGCTTCACATTACTGGCAGAAAACACCTGACCAGGAGCAGCTTGTGGGAGGAAAGTTTTTTTTCTTTTTTGGTTTACAGACTCGGGGGAAGCTCCATGATGGCAGGAGAAAACGACGGCATGAGCAGAGGGTGGACATCACCCCCTGGCCAACATCAGGTGGACAACAGCAGCAGGAGAGTGTGCTAAACACTGGCAAGGGGAAGCTGGCTGTAACACCGATAAGCCCACCCCCAACAATACACTGTCTCCAGGAGGCATTAATTCCCAAATTGCCACCAGCTGAGGCAACCAAGCATTTAGACTATTTAAGTTTATGGAGGACATCTGAATCAAATCCCCACAGATCCCAAGCTGTTAAGCTCTGTAAGCAAGCACCTTTAACAACTGAGCCATATCTCCATTCCTAAAAATATTTATTATTTATTATTATTTATTTATTTATGTTTTGGTTTTTTGAGGTAAGGTCTCACTCTAGCCCAGGCTGACCTGGAATTCACTATGGAGTCACAGGGTGGCCTTGAACTCACGGCAATACTGCTACCTCTGCCTTCCGAGTGCTGGAATGAAGAGTGTGTGCCACCATGCCCAGCTTCTTTATTATTTTTTGCATGTATGTGTGGTTTAACTGTGTGTACAGATGTGTACCCTGTGCACATGCATGCAGAGGCCAGAGGAGATCCTTGGATGCCCTTCTCCTTTTTTCCTTGAGATTAGATCTCTCCCTCAACTGAGAGCCGTTGTCTGTCATTGAGCCTCAGGGGTTCTCCACTCCCCTGCAGACTAGGGTTACAGACTTGTGTGGCCATGCCCAGCTTTCTGTATAGGTTCTGGGGAGTAGAAGATCCCTGGCTGGAGAGGCCCTCATGCTTAAGTAGCAAGCACTCATAACCACTGAACCATCTCCCCAACCCCTAAAATTTTTTTTAAAATGCCCCAAGTGTACAGAAAAAAAAGAAAAACTCCCACAAAATGGTAAGGGCAGAAACAGGTCCCTGGAAGTAATTGCACAATCAGAATTGATGGCGCAGAGTAGAGTTGGGAGAGGTGGAGGAAATTGACACATTCTGGGAATGCATCTTGCAGGAAGAGCCAGTAGAACTTACTAATGAATCAGGTGTTAGGTATGAGAGAAAGAGAAGAGTCATAGTCCTTCCGTGAGATTAGATTCCCAAGACTGAGCCCGGGAGCATTCGTGTATAGAGATCATTGATGTAAGTGGGAGTCAAAGCCGGGGACTGGGATGTAGGGAAGTGGGAAAGAAAAGTAGCAAGACTGGGGTCTAGAACCAAGCAAAAAGAGGAGAGGGCTTCACAGAGAAGAAAGGTTCTGTGTCCTCTTAGGTTCTCTAATGACCACCTTGTACTTAAAGTAGATGTGACAACATGTAGAGGCAGGATGTTATTAACCTTTTATTAGAATATCAGTCAACCAGAAATGATCTCAAGCTAATGACTGGATTCTGAATCTCGTATGATCTAGTCTCATTGGACATCTCCCTACTTGTGCTTCAAGTCTCAGTGGATTCTTCTATGCAAAGTGAGTAGAGTATTTTAGATAGTATACCCTTACTATCACTGATAAGAGTCATTTAAACCTAAACTAGTGTTATTAACTTCCCTTCAGTCTGATGAGATCTGTATGACAGAAACACTTGGAATAGTATTTTGGAGATAAGGCTTCCTAATGCAGTGTGGACTGATCCATCCTGGAGAGCAGACTTCAGTTAGTGAACTCATTGCCTAATGGCTTGCAGTTAATATCCATAACTTATAACTAATACATTATCATTTATATTCTTCATCTCAGTAGTAAGTCTTATCTAGTATCCACTCTCCTCCTCAACTTCATTTGTTAGACTCTTTGTTGTTTTTAATATTTTATTTATTTATTTATCAGAGAGAGGGGAGAGGTAGAGAGAGAGAGAGAGAATGGGCACACCTGGGCCTCTAGCCACTGCAAACAAACTCCAGATGCATGTGTCATCTAGTGCATCTGGCTTTATAAAGGTACTAGGGAATCAAACCTAGGTCTTTTGGTTTTGCAGGCAATTACCTCAACTGCTAAGCTATTTCTCCAGCTCTCTCTCTTTTTTTGGCATATAATTTAGAGTCAGGTTTTCGAGCTGTACGGAAATAGCCCGAATAATATGCATTTTCCCTGCTTTGTCTTGTCACTTGGGTCTGCTGGAGCGGTGCTGTAAAGCGAGTAGTCTGAATGACATGCGCTTCTCCTAATTCCACAAGCTGGGAAGTCCGAGATCAGGGAGCCAGCATGGCGGGGTTCTTGGTAAAGCCCCTCCGTTTTCTTGCTGTGTCCTTACATGGCAGGAGGGATGGAGAGGAGCTCTGTTGTCTTTCCTAATACTCTCCTGATCCCACGGTGAATGCTCCCCTGCTAACTTTCTGTGCTTTCGCTATGTCTTCCGAAGTTGGTGTGTTGGACATGTAATCCCCAGTGTAGCCACACTCGTACCCAGTGGGAGGTATTTAGGTCACAGAGACTTCACTTTATCAGGGAATTAATGACTCTTATAAAGGACTTGAGGCTGTGTGCTCATGCCCTTACCATCTGTTGATGCCGCAGGAGGGCCTTGGCCAGACGTCCCCTTGGTCCTGGACTTCCCAGCTTCCAGAACAATAAGAAATAAATTTCTGTTCTTTATAAATTATCCAATATTGAGTATTCTGTGATAGCAGCACAAGATGGGGAGAGGGGATATAAGAGTATATCCTGATGGAATATGACCCACATGTGATATGTTCTTAGAGTAAAGGTCATAATTAAGAAAAATTAGCTGAGTGTGGTAGTGTACATCTTTAATCCCAGCACTGGGGAGCCAGAGGTAGGAGGGATCACTGTGAGTTTGAGGCCAGTCTGAGACTACATAGTGAGTTTCAAGTCGGAGACCCTACTTCAAGAAAAAAAAAAGTAAAAAATTTTTTTCTTGTTTCTAGTGAGTAAATTTTATGTATAAATAGTAGTGTTTTCCCTAAAGCACTGTGTTAGTTAGCATTAGTTTTTAAGTTTCTTAATTTCTGATTGGCACTTTAAAAATGGCATTTTAAATATTTATATCAATTTATGTGTGTGTATATATGAGAGGGAAAGGGAGAGAATGGACACACCAGGACCTCTCGTTGCAAATGAACTCTAGACACATGTGCCACATTGTGTATTTGGCTTACATGGGCACTGGGAAATCAAACTCAGGCTGGCAGACTTGGAAGATGAATGTTTAGTTGCTGATGGTTCTTTTCTTTTCTTTTGGGGAGGGGCATATTGAGAGAGAGAGAGAGAGAGAGAGAATGGGTGTGCCAGAGCCCCATCCGCTACAAATGAACTCCAGATGCATGCGCCCCCTTGGGCATCTTTGTATGGGTCCTGGGGAATTGAATCTAGGTCTTTAGGCTTCGCAGGCGAACGCCCTAACCGCTAAGTCATGTCTCCAGCCTTGATGGTTCTTTTTGATTTATTAAAAGTTACTCTGTCTTCATGGAAGATTGAAATTCTCAAGAAGCCACTGTGAAACCTGTCAGGCTAATCAATTCAGCCCCATCCAGAATGTAGAAAAGGCTCCAATCTGAGTCTCTAGGTGGGCTTTACTCTTCCTTCTCCTGGGCAGGGCCTCTCTGTATTTTCCTCTTTCCTTCTCTTAAGATTTGGGCTTCCAACTGGTCGTGGTGGCACACGGCTTTAATCCCAGCACTTGGGAGGCAGAGGTAGGAGGATCACTGTGAGTTCAAGGTCAGCCTGAGACTACATGGTGAATTCTAGGTCAGCCTGGGCTAGAGTGAGACCCTACCTTGAACACCCCCCCCCCCCAAGAAAAAAGAACTGGGCTTCTGCATTTCTGGAAACCCTGCTCATGCCTCTTGGGCATGAGTTGTTCTGTCTTCCTTCTCTTTAAGTTCTGTCTATAAGAAATAAAACCTGTAAACTTAAAAAAGACTTAATGTTAGTTTTTAAAGTCATATTGTCCCTCTGCCCTGGCTCAGGGAAGAGCAAGGTCTATTATTTACTAATCTCTTAACCCTGGGGACTGGATGTTGGGGTTCAGGGAAAGCACATTGATAAGACTGAATATGTACTTCCATAAGAAAAGGTGAGTTTAAATGTCTCCTCTCCCAATACCAGATCTGAAGAAACTATTATTGTCAGAACTCTAAGTGGCAATCAGAACAGAGGAACACATTTCTTACTTGTATAATCTTCTAACCCCATCTTGGCTTGATTTCTTATCTTTTCTTTATTGTATATATTTTTTTATGAAAGAAAGAGAATGAATTGGCATGCCAGGGCCTCAAGCCACCGCAGTCAAACTCCAGATGTGTGCACCATCTTGTGTGCATGTGCAACCTTGTGCACTGGCGTCACCTTGTGCATCTGCTTATGTGGGATCCGAGGAGTTGAACATGGGTCCTTAGGCTTTGAAGGCAAGCGCCTTAACCGCTATGCCATCTCTCTAGCCTTTATCTTTTATTATTCTACCTAATTTTATATTCACCACAATACTATTCTATTCTCGTTTGGAATATAGGGAGGAAAGCATTACCTTTCATCCTCCCACTCAGTCACTATCAGCTGCACACTGGAGAGAGCCAGATCCCTGAACAACCTTAGCCTCCCAGGTGCTGGGATCAAGGCATGTGAAGATTGCTAAAATAGTCACATTAATTGTTCTCCAAATGGTTCCAGCTTTAAAGATAGAACCTTGTTCTCAATGCCTGTTTTTCTTGATGCTTTGAATGATAGCTCTGGCACAGTAATAAGATTATTTTAAACTGAATTATTTTGCAGAGACAGTAGAAGGTTTTAATGCCCATCATATACATGGCTACATTGTTCATGATAATGACAGCAAATCGGAAGTTCAGATTCCTTACCCTGTGTCAGAAAAGAATGAAGTGCAGACTGGAGTTGCTTTTCACCATGGAAAATTCATCATGAGTCTCCGGAAAGCAGCTATGGCAGAACCCAAGTAAGACTGTAGCTTTAGATCTATAATGTTAAAGAGTTTAACGTGACCTTGTATGCTTTGCGAGCTTTTCTAAATGTTCATGGATATTTTGGGCATGGTCTAGATGACACAGGTCTATTAAAGGAAACCATAAGTTAGAAGAGCAAAGCCGGTCGTGGTGGTGCACGCCTTTAATCCCAGCACTCTGGGAGGCAGAGTGGGAGGATCGCTGTGCGTTCGAGGCCAGCCCTGGGACTCCACAGTGAATTCCAGCTCAGTCTGGGCTAGAGTGAGACCCTACCTCGAAAAACCAAAAAACAAAACAAACAAACCACTATGATCTTTCTGACTTGTAATTATTTAGTTGGATGAACTGTAGTTTGTTCTGCCCTTTTGTGTGAATGTATATTTGGATATAAGGTTTCTCTGTCTTTGTTTTAAATTAAGATTAAAACCTCACTGCTTCTAAATCATTACATTATGTGTGTGTGTGTGTGTGTGTACACACACAGAATAAATTACACAGTAAAAACCACATAATTTTAAAACTTACTAATGATGGATTTTGCTTTTTATCATTCTAGACTTTTTTCCAAACACTCATGCATGTGCATATGCATAGTTTATATGGGTAAACTAAAGTTAAAAAATAAAGACTGCATTACACCTAATGTAAATAGAATTCTCTCTTGTCTGTTCTTCAGTGTGAAGGTCATTGAAGGCGTTGTGCTGCAGTTGTTGGAGGAGGAGGATGCTGTGATGGGCGTGCAGTACAAGGATAAAGAGACTGGAGATAGCAAGGTGAGGTTTAGGAAGTGGTACCTTTACCCAAGAGGTGTTTTCCCTTCCTTTTTAAAAAGGTAGGTTCATGAGTTTTATCACGACCAAAATGGCTGAGTGCTCTGTAAACCCCCTGCAAACATGGTGGGATGCATGTTGTAACACACTGCGCTTTAGAGCAAACTTTACCAACAAAGCCAAGTAGTTAATAGGATTAAACACTGAAATGAGAACTCTACATCAGCAGAGAACCTGTAAGGTGATGGAGGAAGGAAAAGAGATCCAACATAAAGACAAATAATTAGGATCAAAAGAGCAGATTGAATCACAAAAGGCAAAATCAGAAGACTCTTGTAATGGTTCAACATTATTTATTTACTGGAACTTTTTTTTTGTTTTTTTGAGGTAGGGTCTCACTCTAGTCCCGGCTGACCTGGAATTCACTATGTAGCCTCAGGATGGCCTGGAGTGCACAGCAATCTTCCTACTTGTCTCCCTACTGCTAGGATTAAAGGCATGTGTCACCACACCTGGCTCATTTATTTTTTATTTTTGAAGCAAGGTCTCATTCTAGCCTAGGATGACTTGAAACTCACTCTGTAACTTAGGCTGGCTACGAACTCATGGTAAGTCCCCTAACTTAGCTTCCCAAGTGCTGGGATTAGTGGCCTGAGCCACCATGCCTGGTTCACTTAAACTTGTTTTTTGGTTTTTGGAGGTAGGGTTTCATTCTAGTCCAGGCTGACCTGGAATTCACTATGTAGTCTCAGGCTGGCCTCGAACTCATGGTGATCCTCCTACCTCTGCCTCCTGAGTGCTGGGATTAAAGGCGTGCACATGGGCCTGGCTACTTAAACTTTTATTGTGGTCAAATACATGTGGCATAGTTTTCCCCTCTTAACAATTTTTTAGTGTGCAGCACAGTATTGTTACTCTATGTACATTGTTACAGGCAGAAATAGGAAGGAAAATAAATAACAGTAAAATGATTTCTGGCATCTGCTCATGTTGGTACAGGAAAGAGAAAGGGCCAAAGGGCCTTTTGTACAGTTCCCTGTGGCCACGCCTTAGAAACTGTACTCTTAAGGGTTGTGAGGTTAGCAGTACACATACACAGAGCCATTCTGTCTGAGAATCCTGCTACATCGTAGCCACTGTTTAATAAGTTATGAGCTAGAAAATATAGGAATTAGAAAATTCTAGAATGAATCTGGCTACCCCATGAAGTTTATAATGAGCTTCAGTCTCCCGCTGCCCATGCTTGGCTTATACTTGCACTGGCTCTTTTATGGTGGAGATTCATTCCTAATGGTTTTGATGGTAACACTGCAACTGGAGGTGACCTCTAGGGACTCAGGAAATGTTTCTAAAAATTGGTCATTCATTCTCTTAAGTCCACAGAATGTTTTAACTGTCCTCTCCAATGTTACATTTGAATCTGTTCCTGCACTTTTTTTTTTAATTTTTTTAAAGAATGGACGTCTTGCTGTGTTTCTAACCATCGAGCTGAGCTTTCCTCATCTATGTTACAGGAACTCCATGCCCCATTGACTATTGTTGCAGATGGGCTTTTCTCCAAGTTCCGGAAAAACCTGGTTTCCAACAAAGTTTCTGTCTCATCTCATTTTGTTGGCTTCCTTATGAAGGTACTGTGTGAGTGTAATTCTAGAAAAATAAAAGCAATGTGAAGATTGAAAGTCACTAAAGTCTTTTATTATTGTTTTAGGATGCACCACAGTTTAAGGCCAATTTTGCTGAACTTGTTTTACTGAATCCAAGTCCAGTTCTTATCTACCAGATTTCAGACGACGAAACACGAGTGCTAGTTGATATTCGTGGAGAAATGCCAAGGAATTTAAGGGAATACATGGCTGAGCAAATTTACCCACAGATACCTGGTAAGAAACAGGATTTTACTTGAGTTGTAATCTACAGTCCAAAATCCAATCTTACCAAAGGCTTTTTCCATTTCTCTGTAAAACTCCAAAATAAGATGGAGGTAAAAAAAAAAAAAAAAAATCACAAGTGAAACACATACATTCAGCCAGATCAACTGGAGCTGATCAATTAAAACTTGTTCAAAGAAGTAAAAACAAATGCAGATATGGTGGCGCACGCCTTTAATTCCAGCACTTGAGAGGCAGAGGTAGGAGGATCGCTGTGAGTTCAGGGCCAGCCTGGGACTACAGAGTGAGTGCCAGGTGAGTCTGGGGTAAAGTGAGACCCTACCTTAAAGACAAAACAAGTGAATGAAGCAGGCTGAGGATGTGCCTCCGTTAGCTGAGGGCTTGCTTAGCCTGCATGAAGCCCTGCATCTGATCCCCAGAACCACGTAAACCTGGGAGTGGCGGCCCATGCGTGTACCCCAGCTGGAAGCAGGAGGATGGGGCATTCAAAGTCCTCAGCTGCTTAGCTAGTTCAAGGCCAGTCGGGGCTATGTAAGATCCTGTTTCAAGAAAAGGAAGAAAACAAGCCAACTTAACAAAAGGTCACAAAAAGATCATCTCGGTGTATTTTTGTCTTTGTCAATAATGGAAGCAAGGTTGAGATGGTAGGGTGCTTGCTGTGCAAGCATGAGGACCAGTGTTCCTGCCCCTAGCCGGGAATGGTGGCACTCACCGGTAGTACCAGTGTTGTGTAGGTGGAGACAGGAGAATCCCTGGGCGCTAGCTGCCTGGCTAGTCTGGCCAAACCGTGAGTTTCAGGTTCAGTGAGAGACCCTGTCTGAAAAAATAGGGTGGAGAGTGATTGAAGAGGGCACCTGACATCAGCTTCTGGCCTCCACGTGCATGTGCAATGCATAATCTGCAACACGTGCATGTGTACATATAAGACTGTGTCTACACAGGGCTGGGGAGATGGCTCAGTGGTTAGAGGCTTTTGCTTTTAAATCCTACCAGCTTAGGTTTGGTTCCCCAATACCCATGTAAAGCCACATGCACAAAGTGGCACACATGTCTGGAGCTTGTGTGCAGTGGCAAGAGGTCCTGGGGTGCACATACACGCTCTTAAGTAAATTAAAAAAAAAAAAACAAAATGAAAGCACAAGGTATCCAAGTGTAACCAAGACAAAATAAAATATATATGCACATACACACATACACATATATATGTATATGTGCAAAAAAATAATTGAATCATAATTCAGTGAACTCCAGACACATGCATTACTTTGTGTATTTGGCTTTATATGTGGGTGCTGGGGAATTTAACAGGGTTCTGCAGGCCTTACAAGCAACCGCCTTTACCGCCGAGCCATTTCCCCAGCCTCGCTTTGATGAGTTCTGAGTCTGCCAAGTACTCATTGCCATTTGAGAAAAGAAGCTTCTCAGGCCGTAGGTGAGAGCAGCACCTATTACCCCCTAATAATTTAGGGGCATAAACATAAATATTTAAGAGGACAACTCGATTGGCATGCTATACACATTTAGTCAAAAAGCAGTATTAGCTTCCTCCCTAGGGCCCATGATCTTCCCAGCTATAGGCTTTACATTGTTTTTAGTACCTGGCATGAACTGGCCTCAAATCCAGGCAGAGAGCAGTTGGTCACCACTACAAATCATGCCACTATGGCACATCTTGCCTGGATGGTTAGTTGTTAGCTTGCAGGGCCCACTGCTGGTTAAGACTGTTGATAACTTTCTCTGCTGTCAGCCCGGCAGCCCTTTCCAGCACTGTGACAGCTAGCGGGCGGGGAGGAGGCTTCCAGCTCAGCTCCAGCTTCTCAGTGTCCCCAGCGGGGGCCTGTGTAGCCTTTAGCCGTCGAGTCTTGCCGTCTAGTTCTGGAGGACAGCTAAGGGAACTGCCAGTGGCTGCATGCTTTGGGGCCCCAGGGGTATCCCTGACCTCTAGCTTGCTGGGAGGTATTCCACTCCTGACACTGGCATTTTCCTCTATGCAAACCTAGATTTTTTTTTTTTTTTTTTTTTTTTTTGGTTTTTCAAGGTAGGGTCTCACTCTAGCCCAGGCTGACCTGGAATTCACTATGGAGTCTCAGGGTGGCCTCGAACTCACGGCGATTCTCCTACCTCTGCCTCCCGAGTGCTGGGATTAAAGGTGTGGGCCACCATGCCCGGCTCGCAAACCTAGATTTTAATGACATTTTCAATATATGCTTATGGAAACATTTTAATAATTTTTTGCCCCATTAAGCCACCTTTGAAATTTTTAGATAGAATTAGCTATGCATATTTAGGAAAATGATAAATTATTACTTTTTTGAATAAGCCATTTATTTTATACACTCATTGTTAATATTGGCTCAGATACTAAGATTCTACCACTATATAAATTATAAATTGAACATTTTCAATATGAGCATTCTGCTTCTCTATTTCTGTATTAGGAACTGTTGAATATTTCAAATTTTTTTGCACGTGTGTTTTTTTGTTAATTTTATTTATTTGAGAGAATGAGAATGGGTGCACCAGGGCCTCCAGCCATTGCAAATGAACTCCAGATGCATGCACCACCTTGTGCATCTGGCTTATGTGGATCCTGGGGAATTGAACCTGGGTCCTTTGGCTTTGTAGGCAAGCACCTTAATTGCTAAGCCATCTCTCCAGCTCACATGTCTATGTTTGTGTATGCATGTTTCTCTGTGTGTGGACATGTGTGTGTGCAGGTGCACATATGTGTGGAGGCCAGAGGTCAAGGTCTTCCTCAGTCATTCCCTATTTTTTTTTTTGAGATGGGAGTCCTCCCTGAGCTTAGAGCTTACTGATTTTGCTAGAATAGCTAGTTAGCAAACCCCAAAATCCTCTTGTTCTGTGTCCTCAGAGCTGGGATTGCAGATGTATGCCGCCATGTGCAGCTTTTATGTGGGTGTTGAGGATCTGAACTCAGGTCCTCATTCCTAAGAGGCAAACACTTTACCCACTGAACCATCTCCCCAGTTCCATAGTTCATTTCTTATGAAAGTTGGAAATTATCTCCGGGATAAGCTAATTCATTTCATTTGATTGGTAAACTGAAGCTCAGAGATGTATAACTAACTGGCTTGTGCCTCTAAATCTGATTCCACCCCCCTGCTGTTTGTTAGTGAGTACTGTATGTCATGTGATTGTACTAGAACATGTTTATTGTCAAATGAAGCCATGATAGATACCAGTTAATGTTTGACCGAGGTGGGCGTCTTTTCCTTTCATGTTAATTTGCCTCATTCTTCCTCTAATTTCTGTGTTCCATTCAGTGTGCGTGTGTTCTCTCTCTCTCTCATCCATCTTTCTTATTTATCTTCATTTTCTTTCAAATTTCTTAGTCACTCCTTAATATGAATAACTAGGTGGTTAATGTAAATTTATTAATAAAGTGGGTGCTTCTTGGTTAAGGATGTGTGTGACGCTCACAGGAGACAAACGGTATGGTATGTATTTATACTTGATAAGGAAATAGGATGATTTGGAATGGAAATGTTAAAAGGCATTTGGGTGCATCGGATTGATTGCAGATCACTTGAAAGAAGCATTCCTGGAAGCCTCTCAGAATTCTCGCATGAGGGTCATGCCCGCAAGCTTCCTTCCTCCTTCCCCTGTGAACAAACGAGGTATTTTATTTTATTTATTTTATTCTTAAATTTTTTTTTTTTTGTTTTTTTTTTTTGTTTTTTGAGGTAGGGTCTCACTCTGGTCCAGGCTGACCTGTAATTAACTATGTAGTCTCAGGGTGTCCACGAATTCATGGTGATCCTCCTACCTCTGCCTCCCGAGTGCTGGGATTAAAGGTGTGCACCACGACGTCCGGCTTTACATTTTTTTTTTTTAAGGTAGGGTTTCACTGTAGCCCAGGTTGGCCTGGAACGCACTCTGTTTTCCCAGGCTGGCCTTGAACTCACAGTGATCCTCTTCCCTTTTCCTCCTGAGTGCTGAGATTAAAAGGCTTGCACCACCACACCTGGTATTTCTTAGTAGATGTATTAGTCAGGGTTCTCTAGAGGAACAGAACTGATAGAATAAATAAAAAGGGAATTTATTGGATTAGTGAGTGCAACAATAGCAATCAGCAGGCCCCCAACAATAGCAATCTGCAGGCCCTCCGAGAGTCAGGGAACCCAATCGCTGCTCACTCCACGAGGCTGGATGCCTCAGCAGTCCCAACCCAGCACTGAAGGCCTGGAGGCTTCCTGCAGAGCAGCAGGTCTTCGGTCCATGCTGGAAGGCATCAAATATCCCCGGCTGCCAGGTGGGAGGAAGTTGTCTTTTCTCCCAGAGCTTCCTTAGACAAAGCCTCCCTTTGGAGGTAGATGTAGGAGGATTGCTGTTTGAAGCTAATGTGGGACTACAGAGTGAGTTCCAGGTCAGCCTGGGCTAGAGTGAGATCCTACCTCAAAACAACAATAATAAAATTAACAATAACAGGATTTTTTCTTGTCTGTGGCTATTTAGATGTCCCAGTGGCATTTGTTGGGCTATTTGTTATTCCACTGAACTGTCACTTTTGTCAAACTTCAGGTGACAGTAAATGCAGTGGAAGGAAAGTGAAGACTAAAACGTAGTAAGGCTATTTAATTCACATGAATAATGATATAAGGGTGGAACTAGGCTTGTAAAATAGAATGGATTTGCATAATAGCTAGGATGGAGAATGTGTGAGACTCAGTGATGAGTTGGATATTGTAGTAAGAGAGACCCTTTGATATATTCCAGGTTTCAGGCTTGGGTAGTATTTTTTTTTTTTTTTTTTTTTTTAAGGCTGAGGTAGTTTTGCCAACGATTTGCTGACATAGGAATAGTAAAATAGCTAAGACTCAAGGACGTGTGGGGAGAGCTGGTGACTTCACTTTAGAACATTCTGGGAGTGAAGCATCAGGAAGGAAATGAAGTAGGCAACACTTGGAAATAGGAACTTGAAGTTTTGAAGAGAGATCTAAACGGGAATGCTCGGTATGTACAATGTGGTTCCTGAACATAGATTGCAGCTTGCTGTAGGACCACATGTGTAATAAATGATCAACCATATGAGGAAACTGGAATGCAAGACAGAATGAAGCCAAGGCCACGTCGATACAAACACTATGTGTGTGTGTGTCTTAAGGAGTTGCCCTAGGATTTCATAGTCTTCATCATCTCTCTTCATAGGTGTTCTTCTTTTGGGAGATGCATATAATTTGAGGCATCCTCTTACTGGTGGAGGAATGACTGTTGCTTTAAAAGATATAAAAATATGGCGTAAACTGTTCAAGGGTATTCCTGACCTTTATGATGATGCTGCCATTCTCCAGGTAAGATGTTAGGTTATTTCTTGACAAAAATGCCAGTCAGGCCTTTCTCAGGGCTCCGGTGCATGGGAGCTTCACAGTGGTTCTTAGTCTTGTTCAGGCCTGACAGGCCAGAATCCCGACTGGCGATCTTACAGAACGCGTAAATGTCTGTTTTCATCTCAAGTTCATAGCCACTGTGCTTAGAGTTGTTGCCAGCTTAGCTTCAGAGTCCTAAAATTCACTGCTATGAAAAAGGAATTATTATTATTTTTTATTATTATTACTGGTAAGTGACAACAGGGGGCAGTTTCACTTGCAGATAGTCCTTGGGTGCTCGCTTGGGCAACACATTTACTAAAACTGGAACACTGTAGAGAGAGGAGCATGGTATCTGAGCAGAGTCCTTTTTCAGTTTGAGGAGATAAGACATTATTTCATGCTTTTATTCCCCTTTATTATATGTGATTTTTTTTTTACTGTCACTTCAATTTTAGGCCAAAAAAACATTCTATTGGTCAAGAAAAGGGACTCATTCCTTTGTTGTTAATGTGCTGGCTCAAGCTCTTTATGAATTATTTTCTGCCCCAGATGGTAAGTATAGATTTAAAAAAAATTCTGTGCATGGTGTGTGTGCACGCAGATGTGTTTGCCATATGCATGTGTGGAAGTCAGAGGACAACTTGGGGGTGTCTGCTTCACCCTCTCTGAGCTTGGCGTTGTGCCAGTGCAGACGAACTGCCAGAATACGGACAAGGTCAGGCACTAGCCTGAGGTTTGATTCTCCAGGCTCCGCCTCCATCAAGTCTTGTTAAAATGATCAAATCATTGATGGGGATTTGCAAAGACCATTCCTCTTGCTAAGTTGGAATGGAGGTAAAAATGGCTATTTGGGCAAATGAGAAGAAAAAAAAAAAAAACCTAAGCTTTGAGTTTTTTCTAAGCTCTGGGATTTCTATACTATAAAACTGAATCTACTAGAAAAGTCAACATAAAAAGTTATTGAAAGATTACAGGAGGAAAGAACTTTGTTGGAACAAAAGTTTTATGTTTTCTTTGTTTTGAAATCTGTTATGCCTAGATTTCTCTTTATATCTCAAAAAAAAAAAAAAAAAAAAACATTGATTCTAAGCTGTTAAACGTGACTATGGGGGGCTGGAGAGATGGCTCAGCAGTTAAGACACTTGCCTGCATGGCCTAACAACCCAGGTTTGATTTCCTAGTACCCAAGTGAAGCCAGATGTACAAAGTGGCAATGTATCTGGAGTCTGTAGCATCTAGAAGTCCTAGCTAGCATGCCCATTTTCGTTCTCTCTCCTTGGAAATAAAAAAATTAAAAAGGTCTATGCTGTGTTCTGAAGGCTTCATAAATTACTCTGAAATGTATTAAGAAGCTGTGGAGATATTACTGGTAAAATAAAATGAAGATAAAAGCATTGTTATTACTGTCCTTGATAATTTACTGCTTAGAGGTAAGGTTGAGCATCTTAGACACACTGAGAATTTAGTTTTTAAGACTTGTGTTATTCATAATAAAGTTTAGAAAATATTTTGCATCTTTTAATGAATTAACAATACAATCATAACTTTTAAACAGCTCCTAGCTTCTAAGACCTAGGTGCTAGCAATTATGTACTAGAGAAACAAGTTTATTTATATTAACTATTTATGTTAATTTTGGAATTCAAAAGAAATACTGTTGCAGTTCTAGGTATTTAAAAATTATGTCAAGTTTAGTATTTTAACACTTCATTTTTTGACATACATGAGATAAATGTGTGAATATCTTGAATAATTTTTAAATTTTATCTTAGATTCCTTGCATGAGTTAAGAAAAGCCTGTTTTCTTTACTTCAAACGTGGTGGAGAATGTGTCGCTGGTCCCGTGGGGCTGCTTTCCATGTAAGTTGTTTCACGGCAGAGGAAACGCATACTCGCGTATGAAAATATTTACTCCTTGCACATTGTCATTTTATTCATTAGTATCCTAGTCAGAAGTGGGCCCAAGAAGTGGAGGAACAAAAGGCAACAGCCTGTTGTTTTCTCTCTCTGATAGAGCTTTGACTACCAGTGGTGGACGACGGAGGCTACTACCTTTAATTAAATTTGAAGCTCGGTTTCACCTGTGGTTTCTCCATATGGTCTGGTCCCTGGGAGCTGTAAATAGTTGAGAAATCTGGATTTAGAACCTGATTGACAGTGTAGATGTATGTGGCTCTGCTCTTGGGACGTCTGAAAAGTGAAATTGAGTCATTTCTTGTTTTTCATCAGAAGGTCAATGTCACATTTTTTGAAAGGCCCCGACTCCAACAGGCCATGCTATCGAGTATTTCAGCTGCAGCTCACAAGTAACGTATAGGGAAAGAAAACTGCTCAGTGATGAGCAAGAATGATGAGTTACTGGCTGCTAAGTCTGTTTAAGTAGTTTCTTGTACTTTTTATTCTTGCCATAAACTTGGGGAGTCTTTTAAAATGTGGAATTTGTGTTAACCTTTATAGATGACACATTAGAACTTTTATAAGTCATTGTTACTTTCTGGGTCTTACCAGTGTTTTCTTTTTCTGTTACAGATTGTCTCCTCACCCTCTAGTTTTAATTCGACATTTCTTTGCTGTTGCAATCTATGCCACATATTTTTGCTTTAAATCAGAACCATGGATTACAAAACCCCGAGCCCTTTTCAGTAGTGGTGCTGTATTGTATAAAGCATGTTCTGTAATATTCCCTCTCATTTATTCAGAAATGAAGTATCTGGTTCATTAAATTTAAAGGGGAAAACTTGGAACTTACCAAGTCCCTCCCATGAGACTTTGTATATAGCACAGTATATACTACGAAACTCTTGGGCCAAGATTGGGATGGCTTGTTTTGTTGGTTTTTTTTGTGCATAAGCATGTAAATATATGCCTTAATTTTCAATTTAAAATGAAGGGTAAAATAAGCTAGATATTTAAGAGAAATGATTGTCCTATAAATTAGTGCTAACACTGAGGAAGAGCAGATTTTTGTTTGATTTCAGTATTTTGGGTGATCCACTGGGACACACAAATAAAACAAAGAGTGAACTCATGCCTTTGTGTCTTGGTTTCTTGGGATGGAGAAAACAGCCAAGGGTGGAGCACTGGAGGGAAGTCTGTTAGTGTCTTGCCCATGTTTTCCTTGTGCTTAGTGGGACAACCTGATAAAATTCTTGTCTGTTTTTGGAGTCCTATTCTGGTTTATCAGGAAACCCCCAACATAAATCCCCAAATATAAAAATGAATAAAATATAAACTGGGAAACAACTTCAGATTCTAATGACTAGAGCTACAATGAATTGTAAAACTTCTTTTATAATAAAAAATTTTCAATTTTCTTTTCTTCCTTTGTGAAAATGCTTGAAAATCTGCTGGACACATCACTTTGCCTTACTTTCACAGAGCATCTTCTGAATGGATTCATCGGGCTTCATAAAATTCCCATCTTACCTTGCCCCAAACTTCCCTTTTCTTTATGCATGCCTGTACGTATGTGCATGTGCATCTCCCAGAGTCTCTTGCCACTCTAAGAGTAATGCCAGATGCTTGTGTCTCTTTTTTTTTAGAGAAAGGAGAGAAATGGCACACTAGGGCCTCAGCCACTGCCATCAAACTCCAGACAGTTGCGCCATCTAGTGGGCATGTGTGACCTTTTGCTTGCTTCACCTGTGTGTCTGCCTTGTGTGGGATCTGGAGAGATCAAACATAGGCCCTTAGGCTTTGCAGCCAAGCACTTTAACTGCTAAGCCATCTCTCCAGCCCTTGTGCCACTTTTTGTGTCCTGCTTTACATGAGTGGCTAGGGAATTGAATGCAGGAAGGCAAACTTTGCAAGCCAAGTGCCTTCTGAGCAATCTTCCTAGGCCCCCTAGTATATTTTCTGATTGAAAATTGACTTACTTAGTCTAGTATTTTGTCAGCTGGTTCTCACTTCATTTACTGTTAACTGACTGGAAATGGAAGAGTTATTGAAATGTGGTTGTTCCACACACCAGCCTTGCAGGGCTTGTCTTCCAAGACTTCTACAAGCTGAGCAAAAGTTCCTTTAAGACCCTCCCTGTTCGGCCTTGATGCCACATCCTCCACTAGGCCATGTGAGGCTTCCCTTCCTTCCCACTGACTTCTGTTAAAATCCCTCCTCTTGTGAGAACAACATGATCAAAGCCTATGAAGTCTTTTCATTTCAGTGTCAGGATTTTGAAGCCTTCTGACAGACGGAAAATATGAATCAGAAATCTGAAAAATTGTTTAGTTTTACAGATGATTCCAGGAGGCTGGCTTGGCCCAGGTGTGGCTAGTAGTTGCAGAACCAGGACTCACAAGTTTGCCTCTTCCCTGCTGATCAGTGCTGCTTCCCCTGTAGCTTGTGGAGTAAAGGACTGGGCAGTTGTCAGATTTTTGGTGTTAGTTTTCATTTGTTCTCCAGAGCAGGTTCAGGGCAGAAACACCTTCCTTGTCTCATCCAAGCTGTCAATGTCCGACACCCCAATAGGACAGACACTCTCCTTTCATAAGAATTTCCATGTAGAAGTTAGGATTTTGAGGCAATTAAATGCTGATGGCTTTTACAACCCCCTAACTCCCCTCTCCCCCCGACAAAAAACATGTTTGGATAGTAGTAACATGCTTGTGGGGACTTGAGGCACAGCTCACAGGGGAAGGAAGAGGCCAGAAGGCCCAGTTTGTGGCAGGGAGCTGTACAGAACTGAGGCTGGGAACCTTGGCGTGTATGTGACCGCAAGAGGCCAACCTTTGGCACCTAGACACTCCCACAGCACAAGGGCCACGGACGGAGTAATACCATGTGCCTCTCCCGTTACAGTAGGTGGGCTAGTGTCTCTAGCAGCCATCTCCCCCTTCCAAGCAGGGTTGCTTACAGGGTGGACATCCAACTTTGCAGTCCTAAGCAGAAGGGTAACTGAGTACTGGCAGTACCATTTCACTGAAAATCAAGCTGCACAAAGTTCTTTAGAACATAAGACTAAAAGGGTTTACATGTAACAATGACACTCCACCTTTATAAGGGTGGTACAAAAGTGTGTTTTGCTTATACATGATGTAAATTGCATTTAGTGCCATGATCTAAGTGATAATGACCATTAACTAGTGTGGTGGGAGACATCGTCTTTGCAATGTCTGATGTCCCCACACTGGAGGGGTGATGGAGTTACATGAGCAGTCGAGTTCCATTTCCAGAGTCACCTTAGTCATGGGGAGATGTAGGAGAGCCCTTCTGTGAAGGAGGAGGAGGAAGAAGTTACAGGGCTGTTCTGAACTCATCGAAAATGAAGTTAGGCACATGTGCTTCAGCAACCTGAAAAATTAAGCAAAAAGTTAAAATTCTTCATAGTCTAGTAGTTGAACCAATTCAATATTTTCCACATGAAAATTCAACACGCTAAGACACCTGCTGGAGCAAGGTGGAAAGCTGAGGAGAGCAGATTCACAAGGAAATGACTCAAAACAGCCACGTGTGTTTCTGGTGTCCTCTGTCGTCTACTACTTGAGGGGTCCTGCTGCCTCCAACGCACGTGCCTTGGCTCTTAGGAGCACTCTGATCTACTGGGAATACTTATGCCTCTGAGAAGTACTAAGATGTAATCTCAGGTCACAACTGATGACCAACCAAGGCAAAACAGGATGTCTGGCAAGTGACGGTGGGCTAGAGGTGAGCAAGGAGAGAAGGGCCAGATGAGGAAGCGCAGGAAGGTCCCAGGAAGGCATGCGCCCTTTACCTCAGTAACAGTCCTGACAGGCTGAGGAGGTGGGACATGAAGGGCTAATCTCCAACAGCTAGACATGAGCAGGTTTTGCCCCCCTCTGCCCCAGGCAGGGTCTTGCTCTAGCTCAGGCTGACCTAGAATTCACTATGTAGTCTCAGGGTGGCCTCAAACTCACAGCGATCCTCCTACCTCTGCCCCCGAGTGCTGGGAAGAGGGTAGAGGGTGGGGATGGAGAATCAGAAGTCCTCCACCTTGTGGGGAAGGCAGGAGCACTGGAGTGTGTAGTCACAGCCGTGGGAGAGGCAGAGAGGCCTGTGCTGAGAATGGCTGTTCCTATCACCCGCTACAACCAGGCCATCAGTGTTGCTCTTCAGGGCTTATGACCTACCCTCCGGGGGAGCTTGGTGTGACGAACGTAATCCTCCAGGAACAAAAGGGCACCCACAACATCTGCAGGCATTTCGGGTATCTTCTGGCTGGAACACCACAATCTGGATCAATTAACTGCTTTGTATATAATGTCCTCAGTGAAAATTTTGAATTAAAATAAATTATGAAATAAAGAACAAACCCACAGGGCACCTTTTGAGTCCCATCAGCTTATCTACCTTTCAGAACAAAATTCAATCTTGCTGGCTTACACTGTAACTCTTGCTGTCTATCTGGACTCATTCCCCGGTCCCCTTCCTGCTTTACGCCTCACTGCCTGGCAGGCCCCGTACTTTCCCATCCCTCTAGTTGTTCAGTTACATTGTTCAGCAGTCATGTGACAGTAAACTTACAGCTGGGACTGACAACGTGGGCCTGTAATTCCAGTTATGTGGGAGGCTAGTGCAGGAAAATCAGAAATTCAAGGGCTATCTGGGTTATAGAATGACTTCAAGGCAAGCCTGGTCAACTTGGTGAGACAGTCTCACAATAAAAAGTACAAAAAGGACTGGGGTTATAGCTCCGTTTTAGAGTTCTTACCTGGCATGTGACCTAGGTTCAATTCCTAGTACAGCAATTGTCAAAAGTAATCAAGTGGTAATCTGCTAACTTTTGTGTAACAAGATGGAAAAACTCAGCCAGGCTGACCCTTACAAAGCAGGAGAGAAGGAGGTTTGGGACTCCAGCATCTCAGGGATATGACTGTTTCTCTATCCTAGAAAAGTCACAAATGAGGAGAAGGGAAAAAGGACTAGAGAGGGATTGAAGTTTTCTTAAGTTTTGTTATCCAAAAGCAACCTGTGTGTGTGTTTCCCGTTTTGGTACAAAGCGGGAACCCACACTTTGCCCTGGCCTTGACAAGTCTCTGACGCTCCTGCAGTGTGGGGAACGTCCTGGCAGTGCCATCAGGAGCGCGGGGCTCCCTGAGCTCGGCGAGTGGGTCAAGATGGCAGGGCATGTTGGGCTCTGAAAGGCCCAGGTGTGAGGCCTAGTGGAACTTCCTGAGCCTAGCTAAAGTTTGGTGATCTGCCTCTGGCCAGACGCTACTTCCGCATGGGATTTAGAATTATCTCAATAGTCACAATTTACTATTGGCCCTTACCTTTCCCCACCGTCCTAAAATCCCCGCCTTCGTCCCCAACATTATATAGGCAACTGTTCATAGCAATAAATCGAGTTCCTGCTTCGACAAGACTCCCCACTCAGTGTGGTTTTCTCTCCGGTGGCCAGGAGAGGTCTGAGTCGTTGGACGCTCATCTCCTCCTCAACCCCTCGGGAGGAACCAGCGGGCCTGGTCCTTCCCTCGGCACTACCTGCCCCCGCCGGCGGAGCCCGGCATCTGGCGCCCAACGTGGGGCTCGAACCCACGACCCTGAGATTAAGAGTCTCATGCTCTACCGACTGAGCTAGCCGGGCTTCGAGAGCCGCAGGAGTGCAGTTGCTTCCCTGCAGTGGCTAATCATGGCCAAGATTCCGCAGGTACAGTCCTGGGCAGCGTGCCCAAAGATGGCATTTGCCCGTGACTGCTGCACAAGGACGTGCTCCCTAACCTGCGTGACACAGGACGGTGGGCAGCCGTGTCCCTTTCCTGCAAGGGTGGTAAGCAACTTATCACGCGAGGTTCAGTCCCCTGTGGCGACATTAAGCTTCCTTGACTCCGGGAGCTCTCCTGTACCTTGTGCACTGCTCCACTGTGGAGCGGATAAACTGGCCGATCAGCGCCAGGAACTGCTCGGTGTACCGGGCGTGGAACTGCTTTAGCAGCGTGAGCAGCCCCAGCACGAGCGGTGGCCAGTCGACAGGGTCGGCAGGTTTCCGGCAGACCATTCCTGAGGGAACAAGTTACAGCGCCAAGTGAACTACGTGCTTTTGGCAACATTTGTCCCTTGTCAGTGTCACACGGGGGCCCCCATGACTGCTGGCAGATGACCATCTGGAAGAAATGGTAATTCCAGGCTACATCTTAAATGAGCCATGGGACGGTGGGACGTTCTAATGGTCTGAGGATTGTAAATATCATCACTGTTACCTTTGGATCATACATTTTATTCACACTATGGTAGAAACTTCTAAAGATACAGATGAATGTAAACGAGAAAATAGAAATCATCTCTTACTTTACTTCATGAAAGCATGGCATACTACATAAACCCGAAGTGAAGAGGATGAAAATTGCGGGTGAAATATTTTAAGATTATCTTCAACAAAACAGTATTGCATGTTAATACAAGAAAAGAATGCTGAAATCAAGACAGTGGAGGAAGGAACATGACATGCCTAAATGCTAAAAAGAAAAG
Source organism: Dipus sagitta (assembly GCA_036346955.1). Lineage (NCBI taxonomy): Eukaryota > Metazoa > Chordata > Mammalia > Rodentia > Dipodidae > Dipus > Dipus sagitta. The sequence continues at coordinate 191,968,129 of CM070771.1, forward strand.
AAAAAAGAAAAAAAAAAAGGCCAAAAAGCTGGCTTGTTCACTAGGGACTTTGCCAAATCTAGAGACTTTGACCTTCTGCCTGGATGGCTGCAATAGAAATAGGAGATGGACCTTAGTGCCTTTAGGGGAGAACACAATGTTGAAATGTTAAGACTTACATTGTGGACTTCAAGGTTAAAAAGTTGTTGTTAATCAAGACAGTATTGGCATAAGGACACACTGATTGATCAATGGATCAGGCTGGAGAGTCTAGAGAGCCCAATCCTTATATATAAATTCTATTTTGATAAATATGCTTAACAATTTAATGGAGAGAGAAATGTTTCTAAAAACTGATACTGAAACTGGATAGCCTTATGGAAGAAACATGAACATAACCCCGACCTCACATCCTATGCAAAACCAATAAGTGAAGTTAGCTCACAAACTTTTTTTTTTTGTTTGTTTTTTTTGAGGTAGGATCTCACTCTAGTCCAGACTTATACCCTTGTCCCCTCCCTTCTCCAGCAAGGACTTGCTGGAGACATCATGCTCGATAATCTGTGGTCCTGACAGAAACTGTCATGGCAACATCTAGAAGCAGTAAATATGGATGAAATTGGATGACGGGATTAAAAAAAAGAGAATCCATACTTTAAAAGTATCTTAAGAAATAGGAAGAAATGAATTCGAAATATCTGATTAAGAAGAAAAAAGAGGGCTGGAGAAATGGCTTAGTGGTTAAGGTGCTTGCCTGCAAAGCCAAAGGACCTCGGTTCGATTCCCCAGGATCCATGTAAGCCAGATGCACAAGGTGGCGCGTGCATCTGAAGTTCGTTTGCAGTGGCTGGAGGCCCTGGTGCACCCATTCTCTCTCTCTCTCTCTCTCTCTCTCTCACACATACACACACACACACACACACACACACACACACTGCCTCTTTCCCTCTCTCAAATAAATAAATAAAAATTTAAAAATATTAAAAAAAGAAGAAAAAGAACATTTGTAGAAATGTTCTCATAGTGCTTTTTATTGATTTATTTATTGCTTATTTACTGTGGGGCTGGGGTCTTGTGGGGCTTTTAAAATGAATTAAAGGGCTGGAAGGATGGTTTAGCAGTTAAAGGCACTTGTTTGCAAAGTCTGCCTGGGTTCCATTCCCCAGTACCCACCTAAAACCAGATCCATAAAATGGAAAATGTGTCTGGAGTTGGTATGCAGTGGCAGGAGGCTCTGCTCTAGTATGCCTATTCTCCTCCTCTCTCTCACTCACACACACATACACACAAATAAATAAATAAATCAGTTTTAAATACTATAGTGGTCTTTAAAAATTCCACTTAGTGGATACAAAGTTTGGAGACAGAAGTACTCGAGAATCTATTAAGTAATTATAAAAATGTTCACAATAGGGTCTAGAGAGATGGCTTAGCGGTTAAGGCGCTTGCCTGAAAAGCCAAAGGACTTCGGTTTGATTCCCTTGTACTCACATAAGCCAGATACACAGGAAGCACATGCATCTGGAGTTCGTTTGCAGTGGCTGGAAGCCCTGGCACACCCATTCTCTCTCTCTGTCTCTTTCCCTTTCTCAAATAAATAAATAAAAATAAGATATTTTTTAAAAAGTTCACAATAAACTGATCAATGACAAAAAATTTCACGACATTACTAGACTGAACACCTGTATTGAAAACGTTATCTGTTGTTTGTACTTCATATTTTGACATGTAATCATGTGTATATATATGAAAGTCTTAGATACTGTGTGATTAGTGATTTCTCCTTAACTATGCCATAACTCTTCATATTACGCTTCCTGTGCAAAACAGGTACATGACAGTTATTTAAAGAACAAAACATAAGGCTGGGTGTGGCTGTGCACGTCTTTAATCCCGGCACTCAGGAGGCAGAGTGTAGAGGATCACTGTGAGTTTGAGGCCAGCCTGGAACTACAAAGTGAGTTCCAGGTCAGCCTGGGTTAAAGCGAGACCCTACCTCAAACAACAACAACAACAAACAAAACAAAACAAAACAAAACAAAACAATGAAACAAAAAGCAAAGCAACAAAACAAAACAAAACAAAAAAAACCCAAACATTAACCAAAAAAAATTCTTAATACTAGCACCAGCTGTCTAATGATTAAGTGTGAGAAGCAAAGTAAAAGTTATGGGTATTTACAGGTTAGATAATTAACTCTTAGGGAGGTGGACTGTACTTGGCTGATTTTAAATCCATTGTGAACCTTCTATGAAGCAGAGCTTCATTTCAGAGGCAGAAAGATACATGTTTCATACACATACATTTGATTATCTGACATAGCATTATATTCAATGTGCTGTGTGCTCAGACACTGAGCCATTGTTACTGCTGACTCACTGCAAGGCACAAGCATGAGACGTACCTAGATTTTTGTTGTACTGAAGTTTTGGCAACTGAGCAATCAAAAACAGAAAGTTGACAACTGGGAAGTAGGGTAAGCGTTTTGTCGTTATGTAAATCTAGAAAGAGACAAAATTAAAAGTGATGGTTTCTTCATATTACTACAGAGCAACAGAGAACATTTTCAAATGGAAAGTTCCAGTGACACCAACTCATACAGTTCCATAATCTGCTGCCTTCAGAGTTTTATTTACCGCCTCTCCATGCAAATATAAATGTCTATATCACATTATGCTTTTCTGGAAAGAACTTTGCATAGACATTAGCAGCTCTTCCCCCTGAATCCTGTTAATGTTATTTATTAAATGAGGGGAAATGGTGATGAGAAAAATGGCAGGAAAAAGCAAAATCAAGAGTAGTCAAGGCAGAGCTGGAGGGAGAAAGGGAAGGAGCCTGAGACAGCGAAGAAATGGAAGACCAAGAGAGAAGAGGGCTGGGTGTGGTGACGCACTTGGGAGGCAGAGGTAGGCGGATCATTGAGTTCGAGGCTACCCTGAGACTACACAGTGAATTCTAGGTCAGCCTGGGTTATAGTGCGAGACCCTACTTCAAAAAAAAAAAAGCAAAAGGGGTGGGTTAGGGAGGGAGAATGAGAGAGGGAGAGAGAGAGAAAGAGAGAGGGAGAGAGAGAAAAGAAGGTCCAGGTGGCAGAGGGCAAGAGGAAAGGGCCAAGAGCAGTCTCCCTCAGTTCATAAGGCAGAAGAGGGCAGGCAGCCAAGCCATCCTCCGCTCCACAGGAGACCGGGCGGCATACTGGTTAGGAGACCACCTCTTCTTACTTGCTGGCTCCCTCACTAGTCTGAGCCCTGGAGAAGTCCTCAATCTCTCAGAGCCTCAGGTTCCTGACTCAAGAATGTGGCCATTCCCCAGGGCTGCTGCTAGATGAGAACATCCAAGCTCAGGGCTAACAGGACTTGGTACAGGGCACGCACACAACAGCTGTTAGCTGCTATGCACATTCACCCTCTTGTTTTGTTTTTGAGACAGGGTCCCACTATACAAGCCAGGCTGGTCTTAAACTAGCTATGTAGCCCAGACTTCCTTGAACTTGAGACCTCCTACCTCAGCCTCTAGACTGCTGTGATTATAAGCACACATACTACATCCAGCCAGGTTCATAATCTCTTATCCCAAACTGGAAGGATAATGGCAATTTAACGGTTTGGAGAAATGGCTTAGCAGTTAAGGTACTTGCCTGCGAAGCCTAAGAACCCAGGTTCGATGCCCCAGGACCCACATAAGCCAGATGCACATGGTGGGGCATGTGTCTGGAGTTCATTTGCAGTGGCTAGAGGCCCTGGAGTGCTCATTCATTCTCTTTCTCATAAATAAATAAAAGTAAAATATAAACGAAAGAATGAAAAATTTTGTAGTTTAGAAAGGAGGCAAGGCAACTCTCTAATTAGTCATCTGTTTCTGCATCAAAATATAAATATTCACACAGGAAGAGAAACAGCCAGTGCAAACTTTCTATGTCATTCTGCCACCAATGAGACCTGGCACTAATTTATAAAATTTTTTTTCAGCTTTCTGGAGCTCAGTGTGTAGTTTCATATTTGTAATTGTGATTCCTGTCAGCCACAAAGGGCTGCATTTTCGGGCAAGACCGACCAGTGGCCATTCTGCTGCAGTTCAAGTGTCCAACCCCGTGGGAGCCCCACCCTGGCGCTGCACTGGACTGTTCCAGGAGCTCTGAGCGTGCACTGCATCCGCCTGAGCCAGGCAGGCAGGGCGGCAGCATCACTGACAGAATGGAGGCCCTTCGGTCTGAACCAGGCCCTTTGAGTGCTTTCACACGGTGATCTGTTACCTGGGTCAAATCACCTTTTGCACCGCCATGCACCCCCCGCTCCATGCATTTAAGTCATTAACCTTATTCAGTGGGTTGTGAATGCCGGCTGCCTCCAGATAGGCCGTGATTTCATACAGGAGGGTGTTGTCTTCTTTGGGGTAAGGAAGCGAAGGGTCCTGATAGTGGGCTTCGATATCAGCCAGGAGAGCCCTACATGGGGAAGGAAACGGTGATAAATGGGAGAGATCAGCTGAATTTCCACAGCTATTTCTGTCAGACCAGTGCTCTGCCCCTCTAATCCCATAATCTTCATGCCCATGACTGCCCTGTGGTGGAAAATTCCACCTAGAATTACCTACATGAAGTGCTTTCATTATTTAAATTTCATGAATTGGCTGAACTGTTTCCAAGCCCTACTGCTCAGAAGGACAGACTTTGTGACAGAAGCATGGACTGTTCACCTAGCAGAAGGCTGCACGCAAGAGTAGCTGCTGGGGAGGGGAGGGGACGTGCATGCCCCGGATTTAGAACACAGCCTCTCCCGGCCAGAGACCCGCCCACTTTCCCCTGTCCTCTGGGTGTCCACTGGTGAGTCCTGCAGCTGGTGGGTTCTGCTAAGTTTTCTAAATCAGAAGGACTTGGCACATTATCAGTGGGTATCATGTGATCAATCAATAGTTGCCGGCAGAATAAATGAATCCATCAAAAAAATTGTGAAATAATGGGGAAAAAAGGCTTCTGAAGAGATATTAAAAAAAAAAAAAGAGATATATTTTAGAAAATCTGAGCGCTCTTCAAAGAGAGCCTGAAAGAGCAATCCTGGGGGCTGGGCACTTGGAAGAGGAGTGATGCCCATGGTGCCACTTACTTGTTGAGATTGTCCAGAGCAGCCGCCAGATGTTTGGAGTCAAAGCGACAGGAGTAATTTAACTCATTGGCGATCTGTTGTCTCAGGATCTGCATCTGCCCAACCTGAGAACAAGGCGAGAGTGTGGAGGTGGCACCTGGGGCACTTCACCGGGACCACAGGGACACAAACACACGTGTACAAGGACCGCAGCACTGTGTGGAAGCGGGCAAGGACTGTTGGACTGGCTCTGTGGAGGTGAGCAGAGCGCTGGACTCCCGCATTCCTTCAAGTCTGAGAACTGACTATGGAGGCGCATTCACGTTCGGGTCTGCCTTCTGTGTGGCCTGTGGGTGCTGGTGACCCGACCCTTGTGCCGGCTAGGCAAGTGCTCGCTCCAGCACAGAGCCACACCTGCAGCCCGGAGTCTGGTTTTTTTCTTTCTTTTTTTTTTTTTTGTTATTTTTAATTTAAATTCTTTTTATTTTATTTTTTTATGTATTTGATCTGGGCGTGGTGGCACACATCTTTAATCCCAGCACTTGGGAGGCAGAAATAGGAGGATCGCCATGAGAGTTCAAGGTCAGCCTGAGCTAGAGTGAGACCCTACCTCGAAAAACCAGGAAAAAAGAAAAAAGTATCTGAGAGAGAGAGAGAGAGAGAGAGAGAGGAGGCAGAGAAAGAAAGAATGGGAGTGCCAGGACCTCTAGCCACTGCAAACGAACTGCGGACATACACACCACCTTGTGCATCTGGATTGAGTCCTGGTGAATCAAACCCGGGTCCTTTGGCTTTGCAAGCAAGCACTTTAACCATTAAGCCATCTCTCCAGCACCCTCTTTAAAAAAAGTATTTTTATTTATCAATTTGCAAGGTGATAGAGATAGAGGAAGAGAAGAGACAGACAGAAAGAATGGGCATACCAGGGCCTCCAGCCACTGCAAACAAACTCCAGATTCATGTGCCACTTCGTGCATCTGCATTTATGTGGGTACTGGGGAATCAAAACTGGGTCCTTTGGCTCTGCAAGCAAGCGCCGTAAGCACTGAACTATCTCTCCAGTCCCAGAGCCTGTTTTTGAAGGAATACTTTCAATCTTTTGGAATAAACTCTCCAAGTTTCTTAACTCCCATAAGAAACTGCTTCATCAGGTAAGCAGCTTTTTTCCACTCTCCTGCCATGATGCTCTGCCTTACAACAGGCTCAGAGCAAGTGACCATCTGAACTCTCCGAGACCACAAGGCAAAGTAACCCTTTCTTCCTGTAAGTTGCTAATCCTCAGGTATGTTTGTCACAACCACGAAAAAGCTCACAACAGAACTATAACAGCCTGGGGAGAATATGTTCTGTTTTGGAGGATCCCTGTAAACTCCCTGGTCTTCCAGAGGGGAGACCTGGGCCTGTCTAAAGTGCGGGTAGTTCCCCACTCTGAAAAGGTTTTCCAGCAGTTAGAAACTTGGCCTAAGAAGCCATGAGTACCTGACAATCACAAGGCCAAGGGCATCTCACATCTACATAGCAAGAGGATATCTAGCAAGTCAAAGGCTCCCTGTATTAACTGTGGGTTAAGAGACAGAGAAAGGGGGAGGGAAGAGTATGTGCAGGCCAGAGCCTCTTGCCGTTGCATGCGCCACTTTGTGCACATGGCTGTATGTGGGTGCTGGGGAGCTGACTAATGTGCTGCTGTAATGGCTACTTGGAGCAGACTGGGTCTGGAAATGGACAGATCGATCAACTTGGAGGGAAATTTCCTTCTTCTTATATAGAGGCAGCAGCTCTGGTCAAGGGTATTAAAAACCACCAGCTTTTGGTTTGGAGAGAGGGCTTAGTGGTTAATGTGCTCGTCTGCAAAGCCAAAGGACCCAGGTTCGATTCCCTAGGACCCATGTAAGCCAGATGCACAAGGTTGCAAATGCATCTGGAGTTTATTTGCAGTGTCTGGAGGCCTTGGTGCGCCCATTTTCTCTTTCTCTCACACACACTCACTCTCAAAAAATATAATGTTAAAAAACAATAGCTTTCATGAACACATGAGAAGCAGCAGCAATCCCCAAAACAGTTCCAGAAAGGAAGATAAAGAAATGGCTTTAGAAATAACAGAAACTAAAGTGTAATATTTTTACTCTAACCACACAAGGGAGAAGATTTCTATAAGCCACAAAGTCCTACGGAAATAGTAAGTTAGCCAGGCGTGGTGGTGCACACCTTTAATCCCAGCACTTGGGAGGCAAAGGTAGGAGAATCGCTGTGTGTTCGAGGCCAGCCATTACATACTGAAATCCAGGTCAGCCTGGGCTAGAGTGAGAGCCTGCCTCGAAAAAAAAGAAAGGAAAAGAAAATAGTAACTTAGAAAACATAGCATTGACATACCTTCATTATGGACTCAAGGTAAGCAGCCCAAACCTTCTGTGTTTTGGCAATGGCAGAAAGATAAATTTTACTTGAATTTGCTGAAAAGTTAAAACAAAATTTTCCATTCAGTAAGTCTGGAAAGACTATGGTACAGTGTTATGTCTGCCTTGGAGGTTCTCTGGACACTTACCTACAATGCTTTTTAGGGGGCTGACAGCATTCATGAGCGTTTTTAAAGTATCTTGAACAGCTCTGTCTCTCAGGATAATTTTCTGAAACATGCTGAGGAAATTCTAAAAGCAAGAAGCCACAATCAGAACCTCACACATAATGAATAAAACAAATACATAATGCAGCTAACTCAAATATTGCGCACAATGGAGTGTGTGCAGGAAGGCGGAGGCCGGCCGGCTTCAGGTTCCTACTAGAAACAGCCCATGGTTCCAACGACAAAAAGTCCTTCCTTCCACAGCTGAAATTCACTAAAGCAGTGCACCCATGAATATTGGATGCCAAAGAAATTCTAGTTTACTATCAATTCTTCTCTGCCCAGTAACAATGCCTTGTGTCAGTGTAAAGCAGCATGAATGGCGAGAGACGAGCCTCCCCGTCAAACCCACTCTCACGAGTCCTCTGTGGAAACCAGACATGCAGGTCTGTGAGAATCTTCTTTGTCCACTTGACTGAATTTAGAATCAACTAGTGTGTGTCTGGGAAACGTCTCCAGAGAGGTTTAACTGAGGAAGGGGGCCTCACCCTGGACTCAATAATAAGAAGAAAGCTAGCGGAGCGAGCGTTTATTGACTACCGACCCAATGTGACCAGCTGCCTCATATTCCCATCACCACGGCGAGAGCTACCTTCCTCACCTCAAACCGTGATCCCAAATAAACCTGGGCCAGCTCACCTGTAACTCTTTTACAATCATGAAGCACAGGAGCCTGTCCAGCCCATTCAGACCAAATGTCCCCAAGGTGGTCTGGATTTCTGAGAAGAGACGGCTGTTGGTCACTTCTTGATGAGTTTTCATGTCATACCAGGTGTTCAGCTGGTCTATGTGACACGTCATTCTAAAACAAAAGCAAAACACAGACCAAAAGCCACTGCAGCTCAGACACATCCTAGAGACCAGGTAGGTCAAGCAAAGCATCAAATACCCAGGACAACCAGGTACATCACATTTTTTTGTAATTTTTTCTAGATGAGAGAGTGAATTGGTGCACCAGGGCCTCCAGCCACTGCAATTAAACTCCAGACATGTGCGTCACCTAGTGTGCACGTGTGACCTTCTATGTGCTTGCGTCACCTTATGTGTCTCACTTATGTGGGACCTGGAGAGTTGAACATGGGTCCTTAGGCTTCACAGGCAAGCACCTTAACTCATAAGCCATCTCTCTAGCCCATGATTTTTTAAAATTTTATTTATTTATTTATTTTTGTTTTTTGAGGTAGGGTCTAGTCCAGGCTAACTTGGAATTCACTATGTAGTCTCAGGGTGGCCTCGAAGTCATGGTGGTCCTCCTACCCCTGCTTCACAGAGTGCTGCGATTAAAGGCATGCACCACGCCCGGCTACTGCCTTTTTGTGATATGGTTTCACTCTGTAGCCAGTGCTGGCCTGGATTGGACCAATTCTCCTGCCTCACCCTCTCAAGTGCTTAGATTCCAGGTGGGCATCAAAGCCTAGCTATGGTGTGTGTGTTTAAAAATATTTATTCATTTAAGAGAAAGAGGGAGAACGGGCATGTGAGGACCTCCTGTCATTGCAAATGAACTCCAGATATCTGCACCACTTTGTGCATCTGGCTTTACATAGGTACTGGGGAATCAAACCTGGGCCATCAGGTTTTGCAAGACAGTACCTTTAATCGCTGAGCCAACTCTCCAACCCCGATGTGTTTTTTTTTTTTTTTTGTTTTGTTTTGGTTTTTCGAGGTAGGGTCTCACTCTAGCCCAGGCTGACCTGGAATTCACTATGGAGTCTCAGGGTGGCCTCGAACTCACGGCGATCCTCCTACCTCTGCCTCCCGAGTGCTGGGATTAAAGGCGTGCGCCACCACGCCCGGCTCCGATGTGTTTTTAACCTCTGTCCAGGCACTCAGTCTGAATGCCTAATGTGTGAGGGAAGTAAAATCCAGCCAGGCCACTGTTCCCCACCCAATGCTGCTCCTTGCTTATGCTTATTCCCAGAGCCAGGCAACTGTTTGGGACCATGATGAGAAGACAAGGTTCAGTTTAGCTGTCAGGCTGGAGGACTTTAGGACCCAGGTATCTCGAGAGGGTGTTTCTTTACATTTCCAGAGGCTGAGGACAAAGGAGCCTCATATTACTTCCACCTGGTTAGGAAGGCTACTGTGACCCTTGCACGGTAGCACTGGAGCTGCCGAGGAAGCTACTGGCTCTTTCCTCCAGTTCTTTAAATGGCGGAAGCCATCCTCTGGGCACTGCGAGATGATGCCTTAGTCTCGGGAGAATGGGATGATGACAACAGTGACAACAGCTGACAGTATCTGCTAAGCAGTGTCCTCTTATGTCATCCTCATAACAGCTCAGTGAAATACAAGCTGCTTACTTCCTGTTTTACAAAAGAGACAACTGAGGGCCACACAGGCCTGGCCCTCAGTCACCACTTCAAACCTTTGGTTCAAGCCTTGGCAGAGGGGCCTTTGGTCACTGGTAGGGCCTGGGCCTGTTAAAAACTACAGATGTCCCCATCCCAGTGCTGGAGAATGATTCTGTTGGCATGGGATGGAGGCCTAGGTTCCGCATTTCCAACAAGCCCCACAACGTACGTCCCATGTTCTCAAAACCACCAAATGACACATATGGTTACCAGAATGGAGCTAAAAGGCCCAGGAAAATGGGAGTTAGAGTAAGCAGGAAGAACAAAAGAAGGCAGTACGTTGAGAGGTTCTCAGCTCTGAAGAAGTCAGCACACGCTGTGGGAATCCCACACTCTCAATCTCCTCGGCAGGTGTGGGCGGTTCTCCCAAAGGCCGTCAGTGACCAGCCCATGGGAGCAGCTACAAAACTGTCTGGACCACTTGCTCTTCTGCCTGTGACTCACAGACAAAAGTTCTCATTTCTGCTGGAAATTTTAGAGGATGTTTACATATAGTTGTCAACTTGTGTAAGTCTTGAGAGATAAAGAGGGCCAGGATTAGAAGGCAGTACAGAACACTCTAATTAATGCAAACTCAACTATGCGTGCAGAGGTGGGCGAGTCCACCAGTGCTGGGCTCTGCGAGCACGGACCCTGCAGGGTAAGGGAGCTAGGAGGCATGCAAAGACCCTCCCTTCAGCGGCTTTTAGCGTAACTGCTTCATCCGAGGCTCACATGAAGGAAGAGGAGGAAAACACGTTCAGCGGAGAAGACTGCACACTACTCTCTACCCTGGTGCCCAGGTGAAATAGTCTCAAGGGCAGCTTCAATTGCAAGAGCTTTTTACCCAGTGTGCCGGGTGCAGAACTCATGTGACCTGGATGTAGACTGGACTTCACTGCCCACAAACCCGCACCACCCATCTGTCCTTGAATAGCTCAGTGCTTGGGTGTTTGGGACCTGGAGTGATTTGGGTCCACTGCTTACTTGCTGTGTGGTATTAGGGAAGTGAATAAACTTCTGTGCCTCAATTTCTTCATTTTTACAGTGGTAATAACCCTAAGATTATTATATGTGAGGTTATTACAATGACTGAATGCACAGATGTGTATAATGCAATGAGAAAAGCACATGGGTGAGTGTCCTTAGGTGCTGAGCTAAGGAGTAAGGACACCAGCCAGCAAGGGCACCACTAAGGGCCTGGGACATGGGAGTGTACCTCAGGGACACACAGGCACACATGAGGTTTTCCATGGGGGCTGAGGACCACTGAAATCCAGAAATACCTACTTGGGGTCTGTGATCCTCAAGATTTCTCTGCACAGTCGGCCAATAAATGTTACGGACTCATCCACAGGCGTGAATTTCGGTATTGGAATATGAGTGGACTGGTACATGCTTTGCCAGTCCTGAATCTAGAAAACAAAATCATACAGAGTTAGCATACATTTAATCAGGTAACCACTCATCAAATAATATTTTTTACAAGTGTATATGTGAAACGTGAGTGTGTGTGTGCATGTGTGCAGGTGTATATACACGTATAGGTGCATATAAGTGTGGCGGTCAGAGGTTGATGTGGGATGGCCTCTTTAGTTATTCTTTCACATTATTTCTTCTTTCAAAATTATTCATTTATTTATTAGAGTGAGGGGCAGAGAGAGAATAGGCACACCAGGGCCTCTAGCCACTTTGTGCATCTGGCTTATGTGGGTACTGGGGAATCGAACCTGGGTCCTTAGGCTTCGTAGGCAAGTGCCTTAACTACTAACGCCATCTCTCCAGCCCCCATTCTTTATTTCTTTTCTTTTCTTTTTTTTTTTTTTGAGGTAGGGTCTCACTCTGGCCCAGGCTAACCTGGAATCCACTATGTAGTCTCAGGGTGGCCTTGAACTTACGATGATCCTCCTACCTCTGCCTCCTGAGTGCTGGGATTAAAGGCATGTGCCACCATGCCAGCTCCATTCTTTCTTGTTGAGACAAGGTTTCTCACTGTAGCTTAGACTGACTGACTTAGGTAGACTAGCTAGCCTCAAAGTCTCACGGATCCTCCATCTCCACTCCCAGAACTGCATTTAAAGGAGCTTACCACCATGTTGGGCATTATATGACTACTGGGGTCTAAACTCAGGTCTTCATGCTTGTGTAGCGAACACTTTACCCCAGCTGCTTTCTCCATATCATCTTAGAAACATTGCATGAAGAGTGACAATAAGTATTACTAAGTTTTTAAAAATGTTTTAAAAATATTTTTAGTTATTTGTTTGCAAGTACAGAGAAAGATAAAAAGAAGAGAGCCAGAGAGATATAATGGGTGGCCAGGACCTCCAGACACACTGCAAATGGCCTCTAGATGCAAATGTCACTGTGGCTCTGGATTTACATGGACACTGGGGAATCGAACCCTGGTCAATAGGCTTTGCAGGCAAGTGCCTCAGCTGCTGAGCCATCTCTCCAGCCTTGTTACCTTTTTTTTTTTTTTCTTGGTTTTTAGAGATATGGTTTGATTGTAGTTCAGGCTGACATGGAATTCACTATGTAGTCTCAGGGTGGCTTCCAACTCATGGCAACCCTCCTACCTCTGCCTCCCAAGTGGTGGGATTAAAGGTGTGCATCTCCACACCTAGATTTGATTTTGAAAAATTTAAATTGTGTTAACAGCCTCCCAGAAATATTCCATTTTTTTTTAAAGAAGAAAATCAGCTTTGACAAAAAGTGAAGTGAGAAATAAGAGACAGAGAAGCCGGGCATGGTGGTGCACGCCTTTAATCCCAGCTCTCGGGAGGCAGAGGTAGGAGGATCATCATGAGTTTGAGGTCATCCTGAGACTGCATAGTAAATTCCAGGTCAGCTTGGGCTAGAGTGAAACCCTATCTCAAAAACACCAAAACAAAAAAACAAAAACAAAAACAAAAACAAAAAAAAAAAAGAGAGAGAGAGAGAGAGAGAGAAATTTCGTGTTTTTGTATTTTGAATAGTCATAGAGGCTGAGATGGCTCAGTAGTTAAAGGTACTTGCTTGTAAAGCCTGCTATCCTGGGTTTAATTCCTCAGTGGCCATGTAAGGCCAGGGACACAATGTGGCATATGTATCTGTATTCTGTAGTGGCAAGAGGCTCTGGCACAACCATTTTCTCTCTCACACACAAATAACTAAATATATTTAAAAAGATTTGACATGGACAGTGCAACATAAAAATCCAAAATATGATTAAGGCTGGAGAATACATAGTCTTTTTTAATTTTATTTTTTTTTTTATTTTTTTGAGGTAGAGTCTCACTCTAGCCCAGGCTGACCTGGAAATCTTTATGTAATCTCAGGGTGGCCTCAAACTCACAGCGATCCTCCTACCTCTGCATCCTGAATGCTGGGATTAAAGGCGTGCACCGCCATCCCCGGCAGAATACGTAGTCTTTTGAAAATGTCACCAGAATCATGTCAGCTCCTTACATAAAAACTTGCACTTGAGTTTGGTGACTTTTTAAAAACTCAATTAAAAAAATGATTTTAGTAGACATTTTTTAAAGATATACACGTGACCAATAAACACGCAGAATGATGCTCATCACCATTAGCTGTTAGGGAAACACGAGTCAAAACCATAAAGAGATGCCACTTCACACTTACTACAATGGCTAAAGTAACAACCACAACAACAAAACTGGACAACAGCAATGCCAGGACACGAGCGGAGAGGGAGCCTTGCGCTGACGCCTGAATGGGAAGTACCGCTGCTGTGAGGACGACGTCAGTGGCTCCTGAGTGAGCTGACAGAGGATGACAGGTGTGTTTCCTGACCGAACAGAACGAGGATGTCCTGAGCCGAGCGCTCCGTCACAGCCACAGCTTCTGCAGCCGTTCAGTCACACCGGCTTTCTGCTCAGACAGAAGGGACTGAGCGAACTCAGTGCTGTCCACCCTCCTGTCCTCTGAAGGCAGTCTAAGGGGGCTTAATGATTTTAGTAACTATTTAAAAGAAACTTTCTTGTTGGCACCTCCAGCATTTATAGTGTACATTTTATTTACTTATTTATTTATCTATGAGAAAGAGTGAGAGGCAAAGGGAGAGAGAGGAATGGGCATACCAGGGCCTCTGGCCACTGCAAATGAACTCCAGAAGCATGTGCCACTATATGCAACTGACTTTATGTGGGTTTTAGGGAGTTGAATCTGGATCCTTAGGCTTTGCAGGCAAGCACCTTAACCACTAAGCCATCTCTCCAGCCCTCAGAAACTTAAAAGAAACTTTCTTTTTGACATTTCCAGCATTTTGGAGTGTATATTTTAGACATGGGAAATAACAGATATAGTCAAGAATTCTACAAAATAAGTTAAATACCTTTGTTCTTAAGAAGTTATTACACTCTTGCTCCACGTTATAGTTTATAATACGTGAGACTTCTTCCTGCCAAATCTTCAGACCATAAATGTTGACGTAGTCCTGTATGTACTCAAAGGAGCGATGGAATCCATCCATGGTGGCACCCAGCTCTTTCAGCTTGGGCATCAGCTCACTTGGCTGTGGTGGGGGGTGGGGGGAAATGTCCATCTATCAGACTGCAGCAGATGGTCACTACTGACACCAACGTCAGATTCCAAATGATAAGCCACCAGGGACCTGTTTCAGACAAAGCTTTGGAAAAACTCATTTCCTACCTCTGCTAGGCTGACAACTGATGTCAGATATTCAGCCAAGAATACATTCACTCATTTGGGAAGATGCCTCATATAAGGAACATAAAAAAAGAATACTAACAATGTCACTCTTGTCATCTGATGGACAGCTAATCTTTTACTGCTCTTCTGTCTTATTTCCTTGAGACAGAGTCTCTCACTGAGCCTGGAGCTGACAGTTTTCGGCCGGACTGGCTGACTAGCAAGCCCCGGCAACACTCCTCTCTCTGCCCCCTCAGCTCTGGGGTAAAGTACAGGTGTACGTGGGCACACTCAACTTTTTACCTGGGTGCTGTGCACTGAACTCATGATGCTTGTGTGGTAAGTGCCCTTATCCACTGAGCCATCTTCCCAAACCCTATATATCCAATCTTCATATAATTAACATATTTTTAAATTGAATTCACTGAGGTGAAAAACACCCTACAGAAAAGCTTCAAGCCTATTTATTTTCCTCTTCAGAAAGCTGCCATATTTTCTAGCAGATAAAGCAAAATAAGGATTTTCTTATAATATGAATGGATTATGAAGAAGTCCAGAAAGTACCTCAGTTGGCAGTGCTATCATTTACTAAATGTGCCTGACAGAGGAACATCTCATTATGAACAGTATTTTCATGCATGCTGGAGAACAGAACACATGTATTTGGGTCATTGTACCTTGGCTCGAGGGTTGAATATCAGTCCCCTGTGGAGGGCAAAGGCCACCCGCTTAACTAGCTCCTTCCTTATTCCGTCTTCCAGCAGCTGCTTGGGATCCACCTATGAACAGACCACAGCATACGTGGAGTTAGCAGAGCCAGTCCCGAGGAAACCCTGAGGACATGATTATCAGAAGCATGTACAGCACTGTGCCACCTCTGTTCTCTCTCTTTTAAATTATTTATTTGAGAGAGAGAAAGAATGAATGAGAATGGGCACATCGTGGACTCTAGCCACTGCAAACGAACTCCAGGTGCATGTACCACCTAGTGCATCTGGGTATTTCTGGGTATTTCTTTCTCTCTCTCTCTCTCTCTCTCTCTCTCTCTTTTTTTTTTTTTTTTTTTTTTGGTTTTTCGAGGTAGGGTCTCACTCTGGCCCAGGCTGACCTGAATTTCACTATGTAGTTTCAGGGTGGCCTTGAACTCACAGTTATCCTTCTACCTCTGCCTCCCAAGTGCTGGGATGAAAGGCATGCGCTACCATGCCCGGATGCTCTTTTTTAAAAAAATATTTATTCATTTACATGTTTGCAGTGTGTGTGCATGTTCATGGGTGTGCCAGAGTCTCCTGCCCCTGCAAATGAACACCAGATACTTGTGCCACTTTGGGAGTCTGGCTTTATGTGGGTGCTGGGGAATAAAATGGGCCATCAGGCTTTGTAAGCAAGCACCTTTAACCACTGAGCCATCTCCATAGCCTGGTCCAACTTGGACCTTTTTTTTCCCCCCTTTTCTGCCCCTATTTGATCTTGTGTAGGTTGGACCGAATAATACCAATAATTATTATTATTGTTTTTTTGGGGGGTAGGTTTTCATCCTAGCCCAGGCTGACCTAGCACTTACTTTGTAGTCCCAGCTGGCCTCAAACTCCCAGCAACCCTCCTACCTCTGTCTCCCAAGTGATGAGATGAAAGGTGTGTGCCACCATGCCTGGCTAGGATTATCACTATTAATCCTGTGGCTTTCCATAAGACTACTTATCAGTAAGTTTCATGAAGACAGTTTTATAAGATACTTCAAAGATGGTGAACATGAAGACTTTCTTAAAACTTCACATTTTAGTCATGGAATTAAATGTAAATGGCTTTTTCTTATTACCAGGAAGGTGCTGGGATGAAGGGCCAGTAGGGATTCAGATGTCACCTCAGGCCATCTGTCTCCACATGTGCACACTCCAGGCTCAGGTTGCACCAGTCTATACACTGAATAATTGATTAAGATCAAATACAGACATGGTAAAACCAAAAAGGAAAATTTTAAGCTGGGCATGGTGGCACATGCCCTTAATCTCAGCACTTAGGAGGGGTAGAGGTAGGAGGACTGCCATGAGTTCGAGGATACCCTGAGACTACATAGTTAATTCCAGGTCAGCCTGAGCCAGAGTGAGACTCTACCTTGAAAAACCACACACACACACACACACACACACCAAATACAAGTGTGGTGGTGCACATTTTTAATCCCAGCACTTGGAAGGCAGAGGAAGGAGGATCACTCTGAATTCGAGGCCACCATGAGACTACATAGTGAATTCCAGGTCATCCTGGGCCAGAGTGATACCCTACCTCAAAAAACAAAAAAACAAACAAACAAAAAGAACAAAAAACAAAACCAAACAAACAAACATCCCCCCCCCCACAAAAAAAACCACAGAAGAACAGAAGATCAACGAGGCATGACTTAGTTAGCCATTCCACTACTAGTGGATATTTACATTATTTTTTCCTGGGTGCTCTAACAACAAATACTTCCATGCATATTCATGTCTATAAGTCACTTATTTTAGATCTTATCAGGCAAAGTGAACCTATAGTTCTTGTAAGCCTTTGAAATCCATCCTTGACATTTTGAGGTTTAGTGAGAGCCAGAGAAATTCTGAAAGCCCCACGTTCTGATATTAGACTGGCCGATGGACCTAGGCTGGACGGGGTGGTTAGAATGCTAGTCCCTCTGTTCTTAGTGTCTGAAGGGTAAGGGTGAAAGGCTACATCTTATTAAGCAGTCTTTCTTTGGAAAATGATTGCAGATGGTTAGGATTTATTATATTCTTTTTATGCTGGTCATGTTGCAGTGCTACGATTTACCATCCTGTATGGATTAGTCAGAAATGTGTAACCAGCCATAACTTTCTGCATATAATGTAAACTAAGTGGACTAGGCCTCAAGAACGTTCAGCAGACCTGAATGCTATCTCCAGGACACAATGGCATTAGTGTATGTCTAGAAAATACATTCTAAAGTTCTATTTCTGTACAGGTTCATTTCTTCATTTTTCTTGGATGTTAGCAGCACAAATGTTAATCTGGCAATTTGACAGGTACATATATATTAGAAATCAGAAATATTCAGATTCCACCCATATGCGATAAACTGAAAAATAAAAGTACCATGAACTATGTGAGGGGCACATCACTAGCCAGCAGGTGACTCCAAGTTAAAACACCCGTGAGCAATCACTTCACCACTTAGAAAGTGGAAAATACCAAGCATGGCCAATGCTGGGAGTAGATTTCAGGGAAGTGCCACAGGATGGACACAGAGTAAGATTAATCAGTTCTAGTTCCTGTGCATACAGATTTCAAGAATATACTCAGAGATGCTGATCATGACATTGGGGAGCACAGGTGTCTGTCTCAGGCAGAATAATTAAGGCAAGGGTGGAATTCTGTGTAGCAGTAAGAAGCAACTATCTGACCTATAGCAACATAAATTTCAATAACAGAAACTAGTGAAAAAGAGGTAAAAAGCATAAGATTTAGAGCACAATAATTTAGATAAATCAAAACACATAAAATGATATCACATATTAAAAGGGAGAATGCTTGTACCTTTATATATGTTTTTAAAGTATTTATATCAAATACATAGAGTGAATGCTATAGGAGATGAAATGGAGAGTGGAGACCTAGGAAAAGAAAGACAAAAATAACAGAAAGGATCTAAGAGCCAAAGGAAGGGTAGGACTGCTTATAATGCAATCTTCCAGACACATAATGGCCTTGATATTCATGACCTCACTATGCCTGACACAACCTACACAAAAATTTCCTAATAGGAGGAAAAGATGATGACATCAAAAAAAGAGAGAGACTAATTGGAAGGGGGATGGATTTGGTGAAGGGTGGATTTGAGAGAGGGTATGGAAGTGGAGGGAGGGAATTATCATGGTTTTATTGTTCATACTTATGGAAGCTGTCAATAAAAAGTTAAATAAAAAAAAAATAGAACACAGGATCTTGCATGCATCAGTGATGTTGATGGCCTATGAATAGAAGGGAGTAATTAGCTTAGCTCTTGCCACTTGGGGTATATAATAAAAATACCAAACAGGAGAGATGTTTGCTAGTATGAAATTAAACTGACTGCTGTGTGATACACCATAATCCCAGCACTTAGGAGATGGAGACAGGAGGATCAGGAGCTCAAGGCTGGTCTCAGCTGTATAATTAGCTTGAGAATAGCCTGGGCTACATGATACACTGTCTCTAAAACCCAAAATAAATAAATAAAATGATTCAACAAAATAGATTTTTCTTGAGATTTAAAAAACTGTGGAATGGGCTGGAGAGATGGCTTAGTGGTTAAAGTGCTTGCCTGCAAAGCCAAAGGACCCAGGTTCAATTCTCCTGGATCCACATAAAGCTGGATGCATAATGGGGCACACACATCTGAAGTTCGTTTGCAGTGGCTAGAGGCCCTGGTGTGCCCATTCATTTTCTTTCCCTTTCTCTCTTTCTCTGCCTATTTCTTTCTCTCTGCCAAATAAATAAAATAAAACATTAAAAAAACTGTTGAATAAAATAGTTGTTAATATCACAGTTTCTCTAGAACTTTAAATTCCAAGTTTATGCTATGTGATTGCCTTTGATTATAATAAACAATAAAGATTACAATGTGTTCTCTTCCACCAATCAACAAATGAGTAAAACCAAAGTCAGCATGAGATAGCAATATGACAATATCCCACTCTTCTCCATTGTGATAATTAACAGAAAATCCAAACAACCAACCGCAAGGCTACATAGACTATGAGCAAGTTACCTTGATGATGCCAACCAAAGTTGTTTTCATCATTAAGATGCCTTCAGTGAAAATGGAAATAGCATGAGTAAGTTTGGCAACCTTTAACAAAGAAAAAGAGGCATAATGAAGTATCCCACATAAAAGTCATCATTTCTATAGAAGGCTAAATGAGTGGCCTATGGTCTTGCAATGGGCAAAGACAAGAGGAAATGAATGTGTAGTTCAGGTGAAGGAGAACATCAGTGTCTACATGCCTGCGATGGAAATAAGGCTTTGTGAGGTCAAGTAAATGACTGTTGTTATACTTATTGGGAACTAAGGCCTTTGTATCAATTGGTCAACACACAACACTTTTTTGGGCCTTGGTTTCCTCATGTCTGTAACCAAGATAGGATGATAAGGGTATTATTATTCCCTTTCAGATAGCAGAGACCCATAGGACTGAGTTAATCTGCCCTTCACTTTCTTTTCAGGCAACAGGAAGGCAACACCAGTAAGGTAGATAAAGGCTATATATTAAAAACAATTTTTTTAAAATTTATTTGAGAAAGGCAGAGAGAGAGAGTGAGAGAAAGAATGGGTGTGCCAGGGCCCCTAGCCACAGCCAACAAACTCTAGATGCATATGCCACCTTGTGCATCTAGCTTTATATGAGTATTGGAGAACTGTATCTGGGTCCTTTGGCTTTGCCAGTAAGCACCTTAACTGTTAGGCCATTTCTCTGGCCCAAGGCTGTATTTTTGAGCCAGAATAAATGCAGAACTATCAAGCTTGATAATCTAAGCTCTTGATGTACTTTTTGTGGTTTTATCAGAGGAGAAACTGACAATGGGCATCACATTTTCAGTTTTCACTTGATTTTATTGTTCACATCTTTGAATTTTAAGTCCGAGGAGAAAGAAAAACGGATACATGTTTGGATGGAATTGCTGAAGACCCTTAACTCTTGGGTGGGTGCTTAGCAATTTTCAACTTTATGATGATACTTGTGCATTTTTCACTTGTCGTATGATAGTAAATATTTCATTTTTAGTATGATATTCAATAAATTACACAAGATATTCGCCACTTTCGTATGAAATTGCTTTCTAGTAGCGGTTTTGTCCAACTACAGGTCACAGTGCTGTGAGCATGTCTATGCAGGTAAGATAGCTATTATATTCAGTAGGCCATTTGTATTAAATGCTTTTTTCTCTTATAATATCTTCAACTTGCAATGAGCTTGCTGGATGTAAGCCCACCATAAGTTGAGAAGCATCTGTACAGAGGGCCTGGAATGTGAAATGCCTAGGTAATCTAGCCCAGGCAGAACAAGGGCAGTGCACCAGACTCTTCAGGAGCAAAGAGCTCTATTTCTACTGAGAACATTTAGCTGCGATTTAGCTAAATGACACCTGCACAATATCAAGAATAAAGGTGTGACTACACTGCAGCTGCCAACACAGTTATCACTGGAGTGTGAGCACACAATCAGAATTGGCCTGGTGGTCCCTGAGGTACGGCAGGAGTCACAGGCCTGCGATGCCCCATGGCTTTTAGTTTTAAATTTCAAGAGATCAAAGAAACATGGCACCTCATATCGTGGGCCGAGCTGTGCAAAGTCTCTCAGCCTGTCTTTGTCCAGGCGCGTGGGCACTTCAATGATGTCATGTGTTTGAAGCTTTATGATCTTCAGAAGAGATGTGAACATGCTTTCTGGAATGATCTGCAGAACCTTTAGAGAAGCGGTAAGGAAGAAATACAATTATCCATATTATTTTTCTTAGCTGACAGTATAAAGATGACAGTACGGAGGGTACTCAGTATGTACAAAGAACAGTTTGTCTATAAAGACAGATATGAAGAAATTTAAGAACTGTCTTTATAAGTGTGAGGAGGCACAGGTTCCCTTCTCTCAAATTTTTTGCTCAAAGAATATAAAGTTAATCTTTCTAGAAAAGCTTCAGAATGATTTATCATTGCCATATTACAGATATTAACAAGACTGATGTCCCAGATGTCATCAGCAGGACTATAGAGAACCCAAATACTATATGACACAGGCTGATTTTGAATTAAGGTACACCTGGCTCCTTGTTCTATCATGAGCTACTGAAGGACCAAAATTCTCTTTTCTGTTGAATCAGGACTTGGTGAGGATATGGTAGCTCTCACCTGTCTCTTTCAGCAACCAGTTGTGACTTTGAAGTAGCTACTTGGATCTCTATTCCTCAGTTTCTACAGCTCTGCTTGGAAGTTAAGACCACCAGCATTTAAAGTAAGTGTGAAAGTTCTTTACAATAAAAAACACATCAGCATGCCTATGGTAGCAGTAAGAATATGCTTACTTTCAGGTATTACCAGTTTCTCTACTTAAATTTAGCATAAATATTCACACACACACACACACACACACATAATTTTTTTTTTTTTTTGAGGTAGGGTCTCACTCTAGCCCAGGCTGATGTGGAACTCACTATGTAGTCTCAGGCTGGCCTTGAACTCACAGTGATCCTCCTACCTCAGCCTCCCACATGCTGGGATTAGAGGTGTTTGCTGCCACACCCTGTTCAGAAGAGGTGTTTTTTCCACAGGGCCAAAGCACACCTTTTGTACTGAAGACAGCCATTGTCAATAAAAGAACTAGCCTTACCTTTCTCACATATGACACCAATTCTCCAGAATAATATTGCGATACGCTGATGAGGTCAGGGCTGTTTGCTTGATTAATACGAAGAAGGGGCAGGTCAAGGGCAGAGGCAAGCTATAAGAAAGCAAGATACATCTATTCTTCTGATTCAGAAAGTTCTAGAAAGGTCTCTTTTTAGAAGAAGTACCACATAATACAACACTTGGGTTTTACCAAATAGAGGACAACAGTTATCACCAAGTCTCATCAATATACTGAATAGCTTCTCTGACAACACATTTAAAAAAATAATTGGGCTGGAAAGATTGCTTAGTGGTTAAGGTGCTTTCCTGCAAAGCCAAAGGACCTAGGTTAGATTCCCCAGGACCCATGTAAGCCAGATACACAAGGTGGTGCATGCATCTGGAGTTCGTTTGCAGTGGCTGGAGGGCCTGGGGCACCCATTTCTCTCTCTCTCTCTGTTTTTCTCTGTCAGCCTTTTCTTTCTCTTGTTACCTCATTTTTTTTTCTCCTTTTTTTGGTTTTTCTAGGTAGGGTCTCACTCTAGCTCAGGCTGATCTGGAATTGACTCTGTATTCTCAGGGTGGCCTCGTACTCACAGCAATCTGTCTCTCAAGTGCTGGGATTAAAGGTGTGCGCCACCACGCCTGCCTTCCTCTTTGCCTCTTTATCTTTCAAATAAACAAAATAAATAAAAAATATTTTAAAAAAGGAGAATTCACTATGTAGTCTCAGGATGGCCTTGAGTTTACAGTGAACCTCCTACCTGGGCCTCCGAGTACTGGGAGCAAAGGCATGCACCACCACATCCAGCTCAACTTTTTTTTTTATGATTAGGAAATAATTTGTCTGGCTACATAAGACCTTGGGTTACATCCAAAGCCCTGGAGGGAATAAAGTTTTAATTCATATATATCTAGGGTATAATGACTCAAAGGACTCATATTTTATTTACTTACTTTTTAAAAATTTTTTCAAGTTAGGGTCTCGTTCTAGACCAGGCTGAACTGGAATTCACTATGCAGTCTCAGAATGGTCTTGAACTCACATCAGTCCTCGTACCTTGGCCTGCCAAGTGCTGGCATTAGAGGTGTATACCACCACACCAGACGGGGTGGGGGTGGGGGGTTAGAGAAAGCATGATCATAACAGGGCTTTTAGCTGCAGCGAATGCCAGATGCATGCACCACTTTGTACATCTGGCTTTATGTGGATACCAATGAATCGAACTCGGGTCATTAGGTTTTACAGTAAGTGCCTTAATTTCTGAGCCATTTCTCTACTCCCAGGACTCACATTTTAGCATACTGATAAAACCTCAAAAACATTTATTTTACCATTTACACAAACAATATTCTATATATTCCAACCTAAAATTATAACCAACTTCAAATATGTCTGACATTCTTTTATATTATTGCTAATTATTTCAGCTCATACAAGTATTTAAATTACCCAACTTGATAAAAAGATGAAATGTTGGGCTAATTATTCAATCTACCTTTCCCTCTTGAGAGTGCTTTCACCAGAATGACTATCTAGCACTTCCCTCTGACAGAGAGTGCTCTCACCAGGATGACCATCCAGCCCTTCCCTCTGACAGAGAGTGCTCTCACCAGGATGACCATCCAGCCCTTCCCTCTGACAGAGAGTGCTCTCACCAGGATGACCATCCAGCCCTTCCCTCTGACAGAGAGTGCTCTCACCAGGATGACCATCCAGCCCTTCCCTCTGACAGAGTGCTCTCACCAAGATGACCATCCAGCCCTTCCCTCTGACAGAGAGTGCTCTCACCAGGATGACCATCCAGCCCTTCCCTCTGACAGACAGTGCTCTCACCAGGATGACCATCCAGCACTTCCCTCTGACAGAGAGTGCTCTCACCAGGATGACCATCCAGCACTTCCCTCTGACAGACAGTGCTCTCACCAGGATGACCATCCAGCCCTTCCCTCTGACAGAGAGTGCTCTCACCAGGATGACCATCCAGCACTTCCCTCTGACAGAGAGTGCTCTCACCAGGAT
The DNA here is from genome assembly GCA_036346955.1 of Dipus sagitta. NCBI lineage: Eukaryota > Metazoa > Chordata > Mammalia > Rodentia > Dipodidae > Dipus > Dipus sagitta. The sequence goes on from CM070771.1 coordinate 191,992,196, forward strand.
GACCATCCAGCACTTCCCTCTGACAGAGAGTGCTCTCACCAGGATGACTACGCAGCACTTCCCTCTGACAGAGTGCTCTCACCAGGATGACTACGCAGCGCTTCCCTCTGACAGAGTGCTCTCACCAGGATGACTACGCAGCACTTCCCTCTGACAGAGTGCTCTCACCAGGATGACTACGCAGCACTTCCCTCTGACAGAGTGCTCTCACCAGGATGACTACGCAGCGCTTCCCTCTGACAGAGAGTGCTCTCACATTCTTTGCTTACCTTTAGGAATGTGGCTCTGAGCTTGGTGACCATGGATGGGTTTACCCTAATGCTTTCTTGCATGATGGATGTGAAACTGTAAAAAGAGATACCTGGTAAGAAGATATTCCTAATGGTCTCCTTCAAGGGCAAATGTCTGTCTGTCCACATTACCTGTCAATTAACTGCCAAGCAAAAGATAGGTCTCCAACAATCTGCATGGTGATCAAGACCTCCTCTTTAATGTTAATGGTTCTGATCATCTGATGGAGAAACTTGCGGGTGTCAGCCAGAAACTGGCACACTTGCAAATTTGATTCCAATTGGTGAAATTCCTGAACCTGAATACAAATTTATTTAATTAAAAAATTCTAGATGGCTTCTTCTTTGCACTGTTTCCTTGAATACAGGTCAAATAAATTACAGTACTTACCAATCATTTCTTGACCAAATTTTTTTTAAACGAAGTTTCAGAAATATATAAGCTACGTTATAAGAAAGTAGCAAGTTTTTCCTCAAGATATTAGGATTAGAAAATATGCCACTGCTTAATATCTTGTACATATTGGATATTGTACATAACAGGTAAATATTCTCACCTGCCATTTTAATTTAAATAAAAACAATGAAGATCATCTTAATTCATTGTTAAAAATGTAAAAAGTCACATTACAACCAATGTGCCAATAGTAGTATATTATTAAGCCCCTTTGATATACTCTTTAAGACAAAACAATGATTCATAATGTCATCAAATTTTAATGCTTAGCTCAAGAGGTCTGGGCTACGTGTCAAAATAAATACGGTGAAAGACAAAAAGTACCCAAGGTTCACAAAGCTGCTTATAATTGTAATATGGACTAGAAAATCCCCAGAACAAGCACAATAGGAACAGCACAAGTAAGCAGTGTTCTGGAACAAAGAGACTTTGGCATGCAAAAAAATGGAGTATTATATTACACTGCTATTTAAAGTGACCATCCTAAAAACCTCAAAGAAATAAAAAAAGCTTATTTAACCATTTTCCAAATGAAAAAAAAGTTATATCTCTAAAATATACAATTGTGCCAATTGGATAGAGTTGCAGGTTATGAGTCTGGATGACGCTTTAAACAATGGAGTCTATACTATTGTTCTGATACTATTAGTACCCATTTTAAACCTAAACAGACAAATACACATATTTACCTAAATATGCAAACAAAAAGAATTAGTTTGGGTACAACCAATCTGAATATATAAACAACTTTATTTTCAGAAAAAAATATACCACTAAAGAGGCATAATATCATTACATACTACAATTTGTGTATTTATACCTAGTTTTCTCACCAAGAAACATTTAAAAAAATTTTTACTTAAGGGTCTTCAGCTGCTTCAAATGAATTCCAGACACATGTGCCACCTTTTTTTGGTTTTTCGAGGTAGGGTCTCATTCTAGCCCAGGCTGACCTGGAATTCAGTATGTAGTCTCAGGGTGGCCTCGAACTCATGGCGATTCTCCTACCTCTGCCTCCCAAGTGCTGGGATTAAAGGCGGGCGCCACCACGCCCAGCTACCAAGGCATATTCTTTACAAACCTAAAACTGTTTTGCTTTTATTCCATCACATTTCCCCCAATAATTCTATGTTGTTTTCATAATTCTACTTCCAGAATTGTATGTTTCCTCAAATTCAAATACCATGCTTTTTGCTTCAATTTTATTCATGCTGGTCACTTAATTATTGCCCTAATTTTAAGACACTGTATATAACATTACAGGGAACAAGTTAGTTCATATTACTTTTTCTTCTGATGAAATGTTCTCTTAGGTATATTTTAACATTTTAAACTTGTTTAAACATTTTAAATATCTAAACTCTTTTAAACATTTAAAAATATTTTATTTATTTGCCAGGACAGAGAGAGACAGAAAAAAAAATAAGGGCAAAACAGGGCCTCTAGCCTCTGCAAACAAACTCCAGTTACACCTGCCACTTTATGCATCTGGCTTTATGTGGGTTCTGGGGAATAGAACTCAAGGTAGTTAGGCTTTGTAGATAAGCACCTTAACCTCTGAGCCATCTCTCCAGCCAAGATATATCTTTAAGGAGCAAAATATTGAGTGGATGAGAAAGTATGATTTGTAACACAAGAATCATATTTTAAAAGCATTCCTTACCTCCTCTAAAGCTTGGATCAGTTGTACAGTTTTCCTGCCTGCAGCAGTAGAATCATCATAATTTAAAGACAATATTTGTTTTGAGATCTCTCTGAACCAAGCTTGAAGATTTTCTATTAATACAGAAACAAGGAAAGAGGACTGAAATGCAGAATACCTGTAGTTGTAGCACTGAAGTCAATCTTTTATAAATTTGGTTCTCACAGCATTTTTACTATGTGCTTAACATAACTCCCCCCAGTTCTCCAAACACTCCCAACAAAAATGTGTAAGACATGTGCCCTGGCAGGATGGACTAAACTTTCTGTATGAACAGCTTAGCCTATGACACTTGGCCGGAAAGTATTAAAGGCCCACAAACATGCTGTAAACAAACAATGCACAGTAAGGTGCTGCTGGCTGTGGAGAGGAGGCAGGATGGACTCGACAGTTTTCAGGGAGTTTTCTGGAGAAGAGAGGACAATGGGCAAAGATCTGGCTAGTCAGAGAAATGAAGAGCAATATTCCATCTAGATGAAGGACAAACACCAACAGAGGCTTTTGGGCAAGGAAGAGATCCAGGTATCAGAACGCTGAAGTGTGAGTGGTGGGTAGTGGAATTCTCAACAGGTCAGGGCATGCTGTTTGCACTGACACACCAGTGGACAGGAAATGCATTAACAGGTTTCAAGTGCTCTGAGTATCAGGCACAGTTCTCAACTTGGTCTCATTTAATCTTAACAGTAACCCATGGAAATAAGAGTTGTCAGTCATTTCTCAGGTAAGAAGGTGATGCCTAGAGAAACTGATAATTCCATGCAGTTACACACTCCTTCCAGATTTTTCCACAACTGTGTGTCCAGTCAAAGGCTATATTCTTACCCCTCCCAAGGTGATTCCCTATGGTTTTGTTTGTTTTTATCAAGAGGACTTTATGATTTATAACTCAAGTTACTTCAAGAACTGGCATGATTCCTTCTGCGTTGCTAGCCTTTCTTCAGGCTCCTTTCCATGTCATGTCATCTCAATAATAGAGATCCAGACTTGAGACTTCTAAAAGGGAACTTCAAAGGTTTAAGCTCTTTCCAGCAGCTTGATGAACCCAGTTATCAGTAAGCAGTCCTGAGCTCTCACACCTTATTCCGCACCCACTGAGCACCTTACTACTTGCTGGGTGCTAGAGAAAACTCAAGCAAGGTTCCCACCTCCCGAAACTTCTAGGATCCCTTTCGTTCTTGGAGTGGCCTTGCAGCTAGTGCCTGGAAAGTTTCACCCATGGCTGGGAGTTCAGCTGTGCGCTCCAGAGCCTGCTTTCCCCAGATGAGCATTTAGCTAGAGATGACTAGGTCTCCTCTTCCTCCACCTACCTGAACTAAGTGAGGCCCTCACTAGCTATTTTCATGCTACTGAGATTTGTGTCACGTATGAAGTGGTGTGTTAATACACATTCCTGAGTGCTCTCAAGACCTGGCAAATTCCAGCCTCTGTCAGTTCTGTGGTAAGCTGATATATGGCTGGGCTGGTTATAGTTTTAGCACAATGAAGAGTGGGTTTGCTTTAATTACTAGTTTAAATAAGATTTCTAGAGAGTGCTTATTTACAAATAAACTAATGTCAACTGCAAGGACCCCCATTAAAGTAGGTCCCTGGACTACCTTCTTGGTGAGATTCTTAGAATTCACTTGGAAGAAAAAAAGTAATTGGAAATGATTATATTCAGGAATCACAATCCTGGGAAGTGGGGTAAAACGAGGAAGTGGGAATCTAGGCTATGTCAAGGACACCAAGCCCCAAGACAGAGGAGCAGACCTGGCCGGCTAGCCCATGCTTAGTTGGGAAAACCAATGCAGAAAGAAACCATAGAAAGGGCTGGGTGTGACCTGTAGTAATTATTTCATGTTTATACAGTTTGAAAGATACAGCAAAGCCAGTTGGGACAGGCAGTCATCCTCAAGGAAACCTGATTCAGTTCTTTTGAAGGCTAAGCTACATACAGAGCCATAAATGCATACATACATTTTGATCAGAAATCCTACCTTTAAGGAAATAATTCAAAACAAAAATAAACCATTTACAAGCAAAAAAAAAAAAAAAAAAAAAAAAAAAAAGAACTGGCATGAGGGGTGCTAGGTATACCTGAAAGTTTGTTTTTTTTGGGGGGGGTGGGGTTGAAGCAGAGTCTCACTCTAGCCCAGGCTGGTCTGGAACTCACTCTGTACTTCTTCCATGGTGGCCTCGAACTTACAGCGATCCTCCTACCCCTATTTCTCAAGTGCTGGGATTAAAGGTGTGCATCACTATGCACTGTTCTTGAAAGATTTTTATTTTTTTTCTGGATGAGGGACAGGATGGAGTAGAAGAAAGAGCAGGAGATCTGAAGTCAGAGGTGATGAACAAGACCGAGGCCCTGAACTTGCCACTTTTGGCACATGATTACTTTTTTTAAAAAAATATTTTAGTTTTTATTTATTTTATTTGAGATAGAGAAAGAGGCAGACAGAGAGAATGGGCATGTCAGGGCCTCTAGCTGCTGCAAACAAACTCCAGATGCATGCGCCATCTTGTGCATCTGGCTTACATGGGGCCTGGGGAGTTGAATCTGGGTCCTTTGGCTTTGCAGACAAGTACCTTAACAGCTAAGCCATCTCTCTAGCCCATGATTATGTTTTTTTAAAAGCTTTGGTTTCTTTAAGTAGAGTTTACCCCACTGGGTTGTGTGGGTCAAATGAAAAAGACTTATGAAAGTACTTCTTAGGTTGAAATAAGCCACGCAGCCAGAAAACCACTGTAAGATGCTCATGTGAATGACATCAGTCACAATGCTGGGATTGAAAGTATACTGCCAATATCATAGCATTATAATTAGCACATTCTTTTATTTATTTACTTTTTGTTTTTGAGGTGGGGGTCTCACACTAGCCTAAGCTGACCTAGAACTCTCTCTATAGTCTCAGGCTGACCTTTAACTAACAGCAATCCTCCTACCTCTGCTTCCCAAGTGCTAGGATTAAAGGCATATGATACCATGCCTGGATTTTATTTTATTTCCTGATTTTTTTTGAGGTAGGGACTCACTTTAGCTCAGGCTAACTTGGAATTCAGTATGTGGTCTCAGGATGGCCTCAAACTCCTATCTCTGCCTCCTAAGTGCTGGGACTAAAGGCATGAGCCCACATGCTGGGCTTTTTAAGAAAAATAGTTTTTATTTGCAGAGAGAGAGAGAGAGAGAGAGAGAGAGAGAGAGAGAGAGAGAGAATGAATGAGGAACACAGAGAGAGAACAGACACATCAGGACTTCTAGCTACTGCAAACAAACTCTAGATGCCTGAACCACTTGGTAAACCACTGGGTACTGGGGAATCAAACCTGGCCCTAATATTAGGGTTTGCAGTCAAGTGTCTTAATGGCTGAGCCATCTCTCCAGTCTTACTCATCCTTTTGTAAAGGGAATTTCCTAAACGAACCAGGATCTAAATCAGTGAAGTAAAATGAGATATATCCTTACAAAAAGTCCGAGGGTCTCCTCTTTTGCCACTAGATGGCAAGTGCTCTGGGGAATAATCCTGCAAGCTTCAAAGAGTCTTACACATAACCTAGTTCCGTAGTTATTAAAATACTCAGGTGGCATATCCCTCTGGGAGATCACTGGGGCCACACATTCTTCATCTGCTCCCCCAAAATGTATATAAACACACTCATGAACCTTACAGCTCACCAGGGGAGGGGCTGCATTATGAGTCAGAAATTAGGAACCCTTGGTTTAGCCTACATTCCTATTTCAAAGATCAGATACTAAACCTGAAGTCCAGATGGATATGAATGTGGCTACAGGGAGCAATCCTAGAAGCAGGACAAGTTACACTTCAGATCTTATGATCAACCCTTTGGAGACATCATCACAACTTACGATGATGAAAACATGGACGTTTTACTTGGCTCATGCATGGCTTATCTTGACTCTCAACTTGACTGGACTTGGAATCACCTAGGAGGCACACCTTTGGGCATGTCTGTGAGGGCGTTTCCAGGGAGCTTTCACTCAGGTGAGAAAAGCCACTCTGAACATGGGAGACACCATACCATGGGTTGGGATCCAGATGGAATAAAAAGGAAGAAGGCAACAGAGTGCTTCTCTGCTTCCTGACTTAGGGACACAACGGCACCAGCCACCTCGCACTGCTGCAGCCACAGCCGGAGCTGCTCGCCTGTCTCACCTCTCTCCCCACCATGCCTTCCCCACTTTGATGGACTGTGTCCTCTAGCTGTGAGCCAAAGTAAACCTTGCCTTCCGTAAGTTGCTTTCATCAGGTACTCTGTCACAGCAATGAGAAAGTAACAGCCAGTTTCTAAGGCTTTGGTAATCTGGACGTGAATTTCAAACACAGCAACGGTTCCTCTGCAGCCATTACCATTTTTCTCCACTCTGGTTAGAGGTCTCACCCCTGAAAAGACATCAGCGAGCTCGGTCATGCGCTCGGAGCCCTCTTTCTTATGATGCTCCCACTTGGCTTGTTTCTCTGAAAGCATCTGCTTGAACATCTGTTGAAGAGACAGGAAAAATTCACTGACTTAAGAGAAAATCCAGACTTACAAAGAGACCCTGCGAGACTCCCAAGTTACTTAAAAAAAATCTCAAAAATTATGAGCAGAGATGGCTCAGGGCTTAAGGTGCTTGCCTGTACAGACTAACAACCTGTGCTTGATTCCCCAGGACCCACATAAAGTCAGACGCACATGCATCTGAAGTTCATTTGCAGCTGCTAGAAGCCCTGGTGGGCCCTGTATTTCTTTCTTTTCTCACTGCAAATAAATAAATAAAAATATGTTTTAAGATTAACATTGACTCTGATGTCATCTCTTAAACATTACTATGTTATAAAATCTAAGGGCAAAGGTAGGCCATCTCTAAGATACTCATCTCAGAATACATGTACATTAGCACAACCTGAAGGCCTAAAAGTTTTCAAGTTTCAAGCCCAATCTCTGAAGAGTCAATTCAGATGTTGGTTAGGCCTAGGAATCAGCCTTTAAATGTGAACTAAAATTCTGTGATGACTGCTCTATGGTCCTTTCTAGGCACTAATTCTTGTGATTCCAATTTAGTAACATAACGGTTGGGTACTATGTTGCCAGATGACAGTAGAGAAGTTCTTTTTGGTTATGTTATACAAAGTTATTTATTAATTCTGTCCATAATATTTTAGCCTATGAAGATTTGGGCGAGGTGAAAGAATTTTGTTTAATATTATTAATTTATTTGACAGAGGAGGAGAAGGTGGGGGTAGAGAAAGAGGCAGGCAGAGAAAACGGGAGTATGGGCACACCAGGGCCTCCAGCAACTGCAATGAACTCCAGATGCATATGCCACTTCATGCATTTGGCTGTACATAGGTGCCAAAGAGTTAAACCCATGCCAGCAGGCTTTGCTAGCAAGCACCTTTGAACATGGAGTAATCTGTCTAGCTACAGATAATGTTTTTTTCCTCTTGAGACAATCTTTATTATTATTATTATTTTTGGTTTTTCAAGGTAGAGTCTTGTCGTAGCCCAGACTGACCTGGAATTCACTATGCAGTCTCAGGATGGCCTCAAACTCATGGCATGCCTCCTACCTCTGCCTTGAGTGCTGGGATTAAAGTCATGTGTCACCATGACTGGCCAAATTTATTATTTAAAAATATTTTTATTTATTTATAAATAGAGAGACAGAGAGAGAGGGAGAGAGAGAGAATACAGACAGAGATAATGGGCATGCTAGGGCCTTTAGCCACTGCAACCAAATTCTAGATATGTGTGCCACTTTGTGCATCTGGCTTTATGTGGTTACTGGAGAATTGAATCCAGGTTGTTAGGCTTTTCTGCTAAGCCATCTCTCCAGCCCCAAACTTATTTTTAAACAAATAACATGTTACATGAGAGAAAAGCCTAGAGTTAGCCAGTTCATTTCACTCGGCTATTATCAGATAAATACACATTTTCAGCTGGGCGTGGTGGCGCATGCCTTCAATCCCAGCACTCGGGAGGCAGAGGTAGGAGGATCACTGTGGGTTTGAGGCCACCCTGAGAATACAGAGTGAATTCCAGGTCAGCCTAGACTAGAGTGAGACCCTATCTCAGGAAAAAAAAAGCATTTTCAGAAATCTTTTACTGGTCAACATCATAATGAAACTGAACAGACAACAGACACACAGTGTGTAGAGAATTCTACTGCTGACGAGGGATAGAGGCTGGGAGGGGTGCTGTGGGGTCTGTGGAGGAGGACGCACAGTGATCTGGGAGGATTTTAATCGTATCTTTTTTTTTTTTTTTTTGAGGTAGGGTCTTGCTCTAGCTCAGGCTGACCTGGAATTTACTATGTAGCCTCAGGCAGGCATTGAACTCACAGCCTCCAGAGTGCTGGGGTTAAAGGTGTACGCCACCATAGCTGGTTCAAGTATATCATTAACATGATATGTAAAAGGTTGAGGATCACAGAGAAATATTTATGGAATCTATCCTGTCCTTATGGGTGAGTGGCCATGATCAATGTCATCTGACAATGGCAAAGGGACAGCATAAACCACCTGCAGACTTTCATCACACATCTCTCAGAAGCTTCAGGTCTCTCAGACACTTGCTCATTGAGCTTAGAGGTCCATATCTTACAAGAGTGTAGGATGGAGGATAGCTCTTCAATCAGGAAATTAAGTGTCACACAAAGATTAAAATAAACAGGTCTAATGGCTGCTTGCAGGGAAGTAAGGAACTGATTCTAGAAAAGGCTAGAGTAGGGAGCTAGGACACAGAAAAATATAAGTTAATTAATTGAGCTGAAATCTCAGAAATTCAAACCCATCAACTCTTCATCTTTCTTCCTCACTACACTGAGTGCACATAGATGACAGGGCCATGCCTTGTTCAGCTTTGAATTCATAACACCCTAGCTGGAACACAGTAGGTATGCAATAATTATTGGCTATTAAAAACATTATTGAATAGATCAAAAGGGGCAGCATTTCTCTGATCTTTTAAAAAATATGTTTATTTATTTTCAAGCAGAGAGAGAGAGAGAATGAATGAATGGGCACATTAGGGCCTCTAGCCACTGAAAGCAAACTCTTGATGCATATATCATTTTGTGCATCTGGCTTTATATGAGTACTAGCAAATTGAACACAGGTTATCAGACTTTGCAGGCAAGTGCCTTAACCTCTGAGCCATTTCTCTAGCTCATTGTTTTAATTTTTAAAATATTTATTTATTTGAGAGAGAGTATGTAAGCCTTTAGCCACTGCAAATGAACTCCAGATGCATGTACCACCTTGTGCATTTGGCTTATGTGGGTATGAGAGTAATCCATCTCTTTGGCTCTTGCTGCTTTTTTAAAAAATTTAAATTAAATTAATTTTTTTTTTTTTGAGGTAGGGTCTCACTCTAGTCCAGGCTGGCCTGGAATTTACCATGTAGTCTCAGGCTGTCTTGAACTCACACAACAGTCCTCCTACTTCTGCACAAGTTCTAGGACTAAAGGAGCACACCATCATGCCCAACTATTTCTCTGATCTTATAAGATTATCACCAGAAAAATCATGGAAAACACTTAGCACACATCAGTGTTAGGTCAGTAATTGGCACACATTTTTCAAAGCTACTGAATAAGGCACATAGATCCTGGTTAGGACTGGGTCCGAATGGGCACTGATGTCTGGGGCTATATCCTGAGGCCACTGATCCAAACACAAGACACTGCAATGGAATCCGGGTTCTCTGAGATCATCTGCCACTTTTGCTATGAACACAGGAGGCTTTATTAGGCATAAGACTAGCCTCAGAATTCTCCTCAGTAGGCTCAAATTCTTAAAGTCCTACAATGATGCTACTGAACCTTTGCCAACAGGCTCTTGCAGTCCTTACAGCAGACAACCCTGCAAGGCCCAGCATGGGCTGGTCTTGCCCACCTCTCAGCCTCACTTCCTGCCAGCATCCTCTGCTCTTCTCCCTCCTGCAGCCAACTTTTTGGCCCCTGCCAGGATGACAAGAGATGCATCACTGAACAATGAGGATTTGTCCTGAGAAATGTAATTTTATGCAACTTCCTCATTGTATAAGCATCATAAGTGAAGTATACTTTCACAAATGAAGATGCTATGATGTCACCAGGCACTTATGGGGCCACTGTCACACATATAGTCTGTTGTTAATGGAAATGCTGTTACGTGGCACAAGGCTATATTGTTTCCTCTTTCTGGAACATTCTCCAGCATGCTCCCCACTTTGTCTAGCCAACTCTAACAGATCCTTTCTCAGAAGCTCAGGCTTGTGTTCTCAGGGATGTATTACAGGCTAGAACTGGGTCCTTTATGGTCGACACTCAGCGAACGGTGTGTGCCTCAGTGTGTGAGAGCACAAACCTCAGTTTCCATACACACGATGCTGTGATCAGTGTCTTTGTTCCTCATCAGACTAGTCTCCACAACCTTGTACCCTTCCCCATCACTGGATTCTCAACGGCAGCAGACACTCAGTGCTTAGTAAGTGTTGAATCCTGTTCCTATTCTATGTAAGAGCTAACTCAGAAGCTAGGCATGGTAGCACACACCTTTAATCCCAGCACTTGGGAGGAAGAGGTAGGAGGATCACCGTGAGTTCAAGGCTACCTTGAGACTACAGAGTGAATTCCAGGTCAGCCTGGGCCAGAGTGAGACTCTACCCCCAAAACAAAAAACAAAACAACAACAACAACAAAAAAAAAAAACTCAGATGGTCAGGATCTGTAGCTTGAATTAGAGATACAATTAAATTGTAATCTTTTTTGAAAAATATTTTTTAACATACCACTACTCCTTCCAAGGCTCAAGGAACATCCCAGAAAGAGGTGGAATGAATGTAAGTGCTGGAGGATGGGACAGTGCTGTGGAGCACTGTCTTCTGTACATCTAGACATGACACTCACAAACTCACAGTATGTTTCCTGTGTTAAGACTCTCCCGGTCAACATTTGGTTATGGGTGGGGGAGGGGCTCATGAGCCCTCACTCCTCCAGAGGCACTAGGATCAGTGAATGGTTGCTAAGGAAGGCAGATACATTTTTCAGTGGTGTGGCCTTTGGTGAGTTGTCCATACTCACTATGTACACCCCATGCTCATGCAAGCAACCCTAACTTAACCTGGTGGGACACACACACACACACACACACACAAAGACATGAAACTAGGAAGGAAATAAGTTGGGAAGGAGGAGCTTAGTGGGAGGGGGCAAGACAGTGTAATGGGGGTGAATATGATCAAAATACATTATCTACATGCATGAAATTAATAAAAATAAATTGAAATTAAAAAACTGCTAAAACTCTTGTGATTCGTTATTTTTACCTCTTTGAGTATAAACTCAAATTGTGCAGTATCCAACAGTAGCTGGAAGAGGATCTTGGGATTGTACCTCGAGTCTGTCAGAATCTGGTCCTTGATTTGACGAAGGCGTTTGTTGTTTGGGTCGCAGGCTAGAAACAGGAAGAAAGGAGTCACCCACTTAGTAAGTGTATAGAAAATACCTATGAAAGATGGAATCTTACGTACTTTCCTACATTTCAAGCTTTAAAAACGTATTAAGCAAAATGGTTCCAATGGTACGTTATGAAACAGAATACATCTACGCTACAGAGCACAACGGAACTGACCAGTGGCAGCTGAATCTGGCATGGATGTCCTTCCCCTGAGCCACTGAAAAGGACAAACTGCAGGACAATACTTCTGTAAGCCTTTCAAGGCTGCCTTTTCTCCACAGTCCAACGTGGCCAAGCAGAGTTGTTCCAGCTGAAACCAAAGCAAACCTCCCACCCTCATGAGTTTTACTTGCCTTTTTATTAATTCTGATTAAACAAGAGGCCTAGTACCAATCTGTTGTTTTGGACTTGGGAGGGAGTGTTCATGTTACGTTCCCTTTGCTGGACAAACACCCGACCAGAAGCAGCTTATGGGTAAAGGGTTTACTTCAGCTTACAGAACCCAACAGAAGCACCATCACTGGAGGAAGATGCTGGCTCACTTCCATAAATGCATCCACAGCACGGAGAAAAACCCACACAAGCAAATACTAACAGCCAGAGATCCAACTGTCAAGGCTCAAAACTGCTCTCTATATACCCAGTAGGGCTGGACTACACGGTCCACCCCCAGTGACTCCTCCTCCAGCAGGTTGCAAGCTTCATTGAAAGTTCCTAAGGCTAGGGGGGCATACATTCACATTCAAAGCACCACAGGGGGCCATGTCCATGATGGACAAGAACTTTTTGTGCCCCACTCACATTAACACTCGCCTGCCTGGGATAAGAGACGGTCAGCTTCAGCCTTCCAGGACCTGATCCTCCTGCTCTGATCTGACTCTAAATAATTCAGGCTGAGAATTCTGTGCAGGTATCCAGCCTAGACCCAGGTTGACATCCAGATCAGGCTTCTGTAGCCACTGGGGGACCCCAGCAGGCGCAGGCAATGTGGAAGCGGCCTAAGCCAGGGAAAGCCTGCAGAGGGCTAGGAGGCCACAGAAGAACCTGCTCGCCATGTAAGCGGTTACTCTCCCACATGTCTCCCACACCGGACAGGCGCATCATCTGCCTCCAGTAAACCATGTCCTTGTGGAATCGGGTCAGACGTCTGACAGGCACAAAAGTGGAAAACAGATGTGGGTGAAGATCAAAGCCCCGACCTCTGGCATGAATACAAATCCAGGAGGTTACTGGCTGCCAGAATGTAGGCGCAGGGTGAGGCACAGTGGGCGATTGAGGCTGAGTCACTAGAAAAATCACAGCTGGTCTTACGACAGGCTCCAGTGAGGCTTGGGATGAGTTCATGTGACTGCGAATGGAAGCTCTTTGACAGGGAGGACTAGACGCTGAGACCCTGGAGGAAAATTCTGAGACTAGATTTGAGGTTTGTGAAAACAGGCTTAGCTAGTTCAAAGCAGATCACCTACATGAGTGAAAACTGGTCACGGCATTCACACCGTGGGTGAAGTAGAAGGGGACCTGGGTCAAGGAGCAAAATGATATGAAAACTTGGAAAGCAACATTTGTAAAAGATGTTTAAAAGCTCTATTGAAGGTTGAGGAGAATTCCCTCACATTTTCACAGATGGTACTAGAGGGGCTGCGAGTGGCGTCTGGACTGGAGGGGGTGGAGCTGCGGCGCCCTGTTAGAGGGGCTGCCAGCGGACCTGCGGGGCTGTCTGCAAGAGGAGTGAAGGGCGTGCTTGTCCCAGGACACAGCCTCAAGAAAAGTTGGCATGCCAGGTGTGGTGGTGCACGTCTTTAACTCTAGCACTTGGGAGGCAGAGGTAGGAGGATGGCTGTGAGTTCGAGGCCACCCTGAGACTCCATAGTGAATTACAGGTCAGCCTGGGCTAGAGCGAGACCCTACCTTGAGAAAACCAAGGACAAAAAAAAAGAAAAGTTGGCTCAATGAGAGATAGAAAATGGAACTTGGTGGCACACACCTGTAATCCTAGCACTCAGGAGGGAGGCTGAAGCAAGAGGACTGCCTGAAGTTCATGGCCAGTTTGGGTTACATATAGAGACTGTCTCAATAAAACAAGAGGCTTTCAAACTCATAGAGGCAGCAGTATCCAGTTCTGGATAATTTGTTAATGTTTTTATAAATTTTTATTTATTTATTCGCACATGTGTGTGTGTGTGCACATGCACCACGGTCTCTTGTCATCGAAAATGAATGCCCATCTGGATTTTCATGGGTGACTGGGAACTGCACTGGGGCTGTCAGGCTTTGCAAGCGAGTACCTTTAACCACTGAGCCATCTCCCCAGCCCTGGTTATTAATACTGATGAAGCACTTGGTAGGTATGAGGAACTGGGATATCTCAGACAAGCTCAGGGTTCCTACCTGTTTTTCTGTGAGCTCAGCGTGGTCCCAGAGTCACAGCTCATAGGTCTTATGGAGGCATCGCTGTGAATGTGAAGCTTGTGTACAGATAGTCTCAAAGACAGCCATGAGGTAGAAAAGGCGGAGACCTAATCTACCTCCTCTGCTCCGGCAGGCCTCCCACTCAGCCAGTGTGTTTTCCTGTACTTTCAAAATCATGCCACTTAAGTATCACTTCTACAGACTAGAATTTCTTCCATTTTTTACTTCAAATATCTTATCAAGGGTCTGGCTAGCAACTAAACTGCCACCTGGATGGAATTTACCCAACTAACCTCCTCAGACCTTCCACTCCAAAGAACGTTTCTCTCCTTTGTATGGACTCAAAACAAACCCACCCACTGATTCACATACTGGGCTGTTTCACATTAATAAACAACACAAATTTATTCTTTTCCACTACAGAGGTATGGACCTGAGTGTGGTGGTGCATGTCTTTAATCCCAGCACTCTCCCAGCGAGGCAGAGGTAGGAAGATTGTGGTGACCCTGAGACTACCTTGTGAATTCCAGGCCAGCCTGAGCTAGAGTGAGACCCTACCTCTAAACACCCCCCCGTACAAAAAAAAAAACCAAACAAACAAATGTCAGCAGGCTAGGCTCCTTCTTGTTCAGCATCTCAAAACTGCCTACATGCCTTAGCTTGGGTCCCTTTCCTCCTGAAAGCCAGCGCTGGCTGGTCAATAATTTTTCCAGGGCCACCTCTGGTTCTGACTCCCCTGCTTCCTGATTTAAGGCCCTGTGATTTCATGCAGTCCACTAGAATAATCTTCACAATCTTTGAGGTCACTTAATTGGTGATCTCCATCTCCCTCTGCCATGTGCCACTCAGTATATGTTCACGTTCCAGGGATGAGCACAGGGCATCTTCCCCTACCCTGCCCCACGCTAAGGACCGAACCCAGGGCCTTGTGCTTGCTAGACGAGTGCTCATTGCCTGAGCTGAATCCCCAACCCTCAACATAAGGGCATCTCTGGAGGTGGGTGAGCAGACATGACTCTGCTCACTAGAGATCTGCAGTAACTCCCTATTGTATGCACACTTCTTTATGTCAGTACTGGAGAACTGAACTCCAGCTATCAGCTTTGTAAGCAAGCGCTGTAACCGCTGAGTCATCTCTCCAGCCCCTGTACGCACACTTCTGGTCCCCCAGTCTGGTCAGTGACAAACTCCTTGACCTTGAGAGCCAAAAGTGTTCCTACTCCTTAGCACTTCCTGCGCCTGAGAGGCAATGGCTGCTCAGTCATGTCACTGACTATCAAAGTTGACACTAGCTTAAGAAGTCAACTTGCCTAGTAAGCACTTCTCTTAATGTTCATACCCTTATATTAATGCTACTCTCACTTTTGGTAGAGAATCTTCTCTTTTCAGATGGCAGTGACCTTGGGATGACTCAGAAGGCATCATGGTGCCAGAAAGAAGTGACCGCAGTGCTTAGTGCTGCAATATCTCCATCACACCTTCCAAGGCTCAGGGTCCATTGCGGAAGAGGTGGTGGAAAGAATGTAAGAGCCAAAGGAAGGGTAGGACTCCTTACAACGTGCTCCTCCAGACACAAAATGGCCTGGATATCCATGACCTCACAGTGCCTGACACTACCTGCATAAGACCATAATAAGAGGAGGAAAGGATCATGACATCAAAATAAAAGAGAGACTGACTGAGAGGGGGAGGGGATATGGTCGGGGAATGGAGTTTCAAAGGGCAAAGTAGGGGGAGGGAGAGTGGTTATCATGGGATATTTTTTATAATCATGGAAGTTAATAAAAAAAATTTGAAAAGAAAAAAAAAAAAGAAGTCAACTTGATTCTGATCCACGGCTCTCCCCCTGCGCACTCTGCTTTGTGAAGGAGATTTAATTCTAGAGTGCTTTCAGTGGAGCAGTCTGAGCCGCCCCAGCCCCTGGCTTCATTACCTGAGTCGGCTGTGTGGAGCATCAGCCAGCGGATGGCGACGTTGCAATCCCTCAGGCAGTTCAGCAGCCTTGGGATGTTGTCCAGAACCATCTCCTGCCTCAAGTACCCCTCCTTCAGAAACTGCTGTACTTGCGTGTGCACTCTTTCGCTGACACTGGCATATCTGCTTGCCTTGCAGAATTAAAAAACAACATGCTAGTGTTACATGGAAAATATGTATCTCGAAAATGAATCATAGTCAATTGAGTCTCTTCAAATAGGCTTTTTTTCTCCCCCTTTTCTTCCTTTCTTTTCCCCTCCTTTCTCTCCCCCCTTTTCTTTTCTTTTAAACAATTTTTGTTTATTTTTTTGACACAGAGAAAAGGAGGGGGCGTTCAGAGAATATGAGTGCACCAGGGCCTCCTAGCAGCTACAAAAGAACTCCACATGCACGCACTACTTGGTGCATCTGGCTATAGATGGGTACCGGGCAACTGAACCTGGGTAGTCAGGGTTTGCAAGTGAGCACCTTAACCGCTGTGCCATCTCTAATACTTCTATGAGATAACAAGGGTAATTGGTTTATTGGACATTTTTGAAAAGGGCACTGCACCCAGAATTCTGAGACTAAATCCCAGTTTGGGCTGTGATGGCACTGAAGACTTGAACTTCTGAAGACTGGTTTCTTCCAATGTCAAATGGAGAACGAGGCCAGGTGGTTTTTCAGACTCCTCTCCTCCCCTGTGATTCTTAACTTCGCGGGAACAAAAGCAGAGGCTCAATGGCCAGCTCGTCCCGTGATGGCTGCCAGAGGCAGCGCAGAGCAAACACACTTAAAGAATGGACTTGGTTTTGTTTAGCTTGTTTGAGACCACGTCTTGTAGCCCTGGTTGGGCTGGTACTTGCCATGTAGCCGAGGCTGGCCTTGGACGCAAAGCCATCCTCCTGCATGCTGGCATTATGGGCACGAGTTACCATACCCAGCTAAAGCACAAGACTTGTACAGGCACATGAAGCTCAGTGTAAACTACACCTCAGCACATCCAAGCTGAGTTTCCAAACCGTCCATTCGTAATGTTAGTTATTCAGCGTTACTCGAACATGGGTCAAGATACTATCATTACCTAGTCAAGTGGCGGCTTAACATAACACAAGTGAGAACACACCATTTCAGAAAGGAGTTTAAGTAATGCAAAATTAATGCTCCAATGTCAGTAAGTATGGAAGAGGTCCTTTCTCTAATACGTTTCTAGGACATATGCCAACAATGAAATTATTCTGTGCATTATTTATGTTATTCAATTTATTTGAATAAAACATGACAAAGGTTTTGGAGTCAGCACTGCTTTACATCTACACTGGAAACTCAATAATCTCGACAGCCAGACTGAGGAATATAATCATTCAGAAACATTACGTATGCCCCAAGGACAGTTTTTATTTCCTTTTGTCTGGTATTCTTATTAAAAAAAATCAGAATATAGCCATTCAACTTAGAAATGAGTATCTTGAATCTCACTGCTTAAATAAGCTAAGTAACACATCAGAAATTATGACTTATATTATAATGTCTGAACACTACCCTCATTCAGTTACTCTCATCTTACTGCTAAAAACACATTCCTTCCAGCAACTAATGAAACCAGCTCTGCTCACAGGACATGGTTTTTACACAAGAGGAAATGAAGTCAATTAAGGCCATGTCACACTGACTCATCTTAGGGTACTTAAATCTTCTTAGGAACCAGGCTTCCAATTTCTTTTATCAACTGTGTTAAAAACCTTTACTTGGAGCTGGGTGTGATGGTGCACGCCTTTATAATCCCAGCACTCTGGAGGCAGAGATAGGAGGATTGCCATGAGTTCGAGGCCACCCTGAGACTACATAGTGAATTCCAGGTCAGCCTGGGCTACAGTGAGACCCTACCTTGAAAAATCAACAACAACAGCAACAACAAAAACAAAACAACAACAAAACCCTTTAATTGGGCTGGAGAGATGGCTCAGTGGTTAAGGTGCTAGCTTGCATAGCCTAATGACCAGGTTTGATTCCCCAGTAACCATGCAAAGCACAAAGTGGCACATACATCTGGAGTTCGTTTGCAGTGGCTGCAGGCCACGGAATGCCCATTCTCTCTCTGTCTCTCTTATCTCTGTCTTTCTCTACTTGCAAATAAATAAATGAATAAGTTTAAAATAAACCTATAATTATTGATCTAGCTGAAATGTCATGCACTAAGATGTCTATCGACACTTTCCAAATTGCTCGGGACGTCTACTTAGCTCATCTCCGACTTTATAAAGCAGGCCTGCCTGTCCTAGGCATACCCTTGGTGAGCCCAAACCTACCTGTTCTTTGACATTTGAAAGGTCCAGCGTATTGTTTAAAGCAGTCTTTGCAGCTTTGTAGGGCTCCCAGGCATCTGCTAGATTCACTGTGATCCCCATGTAAATGCTAATCACCTGAAAGAGAAGAGTTCTTCAGTACTGGCCAACAGCTGCCCGCTATAAGCAAAGAAAAGTTTTAGCCAAACTGCCTTCTCTTTCTAGTGTGAACACATCAGTGATAACCCAAGATTTCCCAGATCCACAGGTGAGGACTTCTCCCAAAGAGCATTCTGGAACAAGGATGAGTTTGCTATTCATGGAAAAATAACTGAAGTTAGCCTTTTCTTTCAAGCCGCTGTGTGTTAGAGCCCTAGATGAAGAAAAAGGGAAGGGAAGAGAACAGCAGTGAATGAGTAGGGAAAAGGTTCTCTGCAACATTTTTACACTCTTCAGACATCACTGAGGACTTCAATGGATGTTTTATTTTTAGTTTCAATTTTTTTTTTTTTGAGGTAGTGTGGTAGTGTCTAGCTCTACTTAAGGCTGACCTGACTAAGGCTGACCTGGAATTCACTATGTAGTCTCAGGCTGGCCTCAAACTTACAGCAAGCCTCCTATCTCTGCTTCCTGAGTGCTGGGATTAAAGTCGTGTACCACCATGCCCAGCAACTAACAACATTTTTTAAAAATTTAATTTAATTTTATTTAATATATATATAGAGAAATACACACACATAGAGAGAGAATGGGTGCACCAGGGCCTCTCTCCACCACAAACAAAATCCAGATGCATGCGCCACCTTTGCGCATCTGGCTTAAGTGGGTAAAGGGGAATTGAACCTGGGTCCTTAGGCTTACACAAACAAGTGTCTTAACTGCTAAGTCATCTCTCCAGCCCTAGCTTTGTCATTTTTTTTTCCTATCAAGTCCACGAGTTTTCGTTTTGTGTATCTGGAATGTTACTGAGTGCATCCAAGTTCATGACTATTAGTTCAGCTCAGAGGATTATTCCTTTTCACATTATGCATTATACATCTTTACTAATGATTTTCTTTATTGTGACAACATATCACCTTTTTTGTTTGTTTGTTTATTTGTTTGCTTTTAGGCAGGCTCTCACTCTAGCCTTGGCCTAGCTGGAACACACTCTATAGTCCAGGCTAGCCTTGAACTCATAGCAATCCTCCTATCTTAGTCTACTGTTTGCTAGGATTAAAGGTGTGCCACCATATCTGGCTCTCACTAGTTGTTAATTTTTTTTTTTTTTGGTTGAGTTGACATTTGCCTGGCATAACTTTTGTTAAATTTCTTTTGGCCAGGGTGTACATGGGAGGGCATTTTTTTGATGAGTATCTTACAGTATGCCTGTAATTACAGCTATTATTTTTTTATTATTTTATTTATTTATTCATTAAAATTTTTTTTGTTTATTCTTATTTATTTGAGAGCGACAGAGAGAGAGAGAGAGAGAGAGAGAGAGAGAGAGAGAGAGAGAGAACAGACACGTGCGGCCCCTTGTGCATCTGGCTTACATGGGTCCTGGGGAATGGAGCTTTGAACCGTGGTCCTTAGGCTTCACAGACAAGCGCTTAACAATTAAGCCATCTCTCCAGCCCTATTTATTCATTTTTTTAGAGAAAGTGAGCGGGAAAGAGAGAGAGAGAGAGAGAGAATTGGCTCTCCAGGGCCTCAGTCATTGCAATCGAACCCCAGATGCTTGTGTTGCCTAGTGGGCATGTGACCTTGCGCTTGTCTCACCTTTGTGTGTCTAGCTTATGTGGGATCTGGAGAGAGACTGAACAGGCAAGTGCCTTAACAGTGAAGCCATCTCTCCAGCCCTATAATCACAGTTTTTATGGTAAAAATTTCTTTATAGAGTTTAGAAGCATGAAGTAAAACTATCAGTTTTTCTTCTAGGCTGTTTGATGCCAGGGTCCAGAGCAGGATGGGCAGTAACCATCACTTCCTAATGGCTGGCTGCTCTGTGCATGCTGCGAGGAAGTAAATTAAAGGTGTCTTGTAACAGATAGTTAATGTGATTCAGCAGTGAGGGTGGAACAAAGCCTGCTACCCAAGAGGATGACCCAATACTTCAATGAAACCTTTGGACAGGAAAATCATTTCATATATTTTAAGTATCCTGTCAATTTTATTCCTTTAGCCAAGTGCCTTAACTGTTAAGCCATCTGTCCAGCCCAATTTTATTCATTTAGGAATCAGTATTTTAAATGAAACAATGTTTAAGTTATAAGCATATTCGTACTATAATGTAAACCTTAATAAACCCAATAAAGTCACCTTACAGGGAAAACATCATGAAAGTAAAATTCCTATTAAAAATTGAGAATTAGAGATATTCTTTTAGCTTGTTCATAAAATAACAAAGAACTGAAAATCCTAACTTAGCTGCTTACTCAGTAGCTAAAGTAAGATAAATTTCAATGCTTGATTTTACTTTCAGAGAATTTATTTAAGGAAAATATTGCTGGGTTCGCTAAACTTTATTAAGTGATTTAGTCCATGTTGTGTTACAAAATTATCACAACACAGTAATTTTGCCCAAGTGAATTTGTGCTCCATTATACCATTACAACTTGTGGGTTAAAGGCTAAAAGAACAGAAACCTTGTTTTTCTTTCTTAGTTTTACAGTATTTTGAAAAGGGTTTCATGTAGCCCAGTTTGTCCTTGTTGAACTCACCATATAGCGAAGGATGGCCTTGAAATTCTGATCCTCCTACCTCCATCTCCCCAGTGCTAGGATTACGGGTGTACACTACCACATCCGGCTTTTGGAAAGGTAGTTCTGTGACACGTTTAGTCCAGAGAGAAAATAATGAAATAATATTAATACTTGCCCAATTATCTGGAAAGTATTTATCGACAATCTCTCTCATTTTTGCGTGGTGGGTGTGAAGAATCGAAGGTTCAAAGTAGAGGACCACGTACAGCATGGCAGCTTGATTTGCCAGGGCGGTGCTGCGATGCTCCGGCAAAGGGTAAGCAGAGACCTGTAACACAGCATCAGAGGAGGAGCTTTGGGGACAGCGGAATGGACACAGGCTTGGAGTCGATGGACGAATCGGTTTCCAAAAGCCTGTCCCCTTTTAGGATACCGGACCCTGGAAACAATTCTCAGGTTGTGGCACTGGCAATCAGGGTCTTCTCTCTAATCCTTCTCTCTTAAATTCATGTGTCAGGCTGTTAGCAGTAGAAAACTGAGTGATATTCAACTGAGATATGTTTTAATTTTAAAAAAGCCAGGAAGAAAATAAGAGAAATACCTTTAGAAATCAGTGTCAAACAACAACAAAAAAATAACACTTTTTCCTTTCTTATTTCTAACTCCACTATATTATTTTCCTTAGTTCTTGAATTTGCTCCAACAATATGTCCTTTCTTTACAAGAGAGAAGTCCTGCCTCTACACCCCCCATTGGTTCTTTTTCTGTCTTTTCCATCACAGCAACGTCCCTGGAACTGATAGTATAGGACTCATTGCTGTAGTTTCCTGTTTGTTTGAAGCTCACTGAAATTTGACCTCTTCCAGCATGCCAGTGGAATTTCCTAACCCAGTTCAATGGCTGGTTTCTAGAATTCTTAAATCACACAGGAATGAAACTTTCCCTGCCACCATCCTCTGCTCTCACCATGCTGTAATGAGTCCTCCTCCCCTGCCCGCCATTTCCAAATTATAGCTCTGCTAAAAGGTGTGTGTGTGTGTGTGTGTTAGAGAGAGAGAGAGAGAGAGAGAGAGAGAGAGGCAAATGGGAGGGGGTCCTGGTGTGAGTCTTCAAGTCTTACTGTTCTCAACAGCAACAATGGAGACAGTTCATCTACTCCTTTGCAGGACTGTTGTGCACAATGAAAAAGGTATGTGAGCAAACCTCCCCTGAGGCTGGTTTACACTGAATTCTTAATGAAGGACAATAAGTATTATGAAGACTGGGATCCACAGGGAGCTTCTGAATCTGAATGCTTTAAGAAAAACTTCAGGAGATGGATCAGTGATTAAAGTGCTTGCTTTCAAAGACTGCTAGGCCAGGTTTGACTCCAAAGCACCCATTTCAAGCCAGTAAACAATGATGCATGCATGTGGAGTCTGTTTGCAGCAGCAGGAGGTCCTGGTGTGCCCATCTCTCTCTCCTTCACAAATAAAAATTAAAAAAAAAAAAAAGTAGGCTGGGCATGGTGGTGCACGCCTTTAATCCTAGCACTCGGGAGGCAGAGGTAGGAGGATCACTGTGAGTTCGAGGTCACCCTGAGACTAGATAGTGAATTCCAGGTCAGCTTGGGCTTGAATGAGACCCTACCTCAAAAACCCAAAAATAAATAAATAAATAAATAAAACAAAGAGAAAATCCTCAATGAACAACAGTTTTATTTATGCATAACATATTAATATAAAAAGCTAGCCAGCCATGGTGGTGCACGCCTTTAATCCCAGCACTTGGGAGGCAGAGGTAGGAGGATCGTGGTGAGTTCAAGGCCACCCTGAGACAACATATTGAATTCCAGGTTAGCCTGAGCTACAGTGAGACCCTACCTAAAAAAAAAAAAAAAAAAAAAAAAAAAAAAAGCTAGCAAGCTGCCTGAAGAACCATTCAGAGTAGCCTTGTTTTTATGACAAATGACATCCAGCAATCATAGGCCCAAGTCTTTCCTTATAGTAATATAAATACACATAACACATAAAATCAGGGTTTTTTTTTTTTCAGAATAATGAATTCAAATGGTAACTTTCTTTGGTTTCTTTTTGTTTTTCTTTTTTTTTTCTTTTTTTTTTTTTTTTTTTTTGAGGTAGGGTCTCACTCTAGCCCAGGCTGACGTGGTATTCACTATGTAGTCTCAGGGTGGCCTCGAACTCATGGTGATCCTCCTACCTCTGCCTCCAAAGTGCTGGGATTAAAGGCCTGCGCCAATACTCCCAGCTTCTTTGGTATTTCTCTTGCTAAATGAATGATACACACGTGGGTGAGAAAAGAATGTCGCAGGATCCATCCAGCCCTGTACAGGCTGTGAATTCTGCCTGGGCTTCCTCTTCAGTTTGTCTCTGTCACTTGCTGCCTCCGACAGGTGCTCCGGTGGCACCCAGGCTTGCTTTGCTGCCATTCTTATCAGTGGTCTGTTTTCTCCTAGGCTACAAGCTCCCTGTGGGCAGGGACCACGTTCTTACTTGGATGGACTCCCAGCATGTAGCACATGCGTGAGCCTAACAACCTCAATGGCGAATACTCCAATGAACAGTTAAATGCCCACATCTTCTTCCCAACACTCACATTTCATCTCCTCCCTGAATTCCCTGATCCTGCCAACATGAGCACTCCCTCTTTCCTTGACCCCTCAGTCATGTTCAAAGGCTTTGAAATAGTTTCGAGCTGCTGTTGTGACTCTTTGGGGGAGAAGGAAGGAACAAGGGAGGAAGAAAGTGAATTCAGTCTTTGAAACTACTCAGGTCCTACGCTTCCCACCTGGTTGTAAATATCGTCCGATCGCAGCCGGCCGATGACCATGCTGATGAAGGCTTCATTGATAGGCACTCTCTGGAAATAGCTCTCGGGATAGTTGGGTGGCCTTTTGGCTCCAGGTTGGCTGGAATAACCTGTACTTCGCAGCAGCTTACAAATGTCGTCCATGTTTGAATCAGCAGAAGACCGAGCAGCACTGAGTCCCATTCACATTGGGAAGTAAAAAGGCCAAAAAATTGTACATTAGAAACACAGAATTTTGACATTACTAGGGGTCTATTTAAATCCTTAAGAGTTAAAATTATATATTTGAAAACCTATGTACAAGTTAGATATTAATTCTCCGTATAGGCCTACAATCCCTTTCCCCAAATCTTTAGAGCTGGATTTATTTTTAGAACACAGCGGTTTTCAAGTGCAAGAAAGGAATATAGTACTTAGATCATACACTACAGAACTATACGGCAGGATCTGAGCTGCCATCACCAGAGTAAAATTTAAAATTTACACAGAAATGGGACTGAATACAGACAGCCTCATAATTGTTCTGGATAGGTTTTGACTCAAAATAGTATCAGGTTTAGGTTTGGCTGTCAAATGATGTACTCTGTGCATGTATACACACACACATATTTAACGTGTGTGTGTGTGTGTGTGTGGTGCATGTGCATATCTGTGCCCTTGCGGTGCTCCATAAGCTCCCTGTGGGGCTGGAGTTGAACATCGGGTTCCACTCTGCTGCTCTTCCATCTGGATTTGTTTGAGCTGGAGGTTTTTTTTGTTGTTGTTGTTTGTTTTAAATTTACTGTTCCTGGAGTTTGTGGGGCTCCACTGATCCTTGGGTTTCTGCTCCCCTGCTGGACTGGGGTTACTGGTGCATGTGGCTGTGAGACAGCAAGAGTGTGTGTGCATGGGTGAGAGAGAGAGAGAGAGAGAGAGAGAGAGAGAATATTGGTGTGCCAGGGCCTTCAGCCACTGTCATCAAACTCCAGAGGCATGCACCACCTTATGCACATGTGCAACCTTGTGCACTTCTATCACCTTTTGCATCTGGCTTATGTTGGACCTGGAGAGTTGAACAAGGGTCCTTAGGCTTCACAGGCAAGTGCTTTAACCGCTAAGCCATCTCTCCAGCCTTGTACCCAGTTTTTTGACTCATTTACTCTGCAGACTGAAAAACCATTATGCTGGGTACTGACATTAAAAATATGGCCAGGTAGCTCCTAGAGGTCCACTCCCTGAAGGCCTCCCCTCTCTACATACATGCCAGCACAGTCCCTGGATGAGGGTTGTTTAGTATTTGGTTCTATTACATATGATGAGAATTTCCTTTCAACCTGATCTGGAATGGTAACTTGTCAGTCATGTACATGAAAATGACAACAGAAAACACATCCACTTCTCTATGTGTGTCAAGGAGTCATATTTAAAAACTTCAAAAACAAGACAAAAATAAAACCTCTTTGTTAAGATTTTCAAAATTATTTTTTTAATTTATTTATTTGGAGAAAAAGAGGCAGAAAGTCAAATTCTTTGAAATACATCTTCAGGGTAAAAACTAGATTCCTCTTGTGTGCAAGTATGTTTGTGAGTGCACATGTGTGTTAAGGCCACCTCGTGTCTTTCTCATGTAAATTCTAGGGATCAAACACGGATCCTTAAGCTTGTAAAACAAGCACTTTACCCACTAAGCTATTTCCCAGCCTCTAGCTTTCATGATGGCCATGACAGTCTTTACATCTGTAAGTCTATATGATACAGTATTTTATATATAATAGTTTGTATGGCATATAATCTCTGACACACAAAATAGAGCACTTTCTACATTCATATGATATGTTCATTAAGATATACGTCTACATCCTACATCATATTGTTGTCCCACATGTCACAATGATCTTCATCAGTAGCAGTGTTTGGGGTCTAGCCCACGAATACCTGTATCGATAGTACGAAACCAGCATTCTCTCTCTGACTTCTCCTTCAATCTTTTGGTCTATGACCAGCAGCATGACTCCATATAAGTACAGTGCTTCACACTAAGAACAGAGAGAACAATGGAGAAGCTCCTAAGAGTACTTGTTTGCATGCAGCTGACAATGGTCCAAATGATCACTTTGGTCATATTCCCCCTAAAAGCTCTACTTACATTTCAAGGTAAATGTAGGTATTTTTGCAAAGGGCTCTTATCAACTGTGCAGAATGGGCTTGAGAAATTGGCCCCAAATATATTTCAGCTCCCAGTAATTATCTTTTAGTTGACGTATTTTTAGAATTTTGCTTGGGATATGCACATGGAATTCTTTTTCATCATAACATCATTCACACATTTAATAACTTTTTTGTTTGTTTTTTTTTGGCACAGGATTTCACATATCCCAGGCTGGCCTTGAAATTGATATGCAGCTAAGGATGACTTTGAAATCTTGATCTTCCTCCCCAGTGATGGGATAATTAGTAGGTGTGCACCACCACACCTGACTCTAACAAACATTTCTACTTATTTATTTATTAATTATATTCACAAGGGCAAAGAGAGAGATTGGGGGGGGGTAGTGGATGCACCAAGGTTTCCTGCATCTGCAAAGGAACTAGACTACATGTGCCACTTTGTGCATCTGGTTTCACATTGGTATTGGGGAAATCGACCCTGGGCATCTGGCTTTGCAAGTAACTGCCTTTAACTGTTGATCTATCTCTCCAGCCCCAGTAAACATTTCTTAAATGGTAACTATGTACTAGGTAACTACCATGTACCAGGTACAGTAACTATAAAACAGGCTAGACTCAAAGACGCAAAAAGAAGAGAATTCTTATACAGAAGGAGCTCATAACCTCACAGAATCTTTCATGCATTTGTAACTTTATTCAACATTGCTATGCTCTTAACTGAGCACGGGCCTGCCAGTTCGAAGGTATTTCCGAGGTTACTTGCTTCTCTTTAAAGAATGGAATTCTGTAGATATGGATGCTAGGTTTCATATGTGAATTTCTATTTACATGACCACTATTACTTACTAGAAGTTGTTTTCCATCTTCATTGAGAAGCACAGTTTCTAAGGTTTGCTGAATATAAACACCTTCATTGAGATCATCGAGGTATCTAGAAGTGAAACAAGTCATTCATGTAAACAGAAACTAGAATATCTTTGAAGAATGGCGTGTTTTTAAAGGACAAGCAGGACACCAGGGATTCTGGCTTTAACTACTTTGTGGTCTTTCATGTGTTTATGAGTCTTAATGTCTTATGAGCTTAATTCATGGTGATTTGGGGCCACAGGTTGGTATCTATGGCTATTCCAAGTAAAAGGAATATCCCGAGTCCTCACTTAGAAAATATAAGTGTCCCAGGAGCAATGACATAAGAACATGAAACACTGCTTTAAAGGACAATAAGTAATCAAGTCTTAAGACTGGTGGCATAGGCCTGTAATCCCAGCTACTCAGGAGGCTGAGGCAGGAGGATTGCAAGTTCAAAGCTAGCCTAGGCACTTACCAAAACCATGTCAAAACAAAACAAACCAAAAAAGCTGTTAATTTATAACTTAAATTTACAAAACTAGCTTCCTTTTTTCCTACTTTATATATAATGTATTAAAATAGGATCACAAAGTATAGGGCTGAAAGCTCTATGGGACTTAGTACAAGCCAAGTCTATTACGATTCTTCACAAGAAGAGGAAGTTACAATGAAACTCCAATACTTCAGCAAGCCAGTGTCCCAGGAAGGAAAAGCAGTTGTGCTTGGCATAAAAGAGTTCACTTTGAAGTAACTCAACAAGAGGTACGTGTTATACTGGCCCCTCTGCCTCTCCACCCTCCACTAGCAGAACAAGCGGCTACCAAGCAGTACCTGTTTAAGTCTACAATGTATTTATGCACACTTTGAAAGGCTAAATAAAATCTGGTCACAATTTCTATGTTGTTTTCTCGAAATTCTTCATCTAAATCCTGCAGTTCCGGCTTAGCTTCCAGTTTGCTTTCCCATAACTCTGGGCCCTAAGAAGAAAAACACAGTTATGAGAAGTCGGTAAATGTGTATCTGTTGGAGATAATTTCTAAGTAGCCTTAACAACTTGTTCTTCTTTCTGTGTGTGTAAGTTTTTTTTTTTTTTTTTTTTTTAAATGGGCACGCCAGGCCTCTAGCTGCTGCAAACAAACTCCAGATGCATGAGCTACCCTGTGCATCTGGCTTACGTGGGTCCTGGGGAATCAAACCTAGGTCCTTTGGCTTTGCAGGCAAGCACCTTAACCACTAAGCCATCTACCCAGCCCTCTGCGCTTTTTATTTTTAAAAGATTTATTTTATTTATTTATGAGAGAGAGAGGGAGAGAATGAGCATGCCAAGGCCTCCAGCCACTGTAAACAAACTCCAGACACATGCGCCACCATGTGCATCTGGCTTATGTGGGACCTGGAGAATCAAACCTGGGTCCTTAGGCTTCACAGGCATGTGTCTTAACCACTAAGCCATCTCTCCAGCCCTGTGTTTTTCTTTTATTTTTTTAATGTTTTATTTTTATTTATTTATTTGGCAGAGAAAGAGGGAGAGAGAGAGAATGGGTGCAACAGGGCCTCCAGCCACTGCAAACAAACTCTAGAAGGATGTGCTTCCTTGTTCATCTGGCTAACGTGGGTCCTGGGGAATTGAACCTGGGTCCTTAGGCTTTGCAGGCAAGTGTCTTAACCACTAGGGCACTTCTCCAGCCAGCCCTCTCCTGCCCCACATGCTTTTAAGTGTAGGGTACTTCAAGGTAAAATATACTATGTCAGTTATTATTTCTTAAAATTTCATTATATTGTGTTTGGGCTTTCCACCATGCTTTATCACATTTTCAAGTTGGTAAAAGATGCTAAATTTGGTTGAAAAGCTCTCCTCTTGAATGCCTTCTCTGGAGTTACATAAGTTCTTAGTTTCACAGCTCTCAGAAATAAGATGCATTTGTAGAAGAGGCAGGTAGCAATACAAACAGCACAGAAAAAAAATACCTTAAAATAGCTGAAGTCAAATATGATATCTCCATATTTCTGTTGGTCAGCACGGTCTTTGAGCCTGAACACAGCAGGGATAAACTCCGAGAGCCGCAGCAACTCGGCGATGATGGCGTTGCCGCAGGACACGATCCTCAGGATCGCCTGGCCACAGAGGTTGTTCTCAGCCAGGAAGTCCAACATGGCGAAGGTGACCAGCTACTCCACACCTGGACAGTAGGCAGTCACCTGGCTTCAGAGGTGGGGTCTGAAGATCATGAGATGAAAGCAGGTCTGTGGACCAACTTATTGCTCCATTAAAGAACCTGTATGTAAAACATAAACACACTTACACACAAGCTAATCATTGTTTCTTTTTAAATATTTCATTTATTTGCAAGCACACACACACACACACACACACACACACACACACACAGAGAGAGAGAGAGAGAGAGAGAGAGAGAGAGGGGCAGGCAGAGGTAGAGAGAATGGGTATGCCAGGGCCTCTAGCCACTGCAAATGAACTTCAGATATATGTACCACTTCGTGTATCTGGATTTACGTGGTTACTGGGGAGTCGAACCTGGGTCATTAGGCTTTGTAGGCAAGCACCTTAGCCACTGAGCCATCTCTCCAGCCCCTTGTTTTAGTTTCTTTGAAGTAGTATCTTACTCTAGCCCAGGATGGGGTGGAACTCATAGCAATCCTCCTACTTTAGCCTCCTGAGTGCTGGGATTAAAGGCGTGTGCCACCATGCCCAGTTAATCTTCATTTATTAGGGAAGTATGCCTATATATATATATATACATATATATATATGTGTGTGTGTGTGTGTGTGTGTGTATATATTTGAACCATAATATATTTTTTTCTTTAAAAATACTTAAAAATTTGTAATGAATGAGTTCTGATACGGAGAAGAACATTTAGCCCCCATTCTTCAGGTTTTCCACGCACAGGGCTGTATTAGTGACTTTTCTTGTTGCTGTGACAAAATAACTGACACAAATAAGGTCCAGAAGAAAGTGTGCATTTGGGCCCATGTTTAAGAAGGGAAACCGCTCATTCGGATGGGAAGGCGTGGCAGTGGGGTAAGGCAGCTGCTTGCTTTAGTGCAGTCAGGAAGCAGAGAGAGATGAATGGCGATGCTCAGGTAGCTTCCTAATGTTTTTTTTTTTAAATCTCTTTTTATTCAGTCTGGGATTCCAGTCCACGGGATAGTGGTGACCACATTCATGGTGGGGATTCCCTCCTCAGATAAATGTCTCTTAACAAACACTCTCAAAGACACACTAGAGGTTTTTCTCCTATGTGATTCGTTAACATTGGTAAGGGGCTACTGGGCATTAATTGCACAAGTAATGCCTCACTGTTCAATTTTCTAGAAAATAACTATATGCACTGCAACCAGTTCACAACCAGTGAGGAGAATGCAGGGGTCAAGGAAGATGGCCCAAGCTGGACAGGATAAGAAAGACAAAAACTTAATAGCTCCTTGGACTTAGAGAGGTTTCAGAAAACTCTTAAATCTTTAAAGGTACGATATTTTTTTCTTTTTAAAAATATTTTATTTATTTTCAAGCAGAGAGAGACAGAGAGAGGAGAGACAGACAAAGAGAATGGGCATGCCAGGACCTCCAGACGCTGCAAACGAACTCCAGATGCATGTACCACCTTTGTGCATCTGGCTTTATGTGGGTACTAGGGAATCGAACCTGGGTCTTTAGGCTTTGAAGGCAAATGCCTTAACTGCTGAACCATCTCTCCAGCCCCCAAAGTAGATACTGTTTTGTTAAACTATTTCTTATACTCTTCCCTTCTCACAGACTCAGTCACTCTTCTTATTCAGGCCTGAGTGTCTTCTGCTTACCTCCAGGGGCGAGGCGAGCTTACTCTACTGAAACAGCTTCCAAAGGTGGTGGAGAGTGCACACTGCTCTTCAGGCAGAGGGGACTACATTTTAGTTCCTTGCCCCGCCCCCAACCTCTGGGGTTTACTAGGACTTCCATGACAAAGGACCACAGACTGGATGGTTTCAACCACAATTGTCTATTTTCTTGTCACTCTTGACCCTTGAAGTCTAAGATTCAAGGGTTAACAGAGCTGGGTTCTTTCCAGGCCTTTCACCTTGGCTTCTAGATGGCTTCTGTCACACAGCATTCCCTCTGTACATTTCTGTGTCCCTCTTCTCATAAGGACACCAGTTATATTGGAATAGAATTAACCCCATGGGCCTCATTTTAATTAAAATACCTCTTACAGACGCTGTTTCCATATACAGTCACAGTTTGAGGGACTGTAGGTTAGGGTTTCAATATAAGATTTTTTGTTTTTTTTTTAATTTTTATATATTTACTTATTTGTAAGCAGAGAAAGAAGAGAGGCAGATAGAGAGAATGGGCATGCCAGAGCCTCCAGACACTGCAAGTGGACTCCTGGTAGATGTGCCACTTTCTGCATCTGGCTTTACATAGGTACTGGGGAATCAAACTTGGGTTGTTCAACCTTACAGGCAAGCACCTCAAGTACTAAGCAATCTCTCGCGCCCTCAACAGAAGAATTTTGAGGGGATACAATTCAGCTGTCAAGAGCTGGCATCTTGCTGTGACTCACAGAATGTAGCAGTAGTCCCAGCACCATTTCTAGGACAATCCTTGAGAAGGTCTGGCAGCATCTCCTTTGGTTCTTGGAGCTGACATGTGGGAAGCCTGGCTATCCCACTGGAGACTAGATTAATTATAAAGTGGAGAAGCTGTGTTCAGAGGGAGAAGTCCTGGCATGAGATAGAAGAGAACCAGGGAAAGGAGTGAGAATGAACGCAGGCCTTTAAAGAAGAAATGAGGGGCTGGAGAAGATGGCTTAGCAGTTAAGGTGTTTGCCTGCAAAGCCAAAGGATCCCCGTTCAATTCAGAGGCCCTGGCACGCCCATTCTCTCTCTTTCTCTACCTCTTTCTCTCTCAAATAAACAAATAAAAATAAAAATAAAGAAGAAATTAAACCAAAACTTCTTAAATCATCTCATAAAATCAAAGCGAAGGAACACTCTCTAACACCTTTTTTTTTTTGTTTATTTTTATTCATTTATTTGAGAGCAACAGACAGGGAGAGAAACAGGGAGACAGAGAGAGACACAGAATGGGTGCGCCAGGGCTTCCAGCCACTGCAAACGAACTCCAGACACAGTGCGCCCCCTTGTGCATCTGGCTAACATGGGTCCTGGGGAATCGAGCCTCGAACTGGGGTCCCTAGGCTTCACAGGCAAGCGCTTAACCACTAATCCATCTCTCCAGCCCTCTCTAACACCTTTTATGAAGCTAGCATTACACTAATAATTAAACCAGATGTAGACACACACAGAAAGCTATAGACTGATATCCCTGATGAAATTCTCAATAAAACACCTGAAAACTGAATTCAAGCATATATCAAAGAGATTATTCACCTCAATCAAGTTGGCTTCATTACAGAGATGCAGGAATGGTTCAGTATATTAATTACATGTAATACTATATCACATAAACTCAAGGACAGAAATCACATGGTAATCCCAATAGATGGAGAAAAGGCCTCACACAAAATCCAACATCCTTTCATGATAAAATCCCTGGAGAGGCTAGGGATGGAGGGAACATACTTCAACATAAAAGGGGTATACATGAAAATCCTATGGCCAACATTATACTCCATGGAGAAAACCTCAAAGCATTTCAATTAAAACCAGGAACAAGACAAGGGCGTAGACTCTTTCCATTTCTATTTAGTACAGTGCTTGAAGTCTTGGCTACAGCAAAAGAGATAGAAATAAACGGGGTACAAATAGGAAAGGAAGCAGTCAAACCAACCCCACTCATAGATGATTCTATATACACAAGATCGTGAAGACTTAACCAACTTTGAGAGCTCATAAGCACTTTCAACAATGTGGCAGGATAAAAAATTAATATAAAATAATTAATAAAAATAATATGAAATATGGCCTTCTTATAGACCAATGTTAGACATACTGAGAAGGAAACCAGGAAAACGGTTCCATTCACAATAGCCACAATATTAAATACTGTAGCATAACCCTAATCAAAGAATCGAAAGTCCTCTACAATGAAACCTTTACTTTAATTTTAATTTAATTTAATTTTTGGTTTCCTGAGGTATGGTCTCACTCTAGCTCATGCTGACCTGGAATTCACTATGTAGTCTCAGGGTGGCCTTGAACTCACGGTGATTCTCCTACCTCTTACCTCTCCCTCCAGAGTGCTGAGATTAAAGGCATGCGCCACCATGCCCGGCGTACAATGAAATCTTTAAAACAACAAAGAAAGAAAGTGAGGAAGGTACTAGAAGATAGAAATATTTCTCATGTTCATGGATTGAAGAATCAGTGCTGTGAAAATGCCTATCTTACTAAGAGAAATCTACAGATTCAATGCAATTCAATTCCAAATTCTAGCACCATTTTTCACAGAAATAGAAAAAGCAATCTTAAAATTTGGAAGTACAAAAGATTTTGGATAACCAAAAATGATCCTGTGCAAAATGAATACTGCTGGAGGCATCACCATATTTGATTTCAAGTTATACCACACAGCCATAATAATAAAAACAGCCATAAAAACAGCCATATAGACCAATAGAATAGAGGATCCAGGTATAAGTCCAGGTAATTACAGCTACCTAATTTTTTTGTTTGTTTGTTTTTTTGAGGTAGGGTCTCACTCTAGCCCAGGCTGACCTGAAATTCACTATGTAGTCTCAGGGTGGCCTCAAACTCATGACGATCCTCCTACCTCTGCCTCCCAAGTGCTGGGACTAAAGGCATGCACCACCAGGTCCAGCTTAGCTTTGGATTTTCTTTTAGATCTGTATGCAAGTAGGAGTAAGAATCAGTAGAGGAAGGGGTGAGGGCTTAAGGGTGACAGTACACGTGATATGAAAGCAGACGGGTGACAACATACTGGGGGAGGAAAAGTTTATGAAGAGATGGGGTGATGGAGATGGGGGAAGAGTTACATAAAACTAAAGACATATGGAAAAGCCAGGTGGCCTTCTTTGTCAGCCAATTAAAAATGAAAGTTAGGGAGACATGGCTCAGTGATTAAAGACACTTGTTCGCAAAGCCTGATGACGTGGGTACAATTCCCTAGTATCCACGTAAAGCCTGATGCACAAAGTGGTATATGCATCTGGAGTTCATTTGTAGCTCATTGCAGGCTGGAGGCCTGGTGTGCTCATTCTCCCTCTCTCTCAGAATAAAATAAACATTTAAAAAATATATAATTTAAGGGCTGGAGAGATGGCTTAGTGGTTAAGCGCTTGCCTGTGAAGCATAAGGACCCTGGTTCAAGGCTTGATTCTCCAGGACCCACATTAGCCAGATGCACAAGGGGGTGCACACATCTGGAGTTTGTTTGCAGTGGCTGGAGGCCCTGGCACGCCCAATATATATATACATACATACACACACACACACACACACACACACACACATAAAATTTAAAAAGTTTGAAAAGAAGTACTGTGCACAGTTGAAAAACGCTGCTTTCAGAAACCTTAAGTTACTACGGGAAAATCCCAGTGTCAGGAGTAGGATATCCATTATAGTCAGCTCCACGTTGCTGGGGCGAACATCCAACCAGACAGTTTAGGAGAGCAAGGGATTTATCTCAAGCTCACACACCCAGGGGAAGTTCCATCAATGGTGGAAGAAGCTGCTTACTTCCACAGATCCAAGCAGAGAGAAAAGCTACAGCAAGCAAACAGCAACAGGCAGCAAGCAGGAACTGCCAGAGTTCAATCATCTCTCTCCACACCTGAGAGCTGGAATCAGATCCGCCCCCAGTGACACACCCCCTCTAGCAGGCATCTGCTTGCTAGGGGCTGAAGTTGGAAACTCTACAACACCTGAGTCTATTGTTCATACATTTACACTTTCATATTCAAAGTACCACACTATCTTCATGTGATTTGTTGGTCAAGGAGGCCCCTGAGGCCTCCAAACAATACAGGCTACTGAAAATGCTCTTGGCCACCACCAGAGCTAGAGAGTAAGACTCTTATTGAAGATGCTCCATGCTTTAGTTGCAAAACACTGAAAAATCAAGCTGAAGCTTCCTCCTTGCTGGCTAGTTGGCATAGTGCTAGAAGGGGCTGTGCAGGGTACCAGGGAAGAAAAATCATCAACTGCCTTGCTCAGCAGTGGACCCTGCAAGCCACACAACTGATTAGCTAGTCAGTAAGTACCAACTGGTGCAATAGTGGCATGAACGTTATGGGGGGTAACCAATGAACTGTCCATGGGAGGGAACTCATGCCTTGTACTTGCAAATCTCATTGGGGAGGTCATAAGCCCTAAGAGGGAAGATATTAATGTTGTTCGGCTAAGTTGACATCTTCTGTGCTGTTGCAGACAGCTTCACATTGCTGGGAGAAACACCCAAACCAGACAAAGCTTATGGAAGGAAGGGATTTATTTCAAGCTTACAGATCTAGGGAAAGTTCCATAATGGTGGAAGAAGCTGGCTCCCATTCATCAATTGAAGCAGAGAGAGCAACCACTATCAGCCAGCAATCAATGGTAGCAGCATAACTGCAGGGGCCTAGGCAGAGCTCACACTGCCTTTTGGCTGAAATTCAGATCTTCCCCCAATCACCCTTGGACTGGACCCTAGGATCTCCCTCTCAGTGATCCCGTCCTCTAGCCAGACGGCTGGAGATCCAAGTTATATGCTTTAATTAAAACTATATTAAAACTACATGAGGCTGGGTATGGTGGCACACACCTTTAATCCCAGTACTCAGGAGGCAGAGGTAGGAGGATCACTGTTAGTTCAAGGCCACCCTAAGACTACATAGTGAATTCCAGGTCAGCCTGGGCTAGAGTGAGACCCTACCTCAAAAAACACAACAACAACAATAACAGCAAAAACTACCACATGAGGGCTGGAGAGACGGCTTAGTGGTTAAGGCGTTTGCCTGCCTCTCTCTTTCTCTCTCAAATAAATGGATGAAAAACAAATAAAATATTAAAACAAACCTACTACATGAGCCCATCAAATCGCTCTCGAAATATGTATGTCTATGCCTATAGACTAGTGTCATCCTCACCCTGGTTAGAGAAGCTTCTATTGCAGATGGTGGTGACTACTGAGGTGATTCAAAGCTTATCAGAGCACTAAGAATAAGTGGCCCTGGAACGCTCAACATTAAATGTGAATTGTGTCCTCTAAGTCTCAGGGAACATGTGGAAGAGGAGGTGGGAAGAATGCATGAGCCAGAGGATGAGAAGTGCTGTGGAATTCTGTAGTCCAGGCATGGCACGGCTGTCACATTCATGACCTCACAGTGACTGTTGTAACCTGCACGAGAACCACACAATATTGAACCCATCACCATTCCATTACGGATGGTGACAGAGGACATCAGGCCCCTATAACTCCATGAGGAGTTACAAGGAATTAATGGTGGTTCAGGCAGTGGTGGAGTCACTGACAGGTTCCATGTGCTCTAGTAAATAACCTCCCACCCATGCCCATGCCCAAGCAGGTATCCGAGTTAAACTCAGTGGGTCACACCCCAACACACACACAAAATAATACCTCAAAGAGACAGTTGGAAAAAAGGTGTCCAGTGGAAGGGAAATGGGGCAGGGTGTCAAGGGAAGGCAAAAGGAGGGAGAGGATTATGATCAGAATACATTATATCCATGTATAAAATTGTCAGTAAAATAAATTAAAAAAAATCACACTGAAGAGGGCTGGGGAGACAGCTCAGTGGATAAAGTCCTTACTATGCAAGTGTGAGTATCTGAGATAAGATTCCCAGGACCCAGATGCTGTACTGGGTGTCTGTAACCCCAGTCTGCCTACAATGAGAAGGGTGGCAGAGACAGGAGAACTCACTGGAAACTTGTGAGCCAGCTAGGCTGGCAAATGGAGTGGTGACCAATGAGAGACCCTGCTTCAAATGAGTAAAGAGAGGATTAACCCTTCAAAGTTATCCATTGACCTCCATACACATGCTGTGGCACACGTGGACCTGCATGTACACACACACACACACACATCATACACGCATGCACACCACAAAAAAGAGTCACACTGAAGATAGCTTTAAATGGGGTGGAGAGATGGCTTAGCAGTTAAGGCACTTGCCTGTGAAGCTTAAGGACCCAGGTTCAATCCCCAGTACCTATGTAAGGCAGATGCACAAGGTGGTGTATATGTCTAGATTTTGTTTTTAGTGGCTGGAGGCCATAGAACGCCCATTTTTTTTCTCTCTCTCTCAAATAAATAAAATATTTTTAAACTTAAAAACAAAGAAGGGTGAGAAAATGGTCAAACATGTTGGGCAACAGTCAAACAAGTGTTATGGATACTTATTACCTAGATTGTTTTAACTAAAATTCCATAAGAACAAGGGTGTGTGTGTGTGTGTGTGTGTGTGTAATTTTCAAATGTAAAAAGCAAAATATGTTACATTTAATATACTCTTATTGGAATGAACTCACTGCCTGTAACCTGTTCTGCCTTAGGAAGGACACTTGAGGTTTCTGTATCTAATGCAAGCATCACTCACTGCATTTTCGGAGGCTAATGTCGATCAGTGACATGATCACATTTAGTTGCACTCTGATGCACTTGATGTCCTAGCCTGGACTCTGTATGTTGTCCATGCAACAAGTGGAATCTCCAAAATGTATGTGAATAGAGTATTTGGTAAATACCCCAACTTAGGGTTGACTGAAAAACTGTCCCCAAGGAAGAGAATCAACTAACCATCACTACAGATAAACAGCAGGCTCTACAAGGTGTTAAATCTTAGTTGAGCTATTAAAAAAAGTACTCTAGAATGAGGTCCTGA
Organism: Dipus sagitta; assembly: GCA_036346955.1. Classification (NCBI taxonomy): domain Eukaryota; kingdom Metazoa; phylum Chordata; class Mammalia; order Rodentia; family Dipodidae; genus Dipus; species Dipus sagitta. Next base: position 192,030,012 of record CM070771.1, read on the forward strand.
TAAACACTGTAAAAAATAGGTCATACTAAGTCCCTGTTTTAGAGAACTCTTGAAGACCAGTCTTCTCAATATAGGTTGAACTGTATTATTATAATTGGCATGAAATGGAGCTTCCAGTCTCAATTTCCTTATTAACAATATTTTGTTATAAATTAGGCAACTTAATTTTTTTTAGGAATTTGGCTTGAACTGTGGTTTTCAGTTTGGGAAGTAGTCCTGGCCGGAAGAACATCCTTCCAAGAATGACCCATGGCATCGTCATGTCAAGTAAGGACGGAACAAAATATCGCAAAGAAATTCAGGTGGCCGGGACAAAGCACTCCCTGTTGACCCCATTCTGAGGACAAAAAGGTAGATCTATTTTTATCTTTTCACAAAACCTCAATTCCATAAAGGAGGAGGCACTGATTTCCACAAATCCATTATCACCAACCAAGTACACAATGGATGCTTGGCAAGGTGAACCACATACCACTTCCAGAAAAGTTCTGGAATGAGCCAGATCACGCTAGTCCCATTCATGAATCCTGGGAAAGACAACCCTGGTTGTGGGTAGACGCAATGAAACTCCCTCACTCTCTTGTCTATGTTGTAATCATGAGACCAAGCTCCATTGGCTCCGTGCAACCGTTAAGTAGCTACACAGCCATTAGGGGGCTTGGATGGATTCAGCCCTCATGATGGGGTTTGGACCCCCACCTCCCCTGTTCTTGGTAAAGGTAGAAACGTGGAGGTATCAGAACTTAGTTGTGGGAAAGCTACTTCCTTCTGGTCAAAACAACAGAATTTGAGTTTTACCTCTGGCCATGGGTGGAGATAGGACATTTTAAGCTACCCCAAAATATAAGATTACAGCACCCCCTCTAAATAATCATCTAGCCAAGGGTCCACCCCTCACCTAAAAGACATACTAAGGAGTTGGGGGGAACAGTTAACCCCTTAAGAGACGATGTACTTAGACCTCTAGAAGCCGCACCCTGGATTTAGTTGCTGAGATACTAAGCCTGACCGCTTCCTGGCCCAAATCCTAAACATGCCCAGACACACTGGATGTTTTTTTTTTTGTTGTTGTTTCTCTGAAGAACCCCCCCCCCACACACACACATCTCCTGCCTCCCAGCCTCCCCATGCAGCTGCCAGCGGACTGCTGAACCCGCCTGCTCTCTGGACCCTAACTCAAAAGGCATGACTGACTTCCGGTGATTCGCCTCACTCCTCCCAGCAGGCTGACAGCTTGTCAACCCTGTTTTTTTTTCTTCTACCAATCGCTAATAAAATTGACGTTGAGTCTGTTTCCAATTTCCTTTATACATAAGACTAAGATCTCACAAAAGGGAACCCCAGGTCCCTAGGTAACACAATCGTTTTCTTTTCTTTTCTTTCTTGCTTCTCCGGTACAGTCATAGAGGAATCAGGACCCGAGGAACTTCCTCGCCCCTGGCATGCAAAGACTTGGGCACCACTATGTCACAGGTTAGGAAAATTTCGGCGCAGAGAGGGGCGAAGGCTTTCCCCCAGCTCCCAGGACATGACAGCACTCTTATTCGAACCCCGGCCTGGGGGAAGGGGGGAAATGCCTCCCAGCGACTATTCAGTTTCCCCGGGAGATGCACGGGGAGCAGCATCGCATCGCAAGACTGCACCCCCATCCGGGTCCCTCACCCCTGCCGCCGGCCACGAGCCCCGCGACTCACCTTCCACGCACGCGCAGTCCGCACCCGGCGCCCACTCTCTCCCTCGGCGGGGTACTACTCCCCGATGTCCCCCGGCCGCAGAGCTGGAGCCGGCCGGACCCTGGCTCGCTTCCTTTGCTTCCTCCCGCCGTCACATGACAGCAGGGGCGGAGAGCGGGGGGGGGGGGCTCCGTCACGTGACCGCCCGTGGGCGACGACTGATGACGCAGGAGCCCGCGCGCTTCGTTTTGGACTGGCGGAGGGAGTTGAGGAGCGGAGTTTTTTTTGGGGGGGGGGTGGCGGCGGTGCAGGTGTGTCAGGACCGGGTACGCGGCACGGGGCTCGGGCGGGCAGCCCGCTGAGACAGGCCCGAGGATGGCGGTGCGGAGGCGGGGAGCGGGGGCGGGGCCGTCACGTGACCGCCCGCGGGCGACGACTGATGACGCAGGAGCCCGCGCGCGTCGTTTCGGACTGGCGGAGGGAGTTGAGGAGCGGAGTGTTTGTTGAGGGGGACCGAGAGCAGGTGTGTGAGGCCGGTACGGGGCTCGGGCGGGAAGCCAGGTAAGACCCGGGCGGAGGATGGCGAGATGGAGGGTGGCGGGAGCTGTGGCCCTGGGCCCGCCGTGCCTCCTTCTCTCGCCGGCGGAGAGACCTTTTTCTCCCTGCTCACTGCCCCCGGGTCGTCTCCATCCCGCAGCCCGAACGCGGGTGCGTGGGAGAGGTGACGGCCTGCTGATGGAAAGTGGCCGGGAAGGTCGAGGCACGGGCTGGGGCGTTCGCGTGTGGTCGAGGCCGCAGGTCTCCCTCGCTGGCGGTCGTGGGTGTGAGCGTGAACGGTGGTATGAATGCTCCGGGGCCATCGTGCGGTACGCTGCAGGTGGCTTGCGGGGTGGGGGGCCAAAAAACAACTGCACCTTCTTCGAATGCCCCGCAAGGCTGTCAGCTGATTAGAGAGTTTCAATGTACACAGATTGGAATGTTGCAGCCCACACTCAAATTATCCTGGGCTGTCTTAGCCCCCTTGATGGCCAGTATTAACATTTACCTGTGTCTGTCCTAACATCCTGTGACCAAATGAGTCCTTTTGAAATGTACAAACAGAATCCCTTGCTTCCACCAGCCTTAAAGGTAAGAATGACATCAGATAGCATCTGACACCAATAGCAGATTGCCCCGCTTTTCTGTACCCGCCTACCTGATGTATTGGCAAAGTGCCTTGCTGTATAACTTTTGTTCTATAACTTAAAAAGCTTAGTAAAATTTTTAACGCGCTGGAAGGTGGGATTTGGGGTAACCTGAATCTCTGCTCCCTGGCTATGGTGAGAGCTGTGTGTTCTGCACTGACACGTGGAATTGATTCTGTTTTAAAAATTATTTTTATTTATTTATTTACTTATTTTGTTAGGGCCACAGATAGAGAGGATGGGCATGACCTCTAGCCATGCAAACAAACTCCAGACACATGCACCATCTTGTGGATATGGCTTATGCAGGTGTTGGGGAATAGAACTTTGGTCCTTTGGATTACTGGTGAGTGCCTTAACTGCTAAGCCATCTCTCCAACCTGGTGTTTTTACTTATTTATTTTTATTATTTTGTTTCTTTATTCGCAAGCAGAGAGATGGAAAAGAAACAGACAATATGGGCATGCCAGGGCTTCCAGCCACAGCAAACAAATTCCAGGTGCGTGAGCCACTTTGTGCATCTGGCTTTATGTAGTACTGGGGAATAAACCTGGGTTTTTAGGCTTTGCAGGCAAGTGCCTTAACTGTTGAGCCATCTTTCCAGCCAGACTTGGTATTTTTTAATTATTATTATTATTATTATTATTATTATTTGGTTTTTCAAGGTAGGATCTCACTCTGGCCCAGGCTGACCTGGAATTAACTATGTCTCAGGGTGGCCTCGAACTCATGATGATCGTCCTACCTCTGCCTCCCGAGTGCTGGAATTAAAGGTGTGCACCACCACACCTGGCTCTATTTTGTTTTTTGAGGTAGGGGCTCACTCTAGCCCAGGCCAACCCAGAATTCACTCTGTATTCTCAGGGTGGCCTTGAACTCACGACGATCCTCCTATCTCTGCCTCCCGAGTTCTGGGATTAAAGTTGTGCACCACCACACCTGGCTTTAATTATTACTTTCATAACTCTCAACACGTTCTTTTTGATCATCTATTTTGTGACTTGTTTTATATCACCTAGAGTATGTCAGCCTTCCATTTTAATGAGGTCCCAGAGTGAAGGACTGACAAACAATCAAATCGCTGTGACAAGTTTTAAAATAGAAGGTGTTTGTATTAGGAATAGTGGGAACACGAGGAAGAGAAGGAGTGTCTGTGTAGGTGAGGAGCTTCAGAGAGATGGATGCATCCTGGTGTGTTGAAAAGGAGCCCAGCTCTGGTTGACGTCCACCTTGAATTTAAAAGAGGTGAGCCAGCATGTCGCTGTGCCCCCTGTAATGCCACTGTTGAGAAGATGGAACAGTAAAGTAGTGTTTTCAGGTTTCTTTTGCATAATAATTATTTCTTTTAATATATATATATTATATTATATTTATTTGTGTATTTAAGAGAGAGAGAGAGAGAGAGACAGACAGACAGTGGGCACACCAGGGCCTCCAGCCACTGCAAACGAACTCCAGATGCACGTGCCTCCTTGTGCCTCTGGTTTACATGGGTCCTGGAGAATCGAACCAGGATTCTTTGGCTTTGCAGAAAAATGCCTTAACCACTAAACCATCTCTCCAGCCCCCATAATAATTATTTCTGCTGAGAGCAAATCTTCCAGACTTGCCAGGGGAAACAAGGTAGTACACTCAACCTTCTAAGCAAAACAGCCCGCTAGGAGATGACTTTGTTATATACTGTCCTGGAGACTACAAGTATTGGGAACAAAAATATCAGTCTCACTGGAGGAAGAAGTTTGTTTGTTTGTTTGTTTCTTTCTTTCTTTCTCCCCAAGGTAGGGTCTAGCTCTAACCCAAGGTGACCTGGAATTCACTATGTAGTCTCAGGGTGGCCTTGAACTCACGGTGATCCTCCTACCTTTGCCTCCCAAGTGCTGGGATTAAAGGCGTGCGCCACCACGCCCGGCTAAGTCAGTGTTTCTTAACCAAAGCAATGTTGACATTTTGGGTCAGATGAAATTCTGTGGTATGGGATTGTTCTTTACTTCTAGTATGTTTTGCAGTAATTCTGGCCTCTGCTAATAGGTGCTCTCACCCCCAGTGCCCAAACCAAAACTGCCTCCAGATGTTGTTAAATGCTTCCTGGGAGAGGAGCAACCCTGTCATCCACCTCAACCCCCAAAATCACCAAGTTAAACCGAGCTGGGAGAAGTGGTATGAGTCTGTTCACACTGCTCTAAGTCAGATAGAAACAATGGAAACATTGGATTCACTGTCTGGTGAAGCCTTGCTTTCTGGCTGGTAGATAGTGCTTCCTTCCTGTGTTCTCTTCTCACATGGTGGATGGGTAAAGCAGCTCTTTGGAGCATCTTTTCTGAGGCCACTGCTTTCATTCACAAAGGAGGATCTGATCACCTCCTCAAAGGACCCACCTCATACGACCACCACGTTGGCCATTAAGACAGCAACAGATATAGTGAAGTGGGGGCACACCTTGAGACCCTAGCAGAGGGTGAGATGGGGGCAGATGGAGAAGTGCAAATATTCATATGGTAGAAGGAGAATGAACAGTCCTGAGATGCAGCTCTGCATAGTGTCTATGAAGCAGAGACTGAAAGAAGGCCCTGCTGCGGCAGGAGGAGGGAGCGGCCACTGAATGCTGCTCTGTGAGAGACCGAGGGATAGGACTGCAGTAGTGGCCTTGCTGAGGGCAGGTGCACAGATGAGGGAGAGGTGACTCAGGAGTGTGTGTGAGGAGAGGACTTGAAGACAAATAGAGACAAGCCCGTATAGGAGAGTTTTGCTGTCAGGTGAACAAGAAACAGGTGGTTACCAGAGGGGAAGGTGGAAAGAAGTTTTTCTTTAAAATTAATTAATTAATTTGCAAGTAGATAGAGACAGAAGAGAGAGGGACCAAGAGAAGAGATAGAGAGAATGGGACTTTGAGGGCATTTAGGCACTACAGATGAACTGTAGATGCACGAGCCACTTTGTGCATCTGGCTTGACGTGGGTACTGGGTAATGGAACCAGGTCATTAGGCTTTGGAGGCAAGTGTCCTATCCACTGAGCAATCTTCGGAATAGTCCATTGGCTTGGTATAGAGAATGATGCAGGAAAGGGAACAATTAGAGATGAAAGCAGAATACTTTCTTACATTCTGGAAGAATGTCCTGGAGTAGGGAAAGGGGCAGTGATTCCGTGAAAAGTGAGTGATGGGGATAGCCTTCATAGCAGGCACATTAGTTCATTCAAGAGGGAAGGCAGAGTGTGGGAACTGCAACTGGTAGGTGGGAAGGGAGGAACCTCTGGGTCCTCAGTGACATAGGAAATGGGGTCTGAGCTCTTGGAGTGGTGGAAGAGGAAGTATTGGGAGTTTTTAGCAATAGGAGTTGTCAAAGAAGCTGTTTTCTAAATTGAGATTTTCTAAGCTCATGACTTAGCTTTGGAGGCTAAAGGATTGCCATGAATTTGAGGTCAGCCTGGACTACATAGTGAGTTCCAAACCAGCCCGAGCTGCAGAGTAAGACCTTGCCTCAAAAAAAAAAAAAAGCCTATTTAAAAAAGTACCTTTTAAAAAAATTTTCTTTTCAGTTAGGGTCTTACTCTAGCCCAAGCTGACCTGGAATTCATTCTGTGGTCTCAGGCTGGCCTTGAACTCACAGTGATCCTCTACATCTGCCTCCTGAGTGGCTGGATTAAAGCCATGTGCTACCATGCCTGGTTTGTCTGGAGTTTTGTGCTCTTAGTAACAGTTTGTGCTTTGAATTCCTACCTACCCTTTCCTTGGCTTGCATGCCTGGATCAGTTACTCTGTTGCTGGGACAAAATACCCATCCAAGCAGCTTATAGGAGAAAACTACAGTGTATAGTTTCGAGAGGAGTTTTCATCATGACTGTGAAGGCTTGGCGGGCCAGAGCGGGAAGCCCATGCACATCTCCCCAGAGTTAGGAAGGAGAGAGAGAACCGTCTGTGGAGCAGGGCTCAGTAACACCTCAAGGCCTTTCCCAGTGACATACTTCCTCTAGCAAGGCTCTGCTTCCTAAAGGTTCCACAAACTTCCTGACACCAGCTGGGCATCAGACATTCAAACACAGAAGGCAATGAGGGCCATTTTACATTCCGACCACCACAGTGCTGTTCCGGTAGTCTTCCATCCTTGAAACTTTTTCCTTTCTCCTTTAAAATCAGTCAGTGGTCTTCCGAGGTGAAGCTAAGTGTCTCTTCACCTGCACCTGCATTTTGCACTATTTCCATGTTGCTTTCTAGTGCCCAGGATACTGTCTGGCATAGGGCAGGCTTTCATTTAATTGGAATAAACAGAATAGTGCTTGAAAATAAAATTGCTTGTCTTGAAAACCACTGATTTCCCATGCTCAGAAGAGTGGTTGGCCCTTAAGCAGATTCTTACTAAATGACTGTTACCTGGGTTACTTGAATTGGCATTGAATGGTATTGTGAATGTTTATGTTAAAGTTTCGCCTCAAAAATAGAAATCAGGAGAAGCAGCTGCGCCGATGCTGTGTGCAGGTCTCCTCAGCGGTGCGCGTGGTCGGGACAGCTGCCGCTGGTTGCTTTGGAGCCAGGATGAGTCCAAGTCCGGTTCGTGTCCGTGCGTGGAGTTCTCTCTCATCTCGCTCGGCTGTGGGAACTCGGGCTGAAGCAACTGAGTCCGCGAGGGAGAGAGAAAAGGAACAGTTCCGTAAACTCTTCACTGGTGGCTTAAGCTTTGAAACCACTGAAGAAAGTGTGAGAAACTACTACGAGCAATGGGGAAAGCTCACAGACTGTGTGGTAATGAGGGATCCTGCAAGCAAAAGGTCAAGAGGATTTGGTTTTGTAACGTTCTCATCCATGGCTGAGGTAGATGCTGCCATGGCTGCAAGGCCTCATTCGATTGATGGGAGAATAGTTGAGCCAAAACGCGCGGTAGCCAGAGAGGAGTCTGGAAAACCTGGAGCCCATGTGACTGTGAAGAAGCTGTTTGTTGGCGGAATTAAAGAAGACACCGAGGAGTACCACCTTAGAGATTACTTTGAAGAATATGGGAAAATTGATACTATTGAAATAATTACTGATAGGCAATCTGGAAAGAAAAGAGGCTTTGGCTTTGTTACCTTTGATGACCATGATCCTGTGGATAAAATTGTATTGCAAAAATATCACACCATTAATGGTCATAATGCAGAAGTAAGAAAAGCACTGTCAAGACAAGAAATGCAGGAAGTGCAGAGTGCCAGGAGTGGAAGAGGAGGGAACTTTGGTTTTGGAGATTCCTGTGGTGGTGGGGGAAATTTTGGACCAGGACCAGGAAGTAACTTTAGGGGAGGATCTGATGGATATGGAAGTGGACGTGGATTTGGGGACGGCTACAATGGATATGGAGGCGGACCTGGAGGTGGCAATTTTGGAGGTAGCCCTGGTTATGGAGGAGGAAGAGGAGGATATGGTGGTGGAGGACCTGGATATGGCAACCAGGGTGGGGGCTACGGAGGTGGTTATGACAACTATGGAAGAGGAAATTATGGGAGTGGGAATTACAATCATTTTGGAAATTATAACTAGCAACCTTCTAACTATGGTCCATTGAAGAGTGGAAACTTTGGTGGTAGCAGGAACATGGGGGGACCATATGGTGGAGGAAACTATGGTCCAGGAGGCAGTGGAGGAAGTGGGGGTTATGGTGGGAGGAGCCAATACTGAGCTTCTTCCTACTTGCCATGGGCTTCACTGTATAAATAGGAGAGGATGAGAGAGCCCAGAGGTAACAGAACAGCTTCAGGTTATCGAAATAACAATGTTAAGGAAACTCTTATCTCAGTCATGCATAAATATGCAGTGATATGACAGAAGACACCAGAGCAGATGCAGAGAGCCATTTTGTGAATGGATTGGATTATTTAATAACATTACCTTACTGTGGAGGAAGGATTGTAAAAAAATGCCTTTGAGACAGTTTCTTAGCTTTTTAATTGTTGTTTCTTTCTAGTGGTCTTTGTAAGAGTGTAGAAGCATTCCTTCTTTGATAATGTTAAATTTATAAGTTTCAGGTGACATGTGAAACCTTTTTTTAAGATTTTTCTCAAAGTTTTGAAAAGCTATTAGCCAGGATCATGGTGTAATAAGACATAACATTTTTCCTTTAAAAATTTTAAGTGCGTGTGTAGAGTTAAGAAGCTGTTGTACATTTATGATTTAATAAAATAATCCTAAAGGAAAAAAAAATAGAAATCAGGGGGCTGGAGAGATGGCTTAGTGGTTAAGGTGCTTACCAGCAAAGCCAAAGGACCCAGGTTCGATTCCCCAGTACCTATGTAAGCCAGACACATGCATTTGGAGTTTGTTTGCAGTGGCTGAAGGCCCTGGTGTATCCATTCTGTCTGTTTCCCTATCCTCTGCCTTTCTTTCTCTCTCTCTCTCTCAAATTAAAAAAAAAAAGAAAAGAAAAAAACCAGAATCTTCTGGCTCTCTGCGCCATCTCCCTTTTCTACCTGGTGTTTTGAATGAGTCCAAGGATTGACAGGAGAAGGCCTTCAGTTCTTACCTGCGGAATGAATGAATAACCCTAACCAAGAGAGTAATAACAAAGAAGCTGCCTAGCAGTCCAGGTGTGACTGAGCTGGAAGTCACGAGAAGAGGACATGCTCCAGATGTGGCACAGCTCCCAGCTCTGATGCAAGTCATGAGCGGGCTGCTAGACAACACCAGGAGCACCCCTTCCCTTTCCCCTTCCCTTCCCTTTCCCCTTCACCCTTCCTTTCCTTCCCTTCCCCTTCCCTTTCCCCTTCACTTCCTTTTCCCTTTCCCCTTCCCTTTCCGTTCCCCCTTCCCTTCCATTTCCCTTTCCCCTTCCCTTTCCCTTTCCTTCCCTTCACCTCCTTTTCCCTTCCCCTTCCCCTTCCCTTTCCCTTTCCCTTTCCCTTTCCCCTTTCCCCTTCCCTTTCCCCTTCCCTTTCCCTTCCCTTCCCTTTCCCTTTCCCTTCCCTTTCCCTTCCCTTCCCTTTCCCCTTTCCCTTTCCCTTCCCCTACCCTTTCCCTTCCCTTTCCCTTTCCCTTTCCCTTTCCCTTTCCCTTCTCCTTTCCCTTTCCCCTTCCCCTTTCCCTTTCCCCTTCCCCTTCCCTTTCCCCTTCCCTTTCCCCTTCCCTTTCCCTTCCCTCTTTCCCTTTCCCCTTCCCCTTCCCTTTCCCCTTTCCCTTTCCCTTTCCCCTTCCCTTTCCCCTTTCCCCTTCCCTTTCCCCTTCCCTTTCCCTTTCCCTTCCCTTTCCCTTTCCCTTTCCCTCTTCCCTTCCCTTTCCCTTTCCCTCCCTTCCCTTTCCCTTCCCTTTCCCTTCCCTTCCCTTTCCTTTCCCTTCTTTCCCTTTCCTTTCCACTTCCCTTTCCCTTCCCTTCCCTTCCCTTCCCTGCCTTCCCTGTTCCCTTTCCCTTCCCTTTCCCTTCTTCTTTCCCTTCCCTTTCCCGTTCCCTTCCTTTCTCCTTCCCGGTCCCTTTCGCCCTTCCCTTTCCCTTTCTCCCTTCCCTTTCCCTTTCCTTTCCCCTTCCCTTTCCCCTTCCCTTTTCCTTTCCCCTTCCCTTTCCCCTTTCCTTTCCCCTTTCCTTTCCTTCCATTTCCCTTTCCCTTCCTTCCTTCCCTTTCCCTTTCCCTTCCTTTCCCTTCCCTTTTCCCTTCCCTTTCCCTTTCACTTTCCCGTTCCCCTTCCTTTTCCCTTTCCCTTTCCCTTCCTTTCCTTCCCCTGCCTTTCCCCTTCCCTTCCCTTCCCTTTCCCTTCCCTGTTCCCTTTCCCTTTCACTTCCCTTTCCCCCCCTGTCCCTTTCACTTCCCTTTCCCTTCCTTTCCCTTTCCCCTTCCCTTCCCGTCCTGTCCCTTCCCTTCCCTTTCCTTTCCCTTCCTCCTTCCTTTCCCCTTCCCCTACCCTTTCCCTTCCCTCCCTTTCCCTTCCCTTCCCTTTCCCCTTCCCCTACCCTTTCCCCTTCCCTTCCCTTTCCCCTTCCCCTACCCTTTCCCCTTCCCTTCCCTTTCCCCCTTCCCCTACCCTTTTCCCCTTCCCTTCCCTTTCCCCTTCCCCTACCCTTTCCCCTTCCCCTCCCTTTCCCTTCCCTCCCTTTCCCCTTCCCCTCCCTTTCCTCCCCTTCCCCTTCCCCTTTCCCCTTCCCTACCCTTTCCCCTTCCCTCCCTTTCCTCCTCCTTCCCCTACCCTTTTCCCCTTCCCTTCCCTTTCCCCTTCCCTACCCTTTCCCCTTCCCCTACCCTTTCCCCTTCCCCTCCCTTTCCCCTTCCCCTACCCTTTCCCCTTCCCTTCCCTTTCCCCTTCCCCTACCCTTTCCCCTTCCCTTCCCTTTCCCCTTCCCTTCCCTTTCCCCTTCCCCTACCCTTTCCCCTTCCCTTCCCTTTCCCCTTCCCCTACCCTTCCCTTCCCTTTCCCCTTCCCTTCCTTCCCCTTCCCCTTTCCCCTTCCTTCCCCTCCCCTACCCTTTCCCTTCCCTTCCCTTTCCCTTCCTTCCCCTTCCCCTACCCTTCCCTTCCCTTCCCTTTCCCTTTCCCCTTCCCCTTCCCTTTCCCCTTCCCCTACCCTTTCCCCTTCCCTTCCCTTCCCCTTCCCCTACCCTTTCCCCTTCCCCTACCCTTTCCCTTCCCTTTCCCTTTCCCCTTCCCCTACCCTTTCCCTTCCCCTACCCTTTCCCCTTCCCTCCCTTTCCCTTCCCTCCCTTTCCCTTCCCTCCCTTTCCCTTCCCTTCCCTTTCCCTTCCCTCCCTTTCCCTTCCCTCCCTTTCCCTTCCCCTACCCTTCCCTCCCTTCCTTTCCCCTTCCCCTACCCTTTCCCCTTCCCTCCCTTTCCCCTTCCCCTACCCTTTCCCTTCCCTCCTTCCCTTCCCCTACCCTTTCCCCTTCCCTTCCCTTCCCCTTCCCCTACCCTTTCCCCTTCCCTTCCCTTTCCCCTTCCTCTTCCCCTTCCCCTTCCCTCCCTTTCCCTCCCCTCTACCCTTTCCCCTTCCCTTCCCTCTCTCCCCTTCCCTCTACCCTTTCCCCTTCCCCTTCCCTTTCCCCTTCCCTTCCCTCCCTTCCCTTCCCCTCCCTTTCCCCTTCCCCTTCCCTTTCCTCCTTCCCCTACCCTTTCCCCTTCCCTTCCCTTCCTCCTTTCCCCTACCCTTCCCCTTCCTCTCCCTTCCCTTCCCCTTTCTCCCTACCCTTTCCCCTTCCCTTCCCTCCTTCCCCTTCCCCTCCCTTTCCCCTTCCACCTTTCTCCCTTCCCTTTCCCTTTCCCCTTCCCCTACCCTTTCCCCTTCCCTTTCCCTTTCCTCCCCTTCCCCTACCCTCTTCCTCCTTCCCTTCCCCTACCCTTTCCCCTTCCCTTCCCTTCCCTTCCCTTCCCTTTCCCCTTCCCCTACCCTTTCCCCTTCCCTTCCCTTTCCCTTTCCCTTTCCCTTTCCTTCCCCTTTCCCCTTCCCTTTCCCTTTCCCTTTCCCTTTCCCTTTCCCTTCCCTTTCCCTTTCCCTTCCCTTTCCCTTCCCCTTCCCTTTCCTTCCCTTTCCTCCCTTTCCCTTTCCCTTTCCCTTTCCCTTTCCCTTCCCTTTCCCTTTCCCTTTCCCTTTCCCTCTTTCCCTTTCCCTTTCCCTTCCCTTTCCCTTCCCTTTCCCTTTCCCTTTCCCTTCCCTTTCCCTTTCCCTTTCCTTTCCCTTTCCCTTTCCCTTTCCCTTTCCCTTTCCCTTCCCTTCCCTTTCCCTTCCCTTTCCCTTTCCCTTCCTCCCTTCCCTTCCCTTTCCTTTCCCTTTCCCTTTCCCTTCCCTTTCCCTTCCTTTCCCTTTCCCTTTCCCTTTCCCTTTCCCTTTCCTTTCCCTTTCCCTTCCCTTTCCCTTTCCCTTTCCCTTTCCCTTTCCCTTTCCCTTTCCCCTTTCCCTTTCCCTTCCCTTTCCCTTTCCCTTTCCCTTTCCCCTTCCCCTTCCCTTTCCCTTTCCCTTTCCCTTTCCCTTTCCCTTTCCCTTTCCCTTTCCCTTTCCCCTTTCCCTTTCCCTTTCCCCTTCCCTTTCCCTTTCCCCTTCCCTTTCCCTTTCCCTTTCCCTTTCCCTTCCCTTTCCCTTTCCCTTTCCCTTCCTTTCCTTCCTTTCCCTTCCTTTCCCTTTCCCTTTCCCTCACGTCTTTCCCTTTCCCTTCTTTTCCTTCCCTTCCTCCCTTTCCCTTGCCCTTTCCCCTTCCCTTTCCCTTCCTTTCCCTTTCCTTCCCCTTTTCCCCTGTCCCTTCCATTTTTCCTTTTCCTTCCCTTGCCCCTTCCCTTCCATTCCCTTTCCCTTTTCTCCTTTTCCCTCTTTCCCTTTCCCTTTCCCTTCCCTTTCCCCTGTGCCCTTTCCTTTAAAGGAACAGCCCTTTCCCTTCCCTTTCCCTTTACCCTTCCTTTCCCTTCACCCGTCCCTTCCCTTTCCCTTTTTCCCTTTCCCTTTCCCTTTCCTTTCTCCTTTCCCTTTCCCCTTCCCTTTCCCTTTTTCCCTTTCCTCCCCGTTTCCCTTCACCTTCCCTTTCCCTTTCCCTTTCCCTTCCCTTTCCCCTCACCCTTTTCCCTTTCCCTTTCCCCTTCCCTTCTCCCTATCCCATTTCTCCCGTTCCCTTTCCACTTTCCTTTCCCCTTATTCCCTTATCCCTTACCCTTCCCTTTCCCTTTCCCTTTACCTTTCCCTTATCCCTCCTTTCCCCTCCCTTTCCCCTTCCCTTTCCTATTCCGCCTTCCCTTTCTCTTTCGGCGCATTTTCCTTCCTAGTCCCCCCTTCCCTTTTCCCTTCCCTTTCCTCTTCCCCTACCCTTTCCCTTTCCCTTTCCCTATCCTTTTCACTTTCCCCCTGCCCTTACCCTTCCCATTCCCTTTCCCCTCCCCTTTCCCTTTCCCCTTCTATTTCCCTTTCCATTTCCCCTTCCCTTTCGCTTTCCATTATGGACTGGCGAGGGGCTCAGGGGCCTCCACCCCTTCCTGAGGAGCTTGTAGTTAGGGAGAGGTCAAGACATTTCCTTCAGTGGTGTGGTCAGTGGTGGCACATGCTCTGGTAAATAGCCCTTCACCCATGATTCTGTAAGCAGCTCTAATTAAACTTCTTGGGACACATACACACTTGCATGCACTTGTGCTCCTGCACACACATGTGCACTCAGAAGAAGGGGATCAGCAGGAGTGGGAGAGAGACAAGAGGGTAATGGGGTGAATATGATCAAAATATATACATGTATAGAAGTACCAAAAAATAGTAAAAAGACCTGGTGCTTGAAGATCACATAGAGAAAAGAATGAAGATCATGACTACAACTGCTCTAGTAGAGCCCTCTAGAAGATAAGAAGCCAATACAGAAATTCTGCTTTTACTAAGTCTACTTAAACACCAGGTATATAAGCCTCCTAGAACTCAGAAGAGCTGTCAGAGCCATCTTTTTAAACAGAATTTTATTGTGTTGTTTTCTGCATTCAAAACTTGCTTATGTCAGGTAATAAAACTTACAGTTGTTAAAAAAATCTCACCTTCGGCGGAGAGATGGCTTAGTGGTTAAGCGCTTGCCTGTGAAGCCTAAGGACCCCGTCGAGGCTCGATTCTCCAGGACCCACTGTTAGCCAGATGCAGAAGGGGGCGCACATGTCTGGAGTTGTTTTGCAGTGGCTGGAAGCCCTGGCGCGCCCATTCTCTCTCTCTCTCTCTGCCTCTTTCTCTCTCTGTCTGTCGCTCTCAAATAAAAAAAAAAAAAAATCTCACCTTAGGTTTCGGGAGGTGGCTCAGTGCCTTAAGAGCACTTACCACGCAAGTACGCTGACCTGAGTTCAGACCCCAGAACCCACATGCAGCTGGATGCACTAGCACACGTCTGTAATCCCGCTGCCTGTGGAGAGAGGGGAGGCAGACACAGGAGCTTCCTCAGAAGTGTGTGGACCAGCTAGCCCAGTGTACACATTAGCAAGCAAGACCTTCCTCACACAAAGTTGAAGGCAAGAACCAGCACCCAAGGTTGTCCTCTGATCTGCACTCACGTGCCCTGACACACACACAAACACACACAAAGATGAAAAAAATCTCACGTTATTAAGCTTTAGTTATTTTTTTAGGAACCTACATCATGCATAGTTTAAGAACTGGCTGTTAAATTCTTTAGAGAATCAAGCAATCTTTTGGAAGAGAATATTCTCTCCCATTTATAACATGAAGATAGTGACCTTATACACACGTGTGTTTGTGTGTGTGTGCATGTCCATGTCGATGTACATGTGCTTAGGCTGGTGTGTGGGCACATGCCTATGGAGCCCAGAGGTTGATGTCGGGTGGGGCTTTCTTCCTCAGGATCTCTTTGACTTTGAGGTGGTTTCTTGCTGAGCCTGAGCCTAGAGCTCACCAGTGTAGCTAAATTAGCTACCAGTGAGCACCAGAGATCCTCTATCTCTGCCTCCCCAGTAGTGGAATCACAGTCATGTGCCACCCATGCCTGGCATTTTGTGTGGGTGCTGGGGATCTAACTCAGGTCTTCATGAACTCAGGTTGCACAGCAAACACATTATCCACTGAGCCATAACCGAGGCCTCTTTCCCCTGTATTGAGTGCCTTTCTGTTTGGTGACCCAGATGGTGGCACAATGATTTGATGTCCTCTCAAAAGATACTGAATGCAGGTAACAAAGTGACACAATATTAGATACAGTAATAGGAACCTTTACAGCTGTGCTGTTTTCCCATGCAGTTGTCCTGACGCTCAATTCATTACCGTGTTTGAAATTTTAGGTAATATCTCAAGATGCCAGGACGGTCCAGCACCAGTGCCGGCTTTATATCTTTCAGTGGCATAGAGTCTGCTCTCTCCTCCTTAAGAAACTTCCAGTCCTGTATCAGCTCTGGAATGGACACAGTCTCTAGTGTTGCTTTGGACCTTGTGGAGACTCAGAGTAAGTAGTACCTGAAACTCGTGTGTGTGTATGTATGTGTCTGTCTGTCTGTCTATGTGGAGGTGACAGTGTGTGGTAGCATTACTCTAGGGATGCCTTTTGAGAATTGTTGGGACAGCCATTTGATCCCTCTGGACATCTTGTTGTACACTGTCTAGTAATGTGCCGAGGGTGAAATGAGATGGACTCGTTCCTGGGTGTTCATGTGGTTATGTTTCACTGAGGAATGCATGAGAATTTTTTCTTTTGGCATGTCAGTGTGTACGTGTTGTGTGTGGGTGGGGTGTGTCTGCAAAGTGTGTGGACAGATGCATACACACCCTGTGTGTGCATGTGCAGAGCCCAGAGAACTGTTGCTCTTCTGTATTGTTTCCTTGAGGTGTCGTCTGTGCTGAGCCTGGAGCTCCCGTTTCGTCAGACGGCCATATTTTCCTGGCCCCGCTCTCCTGTCCCCCCGCCCCCCGCCCCCGCCCGACCCCACAGGCCTGGGATTGGAGGCTGCTCTTTACTTGGTGCCGAGCATCAAACTCAGGCCCTCATGATTGTTCAGCAAGCATTCTTATCCACTGAGCCATCTCTCTAGCCCTGCACTAGAAAGTTATGGGCTGTTGCAGTTAGTTTTGCATTGCTGGGACAGAACAAGAGACCAGAAGCAGCTGATGGGAGAAAGCAATTTATTTTGGCTTTCAGTCTTGAGGGGAAGCTCCATGGCGACAGGGGAAGCATCTCATGAACTGAGGCCGGGCATCACCTCAGCCACAGCAGGAGGGAGCAGCACAGGGGGTTGAGCCGAACTCTGGCAAAGGGAAGCTGGTTTGGACAGATGTGCCCCAGTGGATTCAGGAGTTCCATTAAAGGTCGTAATTTAATTCTTCAGGTGCCTGGCTGGAGGTGGTGTCACTGGGTGGACCCTAGGGTCCAGCCCTAAGGTGTATTTGGGAGTGGATCTGACTTCCGGCCTGAGATGTGCAAAGTGCCAGAGTTCTGTTCCAGGAGTGTGCTTGCTTATGGTGATGGTGGTGTTATTTCTCTCTGCATGGATCTGTGAAAGGGGGCCAGCTTCTTCTGCCATTATGGAACTTCCCCTGGATCTGTAAGCTTCAAGAAATCCTTTCCTTTGTAACTCTGCCTAGTTTGGCAGCTCATCTCAGCCACTGAAGCTGACTGTGACACACCTCTAGGCCTGCCCCAACAAGGCACCTCTTCCATCAAGGCTCCACCTTCCAGATTGCCATCAGCTGGGAATCAAGCATTCAAAACCCATGAGTTTGTAGAGTACTTCTGATTCAAACCACCACATAGGCAGAAACATTAAGCTTTCTGACCTCAAGAAGCATGCAGCCTGAAGTGTGTGATATGTACAAACTGTAAGGTCTCTAAATGTCTATGACACTGTTACTTCCAGTATCTTGTTTCTATGTGTTCTCTTCCCCTGTGATCACTCACTCTGCAGGTAGACTGAGCTGAAGTCAAGAATTCCAGCAAAGGAAGGCCTGTACAATGATGAGAGTTCATCTGTGATGAATTCTTAATTTTTCAAGCAAGAGATTTAGAACAGACGGTTTTTTAAAAAATATTTTACTTTATGTATTTATTTGACAGAGAGAAGAAGCAAGAGAATGGGCACTCCAGGGTTTCTAGCTACTGCAAACAAACTCCAGACACATGTGCCACCTTGTGCATGTGCTTTTATTTAGGTACTGAAGAATTGAACCTGGGTCCTAGGCTTTGCAGGCAAGTGCCTTAACTACTGGGCCATTTCTCCAAGTAGAGTTTTTTTTTTTTGTTGTTTGTTTTGTTTTTCATGGTAGGGTCTCACTCTAGCCTAGGCTGACCTGGAATTCACTCGGTATTCTCAGGGTGGCCTTGAACTCATGGCAGTCCTCCTATCCCTGCCTCCTCCTGAGTGCTGGGATTAAAGGCGTGTGCCACCATGTCCGGCCAGTGGGTTTTTTTGTTGTTGTTGGTAGAGTCGTTTTTACTTTATATATGTGGAGCCAGTAGTATAATCTTTATGTTATTGCCAGTATTACTATTACTGCCTTTTTTACATTTTTAACTCTTATTTGTTTATTTTTAAAATGTTTTATTTATTTGCAAGCAGAGAGAGATAGAAGAAAGGCAGAGAGAATGGGCGTACCAGTACCTCCAAATGCTACAAACAAACTCCAGATGCTTTATGTGGGTACTAGAGAATCAAACTTGGATCCTTAGACTTTGCAAGCAAGCATGTTAACCACTGAGCCATCTCTTCAGCCCAGTTTTATTTTCTGAGGTTAGCTCAGGCTGCCCTAGAACTCACTCTGTAGCCCAGGCTGGCCATCTCCCATCCCACCCTCCCAAGTGCTTTATTTATTCCTTTATTCTTGCTGTGTGTGTAATCTGCTGTGTGGTGTGGTGTGAGAGGTGTATGCTTGTGTATTGCCCATGCAGTGCTCCTGTGGTGGGATTTGCCATCCTGTGGTGGCTGCTGTGGAACATGGGTCTCTTGCTCCGTCACTCTTAAGCCCATTTTTTCATGAGCACTAGTGATTCTCCAGTCTGTTTCCCTGTGGGACTGGAGTTACAGACATGTGTGGCCATCCTCAGTTGTTTATGTGGGTCCTGGGAATTGACCTCGAGCAGTCTCTTAGGCCTCTTCAGGCCCTCATACTTACACAGGAAGTGCTCTTAATTGCTGAGGTATCTCTGCAGCCCTAAACATTATGGTTTAGTCAGAAATGCATTATGCCAATCCAGTAGCCTTTACAGTTAAGTCACATCTAGTGATATTTAGCACAGAAATACTCATTATTTTGTTAGGGGTAAAATATGTGTGTGTGTGTGTGTGTGTGTGTGTGTATTGGTATTAGTATGACGTTCCACGACTTTACCTGAAATTGAAGCAGTTGAAGGCAACCTGTGAGAAGGTAGTGATCAGGTGCCCTAAAGGGACCTGTCTTGAACTTTCAGCAGCAGAGTCAGACAAGGACTCACGACTTGTATTGGCTCCTGCAGCACAGTCCAGGGCCAGCTTCCTGGTAAGGTACGCTGTGCTGTTAGACAGAACTGACCAGTGAGCAGTCTGTACCTGAACCAGACGTTGACCCATCAGGCTTGGACACACACTGTCAGCTTGAACCCTCTTTTGCTTGGGGGTGGTGACACTGACCAGTTCGGGACTAGACCTCTGAAGTTTGGACCTCTGATTTGCATATAGTGACCTGAATGGGAACAGTTGGGACTTTTTGTCTGTTGGGTATGTTTCCTTTGTCAGGGGAAGCCACTGGCCTGCCATTCTGTATATCAGAGGTGCTGTGCTTCTCCGTCTGGCTTCAGCAGATGTTCTAATAAAGAACCTGTATATCTCTGGGTCTGACTCATTTCTACCATTTCAAGAACTGGCTCCGGTCACTACAGCCTATCAGCTCTTGCCTTATTTTGCTAGTGATGTTCTTAATAACGTATGCTGAATACTTGCATGTTCTCAAGCCATAGCATTTGTCTCTTTGCTTGTGAACATGGGGTTGGATCTGCTCATGGAGGAAGGTAGCTGGGACCGTCTGGAGCCATTATGCTCATCCTAGGCACTCTGCCTTCAGGCTTGTTGTAATGGCAAGAGCATAAACTTGTATTTGGCTGGGTGACAGCTGTTGAGTTTACTCTTCCATGTGGCTGTTGACAGGCCGGGCTGAGAGAAATGCCGCTGTGAGTGCCCAGGGAGGGACAGGCCTGCAGTGTCTGAGCTCTGATGGGTCAGTGTCCTTGATCTTTGACGTGTGGAGAATTGGTGTTCTAAGAATCACCCTCCTAAGATCTTACTCCTTTGTTCTCACTTCAGTCCTCGCCCAGCCAGGAAACAGTTTCCACTGTATAGTACATGGAATCAGCTGGTATCCACCAGTGAATGGACAAAGAAAAATGGAATATAATACAAGTACATGCACAGATATGCACATGTGCATGTGTGTGCACATGCATGTGCATACATACACATACTAACTAGTATAATATCTAGCCTTCATAAAAGGAAATCCAGCTGGGTTTGAGGCCTCATGAAATTCTTGCACTTAGGAGCTGAGGCCATTTTATAATGTATTCCTATTTTGAACATGTTTTCAACATGCAGATATATTTTGTCAATTAAGAAACAGGTAGGGCTGGAGAGATGGCTCAGTGTTTAAGGCACTTGCTTGCAAAGCCTAGTGGCCCGGGTTTGATTCCTTAGTAACCACGTAAAAGCAAATGCACAAAGAAGCACGTGTATCTGGTGTTTGTTTGCATCAACTGGAGGCCCTGGAGCACCCACTCTCAGTGTCTCTCTTATCACTATCTCTCCGCTTGCAAATAAATAAACAAATAAGAAAAATAAGTGAATATTTTTAATTAACAGTAAAAACATAATGGGCATACAAAAAATATGATGCTTACTGGATGCTAAAACTCAGACCTGGAGTGGGGCCTGGCGGTTTATACCTTTCATCCCAGCACTTGGTGGAGGATCACTGTGAGTATAAGGTCAGCCGGGGCTATCTAGTGATTTCCAGGCCAGCATGAAAATCAAAAATAACAACAGTACTGGTGAAATGGCTAAATGGTTAGAGCACTTGCCTGAGAAACCTAAGGACCCAAGTTCGATTCCCCGGGATCCATGTAAGCCAGATGCACAAGGTGGCACATACTTCTGGAGTTCATTGCAATAGCTGGAGGCCCTGACACACCCATTCTCTCTTTCTCTCTCTGCCTGTCTCGCTCTCAAATAAATAAAACAACAACAAAAATCCAGCTCTAGAAAAACTCCGTTCTTATTTGCTGATAGTCCTCCCATTTCCCATGACTGTTTATTCATTGTAGATTTTTAGTTAATGAATAAAAAAATGTCCTTATGATGGGAAATAGATTTTGCAGGAGAGATTGAAGTGTACTAATTAAAATGAATCACAGCAAACATTTTCATAATGGTTTTGACGAGGAACACAATACAGTGTAAATCATCTAGATGTGGGAGTCCGTGTCTGAAATCCCAGTGGTTTGGAGGCTAAGGCAGAAGTCATGAGTTAGAGGTCAGCCTGGGCTATGTACTGAGATGACCCTGTTTCAAAAAATAAAAAGAAAAAAGTGCAAACCAGTCCTTAACAAAAAGTATTTATTTATTTAAGAGAGAGCGAGACTGAGAGAAAGAAGCAGACACACAAGAGTATGAACAGAGTATGAACTCACTAGGGCCTCTAGCCACTGCAGATGAACTCCAGATGTATGTGCCACTTTGTGTCTCTGGCTTTATATGGGTACTGAGAATTGAACTCTGGCCACCAGGCTTTACAAGTGAGCATCTTTAACCACTGACCCATCTCTCCAGCTCTAAACCAGCCTTTTTAAATCAGTTTAGGCAGGTAGGAAGATTTCCCAGAATAAAATGAATATTCTTTTTTCTTATGCCCCTCTTCTTTCTCATCAGCATTCTGAATCAGTGACCTTTTAGTACCAGTCCGATGTTGAAGGGCCTGTAGCGGTTAGGGCATATGGTACTTCTGCTCTCTGCTTGCTTTTTCTTTTTTGGTTTGGTTTTTTGAGGTAGGGTTTCACTCTAGCCCAGGCTGACCTGGAATTCACTCTGTGCTCTCTGCTTTAGGTAATGGAGCTTTTCCGAATATGTGTCCAGCTATCCTGGGGTTGGACAGGACAGAGGAGTGAGCTAGTGCAAGGTCTCCTGTGATTTTGATGGCACTCTGCTTCCTTTGGCTGTTGCCTCTGTTGTCAGGAAAAGTCTGTTTGCATTTATACTTGTCAGCTTGTGTATCCAAGAAGTTACTTGTAAACTATAACCATCATTTGAAAATGTGGGCATAAATATTTGCTTGGCATGTGTAAGCCCTCGAATTTAAGATTGTACCAAGTTCCTCAGCCCACTCCTCTCAGAATCTCTTTTTGCCTGCTTATTTTTTCTTTCTACTACATAACACTACCTTATAGCCTGACATAGTGGATCAGATATTTATTTACTCATTTGTCTGTTGTCTGTGTCTGTCTGGAGTGTATGCTGTATGACACCGTGGTTTTTGTCAGTTGTCCCTGCTAACAGCTTTGCCTCTATGGACCTGACATGTAGGTAGCACATAGTAAATAGACTGCTTTGTTTAAAACCTAAGAGGAAGATTACTGTAAAATATTCTGTCTACTCCATTTATATCCATGGACCATTCCATTCATGTATCCCTATTTATAAGTGAATACAAGTGCCTAGACATACGTGCATGTGTATATATCACCGGGCCCTGTTCACATCTGCATACAAGTGCATAGACATACATGTATGAGCATACATCACCAGCCCTGTTCTCATCTGCAGACAAGTGTATAGACATACATGCACGAGCATACATCACCAGCCCTGTTCTCATCTGCATACAAGTGTATAGACATACATGTATGAGCATACATCACCAGCCCTGTTCTCATCTGCAGACAAGTGTACAGACATACATGTATGAGCATACATCACCAGCCCTGTTCTCATCTGCATACAAGTGTATAGACATACATGCACGCGCATACATCACCAGCCCTGTTCTCATCTGCATACAAGTGTATAGACATACATGCACGCGTATACATCACCAGCCCTGTTCTCATCTGCATACAAGTGTATAGACATACATGCACGTGCATACATCACCAGCCCTGTTCTCATCTGCATACAAGTGTATAGACATACATGCACGTGCATACATCACCAGCCCTGTTCTCATCTGCATACAAGTGTATAGACATACATGCACGTGCATACATCACCAGCCCTGTTCTCATCTGCATACAAGTGTATAGACATACATGCACGTGCATACATCACCAGCCCTGTTCTCATCTGCAGACAAGTGTATAGACATACATGCACGTGCATACATCACCAGCCGTGTTCTCATCTGCATACAAGTGTATAGACATACATGCACGTGCACACATCACCAGCCCTGTTCTCATCTGCATACAAGTGCATGGACATACATGTATGTGCATACATCACCAGCCCTGTTCTCATCTGCATACAAGTGTATAGACATACATGCACGTGTATACATCACCAGCCCCGTTCTCATCTGCATACAAGTGTATAGACATACATGCACGCGCATACATCACCAGCCGTGTTCTCATCTGCATACAAGTGCATAGACATACATGCACGTGCATACATCACCAGCCCTGTTCTCATCTGCATACAAGTGTATAGACATACATGCACGCGCATACATCACCAGCCCTGTTCTCATCTGCAGACAAGTGTATAGACATACATGCACGCGCATACATCACCAGCCCTGTTCTCATCTGCAGACAAGTGTATAGACATACATGCACGTGCATACATCACCAGCCCCGTTCTCATCTGCATACAAGTGTATAAACATACATGCACGTGCATACATCACCAGCCCTGTTCTCATCTGCAGACAAGTGTATAGACATACATGCACGTGCATACATCACCAGCCCTGTTCTCATCTGCATACAAGTGTATAAACATACATGCACGTGCATACATCACCAGCCCTGTTCTCATCTGCAGACAAGTGTATAGACATACATGTATGAGCATACATCACCAGCCCTGTTCTCATCTGCATACAAGTGTATAAACATACATGCACGCGCATACATCACCAGCCCTGTTCTCATCTGCAGACAAGTGTATAGACATACATGCACGTGCATACATCACCAGCCCTGTTCTCATCTGCATACAATTGTATAGACATACATGCACGTGCATACATCACCAGCCCTGTTCTCATCTGCATACAAGTGTATAGACATACATGCACGTGCATACATCACCAGCCCTGTTCTCATCTGCAGACAAGTGTATAGACATACATGCACGTGCACACATCACCAGCCCTGTTCTCATCTGCAGACAAGTGTATAGACATACATGCACGTGCTGTATTTGCATCTACATACAAGCACATAGATATATACGCATACATCACTGCCATTTTGTTTTCTAGTGTTCTTTGTCAATTTTTAGAGACTTTTTTGAAAATGGGTTGTCACAATTTAGGAATGAAGAATGTGTGTGCTGCTGGCCTCTGGGTTTTTGGATGGTGCTAAATATCCCATAATACAAATTCCGTCCCTGTACACTTAAGACCTATGGGGGCATTAGTGGCAAGCTGAGATATGCACACACACACACACACACACACACACACAGTCTCTCTCTCTCTCTCTCTCTCTCTCTCTCTGTCTGTCTCATTCACTTACGCATACGCATGTTGCTTACCTCTGGGAGCAGTATTTTCCACTTAGGATGCTGAGCTCTGCCCAGAAGAAAGCATGGACAGTACCAAGTTTTCTTTAGCAGGCAGTGATTGAGCTTTACTACTCTGTGCACTGGCAGCCTAGGCGTTTGCTTGACACAGAGGCTCCCCTTGGAGTTTGTATTCTGTGTATATATCACAGTTCCCTGATGGGGCTGCCGAGTCCTCGAGGTTTTCATTAGACGTCTTTGTGCTCCTTGTGCAGCCTGGCTTAGTGGATCAGTCACTCAAGCACTTAAGGCCTTTGGGTGTTGGGGGGAGAAGCTGTGGTAGATGTAGTGACCACTAAGGGACATAGGTCCGTGTCACAAATCAGCCTTTCCCCAGCAGGCTGGGAGCTCTGGGTTTATCTCCTGTAGATTCACTTTGCATTTGGTCGGTGTTGGGGAAAAGACCTGAAGGCTTGAAAGCCTGGGCTGGGGGGGCTTGAAAATCACCTTCCTCCTTTGGTGAGGGTCCATGCACCTGACTTGTATCTTGGAGATGTGGGTATCCCTGCCATTAGTATCTTGATGTTCTTGACGGGGCATGCCTCCTGATGGAGCTGTCTTCACAAGGGAGCTGTCCTGGGGAGTAAAGTTGCATATGGTGTGAATCCCTGAGTAACATAAATCCTCACTCTGCAGTCGGGGAGATGGGGCTCATTGGCATGAAATAACTGAACTGAAGGCACACATCCAACTTTCACACAGGGGATTGAATTTGAACCCAATTGCTTGCCTCCAGCTCAGACCTTCTAGAACTATTTGAATGGCAGTAGTCCTCAAAAGCTATGTTGGTCAGCTTTGTGGGACTATAACAATATTAGAGTTGATTGCTGAATTTAAAAAAAGGATTATTTTGGCTCACAGTTTTGGAAGTTGCAGTCCATAATCTCTTGGCCCTGTTGCTATGGCTTGTTGGTGCTCATCATGACAGGAACACGTGACATGGCGTCACCACTCATCCTCACAGTCCCTTGCAAGGGCATGTCACCAACCACCTAAGCAGTGCTATGAAGGATCTACCTCTACAAGGCTCCGTACTTCCTAATAATGCCAGAATGAGCTGGGCGGGGGTGTCTCTAACACATGGTTGTTTGGGGAACATATCTGTACTGTAGCAGCAGCTATGAGTGATGTGCCAGGCGTGGTTGGGTGCATTTTCTTAAGTTCTTGAAGTTATATGAAGTTTGTATTGTTCTGGATTATCTAGAAGTCAGAAAGTCAATTTTTTGACCAAGCTGACATCTAATCAACGTCAGGCAGTGTTTGAACTGGCAAAGCTGCTGTGTGGCTGGTGGACTTGTGTGGTGTACAGTGGAGCCTTCTTTGGGATGACAGGGATTTTAAGACAATACTTACAGGGCTGGGGAGAATGGCTTAGCGGTTAGGGCATTTGCCTGCAAAGCCAAAGGACCCAGGTTTGATTCCCCAGGACCCATGTTAGCCAGAGGCACAAGAGGGCACATGCGTCTGGAGTTCATCTGCAGTGGCTGGAGGCCCTGGTGCACCCATTCTCATTCTCTCTCTCTCCCTCTTTCTCTGTCAAATAAATAAGTAAAAATAAAATATATTTAAGACAATACTTACAAATCGTCAGAACTCACCATGGACAGTACTTACAGTGTTATAAATAACTAGTTGGTCTGTGTGTCTAAGCTTATAGATTGATAATACAAAATAAAAACTAATCAGTAGAGCAAGTGTCTGATGTTCTCTGTTGTGTTTGAGGCATGGAGCTGCAAGTCTAGCCCCTCAGAATTAGTCTTTTCTCAAGTGGCGTACTTTCAGCTTGAAGGCCAGAAGGAGGGGGTGCTGTTTACAGTGGGGAGCCAGTGGCCACACTAGGAATGCATCTCTGACCCATTTCTAAATTGTAAGCATAGAACGTTATGAATAAGTAGATAATTTTTATTTATTATTATTACTATTTTTTTTGTTTATTTATTTGAGAGTGACAGGCGGAGAGAGAGAGAGAGAGAGAGAGAGGGAGAGAATGGGCGCGCCAGGGCCTCCAGCCATTGCAAACGAACTCCAGATGCGTGCGCCCCCTTGTGCATCTGGCTAATGTGGGTCCTGGGGAATGGAGCCTCGAACCGGGGCCCTTAGGCATCACAGGCAAGTGCTTAACCGCTAAGCCATCTCTCCAGCCCAAGTAGATAATTTTTAAAATTCATCCCTCCAAAAAGTGCCTAATACTAAGCAGAATTCAAAGAAATGCTCATATGTAGTACTTTGTAGCACTCTTACACTGAACCTTAATGGATTATGTTGTTTTTTAAGGAAAGTATTTTCTCCTTTAAGACCACACTGGAGCAAGACTTTATCAGACTTGCTTTTCTCTTGGCTTCTTAGCACAGTGGCACAGAGCAGTTGTATATGGTGGTTTGCCCTGTGGTGTCTGTTATTAATTATTAAAGCTTACTAATTTGTTCTTGGCTTTTCCTGTGTTCCTAGGTGGGCACCTCATCCTCTTAAGCTTCAGTAATGTGCTTTAACCTCATATCCTGATACCAGTTGATGTTGTGTCTGTTTCATGTAGCTGTTGAGTTTTAACAATTATTTTTTTTTTAGGTAGGGTCTCCCTCTAAACCAGGCTGACCTGGAACTAACTTTGTAGCTCCAGGCTGGCCTCAAACTCACAGCAATCCTTCCACTTTAGCCTCCCAAGTGCTGGGATTAAGGTCTAGGTCTGTTTTTGTTTTTTTGTCTTGCCCTTGAAGTGGGTTTCCTGAGGATAAAGCCCTGAGGTGCTAGACCTACTTGATACTTACCTGGGGTTGAAACCCTATGCCATTGTGGTAGAACATTGCTTTTTAGTCTATTCCTTAATAAAAATGTTTGGATCCTGAATGAGGAGAAATAAGTTACTATTCAGAATTAGAAAATAAGCCAAAGACTTTGCACTTAATTTTGAACCTTGTGAGCCAGAGGTTTCAAACTTGAGGGTGCGTGGGAACCACTGAGAGGGCTTCTTGGGACAAACTGCTGGGCCCTGCCACCAGAGTTTCAGCAGACATTTCAGTGAGCCCAGGTGATGAGGATGCAATTGGTCCTGGCTGGGTCTCTTTGTAGTGCATGTGGTAGAAACATGCCACTAGATGGCGCCAGAACACTTCTTAGAAGGCAGTCGTTGGCCTTCATTATAACTAGGTTTCTTTATTGCAAGAGTTTAGTTAGGATTATGGACATGATACAACTATTACATTATTAGAATTTAGCACGCCAATGCTTGAGTTATTCTTTAAACCTAAATAGTAAAAATGAGGGCTGGAGAAATGGCTCAGTGGTTAAGATGCCTGCCTGCAAAGCCTAATGACCTGAGTTCGATTCCCTAGTACCCACCTAATGCCAGATGCACAAGGTAACACATGCATCTGGAGTTCGTTTACAGTGGCTGGAGGACCTGGGATGCCCATTTTCCCTCCTTTTCTGTCTCTTTTCTATCCCTGCTTGTAAACAAACAAATAGAATAAAAAAGTAAAATGAAATACATTAAGTATTATAAAATTATAAATAAAAATAAAATAAAGCTTTCAAATAAATACATAAATAAATAGCAAAAAAAAAAAAAAATGACTGACCTGCCAGACCAGAGAAACCGTAGACTTAACGTTCAGTCTGTCAAGATCAGGTCATCCAGAGTGAGGCCGTGTTTCTCATGTGCACTGGCTCCCTTTCACTCACACGACTGCATTTCAGTTACTAGTCGTTGATGCAGGGCAGGCTATGAACAGAAACACATCTCAGGTGAATCATAGACAAGTGGGATTTATTCTTCTGAATTAACAGGTTCTGATTTGCTTTTACATTTAGAATCACTTTATGCAATTTGTTCACATAAACACTATTTTGTCCTGCCAGAGGGCCATTTGTGTTTGGAACCATTCTATAATGTTAAAAGGTGTGAAACATACTTTCCTCTTGGCTTTCTTAGTCAGAAGGTTGAGTATTTCTTTTTTTAAGAGCCATGGAGAAGAAAGCTTTGGCTGCTCTGTCTCCCCTCCCAGTTACCTTGGAGTCTCACTCCATAATTTTCCAACCATTGCAACACCTCCAGATTTTCCTTCCCTGCTGCTTGTAACAACCTGGAAGCTGGCATGGTTTCTCCACACGATGGCATGTGTGGAAATAATCTCTCGCTGTGTTCTCCTGTTTGCTAAGCTCTCCCATTCACATTAACATGTCACTTTTTGAAATAGTAAGTGAGTCACCTTTTGGTTTTAAACAGAGTATGTATAGTACCTGATGCCATCTGGGTTTCTATACTCCTCAGAATGGTCTTTCATTGGTTCTGCTTTTTTTTTTTTTTTTTTTAATCATTGGAGCTGAGGCTTTGGTAGATTTCAGTAGCCTAATGTGGCTTGAAAATGACCCTATAGACAAAACTGAGTTGGAGCCACTCAGTCAGATGAAGGAATCAGACCAGCAGTTTCTCGTGCATCTTTGATCACTGGTTTAGTGCTCAGCCAAGATGACAAGTCACCCAGAAGTAGGCCTCAGATTCCTCTTTTAAGGACCTCAAATTCTGTGTCTCAAAACCATTTTGATTATTCTAGAGATTATTATATAATCTTACTCTTCTTGCCTTCTATAATTTACAATTGAAATTATGTATTTTGTGTAACATAGAAATACAGAGTAATATATGTGTGTGTGTGTGTGTGTGTGTATATATACATATATATATATATATATATATATATATATATATATATATATATATATATGTACATGGCAGTGCTCTTCAAAAAATACTAGTCCCTTTAATCCCAGCACTTGGGAGGCAGAGGTAGGAGGATTGCCATAAGTTCAAAGCCACCCTGAGACTACATAGTGAATCCCAGGTCAGCCAGGGCCAGAGTAAGACCCTACCTCGAAAAACACAAAACAAACAACAAAAAATTACTAGTCTTAGCCATATGTATAATTTAAAATTTTCTGTTGTCCTTATTTCAGAAGAGGAGGGGATATTAAGTTAGTAATGATTTATTTAAATTAGTGTATCTGAAATACTTTTCAACATGTTATCAGTATGAAAGTTACTAATGAGTTATTTTGTCATGGGGGTACTAAAATAAAAATCTTACAGTATACTACTGGACTGTGGACCAGCTACACTTTTTTCTGCTTAATAACCACATGTGACAAATGCTAACTGTATGGGACAACAGCACATACAGGTTACTTTCCTTCGGTGTGCTTGCTCCCCGCTTCATTCAGTTTTGGTGGTCTTTTCAAACCAAGCCAGTTGGTGCAAGGAGACATTATCAGTTCATTTCTCCTGTACTGTACTGGTCACTCCTCTACCACTGGCATGTGTGGTATTTTAGGTTTTTCCCAACTTTGTTTAGCCAGCCTAAAATGAGAAAATGATGTGCTTCTGGGCTCCTGTTACACGTGCTTCTGTATGAAATGTCATATGTTAATTTCAGTCCACATCTACAGCACTTTCATATTCTGCAGCTGATGGGGTAAATTAGTTTCGTATGGTATTGGGCAAGCCAGAGAGTCTAAGCCTCTTAACTTCAGCAGCCAGCATACCCGAGTTGCTGTAAACAATTAAGCCTGTCAGCAATTGACCTTGGAAATGCTAATTTGCTTGTCCCTGGGTGCTGCCTTGGGCCCTTGCTTTCTCTCTGTGGGTGGGAGTTATGAACCTAGTTTGGAGAACTGGAGGCATGTGGGGCCAGCTCCAAACAGATGTGCATCTTGCTTCATCTTTGCATGTGACCAGAGTTACAAGAGGCATGTTTTTGCATGGATCTTTCTGAAGACTGGTGGAATCAGAGACCAAAGTTGAAAGTCAGCTCCTTTACCTTTGGATCTGTTCTCTCCTTCATTACAGTGCCATAATAAAGGTTGATTAAAATTGGCACAGAGCTGTTGTCATGTTTCTTAAGAATGAAGAAATCAGCTGGACGAGGAGTTGGAAGCCATGTCTTATTACAACCTCACATCATGTAGCCCAGGCTGTCCTTGAACTCACAGTCTTGCTGCCTCAACCCTCAGAGCGGTGGGCTTACAAGATGTGCCACCATACTTGGCTGGGTTTTATATTTATTAATAACACTTAGTGTCTGATCCAGAGTTAGGTAGCTGAATAAGCAAGGAGAAAGGGGTGTCCCCTGGAGAAGTTCTACAGTGAGCTGTTGTCCATGGGCCGTGCCCTGTAGATGAGGGAGATAAGGGATTTTAGTGTTCTTGAGCTGCTGTCTTTGTAGCTGGTGGCTAGCAATGGTGTCTTTCACCTGAACTTGAAGATTGAGCTTTCTTATTGGGGTAGTAGTGCTTGGACTAGGCACAGTGCTTTGCTGGCCAAAACCCATTCAAAGCATTTATTATTATTATTTATTAGCACTTTATGTTGATTGAACACCAATTTTAGTTTTTGGCCCATTCCCTCAAGTAGTTAATAATTTAATTAGCAGCTATGACATATGTATATGTGCAGAGATAAGAAACACATGGTAGTAAATGACATGTTTCTAATAAGCAGATTACGGGCCCATCTGTCCCACACGAGAACCAGCAAGTCAGTGACCTTTTACTTTATGACCTAACAACCTGATACTGTTTCTAGTGTACGCAGATCTTTGTAAGTAGGTGACTTTGCAGTAGGTGACTTAGGAATAGCCAATTCACAGTACTTTTTGTGTGCACAGTATGTTCTAAATAGCTTATGTGGATTCCTTTATTTACTTCTCACAGCAGTGCTGTGGCGTGGGTGGGTAACATCATCATTACCATTTCACGTACCGGTCAATTGAGCCTTCAGGGTACTGAGGCCTATAGACTATGTCTCTGAAAGAAGGTTTCTTTTAAGCAGTCTTCTATTTCTGACTAAAAATACATATTGTACTTATTTACTCATCGGGTCAACCTGTAAGGTTCTGACTGCTGCTCCCTTGTGGACTGCAGGGAGCTCTGAGAATAGGCCTCTCCTCCCCAGTACTGACCTATACCTCTGCTCCTTGTGGAGCCTTTTGCGGAGCTCTGCCACCATTGTCCCTGAAGGTTGGCATTCTTACAGTGGCTGTCTGTGGAGAGTCCCATTCTCTATTGTGATGAATCTGCAGCTTACCTGATGAGCTTTTGAAACGTCTGCTCTAGGGTTATAGTTATAAGTCTCCATTACCGTGAGCTGTCCCCATGGGCCATCCATGTTTGACCATTTCTCTTCCTGTGGCTGCAGCACCCAGCATTTCCTCTTCAAAGATAGTAGCCATTAATTTCTATAACCATTTAAAAGTGTTGAGCATAGTTTATAAGCATTCAGGGACACAGTCATGGCCACTGGGCCTAAGTGCCACCTGTATACGCTCTGAAAACCTCTTGCCTTGTTCACATGACTCCTCCCCTGGAAGTCCTCACCTGCTGGGTGCTTGGAGTGGCTCTTCATCACTCAGAACTGTGTCAGCTCCTTCTGCACATTCTTCTCTCAGGCCAGATGGTTACTTCTTTGCACTGAGTTGTCTGCAAGTGGGTACTCCCACCACCTGACAGACAGGGGTTTGAAAAGGCCAGTTATTAATGTCCTGCTCCCTAAGCAGGTTTTGGTGTTGTGTGCCATAGTGTCTGGGCTACTCGATTCTTCTGTTTCACTGAGAAGTAGCCCCGCACAATCTAGAACTAAATGCTGTGATTTGACCAGTAATGCGCTGTACATTATTGGTCTTTGGTCTAGATAAAAATCATTCTAGGAAAGAGCTTTTTTAAAAAAAATTATTTATTTGCATGTGTGTGTGTGTACATGGGGAGAGAGAGAGGGGAGAGAGAGAGAGAGAGAGAGTGTGTGTGTGTGTGTATGGATACACCAGTCTTCTGCCACTGCAAACAAACATCAGATGCTTGTGCCACTTTTTGCCACTTTACAAAGGTGCTGGGGAATTGAATCCAGGCCAGCAGGCTTTGTAAGCATATGCCTTTCATCACTGAGCCACCTCTGCAGTACTGAAGGAAAGAGGTCTTAAGGGGTGTGTGGGGGGGTAATAGATAATTCCACTAGATTTGTTACCCATTATATTAGAAATACAAAAATATCCTATACCAATTTATAGGCCTTATTATATTTTCTTTTGTAACAGTCCTATGAAAATGAAGTAGACATTTGGCAGACTAGAAAGCCAAAGGGGTTAAGGGACTTGAGTGAGGTCACATAGTTGGACTGAAGCAGTACTCAAATCTCAGTTAGCTTTTGTGTTGCCAAACTGAGTGGGTTGCATACACATCTATATTAATATGCCCTCTACGAATTCTAATTGCCCTTGTATGGATAGCCAGTAAGTATGGTACATTAAATAAGGATTCTTTTTCATTATGGGATGTAGTTTTTCTGTAATACAATTTATTTTAGGGAAAGATTAATTTAGTGTTCACCACTTTACATTCTTATTTGTATCTTACTTACTTTAACCTAGTTTTCTTTTTAATCCTTCCCATTTACTCACTCTCTTTAACTCCATTAGCTTTTTTGTATCCTTTTGCTTAGTAACTAATAATTTTATTAAGGTATAATTCACATATTATATCATTCACCATTGACACTGTATAACTTAGTGTTTTTTTAGGATCTTCACAGGTATTCACAACCATCTTCACAGTCATCACCTCAAAAGCAGACCCCCTGGTCAGGTGCGGTGGGACACACCTGTGCTCTCAAGAGTCTGAGACAGAAGGAGTGGGAGTTCAAGTCCAGCTTGGGCACATAGTGAGACATTGTTTCAGAAAAGAAGAAAGAAGGAATAAAACAAACAGAAATTCTGTACCCTTTAGTATTACCTTTCAATCTCTTTAGGAGCCCTGTACTTTCTCCAGGCTGTAGAATAACCGGCTGTGGACGTTATACATGAGAACATATATCATGTAATCTTGTGACTAGTGTGTTTGTTTTACTTAGCATAGTGTTTTCCATGTTTATCCATGTGACTGCCTTTGTCAGCACTCGAGTTACTTTTATGCCTGAGTAGTATTCCATTGTGTAGATATTTTGTATGCCCGCCAGTTTATGGATATTGAATTGTTGTTTGGATATTAATAAATCTGCTAAGAACATCCATGTATCTCATTGTGGTTTTGATTTACATTCCCCTGATGACTAATTAAATTATGTGTGTTTATGTGCCAGCAGGATTAGTGTGTCTTTGGAGAAAAATTTATTCATATCCTGTGACATTTTTAAGCTCAACTGTACAAGTTTTTTATATATTCTAGATGCAACCTTTTCTCGTATACTGTGGTTTGCAAGTATTTTTTCTATTGTATGTTTTCTTTTTACTTTCTTGATAGTATTTTTTTGAAATGCAGATGGCTTTAATCATCAATCTAGTTCTGTGGCTTCTCTGTTGTTTGTGCACTTTTTGTTTTGTTTTGTTTTGGGTTTTCGAGGTAGGGTCTTGCTCTAGGCCAGGCTGACCTGAAACTCTCTATTTAGTCTCATGGTGGCCTCGAATTCATGTCCATCCTCCTACCTCTGTGCCTCCCAAGTGCTGGGATTAAAGGTGTATGCCACCAAACCTGGCCAGCATACCTGGCTTGTTTGTATTTTTGGTGTCAAAGCTAAGATTCCATCGCCAAGTCATAGGTCGTGTAGATTTATCCCACTCTGTTTCTAAGATTCCTTGTAGTTTTATCTATTACATCTAGATGAATTTTGAGTAAGTCGTTTTTTTTATATGACTTGAGGTAAATGTCTATTTTTCCTTCTGCATGTGGCTGCCCATTTATCCCAGCTCCATTCTTTCTCCGTTGGTCCTTGCTGAAGTCACTTGGCCATGGGCACCTCCGTGTCAGACTCTTACTGCTGTTTGTCAGTGGACTTTTCAATACTTATGTTTAGGCTGGTCCCATACTGTCTTGTAGTTTGGAAAGTAGGATGTGTGAGCCTCCAACCTTTTCTTTTTCAAGATTGTTTTGGGTATTACAAATCCCTTGCAGTTATATATGTATTTTATCATGAGCTTATCAGCTTCTACAAGGGAGTCAGCTGGACTTCAGAGCATATTGTACAAATTAGAGATTAATTTGGGAAAACATTGACATCTTAACAATAATAAATCTGCCTATCCTTGGCTGTGGGATTTCCCAGTTATTTAAATGTCTTTTCATTTCTTTCAATAGTGTTTTGTAGTTTTCAGAGTATGAATTCTGTGCTTTTTGTTATATTTGTTGAACATTTTATTATTCATGATGATTTTATAAATGGAATTATTTTTAAGTTTTATTTTTAGATTGTAAAAGTACAATTGATTTTTTAGTATTGACCATACATTGTATAACCTTTGTTTATTTTTTTGTGTATGTTTGGATTTAATATTTTCTGTTTTTGAGATCATATTATCTTTAGTTCAGCCTGGGTGCCTTTCATTTATTTTACCACTTTATTTTCTTGGCTGAACCTTGTGGCACAGTGTTGAAAAGAAATGGTGAGAGGTGGGCTGGGGAAGTGGCTCAGTGAGTAAACGCTCTTGCTGTGCAAGTGTGACAACCTGAGTTTAGATCCTCAAGCTGGACACCGTAGTGTGCATCTGTGATCCCAGCCTTCCTACGGAGTCCCTGAAGCTCTCAGGCCAGCTAGCTGGGGCATATGCACTGGTGAGTAGCAAACGGACTGCCTCAAATGAGGGTGAGGGTGATGCCCAGCACCTGAAGTTGTTCCTGACCTCCACAGGTGCCCCGGGACATGCATGTACCTGCACTCACATGTACACAAAGATTAAACAGAAATGGTGAGAATGGACACTTATGTTACTCCTTATCTGGGGCAATGGCATTCAGTCTTGCATTATTAAGTATATAACGTCAGCTGGAGATCTGCCTTTATTATTATATATTTGAGAGAGAGAGAGAGAATATGAATGAGGGTGTGCCAGGCCCTCTAGCCGTTGCAAATGAACTCCAGATGCATGCACCACCAAGTACATCTAGCTTATGTGGGTACTGGGGAATCAAACCTGGGTCCTTCAGCTTTGTGGCAAGTGCCTTAACCACTGAGCAATGTCTCCAGCCCAAGAAATCTGCCTTTTTTTTTTTTCTGCAGTGTCGCTTTTTTCTTGTTTACTTTCTGCTTGAACTGCCCTCTCTCCCCCCCCAGCCCCCTGTACTGATGGTTATGTCTTATAGAATGCTAGCACTAAGATGTGGTATATCTACACAATGGAATTCTATACAGCAGTAAGAAAAAATGACACAATGAAATTTGAGGAAAAATGGTTGAACCTGGAACAGATCATTCTCAGTGAACTTACCCAATCACAGAAAAAAAATCGCCACATAGTCTCACTCATCTACAGCACCTAACCTGAATCTACCCAAGATACCTTACATACCCAGCAAGCATCTCCTAGACTAGACACTAGGATGGAAGGGGAGGGAGGGGAGGGCATCAAAGGGGTGGGAAACACAAATCTAGACCCAAACGGCAATGGTAACATAATTTTCTACTTACTAAAAGACAGACCAAATGGCTGATCCTTCAAAGGAGGGTTTCTATGGAACTGATTCATGTTGTCTTAAGCTTTTTTTTTTTTTTTTAAAACATCTTTTGCATTGAGCTTTAAAGCACTCCCACCCATTACATGTATTGCATGTGAATTTTGAGCTGCTAATTGATAAGTGGCATAACTCACAAGCACATGGATCAAAACTACAAAGATGCTATTATGTAACCCTTTTTGCAGAAACAATGTGGCCCCATGGAGTGAGTGGGAACTTCCAGCTGAGGATGCGTGGATGATGAAGGCAGGTGTTGAAATTGAGCCGTTGCTTCCTGTGGAGGGGAGAGAATGTTTCTGAGGGACTCGAAGATGAGAAAACCTTATTGTTGAGCTCTATGAAGGCTCTGAGGTTTCACCCTATAGAAAGGCTAACCATTTTACCTGGCAGTTTCATGGGTGTTAGCTGAAAACATGAGCTTTCTGGGCCAGAGACAAAGGGCTTTTACTTGTCACACACACATTAAGCAGTGTGGATATCATGGTTCATTTTACTGCCTCCATGCTTCAAGTCCTATGTTGGGAGTCCATAAAAAAATACTACAGAGGGTTGGTGTCACAGCTGAGGAACTCCAGACTTCAGGGGCCCAAATTTTTGTAATGGGCAGTAAACCTACCTGACCTTCATCCTGAAGGAAGACATTGCCTGTATTACGATAGCCAAGCTGAGGGGAAGAGGGCCTCTTCCCTCTTTTTAAAATTTTCTTTTTCATTTTTCAAATATTTTATATTTATTTATTTGACAGAGAAAGGAGAGAGAGAAAAAATGGGTGCGCCAAGGCTTCCAGCCACTGTAAACGAACTCTAG
This sequence comes from Dipus sagitta, assembly GCA_036346955.1. Taxonomy (NCBI): domain Eukaryota; kingdom Metazoa; phylum Chordata; class Mammalia; order Rodentia; family Dipodidae; genus Dipus; species Dipus sagitta. The sequence goes on from CM070771.1 coordinate 192,066,289, forward strand.
ACACTTGCGCCCCCTTGTGCAGGTGGCTAACATGGGTCCTGGGGAATCGAACCTGGGTCCTTTGGCATTGCAGGCAAATGCCTTGACCCCTAAGCCATCCCTCTATTTATTTATTTTTATTTATTTGAGAGTGACAGAGAAAGAGGCAGAGAGAGAGAGAGAGAGAGAGAGGCAGATAGAGAGAGAGAATGGGCGCGCCAGGACCTCCAGCCACTGCAAACGAACTCCAGATGTGTGCACCCCCTTGTGCATCTGGCTAACATGGGTCCTGGGGTTCTTAGGCTTCACAGGCAAGGCTTAACCGCTAAGCCATCTCTCCAGCCCATTCCCTCTTTTTTTTTTGGGGGGGGGGCAGAGGGAGCATGATACTTGGGTCACTAGGTGGAATCACATTGAGCTTTCAGAACCATTTTTGGAATCTGTACATTCAGCAGTTCTAATTAGTAGCATTGTGACTTCAAGTTTTTTTTTTTTCACTTATAAAATGGGGGTAATGTACATAACAGCAAATATCTTCTGGCTACTTAACAATGCTTAAACACACCTCGCTCATTCCTTCCTTATTTAAAGTTGTGATGAGAAACAAGTAACGTATGTATGCAAAGTGCTTTTTACTGTTTTTAGCACATGGCATTCACATGTTGCTGTTTAGTTGTTTTGCTTTTGTTAGAATTATCTGGGCCCTTTGTAGTTAAAAAAGATGGAGTCTTTGGTTCAGAGTTGATCTGTACAAAAGAGTCATAAGTTAAAATGTAAATTCCATATCCATTAGCTGTGTGAATTTGAGATAATTACTTCATTTCTTTGAGCTCCCTTTTGCATGAAAATATGATGTCTCCTTTTTGTGGTAGTTTCTGATCATTCATTTGGTTGTGCAGGATTTACTCTTATCCTGGGCTGAGCACCTGTAAACTCTTTCTTTGCTATAAAGGGAATTTGGATGAACACCTTAGTGTATATGTTACTGTAGGTATGGGGAGTGGCACCGAGAATGTGTGTGGAGCTCAGAGGAGTACATGACAGTGGGGGGAGATGTGTGATTGGGTGGGGATGGGGGCATCTTCTTAAAGGTAAAATGATACTTATGATATGGTTTAGAAACAGAAATACGTACTAGTTTCAAAAACTGATATGGGATTTAATTTCAAGCATAAAAGACCAGCACCCATGTGGGATTTACTAAAATAGATGTTTAAACCAGTAACCCAAGAAAGATTATATAACGTGTTACATAGAATTTGCAGCCTTAGTTCTGGAGTCGTGTCTTTGGTTGTTGCAGGCCTATGCTTATGAGGCCTTGTGGATCCTCATTGAAACTTAGTAATAATGAAAGAGGTGGTGATATTATCTACAACTTTCTAACTTTACAACTTCTCAAGTTCACTGTGTACCTTTGGTTAGGTAGTTAATAATTTGGAAGCACAATTCACGTGGTAATACCTGTAAAGGACTGAACCAGAACCAGGGATACCCAGACACCTTAAGTCTGGATGAGTGTCCGAGGAGACCGGGCACAGACGAGCAGGCTTGGCAGTGGCTCTATTGAAAGGGAGCACTTTCCTTTTTGTTTTGGTTAACTGACTACACGTACCAGTAATTGCCTTTTTATTCACATATTTAGCACCTATCTGCACCTTTCCTCCAGTGGTGCTGATTTTGCTTTCACCCTTACTGCTGTGAACTCTGCGGGCAGAGGGGAGCCACTCGGCACAGAAGTGCTGTCTGCTCCGTGCACTCATGCGCACAGCACAGGCACAGCCAGTGCCTTGTGCACTGGGATGGTTGGCTGTGGTTTTTTGAAGCAGGGTCTTGCTATGTAGTCCAGGCTGACCTGGAACTCACTCTGTAGTCCAGGCAGGCCTCGAACTCATGGAGAGCTGCTTACCTCAACCTCCCAAGTGCCTGGCTCTGAAAAGTTGCTTTAATATATTATTGTTCTATGTTTATGTAATGGTTTTGGTAGGTTGCAGTTGAATACCATTGGAAATCATGTCCCCAAGGGATTTTGCCAAAATGTACTTTAACGGGTGGCTGTTTTTTCCTTAAAGCCTTATCTTTTTCATTAAAAACATATTTTAATATTGGATCTGGAAAATAAATGGGGTAGGTGCTCATGCTTCTTGGAGGTGTTAAGTATTTGTCGTGTGCCAGAGTAACTGCTCTCTACTGGTGGCACGCCGCCCATCCTTCTCTGTACACATGTGTCCTCCAAGAGGTGAAGCTTAGTGGGAGTGATTTGCTAAGCAGCACTAATATAATTAGTATTGGGAGTGGGATTGTCATTTACCTGTATTAATGTGTAACAGACTCCCCTCAAACTTAATGTTGTAAAGTCGCAAACTTAAAAAACAAAAACTATTTTTTTGAGAGAAAGAGGGAGGAAGGGAGAGAATGGGCATGCCAGGCCTCTACCCATTGCAAATGAACTCCAGTTGCATGTGTCACCTTGTGCATCTGGCTTTACATGGGTACTGGGGAACTGAACTCGGGTCCTTAGGCTTTGTAGGCAGGTGTCTTAACTGGTGAGCCATTTCCCTCAGCCCAAAAACTTAAAAAAAAATCTTGCTGTAGCCCAGGCTGCCCTGGAATTCACTATGTACTTTCAGGCTGGCCTTCTAAGTGCTGAGATTAAAGGCTTGTGCCACCACACCCATCCTAAAGAGAAAGAAAATGGATACACCAGAGCTTGCTGTTGCAAAGGAACTCCAGATGCATGTGTATGTGGGTACTGGGGAATTGAACCCAGGCCAGCAGACTTTGCAAACAAGTGTCTTTAGCCACGGAGCCATCTCCCTAGCCTGACAAAATTTTTTTTTATTGGTTGTTATTAAATGTCTCATGATTCATTGTATTGACTGACCTGAGCTGGTAGTTTCTTCTATTCCTATGAGACAGGGTTTGGCAGAGATTTCATGTGTGTGTGTGTGTGTGTGTGTGTGTGTGTGTTTCTTTGGTGTTCTGAATACTGAGGAAAGTTGCCAGAATACTGTCTTTTTATTTTTTACTTTTGTTTACATGCAGGTAAATATACGAAATAGTAGTTCAGAATTATTATTTTAAATATTTTATTCATTTATTTATTTGAAAGAGAGAGGCAGAGATAGATAGACACAGAGAGAGAGAGAGAGAGAGAGAGAGAGAGAGAGAGGCTGAGAGAGAGAGAGAATGGGCACACTAGGGTCTCTAGCCAATGCAAATCAACTCCAGATGCATGTGCCCTCTTGTGCATTTGGCTTATGTGGGTACTGGGGAATCGGATGTTGGTCCTTAGGCTTTGCAGACAAGTGTTTTAACTGCTAAGCCATCTCTCCAGCTCAGAATTATTTTTAAAGTCTTGCAGACTTTTCTAGGTGAAGCTTTGCCTCCTTTTGTAGTCAACTCTTTTATTTCAGAATATTGTTAGATTTACAAAAAGTTACAATTAGTATGAAAGTTCTCCAGTGCCCTCACCCAGTGTCCTCAATTGGTCAGATGTTAAATTACCATAGTGCATTTGTTAGAGCTATAAAGCAATGTTGGTATATTTTATGAATATGCTTATTAATTTTTTATTATTTATTTGTAAGGAGAGAGAGAGAGAAAGAGTGTGCACCAGGGTCTCTAGCCACTGGAAATGAGCTCCAGACACATGTGCCACACTGCATCTGGTTTACGTGGATACCGGAGAATTGAACCTGGGTCCTTAAGCTTCGCAGGCAAACACCTTAACCATTGAGCCATCTCTCCAGCCATGAATGTGCTTTTTAAAAAAACACTTTTTATTTATTTATTTGAGAGAGAGAGAATGGGCATGCCAGGGACTCTAGTCACTGTAAATGAATTCCAGATGCATGTGCCACCTTGTGCATCTGGCTTACATGGGTCTGTTGGCTTTGCAGACATTAACCACTAAGCCAAGCCATCTCCCAGCCCCTGAATGTGGCTTTTTTTGTTGTTGTTGTTGTTGTTTGTTTTTTCCAGGTAGGATCTTGCTTTAGCCCAAGCTGTCCTGGAATTCACTCAGTAGTCTCAGGGTGGCCTCGAATTCACAGCAATCTTCCTACCTCTGCCTCCCAAGTGCTGGGATTAAAGATGTGCACTACCCCACCCAGCTTCTGAATGTGTTTTTTAAAGGCAGCGTTCAGGAACCAGTTCAAGGCACCATATTGTGTTTAATCATCATCTCTTTAATCACTTCTTGGGCTGTTTGACTTTTTTTCTTATGATTTTTTTTGTGTGTGACTTTGAGTTTAGAGGACTTAACAGAATATTCCTTAATTGGAGTTTAGTGCCTTGTTTAGAAGTAGGCTGGTTTTATGGGTTTTTCAAAAGAAGACCACAGAAGTCAAATGCCCTTGTTACATCATGCGAGGGACTACTTGTCATCTTGACCACCATGTTAACCTTGGTCACCTAGCCACAGTAGTATTTGTCAAGTTGCTTTATTACAAAGGCACTTTTTGTTTTCTAACCTGTCTTCATACTGCCTTTTGGAAGCAAGTCACCTAACTCTACTTATACTCAAGGGAGGGAGGGGGAATATCTGGGTCCCTGGTTCTTTTTATTGGGAGTGGTATTTAGACTACAATTTGGGCTCTCGGTGTGCTTGCTGCCTCTAGAATGCCATTTTCAGCAGACAGCTAGGAAGTTGTGTATGTGTCCCAGTGCCTGCCACTCTGCAGCCATCCCTCTAGATCTTAATATCCCATGGTTAGTCCAGAGGAACTGTAACTTCTCTCTCCAACATTAAGAAGTGTGTCCCCTGCCATCCACCATCCATCTACTTATTTGTTTGACTCCAGTATGAAGTGAAGCATTTCACAATTATTAGCCTACACCTCTGTGACAAGCACTTTCAGCTTGCTCACTATGTTTATCTCTCTCTCTCTCTCTCTTTTTTTTTTTGCCTTTGGTGTTTTTAGTCAAACACCATTTGTCCAGGTTACTTGCATCAATTCCTTTTTCTCCTACCCTTTTTAAGGGAGATTTGTAATATGTTTAATTTTTTAAATTTCTTTTGTTTTCCTTTTTTTCCTTTCTTTCAATGCTGGGGATTGAACCCCAGACCTCTCCCATGCTAGCCAAGTATTAACATTGATTTATACCCTTGACTCTGTACTTTGTTGCATAGTTAACTATGCTTTTTGACACAGTCTGTATTCGATTTAAGAGTCCTCTGATTTGTCCTTATTGTTTTTCTGTTGTTCTTGCCCGTGTTTTTTATGTTAAGATCTTTATACATGAAATTTATATACATTTGGGTGCATTGCAATCTCTTTTTGGAAATGTATACACCAAAGACATGCTGTTGTAAGTATAAAGCTGAAGCCAGAGTTGTCAATGAGGACATGATTAAGTTTGTAGGTAGCAATCAGTTTAAAGAATTTTCTGCTTTCAGAGGTCAGCATTAGCCAAGCGTTTGGAGGTGCTGGGCTTGTATATGGCAGATCTCAGATATAAGGCAGAGAATAATGCCCTTTCACTGAGATATAGATATTGGAACTTACAGTGATGGTAAGTGGAGTTCAGGTGGAAGGGGCTCTGTAAGGTGTGTATGATACTTGCCTCACAGGTATAGCTCTGTTGTAGGTGTGATACGTTTTCTGAAATGAAAAAGAAATACTTGGAGATTTTTAAGTACTTTAGGGGAGAAATTCTGTTTCTTTGGAACTGCTACAGAAAAATTTGTCATTCTATGGTGCTCAACTGACTGCTTCAGACACAGCTGGGATATCTTTTTGGTGGAGCCCAATAATGTGCATTGGAAACAAGCATTCTAAGTAATTGTGATACTTCCTGAAGTTCAAGAGCCTTAGTCCTTCCCTTGGATATATAACACCTTGTTACAAATAGTTTACTGAGTTGAATTGCAGATCACTTTAGTTACATTCTGGTTAGAAAACCATCAATTCCAGTAGTATTAACTGGGAGGTAGCTAGTGCTTATTATTTATTTCATGTTGGGTTATGTGTTGAAGTGCTTTTATTTATCTATTTTGTGCAAAGATTTCTGAACAGAGGTAGATAAAATTAAAGTTTAGGGCTGGAGGGAGATGTGTTAGTGGCTAAGGCACTTCCCTGCAAAGCCAAAGGACCTAGGTTTGATTCCCCAGGACCCATGTAAGCCAGATGCACAAGGTGGTGCATGCATCAAGAGTTTGTTTTCAGTGTCTGGAGGCCCTGGTGCACCCATTCATTCTTCTGCCTCTTTCTTTTTTTTAATCTCTCTCTTAAATAAATAAATTTAATTTTTTTTTTTAAGTTCAGGGGTTGGAGAGATGGTTTAGTGGGTAAGGTAATTGCCCGCAAAGCCAAAGGACCCAGGTTTGATTCCCCAGTACCCATGTAAACCAGGTGCACAAGGTGGTACATGCATCTGGAGTTGGTTTGCAGTGGCTAGAGGCCTGCGTGCACCCATTTTCTCTCTATATATGTGACTCTTTCTCTCTCAAATAAATAAATAAATAATAAATAAATAAACAAACTTAAAGTTTAGATCACAATGTCACAAAAACTTCCTTGGTGGTGGCTTCAGAATTCCTACCTGGACAGTCCACCTCCAGAGTCCAGGTGCCAACAGGTGTGAGAGCCCGTCCTGGGTGAGGCTCATGCCATGCATCCTCCGAGTCTCACAGTGCATTCACTAATCTACGAAAGAATCAGAGAACTAAAATCCCAGTGGTATTTGATGTTCAGTCAGCTAAAAACATGTATGTTCATATTCCGTTGTGTTCTGCTTTCTAGGAGGGAGTATGATAGAAGACTCTTGAGCCTCCCCCAAATGCATGTGTATTGAAAATTGTTAAAAATAGATAGGTACTTTTTTTTTTTTGAGGTCATGTCTCATTCTGGCTTAGGCTGATCTAGACCCCACTCTAGCTCTCAGACTGGCCCCAAACTCAGCGGTGATTCTTCTACCTTAGCCTCTCAGAGCACTGTAAAAAGGGTCTGAGCAATATTACAAAGGTAGAAGCACAGTGCCATAGGACCTAGAGCAGCAGCATCTCCGATTCATCAACCCACGTGCAGCGCCACTGACCATAAGAGCAGACCTCCAGTTCATTATTCCTTAGGCTTGAAATTGATTTTTTAGGTCATTTATTTCAACTCCTTAAAAATGAGGGAAGTGAGCCCCAGAAAGATTAAGTTATTAACTCATGGTCCCAGAGCAAATTATTGACAGTCCCAGATGTCCTCACTTAGCCTACAATCATTCTCATGTTCATTCTGCTTCTCTCTTCACTGTCTTTATGAAATGCTAAAGAAATTTATTAACTACGTTTAAAAGACTCACCCATTTAGAGGAACCTAATTAAAGTCGCACAGATCTTCACCAAGGGATGAGAGTTTGTAGCTAAATCTAGAAGCTAATCTTGTGAATTTAAAAAGAATGTTGGGTGCAATTTCAAAAATGGATGTGAGTAAATGATGTGGATATTTAAGGCAAAAAGCTTAATTTCAAACAAACACTTTTGTAGAAAGCATTATTTATGGGATCTTACATCCGGTTTTAGTTTTCTAGCTTAATAAAAGCCTAAAATAACTTGGGAGTGTAAAAATGGGGAACAGCTGATTGAGTTCCAGATCTGTGGAGAGCACTCTGTGAATTCCAAAAAGTGTGTAGGAGAAAAGGCAGCTTATGACTCTGCTTTTAAGTGACACATTCGAGCATCAGAGCCCCGTTTGCCCAAGTCCTGTAGCCATCTGGAGAATTGTGAAAACAGAGATCCCTGGCCTGTACTTCCAGAACTTTGGAACCATTCTTCTGGTGTAGGACTGAGGAACTGACGTTTCTAACAAGTTTGCAAGTAACGTAGGTGCTCCTGGCCTGCTCACTGCACTTTGAGAACCATCAGATAGAGAAAACAGATAATAAGGAGCTGTCATACTCTGCTGGTGAGGTGACAACAGAGTAAAAGATGGCTTCTCCACACCTGTGCCCATGTAAGCACCCCACACAATAAACTTCGAAGTAGGAGTACATCTAGTTGGGAAGTGGGTTCAGTAGGGGGGAGGGACAAGAGAAGGTAATGGGGAGTGAATATGATCAAAATACATTATATACATGTCTAAAAATTATCAATATTTTTTAAAAAGATGGTTTCTTTGGTATTTTATATAAAAATTATTTTAAATATATTTTATTTATTTATTTGAGAGAGAGAGAGAATGGGCATACCAGGGCCTCTAGCTACTGCAGACAAACTCCAGATGCATGCACCACCTTGTGCATCTGGCTTATGTGAGTTCTGAGGAATCAAACCTGGGTCCTTAGGCTTCGCAGGCAATTGCCTTAACCTCTAAGCCATCTCTCCAGCCCCAAAATTACTTTTTAATAAAATGTTTCCATGCTTTACATAAAAATTATGTTGTGATCAACAAGAATGTAACATGTAAGAAATTGGGAAAATGGAAGAAGGGTCCCAGAGCAAATATGCTGCAGAGTGAAATCATCCAGGAAGTCATTAATGAAGTGAGCTGAGGAAGGAACAACAGGATTGAAGTCCAGGCAGCTGGGACCCGAGAGGAGATGCCAGTTACTTTGGTTTGCAGGATTGATAGAGCTTCATGACTGGGGAGACCTGGAGGTGCCAAGAGGGAAGAGTCTGGTGTGATTTCAGGGTTAGGTCTTGCTCGTGCTTTGGCTCTGTCTGGTTGCTCAGACTAGATGCCTCCATGTGGGATGTGATTGATTGGAACCTCCCATTTTATAAATACCACTGCAGTGTTATAATTGATACCTTGGAGTTCAGAACCAGTTGCTCAGTAAATATTAATAGTTCTTTATTTAACACTTCATTTTAATTGTTTTCTAAAATCAGATACATTAGTGGGTGGTCATTCCCATTATAGGAGTTTACTTTGCCTAACAGCCAGTTCTCTAAGAAGTTTCTAATAGATTTAAACGTCTGTGGTTCATTATTTTATTTTGATAAGAGGTTTTTAAAGAAGGGAAGAAAGGTTGTCCTGGGAGTCATTCATGGTTTAAGTTGATTACATTGGAATTAAAATATCTTAAGATGTTGATATAAGTAGAAGTGAGAAAAATTAGAATTACCTTATAAAATCTGAGGCGTAATCTTTTCTGAAAGCAATGCTATGTGGAGGTACAAATATGAAAAGGATAGAACAGGCAGTAATTGTTATTATTAAACATCTGTAGTAGGGCTGGAGAGTGGTTAAGGCACTTGCCTGTGAAGTCTAAGGACACAGGTTTGATTCCCCAGTACCCACATAAGCCAGATGTACAGGGTAGTACATGTGTCTGGAGTTCATTTGCAGTGGCTGGAGGCCCTGGCACACCTATTTTCTATATCTGGATGGTTTTGTAGCCCAGACTGGTCTCCAGTTTCCTAGATAGTCAAGGATGTCCTTGAACTTTTGCACCTCCTGCCTCTACCTCCCAAGTACTAGGATTATAGGTGTATGTCACCTTGTCTGGTTTACATAGTATTGGGGTTTGAAACCAGGGCTTTGTGCATGTTAGAAAAGAATTCTACCAACTGAACAACATTGCCCTTTAAATTAGAATAGGTTTGTTTTCTGGAATGAACAGTGATTTTAACTTTTTTTTTTTTTTTTTTTTTTTTTTTTTTTTTTTGCGAGGGTTAGGGGGTTGACATTTGAAGAAGGGCCTCAATCTAGCTTAGGCTGACCTGGAATTCACTATGTAGTCTCAGGGTGCCCTTGAACTCAAAATGATCCTCCTACCTCTGCCTCCTGAGTGCTAGAACTAAAGGCATATGCCACTGTACCCAGCAAATTTTAACTGAGTTGCCATTATTTCTATGGTTCAAATTTATTTTTTCCAAAGATAACAGAGAAATTGTTTTTCCACAAATAGGAATATAACATGCAATTATTCCCTCTTTTATGATTGTGAACCTTTGCTCTTTCCTTAGGGAAATGTTTCGTAGAACAAAATACTTGTTTAAACCAATATCCAAGAGTTTAAATGATAGGTTTCAGATAGACCTTGTCATCGTAAACTTATCAGATATTCTAGAACTTACACTGTGTTTGTTTGTTTGTGTGTGTGTGTGTGTGTGTGTGTTATGTGTGGTGTAGTTTGTGTGTGGTGTATGCAGCTTATGTGCAAATGTGCTTGCAGGCATCCATGCAGAGGCTGAAGGAGAACGTCTGGTATCCTTCCTCCATCACTCATCCATGTATTTCCTTGAGGTAGAGTCTGTCTCTGAATGTGAAGCCGTGGTTTTTGTGAGTCCAGTGACTTTGCAGTCTCTGCTTCCTGCAGGACTGTGATTACAGACATGCATGGTCACATCTAGCTACTTACGTGGGTCCTGGGGCATCGAACTCAGACAGTCTCAAGCCCTTCTATTTGCAGCAAGTGCTCTTATCCACTGAACCATCTCCCCAGCCCTGCCAATAGTTTTTTGTGGGCTTAATTTATTATACTGTTTCTTTATTAACTTAATAGATTCACCTGATTACTTTTTAAAATCTTTCCTTTGTTACAAAGTTGAAAATAAGTGCACAGATGGTCTAAGTCAGTTGCTGTCTCCTCCTCCACCCCACCCACAATAAGTGGCTTGGCCCAGGAGGAATGCTTTCCAGTCTGCATAGATCCTGGAAGATCTTTCTCCATAGTCTGGAAGTGGGTTATGCCTAGGGGTGATGATGAGGAAGATGGACTGCATTATATCATAGACCCTGATTAGAGTCTTCTTTCCACAGGTCATTAGCTTATATGACTTTAGTTCAATGTTCGTAGCCCCCCGCCCAAGCCAAGTAAAAGTTTTTTGAAAAAATATTTTATTATTTATTTATTGATTTGACGGAGAAAGAGGGGGAAAGTGAAAGAGAGAGAGAGAGAGAGAATGGGCATGCCAGGGCCTCCAGCCACTGCAAATGAACTCCAGACGCGTGCGCCCTCTTGTGCATCTGGCTAACGTGGGTCCTGGGGAATCAAACCTGGGTCCTTTGACTTTGCAGGCAAATGCCTTAACTGCTAAGCCATCTCTCCAGCCCTCCAAGCCAATTTTTTTTTTTTTATACATAAAGTGGGGATAGTGCCTTTACAGACTGTTACAGTACAGATCCTGTGAGATGGCAAATACAAATTGCTTTGTCTCATTGCTGGGACAAAACACCAAACCAGAAGCATCTTATGGAAGGGAAACGTTTATCTCAGGCCTATAATTTTTAAAAAAATATTTTTATTTATTTATTTGTTTGTTTGTTTGAGAGAGAGAATGGGTGCGCCAGGGCCTCCAGCCACTGCAAATGAACCCCAGATGGCGTGTGCCCCCTTGTGCAGCTGGCTAACGTGGGTCCTGGGGAATCGAACCTGGGTCCTTTGGCTTTGCAGGCTAACGCCTTAACTGCTAAGCCATCCCTCCAGCCCTCAGGCTTATAGTTTTGAGGTGAAGCTTCATCATGGAGGAGAAGAGCAACTGGCTCACAGTATCACACATCCACGACAGAAAGAGAACCACGAAAGGGAGTTAACTGTGAACATCCAGTAAGGCTAGACTCAAGGTTCAACTGTGGGACACACCGCCTCCAGCAGGGCTCCACCTTCTGGGGACTAAGCAGGAAGCTTAATCACAAACACTTGGGGCTATGGGTGGCATTTACATTCAAACCACCTTAGCTGTTATTTTTAATTAATTGAAAGAAAACTAAGAAAGGCGATGTTGTCAAATTAGCATGACAGATTGAAATTCAGAAGACCTCTACCTCCTAAATCAAATAAATTCAATGCCAGATTTTAGAATTAGGCTTTAAATTTTAGATCTATATATTCAGTTGCACTAATAAAGGTGGGGAGAGGTTTTTGGTTTCAATTGGCCAGGTGTAGCTACCCTGCAATGACAGTAGTATGAATGTGATTACAGTATCATAGCCCTCATTATTACACCCATAATAGGAATTCTTTTTTTTTTCTTTAAGGTTTTAAAAAACTTTTTATTTATTTATTTGAGAGAGAGAGAGAGAAAGAAGCAGATAGGGAGAAAGAGAATGAGTGCGTCAGGGCCTCCAGCTGCTGCAAATGAACTCCAGACACATGTGCCACCTTGTGCATCTGGCTTACATGGTTCCTGGGTAATTGAACCGAGTCCTTTGGTTTCACAGGCAAGCGCCTTAACTGCTAAGCCATCTCTCCAGCCCCATAATGGGAATTCTTATTAAGGTAGGCCAGTTTATTGAAGGAGCTTGTTGATTGTCTTAAGAAGCAGTAATGTGCAGGATAGGGGGAATTTAACAGTCTGTCCTTGCCTGATCTGTGAAGAGAACTGACACATTGGAGCAGGGGCTGGTGTTCGAGTCCTGCTTCTAGTTCTGACATGGATCAGCTCACCTGCCTGAGCATATAAGACAAAATCAAGTCACTCCCTACAAAGGTTATGGACATAAAGAAGTTCATAGGTGTAACAGAGCAATTCGGATTTATTGTTGTTGTGGCCTGGTGCTGAGTCAGCCTCCAGGAGGGCTCCGGGCATTAGCTGGGTCGGCTTGGAGCAAACTGTGCGCCAGTCACACAGATCCCTGACACTTGTCTCAGGCTTTGGAGGAAATTGTAAGTGAGAGAACATCTGAAAGAGCTCCTTCAGTACAGCACTGCCCTACAGGCTGCTCTCTTCAGGCGTCAGCACAGTGCTAGGCACAGGGCGCAGGCAAATGTGAGTGGATGAGAGATTGGAAGTTCCTCCAGCAACTTGCTGTTCCATTCCTTGCGTCGCTCATGCCGTTCTTGTTTCCACATGGAAGTTGTTTTAGAGCAGACATTCTGACATTAAACCGAGGCTATGCCCACTATGTTTCTGTTCCTGTACACGTACTGAAGACTAGGCCACTCAGAGACCATTGACTTGGCTTTCCTTGTGAGAGCATCTCCACCTCATCTCTACTGAGGCTTGCACATTTTTAGATCACTTATTTCCATTCTTTCCATGAGCATCTTAATTTCTATAGTGGTTTTAGAAAACATTAAGCATTGAACATTTCTATAGGATTGCAATGCCAAAAACCTCATAACTGTGGTTGCCTCTGGGCAGAGAGTTTATATTGTGTGATCTTTTTTAAAACCTATGTTTTATTCATCTAAAATAAATTTTAAAGTGGATGGGAAAATGTCATGGTTCTGTAGGAACAAGCTCATGTGAGACAGGAGATGCCCGTTAGACCATCATGCAGGATAGGTAGTCCAGCCCCACAGCCCCGCATGCCATCTGTGGTGTATCATCGCATGCTTGCAGCGCCTTTCCCCCATTCTGTCCATCATGGGAGGCGTCCACTTCGTTCCTCTGTCTTTACTGCCACAGAGGCACATAGGAGTTCTGAAGTGACCAGAGTCAAAGCCAAGCTCTCTGTTCTTCACAAGTCTTCCCTGGGTGTCAAAGTCTGTAGACACCATACATAGCACAGCAAGAGAGAAATAGCAACCGTGGAAACGATGTTGATTGGGAAATGCTGCCGTGAATCCTGTCTGCTCCATGATCTCACTATTTCTTTCCAGTCTAGCGGGAGAAAATGGGCAGTTAGAACGTGGGGAAGTTGTGAAGTCAGATAAAAGACAGACCTGACCTTGAAGATATGGGAGACTTAAAACAGATAGCCAAAGGGGTTTGTGGAGATGTTTTAAATGGTAGGTGCCAGTAGTGCTTTTAATAAGACATTGTGTTTCTGTGCTTTTATGAATTAATCATTGAATTTATTTGAAGCAGTGTTTTAGTTACATCTTTACCATGGTGGTTTATAGAATACAAACACATGTTCTGGAGACATACTCTCTCCATAATGATGTACTTACTCAAAGGAAGGTAGTTTCTAAGAGCATGCCTTTATATAGAGAGCAGCGTTTTCATGACAGCGTGACTTACACACAAAGTATGTTTTGTTTATTTCTGTGTTGTAGTTCAGACACTGTTGTGTTCCTCCCATGTGAACTTCAAGTCAGAACCGAGGACAGTCATAACTCTCCCATTATTAACTCTGTGACCTAGGCAGGTGACTTCACCTCTGTGAGCATTTGTTTCCTTGTCCCTGTGGTATGTCCAGTGACACCCTGTTCATGTTGGTTGGATGAGGTTGTGTGTCACAGAACCAGGGACAGCTGGTGCCCATTGACGGTTTCTTCCCTTTTCCACGCATGGCTTTCTCTGCTCAGCAGCAGTGTGTTTGACCATTTTACCTGTGAGTCAGTCTCCGGTCGGCGGGGGAAGGAGGGGCGGAGGGGGAGGTCCGTGAAGACCAGTGTGGCTTCTGTCCAGGTCTGGAAAAGAGCTGATGGCCACCTGCTCACATTTGCAATCTCTGTGGCCACTGTAGCTCCTCCTCCTCCAGCGCATCTCCCAGTACTGACATGTAGCAGCAGCTCAGGAAGCGTTTGCAAGGCAGAGGAGTTTCTTACCAGGGAGCAGGCTGACCAAACTCCTGAGCAGAGCCATCTCTAGTTCACCTTGGTGCTTTGGGAGTTGGGACAAACAGCACTTGGCACTTTTTAGTTCCAAGGACAGAATGCTTTCAGGATTTAGACTAACTACATTGGCAGATTAGGTACCCATTCTGTAATAATTATAATGCCAGATAATGTTTTATTAGTGCACACTGTACAGGCCAGGCCCAGTGTTGATCATTGTACCTACATGATCTCATTTAGTTCTGATAGCAATGCTATGAATTCAGTACCGTTCCTATATCCATTATACAGATGCGTAAACAATCTTGCCAAAGACTACATAGCCAGTCAATAAAGTAACCAAGATTGCGTTGAGCCCTATTTCCAGAGCTGCTGTTTCAGTTATGTGTTAGACAGCTTCCTTCTTGTGTGTTATAAGAACTATGTAGGAGGGCGACAGTGACAGGAAAGGTGGTGATTTCTTGAAGGTTTCTAATCATCCTGTGTTAGTGAAGAAATCAGCTGCTGGCAAGCTGTGTCATACTCCACTCTTATTTTCAGAGGAGGCACTTACAAAGTGGGGATTCAGTTTTAATTTTACCACGAATACCTCTGTGAAGGAATAATTAGGACTTTGAAGTACAGTGCAGTGAGAAGTAACCAAGTTTCTATTAAATATTGCTCAAGCAGTGAGTAAGTCATTAAAGTTAACTCCCAGTGAATGTCTGGTTGCCCAATACCAGGCTACCAGGAACACGCACACACCACACATGGCTGGAGATAACTGGAGCTGGTTTTAAAGGGAAGGGGAGTTTTTTGTTTCTTTGTGGGGACAGGTTCAGAGTATGGTTTCTAATATCATCTGATATATAAAATACAGAATAATCAAGTTCTCATTTGAAAAATATTTATTCACAATTTCAGAAAATTTAGTCTTCCAGCTACATGTGCCATTTATTCTAAGAACTTGACAATATAGTGAGCAGTGCCTTGCTTCCTGGCCTTTCTTCTTTCTTCCAGAATGGGCACACAGACTTGATGTCATTTAATTCATCATATTCCTCTGGGCGCTGAGTCATGTGGAATCAGTCAGAAACCCTTAGCAACGCCAAATGCCTGCTTTGTCTTAGCCTAGTAATTCACTAGCAAAATACATGGCATGGAATTCAGTCAACTGTATGTAATTGGTAGTGTTTCTGTTCAGACATGCCAGCACATGGCTTTGTAGAATAAAAAAGAAACACACATCTGATTCTGCAGTTTTATTTGTTTAGGACAAAATTTCTGGAAACAGCTTGGCCATCTGCAAAGCTGTGCCCTTGTGTCAGAGATACAAAGGTAGAAAGAAAAAGTAGGTGAAGTTTGTCCTGAGGGTGTGCCTCCCTGGTGTGGGGACACACGTGTCCCAGTGGTGAGGTAAATAGCCTCATGGATCTGTGAGGGATGAAGGCTTTGGTCCTGTCCTGAAGATGAGGGAGGTGTCTGATAACTGAGATCATAGTAGGCCTGTGGCAGAGCCAAGCAGAAAGATAAAGGAGCTTGGAGAGCTGGTGCCAAGGGACCCATGTGGGGCTTTGCTAGGAGAGGCAGGGAGGAGAGGCCTACAGGTCTGAGTCACCAAAGGCCTAGGGATGATGGGGGAATTTCTGGCTCTGGGTACCATGTAGTACAAGACCTCCTTCACCTCTACTTCCTGACCCCCAGGGCTGGACCTCAGGGAGAGCTTGTTTCTCTGCAGTCCCTGCCTCAGGCTGCAGCTCCAGAACAGGTGTGGCTGGGGAAGGCCTTGCTTGGAAGGGTTGGTGAAGACCCCGTGTCACTTACCTCTCATCTTGCTGACCTGGTTGCTGGTCTGGAATGACCACTCTGGCTCAGGGATGTCATGACAGACAGACATTCTACTCCGCATCTGTTCAGGCTTTTTAACCTGTGGCCTAGAGAATTATATTGCGTAACTAGGTGTGATACTACAACTGAATGGGGAAAACTCATGCTGTGGCTGGGATATGGCTCAATGGCTCAACTCAGTACCTGAGTTCCAATTCCCAGAGACCATGAAAGGCCAGACATAGTGGACATCTGTAACAGCCAGCATGCCTCCAGCAAGAAGAGAGACAGAGACAGGGTAATCTCGCAGAAGCTCAGGGGCCAGCTAACCTGGGGAATGAGAGACCCTGCCTCAAACAAAGTGGAAAACCAGGTCCTCTGACCTCTGTGGGTACAGTGGCACATGCACACACATGAGAATACACACACACACACACACACACACGCCCCATATACACGCAAACACAACTTACGCTTCCACACTATTCTATAGAAGGATGCCCTGTGGCTTGGGCTATCATCTCCAGCTTCTAGCCACAGACATCCTGTAGTATTTCCTATTTGAGAGTCCGTTTTTGTAAAACTAGCTATTCTGCCCTTTTTCTCCTCCTTTTGTCCCTGGCCTTTCACGTTGAAGATACACAGCACCCATTGCTACTCTTTGACCTTCCCACTTCATATTTGCTCTTGCCTCATCCACTGCCTTCCTCTCACTGTACACTCATGAATTTTGTTTGGAGTTTATCGCAATCTCACCCACTTCTGCTTCACATTCATTCCCCTGATCATGCACCTTCCATGCTATTCAACACTTCAAAGCAGAGACCAGCAGTGGTTACTGCCGTGGGAGCGTTTTGACCTTGAGTAACAGCTGAGGTGTCTAATGAGTAGTGTGGCTGCGCAGATTGCGTGATTACGGGTTTGTCTGACTTGAGGACAGTCAGAAGCAGGCCGACCTCGTCCACTTAGACTCTTCTCAGATTGTGTCTCTGAGCGCTTCAGTCTAAAAAGAAACCCTCTTTTTGGTGATTACCTACGTTTTGCCACCCAGTACAGAAAACAACCACAAAAGCAGACACTGTCTTCAAGGTATGAGCAAAGCTTTGAAAGTCTGTCAGGCAACACTGTTCTCAGTCTCATGCTGTGCATTGGCACAGTTGCAGCTAGACTGTAGAGTGTAGAGCAGGGATGATGTCTGCCCTCTGGACTTGGTTTGTTGGGGCGGGCATGGGGATATATGGTTAATTAGTGTGCCAGGTGACAGGTCTCCCAGAGACTCCCCCCCCCCAAACTCCTTGAGTCTTTTCCATGTGCCTATTGGGTTTTAAAGTATTTTTTTTATGTATATCTATCATGTAGGTTTATTAGATCAAAGCAAGGATTGAATCTAATAAGTATTCCTAAAACAGCACATTGAAGAAATGTGAATCTTCCCAATCTCCCCAGACCTGTTTGGATGGGAGAGACCAATCAGAAGTGTGGTTGACAAACATGATTTTTTTTTTTCCCCTTTTTAAAATTTGTTTATTTGGGAGAGACCAAGGTAGAGTGAGAGAGAGCGAAGGGGGGGGGGGGGCAGGCTCAGACAGAGAGATTGAATGGGCGTGCTAGGGCCTCTAGCCACTGCAAATGAACTCCAGATGCATTCACCACCTTGTGCACCTGGCTTACTTGGGTCCTGAGGAATCGAACCTGGGTCCTTTAGCTTTGCAGGCAAGTGCCTTAACCACTAAGCCATCTCTCCAGTTCTTTCTCACTGTCTTTTACAAGGCAGTGTATGTTTATTTAATAAGCTCAACTGAATATCTGTGATAGGACAGTTTATCATTTGGTGAAAAATTTAACTTTTAAATTTATGAAATAATGGCCTTAGTAGGAAATTTAAGAATGACTTATTCTGTAGTTCTTTGTTGGATCTTAAGAACACTAACACTTCATTCTTGCCCATGGATTAAAAGCTGGAGAAATGAGGCCAATGCAGATAAGAAAGGCAAGATTGTTTATGGTACCAAAATACCAAGTATAGGTGTTAAGATAAATTAAGCAGAGTTTCTTCTAGGTTAGTATGATTTCAAGACAGATGGGATTTGAGCTCGGCCGTTGAAGGATCTGTAGATTGAATTTGGTGGAGATTCTGTGGCAAAAGTTTTTTTTTTTTAGTTTTTCCCCCTGAAACTAGGTCTATGTACCTCAGGCTGGCCTTGGACTCATGATTTTCTTTGAGTGCTAGGATTACCTGCACATGTCACCATACTCAGCTAAGTAGGGATTCGTTTATGGAGGAAACATGTGCTGTGGAATCACGAGGCAGGGAGGCTCTCAGTGCCTCTGCTTATTATTTTTATTATTATCTTCATATAGGATCTCACTTTGTAGGACAGGCTGGCTAGTAACTCACTATGTAGCCTAGGCTGGCCTTGAACTCACAGTGGTTCTCCTGCCTCAGCTTTCCAAGTTCTGAGATTTTAGGAATGAGCTACCACAACTGGCTTTATTATTATAATATAGGTCAGCCATAAACTCGAGCCCATTTACTAAAAAGTAACTAAATACAGGAGACTGCCTATAAATATAACTTATTTCATGAGGCCCTGGGTTCCATACCTAGCACCAGGAAAAAAAAAACACATTTATATACATACGTATAACTCATAGGTTATCATATAAGGATATAAATGGTTTAAAATTTTCTTCCTGATCATCAGATAATTAATGTGACTTTGAACAAACAGCCCTGTGTTGACAGTGGTAATATCTAAGCAGTAATTTTTGTTGACAGTTTGGGCTTTTTTTTTATTTTTTACAACATTGACTCTAGTGAACTAATAATGATGTGACTTGAAATTTTCTCATGCCCCATTTTGTGAACATGCATTTAATTTGAGGATGGTAAATGCAGTTTTTTCTCATGTAAAGATCACCCCTCTCAAAGAGCTTTGTGGAGATGTTCGCCTATCCCATGGTGTTTGTGTGATAGAAGCTTAGAAACATTCTACTGGAAGTATTATTATTATTATTATTATGCATCTGGCTTCACATGGGTACTGGGTACTGGGGAATCAAACCCAGGCTGGCAGGCTTTGCAATCGTTAACTGCTAAGCCATCTTTCCAGCCCTTGTTCATAATTATTTTAAAAGTCCAAGAAGTAATATTTGTCTTTTTTGAAGTATGTATGTTTGTGTGTGTGATGTGTGCATGTCTACGTGAGTGGGGGTGTGTAGTGCCATGTGGAGGGCAGAGGACAACTTCCGGTATTGGTTCTCACCTTCCGCTTCGAGGCAGGTGCTCTCTTGTTGAGCAGGCACTACCACATTCACAAGGCTAGCTGGCCCAGGAGCGTCTGAGAGACCCTCTCTGCTTCCCTTGCCCTGTGTGTGCTGGGATTACATGCGGCCACTACTAGCTTGTGTGGGACCTGGGTACTCCTGCTTGTTTGGCAAGCACTTCATCTATTGAGCATTCTCAGCCCTACTTTTTAAAAGCCAAATGTATGTGACAGTGGAAGATGAGTTTTGTTGTTTTGTTTGTTCCTGTTGCTGATTGCTTCCCAGCACTTGGTGGTCATGCCTGGAGCCTGGGCATGCGTTCTAGGCAATCACTCCACTGAATTTCAGCCCCAGCTTTACCTGGATTTTATATTATTCCATGATTTTGGGATGGCCTGTGGTATCGTTTTTAGTGGACAAGAAATACTGACATTGTCTGAGCTAAATTATTTGAATGGAATTCTTTGAGACTGTGCAGTCCCAAATAAGATTCTTTTCATCCAGTTTTTAATGTTAAAATTATTGGGCCGGAGAGATAGCTCAGTTGGTCAAGTCCCCTGAAATCATAAACAAAACGATGCATGGTTTCACATGCTTATAATGCTACCACGAATGAGGCAGAAACAAGTGGATCCTTGGGACTCACTGGCCAACCAGTCTAGCCTATTTAGCAAGTTCCAGGCCAGTGATAGACCCTGTTACAAAAAAACCAAAATAAAACAAAAAACTAAGCAACATCAACAACCAGATGGATAATGGCCGAGGACTGGCATTGGAGTTCTCCTCTGACCTCTTTGTGTGCACAGGTACCTGCACACACACCCACACGTACACCCACCTGCATACATTTGAACATGTCCATACACACACACAGCTTTTTGTAACCCAGTGTTCTCTGTCTTTCCCAGATGTGGTGAATTGTATATTTAGGGCTTGAAAAAACAATTTAAAGGCACCTTGCTTTTTAAATCTCCAGTCACCTCTCGTAGTGTCTTGTTCTGGTCTTTAACAGCCGTGCTGCTATGTGGCAGGTCTCTGACATGGCTGCTTTCGGGGGGGGGGGGGAGGCAACACCGGGAGGTGTCACAATTTTAAGGTTAAATCCTGAGAACCAGTTTGATTTTCTTTCCACCCCGGTCCTGCTTATGAGTGTTTTTATTTCTTTATTTTTATGGAGGGTGTTGAGGAGGAGAAGAAGAAAATCAGTACTGTACCAGCCTATTTAGACCTTTGGATGATATACATTACATTGCTTCCATCTTTTCCAGGGGTAGCATGTGCAGAAGGAAATGATAATGACAACTTCCTTTTCTCTTTCAGCTGAAGTGAGCAGTGAATATAGTATGGACAAGGCAATGGTTGAATTTGCAAAAATGGAACGGGACCTGAACCATTATGTTAAGGCTGTGCAGTCTACAATAAGTCATGTGAGTTTATGCCACTCACCCACTTATTTTTGGCTATAGTGTATTGACCTGGAAATGGAAATACGAACTCAGAATTCTTCTCTACCCTTAATCATTTCTCCTCCTTACTGTAGAAGCTCATAACTTCCTTATAATGTAGGAATCGTAGATATTTCCCAGCTAGGCCATCTGAGCTAGTTGGCATATTAAATCCATTGTAGGTTATTTGGTATTATCTCAGAAGTTTGAGTATAAGCCCCTTTCAAATGAGAGTAGACTTTTATAGCATAGTATGAGTTGGGTGCAAGTTGATTTACTTGTTATGTTTACTTAAATAGAATTTGGACCAGGTTTACTTACTCATCTTCCAACTTGAATATGCATCTACTGCAAAATTCTTAGAGTCAGATACTATGGAAGCACCTTAGAGCAAGTTTAGGAATAAAGAAGGTTGACATTTCGGCTTTTCCAGAAGCCAAATTTATCTTGTTGACTCCAGAAGGCAGTTAAGGTGGCAACATAGCAACATCCTTTTCAGTCATTGTGTACTGAGTAAGAAATGAGTAACATGATTACAGCTATGCTCCTGAGAAGTCCTTGTCCTCCAAGCTCAGAAACTCCCTGGTATCTACCTTCCTGTGAAATGTGGTGTCTTGTACTTCTGGTTTCTTTATTTGTCATTTCTTCTGGATGTGGGAAAATTCCAAATATATATATATATATGTGTGTGTGTGTGTGTGTGTGTGTGTGTGTGTGTGTGTATCAGCTACTATTCAGTGGAAGATAAAATTTTAAATGTTGTTTAATGCTTAAGCCGATGAAATAACTATTGTATACTTGTATAGAGTTGTTTTTCAAGTTTTTTTTTAATGGTTAGTATTGAAGTGTAATCTATTTGTGAACTAACTTTAAGGATATTTGCTTATAACTAAGTAATAAGTCATTCAGCTTTTAAATTCTCACTGTTTGGGCTATAATGACTTTCAGTCTTGGTTTAAGTCTGAGAATATTACTTCTGTAGAAAAATAGGAAAGTGACAGTACGTTGGTATTATACTTCAACATGGAATAACAAAGCTCTTAGACTGGAAGGTTTTCTTTTGGTTTTGAGACAGGCTCTTCTAAGCTAGACCAAAGATTTTTAAATTCTAGCTGAATTCTAGAACCAGCCAGTAAGAGAGTTCCTGCTGGAGCAAGGTTGGGGCATCAGTACTTTTTAGAAGCTGATTCTAATATGTTGCCATAGTTAAATTCCTGACACAAAAGAACACAGCTGACTTATAGAATATGGTATGTTTGTTACTCAAGGTCATTGTCAGGCCATGATAAGGCTTGTCTTGCTTTGACCCTTGTGTTCTATGAGGTTAATAACTATCTGCAGCTTTTATACTATAGTGAAAATATAACAGCACAGTGTATAGTATTGCTAAAAATGAGATTTGAAAGTTAAAGAATCCAGTGTTGATTTGTTTTTATAATAAACTTTAAGACTCACAGATATTTCAGGTAGTTTTACAATGAGAATTGAACTTTTCCCCCTTCAAGCAACTGATTCATTCAAGGAAGAAAAGAAAGTTAAACACTAAGGAATCTCCTCAAGTACTTATATCCAGTAGTTACCCTCACCTTCCTTGAGAAGGAAGGTTCTCCCTGGAGTTTTATCCTGCCCTCCAGTCCTGATTTTATCCTAGACTCTGGAACAAATGGATTTAGGGATTCTGGTGCTTGTCAGTTAAGGCTCCTGGTCTTTCATGGGAGGAGAAAACCTGTTCTTTTCCTTTCCATATGCCAAATTATACTATTCATGCAAGCATCCCACAAGAGCAAACATAGTAAGTCATAAGTTTCCGAGGCATGAGCTCATTAGAGACTCGATGGGAGTGTGGCTGTTACTTTGGGAGTGCTGTTTGAGCGTTATTGCCCCTTGCGAGAGGCATAAAAATGAGCGGCAGCTCAGAAGGGACCAGGATGGTCTAGTTAATGTGTGGCCCCAGACTGCTTTCCTTGACAATGTGGCTCAGAGAAGCCAAAAGATTAGACATCCTAGCCTTACAGAAATAGCAGTGGTCTCGGGATCAGAGCCCTCCAGGCCCCAGCTCCTCTGCTTTCCAAGTTGGTCCTTGGTCAAGAAGCTCCCCACCCCTTGTACCTCATGTTCTTTACCTGTAGATCCTTGGCCCTGCCAATTTCGTAATATTATTATATCAATCAGATTAGATAATAGGTATCAAAACACTTCATCATTCATAAAATTTGATAGAGCTGTAGATACTGTATTCCGAACCCAGACTTCCAAGTCCTTAGAGAGGAGGAACAAGTACTTTCTGAAAAATGAAGCCGGGTGTGGTGACACATGCATTTAATCCCAGCACTCGGGAGGCAGAGGTAGGAGGATCGCCGTGAGTTCGAAGCCACCCTGAGACTACATAGTGAATTCCAGGTCAGCTTGGACTAGAGTGAGACTCTACCTGTAAAACCTAACAAAAACAAAAAGGAATATGGAGTATGTTGTTTTACCTACTTTGTTTTATTTATTTTTACTTTGACGTTTATTGGAATTCAAGAGTCATATGGGATTAGCTATAAACTCCTTAGTTACAATGTGAAGTGTTCCTAGTCTCAAAATGAAGAATTAGAAGTCAAGTTGGTTAAGAAATATAGGTGGTGGGAAACCTTGAGTCCCATTCAGCCTTCTGCTGTGTCATAGGTGTGGGGGTATAACACTTCCACTGAGGAGCCCTGTGGTCTCCCATTAGGCGTTTTCACTAGTCACAGAAAGATTTTCAGTCCTTCTTTTAATCATCACACAGTATTTATTACTTGAATAAGCATCTCCTGTGAAGGTTCTGCATCTCTGAAAAGGTTCTGGAAGTTTACTCTGGAACCTTAGAGGTCTGGATTAAGTGACAATTCCCTGGGAAGTCCCTTTGTCAGTTAGCAGCAGCTTTCAGATTGCCTTTCTTTGTCCTCTGAGAAAATGGGACTATTATATCCCATAATGTCTGAATATTTGATTAGAATCAGAATTCAGTTCAGTGCTGTGAAACTTATGAAAGAAATAGGATTTAGTTCTGACAAGTTTGTTTGCAGAGGGAATATTATGCAGTGAGTGCTACACAACTTCTCAGTCTTAGGATAGTCATGAGAACGTTCAGTATTTGTCACAACTCTGAAATCCTCACTTGGACTGAGCATTCTCTATGAGCTGCTTTGAGACTTTCGGTCATGAGACCACACATGAAATGGAAATGTTTTGAAAGCTGTAAAATAGTTCAGAGATACATCTGTCAGTGTTCACTTAACTTCTTTTATCACTGCTGGCTACCACGAAAAAACTGTCATCTTAGTTTTTTTTTGAGAACAGAGTGATAGTCTTTTTTTATTTTTAATTTTTATTTATTTATTTATTTGTTTGTTTTTGGGTTTTCCAGGTAAGGTCTCACTCTGGCCCAGGCTGACCTGGAATTCACTATGTAGTCTCAGGGTGGCCTCGAACTCATGGCAATCCTCCTACCTGTGCCTCCCAAGTGCTGGGATTAAAGGCATGCGCCACCACGCCCGGCCTTTAAAAAATTTTTTATTAAATATTTTTATTTATTTATTTGACAGAGAAGAAAGGGGGAAAGAGAGAAAGAAAGAGAGAGAGAGAGAATGGGTGCGCCAGGGCTTCCAGCCACTGCAAATGAACTCCAGACGCATGCGCCCCCTTGTTCATCTGGCTAATGTGGGTCCTGGGGAATCGAACCTGGGTCCTTTGGCTCTGCAGGCAAACACCTTAACCGCTAAGCCATCCCTCCAGCCCCAGAGTGATGTTCTTGACATTGGTCTTCTGGAGGTCCTAATGTTCTTTTTTGGCTTTCTAAGCTTTTATTGTTGGAACACATTGAAGGGATGCTACTGGCTGGCTTTTTGTTCCCAAATGTTTATTGAGTAAATATTTACTAGACACCTATGTGCCAAGCACCTGCAGGTACAGGAAGTAGGAAGTCAGTGAGCAAGACCCACATGACCTTCACCTTCCGAGGTCTTGAAGTCTAGAACAGAAGCCAAGCACTTAGCAAAGAGCAGGAAGTTTTAACCACTGAGGTGGTGTGTGCTACAGAGGGAAGTCAGGCATTCTGTGTGACTTAACAACTTGAGGACTGTTGTGCTTTTTTTCAGAAGGGTGTGGAAGACTCCTTTCTGAGGAAGGGATATTATAGATGACTCCAAGTCTCAACATGGAGGATGAATGATAGATAACTTTTCCTGTGACTTGTAGGAAATGGAATCACCTTACTTCTAATGGTCCTTGATATCAAAATTTAAAGTTTTGGGGGCTGGAAAGATTGCTCAGTGGTTAAAGGTGCTTGCTTGCAAAGCTGGTTTCCCTCATAGAGCCAGATGCACAAAGTAGCATATGCTTCTGGAGTTTGTTGCAGTGGCAGGAGGCTCTGCCGTGCCCACACTCACTCTCTGTCTCTGTTTCTCTCACAAATAACTAACTAAATAATATTTTTTAAAAATTTAAAATGCCTTGTTCAATCCACATCCTTAATTTTTCATGCCTCCCTTTATAGAATAAGAGATTGAACTACAGAGAACAGTGGTAATTAACCTCAGCTTGCTCAGCACTTCCTCTAGTTACAGAGTCCTGAGTGTGTGCCACTCCGGCCAGGTACTGTGCCTAGTCATGCCGACCACAGCAGTGGCAGGTGTGAGACTGGACTCATTTCTGGTTGTTGCTCTCAAGTAGAGGCTGCTTCTGAAACGAGTCGACCGCTGCTGAGTATCGACTGAGCCCAGTGGTGGTCATGTGCACTTCAGATTCTGCTTATGAGGGCGCCTGCCCCCTGTGCCTGTGGCCTGCGGGTTCCCAAGGATAGGTGTGGAAGGTGAGCAGCAGTTTAGCTCAAGTAACCCTCCAGGTACTTGTTCTTTCAAATGTGAGATAGCAAGATGCCTGGCTCCTACCATGGGGTGGTTCTCACAGTCTCTTCATAACCTTAACTCTGATAATGACAAGGACTGGACTCACAAAGTTCAGTGACAGATGATCTAACTAACAGGTTCAGAATAGTCTCACAGTCACCAGTAATCAACAATGAAACAATGTTCTCCATGTAGTCCCAGCACTTATAAAGCATGACAGACAATTCTTAATTATAACAAACTCTTGAACGGATTATTAGGCTTTCTTGAATTGCTGTTTGCTTCGGTGTGGTGACCTGTTCAGAAATCCAGATTTTGTATTTTCTTTACTTTCCTCAAAACTGTGTTTGCGCTGCTTGCATATTGCAGATTATGTAAGACTTTAAAGCATTGAAATTGGATTGCAGGCGCATAGCTGTTTTTGTTTTTGAGTCAGTGTTTATAACATTTTTACCAAAGCCTGAGGAGAGAGGATATTTTCCTTCTTAACTGGACCAATAACATGTGGATTGGCCCCATTGTATTTCTTGCAGATCTGTTCACAGACCTTCCCTATTTTGCTCACTGTGGTGTTTATTTGATATACTAACCTGAAATGTTATCTGCCTTTCACAATAAATATGTTCAGATAGAAGAGTGGAAATCTACTTCATATACATTGCTGAAACCAACGCAGACTTAGGTATAATAAAAGTACAAGGTGGGTCAGAGTATAGTTTACCTCAGTCCTGTCATTATGCAACTAGTTTTAGCTGTTTTTAATCTGTCACTTTGATGTGCTCTCTCACCTTTCATCCTTCGTCAGCTGGTAACCTTAGTGTGTGTTTGTTTGTTTGTTTATTTATTTATTTATTTTGGTTTCCTGAGGTAAGGTCTCACTCTAGCTCAGGCTGACCTGGAATTTACTATGTAGTCTCAGGGTGGCCTCAAACTCAGGGCAGTCCTCCTACCTCAGCCTCCCGAGTGCTGGGATTAAAGGCGTGTGGTCTTAGTGTTTATTTTATTTCAAATTAATTTAATATCTACTACTTCACCATGCAGTCCTATGGGTTATCTTGCAAGTAGGGAGTTCATCAGTTTAGCCAAACTGAATGTGGACAGAACTGCTCACTCCGAGAGCTGATGCTTTGTGTTCTGGGCCCGGTGGTGCGGGCCTGGTCACCTTCTAAGGCACTTGACAAATGCACCTGGCTCTAGTAGACATAGAATCTTTCGCCAAAGGAGAAGGGGGAAGTGGTTTGGGAACTATACAATTTGAGGACAGAAAATTCCTGAGCATAGAAGTTGCCACTGTCAATGGAACAGCAAGAAAGTTAGAGAAATTGATGAGAAGCTTTTGGAGCTAGGTGGCTAGGTCCTTCTGGGAGCTCTCCAACCTTCCATCCTCAACACCAACCGCGCCATGGGGTGTAGCCTCTTAACTTTTAACTGCAAAAGCTTTCAAATGATTCATATGATATGGGAGCCTTTTTATCCATGAGCACATTGGCCATGAGTAGAAATTTCATGAGGAGAGCCAATTTTAGCAATTCACTTGACCCTGGAATGTATCTATTTCTGTGATTACTGGTAACTAATTTCTATTTCAGTACTTTAGAACTCCTGCTATGGTTATCTTTAAGTTGAAGTTCTGTTTAGTAGCATTTTTTCCAATACAGAGAGTTATTTAGGCCTGGAAATGTAGTTCACTAATGAGATGCCTCTATAGGAAAGACTCTAGGGGTTGAGGATTTACCTTAGTGGTATAGTGCAAGACCTTGAGTTCAGCCTCAAGCACTAGAGAAGACATGCACACACCCCTACACGGAAAGACTAGATGAAATCTCTTAGGTTGTCAAGTAATATGGTTGCTAACAGGTGAAAATCCTTTCTAATATGAGTCTCATTTGCATGGTCAGTTTACAGTAGTCCATCTTGGTGTTTTGTACCATCAAGTGTCAGGTCTGCATTAGAACTAAAACATGTTTACATTGTAGGCCTTCTTGTGCCAAGTGCATGTTCAGAAGGTCGCTACCTAATATTAACTAACCAGGATGTGAATAAATATTACAGGAGTATAGGATTTTGTGGTCAAATAAGTTTGAGGAATGCTTGATAAAAAGAATTTCCTTAAATCCTCCAAAGCCTTTAATCTGCTTTTACCAGTGAGCTTCTCCCGGGGGAGGGGAGGAGGGTTTCAGAAAGTACCTAAGCTGAGCTAACTAGAAAACAGTTTACGGGGGAGTGTGATAGTTTGAATGGACACCCCCAATAGATACAGGAGTTTAATTTAAGCTTGTAGATCTCCAGCTGTCTGGCTGAAGGAGGTACCATTGTGGGCAGCCCTAGAGTCCAGCCCCAAGGTTGGTTTGGGGGTGGATCTGTTTCCACCAAAAAAGATATGCAAAGTGCTTGAGTTCTGCCATTATGGAATTCTTGAAGCGTGCTTGCTTGTGCTGCTGCTGGTGGCTTTTCTCTCTGTGTGGACCTGTGAAAGGGGGCTCAGCTTCTTCTGCCATTATGGGACTTCCCCTCTATCTGTAAACTTCAAGAAATTCCCTTCCTCCCATAAACTGTGTCTGGTCTAGAGGCTCATCCCAGAGATCTGCAGCTGTCTATCACAGGGGAGTCTGGTCTGTAGAAGCCGCTTTGTTGGTGGCAGCCCCCTCATTTTACGAAGGAGGGTCAGAATTGGGTCCACCCTTTGGTTATAGAGATTTTGTGTTGTCCACTGTGAGGAGCTCAGAGGGTGCCAAATTCTTGGTCCCATATGGCCCTGAGTAGTTTCCGTACAGGTGTGGACAGAGGCAGGCCTCTGGGAAGGTTATACATTATTTACCAGCAACAAGAGGAAGGAAAGTTTTATAAACATGCAATGACTGGCTTCCAGAGTGTTTGCTGGGAGCAAATAAGACCCTTCTGTGGAGCGATGATTGAGGAAGGAAGAAAGAAGGGAAGATGAGGAAGGAAAAGCCAAGGTGGAATGGGGGTGGGGGACACAGTAGACCGAAGAGGAGCTTTTACAGAAAGTTTGTAGAGGAGAGGAAGAAGGGAGATGTTAGCATTTGAATGGGAAATGCCCCCACAGGCTCCTGTGTGTGAACACTTGGTCCTCAGCTCATAGTGCTGTTTTTGGAAGTTGTGGAACCTTTAAGAAGTGAGACCTGGCTTCTAGAAGTGGGTCACTGGAAGCAGGTCTTGGCTTACAGCCAACTGCTCTCTGTGTCTTAGCTGACTGTGAGCTGTGACCTACTGTCAGAGCTGGGGCTACACCCCCTGCCCGGCTGCGTGTGAGAGACTGTCTCCGGAACCACGAGATAAGTCCCTCAAGTTGCTTTTCGTCACGTAGTTGTCCACCGTGATAAGAAAAATAACTTAATACAGGGGTTAGCAAATAGGCAGCAAAGCAGGGATTAGGTAGCCCTTTGGAAGACCAGACTCAACACACTCCACCTAGGCCCAGGGATGCCAGTGTGATGATTGAACACCTTTGCTTGAGGGGCAACAACAGGTCATCCTAGCTACTGTCTGAATGACTTTAACGACACCTGTGTCTTTAATTCAGCAAACCCCATTATTGTGGTGCTGGACATCGACTTTGGGTAGCATCAGGTAGCTGTTTGGGTCTGCTTTCAGTATCTTGAGAGCTTGAGCTTCAGGACTTCCCCACTCTGTGGGTCATGCGGGGCACAGTAGGCACGCAGGCTCCCTGTAAAGTAAGTGCTGTTTTGTGTGGATAAAAGCAGTTGTTGATTCTTCTCACCATGAAGTTGTTCAATAAGTAGCAGTAGTATCCTTCATCCAATAGATAGAAAAGCTGATTGTAGAAATGCAAAGGAGCCATGGAATAATTTAAACAGTGCTGACAAAACACACATAGGAAATTCAGAGTAAGGACAGTGTGTAAATTCTGGCTTATCTGCATTCTGATCCTGAGCCTCAGTTTCCTTTGAGTATGGGGTGATGATGTAGGTCACAGAGCTTGGGAAGGATGAGGAGTGATAGCCTGAAAGCACCCCAGAAACTTATGTCACACTAGGTCCTAAGGCTGTGCGGGAGAATTGTTTCCCTGGCCAGCCTTGCATGGTCCCCATGGCAGTTCTGAGCTCACACGTGGAGAGTGGAGTGGGCGGTGGGAAAGCACGGGGAAAGGCCAGGATGTTGGCTTCCCAGTTGAAGGCAGGGCAGCTTTCTTTGGAAAGGATTTCTCTGGTAATTGGCATGCAGAGGCGGGTGGGGTAGAACTTAGTGCTACAGTCAGTGTTACGACCACAAAGGATTGGGCCAAATCTGGGCCTGGGCTGGCATAGAGGCCAGTGGCATTTGGCAGAGGCTTTGTGGCATGTGGCCAGTTGGAGAGGATGAAGTTCCCTGATAGTAACTGCTTATTTCTGTCCATAACAGTGTAAAAGATTATGCCATGTAACATATGCTAGGGGGTTATTTTAGTGATAAGAACCAGACAATTAAGTTAAAAGTCATAGTTTAGGCCAGGTATGGTAGTGCACACCTTTAATCCCAGCACTCAGGAGGCAGAATGGTTGGAGGATGGGAGGCCAGTCTGGGACTACAGAGTGAGTTCTAGGTCAGCCTGGGCTAGAATGAGAACCTACCTGGAAAAAACAAACCAAAACAAAAAAGGCATAGTTTATACTTCAGAAATAGCTTATGGGGATCTTTTAAAGGTACTTAAGTGACAACTTTGTAGAAACACAGCTCTAAATGCCATTTCTCTATGTGTATAAGTGTATATACATTGATCCTGTTTACTGAATTGTCCTATTTAAATTTTAAATTATTTTATGTTATGCTCATTTTATTTTTTATTTTTTGGGTTTTTAAAGTTTTTAGTGTACACTATTCATTTTATTTTTTTCATACAGATCCTAACTTTTAAAAAATTTTATATATATTATAACACATGTCCTTGCCCCTGCTCCCATTACCCTGGGGGCCTCCTCAGTGGAGTAAGGGCATTCGTGGAGTCATGAAGGCCTCAGGCAGTCCCTGTGGGGTAAGGGTGGGGAGAGGTCATGCTTCAGGGTATCCTTACCTGCTTTGTGGATCTTACAGTCCTTCTGCCCCTGAGCCATTGAAGGCCTGTTGGCAGTTTGATTTAGCATTGAGTTCTCTGTAGCTTCTTGATTTCTGTTTGGGTGGGTTTTGTTTGATCACTGTGTCTGTCACCATTGCCTTGGAGCTGGTTGTCAGGCTAGCAGTAAGAACACAATGCATGTTGCTGCTTCCTCTGCAATTTTTCCTGGGCACTGGCAGGTGTGGTAGAGGTGGCAAGTGTTGTGGGGGGCAGTCTTATTGTCCTATTGATGGATCTTGACTCTCTTCTGATTTCTTTGCCATCTGTAAAATAAAATAGATTCTTCAACTGAGAGTGAGAGGAGCTTGGTATAAGCCCACTCTCACTCTCCAAAGAACAGTGGGAGCTTCTCTCTGGAGTCTATGAGTTTCCTGACCATGGGCTTCTGACTTGGTTTCCAGTACCAGATAAGTTTTTCTCCAGTCACTGAGTGGGCCTTATGTCTAGTCAGAGAACAGTTGGTTCCTCGCAGAAGCTGTATCCGGCAATTGCACAATTGTGTACTTCTTGTCCAGCTTGTTGATTTCATAGTCTGCAGCATCCCCTGCTTATTCATGCTGTTGGTGACTGTTGTTCTCTAGTAGCTCCATAGTGCTTTCGATCCCTGGGGGCTAGTCAGGGGGGAGCTAGTTTCCCTTTGGGTTCCAGCATGGTATTTGGATGTCTTGTGAGTGTAGCTGGTGGTATCTTTAGCAATAGGGTCTCGCCTTTTAGCTCTGGGAGGTAATTGTTTTGGCAATGGCCCACAGTATTTTGGGGACCTCATGGGTCTTCCTTGCCAATAGCTTACAGTGAGGGCCAACCCAACCCTGGGCCTGGGAGTTACCCTCCAGAGTCTGTGTTTTTAAGGTTAAGCTTTTCCCACCTTCTGTCTGGACAGTCCCCCTCCTGCTTTATTGGTGGTTATATCTTGTAGAATGCTAGCCAGAAGGAGGGTTTCTATGGAACTGATTCATGTCTTAACTTTTGTGTAATTACCCTCCCAACTTTGTGTAATTACCCTCCCTACCCAGTACACCGCCAAGTCTCTCCCACCTTCTGTATTCCTGTCCCTCCCCTAACCTTTCAGGTAACTCCTCCTCTCCTCCCTATTTCTTTTCTCTCCTGGTCTCATTCTAGTTTTATGCCCATATTCCATATGGATACTACCATTTGCACTCATCTCCAATTGGTTCCAGTGAGGAACCGCAAATCAGAGACTTTATGCCTATTTTACAAACTATTAGTGCCTTTGGTTTTGGTATTTTGTAGGTCAGAGAAGTGTGTGGGATTTCTGTATCATATGTGAGTTGTCAGTTATGTTTCCAATACAATTTCTGTAAGCAGTTAACAAGCAAGCAAGAGGAAAGCTATAAATGTAGAGCATACACATGAACTGTAGGTTCTCACAGCCCTCCTGTGAGTTTGCAGCATCCTGTCTGGAGTGGCCATGCTCAACAGGCTCCAAGGGAGATCAAGAGGGCGAGGGCTTTGGGTAGCAGGGGCACCTATATTGCTTCATCTCACAACCAGTTTGATATCTTAAATACTGCAGATTTTTGTGTTTCATTTGATTCTGAGGTAGAGTAGCAGTCAGTTATGAATGTTTGAAAATTACTCCTTTCCTCTTTCATTTCAACTTAAGACAATTGTTTAATTATTTTTTTTATTAGAAAATGATATGGAGAAAGGGCAGGCCAGTGTTCTTAAAATTGGAAATAATAACCAGAAATAGTTTGAATATGAGTGCCCCCACAAGTGATTTCCAGACATTTGGACTTGTTGCTCTTTACCTTCCCCTGGCCTGGCACCTGCAAGCTCCCACATGCTCTCATGCCTGCCTTCCCATCGCCTCAGCTCTCTGTGCTTCTTGGAATGCTGTTGACACCAAGAAAGGAGCCCTCTCCACCTATCAGGCTACCCTCTGTCATGTGAGGTTTATTTCAGCCCTTGATGTGGAACAGAAGCTAAAAGTGACCCATCAGATACCAACTGGAACTAAGTGGACTGAGACCTGGATGTGCTCAGCCAATCCTCTTGCGAAACTAGAAACTAAATCTGCTGTAGATGTAGTCAAGCCCTGATTTTAAAAATATCAGTAAAAATGTCACCTGCTCAGTTTTTTCTTGGAGAAACTCTTGAGATACTGCTAAATGCACCTATAAATAATATACATGGAATTAAAATGTTACAGAAGTGCTTTCCCTTAAAACGAATTGTGTCCATATGATCCTGCTGCAGTAGTAAGTTGTGTGGTGCTAATGCTCGTTTGAATTACTGAGTTTCTTCTGTATGTATCCGCTGACCATCTGGGCAGTCTTAAGCAAAGTTCTTAGACTTTATGCTCCTTTGCAAAATCAGCTTAGTAATTTCTGTCCTCACCTTTCAGTGATACCTTGATTTAAAAAATGAGATAACATTTGTGGAAAGTGCTTGAGAGATAAGAGTGTGCATAAAGGCAAGGCCTGACTCTATTCTCCTGTTAACTTCTACCTCTTCTTCCTCTCCCTCTCCCTTCTCTTTATTTTTCATTGTTTGGAGCACATCCTCGTGCATGCTGCACAAGCATTCCTCCACTGAGCTATATCCCCAACCCTTAACTTCTTGCGCTTATGTGAACATGTCTGTCACATGCTGATTTAAATGTGAGAACTCTTCTTTAAGCCACCTAAACCTGTCTAAATGGTGATGGATCATTTTCCTCACATTTATTTTCCCAATGCACAGCTTAAACTCAAAGGAAAAAATGTGTAAGATTCACATTCACTTTTCGTGGGATTTAGTCATCTTTCTGGCCTCTTCACATGGGAGTCCTGTATGACTCTCATGAAACAGTTAAACGAGTGACTCATGTGCCCCACTTGCTCAGGCACTGAGTCACTTCGTTATGAAACACTGAAGGCCGAGCATCTATGTATAACCAAGAGAAAATAATGCTTAAGTTAAAGCAGCTTACACGTTTGGGTCTGATGATTTTAGCCACTACCTCATCAGGCAACAATAAAGAATGAAGTTAGAAAAAATTCACTAATCCGGATGTAATTTGTCTAAAAATAGTCTAAATAAACCACCCTCACCTTCCTGTCTCTCACCTCCCCTTTTTGCAGCAGTTGGTCCTTGGTGATAAGGGCTGGGGCTGCAAACTAAAGACCTGGCTTTAACTCCTACTTCTACCGGGCAGGGCAGGCTGTGCCTTCCTTCGGACCAGTCACGTAACTTAGGCACTTTGGTTTCCTCATTTCTAAAATGGGGTAATAATAGTATTGGTCCTACATACCTCATTGAGCAAGTGTAGATAAGGCCAGATTGTAGATAGGAATGTGTTTAGACCAAAAAAAGTGAAAGGTGGTTATGCAGTTAATGCACACTGACTGTCCATGCATCTGGCAGTGTGTATGTGAATGGGCACAGAACTGAAGACATTTGCATCTGGCTTATGTGGGTACTAGGGAATTGAACCCGGGTTCTTAGGTAATGTAGGCAAGTACCTTAACTGCTAAGTCACCTCTACAAACCTCTGATTCTTTGAAAGGGGAGTGTCTATGAGCTCTTGGAGCTGGGAGCAGGAGAGATCACATTCCCAGCACTTGGATTTCTGAACTGAATTGTGGAACAAACTTTCCTACAGAAATCACATCATTCAGTGGCCAAGTTTACAGACTGTTAGTTTAAAAAAAAAAGTAACCATAAGTGGTTTATTGCGATCCAGTTTCTAGCAAGTAGTAACAAAGCCCATTTTGTACAGGTGCCCGTCTGGGGTTCGTGCAAGGTGACTTGTAGGACTTAGCTGAGATCCGATAAGAGACACTGAAGGCACTTCTCTTTTGCTTGCCCTACTTATTTAGTATGTGGCCAAGGTTTACTTAAACGAGATTTGTAAATATCAGTTCATACTTAAATCCCTGGCCCCTGTGACTGAGAGAGAAAACAACGTTCTTTACCTCAGCTCTGGGGGAGATTTCCAGCCTCCTCAGTGAGCACAGCCCCCTTGTGCACCTCAGCCAAGCTAAGAGGTGACACCCCTGAGCTGCCCTTTTTCACATGGAAGTCAAGGCTTCTTTTAATGACATTTCTGTTTCAAGAAAGGTGTAATTCTTTGAGTTCATTTAGGGTTGCTGTTGGCTGAGAGTAAGGAAGTTTTCACCCCATCTTGGCTACAAAGTACACTTATGGTCTACTACATCTTACTATAAATTTCTCAGTAGTGAAGGTTTGGGAAATTTAGTCAAAACAAAAAATGTCCTTCCACAGTGAGTTATCATGTATAAGGGAAGGATTTCTGTTAAAGGTCTACTTGAGGAAAAGAAGATTGTAGTTCGTATTAAAAGGAAGGAAAAATTCTCAAGAGACAGTGTTGTTGACTCATTAAAACTATTTGTGCAATTTTTCTGTTTTGGTTATTAGAGGTAGAGTTTTGCTGTATCCCAGGCTGACCTGGAATTTACTGTGTAGTTTCAGGGTCACAGTAATCCTCCAACCTCTGCCTCCTGAGTGCTAAGACTAAAGGTGTATGCCATCATGTTCAGCTTGTGCAAATATTAAAAAAAATTATTATTTATTTATTTATACACAGAAAGAGAGGACAGACAGAGAAGATAGGCATTCCAGGGCCTCCAGCCACTGCAAATGAACTCCAGATGCATATACCACTTTGTACATCTGGTTCTCTGTCGGTATTGGGGAGTGGAATGTGGGTCATTAGGCTTTGCAAGCAAGTGCCTAACTACTGAGCCATCTCTCCAGCCCTTGTACATATATTTTAGAAGTGGCAATGGTCTGAATATATAATTCATCTAGGGATTCAAAATGAAATAAGAGTGAAATAACCTTTTCTAGTTTGAGTGAGATGCTTTATATTTATATTTATTAAAATATCCAGTCCTTTCCATATTAGCGTAAGTTTGCTTACCATTTCTCTAGGGCTTGCCACATACTGGGCAGTATGCTAAGGTGTGTTTCGATAACTGCCATCGAGTTCTTTCTCCCCCTTTGGTACTAAGGATTGAAGTGGACTTCACTTATGCTAACCATGTACTTCACTGGGCTGCACTCCCTGTCCCTGAGCACTTATCTCCTCCTTGCCTGGTTAGCCTGCAGGCTTATTCGTGATCAGTGCTTAGGAGGACTGAGGAAGAAAGCTGTTAGTGCGAGAAGGTGGTGATAAGGTCTGTGCATGACATTATATGGAACATGTGAAAAATGTTGACTGACCAGTGGAAAGAATACTGCAGGAGGAGTCAGAACAAGCCTTGTCCTCAGCCCCCTCCACTGCCTGTGTGACTCACTTAGTGACTTGTCCTTATAAACCTTGAGTTTCCTTATCTGTGAATAGAGGATGATAATAATACCTCGTAGAATGGTTGCAAGATTGAATGAGGTAATGTAGATAAAATGCTTCATGCCTTCAAAAGGAGTGAGGCTTTACCTCTTAGGTACTCAGAAAATAGCAACTGACTCTTTAATCCCTAAACACCAGGATGTCAACTAAAATTGGAAAACAAAAAGACTGGCTTAATTGTTTTATACCATCCCTAATGTCAGATGGAATTTTTCATTGACCACTGAATTCTTGAATACTTCTGGAGTTAAATGCCTAGGGAATCACAGAAAATAAGTTATAGCTAGAAGACCTGGATCTTACTGGGTGGCTGTCAAGTCTGGAAACATGGCTTAATAAAATCATTTCAGAATATCTTTTGCAATACAGGTTGAGTAGCTCTGTCTGGAACACGTGAGACCAGAAGTTTCAGAAGAAGCTTTTGGATTTGGAAATATTTGCATACATAGTGAAATATTTTGGGAATGGGACCCACATCTAGACATGAAAATCATTTATGTTTGATGTACATTTTATACGTAGGCTGAAGACACCCTTGTACATTTTTGGAAGATGTATGTGTGTGATGTATGTGTCATTTGTGGTTGCATGTATGCATGTGTCATGGCCTGTGTGTGGAGGTCAGAAGACAGCTCTGGGCATTGGTCCTTGCCCTCTGCCATGTTTGAGGCAGGGGCTCTTGTTCACCACTGCGTTCCCCAGGCTACCTGAACTGGCTTCCAGGTTTCTGGGTAGTTCTGTCTCCACCTTCCTTTTTGCAATAGATAAGCTAGGGTTACAGATGCTACTGCTACAGCGTCTGTCTTTATGTGGATTGTGGGGTTACGAACTCAGGTACTCACATCCTACGTGGCAAGTGCTTTATCCACTGAACAATCTCCCCAGCCCTATATGCCATTAAAATATTTTTATGTATTCATTCATTCATTTGTTCATGAACAGAGAGAAAGAAAGAGAGAGAATGGACATAGCAGGGCGTCTTGTCAATACAAATGAACTCCAGATCCATGCTCCACTTTGTGTGTCTGACCTTATATGGGCACTAGAGAATCAAACATGGACCATCAGGCTTTGCAAGAAAGCACCTATAACTGATG
This sequence comes from Dipus sagitta, assembly GCA_036346955.1. Taxonomy (NCBI): domain Eukaryota; kingdom Metazoa; phylum Chordata; class Mammalia; order Rodentia; family Dipodidae; genus Dipus; species Dipus sagitta. Next base: position 192,103,530 of record CM070771.1, read on the forward strand.
AGCTATCTCTCCACACAGTCTACATTTTTATATTTTATTGTATCTGCATTTTGCCTGTAGCTCATTGCATGAAGTTAGTTGTGGGGTTTTCCACTATGATATGTTGTTGCTCAAAAGTTTTGGATTTGGAACATTTTGAAGATGGAATTTAAAGAATAGGGATACTCAGTGTGCAGTATTACCTGCTTCCAGACTTGGGGGCCACTGTTGTTTCAGCTTGTCAGCTATCAGGAGTTTAGCTCAGAGATTCTGTTTCATTTCTCTAAGTAATTAGAATCAAAATACATTATTCTAAAAGACATTCCATAGGGAATGAAGCATCCAAATTTTGGTTTTGTTTTGTTGCTTAACTTTCTCATAATACAGCTGCTTTTTTATTAGAGTGGTAATAGAATTCTTTTTAATTTAGTCCAAGTCTGTGAGGGAAATTCGAAGGTAAACAATAATTTGGTAGATCTGCCAGTGGGAAACAATTTCAAGTGTGAGGAAGCTGTGTTCATTAGAGAATTTGACAGGCTGCTGGGTGGGAGCGAGTGAAGCACCGTAAGGATAAGAAGCTTCTGTGAACTGCTGGAGTGCTGGTAACTCCATCGCCACTGTTGTGCTAGGCGAGACATGGAAGCTGCGGGAAAGATCAGCCTCATCTCCTGGGCTGTTGATTCATCACACAGTATACAGCTGAGGTTGAAATCAGACTTATCTGTTTGTTAGAAATCATATGTCACAATAGAGGTAAATGTATGGATTTGAAGAAAAATGTTAGATTCATCCCCCAAATAGCAATTTTGCTTGTGTTTCAGCTAATGTAGTCATACGAAATGGATTTGCTGATGAGTGTGTAACCAGAACAGAAAGACTAAAACAGTTAGCATTTCCTCTCCCTTTAGGTCTTAATAGAATTGGAGCTCACTCTTGGTTATTCAGACCTGATTATTGGGAGCATGACTGGAGCACCAACGGAGACAGAGTAGGAGAGCCATTTATGGAAGCCTGGGCTTCCTGCTGTGAGCACTCAGAAAGAACTGGCTTCCTTGGACTTCAGCACTGTTCTCTTCTCCTTCCCAGTTCATTTGTTTGTTTGTTTATTTGAGGTAAGGTCTTACTCTAGCCTAGGCTGGACTGGAATTCACTATATAGTCTCAGGCTGGCTTTGAAGTTACAACAATCCTCCTACTTCTGCCTCTCAAGTGCTGGGATTAAAGGCATGTACCACCATGCCCAGCATCCTTCCCAGTTTTTTAAAAATCTTTTTTCCTCTTTTTAAAAAAAATTTATTTTATTTTATTTTATTTATTGGAGAGGGAAGAGAGGAAGAAAGAAAGAGAGAGAATGGGTGCAACAGGGCCTCCAGCCACTATAAACGGACTCCAGATACATGTGCCACCTTGTGCATCTGGTTTATGTGGGTCCTAGGGAATCAGACCTGGGTCCTTTGGCTTCACAGGTAAATGCCTTAACCGCTAAGCCATCTCTCCAGCCCCCTTCACAGTTTTTGCTTCCTCAACATAGACATGATTACATGTGTGTATCTTTTTCCCCATGGACTCTTACCCCATGTTCCTTCCATGCAGACTGTCACAGAAAGACTAGAGTAAAATAGACTTCTTTGTCTGGTTTTTGAGACAAGGTTTTACTGTATAACCCAGTTGGCCTTAAGCTTGAGAATCTCTTTTTCCTCAGTCCCCCCAAGTCCTGAGATTAACAGGTATGTACCCATAAAAAATATACTTCTTCATGGTAGATTCTAATGCAAAATGGCTTCTCACCACCAGGTAAGCGTCAGTGACTCTCTTTCCTGACTTCCTTATACTCCATAATGCCAGGTAGGGTACCAATTTGTTAATCCATAGGGAATAAAGCAGAGTTTGAAGAACAGGACACTCCTTGAGCACTCAGGCCCCTTCAGAAGAGTCTACATTCTTCCTATTGCCCCAGTGTAGGTCAGCTGGCCCAATCTCAAAGGTTGTAATCTCTCATATAATTGCAGCTGAATGGGCAGGGCAGAAGTTTCAGTCCAAGGATTCCATTTCTGTGCCATACCCCTCTGCTTACACCAGTGCATTTCTACGCAAAGCAACCCCACACAAATTCTCAGGACATGGGCATAACAGCAAGCCTCTCACACAAATTGCTCCTAGCCCAGTCCAAGCAAAGCTCTTTCTCACCCTCACAAGCCAAACCTCACAGTCCATAGTTTTTATTGCATGCAGATCTTTCAACTCTGACCAGAATAATCTTATCAAGCTGTACTTACAGCACTGAAAGGCATCTCTGAGGCCAAGGTTCAAAGCCTTCCACATTCCTCTTGAAAATGAGCTCCAAAAGGCCAAAGCCGCACAGGTATCTAGCTGTAAATGATAGCACTCCTTGGTACCAATTTTACTGTTGCAGTTAGGTTCACTTTGTGCCAGAAAAATACCCAACCAAGATCAGCTTTTGGGAAGAAAGGGTTTATTTTGGCTTACAGACTCGAGGGGAAGCTCCACAATGGCAGAGGGAAATGATGGCACGAGCAGAGGATGGACATCACCCCCAGGCCAACATCAAGTGGACAACAGAAACAGGAGAGTGTGCCAAACATTGGCAAGGGGCTCGCCCTCAACAGTACACTGCTTCTAGGAGGCATTAATTCCCAAAGCTTCATCAGCTGGGAACCTAGCATTCAGAACACCTAAGTTTATGGGGGACACCTGAATCAAACCACCACAGTTATATAGTAAAGAAAAGTTTACCTAAATGTGTATACGTTAAGATCCTCCATAGTTAGGACTTTAATTACCAGGAACTTTGAATTTGATTTAACAAAGTTCCAGGGAAGGAAATATAATCAAATCTTTGTGTATTGAGAGCATAATGTAAAAGAATTGTAAAGCCCATTCTGCAACAGTAAGGCTGTAAAAGAAATTATGCTGAAGCTGGAGGGATGGCTTAGCAGTTAAGGCACTTGCCTGCAAAATCATAGGACCCAGGTTTGATTCCTCAGGACCCATGTAATCCAGATGCACAAGGTCACACATGCATCTGAAGTTCATTTGCAGCAGTTGGAGGCCCTGGTGCGCCCATTCTGTCCCCATGTCTGTTTCTCTCTGTATCTCTTTCTCTCTCAAATAAATAACTTAAAAAGAAAAGAAATTAATGCTAAAGGAGTGGCAATAGACTAGATACAAAAAAAAAAAAAATCACTGGGATTCTTTTATTTCCCTTTCATGAACTGCATTAGTTAGTTTCTTATGACTATGACCTGACAAGAAATGACTTGAGGGCAGAAGTTACAAGTGTAAGAAGGTACAGCCATGGCAGGGAAGGCTTGGCAGTAGGAGCATGAGGCAGCTTCTCACATTGTGTCCTCAGTCATGAAGCAGAGACAGGACAGGAAGTAGGGCTATGCTATAAAACTTAAAGGGCAACCCTCAATGACCTGCTTCCTCCAGCAAGGCTCCACCTCCTAGAGGTTCCCCAGCCTTCCCAAACAGCACCACCACTTAGGAACAAAGTGTTCAGACGCATGAGCCTTGGGTGGCATTTCACATCCAAACCACCACAGGAACATGTTTTCTACAATAGAAATGACAGCACTGGAGGCATGTTTCTTGGGTCTGCATACTGCCATGTCTTTGAGGAGGTGAGAGCAAGAATGGGCTACAGCGTTAGTCCTTAAAATACAACTGTGTGTGGAGTGCCATGTAAAAACTACTAAGTGTCAAAACTAAGCTGGAAGTCACCATGGCTGTTCATGGGTCTCCTTGCTTATGTAGTTGAATATTTCATTTGATAAATATTACCTGGCTTATCATTTTAAAACTTGCTGGAAGAATTTCTGAAGTCATTAGTTGATAGGTTTAACGTCTGTGTTTTTTTGTAGATTGTTTATGGGTTTAAAGTGGCTCTTAAAAATGCCACAATTGGGCTGGGGAGATGACTTAGTGGTTACTTAAATGCACTTACTTACAAAGCCTGCTGGCCTGGGTTTGATTCCCTAGTACCCATGTAAAGCCAGACATACAAAGTCCTGCATGCATCTGGAGTTTGTTTGCAGCCCAAGAGGTCCTGTTGCCCTGGTATATATATACTCTCTCAAATAAATTAATATATATATTTAAATGCCACAATATCTGTATTGCAGCCACTTGATTATCATGGTGAATGACAGCCAAAACAGAGTTCCCTGTGTGAATGCCAAGTGTGATTTACTAAGTCCTGTTCACAGGCTTTGGGGCATGTCTCCAGTTCAGGTTATACTAGAAGATGCGGGAGAAAGAAACAATGGAAGAATGGTGAAGAAGAGGACAAGGATGGGTTCTTTTCTCCCACCTGCTCCTTTTCAAAGTCCCTGTTGCACTCTGGTATTCGTCTTGGTGCATTTGGGATGTGATAACAAAGTTCCACACACAGTAGCACATATGCAGCGGGTATTTGTTTCTCACAGGTTTGGAGACTGTGACGTCTAAGATCAAGGCATCTGCAGGCTCAGTGCCTGCTGACGGGCCTACTTTCTCCTGGGTGTGCCCTCATGGAGCAGCAGACAATTCCTAGAACTCCTTTCATCAGGGTACTGATCCCTTCAAGAGCTAGTGCTTCACCTTAATTACCTGTCACCTCCTAGTGGCCCCACCTCAGTCCCATCACTGGAGGGTAGGTGTCACCACACACTGGGAGACATCACATGCCAGACTTGGCAGTAGTGGCTCCTGTAGTTTCAAGCATTCCACCCTGACTCACTTTGTTACTAAAGCCCCCTTGTCTCATGTAAAGGAGATATGTGGCAGTAGAAAGAGCATTTTGTGGTGATTGGTGTGTCTAACTGTATGCAGTGCTTTTTACACTTCACCATGCCTCCTCACCACAGCAGGTCGAGCAGACAGTAGAGCATTCTGGTGGAGATGAGGGTGCTAAGGCGACAGTGACATGACTCACCCAGGGTTACACACAAGTAACAAGAGTAACAAGTGACAAGACCTCTCTGCTATTGATTACTGCTCCTTCCTTCCTGGCTGGTGTCCCCTTAGCTTCACAACCATCTGACTTTTCTCGGGCCACTCCTTCGTCTCTCCAGACCTATTAGTTGTTGGTGTTCATCTTTGTTCTGTCTCTCTTCTTTTTCCTGAGAGGTCATTCTGTGCCTCCATCGTAACTTGCTGCCTTCGTGCTGCCGACTTCCATGTCTGTTTCCATTGCACATTTCTGGTTTGAGAACCACATCTATGAAGTCACTGACACATTAGGCAGTTTCACTTCAGTGAGCTGTAGGCTTCTTAACTTCAGCGTCCCAGGTTAAAATTTCTTGGGATTCTGTAACTTATGGGAACCTCTTCTACAGGGTTTCTCATGGGAGAAAGCTCCTTGTCATTCTTACTCCCCTTGGGTCCTCACACCTCATTCCACATTCTAACTTTACTAGTTCTTAAGTTCCTTCATCTATCTCCATACCCATGTGCACAATCTTAGGCCTTCCGAGCCAGGTTGCCTAAACCTAGTAGCCCAAGAGGTCTGTGTACATTGATTATTTTGCCTGTTTTTTTTTTCCCCATGAATTTCCTTGCTTCAGTTATTCTTTATTTCCTAGGATTCAGTTTCAACTCTCTCATGTGGCTTATATTACTTGCCTCTGTAGTCTCATCTTTTTTTTTTTTTCAAGGTAGGGTCTCACGCTGGTCCAGGCTGACCTGGAATTAACTATGTAGTCTCAGGGTGGCCTCGAACTCTCAGCGATCCTCCTACCTCTGCCTCTCGAGTGCTGGGATTAAAGGAGTGCGCCACCACACCCGGTTCATCTTGTTTTTATTTTATTTATTTACTATCCTTTAATGCCAGTTCTTGGCATGTTCTCTTTCCTCTGACCCTACTGCACACCGTCTTCTTGGAACACTCTTTCCCTTTCAAATAGCTAAGGCTTAACATTTTTTTAAAATTTATTTATTAGCGAGAGAGAGTGCAGGGAGGGAGAGAATGGGTGTGCCAGGGCTTCTAGCTACTGCAAATGAACTACAGACCCATGCACCACCATATGCATGGGTTCTGGGGAATTGAACCTGGGTCCCAAGGCTTGGCAGGCAAATGCCTTTAACCGCTAAACCATTTCTCCAGACCCAGTGGAGGCTTTTTTGTGCCAGCACTGCTGTGGTTAGCTCCTTTGTAGCAGCCTTCCGTCTCTCTGACCCAGGGTAGCTTACCCCTATGCCCTTGTAGCTCTGTTCCATAGCATTTGTAGCTAGTCCCTTATCTCAAACCTCCTCTCAGATGTCCAGGTACCCTCTCTTCATTTCCACTTCTTTTTATTCCCACATGTCACCCTCAAAAACCAAATTTGAAAAATTTCCTTTCAAGCCAGCTGTTCCTCTAGACTTCCTCGTAGGTGAATCAGGCCAGGGTTGTCCTTAGCTCCTCAGTGTTTAAAAATACTCTGCTTTCTCTTTAGATCATGGAAGTCTTTTGTCTTTTACTTGTTTCATATGCAGTACCTAATCCATCAAGGAGCCATATAATTTTACCTTCCAAACACATATGTGGAATCTGGTTCCTAACTCAGAAGCCTTAGCTTCCTCTCTTCTTGTCAGCTTCCAAGGTCTACAGCTTGCCTTCCGTATGGTTTTTCTCTGAAATGCTAATAATATTGTCCTCATGCTTTCTTCTGAATCCATTTTTGAATTCTTTTATTTATGAGAGTAAGAACCAGTGGAAGAGAACCCGGGTTTCCCAGTAACACTTTGCCGCTCCCCCCCCCCCCCCCCCCGTCCTGTTGCTCCATACCCTCTGATCCAGCCCCAGGGACTTAATTTCTATAGGACTCTGTTAGCTGTCATCTTTGCAGTATAGCCTTCTCTGACTATTCATCACTGAAGAGCTTCCCTGTTCCTGCCCTACTTAACATTCTTTGCTACTCACCAAAGTGCAAACTCCACCAGGGCAAGGACTTGGGCTTCACAGTGGCCCCTGTTAGGCTCTGAAAACGTAGTAGGTGAGCTCTAGAGCAGACTTTATGTCCTGGTATTAGTGACTTAACCTGTTTACAAGTGCAAGGAGCCCATCCCCAACGTGAACTGTTGGCACACTTGCCCTTGATTGCTCAGGAGCCTTGGCTTCCTCCTCTGAGTGTCACTGGTTGTAACTCTTCTCCTCTTGTTTGTTTTGGGGGGATTAAATGCAACAATCCATGTGAAGTACTTGCCTACCTTTGTTCCTGCAGATGATGAGTAATTATTTGAAAGTAGTGGCTGGTACTCTCAGAAAACTTTATCCTAGTGACTGTAATTGCTTTTTCCTCGTCCACCTCCTCTACCAGATCTTAAGCTAGCCACATATTAAATGGCTGTTATGAAAATGGTAACATGCTCCTAAGTACTATAGCAATAATAGAGCAGGTGTTGTCTGAATACTTATGAAGTACTATAGCAATAATAGAGCAGGTGTTGTCTGGACACTTGGGAAGTACTATAGCAATAATAGAGCAGGTGTTGTCTGGACACTTGGGAAGTACTATAGCAATAATAGAGCAGGTGTTGTCTGAAGGCTTGGGAAGCACTATAGCAATAACTGAGCAGGTGTTGTTTGAACCCTTAGGATGTACTATAGCAATAATAGAGCAGGTGTTGTCTGAATTCTTAGGAAGTACTATAGCAATAATAGAGCAGGTGTTGTCTGAACGCTTAGGAAGTACTATAGCAATAATAGAGCAGGTGTTGTCTGAACACTTAGGAAGCACTATAGCAATAATAGAGCAGGTGTTGTCTGAAGGCTTAGGAAGTACTATAGCAATAATAGAGCAGGTGTTGTCTGAACGCTTAGGAAGTACTATAGCAATAATAGAGCAGGTGTTGTCTGAACGCTTAGGAAGTACTATAGCAATAATAGAGCAGGTGTTGTCTGAAGGCTTGGGAAGCACTATAGCAATAACTGAGCAGGTGTTGTCTGAATGCTTAGGAAGTACTATAGCAATAATTGAGCAGGTGTTGTCTGAACGCTTAGGAAGTACTATAGCAATAATAGAGCAGGTGTTGTCTGAACACTTAGGAAGTACTATAGCAATAATAGAGCAGGTGTTGTCTGAACGCTTAGGAAGTACTATAGCAATAATAGAGCAGGTGTTGTCTGAACACTTAGGAAGTGCTATAGCAATAATAGAGCAGGTGTTGTCTGAAGGCTTAGGAAGTACTATAGCAATAATAGAGCAGGTGTTGTCTGAACACTTAGGAAGTACTATAGCAATAGTAGAGCAGGTGTTGTCTGACAGCTTAGGGAAGTACTATAGCAATAATAGAGCAGGTGTTGTGTGAACACTTAGGAAGTACTATAGCAATAATAGAGCAGGTGTTGTCTGAAGGCTTAGGAAGTACTATAGCAATAATAGAGCAGGTGTTGTCTGAACACTTAGGAAGTGCTATAGCAATAATAGAGCAGGTGTTGTCTGAACGCTTAGGAAGTGCTATAGCAATAATAGAGCAGGTGTTGTCTGAAGGCTTAGGAAGTACTATAGCAATAATAGAGCAGGTGTTGTCTGAACACTTAGGAAGTACTATAGCAATAATAGAGCAGGTGTTGTGTGAACACTTAGGAAGTGCTATAGCAATAATAGAGCAGGTGTTGTCTGAATTCTTAGGAAGTACTATAGCAATAATAGAGCAGGTGTTGTCTGAATGCTTAGGAAGTACTATAGCAATAATAGAGCAGGTGTTGTCTGAAGGCTTAGGAAGTACTATAGCAATAATAGAGCAGGTGTTGTCTGAACGCTTAGGAAGCACTATAGCAATAATAGAGCAGGTATTGTCTGAACGCTTAGGAAGTACTATAGCAATAATAGAGCAGGTGTTGTCTGAACACTTGGGAAGTACTATAGCAATAATAGAGCAGGTGTTGTCTGAATGCTTAGGAAGTACTATGGCAACAATAGAGCAGGTGTTGTGTGAACACTTAGGAAGTGCTATAGCAATAATAGAGCAGGTGTTGTCTGAACACTTAGGAAGTACTATAGCAATAATAGAGCAGGTGTTGTCTGAACACTTAGGAAGTACTATAGCAATAATAGAGCAGGTGTTGTCTGAACACTTAGGAAGTACTATAGCAATAATAGAGCAGGTGTTGTCTGAATTCTTAGGAAGTACTATAGCAATAATAGAGCAGGTGTTGTGTGAACACTTAGGAAGTACTATAGCAATAATAGAGCAGGTGTTGTCTGAACGCTTAGGAAGTACTATAGCAATAATAGAGCAGGTGTTGTCTGAATGCTTAGGAAGTACTATAGCAATAATAGAGCAGGTGTTGTCTGAACACTTAGGAAGTGCTATAGCAATAATAGAGCAGGTGTTGTCTGAACACTTAGGAAGTGCTATGGCAATAATAGAGCAGGTGTTGTGTGAACACTTAGGAAGTGCTATAGCAATAATAGAGCAGGTGTTGTCTGAAGGCTTAGGAAGTACTATAGCAATAATAGAGCAGGTGTTGTCTGAATGCTTAGGAAGTACTATAGCAATAATAGAGCAGGTGTTGTCTGAAGGCTTAGGAAGTACTATAGCAATAATTGAGCAGGTGTTGTCTGAACACTTGGGAAGTACTATAGCAATAATTGAGCAGTTGATGTCTGAATGCTTAGGAAGTACCAGTGGTGTTTTCTGGGTCAGTACTTTTCAGAAGAACTTCTACAGCAATGGAAACAGATGTGCAGTATGGAATAGTTGCTGCCTTATGGGCTTCTGAGTACCTGAATCATGGCAATCTGTTGAGAAGCTCAAAATTCTTTGTGTGTGTGTGTGTGTGTGTGTGTATGTGTGTGTACCTGTGCATGCAGATCAGTACACTTTGTGCCCATGTATGTATGTATGTGGAGGCCAGAGAAGAAAGTTGAGTGTCCTTCTCTGTCACTGTTCTCCTTTGTTCCTTGAGAAGGAGTCTCTCACGAACCTGAAGCTTGTTTTCAGTTGGATTGGCTACCCTGTCAGCTCCAGTGATTCTCTTTGTCCTTCCACAGGGCTGGTGTTAAGTTGTGGGTGCTCACGCCCACCTGTTATGTGGTGCAGATGATCAAACTCGGACTCAGGCTTGTGCTTGACCAGCAAGCTCTCTCCCATGGAGCCATTTCTCCAGCCCAAGGTTTTTCTTGTTTTTTCAAGGTAGAGTCTCACTCTAGTCCAGGCTGACCTGGAATTCACTATGTAGTCTCAGGGTGGCCTCAGACTCATGGTGTTCCTCCTTCCTCTGCGTCATGTGCCACCACGGTCCGGTCCAAGATTTAATTTTAAAAATGTTTTATTCCCAGCACTCAGGAAGCCAAGGTAGGAGGATTGCTATGAGTTTGAGGCCAGCCTGAGACTGCACAGTGAATTCCAGGTAGCCTGGGTTCAAGAGTGACCCTACCTCAAAAAACAAAAAAAGGGGGGAGTTTATTATGAAATATTAACTATACATAATAATAGGTTTCATTATGACATTATCCTACATGTACATAATTGTTTTGGTCATATTCTCCCCATACCCTCCCTTCTCCACTGCTGCTGACCCTCCTCCTCTTCCCAACTTGCCCTCCCTTTCATGTCTTTTATTTTCAAAAGTTAATTTTAATTTAGTTACATTTAGATGTCCATGTGTGAGTAATGGCTATACTGTTGGATTTCAAAATTCTAAATTCATTTGCTAGGACAACCTTTGAGTTGAGTATCAGAGTTCTCTGTAAGAAAGCTGATTGTCAAAGGTTAAGTAATTGAACCTGGGTCTATGCTATCATCTACGTTGACCGCTCTCATATTTTCCTCAAGAGCTAAAGGCCCACAGGTAAAGGTCAAGGTGTCATATCTGTATTGTGGTTGCAAAGAAGATTAGGAATGTGTGTTAATGGGGGCTGGAGATGGCTTAGCGGTTAAGGCATTTGCCTGCAAAGCCAAAGGACCCAGGTCTATTCCCTAGGACCCACATTAGCCAGATGCACAAGGGGGTACTCGAGTCTGGAGTTCGTTTGTAGTGGCTGGAGGCCCTGGCACACCCATTCATTCTCTCTCTCTCCCCCTCTTTCTCTGTCAAATAAATAATAATTTTTTTAAAAAAAAGAATGTGTGTTAATGGTTGTTACCTAGTGAAATATCCTTCCCCAAATGAGAACTTTACGGTTTAGGGGAAAATGCTCAGAAAATTGTAGATGGGTGAGCTTGGCTGCTCACCCTCCGTACATCCACACTTTCTTCCGTGCTTAAATTTATAAAGACATCGGCAACCCCAGCAAACATTCCCTAATGTAGTGCAGCTACTTTCCTGCCAGTGAAGAACCTGCTGTTCTCAAAAATGGGAGGAACAAGAATGAAAGGTATTAGTAACTACTGCTCCCAGTCCCAAATCCAGGGTACCTGGGCTAAACTTAGTCCTTTTGTTAATATTCCCTGTGGCACTCTGTCATTAGGGAGCCATCAATTCATTTTTGTATATTAGAAGACAATGGAAGAGAGAGGGAGAGAGAAAAAGAGAAAGCAATTAAAAATAAAACTATATACATATCAAGCAGTCTTGGTTACCACCTGTAATTTCAGTGTGGCAGGAGGATTATAGGTTTGAGGCCAGCCTGGGCTCCATAGGGAGATTGTTTCAAACACAGCCCACACACATGCTTACTACAGATATTTCATTTCAGCTTTTGCTCTTGGCCCAGAGCCCATAGTTAATCTCTCTCAGTGTGGGGGTGGGGCGGGGGAGGCAGTGCATGCTTGTATGTGTGCTGGTGCATGTACGCATGCATATGCATTCCTCTGCAGGCTAGAGGTCGATCTTGGATGTCTTCCACAATTGCTCTCACCCCCCCCCCTTTTTTTTTTCCAGATAGGGTTTCACTCTAGTCCAGGCTAGCCAGGAATTCACTATGTATTCTCAGGGTGGCCTTGAACTCATGATGATCCTCCTATCTCTGCCTCCTGAGTGCTGGGATTAAAGGCGTGCACCACCTCGCCCAGCTCTCCCTTATTTTTTGAAACAGGGTTTCCATGAACCTGGAGCTCACCAATTTGGCAACCCCTGGGGATTCTCCTGTCTCCATCTTCCCTACCCCAGACTTAGTATTTCTAACGCCCTTTCTCTACCACTCACACCATAGTCTTTTGGCCCTTAATCAACTCTCTGTAACTATAGATTCTAATTGCATGTAATGTCTAGGCTTTCACTCCTGAAGGATCTGGGATCTTGGTGGTCCTGCCTGTGTGACCTTTTACCACTAGATGTGGCAAAGCCATAGAATGTTGCAGGTTTCAGAGCCACAGCACCCTTGTCTCAATCTATGGAATCAATCTTGCTTACCCTTGATAATGACAATCCATTGCTCCAGCCAATTCTGCAGCTTCCCTTTTTTTCTGTCAGTTCAGTGCTATGAAGAGCTCAGAATTGCTAGGTTGCAGTTTGAACTTCCAAATGAGTGGAGGCATTGTTGGGTCCTGGGTACAACCGTTCTTAGCTGGGTACTGAGACTGCTCCACCAGCAGATCCAGAGATGCCATAATGAACAACTAACTCCAGGCAGGTCCTCAGGTGTGATGAAGGGGAGGCAATGGGAAACTCGTCTTTTTGCCCCTTGGTTCCTGGACCTATGCATTCTGGATCCAGAAGAAAGATTGACTGGTATTCACTGGTTCAGAACATCATGGATCTGATCTCAGGTGGTACTAGAACTGCATCTTCAGGAGATGACTTCAGCATTCTGGAAGCTCTTCTTTCTGGATGATGTGATACATGGTATGACCAATAAATCCTATTAGTATTAGCCCATCCTTGTACTTTACACTGTAAAATCTCAATGGGACCCATGGTAACTTATAAGGCATTTGATCTTGCCACGATGACAGAGGCATGGTGAACAGGAAGGGCAATTTTTAATTCAGAGTAAGTGTCTTTTTATGTAAAATCTCACAAATGATCACTAGAGATTAGGATATTTGCCTAAAATTCTTCATGCTTCCACAAAAATTGACTGTAAAGGAAGGCTTCAGTGAGTTGATCCCTGATGCCACTACCTCACTCTGGCCACAGGTAAAATTCTCACCTACCATGTGGTGCCCACTCCCCATGTCTGAAATTGAGAGAATGATACTTTTGACTGTAGAGTTTTATGCTCCTCAGAGGAAAAGTGGCATGAAAGTGCAGTGATTGTGAATAACAGAAACAATTGTCATCCCCCTCCACTCTGCAGGGCCCGTTTAACCTGAGCACACATAAGCTCCCCTGACATCTGATTGATACACTTCCTCCTGAGCACTAGTTTGTGATCATCTCTTCAGCTACTTGAATAATCCTTCTTTCCCTCACTGGATTCCCAAATCCCAAGTGGGTGACAGGGACTGACTTCATCTCTCTATCAGTATGTGTCTAACATCCAGCACAGTGCCTATGTGTGGAAGAATTCAGTAAGTGTTTATTGAGTGGATAAATGACTGAATAAACAAGCAATATATATTTCTTTGAATTCTTCCCTAACAGGAAATCCAGAGAGGCAAGATTAGCAGTTTGTTGTCTTCTCTCCCAACATGAGAATCAGAAGGCTGTGCTCTGGTAAATAGAGTGGGCACCGTGCCATGAGAAACGTATTGGGATGATTTTCAGCAGTGTGAGTGTTTAGTAACAGTTGTATCAGAGAGCAGGTTGCCTCATTCAGCTACCATCTGTTGGGCAACTGTCTATTCTAATAGGACTGATCCATTAAAACTAGCCTAAGAGGACTTCTGGTTAAGATGGCAGCGTAGGAACCACGCCAAAGCAGCCTAGGGGAGAAAGAGTAAAAATAAAAAGAAAAAAAAAAACCAGCAAAATACACTCTTCTACCAACTGTAGCAGAGAAGTAGGAGAGATCCAGAGCATCTAGAGCCCACATAGGCAGGCAGAAGCGGCTCCAGCAGCGGGGGTACCAGGTCTGCGGCAGCAGCACATCTGTGGGGCTACAGCTGCAAGGCTCAGCTTGAGCCACAGGAAAAGCCAGGTGAGGGGATTTTCCACTCAAACTGGAGCTCCTTGCAAACTCAGGAAATGTGAAGGGAGGACTGCAGCCACCAACGGAGGAACAGATCACGAGGTAGAGGATCATGTGGACCAGTGGGAGAACTAGAGCCACCATCCACAGCCTCCCCTCCCCCACTGCCAGCACAAATGCCAGTAAGCACCAGAGACCTGGGGAAGGAAACTCACAGCACCCAGCACCGGCAACCAGAGCAGCAATCCAGTGACCCAGCCAGCCTATTTGAACCCACAGCCAAATAGATAGTAAGTCCAAATGGATTAAAGACCTTAACATCAGACCCAAAACTCTGGAACTGCTACAGGAAAAAGTAGGGGAAACCCTTCAACATATTGGTCTTGGCAAAGACTTTCTGAATATAATCCCAATTGCTCAGGCAATAAAACCACAGATTAACCACTGGGACCTCATGAAATTACAAAGATTTTGTACAGCAAAGGACACTGAATAAAGGAAAGAGTCAACCTACAGAATGGGAAAAAATCTCTGCCAGCTGTACATCTGATAAAGGATTAATATCTGGGATATACAAAGAACTCAGAATATTAAATAATAACAATTCAAACAACCCAATTAAAAATGGGCTATGGAACTAAATAGATAATTCTCAAAAGAATAAATACAGATGGCATATAAGCAACTAAAAAAATGTTCTACATCCCTAGTCACCAGGGAAATGCAGATTAAAACTACATTGAGAAGAAACTCCAGAAGTCGTTGAGGTATGGGTTGGACAGAGGGGGACTCACAGCTGGCTGCCTCCACCTGCGAGGCGGGGAGACCCAAGGCCCAAGGGGGCAGGCATGGCAGTCACTGAGACATAGTCCCCTGTGTTCGCTCAGGGTTCAGGGCACTGGGTGGTTCCAAGTCGCTCTCATCCACCAGCTGCCATGAGCGAGTCCTCCGCCCTAAGAAAAGGAGAAGGAATGGCAATGAAGAGGACACCCACCTTCCCCACCCCCACCCCCACCCCCGACCAAGAGGAGTAGTCGAAGCCCTGTCTTTCAGGAGTCCTGGGACACAGAGTCTTCGAGTAGTGATGGTGGTGGGAGCAGCAGCAGCAGCAACATCAGCAGCCCAGACAGGGCCAGCAGACCAGAGGGCAGCATGAGCCAGGTCATCCCCGGATCCAGTCCCAGCACCCCTCAGCCGGTGCCCGAGCAGTCTGCGCCATGCCAAGGCCCGTACTTCTGCATCAGTCTGACCCTGAAGGAGGCCCACTTTCACAGCCTCCAGCACTGAGGACGGCCCCTGACATGATGCTGGCAGTTTCTTGCCTTCTGTGAAGGGACAGCACTGTGCAGATCCTGAATCTCAACTTACGATTGGTTTGTAAACATTGCACACAAAAATGCCTGTTGGCTTCCAGTCTGTATTTGAAAAAATAGGCTGACAGGCAGTTGTTTACTTGTGGTTTTGCTGCACTATTGCAATTTCAAAGGGGCTTTGGAGCAATTTTTTTTTTTACAGATTCTTTGGAGGGAGGGCATCAGATCCATGTCAAGGTAGCTTATGTTTGTGGAGGTCTCATCTGTGTGTTGCATCCATACTGTGTCTGGTGCAGACTGATTTCACAGTCTGTTAATTAGAAATTCTACATTCTGTAAAAGGGCTTTTTAAAAATGCGGGATCTTCAATCTTTTTTTGACTCAATAAAACTAGTAAAATGTAAAAAAAAACCAAACAAACAACAAAAAAAAAACCTACATTGAGATTCCATCTCACTCCTGTCAGATTGGCTACCATCATGAAAACAAATGACCATAAATGCTGTCGAGGATGCAGAAAAAGAGGAACCCTTCTACACTGTTGGTAGGAATGCAATCTGGTCCAGCCAATGTGGAAATCGGTGTGGAGGTTCCTAAGACAGCTAAAAATAGATCTACCATATGACCCAGCTATAGCACTCCTAGGCATATATCCTAAGGACTCAACCATGTTTATTGTCGCTCTATTCACAATAGCTGAGAAATGGAACCAGCCTAGATGTCCCTCAATTGATGAGTGGATAATGAAGATATGGCACATTTATACAGTGGAGTTCTACTCAGCGGTAAAGAAAAATGAAGTTATGAGATTTGCAGGAAAATGGATGGATCTGGAAAGGATTATACTAAGTGAGGTAACCTAGGCCCAGAAAGCCAAACGTCGCGTGTTCTCTCTCATATGTGGATCCTAGCTACAGATGATTAGACTTCTGTATGAGTAGGAAGAAAACTCAGTAGCAAAGGCCAGTGGGCTAGAAAAGAGTTATAAAGGGAAGAGAAAGGAAGGGGGGTTACTTAATAGTATGGTATTATAAAGTAGAAGAATAGATTAATGGGGGTGGAAAGGCCCAAGTGAGGTCAGGGGAAGAGATTGAGTAAAGGAAAGGTGGAGGGAGGGCTAATCAAAATCTAAGAGAATATAAATAAACCATATGGAAACCTACTTTTTTGGATAATGGAACACTCAGCAGCCATAGATTGTTATTAGAAAATTATCAGTGCCAGGGATGGGATACCTTCCAGTGAGTTGTTGGCCAGGGAGGTCCCTGATGTCCCCAAAACATTACAGGACATTGCCGAAGCCCTTGGTTTCCCACCAGGAATAGATGGTAAGACCCTATTGCTGAAGACTCCACATACTTGGGCTGCAAGGTCACTGAGAAATCCTGCTGACACTGAGCTGATAACCTCCTCCATGTAGACCAGCTGACAAAAAGCTGGAAGAAGCCATTCTGCATGCAGTTCAATGGGAGAAAGAGAAATCACCAGTGAAGATACTCAACAGTGGACACTGCAAGCCTTATAATTAGCCAGCCAGGCCAAATGAGCCAACGGGTGCAGTAGTGGCACGTCTGTCATGGTAGAAACCAACTGCCCTTGAATTGGACTGGAGGTCTGCTCCATGGCTGGGAATACATTTCTAATACTGAAACGTCTGCTGCTGTCTGACTAAATGTATATACTATGCTCATCAAACTGCCCAGGAAGCACTTCTCTTAATGTTCATATCCATATATTAATGCTGCTCTCATTTTTGGTAGAGAACCTTCTCTTTTTAGATGGCAATGACCTTGGGATGACTCAGAAGGCATCATCGTGCTGAGAAGAAGTGACAGAGGAGTGCTCAGCACTGCAGTATCTCTATCACACCTTCCAAGGCTCAAGGTCCATTGAGGAAGAGGTGGCAGAAAGAATGTACTAGCCAAAGGAAGGGTAGGACTCCTTATAGTGTGCCCCTCCAGACACAAAATGATCTGGATATCCATGACCTCACAGTGCCTAACACTATCTACACAAGACCATCATAATAGGAGGAAAAAATGATGACATCAGAATAAAAGAGACATTGAGAGGCAGAGGGGATATGATAGAGAATGGAGTTTCAAAGGGGAAAGTGGGGGGAGGTCATTACTATGTGATATTGTTTACAATCATGGACGTTATTAATAAAAAAATTAAATAAATTTTTTTTAAATTAGCCTAAGAGTGCACAAGTACATGCACTTGACCTTATTCCTTTTTAAATCTTTCTAAACAGTTTGCAGGAGAAAAGGTGTTTCACGTCTGCCTGGGTACTGCTCAGTGATGGTGTGTTACAACATCTTGGCAAGTTGTAAAGTCCACCCGATGTGTCATAATGCTCTACCAGGAAGGATTTTCTCTTGAGTGTTCAGTTAGAAGTCAAACCCATGATAAATAATAACACTCAGAAAGCCTGAATAGCAAACAGTTTGGTACAACAGAGGTTAGTGTACGTTGTGCAAAGGCAGCAGAAACTGGCATGGGATGAAGAAGGACCATCCATGCTGGTTGTTATTAATATGGAGGATTTCTGAAAGCATTGAAAGACAGTCAGAAAGACTGTAGAAAATATATCTTTTCCATATGCCCATACAATTAGGTTATACCCAGTAAAGACATAATGAATCTAACTCTACCAAGCTCTTTTGTTCCATAAAGGCAGACACAGTGTTGGTCCATATAAATGCACCCTGGGCATGACCAGTTGGGTTGGTGGTGTGTCATAGTGTGGGCCAGCTTCCATGAACGTCTCAGTGCTTAGCATATGCCTGGCACCCGAAGGGGACTCAGTAAATATTTGTTCAGTGAGTGTTCTAAGACCAGTGGAGGCAACTCTAGATTTTCAGCCTGAGAGCAGGTCCTATGGCCTTAGATCAAGCTGACCATGAGTCAGAAATTGGGTACTTAATAAGCCAAACCCAAAGGAAATCGCTAGTATGTCCCTCTAGTAAACCCTGAAAGGCAGTCTGATTTGCAGACTAAAGCACTGGCTGTGTGTCATTTTGGAAACCAAGCATCAAACTGTGGCTGCTTGAGAGTCAATCCAGTCGAGTCTTGGTTCAGTTGCAAGAATGACTAATTTTGTACTAGATTCTCACATGATTCAAAAAGTGTGTGAATGACTCAGACCATTAATATCCTTTGCTCCTGTGATCTCCCCTCCCAGTGTAACGATGGCTGTAAGGCAATAATGGTAATTGGAAGAGGAGGAGACCTTGACTCTTTGCTCTGTGGCAATAAAATGACACACTTTTCAGTAATTACATGTGCATACAGTATTGTGTGGAAGCAATGAAGTATATTACCATCATATAACTATATTTAATATTTATGTTAAAACACAGTGAAAGTAAAATGTAGCTCTAGTGTGGGTGAGGACTGAGTTCCACCTTTTGTTTCTACCATTTTCCTTACCCTACCACCCCCCAGCAGCTTTGGCTTCTGGTCTTTTCTGAGGGACACAGCTAGCAGAATTACTAGCAGTTGGCTCCCTGGCTGCCTGTCCCCTATTGATGTTGGAGAAATGCGGCAGTCCAAGCAGCCAGTGTTTCGTTCTATTCAAAATGCAGTTGTTTGTTAACAAGTGATTTTGAGCAGAAACTAATTAGCAGTTTTTTTTTCTTCATATTACTGCCCCATCTTTTTGAAATGATTCATTAGATAAAAGTCTGATGTTTGGAGTAAGCTTTTGTGCCTCCCTCTCTTCTTGACAGTCACTCAAGTGACTCCCACCAAGCATTGTGGACTCATCTCAGTTTTTAGCTTAACCTCTGTGGCATTTGACATCCTTTCTTTGGGTTGTCTGGTTTGTTAACTCTTAAAGTTTTCTGTCTGGACTCTTCCTCCTATGTGAAGTGTGGTATTCACCACAGTTTTTTCTTGCCCCCACCCTTTTGTTTCCATTTATTCAGTCTCCTTGGTGATCTCCCTCATTTCCATGGTTTCTTTTAGTCTGTATGTGGCGTCCTCCTGTGGGTATTTGCATGTCAGACTTGCTGAGCGCAGACCTGCCCATGCAGCCACCCTGAAGATCCGACTGTAACGATAACAGCAGCAACAACAATAATAATGATGGCAACTGTCACGGCTGCTCACTGAGGGCACCCTGTCACACAGCGAGGCCTCCATCGCTTCATTCCGTGTGCGCTTCTCAGCCGCCTTGTGAAGTAGACACTGGTACTGTTTCCTGTTTCCCAGAGAGAAAAGTAGAGTTAGATATATTTAATGCATTCAATGAGTAGCAGAGTCTCATTTTTAATCTCGGTTCAAGAGCCTGAGCTTTTAATCATGGCATGTTGAGATTAGCATGTTGAAGAGGAATCCACGACTTCCTTTCTCTTCTGGTATAGCTGCTGTTACTGGGTCCCGTGAATGGCCACATTTCATGATCTGGGCAAGGAGCGCAGCAGTAGAGCGCTTGCCTAGCATGAGCAAGACCTTGGCTTTGACCCTCTGCACTAGACCTTCAAATATTGTTGATACAAAAGTACTTTCATTTATTCACTTGTTCTGGTTGGTTGGTTTTTTGTGATAGGGTCTCATATAGCACAGGCTATCCTTCAAACTTAATATGCAGAGCCACCTTGACCTTCTTCATCCTCCAGCCTTCATCTCTGGAATTTTAAGGTGATAGGAGTACACCACTATGCCCAGCTGCAAAAGTACTTTTATTTTAATTTTTAAATATATATATTATTTGGGCTGGGGTGATGGCACAGTGTTAAAGGTGTTTGATTACAAAGCCTGTCAGCCAGAGTTCAATTCCTCAGTACCCATGTGAAGCCAGATATACAAAGTGGTGCTTCCATTTGAAGCTCATTTACAACAGCAAGAGCTCCTGGCACACCCATGCTCCCCCCTTCTCTCTGCAAATAAATAAAAACAATTTAAAATTATATATTTATTATTTGCATTAAATTTAGAAGTTTCAGACTCAGAGCCTTCAAGCGAGTGTGTCATTTGCCTATACATTCCTTTTTTGTTTTGTTTTTATTCATTAAATCTTATTTTATTATTTTTTTTTTGCAACAGAGTCTCACTCTAGCCCAGGCTGACCTGGATCTTACTGTGTAGTCCAGGCTGGCCTTGAACTCACAGTGATCCTCCTACTGGAGCCTCCCAAGGGTTGGCATTAAAGATATGAACCACCAGCCCAGCTTTATTTATTTTTATTTTTATTTTTAAAATTTTTTTTGGTTTATTTTTATTTATTTATTTGAGAGTGACAGACAGAGTGAGAAAGAGACAGATAGAAAGAGAGAGAATGGGTGCGCCAGGGCCTCCAGCCACTGCAAACAAACTCCAGATGCGTGCGCCCCCTTGTGCATCTGGCTAATGTGGGTCCTGGGGAACTGAGCCTGGAACCGGGGTCCTTAGGCTTCACAGGCAAGCGCTTAACTGCTAAGCCATCTCTCCAGCCCCCCAGCTTTATTTTTATTGACAACTTTTATTTATGTTTGTATAATATGCATATATGAAATATGTGTGTGTATACATGTGGAACATGTAGTTTGATGATAATCCACTCCCACTTCCTTCTCTTGTCCCTCTCTGTTTCTCTTCCTCTGAATGCCTTCTTCTTCCCAACCAGTGTCTTATTTGATGTCTTACTTCTTTTTCTTCTTAAGTGTGTGTGCACACATGTAAGAGAGAGTGGAGAGAGAGAGGGAGAAAGAGGTTGTGTGTGCCTGAGTTTAATTAGGTTTGCCTTACATGAGCATGGGTGGGGGTTGTTTACCAGGGCACATGTAATTACACCACTGTGGAAAGCATCTCCCAGCCCCCATCATTAAGTGTCAATAACACCTCCCTGGGGGCGGGATGGGGCCTCCATGCCTTCTCCATCATCCACAGGGAACCTTGACCGGCCCAGCATTGTGCAGGTCTTGTTTGTTACATTGTTTTACAAAGCAGCCATCTTCCGCATAAAGCCAGGTTTCTAATGCATTTAACAGTGTGTAGTCTGGTGTGGCAGCAGTCTTTTGAGCTGAGTGTCTGGTTCTCCTTTTCTCCCTTCCCATCTTCAGCTCCTAGAGCCCCTGCGTCCTGGCTTATGGAGCCTAGTGGGTGCTTACAGTGCCTGGTATAGAATGTTGTGATGCTCCCTGCGCCTCTTCATAGAGCTTGAAATGTTTAATCAAATGAGATCTGTTAATTGCTTCCTCTAGAATTTTTGATTTGTGTTTCCTCATCTGTCCTTCCCCATCCACAAGCATGTTAGAGCTTCTATGCTGGCCTTTATGCTGATGTTGGAAGAAAAAGAATAAAACTTGATCATCTACTATGTGTCAAATAGAATTTTGTCAAGTCTTCATATCACCTGTGTGAGTGCTCCCAGTTCCTAATGGAGAGACCCAGGGTTTCCAAAGGATTGTCCCAAGATGCACAGCCCAGCATGGCCCCAGATCTGTCTAACCCTGGGGTCCATGAGTTTTTCTCCATCATATCAGATAAACGTAGATCCAGTGCTGTGTACCATGATCTGCTTACTGTCTCTCTGTTCTTCCTTTTTTAAAAATTAATTACTTGATTTTTAACCTATTACATATTGATTATATTCCCATTAGATTATACTTGTATGGGCCCTCTCCTCTGCCCCTTCCCTTTCCTCCCATTTCTTACCACCACAGTGTAATGTGTGGCCTCCCATAGTTCCTTCATGCACCTGCACTGTCTGATCACCTAGAGGGCAGCAGACATCCTGCCAGACCCACATACATGGACTTGCCTGAGAAGTTCCTGGACCCAGTGGTCATTCTGCCACATGCTGAGAATCTGGACCCAGCCTGTCTTCAGTGCTTTTCTAAGATGAGCTTTCTTGCATCTAGTTCCCAGGACAAGCCTGCCTTAAGAAAAGGTCCCCTGCTGTAGCATTCCACACGCCTGAATTTATTGTTTCTTTTGGTGTCATTCTTCATTTTCTTCCCATGCCTTCATTTTAAATGTGGAGACAGCAATGTCTGCTGCTTTCCCCTAGGAAATGCTGCTTAACTATTTCCCCACATCAGTATCTCAGAGGCTGCATCAAACTCTGTGTTCCTGCCCCAGGACTTGGCGATTCTACATTTAAAAACAAAAAACAAACAACAAAAAACATTAAAAACATTTTAAAAAAAGTGTCACAGCCCAACTAAGCTGGCTAGCCATTTGCTCTGCCATTGGTTAGCTTAGAGCAGTAACTCCGCCCTCACTTCCTGTCTCTAATGCATCCTCCAGGCAAGGGCAGCAAGCATTTCTCCTTTATCCTTTTAGCATCTTTTGTTCTGGTCAGGTTGATTCCACAGGCTGGCTCCCAAAGCTCTTCGCCATCTGCTCCCTGTTGACCTCTTTGGTCTGTGTCCTTTGGGCCACAGTGTTTTGTATATAGAGGACCCTCAGTGAATATTGGTGGGTGAGTGTTAGGTGAGTGGGCAGTGGAGAAAAACGTGACTTTTCTTGTCCCAAGGGCAGGATTAAGTTTTAAATATGCAGGTGTGATATACTCTTACTGCTGATTTCTCAGTCACTTCTCTCATTTAAACGTTATAATGGTCTCAGGCTGGAGAGATGGCAGTTAAAGTACTTGCCTGCGAAGTTGATGGACCCAGGTTCGATTCCCCAGGACCCACATAGGCCAGATGCACAAGGTGGTGCATGCATCTGGAGTTTGTTTGCAGTGGCTAAAGGCCCTGGTGCACCCATTCTTCCTCTCTATCCACCTTTCTCTCTTTCTCTCAAATGAATAAATAAAGGGCATGGATTTGGATTTATGGCAGGCCCATACCCCTGGTCCTGTCATAGTGTCCCATGCCAGAGCAAACTGTGGCCCCGAACCAGTTCTTGGCCTCTCCCTGTAGGCTGCTGGCACTGAAGTGAGTTGCACATGGGAAAAGAGGGAAAAAAATTTTTTTTTAAGTTATAATGGTCTAAAGATGAATAAGTGATTCTGACTTTCATTAACCTAGTATGTGGGCTGAGTTGTGTTTCTCCAGAAATCCTGTCCCTGTGTCCCTGTCTTTCTTATCATCTGTTTTATGTCTGCCTGCCATTTATTTTGGTGTACGTGTTTTAAGAAGGGACTCACATTTTAGCCTGAGCTGTCTTGAAACTCACTATTTAGCCCAGGCTACACCTGGCATTTACATGGATGTCGGGTAATTCAGACTCAGTGTGGTTATTTTGTGGACACTAGACCTTAATCCAGCCTGACTGGTGATGCTTTGAGAGGAAATGAGGACACAGCCTCAGCTCAGTGCAAGGAGCACATGTTGGCAGAGGAGAGGATGGCCTGCAATTCCAGGAGAGGAGAGAGTCTCCAGAGGAGCCATCTCCTCTGATGCCCTCTTCTTGGCTCTCTTGACTCCAGAACTATAAGAACGTGAATTCCTGTTGCTCATGCCACCTAGCCTTTGGTTCTTTGTTATGGCAGCCTTGTCAAGCGGGCATGTGGAGTGGGGCTTAAGGCTTGTGTCTAGGCACAGTATCTTTGGGAGAAGAATGACTCGATGACATAGAAGGCCCTCTGCTCCCAGCTCAGATTTCTTTCAACCGTTAACCGTTTGAAATTTGTTCTCAGAAGAGGACCATCCTTCTCTTCTTTTTACTAGAATAGCATGCATGATCCATTACTCAAAGAATGCCTTACGTTATCTATTTTTATTTAAAATACAAACAAAGCCAAAAACCATTAAAAACAGTTAATCTCTGTTTGTTGCTTTGATTTGAACAGATGATGAATTGAATATTTTTTCATGCTGTCATTTGTGATAGCTTGGGTACAGTAATGCCTCTTTGCAGTGGAACCCCATGCCAAGTGCAACATCAGGCTTTCATAGAAGACATTTGCAGTGAATTTTTGTGAGTTTCAGCTTTCTAGAGTTTCTAATTGTGGGAAAAAAAAAAAAAAACGACATTGAATCGCTAAATTTGGTTTATTCAGGTTCTTCTAGTCATATTTTATATTGCCATGGTTTTGATGTCCAAATGCATCTCTCTTCTATCCTCACCCTCCACAACCATCCCCAACCCAGTCTTCCATCTAATGACTGAGTATTGCTTATAGTTGAGCCAGAGGAAGTAAGTTTGCTGAATGCATTAGAGACTTTGCTGATAAACAGTATTTGAATTTTCCTTATCATCAACTCAGATCAGGTCTTTTGTAATCATCCTAGATGATATCAGGATTTCAGACTGATCCTAGATCTTAAGAAGGCTCATCTGTTTGCTCTCTGGAATGTTACCATTAACATCTTAGGTGAATGTTTTCTTTTGAAAATCCTTTGCTAAGAACCAGTAATTTCTAGAGCTACACTAACCTCTTTTTAAAAATGTACTTTGGGCTGGAGAAGAAGGCTTAGCAGTTAAGGCGCTTGCCTGCAAAGCCAAAGGACCCCAGTTCGATTCCCCAGTACCCACATAAGGCAGATGCACAAGAAGGCGCATGCATGTGGAGTTCGTTTGCAGTAGCTGGAGGCCTTGGTGTGCCCATTCTCTCTCTTTCTCACTGCCTGTCTCAAATAAATAAATAAATAAATAAATAAATAAATAAATAATACATTTTTTAAAATGTACTTTATGAGCCAGGCGTGGTGGCGCACGCTTTTAATCCCAGAACTTGGGAGGCAGAGGTAAGAGGATCACCATGAGTTCAAGGCCACCCTGAGACTACATAGTGAATTCCAGGTCAGCCTGGACTAGAGTGAGACCTTACTTCGAAAAACTTAAAGAAAAAAAGTAGTTTATTTATTTATGAGAGAGATAGAAGCAGACAGAGAGAATGGGCATGTCAGGGCCTTTAGCCACTGCACATGAACTCCTTGTGCATCTGACTTATCTGGGTGCTAGAGAATCAAACCTGGGTCCTCAGACTTTGAGGGAAGCCTTAACAGCTAAGCCATCTCTCCAGCCCTACCCTGAACTCTTGATGCATTTTTTTTTTTTTTTTTTGAGGCTGGGTCTTGCCAGGCTAACTTAAAATTCACTATGTAGTCTCAGGTTGGCCTTACAGTGATCCTCCTGCCTCTGCCTTCCAAGTGCTGGGATTAAAGGTGTATGCCTCCACGCCTACCCAGCAGAGAGAGAATGGGTGCACCAGGGCCTCTAGCCACTGCAGACAAACTCCAGATGCATATGCTACTTTTTGCATCTGGATTTACATGGATACTGGGGAATTGAACTCTGAGTTTTAGGCTTTGCATGCAAACATCTTGACCACTGTGCCATCTCTCCAGCCCCTGATACACCAAGTTTGAATTTGTCTCTTCTTGTTCTATCATAGAGAGACAGACAGCTAGTCACCGTGTCTCACAGCTCTCATTCTCATTCATACACATTACTAAATTGCCTTTCTATCTTCTCTTTTCTAAATTGAGCTTTATTAGTTCCTTAGCCTCCCAGGACTTAATTTAAAATTTTAATTATATATAAGGCTTGTCATTGAAACTTGTCCATATTTTTCGTGGCTGTCTTTGATGGTGAATCTAGCAGTCAAGTGTCATTAGTATAAGGTAGTCACTATGTTCCCTCTCTTGTGTAACTGTGGGGTTTAAGCATTTTGATAGGCTGCTGAATTTTTCATCTACTTAGCTAACCAAAATGCATAGCAATTAAGCAACAGAGAAAGATGTAATTTTTCTACATGACTAAAGGTAATTAAAATAGATAATCTTTTGATTTCATATGCATTGGATTCTGAGAGATTAGAAGTATACCTTGCTGACTTGAAGCAAAACCAAGAGTTTTTTTTCTGTGTGTTGTAGGTTTAGCATTACCTCTAAATGGATGCTAGAAGATAAGTTATTTAATTTCTTTCTGCGTTATTTTATTTACTTTTAAAATAGAGAAGGGAGATCAAGATTGAATTATCTGTAAGTTTCCTTCCAGCCCGGAAATTATATAGTCTACTAATAATAACAAATTGATAATTTTGACCATTAGTAGATTAAGTATATTTTATACTAATGCTATTATATATATGCGTACATATATTTATGTATACACACACATACATACATACATACATTCACTGGCCTATGTGTCAGGTACTGATGAATTAGACATCTTTCAGTGATTTTTCTGTCTTATTACCAAAAGGTAAAGGTCAAGCAGTTGCTATGGCTGTGCTGTACAGAATGCCTGTTTAAGTGTATAGGGCAGAGGGGTGAGCAGGGCAGGAGGAGCGATGCAGTGATGTGTAAGGTGGCAGCTGAGGTCTCAGGTGAAGAAGTGGAAGTGGTGGTGTCTGCTGGACTAGACATGGAAAAATAATTTGGAGGACAGAGCAGGGATTTTAATAGATTGGTTTTTTTTTAATGTATGCTTTTAAATTTTGGGGTTTTTTTCCATTTTCATACATGTATGTAATGTATTTTGATCTTATTCCTCCATTACCCTTCTTGTCCCCCTCCCATTATTTCCCATCTTACTTCATACTCTTTATTTTCGACCCTTTGCGTTACAGTAGGAGTGCTTGTATGACTGTGGATGGAAAAGGATTACTGTGGAATGGGCCGCTTACCAATGGCTACACCACCTAGGAACCAGACTCCTTCTCTCCAAGCAGCAGTTAGCTGTCAGCTCCTCTGGAAGGTGTGGCATCTCATGGACTCTTTCCCCGTCAATGGTGAAATATTGACAGGCTCAATCTTCTGCAGGAAGCCACAACTGCTGTGAATTTATGAGTATAATGGACATGTCCTATCCAGAAGACAGGTTTACACAGCCCTCTTTCCCATCTTCCTGCTCTTTCTACCCCTAGTGGGTTGTTTTTTTAATACCAGGGTAAAGAGCCAGTATAGCCTACCTACCTTCCTTCCTTCCTTCTCTTTCATTCATTCATTCATTTCTTCTTTCTTTCCTTCTTTTTTGAGAAAGACCCTACCTATAGAATGGGAAGATTCTGAAAGGAAACAGATAGATGTGAGTAAAACAAATTCAAGAACTAAGTTGAAGATGGACAGAGGTGTGTTAATATAAGCACCGTAAAATGGTAATTGTGGCGTTGAGGAAGCAGGTTACAGGTATTCACGATATAGTTCTTTCAATTTTCCTACATGGTTCAAAATTTCATAATATTCAGGGAGAACAGCATTGATTGAGAGTTCATCCTTGAACAGGACCAGAGGAATGGTTACTTTGTATTGTGGCAGAATTATGGAGGGCCAAAGTTAAAGCCTCATTTTTTGTTGTTGTTTAAATGGGAATCAATATCATTCTGTGGGCCAAAGACCAATGAGGAGCACTGAGAGTAAAAATAGGATAACCACTGTTGAAAGTAGGGAGGAACTGAGCAGACCTGGGTGAGGAAGAATTGGTGGTGCTCAGGTTCTGAGGAATGGGCTCATGTGCAGTTTTCTGTAAGTTGATAGGCACACTTGAAGGGCTGTGTGGTTTAAGAAGGGGAAAGTACTAAAAATGAGAAACCATGCAACCAGCAACCATGTCTTTTTGTTAGACTCTTTTCTATTGTAAAATCTTGCAGATTTAATTGTATGGGATAAAAACAGTGTATGCAAACTTTATTGACACTATTATCATTAACCACAATGATTTTCTCTGTCTTTATTAGGTAAAAGAAGAACGTCCAGAAAAAATACCAGATTTGAAATTATTAGTGGAGAGGAAATTTTTGGCTTTACAAGATAAGAATTCTGATGCAGACTTTCAAAACAATGAAAAATTTGTACAATTTAAGCAACAGCTGAGAGAACTAAGGAAGCAATGTAAGTCAGCATGCTTTGCTTTGCTTTGCTTTGCTTTGGCCTTTTGAAATTAGGGAACTGACCTAACAGTCCGAGAAAATGGATTCTATGAAATTTGCTTCTCTGCTTGGCTCATCCTCATCCTGAGTTGCTTGTTTTTGTGGTTGCAGTTCTGTATTTGTCTAATTTTTGGTTCAGATCACCCTGTCCATTTCTAAAAGTCAACAATTTCCACAAAGTGCCAAGAGAATACCCCAGCAGTTAAAGTTCCATGTATTGCCTCAGTGTTGGAGAAGAGAATTGGGAAGACCAAATTAACCTGCAAAGTGTTTTATTTGTTTAACAGTAATATTTTTTTTTTACATTTTAAGCTGCTGTGCCAAACTTTAGCATACACTGGCTTCAGTTTTGCTGTTTTGGAGTAATATTAGTGATGTTTCCTCAGATCTTTTTTACTTCTCAAATATGAATCAAAATGTTCTTGGCCGAGCCGGGCGTGGTGGCGCACGCCTTTAATCCCAGCACTCGGGAGGCAGAGGTAGGAGGATTGCCATGAGTTCGAGGCCACCCTGAGACTACATAGTGAATTCCAGGTCAGCCTGGGCTAGAGTGAAACCCTACCTCGAAAAACCAAAAAAAAAAAAAAAAAAAAAAAAATGTTCTTGGCCATTGTACCCTTGTATAAATTCCATGTGATTTTTTAAATTTTTTTTTTTTTTTCAAGGTAGGGTTTCACTGTAGCCCAGGCTGACCTGAAACTCACCATTTAGTCTCAAGGTGGCCTTGAACTCATACCAATTCCCCTACCTCTGCCTCCCAAGTGCTGGGGTTAAAGGTGTGCGCCACCACACCAGGCTCCATGTGAGTTTTAAATGTATTCCCCTCTTAATAGTCTATTACACTGAAGTTTTTTAATGGACATAATTTTGACTTGAAAATGAGAATGAGGAAAATAATTTACTATGCAAAACAAAAACTTGTAGACGGAATGTGTGAGAAATAATACATCTTTTCTACGCAGTAAAGAACAAATGGCTTTTTCTTTCCTATTTTTCCATGTGATTCAGATTATAAGGCTATGTAAATTAATTTTTTACCTTGGCTTTAAAGAAAAAAGGAGTAAGATTCTTAAAGAATTAGGTAGAAAAGAAAAACTCCTTCTTCTTTAGCTTTAATCTTCCATCACATTTATCTGCATATTCAAGGAGTAGGAATGTTATATGAGAAACAGACTCATTTCATGTCCTTATCTGTACTTAGTGTACTTAGTGTACTTAGTGTATTTTGAAATAGGCCTTCTTTTAAATATAAGCATTTTCTTTCAATTGATGCTGAGATCTCAGAAAACAACTGAGGAAGCTGGTTTACTTTTGTCTATTTTACAAATAACTCAAGTTTCACAATGTGGAATGTTTTGCAATCATGATGAGACTATCGCTGTTACTGTAGACTTAAACAGTAAGCATTTTTTCCCACATTTTAGGTCTATATTTTCACTGAAAATCAGATCTACTAAAATTTTTAAGTAATTTGTAAGTAATTTCTTAAATAAGTAACTATTCTCCTAAATGAGTAATAATCTCCAGAATAGGTAACTCCAAAGATGCTAGTGAATTTCAGTTTTGATGGTGTTCATAACAGCCAAATATGTTTTATTTTAGTGATAGTCAGTACTCATAAGTTATGGCAGACCTAGTCTAGCCTCTAATCAATTCCTTATTGTAAAAGTATTAATAATAAAAATTGAAGGATAACTATCCCAAAATATATTTTTTTTCCTTCTTTGTTATTCACAAAGTTTTTATTTCATAAGAAAATTATAAAGACTTTTAGAATGTGAAACATTTTTGAAACATTTTCTGATTAAGAGCATGTAATTGAACAAAGCAAGTTTTGGAATGATGGTAGTTATTTCTTGAATTTTCTCTAAATTGGAAGAGATAAAAAGGTTTCTTCAGACCCAGCCAGTGTACATCATTTGGATGGACAATTAAAGCTAATGACAAAGTAAATTTATGTTTAAAGGAACACTTCCTTATATCAGGCTTTCCTATGTACTGTAACACTGGACTTAAAAGAATTTTCCCTTTAATTTCCCCTAAAATATTTTGTTAAAAAAAGTTATTGAATCTCAAAAGGCCAAATGAGGAAACTGTGAGTGCTCCATGAGATGGATACCCCTTGTTTGCAGAGCGAGAGCCTTAGCTCAGTACTTTGGTCACTGTTAATGAAACTGGAAGTGCGTCTCATGGATTTCATTCCTTGCATGTACTCTGCTCTGTTTAAGATTGGGCTCCTGTAGTATTTGTGGATGCAGGTCAGAGATACACGGTGTCTTATAAAGAAACTAATAGATCTACGTTTAGATATGTTCTAGAGACAAGGAATTAGACTAATAATTTTCATTGTTTTAAAGATTGGAAAAGAGAAGTCAGGTGAGACCCTTGCTCCTAATTGCCTATTTCAGTAAAGTAAAAGCTGAAGTGAGCTGGTCATGGTGGCTCACATTGATAATCTGGCACTCAGGAGGTAGAGGCAGAAGGATTACTGCAAGTTTGAGGCCAGCCTGGTCTACGTAGTGAAGCATAGGACACCTGGGCTATATAGTGAGACTGCCTTAAAATATAAAAACAATTCTTTTTAAGACCTGTGTGAATCTGAAGAGGTCTTCCATGAAAACCATGACAGATTCACTACCTTCATGATGGGAGAACATGATTGATTGCATGGAATTTAATTTTATTGAATCAGGATCCAATCATAGCAACGCCAGGAGGACCTTGGGTGGGGGTAAATTGAGGTGGAGTTTAAGTGGTGGGTCTGATGGGCAGGACTAGGTACACAAAAGCAGTTCACCCTGCTGTGGCTCTCGGCAGCTGCTTCTCAAATCTTTGGATCTCTTGCTCCCTCAACACACTGGAAATGTGCTACTGACAGCCCTAGAGCTTTGGTTCATGGGGTGTGGCTCTACCTGTTTTTATCCTATTATAAGTCAGGACAAGTATCAATCTATTAAAAACACTAACCCTGTTACCTAGTAATATAAAGAACATTTGGCTGGACGTGGTGGCGCACACCTTTAATCCCAGTGCTCAGGAGGCAGAGGTAGGAGGATTGCCATGAGTTCGAGGCTACCCTGAGTCTGCATAGTGAATTCCAGATCATCTTGATCTAGAGCAAGACCCTACCTTGAAAAACCAAAAATGAAGGGGGAAAAAAAGGAACATTTGATATAAAAAAAAATATGTTTTCCAAACACAAGGAAAAGTCTCTGAGAGGGAAGCATTATCTGTCAATTTTGCAGGTCTCAGTTTCTAGCCTAGAAGAGAGCTGGATTGTTCCTGAGTAATGCCTTAGCATTTGGTCTGTTGAGACATATGGCTCTGATTAAAGTGGACAAGGAGAGTTAGGTCTCAAAAGGGTGGTCACATCTGCACTTCCAACACAGGTCTGGGCTGAGGTGGCTAGACCACAGCCTGTGGACCAAATTCAGCCTGAAAACTAAGAATAGGCTTTTTAAAAAAATTATTTTTAAGTTGTTAGGGAGAGAAACAAAATAAAGGGCAATATTTAGTGATATAAAAATTACATGAAAATCTGGTTTTGATGTTTACAGATAGTCTAATTAGAAGTCAGACATGCTCACTTGTTTATGCATAGTCTATGGATGGTTTCACAATGTTGTGCCAGTTGCAAGTTGCATCACAGACCACTGGCCCCCAAAGCTTTTAATATTTACTCTTTACAGAAAAGTTGACTGATTCCTGATCTCAGCTATATCTGGAAACAAGAACAGTTAAAAAAAACAAACAAACTTCAGTTTTTCTATTAAATATCGTACATTGGTCTTAGGTATATTCAGAACATCTTAAATAGGCATTGTATATGAATCGTTATAGTTTCTGCTCATAGATGAGTAAAATACAGTGAAAAGACAATGCATGCAGACATGACCTAATGTGAGAAGCATTAGCCAATATCAGATCTAAAGCAAAGCAAAACATCAGAGATGAATGTTATATGAAGTAAGGAAAGCCACATTGCATGCATTCTGCTAATGTTGCCAGGCAGTGATAAGGGCTTTGTGGAGCCTCAGATCCAGAGATTCTGAGGCTGGATCCAGGCCCAGCAGCAAAGCATATGCTGATGGGTTAAAGTGACAAAAGAAAGGGTCAGTATAGATCTAGCATTTACCTTTCCTCGAACACAAACCCAGTGGATAAGGCACACTTGTTTGAAGCTATGATTTCCCCAAGAGGAACATATTTTCGTTGTACAGAAGATCCAAATTCTTAGAACAAATCATTCAATCTTTTGGATCTCCAGTGACCTCTCATATCAGTTTCTCTCCTCATCGCTGTGACAAAATACCTGACAGAGACAACCTCAAGAAAGAAGGATTTATTGTGCTTGAACAGAACATCATGGCAGCAGGATCATGTTGTGTGTGTGTGGTAGCTGGCACATCAGGGGCAAGATGCCTCCAAGAACCAGCTCCTAGAGACCTACTTCCTCCAGCTAGGTCCCTCATAAAGCTTCCAGAACCTCCTGAAGTCACGCCATCAGACAGAATCATGGTATTCAGCATATGATCCTGTTGGGGAAGCTTCAGATCACAACACCTATATATTAGAGAAAATTTAGTCTGCCCCAATTTATTTCTCAGGATTATCATCCAGAATAAATAAATAACTCTCAAACTTGCTTTAACTTTATTATTGAGGGAGCTTGTGCAACATAGTGGAAAGAGTCTGATCTTAGCAGCCACAAGGTTGCGTAACCCACTAGGTAGCAGACCCTTGCAGATGCATTTTCTTCTGGTTCTTGCAGACAAAGAAGGTTAATATTAGGGGCTGGAGAGATGGCTCAGCAGTTAAGATGCTCCCCTGCAAAGCCTAACAACCTGGGTTTGATTTCCCCAGTACCCATGAAAGGCCAGATGCACAAAGTGGCACATGTGTCTGGAGTTCATTTGTAGTGGTTGGAGACCCTGGTGTGCCCATTCTGTTTCTCTCTCTCTCTCTCTCTGTCTCGCTCGCTCCCTTGATCTGCTTACAAATAAATAAAATATTTAAAAAAAAATAACAACAAAGAAAATTGAGATAAGAGGATTTTTAAAAAATTGAAGGCAAGATGACTAGGATGCTGATGCAGTGATAATTAAGATTGGCAATCATTTTATAGAAACGAATTTCATTTCCCTGAAGAGTAGTCCTATGTTTACTAACAAGATGTGAAATAACTCTTGTTATTCCCAATGATTTGACTTAAGGCAGACATATCTAGACTTTCTTGGATAAAGTAATTTTAGGTTATTTTTACAATATGTTAAGGTAATTTTCTTCAATTGCTTTAAACCAGCTCTACTAATGCAAATTATGTTTTCTTGCAATTTTAACTACAGGAGAATTTACTTAGAATTTGCAAATACTTTATTTATTTGGTTTATCAAAGTAGGGTCTCACTCTAGCTCAGGCTGACCTGGAATTAAGACTCAGGTTGACCTTGAAACTCATAGTGATCCTCCTACCTCAGCCTCCCAAGTGCTGTGATTAAAAATGTGTACCACCATGCCCTGCCAGAAACTTTAAAGAAATATATTTATTTATTTTATTTATTTGAGAGTGATACAGAGAGAAAGAGGTAAATAGAATGAGTATGCATGTGCCAGGGTTTCCTGCCACCACAATTGAACTCCAGACACATGTGCCACTTTGTGCATCTGGCCTTACATGGGTACTGGGGAATCGAACGTGGACTTGCCAGCAAGCAACTCAGTAGTTAAATTGAACCATCTCTTCAGTCCTGCAAATACTTTTATATACATAACTTTTCAAGATACAATACAATTATTTCTTGTATTTCTTAAATAAATATATTTACTTATTTTAGAGAGAGACACAGAGAAAGAGGCAGATAGAGATTGAATATGGGTACACCAGGGCCTCCTGCCACTGCAAATGAACTCTAGACACACGTGCCACTTGTGCATCTGGCTTTATGTTGGTACTGGGGAATTGAACCCAGACCATCTGGCTTTGTAAGTAAGTGCCTTTGACCACTGAGTCATCTTTCCAGCCCAGTATTTCTCATTCATTTGTTTACCTATTATATGATTAACAAGCATTGTAGGTTGTAGTGTAGTTCAGCAAAGGCAGAAATTGAGGTAATCAGCTAATGCTTACAAACTTTCATCATTTCCTTTTTATTCAAAGGCAGGACTGATTGTGAATCTGATCTCTTTAGAGCTAAAAATAATTTAATATAAAATGTAATTTTGTTGATACCTTTAAATACCGAGTGGAAAAGAGACTTTTGCCTTATTTTTTGTAATAAATTTGATATTTTTAAGATGTTCATCAATAACTCAGTATATTTAGGTCATTGTTATATGCAGAATTTAAAATATGGAGATAATTAAATCAATAAGCCACATATAGAAATCGTTTTTTTGTTGTTGTTGTTTGATTTTTGAGATAGGATCTCATTCTAGCCCAGACTGACTTGGAATTCACTGTATTCTCAGGGTGGCCTCAAACTCACAACGATCCTCCTACCTCTCTCCTCCCGAGTGCTGGGATTAAAGGTGTGCGCCATCACGCCTGACAGAAATCATTTTTGAGTGAAATGACTTTTGTATCAAAGATGCATAAAGCGAAAGACATAAGATTCTCCTCTGTGACCTAGTGATTATGGAGGTTCACTTTGAAGACTCTCAGTCTATATCTCAAAACTGAAAATAAGGGTGGCCACTTTTCCCTTCTGGATGCATCAGGTGAGGAGTTCCTCCTCAGAACTGTCATGTCATTGACCTGTTACCTTTCCTGGGTGGTGGAGCTCCCTTTCCTTCATGTATCCAGGATGGAAGTGGGTGGTAGGCATTTGTGTATTCCACTCACTGCTGTGTTCTTTGAACGCCATCCTGACGCATGGCACACGGTATTGCTGTAGCGTAGGCCCTGGAAGGTCAGCAGAATCTTCAGGGGCCTACCATGTGCTTGGGAGGGTCTGCCTTGACCCAGGGGCGAAATGACAGGACTACGGTAACAAAGCTAGTGCTACTGGAATCAGAAAACAGGGGCTGAAGAAAGAACTCTGGAGTGAGGTGTAGCTATCCATCCTCCGTGTTTCATAAAGTTGTGAAATTGGCAATGTTTTTGTTTTAAAACAGATGGGAGCACCAAGTGTATAATAGAAAAAGAGTAATTCATGAAGAAAAAGAGCAATTCAAATGAAAGACGATTCCATAGTGGTGGGGCTTTAATCTGGCCATTATGTTATGAGAGCAGTTTTATAATGACTAATGTCCGTGTGCATACATGCATGTGTGTGTGCTTGCATTGTTTGGGATTGAACCAGGGCCTCCCACACGTGCTGGATAAGCACTCTGTTGCTGAGCCATAGCTACATCCCCTGCCCTGACAAATTAACTTTTATTCATGTCATTTATGTTGAGTAGTAACGACACCTTTATAGCCTGCACTTGTCTGAGGTTTCTCCTCTTACTCATGGATATAATAAGACTCGTATCCAGGCACTGTGTAGTGCTCAGTTCAGAAAATACGTAGCACTTGTTGAATTAAGTTTGAATGATACCAAAGTGTTTGGTGCTTTTTGGGTTTATTTTTATTTTTCCCAACTCTTAAAAATATTTCTATATTTTCCTTTCTCCTAAGCACTGCATTGATTCTTGGGAAAGACACTTGTCATAAGACTGGAGTAGTATGTCATCTGGGTCTCCTAGATTCTGGAACTAAGCTGACGGCCTCTTGACATTGTTCAACTGACAAGCAACTTGTCCTCGGCAGTGGCATTTAGAGATTGGGGAGTCAGGATGCTGTTAAACATTTTATAGCATTTGTTCTTTTCTAGAGCCATGGTCTTGGCAATCCACTGAATGTATATAGTACCTGAGTGACATTTCCCATGTGAATAGGGCTGTGTTTTGGCAGCAGAATAGCTATTTATTACATCACAAGTTTACAACAAGTTCCGTAAAATTTACTTCAGGCATAGCAGCAGTAAGCTGTACCCATATATCATTTCCCTTGATCTTTACTACATCCATGTGTGGGAAAAGAATGCTTGCAAACTGCAGGCTGGTTTTAGCAGCCCCAACATCATATACTAAGACTCAGAGAGGTGACATATTTACTCAGTGTCTCACAGTCAGGAGGCCACAAGGATAGCAAGTGTGTTCACAAGGAAAAGGGAAGTTGTAGAACGAGAGATGGCTATAATTAAAGTTAGTAAAGGCTCAGTTATCAAGGGACAAATGAGTCAGCAGCAAGTTTAAACAACTGAACTCTGGGTGTTTCTCTTGTTGTGACTGATTTTATGAGTGTGATGCTATCCATGCTCAGAGGCAGCTGGGCTCAAGTGTAAGACCAGTGTCCCAGAGCTGACGGATGTTATATTTAAGAAAGGAATTACTTTGTCAAATTGTAATTCCTGAGGCTGGAATGGTTTCAGTTTTATAATTGTTAGATATAAGTATTTCTAGGACTTCAGGTTTGTTTTGTAAGTCTTTCTTTTTTCTTAGAGATTTCAAATAGAATCTTGCAGCTTGGTATGTGGTGTATTGCTGTTTCATGCATAGCAAATGGGCAAGATTTAATTAATTTGAAATTTTAAAATCAAGTAAAGTACAAAGTCAGTTATTTGGCTCTGAAAAGCAGCTATAATTGAATGTGATTATAAATCATGGAGGCAGTTATATAGGGGATTGTAGCCCAGACATATGGAAAATCAGAGCTCCTAATGGAGAAAAGGCAAACTGGTATGATTCTACACACTCAAAATAATACCAATAATGCTTTTACATTTAATGTCAGTGTAAAATTTTGCGATAGAATAATTAAGACCTAATATTGGGAGTCAGAACAGCTCACTTGGACATTAATGAACAAGCTTTGTGCCCTCTGGCAACTCAGTTCAGTCTCTGGATCTCCTGTCATGGCTGCTTCTCCATGCTGATGGAGAGTGGCATGCGCCAGTGCTAACGCACACTTCCTCCACATTGGCCTTCTCTTATATTTTCTTTGAAATTTTGGACCTAAGGACTCTCTAAGGGAGATGTTCTGAAATAATGAAGCAAGGTTTATCCAGTGGTATCCCTTACAGTATTATTTATATTTAATATATAAATCATAATATGACAGAGTAACAATAGAAAGCTAGTTAAGAAAAATACATTGCATCAGTAATATGTAATATATAGTTTTTTAATGTGTTTTTTGTTTGTTTGTTTGTTTTTAAGACAGGGTCTCACTCTAGCCCAGGTTGACCTGGAATTCACTACGTAATCTCAGGGTGGCCTTGAACTTGTGGCAATCCTACTACCTCTGATTAAAGACGTGTGTCACCACGCCTGGTACAAGGATAGTTTTAATAACCTCAGGAAATAGATGTATATGTTATTAAGAGTTTCATTTTGGTGTGTATGGTATATGTGTATGTGCATTCATGTGTGTGGGCACACCTGTGTGCAGATACGTATGTGTGTATATGCACATGGTGTGTTTATGTGAATGTGGAGGCCAGAGAGAGAGAGAATGGGCACACCAGGACCTCCAGCCACTGTAAACAGACTCCAGATGTATGCACCTCCTTGTGCATCTGGCTTACACGGGTCCTAGAGAATCGAACCAGGGTCCTTTGGCTTTGCAGGCAAATGCCTTAACTGCTAAGCCATCTTCTCCAGCTCTTGTTTTGTTTTTTTGAGGTAGGGTCTTGGTGTAGCCCAGACTGCCTGGAATTCACTATGTAGTTATGTAGTCTCAGGCTGCCCTTGAACTCACAGTGGATCCTCCTACCTCCACGTGATCCTCCTTACTCTACCTCATGAGTACTAGGACTAAAGGCATGTATCACCATACCTGGGAGAGAGAGAGGGAGAGAGGGAGAGAGAATGAGAATGGGTGTGTGCTAGGACCTAGGCTGCTGCCATGAATTCCAGATATATGTACCACTTTGTGCATCTGGCTTTACATGAGTGCTAGGGAATAATAGTTGGGGCATTAGGCTTTACAGGCAAGTGCCTTATCCACTGAGCCATCTCCCCAGTCCCATCCACCTCTATTTAACAGAGGAGAGGGTCTCATTGGCCTGGAGCTCTCTGGTTAAGATAAACTGTCTACGAATCTCCCTGTCTCTGCCTCTCCAGCAGTGGGATTGCAGGTGCACTCCACTGGACCTGGCACTGAGGATGTTAGGGATCAAATTCAGCTCTTGATGCTTATGAGGTAAGCACCTTTTCCACTGAGTTATCTCACCAGCCCCAAGAGGTTTTCAAAGCAGGACACAAAGTTAAGTGTTAGCCCCAGAAGTGCCACTCTGGATGCCAGCAATTGAGAGGCAGAAGCGAAAAGATTACCACAAAGTTGAGACTAGCCTGGGCTACATAGTAAGTTCTAGGCTAGTGTAGCCTATAGTGTGAGACCTTGTCTCAAGAACAAATAAATAAAGTCAAGTGTCTAATAAGATTATAGTTTGGTTAATGTGTTTCAATGTAAAGTAAGCTTCTACTGGGCCTGGCGATGTACACTTGTAATTATTTCACTCTGAGGCTGAGGCCAGAGGATTGCTTCAGGTTTGAGACCAGCCCTGTCTAATAGTAAGATCCTGTCTCAAAAACAAAACAAAACAAAACAAAACAAAACAAAACAGGAAAAGAGGGCTGGTTAGATAGATGGCTCCACAGTTAAAGGAGGTTGCTTGCTAAGCCTCTTGCCCTGGAGTTCAGTTCCTCAGCCACTCACATAAAGCTGGATCCAAAGTGATGCATGCACCTGTGGTCCCAGCTTGCTTATGGTAATGGTAGGCGGGGCCAGAAGATCCTGAAGCTCCCTGGCCAGGAGGTTACACAGCGCTGTCAGTAGGTTTTTGCATTTGCAAGAAGCCCTTTCTCAAAGAAAATGGGGCAGATACCTCAGAGTTCTACCCTGACCTCCATATGTGCAGCATGACACATGTGTCCACACACACTCACACACACATACCCACACAAATATTGTTTTAAAACTAGGAAAACAGGGCTGGAGAGATGGCTTAGTGGTTAAGGTGCTTGCCTGCAAAGCCTAAGGACCCATGTTTGATCTCTCTTCAGATCAAATGTAAGCCAGATGCACAAAGGTGAGGGAAGTGCAAGGTTGCACATGCACACTAGGTGATGCGAGCATCTGGAGTGCAATTGCAGTGGCTGATGCCCTGGTACGCCAATTCCCTCTCTCTCTCTCTCTCTCTCTCTCCCTCTCTCTCTCCCTCTCTCTCTGGAAAAAAAAAACAAACTGGGAAAACAGAAAGCAGACCATCAAAATGAAACATTCATCTCATGAATGGACAAGTAAAGTGCTGAGAAAACAAACAAGAGTGCCGAGTGTGATGCAGCATTCCCAACCCACACGTCCAGAAAGGACACAGCTATCCAGGCTGCGCAAGGAAATGGACGTAATGACAAAAAGATTGGCACTCCAAGGTAAAAATTAAGAATTACTTGAAGAAACACTTCACAAAGGAAGATACAGAAAGAGTGAATAAACATGCAAAATGTACTTAAAAATAACTGTATCACACACAAACACCGGTGGATGGTTGCATTGTGCCTCAGCCCCTTGTCTTGTAGTTCAGAAATGCTGCATGCACTTGGGCTTGACCTATACTAAGTCTGCAGGATTCTTCAGTTCATTCAGAAATTGCTCCTAACTAGAAATGATGGGTATGCTTGGGAATATTTTCTTAGAAAAGATGAGTCAGGGGCAAGGTGGTGCACACCTTTATTCCTAGCACTTGGAGGCAGAGGTAGGAGGATCGCTGTGAGTTCGATGCCAACCTGAGACTAACTACATAGTGGATTCCAGGTCATCCAGGGCTAGAGTGAAAACCTACCTCGAAAAACCTACTAATTAGCTAACTAGCTAACTAACTAAGTAAACGATGAGCAGGTCTGGGCTGTAGTTCAGTAGTAGAGTGCTGGGATAGCAAGTGCAAGCTGTGCATCAGTTTCCAGCACTGAAAACAACAATATATCTGTAAAGCAAAGCAAAAGGCAGGGCAGCTTGTTTGTTTTGTGAGATTTCAAGGGAACTGGAAGAAGAAATATGCCCTGCTGCCCCTGGGCTTATCTTCTGTGTGCCCCTCTGTGTTTACTACCCTGAAGTCAGCCTGGCATCTGGTAGGAAGCAGCCCAGTGTTTTACCACCAGTCATTCCAACTCTTACCAAACCATTTGCTGGAGGCGGTTGTTGGTTTCTTTTCAGTGGCTCATCGCTTTGCCCTTGAAATATCAGAAAGTGTCGGTTACATGTGGGGAGAAAAGGAAACATGGGAACACATTGCATGTGAACTTACCTATAATTTACAAGGCATACTTTGCCTTACTAAACATTCTCCCACATAGTACCTCATTTGAGCCCCACAGCAATGTAAAGTGGGGAACAGATTGGTTAGTCCTGCTTTAATGAGATTCTGCAAGATCATGTGTCCTGCACTTACGTCGCCCCTTCACAATTTTTTTTTGTCCCATTATAGTTGACTCCACTGCACATTCCCAGCCCCTGGCAACTACTGTTTGTTTTAATTTTTACTTTGAGTGGCTTCTTTCCACTGCCAGCCTGCATTTAAAACTCATCTTTAGTGTTGCTAGCATCAGCACCTACTGCATTTTGTTTGGGAGTAGTAGTACATTGCATGGATGGACTATGGTGTATTTTTCCATCCACCAGGGAAGGCGTTTTGGTGGTGACAGCTTGTGGCCTTTGTGAATAAAGCTGCTGTCAGCATTGAGATAATAAAGGCTTTGTAAGCCTTCATTTCTCTTGGGTAGATGCTTTATAAGCCTTCATTTCTCTTGGGTAGATTGTACATCATGGTTCTGCTGGCTCCACACTAAGTATACCATGTTTACCTTATGAGAAGCCCACACACCACTGCCCAGTGTGTGGTGTAGGTTGGGTACCCTCACCAGTACATTACTGGTTTTTCCATTTTGTTTTTAATTTTAGTCATTTTAATAAGTAAATTTTTTAATTTTAAAAAATTTAGTATTTCATTTTATCTAGTAATGCATCTCCTACATTTATTCTTTGATTCATTTGAAAAACACCAGCAAAATCTTGGTATGGTGGTGGACACCTATAATCTCAGCACCTGGGGCAGCAATATTGAAAGCTCAAAATCATTCTCATCTACATAGCAGGTTTAAGGGCATCCTAGGGTAGCTCAGATCCTGTCCCAAAAAAGCAAAAACAAAAAATAAATTAACAAAACAAGAAATAAACTAACCCCCAAGCACTGGCAACATTAGTACAATCTAGAAACTAGATATGTTGCTGCTTCCTCTGTAATTTCTCCTGGGCCGTGGCAAATGTGCTACAAGTGGCTAGTCCCGTGGTGGACAGTTGGCTAACTTCTTGTCTTATTGATGAATTTTGGCTCTCTTCCATTTTTTCTACCATCTAGAAAATGAAGCAGATTCGCAAACCAAGAGTGAGAGCAGTTTGGGTTAAAGGGAGTCTGCAAAGTTATTTGAGAGACTTTTGGTATGCAAGCCCACTCTTCTCCAGAGAGCAGTGGGGGCTTCTCTCTAGAGTCCGTGAGTTTCCTGACAATGGATTTTGACTTGGTTTCCAGTACCAGATTGAGTTCTCTCCTGTTGAGTAGGCCTCATGTCCCATCAGAAAACCGTTTGATACCTGTAGAGGCTGCATGCCACTATTGCACAAGTGTGTACTTCTTGTCCAGCTGGTTGATTTTGCAGTCTGTAGGGTTCCCTGCTTATTAATGCTGTGGGTGACAGTTGTCCTCCAGAAGCTATAATAGGACACTCTATCACTATGAGGGCTAGCCAGGAGGGAGCTAGTCTCCCTTTTGTTGGCAACTTTTTTTGATAGGGAGGCAGACTGAGTGCCAAGAACAGTACTACTGACTAGGCAGGGTATCACACTTCAATCCCAGCACTCAGGAGGCTGAGGCAAAAGGATCATGTGTTTTAGACTAGTTTGTGCTTCTTACTAAGTTGCAGGTCATCCTAAATTACACAGTTATACTCTGTCTTAAAAGGGGAGAAAAGTCTCATTAATCCAGTGCCTGTGCTCTGATGCAAACATATTCATGCAGTGAACTGTCTGTGCTGTGATGCAAACATACTCATAGAGTGAACTGTCTGTGCTCTGATATAAACACGCTCATGCAGTGAACTGTCTGTGCTCTGATATAAACACGCTCATGCAGCGAGCTGTCTGTGCTCTGATATAAACACGCTCATGCAGTGAGCTGTCTGCTCTGATATAAACACGCTCATGCAGCGAGCTGTCTGTGCTCTGATATAAACACGCTCATGCAGTGAGCTGTCTGCTCTGATATAAACACACTCATGCAGTGAGCTGTCTGTGCTCTGATATAAACACGCTCATGCAGTGAACTGTCTGTGCTCTGATATAAACACGCTCATGCAGCGAACTGTCTGTGCTCTGATATAAACACGCTCATGCAGCGAGCTGTCTGTGCTCTGATATAAACACGCTCATGCAGTGAGCTGTCGGTGCTCTGATATAAACACACTCATGCAGTGAGCTGTCTGTGCTCTGATATAAACACGCTCATGCAGTGAACTGTCTGTGCTCTGATATAAACACGCTCATGCAGCGAGCTGTCTGTGCTCTGATATAAACACGCTCATGCAGTGAACTGTCTGTGCTCTGATATAAACACGCTCATGCAGTGAACTGTCTGTGCTCTGATATAAACACGCTCATGCAGCGAGCTGTCTGTGCTCTGATATAAACACGCTCATGCAGTGAGCTGTCTGCTCTGATATAAACACACTCATGCAGTGAGCTGTCTGTGCTCTGATATAAACACGCTCATGCAGTGAACTGTCTGTGCTCTGATATAAACACGCTCATGCAGCGAGCTGTCTGTGCTCTGATATAAACACGCTCATGCAGCGAGCTGTCTGTGCTCTGATATAAACACGCTCATGCAGTGAGCTGTCTGTGCTCTGATATAAACACGCTCATGCAGTGAGCTGTCTGTGCTCTGATATAAACACGCTCATGCAGTGAACTGTCTGTGCTCTGATAAAAACACGCTCATGCAGCGAGCTGTCTGTGCTCTGATATAAACACGCTCATGCAGCGAGCTGTCTGTGCTCTGATATAAACACGCTCATGCAGCGAGCTGTCTGTGCTCTGATATAAACACGCTCATGCAGTGAACTGTCTGTGCTCTGATATAAACACGCTCATGCAGTGAGCTGTCTGCTCTGATATAAACACGCTCATGCAGTGAGCTATCTGTGCTCTGATATAAACACGCTCATGCAGTGAACTGTCTGTGCTCTGATATAAACACGCTCATGCAGTGAACTGTCTGTGCTCTGATATAAACACGTCCATGCAGTGAGCTGTCTGTGCTCTGATATAAACACGCTCATGCAGTGAACTGTCTGCTCTGATATAAACACGTTCATGCAGCGAGCTGTCTGTGCTCTGATATAAACATGCTCATGCAGCGAGCTGTCTGTGCTGTTATATAAACACACTCATGCAATGAACTGTCTGTGCTCTGATATAAACACGCTCATGCAGCGAACTGTCTGTGCTCTGATATAAACACGCTCATGCAGCGAGCTGTCTGTGCTCTGATATAAACACGCTCATGCAGTGAGCTGTCGGTGCTCTGATATAAACACACTCATGCAGTGAGCTGTCTGTGCTCTGATATAAACACGCTCATG
This sequence comes from Dipus sagitta, assembly GCA_036346955.1. Taxonomy (NCBI): domain Eukaryota; kingdom Metazoa; phylum Chordata; class Mammalia; order Rodentia; family Dipodidae; genus Dipus; species Dipus sagitta. Next base: position 192,147,198 of record CM070771.1, read on the forward strand.
CAGTGAACTGTCTGTGCTCTGATATAAACACACTCATGCAGCGAGCTGTCTGTGCTCTGATATAAACACGCTCATGCAGTGAACTGTCTGTGCTCTGATATAAACACGCTCATGCAGCGAGCTGTCTGTGCTCTGATATAAACACGCTCATGCAGTGAGCTGTCTGCTCTGATATAAACACACTCATGCAGTGAGCTGTCTGTGCTCTGATATAAACACGCTCATGCAGTGAACTGTCTGTGCTCTGATATAAACACGCTCATGCAGCGAGCTGTCTGTGCTCTGATATAAACACGCTCATGCAGCGAGCTGTCTGTGCTCTGATATAAACACGCTCATGCAGCGAGCTGTCTGTGCTCTGATATAAACACGCTCATGCAGCGAGCTGTCTGTGCTCTGATATAAACACGCTCATGCAGCGAGCTGTCTGTGCTCTGATATAAACACGCTCATGCAGCGAGCTGTCTGTGCTCTGATATAAACACGCTCATGCAGCGAGCTGTCTGTGCTCTGATATAAACACGCTCATGCAGCGAGCTGTCTGTGCTCTGATATAAACACGCTCATGCAGTGAGCTGTCTGTGCTCTGATATAAACACGCTCATGCAGTGAACTGTCTGTGCTCTGATATAAACACGCTCATGCAGTGAACTGTCTGTGCTCTGATATAAACACGTCCATGCAGTGAGCTGTCTGTGCTCTGATATAAACACGCTCATGCAGTGAACTGTCTGCTCTGATATAAACACGTTCATGCAGCGAGCTGTCTGTGCTCTGATATAAACATGCTCATGCAGCGAGCTGTCTGTGCTGTTATATAAACACACTCATGCAATGAACTGTCTGTGCTCTGATATAAACACGCTCATGCAGTGAACTGTCTGTGCTCTGATATAAACACGCTCATGCAGCGAGCTGTCTGTGCTCTGATATAAACACGCTCATGCAGTGAGCTGTCTGCTCTGATATAAACACGCTCATGCAGTGAGCTATCTGTGCTCTGATATAAACACGCTCATGCAGTGAACTGTCTGTGCTCTGATATAAACACGCTCATGCAGTGAACTGTCTGTGCTCTGATATAAACACGTCCATGCAGTGAGCTGTCTGTGCTCTGATATAAACACGCTCATGCAGTGAACTGTCTGCTCTGATATAAACACGTTCATGCAGCGAGCTGTCTGTGCTCTGATATAAACATGCTCATGCAGCGAGCTGTCTGTGCTGTTATATAAACACACTCATGCAATGAACTGTCTGTGCTCTGATATAAACACGCTCATGCAGTGAACTGTCTGTGCTCTGATATAAACACGCTCATGCAGTGAGCTGTCTGTGCTCTGATATAAACACGCTCATGCAGCGAGCTGTCTGTGCTCTGATATAAACACGCTCATGTAGTGAGCTGTCTGTGCTCTGATATAAACACGCTCATGCAGTGAACTGTCTGTGCTCTGATATAAACACGCTCATGCAGTGAACTGTCTGCTCTGATATAAACACGCTCATGCAGCGAGCTGTCTGTGCTCTGATATAAACACGCTCATGCAGTGAGCTGTCTGCGCTCTGATATAAACATGCGCATGCAGTGAACTGTCTGTGCTCTGATGTCAACATCTTAAGTGGAGTATTCTACCCCTCTGTGCCCACTGACTTGCTGCAGGTATTGCTGACTTCAGGGACCTCCTTTACGATAGAGGAAATTCATACCTGTAACATGAGACCATCAAGGAAGCCTCTGTCTCGGGAAACTACCAAATATCAATGATTAGGACAATTCACATGTTGGATTATTTGGGGAAAGGAGGTATTTGAGTCAAGTTCTTTATGGATTTGAAATATGTTAATTGTTTTGTTTCCAGAACCTGCGGAATGGAACCCATTCTGCAGTAAAATATCCCACTGATAGTATTTGAATGAGTAGTGTGTGGTCCTTTTGCCCTGACAGTGAACCGAGCTGTATCCTCTGCTTGTTGTAGCAGTACAGCCCAGTAAACACAGGCACTGAAACACCACTTTCTCATCCCGGTGGATTCATCTGATGCAAATAGCAAGCGCCGCATGACCCCACCTCTAAAAATAGGAATTGGATTATATTTTCAGAGTATCAAGCTTTGAGAGATAGTGAGCTGGTCTTTGGTCCTTCTGTCATGGACACTAGCCTGCTGATGACATGGTCTGGGGCTATGGGCATAGCAGAGAAGGTAGCTCTGCCTGAAAGAAGGAAGAGAGTAGAGTGTTCAGATTGCAGGGTATAAATGCCATCACTGAAGTTACTAAAATAAACTGTCCATATCTGAAGATTAAGTTTTCATAATATAAAGGTAATTTAAGATAATTGTAACCAGCTGTTTATCATTTGTTCAAAATGCCTGCCAAAATGCTTTTATGTTGTTTTTAGTAAGTATACTTTTGGGAATCAATTTAATATGATAGCTCAAGACCAAATACAGTATGCACTAATATATTTCTCCATATTCACCTGCAAAGTGAGATACATAGAAAATGTTTCGTCATATAATGTTAATATTTAAAGCAATGTGTGTGTGTGTATGTGTGTGTGTGTTTTTCTGATGAGTACCAACACATAAGGAAATATGGTTAATCCAAGAACAGAAATGGAAAAAAGATATAAGACACTAGGAACTAATGATCTAGATACATGAAACTGTGAGTATATGGGAGGAAAAGTCTACAAGGATAATTGGGGACTGAATAATGGACTCACTTTTGCCTTCAGAAGAACAGTTTAATAAGTAATAAGGACTGTTAGCTTTCTGTAGCTGAGCCGCCATGCTGAGTTCAAGCTTGGAGAGGATAAATCTGGTGTGATACATGGGGTAGCCCCAGGTAGAAAGAGCTCTTGCTTACAGCAGTCTAGTCACGTGCTAATGAGATCCTGAACTAGTAGGAACCAACTTGGAAGGAAGAGAATAAAAGAAGTGTTATGCAGGTGATATCAGTAGGATTAGTCAACTCTATCGAAGTAATACCAGACCTCAGGTATTAGAGTTGAAGGCGACTCTGAGGTTACCAGTGTAGGCAACTAGGAAAATGGTGCTCCCATTACAAATTAATAAGATGGTTAGTTGTGGTGGTTGCATGTAATCCCAGAACTTGGAAGGCCAAAGCCAATCTAGGTTACAAAACAAGTTCTGGGCCAATAGGCCGACTTCACCTACCTAATGAGACTCTCTCTCTCTCTCAATTAAAAAAAAAAAAAGTAGGATGTCTCAATTTCAGTGTGAAGTATATTGAACTTAGATTCTAAATTTTTAAGTTTTCAATAAATGGTTGAAAGTTTAAAAGAAAGAAAGAGAGGAAGAGAGAAAGAAAGGAAGCTTGCTTTGGTATGAGACTGAAGAGAAAAAGAGTTCTAGGAGGCAAGCTAACTATAGGAAGTATTCCAGGAGAGCCTACAGAGAGGAAGAGGAGGGGCCAGGAGAAATGCTTGGGTGCCTGAAAAAGGACCAAGGTGCTTATGGTTCAGAAACACTAATGGGAACGTCTGCCTTTTTAGGGTCAGTTTCTTCTTTGAGTTGAATTTTTTTTTTCCCCTCAGGGGTTCACAGACCTCTGAGTCCTAAACCAAATATGCATAATTTTCCTAATTGAAAATTCATTAGTTGATTTCATGACTTCAGGTTGTTATAATCTCTGGTTGTTCTCTGGCATTGGTGGATTTCTTCTGTGGTTTCTTTTTCCCTCCCAGAAATTGGCATTTAAAGCAATGAAGACTGATTTCCCCTATCCAATTCCATAAGCAAGGAACATAATGTGTATTTAAATATGTATGGCACATAAGGGAATAGGGAGGAGATGCACCCATTTACTAATCATAATTCAAAATTTTTAAATCTTAATATTATTTAAAAATGAATATTAATCATATAGGAATGATTTTCAGTGGCTATGCACTAAAGTGCAAAATGGTTGTGCAATGGAAATTAGCATTGCAACACCATGTAAGTTTAATCTTAATTTAAATGGCAATCAGTTTCAGCCTTCTCAGCTTTGGTTGTGAAATAGTCACCACCAAAACGCCACAGCCTAAAGTAATAACCACATACTGGCTTCATGATTCTGTGAACTGGTCATTTGGATTGATTAGGATTGGGTGAGTGTAGCAATGACCTTACCGTTGCTGGGACAAAACAACTGGCTAGAAGCCGCTTATGGAAGGAGAGGGTTTATGTCGGCTCACAGTTTCAAGGGAAAGTTTCACCATGGTAGAGAAAGCATGATGAGAGCAGACACCTAGCTAGGCATCATATCTCCACCACAGCAGAAAGGAAGTTGTCTACTGGGCTTGGAACTTTCATATCACCTGAAAGCCCACCCCCATTGTCATACCTCTAGCAAGACTCTGGCTCCCTAAAGCCCCTCCACTTTCCCAAATTGCCACCAGCTGAGAATCAAGCACTCAAAACAAACGAGCCTACGAGGACACTTCATTCAACCCGCCTTAGTGATGCTTCTATGGGGATAGCTGAGATGGCTCAAGACACTCTAGGTTGGCTCCCCTTCTGTGGTTTGGGCGCCTTCAGCTATCAGGATGGTCTCTATTTCATGTGGCCTCATCCTCTAACAACTCACCCAGGTTTGTTCACCTGGGAGCAGAGAGAAAGTTAGAAGTAGCCTCACAAACAGAACCAAAGTTCTCTCAAGATGGTAGAGGTTGTACACTGACTTTTGCTGGACTTGTAGTCAGAGGATCACAAGTCAACAAGTGCTAGATAGCACTATGGCTGAATGTTCAATGTACCATGGGCATTTCATATTTGGGATCCTCTCCTATGCCTTCGTAATTGCTGAAACACCATTAATTTTGTGTATTATACACAAAATCTCTCCTCATACCATCTGTTTAGTCAGGGATATGGATATTTGCAGATATCAGAGCAGCTTGAAGAGAGAATTTAATAGAAGTGCAACTCGCCTGCACAGTTGGTTCGTTGATACAGTGTTTGCTAACTATTTTTGCATGTATTTTTTATGCCTGACAACCAGAGCAGGTATATAAGGGGTGGGGGAAGGAAGCATATGGTATATTTTTTTATTTTTGGGATGTTGATACTCTTACAAGATGGGTAAATTTTATATTCAACAAGCACTTAGGACTTTAATTGCAGATAGTGCCTGAATGAATATATATGCCTTAGTCCTTTAAATGAAACAGAACAAAAGATTTTTAAAGTAACTGTCAGTCAAGACAAAATAAGAAGTGCCATGAAGGAAACATGAACTGGGTGATATTAGAGTTAGAAGGATGGAGTGCCAGAACGTGAGGTTCATGTAATCACTGCCCGGGGCAGGGGCTGTATTTGAAGCCAAAGAGTGGTGGCTTAATAGAGAAAAATTTTGAACAAGACTTTGAAGAAGAGCTAGAATTTGAATAAGTGGAGAGGTGAGACGCTGGCTCAATTTCGAACTGAGTCCTGTTTTCCAAAGATAATTATTTAATTAAAGAGGCTCTTTCAAGTGGTGGATATTAAAGAGCCTGAGATGATACAAGTATAAAGTCTGTAGCCAACATGGTGCTGGGAGAACAGTTGGCAAGTTGTTCCCTCTCTGGTGGAGACTTTACCTTTCTCTCCTCAGGCACTGTGTGCTTGGATTGGAAGGTTCAGTAAGGAATGTATTTTACAAAGGAAGAACCCATTTCACTGTCCTTGAGGTAGAGCTTACTGTACTTACGTTGATTGGGCAAATAGAAACAAATGTGTCTCCCTACTGACCAGGACACCTCTAACACCTCTATTGAGTAATGTTGACTGGTACTTTTTTTTTTTTTTGTTTTCTGAGGTAGGGTCTCACACTAGCTCAGGCTGACCTGGAACTTACTACATAGTCTCAGAGTGGCCTTGAACTCCCAGCGATCCTCCTACCTCTGCCTCTCGAGTGCTGGATTAAAGGCGTGCGCCACCACGCCTGGCCCATGACTGGTACTTTTTAATATCTGGATCTAATTAAGGGCTAAACTGTTAGAAATAAATGGGGAATTTCCTTTTCTAAATTAGGAAGGTAAATTTTGCTTATAAACTTTCTGTTCTAATTGGGTCTCATTAAATAACTTAAATTTTTTGAAAAGAATCTTTTTAAATGTATTATCTTTTTTAAGCTATTTATTGACAACTTCCATAAATATAGGCAATATACCGTGATTATAATCCTCTCCATCTTTCCCCTCCCAACCCACCTCCGCTGAATCCCATCTTATTTCCAACTAGTCTCTCTTCTGTTTTGATGTCATCATGTTTTTCCTCCTATTCTGCAGGTCTTCTGTAGGTAATGTCAGCCACTGTGAGGTCATGAATGTCAAGGCCACTTTGTGTGTAGATGACAGTATTGTAAGCACTCTTCCCCTTCCTTTGCCTCTTACAGTCTTTCTGCCGTCTCTTCTGCAATGGTCCCTGAGCCTTGAAGGGTGTGATGGAGATGCTTCACTTAGTGCTGAAAACTTCACTGTCACTTCTTCTCAGCTCTATAGTGAATTTCTGGTCACTTCAGTGGTCACCGTCATCTGAAAAGAGAAAGCTTCTCTAATCAAAACCGAGAGGAGCATTAATAAAGGGCATAAACAGGGTTAGATCTGGTGGGACTAATAACATGAATTTAGCCAGGCAACAGTAGCTGCTGCTTCCCTAGGGCTTATGACCTTCCCAGCCACAGGCTTTTGATTAGGTATTCAGTACCAGACATGTATCCCCTCCCCTTGGTGGAGGGGGCCTCAAGTCTAGTCAGAGAGCAGTTATGGTTTCCCCCACAGTAGACATGCCACTATGGCATCAGTTGGCACTTTGGCCTGGCTGGCCAGCCATAAAGGCTTGCAGGGCCCACTGCTGTTGACAGTATTGGTAGCTTCTCTTTGTCAAAAGGCTTCCTGCAGCATAGCTCTTTCCAGCATTCTGACAGCTGGCCATCAGGGAGGAGCTCAGCTCCAGCTCGATTTCTCAGTGGCCTGCAGCCCATGCATGTGGGGTCTTCAGCAATAGGGTCTTACCATCTAGTTCTGGTGGGAAACCAAGGGCCTTGGCAATGCCTGTAATGTTTTGTGGGCATCAAGTGCCTTCCTGGCCAGCAACTCATTGGAAAGTATCCCACCCCTGACACTAAAAGTTTCTTAATAACAATATATGGCTTCTGGGTAGGAGTTTGGGCAGAAATATCCTAAGGTCATGGATAAAATGCATTTTCTTTTAATGCTAATTGTACAGTACAATGCATATGCATCATCAATGGCCAAAGTGCTTAACATAGCTAAGTAGCTAATAAGTAGATATAAGGTCATTTTTATTTAAATAGCTAGCGTCTTTCATTATTAAAATGGTATTTGCAATACCATTCCAAATGCTTCCCAACAAAGTGGTGCCAGTTCACTGATACTGCCCACCTTATATGCTGCCATGGGATGGATTTATTTTAGCCTGGATCTCACTGTACAGGTAGGTTGACTTGGAACTTGCGATCTTCCTCCCTCAGCCTCCTGGGGGAGGTGAAAGAACAGATGAGTGCCACCACACCTTACCTACTTTTGGCTTTGCCATGCACATAATTGGTTTCATAGTACTTGTTTCCCTTTAGACTATTCTGTCTGGATCCCTTGTTTTCCATTAAAGATCTCATGGCTTCACTGACATTCTATTTCATTTCTCAGCTTCCCGGAGAGTTCTGGTTTCTGATATTCCACCCCATTCACAGGTTCTTGTTAGGCTTTGTGTCTCAAGTTTTATGTCCAAGTTACTGTGAGAAATGTAGTCATGATATTATCACTACAGTTTTCCCTCCCTCAGATGCTCGCACCTCAGTGCTCTGTTAATGCCTGTGCAGAGACAGGGCTGACCAGAGCTCAGCTCCGGTTCTCCTTGCCAAGGATGTGCCAGGTGTGTGTGCCTGGAGGAAAGTGCCATTTCCTAGTCATCTTCTTCAAGTATTCAGGGCAGGTGAGCAGAAGCCTTGTTCTTTTACTTCACAAACTTTACCTCCTGTGAAGAAAGAAGAAAGGACATCCTCAAATTCATTAAACATCTTAAGAGTTAGTCGGGTGTGGTGGCACATGCCTCTAATCCTAGCACTTGGGAGGCAGAGGTAGGAGGATCGTGGTGAGTTCGAGGCCACCCTGAGACTACATAGTGAATTCCAGGTCAGCCTGTGCTGGAGCAAGACCCAACCTTGAAAAACAAAACAAAAAACCAAACCAAAACAAAACAAAATCTTAGTGTTGATGTGTAATAGTATTTTCTGATCTCAAAAGTACTATAGTAATAACTGGTCGGAATTTAATTCCCTTCCATAAAAATGACAATGAGAGTAAACAGAGCTTAATTATTTTGCTTTGCAAGAGTTGACAACATAAAAAACAAATCTTGACCATTTTTGCTTTTTTTGTTGTTGTTATTTGTTTGTTGTTTTTCAAGGTAGGGTCTCACTGCAGCCCAGGCTGACCTGAAATTCACTATGTAGTCTCAAAGTGGCCTCAAACTCATGGTGATCATCCTCCTACCTCTGCCTTCCGAGTGCTGAGATTAAAGGCGGGCGCCACCACGCCCAGCTCTATTTTTACTTTTATTTTTTCTTATAAAATTTTTATTCTCTACCATGTATTTTTCCAAACCTTCAAGGACACCAAAGGCAAAATGAATCTTGTTAGTAAAAATGTGCTTGGTGCAGGTGCTCAGAAATCAGAAGTGCTTGCCTGCAAAGCCTGCCTACCCAAGTTTGATTCCCCAGTACCCATGTAAAGCCAAACACAACATGGTACGTGCATCTGTGACCCCGATGTGCCCATGGCAATGGGAAGCAGGGCCAGGAGAATCCAAAGCTCATAGATCAGCTAGGCTGGTAAGACATGGGGCTCAGAGAAACTTGAGGAAGAGCACAGGCGCTTCAGCGTGTTCTCTGACCTCCACATGTGTGCTGTCGCATGACTCACCCACACACACGTGCACATACAGACAAGTAAATGTATAAGTAAAAATGTTCTCAGGCTCTTGGTCTCAGTACTCAGGAGACGGAGGTAGGAGGATCACTGAATTTGAGGACAGCCTGGAACTACAGAGTGAGTTTTAGCAGCCTGGGCTAGAGGGAGACCCTGCCTCAAAAACAAAATGTCTTCTTGGTCCTTGTAGAACTACATACAGCAATATAATTAAAGCCACTCTGTTATTAATTGTATCTTACTTAGTGAAATGATTAGCTCTTCTGGGATGTGATTTCACTGTCTATAGCTGTCTGTGCCTTGCATTTGTTCTCTTGGTATTTCAGTAAATATGTGTTTATAGCTGCCACTCAGAAACATTCTTGTTCATAGTAGGCATTCTCTCATCTCCTTTTCTCGTCTTCCTACCGACTCCCTCCCATCTCCCATCTCCAGATTGTGTGGTCTGCAGACTGCATCTAACCTGAAACAATTGTTTGTTGTATCATTTGGCTCACACAGTCTGCCTTGAAGAAAGATCTCTCATTGATGATATTAGGAAGTGTTTTTGAGCTGGGTGTGGTGGAGCAAACCTTTAATCCCAGCACTTGGGAGGCAGAGGTAGGAGAATCATGAGATCGAAGCCACCATAAGACTACATAGTGAATTCCAGGTCAGCCTGGGCTAGAATGAGACCCTACCTCAGGGGGAAAAAAATTTTTTTTGAACATTGTAATTTGATAAGATACTATTTCCCTAAGGTTTTCTTCCGATTTAATTTGTTAGCATAAGGTGTGCTTTACAGTAGGATAAAAATGAGGTCGTAGACAGAATTAGGAGACTGTATCAAGCTTTAGAGTCAGTAGTAGGTCAGTCCCTTGAAGCCAGACATACACAGCCCAGAAGTCAAGACAAGTTATAGGTCAGAGCAAGATAGCAGCTGCAGCGTGAGGCCCGAGAGAGCAAAAGAATCCAGAACCCAGGCCTTCAGGACTAGGAAAGGGGCATTAAAGGGGTGGGGGCACACTGTAGGACAGGAGGCTGGGTGTTAAAGGCTCCATGTCCCCAGGATGAAACAGACACTGCACAACAGACAAGGTTTTGACCTAGGTCATCCTTCTTTGCTTTTGCTTAGAATTTTTCTTTAATTAATTGGCTTCATTATTTAGAGCAGTTTTAGATTTCTAGAATCAAGCAGATAGCACAGAGTTTACACATACCATCTCTTTCCTCCACCAGTTTGTTTGTGTGTGTTAGTTATACATATGCATTCCGGCACACGCATGTGGGGGTGTGTGTATATGTGCATGTGGCGACCGAGGATTGACACTTGACTCTGGGTGTCTTCTTCAAATGCTCTCCTCTTTGCTTTTTTTTTCCTTTTTCTTTTTTTGGTTTTTCAAGGTAGGGTCCCACTCTGGTTCAGGTTGACTTGGAATTCACTATGTAGTCTCAGGGTGGCCTCAAACCCATGGCCATCCTCCTACCTCTGCCTTTTGAGTGCTGGGATTAAAGGAGTGCGCAACCACGCCTGGCCCTTGTTGCTTTTTTGAGTCGGGGTCTTTCACGTAAGCTTGTCTATGCCTCCTTCCTGAGTGCGCTTGGGTGCAGGGATCCAAACTCTGGTCCTCACAGTGCACGGCAAGTGCTTTATCCATTGATCCTTTTCCCCAGCCAGCCCCAGTTTCCTCTGTTGTGGTTATTGTCATTATTATTTTGGTTTTTTGGGGTAGGGTCTCAATCTAGCCCAGGCTGACCTGGAATTCACTATGTATTTCAGGGTGGTCTCAAACTCACGGTGACCCTCCCACCTTTGCCTCCTCCTCTGTTTTCTGTTTTTTGCTTTTGTTTTTTTAAACAAATGCCATTGGTGAGGCACATGTGTTCCAATAAACAAGTCACCATTGTCTGATACATCACTATTACCTAAGTTCCTCATCTACATTAGGGAGTCTTCTGTACTTTCATGATATATAGATAGAATTTTTACAGAACACAGAATTTGCCATCTTAACCATCTTTAAATATGCAATTCAGTGTCATTAAGTACATACACTTTGGTGTGCAGCCATCACCACCACCCATGGCTATGGCTTTTTCAACATCTCAAACAGAAACCCTGTATCCTGTAGTAATTAATGATTCTCCATCCCTCCCCAGTAGTAGCCATTGTTCTGCTTACTGTCTCTATGTTTCTGGCTCTTCTTGGTGCCTCACACAGGTAGAATCATGCAATATTAGTAACCGCTGTTCTACTTACTATCTCTATGTCTTTGACTCTTCTCGGTGCCTCACACAGGTAGAGTCATGCAATATTTGTCTGCCTGCTTCTGGCCTCCCTCACTTACCACAGTGGCTTCACAGCTCAACCTTCGCACATATCATCCTTTCTTCCCGATCTAAGGCAGGGAGAGTATTTCATTGTTTGTACCACATTTTGTTCACACTTTACCTGTTGATGGATGTTTGGTTTCCACCTGTGGGCTGCTGTCTTCCTACGAGTATTGGTTTAGATCTATCTGTTTGAATTCCTGCCTTCAATTCTCTGGTATATACCTAGATAGTTGGTTTTGACAGATGCATTGCACCCTGTCTCTATCATAAAGAGTACTGTGACTTTTAACAGTCCCACACTTTAGCTGTTCATCTCTCTCATTTGCCTCTGCTTACATGTGAATATGTCCCTTTTAATTGCTTTTGTACCCTCTAACCCAGACCTAGCAAGTAAAGACGATTTAGTGAAGTCAGTGACTAAATCAGAAAGTAAGATATTCTGATAAATTCCTTACAGTCCCTGAGGCCTGGAGAATTTGGAAGTTACCTACATAGTTAACATACTGGGAACAATGCATGTAGAATGCTTGGGTTTCAAGTGAGGTGTTTCATGGGTGTGTGATTTGGTGCACACCATTCATCCACAAACCTCTACTATATGCCAAGTCTTGGGCTAGACACTTAAAAGAATTCCATATAAACACATTAGATGATTTTAGGAGTTTTCTACTTTTTCTGTTACCAAGGTACCTTTGGTGGTGGCTCCTTGGAGCCGTGTATTTCTAAAGATCCTGCTTATTTCACTATGCTATATTTTTTCCAAATATTGAAGATGGATTTTTGAACCTCCATTAGTAAGTTTCAGGGAGTCCTACTAGTCTAGAGATCATACAAAATGAACTAGCTGATATTTTTGCTCAGAGTGTGAGTTTTTGACGCGGCCATCTCTGTGCCCAGTCCTGTCAGTGTATCTGCACCACCGTCTGAGGTCCTTTGACCATTTCCCAGCCTTGCCTTGCTTGCATTACCATTTTTCTGTCTTTGCCAATGCATGCTGACCCAGCCATTTTACCACACTTCCTCCACGGTAGTAGCCATCAAAATGTAAAAAAAAAAAACATTGCACCAGGAGGGTGACTAAAGAGAACTCGGCCTCTCAGGAGTTGGGCACGAGAGCTCAGGTCTTCTGGCTTTCTGGTTGTTTCCTTCTGAATGGACTTCCTGCTGTTTTCTTCATCTTTTATGTGTTCTGCATAATATCACTATGTGTAGTGTTAGCCTCATGTTTTTCTGTTTTTCCTATGTAAAATTAGAGATTTTTGTATATTTGCTGAGGGAAGAACATGTATTCCATTTTAGAAAACTTCCACTGAAAATGCTAACTTTGATTTTGATTGTTAAGCAAGTGCTGGCCACTGTTTGTGACTAGCGTGATTTCCATAGGAAATGCTACAGTTCTAACAGCTGTAAATAGACAGGTGAATATTTCATTAGAGAAAAGTTCTAGCATCTGTGCCTCCACTTTCCCATTGCACTGTGCTACTCAAGTGTAAAAGTTCCATGTGCATTTGTAATAGAAATAGCATGTTCTGAAAATTCTGTTTTATAAGACAGAAAGGTCTGTAAATCTGTTTTTATAATCATGTGAATGTATTTAATACTAATTGTGTGAGTCAGATCTCTGCTTTGTGACAAAATATGTGGGGTAGTCATCTTTTAAAGAGGCTGATGGTTTCAAAAGTATAAGTTTGTGGTTGCTGGGTCCCTGTTGCTTTGGGTCCATGGCAGTCAACACAGTGCCTTATCGTGAGAATGTGGGAGGAAGAGGCTGTCCACCCCATGGCAGCAGGAAGCAAAGCGAGAAGTTGGAATGGGCCTATATTCCCTTCAGGGGTACTTCTCCAGTGACCTAACTCCCTTCCACTGGGTTCCACATCGCAAATGTTCCATCACCTTGCAGTAGCTTTCATGACATGGGCCTCTACGGGATATTCAGGATCCACAGTATAGCACCAGTGAACCGTGTTCTTCATGATAGTTAAGATGGGCTTCTGGCGGTATTCTTGTTACTGCCCAGCCCACTGCTGTTTGCAGTGTACTAAATAAACTTTTTTCTTTCTGTTGAACTACAGCCAAAGAAATGGTTGAGATGGTAATTTTTCTGTTATGCTTTTTTTTTAACAAGATAAAGTCAGATACTACCTACTCCTCTCCTGTAACTGACTGTTTTAAATTATTTATTTATTTACTTTCAAGCATAGAGACAGAGAAAGGGAGGGTGTGGATAGGCAGACTAGGGCCTCTTGCTGCCTGCTGCAGACAAACTCCATATGCAAGTATCACTTTGTGTATCTGGCTCTATGTGGGAACTGGCCATCAGGCTTTACAAGCAAACACTTTTTTAATTGCTGAGCCTTCATCTAATTTATTTTTAATACTAAGTATTAGCAACATGACCAGACTGACTATTCACTATCTAAGATTGTGTAAGGATTCCAGTAGTATCTGCAGACCAAATTTTCTGTTGGTTTTTCTAAGTCCTTTGAGTACTTTAATCTCTTTTGGTTTCTCTTTTTTGATGTTGTTGTTTTGTTTTTTTCAAGATAGGTTCTCACTCTAGCCCAAGATGACCTCTGTAGTCCCAGGCTGGCCTGGAACTCACAGACATCCTCCTACCATTGCCTCCTGAGTGCTGGGATTAAAGGTGTGTGCTGCCACGCCTGGCCTCTTAAAATTTCTCCATTAGAGAGATGTGTTTGACCCTTTGGGGGAGGGGGGACGTACTGTATACATCCTCCAGGTAGGGGGCGTTGCACGTGCATGCGCATTTGAAGGCCAGAGGACAGTGTAGGGTACCTCCTCTGTCTCACTCCACACTCAGGGATTGAACCTAGCCCTCATGGACTGAGGTAGACTAGCTAACCCTGGGCCACCTCTCCAGCCCTGAGATGAGAGGTGCATGCCATCATCAAGCCCAGCATTTATGTGAACATGGGGATCTGAACTCGGGACCTCATGTACCCACAGAGCCATCTCCTCCGCCCTGATGGTGAATCTTCAGTACTAGTCCAAGCCAGACCTGTGGATCTTTGGGATTGGTGCTCCACCACTTTAAGTGAGCTTTAATAAGACACTGCCGGTGCCTTTGCTAGTTGAGATCTGGGGAGGAGGAAGGACAGAAGGAGACAGAAGAATAACTCAAGTTGCATTTGGCATTTCTGTGTTGCAAAGCCTGGATGTAAATGAAAGACGAGCATTTCTACTTCAGTTATCTGGCTGGGTTCCTGGGCCTCATGGCTGCACATATACCATCAGCACTGTGGAGAAGCAACCATGGAAACACTTGTTTTCTTGTTGGGCTAAATTTACTCCGGGTTGAATATTAACACAGTGCCTGGCAGGACTTTCAAAGCAAAAATAGCTTCAGCGTGATTCACTCTGAGTCACTTGCTGCTGGTGCTGCTGCTGCCTAGAGCTTGACATTGGACAAGCTGGCAGCCTGGATTGCCACATTTTTTCTAGGAACTCTGAACACATTTCATTCTTGTGAATTCTCTTGTGCAACGATATTAAATAGAGTAATATGTTTATTTTGTTTCAGAGTCAAATGAATTTGAGAATGGTGAAACTCAAGTATTTTTCTTGGGCTTTCTGGAAAAGCTAGATTCTCAGAATTCTGTGGTTACTTTCAAGACTTTAGTTTATGAAGAATTAATAAAATGTCTTGGAAATTTTATTTCAGATATTTTGGGCTTTTTTTTTTTAATCAAAACGCCACACTGAACCTTAGTATTAAAGAGAGCCTATGGGTGCTGTTATGTAAGATTCATTAATTTCTGGCATTACCAGGTAAGCAGAATTGTGCCATTCAGAACACTTTCTTTTTCTCTCTTCACCTGGTGAAACCTGTAGCACCGTGGCCTGCTCTATGGTAAGCAGGGTGTTTGACCTAGAAGCTGCTCTCTGGTTCTTCAGGGTTACATAATGGGAAGTTCTTGGGGTTTTGAAAGGCAGACCAGACCCACCCACGGGGATTTCTATTGGCTCTTTCAACCCCTCACATGCCTTTCTCTGAGTAAACCCAAGTGGCTGAGAAATAGAGTGAGCGCTCTGTTGGCTGAGTGTGGGAAAACTGGAGAAGGATCACTTCACCGCATCTGGAGTCAGGCAGGGCCGAGAGTGTGTATATGTGAGAATGCTTTTCCCTCGATGTTGCAATCTTTATTTTAACGTGGTTTTGTTTAGCTTTTAGAGTTGCCTAACAGTATCATTTCAAATGAGGTTTAGTTTCAGCTCTTTAATTTTAAACTATAGGGAACATGATTTTTTTTTTTCTAATTTAAAGGCACCATTGTTTTGCCTCAGGCTTTCCATGGTTTGTATAGAGTTTTCCTGTGACAGTCTAAAGCCAAAGTGAGCCTAACATAACTCTTGAGATTATTTTGAAATTGTTTTACCATAAAATCTTATATTAGAAGATGCAACTCTGGCAGAGAATTTCAACATAGTTGCATAAATTGTGTTTCATATTACAACTTGTTCTCTGACTGACTTCACTGAAATTAATAAAAGAGCTCTTTCAGAAGATCTAGTGAGTGAGCAACATTATTTTTTTAAAGAACTTACTCATACTGTATCCTGTGTTGCCATCTTCAGAGTTAGCTATCCCAGCCACACCCAAAAACCCTTTCAGAGGATTGAAATCCACTTATTCACGAAGGCTGGCTTAGAGTTTCTTCCCAATAAAGAGCTGAGATTGATATAGATGTTCCAGGAGATACACGATGACTGCATGAAAACCAGCATTTAGAAATGTAGCTGCTGCCAGGTCTTGGATGTAACATGAAGGTCCTTATTCTGTGGCTGGAGGTCCCTCCTAGCAGGGCTTGCTCACTTGGACCTTGTGGCTGCCAGAAATATCCCCGAGGCATTTTGGTCCCAGTGGGATACCATCACAGTGCCTTGGAGCTGGAGGAGGGAACACAGGTCCTGCTGTCGCATTCCCCTGACCAGTAGTCATGCCTCCGCTGCAAGGTGCATTTTGGAGGTGTGTGCATCTTTTGCATGTCTTGAAAATGAGCTCACCAGGGTTTAGGTGCCCAAGCCTTTTCCGGTTGTGATATTAAGGGCTTGTCTAAGTATCTTGGCATAGCCCAGAAGGACTCCAGTAGGCCTTTTGGGGATGGGGTCTCTCTCTGTTTCCCTGGCTGGCCTCAACCTTGCAATCCTCCTACCTCAGCCTCCTAAATGCTGCAATTACAGGTGTGAGTCACCGTACCCTGGCTTGCAAACATGCCTTAGCCTTAGGAATGTATCTCAAAAGAGGTGTCAGTCTTCAGACAGGGTCTAGCATAAAGGAAGTACTGGATGGAGCTAATTAAGTCTGCATGTCTGTAACAGGGGTGTAATTCTCACTTTAATTAGCCTGTGCAGCTTTCTTTTTCTTCGATTCTTTGAGTTTTTACTATATGCCAAAGATTAGGATATTTGGAGCAAGAAATCAGTAAGCCTTAAATACATTCTGAACTTAGAAAAGCAGTCATGCAAATGAATACATTCTCCATATATATTTTTTTAAGACTAGCAGTGCTGAGGACACAATTCAGTGGTAAGGTCCTGGGTTCAGTCCTCAGTGCTGTGAAAACCAACCAACCAGACAAACTCTTAAGAAAGAAATAAGACTAGGTACAAATATATCATTACTGTACACAAGTAATAAATTTTGGATGTTTTCAGCTTTTAAAAATTAATCTATGGGGCACAACGTGATATTTTGATATAGATATACAGTGTGGAATGGTTAATTCAATCTAACTGACATGTATCACTCACCTGCTTTTGATGATGGAAACATCTAGAATGTACATATACATTATTACTGCTTAGTGTGGTTGCCGTGCTGTGTAATAGATCGCCACCCGTATTCTCTTTAGCTGATGATTTGTCTCTCACCTTTGGCTAACCTCTCTTCTTCCCCCAACCCATCTCTTCCCACCCCAGCTTACTTTTGGTAATGACCACTCTCCACTCTGTGAAATCAACATTTTAAAATGCAACAAAGAAGTGAGATATGGAAATAAGTTTTCAGTGTCTGAGCTGTTTCTAATCCCCTCTAGGTTCATCCTAGGCTTCCTCTTTTAAAGGCTGAATAGTATCCCATGGTGGGGGGGGGGGGGAGGGAGGGAGGGAGGGGCACACAGAGAGAGAGGGATTTCATTTATCAACCCATCCATTGAAAGCTTCCATATCTTGACTATTGACATATTGATTTCAATTCCTTTGAATATTTATATACAGAAGTGAAAATGCAATATCGCGTTTCATTATATTTTTAATTTTTTTTTTTCTTTAAAGAACCCTCCATTCAAGCATGGCGTGGTGGTACATGCCTTTAATCCCAGAACTTGAGGCAGAGGTAGGAGTATCACCCTGAATTTGAGGCCACCCTGAGGCTATGTAGTGAAGAATTCCAGGTCAGCCTGGGCCAGAGTGAGACCCTACCTCAAAAAACCAAAAAACAAAACAAACAAACAAACAAAAAAACCTCCATTCTGTTTTCTACAATGGCTGTAGTATTTCTACCAATGCTGTGCGAGGATACCTTTTAAACCACATCCTGTCCAACATCTGTTACTTTCTGTTTGTAATGTCCTTCCAACTAGATGGAGGTGAGGTCACATCTATGAAATGACTAACTTGCAGATTTTTTGTTTTTAATTTTTCAAGGTGGGGGGTATCACTCTGGTCCAGGCTGATCTGAAATACACTCTATAGTTCCAGGCTAGCCTCAAACTCACAGTGATCCTCCTACCTCTGCCTCCTGAGTGCTGGGATTAAAGGTGTGTGCCACCATCCCCAGCTGCCTACAGATATTTTCTCCCAACCCATGCTTCCTCTCTTTCCTGTGTCATCTGCTTTGCTGCTCAGGAGCTCTTTGGAATGACCCTGCTTGTCTGCTGTGCTTTTGTCCTCCATCCAGGAAATTATTAGTCTAAAGTTGGGCTGTAGCTCATGCCTATAATCCCAGGATGCTGAGGCAGGAGGATTTCCATAAGGCTAGTCTTGGCTACATTATGAGTTCCAGGCTAGGCCTCAGAATAAAACCCTATATCAAAAAAGTAAAATAGGGGCTGGAGAGATGGCTTAGTGGTTAAGTGCTTGCCTGTGAAGCCTAAGGACTCCGGGTCGAGGCTTGACTCCCCAAGTCCCATGTAAGACAGATGCACAAGGGGGCACATGCATTTGGAGTTCATTTTCAGTGGCTGGAGGCTCTGGCACACCCATTCTCTATCTATCTGCCTCTTTCTCTCTCTCTCTGTCACTCTCAAATCAAAATAAACAAATAAAGGCCAGGCGTGGTGGCGCATGCTTTTAATCCTAGCACTCAGGAGCCAGAGGTAGGAGGATCGCTGTGAGTTCGAGGCCACCCTGAGATTACATAGTGAATATCAGGTCAGCCTGAGCTAGAGTGAGACCCTACCTTGAAAAACCAAAAAAAAAAAAAAATTAATTTAAAAAAAAATAAACAAAAAGTAAAATAGGGCCGAGGCAATAGCTCAGTCAGTGAAAGCTTGCTTTGTGAGTGTGAGAACCAGAGTTGGATTACTTCTCCCCAGGTAAGTGCCGGGCACGTTTGTAATCACAGTGTTGGGAAGGCAGAGACGGGAAGATCCCTACGGATAGCTGGCCAGCCCCAGACCAGTGGAAGACTTTGTTCAGGACCAGGTTCCTGAGGATAGCATCCAAAGTTGTCCTCCAGCCTCCACACTCCCAACATATGCACTCACACATGCACACATAAAAAAGTAAAAGTTATTGTAAGCTTTTCCCCATCGTTTTCTTTTAATAGGTTTGCAGATTCAGAGTTTATGTTAATTGTAATACATTTTGAGTTGACTTTTGTATCTGGGGTAAGAAAAGGTTCAGTTTCATTTTTTTTCCATGTGAACACCCAGTATTGCCAAATGCATTTATTGATGTGACTGCCATTCCCTATTGAGTGTCCTAGGATGCTGTCAAACCTTAGCTGCTGCCATATGGATGGGCTTGTTTCCCAGCTTTCTGTTCTGTGCTGTGCACAGATGAGTCATGGCAGGGACTGGTGTTTGTTTTGAGGCAGGGTATCAGAACATAGCCCAGGCTGTCCTTGAACTCAACAGTCTTCCTGCCTCAACCTCTAGAATGCTGGGGCTATGCGCATGCTGCCATCACCCCAGCAATAGCATGAGCTTTTGAACCAACCAGGGTCGCACTCTAGCCCAGGCTGACCTGGAACTCACTCTGGCTCAGGCTGGCCTCAAATTCACAGTAACCTTCCTGTTCAGCTCCCATATGCTGGGTTTAAAGGCATGTGCCACCATGCCCGGCCTTACACCCAGCATCATCAATGTTTTTGTCAACTCTTGGCCTTCTTTGAGCACTTGAATGCACACCCAGCTCTACTGAAGGTGCATTGAGGTGGGGAGAGGCAGGCTTTCCTTATGACAAGAGGATATGGATGCCCTTTGAGGTGGTTTACCCGCTGTCACGTTCATATTTCAAATCCAGAAAATTTGGCTGCATTATCTATGCTCTTGCTCATTGTGTATACTGCCTCTTGTATATTGGCTTTATTGAAGGAAAGTAAAGTGATCTTAGAAGTAATAGAAAATGGGAAGATGGTATACCTGTGACAAGTGATTTCTTTTTATTTTTATTTATTTGAGAGTAAGAGAAGAGAGGGAAAGAGAGAGAATGGGCATGCCAGGGCCTGTAGCCACTGCAGATGAACTGCGGATGCATGTGCCCCCTTGTGCATTTGGCTTACTTGAGTTCTGGGCAATCAAACCTGGGTCTTTTGGCTTTGCAGGCAAATGCCTTAACCACTGAGCCATCTCTCGAGCCCATAAGTGATTTCTTCTTGATATGATGCTTTCTGAAAATTTGTGATTCTTTTGGAGTACTTTTGCAATAATCTGTGGCTTCATTCTGAGAAGTACATCTCAGGGATTTAACACTTAGTCAGCATGTCTTCCATGGGCTATAAGTGCTAACCCCACAATCAGCGAGTCTGAGAACTTGATGCTCTTACACATCTCCAAAACTGGAGCCAGCTCTTAACTCATGTTGCGTTCTGCCATTCAGAGAGGTGCAGCAGGACAGCTGTGGGACACAGATTAGCCAAAAGGAAAGCTTTCCTACCTTGGAGGTTGCATCTTCCATTCACTGGCTGCTTCAAAGCTGTGTCAGCCTTCCATGTTCTTGAGTCCTTTCACCACAAACTCAGTCATTCCTTCTAGTAGCCGACCTATAGTTTTTGTTTCACTATTCACTTTTCTGTGTTCACGAGAGCTGCGGAAAGGGTGCAGTGAAACCCCCATCAGCTCAGCCCATGCCCATGGCCTGCAGTTGGCCAGCAGCCCAGAAGGTTCATCCTAAAATCTCTACCACATGCCCAGTGTGCTGGTTTACGCCTGCAGTCCCACCACTCAGGAAGCTGAGGGCAGGAGCTCATGACAGCTTGGGCTACACAGCAATACCCTGCCTGGAAAACCCAGTATAACTAAACTGTCTGCTACAATAGCAGGACAAGTGTACTGAGGACAAAGCAGTCTCACAGATTGGCCATGGGTCAGCTGACTTCAAAGTGCATTTGTTTTATTTAATAAGGAACTTTTTCTTTCATTTCTTGGTCTGCTTTACAAAACCATGTTTTACATGGGAGCAAATTATACTATTTGCTCAGCAAAGTTGTCTACAAGGACATTTTAGTTTTCTGGAAGGGCAGCTTTTAGCAGTTGTAGACAAATTATCCTACTGGTTGATGAGGTGTGAAATAACACACTTTAACCAGAGAGTGAACACATTTCTGGATACAGCATTAGTGTTTTCTGACTTTTCATGGAGTAATTTCCAAAAATTGAGTTCTTGATAGTTTTTACATTTAACTGCTGTGTCCTAAGTCTTTGAAGCTTCCCCCTACATAGTACCCACAAGTATAAATAATTTTAATCCAGTTAAATTTTTATGTTTTGTCACAAAAAATGAATGCATATAATTTTCTTCAAAAAAAATTAAAAACCCAGAACCCAACATTTTGTCATGAGCTTTTTCCTGGCACATTCAGTTGGCCTCCTGGGAGCTAAGATGATGTACTATGGAAATAATGCATTCCTACCCCAGCGCCTCGTGACTTAACTAAATATTCTTATGACCCACTTGCCCTGTGGATTTACTTTAATATCTTTAATATCTAGTCCTGAAGTTTTAAAGTAGCATCTTAGAAATTTACCAGAAAAAGAAAGTGACCAGAGGATTATCAGATGATAAATTCTAATCATGGGATCATCACGTGGCTGGCTTGTAACCAAAGACAGAACATCCTTTGTAATCAAAGATGGTGCACATGAGGACAGGATGGCCATTGACAGAAGTAGACAGGTCTGCAGCTGCTGGCCCTCCACGGTGCCCCTGGTATCTGCAGCCCGGATCAGCTTGTCTGTCATTAGGGAAGCTGGGGGCCAGGCTGGGCATGTGAGCCATGCTGGATAGGTTTCCCTGGTTCTCACTTCTGATTGGATCACTCCAGAAGGTAGGGGTAGAACTGCAAGAGAGAAATGGAGAAATGAGCAGCAAGAGGGGAGTAAATCTGGGGGAGAGATAGGTAGGAAGGCAGGAGACAATCCAGCTGTTTTTCCAGTTGTTTTTCATTTCCTCTTTTCTGCTGCCTTTGATGGCACTGCCCTGGAGGACTGCTCTCCTGTGCCTCCTATCCCCTCAGCTGTCTGGTGCAGGTTGCAGTAGCTGAGGTTGTGCCAGGTCTGGGTTAGAATCAGCCTTTACCAGCCCACCACCCAGCAGGCTTAACCAGACTTTTGGGTTGCCTTCAAGTCACAGTGAACCCCTGCCTTGGTCTGTCCACCCTCATGGGGAGATAGTCCACAGATTTGTGAACTAGATTGGAGGGGTTTCCAGATGTGTGAGTAAGAGAGGGCTATTGTAGCAGACAGTTTAGTTATACTGGGTTTTCGAGGCAGGGTATTGCTGTGTAGCCCAAGCTGTCATAAGCTCCTGCCCTCAGCTTCCTGAGTGGTGGAACTGCAGGCGCAAACCAGCACACTGGGCTTGTGGTAGTCATTTTATGAAGAATGTCTGTGTCAGTCCATCAGACAATGGTGAGAGTGAACACTGTTCGTGGTTTTTGGGTAGGGCACCTGCGCCCAGAGAGACTGTCACATAGCCAACAGGAGAGGGGCTGGGCTGGAACGCCAGCCAGTCACTCCATCCTGAGCTGCCAGTTGACCAAACAGTGAGTCAGATGTCTGCATACTCTGCTTCAAACTAAGAAGCACTTGTATGAATGATGTCACCCACACTACAGCTTCAGGTCTCAGTTTTTACTTTCTTCTGCCCAGATGTTTCAAATAATGGTGAAAATCAAGCAGCCTCTGCTCAGCCAACAAACTGGTGCCTGCAGATCTGATTAAGCTTTAATCAAAACTTCTGTATGCCCAATCTGTTAAAATTGCTTCTGGGACTGTTATTAAAAAATCTAATTAAAGCCAGGCATGGTGGCACATGTCTTTAATCCCAGCACTCGGGAGGCAGAGGTAGGAGGATCGCCAAGAGCTCGGCCACCCTGAGACTACATAGTGAGGTCCAGGTCAGCCTGAGCTACAGTGAGAGCCTATCTTGAACCCCCCCCCCCAAAAAAAAAATCTAGTTCATATAGAGGGCAAGATAAAATTTTCCTGTAACCATGTAACTTAGAGATAACCAGATGTTAACATCTGCTTAGTCTTTATTTTTAGGAAAACTAGATTTGGAAGGTTAAGATCAGTAAATGTCTTGATTATTTCATGTAGTACTCTCTGAGTTCTTTAAATATTTGAAGATATGACATTAAATTGGTCCCTAATATTGAATTTCAGGTGTGCACCATTTATTTCCATTGGAATCATACATTGCCCTCTTTTAATAGTATATTTGCTGGTCATCTGTGATAATAGTTGGCATCATCAGTTTTTTTAATCATCTTGACAATTGAAAAGTTATATCGCATTCTGTGTATTCAGTCTTAAATATCAACACTGTGCCATTAGGCCATTTCTTTATGTATTATAAAAATTAAATTATAGTACTTTTTGTATTTTATTTTCTAAAAAATATTTCAGAAGTTAAAATATGCAACTGATGTTTTGCTTTGGTAAAATTTTGTTTCTTCTGAAAAAAAAAGTTTTTTTTTTTTTTAGCATTTATTTACTCAGCAGACACGATGTCCCTCCAGTACAGGGCACTCATTGCTTTCTGCCTTGGATGTGCTTACAGTTAGTGCACAAAACACAAGTGTAAATAAGTCATAAGATAAAGACATATGAGAGTAGAGATGCACGTGGTGTACTGAAGCCACATAGAGTACATGATCAAAGAAGGAAGGGAAGACTTCCTGGAAGTGTTGACATTTGAGCTGGGCCTCGAAGCCTAGGTAGGATTTCACTAGAGAAAGCCAGAAAGGGCATCTGAGGCCGCTGACAGGCCTGAGAGCATGCGCACTTCACGGGACAGGTGTGAGGGGAGCAAGTCGAGGCTGCTGTCGCAGGTGGCCAGAGCCGCGTGAAAGAGTTCCCTCTTTTATGTGTCTTACCTTATTCAGTTCACCTGACAGTCTTGTGAGCTGTGCCTGTCACCACTCAAGGGTGGGAGCTAGATGCTCTGAAAGTCTGAGTGAGCATTTCCACAGTCACAAAGCTTACAAGAGGTAGGAACAGAACCCCACCTAAGCTGGAGGCTGTGCCACACCAGGTTCAGATACTAGATTCAGTGTTAAAGTGTTTGTACCATGCTTGATACACTTTCTGTTATTTGAATAAAGATGTCTGCAGGGCAGAGTGAAGGTGAGTTGGGAAAAGACATTGCAAGAAGTGAGAGATGAGGGCTGGAGAGGTGGCTTAGCGGTTAAGTGCTTGCCTGTGAAGCCTAAGGACCCCGGTTCAAGGCTCAATTCCCCAGGACCCACGTTAGCCAGATGCACAAGGGGGCGCACGCGTCTGGAGTTCGTTTGCAGTGGCTAGAAGCCCTGGCGCGCCCATTCTCTCTCTCTCTCTCTCTTCCTCTGCCTCTTTCTCTCTGTCTGTCGCTCTTAAGTAAATAAATAAAAATAAACAAACAAACACAAAAAAAAGAAGTGAGAGATGAGGGCCGACCATAACAACCCATGCAGCACCTGGAGAATGGACGCTGCGGCGGCAGGGCCGTGTGGGAGGAGGAGAGAACTGAGAATGAGAGGAGGGCTCCACGGGGGGGATGGGAGAGAAGGGGGCGTTGGTTTGGGGTATACTCTGCTTAGTGTGCCTGAAGAAATGATTACATTTGAAGATGTTTTAAAATAGGTCATTTATTCATTTTTATTTAAGAGAGAAGAAAGGGGCAGATACAGAGAGAAAATGGGCATGCCTGGGCCTCCAGCCAGTGCAAGCAAACTCCGGACGCTTGTACCACCTTGTGCATCTGGCTTACATGGGTACTGGGGAATCAAACCCAGGTCATCTGGCTTCATAGGAATGTTCCTTAACTGCTAAGCCATCTCTCCAGCCCTGAAGATGTTTTTCACAAAGTGAGGAATGGTATAAAAATTTTAAGAAACAAGATGACTAGATATCAGATGCTCTAAATAAAGTTCAGCTTTTCCTCAAAATAGAGTTCAGTAGTTTTTTCCAACTTCTCCTTTCTTTATAAGAATAATCATTGATAAAAAGTTGGAAATCAGACTGGGAAGATAGCTTAATGGTTGAAAATGCTTGCTTACAAAGCCTGCCAACCTGGGTTCAATTTGCAGTACCCATGTAAAGCCAGATGCACACAGTGGCTTATGATCTAGAGTTCATTTGCAGTTGCAAGAGGCCCCAGTTTACCCATATTCATTCTCTCTTTCTCTCTTTCATAAATAAACAAACAAACAAACAAACAAATGCTTAGGGTTTTAAAAAGCTAGGAATCAAAAATCAGGAGTTTTTTAAAATTATATTTGGCTACATATTTTTAGATGCTTGCATGTTCTATCATTTGATTGTCCTCAGCAGTCTAAATTAAGGTAGATCTGGGTTAGCTCAGAGGTAGATCACTTGCTGAGTATATGCAAGGCTCTGACTTCAGTCACCAGTACCATGAGAATCTTCTGAAGACTTTAGGACACTCAGAGTTATCAAGCCTCCATGTGACTTGCAAGCAGAGATTCATGAAACATCACAATGTCCTTTTTGTTGTGTGGTTAGTTTCTTGGTATTGTGAGATGGAGTTTCATAGACCAGGTCAATCTTGAAGTTCTCCTGCTTTGGATCTCTCAGTGTTCCTGTGAAGGTAACTGAGACAGTGGAAGTGAATGTGCTTCTGTCAGTACAGGGCATATAAAATGTTTGATAAAAACTTTCTTAATGTTGAGCAAGTAAGCCTCAGAAATGCTTGAAATCTTAGCTCTTTTTTTAAAATTAACTAATTTGCAAGGAGAGACAGAGATTAAAACAGAGAGGGAGGGGGACAGAAAAGGCATCCCAGGGCCTCCAACCACTGCAAATGAACTGCAGATGCATGTGCCACTTTGTGCATCTGGCTTTATATGGGTCCTGGGGTTGTTAGGCTTTGCAGGCAAGGGTCTTAAATTAACTGCTGAGCCATCTCTCCAGCCCTTAACTCAGTGTTTTGACGGCATATTCAGTTCAGTACTGTTAATAATACTGTGGTGTATCTTTTTAGGTGAATGGTTAGGGAGGTGACATTTTTATCATAGAAGATCTCTAGTCCATGCAAGGAGGCCCAGCAGTGTGGTCTCCATGAGCACATCCCCAGCCGTACCAGTCAGCAGCTCCTAGCTAGATCTGCTTCACCTGTGCCCTCCCCACCTTCTCCTCCTGCTGGTGCGAAGCAGAGATGGGCCACTACTCTTTTTTCTCCTCCTCCTTATCTTTGCAAGTACTATATTGTGATGGTTTTGTGTCAACTTGATCTGTTTAGGAATCCACAGACATTCCTCATAAGTGGGTCTCTGCGGTTGCTTCCAGGGAGGATTGGCTAAAGGAGGAATCCTTCCCTGGGGTGAGCTCTTCCCCTAGAGTGAGCAGTCTTGTGTGTGTGTGTGGGGGGGGGTGGTATCTAAAGAAGCTCTGGGAAGGAAAGTATCCTCTCCTCCCACCTGGCTGCTTGCTGCTCCCTGTTTGCTGCTTTCCAGCCCGTGGGCTGAAGAGCAGCAGCGCTCCAGGAAGCCTCCAGGCCTTCAGTGTCAGATTGGGACTGCTGAGGCATCCAGCCACGTGTCCTGAGCAGCTACCAGGCTCCTTGACTCTCTGGCCTGCAAACTGCTATTGTTGGACTGCTGTAAACTAATCCAATAAATTTCCTTTTAATGCAGTTCATTCTATCTGTTCTGTTCCTCTAGAGAACCCTGACTAATACCTATATATGACAGTATTCAGAGCTGGAGAGATTTCTTAGTGGTTAAGGCACTTGCCTGCAAAGCCTAAGGGCCCAGATAGGATTCCCTAGTATGCATGTAAGCCTGATGCACAAGGTGGCACATGCATCTGGAGTTCGTTTGCAGTGGCTGTAGGCCCTGATCTTCTCTTTCTCTTTCTCTCCCTCCCTGTCTCTCTCAAATAAATAAATAATAAAATACTAAAAATAGAAATATTCTTAGCATTCTTTACAAATGCAAGCTCACATTCTGTAAAAGGCACATTAGTAGTTTAGTCTGAAGGACTGTTTGTGAATGTGTTATTATCTGACAGGAACTAGCAGGTAAATGAGATTTTATTTCTCAGGATTTTCATGTGATGGTGACCAAGTACATTGCAAAAGAATAGTCACATTCCAAAGTTGTAACTAGATCTGGTGGGTCACTGATGCAATTGCCATCCCTGTCTGTCATCCTTAGAAGTATGTACTTGCGGTAAAGTATGGAGTCTCCAGTGTGGCAGGTCACACTGGGGGCTATCTCAGATTTTGTGTCCTACCTGTTTGTGTAGCTCTCAAGCCTTTTGACCTAGGAATTCTCTATGGTGCTTTCATATTGTATCCTGGGATTGTAAGAAGTCAGAACCACGAAAAAAAATTGGAAAGCATAGCTTGGGTTGACAGTGTAACTCAGTTAGTACAGCAATTGCCTGACTGGGTTTCATCCCTAACACCATAAAAATAAAAGTAAAAAAAAAAAAAAAAAGAAAGAAAAGAAAGAAAAGGAAAAAGAAAAATAGAAGCTGGGTGTAGTGGTGCATGGCTTTAATCCTAGCATTAGAGAGACAGAAGTAGGAGGATCACTGTGAGTTTAAGGCCAGTCTGAGACTAGAGTAAGTTCCTGGTCAGCCTAGGCCATAATGAGACCCTACCTTGAATAAACAAAAGGAGGAGGAAGAGAGAAGAAAAAATGCAAGGAAGGAGGGAGAGAGGGAGGCTGTGATGTAGCTTAATGCCAGAATACTTACTTTACGTGTACAAGGCTCTGGGTTTGGTCCTCAGCACTGAGAACAACGTATGAATGAATAAGTCAGAACCATTTAGGTAATTAATTTGTATGGTTTTTCCTAGTTTTTTTTTTCCCCTTTATTAGTTAGTTTTGTATTCAGCAAATACAGTCAGTTTGGTACCATTATTAGGCTCATCCGTGAGCTACCTCCTCCCTTGGGCCCTCCTTGTTGAGGTATATGGGTCATGCACTGTGGAGTTAGCCCACAGTTATGGGTAAGATAAATGTCTCTGCATATCATGACCCAACATGTGGCTCTGACATTCTTTCCGCCCCCTCTTCCACAAAATTTCCCTGAGCCATGTTGGGTTCATTTTTGGTCTGCTTCAGTGATGAGGTGTTGGGGGCCTCTGAGGCTCTGGCTCTCTGATTTGGTAGGAGTTGATTTTTCTCTGTGTTGATCTCCTTCCCCCTTGTTCTGGTATCCGGTTCATCAGGAAAACAGCCCCCTTGCTTGTTTCGCCAATTTTTCTTAGTTTCAGCCAGGGCCCTTTGGAGGTATGATGGGGTGGCTCTCTCCTTAGGATCTACATCTATCTGAAAAAGAGAAGCAGATTCTCCAACGGAGAATAAGTTAGCACCAGGACAAAAGAGATAACCCTTACTTTTTTTATAGAGAATTTAATAAGTGTAGGCCCTCTTGTAGCCCATGATTGATGGTAGCTTGATATTGGCAAGTGGGCTTATGTTTGGATATGGTTCTGACTTGTTTCCCAGCTCCAGCTATGGGTCCCGTACCACTGAGGAGATCAGTTAGCCAAATTGAGAGCAGTTGGTTCCCACCATGGCTGTGTGCCACTATTGCACTTGTGTGGGCATCACAACAAGTTATTTGCTGCTAAGTAGGTTAGACCATGAGTTGCTTGGACAGATATTGGTCATTTTCCCCCAGTCGCCCATGTAGCACCTTCTGGCACTAGACGTGCTGACTGTCTGGGGACTGACTGTCTTCCAACTTCCAGCCATGCCATTCTATTTTGCATGTTGACCACATAAGGTGTCTTCAGCAGTAGGGTCTTACCACTAACCTTTGGTGGGTCATCAAGTACTCTGACAGAAATCTGTCTGTCTTTTAGAAAACCTTGTAGGTCTCTCTGATCAAAAGCTCATTGTGGATGATAGCCACATGCTGGTTCTGGGAGTTACAGGTCAGTGCCCACTAAGAAAATGAAGAAAAAGATAACTAATATACAAGGGTTAGAGAGAAGAGAGAGGGAAAAGGAGAGGGAGAAGGAGGGAGGGAAGATGTAGAAGATTAAAGTTAGTCGTGATCCTACCCTCTCCAGTGTCTTGTGGTTCAGGTGTTCCCTGTAAGGCCCTGGTGAAGGATCAGCCATTTGGGTCTAGATTTGTGTTTCCCACCCCTTTGATACCCTCCCCTCCCTCCCCTTCCATCCTAGTGTCTAGTCCACGAGATGCTTGCTGGGTATGTAAGGTATCTTGGGTAGATTCAGGTTAGGTGCTATAGATGAGTGAGACTATGTGGCGATTTTTTTTCTGTGATTGGGTAAGTTCACTGAGAATGATCTGTTCCAGGTTCAACCATTTTTCCTCAAATTTCATTGTGTCATTTTTTCTTACTGCTGTATAGAATTCCATTGTGTAGATATACCACATCTTAATTATCCATTCTTCTAGTGATGGACATCTGGGTTGATTCCAGCTCTTAGCTATTATGAATTGAGCTGCTACAAACATGGTTGAGCAAATCTCTCTGGCCTGTGGTTTGAAGGTTTTAGGGTAGATGCCCAGTAAGGGAATAACTGGGTCTGTTGGTATCTCTATACTCAGCTTTCTCAGAAGTCTCCATATTGCTTTCCAAAGTGGTTGTACTATCCTACATTCCCACCAACAGTGGATGAGTGTTCCTACTTCTCTACATCCTCACCAGCATTAATTTTTATTTGAATTTTTGATGTTTGTTATCCTTATTGGGGTAAAGTGGAATCTCATAGTTGTTTTAATTTGCATTTCTCTGATGCTTAGGGATGATGAACGTTTTCTTAAGTGTACGTTTGCCATTTGCATTTCTTCCTCTGTGAACTACCTGTTCAGCTCTTTGCCCCATTTTGTGAGTGGGGTGTTTGACTTCTTACTATTTAGATTTTTGAGTAGTTTTTTTTAAATAATTCTAATATGGGAGTACCATGGCTCTTCTCTAAGTATAAATAATTTTAATTCCTAAAGATGTTTAATTCTGGGGCTGAAGAGATGGCTTAGCAGTTAAGGCACTTGCCTGCAAAGCCAAAGAACCCAGGTTCAATTCTCCAGGACCCATGTAAGCCAGATGCACAAGGTGGCACACATGTCTGGAGTTGGTTTGCAATAGCTAGAGGCCCTGGCATGCCCATCTCTCTCTCTCCCTATCTGACTCTTTCTCTTTCCTTGTCTCTTAAATAAATAAAGTAGCTGGGTGTGGTGGCGCATGCCTTTAATCCCAGCACCCAGGAGGCAGAGGTAGGAGGATCGCAGTGAGTTCAAGGCCACCCTGAGACTCCATAGTGAATTCCAGGTCAGCCTGAGCTAGAGTGAGAACCTACCTACGAAACAAAACAAAACAAATATATATAATTTTAATGAGATGCTTAATTCTGTTAAAGATTTTTCTTAATGCTTAATACTTCTTTAGGATCATTAGTACATGTAGTCTTGTTTTTTTAATTTCCTGTTTGATATTACCACTTGAAATAATTTAATTAGGAACAATTTCACATGTCTCAATGCTTTGAAGATTGTTAGACATTTTTAACTTTTATACAAAATGAATAATGAATAAATAACACTTTTTAATATTTTATTTTTATTTATTTATTTGATAGAGAAAGGGAGAGAATGGGCACACCAGGGCATTGCAAACGAACTCTAGATGCATGCGCCCCCTTAGGCATCTGGCTAACGTGGTTTCTGGGGAATTGAACCTGGGTCCTTTGGCTTTGCAGACAAACGCATTAACCACTAAGCCATCCCTCCAGCCCAACATTTTTTATTTTTATAATTGCAAACCATCTTTGTAGTAGGGTAACGAGGTTGCTTTATACCACAGAGTGTTGGGAGTGGTAGGCTGGCCTAGATCACAATACAGCTTGGTATCCTACAGAGACATCGCAGTCTCCCCAGTCTCCTTCCTGCAAACCTAGACATCTCCGCCTTCCCACCCTCATTCTCAGCATCCTTTACATAGGTCCCTATGGCCTTGTCTTTTCCATTCCTGTGGGAATCAGTCTTGATCTATGTACACTCACACCTGGCCTCTAACAAGAGCTGAAAGAAGGGAATTAGTCCATGTGGTGGTGCCATGTGAAGTTTACTTAATTGTTGCCAGGATCCTGGAAGGCTGGAGTTTCTGCATGTGGCAGATTGTGCAAACTGAAGAGACCCTTTCCAGCGCCTTAGCCTGCATGATTGCCTTGCTCTTTCTTACCCCGTAACGCAGTTCACTCAAGAACATCAATGTGAGGATGAGGAGAGGGCTCTGCAGTTAAAGGCACTTGCTTGCAAAGCCTGATTGCCCAAGTTTGATTCCCCAGTACCCATGTAAAGCCAGATGCACAAAGTGGTGCGTGCATCTGGAGTTCATTTGCAATGGCAAGACATCCCTGCCATGTTCATCCCCCCCCCACGCTCATTTCTCCCTGTCTGCTTGCATATAAGTAAACAAAATATTTTTTTAAAAAAGAATAGCAATGTGATATCTCTAAAATGTGCATTGTTATATCCTACTTCATAAAACCTATGGTTCCTTCCAGGTTACTAGGAATTTTCACCTTTCACCATGTCATTCATGTTATCTCCTATAACTTTCTTAAGAAATGGCCTGCAGAGATTCATAGTTCCCATGAAACTAGTTATCAGTGCTCACGTTAGTAGCATCATTCCATGTCTGTGTAGTCATCTTTCTTAATGCAGACTGGAATGAGCTTGAGCCAAGTGAAGTGATTGATTGATGTGGTGATTGTAAGGATTGAACCTAGGGCTTTGTCAGTGCTAGGCAGGTGCTCTGTTACCACTGAGTGACATCCCTAACCCTGGGTAAATTTCTTTATGACCCTCTTCACATGCCATTTTCATTTCTTCTGTAATGTATGCTCAAACCACAGCTCACATCCGCATAACCACTCTCCCTTCCTGTCTCTCTTCCTATGTTAACTCTGGTACTCGTACAGGGCCAATTTGCCAGTCCTGCCTTTGCCCCAAAGCCTCCACAGAAACATCTGCCTTATGGGCTTTTTCCTTTTCTTCCTTCTTTTCTTGTATGTATTTTCCTATGAGTCTGTTGTTAGTTTTCTTCCATACTATAAAAGTAACACGTTGGGGCTAGAGAGATGACTCAGTGGTTAAGGTGCTTGCCTGAAAAGCTTTAATGACATGAGTTCGATCCCCCTAGCACCCACGTAAGGCCAGAATGCACAAAGTGGCGCATGGCGTCTGGAGTTCATGTGTAGCAGCTGGAGGCCCTGGTACATGTTTGTCCTCTCTCTCTCTTTCTCTCTCCTTACAATTAAATAATTTTTTTTTCAAGGTAGGGTCTCGCTGTAGCCTAGGCGGACCTGGAATTCACTCTGTAGTCTCAGGGTAGCCTTGAACTCATAGTGATC
The DNA here is from genome assembly GCA_036346955.1 of Dipus sagitta. Taxonomy (NCBI): domain Eukaryota; kingdom Metazoa; phylum Chordata; class Mammalia; order Rodentia; family Dipodidae; genus Dipus; species Dipus sagitta. The sequence goes on from CM070771.1 coordinate 192,179,473, forward strand.
CTCCTGCCTCTGCCTCCCGAGTACTGGGATTAAAGGCATGCGGCACCATGCCCAGCAAATAAAGTATTTTTTCAAAGGAAATAACATATGTTGGTTTAAGAAACATTACATAGGATGTTTGAAAGTGAAAGTTTTCCGACTTTCAAAATCCAGTCCATAGCATTGACCCCTTCTAGGTGCCTTTATTTTCTATACAGAAGCAAGAATGTTTATAGGCATATCCACACCAAAGCTAGTTACCTGCATGGTAAAAAATGGAGAGGTGGTAGATAGATGTTTATATGTGTATGCCACTCTTTTCACTTGATAATATGTTAGAAATCCTATCAATGGATTTAAGTGATTGCATTTGCATAAATCTCTCCATGGCCTAGTACTCTTTCATGTGAGATTATTTCATGGTGTACATTTCCTCTGTCTTCAAGGAGAGGACTGGTCACATCTTCACTCTCTTTCTCTTTGTCCTTTGTGCCTTTATTGTGTAGTCACTACTTGTGCTGTGTCAGCTCAGCGCACTCTCGGCTCGTAGCCCGTGGAGGCTCCAGTCCAGTAGATGAGAATGTGCATGCACCCCTCTCACTCAGACACAGCACGGGAAGGGAGAAGGACTGACAAATTTCTGTGCCTGGAAATATGGCAGTTAGGTTGTTTGAGCAGCCCTCTTACTGAATGTAATTGAAATTAATACACAGTACAAAATATCCTCAGAACAAGTAAACAGTTTCATCCCCTCCATTTCTCTCTGTGACCCCAACCCACGAGCCTCCCTTCCCCAACTCTGTATAGAGCAACCCACTCTCAACCCATGCAAAGATGGCTACATTTTTGAATAAATATTTTTGTTTTTTTAATATTTTTATTTTTATTTATTTATTAGAGAGACAGGGGGAGGGAGGGAGAGAAAAAAGAGGCAGATAGAGAGAGAATGGGTGTGTCAGGGCCTCTAGCCACTGCAGACAAACTCCAAACACATGTGCCACCTTGTGCATCTGGCTTGTCTGGGGAGTTGAACCTGGCTTCTTTGGCCTTGCCAGCAAATGCCTTAACCGCTAAACCATCTCTCCAGCCCAGATTTTTTAAATTTTTATTTATCATTTATATGCAAGAGAGAGAAAATAAGAGTGGTTATATACCGGGTATATTTTGTACATCTGACTCCGTGTGGGCCCTGGGGAATCAAACCTGGGCTGTTAGGCTTTTCATACAAGCGCCTTTAACCACTAAGCCATCTTTCCAGCCCATGGCTTAGAATTTTAAACATCAAAGTGAGTATATATTTATTTTGTTTTGGAAGAAAGTATTGGGAACACATAGGAAGATACAGCATTATGAGCCACAATCTAGTTGCTTTTTATTTGTGACAGAGAGAATGAAAATGGGTGTGCCAGGGCCTCAAACCCCATTGCAAACAAACTCCAGACATATGTGGCACCTTGTGCATTTTGCTTATGGTGGGTATACCTGGATCCATGGACCTTGCTGGCAGGTGCCTTAACCTCTAAAGCCATCTTTCTAGACCCAGGAGGACTTTCTATTCCTTGTAGTATTCAAACTATAAAGAAAGCAGGGAATGATTACCACAGAACTTGGGCCCATGATTTAATAGTGGTGGGAGCAGGGAGATCCTGGGAGGTTTAGAATATTCTGAGCCTGGCATGGTAACACACACCTTTAATCACAGCACTTGGGAGGCTGAGGTAGGAGGAGGATTGCTATGAGTTCAAGGCCAGCTTAAGACTACATAGTGAATTCCAGGTCAGCTTGGACTATCAACAGCAAAAAAAAATGTTAGAATATTCTGTTTAGTGACTTGACATTAGCTATATAAAATAGTCATTTTCTAAACTAAGCATATGCATTTTGTATACTTTTCTATATATTTACTCATATCTATTACCATAATTTCTAAAAAATAAATGTAAAAGAAGAGGTTAGCAAAAATATTAATACAGTATGACCCCAATACATACATATTTTATATAAATGATACAAGTGTGTTTGTATATTTTATAAATGGGTGTATAATAGGTAGGTGTTTCATATTTGTATAATATGTACATGTATGCTTATACTTATGTATAAATATGCTTGTGTTTCATACATAGATGCAGATCTAGAAATAGCAAACTACTCATGGAGGCCATTCTTGAGAACTGGAAAGAAGGAGGGAAGAGTCTTACACTCCTTATGGTAGATCACTGGGATTAAAGTCTTTAAATAACCATTACTGTTTACTAGTTTTTTTAGAATCTGAGTATTCAAAGGGTATGCCTCTGTCTCTGTCCCTAGTTAGAAAAGTACTTCCTCCTCTGTGCTCCATACCGTGTGACACATTGCTCGTAAAAGAATGAGACAGTGACAGGTTGATCTCTGTATTTCTTGTACCTAATGAATTCCAGTTCGTGGTAAAGGATGAATGTGTGCGCCTGACAAGAACAAGGCTGTCTAGCATTCATTTCCTCAGAGGCATTTGTTATACTTTTGCATATTATTTTGTTCCTGGCACAGCGGTGGACATAAAATTGTCACAGTAAATAACATGTTGATTTGGATTTAACCAACACTTTGTGGAACTTTAGGCAGATGTGGAGTCCACCATGTGATAAATCTCTTGATCGTAGAAAGAAGGGACCTGAAAATACCCTATTAAATTATTAAAGTGAGATGCTCAGGGCGAACAGAGATGATGGGGTTTGTTTGGTTGGTTTTTGCTGGTCCTGGGGATTGAATGCAGGACCTCACACATGCTAGGCAGGCACTCTACCACTGAACCACATCGCCAGCCCTGAGAGACATAAAGACACCCTAAGTACTAATGCTTGACTGTACCCTAATTGAGGGTATTGTCACACGCGTGTACAGGCATGTTCGTGCACACACAGTATTTGTCTGAAGAGTATCTTCTCTGTCTCCAAACACAGAAAAAGCTATTCATATAAATTGTTGTCATTCCTATCAGTGTATGGCCTGGCCAGCATGTAGCCCTGTTTCCAGGAGCAGCGGAGCCTGGTGCCATGTTCGCACAGGCTCACGCGTAGTTAACTGTGCTTGCTCTGCATCCATGCACACTAAGCCCAAGGAGATAGCTTACCACAGGCTGCTACAGATTGCCCAGTTCTTCAGTTTTTCATTGTGAATCAATAAAATCACATTCTTTTTTTAAATTTTATGCATCTGCGTCTTTGTGGGTTTTGTTAGTGTGAGCCTGAATTCCTGGGTCCAGTCACTGAGATTGGGTACCAGCATCTGCAAGGCTCCTCAGGTAAACTTTGCCTTGTTGGCATCTGTGGACACAGCTGCCATACTTGCCCCATGACATGCACCATGATTCTTTTCCATTCCACTCTTCCCCAGAATAAATCTTCCCCACAACAACAGATTAAGAATTTATAAACCAGTGTGGCAGCACACACCTCTACGTCCAGCACTGGGGAGGTGGAGGCAAGAAGTTCAGTTAGTATGCTGGCAAGACCCTGCTTCAAAACAACAACAAAGCCCTAATAATGTGCTCATTTCAGTTAATAGTATTATCTTGGTGACTAGAGCTGTTTTTTCTTCTGGGTATTTGATTGTGTTTTCATACTTTTACAAATGGGTGAAACATATTGTAAGTGCCACGCTTGAAGACCTCATTGCTACTCTGGGCTTCACTACTTTTGTGGCTCTCACCCCATTGTCATCATTGATGTGGTGTTTTGGTCGGATAACTTCCTAACCTGGTCTGTCTTGCAGTGAACTCCAAAGAAGACATGATCAGTTAGACCAGATGCAAGTAGTACAGGCAATGAATAAGATTATAGACTTTTTTTCTTGTATTCTCATCTCTGACTTTCCTTAAAACATTCTCAACATCATTTGCAAAGGCCTCAAGTCTTGTGCACTATTATAGAAGAAAATAAAACACAGGTTCAACTTATTCATGAATAAAACAGAACTTAAACTAGGTTTCATCAAAGCATCATCTGTGATTTCTTGCCAGAGTAGAAAGCAGGACAGAGCCCATAGCAACCTTTAGGTGAACCTTGTATTTCTTTCAAAATTAGATATTGTCTAAAATTAGATATTAGATAAAATATTAGATATAGATAAAATTCGATATTGAGTCCATACCTCAAAAAACACACAAACAAAAGATTGGATATTGCTGGGCATGGTTGTGCACACCTTTAATCCCAGCACTCGGGAGGCAGATGTAGGAGGATCGCTGTGAGTTCAAGGCCATCCTCAGACTACATAGTGAATTCCAGGTCAGCCTGGGTTAGAGCGAGACCCTACCTTTAATAAACAAAACAGAGCCGGGCATGGCGGCGCTCGCCTTTAATTCCAGCACTCGGGAGACAGAGGTAGGAGGATCACAGTGCGTTCGAGACCACCCTGAGACTACAGAGTGAATTCCAGGTCAGTTTGAGCTAGAGTGAGACCCTACCTCGAAAAATCAAAAAAAAAAAAAAAAATTGGATAATATACCCAATGTGTGTTATTTGAGTCGTCATTAAAAATTGCTTCTGCCTTTTATCTCCTGCTCTTCCTCCCCCTCTCATCTCTCAACTTGCATAATCATATACTTATCAGGAACTTACCCAGAGCAATTCTCTATTTACATATATTAATATGTCAGAGATATATAAATAAATGTTTTTAAAAGTAGATTAAAATATTCAGGTAAATACAGATATTGAAAGGTTTTTTTTTTTTGCCAACAGGTTCTTAAATGAGTTGGTAATATAAACACAGTATTTCTTATTTATATATTGAGAATTCTGCAAGAAAATAAGACCCTGAGGGGTTGTAAAACATGGATGGAATTGGTGAGGTGCCTGTCCATTCCTGTAGTTACTGCAGAGGTGTTCTGGGTACCACCGTTTAAGAATATGGGGTCGGATTGCTATGAGACAATTCCAGACCATTCCTGATTATTCACATGCAGACTCTTGAGGCCCGAGATCAAAGTTCCTATGTGTGGCTTCCCTTGGCCTCAGATGAGAGGTGAGGCCAATTAGGCTGCAGTTGGCATCCTGGTGAGCACGGTTTGCAGGTCATCCTTGGCCACATGGGGAGTTTGGGATTGGGCTGCATAGACCTCATCTCAAAAGAACGAATGAGAGAGACTTGTAAAGTTTTGTGTCATGTTCAAAAAATTTGATTTGGCACTCGTGGTGGCACACGCCTTTAATCCCAGTACTTGGGAGGCAGAGGTAGGAGGACGGTGTGAGTTCAAGGCCATCCTGAGAGTGCATAGTGAATTCCAGGTCAGCTTGGGCTGGAGTGAGACCCTACCTCAAAAAAACAAAAAAAAAAAATAATAATAATAATAATAATATTTAAATCAAATTAAAAAATTTTTAAAAATTGATTTTATTTTAAAGGGCCTTAAGTTGAGGAACTGATTTGTACCTGAGAAATAGAACTCTGACTAAAGCATGGAGAATGGGCTGGAAGAGGTAGGAAGCTAGCTGGGAGAAGGCAGGTTGACAGTAGCAATTATGGTGATTTTAACCAAAGTACTAATAGTGTGGAGGAAAGGAAATAGATATGAGACATTACGAATTGGAAGCCACCAAATTTAGTGACTGAAAGAATCTGTTCCTTCATCAAATCTCTGTCGTGCGGCTGTAGTGGATGTTCAGTGCTCTCAAAGATGCTGGTGAGCAGGAGACACAGCGACTTCCTGGCTTTAGGACTGGACAGCTTAGTGGGTAATGGGAACAGACAGATGGAAGAGCTATCTCAGACCATAGAACCCTGGGCTCTTCACGGTCTAAATGCACCTTTGAGATTTTAGGGTGTCCCTGACTTGAGCCCCTGAGTGATGAGTGGGAGATGTGACTGGGGAGAGTGTTCCTGTAGAAACAGTGTCCCAGAGAGTTTGAGAATTGGTATAGGTGGCAGCTGAAACCAAGAGCTGGAGTGATTGCCCAGAAAGTGTCCATAGGCTGAGAGGAGAACAAGGCCTGGCACCCCCACAAAGAGCGAGGAGCCAGTGAGGAAGCCTGGAGAGAGTGACAGTATAAACATGTTCTAGGCCACAGCCTGCGACACAGAGGGGAGGGAGGGCAGTGGGGCGGGGACAGCTGCACACTGCAGGAGTGGAGAGGTTTCTGCTCGTGATCATGAGTTGAGAGTCCATACTGAGCGTCAGGTGCTCCCCACCACCTTGAGCCCCCGACTCCAAAGTGGCCAAAGGAATTTCATAGAAAAAGTCCCTGTCCCTGGGTGTAACAAGAAAGTAGAGCTGTGCGAATGCTCACCCCACCAGTCTTATTTCCAGCCATGCTGAACGGCTCTGTGCCCACTGCTACCCCCACCCCCAAGGCTGCATGCTCAGGACCCAGGTGAACTGCTCTGCTGGTTCCAGAGAAGAGATGTGCAACACACACCATGAGCGGCCCAAAGCTCATATTGCTAACCTTGACAAGGTCAGGCAGTCGCCAGAGGGACACTGCTGATTGTGCACGGGCCATGGTAGTAGACACCGAAAAGGGAATCTTTAAGCTGCACTTACGTGACCCTAAAGAGGTGGTTAAAGTCCCACAATATTTTATTTCAACTTAAAAGAGCAAAAGAGCCGGGTGTGGTGGTGCACGCCTTTAATCCCAGCCTGCGGGAGGCAGAGTCCCAGGACACCCTGAGACTACATAGTGAATTCCAGGTCAACCTGGCCTAGGACGAGACCCTACCTCAACCACCCCCCCCCAAAAAAAAGAGCAAAAAGTAAAAGGAGGGCTGGAGAGGTGGCTTAGCAGTTAAGGCACTTGCCTATGAAGACTAAGGACCCAGGTTCGATTTCCCAATTCCCACATAAGCCAGATGCACAAGGTCGTACATGCATCTGGAGTTCATTCGCAGTGGTTAAAGGTCCTGGCACACCCATTCTCTCTTTCCATCTGCCTCTTTTTCTTTCTCTCTTTCTCAAATAAATAAATTAAATGTATTTTTTTAAGTGAAAGGTAGGTTTCAGTTGGGGAAAAAAATAAAAATAAAAATAAAAAAGTAAAAGGAAGCCCCAAAAACACCATCAGCTGCTCCGGTACCGGCCACAGCGGCTTCAGGGCAGCGAATCCAGCAGCGGAGGCTCCAGCGGCTTCAGCGGCAGAGGCGGATCCCGCAGCGGCAGCACCAGCGGATCAGAGGCGGAGGACCCAGCAGCGGCAGCTCCAGCGGATCAGCGGGGGCAGACCCAGCAGCTGCATCTCCAGTGGCGGATCCAGCAGCAGTGGTCCCAGCAGCGGCAGCTCCAGCGGCAGCAGCAGGGATCCAGCATCAGGGGTGCCAATCTGCAGGGCCACAGTTGCCAGGCTTGGTTTGCCCCACAGGAAAAGCCAGTACCCAGTTCCAGAAAGCAGAACAGCGGCCCAACATCCCAGCCAGCAACTTGACTGAGACCAAAAGCATCCAAAGAGGTAACTGGGATTGAACCAGGGAAGGGTCTCACCTGGTCACAAGCTGACTTGGATCCCTCAACAGACCAGAAATCTTAACTTCTTTGTTGATAGAGGATCTGATTTTTATAATACCTAATCTTGCATAAATGCTTGGTGCTGTTCTTGACTGAATGTGTATAGGGTTTAGTTAAATTTTAGAATATACCTGTATTTTATTCCACTCAACCTATTTGAATACTCCCATAGCAGGCAAACTTAACCCCTAGGACCACGTGTCTAGATACTCTGAGAGTGGTAAGAGCCACACCTAACATCTTAATCTCCTACATAGAAGATATACAATATCAGATCAATAGATACAGCAAAGGATACCCAGCTAACTGGAAAATCTAAGCAGTAACTTAATCCAAGATGCAAAAATATATACATTATAACACAAGAAACACCAAAAACCAAGGCAATATAAATCCACCAAAAAGCATCAATGCTTCAGAAATGACCTCTAGTGAAAACGAGTTAGAGAAAATGCCTGAGAAAGATTTCAAAAGAATGATTGTAAATATGTTCAATGAACTCAAAGAAGAAATCAAAGGAATCAGAGAAGATACAGGACACCAATTTAACGAAATAAAGAAATCAATACAAGACATAAATAAGGAAATAGAAATAATGAAGAAAAACCAGTCAGAATTACTAGCAATGAAGAACACAGTTAATGAAATAAAAAACTCTGTAGAAAATCTCACCAGTAGAATGGATGAAGGAGAGGACAGAATATCTAAGCTAGAAGACCAGGTGGCAGATCTAATACAATCCAACAAAGAGAAAGACAAACTAATAGAAAAGTATGAATGGGAATTTCAAGATATTCGGGACACTATGAAAAGATCAAATATAAGAATTCAGGGCATAGTAGAAGGAGAAGAATTTCAATCCAAAGGTATAGTAGGCATCTTCAACAAAATCATAGAAGAAAACTTCCCCCAAATTGGGAAAGAGGTGCCAATGCAGATACAGGAAGCATTTAGAACACCAGCCAGACAAAACCTGGAAAGAACCTCTCCTCGCCATATTATAATCAAACTACCAAACACACAATCCAAAGAAAAAATATTGAAAGCAGTTAGAGAGAAAAATCAAGTTACCTACAAAGGCAAGCCCATCAGGATCACAGCAGATTACTCAACACAAACTTTCAAAGCCAGAAGGGCTTGGAGTGATGTATTCCAAACTCTGAAAGATAACAACTGTCAACCAAGGCTACTTTATCCTGCAAAACTATCCATTCAAATAGATGGAGAAATAAGGACATTCCATGACAAAAGCAGGCTAAAGGAGTATTTGAAGACAAAACCAGCTCTACACAAAATACTTGAAAGAATCCTCCATGCCGAAGAGAAAGAAAAACACACATATAAGGAACCTGGAAAACAACAAACAACACTCAAATACTAGTTAATATAAGAGAGCAAAGGTAGAACCAGAACCACAAAAAAAAAAAAAAAAAAAAAATGGCAAGCATAAATACACATCTTTCAATAATATCTCTTAATATCAATGGCCTCAATGCTCCAACCAAAAGACATAGATTTGCAGACTGGGTTAAAAAGCAGGACCCTACAATTTGTTGTCTCCAAGAAACTCACCTTTCTACAAAGGATGGACATTATCTTAGGGTGAAAGGTTGGAAAACGGTGTTTCAAGCAAATGGACCCAGAAAGCAAGCAGGGGTTGCTATCCTAATAGCTGACAAGGCAGACTTCACTCCAACATTAGTCAAGAAAGATAAGGAAGGTCACTTTATATTGATTAAGGGCACACTCCAACAGGAGGACATTACAATCCTAAACATACATGCACCTAACATGGGGGCTCCCAAATTCATCAAACAAACACTGTTAGAACTAAGGTCACAGATAACACCAAACACAGTGGTAGTTGGTGACTTTAACACCCCACTCTCATCAATTGACAGGTCATCCCGGGAAAAAATAAACAGAGAGGCATCTGGACTAAACGAGGTCATAGAAGGAATGGACCTAACAGACATATACAGGACATTTCATCCAAATGCTGCAGAATATACATTCTTTTCAGCAGCACATGGATCATTCTCTAAAATAGACCATATATTAGGACACAAAGCAAATCTTAACAAATTCAGGAAAATTGAAATAATTCCTTGCATTCTATCTGACCACAATGGAATCAAACTACAAATCAATAGCAAGAAAGGATATAGAGCATACACAAAATCATGGAAACTAAACAATACATTACTAAATGATGAATGGGTCAATGAAGAAATCAAGAAGGAAATCAAAAAATTTATAGAGTCAAACAATAATGAGAACACAACATACCAAAATCTCTGGGACACGATGAAGGCAGTTCTAAGAGGTAAATTTATAGCTTTAAGTGCCTATATTAAGAAATTAGAAAGGTCGCAAATAAATGACCTAATGTTTCACCTTAAAGCCTTGGAAAAAGAAGAACAAGGCAAACCAAAAATCAGTAGACGGGAAGAAATAATAAAGATTAGGGCAGAAATTAATGAAATAGAAACCAAAAAAACAATACAAAGAATTAATGAAACAAAGAGCTGGTTCTTTGAAAGGATAAACAAGATTGATAAACCCTTAGCAAATCTGACCAAAAGAAAGAGAGAAGAGACACAAATTAATAAAATTAGAGATGAAAAAGGTAACATCACGACAGATGCCAGAGAAATTCAAAAAATCATAGGGACATATTATAAAAACATATACTCCACAAAGTATGAAAATCTGAAAGAAATGGATGATTTCCTTGATTTATATGACCTACCTAAATTAAATCAAGATGAGATTAATCACTTAAATAGACCTATAACAAGCATGGAGATCCTAACAGTTATCAAAAATCTCCCAACTAAAAAAAGCCCAGGCCCAGATGGATTCACTGCTGAATTTTACCAGACCTTCAGGGAAGAGCTAACACCATTGCTTCTTAAGCTTTTCCATGAAATAGAAAAAGAAGGAATTCTACCAAACTCCTTCTATGAAGCCAGCATCACTCTGATACCAAAACCAGGCAAAGATAGAACAAAAAAGGAAAATTACAGACCAATCTCCCTCATGAACATAGATGCAAAAATTCTCAACAAAATATTGGCAAACAGAATACAAGAATACATTAGAAAGATCATTCACCCTGACCAAGTAGGCTTTATCCCAGAGATGCAGGGATGGTTCAACATACGCAAATCTATAAATGTTATACATTATATAAATGGGTTGAAGGACAAAAATCACATGATCATCTCATTAGATGCAGAGAAAGCATTCGACAAAATCCAACATCCCTTCATGATAAAAGTCCTACAGAGACTGGGAATAGAAGGAACATATCTCAATATAATAAAGGCTATTTATGATAAGCCTACAGCCAACATATTACTAAATGGGGAAAAACTGGATGCTTTTCCACTAAAATCAGGAACAAGACAAGGGTGTCCACTGTCCCCACTTTTATTTAATATAGTTCTGGAAGTCTTAGCCATAGCAATAAGGCAAGAGACATGCATAAAAGGGATACAAATCGGAAAGGAAGAGGTCAAGTTATCATTACTTGCAGATGACATGATTCTATATATAAAGGACCCTAAAGACTCTACTAGCAAACTGTTAGAGCTGATAAAAACCTACAGTCATGTAGCAGGATACAAAATAAATACACAGAAATCAGTAGCCTTCATATATGCTAACAACAAACACACAGAGGATGAGATCAGAGAATCACTCCCATTCACAATTGCATCAAAAAAAATAAAGTACCTTGGAATAAACCTTACTAAGGAAGTAAAGAATCTATACAATGAGAACTTTAAAACACTCAAGCGAGAAATTGCAGAAGACACTAGGAAGTGGAAAAACATCCCTTGTTCCTGGATTGGAAGAATCAATATTGTGAAAATGGCAATCTTACCAAAAGCAATCTACACATTTAACGCAATCCCCATCAAAATTCCAAAGGCATTCTTCACAGAAATAGAAAAAACAATCCAAAAATTCATTTGGAATCACAAAAAACCTCGAATATCTAAAATAATACTGAGCAACAAAAATAAGGCTGGTGGTATCACCATACCTGATTTTAACCTATACTACAGAGCCATAGTAACAAAAACAGCATGGTACTGGCACAAAAGCAGACTCGTAGATCAATGGAACAGAATAGAGGACCCAAATGTAACCCCATGTAGTTATAGCCACCTGATATTTGATAAAAATGCCAAAAATATTCATTGGAGAAAAGACAGCCTCTTCAGCAAATGGTGTTGGGAAAACTGGATATATATCTGTAGAAGGATGAAAATAGATTCTTCTCTTTCTCCGTGCACAAGAATTAAGTCCAAATGGATTAAGGACCTTAACATCAGACCTGAAACTCTGAAACTGCTAGAGGAAAAAGTAGGGGAAACCCTTCAACATATTGGTCTTGGCAAAGACTTTCTGAATACAACCCCAATTGCTCAGGCAATAAAACCACAGATTAACCACTGGGACCTCATGAAAATACAAAGATTTTGCACTGCAAAGGACACGGTGAAGAAAGCAAAGAGGCAACCTACAGAATGGGAAAAAATCTTCACCAGCTATATATCTGATAAAGGATTAATATCTAAGATATACAAAGAACTCAAGAAGTTAAATAATAAGGAATCAAACAAACCAATCAAAAAATGGGAAATGGAGCTAAATAGAGAATTCTCAAAGGAAGAAATACGAATGGCATATACGCATCTAAAAAAATGTTCTACATCCCTAGTCATCAGGGAAATGCAGATTAAGACTACATTGAGATTCCATCTCACTCCTGTCAGATTGGCTACCATCATGAAAACAAATGATCATAAATGTTGGCGGGGATGCGGAAAAAGAGGAACCCTTCTACATTGTTGGTGGGAATGCAATCTGGTCCAGCCATTGTGGAAGTCAGTGTGGAGGTTCCTAAAACAGCTAAAGATTGATCTACCATATGACCCAGCTATAGCTCTCCTAGGCATATATCCTAAGGACTCATCTCATTACCTTAGAGATACTTGCTCAACCATGTTTATTGCTGCTCAATTTATAATAGCTGGGAAATGGAACCAGCCTAGATGTCCCTCAACTGATGAGTGGATAATGAAGATATGGCACATTTATACAATGGAGTTTTACTCAGCAGTAAAGAGAAATGAAGTTATGAAATTTGCAGAAAAGTGGATGGATCTGGAAAGAATTATACTAAGTGAGGTAACCCAGGCCCAGAAAGCCAAGCGCCACATGTTCTCCCTCATATGTGGATCTTAGCTAGAGATGATTGGGCTTATGTGTGAGAAGGAAAAAACTCAGTAGCAGAGGCCAGTAAGTTAAAAAAGGAGATAGAAAGGGAAGAGAAAGAAAGGGAGGAGGGCTTTTATTAGGTTGGTATTGTATATATGTAAGTAGAAAGATTGAGATGGGGAGGGGATATGATGGAGAATGGAATTTCAAAGGGGAAAGGGGGGAGGGTAATACCATGGGATTTTTTTTGTTATCATGGAAAATATTAATAAAAATGGAGAAAAAAAAAAAAAGTAAAAGGAAACAGAGAATACAGACTCCCCAAGGTGGAGCCAAGCTTTATTAAATGAGGAAGCCTTCTCATCCTTGATTAGTCAGATTAAATAAACTCAAAGATGCTGGTTGGTCCACATCACATCTAGAACTGTGCAGGTTCTCAAAAGCCCACTAAGCAAGCCTACTGGTGGGAAATTTTACTTCTGGAGAGAAGAAATGGGAAGTGAATCACCTTCTTGGCCATTTAGGTTACTATCTTAGGGTACTCTAGAATATAGCTGTCTACCAAGGGCCCCCTTTCCCTATCTGTCTACCTAGCCAGGAAACTGTCTACTTCTTGCAGTGTCTCATAAAACACACATTTTTGATAGAACTATGATTCTCATATTGGTTGCAGAGACATTAATTAAATAAACACTCTTGACTGAAGAGTTGGAAGCTGAATAAGATAGAGAATGAGAAGTTATGTTAGAAGACAACTTAGAAGTCCATGTACAGTTTTTCTTTATTTTCTTCCTTTTTCCCTCCTTCCCCCCCCCCCTTTCTTCCTTTCTTTCTTTTTGGTTTTTCGAGATAGGGTCTCGCTCTAGCCCAGGCTGACCTGGAATTTACTGTGTAGTCTCAGGGTGACCTCAAACTCATGGTGATCCCTTCTACCTCTGCCTCCCAAGTGCTAGGATTAAAGAAGTACGCCACCACACCCAGCTAGTTTTTAATTTTTTTTTCAATTTTTTGTTTATTTTTATTTATTTGAGAGTGACAGACAGAGAGAAGGAGGCAGATAGATAGAGAATGGATGCACCAGGGCCACTAGCCACTTCAAACGAACTTCAGACACATGTGCCCCCTTGTCCATCTGGCTTATGTGGGTCCTGGGGAATTGAGCCTCGAACTGGGGTCCTTAGGCTTCACAGGTAAGCACTTAACCACTAAGCTCTCTCCAGCCACTGTGTTTTAAATTTCTAAAAAATATTTATTTATTTATTTACTTATTTGAGAGGGGGGGGGGTCAAGCCAACAGAGACAAAGAGAATGGGCGCCCTAGAACCTCTAACCACTGCAAACAAACTGCAGACACATGTGCTACCTTGTGCATCTGGCTGTACGTGGGTCCTGGGGAATTGAATCTGGGTCCTTTGGCTTTGCTGGCAAGCACCTTAACCACTAAGCCTTCTCTCTAGCCTCTCAATGTAGTTTTGAAAGGAAAAAATTATCATGTGGCGAAGCAATATTCTACAACAGTGACAGTCTGAAGAATAAAAACAAGTATTGCCTAAGTGATTGGTATCATGGTCTTCAACAGAGGACCCATGGGTGTGTAGCAAAAAAAATGCTTCTACATATATTAGCTAAGTAATGACAAAGTAATGATGAATTATTTACTCTTAAACATATTCTAACAATTGTTCTATTTCAGAGGTGACGAAATTCTGAGCATGGGGATGTGTAGTGATGGAGAAGGGTAACAGAGGGCAGAAGTGATCAGCTGGAAGGAGAAAGAATAACTTTTTATCTCCTTAACTGGTAGCACTACTGGCTTGAACCAGTAGGCTGTTACCTACTTTTTATAGCCAACTAAAACATCTTCTGTGATCATAAGAGGCACACAAAATTTTCCACTTAATAATGTCCCAACCCTGAAAACTATATGGGAAACCATATTGGGGGCCAACCAAGCAATTAGGCAGAATAAAGAATTCAATAAAAAGACTATTCTTAAGTGGCCCCGTTTAACTGTGAGCTTCAGTTATGAACACACTGGTGAGCAGCAACGCCAGTGACATCCACTCCTCAGAACTCAACACTGTGACATGCCATAGGGCCTGCAGCCACAGTGCTGTCCACAGCTGGGCAGCAGGGTGAAGGTAGAAGAGGGCTCGGGGCTCCAGAAATCCTCTTTTACTACTGGCATGACTGAAGAAGCTTAGTGTAAGGAAAAGGTGACACCCATTCATAGCGGCATAGAATATAATGCAGCCATCCCTTGTGGGCTAAAGAAAAAAGGGAACAGATGTATCAATAAGGTGGTTGGGAGAAAACTTAATTGGTATGTGGGAGAGAGGAAGCATTTGTAAACATAAAAACAATATAGTTCAGCTGGGTGTGGTGGCGCACGCCTTTAATCCCAGACTTGGGAGGCAGAGGTAGGAGGATGGCTATGAGTTCGAGGCCACCCTGAGACTACATAGTGAATTCCAGGTCAGCCTGGGCTCGAGCGAGACCCTACCTTGAAAAACCAAAACCAACCAAACAAAAACAATATAGTTTAAAGTTAAAGGCAGACATACTCATTATGCCGTGACACCCCGTTCTATTAAAATACAAGGATTCAAAAAATTTTTATTCTAAGTACAATATACTCCAAAGGCATATATCTGCATATATTTCATATATTGTTTTAGGAGTGCTCAGTGGTGCAGCTCTGGCCTAGCATGTGTGAGGCCCATGGGTTTGATTCCTAGCACTACGAAAAAAAAAACAGTCCATGTGCATATGTACATATTTTTGAAGAAAATAATGTTTTTAATGCCAACAAATTCATGATTCATTCAGAATAAAGAAAAATAATTTCTAAGAAATTGACCAACATTGGCTCAAGATGACTAATAGCTGTGAATGACATTAATAAGAAAAGAATTTAAAGTCTTATAACTTCCCCCCAAAAGTCAAATTTCAAGCATGTTGATCCTTAAATTCTAACAAAATTAAAGAAATAGATACTTCCTGTGCTATCTAATCTATTTCTAAGCATGGGGAAAGACTTTAAAATGTAATTATTTATGAAGCTACAATGTCTATGACAAAATTCTTACACGGTCTCATCTTCATTGAGGTATAATTAACAAAACCTGCATATATTTAAGGTCTACAGTTTGATGTTTTTATGTGTGCCCTCTGAAATAGTTCTCGTAGGCAGCACCTCACGTGTTTACCATTTTCCTTTCTTTTCGTGTGTGTGTGTGTGTGTGTGTGTGTGTGTGTGTGTGTGTTGAGAAAGTTCTCATATATATGTTATCACATACAATAATATAAATATATAAATACATGTAATCAGAATTTTAACAATAGCCACATTACCATACTGTAATCAAATTTTTTTAATTTTTTTATTTTTGTAGTCAGTGAATACAGTCAAGTTGGTACCATTGTTAGCCTCCTCCCTGTCCTCCCCCCTCCACAGGGACCCTCCTTGTTGGGGAATATGGGTTGTGCGTTGTGGGGTTAGCCTTTAGTTTTGGGTAGGAGGAAATGTCTCTGCGTGTCATGACCCAACGTGTGGCTCTGACATTCTTTCCGCCCCCTCTTCCGTAAATTTCCCTGAGCTATGCTACGTTCATATTAGGTCTGCTTTCATGTTGAGATCTTGGGCACCTCTGTGTCTCTGGATATCTGGCTTAGTAGGGGTTGATTGTTCTCTGTGTCTATCTCCTTCACTGTTGTGCTGGTTCCCGGATCTCCAAGAAAACAGCATTCTTGCATGTTTCCCCAATTATTCTTAGTTTCAGCTGGGGCCCTTTTATATCACTTATCCTGTTCATCCTTCTCTTCTTGGGTGCTGACCTGTAACTCCTGGTACCAGCAGGTGGCTATCAGTCACAGTGAGCTTTTGATCAGAGAGACCTACACGGTTTCCTAAAAGAATGACAGATTTCTGTCAGAGTACTTGACGACCCACCTTAATGGTAAGACCCTACTGCTGAAGACACCATACACTGTTGGCACATATTATGGAGCAACATGGCTGGAAGTTGGAAGAGAGTCAGTCCCCAGACAGTTAGCGTGTCTAGTGCCGGAAGGTGCTACATGGGCAACAGGGGGGAAAATGACCAATATCTGCCCAAGCAATGTATGGCCTAACCTACTTAGCAGCAAACAACCTGATGTGATGCTCACACAAGTGCAATAGTGGCGTGTAGCCATGGTGGAAAACTAATTGCTCTCGATTTGGCTAACTGATCTGCTCAGTGGAACTGATCGCATTGCTGGAGCTGGAAAACAAGTCAGAACCATATCCAAAAAATGAACCTGCTGTCCATTAAACTCTCTCTAAAAACAGTGGTTATCACATTTACTTGGTGCTAACTTTACTCTCCATTGGAGAATCTGCTTCTCTTTTTCAGACAGACACAGATCCTGTAACCAAATTTTTATTTTTGGTTTTTATTTCTTCAAATGTTAAATTATTTCAGGTCCAGGAGGATCGCTCACTCGGTCAGTGAAGTGCTTACTATGCACCATCAGGACCTGAGGTCAACTTCCACGTTCAAAATGCTGAGTATAGTGATGCGCACTTACAATCTCAGTCTGGGGATGTGGTGACAGGCAGACCCTGGGGCTCACTGCCCAGCCAGTCTAGCCTAATTGGCAAGCTCCAGGCCAATGTGAGGTCCTATCTTAAAAGAAGGTGACCGATTTTCGTGAGAAACAACATCCAAGGTTGTCCTCTAGCCTCCACATGCACATATGATACACAGAAAACAAAAATAATCTATTTTCACTTAAAACTATTAATAGGAAATCTTAACGTGATCTTAGTCCAAAGGCCAAGGAGTGCATTAGCAAATAAAATCTAGCAGTACACTGGATTGATCCAAAATGTGATCACTTCAGATTTGTCCTAGAATGTCCCTGGTGTGGGGATCACATGAAGAGATGGAGGATAGAGTCATCCTCGGCCATTTGTTACTCTCGGTCCCCATTGTTACTGTAGGTGCCCAGCAAGGCAGTGACGCAAAGTGACCATCTTTTTCTTTGTGAGGCCGATTCCCCATGGGAGAATGACAATGAACACACAGCTATTATTATAACAAGTGCATAGAAGATTTCGGGGTGTGAGAGAGATTTTCAAATCAGTGATAAAATGTTGGTTTATGTATTAAAATTTCTCAGAGCCATTGGTCAATGTTTTAATAAAAATACATTAAACCTCAGATTTATATTCCAACACATGCTGATGAGTTTTTAGAATTGAAGGTCTTAATGCTAAAAACTAAAACCAGTGAAAGGAAACAGTGTGCACTACTCATTGCTTTCTGCTAGGCTTTCTCAACCATGTCGACAGGAGGTGTGCTCACAGCTGTTAATGAGCTGAGGGCTCATGTTGCCCCTTTTCTGAGATAGTAAGGGCAAAAGTAACTACAAACCAGGGGACATTTGGCAAAGCTTAGCACATTTGCAAGGTGTGTTTAAGGTTTTCTATACAACGACCAAGGGTAAAGCCCAATGTCTCAGAAAGACTTGCTGATATTCTTCCATTGCTTCCATAAACCCTTCTTGTGCTTCGTGCGTGACACCCCATGTAGAACTGAAGAGAGTCCTGGGAAGTCAGGGAAGATTGTTCTTTCTGTACTTTAAGGGGGAGGATCCAGGTAGGAGAATCAAATAACTTGTCCTGGGGCACCCAGCTAAAAATGGGCAGAGGCAGGATTCAAATACAGTCTGGTGTCAGAGTCCACTTTCCTAACCATCATGCCCTACCAAGTTCTCAAAAAAACGGTTTCTAAGTTCTAAGACTGGTATTTTAGCTCAGCCGTGCATGCACAGGCCCTGGGTTCAAGTCCCAGCATAGGAAGAAAAAAGTTCTGAAGAAGTTCATCTGTCTGAAAATTCACCTTGAAGAAACGGCTTGAACGGTAGCCTCTAGCCTCCCAGCTGCGCGTCCATGTCGATGCTGCGGCTCCCAGCTCCCGGCTCCCGGCTCCCGGTTCCCACCAGGTCATCTTTGCCTACAGATTTTCACGGGCAGTGTTTAGACTTCAAACCTTACATTTCATTGTATTGACAAAATAACTCCAGGAAAAATTACCTCGAAGAGTTTTTGAGCAAAACATTTCCCTGTTTACTCTGAAACAAATGAAGGGACTTTGCATGCCACCTCCTCATGTTCTCAACATTGATGTGCACGGCTGGTTTTTCTCCATTTGTGACTAGGAGAGCCAAGCAATGTGATTTCGCCCAGCCCACACCAAGTTCTTCCCACACCCCGCTTAGAGAGTGAGCTTCTGTCCAACAAGAATCACTGAAGGGGCTGGCTGGAGAGATGGCTTAGCAGTTAAGCGCTTGCCTGTGAAGCCTAAGGACCCCGGTTCAAGGCTCGGTTCCCCAGAACCCACGTTAGCCAGATGCACAAGGGGGCACACACATCTGGAGTTCCTTTGCAGTGGCTGGAGGCCCTGGCACGCCCACTCTCTCTCTCTCTCTCTGCCTCTTTCTCTCTCTGTTTGTAGCTCTCAAATAAATAAAAATAAAAAAAATTTTTTTAAAAAGAATCACTCAAGGATTTCAGGTGAAAATAATATTTCCCATATTATGATATTGCTTTAATATTTTGTTTGGATTTTTTTTTTTTTTTTTTTTTTTTTTTTTTTTTGGTTTTCCAAGGTAGGGTTTCATTCTAGCTCAGGCTCTCCTGGAATTCACTATGTAGTCTCAGGGTGGCCTTGAACTCATGGCGATCCTCCTACCTCTGCCTCCTGAGTGCTGGGATTAAAGGCGTGCGCCACCACACCCGGCTTTGTTTGGAATTTTTAAATTTTTTCAAACATTAAAGTCAGCCCTAGGATTTTTTTAAACCATTTAAGGTAGCATGGACGTTTTTAAAGAATACTTTATTTATTTTCAAGCAGAATGAGAGAGAGAAGACAGGGAGAGAATGGGCACACCAGGGCCCCCAGCTGCTGCAAATGACCTCCAGATCATGCTCCACTGTCCATCTGGCTTTACATGGGTTCTGGGGACTTGAACCTAGGTCATTAGGCTTTGCAGGCAAATGACTTAACCACTGAGCCATCTCCCCTGCCTAGCATGGGCATTTTAAAACATTATTTTAGCCAAGCACGGTGGCACACACCTTTAATTGAGCATTCGGAGGGCAGAGATAGGAGGATTGCTGTAAGTTTGAGGCCAGCCTGAAGGTATAACATGAGTTCCAGGTCAGCTTGGGCTACAGTGAGACTCTACATTGAATCCCCCCCCCAAAAAAAACCACTATTTTATATGTAAGCTTTGGTATGAAAATATAAGGATGATAACAGTTTACTTTTAAAAATGATGCATGCTCTTCTCCATCCTCTCAGATGTTTCTAGCCTTCTTTCAGTTATGTTAGTTAATCCAGAAAGGACCGGGATGCTGTTATAATCTTGGTAAGGCTAGTGTGTCACTATTGGCTTAGAGCTAGTCAAATGCTTATAGCATAAAATAGCTATTATCACCTACTGCACATAAACATTAAATAAAAAACAACCCACTTGTTTCACTTTCGTTTATTAAAATTTACCTGAAAGTTTTATGTCTAAAATTTGATTTTTTCTCTTGATACAAGATCTCAGTGCAGCCCAGGCTAGCCTCAAATTTACTATGTACCTGAGGATGACCTTAAACTCCTGATATTTCTGCCTCCACCTCCCAAGGGCTAGAGTTACAGACATGGACCATGTCCGACTTTGTAATTTCTTTAATCTCATTTATTTTGCTATATGTCTTTTCCAATCATTTCTTACTTTCTAGTTTGTATATATGTACATATGTACTACATACGTATGTATGTATGATTTCATGCTTGGAATCACACCCAGAGCCCTATGCATAGTAGGCAAGTTCTCTACTTCTGAGCTATAGTCAAAGCTTCTAATGTCTATATCAGTCTGAATTCTGATCTTTCAATAGTGAGTTGTATTTTAACAATGTTGATTATAGCATTAATATTAACCTGCATATTCCATGTATTTATTAGATGACCATAAAACAGCAATATAATATAATCTCAGTATTATAAAAATAGGTTTTAGTTTCTGATATAGGGGAAATCTGAAAGGGCATATGACCAGCTGCTAGTAATTATTTGATTTGATGGTAGGAGTGTAAATGATTTGCAATTATGTATGTATATATATATATGTGTGTGTGTGTGTGTGTGTGTGTGTGTATATACAAAATCTCTGTAGTAAAAATATGCTGCTTCCATCAGTAAGCAATAAAATAGCTATGGGACGAATAGACTTACTGACAGCACCCATCCTATTAGAAAGAAAAATATGAAGGCAAGGGTTGGGAACCAGAATAAACAAGCAAATAAAAACTCTCTTAGGCGCACTGGCACACGGTGAGTTCCAGGTCAGCCTTGGCTAACATGAGACCCTACCTCGAAAAAAAATAATAAACAAATCTCTAAATAGACAAAATAAATACATAAAATGCCCAGAAAATAACAACATTTTAGATCTTTTTAAAATGAAAAGATAATTTTTTTAGAGAGAGAGAGAATTGTCACACCAGGGCCTCAGCCACTGCAATCAAATGCCAGGTGCTTGCGCCACCTAGTGGGCATGTGCCACTTGCACTTGTCTTACGTTTGTGCGTCTGGCTAACATGGGATCTGGAGTTGAACGTGGGTTCTTAGGCTTCGCAGGCAAGTCCCTTAACCGCTAAGCCATCTCCCCAGCCTGAAAAGATAAATTTTTAAGGTATGTGAGAGATGTACATATTGAATAATAGAAAATTATAGCATGGATATGCTATAATTTTAAATGGAAGAGACTTGTACATGTTTAGCTATGTATATAACATTTTTGTACAATATAAGATAAGCATTTCTTCAAGTTAAAGCAGAATCTGTTGTGTGCATAGATAAGGAGAGTGTGAAGTGGAATTTGTGGCGTTTGTATGTCTCCAGTTAATTTCTTGGACAGAAGAGGATCTCATTAACTAATATAGCAAAAATAGTAGTCATTAAGGGGTGCCTAATTAGATAGCATGCTAGTTATTTTCATTGATTAGCTGATTTAATCTTTTCCACAACCTAGATGGTATCTTTATTAACCCCACTTTTTAGATAAGAGAAATTGAGACTGTCTTGTTTATCTTTTTTTTTTTTTTTTTTTTTTTTTTTTTTTAAGATACGGTCTTCCAGTATACCCAGACTGGCTTACAAACATATACCTCCCTCCTCTGCTTCCCAAATCATGGGATTGCAAGTGGGTACCACCACATCCAGCCTGAAACAGATGTATGTTTGTTTGCTTTGTTTTTGTCTTTTGAGACAGGGTTTCACTCTAGCCCTGGCTGATCTGGATCTCATTCTGTAACTCAGGCTGGCCTTGAACTCACAGTGATCCTCCTACCTCAGTCTCCAAGTGCTGTATTAAAGGCATGCACCACCACATCCCATTTGAAACAGACTTTTTAGAAATAGTTTATTTTTATTTACTTATTTGACAGAGAGAAAGGGAGAGAGAGAGAATGGGTGCACCAGGGCCTCCAGCCACTGTAAATCAACTCCAGACACATGTACCACCTTGTGCATGTGGCTAACGTGGGTCCTGGGGAATCGAACCTGGGTCCTTTGGCTTTAACCACTAAGCCATTCCTCCAGCCCTGAAACAGACTTTTAAACAGTGTTAAAACAGTTCTCCAGAGTAGCTAATTTCAGAGCCAGGTTGGAATTTAGACCTGTGGCCTTAGTCTTTTTGCACTCTGCTGCCTCTAGTACACTGGAACTCAGGAAGAGGAAGGACATGTGGCTATACTTGTTACTATGCTAAGTGTAAGCGACCCACACTCTTTGTCAGCTTCAAGGCCAACCAGTGGGAGATGAAGGTTGAAGCCTTGCAAGGAAGTAGCTGATAGTAGCCTGGGCAGGAGTCCTTGGAGCATGGCATGGGCCTGGTTGTGTGAGGCACAGGTGCTGAAGAGGAGCTGAAGTACGCGGGGAGCGATGATAAATGGAGGAAGAAGAGCACCCTCGTGACCTGACATGTGCTATTTCATCAGGTGAAAGACATATATTTTCTCTAAAATGTCTCGAAAGTTGGAGTATGTAGATGAGGTCGTATAAGCAACAACATTTTTCTTATTGTATAAAGTATTGGGGCACCTTGTAAGTGAGGTGCCTGTACTCTGGTAGTTGATGGCTTATTGCCACTGTGCTTATCCATTTCTGAATTATCATGGATGGAAGCATATGTTTAACTTGTACAGGCTGTCTGAGCAGTGCTTAAAGACATGAAATGAACAGCTACATGCTGGTGGGCAGGTCAGGAGTTAGGGATCTAACGAGCACAACCAAGAGCATCTTCACCCACCAGCTGTCCCTGTGCTGAATTGCTTTACCCTCTTCAGCCCAGGGTCACTTTCTGTGGAACATGGATTGATAGCCCTGTGTTTGAAGATTGTCACAGGGATTAAATGAGATGATGCAAGTACTTCAGAGCTGTGATAAGCAACTGAGTTCTCAGTGGTAGCTACTATTATCTTCTGTATTGGATATTCAAATGAGAAAGAACTCTCTTCCTCCCACTTCACATACTCCCATTTCTCTTGTTTTTGTTGTATTTTGTTAGACAGGGTCTTGCTTTGGTAGATCCACTGGGCCCAGTGCTCACTGAGGAGCCCTGGCTGGTTTCTGGACAATCGTCTTGCCTCATCTTCTAGGATTACAAGCATGCACCACCATACCTGGCCTGCCATTTCTCTCCAGTAGTCTAGCTTAGGGAAATACATTAAGTAAATATGATGGGAGCTTATTTACACTTGCATAGGCTATGTGTTTCCTGGTCTAGAAGGATGTCAAGTTGCCCTTTGTGCTAGATACCAAATATATACAGATTCTGAACTTTTTGTACTCAGCCCAAAACCTTGCACATACTAGACCCATTACGAAGTTGTTCTTGATGACATTCTAATCCCCGGGGACATACTTCTTTCTTCTTTTAGCTCTGAGCAAGAAAGATGCAATCTTTCATTGTGGATTGGGTCGGGGAAATTTCTGCAGTAATCTCTCAGATAGATTGCAAAAGAGTTTTTTGTTTTGTTGATTTTTTACTTCCCACTTTAATTCTGATCTATTGGAGGGGGTACCTCAGAGCTATCTCTGGAGTAGTCCACTGGGCACTGGGCAAGGTCTGCAGATAAAGATCATACTACATTTGTCTTGCAACAACAGCATCTCCTGTGGCATCTTTATTATGGAATTGCTAAATTAGCAGTGTCCTTTCCTCCAGAAGGTGAAGATGAGGTCATACAAGAGCCCGGTGTACAAGGTCCTTGCACAATGCAAGAAGGGGTCTAAGAGGAAAACAGTCATTTCTCCAGAGGAAACCAAGTGTGTGTTATGTTGTCTTGATGAAACACTGCTGTGTGCTCATTTGGCAGTTCCCACGCATTTTTTTATATACCAAAAAAATTCTGTGACTTTATATGCCATTATAACTTCTGTGAGATTATCTAGTATCTGTGATGCTTTTTGTAACATCTACAAAGGTTTTCTGCCAACCATGTGTTTCTAAAGGCAATCACCAAGCTCCTCTCCAGCTCAGCAAACTAATTTATCTTTTGTTATTCAATCAGAAGTCATCTCTGGGCTGGACAGATGGCTCAGCCTTTAAGGTGCTTGCTTGCAAAGCCTAACGACCTGGATTCGACTCCCTAGTACCCACGTAAAGTCAGATGCACGAAGTGGCAGATGCATCTGGAGTTTGTTCATAATGGCTGGAGGCCCTGGTGCACCCATTCTCCCCCCCCACCCAACCCTGCCCTGTCTGTCTCTCTTCTCTCTGTTTGCTTACAAATGAATAAAAACTAATTTTCATTTAAAAACGTCATGGGCAGGCCGCCAGCACATCCGTCAGTTCAGAGGCAGAAGCAGGATGCTGAGCTGAGGCTATCCTAGGCTACATAGTAAGACCTTGTATTGATGAAACAAAACCCTCACCTTGTAGAATTAGTCTTGTTGTTTTACCCTCGTGGCTATCAGATTTACTCCCCTTTGGCTTCAGCAAATACAGTTAATAATTCAACCTCTGATACCTCTATTGCTCATATCTCTGTTCCTACCTGTCCTGTTTAAGGACATCTAAATACAAAGGTCTTATGTGTCCTTTCATATTCTGTGTAATGCTGGATTCATGTCAGTGCATAGGATTTGAGTCATTAGTGTGCCTCAGCACTCTTCTCCAAGATGTGATGTGTCATCATATAACTGAATTACAATGAGAGCTGTAAATAGCACCCAGTTTGTACAAGTAAATCATGCCCTTTTTATAAGAAAGAAAATCAACAACACTTGTTCAGACTCCAGGGCTTAATTAGTTGGGACGTGCTAAAATAAAGAAATCCATCAAGTAAATTGTATTTCTATGAAGCAAACCCTGAATCATTGTCCACTGATCTAATTACCCTTCTGGTTTCTTCGCTGTGTTCTTTCATCCGTGTACCTCAGTTTCTTTCTTTTTTTTTTTTTTTCTTTTTTTGAGGTAGGGTCTCACTCTAGCCCAGGCTGACCTGGAATTCACTGTGTAGTCTCAGGGTGGCCTCGAACTCATGGCGATCCTCCTACCTCTGCCTCCCGAGTGCTGGGATTAAAGGCGTGCACCACCACGCCCAGCTTACCTCAGTTTCTCTTGATAAAATGAAAGATGTTCATTTGATTAGTTCATGAATTCCTCCCACTTCTAAAATTCCATAAGACTTTAAGCCTAATTTCCTTTGAGCCTTGAGCCTCTTGTTAATTGATGTGGCTGAGTTGCCTCCTGGTGCTGATTGAGGATGTAAGGCTCTTTGGAGGTAGCTGGGTGCAGGAATGAATCCATTCAGAAGACCCATACCATATCTGTTTATTCCTAAAAGAGCTCACGGTCTCCTGGAAGAATGTGGATGATTTGAAACGTGTTCCCCAAAATTCTGTGATACTCCTTCCATCAAAAGATGAGGTTCTGTCCCTCCCTTCAGGGCAAGGTGCAGTGGCTGCCTGCCAGTAGAATATGGCAGAAGTGATATGCTGTATCCATTTCTGGGCCTGGATGTAAGAAACTAGAAGCTTACACTTGCTGTCTCCTGGGATGCTCACTCCTGCCATGCTGCCATGCTGTAATGGTGCGGAGCTGCCCTGTAGAAAGTCCTAGGCAGGAAAAGCCTTTAGGGAACACCAGCTTGCAAGCTAATGGATGCTTTGTCTGATGCTGTGTGAATCAGGGAGTTGTCCCTGCCATGTCCTGTCCAAACTGCAGATTCACAGGCAAAAGAGATGCTGTTGTGTTCAGCCATAGAGTGTATAGTGATTTGTTTTCAGGACCAAGGAGGCAGACACATAAACAAGTTTGAAGCAATGTAGAATTCCAATACTGATGGTTACGTGTCATATGTGTACTGAGGAAAGACACCTAATCCTTTCTTCATTATCAAGGAGGTCTTCCTCAGTGAGGTGACAGCCAAGCTGAGTCTTAAGTGACTAAAGGCTGATCAGGAAGGGGAAGGGTGGAGTGTTCTGGCCAGAGTTAACAACAGTGATCAGAAGCAGAAGATCTGAAACTGACAGAGGCTGGGTCCCAAAATCCTCATCTGCCTGGTGGAGGCATATTGTAGGACAGAGTTTGGTGGGTTTGTTAGTGTATTGTGTATATCATGGGAGCAAGCTACTCGGGTGTATATTTTAGACAGCTCTTCTACAGCAGTGAGGAAGGTGGATTTGAGGAAGTTAAGACTGGAAATCAGCCAGGCATGCAATCTCAATAGAAGCCTCTAACCCTAGGTCCGGGGAGGCTAAGGAAGGAGGGTTGCCACAAGTTCCAGGCCATCCTGGGCTACAGAGACCCAGACTCAAACACACATGACTGGAAATAGTAATACCAAATTGGTTTTAGCCTTTAAGTTGTTTAGACAAAGTGATGGGAAGGAGAAAGATTGAAAAGTATCTAAGTGTGTGTGTGTATGTGTTTTAAGTAGAAGTTAAAAAGAATTAGTGCTAGGAAAATGATTGTGAAGAGAAAGGAGAAAATGAGGGAAGACTCCCTGGACTTCTGAGTTAGGTGAGGGCCAGATGCCAGCCACCAAAAGCCAAAGAATAGGGTCTGTGGCACTCTTTAGAGATTTTAGTTAAAATTAAGGACATTTAGGCTGCAAATAGATTTAGTGGTCAGTATCACAAAGGTGTTAGTTAAAATTGTTAACAGAGGAGAGGTGGTTCAGCAGTTCAGGTGCTTGCCTGCAAAGCCTAACAATCAGAGTTTGATTCCCCAGGACCCAAGTTAAGCTCGATGCACAAAGTGGCACATGCATCTGGAGTTTGTTTGCAGTGGCTGGAGGTCCTGATGAGCCAATTGTGTCTGTCCTCTCTCTCTCTCTCTCTCTCTGCCATGTGTGGTGGCACACGCCTTTCATCCCAGCACTCAGGAGCTGATGTAGGAGGATTGCTGTGAGTTTGAGGCCTTCCTGAAACTACATAGTGCATTCCAGGTTAGCCTGGGCTAGAGCAAGACGTCTACCTTGAAAAATCAAAATAGGAAAAAAAAATAAATAAATAACCGATAAGCCCACCCAGTAAAAAGCAAAGTTATGAGGGTGAGACTTTGGGAGCACTGGGACATTGAATAGGTGGTCAGAGGGAAATGAACCCACCAAAGACATAGAGAGGGGTTGAGCCAAGAAGTTCTAGGTGTCTCTACAGGGTGAGGACAAGTGAGAGGCCATTTTGATGCTATCAGTCAGGCTGTGTAACTGATGGGAACTGATGACTATAAGATGGTGTGACATATCACAGGGATGGGGAGTAGCTAGAGAACATGGGGCATGGGAAATAGAAGAATACATTAAGGGGAGGTGTAGATATAAATGACTTTGTAGGAATGAGGCCAGAAATTAAAGATCGTAGTTGTTGGACTTATTTTTTTTTTCGGTGAAATAGACAAATTGTCCTCTGAAAGAAGAGAATAAAGCCAAGGTCTGTAGTTATATTGGAGAGAGAAGAGGGGTGTGTTTTAATGAAATCTTTAAGGAAATGGGAATATAAGGGCTGGCTCACAGTGGGCAAGAAGGATTGACAGATGACCCAGTGGACCCAGTTGATATTGGCGATTTGTTTTGTGTAGTAACTTTCTGCAAGGCGGCTGAGTTGAGTGCTTATATTAAGGAAATATCCCACCACATCCCAGTCTTTGTGCTTTTTGGCTCCATTGTCCTAAGACATGGGAAAAAGTTTAAGGCAAGAGGCTATTGCATTCTGTGTGAAGCTGGAAGATGACTTCCTTTGTTTGTTTTTTAAGTAAAAATTCTAGAAACATGGTGGGAAAATACCTTGAAGGGAGCTAAGAATGAGAGAAGCCATGGCAGAGTTAGAGGGTGAAGGTAAGGAAGGGAGATTGGGGGTATGGGAGTAGCACAGGCCTTAGAAAGGGAAGATATGTTTGGAAGAGATTGCATGAAGTTTCTTTGGTAGGAAACATTATGGTAATAAAACTAACCCAAGGTCTCAGCTCTCTGCCGCCTGCTCATGAAGCCTTTGCAAAGAGGAAGTGAGAGTTCTGTGCTAGTCAGGGCAGAGCTGCCTTGCCGTATACACTGGGATAGCAGGCTGGGTCTCCCTCCTTACAGCTGCACCCAACCTTACTGGCCTTCTGTTATTGCAGTTCCTACAAACTTAATAATAGTAGGCACCATAAAAACAACAGCTTATATTTATATGGGCTTTCTAAGTTTGTAACTTGATGCTTTCAACAGCTCCAAGAGAAAGTCAGGACTTGTAACATTATCCCATTTACAGACGAGAGAAAGTGACTCCCAGGAGCTCGGACCATGCAGCTAGCAAATGGATGAAATACAAATAAAAGTGAATATTCTCTAGGTGGGTGTGGTGGCACACACCTTTAATCCCAGCACTTGGGAGGCAGAAGTAGGAGGATCTCAGTTAGTTCAAAGTCAGCCTGGGCTAGAGCGAGACTCTACCCCCTCCCAAAAAAAGTGAATCTCTGAGTCCAACTTTCCACAGGAGCCTCAGAGCTCATGGTGCCTCGAGGCATCCAGCATAGTGGATTTGGGAGATCTGTGGATGTGGGTTCAGTCCCAAGAGGCCTTTCCCTGTCCTGCCCTGGCAGCCTGGAAAGGAGATACCCAGGAGGTCTCTGCACAGGCTTCAGGAGCCTGAGAACTCACCAGGGCTCCCTTTCCACACTGGTGAAATAGGAAGAGTGACCATGCCACCCTTTGGGAAGGTTGTTAAGATTCAGTGCGATCATTAGGTTACCACAGCCCTGTCCACTCTGTAACTGGGCATTATTATGCCATGTTTAGAGCCTGGTTCAGTGCTAGACACTTAATATTGCCCATAAAAGTTGTCAATAAATGTTTCTCTTAAACTTTTTAACTGTTCCTGAAAGGTTCAGTGACATCCTAACAGCCAAAGTCAGTGTCACAGCCAAAGCTGGAATGCATCTCACTACTCTGCTCATGTTGAGTTTCAGGTCAAGAAATATGGGAGGAGATGTGTCTGTGGTGAGTCAGTGTGGGGGGCCTGAGTGTGCCTTTACCTGGGAGAGACTGGTTTTGTAGGCTAAGTCACTGGTTGACACATGTGTTTTTCGGAACAGAACAGACTAAAGAGGTGACGATGAAGCCGTGTGAGCAGCAGTGCCCCACCGCAGCGCTCAGCTGCAGGGCCGGCCGCACGTGCAGGCTCGGCTGCGCTGCTGCGTGGCTGCCTTCTTGTTCTCAGAGCGCCCGCTCACTGGAGGTCAAAGCAACAGGGCTGCCTGCCCCGCTCACTGCTCTGCCCCACGGTGTCCTTTTGTGACCCTACGTATCTCCTGCCTGCATCACTGAAAGTTTAGGACAAACCATGACTGCATTAGACCCCAGTGAGTGGATTAGATGAAGCCTATGTAAACAGTGTTCAGTATATGACAAAGAAACCTCACCATTGACATTTCAGGGAGGAAGGGGAGAAAAGCCAGTTTTGTGAGTCAGACAATTATTCCACAGTCATCACAGAATTACGGTGTTTAAATTTTTTGTGTGTAATTGTCCACAGTTCACTGTCTGACTCCTACTGACCATCACCCCTGTGCCGGCCACTGTGACAGAGAGTGTACGTGGGTTACCTCAGCTTTGTATCTGGGCAAGAAGAAAGGTGTGGTAAATCCGGAAGGCTGCAAACATGAATGCTCTTGCTTTCTTTCTCTCAAAGGACTGCAATTAGATATTCAGGTGTAGTTTAAATTTGGTATCAGAAAGCCTTTACTATTTATTCAAACATCCGGGTGGGTCTTCCTCTGTTCAGTTTGGCTCCTGTGTTCTGCTGTTAGTGTGCTGGGGCTTCTTTGTGGTGATGCTGGGGTTTGAACTCAGGGCCTTGCACATGCTGGCCAAAGACTTCTGCCACCGAGTTACACTCCAACTTGTCTAGCTTTTGAGACATTAGTAACTAACTTCTCTCCTTATAATTTAGCACACTCATCATTAATGCTCATTAGTGTCTTGAATTCTGGAAGTGTATCAGTATATTTATATTTTTGATTTTTTTTCTTGCCTGAGTCGTTATATATTTTGGGGTTCTTTTTATGAGAGAGAGAAAGAGAGAATTGGCATGCCAGAGCGTCCAGCTGCTGCAGTCGAGCTCCAGACCCACGGACACATGCAACCTTATGCGTGTATCATCTTGTGCACCTTATCTACGTGGGATCTGGAGAGTCGAACCTGGGTCCTTAGGTTTCGTTGGCAAGGGCCTTAACTGCTGAGCCATCTCTCCATCCCCCATTATATATTTTTAAAGAAAAGATATTTAGTCCTTAAGATTTCACAACCAAGGGATTTAAAGGTCAGCTTTGGAACCAGATCAGGAGAAACTGCTTTAGTTTTAAAGCTAAAGCTGATTAGATCAGGAAGTGCAAAAGCAGTTTGGAAACGTTGACAAGCAGGCCAAATCAGTTTCATATAATTTTGTGAAAGCTCCTGACTGTATAGCTAAAATATGTGAGTCACACCTTTCCTTTATTTTGCCACTCATTCATCCATTCATTATTATCCATCCACTCATTGTTCATTCATTCACTTGCCAAGAATTGCACTAGACACTAGGTAATGCGGATAAATAAGACAGAGCTTACTGTGTGCCTGTTCTGGGCCCAGGCACTTTGAAACTTGAAACTCAATGCTTTCGGCTCCACAATCTGATATAATGGAGTAAGAATGACACTGGAAGCCATTTTTCCCTAAATTCCCCAATTGGCTGTACGGCCTCAAGGGAGACCCATCCTTTGTCAGTTTCTTCCTCTCAGAAATGCTATTGCTCACTCTGTTTACTTCATAGCTTTGATGTAAGTATCAAATGAAATAGTGGCTTTGAAAGAGCTTTGGCAAGGGCCAGGCATTGTATAAAGATAAGTGGCAGTTTTGTGACTGGCAGTGGTTTGGGTCATTTCATTGCCTCTGTGGAAAGTACTGAGGATGAGTACCTTTTCATGGTGTTTGTACATTTATATCTACTCTGCTTCCTGTCCATGTGGGTGAGAACTTCATAGTGAGGTGGTGAGGGAATAGTAACTCTGGTGCTTGCGACTCATGGAGGAAACGGGATTCAGTCCAGAGGCTGCATTCAGTAGTAATGCGTGAGTAAGCCCTCAGGTGGAGGGCGGAGAAAGGGGAAGGAGTGAGGTGCTCTCTCCTCAGGAAGCCTAGACTTGAATTTGAAGTTCAAAGTGACCAAATATAAACTGTGGCCTTAACTTCAGTTTCCCACAGTTCTAGGTGGAAATGCCTGTTAGCTCTGTACTGTTTCTAGGAGTCATCTGTTAGACTTTGGGGTACCCATTAAGATACAGTATAACTACAACACGATTGCTGAAACTGCAAAGTGACTTCTAGTTTCATGTTAAATTGACTGTTATGTGTGCTGTGCCAGTGCTCAAGGGTGAAGTAAGAAATGTGACATGACCCAGTGTTAACTCAGTCCTGGACAAATTCAGGAAGTCCTTCCTCTCAGAGCCAAGAGTGACCACCATCATAATCCCAGCACTGGGGAGATTGACACAGTAGGATCACAAATTTGAAGCCAGTTCAGACTACTCAGTAAGACCCCATCTCAAGAAAAAAGGTACCCAGACCTAAAATATAAAAATTTCTCTCAGGCCAGGCGTGGTAGTGCACGCCTTTAATCCCAACACTCATGAGGCAGAGGTAGGAGGATCACCATAAGTTTGAGGCTACCCTGAGACTACATAGTGAATTCCAGGTCAGCCTGGCCAACAGTGAGACCCCATTGAAAAAAAACAACAACAAAAAATGCAATTTCTTTAGGGCTGGAGAGATGGCTTAGCAGTTGAGGCATTTGCCTACAAAGCCAAAGGACCTAGGTTCAACTCCCCAGGACTCACATAAGCTAGATGCATCTGGAATTCCTTTGCAGGTAGTATTGTCTAGCACAATGCAGGCTGCTCATGAAGCTGCTTCAGGACCATGGAAGAACACAAAAGACCTGGAGAAAATCAGAACCAGGTGGGAAAGAAAAGCAGGGCAATCTGCTAGTTATTTCAAGGGTTTCTATCATCCTATCACTTAACCTCATTAACTCTTCCAACTCTTATTAAAATAATACCACTGGGGCTGGTGAGAGCTCAGCAGTTCAGTGCGCTTGCTTGCCAAACCTGACTGCCTGGGTTCAGTTCCCCAGGACCCACATAAAACTAGATGCACAAAGTGGCGTCTACATCTGGAGTTCATTTGCAATGGCCGGAGGCCCTGGCTTGTGCATTGTCTCCGCCCCCCCTCTCTTCTCTCCTTGAAAATAAGTAATAAATTAGAAACACCACTAGTGAAGTGTGTGCTTACCTCTTCCAACACCTTGGCACATGCAGATAGTTCATTTAGTCCTCACAACTGCCCTGGGGACGTGGCGTTTCTTTTCCCCATTATTACTGTTTGTGAAAATGAGCTCTCTCAGCCTGGACCAGTCAGAAATAGGGTGATGCACTCCCTCCAGGTGCCGAATATAAGGGTTGCCAAAGCCTCAGTAGTCAAGGCAAACAATATTTCATGCAGTATTGTTAAATTTTTAGTATAGGGTCTGGAAGGCCAGATTAAGATGAGGAAAGTGAGGTGAGTTATGCAAGTACAGGGTCAGAACCCAGATTTCAATTTGTTTACTATTCTTCATATACATTTGCATTAATTTATTAATTATTGCATTAAAGTGTCACCGATCCTGATTAGTTTAGGTTGTTCCATTTGCTTTGTATCCTCTTAAGAAGACTTTTGCTCCTGAGGCCAGTGCCTCCTTGGGTCACCCTGGTGCCAGCCCTGCCTTAGAGACTGAGTGTCCAGTCAGATGACTTGCAACTGGCAGAACTTGCATTTGAACCAAGACTTTTTGACCGCAGACCACATGCTCGACTTATCATTCCACTTCAAGTGTCTGTTGTCTTTTGTTTGGAGCATCTGTTGGTCTTTGTTTTCTTTTCACTGTGCTTTGGCTTACAAGCCCCAAGACTGTCCTGCAGCTGCCTTTTGACCTTCCTATGCCGTTTTGGTTTGTGATTTATATCATGCGCCCTATCTTCTTTTGATTTGTGAGCATTTCTGGATGGATCTTCTGCCAAGGGGCATATTTCAAGATAGTTGCTTTCCTAGAAGCAAAGTGTGGCCAAAATTAAGAATGAACAAATAGAAGCCATGCATGGTTGCATCCGCCTGTGATACCAGCACATGGGGGACTGGGGCAGGAGGCTTCTGAATCCAAGGCCAGCCTATATAGGGAGATCTTCGAAACCAGCCAACCAAAAGAGAAGAAATGAGTAGAGCCAAGTGTGCATGAGCCAGGAAGGAGAAGGCCTATCTTCTTAAACACTGTGGGGAAGAAATGAGCTTGGCAGCATGCTTTATAAATTCAGTGGGCGTGGGGACTTCAGCTGTTGGGAGTGCACCAAGTTCGAGGCTGCCCTAAACAACTTGGTGAGCTCCGTCCCCAAAACCAAACAATTTTTTTAAGAATAGAGTTGAAATTCCTACAGACTACTTTTTAGTGAAATTAATTTTCTGGGGTTGTTTTGATATATATTTTGTTATTTATGAGAGAGAGTGTGTGTGTATGTTTGAATGAGTGTTGAGTATGGGCGCCTCGAGCCCTCTGCAACTCCAAACAAACTCCAGATGCATGCAACACTTTTTGTGTCTGGCTTTACATGGGTTCTGGGGGAGTCAATTTAGGCCATCAGACTTTACAAGTAAGTACCTCTAACCACTGGGCAATCTCTCCAGCCTCCTTTCTTGTTTTGCTTTGTTTTGTTTCTGTTATTTGACACAGTCTTGCTCTGTAGCTCAGGCTGGCCTAGAACTCATTATTATATCCCAGATGGCCTCAAACTTACTGTGATCCAACTGCTTCCACCTCCTGAGTGATGGGATTGCAGGTGTAGTTACATTTCTGTGGTCGGGAAGAGGGTGTCAGAGGTAGAATGAGGCATGTGTGTTCGTCTGTGGGCACACATGTGTGTACATGCACATGGAGCCCGGAAGTCAACACTGGATCTTATCCTTATTGCTTTCCACCTTATTTTTTGAGGCAGGGTCTTTTACTGAACCTGGAGCTCACCTATTTGGCTAGGCTAGTACTGTAGTTACCTTCACGTTGCTGGGATGAAAACACCAAAAGCAGCTAATGGGAAGAAAGAGCTCCTTGTGGCTTACAGTCTCGGGGAAGCTTCCTGATGGCAGCATGGCTCAAGCACAGGCTGGCCATCACTCCTTTCCACAGCAGCTGAAAGACAGCAGCTAGAAAGGGAGCTGAGCTACAGCAAGGATTAAGCTGGGCTATGACACCTCTAAGCCACCTCCAGCAGCAAGGCTCCACCTCCCTAATTGCCACCAGCTAGGGATCAGTCATTCAAAACACACACGTTTATGGGAGACATCCAGTTCAGACCACCACAACTAGTAGCCAGCAAACCGTGGGGAGCTTGCGTCATCTTGCCAGCGCTGAGCTTACGATGCATACCACCATGCCTGGCTTTTGGTGGGTGCTGGGGATCCAAACAGATCCTCCTGCTTACGGGGCACGCACATTACCTCTGAGCCATCCTGACAGACTCTAGTGAAACTTCTCAAGCAATAAAAACAGTCCATGATAATGAGACGAGCCTTGTGACCACTGAGCATATTCACCTTCCGTGGAAGAAGCACGTGAGCATGTGCGGAGATCAACTTGTCTTCTGGTCATGTTCTTGTTTTCATAAATGTGTATTGGTCCTGCAGTAGTATATTGGAAAGAACAGAAAACACTCCAGCTAATCCTTTTCTTTAAACTTGACCTTTCTGAATACTTTGACATATCCCTGGGAATTTCAGTGTCTCTACTGAGTAAGTGCTGGAAGTTGGGATTAGAAATAGAAGGTGAGATGAGGGAAGTCGATTTTTGTTTTCCTTTGCAAGTCTTAGTGGAAACCTATGTTGGAATTACACTGCATTGGCTGTGATTGAGGAGGGAGCGAGGTGGTCAGAGTTACTGTGTCCCTGAGAAACTCACAAGATACCAATTCTCTCACAGCTAGAACCAATGAACACTTGGTTTGAAAACCAGACACATAAGGGGGAAAGGTTCCCTTTCCTATGCATATGTTCTCTTTATTGCTTTACTATAATGAGAACAATATGTGTAGGAACTTCTATTTTTTTAAATTTTTATTTTTTATTTATTTGAGAGCGACAGTCAGAGAGAAAGAGGCAGATAGATAGATAGAGAGAGAGAGAGAGAATGGGCACGCCAGGGCCTCTAGCCACTGCAAAGGACCTCCAGACACATGCGCCCCTTGTGCATCTGGCTAACATGGGTCCTGGGGAATCGAGCCTTGAACCGGGGTCCTTAGGCTTGCTTTGACCGCTAAGCCATCTCTCCAGCCCGAACTTCTATTTTTTTATTTGTTTGTTTGTTTTGAGGTAGGGTTTCACTGTAGCCCAGGCTGACCTGGAAGTTGCTCTGTAGTTCCAGTCTGGCTTGGAACTCAGAGTGATCCTCTTACCTCTGCCTCCCAAGTGCTGGAATTAAAGGCATCCAGCCCTGCTAGGGACTTTCTGTTTTGTTTTGTTTTGTTTTGTTTTTTGAGGTAGCGTCTCTTTGAGGTAGGGTCTCGTTCTAGTCCAGGCTGACCTGAAATTTACTGTGTAATCTCAGGCTGGCCTTGAACTCACAGTGATCCTCCTACTTCTGCCTCTTGAGTGCTAGGATTAAAGGCATGCTCCCCCATGCCAGACAGGACTTGCATTTTTATGAGAAGTTGTAAGAGATGAGACCAGAGGGTCTGGCCCACACTGCTAAGGGGCTGAATCCAGGGCTGAGAACTTAGTACTTTACTTATAGGTCCTGATGAACTGTAGAAGACTTGAGTGGGACAGCCTTATCAAACTGATGTAGTAAAAAGCTTAATCCAGAGAAAACAAAATAGACTGGAAGACATTTATGGTGTGTTGGAACAATGTTTTGTGCAAGTCAACATTTGGTTCATGAAGTTAGAAAGAAGAATGTCAGTTTTGTCAGCTGGCGGAGAGATATGTGACAGGAAATTAGCATTGCTCATTGGAACTTAAGCCAGTTGTTAGGACGGAGAGTTAAAGGAAGAAAGAAACAGAGAGGGAAGGAGGATGGGAGGACAGGAGAAGAGAGAAGAGGAGACAGGAGGGGAAGAGAAGAGAGGAAGGAAAACACAAAAGAAAGGAAGACTACAGAAAGAAAGAAAAGATCCCAAGTGTTTGATCCTGAGTGCCCTAGAGAATGATCAGTCTATTAAGAAAAAAGGCAGTGCAGGAAGGGAGAGGAAGTGGTGATATATTCAGTCTCAAGTAGGTTCTCTTGGAAGTAGGTAAAAATATCACCACTTGTTGGAGATATAGACTTAATCTGGGAGAAAGATTCAAGCTAAAAGTAAAGCATTTGGGGCCAGGAAGATGGCTTATCAGTTTAAGGTGCTTACTTGTAGAGCCTGACTGCCTAGGTTCGATTCCCCTGGACCCACATAAAGCCAGATGCACAGAGTGGTACATGCGTCTGGAGTTTGTTTGCAGTGGCAGGAGGCCCTGGTGTGCCTGTTTTCTCAAAAAATAAATTTTTAAATTATTTTAAATGAACCATTTCAAAAACACATATCCAGGCACATACCTTTATTCCCAGCAAAGGAGGATCACCATGAGTTTGAGGCCAGCCTAAGACTACAGAGTGAATTCTAGGTCAGCCTAGGCTAAAGTGAGACTCTACCTTGAAAAACAATAAATAGGCTGGACGTGGCGATGCACACCTTTAATCCCAGCACATGGAAGGCAGAGGTAGGAGGATCGCTGTGAGTTTGACGTCAGCCTGAGACTGCATAGTGAATTCCAGGTCAGCCTAGGCTAGAGTGAGACACTACCTCGAAAAACATAAATACATAAGAAAATAAATAAATGCCACATAACCAGTTTAATGTTGAAGTTTCCACAGGAACAGCAAAGAAGGCTGAGCTGTGCATGCTCCCATTGGCCATGTAGAGGACTCGTGCCATAGGAGCAAGAGTTGCAAGAGCCCAGAGGGGTGTAGGTGCCAGAGGAGGAAGTAGTCTCAGGAAGAAAGGTGTGCCGAGCAGAGCTGAAGATCCTGTGCCTGAAGATCAGAATTCATGAGTAGTCCCAGGAGGGTCTTGAGCTGGGAAGGTAGTGGAGGAGGAAGTGTTGCAGAGGCTAATGAAAGGGGGTTCCCCTGGACGAGCACTGTGGGAGGGGCGGTGTTCCCATGACGAGCGGTATTCTTCCTGGATGGCAAGTAGACATTTAAATGTTTCTGTTTTCATCGGCTTGAAAGACTTCTTTTTTATTTATTTTTGTTTTGTTTTATTTACTAAAAAGAGAGAG
Source organism: Dipus sagitta (assembly GCA_036346955.1). NCBI lineage: Eukaryota > Metazoa > Chordata > Mammalia > Rodentia > Dipodidae > Dipus > Dipus sagitta. Next base: position 192,217,068 of record CM070771.1, read on the forward strand.
TATGGGCACATGAGGGTCTCTAGCCCCAGTGCAAAGGAACTCCAGACATGTGTACCACCAGGTGCATGTGGGATCTAGGGAATCGAACCTAGTCCTTAGGTTTCACAGGCAAGTGCCTTAACCACTAAGCCATCTCTCCAGCCCAAGACTTCTTTTTTAATGGAAGAATATTGCGGAGAAATGATCATGACCTATTTTTGAGAATATTTTTATTTACTTATTTTCTGGGGGGTGGGGGCATGAGCCTGCCAGGGCCTCTTGCTACTGCAGATGAACTCCAGACACTTGCTCGACTTTGTGCATCTGGCTTTGTATGGGTATTGGGGAGTTGAACCCAGGCCAACAGGCTTTGCAAGCAAGCACCTGTAACCACTGAGCCATCTCCCTAGCCCCATGATCTATTTTTAACGTTTTTATATATCTTAATTCTGTTTTATTTCTACAAAATATGTTTCTCATGCATAGCCTCCCACTCATTACCCAAAGAGGACTAAAATCTATCTGCATCTTTAACTTTGAGAAAGCAAAGTTATGTGATATATGGCTGGCTTAGTTTAGTGTGTCCCATGTTATCCCAGAACAAGGAAGTATAGACTTTTCTGTTTCCTTTACTTTTTCTCTGCGTCAAAGGCACACACATCATGACCATGTGAGAGTAAATGACACCTGTGCCTTCCACTCACAGCTTGATAATTTCTTTCCTGTTTCTGTCAAAGCTCTGGTGAAGAGGCGTTTCTTACCGCAGCACTTCTGATCGATGTGAACCCACAGTGATCACAGCTCTCAACAAAGTCATTACGGTGCTCACACTTTTGAGTACTTGACAACAATTTATGGAGTCTGATTCAGTTCCAAAGCTTAAAAGGCAAACTTGAGGGCTGGGGAGATTGGTCAGCAATTAAAGGTGCTTGCTTACAAAGTTTGCTGGCCTGGGTTCAGTTCCCCAGTACCCACATAAAACCAGATGCACATAGTGGCACATGATTCTGGAGTTCTTTTACAGCAGCAAGAGGTTCTGGCATGTCTCCCCTCCTTTTTCTCTCTGCTCACAGTAAATAAATAAATAATATTTTAATATACTTTTATTTATTTATTTGCAAACAGAGAGAGACAGAAGAAAGACCCGGCCTCCAGCCACTACAAATGGACTCCAGAAGCATGCACCACTTTGTGCATCTAGCTTTATGTGGGTACTAGGGAATTGAACTCCGGTCCTTAGGCTCTGAAGGCAAGTGCTGTAACCACTGAGCCATCTCTTCAGCCCATTAATTAATGTTTTTAACAAAGGCAGATTTGAATTATTTGGAACTATGACAACTAGTTCAGTTCACCTGAGTCTCAATAACAAGACATCCTATATCAGTCATCATCATCTATGGTTAAAACAGAAATCAAGAGCTTTTAACCAGCTGAGAGTGGAGCACAATAAGTTAACATAGCTGATTACCTTGTCCTATGGAAGGCTTCATTCATTCAACATCTGTTGAGTACATATGTACTTTATGCAAGGTTGCAGGAAGGGACGGCCAGTATCTTTACATTTCTCTTAATCATCTTCACAAGTCAGGTGACTTCAGTACATCATGGCAGATGCCATAACAGCAAGCTGAAGGAGCTCATGGGAAGGGAGGGATGACTAGAATATAAGGAAAGAGGTAAAAATGAAATGGTGTACAGCATGGGAGAGAGTTCATGAAAATCATTAAGGGACTTGCTAAATAATCAGAATTTCGCCCTAAAGGTAGCAGCCTATGTAGAGGTGTTTTAAACAGAAGCAAGTCCTATCAGTATTAATTCACACTGTGGGAAAAGTGCAGAATATATTTAAGGGAGAGGGAATTCTAGAGGCAGGGAAACCTCTTAAGACTGTAGAGGTGATTGAGGGCAGTGAGGGGTCTAGACTGAGCTACTGTGCAGGTACAGCTAGAGAAGAGGAACTGAATTTAAGAAAAGGAATTGACTTTGAAAGCTAATAAGTGACCAATTGAGTAGAAGCAGTGAGAGGGAATAAGAACTGGACAGGGTCAAGAACAAGCTTCTAGCTAAAACACAGAGGGGGGTTGTTGTGACTGATGCCAGCCTGGGGCTATCTCAACCTGAGCGAATAAGGCAGCTGAGTCATCAGAGACTGATCCTAGCTGTTCCTCTTTGAAGCCAACAATGAAATGGCTTTGGGCCTCTTCAAACCAAGACCTTTGGAACAATGCTGAATAGGTATGAATCAGGTTTCATTGATGGGAGCTCCTTGGATTTCCACCTCAGGCTTCAAGATGCTTGCTTTTATTACAGTGGGATACCCTTTTGATACTGGCTTTCGAACCTGCTTTTTAAATAAGTCTATAATCAAATGTATATTTTTGTTTCATCTTGATAATGATTACTATCCTTAGCACTCTATATCTTCAAAGAACTCAAAGTAATTGATCTGCATAACATTTCTGGCAGTTAGGAGGTGGGGATTCTTGGCCTGTTTTGCAGATTGGAAAACCCAGTGATACTTGGTGACTTGCCCCAGGCTGTACAACCTCACATTGACAGATGGATTTTGGATCTGCAGTTTCCTTTGTCTTATTACACTCATTAGAAGTTTATCATTGGTTTCAACTTATTGTGCTGTCCATTTCACTTATTTACAAATCTCAGCTTGGAGATCTAGAGACAAGAGTACTGGTGATCACATGTGAAGCCCTGCATCTGGCAGGGAGGGGGCAGGAATATAAGCAGGTCCCAAATACTAGTTTATCCAGAGGAGGAGTGCTCATTTTCCAGGGAAGCTATGACATCATTTCAGCTGACAGATAACCAGTTACTTATCACAGTCTCCTCAGACATTCTACTGTGACCCATCAATCATAGAAATTGCCACATATATAGTCATATACATGAATACACATACATACATAATGAGGCTGTGTAGTAGGGTAGACAGAGAACTGGCCTCAGCGTTAGACCTGAGGTTAGACCTAAGCGGGAACTGGGTGACACTAGGCAGGATCCCAAGCCTACAGCAGTGTGGGATTATGTCTAAATGTGTGTCACATGTCCAGCACAGAATTTGAGAGTCACTGCTTCATAAATGGATATTGTTATGTTTATTCACCTTCAGAGACAAAGTAGAATATAGCGAAAAGGCCACTTACTCTTTTGCCGGTGACAGAACCAGGTGAATTCAACTGTTGAGGCATTGCCGCCTATTAAAGAAGTCAGTGAACCATTTCAACCTTGAGCCAACCAGATACTGGTCCCACCCCTATTCACTGACAAATATGGGAAGGTGATTTCAGCAGGTCAGCCTTCAGTGTGCGCCTTCCAAAACATTATAGTCATGTTACAGTAAACTTTTTATATTTGTTGCGTCACAAAGATTTATTGAAGTGATAAAAGTTATTATGGAAAACAGTGTGCAGTAACTATGGTAACAGTTATTTGATCTCGCAGTAATTAGCTAGGCATTTTAGTTGCGCAATACTTTTCACAATGCCTTCCTGGTTAGTTCATTAAACAAAATTAGCTTTTGTTTGAACTGTCTTCCTACAGCGTCCTTAACTTGATTTTAGTTCAAAAGAACTGGAAAGTATATCTTAAAACTACCTTTCCAACTTACATTTTATAGCCATATTTGAAGTCATAACTTTTTAATTTAATTCTCTATTTATACTACTACAGTGTCATCATGATTCATTGGCTGGCTTGCCCTCTGAATTTTGTGATGTAGCAGAATGGCCTACAAAATGAACAGTCAACTTAGAGGCCAGTGTCTTCAGTGGTAGATTAGGTTGCTGCACCCTTCCTTTTTGTTAATCTTCACACTATGAGACTGGGTTGCAGTATTGTAGATGGTGGAGGCCCAGGGTCACATGCGTGTTGCCCCTTTCTTGGTAATCTACATGCCTCTGTATGGTACCTAAAGCTGGCAGCAGCCTGGCTTGGCCAAGACTCCCTCTCAGGTACCTCTTTTTCCCTGTTCCTTGGAATTCACTCCGGCTGTGCTTCTTCCTCTCTGTGCAAGGTGGAATGTCCTGCAGGTGATTCATGCAGGTGGTGATGTCATCATCAGAGGACTTCCTCTGGAGACAAGGGCCTCTCAAACTGTATCTGCCCTACTCCCCTCCTCCTTACTCCCCATGCCCAGGGGAAGTGGAGGACAGATAGAGGGCCTTGAGCACAAAAGAGAACATCAAGAATACATGATTTCAAATCAGAAAACTAAGGAAAAGGAAACAGAAAAAGTGTCTTTATCCAAAAATGAGAAACATTCTCAAGTAAATTAATAAAGCAGTTTTCAAAAACTCAGTAAATGCTCCTTATATTTTGTTTTAATTTGGTCAACTTCGTGATTATTTTTAGTTAATCTAGGCTGGGTTTTTTTGTCTTGTTTTGTTGCCAATATAAGGTTTTGTTTGTTTGTTCGTTTGATTTTGCTAGGTAAGGTCTCACTCTAGCCCATGCTGCCCTAGAACTTATTCTATAGTTCCATATGGCCTTGAACTCACAGCAGTCCTCCTGTTTCTGCCTCCCAAGTGCTGGGATTAAAGGTGTGTGCCACCATGCCCAGCTTTACAATATAGGCTTTTACAGACTACTTTATGTCTGAGTTTTAAATCAAACTCATTTCTCAGTTAACTCCCTGTTGCCTACTAGTTTTCAGTTAGGGAAGTTTTCTTGAATATGAGCCATACATTTCCAGTTCCTTTCATATTTATTTCACTATGAAGGTTATTGGTTTCTGTGTAGAATATGGACCGTCAGTATTCTGATAATGTAACTTACTCATTCTTGTTCGGTGTTAATTTTCCAGACCAATCAGAATATAGTATAATATAGTTCTCATAGACTTGTAGTAAGTTCTCCTAATCGGCTTCAACACCTGACTCGTTTCTTTCCTGCCATTGTCTCCATCCCTGCTTAGTCCTGGATGACTTTTACTTAACATGTTATTGACAACTTCCATAAATCTACACTATACCATGGCCACAATCCCCTTACCACTTCCTCGCTCCACTAAATCTCTTCTTCTTTCCAACTAGTCTGTCTTCTGTTTTGATGACAGTTGTTTTTCCTCCTATTATGCAGGTCTTGTATAGGTAGTGTCAACCACTGTGAGGTGATGACTATTAAGGCCACTCTGTCTGGAAGACAGACAGCATTCCAGAGCACTCTTCCTGATCCTTTGGCTCTTACATTCTTTTTTCTTATATTCTTCCTGCTACTTATTTCACTATGCTCCCTGAGCCTTGGAGGGTATGATGGAGATGCCCCACTTAGTGCCGAACATTCCTCTGTTACTTCTTCTCAGCACTGTGGTGTGTTTTGAGTCACTGCAGCAGTCACCACCATCTGAAAAGAGAAGCTTCTCTAACCAAAAGTGAAGTAGCATTACTATATGGGCATAAACATAAGTGTTTAGGGGCAGTTTAGGGAGCACAATATATCCATTTAGCCAGACAAGAGCAGTAGTTCCTCCCTAGAGCCTATGACCTCCCCAACTACAGATTTTTTAAATATTTGTTTATTTTTATTTATTTATGTATTTGAGAGAGACAGACAGAGAAAGAGAGGAGAGAGAGAATGGGCACACCAGGGCCTCTAGCCATTGCAGATGAATTCCAGATGCGTGCGCCCCCTTGTGCATCTGTCTCACGTGGGTCCTGGGGAATTAAGCCTCAAACCGGGGTCCTTAGGCTGTGCAGGCAAGCGCTTAACCGCTAAGCCATCTCTCCAGCCCCCCCCCCTTTTTTTTTTTTTTGGTTTTCACTCTAGTCCAGGCTGACTTGGAATTTACTATCTCAGGATGTCCTCCAACTCACAGTCACCCACGCCCAGCTACTGTAGAATTTTGACTAGGTTTTTAGTACCAGGCAGGAATTCCCTCCCATGTAGCAGTCCTCAGATCTGATCAGAGAGCAGTTGGTTTCCCCAAAAACAGATATGTCACCATTGCACTAGTTGGTACATTTTTGGCTTGGCTGGTCAACTGTAAAGCTTGCCTGGATAAGTTTTAAAGAATTTTTTTAAATTTATTTGAGGGAGAGAAAGGAAGAGAGGGAGAATGCACATCCCTGGGCCTCCAACCACTGCAAACAAACTCCAGATGAGTGTACCACCTTGTGCATGTAGCCTATGTGGGTACCTGGGAATTGAGCCTGGGTCCTTAGTCTTCATAGGCAAGTGCCTTAACCACTGAGCAATCTCTCCACCCCTGCATAACTTTTTATACCTTGGTTGATGTTAAGGCTTCTAAAATTCTTCATCCCCCCCCCCCCCCCCCGCCAATTCCTGTCCACAGCTCCCTTCTCTCCCCCTGGAATAGCTTCTTTCTCTCACTCCATTTGAAAACGGGCTATCTTTTGCTGCATCTCTCACTGCAGCTTCTTCACTTGACAGTGTCCCCACTCCCTCACACCTCCTCTCCTGTCACCTGGCTTTCCCATGTGTTTTTTTCTGTGATTCTTGGCCACCATTATCATCAACATTACAGCTTTTCATTCAAACCCTCTTGCCGGGTTGACTGGGAACTCTGGCAGAAGAGTTCTGCTCCCTGCCTTTCTCAGTCCTCTGGGGACATCCTCTGAGCAAGACCAGCACAGGTCACAGCCAAGCAGACCAGTGGGCTCGCCTCACCTTGACAGTCCCCTACCCCGTGAGGTGCGCTCTTGTCTGTTGTCCCTGTGCTGCCCAGGCCAGCTGCACTGGACTGTCATCTTTCCCACTCCTTTTTCTTGTTTCTTTTTTAAAGATTTATATTTATTTATTTATTTAGGGGTGGGAGGGAGAAAGAGAGAATGGGCACGCACCTGGGTCCTTAGGCATCACAGACAAGCCATTTCTTCAGCCCATCTTTCCAATTCTTTAGATTTTTGCGCTTATTTTCTCTAGACCTAAAACACATTCCATGTATGGATCTCCAGTCCCTTTGGGCAAGGTGGGAGTATCTATAGGGCCAGTACTGTTAGATACTGCACAGTGTATGTTGTTCCTACAGCCATGTAAGAAATAGTGAAATCTAGATTATTTTATCATGATAAACAAGGTTTAGAAATCACATAATGAGGAAATAATAGAGAAAGCTGGAATTGGAGGCCAGAACTTTGCCTTCTAAATCCCACCTTTTCACTTTTTCTAATCTATTAGCTCTGTTTTGGTGATTCAGCCTAACCTGAATTCCATGCCCGTTCATTAGAGCAGTCACCAGCACTCCATTTCCCTTTGATCTTTTCCTGGCACCCCCCTCCTCCGCCCCCCCCCCCCCCGTGCCATCCATCAGTCCAGGCAGATTCTGTCTTTTGTCCTGCTCTAGTGCTCTTGGTTTCTGACAGAGAAACCTACAGATCCTTCCAAAAAGACTGGCTACTCAGTTGGACAAAGCATGCCCATTCAACCTCTCACTGACCTCCCCAGCCCTGACAGTACCCTGCACCACAATTGTCAGGCGTGAGCTCATTCTCAGAGCAGCCTCCCAGGAAGCCTGTACCAACTGAGCAAAACTGAGACAGTTGACAAACCTATTTGCCTCTAGCAGCTACTCCACCTGCTGTGGTGTAGCCAATTTCCTGCCCTCCTCTGCGCATCTTCCTGGGAGTTTCTTATTCCCCGAAACCTCTGTGCCTTGCTCCTGATGGATACCCGCAGGGTAGGTTGTGTTCAGAATGCACCTTAGAGTTTGTGTAGCTTATTCCAAGGCTTCGGTTTGTGCCCTCCCCCCTCCATCACTGACTGTAGAATAAGAATAGAACTGAGTCATTTTATTGTGCACTCATAAAGGCCAACTCATGGGAGTATTGTCCCTGATGATATATGTGGTACCTGATAGTGACGTGGTAGAAGCACCATGGACCAAGAGAGGGAGTTGGGAGGGAGGGAGTCTGACATAGGCACTGTGCTGCTGTACAGTTTCAGTTTGATCCAAATAACCAGTGAAATTAGCATGATTAGCCCTATTATGAATGTACAGTTGTAAAGTGGAAGAGCTTCTTGTCTCCCTCTCTCTCTCTCTGAGGTAGGGTCTCACTCTAGCCCAGGCTAGTCTGTAACTCACTCTGTAGCCGCAGGCTAGCCTCTAACTCATGACAGTCCTCCTACCTCTGCCTCCCAAGTGCTGGGATTAAAGGCACGCGCCGCCCCGCCCGGCTCCTGACCCTTATAGATTGCGCAGTACTGTCAGTTCCGTAGTCTTCCTTGTCTGTAGCTCCATAGAGACATGGGGCTCCTACAGTAGGTGGTGTTGCAGACACTGCAGTGGACGTGAGCACTTGATGGCTGTGCCGGTCACTCCTTCCTCCATGCTTCAATGAGAGCTTGAGATAGTTGGGGTCTTTCTTACACTTTTCCTGCTTTGCCTTATGCCCTGTGCACCGTCCTACTTTCTAGTTTTAATAGATTTGAACTTCCTTGAAGGAAGAGAAAGGGCTTTCCTGGGCCCCGTGGGCCCTGCTGGACATATACAAAGGGGCGGTGGCATGGTCAGCTATCCTGTCTGCTGCCTACGTGACTGGGGACTCTGTGACATGAGATCTAGCAACTGCCTTCCTCCAGGAGGATTCTCTTCCACTGTACTCACCCTGTAACGTACTGCTGGTCCCCAAGTAGGGCCGCATCCCCTCCTCAAATGGCCTCTGTAATCCTGGTAGTCAGTCCCTAATATTCCTTAGACACTTGGGACACAGTGACTAAATAATACCCTACTTTTCAAAAGCCTTAAAAATGTTGGAAATCTCAAAAAAAAAAATATTTTGGCTCTAAAAGCAAACAAATACAGCCTCAAATGTGTGTTTGCACATAAATATACAACCAAATATTTTGTCATCTTTTGTAAATGTTAAACTTAGCAATGATTACTGAGAAATCATAGTGAACTATAAATTAAATGAATAACCAACGGCCAAGAAATTTCAAAAACAAAATGCAAAAATTCTTTCAAAAATGTTTTGGCTAGAAAATTATTTTTAATTGGGTTATGGATACAACTTTTAATAAGTGTGATATGATGTCAGGTGGAGGAGGTTCCAAACAATAAACATACTTGGGATCTTAAAATAAATTTTCTGGGTCCATGATGCACAAAGTTCAAGCAATAATTGAATATAATTAATGATGATAGTCCGTCATGGGAGAGACATGGATATTTATTTTGTTAATTTAATTTTAAGCATTAATAAAAACCAAAGGTTAAGTGAAATCTCAAAGCATATAGGAATAGCGTCGCATTCCTGTGGAGATATTGCACAATCTTTGAAGCTCTTGAGTGGCACCAGGAGGCCCCTGCTGGAGCCCTTTCCCTGTCCCACCTCTTGGCTTTGCTTGCCACCCCGTGTGGTTCCTTCAAGGAGAGGAAGTTGGGGGAGGCTGGGAAGCCCGAGGGCAAAATGTGGAGGGATGCCTTGGCCAGGCCCTGGGAACGTAGCAGAGCCAAGGCTTGTGCCTCCCTGGCTGCGGCTCCTGTTCCCTGTTTGCTTTTGTGAGGCCTGCCGGAACTGACCTTTCCACTCGCCTTTCACGCGCAGGGGTGACTCAAACGCGAACCATTGTTTGAGGAACTGATTATACAGCAGGGACCAGGCTGACAGTGTGGTGGAGGTATTTCCTCAGCTGTGGAGAAGGGTGGGAGGTGGGAGGTAGGTTTCCGTATGCTTCTGCTTCAATCAGGACCTTTTTGTCCCTTCCCTTCTTTGGGTGTTGTTTTGGTTTTTTTCATTTTGTCATACAAATTGCAATCCTAGATGCTGAAAGTCACTTTAACCTGTTCAGAACCTACCCTAGATCTTACTAGCTTTCACCAGCAGCACACAACACTAGTGTGTTGTGCCTTCTAAAGGCTCATACCTGCTGCTCAGTCCCTGTTGCCATCCTGTGAGGATTCGACTTGGAGAGCCAAGAAGGGACCCAGAGACACTTGGCCAGAGGGTTAGAACCATAGTTAAATGTGGAAACATAAGGCATATTAACCTCTGTTATTTATGATCAGTATAGAACATCAACTATAACCACCATGAAGGGAGTTTTTTTTTTTTTTTTCCCAATAAGTGGATTCATGTGATCTACCCTCTCTAAAAGTTTGCAGTTGCCAGTTAAATACATATGTATTTTTCAAAGGAAATCATCAAAAAGGACATTCCACTCTCATTACAAAGCTATTTTAGGGGTAAATATTTTGATAGATGTGGTTCAGTGCACCTGGGAGCTGAGCCATGCGGAGCCCGAGGCAGTTAGCACAGATGGAGCCCCAAGATACCTCAAGGTTGGGTTTTCCCCAAGTGCGCTGCAAGTGCTTGAGGGCGCCAGAGAACCTCCACGTTGTTCTACCGCTGGTAGAAATGTTACTAAAGAGCCTCAAGGACACGCTACGAATTCTCTCTCAGATAAATAGGATGGCATCTGTTGGGTACAAGCATTTCATTAAGAATGACAAGTCTCTGACAGGAGTAAGTCGTGTCAACTCTGCTTAAATTTGTATTAGACACAAAATAAGGATCTAGGATTGGGCGCTGTCTGTCATACATGGCAAAAACGTAACAAGATGGAGAGACTGCTTTTCGTTTCCTCCCTTTTTAAAGCCGAGTTGAATCACTCACCAGATTTAAATCATAGCTTATAATTTATGAAAATAGGCGAGTGCATCATCCAGCCTTCTCAGGAAATAAGCATGCACGTGTACAATGCTGGCTGCTTTCCATACTTGCCTGTCTTCTCAGCAGATAGCAGGCGTGCTTGTTAAGTGGCATTTTACAATTGTAATACTTTTTTCCCCTTTGAGCGAAAGTCCTGTCTTTCATCAGCTATAAATATACTTCTTCTTATACAGGTGACATTGCGTGCATTCTTGGTGAGGAGAGGAGTGACTTCATAAATCCACCATAGCTCTACCCTAATCATAAATTACTAACAAATGGCTAGAATCATGTAACAAGTAGCTTGTTTTGTGTTTGTGGCTTTGGGGGCAGGAGGGTTCCTAAAGCAGATTTACCATATAGCCCAGGCTGCCTTGGAATTCAGAGCAGTTCTTCTATCTCAGTCCCCCAAGTGCTATGATTTCCAGGTGTGAGCTACCATACCCAGCTGTTTGTCACTTACTTCCTGTTGCAAAATAAGTTCCTATAGGGCATCTTTCTGTCCTCATCCAGCAGTTGTTGACTGAATGTGGAAGGACTCATAGCCAAGAACTATTTTCTTTACCACTCCAAAGCAATCCATTAACAAATGGTGATGATAGTTTCTGAAGGCTTCCTCATTAACAGCACAAGCGGGAACATGGGTAGTAGGAGCTAGCCAAGAGTTAATCAGCCCTCTGTCAAGTCTTTGATGCAAAGTTAGTTCATAGGAGACTTTGTCTTATATTTATCTTATATATCTGAAGAGAGAAGTAGGCCCAGATTTTCTTCAGGGAGAGGCTTTATACATTCAGCAGCTGAATTGATTTTCCAGTGTTTCTAACATTTTCAAACCGTTGACGGAATGTGTTCTGAGTTTGCAGCACCCACTGAGCCCTGTGTTTCCTTCCACTAAGCAGCTTCGTTTGTTCTGAGTGCAAACTGCTTAGTTGAAGCAATCAAGTCAGGCTGACTGCAGCCCTTGTAACAAATGGGATTTTTTTTAACAGTGAGAAAAAAAGTTTGCCTCTCATCATACATAGTATTAAAACACAAAATTTCTGTTCTGAAGTGATTGTACTAACTTCATTTTAAAATAAAAAGTCTATTTGAAGTTCTGCTGATTACAATGTGAGCTAGGATTAAATGTGTAATTGTAGAAATGCCTTTGCCCCCTCTTGTGCTTTTTGGAGAAAGCCCTTTTCTTACATAGATTATTTATCTATGGCACAGGGTTCTATAGCAACTTGTTGACTAATTGAAGACACATTTTTTGTTTGTTTGTTTGTTTTCAAGGTAGGGTCTCATTCTAGCTCAGGCTGACCTTGAATTCACTATGTCATCTCAGGGTGGCCTGGAACTCATGGCGACCCTCCTACTTCTGCCTTCCCAAGTGCTGGGACTAAAGGCATGCACCACCACGCTTGGCTGAAGACACATTTTTATTACTTTAGAAAATCCACAGTTTGGTAAAGGGAGTCTTATAGATATAGGTGCAGGTTTTTGTAACAGTATTTGGACTTAGTAAACATGTGTATTTGATAATTTCTCAAACACATGCTTGCCTTCTGGCCTCTGCCACACAAACCCCGAATCTTCCACAGAGAAGCCCAGCTGCTGAGACTACAGATGTTTATGTCCCAAGAATAGGTCAATACATGCAGATGCCAAATTTCATTTTGCCTACCATCCTTGTAGAAATCATGAGCAGATAAAGATGAATTTAAAGAGCTCATAGCTCTGGGCTTAAATCACATGGTTGAGATCCACTCAGCAGTTCCCCATGCTGTGCAGAGTGGGCAGAATAGCAGCCTGGACTGGGAGGCCTGGAGCCACAAACAGGACACCACTTGTAGTTTTTGTGATGGAGCGTTTGCACTGAGATGTTCTGGTTTTGGAGGCCAAACCAGTTTGATGTTGAGCTGTCGGGTGACTGGCTGTGGTGAAGATGAAGCTCCGTACAGAGAGTGCACACTGCCCCGTCCTGCACGGCTCCGTACAGAGAGTGCACACTTCCCTGCCCTGCACGGCTCCGTACAGAGAGTGCACACTTCCCTGCCCTGCACGGCTCCGTACAGAGAGTGCACACTTCCCTGCCCTGCACGGCTCCGTACAGAGAGTGCACACTTCCCTGCCCTGCACGGCTCCGTACAGAGAGTGCACACTGCCCCGCCCTGCACAGCTCCGTACAGAGTGCACACTTCCCTGCCCTGCACGGCTCCGTACAGAGAGTGCACACTGCCCTGCCCTGCACGGCTCCGTACAGAGAGTGCACACTTCCCTGCCCTGCACGGCTCCGTACAGAGAGTGCACACTGCCCCATCCTGCACGGCTCCGTACAGAGAGTGCACACTGCCCCGTCCTGCACGGCTCCGTACAGAGAGTGCACACTTCCCTGCCCTGCACGGCTCCGTACAGAGAGTGCACACTTCCCTGCCCTGCACGGCTCCGTACAGAGAGTGCACACTGCCCCGCCCTGCACGGCTCCGTACAGAGAGTGCACACTGCCCCGTCCTGCACGGCTCCGTACAGAGAGTGCACACTGCCCCGTCCTGCACGGCTCCGTACAGAGAGTGCACACTGCCCCGTCCTGCACGGCTCCGTACAGAGAGTGCACACTGCCCCGTCCTGCACGGCTCCGTACAGAGAGTGCACACTGCCGTGCCCTGCACAGCGAGGCTGGAGAGGAGACTAGGTGCAGCGAGAGGGTGGTGCGCACTGATGCCCACTCTCCTGCCATTCCCTGTCCAGCTCAGACAGCGAGCACAAAGTCCTGCAGGGGCCAGAAAGCAGACTCCATGGTGCCATGGAAGTCTCAGATGGAGAGGAACCCCAGCCCAGTGTTGTCACAGCTTCCAGTGTTTCTAGAGAAATTGGAAATTGGAGTGTTGGCTTTTTTAAATATCGGTTGTTGATTAAAAGTTTAAAAGCAGTATGTAGCGGAACATAACCTATTTGTAAGTTGCATATGGTTGATGAGTCATATGTTTACCTCTGATTCACTGATTCCCTTAATTCAAGAGTCAGTATTTGGCCTTTTCATTTGGGGCTTTTGTCTTTTAGTTTTCAAACAGCTGCAACCCAGAGAAAGTCCATAGTCTGGTCAACACGGGTAAAGACATGGTCCTGTCCACCAAGTTTGTTTCAGCACACGGCTCCTCTGAAGCCACTGTGTCACCCCATTGCAGGCACAGCAGGAACGCCGCCGGCTCACCCAGGGCTTGGTGTGTGCCCACTGCCAGAGCAGAAGGCCCCACTGCCAGGGACCTGAGTTACACACGCTAGCATGGCTGTGCAGTGCCCCTGGTAGCCCTGGACTCTGCCTTCTTGCGAGTAGTTTTGCCTGCATCACGAATGCAGATAGCTCTGCTGAGCTCTGGCAGCCATGCTACTCCAGAAGTCCGTCTAGCAGACCCGTGGGAAGAGCGGACATGAGGCCACTCTTGCTTCACGACCCCAGTGTGCCGCGGGCATGCTGACACCTCTGGGTAGTCTCACTTTCCACAGCTGGAAGTGGCAGTAGTACAGGAGAATATATCTTATCCATAAGGCTTAGGCCACAAGTGTTTGGTTGTTTTTCAGGTTTGGTATTTTATGGTTATGTAATGTGAGAGCTTAGAGGTGGGACCCGAGTCTCAACACAAACTTCATTTAGGCTCTGTGTCATGTACACCCTATACGTATGGGCTGAAGGTAATCTAGTTTTGTAGTGTGAAGCATTCCACTCATGGCATCACATTGGACTCAGGAAGTTTTGCGTTTTGGAACATTTCAGGTTTTTGGATTAAGAATGCTCAGTCGTAACAATATCTGTGTGATAGAGTTATAAATGAGGAAAGTCACCAATGCCTGACTCAGGAGATGCACTGCAGTCATTGACTCCACTGTTGCACTGCTAGTTGTTAAGGAAGCCAGGCGTGGTCACACACACTTTTAACCCCAGCACTTGGGAGGCAGAGCTAGGGGGATCTCTGTGAGTTCGAGGTCAGCCTGGGCTAGAGTGATACCCTACTTTGGGGTGGGGGGAATATTGAACTTTGAAGCAGAAGGTCAAAGGTTCAGGTGCTCATGGCTCTTAGTAACCGGAACTAACTGGCAGCTGCATAGTTGACCTCTGTGAATATTGATAGGGTTGGGAAAGCATGGAGATGAAATGTAATTACATATTAAGACATATAAGGTACACAAAAGTGAAAAGTATTGTTTTTGGTGTGGGGTGCTGCCAGTAATATGGGGAGAGAGCCATCCTTGTGACACAACACATTCAGTAGGTGACCACAGAGAAACCTGAAGCCAATTTTGTCTATCAGGTTCAACTCTACATCTATTAAACTTCCAAAGAACAGATCAGACTGTTGTAGACTTTAGAATGACTAAAACAAAAATAGAGAGAATAAACCGTACGTCTTTGGGTACTCACATTTTCTCTAAAATGCCCCCAAAAGAGACAACTCCTGGGCCTCAGTGCTCCTTCATTAGACTTGGTTTAGGAGAGTTCCCTTGGAGACATAGTGTTAGGGAAACATGCTGGTGCCTCAGGGAATCAGTGAATCTACACAGCTGTGTGGACTCAAGACCAACCAACCAATTAGCCTTGCTCCAGAAGTGAGGACCCAGGACTGGACTCATCCCATCTTCACCAGAACTGTTGAGTTAGGGATCTTGCCCCAACCCCTGAGAAGTCGTTCAGTTACACTCAGACATTTCATCTGTTTCTCTTGACTTCTCACATTTTGAAAGATGGACCATTCAAATTTGCTTTCATATCTTTAAACCCTCAGAAAGAAAATGCTATTCTGGATAGGGATGCATTTGTACACTCCCTACATGGAGCCCAGAAAGTGTTGCCTTAATCTGGATCTTAAAAACAGGATTTGTTAGGTCACTTGATTCTGTAGTAATAATAGGATCATGATGAATAACAACCAAGAGTGTAGTATCATAGTCCAGGGAGAACTCAATTTTGTTTTGTGAAGAAAATAAAATTAATACATGCAAATGAAAATAAATTGATCCAAACAGTGAAAACTCCACTTCTTTCTCAGATCTATAGAAGGAGAACTAATTTGTACAACAATCTTTTTATAGCCAGTATGCTAATTGACTCAGAAATAACACCTGTGTCATTTTTTAAAAAAAATCTTACTGAAATCCACATCTTAGTGAGATTCTAGGAAAGTGTCTCAACAGCTGGCCAAACATCTGTTTGAATGATGCAGTGTGAAAAGTTTCTAAAAATAGTTGGGATCTGAGTCAAATGTACTTCCATGCTGTACTACAAAGATCAGTCAACCTAGATCTGAAGGAGCTTATTATTAAAACTGTGTGGCTCTAGAATGATATGATTTGCTCTGGAAAGCAACAGGTGTTTGCCTCAGCAGTCTCTCTTAGCAAACTTAGGATGTAATTGGTCCATCACCACCTGGTAGATGCAGAGAAAGAGTATACCAGAGTGAGGGGGTTATGAATGAATGGTGTTATATGGCATAGGTGCAGTGGCCTTTCATAGGAAGTCTTTGTCACATCCAACACCTGCAGGATGCCCTATTTTTGTTTTTACTTTCTTTTTTTCCAATATATATTTATTATGTATTTGCAAGCAGAGAAAGAGAGAGAGAATGAAGCAGTGTGCCATGGCCTCGTGCTACTGCAAATGAACTCCATAGTACATGCACCACTTCGTTTATCTGGCTTTACATGGGTACCAGGTAATGAAACCCAGGCCATTAGGCTTTGCAAGCAGGTGCCTTTAACCACTAAGCAAGCTCTCAACATCTTGAGCCATTGCGCAGACTGGGCAATTGATGAAGCAATCTGCTTCTCACAGTTGTGGCAGCTGGGAAGTCCAGTGTCAGATGCCAGAGTCTGGCATAAAGCAGAAGGGCAAGAGCCCCAACTGTGGGGAACACACTTTGTTGTTTCATTTTGCTAATGCTGAGTGTTGTAGTCAGCTTTGCATTGCTGGCAGAAAACACCTGACAAATTGTAGCTTATGGGAGAAAAGGATTTATTTTAGCTTATAGACTCAAGGTGAAGCTCCCCAGAGGCAGAGGAAAATGATAGAATGAGCAAAGACTGGACATCACCTCTTGGCCAACATCAGATGGACAACAATAGCAGGAAAGTGTGCCAAATACTGGCCAGCAGAAGCTGGCTGTAATACCCTCCCCCCAACAATACAGTGCCTCTAGAGGCTCCAATTCCCAAATTGCCACCAGCTGGGGATCTACACATAAGTTTATGGGGACATTTGAATCAGACCACCACATTATGCCCCATCCCCCATAAACTGATAACATACATGATGTAAAGTGCAATGCTTTCAGTCCAACTTTAAAAGTCCCCATAGTTTTTATCAATACCAATGATGTTCAACCCCATAGTCCAAGGTCTTTTAACTGAGCCATAATACAAGAAAGAAAGAGAGAGAGAGAGAGAGGGAAGGAAGGAAAAAAAGAAGGGAGAGGAGGGGAGGAGAAAGGAAAGACCATGGCACTGGACATAACAAAGAAATATTCAACCAATACAAGATTTAAAGCAAACAGGGCAAACATCAAACTCTGTAGCTCCAAGTCCAATAATTCTAACCTGTGATGAGTCTCCGGAGTTCCAATTCTGTCCCTCCAGCTAGGCTACTCACAGTCCTGGAAACTTCATCCACTGCCAGCAGCTCTCCTTGGTAGCCATCCCTTAGTCCAGGCATCTGCACTGGGTTTCCACTGCAACCCGTGG
The DNA here is from genome assembly GCA_036346955.1 of Dipus sagitta. Classification (NCBI taxonomy): domain Eukaryota; kingdom Metazoa; phylum Chordata; class Mammalia; order Rodentia; family Dipodidae; genus Dipus; species Dipus sagitta. The sequence goes on from CM070771.1 coordinate 192,234,383, forward strand.
TCCATCTTCATGGCTCCATCGGCTCTCCACACAGGTAATCCAACAACCCTGCTTCACACTGCCGATAGCTATTTCCAAAAAACAAAACCACATTGCAAATTCAATGGCCTTCTATTTCCTGCATTTGTTATACTCCATAGAACCAGGTCGGCTACCAATTTGTTAATGGGGGGGGGGGGAATAAAACCAACTTCGAAGAGCAGGACACTCCTTCAGCATTATTCTTCCTGTTGTCGCTATGCAGATCAGCTGGCCCAATCTCAATGGTTGTAATCTCTCAAACAATTACATCTGAATGGACAGCAATTTGGGCCCAAAGATTTTATTTGTTTCTGTGCCATGTTCCTGTACTCACGCTAGACCATTTCTACACAATACAACCCTGCACAAGTTCTCAGGACATGAGCATAACAGCAAGCCTCTCACACAAACCGCTTGTAGCCCAGTCCCAACAAAGTTCTTTCTCATCCTTATCAGCCAAACCTCATAGTCCATAGTTCTTATTGCATTCAGATCTTTTGACTCTGACCAGAATCCATTAAGCTATCCTTACAGCACTGCAAGGTATCTCTTAGGCCAAGGTTTCAAATCCTCCCACTTTCATTCTACAAATCAGTTCCAAAAGGCCAAATCAGAATCAAGTTGCTGCTAAGCAACAGTCCCCTTCTCTGGTACCAATTTACTATTGTAGTCAGCTTCACATTGCTGATAGAAAACACCCAACCAAGAGCAGATTGTGGGAGGAAAGGATTTATTTGGGCTTACAGACTGGAGGGAAGCTCCGTGATGGCAAGGGAAAACAATGGTACGAGCAGAAGGTGGACCTCACCTTCTTGCCAACATCAGGTAGACAACAGCAGCAGGAGTGTGTGTCAAACACTGGCAAGGGGAAGCTGGCTGTGACACCCATAAGCCCACCCCCAGTACTACATTGCCTCCAGGAGGCTCCAATTCCCAAATTGCTACCAACTGGGGACCTAGCATTCAGAGTACTTAAGTTTATGGGGGACACCTGAATCAAACCACCACACTGAGTATCAAAGCCAGAATCTCAGGCATGCTCCACATGCATTTCACCACTAAGGTACATCTCCAGTGCACTGAAATCACTTTTGTTATAGTCCATTCTTAGTAACTCACCCACAACCATGATAATTACATTAATCCATTCATGAGGACGCAGTATTTATGCTCTAAGAACTTCTTAAAGGTCCCACCTCTCAACGTTATACTGGGGAGTAGTTTCTTACATACTAGCTTTAGAGGATGCATCCAAACTCCAGCCACACCTATCCCTTCCTCCCTTCAAATAGTTCTTATGTCCATTCTCTGCTGGGGATGGTTTTGATACATGGAGGATCCAGAGAAGATAGACACTATTTCTGTGCTCATAGGATATTTATTTATTTATTGGTTTTTCAAGGTAGGGTCTCACTGTAGCCCAGGCTGACCTGGAATTCACTATGTGGTCTCAGGTGGCCTCAAACTCATGATGATCCACCTACTTCTGCCTCCTGAGTGCTGGGATTAAAGGCGTGCTCCACCACACCTGGCTTCTCATAGGATTTTTATTTTACTTTTGACAATTTCATACATGTCTATAATGTGTTTTGATCATTTTCATCCCCATTGTCCTATCTTATCCTCCTCCCACACACAGTAAACCTCTTCTTCCCAACTAATCCCCTTCCTACTTTCATGTTTTGTTGTTGTTGTTTGTTTGTGTTGTGTGTGTGTGACCAAGTTAAATTAGAGTTGCTTGGCTTGTATGAGTATGGGCGTGTAGGAAGTGTCTTACTGGAGTACGGGCAACTTACCAGTGGCTACACCACTGAACAACGTGACTCCTCTTCCCCAGTGAGCGTTAACTTCCAGTAGCTATTCTGGGAGACCTGGGGCTGGTAGCCCGTCCCGCATCTATGTTGGAACGTTGATGTGCAGTCTTGTGCAGGAACCCACAGCTGCCCTGGGTCAGTACGCAGCACTCTTCCCCACCCTCTGGCTCTTATATTCTTTCAGTCTCATCCTTCAAGATGATCTCTCAGTCTTGGAAAGGGTGCTATGGATGTCTCATTTTAGCACCAAGCATTCAACAGTCACTTATTCTCAGCACTTTCACCAACTCTGTCTCTGCATTAACTTCTGCCCACTGCAAGAAGAAACTTCTGTGATAGAGGCTGATTTAGCCTCCTTGGCCAAACCCATTGGGCTGTGTTACTGTGTTAACAGTTTGACAACCTATCTATTGAGCATAACAACAGTAGTAGTTTCCCCACTAAAGCCTATAACCTCCCCAGCCATGGATTTTTGACCAGGCTTGACATGTATTCTTTCCTGTAGAGCAGGCCTCAAATCTAATGAGATAAAGCTGTTGTTTACCCTCTTAGCAGTTGTGCCACTCTTACAACCAGTGGGTATCTTGCCTGTCAGGTCCTTTGTGTAGCACAGAGTCCACAGCTGGATAAGATATTGGTGACTTAGCCCTTAGCTGCCTGAATTTCACCTCCTGGCACAGAAAGCTAGCTAGCACGGAAGAAACTTCCTGTTCAGTTCAGGTTGATTGCTCTGTCTCTTCAACAATAGGGACTTGTCATCTAGTTTTGGTGGGCAATCAAGATCAGCAAGAGCCTACATTGTTTTAGGGGCCTCTGCCGCCTCCCTGACCAACAGCTGGTTGGGCAATATCTCACCCCTGGCACTGGAATTTTTGATTAATAACCTATGGCTTTATTCAAACTCTTTTTAAAATATATATTTTTTGCCTTATAATGGTTTCCATACATTTCCTCCATATATCCTTAGTTTTCTTTAACGCCCCCACCCCCCACACACAGGGTTTTAAATACTAGGTAATGCAATGGACCTTTTACTTTAAATGTGTATGTTTGGATAATATTCTACCTATACAGTTTCTAGTAATGAATGCCTGGCACACAGTATCAATGAATGACCACTATGTGTGAAAACATTTTCCATTGTCACATGACCCCCAAGACAGTGCCCCTAGCAGCACTTGTTTCCCATCATCCAGTACTGACTGGACTGACCGCACTCGACTCGCCTTCTAGCCTTTTTCAGTTTCACAGGACTACCAGAAAACTCAAAGCAAGATATCACCAAAGCTGAAAGCTAGAACTTTACTTTTTATTTATTTTATTTGTTTATTTTTTCAAGATAGGGTCTCAATCTGGCCCAGGCTGACCTTGAACTCAATCTGTAGCCCCAGGCTGACCTTGAATTCACAACAATCCCCTGACCTCTGCCTCCCCATGGTGGGATTAAAGGCGTGCACCACCACAGCCTGCCCTAGAACTTTACTGGATACCCTTCTTTGCGTTATCGTCTGTACATGGTAACCACAGACATTACCCGAAGTGCAGTCTCCCTAGATTTGCCTGCTGTTTAGAGACATCAGGTAGCATGGCCTGTGTTCAGCTTTAACCATGCTTTTATAGCAAACATTCTGGGAGTTTCCTGAACCTCACTAAGCCCAACTATAGAGTCACTTCCCTCCATCCAGTGAGGGAAGAAACGAAGGCCTACAGCAGTTTCCAAAAGAAATCACCCAAAACCAATAGCAAATCTCCACCAAGTCAGGCCAGATGCAGCTCTAATTTCTGTTTCCTAAGAAGGCTGACTCCGGGGCTGGAGGGATGGCTTAGCAGTTAAGGCGCTTCCCTGCGAAGCCAAAGGGCCCAGGTTCAATTCCCCAGGACCCACATAAGCCAGATGCACAAGTTGGTGCATGCATCTGGAGTTCGCTTGCAGTGGCTGGAGGCCCTGGTGCACCTATCCTCTCCCTTTCCCTCTCTCCCTCTCCTCTCCTCCTCTGCCTCTCTCTCAAATAAATAAAAATAAATTAAATTAAAAAAAAAAAAAAAAAGAAGGCTGACTCCTATGAAAGGTTACAGTGGTGGTTGTAAGGCCCTGGGTTGCAGCTGTCATTTACTGTTCATCCCAGAACTTCAGGAGGTGCTGGTAGTGTGTGGACTGCTTCCAGTCCCACTCATATCTCCCTCCTTTGTCAGGTTTTAGTAAGCATGCAGAGACCTTGGGATTAACAGGATTTAGAACTTGCATTTCTGTTGGTGTGCAAGCCCTGTAGTGCTGCCTTGTATTTGGTCCTATCGCCTTCCATAGATGTCCAATCCTGCGCATCCATCGCTCACTGGCTCTCCCGAAGAGAGCCAATCAGATGCTAGACTTGGTTTCAGTAGATGCCCTAACTCGAAGAACTTGCTCCTCCATAGTTACGTCTTCTGTTTGTGTCCTCTCAACTGACATGCCCATTCAGGTCTCCCCTTTCCCCTTAAATTTTTTTTTTTCTTTTTTTAACTTTTTGTTGGCAGTAAAAACTTTAAAATAGATAAATAAAAATATTTTTAGGGCTGGAGGGATGGCTCAGGGTTTAAAGGCACTTGCTTGCAACCTCTGATGTCCTGGGTTTGATTTCTCCCATGCCAACATAAAGCAAAATGCACAATGACATGTCTCTGAAATTTACAGTAGCAGGAGACCCTGACATACCCATACACACTCTCTCTCTCTCTCTCTCTCTTTTAAACAAATAAAAATATAATGCATATATATTTTTAAATTTATTTGTTTTTTGTTATTTTGAGATAGGATTTCACTTGGTTGCCCAGACTGGCCTCAAACTCCTGGACTCATAAGGTACGTTCCAGCCTCAGCCTTCTGAGTAGTGGGGACTCAAGCATGCACCAAAACACTAGTTCTTTTGACTACTTAACGTTCCCAGGAACTTTTTCTTCCCCTCTTGGTGTCGTCGTCTTTTTTTTTTTTTTTTTTTTTTTTTTTTTTTTTTTTTGAGGCAAGCCCAACAGACTGGCCTTTTTTTTTTTTTTTTAATGAGAGAGAAAGTAAAAGAGAGAGAGAGAAAATTGGCACTCCAGGGCCTCCACCCACTGTAGTCAAAATCACCTTGTGCACATGTGCAACCTTGCATACTCGCGTCACCTTGTGTATCTGGCTTACATGGGACCTGGAGAATGGAACTTAAGTCCTTTGGCTTTGTAGGAAAGTGCTTAACCACTAAGTTGTCTCTGCAGACCCCCTCTTGGTGTCTTTTGTGGGTTCCTCTGATTCCTGTGTCCCATTTCAGCTCAGTAGTTTGGCATTTCTTGCCTTGCCTCATACAGAGTCTCCTTGTGTCACCTCCGCTGTTACCCTGGCTTCAGCTCCCATGTCCACCTTTGTGCTGCTGAGTGAGGTCCGTCACTCTTGCCTGTCCTCACTGCTGCCAGCCTTCTCCAGTAGGCTGTCTCAGGAGCACTTCAGTGTCAACACGGCCCTTCTTCTATTGACCTCAACTCTTTCCTGCATTTAGTGGGCCATGGACTTGAACAGAACATCTGTGGTCGCACCTCCCCAGCCCTCTTCCTCCACTCCCGGTAATGACAGTTGGATTCTTTGGCCTCTTAAGTATTTCTCAAATCTCTTCTTTGGCTGTGCCCTGGTCTTTTCTCCTGACAGGTGGCTTTTCTTCTCTTCTTCTGAGTTTGCGATGCTTCCCTCATGTGCCTCTTGAAAGAATGCGCTCTTCTTCATGCAGCAAGGTGGGCAGGTTGATGCCCTTCCTCCTGTTCAACCCTCTCCGGTACTGCTTCCAACTGCCCCGCCAGGCCAGGCATTTCTTCAGGACAAAGACTGTTTCTTGTCTTAATTCATTTTTGTTCTTCCTATAGCAGTATTAAAACTTAAGCACATTCTCAGGAAATATTTGTTGCTCCCAATGGAACTAAGTGTCCAGAGTAATCAAAATGCAAGAAAGGTGGAGGACATAGGGGAGCTTGGAAGGAAGATCACAGGAAATTATCCAGAGTGTCTTTTCGTACAGCTGTTTGGAGACTGTTGGATGCTGACATGCAAACCCTCCTCCTGGGGTCTCATCTCAGCCTTTATTCTCACTCTACCTCTTCCTGCATATTCTCTTACACTCAGCTCACTGGCCCACCCCTAGGTGGGTTATGTTCCTCCCGTCCAAGCAGCAGTAGTCTCCAGCATGGTGCCCTTCAGGGGTGACATGGTTTCCTGTTTCCTTGTTGTCTTCCCTGACTACCTGAGTTCATCCAGGACAGAGACCAGGTTGTGCTCTTTGCATCCGTGGTGCCTGTCCTAGCTCTGCTGAGTAGATGAGAAATGAAGGAATACACTTTCAACACAGCAGGTGTTTGTGGGTGTGCTATTATTGAAGTCTCTGCAGAGTAGATCGCCTCCCACTACCTCACCCCTGAAAAGAAAACGTAGATTTCTTTATTGATTCAGACCTTAGAGCTATTCATGTGTTTTAGGTGAGGTCTGTGTCTCCATTTAATAGTTAATTAGAAGAGCTGCTCAATTACTGAGCTTAAATCAAAGCATTGATTATCAAAGCCTTCTTGTTTGTGAGTACAAATACACCATTGATGTTTATAAGAAGAATTACTTTCTGCCCTGAATGCTAAGTCGCCAAAAAGCCAGTATATACATGTGATAATGTTTTTTTTTTTCCATGAAGTTTAAAGACTCTTGTTTTTTGATGTTCTACCCTTGAATGGAAATGAGTCTGTGTTGTAAAATTGCCAATGAGGAAAGTGGGAAATTCCTAGGCAAGCATCTGAGAAATATTAGAATTCCTAAATGTTAAAACCTAACAGATGCATGTTTATGATATTGGAAACAGTTACATTTTCTGGTAGTAGACCATATGCCTTATGCTTTAAAAGTGAATGCAATTACATAGAACCTATTAATATTCATAATAACTAGAAATATCTTACAGATATGATTAAAAGCAAAAGATCCTAACACAGGGTAGCTTTAGCAAAAAAGTATAATTACAGATTTTAAAATGAGCATAGGAAAGAGGGTATCCCGTGAGAAGAGAGACTAGAGGCGTCTGTGGAATGATCGCTGTTGTCACTGCTGTCTCCATGGTCTGCTTCTCTTCTCTGGATTGGCCTCCTCAGCTCCCTTCCATGTGACAGAAGATGGCTTCCTCGCAGCTCTCAGGCACGCTGTGTCCTCTGTAGTGCTTCAGCCCATGCTGAACAGAATCTCTCTGTTCGAATTCCAGCCTCTTGGAAGAGAGAAGCTGGTTGATACAACCAGGCAGTTGTAGCCAAGGAGACAGAGCCACAGCATGGGAATATGGTTATGGTGGCAGTCACTTGGATGCAAAAATAGCATCTCTCACAGCTTGGTTGTGGTGTACTTGAAAGACCACCCCACCCCGCCCAGAACCAAGGGGGCGTGAAGTGGGAAGCGCAGTGTGTGGCACTCGCTCATTATTGCCCGAGTCTTCTACCAAACAGTGCCCTTGAGGTCAGCTGCTGTGTCTTAAACATCCATGTGCCTGTCTGCAGGACGGGGAACAGTGCTCCACAGTAGGCCTTCAGTAAATATTTATTCAATGGAAGCAAATGTAAGCTCTGGCTTCATGGGGATTACAGTCTAGTAATACAAGCTGGCAGTAAAAAGGTAAATATTAAGTATAGCTGTGATGCATGAGGTAGGAAGGACGCAATATTACCAAATGAGAACAAACCTTTCAGCAGGTAATTGATAGTGTTAAAATGTAAGGTAGGGTCTAGGGAGATGACTCAGTAGTTAAAAAGCACCCAGTACCCACATAAAGCCAAATGCACAAAGTGGCGCATAAATCTCGACCTTGTATGCAACAGCAGGAGGTCCCGGCATACCCATTCTCATTCCCTCTCTGCTCACAAATAAAAATAGGGCAGGATCTAGTGATGCACCAGGATGTGGTTTGTCAATACAGTGGAAAGATTGTCTTCGATGATATTAGTGTTTGGTAAAAGAGAAGAGAGGTAACAGGATCTAGGAAATGTATCTTTCTGGAATTATATGAATATATTTGTTGTCAATATCTAACAGAGAAGAAACTATTTGAGAAAAAAAGCCAGATCTGTTAAGCAATAGATCTGTTAAACAATAATTAATAGACAGAGAGAAAGAGAGAGAGTGTGTGTGTGTGTGTGTGGTGTGTGTTTACCCAGCCTTATTAAGTAGCTCTTTCTAGAAGCATCTGTATAAACATCTCCTAACCCCAGTGTATCATTACTGTAGATCGTCCCTATATGAAGTTCATGAATGTGGGCATGTCAGTTCTATAAGGTTTCTCGGGGTCCCAGGCTCCTTCCGTCATCCTAAATCCCCTTCATTCACATGCTGGTCCAGGAGGCAGGAGTGAACGTTTACCAGGTCTAAACCAGGAAGTGCCCATCTTTACACATATCATTGACCAGGACTCAACCACATTTTCCATACTGACCTTGAAGAAAAACTAAATAAATAGGTAATCAGGATCCCAGAAGGAAGAGGATATTAGTTTTTTCATTGTCTGCCATCCTCTCAGGATGTAGATTTGAGAAGCTGTGGAAAATATAAGGAAGGTGAAATATTATGGGGAAAGTCTTCTATGCCTTCAAAAGAATTTTACTGATAAAACTGGAGGTTGTTTGAAATTATCTGCCCAAAAAGAAAAGTAGTTGGAATTTAAGAAATGTTAGCAAGGTGCACAGGGTGGTGCACACCTTTAATCCAAGCCCTTGAGAGGCTGAGGTTGGAGGATCACTGTGAGTTTGAGGCCAGCCTGAGACTACATAGTGAATTCTAGGCCAGCCTGGACTAGAGTGAGACTTTGCCTTAAAGATACCCCCCCCCAAAAAAAAAGGAGAAGAAAAGAAATGTTACTCTGAACCAATTATCACAGGTAGTGTTGAAGGCTTCCACAAACCACCCATGATCCACTGTTCTGTCTGTACTGGAAAATCTAGACAAACATTGATGTTTTCTCAATTCTTTGAGTCTAATCAGAAGAGTAGTAGACTTATGCCTTCTTTTCCAAAGCATAGCTATACAGTGACATACCATCAAAGACTGTCACCATCTCCTCTAGGAGCATTCTCCCAGTGCATTGTACATTATGACAGATTAGTTTAAAAGGTTGCTGATGGGGTTGGGGAGATGGCCCAGTGAGTAATGTGCCTGCTGTGCAAGCCTTGGGATATGAGTTTGGATCCTAGCACCCATGGAAAATGCGGGCATGGTGGTGCACTCCAACACTGGGGAAGTGGAGATAGGACTTGCTGGCTAGTGATTCTGTTCATATCAGTGAGCTTTAAGTCAGTGAGAGACTCTGTCTCAAAAAATAAGGTAGAGAGCAACCAAAGTGGATACCTGACATTTTCCTCTGGCCTGGCCATACATACATGCACACTCACCTGCACATCATGGTGGCAACATTGTGATTGAACGAAATTGTTCATCTTGTGGCCAGGGAGCAAAATGGAGGGAGAGGAAAAAGCCAGGGCCCCCAGTCCTTTTTGTGAGCATGCTGTCAATGACCCAAGGACTTCCTGGTAGACCCTACCTCCTAAAGGTTCCACCACCTCCCAATTCCTCCATCCTGGGAGCAAGCCAGATATAATCCAGATTATAGCAATTTCCCATCCCAGAATGTAGGAGAGTGTAATTCCCTAAGTTTACTGTGACCTTTTCAGGGGACATGGTGTATTTCTGGTATCATAGCTCCTCTCTGACAGTAGCTATGCTTTTGCTTGGTTTAGGATTCTGATTTTACATCTACTACTGTACTTAGAGTACTGTATTCCATGCACTCTAGTACACACACACCCTCATGAAATCCCATGTGATGTACATTGCTCTTGTTTACAAGCAACTCTGCCAAGGTTGGGCAACTAGAGTTCACAGCTCAAATCCAGACCAGGCATACAGCCCGCAGAGGACATCTTAAACCTCAAGCCAAGCCGTAATATAGGAATTAACAAAACAAGCAAGTATCACAGAAGGCCACATAGGGATCCTGATCCTGAATGGAGGGAAAGAGTGCTGCCCCACCTCACGCTCTCAAGGATCTGCTCCCTTAGTCCACGTTGGAAATAACTCCTGCCCAGGAAATTCGCATAGGGAGACTCAGGCTGGGCAGCTTAAGAGCATGAATCCTGTTGTAACCAGAACTGATGGGATTTGAAGGCCATCATGCCTTTTAGAGGGTTCAGATTTAGTTTGTCAATTAGCTGTGATGGTGCCACCTCGCTTTTCCCTTAACACCACACAGTATTACTGACTCTAGGAGGTGATTGAAGATTAGGTGAATTCGTTCTCCGAAAGACCATTGAGCATCTCTCCATGGAAGCCACACACTGATCTCGTAGGGAACACAGACAGGAGGGAAGCGCGCTCCTCTGGCTCGCCACCATGGAGCTGAGTCTCCTATCATGAGGCCACCAGAATGTGAAGGTCATGCCTCAGGTCTGGAGCCTGTAGCTGATGTGCCAAACAGAAATGATGGTTTGTGTTAGGTAGCCCTCTTTCCTCTTAGCTCACGTATTTAGCATCTTTATTTTATTTTATTTTTTTTTGAGGTAGGGTCTCACTTTAGCCTGGACTGACCTGCAACTCATTAGCCCAGGCTAGCCTTGAACTCTTGGTGTTCCTTCTAACTCAGTGTGTGCCACCACAGCCAGCTTGAGAATCTTTTTTATGCCCTTCAGTTCAGGTATTAGAAGTGTACACTGCATTGGGTTGTTGTCCCCCCATCCTCCTTGATATATTCACATAGCTATGCAACCTTTCCTATAACCAAGATTAGAACATCTCCAGAAAAAAGCCCTGTGTCTAATACTATTCACCTCCACTCTCTCCGAAGTTCCCCAGTCTACTCACCACTAATCTGCATGTTTCTGTAGACCTGACACTGCACTCAGACCTGCTCGTGTGCTCTTCTGCCCCTTCCACTTCGCATGTTTCCCAGCCTCACCCACGTGGGGACGCGTCACTACTTACTTCTTACCATGTGTGCATTTGTCATGTCTGGTCACGTGTCACTGCTCCCTCCTCACCACGTGTGCATTTGTCATGTCTGGTCACACGTCACTCCTCCCTTCTCACCGTGTGTGCATGCGTCGTGTCTGGTCATGCGTCACTCCTCCCTACTCACCACGTGTGCATGCGTCGTGTCTGGTCACACGTTACTCCTCCCTTCTCACCATGTGTGCATGCGTCGTGTCTGGTCACACGTCACTGCTCCCTTCTCACCATGTGTGCATGCGTCGTGTCTGGTCACACGTTACTCCTCCCTTCTCACCATGTGTGCATGCATCGTGTCTGGTCACACGTTACTCCTCCCTACTCACCACGTGTGCATGCGTCGTGTCTGGTCACACGTTACTCCTCCCTACTCACCACGTGTGCATGCGTCGTGTCTGGTCACACGTCACTCCTCCCTTCTCACCACGTGTGCATGCGTCGTGTCTGGTCACGTGTCACCGCTCCCTTCTCACCACGTGTGCATGCGTCGTGTCTGGTCACGCATCATCACTCCCTTCTCACCACGTGTGCAAGCGTCGTGTCTGGTCACGTGTCACTGCTCCCTTCTCACCACGTGTGCATGCGTCGTGTCTGGTCACGCGTCACTCCTCCCTTCTCACCACGTGTGCATGCGTCGAGTCTGGTCACGCGTCACTCCTCCCTTCTCACCACGTGTGCATGCGTCGAGTCTGGTCACGCGTCACTGCTCCCTTCTCAACACGTGTGCATGAGTCGTGTCTGGTCACGCGTCACTCCTCCCTTCTCACCACGTGTGCATGCGTCGTGTCTGGTCATGCATCACCGCTCCCTTCTCACCACGTGTGCATGCGTCGTGTCTGGTCACGCGTCACTCCTCCCTTCTCACCATGTGTGCATGCGTCGTGTCTGGTCATGCATCACCGCTCCCTTCTCACCACGTGTGCATGCGTCGTGTCTGGTCACGCGTCACTCCTCCCTTCTCACCACGTGTGCATGCGTCGTGTCTGGTCACGCGTCACTGCTCCCTTCTCACCACGTGTGCATGCGTCGTGTCTGGTCATGCATCACCGCTCCCTTCTCACCACGTGTGCATGCGTCGTGTCTGGTCACGCGTCACTCCTCCCTTCTCACCACGTGTGCATGCGTCGTGTCTGGTCACGCGTCACTGCTCCCTTCTCACCACGTGTGCATGCGTCGTGTCTGGTCACGCGTCACTCCTCCCTTCTCACCACGTGTGCATGCGTCGTGTCTGGTCACGCGTCACTCCTCCCTACTCACCACGTGTGCATGCGTCGTGTCTGGTCACGCGTCATCACTCCCTTCTCACCACGTGTGCATGCGTCGTGTCTGGTCATGCATCACCGCTCCCTTCTCACCACGTGTGCATTTGTCGTGTCTGGTCACGCGTCACTCCTCCCTTCTCACCACGTGTGCATGCGTCGTGTCTGGTCATGCATCACCGCTCCCTTCTCACCACGTGTGCATGCGTCGTGTCTGGTCACGCGTCACTCCTCCCTTCTCACCACGTGTGCATGCGTCGTGTCTGGTCATGCATCACCGCTCCCTTCTCACCACGTGTGCATGCGTCGTGTCTGGTCACGCGTCACTCCTCCCTTCTCACCACGTGTGCATGAGTCGTGTCTGGTCACGCGTCACCGCTCCCTTCTCACCACGTGTGCATGCGTCGTGTCTGGTCACGCGTCACTCCTCCCTTCTCACCACGTGTGCATGCGTCGTGTCTGGTCATGCATCACCGCTCCCTTCTCACCACGTGTGCATGCGTCGTGTCTGGTCACGCGTCACCGCTCCCTTCTTACCACGTGTGCACGCGTCATGTCTGGTCACGTGTCACTGCTCCCTTCTCACCACGTGTGCATGCGTCGTGTCTGGTCACGCGTCACTGCTTGCCTCTTACCATGTGTGCATGCGTCGTATTTGGCTCTTCTTCGCTTGGCTTTCGTTTTTGCTTGTTTCCATCTTTTGCCTGTTTTGAATAATGCTGCTTGGACATTTGTGTGCACGTGGATGTGTGTTTCCATTTTCGTTTCTGCGGTGTTTTTCCAGGAGTGTCATTACTGGGTCATGTGGTAACCCTATGTTTATCCTTTTTAGGATCTGCCAGGCTGCTTTCCAAGGCGACTGCGCCATTTCCCACTTCCAGCAGCGGTGTGTGAGAGCTCCGCATGCTCCAGGTCCTCGTCGACACTTGTTACTGCCTGTCTTTTTGATCGTAGCCATCCTAGTGGGTGTGAAGTGTGTCTCATTGCTTTGACTTGCATTTCCCTGATGGATTAATACTGTGATACTTACTTTATTTGCCTTGGGCAAATCCTTCAATCTTGTGCTTTCATATGAAACTGTCTCACATTGTTGGATTAGCTTTCTAAAGCAAAACCATAGTTCTTTTCCAGATAAATGTCATTTGTGAGGTTGTAGTTTAAGTGAAAAAAAAAAAAAGTAAAATGAGTTGAAATTAAGATTACACACTGACCTGGAAAATTTGTTTTGCAGTACGAATCCATTCCCAATGTTCGAGGGCCTTTATCTGAGCTGCTCAAGTGCTGTTATGTGACATTTACTGGATAATACAGATAGCACTTTGGTTAAATCCACAGTGTGATGTCATCCAGTAAACACTTGAAAATGGAGATGCGTGTCTCTTCTGGTTTTATCAGCCGAGTTGAGAGATGGTTCATAACACAGAGAACTTTTTCTCCCCTGTGATCTGCCACTCTGTCTCTCACCCTCAGCCAATAATCTGTCACCTGAAACTGCTTAAAATAGGTTGGACTTTCTTGAATGTCGTGTTGCTGTGATGACATCAGGTTCTGGCTGCAGAAGAAGGGAAAGAACCTTCCTGTGACTGGCTGCCTCTATATCCCCTTGTCTCCGGTCAGAGCACTGCCATTTCCAGCCCTGTGCCCCTGCCTCTCAGCTGTGTCCTATGCCACTTGTACCTTCCATCCCCGAAGCCCTTGTCTGCTTATTATGTTTCTGCCAAAAAAAAAAAAAAAAATGATAAGGGTATTGGAAAGTGTCAGAAGCTCACCATCTTGATTGGTTAAGAGGCGATAAGAATGGGCCATCTGAGGAGAAAAAAATTAACTGAATTCAGATGCTGCTTTCTCCAGAAAGGGTCTCTATAACCCCCAGAAAGCTCACCCAGGAATGTTCTTCACAGTGGACTTGTCCTCTCTGTGAGGGACGAAGGAGGAAGAGAGAGTGGAGGGTGGGAGATTGATTCCTCCTGTCATAATATGTTACATGTTCTGCCTTATTTGTGCCTTAATTTTAACATGGGCTTGTGTGGTTTAGTTGGGCAGTGGCTGGAAGGAATGAGGTTTATTGGAAGATCTTGAATCTTGTCTCCTTCAAACAAGGAGAAGTAACAATTTAATATACTTATAAAGCTGGATTAAGCTTTAGTAAATCCTCTCTAGAGCTTTCTATGAACTGAAATATTACTTTGGATGAAACTCAAGCATCCATCTCATGACCCAGTCATAATCGTTTCCACTGAAGACTGCTGCCTGCTGGACCATCCTGAACAGTGTGCCTTCAGAGCCGTCCGAGAACTAGTTCCTATCTGTTGATATGTCCGTAAACACTGTGCTTGAGATTCTCATGTTTGTGAAGGATTAGCCTCCAGTAAGAATAAAACATCCCAGTGGCTAGCATTCACTGAGCTTCACTGTGCTAATAGCCTTGCTCTCTTGTGTCTTTATTCTTCTGTTTGGTTGATTGATTGCTAACCTGGAACTCGCTCTGTAGTCCTGTCTGGCCTTCCAACTCATGGTGATCCTCCTACCTCTGCCTCCTGAGTGCTGGGATTAAAGGCGTGCGCCACCACCCCTGGCCTGTCTCTTGGTTCTTTCCATGGCCTCTGAAGCAGGTATTGCTGTCCTTTCTATTTTACCAACAGGTTTAATGAAATTTAATGCTTGATGTATCCTGAATTTGCACCCTAAATTCCCCAACACTCAAACTTCCCCCATAGACCTACCATCTTTATTGAATGACATCTTTTGAAGAAGGGAGGGGAGGAAGTAGAAGAAACAGAGGGAAGATATGAAGGAATGTGCTGACATACCCCAGTCAGAAATCAAACTGATGGCTCTTGCTGTAGCTGCAGTAGGGCTTGTTTTTGTTTTCACTGTGGTGATTTTTACAGAGAGCTTCTAGGGTCTGCTCTCCTTCATGTGTCTGCACACAAACGTGAGGTAATGACTGCAAACTCCAGTCTGCTGATTCCTGTAAGAAAATGACCCGGATGTGATTCCATGGGACAAAAATGGATCAGGGATTTTGCTTGTTCTTTTCTATAAATAATTGGAATAATAAAGATGTTACTTGCACTTATTTTCTTGTTTCAAATAGAAAATGAGCATCTTTAGAAATTCAGGAAGTATTTTCTTGTTGCAAACACTAAATTTTCATAATCACATAATTAAAATGTTGTAATCCCTTTACTGGGCTATTTTACTATGGGGATCCTTAAAAAAAATCAGTGAATTAATTAGCTTCTTTCTCACATTGCCCAGACACATACACACCCCCATTTTTAACAGCTTCTGCCTGTGCTTTCCGGCTTCCTGGTGAAGGTGAGTGTTGTCCATAGCTAGCATTGCAGTCCTATAAAGGTGCCTGGCCAGAAGGGCGCTCTTGAAGCCAGCAGTCTTCTCAGCACAAAATGGAGGGTCCCAGGAGCTTCCGTCACTCAGTCTCCCCCTTTACACACACACACACACACAGTCTTTTCATCTGCTCTATAAAATCTTTATTGAATGATCCCTTTTGGTAGAGCATCCCTAGGACTAGAAGCTTATTCCATTTTCATGTAGTCCTAAATGGTAGAAATGATTTTCTAGACTTAGGCAAATTTTTTGTTTATTAAGGACTACTCCTTCACAGTGTCCTTCTTCAATGAGGCACATGAAAGGTAGAGGGGGCTACCTTAACAAGCAAACACTTGGTGAGGGCTTTCAGTAAGAAAAGCGTTATGCAAATGTGTGCTTTGTAATATTAACCCTTGATGTGGAACAGTAAGCATGGACCTTGAAGTTAGGTAATCGTAAAAAATAATGCTGGCTGGATGCCAGGCACTCCTGTAAGCACTAAAGTTAGCTCACTCATCCTGCCCCCAGGCCTGAGCTGTGCGCTGCTAGCATGCCCATTTCACAGAGGGGAACAGACGGGCTTAAGAAAGCTGCTCCATGTGTGGAACTGGTGAGTATGAGAGGCAGCGCTGGAAATCAGGCGGCCTGGCCAGTCCCTTGGCTCTGGGACCCATGGACAAAGCTTCCAGCCCCTGGCACTACACCTCAAGGGCCAGGTGATGTGGGGAGTTAAACTGTTGTCACTGGACTTACCTCATAAGCATGGGCAGGGCCACTGTAAGAATTAAATGGAGTATCATTGAACATGACCAGGCTCTCTTTATGGTGATTGTAATTCAATTCTTTGCGTTTCTCTTTTGTTTGTTTCTGTCTTTTAGTTTAGGCCCCACCAGGGCTTCTGGTTCGTTTCAGTACTCTGTGGCATGTGTTTTATTGTCACCAATTTGAGACTCTTGTCAACATTGCTTTAGAATAAGCAGGGTGACTTTTTAAACTGATCTTCTCTCCACAACTCAGCTCATTGTTAGTCAGCATGGACAGGATTACATTGAGGTGATATTAAACAATAAGGCTTCATAATCCCGTAAGACTTCTTCCTTGCCCCACCTATTGTGGAACTATTTCTCCGCATGCATACCCAGGGTAGCATGTTTCATGCATAGCTGATGTTACTAAGATGGAATGTGTTGTGTTCCCCTGTATTTGATGGCTCCTTTGCTGTGACCCATTGAGCCATTCTGAAAGTAAACCTTTAAAATATTTATAGCATCACCTACAAACATTTTGCATTTTTAGGTCTGTACACAGTGAAATTCAAATTGAAATTCTAGTTGACACTGGCCTCCCCAGGTCTCTTGGTTGAATGAAGATGAAATGCTTTGTCAATGTGCTGCCTCTGGAAAATGAAAGAAGCCCTAAGGAAAGCATACTTACTCTAACTGCACTCATTTAATTAGAATTTGTAATAACTGATTTCATTGAAATTGTTTTTTTGGGGGGGGGAGTTGGTTTTTCTGAAGTAGGGTCTCACTCTAGCCCGGGCTGACCTTGAACTCACAGCAATTCTCCTACCTCTGCCTCCCTAGTGCTGGGATCAAAGATATGTGCCAGCTGGGCCCTAGTAAGCAGTTCTTGATCACCCTGCCTCACAGCAGCCACCCCAGCGCCAAGTAACTTCCTGTCTGGTTCACGACTTTCATGCCTGTCGTCATGTGATGGCTTAACAACATTTCTGTGTTGCAGTGATTATCTAGGTTGGTAAAGGATAACTTCAAAGAAATAAAACATTTGGGCCATGACTTTCTGTCCCTGGAATGTCACCTGGCCTCCTCCGTCGAAGTTTAGCCAGCTTGGGTCGGGAGCTTACTGGAGCACTAGCACCTTGAGCTGGTGGGAAAGGGGACCTGAGGAGCATCCCCAGTGTCACTGGGACTGACGCTGTTCTGACCTGACTCCTTGTGCCCCTCAGCTACTAAGTTTTGGGTGCTTGCCCTTCTCCAAGATGAAGAATAATGGTAGCACATCACTGCGCCTCCCTACACGGTGGGGCTTGGTGGAGTGTGACATTAAATGAACTCACTCCTAGGAACTGCTTGTTAGTTGTTAGGGAGTAGAGTCCCAGCTCCTTCCAACGAGGCCTAAGCAGGGTGGCAGGACCGCTGCAGCCCTGAGCACCATCCTCTGCAAATGCTGATTGATCAAGCAAGCCAGCGTGTGCGTGCAAGATGTTCATTGCGTGCCTCCCATGTGCCAGGTACAGTTCTCAACAAAGGAATCAGTTTGTGCAGAGTCTCCCTGTGAGGTGGCAGTCACATGTCACATTCCTGGTGACTAGAAGGTTGAAAATGAGGGAAAAGAAAGGAGACGAAACAGACAGCTCTCGGGGTGCTGGTGGCACAGGGCGTCGGAGACCATTGTGAGAGCTTCGGCTTTTGATAGGAGGTCACTCTGAGATGAAAGCGAGGGGACATGGTGACAGCCATCAGTGATTCTTGAGTTTCTAGACTGTAGCAGACCCTGCGTTCAGCTCTTGACTAGGGTTATCGGATTTAATCAGAACAAGCAAACACTGATATACACCAGATGACACCATCCCCAGGGAGGCATCTGAGAGGAGAGAGGTTCAGGAGCTTGCAGGGGCAGTACTTGAACCCAGGTCTCTGATTCTGTGATGTCATACTGTAATTTAGTGACTGCAGGGAAGGGCATGCCATCAGATTGGGTGAAGCGAGACTAATTTTGGACTGTACTTGACCATTGCTGTGGGACTGAGAAGCAGTTTGGTGCCTGTGCTTTCAAAGGACTCAGGACCAGAAACTCTGAGCCCACTTAGGTAGTCTTCCCCAGATACAAAACAGGTGGACAGCATCCCAGTACGGGCAACAATACAGAAGGTTCCGCTTCCTGTTTCTGGCCGTGCTAGACCAGAAAATGGGGCAGTTTTCATAGCAGCTGCCTCCACCCATAAACCTACAGTTCAGCTCTGACTCAGAGGAGCCTGTGGAAACTGTCAAGACGTCTTACTCTGCAGCATGTTGTTCTGAACTGAATGGACGCCCCCAGAGTCAACTTGTTTCTTCAAGATCAAACCACAGTGTAGACTGTGAAGGGCAGATAGACATCTTGTTGAAAATGAGTCTTTTCATTTTGCAGGACCAAATAAGGGTCTGCCTTCATTCTTCTTCAATCTCAATTCCTAACTTGAGAGGAGAGGGGTTTGGGAGCTTGCAGGGGCAGTACATAAACCCAGGTCTCTTTACTTTTGTGATGTCATACTCTGATTTAGTGAGGGCAGGGACGCTCATGCAGCATACATCCCTGAACTGGAAATTCATAATGACTGTTGAAGGATCCTAGCTTTTAGGTAAAAGGGAGAGGATGTTGATTTTGTAAGTTAGCTGCCTAATATTTGCAAAGCACAGTACTGGCTGCTAAGAATGCAGATGGGTAGATGGCTTCTGCCTTCTGCCCTTCTGACTACAGGAGAGGCAGGCAATTTATAAGTCATTTATAAGTAGCTAGTCTCTTGACCACACATTCCACTTGCTGTATACAGATTCATTTGCACTTAACCTGCAAAGCTGGATAAGAGAGGAAAAATGCAAATAGTGCAAGTGCCCTATCCAACATTCCTACCCTGAGCCTACTGCTCTCCATTTACCTCAGCTCCCCCCACTCTTCATCTCCCCTGCGCAAGGTTTCATTGCGTCAACAGTGTCTAGTGGTTAAAGATGAAATTTTCATATTGCATGGCCTTAAGGTGCAGATTAACAGCTACTTGCTTAGGCCAAAGAAGTGGCTTCTTTCCAACACCAAAAGAAACCCTGGCTGTGTTTGATCTTTCTAAGAGGTTTCCAGTCTGACATGGACTTAAGGAGACGTCCATTTTTTTCTTTGGCTTTAGAGTTTATTATCTAAGAGTCATGAATTCATTGTACTGAATGATATATGGGCTAGGGTCAGCTTGTTTGTAAATTCCAGCCTCTTAGTAATTAAAAACATGGGCAAATTATTGCACTTTCATTTATGGCTAGTCATTGTGCTCCTTTTTTTCAATGTGTAATGCAAAGATGCTTATATGTACCACATGGGCATTGTGGTGACTAATGGAATATATAGATCTCTGGCAAGGAATTTAGCATCGTGGTGATAGTTGCCCCTTCTTTGTAGGTGTGAGCAGAAACCTCACCTGTGGAAGCTAAGGAGAGTTTTTAGAAGGGTGAAGTGACCAGTGTGGACTTAGAAAAGATGAGTTTGATGTGTTTGTGATGCCTGGGCTAAGTGTGGAGAGAGCTGGTGTAAGGACATGAGCCGGCAGTTACAGTGGCTCAGACTGAGATGAGGGCCTGAATGAAAGTGGTGAGCGTGGGGTGGGAGAGCCCAGCCTGGGAGTTTGAAACATGCAAACTACACAACCTTGGTTTGATTAAAGGGGTGGGGGCTTTAGTAGCAAAGGCTAACCTTGAATTCCCCAGCTCGGAGGTTTGAATGATAGACGTTAACTGGGACAGTCAATAATAAAAGGCACTGTTACTACAGATTGCAGTTATATACCTGGCAGTAAGCTTTGGAACTTTATACAGTGGGGTTTAGTCATCATGACAAGCCTACTGAGTGAGCAGTCATTGACCACTGGAAACAAAATCATACGGTGAGTCAGTGTCTCCCTAGGATGTGAATATGGATTTGTTTGACAGACAGTCCTCCATCTTACCCACTTTAAATAAGAATAGACAGGATCTCACCTTTAGCTCAGGATGGTCTAGAAGTCAAACTCAATAGCAGTCATCCTGCCTCAGCTTCATAAGTACTGTGGTTACAAATGTGAGCTACAGCTGAGGTGGAGGTACTTGAAGGCAATTGGAAAATCAGATGTGTAGCTCGCAAGAGGGTGAGAAATGGGACGAGAAGGTGGAGTGGTGTTGGCTTTGCTGTGGGGCATGATCACACTGCAAGGGTCTCTATAGTTAAGGAGAAAGCAGACCCTAAGTAAGGGGAGAGTGCTCACCTGGTCTTGTGGGTTAGAAACACATGTACCAGTGAGCCTTGTAATTTTTGTTTAATTTAATTAATCAATTAATTTGGGGGGGGAGAGAGAGAGAGAGAAAGTCAGATAGAGAGAGAGAATGGGCAAAGCCAGGGCCTCTAGCCACTGCAAACAAACTCCAGATGCATGCGCCACTTTGTGCACCTGTCTTATGTGGGTACGGGGAAATCAAGTCTGGGTCCTTAGGCCATGCAGGCAAGTGCCTTAACTGCTAAGCCATCTCTCCAGCCCAACCCATGTGATTTTTTGGACGAAACTTAATGTTGTGCTTTGGTGTATAAATTTTCCATCAGCTCAGTATTGAATGTCCACTGTTTCAGTCATTGTTATAGAAAATGCCCTTCATAAAGCAGATAGTGTAGTGGGGATCATCATACAAAATCTATTAAGCAATGGGAAGGAATTGTGAGACAGAGAATAAGGCCAGATGCCGTCATAAGGAGCTCTTCCAAGGTCCTATATAAGATGGGCGCCAAAGCCAGACTTGAGAGCCTGGAGCCAAGGAGTTATGATTACATATGGTGATATGAAATGTTTACATTTTGAAAGAAACTGGGTGGGTAGATAGCTAAGTGGATAAAGTGCTTACTGTGCAAGTGTGCTGACCTAAATCCAGATCCCCACAACCCACTTAAAAGTTGGATAGCGGGCTGGAGAAATGGTTTAGCGGTTAAGCACTTGCCTGTGAAGCCTGAGGATCCCAGTTCGAGGCTCTATTCCCCAGGACCCACGTTAGCCAGATGCACAAGGGGGCACACGTGTCTGGAGTTCGTTTGCAGTGGCTGGAGGCCCTGGTGCGTCCATTCTCCCTCTGTCTCTCTCTCTCTCTCTCTCTCTCACTCTCAAATAAATAAAAAATTAACCAAAAAAAAAGTTGTTAAAAGTTGGATACCATAGCACAAGTATATGTAACCCCAATGTGCCTACAAAGAGAAAGAAGACTGAAGTAGGAGAACTGCTGGACGCTGGTGGGTCAGCTGGCTTGACCAGTGCTACAACAAACAAATGCTGCTGTCTCAAACAAGGTAGAAGGCAAGAACCGCCACTGGACACTCGAAGGGGTCCTCCGGGCTCTGCATGAGTGCTGCGGCGTGCACGTGCACTCCCCCCCCCCACACACACAAACCAGAAACCAGCGAGCAGCAGCTGTTTGGTGCCTCGCCTCCCTTCACGTCCTGCTCCCACACGCAGTGAGTTTGCATAAGATGCTGTGACGGAGCTCCACTGTAACAAATATTTGAGTCAGATATGGACCCTGACATTTCTTCACCCTTTTCTTGAATGCATAATTGTTCTTCAAGACTTACATAAAATGGGGGAGGAGCAAGCTTCTCTTCCACTGAGCATCAGTACAGAAAATTCCCAGGCCTTGAGAATGCACAGTAAGTGCGGTCTCAGGTTAAGGCCTTTACTTGACAGGAGTTTTCATTTTGAGAGGTTTCCTAGCATTATGGTTAAGAATCTAGGGCCTGGGGGCAAAACGTTCAGGTTTGAGTTCCTGCTGACCAAGCACTAGATGACCTTGGGCAGCATACTTGATCTTTCTGTGCTTCACTTCCACTGTAAAGCGCTTCCATAGTGAGGGTCATAATATTACCCACAGTCCCGAGCTGTGTGAGGAGGAAATAAGTGGACACATGGGGGACACTGACCACTGCACGTGGCATGCACAGGGCAACTTTCAAAAGCTAGGTATGAGTGCTGTCACCATTTTGTGTCAGTGAATAAAGCAACACTGTAAGGTGTGAACCAGCACTGTCTAGGGCCACTTTCCCAAACTGGTGCGAACTGCTCCCAGGGCAGGCAAGGTCTCGCTGTCGCCCAGGCTGACCTGGAATTCACTATGTAGTCTCAGGGTGGCCTCGAACTCATGACAGTCCTCCTACCTCTGCCTCCCAAATGCTGGGATTAAAGGCATGTGCCATCACACCCAGCTCCAGTTTGCTTGCTTGCTTGCTTGCTTGCTTGCTTGCTTGCTTTCTCTCTTTTTTTTTTTTTTTTTTCTTGGTTTTTTTGAGGTAGAGTCTCATTCCAGCCAAGGCTGACCTGGAATTGACTGTGTAGTCTCAGGGTGGCCTTGAACTCATGACGATCCTCCTACCTCTGCCTCCTGAGTGCGAGGATTAAAGGCATGCACCACCACTGCCCGGCAGCCTTCATTTTTAACATTGCAGATACTTGGTCCATTGTAGAAGTGAAGGGACATCACTTTCAAGCCAGAGACAAAGAATTGTCTTTTTCCTTTATATTTTATTTATTTATTTGAGAGAGGGAGGGAGGGAGGGAGGGAGGAGAGAGAGAGAGAGAGAATGGCCATCCCAGGGCCTGCAGCCACTATAAATGAACTCCAGATACATGTGCCACCTTGTGCATCTGGCTTACATGGGTACTGGGGATCAAACCTGGGTCCTTAAGCTTTGCAGGCAAACACCTTGATGGCCAAGTATCTCTGCAGCCCTCTCTTTCTCCTTTAAATGGAAGCTTCCAAGTCAGATTTGGTGGAGCATGCCTATAATCCCAGGACTCAGGAAGCTGAGGCAGGAGGATTGTGAGTTCCAGGCCAGCTTGAGCTACTTAGCAAGACTCCGTCTCAAAATGAAACCTTCAAAGTCTCCTTTCTCCCAGTATATGTGCAGTAATGGCGCTTAGCAGTGCCAGTCTGGCCTCACGCTGGTGCATGATAAGAAAGACTGGCAGGCGAGTAGCCTGTTGACGCCTTGCTTCTGTTTCAAAATGTGAGTCAGATTAGGAGGAGAATCATGATCCTTTCTCTCTGGCTGAACTTTTCCAGCTGTCCTATTGGAAACCCCCTGTTGACATTATCTTGGGCTCATTTGTCTCTTGTGGCAGCAAAAAACAAAACCCTGGAGTTTTAACTAGGTGGCCTCACCTCAGCATGAAGCACCCAGTACCAGACTTGGCAGGGCAGACACTGCCCTAACCTTCCCCAGAGATGTCCGAGTATCTCCCTCTTCTGACAGAGCTGTGAACTTGTTATCTCATCAGTGGAAGAGGCCCCTCACCTTTTTGGATCTCTCTCCAAAGCCCCACACAGTAGAGCTTCAAGGGCTCTTTAGAGCAAGCAGCAGTGGGACTTCAGGGAAGATAGACCAGTGCCTTTTTCCCATGAGCCACCGGTGTAAGGGTTAAGAGCCATTGCTGTGGTCACCAAGGTCAGACCCTAGCACTCTGTGAGCTGGATCCAGCCCACAGATGTTTGTTGTCCTGCGTCGTCGTGTGTACATACATGAATTAGTTGCAACATACGATAATTGGGAGGTTTCACATAAAAATCAGCATTTCCAACATTTTACTGTAAATGCTGTCCCTGGCAACATACTGTCTGGCGATGTGGAAGCAATTGGTCTGAATGAGGTGGTAGTCAGTCTCTCCTTGGCCCTCCATCTGTCCTGCTGTGCTTCCTGTACTCGTCTTCGTCTCCCAGCCTTGGAGCCATGAGAGTGTTCAGTCATCCCACAGAGCCCTGTGCTTTTCTCTACCACAAAGTCCTATCACTTGTCTTGACCCAGTTTTAGCACGAGTCTTAGGCCTTGGCTCTCAATTTAAGATGCAAAATCCTAAGTTAAGCATTTATTGTGTCATTCATGTTACAGTCACAGAGTTGTAACTGACCCTTACCTGGTGGTTTTCATGTGTCAAAAGTTGTTTTCGGGGCTGGAGAGATGGCTTAGCAGTTAAACGCTTGCCTGTGAAGCCTAAGGACCCCGGTTCGAGGCTCGATTCCCCAGGACCCACATTAGCCAGATGCACAAGGGGGCGCACGCGTCTGGAGTTCGTTTGCAGTGGCTGGAGGCCCTGGCATGCCCATTCTCCCTCTGTCTCTCTCTCTCTCTCTCTCTCTCTCTGTCACTCTGAAATAAATAAATAAAAATGAACAAAAAAATTTTTTTTAAAGTTGTTTTCCTGTGATCTTTTTCATGCTAGCATTTTTTTTTTTTTTTCTCCTCTGGTTCCTACCAGAAGTACAGGCTGAACAGCAACCCAAAGTCTGACCCTTTGGCCTTGTCCTTAGTCATCTTCTTTAGGTGGCTGATAGATTCGAGGTTATGAGCTATATGCAGGGAAGGGAGCATGGAGCCACAGAGGGGAAATGAAATACCTGTTTTGTCTCCACGGGGTTGAAAACTGAGTCATGAGGCCACACAGTACAAAGGTAATGTGCACAAGAGTCTTTGCAAATTACTTGTACCTGAGAAGCCTTTCCTCTCCCCTCCCCCCTTTTTACTAGCTGCATAGCCAGCACCTCCTTCAGGTTCCAACAGCCTACCAGTTCAGACACACATGTCTCAGTTGGCAAAAGTGTGTTCCTTGCAAGTTGTTACTCCTTCCTACCATTTCTTTATTCTCTTACCACTTGCCAGCCACGTGAGGGCAATTTGAGCATAACAGGAGGTCAGTGGTCCCTGCAGGAACTGTACCATGGGAGCCAGTGTGTAGGAAATGCCACCTGTGCAAAAACTCAGCACACTTGAGCAGCTTTGGATCAAAAGTTGTGTCATTGTGGGCTGAAGGGACGACTTAGCAGTTAAGGCATTTGCCTGCAAAGCCAAAGGACCCATGTTCAATTCCCCGGGACCCACATTAGCCAGACGCACAAAGTGGTGCATGCGTCTGAAGTTCATTTGCAGTGGCTGGAGTCCCTGGCGTTCCCATTCTCTCTCCTCTCTCCTCTCTCCTCTCTCTCTCTCCTCTCTCCCCTCTCCCCTCTCCCCTCTCCCCTCTCTCCTCCCTCTCTCTCTCTCTCTCTCTCTCTCTCTCTCTCTCTCTCTGTCAAATAAATAAATAAAAATAGAGTATAAAAATAAGAGTTGTGGGCTGGAGAGATGGCTTAGCAGTTAAGCGCTTGCCTATGAAGCCTAAGGACCCCGGTTCGAGGCTCGATTCCCCAGGACCCACAAGCCAGATGCACAAGTGGGCACACGTATCTGGAGTTTGTTTGCAGTGGCTGGAAGCCCTGGCGCGCCCATTCTGTCTCTCTCTCCCTCTTCCTCTGTCTGTCACTCTCAAATAAATAAATAATAAACAAAAAAATTAAAAAAAAAAAGGAGTTGTGTCATTGTCATGGTGGTTTCCCCTTACCATAGCAGGGTTTTTATGAATTTCTTCCAATTCCTATGGCTCCAGTTTCACATGAGGTTGTGGACTTCTCAGTTGAAAAGTTGTTCATAGCTTTGGTAGGTCTGAAATTTCAGTGTTGAGCAAGGCCCACACTGGGCTAGAATATGATCTAATAAGATTGGACTGTCAAAACAAGAAGCACCAGTCTGGGGCTAAAAGGCTTTGAAGGAGGAATATTGATGCTGTCCTGTGAGACCCTGGAGAGAGCATAAAACATGTAGGATGGACACCCATGGCCTCTTCACTTCCGGGTAGCAGGTGGGACACTCATATTTGAACGTCCACCCAAGTAGAACGAGGATGATTAAACAGAAACAATAGATGGTATCTTTCTGTTGGGAAAGTCTAACTGGTTGTGTAATTACTGGGATGAAACATCAGAAAAATACTTGAAACATGTTGGTAGGGCCCAAAAGAGCACTTGGGAGATAGCCCCAAAATGTCAGAACAGAGATGACCTGTAACTGAGACATGAGTTACACAGAAGGGAGTTCTGCCCTGGCCACCAGCTGTGAGTCAGAACAAGTTATGTAGCCATTTTTGCTCCTCAGTCTTTTTATTCCTGAAATGAAAATGGGACATTATAGGATCATCAGGATTAAAAGAAGTAACATGTGGCAAATGCTTGGAACAGCCCCTGGAGCATGCTGGGTGCCCAGTGAACGAGCGTGGTTCCTGTTAAGTACAGTAGAAAGGCGTCTGTAGGTATCCAGTGCAGGTTTCAGAATAACAACCCAAACCACAGTCTGATGGTCTTTGTGGTTCTGTTAAAATCCCCGGAGGCTGTAGACCCCTTACTGTTCTAGTCCTGTGAGGGGCTCACCTGTTCCCTGGAAGGCATCACTCTTTGCCAACAGTGATCTTGAGACCACATGTTGATGAAGGCTTAGGCTGACCCTGACACTGAGTCACTGTGACTTGCTTCAGCTTCCTGTAACACTTTTTTTTTTTTCAAATCTTCTGTTCATTTATGGGAGCATTTAATATCTGCATCTTACCTGCTGCTGTGTTGTAACATAATTAATCATTAACCAGGTATGTTATTCAGTGCCTTATATGAAATCACTTGTAATAAAACATTGAAGAATATGTTTATTGATAGGCACATATAGACAGCAGGGGGAAAACCAGCACTAATGGTCATCCACTTTCACATGTTAGATTCACTCCTGCAAGTGAAACCAAATTGATTCTTTTCAGATAAATTAAGAGTCAATTATGTTGCCTTACCCACTGTTTTCAAGCTACTGTTGTGTAACTTGGGGGAAGATTTCTCTGGAGACCCCAGTAGAGTATCTGTCCTCAGCCACTAGCCAAGGACATGGGTCTGTGCAACCATGGTTAGCAGCAGTAGATCGTTCCTTTCTTCTACCAAGTAATGAAAAAGATGGAGGACTTCACTTTCCTCCCTTGTGGATAGGATTACACACCAGAAAAGAATTCCTTCTAGCTGGGCGTGGTGGCGCACGCCTTTAATCCCAGCACTCAGGAGGCAGAGGTAGGAGGATTGTCATGAGTTCAAGGCCACCCTGAGACTACATAGTGAATTCCAGGTCAGCCTGGGCCAGAGCGAGACCCTACCTCAAAAAACAAATAAATAAATAATTTCCTTCTAGCTCAATTGCTTCATTTAAAACACAAAGGTGAACTGAGTACACTTTTTATCCTAGCTCTCAGGAGGCTGAGGTAGGAGGATTGGCATGAGTTTGAGGCCACCAGCCTGGGCTACAAGAGTGAGTTCCAGGTAAATAAGAAAATGCAGAGATGGGCATGATGGCACATGCCTGTAATCTCAGCACTCCAAAGGCTGAGGAAAGAGGATTATGGTAAACTTAAGCCTGGCCTGGGCTACACAGCAAGACCCTGTTGCTGGGGCAGGGGCGGGGGGTGGAACAGAAACTCAGAATTTTTTGTAGGTCTGAATAAAACACCCAAATTGGTTGATGTATCATTTTAATCGTAAAATCTCTAAAGAAAGATATTTTATTTTCACCTTGGTCTTTCCAAAACCCACAGACAATTAAGAAAACATCAATTTGCTGCAACCTAGTTTATGATGTCACCAAAAGTTCTTGATGAAGTTGTCAGTGTGTGCATGGCTTCAGTCAATGAGCCAACCGGGCTCCACAAGGGAGTGTTGTGCAATGTGTCAGCACTTCCCTTTACTTTCCTGTAAACTGGAACTTTGCTAGTGATTAGCATTGCAAGTCTTCCTGATGAAGGAATTGTCAGCTGCAGTCATCAGGGATTTTCCCCAACGGTTTTGGAAACAATCTGAAGAATTGAATGTGTTGCTTGGAAATTAAGAAATTTGGAATAATTCGTGGGAACCCAAATAGAGAAAGAATCAAGTGTTTGTTTTCTTGAAGACAAGAGAACAGGATCACAGAAGGGACAAAACAAGTTGAGAAATTATAGCCTAACAGGAACTGTCATGTCTCTGTCCTTGCTCTCAGAGGATTTTTACTTGTATTTTAGGGCTGAAATAAAAACATTAACGGCACTTTGGGGATTCTTGGAAAATGTTTTTGAAGCTGAATGTCTTGACTTACCTGGAGTTTTGTTTTACTAAATTTTTAAATTTTATTTGCAAGTAGAGAGAGAGAGAGAGAGAGAGAGAGAGAGTATGGTCACATCAGGGCCTCTAGCCACTGCACACGAACTCCATATGCATGTGCCACTATGTGCATCTGGCTTACATGGGTACTGGGGAATTGAACCCCCATCATTAGGCTCTGGAGGCAAGGCTCTTACCACTTAGCCATCTCTCCAGCCCAACCTGGAGTTTTTTTTATCAGATGCCATCATGCCAGCAGCATGTGGATGACAGACGGGGTAATAGAAGGTGAGCTGGACACTCACTGTTGTGAGTGCAACAATGGATATGTAATGAGCTTTCTGCCCTGTGGCAGAATGGGGTGGGACAGCAGGAGACAGACAGCTGGTGTGTCTAGAATGAGGGGAGGGGCCTGTTCAGAAGAATGATCAAGAAAAACCCACCCAGGGAGTGACCTTTACCAAGGAAGCAGCAGAGCTAGAACACAATGTACCGGCGTGTACCAAGGAAGTAGAAAAGGGCCTGTGGAAAGGTCCTAGGATGATGAGACTGGATTCAGTGTTGGGTAGGGTTTTGATTTTATGTTTTTGTTTCTGTTTTTTGAGGGTAGAGTCTCACTCTAGTCCAGGCTGACCTGGAATTCACTGAATAGTCTCAGGTTGGCCTCGAACTCGCGGCGATCCTCCTACCTCTGCCTCCCAAGTGCTGGGGCTGGGATTAAGGTGTGTGCCACCATGCCCAGCTAGGTTTTTTGTTTTTTTGTTTTGTTTTGTTTTTGTTGTTGTTGTTGTTGTTGTTGTTGTTTTTCCGAGGTAAGGTCTCACTCTAGCCCAGGCTGACCTGGAATTCACTATCAAGTCTCAGGATGGCCTCGAACTCACGGCAATCCTCCTACCTCTGCCTCCCAAGTGCTGGGATTAAAGGCATGCGCCACCACGCCCAGCTTTCAGCTAGGGTTTTTGATTTGTGTGTATGTGTATGTGTGGTATCAATGCATGTTGGGTGTGCATGGGGCCAGGACAGAGATCAAAGTGGAGTGTCTTCCTCCATTACTCTCCGCCTTATTATTTTAAAAATATTTTTATTCATTTATTTGCAAGCAGAGAGAGGAGAGACAGAGACATAGAGAGAATGGGCATGCCAGGGCCTCCAGCCACTGCAAATGAACTCCAGATGCATGCACCACCACTCTGTGCATCTGGCTTTATGTGGGTACTAGGGAATGGAACTCAGGTCATTAACCTTAGCCACTGAGCCATCTCTCCAGCCCATTTGCCTTATTTTTTGAGACAGCTTATCTGTCTGGAGCTCAATGATTATCTAAACTAGTCAGTAAACCCAGATCCTCCTGTCTCTACCTCCCAGTGCAGGAATTGCAGGCATGCACCATTGCACCTGGCTTTTACTGACAGTTCAGGGCTGTGGCTTTGAACTCAGGTCCCCATGCTTGTGTGCAAGCACTTCCCTCTTTGAACCATCTCCCCAGGCCCTCCCTGAATTTGGTGTTTGGACAGCAATAGGAAGGTGGGTAGAACTGGGATGTAGAAGGGAAGGCAGGATAAGACATAGGAAACGCTGATAAAAAGTCAATTATGGGGAGAAAAAAATAGCAATTAGGTTTATTTATTGTTTTAGAATTCTCACTTATCTCTTCCTCCTCCTCCTTTGGTGCTAAGGATGGAACCCAGGCACATGCTCAGCCAAGTGCTAGACCAGTGACTCTTTCTTTTCTTTCTTTTTAGTGTGTGACAAGGTCTCACAGTGTAGCACAGGCTGCTTCAGATGCACGATCCTCCTGCCTCAGCCACATCCCAGTTCTAAAGTGACAAGTGTAAGAATCCCTTTGCAGAAAGAAGCCTATGTGCCCAAGCTGAGCCATCCTCAGGCTCCACCTTTGTATTCAGTGACAACTTGACCTTGCCGCTGGTAACTTAGAGAGAGTGAGAGAGAGCGCTTATGAATTGCCAGAGACACCTCCATCCCCATCACCACCTAAACCAGAGGCTGAAGCAAAGCTAAGCTATCCTCAAAGTCAGCCATCCTATAACATCTCTTCTCCACTCTCCACCCTCCACGCCTCATGTGCTACACAATCCATATAGCTTCTTTATGTCCCGAATTCCTATGCGGACAACACATGGTTATAATCATGATGATAAGGAAGAAGAAAAGAAAAATTTTCTTTCACACAATGGGTAAGGGAAATTGATTCTGCAGAACAAAATGTTAAAAAATGAGAGGAGTCTTTCCGACACAAAATGGCCTGGATATCCATGACCTCCCAATGCCTGGCACTACCTACACAAGACCCTCATAATAGGAGGAAAAGGGCTGGAGAGATGGCTTAGTGGTTAAGGTGCTTGCCTGCAAAGCCAAAGGACCCAGGTTCTATTCCCCAGGACCCACATAAGCTAGATGCACACATCTGGAGTTCATTTGCAGTGGCTGGATGCCCTAGTGAGCCCATTCTTTCCCCCTCCCTCCCTCCCTCCTTCCCTCTCTCTCTCTCTCTCTCTTTCTCCTCTACTTCTTTCCCTCTCTCTCAAATAAATAAAAAAATTAAAATATTTTTTAAAAATGGTAGGAAAAGATGATGGAAAGTGAAGTTGCGAAGGAGAAAATGGGGGGGGTACCATAGTTTGTTGTCTATAATTATGGAAGTTGTCAATAAAAAAAATTAAAGCCAGAGTGAGGGCTGGAAAGATGGCTTAGTGGTTAAAGGCTCTTGCTTGCAAAATCCAGTGGTCTGGGTTCAGTTCCTCAGTACCCACGTAAAACCAGATGTAGAGTGGTCTGTGTGTCTGGAGTTTGATTGCAATGGTAGAGGACCCTGGCATGCCTGTTCTCATTCTCTCTCTCTCTCTCTCTCTCTTTAAAAAAATGAATGAATGAATGAAATATTTTTTTAAAGATCAGAGGAAGCCAAATTAATGCATGTGGAACACACGTCACTGACTGGCACAGCCTAGCCGTAGCAGAGAACTAAAGCTTGCTTCCCCTTAGCTCCCACCCACCCCAGGACCTCCCGTCCCTCAGAGCAAGCAGCTGCAGGCCATACAGGGTTGGCACAGTAGTGATTTAGGGTAATGGAAAGTGAGAATGGCTCAGCATCTTCAGACTGGTAGTCAACTAGAAACATGCGGAGCCCTGAGCCCGAGGCACGCAGGTGATGATTTGCTTGATGTAGTTCAGAACCAGAAGCAAAGTCTCTAATGCTTAAGTGGATGTGGGAGCGGCAGGCCAATTCCTCCCTGCCATTAAAAGCTTATGCAAAGCCCATAAATCAGTAATGTGCTTTTTAGGTTTGTGAATTCTGTCCTGGGAGCCTTGCAGTTTTAGACTCTGGAGCGCTCCCTGAAAATAACCATAGCCAGATGGTGTGGTTTCCAATTATCTTTTTGCCACCTCTGGAAGAGGGCAGTAGGTTTCTTTTTCTATGGCAAGTACTGGGTCTGGACCTACTGGTTGTCATTCCATCCACGCCTCGTTAGCTGTGGGGTGGCTACTAAGCAGTGCGCCCTCTGTCAAGCACAGGGTGGGGTCCTGATGGAAGAATGAGAAGGCGAGGTGGGAAAACAAGTTAGAATGAAAGGATAGGAGAGCAGCTTGTTCCAGAGAGGGCAGAAGGGATCCAGAAAAGCTTCAAAAAAGCAACTGGCCTCTGTAGGCTCTCCAGGAAGGTGTGATGAGTCCAGTCACATGGACCAAGATGCTCATGCTCGTAG
This sequence comes from Dipus sagitta, assembly GCA_036346955.1. Taxonomy (NCBI): domain Eukaryota; kingdom Metazoa; phylum Chordata; class Mammalia; order Rodentia; family Dipodidae; genus Dipus; species Dipus sagitta. The sequence continues at coordinate 192,266,300 of CM070771.1, forward strand.
AAGAATACCATACAAGGCAGGTTACTTCACCACTGCTTTTTCTCATGTGGCTAAAATATTTCTTTCCTTTTTTTTTTCTTCCTGAGGTAGGGGGAGTGGTGTATATGGAAGGAGCTTTACAGAGCTGGAGGAATAGGGACCCACAGTAGGAGACTAGGAAGTTGGAGGTTCCAGGTGGGAAGCAGCCCTGCAGGAACCCCAGAGCTGGAAAGAGCTACATGACCTCAGGCAAGTCCCTCTTCCTCCCAGAGCCCCAGTGTCCCTGTGGGCAAAATGAAAGGGCTTCTGTTTCTGGTGCTGAGCATGGACATAGTTACTTAGGACATAGTAGAGGGCGGGACTACAGTCACAGACCAGGGTTGCTTCAGAATTTTCCTTAGAACTCTTGCATCTGAGGAACTTTTACATGACATAGGGCATATAAGTATATAGAATAGGTATACAGATCAAACATTTACTGATACAACAAACTTACTTTAAAACAATTCTTTGGCATATGTAATTTTACCATTGATTAAAGGTGAAAGCATGTTTGCACACTAATGAAATGAAGCTACTGGTTTTTACATAAAGAATGACATCTTGATGAAACATTTGACACTTCAGGATGCAGAGCGTCTTTAACGTTCTTCAGAGTTGATCACTACTTTGATTTCATAATCATCCATGCTGAGAGTACCAATGGCATAAGTATGTCTTCCAAAAATGGCGGGAGCATGTTTAGGGCCATTTCAGAAATTGCTAGAAATTCTGTCTTAACACCAAAATTAATTTAATAATTCTTATGTAACTCAAGTCAGCCGCTCAAGCAGCAGTTTTTAAAATCAAGCATTCTAACACAATCCAACCGAAACATGTATTACTCTGATGCTTACATGCTGAGAAATGATAGCAGGAAAATATTCTTTAAAAGTCTGTTTGCTATAAATAAACTATGATGTTTCTGTGAGAGCAGAAAACTTGGTGTATGTGGTCAAAACACTGCAATCCATAACATAAAGTGGTCTCGAGTCTGAGCCAAGAGTCCATCCGCTTTGCATAAAGTGCATATGCTGTGCGTTCAGAACCAAGGCCACAGCAATGCCCGCTATGTACCATGGGTGGGTCCTACCACTGGCCTCTCAGATTCATTACTCATTTGATTTTCAAATTAATTTTTGGTCATTGTGTGTTCAGAAACCTTGTACTGTTCTCATTTTTTTTTTTTGCAACCCTCACATTCATTTATGAGACCCCATATGGACTTGCAGCCCATAGTTTTAAGAAGTTGTGAGGGCTGGGAGATGGATCAGTGGTTAAAGGCACTAGCTTACAAAGTCAGCCAGCCCCAGATTCAGTTCCCTAGCCACCCATGTGAAGCCAGATGTAAAAAGTGGGTACAAGCATCTGGTGTTCGTATGTAGCAGCAAGAAACCCTTACATACACACACTTGCATGCACACATGCACACATGAACACAAACCATTTAATGCATACAAAGAAGTTGAGACCTAAGCCTGCTTTCTGGACACACTACTAAGTCATTTTGTATGTCAGAAACCTCAGTGTTCTCATCTATGAAATGGGAACAATCTTACTCTTGGGCTTGTGTAAACTCTAACTGATGAGAAGTGTTTGCTAGTACAGTGCTGTGCACATGGTCAGCAGTAAGTGTTAGCTCTCCTTCTCCTTCCTCACTTGCAGATTCCAGGTCCTCTGTGAAAGTTAGTTCCTTATGACTAAGGAAATGTCATAGTGTGCAATTTTACGTCCTGTGGTAGTTTAGCCACAAGAGCTGTGCTGAGAGGACTCTGCTCAGAGAAAGCCTGACCTCCTTAGCACTTGTCTTTTCCCTGGAGGTTCCATCCAGGCTTCACTTCATGTCCCTTTGTTGCTGTCTTCGTTCATGTCCAACCATCTGATGCTGACAAACGCATCATTCCCACACGAACCAGTGAAAAGCAGGCTTTCCTCGTGGGTTCCCGTCTCCTAACTTGAGATCATGTCCATACAGTTTGCCAGCCTTCAGTAGCACACACGTAAGCTCAGTGCAGCTGGGTCCAATTATATATGCATCCATGTATCCTGTAGACACACATTTATTTTTTCATATCATGGGAAGTAGATGACCACTGCCCTGGTCTCAGATAACTCACCACCTTCTTGGAAAAGTAGAATTTACAAAAACAATTAGGCAATGACATGAAGAAAGTTCTTGACAATGGGTCTGTTTTAAGCAGACTTAGGACATTGGTAGTGTGTTGGTTGTCCAGGGAAGGACAGGAGGCTAAAGTTTTAGGGGAAAATGATCATCTTTTTCTCTGATTTTTATTTATTTATTTATTTATTTATTTGTGTGAGAGAATAAAAATGGGTGTGCCAGGGCCTCCAGCCATTGCAAATGAACTCCAGACGCATGTACCACCATGTGCATCTGGCTTACATGGGACCTAGAGAATTGAACCTGGGTCCTTAGGTTTCGTAGGCAAGCGCCTTAAGTGCTAAGCTATCTCTTCAGCATGATCATTGTTTTTACTTCACATCCTCCTTCCATCTTCCTAGCAATAAATGTGATTCATCCAGAAAAAAAAAAAAATACTGATTTAAAGCCAGTGGCTCCCAGAAGTTTGCTTTGTTATCTACTCTCTCCCCCTACCATGCTTTGAAATTCTTCCCTACCAAACTGCATTTAAATATAATAACTTAGATCATCCATGCTTTATTAATTAAGACAGTTGCCCATCAGAGATCTTGGTTAGGATGTTAACATAAACTCTATAAGTATACACAATAAACCATGGTATTTCCCTCACACATGAACTCTGTAAGTATAGACAATGAACCATGGTATTTCCCTCCCAAAATGTCCCTTCACTGAATCTCTTCTTCTTTCCAATTAGTCTCTCTTCTATTCTGATGACATCATTTTCTCCCTCCTGTTATGAAGGTCTCGTGTAAGTACTGTCAGGCACTATGGGGTCATGAATATTCAGGCTATGTTGTGTTTGGAAAATTGCATTGTAAGCACTCCTGCGCTTCCTTTCACTTACATTCTTTCTGCCACCTCTTCTGCTGCAATGAACCCTGAGCTTTGGAGAGTATGATAGAGATGTCTCATTTAGTGCAGAACACTCCACTCTCACTTCTTAGCACTTTGATGAGTTTTGAGACACCCAGTGGGCACTGCCATCTGAAAAGAGAAGCTTCTTTAACCAAAAGTGAGAGTAGCATTATCATATGGGCATAAATATCAGACATTATTATTCTTTTTTTTTTTGGTTTTTTGAGGTAGGATTTCACTCTGGTCCAGGCTGATGTGGAATTCACTATGTAGTCTCAGGGTAGCCTCGAATTCACCACAGTCCTCCTACATCTGCCTCCCAAGTGCTGAGATTAAAGGTGTGTGCCACCATGCCTGGCTAGACATTATTATTCTTTAACTCCAGTTTACAGAGAAAAAAAATAAGAAGTTAGGAGGCTAGGTGGATGCCTCGGTGGGTAAAAGCACGTACTATGCAAATAGGTCTTAAGTTCGGATCCTTGGGACCCACATAAATCTGGCCAAACTAGCAAGCATCTGTGACCCTAGCCCACCTACGGCCAGATAAGAGGTGAGACGGAAGAACCCTCACGGGCTCACAGACAGCTGTCCTGTTCACATAGCAACCAACAGGAGACCCTGCTCAAGCAAAGCAGAAGGCAAAGACTATCCTCCTCTCGAGGTCGTTCTCTGACCTCCACACATGCACCATGCACTATGGTATAATTTAAAAATTAATTAATTAACTAACTAAAAAATAATAATTAACAAGAGTTCAGGGGCTGGAGAGATGGCTTAGTGGTTAAGTCACTTCCTTATGAAGCCTAAGGATGTAGGTTCGATTCCCTAATACCCATGTAAGCCATATACACAAGGTGGCACATGTATCTGGAGTTTGGTTGCAGTGTCTAGAGACCCTGGTGCACCCATTCTCTCTCACTTCCTCTTCTCTCTCAAATAAATAGAATATTTTTTTAAAAAGAGTTCAGGCTATTTTTTTTTATTATTTAGGATAAATGCCCTGGTTAATATCATATACATATGTATATCCAAAAACTATGAAAGATCCAGAAGCCATACAAAAAATGATTTATAACTTTAAGTACATAAAGGTTGAAACATTATTCATGACAAAAAATACTCTTGAGTAAAGTCAAAAAACCAACCATCAACTGGAGAGAAAGAAGGATTATAATTCATGTGAAAGAGGGTGAATTTCATGTAACAAATAAAATCATAGAAACTGGTACAAAATTACAAACTTAGTTTTCTACAAAAGTCAAAGAACATAAGCAGGCAGTTCTAGAAAAAGCAGTACCAATCTCTAGTAAGCATATGAGAACACAAAAATACTACAGTGTATCTACTCTTTTATGTGACAAGAACATCTTAAATGATACACTCTGCTGGGTGCTACAGCCTGTGATCCCAGCACTTGGGAAGTAGAAGCAGGAAGATCAAGGATCCAAGGCCAGCCTCAGCTAGTGAGTTTGAGGCCCATCTGGGCTACAGAGTGAGACCTTGACCCAAAAATATAATAATAATTTGTTCAACGGTCAGTCTATAGATAAAACAAAGTGTGTATCCAATGATGGTAACTGCATCATCTGCTTTTCAGTCAGAAACTCGAAACAACTTTGAGCTACATGAAGGAACCAAGACCACAGGCTCCCATGTGGAACAATGGCACAAAATAGGACAAAATATACAAAATAACAGCATTTAACACATTGAACATTAGTTGTGAAAATGGAAAATACAGGCCAGGACTGGTGGTGCATACCTTTAATCCCAGCACTCAGAAGACTGAGGTAGGAGTTCAAGGCCATTCTTGGCTACAGAGTGAGTTCCAGGTCAGCCTGGACAACAGTGAGACCCCACTGCAAACACAAACAAAAAAAGGCTAAGGAGATGGGTCAGCAGTTAAAGGCACTTGCTTGCAAAGCCTGCTGAGCTGAGTTCAGTTCCCCAGTACTCATGTAAAGCCAGATGTACAAAATGGCACATGCATGTGGAGTTTGTAGAAGAGACTCTGGTGTGCCCATTCTCTCTCTTTCTCTTTCTCTCTTTCTCTGTCTCATATTTTTTAAAACAAACAAAGAAAAAATAGAAAAAAAGGAAACACAATACAATGAGTCCAGTGAAATCCCCTTATTGCCCTGAGAGTTTCCAGGCCCGGTGCAGTCCCAAAGCCAGGGAGAGAACCGTGTGAAGTGCTAAGAGCAGCTAGAGGTGGAGCTCAGCAGTAGAGCGCTTGTCTAGTGTGGATGACCTAGACCCTAGGCCCAGTACCGAGTACGGAGAAAACAGCCATAACCAAAAGAACAGCACCCGGATCTCACACAGCAAATGGGAATGGTGGAAAATAAGTGATCCCTAATTCAGAGTCAGTGGGTGGGTAAGTCTTCCCACTGGTGGTGCAGCAGGCCTGTAATCCCAGCTGCTCAGGAGGCTGAGGCAGGAGAATCACAAGTTCAGGGCCAGCCTGATCAACGTATGGAGATCATGTCTACAATGAAAAGCAAAAAGCAGCTGGGTGTGGTGGTGCACACCTTTAATCCCAGCACTCGGGAGGCAGAGGTAGGAGGATCACTGTGAGTTTGAGGTTATCCTGGGACTACATCATGAATTCCAGGTCAGCCTGGGCTAGAAGAGTGAGACCCTACTTCGAACCCCCCCTCCAAAAAAAGTAAAATATATGATAGTAGCACCCAGGCTGGAAGGGGAAAAATAGTTACTAGTTACACTGCTTTAATCCATATGCTCTACATGATGAAGTGTAGTAGAATTTGAAGATAAAAGTGCATACTATAAGCTATATGTCACTAGGACAACAGAAGATTGTCACCAGTCAGCCAGCAGTGAACTTAAATAGAGTCATTAAGAAGTACCCAATCCAAAAGTTGCCTTAAAAACAGGGGAAGAGAAGTAAAGAATAGATGAAACAGATAGAAAACAAACAGCAAGGTGGTAGATTGGAGCCCAGCCACGTTAGTAACCATAGGCAATGGTCTAACAGAACAATTCAAAGACAGTTATCAGACTGGATATAAAAGCAAGATCCAACTGTATACTACCTATAAGAAGCCTAGTTTAGGAGCTGGGGCAAGAGCCCATTCAGTAAAGTGCTTGCCTTGCAAGCATGAGAAGCTGAGTTCAATCCCCAGAACCCACATTTAAATAGCCGGGCTTGGTGACTCATGCTTATAATTCTAGAGCTGGGGAGGCGGAGACAGATGGATCCCTGGGGCTCTCTGGACAGCCAGCAGAGCTACTTGGTGAGTTCCAGGCCAATGTGAGACCCTGCCTTAAAATAAAAGGTGAGTGGCAGCTAAAGAAAAATACTCAAGGTTGTTCTGGGACCTCCACATGTATACACACACACGCACACATATATACAAAGCCTATCTTAAATATAAAGACACAAATAGGTTAAAAGTGCAAAAATGTAAGAGCACAGTGAAACTTATTAAAAGAATACTCATGTGACTATTAATCAGCCTAAGTATATTTGGAACAAAGAATGTTACTAGGGAGAGAGAGAGACAGCTGCCATGTGATGGTGAAGTGGTCAGGTCATCAGGGGGACATACATCAAAGCACCTAATACAAGGCTCCAAGCTGCATGAAGCAAAAACTGAGGAACTGATAGAAGTTTTAGATCAAGTAGACAGGCCCTACCGTAGTTAGAGACTTTAACACTAAAGGCCGCGAGGACCTGAACAGCACCACCATTCAGTGTCGCTTAACGGACATCTGCCGCAGAGTGTACCTTCCTTTGACGCGAGCGCGGAACATCTGCTGAAAGAGCCCACGTTGTTGGCAGTGAAGTATGCTTCAGCGAATGCAAGACTTCAAGTCATAGAAAGGATGCTTTCTGATCACAGTGGAATTAAATTAGAAACCAATAACAGATATCTAGAAACTTCCTCAATACCTGGAAACTAAATGTAGTAAGCACCTCACCTGTAGTTTTATTCCCTACAGTCTGAGAACAGCACATGGAAGATTGCAGAAGTAAAGCTTGGCACGGTGGCTCACCTGTAATGCCGCCAGGTAGGATGCTGAGGCATGAGGGTTTTCACAGACCTGCGGCTAGTCTGGACAGCAAAGTGAGAGGCTGTCTCGAGATACATAAATAGAAGTTGAAAATAAGTATTTCATACATGTTAATTAACTTATCACATATTGTAATAATTCTGTTTTATTATTTGTTAGTATTAGCATGTTGCTATGGCTAATTTATAAATTAAACGTAGGTATATACATAAGGAGGAAAACATAAATGTGAATAGGTTCAGTGCTACAATCTACACTTTTCTTCATTCACTTAATGTGGATAGGAGAGAATATTGTACATTTTAATTTTTATTTATTTATTTTGAGAGAGAAAGGCAGATAGACAGCAAATGGGTGTGCCAGGGCATCTAACTACTACAAACAAATTCCAGACTCATGCACCACCTTATGTATCGGGCTTATGTAGGTTCTGGAGAATTGAACCTGGGTCCTTGGGCTTCACAGGCAAATGCCTTAACCACTAAGCCGTCTCTCCAGCCCAGTATACATACTTTTCATCCAAGGAAAATTTAGAAGTTTTTCCTAAAGAAAATGCAAACAGAACTTATCAAAGTGTGTGGTGTGGGTAAAGCAGCACTCCCGGAGACAGTCCACGCAGAGTTCCGCACGCAGCAGCTGCCCGTCTTAGAAAAGAAAGAAAGTCTGCTTGTCTTGTCGGCTTCCGGGCGAGAGCTGTAAAAAGAAGAACTGGTAAACCGAGTGAGCATAGGGAATGGAAATGACTCTCCTACCGTACAGGGGGTTGGGATGCAGAATGATGCAAGCGCTTTAGAGAACAGTATTCTAAGACTACCTCCTGGGGCTGGAGGGATGCTCAGTGAGGTGCTTGCCTGCAAAGCCTAAAAGGACCCAGGTTCAATTCCCCAGCACCCATGTGACACCAGATGCACAGAGTGGTGCATGTATCTGGAGTTCGTTTGCAGTGGCTGGAAGCCTTGGTGTGCCCCTTCTCTCTGTCTGTCTCTCTTCTCTCTCTACTTGCAAGTAAATAATATTTACTGACCTCCATCCATCTGGGACATAGGTCATACAAGGTCAGAGTGACCTGAGTGTCCATAGTGGAGCTGGAAACAATCTAGATATCCGCTGACTGAGGACTAGATCAGCCTCTGTGGCATACTTGTAGAATGTAACACTGCCCAGCAAACAACAATGAAGAAGCCAGACCAGAAGGGGAGCACACAGTGTGTGACTCCGCTTACATAAAGTGCTGTGTCATACATCCATCGTTAGCTCAGTGTGGCAACAAACAGGCGTTACCTGGGGAAGAGTTGGGGAGAAAGGTGGAAGGGATTAGGAAGGGCACAAGGAGATGTTGCGTAGTGGGTCTGTTCGGAGTTGATTATACACATCTGTCAGCCTTACCAAATTCAGCCCTTTGTTGTATCAGTTATACCTTGTGAAAGGGGAGGACAGGCAGCTACTTAGATGTTCATTAGAAGGGGATTAATGAAATGAATTCTGGATACCTATAAAACAGAATATTATGCAACTGGTTTTTAAAATGATGTTATTCTGTGTATGCCAATATGAAGTGATCCCACAAATAAATTATTAGTTGTGAAATGTAATGTGAATGACAGTATATGTTGATCGAGGCATGAGGTGCATGCCTGTCATCCCAGCACTTAGGAGGCTGAAGCTGTAGGCTGACAAGTTCAAAGCTAGTGTGTCTGACCCTGTCTGGAAAAGAAAAAAAAAAGCACTATTAACCTTTTGAGGGAAATGGGCATTAAATGTGTATGTAATTGTTGCAGTTAGGTTCACATTGCTGGCAGAAATCACCCAACCAAGAGCAGCTTGTGGGGAGGGAGGAAGGTTTATTTTGGCTTGCAGACTCGAGGGCAAGCTCCATGATGACAGGGAAAACGATGACATGAGCAGAGGGTGGACATCGCCTCCTAGCCAGCAACAGATGGACCATAGCAACAGGAGAGTGCGCCAAACATTGGCTATAACACCCATAAGCCCACCCCCAATAATACACTGCCTCCAAGAGGCGTTAATTCCCAAATCTCCATTAGCTGGGAGCCTAGCATTCAGAACACCTAAGTTTATGAGGACACCTGACTCAAACCACCACAGTAATGTATGTGTATGTCTGTCTGTAGAGAACATGTGTATCCATCTGTGACTCTGGGTGTGCACAGGAAAGTAAGGGACTTACTGAAGTGCACAGACAAACCTAAGCAGTCTTTCCTGAGGATTAGGGTTATGGAAAAGAGGGAAGGGCTTTTCTTTCCCATCTTATTCACTGTGCATGTGGCATGCATGCATCTGCATTCAGAGGCCAACATTGGCTATCTTCCTCAATCATTCTCCAGCTTATAACTTGAGACAAGGTCTGTCAGTGAACCCAGAGCTCACCAATTAGGCTAGACTAGGTAGCTAGCGAGGCCCGGGGCTCTTTCTGACTCTGCCAGTCGGGCACCACTGCACTGGCTTTTACAGAAGAGTTGGGTGTCATGCTTGTGCAGGAAGCGCCTTCCCACTGAGCCCACTCTTCGATCCTGGGTTTACTCACATCTGTTGTTTTTCCTTCGGTGCTAGGATCAAGTGCAGAGACTCTCACCTGCTAGGCCAGTGCGCTGCCTCTTAGAAACTCCCTCACTCTACAGATTTGTAAGCCATATTTCTTGATGTGTCTGCATTCGGAGACCAAAGGTCAACATTGGCTATCTTCTTCAGTCATTCTCCAGCTTATAATTTGAGACAAGGTCTGTCAGTGAACCCAGAGCTCACCAATACCCAGTACTCAACTGAGGTCCATTGTGACAGGGAAGTCATGATGACAGGGCTTGAGGCAGCTGGTCACATTGTCTCTGCAGTCCTGACGCTGGTGACCAGTGCTGCTCCCTTCGCTCCCTTCTGTCAGTTCACAGCTAAGCCATTCACATCTTCAGCGGGTCTTCTCACCTCAGTCAGCCTAGTCTAGACACTCCATACTGATTCTAAACCCATCAAGTTGTTGATCATATACAAACCATCATACACAAAGATAGGAGAAAAACTGAGGGGCCGGGCATGGTGACGCACATCTTTAATCCCTGTACTTGGGAGGCAGAGGTAGGAGGATCACTGTGAGTTCAAGACTAGCCTGAGACTACATAGTGAATTCCAGGTCAGCCTGGGCTACAGGAAGACCCTACCTTGAGAAAGAGACAGGGAGAAGAGGGGAGGGAGGGAAAAAGAAAAACAAATGGGAATTATCAATTAAAATATTATCAACTGCCTCAATTTTTTAAAATGTGTAATTGAAATAGACGCCAAATTGTTTACACCTTTTCCCAGCACTAGGCATTGAGCCCAGGACTTCATATGCACTGTGCTAGACTTCCATTGAGCTTCAGCCCAATGGTTTTAATGCTTTTGAAACATAGCTGTTATCTTCTTGGGAGCTTTAATGATGATTCTAGGTTAAGAAAAGGATGTTACACGTTTGTCATGTGTTACTAAAATATTTTATGCTTCATTTCTTGATAAAATTTAAGAATTAATATTTTGTAGGCTTTTGATTTTTGAGCTAAAAAAATCTACTTATCCATCTTCTGTATTATAACACAACATGTATTTTTCCTTACAGATGTTAAACACAGATGTAAGGAAATAAAAGCTATGAAAACAGTAAGATTGTTTTAGAACTGTTACATGAGTTGAATATGTGACTTCACAGACCTTATTTTTCCAATATGGTTTAACCACAGTATTTTGCATGCATTTGTTGCAGGATTTAAAGACAAAACTGCATTAGGAAAGCTAGGCTTGGGTGGCTCAGGAGGCTGAGGCGAGCAGATCATTTTATGCTCAAGGTTAGTCTGGGCTCAACAGTGAGATGATTCTGATCTCAAGAAACAAAAAACAAAAACAAACAACAACAACAAAAAAAAAAAAAAAAAAAACCAAGGTACTACTAAAAGAAAGCCACACAGCAGTAGGGAGTTGCATAGCACAGGGATTATCATGAAGGATTTTCCAAAGATTCTTTATAGAGGTGGCTTGGGAGGCCCCTTTGATTGTGTTGACTGGCATATATCCTCAGGCAGGTGTGCTGGCACATACCTGTCATCCCAGTGCTCAGAACACTGAGGCAGGAGAATTTTGAATTTCGTGCCAGTCTGGGCTACATATTAAGAAAACTTTATCTTAATTAAAAGTTGGCTCAGTGGGTAAAGCACTTGCCATGCAAGCATGAATACTGTAATTCAGATCTCCAGAGCCATGTAAAAAATGGACACTGTTCCAATACTCTTACAGAGATAGGAAAGGCAGTGTGGTAGTTTGATTCAAGTGTACCCCATGAGCTTAGGTGTTTTGAATGCTAGGTTCCCAGCTGATGGATATTTGGGAATTAACACCTCCTGGAGGCAGTGTATTATTGGGGGCGGGCTTATGGGTGTTATAGCCAGTTTCCCCATGCCAGTGTTTGGCACACTCTCCTGCTGCTATTGTCCACCTTATTTTGGCCAGGGGGTGATGTCCACCCTCTGCTCATGCCATCATTTTCCCCTGCCATCATGGAGCTTCCCCTCAAGTCTATAAGCCAAAATAAACCTTTTTTTTTTCCCCAAAAGCTGCTCTTGGTCAGGTGATTTCTACCAGCAATGCAAACTTGACTGCAACAGGTAGAAACATGAAGACTGTAGAAGCTCACTGGCCAGCTGGCCTGGTTTGCAGTCATAGCAGCGAGCAGTACAGACCCTGTCTTAAACGAGGTGTGAAGTGAGGACCAACACACTCGGGTTGTTCTCTGACATCCACATGCATGATGTGGCACATGTGCGACCATACAAATATGTGCGTGCACACACACACACACACACAAAGATTTAAAAACAGGGCTAGAGAGATGGCTTAGCAGTTAAGGTGCTTGCCTGCAAAACCTAAGGACCTAGGTTCAATTCCCCAGGACCCACATCAGCCAGATACACAAATTAGCACATGTACCTGTAGTTCATTTGCGGTGGCTAGAGGCCCTGGTACATCCATTCTCTCTCTCTCTTTCTCCCTCTCTCTCTCTCTTTCTCTCTCTCTCTCTCATAAATAGATAAAAATAATATAGATAGATAGATAGATAAAAGATTTAAAAACAAAAAAGTTTCTACTTAAAAACACTGTAGCATGCTCGAGAACTGTCATAGTTCTGGGCGAGGTTTTCTGCATTTTTAGAAACCAGGGTACTAGGGTTGTAGCCCAGTGTTGGAACACTCACCTAGCATGTGCAAGTGAGCCTGCTTTGTGAGCCTTCAGTTTTCAGTACCACAAACAACAAAAGTCTTTTCTTTAGTGAGACTTCACCTTTGAAGAGATCGCCACACTGACTCTCTAGATGAGGTGATGACATTTAAGACACAAATGTCTTCCACCAGCCCCACGCCCATCTTCTCCTACAGGCTCTTTTTTAGTTTTTTAATGTTTTGTTGGCAATTTCCATAAATATAAACAATATAATCATAACCCCCTCCCGTAATCCCCCTTTACTTACCCCTCCCAAATCCCCCCTCCATTGAATCCCTTCTTTCCAACTAGTCTGCCTTCTATTTTCATCATTTTTTGCCTTCTATTAGGCAGGTCTTGTAAAAGTAGCTTCAGCCACTGGGGTACTGAATATCAAGGCCACGTTGTGTCTGGAAGACAGCATTGGAAGCACTCCTCCCCTTCCTTTGGCTCTCACATTCTTTCGGCTGCCTCTTCAGTGGCCTTGGAGCTTGTGATAGAGATGTCTCATTTAGTGCAGAACACTCCTCTGTCACTTCTTCTTAGCACTTTGATGAGTTTTGAGTCACCACAGTGGTCACCGCCATCTGAAAAGAGAAGCTTCTCTTACCAAAAGTAAGAGTAGCATTAAAATATGGGCATAAACATAAGTATTTAGAAGGCAGTTTGGTGGGCATAATATATCATTTAGCTAAACAAGAGCACTAGATTCCCCCTTAGGGCTTATGACTTCCCCAGCCATAGGCTTTTGATTAGGTTTTCAGTACCAGGCAGGAGTTCCTTCTGTGGAGCAGCCTCAAGTCCAATCAAAGAGCAGTTGGTTTCCCCCATAACAAACATGCCACCATTGCACCACTTGGTTCTTTGGCCTGGCTGACGAGTCTTAAAGCCTGCAGAGTCCACTGCCAGTTCAGGCCATTGATGACTTTTCTCCCCCAACACACTGTGTAGGTCTTTCCAGCATCCTAATAGTCAACAGCGAGGTGCTTCCAGATCAGCTCCAGCTTGATTTCTCACTGATCTGCAGCCCAGGAACGAAGAGGCTTCAGCAATGGGGTCTTACCATCTAGTTCTGCTGGGCACTGTTTTGAGGGTATTGGGGGCCTCCCTAGCCAAGAACCCTGCAAGGATCCCACCCTTGGCACTGACATTTTTCTAATAATAGTCTATGGCTTCTAGTCATAACATTATCTACCTCCACAAGATACTTCTTTTTTATTTTTTTAAATTTATTAGTTATGGACATATTCAGTATATAAACAGCACATGTTGGTACCATCCTTTCCCTCATCCCTGCCTCCCCTCCAAAGGGACCCTCCTCATTGGGCATGCCGGTCATCCCCATGGGGATTGTAGGTCATGCATTGTGGGGGCAGCCATCAGTTATGGGTAAGAGGTAGTGTCTCTGGGCATAATGTCCCAACTTTCCACAAGATACTTCCATCCAAACTCTTTTCTAAAGAAACATGTATTATTAGCTAGAAAAGAAGTAGATTTCCATATGGTTTATTCCTAAATCTTAAATTTTGATTAACCCTCTCCCAACTGCCCATACATCCCCTCTCCTTATGCCATCCTCCCCCCAGTATTCTGTCCTCTACCTACATAGCTACCATGCCCTCCCCTTAAGGCCTCCCTGCTCTTCCCTCTTGATGATATTTCAGTCACCACACTGAGATCACATCAGAACCATGTCCACTGGTAACAGTGGTCTGCGCCTGCTTTGTGAACCTTCCTATTGCTTCTGTCTTTGGAAATGATTGCACAATTTCGTATAAGGTGCAGGGTGGGTGGGGCTCAATAAAATATATTCCTCATCTAATGATTAATTTCCATGCCTGTCTTATTGGATTCCAGAGGGAGGAGAGTAAAACTGATGTGTTAAAAGCATGTAGAACATTCTGAACGTGTAAGTGATTGGGACACCTTGAGGGCCTTGTTGTGGTTTCTGCCAGCTACAGTAAGTATCTCATGCATGTTCTCACTGGCATAGATTAGAAACTGCACCCTGCTGGCTCTGAAGCTTGCTGCCAGGCCACAGGTGGGTGATGAGTAGTTCTTGCGTGAGAGCCCGCCTCAGGTTTTCAGGATGGACTTGAGTGTCCTCCACGTGATGCACAGGCTGGTGCAGCATGTGTCCGGGTTAGGGTGTCATTTCTGGACGAATCAGTGATTGGCTCTCCATCATCAGTATTTCCTCAGCATGGCTATCAGCCCTTGTGCTAATCTCGGTCAGCTGGGTTTCCATTCTCTAGCTCTTTCTTTTCAGTGCCAAGGGAGTGATGGTCTTAAAATGTTATGGCTGGAAATAATAGCCAAGGTCATCTAGTCCCCGCTTGTACCGCGAAGAAACAACTAGTGGGGGCAGGGCGCTCTAGCTCCGTGCCCTCGCTCCACCGCCCGTGTTGCGTCTGTCCCTTCTGCCAGTCCGCAGACCACAGAGCTAGGAGCAGTGCTGTCCAGAGTCTTCAGGACTAAGCTGTGACCAAGATGGCACTTTATTAGCTTCAATTCAGAGGAAGCCATTTTGAATCCACGTAGCCCTGTCAGGGCCTCTGACGGCTGATAAGTGGCCCTAGCGTGCCAGTAGTGTGCAGCCGGGCCGCTCCAGACCTCCAGGAAGGCTGTGCCTGAAAGCACGGCCAGCACCTCAGCTCTGTGGTCCCGGGAAGCTGCCACAACACGCAGCGCTGCTGTGGTTTCTGCCATCCCGCTTCCTTCTTTCCGTTCCCCGCTTTTGAACAAATACCATGTCGTGTTCACACTCGAGGTTAGGTGTTTATGTTGCACTCCCTTTGGAATCCACACGGGCCTTGCTTTCATGCAGCCGGTTGTCGGCTTATCGTATTCCCACAGCAGCCCTGAGCAGCTCGTTCTGATGTGCTGCCAGCTCTGGAAGTCTGGATGGAGAGTGGTATCCGGGGTGCAGTTGGATAGCTGTGCAGAATGTGTTAATGCGCCTCTCTGGGCCTCAGTTCCCTTGTTTGTAAATTGGGAGTAATTTGGTGGCCTGCCCATAAAGCTGTGTGGCACCTTGTGAAGTTAGTTACTTTGCAGTGTTGACTTAGCTCAGGGCCTGGCATATAGTCAGCATACAGTAAAATGGATGGATACCAGGCATGGTGGCACACCTCCATCATCCTAAAGCTATGGAAGTGAAAGCAGAAGGATTGCCCATGAGCTCAATGTCAGCCTAGTATATGTACTGAGTTTCATGGTGAGCTATATAGCAAGACCATGTCTCAAAGGAACAAAATGAAAAAAAATGGTGTGGTAGTGGTAATCTTAGTAAGAGTGTTCAGTTGCTGTTTTTGTTTTTGTCACCTCCTTTCCATCCCAGCCTTACCTAGAACCGTTGACCCATGGACCACCTTGCCAAAACTAGATGAGCTGAAAGAGAAGGATGGTGAGCACGGAGTAGGCAGGAAGGGATGACTTCATGTATTGAGGGCAGTGGCTTGTGAAGGGAGGGGAAGGAAGCCACTGGTTGGGGATAAACAGAACTGACCTTGGGACACACCAGTGATGATCAACTGCACTGCCCTGGAATAATCAACGACCTCCAGGAGGAAGCCAGCTTCCGAGCCGCACAGCTCCACCCCAGAGGTCTGAGGACTGCAGCCCGGTGATGAGCTTGAGCCTGGAGGACTCCAGATCTCCCATACCTCTAACCACAGTCAAGTCTTGAGTGTGTGTTAGGTACTAAAGGGAACAGAATTTAGATCCAGCACATGTGAACAAGAAGAAGTGGGTGATGTGGCAACTGTATTCCTCAGAGACACTGTCTCTAAAGAGCAAGTACCCTGGAGAGCTTACCTCTGTGCATGGTGTAGACCCGGCCTTGGACTGGAGGAACACGACTCTTTCAGTTTTAATGCAAAACTGAGTCCACTAAAAGAGAAACCCCATCTTGTTCCCTTTATGCATGAGATTTTTGTGTTTGTTTGTGTGCGTGCACTGTGGACGAGGGGGTGAGGTGCCATGGGTGAGGAAAGAGAGCATTCTCACAGGGCCTGTCAGCTCCTCAGAGACATGACTGTGAGAGTGGTTTTCCGTCCCCAGGCCCCACTCCTAGGGTGCTGGGAACAGGAGATAATGAGCGATTGTAAAACCCTGTGTAGGTGTCAAGTGCTGTGTAATGGGACAGAGCAATCACACAGGGCAGGAAGACAGCATGGAAGGTAGAAGGTGGAGTTCTCCCCGGAGTTTAAACAGAAAAGAATTGTTGTTCTTCTTGTCTTTCTGTAACTTACATTTCTTTACTTGAGACAGAGAGAGGAGTGAGTATGAGTGCAGCAGGGCCTCTTGCCACTGCAAATAACTCCAGTTGCATCTGGCTTTAAATGGGTAATGGGGAATCGAACCTGGGGCATCAGGTCTTGCAAGCAAGCACCTTTAACCACTGAGCCATCCATCCAGCCCCAACCATTTTTGTCTACACTTTTATGTTAATCCTTTAGATGCCAACCGCTTCGCTTCTGTGAGCCATTTTAAACAAAGAATAGTCTTGGCAGAGGAGTATTCAGCACTGAAACATCTCTATCATATCTTCCAAGGCTCAGGGACCATCGCAGAAGAGGTGGCAGGAAGACAGTAAGAGCCAAAGGAAGGGTATGGCCACTTATGATGCAGTTGGTCAGATACAAATTGCTCTTGACATCCATGACCTCACAGTGCCTAGCACTACCTTCACAAGAACCTCATAATAGTAGGAAAAGATGATGACATCGAAATAAAAGAGAAACTAATTGAGAGGGGGAGAGGATATGATGGAAAGTGAATTTGTGAAGGGGAAGTAGGGGGAGGGGAGGAAATTAGGGTTGATTATAATTATGAAAGTTGTTAATAAAAAAGTTTAAATATGTATAGTGTATGTATTTACATATATTATTGCTGCCCAATTGGTTCATTTACGTGGTAAATGGTGGTTGTTTAATTTGAGTCTATTAGAACTAAATTATTTTAATTTAAAAAAAGAATAGTCTTGGATCACACATTATTCAACACACAGCTTCAAGGGGCTGCCATCACCGTCAGACTGTTTTGCTAGCAGTTACTTCACGGCTTTAGAACCAAGTCCCTTTGTAAGGAACTCAGAAGAAGCCAGCTTGATTTCAAATACTACTCTACAGTAATGTGATTAAAGTATATAGCACAGTCACAAATGGATTGTCAGGGACAAAATTTTGAGAGCTCAGAAGGCAGTGGAGAAAGTCTAGCTCTGGTTAGCTGTAATCCTTCGAGGACAAGTAGTATTTCATAATTCATCACTGGGCTCTTCTGTGAGGAGATCAAAGCTGCTTCATGGACTTATTCTGTTCAATTCCTACAACATCCCTGCCATGCAAGTAGGCGCTGTCATCCTCGCTTTGCTGATAGAGAACCACAGCCAAATAGGAGCACTCACTTTCAAGGGCGCATGCCGCAGGTCATCAGCATCAAGAATGGGAGTGAGATTCTCTCTTGTGCTCCTCTTCCTCTGAATCCCTGTTCTCCTAAGAAACTTGAGAATTTTAATTTTTTATCGACAACTTCCATATATATAAACAATATATCATAGTCCCCTTTTATCTCCCTCCCTTCCCTCTGCCAAGTTTCCCGTTCACTGAATCCCTTCTACTTTCCAACAAGTCTCTCCCACTTTAATGTCATCTTGTTCTTCCTCCTATTACGCAGGTCTTGTGTAGGTAGCATCAGCCACTGTGAGGCCATCAATGTCAAGGCCACTTTGTGTCTGCAAACAGTACTGTCAGCACTCCTCCTCTTGCTTTGCTCTTACATCATTTCCGCCACCTCTTTACGCAGTGGACCCTAAGCCTTGGAGGGTATGTTAGAGATGTCTCAGTGCTGAACACTCCACTGTCACTTCTTCTCAGCACTTCAATGACTTTTAAGTCACCACAGTGGTCACCACCATCTGAAAAGAGAAGCTTCTCTAAGCAAAAGTGAGAGTAGCATTAATACTTGGACATAAACATAAGTTTAGTGGGCATAATATACCCATTTAGCCAGACAACAGTAGTAGTTCCCCCTAGGGCCTCCCTAGCCATAGACTTTTAAAAAATATTTTTATTTATTTATTTATTTATTTGAGAGAGAAAGAGAGAATGGGTGCACCAGGGCTTCCAGCCACTGCAAACAAACTCCAGACACGTGTGTCCCCTTGAATATCTAGCAAACGTGTGTCCTGGGAAATCGAACCAGGGTCCTTTGGCTTTGCAGGCAAATGCCTTAACCGCTAAGCCATCCCTCCAGCCCTCCATAGACTTTTAATTAGGTTTTCAGTACCAGACATGAATTCCCTCCTGTGCAGTGGGCCTCAAATCCAATCAGAAAGCAGTTGGTTTCACCAATGACAAACACACCACCATTGCACAAGTTGGCACATTTGGCCTGGCTGACCAGTCATAAAGCTTTCCAATGCTAGTTCAGACCATTGATAACTTTTCTTCCCCAACAGGGCTGCATAGGTCTTTATAGCACCCTGACAGCTAGTCAACAAAGAGATTTCTCAAGCTGATCTACAGCCCAGGTATGTGGGGTCTTCAGCAATAGGGTTATACCATCTAGTTCTGCTAGGCAACCAAGGCCCTTGCTGGCCAATAACCTACTGGAAGTTATCCTACTCCTGGCACTGAAATTTTTCTAATAACAATCTATGGCTCTGGGCACAGCATTACCTACCTTCACAGGATACTTCTGCCCAAACTCTTTCTTTTCAGCTTGAGAATTCTAGAAAGGGCATAGTTTTGTCTTAATTCATAGATGCTTACTTAGAAAATGGCAGATTCAGGGACTGAGGATGTAGCTCAGCTGGTAAAGTACTTGCCTACCATGCGTGAAGCCCTGAGTTCAATCTCACCACTGCAAAATCTGGGCATGGTGGCACAAACATAATCTCAGTGCTCAATAGGTAGAGACAGGAGGACCATGGTCAGCAGTCATCATAGGCTACATAAAGTATTTAAGGCAAGCCTGGGTTTCATGAGACCCTGTCTCAGAAGGGAAGGGAAAGGAGGAAGTTGAAAGATTTGCCAAACCTTCCTGTTCATTTATGTTAGGTATTAAGGTTACAAGGTTTGTAGAATCAGATATGCTTGGTTTTGACCAGCTCTGTGAACTTCAGTTTTAAAGAAAAGTACTTTTATACCATCATCTCCACAAGTGAAGTGGGGTGTTGTGTTTAGCAGAGAGGCTAACCCACAGTAAGCCTTCAATAAATACTAGCTCTGAAGTTATAAAACACACAGGTTCTTGGGTTAGTTCTTGTCTTGGTGAGACGTTTCACTAAGCATCTAAGCTCTTGATAAGCAAATCCAGTCATACCACAGTGGCATTTTATTTTGGTTTTTTGTTTGACAGAGTCTTGCTTTGTAGCCTGGTGCTGTGTAGACCATGCAGGTCTCAAACTCACAATAATCCCCTTACTTCAGCCTCCTGACTACTAGGATTACAGGCATGAGCCACCACATCCGGGTGCTTTCTGCAAAAGAAGGCTCCACATGGTGCATAGCAGGCCAGATTTTTTGCCCTGACCCTTTTGTGTTCCCTGTGGGTTCTGCATGCTGGCTCAGGAAGCCATTCCTGCTCTTGATCTTAGATTCTGTCATAACAAGATTACCTCTTCAGTGGACCCCGTGAGAAGCTATTTAGTCCTATGAACCAATCTTTGATTTCAAAATTCTTTGGGCTCTCATGAATGTGGTAAGCTACCATGCAATGTACTTGGAAATTGTCCAGTTTGGGTTCTTCTAAAGACACAGGCACAGGAGGGGTGGGGCTCATATGATCTAATTGGTTTTAGAACTTGGAAGAAACAAGAGTTGTCTGAATGGAACTATGAACTTGCTCAAATGAGGCGCATACAGAAAATGGTGTCTGGGCCCCAAGCCAGACCTGCAGAATCAGAATCCCCAAGAGTGGACCTGAGAGTGGAGATTTCTTTGTAGCACTGTTTGCTTTGTGGGTGGGTACCCTGCCAGATCCAGAAACCACTGTCAGCACCGTTTTCAAGATGAGGAAGACAAGGCCCAAGAAGGGAAGAGCCAACTCCAAGGTCACTCTGGCCCAGGCTGTCCTGGAGCTCAGCTGACCCTCTCCAAGGGTGCTGCAGGGTCTTCCCTGGCTCCCCCTGGCTACTGAGAAGCAGCAAACAGACGTCACAGTTCTGCCGAGAGCCTCCTGACCTTAAAGGGCCACTGTGGGGCTAAGCCAATTAAAGGGTGTTCCGTTCACTTTGTCCTTTACTCACAGTCTGTGCTTCAGATGACTGAAAGGTGCTAAATTAAGCCATTTTGCAGAGAAGTCTGAGTCATCTGGTGGCAGCTGTCGGTGCCTTGCTGGAGGTGCTTTGATCATTGTCATCTAAATGTGCACTTGAGTTCCGCCTGCAGCCCTGTGCTGGGCTGTGCAAAGGACTTACTCAGATAATGGGCTCTGCGCTTGAGAGCAGTGCTGAGGCCAAGGCCTTCACTGAAGGTCACTCACTGCGCCGAGGGCAGGAGAGGGCGGCATCCTGAGCTCGGGGTCGGGAGGAGCTCGGGCACATCATCCTGCCCAGTGACTGCAGGGAAGTACCTAGCTCTGGGAGAGTTCTGACCACACACCCATTGTGAGTGGAACTGGTTTACTCCAGGGAGTCCCTTCTGTTTAATGGGAAAGGCTTTAATTGAGGAGTTGGCAGTTCAGGGCTATCTGGAGATGAGTCCTGGGGACTCAGGACATAGCACAAGGGCGAGTGGGAAGAACATATTTGAAAAGGACTGAATCAAAGGTTATGCAATAGCTTGCATTAGCCTTGTCTTGAAGTGGACATGACAATGTTTGCACCATGGAGAGAGCTCATACTAGGACTCTAAGTGAAGAGGCTAAAACTCACCATGTGACTGCCAGTGACAGGACTGTGATGGGTTGTGCTAGAGTCACTGACTGGAGGAAGGCTGCTCTGGAGGCTGAAAATCATGGCGGCCATTTTTGGACATCTATTATGTGCCAGTCCCCTTGTCTAGCATGTTGCACAAAAGGTCTGTTTCCTGAGAACAGCTCTGTCTCGAGTTGTTTTCACCTGCACCACTGGCAGTGCCTGCTCAGGGAGGCTCAGTGGCCTGCTCGAAAGCAGAGCTCCTGGGGAGCCGGCAGCCCCACCCATACTGGCTCCTTCCTTGAGGCCTCTCCAGAAGTACTGTGGGAAGGCTAGAGATTGCCAGGCAGGAGGAGACAAGATGGTGGGTGGGGAGGGCTGATCTTAGAAAGGAGGGGAAATAACATGAGCTCTTGCAGTAGTTTTAGTGATGCTTGAGACAGTGCAAGTGGAAAATGACCAGATAATGGGCCCTGCCCTTGAGAATAGCTGCTTATTTGGCAGATCACTGACCCAATGAGATAGAAAGAGGAAGGCTCCCACAAGGGAGATAAGCACATGTCACTCATAATAATAGTTACTGGGGAATGAGAGTGTGAAGACTTGAGAACTAGGCATGCCTGGCCAGAGGAGAAAGTTCAAAGTGGAATAGGTAGGTGGGTGTGTCACCTGAGCAGGTGATAACAGTGCCACTGAGTGAGCTAGAACCTGAGAAAATCTTTTCCTATGGACCTGTGTGCATCTGGTATTGGACTAAGATGCTACAACCAGGAAGTGAGTGGATAAGAATGGGAAAAGGAAGACTTTAAAACAGGGCAGTCTATACTTACCATATGGTGACTTCCAATGGAGGGGACAGAATAGGGTCCCTACTCCCTGTAGGGTGGGTCACTGATAGAGTTTAGAAGAAGACAGAACCTACAGCTTTGAGGCAGAAGGGAAAAGCAAACACATCGAGTATCCTATAGTCCAAGCACAATCCGAGGAAGAGGGGAAGGAAGGAAAGACAAGACCTGTGGGTCACTGTATTGTGTGATGAGCACATTAGTCAATTGCTCAGATTAGATTAGAAACAGACTCAAATATCCCGTGTCTATGCCAGGCCTGCCAGTAAGGGTGGTCACATTTTAGAGGGAAAACAAAAGCCCTGTGGCCCAAAATGAGGGTTCTCCCAGGCCTGGCTATGACCCTGGCTCCGCCTTACCCCGCTGCTTCAGGGAAAGTTGGAGAGCAGAGAGGAAGACTGG
This sequence comes from Dipus sagitta, assembly GCA_036346955.1. Lineage (NCBI taxonomy): Eukaryota > Metazoa > Chordata > Mammalia > Rodentia > Dipodidae > Dipus > Dipus sagitta. The sequence goes on from CM070771.1 coordinate 192,288,720, forward strand.
GAATATGCCAAGCCAGAGACTGAGAAAGGAGGGGATCCGAGTGGGATTCTGAGAACTGATGGGGATCTTGTTCACCTCAGTGAGTCAAACTACTGCAGAACTGAAAGGGGGGACGCTGCCACAAGGAACTTACATGGCTGGGCTCACAGATTCACTTACCATGTGCATTTTACTGCCTGGCCTGGTGTGTGAAGATTAAATATTAGTCATCTGGGAATGATGGGATACCCTGTGATTTGGCCATCTGTACTGTCCTCATGTTATCCCACTTCTGATCTTTTTGCCCTTTTCAGTGACATGGGCTACATATGGTTGATGAAATTATGGGTTTGTATGAATTGCAACTAATTGTAGAAGTCTTTGACAAAACAATTAGAATTTGAGAAAATGGAACAAACTAATATGAGGTTTCTGTGGTCTTGCAGTAAGAGGAGACAGACAGGCAAACATGGAGGTAAGAAAGACGTCTGTTTCATCTTGCTGGGAAAACATATTCCAGCCATTGACTTTAGTTTTTGTTCTTGTTGCTGCTGACTTACAGCCCAACTCCCCCTCTAAGTATGTGACAGGTCTGAACATAATTCTTTTTTGTAGTCCACTGACTCTTGTAAATAATGCAGTGATTATAAGGTTTCCCAAACACAGTTTCCAAAAAGTCAGTAATAACCACATTGCACCTACCTGCTATACTTGGGTAACCACCTCTATTGCTCAATTTACTTAATATTGGTCACAGTGAAACATGTTTTCATCACTTGAAATCCAAATTTTATTTGCCAGGTTAGTAATGGCCATTTATTTCTGTAACATAAATTACGATGTTGTGCAAGTCTGGCTTGCAAGTAGGTTGACTCTTGAAGGTAACAAGCTTCCCCTGAGCTCAGAGTAAGCAGTCACTCATTTGAATTGACAAACCAGATACCCATGAAGACCTCCGTCTGTCTGCTTTTTGAAGATAGTCTAACAATGATTGTAAAGATAAAGGGTGTAAAACTGGGACCGATTTTCAGAGTCTGCCCTCCTCCCTGTCCTCGTACTTTAGTTTTCAGATTGGAAAAAGAACTAGGTCAAGAGAGGTGGCATATGTGGCGTGACCTGCCAGGGCACAGCGCCCACTAAGGACAGAGCTTTTTGTCATCTGCCGCTCTTTCCACCACAGTACTCTTCTCTTCTGACTGACGGACAGTTGACTGAAAGTAATCTACCCTAGATGCTGACTGGACAGAGAGGAAACAACCTCCTGTTATATAAAAAGATCTTTAGACTATTGCTCACGCAGTGAACTCAACAGAACACAAAAGTTTCTTACTATGATCTCCCAGAGTCCTCTCCGCTTGAATTTTCTTCACCCTTTTCTTTTGAAAAACCATATGTTCCTTTTCCACTTGAGAAGAATGGGCCTTGTTGACGCTGACAGTGCTGTGCAAACACCTATGGCATCCAAAGTCTAGAGCAGAGTAAAAACCCAGTGACAATCCACTTCTGGATTTTGTTAGCAATGGCAGTGAGCACTTAGCCAGGACCTTGGGGGCCATGCAGAAAAGAAAAATCAAGTTAGCGGTTACAAAGCCAGCGTGATACGAGATGACAGCCTGCACTATAATATCCTAAGTGCTACAAGCTCTGCCTTTGAATCTGCCTTCAGGCTGCCTGTCCTTTCAAAATACAGTGCCTCTTGCTGGTAGTGGGGTTTTAAATCATATTTATTCCAGGAGTAATAAGCAGTGGTGTATACTCAGAACAGAGGTCCATGGCAAAGTTTTGCTAAGCCCTGACCCAGGCCATCATGTTGTTTCCAACACTTTTGGATCTCAGTTCAAAACAAAAGTTTTTAAAAGATTCCCCAAAACCTAAATATAGCTCTAGCCCTAGATTTACAATTGAGATGAAGGTTAAGGGTGAGCAGACAGGCTGGGAAGAGCACTGACTACTCATCAAGATCTTACCGATCCCCGGGACTCTTGTCACTCGCATGCAGGCAGTGCCTGATGCCTCAGAAGGGTCACTGCTCAGCAGGATCTACCTGGTGCCCCCCCATCGTGTCCCCCTGCTTTTCTCCCTGGCCTCACACCTCTCCCAGGAGCTTCTCTCAAGGTCCCTGCTGGAGCTCCAGGAACTCCGTATTGTAAACAGTACTTTCTGTCCCAGCTCTACGTGGTGAGCCCCCCTAGAGCCAGGACTCCTTTTCTTGCTACATGAATGGCCTCCCAAGCTTGATAGGGACTTAACTTGGCCCATGGAGGAGCCAGCAGCATGTTCCTTGTGCTGATGTTTTAAGGGAAAACCTCTCAGATGCTTTGGTTGCTGGGGTAATGGACGTCAGAGGGTACTGGGAGTATCGTGGGAGTGGCTGTCCCTAACCCTCCCGTGGAGAGTGGAGGAGTGACAGTGCCTATACCCACCTCCTTTTCCCTTAGATTCCTCCCAGGGTCACTGTCCTTCTAAGGGGTCAGGGAGGCTGTGGTGGCAGAGTAATGTGTCTGCTTCAACCCCATCCTCTGTGCCCAGACATTTGCTAAATGAAAGTTGCATGAATCATATCTTGCGCTCCTAAAGGAGGAAGAGAAAATTGATTTTCTCTGTATTTCACTCCTGATTTTAGGAAAGCTAAGCCTCCCACATCTCTTAATCCTTGAAGCTTGACCATGTTTAGGGCTTCAGGTTTCAGTTATCCAGTCACTGTGAGAATGCCCCAAGACTCATCAAGAAGCTACACTGGAACTCATTTTTAAAAAATATTTTATGTATGTATTTATTTATTTATGAAACAGAAAGAAATAGAGAGGGGGAGGGAGAATATGGGTATGCCGGGGACTCTAGCTATTTCAAATGAACTCCACATGCATATGCTACTTTGTATGTCTATCTGGCTCTACATAGGTACTAAAGAATTAAACCCGGGCTGTCAGGCTGTGCAAGCATGCACCTTTAGGTGCTGAGCCATCCCTCCAGCCCTCAGAAACTTTTTTATTTTTATTTATTTGCAAGGGAGCAGCAGGGTCCCTTGCCACTACAAATGACCACCACATGCTTGTGCAGGCTACATGGATCCTAGGAAATTGAACCAACCCCTAAACCATCTTCCTAGTCCCTGAACTAACTTGAGCTGAGTTTGGTGCTATCTCCACAGTATGCTAGTGAGGTAAAGGAGAATGCAGAGAGACCACTTGCAAGAGGATCAGGAGTTCAAGGCTAACCTGGGCTTGATGATAGCCTGTCCTAGGAGGGGGAAAGGGAAGAAAAGAGGGAGGAAGGGATGGAGGGAGGGGTTAAAAACTAGTGCTCATTACAGATTACTCACCATGGTTACCCGAGTATAGTTGCCATCTTCCTGTTAATTCTGAAAGATTTAAGTAGCTGTATTAATTGAAAAATAAGAGAAACAAATCCTATTTTTAGGATTTTTCTCATCTATAGTTCTGTCATAAATGGGAACATGCTTGACTGTATTTCACTTTTTATTTGTACTGGCTTTGCCATTTTGATCTCCGTAGAAGTTGAATCATATTTTTGGAATGAAACAGTCATGGGCTTTTTATCATAAGCTTTTTTTTTTTTTTTTTACTATTTAATTTAGAATAAGAACAGGATGATAAAATTAGATACAAGAGGCCTCTGTGTGTCATCAAGTAACCTAGTCTACTTTTGGTAACAAAAATAAATTCTCTAAATAATTGCTAGCTCATTTTGAACCAGCTTTGTTCAGATGAATGGCCTTCAGTCTGTACCGAGTATGAAAGCTCATCTCTCCCTCGCAGGGTTCTTCCTGACAATTAAAATTTTACTTTTCTTAATTTCATTCCATTGCTCCTAATTATGACCCTGTAATTAGTGAGCTGTTTACATCCCTGCGCAGTTTCTCTGCCTCCTTCATGTCCGGCCCTCGTGTTTTCAGCAGGCCTCTCTCTTTGCTGCTGAGGCCCCTTCCTACCTGCGCCCTCGCTGGGCTGTGTGAGTGAGAGGAGCTTCCCCCATCACCTCACCAGCTGCCTCTCCGGATTCCTTCTGTTGCAAATGCCCAGTGTTGTAGTCAAGGAAGAACCTGTGGTCAGAGGAGCCTGAGGTCTGTGCCTGCCTCCTCCTCTGCCATGTGGGGAATCTGCTCTTTACATGCGGCCTGCAGTCTCAGGCTGTGGATGATACACAGACCCAGAAGCGCCATCTTGGTTATATCCTCACAAAGGCAGTTTTTGGAAATACTTGGAGGCTTTCTCTCTTTCCTTGCTCCCTTTGTTTTGCCCTACTTTCCAATAGGGTCTTTCCTTTCTGGCCGGCCATGCTGTCTTCTGGGAGCTGGAACCATGGGCAGCCAGAGCTAAGACTCATCTGGGAGCTGGAACCATGGGCAGCCAGAGCTAAGACTCATCTGGGAGCTGGGACCATGGCCAGCCGGACCTAGGACTCATCTTAAACCACACACTTTAGAAATGAAAAGCAAGGTCAACCAGTGTCTTGGTCTTCTCAGAAATGGTTTCCAGAGTTCTGACAGTTTTGCTCCTTACTCTATCCATTAGAAGTCATTTTTCCTCTTGGGAGAGTGGGAGGTTTTATTTCATGGTCACAGAGTAGGTCCTAGAGAGAGAGGCAGAGAGGAGAGGCAGCTGTAGGGTAAATTTACCCTCAGTTGATGGTAGGACCACGTGTTTCCTAGGTCTAGACCAATCATCTTGCTGAAGTTCATGCTTATAGAAAATGTGACTTTCTTCTCTGCAGAAAAGCAAGAGAGCTGTTGGTTGAGCTTGAAGCCACCAGGGACCCCTTAAGATTGGTGTCCAGGCAATGCCACTGAACCCTGCCATGGTCCACACATGAGGCTCTAGAGGTGAACAGAAGTGGCCCTTGCTCTTGAGAGTTTTACAGATCGGGAGAGAACAGTGGCAGAGCAGATCATTTTGAAGGACTCTGACACCAGAGTGGAAAAAGGGGTCTCCCAGAGACCCCTGAGTGGGACGTTTTCCCAGAGAAGGCAGAGGCTTCACTTGGTTCATGCTTTCTATATGGCACAGCCTAGGCTCATGGGTGGACATCACACAGCCCTGGTCAGTTCTGCCTCCATCTTCCTGTCCTTGCCACCCACTCTTGTCACCTGCCTGGAATATGTAAGCTTTCAGAGAGCAAGAAAATCTATCCCTCTTGACATCTATGAGTGTGGGTAAAGAAAAGACTGAATGTTCCATGCTAAGCATATTGTGAAGCACTGAGAATGTCATGAAGGAAGTTTTAAAGTGTGATTTCTTCATGTTTACAAAACGAACAAATGACTCAGATCTATTGTACACATTCACAGAGCTGCGTCCTGGACTGATCCTGCTTTTGAAGTCATGTGTCTTCCTTGCATGTGGGGAAGGCTTTGGGGGTGGGGGTAGAGGAAGGAAGTCTCAGGGACAAGGACTTGGTTCTAGGGAGTTCTGTCAGTGGGCCTTTCATGGGCCCTGCAGTATCCAAGATTATCCTCATTCATGAGTTCCTTCTTCCCTCCCTCTCCCTCTCCCTTCTTCCATTCCTTTTCCTTTTCTCTCTTACTTTCAATTTCTTTCTTCCTTCCAGTCAGCAGGATTTTTTTTTTTTCTTTTGAGAGGTATATATTCTTTTAGGCTAATGTCAGAAACAACCCAGAGCCTACAGGATCCCTTAGTTCAGGAAGCCAGCCAACCAGGCTGTGGAGGTGAGCTATGGTTGGCAGGACATCACTGACATTGTTGTTGACATGAATGTTAAATCTCATGAGATTGGGACTTTCCAGAATTGATCTTTTTAAATTTTTCCCATATGGAATATACTTTCAGGGTTGACCTCCTAGGTTTAAAATTTTTGAGTGAATACCATGTACTACCTTAAAGATTCTTTTTATTCATTTGTTTTTTTGAGATAGGGACTTGCTATGTAGCCGAAGTTGGTCTCATACTCCTGGTCCTCCTCTCCACCTCCCAAATGCTCAGATGTAGGTGTGTACTACCCCTCGCAATGCAGTAGTTTGGGGGTGCTGTGTATGTTACGTGTGATGTGGTGATACATGCAATCCTTGTGCATGCTTGTGAGGCCAGAGAAGAACGTCAGATGTCCTCCATCATTCATCTGTGTTGTTCCCTTGAGAAAGTGCGTCTCACTCAACCCAGAGCTGCTGTTTGCAGTCAGACTGGCTAACCAGTGCACCCCAGTGATTCTCTGGTCTGGGCTCCCCACAGGGCTCTGGTTAATGGGTAGGCATAGTCATGTCCAGCTTTTAACGTAGGTGCTGGGAATGGAACTCAGGACGAATCAGGCCCTCCTGGTTGTTTGACAAGCCTCTTACCCTCTGAGCCATCTCCCCAGCTGCCAGAAGTGTTTATTTTTTTTAAACCTTTATTTTTATTTATTTATTTGACAGGGCCAGAGAGAGAGAGAGAGAGAATAGGCACGCCAGGGCCTCCAGCCACTGCAAATGAACTCCAAACACATGTGCCCCCTTGTGCTTCTGGCTTACGTGGGTCCTGGGGAATCGAACTGAGGTCCTTTGGCTTTGCAGGCAAGTGCCTTAACCCTAAGCCATCTCTCTAGCCCCTGCCAGAAGTATTTTTAATGGATCAAAATATCAATATTTTTGTTTGTTTTGGTTTTTTTCAAGGTAGGGTCTCTAACCCAGGCTGACCTGGAACTCTTCTCTGTAGTCTGGCCTCAGTGATCTTAGTGATCCTCCTACCTCTGCCTCCCCAATGAGTGCTGGGATTAAATGTGTGTGCCACTATGCTTAGCTTTGTCTTGTTTTTGAAACAAGGTCTCATGCTATAGCCCACACTGGGCTGGAACCCACTATGTAGCCCAAGCTCACCTTGAACTCATGGCAATCCTCCTGTCTCAGCCTCCTAAGTGCTGGGATTATAGGAGTTCACCACAGCACCCAGTTTGAAGATAAGTCTTCACACTAACAAAACATGTAAAGAGAGAAAACAAGCATGATAATTAATACTAAGGATCTATGGTCTTTTATGAGATGTAGGTGTGTACATCTACATGTGTGTACTAAGATGTAGGTATTATGCTGAGTAAATCCCGTGGAGCAGCACGCTGTCTTCAGTCTTGGCTCTGTGGGGAAATGCGCTGTCCTGACAGCCTTAGGACAGCACTGGGCTTGGTAGCAGTGCCCAGCTCCAGTACCACCTCCGGGTACTTAGTAAAATGCTGCCACCTCCTCCTCACTGCATTGGTTCCTAACGTAGATGTCTTCAGTGGTTTTACCTTTCATCCTTGGGGGTTAAAACTTACCATGGACTTTGAGAAGCTTTACAAACAAATTAAGAGGTCTCACATTCGTGCGGAGGCATTTATTTCCTTCTTGTTTTGTCTAAAGCTCACAATTAGAAGACACCAAATAGAAGCGATCACATAAGTTAAATGTCTGCACATTGCAGGTGATCAGAGAAAAATCAAAATATTACAACTGCTGCTAGGGTGGCATATCTAGAAAATAGCGGGGATTAAATAGTGCTGCAGTACTTCTTACCTAGGATGAAAACCTTGCAGTGTTGAAGTTAAAAATTACAAATTTTAGTTGCTGTTTTTAATCTTCTCATCTTTGGACTTCATGTCACCATTGATTTCATTTGACACATGGACTCGAGAAACCAGCCATCTCCATGATCATCAGCCTGTCTGCCTCTTAAATACCATCTGGTCTCCTAAAAATTAGTGGACACAAGGCGCTTAAGCTAGATAACTACTCTTCTAAAAAGTCAGAGAAATTCTCATTGGTTCCTCTTCTGCCAGTTCACATATATCATCTGTCACTAGATGTGATGGGCCACTACACTTTGTCATATTACCTTGTTGCCTATATGTCATTTTTAAGATTAATCATACTGCATGTGCAGCTTGGAATTTTCTTTTTCATTTTATGTTAAGACATAAGCATTTCCCCATGTTGGAGATTGCTTCTAAATAACAGGTGTGGCCCAGGGGTAGAGGGCTTGCCTGAGTCTGGGGCTACGGTGTGGCTCAGGGCAGAGCACCGGCCTTGCATATGTGATGCCCTGGCTTCAGTGTCTCATATCACAAACAATAAAAGTTCTCGCTCTGTCAGATGTCTAGATTTTCCAGAGTTTACTGTATAATCTGCTATAACTGAGAGTCACTGTAATTGTACTCTGCCCTATCTTGCTAAAGCCAACAAGGTTCAAACAACTTACCCTTTTTTTTTTCTCTCTCTCAAGGTAGAGTCTCACTTTTAGCTCAGGCTGACCTAGAATTTACTATATAGTCTCAGGAGGTCCTTGAACTTATGGTGATCCTCCTACACCTGCCTCCCAAGTGCTGGGATCAAAGGCACGTGCCACCACGCCCGGCTTAAGTTACACTTTTTTTTTTTCGAGGTAAGGATTTCACTCTAACTCAGGCTGACCTGGAATTTACTATGTAATCTCAGGGTGGCCTCGAACTCATGGTGATCATCCTGCCTCCCAAATACTGGGACTAAAGGCGTGCACCACCACACCCAGATAAGTTACCCTTTTTTTTTTTGTTTGTTTGTTTGTTTTGTTTTTTTCGAGGTAGGGTCTCACTCTAGCTCAGGCTGACCTGGAATTCACTATGCATTCTCAGGGTGGTCTTGAACTCACAGTGATCCTCCTACCTCTGCTTCCCAAGTGCTGGGATTAAAGGCATGCACCACCATGCCTGGCTAAGTTACACATTTTTGATAACTGATTGTTGTGTTTTCCTATGGATATAGATGGTTTGGGACAAGAAAGTGGAATCAGAAGTTATATAAAGACAATGGGGAGTGGTCTAGTTCTGGGAACATGGCCACTGTCATTGGCTTCTTGGTAGTTGACTTCTGTCAGCGTGGAATAGAGAATGAGCGATGGTGTGACTTAGTGTCCTCTAGCGCCCTGTCTGGAAAAGCCAGTGCTTATATCAAAGATCAGGTTGTCTTCCTCTAAAATTACTGCTTTCAAGGTAGTCTTAGCTGGACATAATGGCTCACACCTGTAAGCCAAGCCATTAGAAGGCAGGAGGATTGCCACAAGTTTAGAGCCAGCCTGGGCAACATAGCAAGTTCCAGGCAAGCCTGGACTGTACTGTGATCTCCTGTGTCAAAACAAACAGCAACAACAACAACAAAAAGAAAAAAAAAAAAAACTATCTTCTTGAGGCTGGAGAGATGGCTCAACAGATAAGACGCTTGCCTCCAGAACCTAGCGACCTGGATTTGATTCCCCAGTACCCACATAAAACTATGTTCTTGCTGGACGTGGTGGTGTACTCCTTTAATCATAGCACTTGGGAGGCAGAGATAGGAGGATCACTGTGAGTCCAGGGAAGCCTGAGACTACATAGTGAATTCCAGATCAGCCTGGGCTAGAGCAAGACCCTACTTCGGAAAAAAACAAAAACCACTACGTTCTTGAGGCTGTGGGGGTGTCACTCGGTATTAGACTGCTTCCCTCGCATGCTGGACACCCTAGGTTTGGTCCCTCACGGGGAGCAGGGGAAGCAGCTTTCTTCGTGTTCACATCTTATTGTGATGATTGATATATAGCAGTATTCAAAGCAGCCTCTTGCTTTAGCAGCCAGTCCTCCTCTGAGCGTTAAGTTCCTGCACTTTGCTGGCTCATTGAGAGTTCCTTCCCTTCCCCCACTCAAAGAATCCTTGGGCAGGGAGGCTGAACAAGGATGCACCTCACTTTGCATCCTCAGAGAGAAGGCTTACTTGAATTCAGTTCTGAAGGGTGGCAGGGGAGGGTTAGCAGAAGCACGGAAGAGTATGGTAGATTTGGGCAAAGTGTCATTAGTTTGGGATGGGTGCAGGGCATGGGGTGGATGTGGATAGACCAAGACTCTCTAGGTACCTAAATGAAGACCTTATCATATCAGAGAGTGAGATAGCCTGAGCGGAAAGAAGAGACTGGGCAGACGGAGCAATCAGTAAAGACTTTGTGTAACAGTTGGAATAGAAAATGATGAGGGCTTGAGTTGGGAAAGCAGCAGTGAGAATCGAGTGCTGAAATGAACCAGTATAAAGATGGGGTGAGCAGGGACAGGGAATGCATGTTCTGCCCTGGGCACCCTCTAAAGTAAGAAAGGAGAAAATGTAACCAGGCTTGCTTGTGCATGCTTAACTCAGGAGCCCAAGCCAGGAAGATCCCAGAGGGTTCAAGGGCAGCCTGGACTCCTTGCCAAGATTCCATCTCAAAACCCAGCAGCAGCAACAAAAAAAAGACTCAACAGGGGTTTCTTGTGCTAGACTTTACTGTAAATCTGAATAACAGAGCATAAACCTACCTTCTCAGAGATAGCTAATCAGACCTTGGCTCTTAAGTGGGTCCCCCCCCCCCCAGCTAATTGCCCAGAACAAAGAATTAGAATATGTGCAAGAAGATTTCTTCTTGCTTGATGAACTAGGGGTGGCCACTCAGCCTTCTCTTTTAGGGTGATATGAGTGCAAGTACTATATTTGGTGGTATTTTCAGTATCTGTTGTATGACCCAATCTCTGATAAATGTTTTTCCCCTCCCCACCAGTTGAATTCATTGGATTTTTTATGATTTTTCAAGCCCTCCTATTTTGACAGTACTTAATAGGTGAAGGCAAATATGTGATGTCAGCTGAGGACAAAAGACATGTCTAAACCAACCGTAGATAAATTAGTAAGTGTGTGATAACACGCATTATGAAAACGTTGGCTTGCTTAGAGGAAGTCCTCTGAAACTCTCCACTCAGTTTACTTGATCTTCCACCGTGTGTCTTGAGAGCCGGGGAAGGGAAAGCTGGCAGCAGATTGAAAGCGTGCATAGTGCTGCGTCAGCTAGCTGCGCGCACTCCCTAACTTAGGCCTCCTGTTGCCTGGGGCATGGAAAGGTTCTTCCCAAGCAGAACCCAGGCTTGTCCATCTTGCAGGTCCTCTTTGGGTGAACATCTATATTGCAGGTGCCCACTGTGTGCCAGCTCCGTGGGGATTTGAGTGATGCTATCCATAATCATGATAACAAAAGTTAATCCACTTGCTTTTCGCCAGGCACTATTCTAAGAACTTCTTGTAGCCAAGCCTGATGTCCCATGCCTATGATCCCAGCACTTGGGAAGTGGAGGCAGGAGGATCAAGAGCTCATGGCCAGCCTCAGCTACATAGTTCCAGGCCAGTCTGACATCATGGACCCTGTCTCGGGGGGGGGGGGAGTCTTTTCCTATGTTAACATATTTAATCCTCCTACAGCTCCATGAAGTAAACACCATTATTAGCTCCATTTTACAGCTGAGAAGATGGAGGCAAAAAAGATGAGATAACTTGCCCAAGAGCACCTAACTAATTGAGCAAGGCAGGTCCAAGCAGGCAATCTACAGATCCCATGTTCTTAAATACTATAATTCTCACTGCCTGGCTTCCTTCCCCCCATCACCCTCCTTGGGGAGCCTGGGTTTAGTTAGGAGGTTCACCTATACTCTCTCACCTTGCCCTCAGAGATACTTTTGCATGTGGGGAGAAGCCTGTGTGCCACCTACCTTTCCTTGCACTTGACATACAGTGCTTGTGTTGAACCCCATCTTGTTAGTGCAGCACTTAATGGACAAGGCACTGTCGGGGTGTCTTCCACTCCCGTGAAACCATTTAAAAGGGGAAGTGCATGCTAAAAAGAGGAGGGTGTAGATGGCAAGTGCTATTATGGGACTTCAAAGGAAGGGATTGCCTGTCGGAGGTGGAGTGGGGGGATTGGATAAAGGTGGCTTCTCCAAATCCATCCAACCCAAGGTGACAGCAGAGCATTGCTAAGGGAGAACCAGGAGGAAGAACATCAATCAGTGTTGCCTGAAGTGATGTGGATAGAATGCTCACACTTACGGAAGCAGCAGAGTTCTGCCAAATTCAGGTTTAGCCAGACATGCCTATAGTCCCAGGACTTGGCAGGAGGATCAGGAGCTCAAGACTAGCCTTGACTACATAGCAAGTCTGAGGCCAGCCTGGGCTACATGAATCACTGTCTCCAAAAATAAAAACAAATTTATCAGGTTGCACAATCCTCCTCTTTCTTCCTGCCAAGACAACAGTAGTTGTAAGAGTCTGACCACATTCTCTTCTGGGCCTTCCTTCCACAGTGTCTTAAATGTCTGCAGCTCCAACAAGGCCACAAGGCTCAGAGTATGATTGAGCTTGCTGAGGGCAGGCATTTTGTGTTGGTTGGTTGGTTTTGGTTTTTTTTTCCCTCAGTACCAAGTACACAAGTACTGGTAAACATAATGAAGATGTTGGGGTTGAGGAGATGACTCAGTGGCTAAAATGCCTCCCACTCAACCTTGAATACCCAAGTTCACTTCCAAGACCCCACCTAAAAAGCCAGAAGCCACTGCAAGCTTCAAGAATCCCACGGAGACAGGAGAGTTTCCCTGAAGCCCACAGCAAGTGCAGCAAAGAACAGTAGGGCGGAGACTGACACAGAAGCTGTCTTTTGCAAAAGCACATCGTGGCGTACACATGCGCACACACACTAGTCATACATGATAGGTCAGGCTGTGATCCCAGCACTTGGGAGACTGAGGCAGGAGGATGGCAAGTTTGAAGCCAGCTTGGGCTACATAGCAAAGCCCTACCTTCAATAAAACAAGATAATGAGCATAACAACAATCATCATAATAGCAATAATAATTCAGAACCACAGAAGTATGATACTGCTTTTCATAAAAAAAAATCCAGATACATAATAAATAACTATTTTGGGTCTTTCCTATGTTCTAGCTATTGTTCTGGTTGTATTGTGTTGTGTTAACCTCTAGTCACTCAGTATTTTTTGTTGAAATTTATATGCATGGAACTATGCTACCCTGCGAGGGCTCCAACATGCTGCGACGTTTTCCTTGTGTCAACCCTCTCTGAACATTATTTTCCTCTTTGTTCTGCATGCTGTTCACACACTGCAGACACGGAGCTAGCACAGGGAATATTGGGAACTGGAATTGAGTTCCTTCCAGAAGGGAAATGGCAGCTTGGCCCAGCTAAGAAGCTGGTATTCAGAACAGGCCATCAGTCCCAAGAAGAAATTAGGGTACAAAACCAGGTACCCCACAGTCCCATAGAATGGTCCCCAGGGCAATACACATACCCACAGACTCTATCAGCCAGAGGAATTGAGTCTGCTGCCATATATCCTGCTCCTGTCGTCATCTAAGAGGCCCTGAGTCTCCAAGTGGGGCTCTGGTAGCCCTAGCCATAGCTGGCGCAAACACAGACTCGGAACTGCAGAATTTGAGGCTGGAGAGATAGCTCAGTCTTAAGGTGCTTGTTACATAAATACTGGGACCTGAGTTCAGATCCCAAAACCCGTGTAAAAGTCAGAGAACTGTAGAATTTTAGTCTTAAAGTCAATGTCCTTTTGCACACTCAGAGCCTCCAAATTGTCTATACAGCAGCTCACTCTTCCAATTACTCTGTTTCAGAATTGTGGATGGCCCAGTAAGAATTTGTACTAGGCAACAAATATTTGTATAGTATTTCCTTCATATGCTATTTTCAAGGAAAAAGCGCTTTTAGAAAATGTTCAGGCTTAATTGGAAAAGTACATAGCAATCAACTTTTATTCCCAGCTGGCAGAAAACTGCTTAACTGGTAGCCAGATTTGGGGTGCCCAAAGACAGACGAGTGACTAATGCTAGGGCTGTGTGTGGCCAGGACCAAATGGGTTTTGTGACCACAAGACCATGTCTGGATTCTCCTTTGTAATTACCACACGGCCTACTGTAATTGTAAAACTTAGGTTTACTTCTGCCTTTCCTTGACTTGCAGTCCAGGGTCCAGTGCTGCACCCCGACCTACAGTGAAGTTCTCTCTATCATTTGACTACAACCTGTAAAATTACTGAGTGAGGCTGTGTGTGTGTGTGTGTGTGTGCATTGCCTTGTCTGTTAAATATGCAAAGATAATCTTGTGAAAAATAAGTTCCTGCCTTAGTACGTCACTAACCAAATGTTTATTGAACACCTACTACCCTCTGCTGAGGGCCACTTTAGACTCAAGGAAACTTGTAAAGGCAGACCACAGGCCTTGCTTCCTGGAGGAGAGTGGTGGGGGTGGAGGCAGACGACAGGTGAGCAGCACTCAGGAGTGGGTCCACACAGCGTCCCAGCCCTGCCAAGGAGAGTCTGAGGGCTGTAGCTTTGGACCTCAGAGAAGGCCTCTCCAAGAAGATGGCATTTAAACAACCGACAAGGAGTAGAACGAGCAAAGAGCATTCCAGGCAGACGAGTGGAAAGGCCCAAAGATAAGAAGGAACTTGCCATGTTCTAGAAACAGCAGAAAAAAGGCCAAATGATTTGAGTGTAAAGACTGGTCAGAGGCTAGAGGGACAAGATCGCTAACCACTGTGTAGTATGGCCTCTATGGAAATGGGTGTCAGTCAGAAGACCACTGAATGTGTGTGGGCAGGATGTGATAATGGTTTTAACTGAGACATGGGACAGAGAGTCTAGAAAGGGAAAGCATTGCAACTATAGTTTAGAACCAGAAGCAGCAGAACTTGCCAGTGTGGATCCACACATGAGGAGTGAGGGAAAGGGAATAAAGAGTGCAGAGCTGGGGTGCAGTGTGGCCATTTCTTTCCTGAGCTTCTGGAAGTGCCGTGTTGGACTGCATCTGGAAGTTCCCAACTTCTTGGGAAGGCCCAGGGGAGACTCTGGAAAACAAGTGGCAGTTACTGGCTATGGTGATCGTTGACTTTGGGTCTGCATTTGCCATGCCTTTCTTTACAAAGGCACCAACTGCTTAAAAATAAGGAAGTTTTAATTAATTCAACCATTTCACATATATTCAAAATGTCTGAAAGACACAATCTCAGACACAGATCAAACTCTTAAATCCATATCTTAGTTATGCTTCTAGATAAGCTAATGACATAGGGGGAAAAGAGAACAAGGGGCTAAGGCAGAAAGAATGTAAGAGCCGGCGGATGGGAGGAGTGCTGTGCAACGCTGTCTTTTGGACATGACATGGCCATTACACTCTTGAACACACAACACAAGATTGAGCCCATCAACATTGCTTCATGGGGAAAGGATATTCTCATGAGATCCCTCTCCTTCAAGAGGAGCTATTGGCAGTTAATGGTTGCTGGGGGAGAGGGTGTCATATACTTCAGTGATGTAGCTAGTTACTGATAAGTTACCCATACTCTAGTAAATAACCCATCCGCCACTCATGCTCATGTAAGCAACTTGAATTTAACTCAGTAAGGTGGCCAAAAAGAAAAAAAAAGACATGTAAGTAGGAAGGAAATTAATTTGAAAAAAGAAAAGGTTTAGTGGGAAAGGGAGTAAGAGAAGGCAATGAGGGGGGTGAATATGATCAAAATATATGCCTAGATGAGATTGTCAAAAATAAGATAAATTTTTTTAAAAGAATGAAAGCTCAGGGTCACTGAGTGAATCAAGTGCTTGCCTAGTATGCATGAAGCCCATGGTTCAATCCCCAGCACCAAGTAAAGCAGGCATGGTATCTGCTTGTAATCACAGCATTTGGGAGGTGGAGAGGGAGCTCAGAAATTCAAGGCCATGCTCTGCTATATAACAAGTTGGAGGCAGCCTGTTGTACATGAGGCCCTGTCTAAAATAAAAATCACATAAAATGGGCTAGAGAGATGGCTTAGCAGTTAAGCGCTTGCCTGTGAGGCCTAAGGACCCCGGTTCGAGGCTCGATTCCCCAGGACCCACGTTAGCCAGATGCACAAGGGGGCGCACACGTCTGGAGTTCGTTTGCAGTGGCTGGAGGCCCTGGCACGCCCATTCTCTCTCTCTCTCTCTCTCTCTCTCTCTCTCTATTTGCCTCTTTCTCTCTTTGTCTGTCGCTTTCAAATAAGTAAATAAAAAATAAACAAAAATTTTTTTTAAATCACATAAAATAAGCCCTACATTTCCAACTTTGAGCACCTGGTGATGGTGACTGAGATAAGGACACCAAACACGATGCTGTTTGGCTCAGCACTAACCGACAACACCCACTAATCATGAGTTAACATCTTGGGGTCCAATAAACATCCACACTGTCCCCCTTAACCTCTACATCACTGGGACATATTGATCTCAGAGGAAGCACTCCTTCAAGTATCTCCATGGTTTCTGCTTCCTTTTAGTGTTCATTTTATGACATCAAGAAAGGAAATCATATTCAGGGATGGGAGGTATAACTCAGTTGGTAGAGTACTTGCCTACCATGAGCCAAGCCGTGGGGGTTCAATCCCCAGCGCTGCACACACTGGGTGTGGTGGTGCGCGATTGTATTCTCAGCACTCCACGGGTGGTGGCAGAAGCCCATCACAAGTTCAGAGCCCACCTGCAAGCTACCTAGCTCCTACCTTGGTACATCTCTTATCTCTTATGAATGGGCTATAAATGCTGCTTTCTCCCCAGGCTTTCCTCGTCAGCAGGCTATCTGGGCCCTGAGCCCAAACTTCTGAACATAGGGTGTGGGTCTTCAACCTGCCCGTCTCTCAGAAGTTGACAGCTGGCATACGCTTCTAACACCACCCCTTACGTATGTGTATCCAGCCTTCCTTGGGTATCCATAGGAAATTGGCTCCAGGACCCCTGAAGATTCCAAACTTTAGATAAAGTGGCAGAGTGCTCATATGAAACCCACACACATCCTCCTGTATGCTTTGAGCCATCTCTAGATTACTTGCAATACCTAATGTGCTGTAAATGCTACAAGAGTTGTTATGCTCTGTAGGGAGTAATGACAAGAAAAACGTGTACGTGCTCATTGTAGACATACCACTTCAAATCTGTTCTATCTGTGGTTGGTTTAATCCATGCATACACAACCGAGGGATATGGAGCTTTGAGGACAAAAAACTAATATAGCTAGTTTTCTTACTTACCTATTTATAATCAGGAAGCTTTTGTGATCTCTTTAATAAAGATTAAGCTGATTTGATTGTTACATCTTTATTATAAGGTTGTTTTCTGTGTTTGTCTTAGAAATATTGTGGGCTGAAAAGTCTTCTTGTCTACACTTCTAGAATAACAATAGAGTCATTCTTCATGAGTATTTTGTAAGGTGAAATAATGTATAAATTGCTTAGCACAGTAGTGGCTGTACTGCTTTCAATAAACAAGTATCACTAGAATCCATGAGATAACATTCTGGTGATGGACAAAACTTCCAGAAACAGAACACTGATTTTAATATCCAATGGTCCAGTCCAAGGACACAGAGAGCAGTACCTGAAAGTCACCGTGCATAACTGGGAGAAAACAGGCCTGGTTCTCAGTGTTCTCAGGTAAATGACCAGCTAGACTTCAGGTAGCTAACCTGAGTTTTCAAACTTCTGTGGTTCTGGTATATGATCTGTGTTCTTCTCCCCAGTCTTCCTATTACCAAGCTCATCACAAAGTTTTGTCCTTGGGATCAACTAAATCACCGTAAGTGATATTTATTGCAGATGTGACCTTTGTCAGCACATTGTAGAATCCCAACGTTAATGTCACTTTCTATAAATACAGATTTAGGGTGAGGAAATGTTCTCTCTCTGGAAAAGTTTAGCTACTGAAATTTTTCTCTTTTTAGCCTCTCGGTCTGTGGGCTATTACTCACTGTTGGCATTCTCCCTTCTCCCTTTTGTTACTGTCTTCTTTCGTGATCTCTGCCATCTCGAAGTTCCCCACTCAGCCCTCCCTGGTGGTTGGCATCGCATTTGAGCTGGGCTTTCTTGCTTCCTCTACCTTTTGAAATTTAAAAATAGAAAATAACCAACAACCCCATAGTCTTTCACATGAGCTGAACTCTATTATCCATCTAACAAATTTCCCAGTGAATTCCACGGTATAATATTTTAGTCAGAAATCTGCCATCAGCTCAGAATAAGTGCTGTGAGAAATTTCACAAAGAGCTACTTTTATTTTGACTATCAAACATACAATCAGAAATCAGAGGCTCCCACAGGAGGCTTTGAAAAGTGGATCCAGGAGACAGCTTGGCTCCCAGACTGCCCCTCATCTTCTCTCATCGCCTGTCCAACTTGGCTGCACCGCTAGTTGATAAGGACTCTCAGGAGTGTGACCCCTGTACTGTGGAACCACAGGTCTCAGGAAACATGAAACCCCTGCAGAGGTGTGAGCACTGTTTCCTGAGACCCCATTCTACATCACAGTAGAAGTACGACACCTTTCCCATAAAATATCATTTTATTGCCGACAGTTCCTAAAACATATTTTTACAATTTTGCTTTGGAAATAGGTTGGCTACAAATAATTGATTTAATTTATCATTGGCCATTAATTTCTCAGCAATTATTTTATCATACTTGAGAATTTTTATTAAGTAATGGATCCAGCCTACATGTTCATTCCAAATGAAAGATTTTTACTTACTAAGTCACTAATTAATGAAGTTAATAAAATATTGTATCCTATAGATCTTTAACATATACTAATTTAACATGTATCATGCTCATTTCCATAATTAGATCATTTTGAATAAAGGGTTGAGGACCCCTTATCCAAAATGCTGTGGACCAGAAGTGCTTCAGATTGAGAATTCTGGAATAGTTGAATAGACTTCACCACTTGAATGTCTCTGATCCAGAAATCTGAACCAGTCTGCTCCATAATCTGAAACTTTGGGGGCATTGTGTGGGTGCTCAAAAAAATTATACATTTCAGATACGAAGATGAAGGATGCTCAACCTATAAAAGGACCCTAGGTATCAGATATGCATGTGGAGCCTTGAAAATGTGTAAAGCCCCCAGACAATGCAGCTTAATGCCCAGTGGTTTAAATGTTTCTCCTAGAAGTCATAAGCCCCGACGTCTCCATTCTCGCCTTCTTGGAGGAACGAGAGCTGGTGTGGGGACATGAATCCGATATTCAGAGAGCACTGATCTAGAAGAAGAAAGGAGGACCCTTCTGAAGGCAGAGTCCTAGCTTATGGCCATTCAGTTACCAGACTACCCGTCCCTTCTCTGCCCTACTCATACCTTTCCAGACAGCAACTCCATCTGGCGTACACAGAGGCCCAAAAGTCACTTCTGTGAAACTGAACGGCTCACAAAACCATCTGACCCTGAGTCAGAGATTTCTCGCCCACACATGAATAAAAAAGTAATTTTTATGTTGATATTATTCTACCAAAATGAAAATAAAGGAAGGGAAGAGAAAACAAGCTTAGTGAGAAACAAAGAAGGAAGCAGAAATTCTCTTCAACAAATGAGAAGTACAGGTTGAATATTCCTCACCATAAATTCTTGGGTCCAGAAGTGTTTCAGGTTTTTGGATTTTTTATTTTTTTATTTGGGGGTGTTATTATTGTTATTTGTTGGGGGTTGGGTCTCACTGTAGCCCAGACTAACCTGGCACTCGCCCTGTAGTCCCAGGCTGGCCTAGAACTCACAGTAATGCTCCTACCTCTGCCTTCTGAGTGCTGGGATTAAAGGTGTATACCACCATGCCAAGCAGCTTTTTGGATTTTTAAAACATTTGCATATATATAATGAGATACCTTAGGGATTGGAGCCGGTTCAAAGAGAAAAGTCATCTATGTTCCATTTACAGGTCCTATGCATCGTCTGAAGGTGACTTCACACAATATTTTAGCTAGATGAAAGTTTATCATGAGAAAGGAATCACCTGAGCTAAAACTGACCCAGATTTAGGCAGTGTTTTAAAGTTATTTTAATATTTTATTTTTATTTATTTATTTGAGAGAGAGGAAGAGGCAGAGAAAGAGAAAAGGGGCACACCAGGACCTCCAGCCATTGCAAATGAACTCCAGATGCATGTGCCCCTTGTACATCTGGCTTATGTGGGTCCTGGGGGATTGAACCTGGGTCCTTTGGCTTCACAGGCAAGTGCTTAACTGCTAAGCCATCTCTCCATCCCTAGACAATATTTTAAATAACCTTACTCATGAAACAAAGTTTCACAGTAGAATTTTCTACTTCTGATGTCTTAACAGTACTCAAAAGGATGCAAGGTTTTAGCTATTTTGGACTTCAGAATTTTGGCTTAGGGATGCTCAACTAGTGGCCCATCTTTGGAAAGAAAGGCTTTCATGGAGAAACTAACTCCCACAGTCCCACTCAAGTGTCATCTGTCATCTGCCTTTTCCTCAGTAAGGGACGAGCGTGATGTGAACACAGACACAGGAGCAGAGAGTGCTGTACCCAAAGCAAGCCTTTTCCTCTTGCCACTCAGCAGTTCCCAGAGCATAGGCCAGGGAGCCTGAAGGGTTTGCAAGAGCCCTCCTGGGTGGCCTTCAGGTCAAAACTATTTTCATAAGTGCAGTCTGATGTCATTTGCCTTTTCTGCTCATTCCCTCCACAAGTGAACTCCCTAGGCAGCCCCGTGGCGTAGGATTCTAGGGCAGCGAAGTGCATGTCCCAGTACTGAAATCCAGACTTCCAAGTAGTTACCAAAACGAAAAACAAGGCTGCTTCTCGATTTTCTTTGTTCTGTAAAACATAATTCATTTTAACTTTTTGTTGCTGTTGTTTTGTTTTTGGAGGTAGGGTTTCACTCTAGACCAGCAGAGCTGGAATTCACTACGTAGTCTCAGGCTGACCTCCAACTCACAGTGATCCTCCAACGTCTGCCTCCCAAGTGCTGGGATTAAAGGTGTGTGCCACCACGTCTGGCTCATTTTAACTTTTTATTGACAACTTCCATAAATATAGAAAATACACCATGATCATAAGCCCCTCCTACCACCACCCCGTCCCCCTCCCCAATTCCCCACTCCACTGAATCCATCTTCTTTCCAGATAGTCTCTCTTCTGTTTTGAAGTCATCATTTTTTAAAATGTTATTTATGTCAACATGTAATGGGATCATTACTGTTATTTTTAAATGAATAATGCATTTTTAAAGTATTTTAGTCTCAATGTGTACTATGGCAAATATCAACAAATGTAACCTACATTTCTTTTAAAGTTCCTTGAGGTCTTCAGTAATACCTAAAAGCATAAAGGGGATCAAACCATAAACCCTAAAGTGTAACGGCTTCTGCACTACTCAGAAGTAAATGTCATCCATTGCTTCCTTGAGCAGGAGCCTTGCTTTGCGTCTCTTGGCATCTTGGCACCAAAGCCACAAAGGGTTTCAAACAGGGTGCCTTGTGAGCCCAGGGCCTCTGGCTGGACACAGGGAGGGAACAGGCCCTCTGGCTCCCATGGCCACACTCTTGACTGGCAAGCAGTATTCCCTCACGGATCACTAGTGAGCTGAACTTTGAGGTCTGATTTCACTGCTCTGCACCTCAGTTTCCTTATCAAAACTGGGCAGAATCACAGCCCTCCAGAGTTAACATGTATCCAAGTGCCCAACGCAGAGACGAATGCCAGTCTGCCCTGAGAAACGTCCTGCCCTTCCTTCCTCTGTCACGTGCAAGCCCAAGGAGGCTCACTGTCTCCCTTCTTCCTGCAGATGGTATGCATGCCGACAGAGATGCCGCTGGGAGCGAGGGGATCGACGAAGACATGATTGTGACCCAGAGCCAGACAAACTTCATCTGCCCCATCACCCAGGTATGGCTTCCTTCCTCTCCTGCAATAAAACACGCTTAGCTTTGATTTCTGATTTGACATCCCATTTGGAAGGAGGGAGAGAGGAAGAAAGATGACAGTCCAGAGTGGCTGTGGAGGTTGGTGGCCTGAGGATTTTTATTCAATCACATACTTAAGGGTCTAGGAATAAAGTCGTGGCCTGTGGGCCATGTAGCATTAAAGCTACTGTCTCTTATCTGGAGTCATGGGGATAAGAAGTTAAACAGACAGGGCTGGATTTATGGCTTAGCAGTTAATACACTTGCCTGCAAAACCAAAGAACCCAGGTTTAATTACCCAGGACCCACATAAGCCAGATGCACAATGTGGTGCAAGTGTGTGGAGTTTGTTTGCAGGGGCTGAAGACCCTGGCAAATAAGTAAATAAAAATAAAATATTTTATTTAAAAAAAAAAAAAAGAAGGTTAAACAGCAGGGACTAAGAAACACAGCCACTGTTGGCCAGTGAATATCATTGCTGAAAGCCTGTGTTGTCTTGATTACAGTTGGAAATGAAGAAGCCGGTGAAAAATAAAGTGTGTGGTCACTGCTATGAAGAAGAGGCCATCGTTCGCATGATCGAGTCCAAACACAAGCGGAGGAAGAAGGCCTGGTGCGTGGATGCGGGGGGGGGGGGGGGAGTCGTGGATGCGGGGGAGGGAGGCTTGAAGCAGAGCCCTAGCGGTGCACACCTCCCTCACCCACGCTAGGACTATAAATGAGGAAGTTGGCTTTCTCAGCCATACCATCAAAACAGAATCAGACTGTAGTTATTAGATAAAAGGATTCTAATGAGTGTATGCTGTTTAAAAAAAAAACAGCCAGGGGCTGGGGCTGAAAGTACACAAACCCCTGGGTTCAATCCCCAGCTGGTGATGTGTGTACCCATCACCCCAGCACTCAAAAAGCATTGGAGGCAGAAGGATTAGAAGATGTTCAAGGTCATCTTCAGCTACATATCACATCTGAGGCCAGCCCGGCCTATGATAGCCTGTTTCAAATTGAAAAAAAAAAAAAAAAAGACAGCATATGAAGGGGAGAGAGAAATATAGATCTGTGATACTAAGAGATTTTGTCCACTTTACATGCCCACCTACCCAGCCAAGAAAAAATGATCATATGTTTTGCTTCTTACAATGACAGTAATTTTGTTTAACAGTATGACATTCTAAGACAGGAACTCATATCCAGTGGTCTTGATTAAGATTTAATTGTTAGCTGGGCATAGTGGCACACACCTTTAATCCCAGCAGTAGGGAGACAGAGGTAGGAGTATCACTGTGAGTTTGAGCCACCCTGAGACTACACAGTGAATTCCAGGACATCCTGGGCTAGAGAGAGAGACGCTGCCTTAAAAAATTTTTTAAATTAAAAAATTAAAAAGATTTAATTGTTGGATTAAAGGGATAACCCAGTAAATAAAGTGTTGGCCTTGACAGTGTGAGTGTCTGAGTTCAAATCCCCAGCAGCTACATAAAGCTGGATGCTATCGTGCTCGCTTCTGTAACCCCAGGTATGTGCGCCCACACACCTCATTTACATGAATGCACACAGTGTGCATCACACACACACCCCAAACACAAGAGATCTAGTTGTCAGAACAAAGCTTTCGTTTTTTAATCACTTAAACAGCTCCCCAGAAGTTTTCAGTAAATCCATGGCTAACTGCTCAGTGAGAATTTTTGTTTATTTGTTTTGGATGTAGGGTCTCACTGTAGCCCAGACTGACCTGAAATTGACTATGTAGTCTGGGGCGGCCTTGAACTCTTGGCTATCCTCCTACTTCTATAGGCAAGATTGTTGTTGTTTTGTTTTTTGAGGTCGGGGGTCTCACTTTAGCTCAGGCTGACCTGGAATTCACTATGTAGTCTCAGGGTGGCCTTGAACTCACTGGCATTCCTCCTACCTCTCCCAAGTGCTGGGATTAAAGGGAATCTTCCTTCCCTTCTCCCATTCTCCCAACCACAGGACCTGTGTGCACAGTGGGGCACGCTGACTCACTCTCACTGGGTTTCACATCTCCCAAGCTCTTCTCATAGAAATGGAATGATAGGTGGGACCCGTTGTCAGGCTTCTGATAACGTCCCTTTGATGTGTGCTTTACTTCTGCATTGCCAGAAATTTGCTCGTCCAGACCAAGAATTGAAATTTCCCACCTCTCTTCTTGTGGGTTCATGCTTAGAGATAGGGTACTGGATTGTGGAGATAGTTCCTCCTCAGTCATTTGGTCAAATAATTTACAATAGTCTGGGCTGGAGAGATGGCTTAGTGGTTAAGGCACATGCCTGTGAAGCCTAAGGACCTAGGTTCCATTCTCCAGGTCCCACGTAAGCCAGATATCTGCACATAGTGGCATATGCGCCTGGAGTTTGTTTGCAATGGCTAGAGGCCCTGGTGCTCTCATTCTCCCTCTCTCTCTTTCTCTCATAAATAGATAAATTAATAATAAATCTTAAAAAGAAAAGAAAAAATTTGCAACAGTCATTCTAGAAGAATAATAGTTTCACAGCTTAATGGTTGCAAAATACAGACTACTAATTTTGTTAATAGTCTATGAGCCTAATTTTGTTTCTGGATTCTATGCCTCTTTTTTCTACCTTTTTTTTTTTTTTTTCTGTGTTCCTTCTCTGACAACAGAAAGGTCACATAATTACTAAGAATGAGGTCTAATTCATTTCCTTGACAGCTTTTCCTTCTGACAGTGTGGGATCCTGTCCTGGTGTTGGGGTTGGAAAGGGCAGGACTGACACAGCATATTTCCCATCAGCAGTCCAGGGTGGGTAGCAGAGACTCCCCGCATTCAGAAGGCCCTTCCAGAGCACACACTGTGACTACCCAGTGTCCTTTGCCTCCTTTAAACTGCACATGGTATTTACAAGCACTTGTCATTTAGAAAGGTTTTTTTCTGTCATATTTTCATAACTTGGGTATCTTACAATGCAATTTCACATGTTCTCATAACAACAAATCAGTCTAAGCAGAAATGTAGAAGTTTACAGAGAAGGTAACATTTTTACAAGACCTTTAAAAAAGGAGAAAGAGAGCTGGAGAGATGGCTTAGCATTAAGGCACTTGCCAGCAAAGCCAAAGGACCCAGGTTCGATTCCCCAGTACCAACATTAAAGCCAGATGCACAAGGTGGCACGTGTATCTGGAGTTTGTTAGAGGCCCTGTCACACCCATTCATCCACTCATGCTCTCTTCTCTCTCCCTCTCCCTGCAAATAAATAAAAATATGTTTAAAAAAGAAGCAGCACTCACCCTGCCGGGCCCTCTTCCACTTGTGGGCAGAACACGGAGTAGCAGTTGCTGTGCATCAAGGGAGCCTGGGAGGACGCTGTGGACAGTAAGAGCGGGAAAATGACGTAGAGGTCCATTGTAGAGGGCCCTGGATGTCTTGATTTAATTAGTTTCCTCTTCTGTAAAGTAATGATGACATAGTTTCCTTACTGGTGCATTAGGAATTCAAGATGTTTGCGAAGTAGAGTACCAGGCACACAGTGAGACTTGGTGACCGTGCACCCCATCTCCAGCCCCTAACGGCACTGGCACCATTCTTTCCAGCTTTACTCCGTAGGCACAGGAGACCTTGGCAAAATTGGGGGTGGGGCCAAGATGAGCCAACCTGGAGTTTACTTCAAAAGCAGTGCAAGGGATGGGTTGAAACAGATTATGAAAAGGCCAGCCCGCATACTTTTCCAGTAGATTCTGTCACTGAGAATGAGAACATAGATGGAGGCCAGTGCCCCTGACAGAGTGCAGCAGTGAATGAAGTAGGAGGGAAGGAAGGAGTGCAGAAGGATGACTGCCTTGTCGAATCAGCGTTCAGAAGGATGGTCGATGGCTGTCATCTCCTCTAGAGACAGGCTGAGTTCGGTCACACTGAATGTGAGGCCTCAGCCATACAGAAGCATCAGGAAGTACAGACACGGGACTGAGCTGGCCGTGTGAGCTGTGTGATTATCGGTAGAGAAGAGTCGAGTCCACCGTGGCCATTAGAGACGGCTCTGGAGCAGGAGTCATTGCCCGTGGAGAGCCAGCACGATAGGGCCTTGGCCTGGCCTGTGCTCTGCTCACCGTAATGTCCTTAGCATCTGACTCAGCGCCTGTGGTCAGCTCAAAGCAGCTTTTTGTTCACCACTGACCACATCAGGTAGCAAGTGCCTGAGAAGCAGTGTAAACCACACCTGAGACAAGAGGCGCCATAGAGCGCTGAGCATTATGGGAGCCAGTGTCTGGAAGACAGGGTGCGTGAGGCAGCAACTGTCGACGGCTTGCTCCATGCGGCCCTGATTCAGCACAAAGTAGTGTCCTGTCCCATGCCCAGGTTCAAGTGATGAGCATTGCTGGGGTCCCATTGTTTAAAAATGTCTGACACATCCTGTTTGAGAAGTCTCCTTTCTTCCTCCTCTTCCAGTAACGTTAGGTTCCACTGCAGGTCCCGGCACACAGTGTCACTGGGCTTTCCCATACGCTTTGTGGTATGGGAAAGCTCCTGACAAGGCCTCTCCACTGGCTCAAGGCAGAACATTCTTGTGGAGACTAAGTGCTAAATTAGGATCATTGACTAATTAGATCTCTTAATAATAAGGCTGTTTTCTTACAAATAAAGCTGCCTGGTGATTTTCATATTAAGAAGAGGCATCCAATTTCTACCACAGCTTGTTTTGCTCTTCTGTTAAAAAACAGGAACTGTACTTAACAGCCTTTTTCAGAGCATGTCAAGCAAAGTCAAGTTAACTAGCATCCATGGTGTCAGCATCAGAATTCAGTTGTCCACAAGTCAGTGAGCCTCTCAACCCATTTCCTCATCTACAAAGTAGAAATGTCATCAGCTCACAGGATTCCAGAGCTGGCTGGGAATTCCTTCAGGTCTGAAGCAGAGGGTTTCTTGGCCCCAGAGAAGCGCAGCACTGGGTGGAAAGCTCCCTGGCATACAGTGTCGTGCACGCAGCTGTGGGGTCATTGAGACCAACAGTCACTTACTACTTACCTCACTGCGTTGTGACACATCCCCCCAGACAGGGAGGCTGTAGGACAGAGTTTACTGTCTGTGTAGATATGACAGGAATCTGCTCCACTCTCATTGCCCAAGGCATCTATAGCCGCCACCACCCCCCTTCCTAAAGCTTATGGATGGACCCTGGAAACTCTCAGGACTCGGATCTGAGAACATGAGAGTCACAATCTCACAGAACAGAGGCTGAGGCCCAGGTCCCCTGTAGCCCCGTGGGACCCGCGAAGCTCAGAGGCCTTGGCTCAGCAGATGCTCTTCCGCTGGCTCCCTGCTGCTGAGGAATGCCCTGTCCTCT
Organism: Dipus sagitta; assembly: GCA_036346955.1. Classification (NCBI taxonomy): domain Eukaryota; kingdom Metazoa; phylum Chordata; class Mammalia; order Rodentia; family Dipodidae; genus Dipus; species Dipus sagitta. The sequence continues at coordinate 192,315,523 of CM070771.1, forward strand.
GGCTGACCCAGGCTCAGAATCAGGCCTCTCCTTCTAGGCCTTTGGGTCTGAGTCCTGCAGGGTAATGATGAGAGCAAGGGTGTTGCCACACCTGACTTGCTCACCAGGATGTCGTGGGGATTAGGACCTGATGCTGACGTAGTGCTGTTGCCCCAGAGCAGGAGTGCTCTGATTCAGTCTCATGGCATTATGGCCTTTTCTTAGCCATGTTAGTTTTAAAACTATCTGTTTCAGTGGGGTGGGGTGGGAAATGAGACTCTGCCCTGTCTGCTCGAGCCTCTCTTCTGGGAAGTCTTCCAGAGCCTCACTCACTGGTGCCCTTAGCACCCGGTGTCATGTAGGGCTGCCTTGTAGGTGAGGTCTGGCAGCTGTGGTTGTGGTCGGGCCTGCAGTGCATGCCTCAATTCTCAGCTCTTGACCTTGACAGTACCAGACTGCCTTCCGCAGACAAGAACTCTGCTACTTGTGTTTGGAGAAAAGCGGGGCACAGGGAATTAACCCACCTGTACAGTGTCACCTCCAGAAAGTTGGACCCAGGTCTTTGCTGCTCTTTGGTGGGGGTGGGGGGGTAATCTCATTATGTAGCCCAGGGTGGCCTCAAACTCATGTCCCTCCTGTCTCAGCCTTTCCAGGCCTGGGATTATAGGCTTGCACCACTTTATCCAACTCTTTTCTATTCCTGACTCTATTTTTGTCATCAGGTCATCTGGCTCCCCTTGGAAGGAATTCATGTCACTAGCTGGGCCTGGTGGTGCACACCTTTAATCCCAGTACTTTGGAGGCAGAGGTAGGAGGAGAGCCATGAGGCTACCCTGAGACTACATAGTGAATTTCAGGTCAGCCTGGGCTAGAGTGTGACCCTGCCTCGAAAAGTAAAAGCAAAACAAAACAAGAAAAAGGTATTCACAAACCATTCATGTCATTATCCCCAGAACTGGTCTCCTGCATGAGTTCAGACCGCTTTGTGTGACACAGATCTCCCCGGGCTCCATCCCATCAACACAAGTGTGGGCGCCCACTCCACAGCTGAGTGCTGTGGTTAATTCAGTCAGCCATTCTCAGAATGCCCTCATTTACTGACTAAAGCCGCTGATGTCATCAGGAAGTCCTCCCCACCTCGCTCTCCACTTCCCCTCCATGGCTTATTCACTGTCTGGCCAGGCAAGATCGACTTTGCCCTCGGGAGTCGGCAGAGCCCGAGGCCTGGCAGTCAGAGTGGAGCTCAGGGTTGAGGCTCATCCCAGGAACCCACTGGTGTGGCATTTCCATGAGTCTCTGTTCTCCTCATAATCTTGGCTGTTTCCCTTCATCTTAGAGAAATAATTTGAGACTTCTGAGTATGAGGTGCAGGGAAGGAAAAAAAATACAGACTTTTAAGCTCTATAAAGCATTTGTCAGGCCTTTGTAGTAAGTGATGTGTGTGGACCACATCAGCCCTGAGCCTCTCTCCTGTAATGCCTTCCTACAGGTGGCTTCATGTCCTAAAAGCAGGGTGTGGTAGCACAGCAGGACCTGTCTCAAAAAAAAGTCACATACCTGGCTGTCCATTTCAGCATTTTAAAATTCATATTATTCTCCAGCATGCTGCTCATTGCACTGAAGAATGCCATAGTGCAGTGATTCCTTGATCCCAAGAACAGGACAAGAAAGGCCTTCTCTTTTATATTGTACCATTGGGTTTCCTGCAAGTAAATGCATTAGAGCTCCCAGGTCAACTTTCTCCCCTCTCCTGTGCCTTTTCTCCTGACCTCGGTGTTAGCTGTCACTCCTGCGCAGTTCGAGAGCCGTCACAGGCTCAGTGTGGGCAGGAGCCATGTTTGTCCTTCGGAACGCGTGGGTAGCACCGAGCCCAGGGCCGACCACGGGGACACATCACTGAGTGCACGGGCGGTGCTGTGTGCCCTGCCCTGTGTCTATACACGCGCAGACGGACCGGGAAGCTTCAAGCTCCTTAGGGGAGTAGTGACCAGGGAGTGAGTGAATGCTGGGCGTGGGAAATGGTACAGCCAGTGAATATAACAGGACGGCTGTGCCTGCGACCTTGTGAGACAGATGTTCTGCCCCTCTGGAAGCAGTGCACTGACGCTCAGCTGCACAGCCACTCAGTTAACTAGTAGGAGGGTGAGAGACTCCAAACCCTGGGTGCTCAGCTCTGTCCAAATCCTGTTCACCGTGAGAAGTCAGGTGACTTCATCCTACCCTGTGCCTCAGAGGAGACCACATCTAACCGAGCACGGCTTGAGTTCCACCCCTCAGCCTGACTCACACTCTGATTTCCTCGGCCACAGGCTTTCCAGCGAGTCCCCAGCGCTGTGCTCAGTTTCTCCAACTGAGAGCCCTAGTGGCCTCCAGAGACGCATGGACAAGGCAGGACTCTGGGACGTATCCCCAGCCCAGGGCCTGTACAGTCAGCAGTTGCCCACCCCCCGCCATTGTCTCTTCCCTTTCGTTGACACTCCAGTGCCATCCACCAACAGACAGGTGCGGGGGTCCCACATTCCCCGTGCGTGCTGGGACCCTCACTGGGGCTGCCCGCATCTCTTCCTGCACACCTGTGGGCACTCAGACTCTGCCCTGCTTCACTCTTGCCCCCGAAGCCTTCTGTTCTCCATTAAGTAGCCAAAGAAAAATTTTCTAAAGGGAAACATAAGTCATATCCCTACCCTGACTCAAAGGACCTAGGGTTTTCTCATCAAATTTAAAGTAAAATCTAAAGCCCAGCTCACCCCTAAACTTACCTCCAAGTTTTCACCCACTTTCCTGGTCCCTTTGGCCACAAGGGCCCGGCTCCACTGGGCCTCCTTGGCTACTCCACATTTTGGTGCCTTGGCATGGACCACATGCATTTTATTTCCTACTCCCTTCTGGGCTTTGCTGGAGAGAAGCTGCCTAGGCCCCAGCACCCCCTCCCCTACCTTGCATCACTGCCTTTGTGCCATTTTATTTGGCTACTTGGTGGCCACCTGCCTTTTCTGTAGAGTTCTCAGCCCCTGTGTCCTCAGCCTCTGAAGCAGGCTGCCTCGGGTAGGCTCAGTGAGTGAATGAATGAGTGTGAACTGCTCTGATTTCTTGGTAAGATGTCCCCTGTCAGTACTTGAAAGTCAAAGAAGTTCTGGCAGTTGAGTGCACTGACATGATTTTCTTTCTCCCTCACAGTTGCCCTAAAATTGGCTGTAGCCACACAGACATGAAAATGTCCGATCTCGTCCCAGACGAAGCCCTGAGAAGGGCTATCGAGTGCCACAGCAAGAAGAAGAAGAAACTTGTCCCTGAGTAGGAGCGAGCCACCCGACCGCAGGGACAGCAGCAGCCTACCTCCAACCCCGGCCATCTGCGAGGGAAGCTGGAAAGCAGTTAAGGCCTGGCTGCCTGGCATACCTGATGGCCTAGGAGTAATTGAAGCGCTTTTAAGTTACATAGTAAAAATGCAAGCACATCATAGGGTTTATTTTTAAGTGTCACATAATTTTAAATAAAACATTGATTATCTGTAGTACAGTCCTGTCTGGATTCCTCCTGGTGTGTAAAGTGTTCCCAAAGTGCACATTGTTCTATTATTTCTCTTCTCTTTGAATGACTTTTTAATTGTTTCAACTGAAGAATGTCGTTTGGGTGATATTCAGAAGACAGAAGTAAATAGCATTCGGTTATGAAGCAAAGCCAGCTTAAGCTCCTATATTTATTTGGCATAACTGACAGTTCTGAGTATGTAAATGCCTTTATTTGTCATGTGTTTTGAAGTAGTGTAAACTGTTCTGGAACATGCTCCCTGGGGCAAGCAGAATTGATGCCCATAATGGAAACTTACCCCAGCCCTCAGAGGACCTCAGGTATCCCATCGCAAGCAACCACATCCTAGCCCCTGCTGCATGTTCCCTTCAAGAGACTTCATCCTCCGGGCCTTGGAATCATCAGCTGTTAGGCAGAGGTGTTAAGGAGATAAGGCCCCGGGCCCTGTCAGTCCCTTCAGTGAGTAGAGGAGGCCCAGTGGCATCTTTAACTTGAATATCTTACAGAACCAGGCGTGGTGGCTCACACCTGTAATCCTAGCACTCTAGAGGTGAGGCAGGACCATCCACAGCTCAAGACCAACCTGGGCTGCAGAGCAAAGTGTTCTCAAAAGACAAAAGAAGGAAAGAAAGAAAAGGGAGGGAAGGAGGGAGGAAGATCATCCTCCATTCCCTTCTGATTACGCATAGAGCTAATGTGTTACTCTCAGAGCAGCTGAGCATAGATTAATTAATAAACCAAATGAAGCATACCCCTGCGGCACCACACCAGGAGAGCAAGGCCAGCTAACAATGGCTGACATTTATAGCACTTGCTGGGTACCAGGCCCTAGTGCTGGGCACATCTATCAACTCACATCATGTTCACAGCCTGATAAGAGATGTAGTTACTGATCTCACTCCACAGCTAAGGGAACAAATCACAGGGAAACAGAGACATCTACGAAAAGTGACAGAGCTGGCCAAGCTGGGACCACAATGTCCTTTGGGTGATATTCAGAAGACGGAAGTAAATAGCATTCGGTTATGAAGCAAAGCCAGCTTGAGCTCCTCAATTCTTTCTTTGTTGTTGTTGTTGTTGTTGTTTTTTTTTTTTTTTTGAGAGACAGAGTCAGAGAATAGGCATACCAGGGCCTACAGCCACTGTGTGACACATGCACCACCTTGTACATCTGGCTTATGTGGGTCCTGGGGAATTGAACCGAGGTTCTGTGGCTTTGCAGGCAAGCACCTTAACTGCTAAGCCCTCTCTCCAGCCCAGAGTCTTGATTCTTAATCTCATGCTTCCCTCCTCCTTATTGGATTCATTCAGGGCCTAAAAATATACTAATGAGGGGGAGGGCCTGGGTTGGCTGTGAGGAAAGGGAAGGAATGAGAACTAAGTCTCTGGACACATTATGACAATGCCATGATGAAACCCATTACTTTGTATGCTAACTTAAAGACTTACTGAAAATAAATCAGTGTCTATATAGTTAAAATGCAGAAAAGATAGGGCATCTATGAGGCAGCAAAGGCCATGCATGAGCTATGCACATACACTAACTGGCATTTATAAGTGTAGTGTGGACCTGGGGAGATGGCTCAGTGGTTAAAGGAGCTTCCCTGCAAAGCCTATTCGTCCAGGTTCAATTCCCCAGCCACTTAACACAAAGCCAGGTAGGATTTGATTTCTGCAGCAAGAGACCCTAGCAAACAAATACGTGTGTGCACGCATGCGCACACACACAAATAAAAATAAAAGCACAGTCTAAAGGGCAAAATTTGGAAACATCTCTATGGGAATCAAAAGGAATATGACATTCAGTTTCCTGCAAACTAAGTGATTGTGAATTTCCTAATATGCTTTATCTGAATCAGGCTTTCCTGAGGAAATGATTGTGTTTAAGCCAGAACAAACAGACTTTTCATGGAATGTGGCTCTTTTTGTGCAATACTGTTTCCTAAACAGATAGGAGCAAGCACAGAATGCTTGCCCAACACTTGATTTGCGTCTCTCAGTTCTTTCAAAAGAGAATTCTAGAATATTGCTATAGATACCAATATCAGGTAGAAAAATACAAAATGATGGCACAACCTTTAATCACAGCACTTGGGAGGCAGAGGTAGGAATTCGTGAATTCAAGGCCAGCCTGGGACCATAGAATGAGTTACAGGTCAGTCTGGGCTAGAATGAGACCCTACCTTGAAAAACCAAAAGATAGAAATGCAAAATAACACCATTCACTGTGGAAAAGGCATGGCATCATTATATCCAGTGAGGTTTTTCCTTCTCCAGTCTTTAGAAACCTGGTTTTACAAAGTTGGCCATGATTTTAAGTCTTATACAAAGTTTATGTTCATCTTTGAAGGGTTATAATTTTATTGCCGCTGTCAATCGATTTATTACATTTTGGTTAGAGAAATGTTCAAAAAAAATGATAGAATCTTTTCTTCAAATGAACCCATACTTTGCTGGATGTAGTGGTTTGTAATCCCAGTATTTGGGAGGCTGGGGAAGGTGAATTACTTATGTGGGAGTTTGAGACCAGTCCAAATGACCCTGCAAAGAGAGAGAGAGATCATATTTTTATTGCTAAAAATTCAAATATAAACCTGGAATGGTACTATGTGCCTGCAATCCCAGCTACTTGGGAGTCTAAATCAGGCCTGGCAACTTAGTAACATCTTGTTTCAAAATAAAGTAGAAAAAAAAAAAAAAGAAGGTCTGAGGATGTAGCTTAGTGGTAGAGTGCTACCACTCACTGTCTGATAGAACTCCATGGGTTCAGTCCCCACTAAAACACACACACACACACACATGAATAGCTTACCAGGGAGCAGTTCTACTCCAAGAAGAGGTTGGAGTACTTTCTCCCACACTGAGATGGCACCAAGGCTCCACAGGTGACGTTTGAAAACTATACATTGTAGCTGTATGTTTTGGATATGACTGATTTTACACATGAATAATTGTGTAGACATGACTTTTTTTTTCTTTTTGCTTTTTCGAGATAGGGTCTCATTGTAGCCCAGGCTGACCTGGAATTCACTATGTAGCTGCAGGGTGACCTCGAACTCTCAGCCATCCTCCTACCTCTGCCTCCTGACTGCTGGGATTAAAAGTGTGCACCACCATGCCCAGCGTGGCATAGCACTCTTAAATGCTAGCTCTTTAAATGGTAAGGCCCTCTTGCTGAACACAACAGAGGCTGTGGACACAGGATAATGAGAGATCACGCTTGAATGGTTAAGGAAGCCATCTCCCTGATGGCTAGCCCTCATAGTTCTGGAAAGTGCTATGTGAACTGCTGGGGAACAGTGGTCACCAAGAGCATGAACAAGCAGTGGGTCCGCCAGCTACAAAATAAAACAGCCAAGCAAGATGCACACACCTATGCAATAGTGGCACACAGGCTATAGAGGTAATCAGCTGCTCTCCATTTGGATATAAGGCCCACTTGGTGGCAGGGAATTCATACCTGGTACTGAGAACCAAGTCAGAATAACTAAGGCTAGGAAGGTCATAGACTGTAGAGAGACGCTTCCACTGTTCTTTAGCTAAGAGAGGGTATGCCCATCAAAAAGTCTCTTAAATGGCTATGTTTATCATCTTTAAACCATGATACTCTCACTCTTGTTTGGAGAATCTTTTTACAGACAGCAATTGTTGCAGTCAGGTTCGCATTGCTGGCAGAAATCACCCGACCAAGAGCAGCTTGTGTGGGGAAAAAAAAAGGTTTGTTTTGGCTTACAGACTCAAGAGGAAGCTCCATGATGGCAATGAAAATGATGGCATGAGCAGAAGTTGAACATTACCCCCTGTCCAACAAAAGGTGGACAACAAGAACAGAAGAGTGTGTCAAATGCTAGCAAGGGGACACTGGCTATAATACCCATAAGCCCACCCCCAACAATACATTGCCTCCAGGAGATGTTAATTCCCAAATCATCATCAGCTGGGAACCTAGCATTCAGAACACCTAAGTTTATGGGGTACACCTAAATCGAACCACCACATTCTGCCCCTGGCCTCCATAAACTAATACATGATGTAAAATGCAATGCATTCAGTCCAACTTTAAAAGTCCCCATAGTTTTATCAATCCTAATGATGTTCAAACATCCATATAATACAAGATCTTTTAACTAAGCCATAATGCCAAAAAAATTCCCCCGCAAAACTGATAATGGCACAGAATAAACATTCACACTGCAAAAGATGTCATTGGGCATAGCAAAGAAATATTCAACCAATACAAGATTTAAATTTTTTTTGTTTTATTTATTTAAGAGCAACAGAGAAAGAAAGAGGCAGAGAGAGAGAGAGAATGGATGCATCGGGGCCTCTGCCACTACAAACGAACTCCAGATGCATGTGCTACCTTGTGCATCTGGCTTACGTGGGTACTGGGGAATTGATTCTCGAACTAGGATCCTTAGGCTTCACAGGCAAGCACTTAACTGCTAAGCAATCTCTCCAGCACCCCCCCCCCCCGACTTTTTAAAAAATTTTTTTGTCTTGTTTTACAATAGAAAAGTTTAACAAGACAAACATCAAACTCTGTAGCTACAAGTCCAACAACTCTAGTCAGTGACAAGTCTCCAAGTCTGATAATTCTAACCAGCAACAAGTCTCTGGAGTTCCATTTCTGCCCCTCCAGCTAGGCTACTCACAGTCCTGGAAAATCTCCTTAGCAGCATTTCATAGTCCCGGCATCTCCACTGGGTGTCCACTGCAACCCATGGTCCATCCTCACGGCTCTATCAGGTCTCCATGCAGGCATCCAGCAAACCTGCTTCGCACTGCCCATGCCATTTCCAAAAGACAAGTCTGTGTTGCAAATTCAGTGACCCTCTTTCCTGCATTTCTTATACTACATAATATCAAGTTGGGTGCCAGTTTGTTAATCTGGGAGGGGGGTGGGAATAAAGCAGAGTTTGAAGAACAGGACACTCCTTGAGCACTCAGGCCTCTTCTACATTCTTCCTGTTATCCCAGTGCAGGTCAGCTGACCTAATCTCAAAGGTTGTAATCTCTCATATAATTGCAGCTGAGCGGGCAGAAGCTTCAGCCCAAAGATTTCACTTCTGTGCCATATCCCTCTTCTCATACCAGTTCATTTCTATGCACTGCAACCCTGCACAAGTTCTCAGGACATGGGCATAACAGCAAGCCTCTCACACAAACTGCTTCTAGCCCAGTCAAAGCAAAGCCCTCTCTCACCCTCATCAGCCAAACCTCACAGTCCATAGTTCTTACTGCATTCAGATCTTTCAACTCTGACCAGAATAGTCCATAAAGCTGTACTTACAGCACTGCAAGGCGTCTCTTAGGAAAAGGTTTCAAATCCTTTCCCATTCCTCTTCAAAATCAGTTCCAAAAGGCCAAAGCCACACAGTTGGGTGTCTAACAGCAATCCCACTCCTCACAACCAAGACCAAGGAGAACCAAAATCCATTAATACAAGAAAAGATAGGCAACTTCCTAGCACAAGTCATCTCTACCACATCTGCCCAGGCCCAGGAGACACTGCAGAGGAAGTGGCAAGTGCTGCTCTCATTGCTAGCCTGAGAACCTCCTCCACAGAGGTGACAGCAGACAGAGGACACTCAAAACTCGTCAAGGCAGAAATTCAGAGGACACAGCTCAATACTCAAGTAGACTTATAATATGTCTGCCAAAGCTCAGAGAACATTGCAGAAGCAGGGAGCGGAAAGATTCTAAGAGCCACAGGGTGGGAAGATGTATCCTGAGGCACCCCCCGACACACACACACAGACTCACACACTCACAAAAACTGGTTTGTACATTCATGACCCCTCAGTGAATACCAATAACCCCACTGAGGAGAGCCTTCAGTGAAACGGGAGTGAGGTAGATGGGATTTAAGAGGATCACCTGATGAGAATATGACCAATATGCAAAAGGCCCATACTGTAAAGTTCCTAATGACTAAAAACATGCTCTTTTAAATTTATTTTTTATTGACAAATTCCATAATTGTAGAGAATAACCCATGGTAGTTTCCTCCCACCCCCAATTTTCCCTTTGAAACTTCACTCTCCATCATATATTCTCCTCCTCTCAATCAGTCTATCTTTTGACGTCATCATCTTTTCCTCCTATTATGATGGTCTTGTGTAGGTAGTGCCAGGCACTGTGAGGTCATGGATATACAGGCCATTTTTGTGTCTGGAGAAGCACATTGTAAGGAGTTCTACCCTTCCTTTGGCTCTTACATTCTTTCCGCCACCTCTCCCGCAATGGACCCTGAGGCTTGGAAGATGTGATAGAGATATTTTGCCATACAAAATCTTTGTAATTTCATGAGGTCCCAGGGGTTAATCTGTGGTTTTATTGCCTGAGCAATTGGGTTATATTCAGAAAGTCTTTGCCAAGAAGATCAATATGTTGAAGGGTTTCCCCTACTTTTTCCTCTAGCAGTTTCAGAGTTTTAGGTCTGATGTTAAGGTCTTTGATCCATTTGGACTTAATTCTTGTGCATGGAGAGAGAGAGAAGAATCTATTTTCATCCTGCTACAGATACATATCCAGTTCTAGCACCATTTGCTAAAGAGGCAGTCTTTTCTCCAATGAGTATTTTTGGCATTTTTATCAAATATCAGGTGGCTATAGCTACCTGAACTTACATCTGGGTCCTCTATTCTGTTCCATTGATCTACATCTCTGTTTTTGTGCCAGTACCATACTGTTTTTGTTACTATGGCTCTGAAGTATAGGTTAAAATCAGGTATGGTGATACCACCAGCCTTACTTTTGTTGCTCAGTATTGTTTTTCAGATACTTGAGATTTTTTGTGATTCCAAATGAATTTCTGGATTGTTTTTTCTATTTCTGTGAAGAATGCCATTGGAATTTTGATGGGGATTGCATAAAATGTGTAGATTGCTTTTGGTAAGATTACCATTTTCACAATATTGATTCCTCTGATCCAAGAACAAGGGATGTTTGTCCATTTCTTACTGTCTTATGCAATTTCTTGCTTGAGTATTTTAAAGTTTTCATTGTAGAGATCCTTCACTTCCTTGGTTAGGCTTATTCCAAAGTACTTTATTTATTTCTTTATTTTTTGATGCAATTGTGGATGGGAGTGATTCTCTGATTTTATCCTCTGTGTGTCTGTTGTTAGCATATAGGAAGGCTACTGATGTCTGCGTATTTATTTTGCATCCTGCTACATGACTATAGGTATTTTTCAGCTCTAACAGTTTTCTGGTAGATTCTTTAGGGTCCTTTATGTATAGAATCATGTCATCTGCAAATAATGATAACTTGATCTCTTCCTTTCCAATTTGTATCCCTTTTATGTGAGTCTCTTGCCTTATTGCTATGGCTAAGACTTCCAGTACTATTTTTAGATGTATCAATCAATCTGATGTTATATATCTTCAGGGCAGGAGCTTAAGGTGCTAGGTATGGCTCTTAAGACTCTCAGAGTATCTACAAAAGTGATCCTTGATATTGGGTTTGCCTGCTATGAGAGTATTCAAGTAGGCTGAGTGGAACAAAATACAGGCAGATTCTAAAATTTAACTAAACAATGTACACATTCAATGAAAAACAGCACAGAGTATTTATGCAAGAATAGGTATTATGACAACCAGATCCTCTAACAAAGTCACTGTCCCTTAGGGTATGTGATGCCCCACACCCTTAATCCTATCAACTAGGAGGTTAAGATTTCTGGTCTGTTGAGGGATCCAAGTCAGCTTGTGACCAAGTGAGACCCTTCCCTAATGAACAATAGAAGAGGAAACAAAGCCACTATAAACCAAGAAGCAGCAAATAACAAGCCCAAAACATAGCTTATTTAAGAATGGCATATCCATCCATCCTTCAGATTTAACATATAATTTATCCTGATATGGAAGGTGCAGTTAGCACTTTCAGTTCAGGCCTATATACCAGGCTTATTTGGTGGGTACTGACCTGGTGTAATCCCAGTTAACTTTTGGGATGATTTTGGTCTCAGGTATGCTGCCTTCCTGCTTGGGTCCCTCTTTGGTGCACTGTGGGTTCAAGTAGGCTGGCTGGGTCGCTGGATCACTGCTCTGGTCGCTGGTGCTGGGTGCTGTGAGCTCCCTTCCCCAGGTCTCTGGTGCTTGCTGGTGCTTGCGCTGGTGGTGGGGGAAGGGACGCTGTGGATGGTGGCTCTGGTTCTTCCGCTGGTCCACATGATCCTCCACCTTGTTATCTGCTCCTCCATAGTTCGCTTAGGTCCTCCCTTCACGATTCTTGAGTTTGCAAGGAGCTCTGGGTTGGTGGGTCGCTGCTCTGATCGCTTGTGTCAGGTGCTGTGTAGGTGAGCTCCCTTCCCCAGGTCTCTGGTACGAGCTGCTGCTTGCGCTGGCTGTGTGGGGAACGGAGAGTGTGGGTGATGGCTGAAGTTTTTCTGCTGGTCCTCACAATCCTCTTCCTCATGAGCCCCTCCACTGGTCCCTGCCTTCCTCCCTTCATGTTTCTTGAGTTTGCAAGGAGGCTGGAATGAGTGGGAAATCCCCTCTCCTGGCTTTTCCTATAGCTCAGGCTGAGCCTGGTGGCTGTGGCCATGTGGAACTGGTGCCACCGCTGCTGGAGCCGCTTCTGCCTGCTTCTGTGGGCTCCAGATGCTCTGGATCTCTCCTGCTTCTCTGCTGTGGTGGATAATTTCTTACACACATTCACTTTTTAGTAGAAGAGTGTATTTTGCTGTTTTTTTTTTTTTTTTTCTCCCCTAGGCTGCTTTGGCGTGGTTACTACACCACCATCTTAACCACCTAGCTCTTTTTTTAAAAAAAAAATATTTTTATTGCTGGGCGTAGTGGCGCATTCCTTTAATCCCAGCACTGGGGGAGGGGGGCAGAGGTAGGACGGTTGCCATGAGTTTGAGGTCACCCTGATACTCCATAGTGAATTCCATCCAGATCAGCCTGGGCTAGAGTGAGACCCTGCCTCGAAAAAAAAAAAAAAATTTATCTGAGAGAGAGAAAGAGGGAGAGAGCCATGTGTGGTGGTACACGCCTTTAATTCCAGCACTTGGGAGGCAGAGGTAGGAGCTTCACCATGAGTTCGAGGCCACCCTGAGGTGACACAGTGAATTCCAGGTCAGCCTGAGCTAGAGTGAGACCCTGCCTCGTAAAACAAAACAAACAAACAAAAAAAGAAAAGTAGCAGAGAGAGAATGGGCACACCATGGCTTCCAGCTGCTACAGACAAATTCCAGACACATGCACCATATTGTGCATCTGGTTCATGTGGGTCCTGGGGAATCGAACCTGGTTGCTTTGGCTTTGCAGGCAAGTGTCTTAACCACTAATCCATCTCTCCAGCCCTATGTTAGCTCTTTTAAGAAACTTTCATCCAAGGAAATTTAGGACATTTTCACAATCATAATTTCCCCTCTTGCCTTGTGTAGAACTTCAGACAGAGGGTCCAGCTAGAAGCAGCTCCTTCAGCAAGTGCTGCTCCCAGCTAGGTGCTCCCTAAGCAAGGACAGAGGACATTATAGGGCTAAAGGGAGCCAATGAGGCCACCATCAACTGACTGACAAGACTGCCTCAAATGTGTCAACTAAGCTAATCCTCCCTGGGGCCCCAGAGATAGTTGTTACCCCACAGTGCAGGTGAATGACTAAGGGTTAGTTTTATCAAGTCGTGTCAGAGGCCATAGCCTTGTGCACGGTCAAACCCATATTGTAACAGCACAAGGGCACACTGGTCACACACTGCCCCGCCAGGCCCTGGAAATTGCACGTCCAATCAGTGGGTTACCCTTCTGTCCTTGTGTCTCTCTCCCTGTCTGTATGTCCTTCTCTCTCTCTCTCCTGTTTCTAAGACCATCGGCCCACACTTGCAGGCTCCCCACATCCTCTGCACATTGGCCAGAGCTGTGAGTTCTCCCTTTTCTACTTCTCTCTACAATCACTCCACCAAGCCAGGTCCTGCCTCCTTGCCTCCAACTTGGCCTGATCTATCTTGAATAACCATTGGGTAATGTCACATCAGACCTTCTTGCAGAATGCAGTCAGAGCTGGAATTCCAGAGTCTACCACAGACCAGCCCCTCCTGTCTCTCCAGAACTGCCCTGTTTGGCCAACCTTTCAGATCCCCCGCCCCTCTTGAGCTAACCCTCAGTGCTCTTGAGCGCTCACAGGGGACATTGGGCACATGACTATACTATGCCAAACCTCAGAGTTTTCATATGAACTAAAAGACTTGGTCATCTCCCAAAGATTCTTTGTTTTTAAGCTGCGAAAGTATGTGTCATATTTTCAATAAATAGGTCTAATGGGATCTACATTGGCCTTTTGAAGGAAAGCAGGCTAACAGGAGCTTTTGTATGTATTTGAACCCCATGTGTACATTGAATCCTTGACTATTGAGTCAATATTTGTAAGGCCTACTTTATGCCATGTATTATGCTAGTCTGGTACTGCGCTTAAATTCCCCTCTGAAGGGCTTGTCTTAGTTGGAGTAGACAGACACTTAAACAACTAAATTCCAGGAGCTCAGTGCCGGAGCACTTGCCTAATATGTTCAAAATTCTGGCTTCCATCCCCAGCATCAAAAACCAAATAATATTTTAAGCTGGGCGTGGTGGCGCATGCCTTTAAACCTAGCACTCAGGAGGCAGAGGTAGGAGGATCAACGTGAGTTCATGAGTTTGTGAGTTCAAGGCCACCCTGAGACTACATAGTAAATTGTAGGTCAGCCTGAGCTAGAGTGAAACCCTACCTTGAAAAAAAAAAAATTTTTTTTAAAATTAGGGGCTGGGCTGGAGAGATGGTTTAGCAGTTAAGGCGCTTACCTGCAAAGTCAAAGAACCTAGGTTTGGTTTGGTTTTTTGAAGTAGGGTCTCACTCTAGTGCAGGCCATTCAGGAATTCACTATGTAGTCTCAGGGAGGCCTCAAACTCACAGCGATCCATCTACTTCGGCCTCCTGAGTGTTGGGATTAAAGGCATGTGCCACCATGCCCGGCCCTAGGGGGAACTTTTTAAATGAACAAATACAATATTGGTTTTAAAACTTTTTATTTTATTTTATTTGAGAGAGAAAGAGGCAGCTAGAGAGTGAATGGGTGAGGCAGGGCCTTCAGCCGCTGCAAACGAACTCCAGACACATGTGCCACCTTGTGCATCTGGCCTACATGGGTCCTGGGGAATCACACCTTGGTCCTTTGGCTTTGCAGGGAAGCACCTTAACTGCTAAGCCATCTCTCCAGCCCCAATATTGGTTTCAAAAGTAATAAATTTAAGCTGGACATATTGCTCAATGGCTAAGGTGCTTGCCTGCAAAGCCTAAGGACTGAGTTCAATTCCCCAGTACCCACATAAAGCCAGATGCACAAGGTGACTCATGCATCTGGAGTTCATTTGCCACAGCTGGAGGCTCTGGCATGCCCCCCCCCATAAGTATATATATAAATAAATAAAATAAAAATTTTTTAATTAGAAGCAATAAATTATATAAGAAAACAACTCAGCAATTAATCTTCTATCATAAACACTGGGTGCCAGAGGCACAGAGCTGTTAGGAAAGAGGTCTGCAGGACTTCTGGAATGCCGGGCAGGGAGTTCCTACAGGGTTGGCTGACTAGGCTGTCAGGCCTGTGTGAGGCCTCAGCTGGGCTTTCAGTCTAGTTACGGTCACCTGGCTCACAAAGAATGCAGAAACGCTGCTTGACCTGGAGAACCGCAGAAAAAAAGGCTGGGCCTGATGAAATATGGACACTGCTGAAAAAATTGGGATTGTTTTTGCCCCCAGAAGACAGCAAAACTTCATTGTACAAAATACGGGACTGTGTTGGGAAGATGCCACAAGGCAATTGACACTGAGTACCACAAAAGGACCAACTAAAGAGTTTCAATCCTCACAAAAGAAAAACTGCTTTTGGAATCTGGCAGGGGCTATGAGGCAGAGGTCTTTAGGGAACCCCCAGGGCGCTATGAATAAAATTTTAGAGGTTTACATTGGCATGAAAAAATATTTTTACTAATCTATGTTAGAATTTAATGTTGTCTACAATGAGGGATGTATAATTTAAAAGCCCATGATTTTGTCAGCAAAAAATTATAAGTATTTTCATATTATACTGTTATTGCTATAAGAACAACTATACAAATATTTCCTTTAAATATAGTAATTAGGAAATTAGGGCTATAGCTCAGTGGTAGAGTACTTACCTACCTGGAAGCCCTGGATTCAATACGCAGCACCACACAAAAAATTCAGGTTGAAGAGATTGCCCAGTGGTTAAAGGCACTTGCTTGCAAAGCCCGCCAGCCCTGGTTCAATTCCCCAGGCCCCATGTAAAGCCATATGCACAAAGTGGTTCAAGTATCTGGAGTTTGTTTGCCCTGATGCCCATTCTCCAGCCTCTCTCTCTCTCTCTCTCTCTCTCTCTCTCTCTCTCCTCATACATAAACAAAAAGGTAGGGTCTCACTCAAGCCCAGGCTGACTTAGAATTCACTACATAGACTCAAGCTGGCCTCAAACTTATAGCTATCCTCCTACCACTGCCTCTGCCTCCTGCATGATGAGGTTAAAGACATAGGCCACCATACCCAGCTTACAAATATGCTTGTTTTTAATTTTTTTATTTATTTGCAAACAGAGAGAGATAGAAGAGAGAGAGAGACAGACAGAGAGAGAGAGAGAGAGAGAGAGAATGGGCATGCCAGGACCTCCAGCTGCTGCAAATTAGCTCCAGATGCATGTGCCACTTTGTGCATCTGGCTTTATGTAGGTACTAGGGAATAGAACTTGGGTCATTTGGCTTTGTAGGCAAGTGCCTTAACCACTGAGCCATCTCTCCAGCCCACAAAAAAATGTTTTTTTAAAATTAAAATTAAATTAAATTAAATGCAGCACTTAGTTTGCTTCTGATCATTGTGGACGATTAGAATGGGACTTTCTCTCCTCTCTTTAATGCAACCATTGCAATGACATGTAGGAAGCATGATGCAGACACGGGACACAGCAACACAGGGCACAAACCTGCAGAGTGACAGAGTCAGCAGAGGGAAGGCCAAGCTACCAGAACTTGCACGGCAGAGGACAGGAAAAGGGGGAGCTGCTTGCTGGAAGGAAGAGCCCTGGAAACGCACAGAGGTCCCCCAGAGTCCTGCGGAGTGATCCTCAGCGTGACCTGGGAGGAAACCACCTGAGGCTGGGGAAGATCCACCAGATAATCCGGGGATACACAACCTGGAGCTCATCCACGCCTGGGAATTGTTTCTCTTCCTACCAGGCGGGGGAAAGCCTTGTCATGTGTGGGTCCCCTGGTACAGTGGGGCAAAGTGAGCCCTACGCTAAAGACGCACTCCGGCTGCTTAACAGTGCTTAAAGCTGACCTCAAAGGAGAAGTAAGCTGACTGTGTGCCTCACGGGCCAGGCCTGCGGGCCAGAGGGTCTGTGGTAGGAACTCAGCTTTGACATTGTAGCACAAAACCAGCCATGCAGAGTCATGAGTGAGAGTGGATGTGTTCCAATAAAACTTTATTTGTGAACACTGAATCTTTAATTTTCGCATGTCATAAGATATTATTCTTTTGAAATTTTCAACTATTTAAAATGTAGAAATTCTTAGCTCATGAGTCAAGCAGAAGTGAGATGGAGTAGGGATGGGTGTGGTCTATGATCTATGGGTTTGCCTTTGCTGTTTACAACATCCCCACCCGGGGAGCCTTCTGGCCTCTTGTTTGTTTAGAATTTGTAATTCGCCAGGTGTGGTGGCACATGCCTTTAATCCCAGCACTTAGAAGGCAGAGGTAGGAGGATCACCAAGAGTTCGAGGCTACCCAGAGACTATATAGTGAATTCCAGGTCAAAACCTAGGCTAAAGTGAGACCTTACCTCGAAAAAAAAAAGATTAGAATTAAGTTTGTTTTTTTTTTTTTTTTTTTTTTTTGGTTTTTGGTTTTTGGTTTTTGGATTTTGGTTTTTTGAGGTAGGGTTTCACTCTCGCCCAGGCTGACCTGGAATTCACTATGTAGTCCCAGGGTGGCCTCGAACTCATGGTGATCCTCCTACCTCTGCCTCCCAAGTGCTGGGATTAAAGGCATGTGCCACCATGCCCGGCCATATAATTAAAATTTTAATTAATTGATTTATTTATTTGAGATAGGTCCTCACTATGTAGTGCAGGCTAGGCTTAAAATCTCAATTCCACTGCGTCAGCCTTTTGCACACCCTTCAGGAGCTCTGCTTGGTTCTGTGATGAAGTGAGAGGAGGCTGTGCATTTTGGGGACCAGCTCAAAAACATGGGGTCGATGTCACCAGTTCTTGCTACCAGCACCTGGTTTCTAATCTACAAGACAAGGTAGGGGAGTATAGTAGACAGCCTCAGGTCACTGGGATGAACTTCCAAACCAGGCACAGTTATGGAGGAAGGGACTTATTGAAGCTTACGGGTAGAGGGGATGTTCCATAATGGCAGAAGAAGCTGGCCCCCTTTCACAGGCCCACGCAGAGAGAAAAGCCACCACCACCAGCTCAAGCAAGCACACTCCAGGAACCCCAGACAGAATGCAGGCACTCTGCATATCTTAGGCTGGAATTCAGATCCACTCCCACTCACAAACATCTTAGGGATGCAGCCCAGGATCTTCCCAGTGATACCTTCTCCAGCCAGGTAGCTGGAAGTCCAAGAAGCTTTAATAAAACTCCTGAATCTCTTGGGAGACATCCATTCAAACTACCACAGGGACTTCTCACCACCATCCCTAACCAATGAGAAGAATCTACATCATTAAAACTGAGCAACACTGTGGGTAAACCATTGGTAGGTTGGCATCTCACCCAACAAAGGAGTGAACAGACTGTCAGGAGGGATATCAAGCTGCAATGCCTGGGGGTAGGTCACAGTGACGAGAGGGCCTAATGATTGGTGACAGCAAAGTCTCCTAATACCTGTCCTTCCTACTTCATTTATCTGAAAAGCAAAATAACCACCCTGCCCTGTCATCTACCTCACAGAGATTTGTTCAATTAGCAGTGTCTTGTTGAAGGAAAAGAAAAAAGTCCACCATCCTTGGAATTTTCTTTTCCTTCCCTTCCCCACCCTCCATCCTGCCAAGTGTCTATTGAGGCAGCTCTGAGTCAGTGCCACTGAGGTCCCAGTTCTGAACTAGACACAACCTCCCGAATCCTACCCTGAAGGAACGCTCCACTGGGGAGGCACACAGAATCGTGCAGCTTGTTCTTGGAGCAAGGGAGGAGGCATGAGAGGCTGGAGCAGGCATGAGGCATCTCTGCTTTGTGACTTCCGGAGGCTTCTTATCGCACTATCCGTTGGCCAAGCTCTCCCATTTGAGTCATGTCTATCATGAAGACTTCTCACAGTGAGGTCCAGGATTCCTTCATCTTCATATTTGGTTGAAAAGTCAAATGGAGTAAATACACTACAGTGACAGCTGACTAAAAACCATCGTTGCACACAGCTTCCATGCTGCTGGGATGCACATCCAAGCCAGACACAGGTTATGAGAGGAAGAAGGGGTTTATTTCAAACAACCGGCTGTATTCTGCTCATGTCCTGAGAACTTGAGCAAAGCTGAATTGTAAAGTAACGGACTAACGTGTTTGGTGCAGGAAATTTCAAGGCAGGAAAGCACTGAGCGTGGTTTGGTTTCCACTGTTGCTCTGATTCACATCTGCAATGAATGAAATGAAGAAAATGCACAGTAGAAAGATATGAAAAGTAGAAACTTTGGCACTGAAAGGAGATGAAACCAAGTTTGAAGTTCCAGGCCCAGAGATTGCAGTAGCTTCTGCTATAATTGTTGAAGAGATCACCATTAAAGATAAGTCAACTGCTCTGCATTGGGACAGTAGGACACATGCCCTGAGGGCAAAACTCAACCGGAGGAATGCTTAAGCAAGTCAGAATGGTGATTCTCTTGAAAGGAAAGGCCTAGAGGAAAATTGCTAAAGGAGTTCCCTATTCCTCAAGGTCAGGCTTCATCCCCATGTGGCAGAAAAATGTGGTAACACTGTTCACATGGTACCAGCTTTAGAGGCATGAAAAATGAAGGAAATAGAGGGTCATGGGTTGCACTATGGCGCAGAGATCCACTTGGACTGAGCAATGTGAAGCAGGGCTGCAGTTCCTACAGGAGGCTCTGTGAAGACACTGTGTGAAACCGTGAAGATGAACCCATAGGCTGCAGTGAAGACTGGAGATGCTGGAGATGCCAGGACCTAAGACCTCTTCCAGAAAGATCTGTGCACTTGGGGCGGAACCTACCCAGCAGAGGTGCTGCAGGCAGTAGAGCTGAAGAGGCAGAACTACTAGATGCTCTCATCATAAGGCCCACATAGGGGACACTGGACTGCAGGATTTGGTGTATTCACTGCTGACTTCTGGTTTTACATTGGTCCAGTCTTTTCTTGCTATCTCCCCATTCCTTCATTTTAGAATAGGAGCGTTTAGTCTGTGCCTTTATATGCAGGAAGTATGTAACTTGTGGTTTGATGTTTTTCAGGGCTCATAGCTAAGAAAGAATGCCTTGGGGTTCCCAGATGAACTTTAGACATTGTTTCAATTGTATTTCTTTATTTGTATGTGTGTGTACATATGCTCACCTGCACACACACTTACAAGCACACCTGGGCCTCTTATCACTACAAACAAATGCCTGTCCTGCTTTATGTGGGTAGCTGAGGAATTGAATCTGGCCTGGCAGGCTATGCAAACAAGCTCCTTTAACCATTGAACCATTTCTCCAGCCTAAACTTTGGAATTTTGAACAACCCTGGGACTGGTGAAGACTGTGGGACTTTTAAAGTGGTACTGGGGCTGGAGAGATGGTTTAACAGTTAAGGCACTTGTCTGCAAAGCCAAAGGACTCAGCTTTGATTTCCCCAGGACCCATGTGAGCTAAGGTGACGCATGCATCTGGAGTTCATTTGCAGGGGCTGGAGGCCCTGGCACGCTCATTCTCTGTGTCTCTCTGTCTCTGTCTCTCTGTCTCAAGTAAATAGAAAAATAGGGCTGGAGAGATGGCTTAGCAGTTAAGGCGCTTGCCTGAGAAGCCTAAGGACCCATGTTCAACTCTCCAGATCCCATGTAAACCAGATGCACAAAGGTGAGGCAAGCACAAGGTCACACATGACCACTAGGTGGCACAAGCATCTGGCATTCAATTTCAGGGGCTGAGGCCCTGGCATGCCAATTCTCTCTCTCTCTCTCTCTCAAATAAAACTGAAATAGAAATAAAACCTTAAAAATTAAAGTAGGACTGAATGCATTTTATATCATGAGATAGCCATGAGTGTATGGAGGCCAGGGGCTGAATGCAGTGGCTTGGAAGTCAAATGTCCCCCATGGCCTCGGGTGTTTGAATGCTCAGTCCCCAGCTGGTGGTGCTGTTCAGGAACATCGTGGAGCCTTTGAGAGAGGGAACCTTGCTTGGGGAAGTGTGTCACTGAGGTGAGGCCTTCAGTTTTCATAGCACAGCCTTGCTTGGCAGCTGTTCTGGCTGCTTCCACCCTGCTCACATGATGCCAGCTATCTGCTCCTGCCATCCCTTCCCACCATGGTAAGACCTTTCCTCAAAACTGTAAGCCAGCCAGGCGTGGTGGCGCACGCCTTTAACCCCAGCACTCGGGAGGCAGAGGTAGGAGGATCACCATGAGTACAAGGCCATCCTGAGACTACATAGTAAATTCCAGCTCAGCCTGGGCTAGAGTGAGACCCTACCTCAAAAAAACAAAAAACAAACAAACAAAAAAAACAAAAAACTGTAAGCTAGCTTTAACCCCTGTAAGTCAACGGTAACCCCCTTCCTTAGGGAAGCTGTGTGTGGTGGAGTATTTTGTGCCGGTAACGATAAAATAACCGAAGCAGTTTCACACCAATAGAAGCTTGGAAGGAGGCAAACACAGTGTTATTTGAATGTGAAATGTCCCCTGTGCACTCATGGGTTTGAATAGTTTGTCCCTACTGGTGGTGCTAGTTTGGGATCCTTTAGGAGGTATGGATCACTAGAGGTGGGCCTAGAAGGGGACATCTACTTCTGGTTCTAGCCTGGACCCTATGCTTCTTCCTCCCCCCCTTTTTTATAGAGATAGAGAGAAGAAAGAGGTAGATAGAAAGAGAGAGAGAGAGAGATAATGGGCATGGCCAGGACCTCTAGCCACTGCAAACAGACTTCAGTCACATGTGCCACTTTGTGCATCTGGCTTTACATGGATTGAGGAATCGAACTGAAGTCCTTAGGCATTGTAGGCAAGTGCCTTAACCACTGAGTCATCTCTGCAACCTCCTCTCTACTTTTTTTAAAAAAATTGTACTAATTTATTTATGAGAAAGAGAGAGAGAGAGAGAGGGCACACCAAGGCCTTTAGCTGCTGCAAACAAACTTCAGACACATGAGCCACCTTGTGCATCTGGCTTACGTGGGTCCTGAAGAATCGAACCTGGATCCTTTGGTTGTGCCTTAACTGCTAAGCCATCTCTCCAGCCCTCCTCTGCTTCTTGATCCACTGAGCTGTGAGGAGCCTTGTCCATGAGCTTCTGCCACTTCTCCTCACAGCAGGCCTTCCCTACCATGAACTGTGAGTCAAGGTAAATCCTCCCTTAAGTCATTTCTGTCACTTATTCTGACAGAAATATAACTAATATAAATGATTTCAGAGAGACCTCCAGTTTGCCATTCAGTCACTGGGAGTGAAGCTTATTGGTATGCATATTGAAACTGTTTCTCAACCATCAATTGTTCAAGCTTTCCCATCAGTTTTGCTACATCCATTCGCTAATATTTTTATTTATTTATGAGAGAGTGAGAGAGACAGACAGACACAGGGAAAGAGTGAGTATGGGTGGCCCAGGGCCTTCTGCCACTGCCAACAAACTCCAGACACATGCACCATTTTGTGCATCTGGCTTTGCATAATTACTAGGGAATTGAACCCAGCCCACCAGTCTTTGAAAGCAAGTGCCTTTGACCACTGAGCAATCTCTCCAGCCACTTAATTTTTTTGAGTGACTTTAATTAACCCCCTTTAAAAATATGTTTAAGGAGCTGGGCGTGGTGGCACACACCTTTAATCCCAACACTTGGGAGGCAGAGGTAGGAGTATCACTGTGAGTTCGAGGCCACCCTGAGACTCCGTAGTGAGTTCCAGGTTGTCCTGGACTAGAGTGAGACCCTACCTCAAAAAAAAAAAATATGTTTAAGGGCTCTTGAGATGGCTTAGTGGTTAAGGCACTTGCCTGCAAAGCCAAGGGACCCAAGTTTTTTTCTTTTGTTTTGTTTTTGGAGGTAGGGTCTCACTCTGGCTGACCTGAAATTCACTATGTAGTCTCAGGGTGGCCTTAAACTCATGGCGATCCTTCTACCTCTGCCTCCCAAGTGCTAGAATTAAAGGCGTGCACCACCATACCTGGCTTTGGACCCAAGTTTAATTTCCCAGGACCCATGCAAAGCCAGATGCACAAGGTGGCACATGAGTTTGGAGTTCGTTTGCAGTGGCTAGAGGCCCTAGCGTACCCATCCTCTTTCTCTTTCTACCTACCTATCCCTCTCTCTTTCTTTCAAATAAATAAAAATAAAATATGTACTTTTTTATACACAATGACGTTTTGTTCAACCATAAAGAACTACACTTCTTGCAGGAAAATGAGCTGGAGATCATAATGATAAGTGAAACAAGCCAGTCTCAGAAAGACAAATGTAGGTTTCTCCTTCAGGCATGGAATCTACATGAAATACCCATGTACAACATGAAAGTATATGGGGGAATACTAGGGACGATGAAGAGGGCCAGCAGGGAGGGGTAAATAAGATCAAAGTACATTATAGAAATGTATGAAAATATAACAAAACCCATTATTTTGTACAATGAATATAATGAATATACACTCATTTTAAACAAAATGATCAGTTATAAAACTTCTGTAGTGCTTTACACAAAGTGAGGTAAGCTTCTAAAGGGAGGATTTTGCTATGAGAATGGTTTGTTTTAATCCCCCCAAAATGTATTTTTTTAATATCTAAGCTGGGTATGATGGTGTGTGCCTTTAAGGACTCAGAAGACTGAGATAGGAGGATTGCTGTGAGTCCCAGGTCAGACTGGGCTAGAATGAGACCTTACCTTTAAAAAATGAACCCCCCCAACCGAAACAAACAAACAAAAAACACTGGTCTAGATGTCTCCTAAATAATAACATAAATGAAACCACCAGTATGTCCTTCAGCACATCAAGATCATTATGTGGGGCTGGGGAGATGGCTCACAGTACAGAGCACTTACTGCACAATTAAGGGGACTGGAAGCCAGGCATGGTGGTGCACGCCTTTAATCCCAGCACTCGGGAGGCAGAGGCAGGAGGATCGCTGTGAGTTCAAGGCCACCCTGAGACTACATGGTGAATTCCAGGTCAGCCTGGGCTAAAGTGAGACCCTACCTCAAAAAAAAAAAAAAAAAAAGGAGGACCCGAGTTTGATGGCAACATGTATGTAAAAAGCAAGGCATGGCCATGCATGCCTGTAACACCTGGCCTGACGGGAATGGCGGCAGGAAGATCACTGGGGTTCCTTGGACAGCTAGTCTGACTGGAAAACCACAAGCTATGTGTTCAATGAGAGACTCTGTCTCGGGGAAATAAGGTAGAAGAGCAAGGGGGGAGGGCACCCAGTGTCTTCCTCTGTCCTCCTTATGTGTGCACATGGGGCACACACATTAACACACATGCATACTTGCACCTCACATACATCTACTGTTCACACGCACACAGCCAATGATGAGTGCTCAGTGTGAGGTTTGGGGAAGTCTGGTGTCCTTCAACATTTTTCTTGGAACGGCTAGCTAGACCAGAAGAGCCAAGTTCCAATTTCACTGTGGCGTTAGCTTCTCTCTGCCTCCGAGCCTGCCAGGCAGGGTGAACTCTGCATGCCTCTTGGGCCTGTGCTCAGGTTCAATGAGATGTCACTCGTGCACAGGGACACTGGAGGCGGGATGAGCCCGGTGGAGTCTGCTGCGTGCTGGGGGAGCCCTGGCACATCAGCCTCTGCTTTCATGGCATGCGTGGTAGATTCGACACAAAGTACCAACCAGACATGTCTTGGGGTAACTGGGGCATGCTGGGGAAGGACCAAGACTGCCCTTAGTAAAGTGAAGGTAGTCGTAAGGACAAAAGAAAGAACATAAAAAATAAGTCAAGATTCTGCATGTTGTAAGTATTTAATAAAAAGGAGCCATCAAGGCTGGAGGGATGGCTTAGCGGTGAAGGTGCTTACCTGCAAAGCCAGAGGACCCCAGGTTCGATTCCCTAGGACCCATGTAAGCCAGATGCACAAGGTGGCACATGCGCTTGCAGCGACCAGAGGCCTGGGGCACCCATTCTCTCTCTCTGTTTCTCTCTCTCTCTCTCTCTCTCTCTCTCTCTCGTCTGTCTCTTTCTCTCTCTCTCTCTCTCTCTCAAATAAATAAATAAACTTAAAAAAAAAGCCATCAGCCTCCAGGAGCAGGTCTTCGTCTGGTAACTACTCACCGAGTGTCTTCTGGGTGCCCAGCATCTAGGCCTCTAGGATAGGGCGGTGAGTAGGTGCAGATGAGAAGAGGAATCCACTTAGGGTGAGGGTGCTGAAAAAGCCAGGAACTCTGGGGTAGCAGGAAGAACGGGTGGGGGAGATTCAGATGGGATGTTTAGGCAAAGACCTGAAAAGGCAAGGATGCCCCAAACACGTGGAGAGGCGGGCACCAGGAGACAGGACGAGGGAAGCGGGCTGCTCCGGTCCCTGCTCAAAGGGGCTGCTCTGGCCTGAGTCTCAGTTGATAACTTACCCTATTGCTTCCTGGGGATGCTACTGGCGTTGGTGGTCCTGGCCTGGACTCTTTCCAGAAGCCCGTGTCCTGTCTACTCTGCCTCGGCCAACCCCTCCTCTCCCAGTTCTGCCTTCCTGGAATCCCCAAGGCCCTGGACTTGTGTGGCCTTGGCGAAGGTGTTCTCTGTCCTAGGCGGGGCTCTCCCCTGCCCAGTGGCCCTCCCTTCACCTGGCTGACTCCTCCTGCTTGTGGCCTCTGCTCACTTTGCCTCTCCTCCAGTGGTCCTCAACACACCCCACAATCTGCATTAGGCACCTGACTCTGGGGCACAACCACAGCCTCTGTCCACACCCCATAATGTTTAGACAAGCGTTATCCTCAAGCTCTGTTACCATAGAGCTGGGCTAAAACCAAGCTGTCTCACCAAAGGGGCCTGGGGAGCCCGGTGATGTCTCCCCCCCACCAGGCAGCTCCCCTCTAGCCCTAGTCCCTGTTATGCTCCATCATGGCCACCCCTACCAGGTCCCAGGTAAGAATTTATAGACTTTCAGAGTTCCTCAGGGTTGCAGGAAGTGGGGGCGGGGAGTGTCCCTCCATCCTCCAGAAGCTTCTGCATAGGGTGGCAAAACGAGCCAGGAGGAGAGAGGATCCTTCCTGCGAAGGTAATCCATCACCGACTTCTAGAAGTGTCTTTCTAAAAGGGCTCTGAGATTAGTGAAAATGGAAGGAAAGGTTCAGAAAAAAATGGGGAGAAAAAAAAACTAGAGGGAAAGAGTTGAGAATAAAGTAAGCCTGTAGATATGGCTCTGTGAGCTGAGGTACATCCTGTCGCCACAAGCTCTCGGCTTGCTGAGGGTCACATCCCATGCAGATCATCACTGTGGAGTGAAAATATCACAAGATAAAATGCATTTAATGGGGCTGGAGGGATGGCTTAGCGGTTAAGGCATTTGCCTGCAAAGCCAAAGGACCCTGGTTAGATTCCCCAGGACCCATGTTAACCAGATGCACAAGGGGGTGCATGCATCTGGAGTTCGTTCGTTTGCAGTGGCTGGAGGCCCTGGCACACCCATTCTCTCTCTCTCTCTTTCTTTCTCTGTCAAATAAATAAATAAATACAATTTTTTAAAATTCATTTAATGCACTGGAGTTACAGAGCATCCTAGCTTAGCCTGGCCCACCTTATACATGCTCAGCTCACTTCTATTTTTCTAGTGTGAAGTGCGTTTTATAACAGTGTTAAGAGGGCATCTCATGCAGAATGTCTGGTTTTCCTCTCATGATCTTTCTTTGTGAATTTTTAAATTTATTTTTATTTTTAGGTTATTTTTAAATAGTTTATTTTTATTTATTTATCAGAGAGAGAGAGAATGGGTACTCTTGGGCCCCTAACCACTGCAAACGAACTCCAGATGCACGCTCCACCATCTGCATCTGGCTTATGATGGTACTGGGGAATTGAACCCTAGTCCTTAGGCTTCACAGGCAAGTGCCTTAACTATGAAGCCATCTCTCCAGCCATGTTGTGGGGCCCTGGCTGGCCTGGCACTTCCCTATATAGGCCAGGCTGGCCTCAACTTTGCAGTGTCTTGCCTCAACCTCCTGAGTGCTGGGTCTGCAGGTATGTGTCACCATGCCAAGTTTTCTCTCATGTTCTTAATGCTGATTGGAAGCCACACAGCATTACCAGAGTGGATCATAGCACACATGTACCCTAGGGATAAAAGAGCAAAATTTAAACCACAGCATTGGGGGCTGGAGAGATGGCTTAGCAATTAAGGCATTTGCTTGTGAAGCCTAAAGACCCAGGTTTGATTCCCTAGTACCCACACAAACCAGATGCACAAGGGGCTCATGCATCTGGTTTTCATTTGCAATGGCTAGAGGCCCTGTCTCTCTCTCTCTCTCAAAATAAATAAGCCACAGCATTGGGCTGGAGAGATGGCTTACCAGTTAAGGTGCTTACCTGCAAAGCCTAAGGACCCAGATTTGGCTCCCCGGAACCCACATAAGCTAGATTCACAAGGTGACACACATGCACAATGTCATGCATGCACACAAGATGGCGCACACATCTGGAATTTGACTGCAGTGGCTAGAAGCCCTGGCATGCCAATTCTCTCTTTCCCTCTCTCTCATAAGTAAAATAAAATTAAAATAAAGCGGGCTGGAGAGATGGCTTAGCAGTCAAGGTGTTTGCCTGCGAAGCCTAAGGACCCGGGTTTGATTCTCCAGGTCCCACAAAAGCCAGATGCACATGGTAGTGCATGCATCTGGAGTGCATTTGCAGTAGCTAGAGGCCCTGGTGCTCCCATTCTCACTCTCTCTGTGTGTCTCTAATAAATAAATAAATAAAAATAAATCAGAAAAAAAATTAAAATAAACTAAACCATAGCATCTACAGGAGGCATATCATTTTCACATCATCAAAGAATTGAAAATTGGCTGGGCATGGTGTTGCACATCTTTAATCCCAGCACTCGGGAGGCAGAGGTAGGAGGATTGCTGTGAGTTCAAGGCCACCTTGAGACTACATAGTGAATTCCAGATCAGCCTGAGCTACAACGAGACTCTACCTCAAAAAAAAAAAAAATTTAAAATTGTAAGTTGGGTGAATCATGTCAGGAGGCTCTACCTCTGCTGGGTACTACCCAAAGCACTGGGTGTGGAAAGCGCCTTGACCTTGTAGGACTCACAGCCTGGTGGGGGGAGGAACACATCTGGTTATAGGTGATGTAAGGGCTCCAAAAGGACGGCTTGCAGGCACCAATCTTCTGGCTGCGTTGTCATTTTCATATACTCTTTCCAGGTGGACCAGGCATGGACTTAACTGCTTCTCAAGGAGCTACGGAGGTGTGGTCCTGTGTGGTTCTGGACTGGAAGATCAGGGCTGGGAGCCCTTGGACAGCCAAGAACCAAGGCAGGCGCAGGACCCTCTCACAGGACACCTGCTTCCTACCTACACACTGCTCAGTAGCCGGGAGGAATGACTGCGGGAGAAGCTTGATGGGGGTGGGGGGTGCTGCAAAGGCTGAGGAGGTCTCTGTCACAGTCATGTGGTCCAAGCTGCTTCGGTCACTCCCACAGATTGTTCCAAGAGTGATGCTCACAGGCTTCTCCCACGTGCATCTCCGGAAACTGTTTCCAGGGAAACTGACACAAGACACAAGACGACCCAGTCTTGCAGAACTGCCGCATTCATTCCGTGTCAGCATCGCGAAGGTCCCACAGAGGGGGTGGGCTAGCTTGGGAACCCCCGTTCTTGTGACTGTGATCCTTCTAAAGGCCTTTGAGGACCGAGTGTGAGGACCACTGCTAACCTCAGGGGAGAAAGGATTTCCAGGCGGGAAATACTCTTCCTGCCCATGCTTGGCAGCCTCGCCTTTCAGTGTTCTTCCTCACTTTGAAACCGGAATCCCTCCTTCTGTAACTCGTCTCCGCTTCCTCTCCCTTTTCCTCCATGGAGCGGTGTTCTTGGCAGCGAGGAAAGTTGAAAGGGAACAAAGGCATATGGTTTTCCCATTAAGCCTGACGCCCACGTGGGAGGGAAGCCAGGAGGCGGCGTTCAAATAAGGACAACGGAAGTGCTTGCGTGGCACTCATCTTTGAGACAGAGCTTCAAACGACCCCAAACAATGGGTGCTCCCTTTTGTCAACTTTCTCAAACTTCTGGGATCCTAAGAATATGTTGGAGACCTGCGACCTGAGTTCTTTGACGAGCATGCGCAGCAGAGCCTGGGGCTGACGTCTCACAACCTGTATCCAGCTTCTCTCCGAGGCCGGTGTGTTGGTGCACACCGAGTCACTGCTTCTCAGGAGGCGGAGGTGGGGGGACCACGTGGCCAAGTACTGAGACCCCATTCAAAAAAGCGAAATGATCTCCTCCTCCAAAAACATGCTTGTTTGGGTCACACACCAGCAGGGTGACCACAGGGAAAGATATTTGCCTCTTAGACTCCCAGTTTCCCTTACTTGTACAATGAGAGACTCCAGTCTCGCCACATCTGCCAACAAACGCAGGCCACTTGCCTAGCACTAGTAAGGTCCTGGGTTCCATCCCCAGCAATGGAGAAGAAAGAAAGTGAGGAGAACCTTGGGATATTGTTTACAATTATGGAAGTTGTTAGTAAAAAAATAAAAATTAAAAAAAAAAAAGAAAGTGGGGATGGTAGGTGTAAAAGTATACAGTACTATGTATCTGTGCTCATCAAGATTGAGACCTAGAGCTGGAGAGATGGCTTAGCGGTTAAGGCACTTGCCTATGAAGCCTAAGGACCCAGGTTCAATTCCCCAGTACCCATGTAAGCCAGATGCACAAGGTGGCGCAAGTGTCCGTGTCCGGAGTTTGTTTACAGTGGCTGGAGGCCCTAGCATGACAATTCTCATTCTCTCTGTCTTTCTTCTATCTCTCTCTGCTTACAAATTAAATAAATAAATATTTTTTAAAAATTGAAACCTAGGTCTGGGGGTATAACTCAGTTGGGAGAGTGCTTGCCTAGTATGCACAAAGCCTTGAGTTCAATCCCTAGGGTATCATAAACTGGGCATGGTGGTACACCCCTATAATCCTGGCACTTGGGAGGAGAGGCAGAAGGATCAGAAATTCAAGCTCATCCTCATGCTTAGCTATGTAGCAAGTTCCAGGGCTGCCTGAGATACATAAGACCATGACAAAAAATAAAAACAAAAATAAAAAAAAAACAGGGCTGGAGAGATGGCTTAGCGGTTAAGATGTTTGCCTTCAAAGCCAAAGGGCCCAGGTTCGATTCCCCAGGACCCACGAAAGCCAGAAACACAAGGGGGTGCATGTGTCTGGAGTTCATTTGCAGCAGCTGAAGGCTCTGGCACACCCATTCTCTCTCCTCTATTTGCTTCTCTCTCTCAAATAAATAAAGTTCCTTAATAAAATAAAATGAAGTAAAATGTAATAAAAATAAAAAAACAAATACCTAAGACTGAAGCAAAAAATCATTTCCAGAGCAACTACCAGATGCAGTCATACCACATTTTCTTGAGATATTGACAAAGTGCTATTAAAATTCATATGTAAATTCAAAGGACCTGGAATACCCAAGCTTTTTTTTAAAGGTGATAGAAATAGAAACCATTTATTAAGAAAGAGAAAGACACTCCTGAGAATGGGACTGGGGTAGTGAGCTAGAAAAGCCAGTCATCCAAAAAGCCAAGCTTTGGAGAGCAAGGTGGAGAGACCAGGACTGTAGACTACAAACCCTGTTATACAGTAGGTCTGGCGAAATGGCTTAGCGGTTGCAAAGCCAAAGGGCCCAGGTTCAATTCCCCAGGACCCATGTAAGCCAGATGCACAAGGTGGCTCATGCATCTAGAGTTCTCTTGCAGTGGCTAGAGACTCTGGTGCACACACACACACTCTCTCTCTCTCTCTCTCTCTCTCTCTCTCTCTCTCAAATAAATAAAAATAAAATATTTTTTAAAGCTGTATTAGTCAACACATGTGACATTGGAATAGAGACAGACAAAAGAGTCACCAGAATACTAGAGCCTAGAAACAGGCCTGTACACACATGGAGAGCTGATTGATTGAGTTGCTCGGTCCTGAAGACCAAATCCAGGACCTTGTACTTGCTGTTGAGCCGTTAGCTTTTTGGAAACAGGGTTTCTCATGTAGTTCAGCCAAGCCTCAAGCTCATGATCCTCCTGCTTCAGCCTGAAGCACTGGATTGCAGGTGGGCATCAAGCCCAGTGAGAACTGAGGGGTTTTTGCTTTTTTAGTTTATTTGTTTGCAAGGAGGGAGGGAGAGAGAAAGAGAAGGAAAGAGACGGGAGAGAGAATACATGTGCCAGGGCCTCTAGCCACTGCAAACGAACCCCAGATGCATGGCCCATTTTGTGTGTCTGGCTTTCCATGGGTACTAGGAAATTGAACTCTGGTCATTAGGCATTGCAGGCAAGTGCCTTAACTGCTGAGCCATCATCTCGTGAGCCAGATAACTGAGTTTATAAAGGCAAAGGTGCACAGGCAAACGTATGGAGAAAGGATAGTTTCTTTTTTCAACAAATGGTGGTGGGAGCACTAGATATCCATATTCTAAAAACTGTACTTGGATCTATGTCTTGTGCCATATGCAAACTTTAACTAAAAATGGTTCATAAATCTAAATGTAAAACCTAAAACCATAAAAAACTTCTAGAAAAACATAGGAAACTTTTATGACTTTGTGTCAGGCAAAGGTTTATTAGATGTGATTCTCAAAGAATAACCCATAAAATAAATAAGTCAACCATCAAAATTGAAACACTGCTGCTAGGAAAAAAAACAACAACAACAAAGAAAAACCCCAACAACTGTTAAAAGATAAACCAGCCGGGCATGGTGGCACATGCCTTTAATCCCAGCACTTGGGAGGCAGAGGTAGGAGGATCACTGTGAGTTCAAGGCCACCCTGAGACTACATAGTGAATTCCAGGTCAGCCTGAGCTAGAGTGAAACCCTACCTCAATAAATAAATAAATAAATAAAGATAAACCATAGATCTGGAGAAAATATTCACAAACCCTATGTCTGAAAAGGAGGCTATATCTAGGAGCTGGGGTGTAACTTACTGGAAGCATGGGGGAGGCCTGTGGTTCAAACCCTAGCTCCACAAAAAAAAAAAAAAAAAAAGGGTAGTGCTGAGCTGGAGAGATTGCTTAGTGGTTAAGGCACATGCCTGTGAAGCCTAAGGACCCAGGTTCAGTTCTCCAGGTCCTACGTAAGCCAGATGCACATGGTGGCGCATGCGTCTGGAGTTTGTTTGCAGTGGCTACAGGCCATAGTGTGCCCATTCTCATTCACTCTCTCTCTTTCTCCCTTTCTCTGTCTCTAATAAATAAATAAATAAATAAAAATAAATCTGAAAGTCCAAAAGTTTCTCAACATTTAAAAAAATGGGTAGGGTTATTTTCATAATATAGAAGAACAGTCAAAACTCAACAATACAAAAAAACCAATTATCATTATTATTATTAAATGGGCCAAAGAAGCTGGGTATGGTACTGTGTACCTGTATTCCTAGCTCTTGAGAGGCTGAGGCAGGAGGATCAAGAACTCAAGGCCAACCTAGGCTACATAGCAAGAACTGGTATCAAGATAGCATAAAATAAAATAACAACAAAAAAATCACATGTACACAAAAGGGCAAAATATTTGAACAGATATTTCAGAAAAGGAAATATGCGAATGATACATTCAAAAATGTCCCATTTCATTGATCCTTAAATAAGTGCAAATCAGAACCACAGGAAGGGCTAGGGAGATGGCTCATTGGTTAAAGGCACTTGCTCCACAAGCCTGCTGAACAGAGTTTGGGTCCCCAGCACCCAACAGAAAGCCAGATGTAAAGTGACACACATGTCTGTAATCACAATGCACCCATGGCAAAGATAGACAAGGGGATTCAGGAGAATCTCAAAGCTTCTGCACCAGCTAGACTGGTCTTATCATCAGCGAAACAACAGGGCAGACCCTGACTCAAACAAGGTGGAAAGAGAGCTGGAGAGATTGCTTAGTGGTTAAGGCGTTTGCCTATAAAGCCAAAGATTCCCAGTTTGATTCCCCAGGACCCACGTAAGCCAGACACACAAGTGGGCGAGTGCGTCTGGAGTTCATTTGCAGTGGCTGGAGGCCCCGGCATGCCCATTCCCCCCACCCCGCTCTCTTTCTCTCTCAAATAGATAAAATACATTACAAAATAATACCAAGGTGGAAAGAGAGCTGGAGTCTGGTTGTCCTCTGACAACATGCACACATCTTGTTTACTTTAAGAACACCTGTGAAACTGCCCAGACCACCAAGGGTAAGTGTATCCAAAAAGCCACCAAATATCTGAATGATCTCTCTTTAAAGAAGCAGTGTGTGTCATTCCGGCAATACAATGGTGGAGTTGGTATGTGTGCCCAGGCTAAACAGTGGGGCTGGACCCAGGGTGCGTGGCCCAAAAAGAGTGCTGAATTTCTGCTGTACATACTAAAAAATGCAGAGAGTAAAGCTGAACATAAGGGTTTAGATGTGGATTCTCTGATCACTGAGCATATTCGGGTGAACCAAGCCCCCAAGATGCGCCACCGTACTTACAAAGCTCACGGTTGGTTGGATTAATCCCTGCCACACTGAGATGATGCCCGCTGAAAAGGAGCAGATTGTTCCCAAGCCAGAAAAGGAGGTTGATTGCACAGAAGACAAAAGATATCCCAGAAAAAGTAGGAAAAAAAAAAACCAAACTTATGGCACAGGAGTAAACTCAGCATAAAAATAAATGGAAATAAAAGTTAAAAAAAAAACTGGACCAGAGACACATGGATAGTAGTAGAAATAGAGACAAATGATTAAGAAAGAATATTTCTGGGTGTGGAAGTGGCTAGAGAACTGGGAAAAGTCTGAGGCTCAAAGACCCTGGGCCATGAGGGTTGTGAGTCTTTTCCTTTTTTAATATGCACGTGTGTGTGTGTGTGTGTGTGTGTGTGTGCGGGCACATGTGTGCCACGGGGCATATGTGGAGGTCAGGGGACAACTTTTGGGCTTTGGTCTTCACCTTTCACCTTGTTTGAGGTGGGGTCTGTTCGCAGCTCTGTTTGCCAGCCTGGCTAGTCCTTAAGCTTGTGGGACATTCTCTGTCTCCACCTCCATATGCTGGGATTCTAGAAGCCTGCTTCAACGTCTGCCTTTTGTACGGAACCTGGGGAGCAGAACTCAAGCACTCACCCTTGTGTGGCAACTGCGTCACTGAGCCATCTCCTCAGCCCCATCGTGACCCTTTATGGGTCATTTACATACTACCTGCCTTCCAGTTTGTATATCTGAGTTTTCCTTGTACATGCTCTGTTCCTTACGTGGTGGGGAAGGGACCCCAGTCTTTCTACCACTGGCTTTGTTTATCTGTTAATCTATTTTATTTTGTTTTGGTTTGGTTCGGTTTTCGAGGTAGGGTCTCATTCTAGTCCAGGCTGACCTGGAATTCACTATGTAGTCTTAGGGTGGCCTTGAACTCACAGTGATCCTCCTACCTCTGCCTCCCGAGTGCTGGGATTAAAGGTGTGCACCACCACACCAGGCCTTTATCTCTTAATCTTGATAAATCTCACTCCACACCCTGGATTGAACCCAGGGCCTTGCTAGGAAAGTGCTCCCACCCCCATGGAGCCATACTCCCCATCCCCGCCTCACCTCATTTCTAAACAACCCTGTCATGTGAGTTCTTACACCTCCATTTTAGGAATAAGGAGACGGAGGCTGAGGGAAATGACTTAATTTGTCCAGAGACAGATGATGTCTAGGAGGTGATGTTGGTTGAACCCGTTAGACCCCACAGTCTCTGGGCTTGCTGCACACTAGACACTAGGTCTCCAGCCTCTCTGTGGGTTCAGCCTTGCCTTCTCTTCCCAGGGCCCCATGAACCAGAGTCTAGAGAGTGCTGGAAGGCTCCATTTGCCTCCAGCAGCACTTCTCCCTGACCCTGGTGGTGGGACCACGCCGTGGCCACAAGGGGGATCCGCCCACTCCCAGAGTGAGGTGTGGGGCAGTGCTGGTTGGCCGCCTGGCATTTGCCTAACTGGTTGTGTCCTGGGCGTGCCTCCTGCTAGTGAGCCTGGTAGGGTTTCCTTCAGTTTCCCACGGAGATCGGCCTTTCTGGGAGGGATCTGATGCCATTCGCTGACCTGGTGAGAACTCCACTCACCCTCCCGAGGCCTCAGCTATCAGCCCCGCTGAGTTACTCAGGGGAAGTCAGAGCTCGTAATTATTTCACTAATCCTCATGTGGCGACACACCACGGATTGTTTTCTTAGCACGAGGCAGGGCCCAGGCAAGCTTTTCTGACTGCAGCTTGGCCTGTGCGATGTGCAGCAGGGTGCTTCCTTCATGGGAGCAGGGCGCTGAGGAGGTGGAGGGAGTGCAGAGCCCGGTTCTGGTCCCTTGAAGACCAGTGCCATCCCCACCGTGGCTTTTAAGGGCTGTGACACAAATTCCTATGATCCTTGTGACTTCCCAGTTCTGATTCCTGTAGCCCAGCGTCCAGGTGTTAGCAGGCTGTCCTCTCTCCCAATGACCCTTGTTCGGGGGGCTTGCTCTTAGTTCTTCCAGCTTCTGGGGTCTCCAGTGTTCCTTGGCTTGTGGCTGCATCACTCCAGTCTCTACCTCCATCTTCACATGGCCTTTGCATCCCTTGTAAGAATCATTGTCACTGGATTTAGGACCTATTTGGGTAATCCAGAATGCTCTTACCTCGTCATCCTTAAATTAATAACATCCACAATGCCCCTTTGATCGATACAGTCACAGTCGGAAGTCTGACTTCCGGTGGACAAATGACTTGGGAGGCCACGTCCAACGCACTGCACCTGAAAGCTTCCTCTGTCACATCTTTTCACTGGCACTTCCACCCACCAGGGGCTTCCCTCACGTCCTTTCTTTCCGGCCCTCTACAGCCATCTTACCCAGACTTTCTCTTCTTGCGCTGGAACTGGGACAGCAGCCGTCTCAGACGCCCCCATCTCTTGCCCCAGTTCTCATATCCTCTCCATTGTCTCCACTGCTCCAGAGTGATTTTTCTAATCCTCAAACCACCTGGTACCATGCTTGCTTCAGACACTCCCAAAGGGCAAGCCTGCTTTCTTTGGTGAGGTATTGAAGGCCCTACCCAGATGCCCAGCTTCTTCATGAGGTTTCTGCCCACGCCTTCCACTCTGTGAGGCCTTGAGAAATTGTTCTCTCACCTCTCAGTGTCTTGTAAAGAACAACGTTTATTGCTCAGAGTCCAGTTCACTGGGCCCTGTCCCTGCTGTCTTCTCATGGTGGGTCCCGAGTACAGGCTTACCACATGTGGGCATTGTGAACCAGAGTGCCCTGGGGCCTCTCCCATAGAAATTTCTGGAGGGTCGTAACAACTTTCTTTGCATTTCATGGTGCATAGCAGAAAACTTAACACATAGCTGTAAGTAAGGCTGTTTACTAAGAGGCTTAATACTGCCAAGTCACTTAGCAATGAAGACCCTTTTGAACACAGGATTTGAGTTAGTTTACTTTTATCCCCATTGCTACTCCCTTCCTCCCCTTCTCTCTCTTCTCTTTGTTCAGATCTTACATTTGTAGGCATTGAGCTCCTCTAGTACCCTGTGGAGTGTCCGGAAAGATCTTGGCATTGAAATCAGGGATGACTGCAAAGACTTCCTCCGTCCTTAGTCTATGTCCAACTTGAAAGAATCACCGACATTTCCTTTTTGAACCTCTGTTCCCACGTATGAAAGCTGGGACTGATTTTCCCTCTCTTACAACTGTGGTGACATAAACAGAGTGACCAGTGGGCCCAGCACGTCCATTCCTATGCGTGCGCCTCCTTGTGCATCTGGCTAACGTGGGTCCTGGGGAATCGAGCCTCGAATCAGGGTCCTTAGGCATCACAGGCAAGTGCTTAACCACTAAGCCATCTCTCTAGCCCATCCCTGCCTTTTTTTGAGGCAGGTTCTTTCACTGGCCTGGAACTCACTGAGTAGGCTTGACTGGACTGGCCAGTGAGCCCCAGTGATCCATCTGTCTCGGCCTCCCCAGCACTTGGATTGCAAGCATACACCACCACACCTAGCATTTATTTATTTATTTATTTATGTATTTATTTATTTATTTATTGAGGTAGGGTCTCACTCTAGGCCAGGCAGACCTGGAATTCACTATGTAGTCTCAGGGTGGCCTTGAACTCATGGCGATCCTCCTACCTCTGCCTCCTGAGTGCTGGGATTAAAGATGTGTACCACCACACCCAGCTACACACCCAGCATTTTTATGTGAGTTCTAGAAATCAAACTCAGGTCTTCACAGCCTTAGGTTCCTTACTCTTTTTTTTAAATTTATTTATTTGACAGATTGAGAGAGAGAGAGAGAGAGAGAGAGAGAGAGAGAGAATGGGTGTGCCAGGGCCACTGCAAACGAACTCCAGACACATGCGCCACCTTGTGCATCTGGCTAATGGGTCCTGGGGGAATCGAACCTGTGTCCTTTGGTTTGCAGGCAAATGCCTTAACCACTAAGCCATCCTTCAGCCCAGGCTTCTTAATCTTAAGTGTTCCCAATGTCACCTTGATTCCTTCAGCCTCTTGTCAGTTTCTTTGTTTGGGACCAGGTCTTGCTATGCAGCCCAGGCTGGCCTCAAACTCATGATCATCCTGCCTCAGCCTCCCCACTGCTGGGATTCCAGTCATGTTCCACCATGCCCAGCTCCTCCTTTCCTTTCTCCTGCTTGGGTCCTGGTTGAGTGTAGTCATTGATTCCTCTGGTAGTACAGGGCACTGGGAAACAGGACTTGGGAAGGGTCCCTTGCTATGCCACGGACAGGGCCTTTGAGCTATTACCTTTTCCTGCCTCAGGTGTGTGTGGAGGGGTGGCTCGCATTCATCCCCTCACCTTATGCAAGATCAAAGTGAGGCTGTGTAAAGGTACAGTCTCCCAGCAGCTGTGGAGCGGGCCTGGGAACACAGCCAGGGGTTCAGTGGGAGGCTGACTCTGGCCTGCACACCGCACCTGAGCGTCCTGCACCCGCCATGGTGACCCCTGCCCACGAGGAAGGAGAGCAGATGGCTGGAACTGGTGGGGAAGCGCTGCGCAGATGTCAACTCCATTCCCCCCTGAGATCTGGCTCCACTCCTCAGCTGCTGTCCCGGGAGCCTGACCTTCTCTCTGCACTCTACCTTTTACCTGTCTCCTGCCCACCCACCATGCCATTCACCTGCCCTCTAGCCTCCTTCTTTCTGTTTGTTTTTCCTTCTTTCTACCTTCCTTTCTCTCTTCTCCCCTATCAGCCAAGACTAATGATTTGGGGTGTGGTGGTGCATGCTGTGATGTCATTATTCAGGAGGCAGAGGCAGGGGGAATCAAAGATTCCAGGCTAGTCTGGGCTTCTTAGTGAGATCTCAAAGACTGGAGGTGTAGCTCAGTGGTAGAGTACTAGCCTAGAATGAGCAAGATCCTGAGTTCCATCCCCTGAAATGAAATGACTGAGGCCACACTGGGAAGGCACCAATAATTGGTGTACAAGTCTCTTTCTTACTTTGGCTAGGGATACAATGGTGATCCTTGGTTCTGGGATCGGTGGTAACCGAGTGACCCAGTGAGTTCATTCAGGAAGATGCTCTCTGGGTAAATATTTCAGTTTAAACCTGGAGGATGAGTGGGAGAGGATGGAGGAGACATAGAGTGGGTGGTGAAGGAAGAAGCTTCGGGAAGAGGATTCAACGTGTGCAAGGGCCCTGGGCCAGAAGGTGTGAGTGGAGAGGACATTAGGGTAGGGAGGCTCGCTCCGTAGCCTAGGAGTGGTTTGGGTTCTGTTATAGCTGAGGATTTTGCATGGCATTGGTCCACTCTCTGGGACTTAGCATTTGACTGTGCCACTGAACTGTTCCCTGCCTCTCTTTTGGGCATGATACCTATGGTGGTTTGACTGTAAATGGTCTCATAGCCTCACATATTTCATTTATGCATTTATTTATTTATCTAATTATTTATTTGCAAGCAAAGAGAGACTGAAAGAAGAGAAACACACAGAGAGAGAGAGAGAGAGAGAGAGAGAGAGAGAGAGAGAGAGAAGAGAGGAGAGAATGGACATTCCAGGGCCTCTAGCTGCTACAAAAGAACTCCAGATGCATGTGCTACCTTGTGCATCTGACTTTACGTGACTATTGAGGACTCAGACCTGGGTTGTTAGGCTTTCCAGGCAAGTGCCTTAACCACTGAGGAATCTCTCCAGTCCTCAGATTTTTTTTTTCAAGGTAGGGTCTCGCTCCAGCCCAGGCTGACTTGGAATTCACTATGTAGTCTCAGGGTGACCTCAAACTCATAGCAATTCTCCTACCACTGTCTCCCAAGTGCTGGGATTAAAGGTGTGCACCAGGCTGGAGAGATGGCTTAGATGTTAAGGCATGTGCCTGCGAAGCCTAAGGACCCCTGGTTCGATTCTCCAGGTCCCACATAAGCAAGATGCACATTGTAGGGCACACGTCTGGAGTTTGTTTGCAGTGGCTAGAGGCCCTGGCACGCTATTCTCCCTCTTTCTTTCTCTCTCTCTCTGTCTCTAAAAAATAAAAATAAAATAAAATAAATTCTAAATTAAAAAAAGGTGTGCACCACCACACCCAGCTCCCTCAGACATTTTTGGTTGAGCTGTCTACTTATTTTGATCGAGCCTGCTGGAGGAGGTGTGTCACTGGGGATGGATCTCACGTCCAGCCCTAAGGTGTATTCCAAACCAGCTTGGACACCGTAGTCTCTCTGCTGTGGGTGTAATGACGAGCTTCCTCCGCGGCAGCGAAGCTTCCCCTGGAATCCGTCAGCCTGAAACAAACCCTTTCCTTCCATAAACTGCTTCTAGTCAGGTGTTTGTCCCGGCAATGAAAAGGTAACCTCAACAGTACGCTTGAAAGCTGTGGGGTTTCTGTGCTGGGTGCACTGTCCGGCACATGTCCCCATACTTCTGTCAAGGAGCAAGACACGGCCTTGTGTCTCCTCTGTGTCCTGCACATGGACAGTGTTCCAAATATCCCAAGTGTGGCCAAGAGGCCTTCTATGCTCTGGACCCATGCACCTCATATTCCTAATAAGCCTATTCCTTGGCTGTGCCCTTCCCGAGGAGCTGCCCTGGGGCCAACCTTTCTGTCACCAGTTAGGCTCTTTCCAGCCAGCGAGAGCCACAATCAGTCCAGCGTTTCCTGAGGAGTCAGCGAAGGTCCCTGTGTCACGGGTGGGCACCTCTGTAGAGGGTTTGCTGATCCAGCCCCTCCACAAGTGCCAGTGAGCAGACCCTGGCTGGCATTAGGAGCCCACATCCCATGGGGACTGGAGGGCTTAAAGCAGCAGCTTTGCAGTGCCAATGAAAGCCTCAACTCTGTTCCCCCAACTCTGTGACCTCGGCTGCTTTAACCCCTCTGACAGTCCTCAGGAGGGACAGAGTGACAAGCTGCAAAGGGCCTGCCGTGAGGAGGGGCTCCGCATAGAAAGATGGTGAGCAGAGGCGGCGGGGGGGGGGGGGGCTTTCCCAGTGCTGCTTTGCAGATGTGGGTGGTCACTGGTTGGCCAGGGGCTCTGAGGATGTCCCCACTGCCTGCCTCCCAATCTAATGACTACCTCGCTTCAGGGGACTGTTGCGTTGCTGAGTGACTTCAGGCTTGGTGGTGATGGAGTCCACCTCGCCTACAAAAGACAGCTAGGAGCATAAGACTCCATGGCCCGCAGAAGCAAGGGAAATCACTGGCTCTGGCCCCCAAAAGAAGGTGCCATAAGACCCTCCCCACATGCTCTGCTTCCCCAGGTCCTGATGAGGCACCCCCAACCGTGGACTCCACTGAGGTTGCTATTGCTGTTTGCTTAGCGGGATGACCCCCTGTCCTGCCCATCGGAGGGAGATCTGAGGAACAATGATGCTTTACGCTGGGAAGGAAAAGCGGCTTGGCAAGAAGGCAGGAGACAGTGTTTAGATGTCTCTCTCTCTCTGTGTGTGTGTGTGTGTGTGTGTGTGTGTGTGTGAAGGGGCATTTACTTGGAAGTCAGAGGTCAACCTTGAGTATCGTCCCTTGGGAACACTATTTTGGGACAGGGCCTCCCATTGGCTTGGAGGTAACAAAGTAGGCAAGCCTGGCTCTTTAGCTAGCCCAAAGGATCTCTCCCAGTCTCTTTCCCAGTTCTGGCATTACAAGGACATGCTCCCATGCCTAGCATTTTTGCATGAGCCCTAGGGGTTTAGCTCAAGTCCTTATGTTTGCAAGGCAAGTGCTTTAACCACTGAGCTATCTCTGCGGGGGAGATACATTTTGAACAGCTCAATTGAAAACCATTGCTGTGTATTTCTCATTGAATTGCTTGGATGACTGCCACAGGCCCATTCACCAAAGAAGATATGGACTTTGCGTCAGGGGTAGAGCTTTGATTTCACCTCCAGCTTTTCCGCTCCATGGCAGATGAGCTCTGGCTTAAATGGCAATGAAGTCACACACACACACATACACACACACACATACACACACACAAATAGTTCCTCCCATCCCCCAGGCTCTCCTTCCCCCAGAAGTGCAGGCGCCTGGTGAGCTGTCCTGACCCCGGTCTTCGTACAAACTGGAGCTTCCACCCAAACCCAGTGGATCCTACTTCACCTTTTTCCCGAAGTGCCCCTTTCTCCCTAGAGGCCAGTCAAGGGTGCCTTCAGAAGCAGCAGCAGCCAAGCCATCCAAACTGAGAGTCCCCGTTTCCCGGGATATGGTAGAAGCATCCTCTGCTGACCCCCCCCCCCAAGTGCCCCATGAGTCTTTCACCTGAGGCAAGGATGTCACAGGCCTTGTTGGCCCTGAAACCCATATTGTGGGTGGGGACTGGTCCTGACCTCTCTCATCAGACCCTTCTGATGTTCCCTAAGGCACAGTGACAGCATGGTGAGATGTGCCTCAGGTTGCGCAGGAGGATGGACATGCTTTCTCTCTTTTGGTGTTTCGAGGTAGGGTCTCACTCTAGCCCAGGCTGACCTGAAACTCATTGTGTAGTCTCAGGGTGACCTTGAACTCATGGTGATCCTCCTACCTCTGCCTCCCGAGTGCTGGGATTAAAGATGTGCGCCACCAGTAAGTTAAAAAAGGAGATAGAAAGGGAAGAGAAAGAAAGGGAGGAGGGCTTTTATTAGGTTGGTATTGTATATATGTAAGTAGAAAGATTGAGATGGGGAGGGGATATGATGGAGAATGGAATTTCAAAGGGGAAAGGGGGGAGGGTAATACCATGGGATTTTTTTTGTTATCATGGAAAATATTAATAAAAATGGAGAAAAAAAAAAAGATGTGCGCCACCACGCCTGGCTTGTCCATATTCTCTTTGTGTAGACCCCAAGGTCTCTGTTACAACTATTCCCCGCTTGTAGCCCCCGAGCAAACACAGAGGACAAGAAAAGGAAATGCATCTCTACGCTCCAATAAAGCTTTACTGACAAAGTCAAGCCAGGATCTACAGTCCTCTGTCTTTCATTTTTAGTGAATGAGAGAGCGGGGGAGGGAGACAGTTTCCTATGACTACTAGAAAAAAATGACCACAAATTTAGTGGCTGGAAACAATGATTTGTTAGCTGACAGTTTCGGAGGTGGGAAGTCCCCCCACATGGGTCTTACTTGGCCAAGACCTGGACCTTGGCAGGACTGTGTCCTGGGTGAAGGTGTTAGAGGGTGGATATGTCAGATCCTAGCCGTCCCTTCATTCTTATGCCCACGGTTGGTCCTCTTCCAGCAAGAGCACCACTTCAACCTCTGTTCCATCATCACATCTGTAACAGCCAGTGCTCAACAGCAGCTTTGGAAGCCAAGCTTTCTTGGGCACTGCAACTCCCACAAATATACCTACTAACTACTGCTACCAACTACCGCTGAGCCCCCGGAAAAGCATAACTTCTAGCCAACTCCAGCCCGCGTTGCTGACTCTGGCCTGTGAGCTTGTTTAAACTGCTGTTTAAAGCCACTGGATTTTGCAATAGAAGTTTAAGCAATAAAAATCAATGAGGGCTGGGGAGATGGTTCAGTGGGCAAAGTACTTGCCACATAAGCATGAGGACCCGAGTTTGGATCCCCGGCACTCAAGTAAAAAGCCAAGCCAGGCACAGTGGTGCCCATCTGTAATCCCAGCACTGGGGAGGCAGAGCCAGGAAGATCTTTGGAACTTGCTGGTGAGCTAGCGAGTCTAGCCGAACTGGTGAGCTCCAGGATCACTTGAAATGGGAATTTTGGGATTCCTTGTCAATACACCAACACAGCAATAAGTTTAAGGTACCCC
Organism: Dipus sagitta; assembly: GCA_036346955.1. NCBI lineage: Eukaryota > Metazoa > Chordata > Mammalia > Rodentia > Dipodidae > Dipus > Dipus sagitta. Next base: position 192,358,586 of record CM070771.1, read on the forward strand.
AGATTCTTGTCTTATGAATTTAAAGAATTAAAATCTGGGCTGGAGAGATGGCTTAGTGGTTAAGCGTTTGCCTGTGAAGCCTAAGGACCCCGGTTCAAGGCTCAATTCCCCAGGACCCACATTAGCCAGATGCACAAGGGGGCGCATGCATCTGGAGTTTGTTTGCAGTGGCTGGAGGCCCTGGCGTGCCCATTCTCTCTCTCTCTCTCTCTGTCTCTCTATCTGCCTCTTTCTCTGTCTGTCGCTTTCACATAAATAAATAAATAAATAAATAAATAAATAAACCAAAAAAAGAATTAAAATCCATAAACCATGGGGTTGAAGCAGTGGCTTAGTGGTTAAGGCACTTGCCTGCAAAGCCAAAGGACCCAGGTTTGATTCCCCAGTACCCACGTAAAGCCAGATGCAGATGCACAAGGTGGCACATGTGTCTGGAGATCGTTTGCAGTGGCTGGAAGCCCTAGAGTGCCCATTCTCTCTCTCTCTCTCTCTCTCTCTCCCTCCTTCTCCCTTAAATAAATACATAAATACATAAATAAATAAAATATTTAAAATCCATAGACCGGAGGGTAAGGTTGTTTAGAGAGACTTTAGTAGATTAGGAGAAGGAAAGAGGAGAAACTACAGAGAGCTGCCATGGGGGGGCAGGAGGGGTAGAGAGCCCATGTGGGAGTGGGGGTGGGGGAGGCTTACCAGGACCTGGAAGCTCGGGAGAGTTGAACAGCTAGCAAAAGAGAGGAGTGCCTAACCACCTGGTCTACTTCTAATCTTATCGTGGTGGGCCTTATCTTTAGGCACTGGTGAGCCAGAGTGAGGGCTGATTGTTCTAGACTAGGGGCTGACTCAAGAAAAGCCCAGCCATGAAGCCAAGTTTTGGGGCTAAACTCAAGGAACTACAATACCAACATCAAACTTAAATTCTAGGAAAGGGGAACTCCCTCCCAGGAGGGGCTCAGGCTGTTTACAGAAAGACAGATTCCGGGAGCTCCTTTAGTCAAGAGATTAGGAGAGGTGAGATCCTTCTCTGATCTCTAGTACAGTGCAGATGGTAAGGGCACATTTAAAGACATTTCTGCTTTTTACTTCCAGAGCATAGTCAGCCTAAACTACCTAACAAAGCTACTTGACTCCCTCTCACCATGAGAAACCCTACCTCAAAAAATAAGGCAGAGAAGAATTGAGGAAGTCACCTGATATCAGCCTCTGGCCTCCACACACTTGCACCCACACATGCATGCACAGCACCCATACACTTGCAAAAATGAGCAATCAATCAATCAATAATAAATTAAGGAAATAGACATCAACAGCACTACTGTTCTTTCCTGTTTCTATGTTGAAAATGGACATGATCTCTGAACTATAGCAGCAACACTGCAATCTTGAGAGAAAGACCAACAGACATAAAATGATGGCTTTGACATCCCTGAGCTGCCAGACTAACACAAAACATCCCTAGGGTTTTTAAAAAATACTTTTATTTTTATTTATTTATTTGACAGAGATAAAGAGGGAGAGAGAGAGAGAGAATGGGCATGCCAGGGCCTCCAGCCACTGCAAACAAATTCCAGACACATGCGCCACCTTGTGCACCTGGGGAATAGCACCTGGGTCCTTTGGCTTTGCAGACAAATGCCTTAACCACTAAGCCATCTCTCCAGCCCATCCCTAGGGTTCTTGTTCATGTTTGAAGTCTTTTAAAAAAAAAAACATATCTGGGCATGGCAGTGCATGCCTTTAATCCCAGCACTCAGGAGGCAGAGGTAGGAGCATCCCTGTGAGTTCAAAGCAAACCTGAGACTATATAGTGAATTCTGGGTCAGTCTGAGCTAGAGTGAGACCCTACTTTGAAAAAAAAATGTATATATGTTATATGTTATGTGTATATGTATATATATATATATATATATATATATATATATATATATATATATATATATATATATATACAAGGAAAGAAAGAGAGAATGGACATGCCAGGACCTTGCTGCAAATGAATTCTAGTTGTATGCATCTGTCTTTACATGGGTACTGGAGAATCAAACCCAGGCCAGTAGGCTTTACAAGAAAGTGCTTTTAACTGCTGAACCATCCTCCCAGCCTGAAGTTCTTTTTATGTGAGAAGATACCCTTATGATTTCAGTTACTTGCAAACTAAACTTGTGCAGACACAGGGTAGTTGCCAGGTCTATGAGGCCGCTGGCAAGGATCTGGGATGAATAGGAACTAAGAAGGTGAGTGATGTTCAACAGGGGATGTTCGTGACCTTGAGCTGTATGCACTCTGTTCTCTCTTATGAACCTAGACATGTGATCTGTTCAGACCACCAGGAAAACAGCCTTCTGGTGGAGACTACCTGGGAAGACCTCACCTGGAGTATAGCCTCGTAGACAGGACACAGCCCCTGTCCCCTGGCCTGTGGTGAGTGGTAGCTCATAGCAGTTAGGAAGGCCCAAGGCCTTGGCACCCTGGCGCTTTGATGGTGCTAAGAACCTGCATTGCATCCCTGTGACTACCCTGGCAGGAAAGTCTCCAGGTGGGAGCAATTCTCTGGGGAGTGTCCGGGCTGAGTGTTGAGAGTGGCTAGAGAAGGGGGTATGCACTCTGGAAGTATTGCTAAGACACCAGTGGTTGAAGGCCAGGTGGTGGTTACAGAAGGAAAAGTCTCCAAGTAGGGCTGGAGAGATGGCTTAGCTGTTAAGGTACATGCTTGCAAAGCCTAAGAACCCAGGTTCGGTTCTCCAGGTCCCACGTAAGCCAGATGGACAAGGTGGCGCATGTGTCTGGAGTTTGTTCGCTGTGGCTAGAGGCCCTGGAATGCTCATTCTCTCTATCTCTCTACCTCTCTCTAATAATGAATAAATAATAATAAATAAATAAATAAAATCTCCAACTAAGCTCACTAGCTAAGGTTATCATACCTTGCTTCATCCTTTCTGGAAGGTTCCAATTCAGTATGAGGAGGGAAAACCATCCATTTATATCCCCCAACCCTACATAGACACACCCAGAATTGTGCTGTCTCCTCTGATTTCCAAAATTACTTTCATTCATTCTGATGACAATAACAGATAATCTTTAAAAAAAATCTTGGGGCTGGAGAGATAGCTAAGTGGTTGAGGCCTTTGCCTGTAAAGCCTAAAGACCCAGGTTTGATTCCCCAGTACCCCTGTAAGGCCATCTTAGATGCATAAAGTAGCACGTGCATCTGGAGTTCTTTGCAGCAGCTGGAAGCCCTGGCATGTCCATTCTCTCTGTCTTTTTCCTCTCTACCTCTGTCTGCTTGCAAGTAAATGAATAAATAAATAACATTTTTAAAAATCTTTGTTGGGTGTGTGGCATGAACCTTTAATCCCAGCACTCAGGAGGCAAAGGTAGGATTGCTGAGTTTGAGGTCGGCCTGAGACTACATAGTGAACTTCAGGTCAGCCTGGGCTAGAGTAAGACCCTACCACAAAAAAAGCAAAACACAAACAACCCCGTCCCCCATCTTTTTTGTTTTTTTTGTAGTGCTAAGGCTCAAGCTCTGGACCTTACACATCCTAGACAAGTACATTACCACGTAACTACATCCTCAAGCCCTTGGGGTTTTTGATGGATCTTGCTATGCAGCCCAGGCTAGCCTTGAACTCATGACCTTCCTGCCTTAGCCTCTCAAGGGGTAGGAGGCTTGTAGCACCACATCCTGCGTAACGGTTAATATTTTCTGACAATATACCATATGTCTGGGTCTGGTTAAGAATCCTACTTGTAATAGCTAAAGAAATTGTCACAATAAGCTATTAAATGGGGATTTTATTTTATTTTAATTTTTTTATTGACAACTTCCATACTTACAGACAATAAACCCTGGTAATTTTGCCCCTCCCCCACTTTCCCCTTCATAACTTCTTAAGTGGGGATTTTAAATGGTGATTTGACAAATGGGGAAACTGAGCACAGAAAGGTTAATTGGTTTGTCTAACAGTCACACAGCCTCTAAGAGGTGCAGTCAGGATTAAAACCCAGACATTCACCTATAGGGCAGTGTTACAGATCAAACCTAGGGTCTCACTTGTGGTAGGCAAATGTAATCATTGAGTTTCATCCTCAGCCCCCTTTTAAATCTTTTTTTAACTTCTTATTTATGTATATGAGAGAGATAGAAAGAGAGAGAATGGGCATACCAGGGCCTCCAGCCACTGCAAATGACAGGCATGAACCACCTGTGCATCTGGCTTACATGGGTTCTGGAAAATTGAACCTAGGTCCTTAGGTTTTGCAGGCAAGTGCCTTAACCCCTAAGCCATTTCTCCATTCCTCAACCTTTTTTAAAAAACTTGTTAAATTTTGAGACACGGTCTCACTTCACTAAGTTGCTTGGCATTGAACTCACTCTGTAGCCCAAGTAAGCCTTGAACTTGTGATCCTCCCGCCTCAGCCTCCTGAGCTGCTGGGTCTACAGCTCTGTGCGAACAAGACCGGCCTTGATTCAAACTCCTGACTCGATCCCCTTCGCGCTAGCAGAGGAAAGCAAGGCTCAGAGAGTTACATGGCTTGTCTTTTTTTTTTTTTTTTTTTTTTTGCCGATCTGTGACTTGTCCTTGGGGTAGTCTGGCTATGGGCCCCTGTCACCTCTGCTTGCTCTGGGACATGGTCCTCGCCAAGCTGTGGAGCGGGATAACTAACTAGACCTGTAGCCTGAAAGCTGGGTTGGCACCTTTGGGCAATTTAGTCATATAGTGACCTTGGACACACGAAAGTCCAGCTGTAAACTGAGACTTGGCTCGACCCCTCCCACCTGGGAGTCACCTGGTGATCAGGATGGCGTCGGGGTGTGGGATTGCTGGGTGAACCTCAGGAAAACTGTGATGTGTTGAGGGTTTTGCGGCACCCCGGCCTGCAATGCCTGCAGTGTCTCAGCGTGTGACCCACACATCCTGGTCTAGCAGCTGGGGGAGCTTGGGGCTTCCTCCAGTGCTCGGAGTCCGGTCGCCACCCTCTATAAAGTGCACAGGGATGCGAGAGTTTTGCAATGTGTGATTGCACCAGGAAAAGGCTGAATGGCCCCCATTCTACCCTCTTCCCCGCCCAGGTGCCAGTTCGGCCAGCTGGAGGTCGGGTGGAGGGGAAGGCAAGATATTTCCTTTCTTACCGCCCGGGACACTGCCAATGGCAGGAACAGTGAGACCTTGGATGTGCCCCAAACACCCAGGAAAGTGCTGCCAGGGGAGGAGAAGCCGGAAGCGAAAAGCCCTTGGGAGTGGATGAGGGGAGCAACAGGGGCCGTGAGCAGGCTACACACCCTCTCTGAGCATGGACCCCCAAGGGCCGATTGGGGGCCGGAGTTTAACCCTGTCTTCTAGAGAGGGCATGAGGACGAGAGAAGACACAGCAGGGCACACTTTACTTTTGCCCACAGTCTTAGCCCTGGCTGCCCTTGAATTTGAAATAATCCCCCTGCCCTCGTCTTTCCAGTGTTGGGATTATAGGCCTGCACTACTATGTCCAGCTATTTTTCTTTGCTTGCTTGTTTTTTGGGTGGTTTTTTTTTTTTGTTGTTGTTGTAGTTGTTTGTTTTTTTTTTTTGTTTTTTCGAGGTAGGGTCTCTAGCCCAGGCTGACCTGGAATTCACTATGTAGTCTTAGGATGGCCTCGAACTCATGGCGATCCTCCTACCTCTGTCTCGCAAGTGCTGGGATTAAATACGTGCCCCACCACACCCAGCTTGTTTTCTGATTTTTGAGACATGGTCTCTCTGTGGAGCCTACGCTGACCAAGCACTCACATCAACCCTCCTGCCTCAGCCTCCCAAGTGCTAGGATTGTAGGTGTTCACCACGTTCAGCCACCCACATACTTTTAATGAAATGGCCAGTATACGGAATCCGTATGCATTGTTGTTCGTCTGTTCTGTGCCTCTGGGAAGCCTGATTAACTTCATACCAGCACTCTGGAAAAGCCCAGCTCTGCCACCATGACCTTGAACCCATTCTTCTGACTTCTTTGAACTCCATCTTTGAGGGGAGGCCTGTGCCCACCAAGTCCAGAGGGCAGTGGTATGAATTCAACGCGAAAGGGACTGGAAGGACGCAGCACAGAGGAAGGGGCAATCAATGACAGTCTTTTAAGTGTCTGGGCTTGGATGGGACCCGGAGGGTGTCAGAGCTCTGGAACAGAGGGGCGATTGTATGGGAGTGGGGGCGGGGGCTCCCCTAAGACGACAGCAAGAGTCCTCACCCGCCAGGACCCTGGCTGGCCTTACTTCCACTTTATTATTTGCTGTGGCATCCATCCTCCGGACTTGGAACAAGCAAAGGAAGGAACCTTTCTAGGACACGGCCCCCTCCACGCTTTCCCATGCCCTCTGTGTGCTTGCAGTGAGGCCCATAAAACACTTTTAACTACCTCCTACCCTGTCAATCATTTTCTCATAAACATCATTTCTGACGTGGACTCAGTACATAACTGTGCATTGTCATCCCTGACACAACAGGAAGGTCACCTGAGCAGTGCAGTCCTGGAGCTGGCAAGTGAGTATTCCTTACGCGGTGACCCCTCGACATGAGCTCCCAATGAGCCACCGTGGGAGAATTTGCACCATGAGAGAGCTTACACCCTGGGAGAACTTACACTCCAGAAATCAGCCAACGCGGCTGCCCAGAACCTATTGCTAAAGCATTTAGTAGCACATGACCTCAAAAGATTTGGAAACGAGGCTGCTATTAGGACTCCCCACCAGTGGATCGGATTGGATTTCTGAGCCTGGGCTGACCACAGGGATGTGAAAGAAGGGTTGGGGGAGCATCCTCCATTCTAGCAAGGTGAACTGTAGAAAGAACCAGAGAGTGATAGAATTTGGGAAGCAGAAAGCTATCCACATATTTTCCTGGTGTTTGGAGAAAAATAAAAAGGAGTCTGTTCTCTCTATCTGCCCTCCTCAAATAAAAAAATAAAAAATAAAAAATTCAAATACAAAGGGGCTGGTGAGATGGCTTAGCAGTTAAGGCACTGGTCTACAAGGCCAAAGGACCCAGGTTCAATTCCCCAGTACCCACGTAAGCCAGATGCACAAGGTGGCAGATGCATCTGGAATTCGTGTGCAGTGGTTAGAGGTCCTAGCAAGCCCATTCTCTCTCTCTCTCTCTCTCTCTCTCTCTCTCTCTATCTGCTTCTTTCTCTCTCTCCTAAATAAATAAATATAAATATAATTTTTTTTTGTTTGTTTTTTGAGGTAGGATCTCACTCTAGTCCAGGCTGACCTGGAATTCACTATGTAGTCTCAGGCTGGCCTTGAACTCACAGTGATCCTCCTACCTCTACCTCTAACTCCTGAGTACTGGGATTAAAGGGCTGTGCCACCACACCTGGCTCAAAAATAATTTAAAAAAATTAAAGGAGTCTGGTGGGAGCAGCAGGAGAGCTAGGCAAAGAACAGATGATCATGGGTGACGGTCACATAGTGCCACCTGGCATCCACCATGTCACTGTCCTTACAGCAGAGCACTGACCTCCATCACTTGCCCATGCCACAGCAGCTATCCCTGGTCTACTTGGGAGCGGACTGGATCCACCCACCACTATAGCCGCTCCTACCGGGATGTGAGCACACCATAGCAAGCATCCCAAGGCTGAAAGCCGACACACCATTTCTTCTCTCACAGTTCAAGTGTCTGAGGGCAGTGACTACTGAGGCTACCTCTTTGGCTTTCAGACGCCACTTTACATAGTCGCTCTTGGCCTGTCATCTGTACCCTAAATTCCTATTCTTCTCAGGACTCAAGGCAGACAGGATGAGTACCCACTCATGGATCCTGGCTTTGGAGGCAGGCCCTGCATCCAAAGACAGTTCCACTGGCAATTGGAATTTCTTCACATGAGTTTAAGCGGGCAGGATTCAGCCTATAGCATGGTTTGACATGGGCATGAGACCAGCTGAGAGGAGTGCATGTCTGCTGGGAGAAGGAGCACCCTTACCTCCTGAGGGAAGGACAACACAACACAGGAAGTGCTCTTTCCTCTTCCTGTGACTCGTGTCTGCTGGGGGAAGGAGCACCCTTACCTCCTGAGGGAAGGACAACACAACACGGGAAGTGCTCTTTCCTCTTCCTGTGACTCTGTGTCTGCTGTGGGAAGGAGCACGGTTACGTCCTGAGGGAAGGACAACGGAAGGACAACACAAGGACACAGGAAGTGCTCTTTCCTCTTCCTGTGACTCGTGTCTGCTGGGGGAAGGAGCACCCTTACCTCCTGAGGGAAGGACAACACAACACAGGAAGTGCTCTTTCCTCTTCCTGTGACTCGTGTCTGCTGGGGGAAGGAGCACCGTTACCTCCTGAGGGAAAGACAGCACAACACAGGAAGTGCTCTTTCCTCTTCCTGTGACTCTGTGTCTGCTGGGGGAAGGAGCACCGTTACCTCCTGAGGGAAGGACAACACAACATGGGAAGTGCTCTTTCCTCTTCCTGTGACTCTGTGTCTGCTGGTAGAAGGAGCATCATTACCTCATGAGGGAAGGACAACACAACACAGGAAGTGCTCTTTCCTCTTCCTGTGACTCTGTGTCTGCTGGTAGAAGGAGCATCATTACCTCATGAGGGAAGGACAACACAACACAGGAAGTGCTCTTTCCTCTTCCTGTGACTCGTGTCTGCTGGGGGAAGGAGCACCGTTACCTCCTGAGGGAAGGACAACGGAAGGACAACACAAGGACACAGGAAGTGCTCTTTCCTCTTCCTGTGACTCGTGTCTGCTGGGGGAAGGAGCACCCTTACCTCCTGAGGGAAGGACAACACAACACGGGAAGTGTTCTTTCCTCTTCCTGTGACTCTGTGTCTGCTGTGGGAAGGAGCACGGTTACGTCCTGAGGGAAGGACAACGGAAGGACAACACAAGGACACAGGAAGTGCTCTTTCCTCTTCCTGTGACTCGTGTCTGCTGGTAGAAGGAGCATCATTACCTCATGAGGGAAGGACAACACAACACAGGAAGTGCTCTTTCCTCTTCCTGTGACTCGTGTCTGCTGGGGGAAGGAGCACCCTACCTCCTGAGGGAAGGACAACACAACACAGGAAGTGCTCTTTCCTCTTCCTGTGACTCGTGTTGCTGGGGGAAGGAGCACCGTACCTCCTGAGGGAAAGACAGCACACAAAGTGCTTTTCCTCTTCCTGATGTGCTCTTTCCACACTGGCTAACAACCAAAGGAAGGTTCTATTCCCCTTCCTGTGACTCAGATGCACAGGGGAAGGGAGCATCTTTTCGTCTGAGTGGAAGACGCCTAGCACAGCATTCTCTCTTCCTCTTCCTGTACTCTGTGCTCTTCTAAGTGACTCTTTCCTCTCCTAAATAAAGAAATAAAAAAACACAGATTTTTTTTTGTGTCGTTTTGGGTAGGAGCACACTCTACCTCCAGGGAACTGGAAATCACAATCTCAGGAGTGCCTTGACTCACAGTGATCCTGTCTACCTGAAACACCCTACTCCTGAGGGAAAGGACTGCCACCAACACGGGTCTCTTTTAATTGGAGTCTGGTGGGAGAGCAGGTTACGTCTAGGCAAAAACGAAGAACATGGTAACGGTGCTCATTTCCTCTTCTGTCACCGTGTCATGCCTTACAGCAGAGCATCATTACCTCATGAGAGCACCAACACAGAGTGCTCTCCCTGGTACTTACTTGGGAGGGACCTGATCCAGACCACCACAAATAGCCCCTCCTACCGGCTGTGAGGAGCACCATAGCAAGCATCCCAGGGAAAGCACACAACACAGATCTCTTCCCTCTCACGTTTCAAGTGGTGGAAGGGCAGTGTACTCTGGAGACAACCACTGTGCTTTATCCTCTTACTGTGCTCTGGTGTCATCTGTACAAGAGATTCCATTACTCATGCAGGACGACAAGCAAACAGGAAGTGTTACCACTCCTGTGATCCTGGCTTGGGGAGAGCATCCTGCTCCAAAGACATTCCAACTGCATGGAAGTGCTCTTCCCTTCCTGTGACATGTGTCTGCTGGGGGAAGGAGCACCCTTACCTCCTGAGGGAAGGACAACACAACACAGGAAGTGCTCTTTCCTCTTCCTGTGACTCTGTGTCTGCTGGGGGAAGGAGCACCCTTACCTCCTGAGGGAAGGACAACACAACACAGGAAGTGCTCTTTCCTCTTCCTGTGACTCTGTGTCTGCTGGGGGAAGGAGCACCGTTACCTCCTGAGGGAAGGACAACGGAAGGACAACACAAGGACACAGGAAGTGCTCTTTCCTCTTCCTGTGACTCGTGTCTGCTGGGGGAAGGAGCACCCTTACCTCCTGAGGGAAGGACAACACAACACGGGAAGTGCTCTTTCCTCTTCCTGTGACTCGTGTCTGCTGGGGGAAGGAGCACGGTTACGTCCTGAGGGAAGGACAACACAAGGACACAGGAAGTGCTCTTTCCTCTTCCTGTGACTTGTGTCTGCTGGGGGAAGGAGCACCCTTACCTCCTGAGGGAAGGACAACACAACACAGGAAGTGCTCTTTCCTCTTCCTGTGACTCGTGTCTGCTGGGGGAAGGAGCACCCTTACCTCCTGAGGGAAGGACAACACAACACAGGAAGTGCTCTTTCCTCTTCCTGTGACTCTGTGTCTGCTGGGGGAAGGAGCATCATTACCTCCTGAGGGAAGAACAACACAACACGGGAAGTGCTCTTTCCTCTTCCTGTGACTCTGTGTCTGCTGGTAGAAGGAATATCATTACCTCATGAGGAAAGGACAACACAACACGGGAAGTGCTCTTTCCTCTTCCTGTGACTCGTGTCTGCTGGTAGAAGGAGCATCATTACCTCATGAGGAAAGGACAACACAACACAGGAAGTGCTGTTTCCTCTTCCTGTGACTCGTGTCTGCTGGGGGAAGGAGCACGGTTACCTCATGAGGGAAGGACAACACAACACAGGAAGTGCTCTTTCCTCTTCCTGTGACTCTGTGTCTGCTGGGAGAAGGAGCATCTTTATCTCCCGAGGGAAGAACAACACAAGAACACAGGAAGTGCTCTTTCCCTTTCTTGTGACTCTTGTCAGGTTGACTCAGGGCACTGGACCTGTCCTGCCAGATTAGGCTAACCTGACAGGATGCGGGGGAGGAGTTGGAGAGGAACCATCTCTCCATTGCTGAGTTGGCCAGGCACCAACCCAAAGGCCAGTCCCTGGGGTTGAATTTAAGCTCTTTTTTTTATACCAGAGGACACCTATTTGCCATTTGAAGGAGTGCATTTTTGAAGAGTATCTCTACCTGCCTTCTACACCATTCTGGTCTCACAACTGGGTGCATTTCCCACCTTGTGTTCTGAGAAGACCACATGACTGCATTCTCACCATTGAGATACATGGCTACAAGTAGAGCCTGCATATAGTGGTCCTTGCTCAGCCACAGGAGTACATTTCAACCCCCAGTTGATGTCTGAAGCTACAAATGATGCTCGAAGCATGATGCACATGCTGTGGTCTTTCCTCTCTATGAACTTTACATATAATAATAATGACAATAATAATAATGAATAAAATAGACCAATTACGTTTGGCATGTTGGGCAAGCCATAATCCCAGTACTTGGGAGGTAAACGTGGGGGAATGAGGAATTAAAGTTCATCCCCAGCTTCATATCCTGTTTGCCGGCAGCCTGGGTTACATGAGATGCTGCCTCAAAAAAACGAAATAAGCTGGGTGTGGTGGTCTATGCCTTTAATCTCAGCACTCAGTAGGTAGCATTCGGTAAGAGGGTCACTGTGAGTTGGATAGTTAAGTAGAGTAGATCCAGCTCAGTCTGGGCTAGAGTGAGACTCTACTTCAAAAACAAAGAAGCTAAATAACCAAATAAATACGTAAATTAATTAGCCCAGTTCTAAGAATATATTGTGTAATCTAACAATTATTTAAATTTACATATTGCTTTACTTCTAGAATGTTCCGTACAGTATTTTTTGGGCCTTGTTGGCAGGCAACAAGCTGTGGATAAGAGGACATATTCCTAGGCTAAGTGCCCACATTCTTCATGGTCTCGTCCTCTGTCAACCTGCAAAAGACTGTTTCAATAAAGTGGAGAATGATCAAGAAAGACACCCAGGGCTGGAAAAATGGCTTCGTAGTTGAGGTGCTTGCTTGTAAGCCTAACCACCCAGGTTCAAATCCCCAATGCCTACGTAAAGCTGGATGCACGAAGTGGAGCATGCATGTGGAGTTTGTTTGCAGTGGCAATAGGCCCTAGGGCATGCTTTCTGTCTTGCTTGCAAATAATAAATAAATAGGGCTGGAGAGATGGCTTAATGGTTAAGGTGCTTGCCTGTGAAGCCTAGGGACTCATGTTTGATCCCTCTCCAGATCCCACATAAGCCAGATGCACAAAGGTGAGGCAAGTGCAAGGTTGCACATACCCACTAGGTGGCACAAGTGTCTGGAGTTCGAATGCAGTGGCTGAGGTTCTGGTGGGCCAATTCTCTCTCTTCTCCCTCTGTCTCTCTCTCAAATTAGTCTGGAGTTCCTTTGCAGTGGCTGGAGGCCCTGGCATGCCCATTCTCTCTTTCTCTGTTTCCCTCTGCCTCTTTCTCTCTCTCAAATAAATAAATAATAAAAATATTTTTAAAAAATAATTTTTTAAATGCTTTAAAAATAAATAAAAAGATGCCCTATGCCAACTTCTGGCTTCAGTGGGCAGACACACACACGCGCGCGCACGCGCATGCGCGCACACACACACACACACACACACACACGATGCATTCTCCTGCCACGTTCTTGGAGCTGTCTTTGTTCCAGCACTGGCTATGCTCACAGAGGATGGAAGGAGTCCTATTAGCAAGGATCGAGTCAGAAGTGAATATTTCAGATGACTTTTCTTCCAGGGGCAGAGAGAGTTTTGAGTTCCCCTGGCTGACAAACACATCTTATTGTCCACATTTGCAGATTCTGTTTGCCCAAGTCACTTCTGATAATGTGGCTTCCTGTGGCTGGCCCTTCTGGGCCAAGTAATGTTTGTATTGATCTGCTGACTCACACGTCCGATGTGCCGGATGGATGGCTGTTTCCACCGGCGTGATTCTCTCACTGTGTATCAAATTCCAGGAATTTCAAGGGGAAGTGCCTCAGACACAGACACAGGGCACTCTCAAGGAGGATGGCTTCGCATCCCAGAGGCTGGTCCAGCAGAGCCTTCCAGAACTGCCCTCTCCCTATGGTCCTTCTTCACTCTGCTCCCAGGTCTAAGGCGATCTGTGGCGCACACTAAAAACACAGTAAACATGGACCAGAAGGCAAATGACTCTGGCCTAGGACCAGGATCCTTTCTAGAGCCCAGGTCCAATTTTGTCCCTAAATATCAAGATCTTAAAACAAGTCTTTTTTTTTTTTTTTTTTTTTTTTTGAGGTAGGGTCTCACTCTAGCCCAGGCTGACTTGGAACTCACTATGTAGTCTCAGGCTGGCTTCAAACTCGCAGTGGTCCTTCTACCTCTGACCCCTGAGTGCTGTGAGGCATACACCACCAAATCCCAGCTTAAAACAAGTTTTGGCAAGAAGCAAGGTAGGCTGGGAGTGGTGGCGCACTCCTTTAATCCCAGCACTCAGGAGGCTGAAGGTAGGAGGATCGCCATGAGTTCGAAGCCACCCTGACACTACAGAGTGAATTCCAGGTCAGCCTGGGATAGAGTGAGACTCTATGTCAAAAAAAAAACAAAAACAAAAAAACAAAGTAATAATGATAATAATGGTAAAAAGACAGGAAGTTAAGCCCTCCTTCAGCCCTACAAGTGAGGCCTTGGGTCAATGCCCTCAGAATTTAAGCAGAGGTATCAGGACATCACTCTTGTTTCTCGAAGAGATGGAGGCAAGTGCCCTGTGGAAAGCAGTGGAGAGAGGCAACGAAGTCCCTTATAGTGGGCAAAAACTTGGGTTTGGGCAAACTACTTAGCGTTGCTGAACCTCCATTTCATTTTTATTATTATTTTTTTTTGAGGTACGGTTTCACTCTAGCTCAGGCTGACCTGGAATACACTATGTAGTCTCAGGGTGGCCTCGAACTCACGGCAATCCTCCGACCTCTGCCTCCTGAGTGCTGAGATTAAAGGCGTGCGCCACCACGTCCGGCTCCTTTTCATTATGAACATGATTTTCGGTGTGTGCGTGTGTCCAGCTAAGTGAATGCCGTGGTGTGAGTGTAGGGTCAGAGTGCTGGGGCCTCCTCTCCCACCTTGTCTGAGACGGGCTCTCCTGTTTGCCTCAGGGAAGGCCAGCCTCGCGGGACCGTGGGCTTCAGGATGCTCCTGACTGCTTCCCATTGCCATAAGCACACTGGGGTTATGGGCACACGAGTCTGTTCGTGTGAGGCTTTACGTGGGTGCTGGGGATCTGAAGTCTTGTGAAGCAAGTGCCTTGAACCCCTGAGCCAGCACCCTAGCCCTCTGAGCTTCCTTCCCTAAGCTGGCAACCCTGACACTTGCAGGACTGCTGTGAGAATGAGTGGGGCCAGTCTGCAGAGCGCAGTGAGGGGTGTGGCAGCAGTGCCCAGCATAGGTGGGTCTCTCCTTCCCCAGCAAAGGCAAGCAGCCAAGGGGTGGCCCTCCGCCCAGGAAGGAGGCTGTGTGGCTCTCTGCAGGCCTCCTCAGACAACAGATGACTGGAGTCTCGGCAGTCCCTTTATGGGTACCCCTTCTCAGCTCATGGCTGCCAACTATTCAGGCCAGAGGAGGAAAGACCTCCACACCTCCATCAGTGACCAAGCCCCGTGTCTCTCCGTTCACTGTCTGCAGCCATCCTCAGGAACATTTCTTTCCTTTTTTTTTTTTTTTGAGTGGATTTCATGGAAGTTTATTTATTTATTTTTGTTTATTTTTATTTATTTATTTGAGAGACACAGACAGAAAAAGAAAGAGAGAGAGAGAATGGGCCCGCCAGAGCCTCCAGCCACTGCAAATGAACTCCAGATGTGCGCCCCCTTGTGCATCTGGCTAACGTGGGTCCTGGGGAATGGAGCCTCCAACCGGGGTCCTTAGGCTTCACAGGCAAGCGCTTAACCACTAAGCCATCTCTCCAGCCCTCTTTCCTTTTTTTTTTTAAAAAAAATTTTTGTTTATTTTTATTTATTTATTTGAGAGCGACAGAGAGAGAAAGAGGGAGGGACAAAGAGGGAGAGAGAGAGAGAGAATTGGTGCACCAGGGCTTCCAGCCACTGCAAACGAACTCCAGACACGTGCGCCCTCTTGTGCATCTGGCTAACGTGGGTCCTGGGAAATCAAGCGTCGAACCAGGGTCCTTAGGCTTCACAGGCAAGCGCTTAACCACTAAGCCATCTCTCCAGCCCCCTCTTTCCTTTTTTATTAGACACAGAGAAAGAATGAAAATGGGCACACCAGGGCCTCCAGTCATTGCAAACAAACTCCAGATGCATGCGCTACCTTGTGCATATGGCTTACGTGGGTACTGGGGAATTGAACCTGGTCCTTTAGCTTTGTAGGCAAGCACCTTAACTGCTGAGCCATCTCTCCAGCCCATCAGGAATATTTCTGTCAGGAGAGTCATCAACCTGAAAAATCTTCTAATGGAAGCCTTAGAGGCCCTCCAGTCCTGGGCCTGGTGCCTGGCCTCCTTCAGGAATGGAGGGAACCCTTCTTGGCTGGCTGCCATCTAGGCCTGATATGGGTGGAGCCAGGGAAATCGGCATGTCTAAAGACAAGACGAATGACTTCAGAACAGCCGGCAGTCCTCACTTCATATCACTGTAGGGTGGGGACGCTTTCTTAATAGGAAAAAGGAAAAAATACCGCCTGTAGGATATATGTGTGGAGAGGTATTTATATATATGCTTTTGATGAATGCTTTACGTGCCAAGATGACTCATGGTGTGGCAGAGTTTGTAAGGTCTGAATGGAGGCCTCCCCAAGTTCTGGGGATGTTAAGTCTGTTGCACAAAGTGTGCTTGGAAAGGCCTTCTCTTCCATCAGTTCAACTGGCCCAGAAGCTGACAGGACACGAGAAGGCAGCTCTGGGGAGCAGGCCACACACCCATGTCTGTAGAAGTGGAACTTCAGCCAGCCTGCACGGCTCTGGCTGAAGCCTGGGCTAGCTGGGGCTAGGTGTTACCCACAGCGAGGACTGCCTGGGTTAGCTGAATCTGTATTAGTTTTCCTCGCTGCTCTGACAAAATACCAAATAGAAAAACTGAAGGGAAGAGAGCTTTATTTGGGCTTAGAGTTAAGAGGGCACGATACATTATG
This sequence comes from Dipus sagitta, assembly GCA_036346955.1. Taxonomy (NCBI): domain Eukaryota; kingdom Metazoa; phylum Chordata; class Mammalia; order Rodentia; family Dipodidae; genus Dipus; species Dipus sagitta. The sequence goes on from CM070771.1 coordinate 192,374,799, forward strand.
GCAGGAAAGCACGGAGGCCACAGTCCAGAAGGTTCCACACCCTCCCAAAAGAGCAGCACCGGCTGAGGTCCAAGCGCTCAAACATATGAGCCTATGAGACATTCCACATTCAAACCATAACAGCAGCTAACAGGGTGAGAGGACCCCGCCGGTCAGACCTGATTCATCCTGATCAGTACTGGAACACTACAATATTGTTCTGAATGTCTGTTGCTGGGTAGGAAACCACCTCCAAGATACAGGGAGGTTAGCCGGGCGTGGTGGCGCACGCCTTTAACCCCGGCACTCAGGAGGCAGAGGTAGGAGGAGTGCCGTGAGTTCGAGGCCACCCTGAGACTACAGAGTGAATTCCAGGGTCAGCCTGGGCTAAAGCGACACCCTACCTTGAAAAACAACAACAACAACACAGATACAGGGAGGGCCTAGGGGCCAGGGCACACAGGACATTGGGTGGGTATGGCTCCTGACTTCTCTGCGGTGTCTGGGGTGAAACATTCTCTCCCGAGGCAACGTGTCTTTCTTACTCACCTGTCTGCTGCCTGGGCTGGGCTGGGACAGCGGCAGGGCAGGTCCAGCTGGGCTTGTTGTCTGTGACATCTCCTCTATGGAGAAGGCCACAGGGATTCCAATGGGATTCCAACCTGCCTGCTTGGATAACTACCAACGTCCCAGTGAACAAGGGCGAAACTCTGTGACCTCCTGTCACCCAACCTCCGAATTCTCATTGTACTCGATCGGTCGTAAGCCTGTCCAGATTCAAGAGCTCTCACTGACCAGAGGGAAAGATGGCAAACAAGTTCTTTGCATGTGTTTCTGAAACAGTCATGGTGGTCTGGTGAGGCAGGGGGAAGTGAGGAGAGTCTTTATTGCAGGCCACCTAGTTCATTGTCCTGCTGTCCTCCTGCTCAGCTGGGTGACATGTGTTGCCAGGCTCTGGACCTCCCTGTCTTCTGTCATCAGGCGTATCTCACAGGAACAAACGATCTCAGGGTAGCCTTTCCAGGAATACAAACTCAATGGTCTTGAGGTCTTACAGTCTTAAGGCCGCAGCTGTGAATGTGAGGTGGGGGTCTTTGACACTAACGTGCACACAGTCATGCCTCATTTTCCAAAGAGAGCCCAGCACTGCGATGGGCCCACAGAACATGCATGCAGGTTGGACTTGGCCTGTGGGCTCCCAGCTGGTGACCCCCAACACTCAATACAAGAACCATCTGGGGTTGGAGAGATGGCTCAGCGGTTAAGGCATTTGCTTGCAAAGCCTAATGACCTGGGTCTGGATTTCCCAGTGTCCCCATAAAGCCAGATGCACAAAGTGGCCCACGGATCTGGAGTTCGTAACCCTAACCCTAACCCTGGCATGCCCGTTATCTCATTCTCTGTCTCAATCCTGGTGCTGCTATGTCTGTAGTAACCAGCTCCTTGAGATGGTAAGTGTGATGGTTAATATTGTCAACTTGTCGGATCTAGAATCATCTAGGAGACAGACCTTTTGGCATGTTTGTGAGGAAGTGTCTAGTTTGGGTTAGCTGAGGTAGGAAGAAGCCTAATTGGGGGTGGCACCATTCCATGGGCAGGGGTCTTGGACTGATTAAGAAGGAGAAAGCAAGCTGTGTAACAGCATTAGCTCTGCTTCCTCACTGTGGATGGAATGTGACCAGCTCCTGCCGCCCCGCCTTCCCTGACAGGACGGCCCATAACCTCAAACTGTGAGCCAAAATAAGCCCTCCCTTCCTTCCTGATGTTGTGTTTGTCCAGTATTTTGTCATTGCAATGAGACAAGTCGCTTATATACCAAGGCAGGGAGAGATTGAAGGAGGATTGTTTGAGCTCTGGAATTCAAGGTCAACCTGGGCAACATAGTGAGACCCTGTCTCAAAAAAAAAAAAAAAAAACAAAAAAACAAAGTAATAATGATAATAATGGTAAAAAGACAGCAAGTTAAGCCCTCCTTCAGCCCTACAAGTGAGGCCTTGGGTCAATGCCCTCAGAATTTAAGCAGAGGTATCAGGACATCACTCTTGTTTCTCGAAGAGATGGAGGCAAGTGCCCTGTGGAAAGCAGTGGAGAGAGGCAACGAAGTCCCTTATAGTGGGCAAAAACTTGGGTTTGGGCAAACTACTTAGCGTTGCTGAACCTCCATTTCATTTTTATTATTATTTTTTTTTTGAGGTACGGTTTCACTCTAGCTCAGGCTGACCTGGAATACACTATGTAGTCTCAGGGTGGCCTCGAACTCACGGCAATCCTCCGACCTCTGCCTCCTGAGTGCTGAGATTAAAGGCGTGTGCCACCAAGTCCGGCTCCTTTTCATTATGAACATGATTTTCGGTGTGTGCGTGTGTCCAGGTAAGTGAATGCCGTGGTGTGAGTGTAGGGTCAGAGTGCTGGGGCCTCCTCTCCCACCTTGTCTGAGACGGGCTCTCCTGTTTGCCTCAGGGAAGGCCAGCCTCACGGGACCGTGGGCTTCAGGATGCTCCTGACTGCTTCCCATTGCCATAGGCACACTGGGGTCATGGGCACACGAGTCTGTTCGTGTGAGGCTTTACGTGGGTGCTGGGGATCTGAAGTCTTGTGAAGCAAGTGCCTTGAACCCCTGAGCCAGCACCCTAGCCCTCTGAGCTTCCTTCCCTAAGCTGGCAACCCTGACACTTGCAGGACTGCTGTGAGAATGAGTGGGGCCAGTCTGCAGAGCGCAGTGAGGGGTGTGGCAGCAGTGCCCGGCATAGGTGGGTCTCTCCTTCCCCAGCAAAGGCAAGCAGCCAAGGGGTGGCCCTCCGCCCAGGAAGGAGGCTGTGTGGCTCTCTGCAGGCCTCCTCAGACAACAGATGACTGGAGTCTCGGCAGTCCCTTTATGGGTACCCCTTCTCAGCTCATGGCTGCCAACTATTCAGGCCAGAGGAGGAAAGACCTCCACACCTCCATCAGTGACCAAGCCCTGTGTCTCTCCGTTCACTGTCTGCAGCCATCCTCAGGAACATTTCTTTCCTTTTTTTTTTTTTTTTTTGAGTGGATTTCATGGAAGTTTATTTATTTATTTTTGTTTATTTTTATTTATTTATTTGAGAGACACAGACAGAAAAAGAAAGAGAGAGAGAGAATGGGCCCGCCAGAGCCTCCAGCCACTGCAAATGAACTCCAGACGTGCGCCCCGTTGTGCATCTGGCTAACGTGGGTCCTGGGGAATGGAGCCTCCAACCGGGGTCCTTAGGCTTCACAGGCAAGCGCTTAACCACTAAGCCATCTCTCCAGCCCTCTTTCCTTTTTTTTTTAAAAAAATTTTTGTTTATTTTTATTTATTTATTTGAGAGCGACAGAGAGAGAAAGAGGGAGGAACAAAGAGGGAGAGAGAGAGAGAATTGGTGCACCAGGGCTTCCAGCCACTGCAAATGAACTCCAGACACGTGCGCCCTCTTGTGCATCTGGCTAACGTGGGTCCTGGGAAATCAAGCGTCAAACCAGGGTCCTTAGGCTTCACAGGCAAGCGCTTAACCACTAAGCCATCTCTCCAGCCCCCTCTTTCCTTTTTTATTAGACACAGAGAAAGAATGAAAATGGGCACACCAGGGCCTCCAGTCATTGCAAACAAACTCCAGATGCATGCGCTACCTTGTGCATATGGCTTACGTGGGTACTGGGGAATTGAACCTGGTCCTTTAGCTTTGTAGGCAAGCACCTTAACTGCTGAGCCATCTCTCCAGCCCATCAGGAATATTTCTGTCAGGAGAGTCATCAACCTAAAAAATCTTCTAATGGAAGCCTTAGAGGCCCTCCAGTCCTGGGCCTGGTGCCTGGCCTCCTTCAGGAATGGAGGGAACCCTTCTTGGCTGGCTGCCATCTAGGCCTGATATGGGTGGAGCCAGGGAAATCGGCATGTCTAAAGACAAGACGAATGACTTCAGAACAGCCGGCAGTCCTCACTTCATATCACTGTAGGGTGGGGACGCTTTCTTAATAGGAAAAAGGAAAAAATACCGCCTGTAGGATATATGTGTGGAGAGGTATTTATATATATGCTTTTGATGAATGCTTTACGTGCCAAGATGACTCATGGTGTGGCAGAGTTTGTAAGGTCTGAATGGAGGCCTCCCCAAGTTCTGGGGATGTTAAGTCTGTTGCACAAAGTGTGCTTGGAAAGGCCTTCTCTTCCATCAGTTCAACTGGCCCAGAAGCCGACAGGACACGAGAAGGCAGCTCTGGGGAGCAGGCCACACACCCATGTCTGTAGAAGTGGAACTTCAGCCAGCCTGCACGGCTTTGGCTGAAGCCTGGCCTAGCTGATGCTAGGTGTCACCCACAGTGAGGACTGCCTGGGTTAGTTGAATCTGTATTAGTTTTTCTCGTTGCTCTGACAAAATACCCAATAGAAAAACTGAAGGGAAGAGAGCTTTATTTGGGCTTAGAGTTAAGAGGGCACGATACATTATGGCAGGAAAGCACGGAGGCCACAGTCCAGAAGGTTCCACACCCTCCCAAAAGAGCAGCACCAGCTGAGGGCCAAGAGCTCAAACATATGAGCCTATGAGACATTCCACATTCAAACCATAACAGCAGCTAACAGGGTGAGAGGACCCCGCCGGTCAGACCTGATTCATCCTGATCAGTACTGGAACACTACAATATTGTTCTGAATGTCTGTTGCTGGGTAGGAAACCACCTCCAAGATACAGGGAGGTTAGCCGGGCGTGGTGGCGCACGCCTTTAATCCTGGCACTCGGGAGGCAGAGGTAGGAGAAGTGCCGTGAGTTAGAGGCCACCCTGAGACTACAGAGTGAATTCCAGGGTCAGCCTGGGCTAAAGCGATACCCTACCTTGAAAAACAACAACAACAACAACAAAGATACAGGGAGGGCCTAGGGGCCAGGGCACACAGGACATTGGGTGGGTATGGCTCCTGACTTCTCTGCGGTGTCTGGGGTGAAACATTCTCTCCCGAGGCAACGTGTCTTTCTTACTCACCTGTCTGCTGCCTGGGCTGGGCTGGGACAGCGGCAGGGCAGGTCCAGCTGGGCTTGTTGTCTGTGACATCTCCTCTATGGAGAAGGCCACAGGGATTCCAATGGGATTCCAACCTGCCTGCTTGGGTAAGTACCAACGTCCCAGTGAACAAGGGCGAAACTCTGTGACCTCCTGTCACCCAACCTCCGAATTCTCATTGTACTCGATCGGTCGTAAGCCTGTCCAGATTCAAGAGCTCTCACTGACCAGAGGGAAAAATTGCAAACAAGTTCTTTGCATGTGTTTCTGAAACAGTCATGGTGGTCTGGTGAGGCAGGGGGAAGTGAGGAGAGTCTTTATTGCAGGCCACCTAGTTCATTGTCCTGCTGTCCTCCTGCTCAGCTGGGTGACATGTGTTGGCAGGCTCTGGACCTCCCTGTCTTCTGTCATCAGGCGTATCTCACAGGAACAAACAATCTCAGGGTAGCCTTTCCAGGAATACAAACTCAATGGTCTTGAGGTCTTACAGTCTTAAGGCCGCAGCTGTGAATGTGAGGTGGGGGTCTTTGACACTAACGTGCACACAGTCATGCCTCATTTTCCAAAGAGAGCCCAGCACTGCGATGGGCCCACAGAACATGCATGCAGGTTGGACTTGGCCTGTGGGCTCCCAGCTGGTGACCCCCAACACTCAATACAAGAACCATCTGGGGTTGGAGAGATGGCTCAGCGGTTAAGGCATTTGCTTGCAAAGCCTAATGACCTGGGTCTGGATTTCCCAGTGTCCCCATAAAGCCAGATGCACAAAGTGGCGCACGGATCTGGAGTTCGTAACCCTAACCCTAACCCTGGCATGCCCGTTATCTCATTCTCTGTCTCAATCCTGGTGCTGCTATGTCTGTAGTAACCAGCTCCTTGAGATGGTAAGTGTGATGGTTAATATTGTCAACTTGTCGGATCTAGAATCATCTAGGAGACAAACCTTTTGGCATGTTTGTGAGGAAGTGTCTACTTTGGGTTAGCTGAGGTAGGAAGAAGCCTAATTGGGGGTGGCACCATTCCATGGGCAGGGGTCTTGGACTGATTAAGAAGGAGAAAGCAAGCTGTGTAACAGCATTAGCTCTGCTTCCTCACTGTGGATGGAACATGACCAGCTCCTGCCGTCACGCCTTCCCTGACAGGACGGCCCATAACCTCAAACTGTGAGCCAAAATAAGCCCTCCTTTCCTTCCTGATGTTGTGTTTGTCCAGTATTTTGTCATTGCAATGAGACAAGTCGCTTATACACCAAGGCAGGGAGAGACTGAAGGAGGATTGTTTGAGCTCTGGAATTCAAGGTCAACCTGGGCAACATAGTGAGACCCTGTCTCAAAAAAAAAAAAAAAAATGCTAGTGTTATAAATAGATGCGACTTCAAAGATCACAAAGGCCAGTGGTCTTCAACTATTTTTCTTTCTTTCTCTCTTTCTTCCTTCCTTCCTTCCTTTCTTTCTTTTTTCCTTTCTTTCTTTTTCAAGGTAGGGTCTCACTCTAACTCAGGCTGACCTGGATGTCACTCTGTAGTCTTAGGCTGGCCTTGAACTCACAGTGATCCTCCTCCCTCTGCCTCCGAGTGTTGGGATGAAAGGCGTGCGCCACCCCGCCCAGCTTCAACATTTTTTCTCTAGAGCAGTGGAAGTCTTTCCTCAAACAGAAGAAGCATGGCATTAGCACCCTGGGTGAAACATGGATGAGGCGGCTCACAATCCCACAGCAGCCCCCCTGTCTCTTCTGGAAATGCTACAAATAGGTTCCAGGGAACCCCATTGGAAAACCATCAGTTTAACATTTTCATGCAGCAAAGTAGAAAAATGAGGATTTAAGAAGGCATGTAATCCCTCTACACTCATACTGAGACCCAGTGGCAGAGCCAGGTCTGGAATATAGGTCTTTTTTTTTTTTTTTTCATTTCAACAGTGTGTGTAAAGATTGGAGCAGCTAAGCCAGGCATGGTGGCACATGCCTTTAATCCCAGCACTCGGGAGGCACAGGTAGGAGGATCGCCATGAGTTCAAGGCCACCCTGAGACTACATAGTGAATTCCAGGTCAGCCTGAGCTAGAGTGAGACCCTACCTTGAATCCCCCCACCCCAAAAAATAAGATTGGAGCAGCTGCTCACAGAGCAAGTATGAGGTCACCAATGCTCCTCCAAGGCCAACTTTTCTGTGGACTTACCCTGCCCTGCCCTGCTCTCCCTGCAATTCACCCTCTCCTCTCTAGGCTCTGGGTCGTAGCTGCTTGTGTTTTTATGAATACTGCCCTTCCCCACAACATTTGAGTCTTGAAAGGCGGGGATTGGACTAACTGCTGATCAGGCCAAAAGAATGTAAAACTGAGAAGTAACAGATAGCAACGGGCCAATGACAAAATGGGAGAGAGAGTCTAAGAAAAGTCCCAGCTGGGCATGGTGGTGCACACGTTTAATCCCACCACTCGGGAGGCAGAGGTAGGAGGATCGCCATGAGTTCAAGGCCACCCTGAGACAACAGTGAATTCCAGGTCAGCCTGGGCTAGAGTGAGACCCTACCTCAAAAAAACAAAAAAAGAAAGAAAGAAAGAAAAGAAAAGTCCCAGAAATCCTCTATGGGGGACCCTCAGACCTTGCAGCCTTGGGCCTCCTCTAGCTACATCACTTCAGGGTGGGGAGGGGCAACAGGCTGTGTACCTGCTCAGAGCTTCTGCTTACTGGACAGGGCCAAACTCTAGGTATCTGGTCAGAACACCAGAATTCCTTGCCCCAACAGGCCTGGGACCTCTAAGTTGGGAGTTTTTTTGGTAGACAGGGGTCAAGACAGAATTTCATGTACCTCAGGATGGTCTCGGACTCACTATGTACCTGAGGCTGGCCTTGAACTCCTGATCCTTCTGCTGTGTGGCTGGGCAGCCTTGTGTGCAGCGAAGCAGGGAGGTGTTAAGTGGGCAGCTAGTAGGATGAAGAAGCCCCAGGGTTGCACAGTAAGGGGAATACTAAACACTTTCCAGGGTAGCTGCCGTGACTCACCTTGGCACCAGTGAGAATGAGTCAAACTCAAGTTCATCAGTAGCCCAACCTTGTCCAGAAAAATCCATACGAGGTTCCCTGTGTTATGCAGCGTGTGACTTCCTGAAAAGTTGGGAGAGAAATCAATCTTTTCCCTCAATTCAACCAGCATTGAGCATCAGGTAGCAACTCAGCATGGTGCTGAGGCTTTCAGGGACATGCACACACACACTTGAACATACAGATGCACACATGACCAGCTGTGATTCCACTGTCTAAGTTACACTGCAAACGCTCCAGAGGAGCTGCCCAGAGGAACCATGGGGTAGACCCCGATACAGAGCTCAGGACCTTTAAGATATATATATATATACACACACACACACACACACACACACACACACACACACACATATACATGTTCTATTTATTTATTGGAGAGAGAGAGAGAATGGGTGCGCCAGGGCCTCCAGCCACTGCAAATGAACTCCAGATGCGTGCACCACTATGTGCATCTGGCTTATGCGGGTCCTGGGGAATCCAACTGGGGTCCTTTGGCTTTGCAGGCAAATGCCTTAACCTCTAAGCCATCCCTTCAGCCTGAGCTCAGGACCTTTTAACAGAGGAAGAATTACTTCCTCTTTGCACCCTATTACGAACATACTTCAGTCAATCATTTGGGGGTTCATTGTGGAGGTGTTTTTCAATTTTGGCCTATGGCAAACCTTCATGAATATTGATCGAGTCTCGTCCACAACCCAGGTAGTCCACACTTGGCCATCTCATATTTCTCTATGGAGGGATCATTCCCAAGCATTCTTCATGTTTCCCTTGCCTGGGAGAAAAAGCAGGTCTTTCTATGCCTTATTTTTTTTTTGCTTTTGATGAGGTAGGGTCTCACTCTAGCCAGGCTGACCTTGACTTCACTATGTAGTTTCAGGGTGGCCTCAAACTCATGGCGATCCACCAACCTCTGCCTCCCAAGTGCTGGGATTAAAGGTGTGTGCCATCATGCTGGGCTTCTTATGCCCGTTTTACAGATGAGGCAACTAGGTATACACCAAGCAGTTGGTTTGTGAGGCCAGTATCCAAAATGCCAGAGAGAAGATTAGGGAAAGTCCCAGGACTGAAATGACCCACTGGTCCCCCAGTCTACCTGACCGCAGGCTCTGCTAGTGGTCCACGTGCATCCTGCCTGGCTTGCAGGACTCTTGAGCTTCAGCCCTTACTTTCCGCAACAACCTAGTCCACTGCTTCCCAGAATGTCTAAAATCTGCACCCAGGCCTTCAGCCCTACCGCTGGCTGTGGTGGTTTGAACCAGACGACCCCCATAAACTCATGTACTATGAATGCTTGGTTCCCAGCCGCTGACAATTTGGAAGGTAGAGCCTTGCTGGAGGAGGTGTGTTTCTTAGGGTTGGATTAGGGGTGATATAGCCAGCTCCCCCTTACCAGAACTTGACTTATTCTCCTGCTGCTATTTTCTACCTACTGTGGCAGAGGTGATGTCCAGCCTCTGCTCATGCCATGCTTCCCCCCAGGGATGTGAGCCAAAATAGAAGATTTTCCTTCAGTCAGCTGCTTCTGGTTGGGTGCTTTGTGCCAGCAATGGGAAGGTAACTATAACACTGCTTTTTCCTCTCTCATCCCCAGCTGTCTCTGTGGGTGACCCTCTGCCCTTAAGAACATTCATTCCAAGAGCACTTTTCAGTTCCCCCTTTGTTTTTTTTATAGGGGATTCATGAGTCAATCAGCCTCGTTTGCTGGGAGTACAGTTCAGTAGAAAGGGTCAGGAGAGATGGTGGACTTCATTGTACCAAAAAAAAAAAAAAAAATCCAAACAAACAAACAAAAACCACTTAGACCTGCATAACTGCAGGTGCTGGGGCAACCTGGGAAGTGTTTTGAAGGATGAGTAAGAGTTCATTAGCTTGGCAGAGGCACAGGAGGGAATTGCAGTGGGAGGGAATATCACAGAGAACAGTACAGAGGTGTGGATTGGCAGGTGTGGTCAGAGCCCTGCCAGGAGCTGGCATGGGTCTGGCAGAAGCCATGAGGTGATAAAAGTGAGCCTCAGGAGGGAAGTGGGACCTGGAACAGGGCCTAGTTTTGAAGTATGGGATGTGGATTTTCTTTTCTTTTTTATTTATCTTAAAATTGCTTTCTTAACTGCTGCACAAGACTTTTATTTCATTGGGTCCAAGGCTTGAGAGGGGCTGTGTATATTACAAAGCGGTCTAGTGGCTGGAGAGGCTGGGGTGGGGGAGGTCCTGAGGATGGTTAAGGCAGAGCAGGAGTCCCTGGAAGGCTGAGCAGGATCTGGCCGTGTTTCAGGGTGAGCCACTTGAAGAGATGCTCACCAGGGTTTGGCCGAGGGCTCGCCAGTCTGCGCAGACTGGTCAGGTGGTCCCTCATCTTCTTGATGAGCTTCCCCTCCTCATCCAAGAAGTGGCTCTCCAGGAAGTCACAGAGATGGGGGTCTGTACCAGTGGGACCCAGCACGTGAAGATCCAAAAGAGCCTGGTTCAGGGTCCTCTCCAGGCCCAAGGCGGCTTGCCTGGCCTTCTGAGCTTTCCCCACTCATCTTGAGAAGACTTCTGCACATCCTGGAGGAGCGCCCAGCCGGCCACCGCCCTGGTTTTGCATCTTGAGTACCCGCTCCATGTCCTTGCGCTTCTCCTCCACCAGCTCTCGGAAGAAGTGGCCTATGCTGGGCACAGCCACATCGTGCCACGCCAGTGGAAACAGCCCAGAGGGAGGTAGGTGTAGGAGGCCGACAGGTGCAAGCTGACCAGGTGTTTGATGGCAGCCTCCACCTCAATGGAAGAATTCTGACGAACCTGGGAGGTCATGGCTGATCCGGCAATAGGAGTTAGAAGGCTCCGGTTGGTGCCACAAGGCGCAGATGGTGAGGAGGTGGACCTGGAGGTTGCGACTGGAGAGACTGAAAGGCCGTTGGAAATTTTAAAAAGTGGAGGAAGTCCCCGGATCTGTTCCGTCCAAACACTGTTGAAGCAAGACACAGACATAGGGGTCCTCTGAGTGCACCACTCTCTCTTCTGTTTCAAAAAAAAATATTTTTATTTATTTGAGAGCAGAGAAAGTGGGGGAAGGAGAGAGAGGGGGGAAGGGTACTCAGGGTCTCTAACCACTGCAAATGAACTCCAGAAATATGTGCCACTTTGTACATCTGACTTTACTTGGGTACTAGGGAGTTGAACCCAGGTTGTCAGTCTTTTCAAGCAAGCGCTTTAACCGCTGGGCCATCTCCCAGCCCAGAATGTGGATTTTCTCTGAGGATCCCCGCAGGCTTTAGGCCAGGACATGATAGGCACAAGTTCAAATTTCAGGAGTTACTCCACAGCTGTAGGGAGAATGAATTGAAGAGTACTTTGTGTTCTTCTGCAACTCCAGCACTTAGTAGGTGCCCTGGCACATAGTAGGTACTTGCTATTGGATGAAAGAATGCATCAAAAATTCATGGCAAAAGTCCAAGAGATGGTCCTTGTATTAGTGACTTTCCTCGTTGCTGTGACTGAATATGTGACGGAAGCAATTGAAGGAAGAAAGGTTGGTTTTTACTTATAGTTCAAGTTACAGGCCATCACGGCGGGGAAGCATACTGTATAGTAAGGTGGCATGAAACAGCTGGTCACTGGAATCCAGTCCCAAAGCAGAGAGAGATGAATGCTGCTGGTCAGCTAGCTTTCTTCTTCTTTAAAATTATATATATATATATATATATATATATATATATATATATGCATAAACTTATTTGAGAGAGAACAGGCATGCCAGGGCCTCAAGCCACTGCAAACGAATTGTAGATGCACGTGCCATCTTGTACATCTGGCTTATGTAGTTACTGAGAAATTGAACCTGGGTCCTTAGGCTTTGCAAGCAAGCGCCTTAACTGCTAAGCCATCTCTCCAGCCCTCTTTCTCCTTTTTATGCTGTTCAGGATCCCAGCCTGTGGAACGGCACTGTCCACATTTAAGGTGGGTCTTCTCATCTAATCCTCATCTAGAAAATCTCTCAGAGGCATGTCCAGAGATTTGTTTCCATGGTAATTCTAAATCCTGTCAAGTTGACAACCAGAGATTAACTATTACAGTCCTGAACTAAGTTGAGTGGGGGTTGGATAAGAAAATAGAACTCGGCAGAGATAGGAGGACTGCTATGAGTTTGAGGCCATTCTGAGACTAGATAGTGTCAGCCTGGGATAGAGCAAGACCCTACCTTGAAAAACAAAATGAAACAAACGAAAATAGAATTCAGGCAGATGTGGTGGTACATGCCTTTAATCCCAGCACTCAGGAGGCAGAGGTAGGAGGATCACTGTGAGCTTGAGGCCAGCCCGGGCTACAGAGAGTGTTCCGAGTCAGCCTGGGATAGAGTGAAATCTTGTTTCAATAAACCAAAAAAGGTGCTGAGGAGATGCCTTAGTGGTTAAGGCACTTGCTTGCTGTGGTAGTTTGAATAGATGGCCCCCAATATATTCAGTTCTTTATTGTTTGTAGTTTACATTCTGCAGCCACCTGGCTGGAGGCAATGTCACTGGGTGGACCTTTAGGTGTGGTGGTGGGTTTCAGATTTCAATCTGAAGATATGCAAAGTGTGCCTAGCAGGAGTTCCTAAAGTGTGCTGTGGCTTTTGACTTTAGGCTTGTACTTCTCTCTCTCTGCTTGGACCTGTGAAGGCAGGCCAGCTTCTTCTGACATTACGGAACCTCCCCTGGATCTGTAAGCTTCAATAAATATCCCTTCCTCCATAACTGTGCCTGGTCTGGAAGTTCATCTCAGTGAACCTGAAGCTGTCGGCTACAGTACTTGGTACCAGAAGTGGGGTGAGATGAACCTGACCATGTGGATGTTGATCTTTTGAAACCTTTGTTTTGGAGAAATAGACATAGACTTGGTGCTTACAACTAAAGATGTCTTCTGGTAAGCCAAGTTTTATGGACTATTCTGATGAGAGTCTGAGAATTCCAAGTGCTGACAACATTAAACTTCGAGGCTTGGCTTATAAGCTTTCCAAGGGGAAGGAAAGACTACAGAGGACTTTGCTGGAACTGGGCTACTGGCAAAAGGGCTGGCTGCGTCCTGCTGCCCAGGCCCAGAGAGTTTGATCAAGGTTAAATTTGTAATGGACTGATGTGCTTGGCTAGAGATATTGGACTGAGAGATTTAAGATTTTAAGCTGGAAAACCTCAAGCAAGTTAAAATTACAGGCACTGAGACTGGTTTTAGGTTACTCAAGCTGCTATTGTCAAACACATTAGCAATCTTAAGGAAGATGATCCAATTGCTTTACCATGGAAAGGATGCCTAAGGAAAGACTATCATAAAAATACAAACACTTCTGGAAAGAGTTGATTGTAGAAGTAACCTGCTTTTCAAGACTATGATTTGTTTCGTCCCTAAATTAAGAATATGGCTGTGTCCTACATAACTGGTATTGGTTGCAAAAGCATAAAAAATGTGAGCAGTGGTCGTGAATTGCACACGGTTCCAGGAGCTGCTGCTGAGATGCGGCATGAGGCAGGGCCTGATGCCCTGATAGGCTGAAAGAGCCTTTGGAAGATGGACCGTGGTTTGCATGAAGACCTCAAGATGTTTTGGATATACCAGGACTATACAAACACTACCATAGAGCGCACTGTTGGCCTGAGATGGAAGTGTTTCCTGGCTACTCTGCCCAGCTGGAGGGGCGGAATTGGAAAATCTGGAGACTGTCAGTCTCTAGTTGTATTAAACTTGAACTGCAGAAGTTCAATGTTTGTTTGATGGTGGTTAAGTTTACATTGTTTTAGTCTCTGCTTGCTATGCCTTATACCAGTTAAAAATGTTTACTCTGTGCCTTTATATGTTAGAAGTGTTTAACTTGTTTGATTTTACAGGTCTTAATATCTTAAATTGGTCAAGACTGTGGAGACCTTTAAAATTAAACTGAGTACAATTTACAATGTGTAATGGTTATAAATCTATTGGGGGCCAGGGGTGGAATGTGGTAGTTTGAATAGATGACCCCCAATATATTCAGTTCTTTATTGTTTGTAGTTTACATTCTGCAGCCACCTGGCTGGAGGCAATGTCACTAGGTGGATCTTAAGGTGTGGTGGTGGGTTTCAGATTTCAATCTAAAGATATACAAAGTGTGCCTAGCAGGAGTTCCTGAAGTGTGCTGTGGCTTTTGACGTTAGGCTTGTGCTTCTCTCTCTCTGCTTGGACCTGTGAAGGCAGGCCAGCTTCTTCTGACATTACGGAACCACCCCTGGATCTGTAAGCTTCAATAAATATCCCTTCCTCCATAACTGTGCCTGGTCTGGAAGTTCATCTCAGTGAACTTGAAGCCGTCTGCTACACATGCAAAGACTGCTGGCCTGGGTTCAATTCCGCAGTATCCATGTAAAGCAAGATGCACAAAGTGGCATATGAATGTGGAATTCGTTTGCAGTGGCAAGAGGCCCTGGCACACCTATACTCTTTATCCATTTCAATAAGTAATTTTTTTTAAAAAAAAGAAAATGGAACCCAGGCTAGCAACTGTGATGGAAAGAATTTAATATGGGAAATAATTGCAGTTATTAGAAACCCAGAAACAAAACAGAACAAAAGGACAGCACTAGAGGTGACTCAGAAATTAGCAACATCAGGGGCTAGGGAGATGGTTCAGTGGTTAGAGGCACTTGTTTGCAAAGTCTGCCAGCCCAGGTTCCATTCCCCAGGACCCACATAAGCCAGATGCACAAAGTGGCACAGGCATCTGGAGTTCATGTGTAACAGCAAGGGGCCCTGGTGCACTCATATTCATTTTCTTTCTGTTCATAAATAGAGAAACAGAAAGAAAGAAGGAAAGAATGAAAGAAAGAAAGAAAAAGAAGGAAGGAAAAAAGAGAAAGAAAGAGAAAAAGAGAGAGGCTGGAGAGACGTCTTAGTGGTTAAGGTGTTTGCCTACAAAGCCAAAGGACCTAGGTTCAATTCCCCAGGACCCACATAAATCAGATTCACAGGGAGGGTGGCATATGCATCTGGAGTTTATTTGCAGAGGCTGAAGGATCTTCTTTCTCTCTCTCAAATAAATAAATAAAAATTAAAAAAGAGAAAAACATACAAAAAGAAAGATTTTAAAAAAGAAGAAGGAAAGAAGGAGGGAGGGAAGGAAAGAAAGAATTAGCAACATCAGGAAGCAGCTGCCCTGCTAAGGCTGGAAGACAAAGTGGTGTCACCTGATCCCAGGAGTCAGAGTCCCTGGGGTGAGCTGGGTCCACGAAGAGGGAAGGTCACAGGTTGGGTTCCCCAGGAGGACTAGCCTGCAGGCTCTGGTGCCTGAGGTAAGCAAAGGAGGGAAAAGCTGCGCGAGGCACAGGGAGCAGCTGGACTGCCCTGCAATCCCAGTGGCCTCAGTTGACCCCAGCTGGCAGCTTTGAAGCTGGGATGCACTTCAGAGGCTGTCGGGTTAGAGCAAGAGGTCCTGACCTTTATGCTTTCATGGTGGCATCATGCCTGTGGACCTCCTGGGAAGGATGCACCTCAGGCACTGTTGTCCTTCTCAGTCACAGCAGTTTCCAGAAGGGGTCCTGATATGCCTGCTCCCCACAGCAGACGGTGGACTACATCCACAGTCCCAGAGCATGAGGTGGGTAGCAATGGGGGCATAGCACAGTACAGCAGCCACAAAGGTAGGTGGCCACAGTCAGGTGTCCCAAGCCAAGAGAACGAAGAAAACAGCCTGGTTTCTCTCTCCTGTGCTTTCTACCTGCTCCTGGCCCTTCAGAGCCTCCCACTGGTCACACAGGGCAAGAAAGCATGAAAAAGCCAATTTGATGACCAGCCCAGAAAGCTGACCAGGGGAGGTCAGGGGATAGCTCTTCCAGACAAGGTCTAGTGATCCTGGTGACAGACTGCCTGTGGGAGAGGAAGCAGGCAGATTCTAGGGGCCTGTCTGGCCTGCAAGGGCTTTGATGGGTGCTGGTGACGTATGTCTCTTAGAAGAGACTGAGGAGGAGGAACCCCCCTTCAGAGGAGGACGCTACAGACCCATGCTGGGCTCACCAACTGGATTCCTGCAGAAGAGAATCTTGGAAGGCTGAAAACCGCAGGTTGACCACAGGACAGCGATATGGTCCGGTCCCTCTGCAGGCTCACCTACCCTTCTCTGCATCCCTGCCCCACTGACCAACCAACTTTTATATCTGCTCCCTGAGCAGCTCCAATAATCCCCAGATCCAATGCCTCCCTGACTCCTTTCTCTGAAAAATGGAATCTCTCCAGAGCTCCTAAGAAGCTTGACTGTCCCACTAGACAGTTACTGAACTACACCAAGGAACTTCATCTTTCTTGGCTGCAGTGAAATAGGGCAATAATAATAGTAACCCCAAAAGTAGGTGTAAAACTAAAGTGAAATAACACGTGGGAAATGCTAAGAACAAGGCCCCGAGCCCCGTAGGCCTCAACTGATGCCAACTATCATTACTGTTTCAATTTAAATCTTTTAATCCACAGCGTCTGGCTCTTGGAGAGGCTTAATTAGCGTTTATTGAATGAAAGGAGAATTAATAATGAAAAGGATTTATTCTTGGGTTTGACCTGGTTTTAGGAAATTAAGTATTTAGCAGAAGCGCAAGTAAGGACTTTGATAATAAGTAGCTGTGCTGGGTGTCCAGGGACTCCAAACCGACCTGGTTCTTAAAAGAAAACAAAAGCCACAGAATGAGATTCTAAGTTACTTTCCTTGAACTTCACATGCAGCCTGCCATAGTTTCATGAGATTGCACGAATACAGGCACACACATGACCTTGCCCGGGTGCAGGTGGCGGGAGTCACTTGCTCCAACCATCTCTCGGGATAACCAGGCAGGCGCCGCCGCCCCAGACCCCAGGGCGCGTGCGGAGGCGGGGAGGGGACAGGAATCCGGTGGCGGCCACGTGGGCCCCTTCCGCCCGCTCCCCACATCCTTTGTTTCCCACCGACCGGGCTCAGGAAGCTGGCTCTGGGCGAGTCACCGCGAAGGGGCGGCCCGGGAGCCTGGAGAAGCTATTTCCGTGCAATCTGGGCGGGCGGTAGGCGCGGGAGGGGCGTGGAGGTGGAGGCAGCGCAGAAGGCCCAGTGTTTGCTTTTATTTCATCCAACAGAAGGTTCTATTTGTGGAAGCGAACAGACGCTAGGGATTAGAGCTGGGAGGGGGCAGGAAAAGAGGAGAAAAAAAAAGCCACATTGATTACCACGCACAGGTCTTCCCCGGAACTACCGCGTGGGGGTGAATGACTGATTCGGGAATTCATCACCTTCCCTCTCCCCCCTTGCACTGACTTCATAGCCGGGACTCTGCGGCGCCCACGGTTCCAACCAACCGGAGCTCCCCAAGCGCACAGCGGTGGCGAGGTATCCCCTCCCCAAAAAAGAGGCGAAAACCACTGGGCTCGGCGACCAGCGGCCACTGCAAAGGGCCACCCCAAAGTGCGCGCGCCAGCCCAGCCCGGAGCTCGCGGTCCATTGTGTTGTGTGAATGAGGCGCGCGCACCAATCAGCGCTCGCATGGTCCCCCCCCCACACAGGTCCTGCCCACTTCCCGGGACCCTGACGTCACGGGAACTTTTCCTCCGCCCCCTCCTCCGGCTTCCAGCGCGGTGCGCCGGGGACCGAGGGAGGGCGCGCGCAGTCTCCAGCCCAGCCTAGCCCTGGGGGGCGTGTGTGCGCGCGCGCCCGGGACGGCCCGCGAGGTACCACCTGCGCCCGGAGCGCGTCGCCGCCGCAGCCCCGAGCATCCCCTGCCCTGGGGCCACCCCCGTCCTCCCTACCTCTAACTCCACCTCCTCGTCCCCCAGTCTCCTCCCTCCTCTCCGGTGACTGCTAGCCCGGCGACGGGGCCGGAGTCGTCGCAGTCACCTCATTGCACAACCCGGCTTCCCAACTGTTTACACAGCCCGGCCTGTGAGTGAGTGAGTGTGTGTGTGTGTGTGTGTGTGTATATACAGCGTGAGTCACCGGGAGGCGGAGGAGGTGGAGGAAAAGGAGGAGAGGAGTGCCCTGGCCGGGATCAGTGCGGCTCACACACTCACTCACACTCAGTCACTCTCTCCGAGCGCGTCTCGCTCGCTCACACGCCCCGAGCCCAGCAGCGCGCACGATCCCGAGCGCCGCCGAAAAGTTCCTCTGGCTTTTTTTTTTTTTTTTTTTTTGCACGAGACTAATTGCTTTGGGAAGTGCATTTGCTCCGTGTCTCCGCCGAGCCTGTGGATCCCGTCCTCGCTGCTCCGGCTCCTGGGAACGCTGACCGTCTTCACCTCCCGGATCGGATCGTTGGCTGCTTGGGCAACAATAGCCTCCCCTAACGCGAGGCGCTCGGCACTGGAGCCCGCGGGGGTCCGGGGACCCAAGCCGGGCTCCGACCCCCGGACGTGCGGCCGGTGTGCTTCCCGCGTGCAACGCCAGCGCTCACGAGCGACTCCCGTTTCGCTCCTTTTGGGGGACCGCTCCGAGCCCGGTGTGCAGACTCCATCCTGCGGGCTGGAAGGAGTCGGAGCGCCGGCGCCCAGGACGAAGGATCTTCCCGCGCGGATCCGGAGACGTACAAAGCCGGGGCTGCCTCGGCCGGGGACGCGATGAGGGTTGGTCCCGTGCGTTTTGCCATGAGCGGAGCTTCGCAACCCCGCGGACCGGCCCTAATGCTTCCAGCCGCCCGGGGCACCCCGGCCAAACGCCTGCTGGACGCGGACGATGCGGCGGCCGTGGCGGCCAAGTGCCCGCGCCTCACCGAGTGCTCCAACCCCCCGGACTACCTCAGCCCCCCGGGCTCGCCCTGCAGCCCGCAGCCCCTGGCCGCCGCGTCGTCGGGGGCCGGCGGCAGCTGCGGGAGCGCACCCGGGCCCAGCCGCATCGCCGACTACCTGCTGCTGCCCCTGGCCGAGCGCGAGCATGTGTCCCGGGCGCTGTGCATCCACACCGGTCGCGAACTGCGCTGCAAGGTAGGCATTCCCGGGACCGGGAGAGGGCCAGGGGTGTGGGGCATAGTGATCCACAGAGGTGCCTGGGGACGGTGCCCCGGAGAAGGCAGCGTTTGGGCAGGTTTGCCTTTTTGGGAGATTGAGGGGTTTCCCGCGGAGTGGTATTGCTGGGGTTTGGCGGTCTAGAGGAAGTGCAGGGTTCAAGTGCTTTATCTCTGTGTTCCTGTGCTAGGCGCTTAGTTTAGCTAGCGCACGGCGTTCCATTTACGTTGTGGAATCACAGTGGATTCCAGAGCCATGCCATTGCCCTGTTCTCATCCCCCCTCGCTCCCCCCCTCCCCAGTCCTGGAAGGACGCCCTGCAGTGAGTGCCTCTCCGGGCTGGGCGCAGCAGCTGGCCGGAGGTTCACGGTACCTGGGCTCCTGCCCAGGGGATTCCGGCTTGAACCCGCGCTCGGATGAAAACCCCACCGTCTGCAGGGAGCAGTCTGCGGTGGTCTTCCAGACTAGGACGGGCATTTGGCTGGTGTAGGGATGTTGGAAAGCTCGCGGCGGCTCCCATTCACTTTACTTCCCGGCGCGCGGTTTTCTTTGGAACGTCGGGAGGTCCGATTAGAAAAGCAGGAGCCGCCGGGTGCCCGTGCGGCGCGCGCGTAGACGCGGGCGGCCTCGGCCGAGCGGGCCACCCGCGACCGGGGCACACCTAGAATCGCGACTGCTCTTTTCATTCTCCCCGAGTTCAAGTAGTCCTGGGTTTCCCCGCAACTCACCTGAACCAACCTCCCGCCCCCCCCACCCCGCTTGCTGCTGCCACCTACTGTCCACCCGTGTGAAATTTTAAAAGCATGAATCAGGCCCAGTTTTGGAGGGGGGGGGGGCTAGGGGGGGAATCTTTTCTTTGTGGCAGAGCTGCGGAAGAATTTTAGGAGAAGCCTGTGTCTAGTGGGGTGAATGGGACGGGTGGAGAGGGCAGCAGAGTTTTTTTTTTTTTTTTCCAGTTGGTGACAGAGAATCAGAGATGGGGTGGGTCTGGGTCATTGTGCAACCCCTTCCAGTTCCTCCGAGCAGATAATAGCTGAATCCAGATGGTGACAGCCCGTGTGTCACCATTTCCAGTTGAGTCTAGGATATGAGTAACTGGACTGAACAAAAGGCCCTTAAAGAGACCAGCCAGCTTCTTAGTAGTCTTAGTACCCATTTTGGGGGCGGGGCAGTCGGGGGGAGTTGTGGTAAACAAACAGATGAAAAAGACCATTCAGAGGCACCCGTCCCCTCCTGTGAGTATGTAACTCCGGGGCTGCTTGCACCTGAGTCACAACTGTAGGCAGGTTGCTTAAGGCTGTCTTGTCACAGTCTCTCCTTCCAAGTCATCTGTTCCTTCTGACTAATGACAGCCCTGCATGCTTGCGGCCCTAGCTTCCCCCTTGGAGGCTGCAGAGTCACCACATTCCTGGCCCGCTCTGTGTGGGGAGCCCTCTGGGTCTGCAGGAGAGGCATGCGTGTCCGGCAACTGCTTTTCACCCCTGCAGATGGCTGGCGTCCTTTCCATCAACATTGGTGCAGGGAAGGGCTTTGGCTCCCAGAAGTTGATGGCTCCTGGAAGACAGAGCATGTGCAGAAAGAAAAAAAAAGTGCTCTTAAATCATCATACGGAAGAGGGAACTCTTTGGGTGTTTGCTAGCCACACAGTCGTAGGTGTGACTGGTTGTAAGGATGTTAGGGGCAGCTGGGGTTGGAACAGATGGGATGGCGGAGGCGAGGAAATGCGTGGATGCAGCTCACTGTCACCCCAAGCGGAGATTGAAGCCATCCACCAGCTTCCTCTGGGCTTGGGTGCAGCCCCTTGCTTTTCTAGCCCCCTCTAAACAGGTCACTTTCTTTCTGCAGGTGTTTCCCATTAAACACTACCAGGACAAGATCAGGCCCTACATCCAGCTGCCTTCGCACAGAAACATCACTGGCATTGTGGAAGTGATCCTCGGGGAAACCAAGGCCTATGTCTTCTCTGAAAAGGACTTTGGGGACATGCACTCCTATGTGCGAAGTCGGAAGAGGCTGCGGGAAGAGGAGGCCGCCCGGCTCTTCAAGCAGATTGTCTCCGCCGTTGCCCACTGCCACCAGTCGGCCATTGTGCTGGGGGACCTGAAGCTTAGGAAATTCGTCTTCTCCACCGAGGAGAGGTGAGCGTCCACCGCAGATCTCCTGTGGCCTTTTGGAGCCAAAACGAAGGTTCGGGGTGTACTGCTAGGTGCCGTGTTGGTACAAAAGGCACCCAAGGGCTCGGATGTAGTACCCTGGTTTAGTGTTTTAGAAGTCATGGCCTCTGTTGGTTCTCTCTGTGCCCTCTTAGATAGAGCCTTAGTGACACCTTAGTGTTGACAGAGTCTCCTCCCCGCTTCTTAACCAGGGTCAGATTTCTTTCCATTGTTGTCAGAAAAGTCGCTCTTCTGGGCTAAAGATGTTCACCTACCCTTGAGAGTACTGTCTGAGTTGTCATATCCTTGCTTATATACGAAGCAGTTCTGTGTAGGCACCACAGAGCCCATTAGACCATCGTGTGGGCAGACACCTCCATCACACTGTATTCCCGTTTCAGCCGGGGACCTCCATAGTTTGTTCACATTCTCTGGTGACTTCTTAGACCTCTCATTGGCTAAATCTTGAGAAAATAGCCACCTTGAATATTAAATGGAAGTTGGCCAGAATGGACTGTTAAATATAGATCTTGGCTTACCTCACAAAGGACAAGATGTGCTTGATAAGGGAATAACGAGGCATTAAGATTTGAAGTGGAGGTTTCAACAAGAGAGTTCAGGAAGCAGCACAAGATAGGCCTGTAGCTCATTCTAAGAGGTGGACCACATCCTTGGCAGGAAGGTGAGAAGCAGTAATCCTATAGAACTGTCAAGGTGGGAGTGAGTTATTTTATTGTACCTAGTCACCCGTGACTTACCCCCCCCCCCCCCTGCACATTACTTACTCTGGAGCACACTAAAAAGTACCCGGCGAAGCATGACTTTGTGTCTGACCTTGCACTATCTGATTAGCAAAGAAAAGCAAACTGTTGGCACTGAAGAGGTGTCCAATTCCTGGAATGTGCATCTTTGATAATGGTGATGCGTTTTTTAGTTTTTTTTTTTTTTTCCTGAAACATGCCTTACACACCACCTCACTAGCTTTTGAAATCTGTATTGCACAGGCCAGTGTCTTGGGTATGGGGTTTGGCAACCCGAGGGTTAAGCAATGGCAGGCTGACGCTAGCTATTCGTGTAACCAACACAGGTGCAGGGTTTTAGTACTACAGGAGCCAATCAGGGGCAGACAGTGTGGGTTGAGTCATATTTTCCGTTTACAGAACCAATGGGTATTTTACATAACGACAAGGAGGTCATGCTGAGGACATAGCGAAGTTAGCACATGTATACTACACTCCAGGGAATAGGAATGCTGGAAGAGAGAGAGAGAGAGAGAGAAACACCAAACCTTCGAGAGGAAAAGCAGTTGACAAGATGTTTGCATATAACTTCACAACAAGTGACTTACCGAAATAGGGCTGTTTCACAGAAGCAAGAACCGGATATTGGAGGTGCCCCATGTGGCCTTGGCTTTGGGGGATCCAGGATATGTGGGTGGCTGGCTCTGAATAAGAAGGCACCTGCAGCTTCCTAATAGTGTTTGTGACTAAAGATTTTTCCAGACTCTTGTTTCATTCCATCTCAGTCTTGGTCCCTATACTTTTCTTTACATTCCCTGGCGACTTCTTAGACTAAAAACCAGAAGACTCCCTTCCTCCTGTAGAATAAATACTTGTGCGCCCTGGTCTGCAGTCCTAGAAGTTGTGGGCTTCAAGGCAGGAGTGTTTGAGGGTCCTGTGCAGCTCTCAAAACCACCAGCTCCAGTTCTTTGTTCACATAACTCCTCTGTGGGGGCTAACTAAGTGGTCTTTGTAGTGAAACACTCCAGTAAATGAAATTGACATTCCTTACCAATTTCCCATCATCGTCATCACAGCTGGGATGCAGGTGGACAGTTCCCTCTGTGTATCTGTCGGGGTGGGTATTGTGATAGTGACTTTGGGCTCCATATTCAATAATGCGAAGCATGTGTCTGAGTAGCCTGGGCTGTTGGTTCAGTGTCATGAGAAGAGGGGGAGTGGCTTGTAGAATGCTCAGGCCCTCCCTGAGGAAGGAGGACACATTACTCTCTCCTGAAAGCTTTTGTAGAAAATGTCAGCCTTCCCCCGAGACCAGCTCCCAGTTCTGCAATGTGAACTTTGTCAGTTGTGTAACCCTGTTAGGATATCTCTTAGAAGGGTTAGCATCACGAATACTATTTGAGACTTTGCATCATACCCTCCACCCTGGGCAGCTCTCTCAATACTTTGCAAACATTTATTGCAGTTTGTATTGGTTTGTGAAATCACCAGTCCTGAGTGCTCACAGGGCAGTGCTTAGTAGTTGAAGGGGTAGATGCATTCCTAGGGCCTTGGCTGTTAGTGCCCGTGGGCGCTGTTCTTGGGAGGCCTTGTTTTCTACAGCAGCTGGTCTGGAAGTAATGGCTCAATCCCTCTCTCCTGCAGAACCCAGCTCAGACTGGAGAGTCTGGAAGATACTCACATAATCAAAGGTGAAGACGACGCTTTGTCTGACAAACATGGCTGCCCAGCCTACGTGAGCCCTGAGATCCTCAACACCACCGGTACCTACTCTGGCAAAGGCAGCGGACGTTTGGAGCCTCGGGGTGATGCTCTACACCCTTTTGGTGGGACGATACCCCTTCCATGACTCAGACCCGAGCGCCCTCTTCTCCAAAATCCGCCGTGGACAGTTTTGCATTCCCGAGCACATCTCCCCCAAAGCCAGGTGTCTCATCCGTAGTCTCCTGAGACGGGAGCCTTCCGAGAGACTTACTGCTCCCGAAATCTTACTCCATCCTTGGTTCGAGTCTGTCTTGGAACCTGGGTATGTTGACTCAGAAATAGGAACTTCAGACCAGATTGTTCCCGAGTACCAGGAGGACTGTGACATTAGTTCCTTCTTCTGCTAATCCCAAAAACCTCAGAAACCTCATAATTCTCACACATGGCATTTCCATTTCTGAAGATGGACAGGCCCTCTGGCATGGTGTCAGCTAGATCCACGGCTGCAGCACGGTTGTCCCTCTCTCTTGTTTACGGGGATGAGTGACTTGATTTGAGCAGCATCGGATTGGCTGCTCTGCAAATCGTCCCCTTCTGAATGAACTGTCATCGGCCATCCCTTCGTCGCATCTGAAGGGTGGCTCACCTTTTGAAGCTAGCGGAGTGGACCGACATCCTAAGCTACGTGGTTAAGTGAAGTGAACTTGAACATTAGAGTGGGAAAGGAAACACATCGCACAATGTCATCTTGGGGCAATAACATTATTTCAGTGGAGTGACAAATAATTTGGGCCTGTAAACCTGCCATCTTTGAACTTGTCTTTGGTAGCCAGACATGCTGCCGCAGTTTCTCTGACTAGCAAGTTATTTTTTTGTTTATTTTTTTAATCTAACACTCATCCTTTCTCTACACTCATTACGTGCCCATGGCTCTCTGATGTCGGAGTACATTGGTTTAGAAGCTCAGGAGCACGCCTGGACCCTGAACCTAGGTTCTCCTCCATATTCTGTCAAGACCTCATATGCAGTTATGCCCACCACCTCCCCCCCAACCTCGAAACCTGCCCCCTGCAGCTAGGAAAGCATTTACCAACCGCTCGTGGGAAAGTATTAAGAGATTCCAACTCCTGGCTGTTTTAGAACCCTGAGCTCAAACAGACTGCAGTTAAAAAGAAATGAGGCTCCCCTCAAATACGGTAAGGACTGAGACTTGTGCCCTCTCCCCCTAAGACCATCTCAGAGTGGAACATTTTGTCTAAGAGGAGGAAGGTGAGGAAACTTCCACCCGTGCTCTCCCAGGAGCAAACGTGAAACATCTTTGTGCTTAGAAGCAAGTGAACTGGGGCAGTCTCAGAAGATCCTCAGACTAACTTCCAGGATACTGGATCCCCCTCCCCCACGGGCATGGTGTGCCTCTGGCATCTCGGGTGTGCAGTTTTGCATGGTGGGTTCTTGGTATTTCACATGCCATGTGGTTTATGAAACCATCTGCTGTAGCCGGTTCTGGAGTGACAAGAGTGAACCTCAACTACTTAGCCGGGAGGGACTTTAAAACTCACCAACTTTTTGCTGCCTGCCAGAAACCTCCGCTTCACCTTTTGGCCTCTGCTTGTATGCTTTTGGAGACAGAAACTCACTCCCTACAAAAGATAACCCTTCTCAGAGAAACTGCAAGTTGCATTAAAAAAATAAATAAATAAAAACCAAGGACCCATGAAATCGCAGGCACTGTGGGACAGTGCTGACGTCAGGTGGTTAAACGGGTATCAAGACGTACTGTGTTTTGAGAAATGGCACAAAAGCGGGCAGGCATCTATCTTCAAGGGCTACGCCTAGGCAGACTACTAACATGCATTGTGAGAACGCCGTGTATACCTCACGTACTGTGTACTTTATATCTTGTACATATATTTTACCTTTTATACATACGTCTTGATGTTGTTTGGCTCTGAGGCTCGTCTTGTCTGGTGTGTGTGTGTGAGTAACCTGCGTGTGTAGAGCCACGTGAAATGTGAATGATTGCGGGCAGTACGACCTTGACGGGATCGTGGGCTTCCAGGAGGAGGGAGGACAGGCCTCTATGGCACTGATGCCCGACTCTTGTGTCTGTGATACATTCCCCGTCTGAGGACTCGGGCTGGCTGGGGTGTCCACTGGGACAGCTGCAAACACTAGGTCTTGTGTGTGTGTGTGCGTGCGTGTGTGTGCGTGCGTGCGTGTATGTGTGTGTAGATAAGCGACAGTAGCACACCGTTGCTGACTTGTAGAGAAATTTTAATAAATCTGGTTTCGTAAAGAGGTGTGGTGGATTGTTTTTGAGTGCCTCCTGCCTCCCTGTTGTTCCTGGCCAGGTTGTGACGTGAAGGTCTTGTAACTTAGGGCTTAGAGCCTCCTGGGAACAGAAGAGGCAGACAGGCTGTAATTATTGGGTAGGATCTTTGACAGACTGAGACCCTTGCCCTTTTTCTCGTGGCAGCGGGCAAATTCACTTTGATGGTCGAAGCTCACGTGGCGAAACGAGGTTGGTGGGTGCTGTGGGCTGGGTGGACAGCTGAGAAGCATTTGAAGGGGAGCGTACTTTAGGGCTTCTGGAGTTGGAAGAATCCTCTAGCGTTGGGCAAGCATGAGTGGCACATGCTTGTCTCATGCCAGGCTGGCGAGGCTGAGATAGGAGGTGTATGTGTTGGTGCTGCATGGCCAGACCCTGTCCCACAAAACTTAACAAAACACCAATGAAAAGTCTTTTTTGGGTCAGGGAACTTGAAGATTTGACAAACGCTATGAATGCCCCAGAACAGTATCATGGGTCTTACTGCCTCTATGAGGGTTATGAACACATCCTGGCTCCCACTTTAGGTCCAATTAAGACAGGTAGTGGCAGGCTGGAGAGGTGGCCTGGCGGTTAAAGACACCTGCTTGCAAAGCCTGCTGGTCCAGGTTTGATCCCCCAGTACCCAGACACACAAAGTGGTATGTGTCTAGAGTTTGTTTGCCATGGCAAAAGGCCCTGGGGCCCCCATACATGCATACACATTCTCTATCTATCTATCTATCTATCTGTCTGTCTATCTATCTATCTATCTATCTGTCTGTCTATCTATCTATCCGCAATGGCATTTCCTCACACCCTTCTGTAAGTGTAAAATTGGAAATAAGGAAAACTACAGAATTACTGATTAAAATCACAAAGGTAGGGAAGAAAGTAATTTTTAATTGAATTAGTTTTCAGCTTCTCTGTTCCTTTAGAATCTTCTAGAAAAAGCAAATTGATGATTCGTTAAAAAAATTGCATTATAAAGTGTAAGAAATCTAGCTGGTTGTGGTGGCACACGCCTTTAATCCCAGCCCTTGGGAGGCGGAGGCAGAGGATCACTGTGAGGTCGAGGCCACCCTGAGACTACATAGTGAATTCCAGGTCAGCCTGGGCTAGAGCGAGACCCTTACTTGAAAAAACAAACAAACAACAAAAGTAAAATCTATAGGAAAAATGCACATAGAAATGTGCAGTCAGTGAGTTTTCACAACACACGGCTGTAGCAGTCAGATGTCGACAGTAAACTCTTGTTTCTGCCTCACACTGGCTCCCAGGGCAACCACAGTGAGACACATTCTATAAAAAACGCTAGGTAGCCCAGGCTGGCCTCAAACTCAATCCAGCTTCAGCCTTTCAACTGCTGAGATTAGAAGTGTGCAAGCCTGGCTCGGGCTAGAGTTCTAACTGAACAGTAAAAATTAGCATGAAGCTTAACTCGCCAGCCCTGGGTTCACTTGGAGAGCTGTGCAGAACAGCCGGGTGACACCCTTGTCCTCTCCTAGACTGGAGTTGAGGTCACCCAGGAAAGCAGATCTATGATAACCATGCCAGGATAACGTGGGCTGGGTGACTCGGGCCCTGTAAAGGAATGAGAAGAACCCAAAGGCAGAAGCAACTTGGGAAAATGAGGCAAGAGAATTAGGAGTTCAGAGCCAACCTGGACTACATGATACTCTGTCTCCATTCCCCTCCTTGCAAAGAAAACCCCACAAGACCATGAAACAAACCAGGCAGGGGAGCTGGCCCATAGCCTTCCCATGCACAAGACCTCCAACCCCAGAACCCATGCTGAAGCGGCCCCCTGCTCCAGTGAACCTGGACAGGCTCGTCACAACTGCTTGGACACACACAATGCTAATACTTTGGACTTCCCCACCTTTAATCTGAGGATTTCAAAACCCTGCAAGCAATTATGGTTACAACACCCCCTTGTACTGTTGTTACATGCACCAAATGGAGAGAAATATGGGTCAGGATTGGCTGAGATGACATGTGATACCACAAGCGCATACATTTAATCTCTTCTAAGGCTAGAACAAATCCGAGGCAGTTGTATCCAGTTAGATGGGAGAAGGTTGGGACAAGTGTGGTTTTATTTTATCGCTTGTATTTTCTCTTGTGTTCTCAGCACATTTGAACTTGAATAGGTGACTCAAGTAATATCACAATATACTTCCTAGAAGCCCTGGCATGGTTTTTTGTTGTGTTTGTTTTGAGACAGGGTCTCCCTTTATGGCCTAGGCTGTCAGTGACCCCATAATCCTGCCTCACTCACCCTCCTAACTCCCAGGGATTCACAGGGGTTGTTGCAGTCAGGTTCGCATTGCTGGTAGAAATCACCCAACCAAGAGCAGCTTGTGGGAAAAAAGAGATTTATTTTGGCTTCCAGGCTCGAGGGGGAAGCTCCACAATGGCAGGGAAAATGATGGCATGAGCAGAGGGTGGACATCACCCCCTGACCAACATAAGGTGGACAACAGGAACAGGAGAGTGTGCCAAACACTGACAAGGGGAAACTGGCTATAACACCCTTAAGCCTGCCTCCAACAATACACTCCCTCTAGGAGGTGTTAATTCCCAAATCTCTATCAGCTGGGATCCTAGCATTCAGAACACCTAAGTTTATGGGGGACACCTGAATCACACCTCCACAGGAGTGTACTGCTACTTCCAGACATTTCTAGAAGTTGAATCATTTCAAATCACTTTTATTCAGACCGCCTTCCTAGAAGTTTCTCTTTTTTCATATACATGGGGATTTCATGAACATTTCATGTAAAGTCCTCCATTTTGCAGCTGAGAAAACTAAGGCCTGAGTGTTTTTCAGTAGCCTCTGAGGAGGAAGCATCTCAGAGCTGGGATACAAACTGGGGTCTTGGAACCCCACGGCCAGTGTCTTCAGTCTGCACGCCGCCACCCTAAGTCTTCTGGTGACAGATGACGAACGATGGTGAGTGAGGACTTGAGACAGCCGATCCTGAGCTTTCTTCAGCTCCGCTTATATCTTTTCAGTGATCCAGTACATCAGGCAAAAATAGTTTGTAAAAGCGTTACCACAAATGAGAGTTGTAGCATTTATTCCGCAAACCTACTGTGCACCTACCGTGTCAGACACGTGGGAAACGTGGGAAGCATAGCTAGGACTTGGTGTTAGCTCCCTAACGGAAATCTAGGGGGTCAGGGACTGTGCCAGTCTCGTTCTCTCCTGGCTTTCCTGCACTTAGCACAGTGTCTGCTACCAGAAAGTGTCTCATGCCATCACGGGAGGGAGGGCAAGTGATGAGTGGACAGGTAGATGGATAGACAGAACCCCACCAGCAACTCAGAGCTTAATTAATCAGAGAGCTAAGAGCTAGAAGGAGACATCTTGGGACCAGGGTCTCCTCCTAGGACTGGACCTTCCATTGGATGACTTTGAACCAGCAGTCGGCCTGTTTCTCATCTACTCATCTTTAAGCAGGAGTGACACACGTCTCCGGTTCCTCCCGCGGCTGTTGTGTGCTTCTGTGGAAACAGGCTGTGTAAGAGCTTTGCCAAAGTGGCTGTGGGAACTGCTCTGCGTGTGCTTTCAAAACTAGACACAGACAGCGTGATGGGTTCCTTGCCTAACCTCTCTGTGGATGAGGAAAGCACTGTAGCAATGAAGATGATGGAATGGGCTTTTCAACATGGCTTTGGCTGGGAAAGGAAGGGCAAGAGCTTAGTTAATCATCCACCCCTCCCAGAAAACAAGCAAACGAAGGGGGGGGGGGCATCCTGGTACCAACCCCTGGGAACCAGCAGCCTGTAAGCTTTCAACTGATTCCTTAATGATTTCAGTTGCATCTTGGCTCAGAGAGAAAAAGAGAGAGAGGGGGAGAGAGAGAGAAAGAGGGGGAGGCAGGAGAATCAGAAGTTTGAGGTCATCCATGGCTCCATAGTGAGTTGGAAATCAGCCCAGGCTACACACGACCCTATGTCTAAAAAAATAAAAATAGAGATCTGTTCAGGAAAGTCACGTGCTCCTGTATTAGAGGGTCCCTGAAGAATCTAGTGATCCTCCTCAGTGGCCCTGCGAGGCCGGATGTAGGTGCGGACACCTGAGGCTAGTAGTCTCAGAGGCACTGCGTGGGTGGGTGGGACTGTACCCCTGCCCCACAAGGTTTGAGATTTCGGTGCTTTCTGATCCTGGGCTTTTCATGTTGGTTCTGACCGACTAGATCGGCATGATCATGTCTTATTTTTTGGTGAAGCTGTTTTTTTGCCAGTTAGTTTTGTTTGTTTTTGTCAAAGCATGTAACATGCTTGGCCAATACAAGATTCAACCCAGGATGTGAGATTTATCAAGAGCTTCTGAGGTACTAAGAGATTGATGAAATGCTTCCAATCCAGCCCCTCTGGGACAATGCTGTTGCTGTCACCTGCCTTTTGTAACTGAGGAGAGAGAAAGAGAGAGAGAGAGAGAGAGAGAGAGAGACTAAAACACTATCCCCAAATCACATAGCTTGCATTTGTTTGGACATAACATACTTAGATCCCTTGGCATGAAGGCTTCTCTTATTTTAGAGCTGAGAGGGGACTTTATAAACAATGCACTGTGATACCTTGGAACAGAAAAGAGGAATTAGTGGAAAGAACTGGTCTGAACCAGGCTTATAGCACAGGTCTATAATTCCAGGTACTCTGAAGGCAGAGGCGGGAGGATTGGAAGTTCAAGACTAAGGCTGGGGAGATGGCTTGGCAGCTAAAGACACTTGCTTGCAAAGTCTGCTGGTCATGAGTGTGATTCCTCAGTTCCCACGTAAAGCCAGATGTACAAACTGGTGCATTTGGGGCAGCAAAAGGCCTTGGCATGCCCATGTTCTTTCTCTCTGTTGCTCTCTTTCACAGAAATAAATTAAAAAAAAATTTTTTTTAAGAGAAAGAAAGTCCAGCCAGGCGTGGTGGCGCATGCCTTTAATCCTAGCCCTTGGGAAGCAGTGGTAGGAGGATCCCTGAGAGTTCAAGGCCACCCTGAGACTACATAGTGAATTCCAGATCAGCCTGGGCTAGAGTGAGACCCTACCTCAGAAAGAAAGAAAAAAAAAAAAAAAAAAGAAAGTTGAAAACTGGTCTGTGAAGAAGCCCGGTGTGGTGGCGCACGCCTTTAATCCCAGCACTTAGGAGGCAGAGGTAGGAGGATCTCCATGAGTTCAAGGCCACCCTGAGACTACAAAATTAATTCCAGGTCAGCCTGGGCCAGAGTGAGGCCTGTGCTACAGAGTGAATTCAAGGCCAACCTGGGCAACTTGTCGCAACCTTGTCTGAAAATTGAAAATAAAAAGAGTCTGGGAATGTAGCTCCGAGTAGCACATTCACCTGGTTTACACGATGCCCTGGGTTCAATCTCTAGTACTGAAAACAACACAAACAAAACAACAGCAACAACCCAAGTAAAGCTGGACGTGGTGGCGCACGCCTTTAATCCCAGCGTTTGGGAGGCAGAGGTAGGAGGATGGCTGTGAGTTCAAGGCCACCAAGACTACATAGTGAATTCCAGGTCAGCCTGAGTTAGAGTGAGACCCTACGTGGAAAAACAAAAACAAATAAACAAAAAACAAAGTCTGATTAAGCCTAGAGTAATAACAATGTCCAGGGTTGGTTTCTTTTTTTGTTTTGTTTTCAAGGTAGGGTCTCACTCTAGCCCAGACTGACCTGGAATTCACTTTGTGGTCTCAGGGTGGCCTCGAACTCACGGTGATCCTCCTACCTCTGCCTCCCAAGTGTTGGGATTAAAGACATGTGCCACCACGCCCAGCCAGGGTTGGTTTCTTAGTTGTGACAAATGTGTCAAGGTAACAGACAATGGTAACATTAGAAACTGGGAGCCCTTTATTCTTTCTTAGCAACTTTATATAATCTAAAAATTGTTAAAGAATAAGAATTTTATTTTAAAATAGGTTTAGTGAATGCTTGCCCAATTTTTAGCCAGGGGAAACCAAAGGCTGAGGCTTCAAGTTACAGCCAAGTTCAAAGATTTCTCTTCACCCTGCCCCCAGCCCCTCCCACAGCTACAGCTTGGTGTGTGTGGGGAGACGGGGGGGGGGGGGGGGGGGGGGGGGTCTGCCTGATGGGTGACCTTCTACAGTGTACCTGAGCCAAACAAGGCGAGTCCACGTGGCACTTCCTTGGACTGTGCCAGAAACCTTTCTTGACTGAGGACATGGCATTTTGAAGAATCAGCTCATAGGTTTGACCTTTGGATCAGTGACTACATGAGTGGCTCCTTCAGGCCCTCTCCCAGTCACTGCGGCTGGCGCCCTGCTGAGTGTTTTCCTCAGCCCTCAGCCCAGCGACTGGAGCTTTCCTGAGAGCAGGCGTGACCTCAGCTTAGAGAACTAGGGGTCTGGGGATTGGTGGGGGGGGGGGGGGAGAAGGCTCCAGTGGAACTTATCCAAGCTCCGATTCAAGATGCCATAAAACCAGCTCCCAGTTTTAGGCCTTGAAAAAGGGGGTCACAGCCAACACTCATTATGGTTATTCCTTCTTCCTTTCCCTCCCTCCTTTCCTCTTTCCTTCCTCCCTCCCTCCCTCCCTCCCTCCCTCCCTCTCTCTTCCATCCTAATTCACTATTTTCTTCTTTCTATTCCTTTCCTTTTCCTTCTTCTTCCGTCTCCCCTCCCCCTTTTCCCTTTTCATTTTCCTCTCCTCCCCTTTCTTTCCCTTCTCTTCTCTCCCCTCCCTTCCCCTCCCCTCCCCTCTTTTTTCTCAATTTTTATTAACATCTTCCATGATTATAAAAAATATCCCATGGTAATACCCTCCCTCCCCCCACTTTCCCCTTTGAAATTCCATTCTCCATCATATCCCCTCTCCCTCTCAGTCTTATTTTGATGTCATGATCTTTTCCTCCTCTTATGATGGTCTTGTGTAGGTAGTGTCAGGCACTGCGAGATCATGGATATCCAGGCCATTTTATGTCTGGAGGGAGCACGTTGTAAGGAGTTCTACCCTTCCTTTGGCTCTTACATTCTTTCCGCCACCTCTTCCTCATCAGACCCTGAGCCTTGGAAGGTGTGATTGAGATGTTTCTCAGTACTGCAGTCACTTGTTTCCAGCACCATGATACCTTCTGAGTCATCCCAAGGTCACTGCCATCTGAAAAGAGAAGATCCTCTACCAAAAGTGAGAGTAGCATTAACATAAGGGTATGAACATTAACAGAAGTGTTTACTGGGCAGTTTGATAAGCATAGTATATACATTTAGCCAGTCAACAGCAGA
Organism: Dipus sagitta; assembly: GCA_036346955.1. Classification (NCBI taxonomy): domain Eukaryota; kingdom Metazoa; phylum Chordata; class Mammalia; order Rodentia; family Dipodidae; genus Dipus; species Dipus sagitta. The sequence continues at coordinate 192,407,897 of CM070771.1, forward strand.
CGTTACACCCCTAGGGCTCATGACTACCCCTGTTTTAAGTTTTCAGTATCAGGGATGTATTCCCTCCCATGGAGCGGGCCTCCAGTCCAACTGGAGGGCAGTTGGTTTCCACCATGATAGACGTGCCACTATTGCACCCGTTGGCTCATTTGGCCTGGCTGGCCAATTATAAGGCTTGCAGTGTCCACTGTTGAGTTCCCCTCTTCTTTCCTTTCCTTCATGGCGTCAGTCTCACACTATAGCCCAAGGCTGGCCTTAAACTCATAGCCATCCTTCTGCCTCAGTCTCCAGAGTGTTGAGAATACAAGTGTCTGCCGCCATGCCTGGATGTAATGTTCCTTCTTAATGGCTGAAGTCTGCATGGCCTTTTGAGTCCTCACTGACTTCCCCATTTCTCCACTGGAGAAGCGAATCGGTGGGGGATGTTTCTCAGGCAGCACCCCACCCAACACTTAAGTTGTCCTAAACACTGTATTGAACTGGCAGCCTGCATCTGTTAAAAACACAAGGAAACAATTAGAATGACAATGATGACAGGAACACCTGTGCCGGGGAGCTCCCCACCCCTGTCCTGGGCAGCCTCAGGCGCTTCTCAAGCACAGGCTGTTTAATTCTGTGAGGAACTTGGATTCAGGCTGCCTCATTTTATTGGTGATTCCCAAGAGCCCAGAGAATTCAAGTAACTTCCTCGGAGTGCCACAGCAAGTAAGGGGATCTGAACGTGAGGAATATCACAGGAAAGGCCTATTTGAACATGTGTCTCCCTTTCATATTTGTTTGTTTTAAAATATCTTATTTGTGCTGCTTTCTGGCTAAATGTACACACTATGCTCACCAAACTGCCCAGTAAACACTTCTCTTAATGTTCATACCCATATATTAATGCTACTCTCACTTTTGGTAGAGAACCTTCTCTTTTCAGATGGCAGTGACCTTGGGATGACTCAGAAGGTATCATGGTGCTGAGAAGAAGTGACAGAGGAGTGCTCAGCACTGAAACATCTCGATCACACCTTCCAAGGCTCAGGGTCTGATGCGGAAGAGGTGGCGGAAAGAATGTAAGAGCCAAAGGAAGGGTAGGACTCCTTACAGTGTGCCCCTCCAGACACAAAATGGCCTGGATATCCATGACCTCACAGTGCCTGACACTACCTACACAAGACCATCATAACAGGAGGAAAAGATGATGACATCAAAATAAAAGAGAGACTGACTGAGAGGGGGAGGGGATATGATGGAGAGTGGAGGGAGTTTCAAAGGGGAAAGTGGGGGGGGGAAGGGAATTACCATGGGATATTGTTTATAATCATGGAAGTTGTCAATAAAAAATAAAATAAAATTTATTATTTATTTACTTGAGAAAAAGAGGCAGATATATAGACAGAGAATGAGCATGCCAGGGCCTCTAGCCACTGCAAAGGAACTCCAGAGATGTGTGCCAACTTTTGCATCTGGCTTACATGGGCGTTGGGGATTTGAACCTGGGTCCTTAGGCTCCATAGGCCAGTGTCTTAACTGCTGAGCCATCTCTCCAGCCCCCTTTCATGTTTATCTGCTACGCTTGTGGAAAATCTGACCTCTTCTGGGGGAAGACACTTGTCCCTTGATACCGCATGGAGCTGGACTCAGACAGGGGAGAGCTTGATCTTTTGAGTTAGAGAGCTGATACCAAATCCTAGCTCTGTCCCTAGCCAGTCCCATGACCTGGGGAAAGTCAGGTGACATTTCTGTAGGGCAGGTGCAACAGTTACCAAAAGGCCGCGATCACCTCTCCTCCGTAGGCCTGTGGCTGTGAGGTTACCTGAAGGGATCCAGGATGCTGCAGTCCCAGACGCTGCACTGCAGGCTCGGAATTCACACAATCCCTGCTAAGTGGGAAGGTCCCAGGCAGGAAGGCAGACAGACCTGAACTCGAATCCCCGGCCTCCGTGCTTCTTTGCTCTGTGACCTTCAGCAGGCTGGAACACCTCTGTGAGCCATCATTTCCTCGTCCATCAGATGGGTATACAGTCGTGAGGGTTATGCAGGGCTATGGACTTTGGGCTGGAGACAAGACTAGGGACAGAGCACAAAGGAAGAGTCTGGTGTGCAAGGCCTCGCTTGGTCTGGGACTGCAGGAGTAGCAGCATTCTATTTGTCGTTATTCCTGTCCTCCTTGTTTTTAAATATTTTTTCTTTCTTTCTTTCTTTCTTTCTTTCTTTCTTTCTTTCTTTCTTTCTTTCTTTCTTTCTTTCTTTCTTTCTGTTTTTGTGGTTTTTTGAGGTAGGGTTTTTACTCCAGCTCAGGCTGACCTGGAATTCACTATGTAGTCTCAGGGTGGCTTTGAATTCACAGTGATTCTCCTACCTCTGCCTCCCAAATGCTAGGATTAAGGGCGTACACCACCATCTTTTTTTCTTTTCTTTATTTATGTATGAGAGAGAGAGAGAGAATGGGCACGCCAGGGCCTCTAGCCACTGCAAACAAACTCCAGAAGCATTTACATGGACACTGGGGACTAGAACCTGGGTCCTTTGGCTTTGCTGGCAAGTGCCATAATCCATCGGTCCAGCCCCCTCCTTGCTCTTCGAGGCAGGGGGCAGTCTTTTAGACCTCTTGCTAACTGTGGTTGAGTTTCTGGCTTCTCTGACCTTGTCTTGGAACGTCCTCATGCAGGAAAAGGGCGACTTAAAGCCCCTATCTCTCAACGCTGGAGATTCACAAGCAGAGGCTTTGAGCTCCACAGGAAAGCAGGGATTCCGAGTGAGCGCACCCCCAGTTCCTGTTGAAGCTGAAGACGAAACGATTCCAGGAGAGGCTCAGAATCATGGACGCCCATGGTTTGAAGAGTGTGGTTCTAATGCTTAGCTGCCAGGGAAGAGCATCAGCTTCAGCTGCCTTATCTGTGTCATGAGCAGTAAAAAACCTGAAAACTATTTCCCACATGGTGTAAAACGTTCAGCCAATGTTGCCTATTAATGCCTGGGGTCAGAGCCAGGCAGAGCCAACTGGTCCTTCTACTCAAAGCGTGCTAAATAGCTGGGTGTGGTAGCTCATGTTTAGTGCAGAGTTTCCACTGCTCTGAAGGCTGAGGCAGAAGCTTTTCTAGAACCAGGGAGGTTGTTTGTTTGTTTGTGAGATGGGGTCTTGTCATGTAGCACTCGATGGCCTTAGATTCCAGGTTGCCTTTGAACTGGTGATGAGTGTCCTGAATGCCGGGATTACAGGTGTGCACCACCCCACCTGGCTCAGGCTCAAGTATTTGAGATCACCATGTGCATCATGGCTAGACTGTCCCAAAATGGGAGAGGGAACTGGGGAGATGGTTCAGTAGTTAAAGGTACTTCCTTGCAAAGCTTATGGTGCCAGATGCCAGTTTGATCCTAGCCAGCAAACACATAAAGCTGGGTGCATGTGTCTGTGATCTCGAAGTTGCCTGTGGCAGAATCTGACGTTCACAGGCAAGAGTCTCTGTCTCAAAGACAGTGGATCACTGACACCTCAAGGGTGTCCTCTGATCTCCACATGTGCACATGCAGAAATAAATAAATAAAACTTACTTAAAATAAAAAGAATAGGGGAAAAGCACTAGCAACATTCTCAGGTGTTGGGTGGGGTCCTTGCTGGGAGGCAGGTCCCCATCACTTGGGTTGGACAGGGTCTGAGATTGCATGTCCAGCCAGCTCCTAGGTGAGCCCATGCTGCTGGCCCATAAACCTCAATAGAGGCCTTGTCTCAGTTGCAATGGGCTGATCCCTGATACCAGGTCTATTTGGAATACACCAGAAGGGGGAATAGAGAGGGGTCTGGTGTGACCGCATCATCGCCTGACATTGGGAATGTTGGGTGATTTACTCCTTGGGGTCCTCACGGCTGCCACATCCTCTGCCCCACCCAGGGTTACCTACAGCTTCTTCATTCTACGCATGGGAACTAAGACTCACGCTAGTTGGGCGTGGTGCTACATACCTAATCAGTTCCAGCACTCAGGACGCTGAAGCTGGAGGATTGCTGTAAATCTGAGGCTGGCCTGGGCAGTAAGATCCGTTCTCACCAAAAGTTGGACACTGAATGCTATGCTGTCCTCAAGGTCAAGTGGCTTGGAGTGCTAGAGCGGAATGGGGACTTGGCTCTCTGCCTCAACTCCAAGCCTATCACCTTTCTCTGGGCCACTGAGGCAGTGGCAAGAACCCAAGGACACCTCCAAGACCATAAGAGATATGCCACCTCGCTCTGAGGACCGGGCTTCCCATTGGCACCGCGGGTGTGCGTGACCTCCAGGCTCCCGCTGGAGGACGCAGAGCTGTCCGCTCGGGCTCAGCACGCCCTTGGCCGCACCTCCACTCGGCTTCCTGGTGCGGTGCTGACGTCCTGCATGCCCACGTATCCATTTCACCCTGTCAAGCTGGGAGCAAGAGAGGAACTGCTGGACAGGCCAGCGAGGGGGTGACCAGAATAAACTCAACACCTGGGCCAGACAGGACATTCCTGTACACTCCAGAGACGAGCCTCTCAGCAGCCCTGCAGGTAGAGACAGCCACTTACGTCAACCCCCAAGTCATGAGAGATCCAGTTTCACCTGGAGTCTACTCTTTGAAGCCGTAGCCACTCAGGGCCTGAATGCTAAAGGGATCTGACTGAACATGGAGATGAAAACCAGGCTCACGGATCAGAGGTTAGAACTGGGCAGGATTTCCGAAGAACCACTGGTTAGGGCTGAAATCTCTGCTCCCTAGTGTGATCAGTAGTAATTTAATCATCCTATACCTCAATTTCCTTATCTGTGGAATGTGTCTCATAATCGTAGCTGTGTCATAGGATTCTAGTGATTGTTCAATGAGTTACTATAGGAAAAGGGCTTAGGACAGTCATCCTGTGCCATCATTCCCTAACAACACAACTCTTAAAAAAAAAAGAATATTTTTATTTATTTATTTTGGTGTTTCAAGGTAGGGTCTCACTCTAGTTCAGGCTGACCTGGAATTCACTGTGTAGTCTCAGGGTGGCCTCCAACTCTCACACTGACCTGTTGTTTTCACAAGCCAGTAGCTGGAACAGCGCTTAGTGTGCACCAAATATTTGTAAAACGATTGAGTCAGAAGCTCCTAGGGGAAGGATTTTGAATATCAATTATTTTTGTGTGAGGCAGGATCTTACTATATAGCTCAGATTGGACTTGAACTCACTATGAAGTCCAGGCTGGCTTTGAACTTGCAACCCTCTTGCTTCTCAAGTCCTGGGATTACAGGTGTATGCCACTGTACCCAGTCTAAGAGGTCTAAGAGGGGTGTTTTTTTTTTTTTTTTTTTTTTTTTTTTTTTTTTGAGGTAGGGGCTCACTCTAGCCCAAGCTGATCTGTAATTCACTATGCAGTCTCAGGGTGGCCTTGAACTCATGGCAATCCTCCTACCTCTGCCTCCTGAGTGCTGGGATTAAAGGTGTGTGCCACCACGCCCAGCTGATTTTAAAGTATTTTTCAGCTGCAAATATCTCCCTCCAAACGAAATTTTCCACCTAAAACCACATATACAGCATAGATATGAGAAAGGCTGATTGGAGGTACAGCTCAGTGGTAGAGCAAGTACTTAGCATGCATTAGGTCCTGGATTCTATTCCCAGCTCCAAAAGAAGAAGTGAAAATAAACTTAGGAGGCCTGGGGATATTATTGCTTAGTAATAGAACACCTAACTGGCATGTGTGAGGTCCCCTGTTCAGTCCCTAAAGTCATGTAAATTAGACAGGCTAGGGACAGGGGAGGGAGAAGAATGCTGGCCTTCTGTTTTTTTTTTTTTTTTTTTTTTTTTTTTTTTTTTTTTTTATGAGAGAGAGAGAGATTGAGAATTGGTGTGCCAGGGCCTCCAGCCACTGCAATCGAACTCCAGACACGTGCGCCCCCTTTGTCCACATGTGTGCCGTTGCGCGCTGGCATCACGGTGCATCTGGCTTACGTGGGACCTGGGGAGTCGAACAGGAATCCTCAGGCTTCACAGGAAGCTCCTTAACTGCTAAGCCATCTCTCCAGCCCCAGCGCTGACCGTCTTCATGCGTTTCTTCTCTCACTCCTTCCAACACACCAGTCAGCAGCTTCAGGCATCTTATGGGTCCTTAAAACACAGTTTAGAAAGCACCCCTCATGTCTTAGTGGCTAAGGTCCTTGCCTGTGAAGCTGAAGGACCCAGGTTTCAATGCCCCAGGGAATCTTGGCTCTGCCTCCCCAGGACTAGGCAGGCACCATTGTACCCAGATTTTTACATGGGTGCGGGGATCCCAACTCAGTGCTTGCATAGCATCTCCCCAGCCCCTATTTTATGTTGTTTTAAACTCATATTTGCTAAGATCTAGTTTTCCTGTACTGAAGTTAACCCTTTTCCAGTGCACGAGTGGATTTGATTGGCACACTGTCTCACCTGTCAAGTCCCACCGTCATCGTGACATAGGAGACTTCTATCCCCACAAAGAATGTTCTCTGCGGGCCCTTCGCAGCCAGCCTCCTCCCTAATGCGTACGGCTTCTTGCAATAGCAGGTCTGGTTCCAGTCCCAGGTGGTTTGCAAAGTAGAGGACCATGTTCTGTGTTCTCTTCCTCTCAACCCAGCATGATGCCTCTGGAATTCATCTAGGCTGTTGTATCTGCAGTAGTTTCCTTTCCTCTGACTCGGCCTTAGTAGCCCAAGTTGGCCTCAAGCTCACCACCCTCCTGCCCCAAACTCCCAAGTGCTATATGATTAGCAGTAAGCCATCATAGCCAGCTTAGTTCACTCTCCTGTTGCATGCTGGACCATTTGCTATTTAGTCTTTCGCTTTTTATTTATTTATTTGACAGAGAAAGAGGGAGAGACTGAGAAAAAGAGAGAGAGAGAGAGAGAGAGAGAGAACGGGCATGCCAGGGCCTCCAGCCACTGCTAATGAACTCCAGACACTTGTGCCCCCTTGTGCATCTGGCCAACGTGGGTCCTGGGGACTCAAACCTGGGTCCTTTGGTTTTGCAGGCAAACGCCTTAACCGCTAAGCCATCCCTCCAGCCCTAGTCTTTCAATTTTTGACAGACAATATGGGTGTTTCTGAGTGTGGGGATTGTTATAAAGCTGCCATAAACACTTGTGCACATGCATTTGTGTGAATGCGTGTTCTCATTTCTCATGGGTAAACATCTACAGGCAGGGCTTCTGGGTCACATGTAGTCCTTGACAGGAAATAACTGAGGGCTGGAGAGATGGTTCAGTGGCTAAGGCACTTGCCTGTGAAGCCTAAGGACCCAGGTTTGATTCCCCAGTACCCATATAAGCTAGATGCAAAAGATGGAGCATGTGTCTGGAGTTCGTTGGCAGTGGCTAGAGGCCCTGGCACAGCCATTCTCCCTCTATCTGCTTCTCTCTCTCTCAAATTTAGATAAATAAAATATTTTTTAAAAACCAACAGAATGCACCTTTGGGCATCCCTACCAGCCGCCTGTGAGAGCAACAACAGCTGCGTTCGCCTGCACTCGGTACCATCAGGTTATCTTATTCATTTGCTTACTTGAAGTTGACCCTCCATACCTGTGAGAGCAGACTTGGCATTTTTAATCAGCCATGGATAAAATACATTTGATCTAAGTGTGGTGATGCATACTTTTAATTCTAGTACTCAGGAAGCTGAGGTAGGAGGATGGCTGTGAGTTCAAGAAAATTTTCATCTGTGCATATACCAAATGATGTACCATCATTCCCTAACAACACAACTCTTAAAAAAAAAAAAGAGTATTTTTATTTATTTATTTTGGTGTTTCAAGGTAGGGTCTCACTCTAGTTCAGGCTGACCTGGAATTCACTGTGTAGTCTCAGGGTGGCCTCCAACTCTCAGCGATCCTCCTACCTCTGCCTCCTGAGTGCTGGGATTAAAGGCATGTGCCACTACGCCCTGCAGAATATTTATTTATTTATTTATTTATTTATTTATTTATTTATTTATTTGAGAGAAAGAGTCAGAGAGAGGGAGAGAATGGGCTCCAGGGCCTCTAGCCAGTACAAACGAACTCTAGACATGCCTGCTACCATGAACAACACAATTCTTTATTAAATATCTGTATGACATCAGGTATAATCATTAAGTTTACGTGATGGAACGTAACAGGAGCTGTGCAAATTATTTTCAGATTCTGTCCTGTTTTATACATCCGCACTTGCAGATTTGGGTAGCCATGGTGTGGGGAGTGCGCCCCAGAATCCATGTCTTGCAGATTCTGGTTTGTTTTTAACCCAACAGGAAAGGGCTGTTTGTATTCAGCCCTTTCCTGATAGTAAGGCAACAGAGCATCCTTCTAGTCCTGAGTTGCCACCTGCATTTTCGTCTCTGGTGGGCATCTGCCCAAGGGTGACACCTATCCTACATTGAGATGTTTGTCTTCTTATTGAAATATAGGCATTCTATTATGTTCCAAATGCAAGGTTTTTTTTTTTTGTCCAATATATATTTTGCAAACAGTTCTTCACAGTCTATGGTTTGTTTTGTCATCGTCTTAAAAAAAAATCTGTCCCCTTTTCTTTCCTTCTGCACCTCATTTTTTTTCCTTTTGAAACAGGGGCTTGCTATGTAGCCCAGGCTGGTCTTCAACTTTTGATCCTCCTGGCTCAGCCTTCTGAATGGTGGGGATTACAGGCGTGTGCCACCATGCCCAGATCTTTTCATTTTCATGGTACTGAAGAGTGTCTTTTAAAGAAGTGAATTCTTATAATTTTATAGAAAAGTCCAATTTATCAATGTTTGTGAATTGTTTATTTTCTATTCTAAGAAATTTTGCCTAATGCAGCTGGGGATGTAGGTCAGTTGGTAGTGTTCTCGCTTAGCATGCGTAAGGCCCTGGGTTCAAGTCCCCAGCACTGAAAATAGGCAAAAACAAGAACATTGTTTTAAGCCCAACTCAGGGCTTAAAAATTGTATTATTTTATTCTAAGAGTTTTGTAGTTTTTTGTTTTATTTGTTTTTTGAGGTAGGGTCTCGCTCTAGCTCAGGCTGACTTGGAATTGATTATGTAGTCTCAGGGTAGCCTCGAACTCACAGCAATCCTCCTACCTCTGCCTCTCGAGAGTGCTGGGATTAGAAGCATGTACCACCATGCTCTGCTCTTTTTTTTTTTTTTTAATTATTTACTTATTTGTTAGATACAGAGGGACAGGGGGAGAGAGAGAGAGAGAGAATGGCGTGCCAGGGCCTCTAGCCAGTGAAAACGAACTCCAGACGCATGTGCCCCCTTGTGCATCTAGCTTACATGGGACCTGGAGAATTGAATCTGGGTCTTTAGGCTTCGCAGGCAAGCACCTTAACCGCTAAGCTATCTCTCCAGCCCTGCTCTTTTGTTTTTTTGAAAGGATCTCATAGTCCAGGCTATGAGACTGTCCTTGAACTCTTGATCCCTCTTTCACTGCCCACATTATAGGCCTTGGAAGAGTTTTGTAGTTTTAGGTTTTACATTTAGGTTGTTTATGCTTTCTGAGTTCTTCTTTTCTATTTTAAACATTTTTTAATAATATTTTTTATTTTTATTTATTTATTTGAGAGCAACAGACAGAGAAAGAGACAGATAGAGAAAAAGAGACAGAGACAGAGAGAATGGGGGCGCCAGGGCCTCCAGCCACTGCAAACGAGCTCCAGATGCGTGCGCCCCCTTGTGCATCTGGCTAATGTGGGTCCTGGGGAATGGAGCCTCAAACCCGGGTCCTTAGGCTTCACAGGCAAGCGCTTAACCGCTAAGCCATCTCGCCAGTCCTTTTAAACATTTTTTTGTTGACAACTTCCATCCTTATAGACAATATACCATGATGTGAGTTATTTTTATATAGGAGGTAGGTGCAGTGGAGGGGTGTTCCTGAGACTGAGCAGCCGCTTGTTGGCAGGTCAGCTTTACAAGAGAGAGCTAGGAAGACTTCAGTCTTTGCCCATCTCTCTCGTCTGATGTGCATGTTGTCAGAGAAGGGGCAAGGGAGCAGACTGGGGCTCCTTGGGTGAGAGGCGGGGCTCTGTGTGGCTTACCTTGGACCCTCCTGGAAGCTATCTGCAGGTTGGCTGGGGATGAAGTCACCAGCCCAAAGCAGCGAGCCCGCTGGGGAGGTGCACGCCAGGGCGGTCCTCTGGGTGTTCTCGGAGATTTCTCCCTGGGTTTGCGTAAAGTACAGATTAGGAAAGCGTTAGGTAAGGAGAGTGGCCCAGAGGCTTACACACCAGACCGGCTCGGGGCCAGGAATGCAGCCGGCGAGGATCCGATTGCCTTACCCTGCACGTCAAAAATAGCTTGGACCAGGACAGCCAGGCGTCCTCTCACTTCTGTAGCTGAGCCCGGGATCTGCTAGGACCTCTATCTCCTCTGGGTCCCATGATTTCTCCTGAAGAGGTGACAGTGAGGAAGCTAGGAACCCTTGGGAGCTGTCTAAGTCATTTCACTTTAAGAAGCAGACTTATTGCAATGTCTGTCTCAGGAGGAAAGTAGACAGATAAAAATCCATCCTGTCCCTCCATCGCTTCTGCCCCTCAACAAAGGCCACTAAAATGTGGACTACCACTTCTGTGACCCAGGGATCAAGGAGGGTCCTCTGGAAGCTCTCCTTGCCTAATAGTGTGGTTGTAGTTCATTTAAAAAAATGTTTTTTTAAATTTATTAGCTAGGTGCTTGCCTGCAAAGCCCTAAGACCCAGGTTTGATTCCCTAGTGCCCATGTGAACCAGATGCACAAGGTGGCACATGCATCTGGAGTTCATTTGCAGTGGCCGGAGGCCCTGACACACTCATTTTCTCTCTCTTTGTCTCTTTCTTTATCTCTTTCAAAAATAAATAATTAAAATATTAAATTCATTAGCAAGGAGAGGAGCGGGGTTGGGGGACAATTGACATTCCAGGGCCTCTTGCCACTGCAAACAAACTCCAGACACACACACCACCTGAGCATCTGGCTTTATGTGGGTACCAAGGTTGAACCCAGACCCTCAGGCTTTGCAAGTAAGTGCCTTAAACCACTGAGAAGATTCCCTGAGCTGTCTTGCATGCAGCAGGCCCCCACTAATCGCATCTGTGTGCATAGCTCTTCCGGGAGCTGTGGGGAGCAGAGGGTAGTGAGCCACAGTGTCTAACGGCAGGTTTCTCCCGCGTGACTAGGGACAAGCAGAGAGAACTATGAAGCTGAGATAGAGCTGACAGTGTGGCTGGACTCCAGGGGCCTGGGTGGCATCTGTGGGCTTTTGAAGGACAGAAGCCTTCAGCAGAAGTTCCGAGGTGGGATCCATAATAACCGGAAACCCGAGGGCAAATCGGTGCCCAGCCCTGTTTCACTTTCAGCCATTAACTCATTCAAATCCTTGCCATTGCCCTAGGCAGTAGATACTGTTGTTATCTTTAATTTATTCAGAGGCTCAGAAATAGAGGCCCAGAGAGGGCAAATAATTTACCCATGGCCACGCAGCTAGGAAACAATGGACGCAAAAGTAGAGAGGCCGGGCGTGGTGGCTCCTGCCTTTAATCCCAGCACTTGGGAGGCAGAGGTAGGAGGATCGCCATGAGTTTGAGTCCACCCTGAGGCTATATAGTGAATCCCAGGTCAGCCTGGACTAGAGAGAGACCCTACCTCAGAGTAGAGTAGAGAGGTCTAGGTTTCCAAGAGGCTTATGGAGCCAGGAAGAAAGGTTATACTTTTGGGGACAGCCTGGTGAGGGCAGGACTGTAAAGGTAGGTTGGGGTTGGCTCAAAGAGATTATATATGCCCTATGGAGGAGTCGGGCCGTGTCCCGTGGCCTCTGAGAGCTCCAGGAATTTTAAGGGCAGGTGAATGATGTCAGTAGACCTGCGTTTAGGAGATGGTTATGGAGAAAGGGAAAGGGATGCAGGAGAGGAGGCAAGATGGTCACTGGGACATGTGATCAGAGGTCACTGTCGGTCCCCGGGGGAGAGCTGGTGATGGCACTGACCTGGGCAGTAGGAGAGAAGATTACCGAAGCCGTCTCGCATGCAGTGGGTGGCTGGTTGGGGACAAGTGAATTGTAATATGCACTCAGGCCACTGGGAGTGGCACAATGGCATGGAGGGCCTTGGCATGTGGTGTCTGCTGCAGATGACCCTTGGGGGCTGTCTGGTTGAAGGCAGCTCAGGGCCAAGGAGGGGATGTGTCCTGCCGGGAGCTGGTGCAGGTAGAAGGAGGTCGTCACTCCCCAAGTGCGAGGAGGAGAGAAGAGCGGTCAGAGGGATCAGCGTGAGCCGGGGCCTCCACTGGACTTTCTGGATGTGTTAGTCACACTTTGTGTCACTGTCAGCAACTTCATGGGGCGGGGGTGGTGGTGGTTTATTTTAGTTCACAGCTTCAGAGAGCTCATTCCATAGGCTTGAGCCCAGTTGGAGCTGTGGTGAAGTAGAACGTCATGGTGGGGGCCGGGGAGATGGCTCAGTCCACAAAGGGCTTGTGGTGCAAGTGTGAGAACTGGGGTTTGGGTTCGGCAGCCACCAGTGAGCCCTGTGTGGGAGAGAGGGTCCTCAGAGTAAACTGGCTAGCTAGATTAGCTGAACCAGTGAGCCCTGGGTTCGAGCGAGAGACCCTGCCCTAGTAAATAAAGTGGAGAGTGACCGGGTACATTATGGAAAAGGGGATGGAAAGAATGTAAGAGCCAGAGGGTAGGGAGGAGCAAGATGGAGCTCTGTCTTCTGGACATGAAGTGGCGGTTTCGTTCATGACCTCAAAGTGACTGTTATTTGTACAGACCTTGCACATGATTGGACTCATCAATATAGGTGTTGGAGGAGGGGGAAGCTGAAGAGATGGCACTGCAGTTAAAAGCACTTGCTTGTAAAGCCTGATGGCCCTGTCTACAGCCAGCTTCAGGTTCGCTGAGATGAACTTCCAGACCAGGCACAGTGATGGAGGAAGGGATTTATTGAAGCTTACAGATCCCGGGGAAGTTCCATAATGGCAGAAGAAGCTGGCCTGCCTTCACAGGTCCAAATAGACAGAGAAAACCACAAGCCAAAAGCCACACAGCACACTTCAGAAACTCCAGGTGGAGCTAGGCACTTTGCATATCTTTAGATTGGAATTTCAAACCCACCACCATACTTTAAGATCCATCCAGTTGACACCTCCTCCAGCCAGGTGGCTGCAGTTGCAAACTACAAACTAATAAAACACTGAACGTATTGGGGGCCATCTGTTCAAACTACCACACCCTGGTTCAATACCCCGGAATTCATGTGTGGCTAGATGCACCAAGTGATGCGTGAGTCTGGAATTCATTTGCAGAGGAAACAGAACCTGGTTTGCCCCTTCTCTTCCTCCCTCCCACTGTCTCTCTTGTAAATAAATAAAAATATAAGTTTTAAAAGGAAAAAGTACCAAAGGGACTCATTGTAAGAAGAAAGGGTCCAAAGGAGGGAGGACGAGCTATGAACTAAAATAAACCACCACGTCCCCTGCCCCATGAAGTTGTGACAGTGACACATCCAGAAAGTCCAGTGGAGGCCCCGGCTCACGCTGATCCCTCTGACCGCTCTTCTCTCCTCCTCGCACTTGGGAAGTGACGACCTCCTTCTACCTGCACCAGCTCCCGGCAGGACACATCCCCTCCTTGGCCCTGAGCTGCCTTCAACCAGCCATCCCCTGAGGGTCATTTGCAGGAGGGAAGTAGGATCAAAATATATTAAATACATGTATGAAAATTGTCAAAAAAGTTTAAGAATAGAGAGCAATGGAGGAAAACACATGACACCAACCTCTCTAGCCTGACATTTTAATTAATATATTTATTTTTGAGGAAGGGTTTCATTCTAGTCAAGGCTGACTTGAAACTCACACTAGAGAGTGAAAGAGAGGGGTTGTGTGCTCAGGCTGGTCTTGAACTCACAGCGATCCTCCTATCTCAGCCTCCCAGGTCCTGGGATTGAAAGTGTGATCAGCAAGCCCAGCTATTTGCCAAGCATTTCTACCTAGGTTCTAGGGACGGAACTCAGGTTCTGATGGGTTTTGGCAGTATTGCCCTTGTTGGACTTCTTGCCTCTGACCTTGACTTTCTTAGCTGTTCCTGGGTCTTCTGGTGTACAAATCAGATCCCTCCTGTCGCTGATGAATCTGAAGTGGCTTCCATTGTGCACGAGAAGAGTTGGACTCCTTTTTAAAAATTTTTTATTTGAGAGAAAGAGGCAGATGGCGGGGTGTGGGGGGGGGTTCATGGAAATGGGTGCGCCAGGTCCTCCAGCCACTACAAACACCTTAAATGCTTTGGCTAAGCCATCCCTCCAGCCCAGGACTGTCTTTTTTTTAATGTTTTACTTATTTATTTGAGAGAGAGAGAGAGAGAGAGAGAGAGAGAGAGAGAGAGAGAAATAAAGAGAGAGAGAGAGAGAATGGCATGCCGAGGCAGAGGTAGGAGGATCCCCATGAGTTCAAGGCCAGCCTGAGACTACATAGGGAATTCCAGGTCAGCCTGGGCTAGAGTGAAACACCAAAGACAAACAAAAAAGAAAAAAGGGAAGAAGGAGAAGGAGGAGGAAGAGGAGGAGGAGGAGGAGGAGGAAAAGAAGAAGAGGCACACTGAGGTCTCTACCCACTGCAAATGAACTCTAGATGTATGTGCCACCTTGTGCATCTGGCTTTATGTGGTTACTGGGGAATCAAACCTGGGTCCTTTGGCTTTGCTGGCAAGTCCCTTAACCTCTAAGCCATCTCTCCAGCCTGGGTCTGTCTTTTAATAACTGGCTTATTTCTTATTTCCTAATCTCCTCTGGTTCATGCCTACAGCACACATATCAGAACCTCCTTACAAGGCCAGTAATCTTCTGTTGTATAGAGAAACCAATTTCGCTCTATCTGTTCACCCAATGTTGAATGATTGCTCCCACACTTTGGCAACTGTAGTAGTTACCTTCTCATCGCTGGGACAAAACGCCTGACCAGAAGCAGCTTATGGGAGGAACGGGTTTCCTTCCTGCTTACGGTTTCCAGGGATGTTTCACCAGGGCAGGGGAAGCATGGCAGAACAGGGGGGTGGCTCACATCCCATACACCAGCAGCAGGAGAGAAATAATCTGAGTACTGCGCTTGGAGTTGGGCTCCATTTAAGAAAATTGACACATCTCCTCCAGCAAGGCTCTGCCTCCAAAGGCCCTACAACTTTCCAAATTGCCACCAGCTGGGGACCAAGTATTCACAACACATGAACCTATGAGGGACATTTCGTTTAAACCACAACAGCTACCACGTCTAACGCTGTAACTGTGGATGTGGATGGACGGGTATCTGTCCACGTCTTTGCTGTCACTTCTTCCGGTGTGTAGCCAGAATTGGAATGGCTGGGTCATATGTTTCACTTTAAAAATTTTTTACATATTTATTTACAAGTAGAAAGAGACAGAAAGAACAGCAGTGCCAGGGCCTCTAGCCTATGCATGTGCCCCTATGTGCATCTGTCTTTACATGGCTACTGGGGAATTGAACTCTGGTCATTAGGTTTTGCAGGCAAGCACCTTAACCACTGAGCCATCTCTCTGGTCTTTATGTTTAATTTTTTTGTTCATTTTTTACTTATTTATTTGAGAGTGACAGAGACAGAAAGAGGCAGATAGAGAGAGAGAGAGAGAGAGAATGGGCGTGCCAGGGCTTCCAGCCGCTGCAAACGAACTCCAGACGCATGCGCCCCCTTGTGCATCTGGCTAACGTGGGTCCTGGGGAATCGAGCCTCGAACCAGGGTCCTTAGGCTTCAGAGGCAAGCGCTTAACCACTAAGCCATCTCTCCAGCCCTATGTTTAATTTTTTGAGGACCAGTGACTCCATCATTTAACATCTCTACTTGCAGTGTATAAGGGTTCCAATTTCTCTCTCTCTCTCTGTTAACATAAAAGAAATAGGTTTCACTGTGTCTTTTTTCAAAACATTTATATGTGTATTATTCATTAATCCAATAAGATATATTAAGTACCATATAGGCACAGTTTCAAGGGGTATGGAGAGAATGGTAAGAAAAAAGTTAATAATTAAAAATACTCAGACATGTAGTTCCTTCTCTGTGTCATCCAAAATTCTTCACTGTTTTGGTTTATAATATTTCATTTATTTTCTTTATGTGAATTATTTATATAAAAGGATTTATACATAATAATCTGGCTTTCAGTGTATAAATTTTGGAAAACATGTATCTGCTTAAACATAAAAAAAAGGACAATAGGCATGGCAGCACACACCTATAATCCCAGCATGCTTGGGAGCCAGAGGAAAGAGAATCAGGAGTTCAGGGTCATTCTTTTTAATTTTAATTTTTTTCTCAAATTTTTATTAACATCTTCCATGATTATAAAAAAATCCCATAGTAATACCCTCCCTCCCCCCACTTTCCCCTTTGAAACTCCATTCTCCATTATATTCTCTTCCCATCTCAATCAGTCTCTCTTTTATTTTGATGTCATGATCTTTTCCTCCTCTTATGATGGTCTTGTGTAGACAGTGTCAGGCACTGTGAGGTCATGGATATCCAGGCCATTTTATGTCTGGAGGGAGCACATTGTAAGGGGTCCTACCCTTCCTTTGGCTCTTACATTCTTTCCGCCACCTCTTCCGCATTAGACTTCAGGGTCATTTTTAACTACATAGTGAGTTCTATGGCTACATAGTAAGTTTGAGGCCAGCCTGGGCTACATGAGACCTTATCTCAAAAATCAAAATGGCCAGACTGTAAACAAATGTTGCCCACCAGCTTGGGCTTCTCCTGGCCCCACTGTCATCGGCACTAGGAGCCCAGAAGCATGTGTCACTTCACATCCTGCTTTATGTGGGTGCTGGGGAATTGAATCCAGACTAGTAGGCTTTGCAAGCAAAAACCTTTAACCCCTAAGCAATCTCCTTAGCCCTTGCAAGCAGGTTTAAAATAAAATGAAAAGACTCAGTTTCAGTAAGGGCAGAATCAATGATCCACCAACAGCAGCAAATAAAGTGACTCATCACAACACTTTCTGTAATAGAGAATGATCTGAAATGTCCATCATTTGTTTAAACAAATTTTGATTAATCCATATATTGAAAAGCTATGTGTCAGAGAAGATCAACACAAGCTGTATATGTTAATATAAGTAAATAATACAAATTTAAGTGAGAGAAAAATGACCAAAATCATACATAGCATGGTGCTTTTTTTCCTCAAGGGTTCCATTTTAGACTTGGCAGTCTTTTTTTTTTTTTCTTTTCTTTTCCTTTTAAAGGTAGGGTCTCATCCTAGGTCAGGTTGACCTGGAATTCACTATGTAGTCTCAGGGTGTTCTCAAACTCAAGGTGATCCTCCTACCTCTGCCTCCCGAGTGATGGGATTAAAGGCGTGCGCCACCACGCCTGGCTTTTGGGACTTGGCAGTCTCATTGAACCCCAGCTCCTGGGGACTCTGCCCCCTATCCTCACGGGCTCTCAGGGATGACAGGAAGCCAAATGGAACAATGCCAGTACAGTTCCTGCTGGCTTGTTCTGGAGCCCACGTGCACACAGGGCTTGGTCCCCTGGGGGTCATCTGTGGGAGTGTTCTTACCTGCCAACAGGCACGGCATCTTCCGCTTCTGCTCTCTTGCAGGAGAGGTGGCTGGAGGAGGGCATTCCACCTGGGGACAGAGCAGGCCAAGGGGCTCCAGGCCAAGTGAAGGAAGCGATGATCAGTCTTGCTTCATTCCACAAACTGTTGGGTTCTGTGCAGGCGCAAGGGTGCGGCTGTGGCCGGGACCCGACCCTGACTTCCAGAGAGTCTCAGTCCACTCTCGGGTTAGTGTCCACTGACATTCATTGTTGCTCCCTTAAGGATGAGCACACACCCTTGTCTTGTTCTATTCTTGCTTTGGGCAATGAAATGTGAACAGAGTGGATGTGTATTTCTGGGTGGAAGTGTTAAAGCCAACACCTGATTTAACATGTTTTCGTTTTATTTATTAATTTGAGAGTGACAGACAGAGAGAAAGAGGGAGAGAGAGAGAGAGACAGAAAGAATGGGCATGCCAGGGCCACTACAAACAAACTCCAGATGCATGCGTCCCCTTGTGCATCTGGCTAACGTGGGTCCTGGGGAATCGAGACTCGAATTGGGGTCCTTAGGCTTCACAGGCAAGCACTTAACTGCTAAGCCATCTCTCCAGCCTTAACATATTTTCTTTTCCCTCTCTCACATCAGCCAATAATGCCCCTAGTAACCAGCTACACTCTCTGGGGTCCAGAGTCCACATGAACCTGCCTGGAGAAGCAGCCGGCCTGTGATGGACACTCGGGATGAGTGACAGGTAAACCTTTGTTGTTTTAAGCCGTGGAGAAATTTGGCGCTGTTTGTTGTTACTGCGGCATAATTTAGTTCATCCTGACTAATAGAGGTTTAAGTGGCTCACCTAGCATAGCAGTGAGGAAAGTTCTGGAAATGAAACGAACAGTGTTCCATTGGGATTCACAGGTGTGGAGGAGGGATCAGAGATTAAGCCCTAAGAGGTCTGTGATGGCTTCTCCTTTTAATCTTACATTCATTCATTCTTAGCAATGAATGAGATAGGAATTGACCAGCTTCATTTTTCAGGTAAAGAATGTTTTAGCTCTGAGATGTGAAATTTCTCAATGGCATTCATCTTGTCCCAAATGGAGCTTGCATTTAAGTTTAGATTTTCCTGGTACTTATATTCTATGCTTAAATATTACAATAATAGGGGCTGGGAAACGGCTAAGTGGCTCGGGTGCTTGGGATGCAAACATGAGGGATTCCTAGTACCCACATAAAAGCTGGGCGTGGCTGTGTACACCTTGTGGTACTTTGAATATATGTCCCCCAATAGACGCAGCTGTCTTATTAAAGCTTATCTCCAGCTGCCTGGCTGGGGGATGTGTCCCTGGCTGCAGACCTGATTTCTAGCCTGAAGCTATGCAGGGTAGTCTGGGTTCTGCTTGGGCCCCTGCTGTTCGCTGCCAACGCTTGCTTGCTTGTGGCACTGGTTGTTAGGTGGAGTCTCTCTGCTTGGACTGATGAATGGGAGTCAGCTTCTTCCACCATTATGGAACTTCCGCCGGATCTGCATCCTGAAATAAATCCCTTCCTCCCAAAAACTGAAGTTCATCCCAGCAATGTGGAGCTGACTCTAACACCTGTAATCCCAGTGCAGGTGAGGCAGAGACAGGGTAATCCCTGGGGTGACTACTGAATTGTTGGGTTCCAGGTTCAGGTTAAGACCTTGTCTGATAAAAAAATGAGCAGAGTGATTGAGGAAGGTACCTGACATTGACCTCTGACCTTATACATGTGTTCACATGCACATACATACTCCCACACACAGTTTCCAAAGGAAGGCCTTGAACTTGGGTTTCTTCAGCCTCAGACCCTGGAGTAGCTGGGATGACAGTTCTGGCTAAGGGTCTGATGCTTCATCTTTTAGTGAAATTTATTGCATGCTGGTATGGATTTCAGGGAAGAAAACTACAGCGGAAAAGACCCTCACTTATTTTCAGATCTAAATTCTGTTTATCAGGCAAAATTGCACTGTGGTTGGCATTAGGTTCTTCCAACTTGCCTCTCCCAGAAGGAGAGAACTCAATCACCAAATACAAAATGAAATCCTATAGATACTTGCTGTCACTGCTTGATTCTCTCCACCCCAGAACCAAAACGTTTGCTGTTTCTGTATACGGGTAGTTCTCCCTAAGGGAACAAAATGGACTCAGAAGGGTCCAGGAAGCCTAGATCAAGCCCTTCCTGCTGCCAAGACGTCTTCCTGAGCAAGTCTGAGGGAAATAACTGCTCTCAGGCGATGCCTGACCAGGAAGTCCCCTGGCCCTCCCCCTCCTTCCTTACATGTTAAGTGCCTGCTGGGAACCACTCTTGAGCTACCAAGGTGACTGTGGCGGTTTGATTCAGGTGCCTGCCATACACTCAGGTGTTCTGAATGCTAGGTTCCCAGCTGATGGAGATTTGGGAATTAACGCCTCCTGGAGGCAGTGTATGGTTGGGGGTGGGCTTATGGGTGTTATAGCCAGTTTCCCCTTGCCAGTGTTTGGCACACTCTCCTGTTGCTGTTGTCCAACTGATGTTGGCCAGGAGGTGATGTCCACCCTCTGCTCATGCCATCGTTTTCCCCTGCTATCATGGAGCTTCCCCTCGAGTCTGTAACCCCAAATAAACCCTTATTCCCTCAAGCTGCTCTTGGTCGGGTGTTTTCTGCCAGTAATGTGAATCTGACTGCAACAGTGACTAAGCCAGGTCTGCACAAAACTGGGTTTTGGAAGGAGATATGCACTATGAGTAAAAGCTGTCACATGTAGATCTTGGCGAGGTAGGGATGTGGCTGGGATTTCACAGCCCAGTGGAGGGGAGAACATTTATTTGGCTTGACTTGATGGGATGCAGTCAAACATAACTTGCAGGGGAAGATGCCAGTAAAATGAAAAGGGTAGATCCTACCTGTGAAGTGATAATAAAAGCAAGATATGTTGGGCTGGAGAGATGGCTTGCCTGTGAAGCCTGAGGACCCCGGTTCGAGTCTCGATTCTCCAGGACCCACGTAAGCCAGATGCACATGGTGGCACATGCATCTGGAGTTTGTTTGCAGCGGCTGGAGGCCCTGGTGTGCCCATTCTCTCTCTCTCTCTCTCTGCCACTTTCTCTCTCTGTCTGTCACTCTCAAGTAAATAAATTTTAAAAAAGCAAGGTATATATAAAAAAAAAAGTCCATCTTTCCAGATACCTGTCCAAGGCTGGAGAATGGAGGCGACACTTCCCGTCCAGGCCTGTCAGCGTCCATGCTTCGCCCTGCGGCTGGGTTGCCCACGGGACGGCCTGGCTTAGGCAGAGGCTGGGGCGCCGCGGGCCAGACCTAATCCTTAAATCCACAGAGCTCACGGCAAACCAGTCTTTAGGAGTGAGCAGGCCAGGGCTTTCAAAGCACCCCAGTTCTTGCGCTGGAAGAAGCGGGTCCATAGAATGGCAGTGAAAATTGGTGCCTCTTTCTAGGAGACGTTGGTATAGGCCCCCTGTCAGGCTTTCTCTCATTTGATCTTCAGTACAGCATGCGACAACGGTGCAGTACAGTTACTTGTGACTGAACATTTCTTATATGCTTGGATTAAAAAAAAAGCACCAGGATTTCCTCACTTAATTTTCACAATAGCTCTGTTAGTGCATAAGTCCTTCAGCATACCGCCTGGTTAATTTTTTCCTATGTGTGCAGCCATGTAACCCTCACGTAGATTCAGATGTGGGACATTTTTCCCATGCTCCCTCATGTCCATCCTGCATCCCCAGGGCAACCACTCTTCTGACTCCCAATAGTACAGATGAGTCAGGCTCG
This sequence comes from Dipus sagitta, assembly GCA_036346955.1. Taxonomy (NCBI): domain Eukaryota; kingdom Metazoa; phylum Chordata; class Mammalia; order Rodentia; family Dipodidae; genus Dipus; species Dipus sagitta. Next base: position 192,429,163 of record CM070771.1, read on the forward strand.
TTGTAACATTAATAATCACATTACTTTTGTATTATGGGAAAATTCATGCAACATAAAATCAACCAGTTTATCATTATTTTTATTAATTTGGGGTGTGTGTGTGTGTGTGCCATGGCCTATATGTGTGTGGAGGTCAGAGAACAACTTTTTGGGTCCGTCCTCACCTTCTACTTTATTTGATATTTTATTTATTTATTTGACAGAGAAAAAGGAGGGGGGTATGGTCATGCCAGGGCCTCCAGCCATTGCAAACACACTCCAAATGCGTGTGCCTCCTTGTGTATCTGGCTAACGTGGGTCCTGGGGAATAGAACCTGGGTCCTTTAGCTTTGCAGACAAACGATTTGAGGTATACTTTCTCCTTGTTTATACTCTGTTCACCAGGCTAGCTGGCCTAGGCACTTCTAAGAAACTCTCCTGTTTCTATCTCCCTTTTTTGCAGTAGGTGCCTTGGGATTGCAGAAACCACCAAGCTTCCAGCTTTTACGTGGAGTCTGGGGATCCGAACTCTGGTGTTGTGCGTTGTGTGGCAAGAACCTTATACACTGAGCCATCTCCTTGGCGCCTCCATTTAGCATAGCACAGTGTTGTGTAAGCAGCAACCACGTCTCTCTCCAGAACACTGTCATGGACCCCAGAGAAAGGCCCAGCCCGAGGCAGCAGAGAAGCTGGCCTCAGTGGAAGCTCAGGTGTGCCCTTCTGAGTCCAGTTTCCTTCAGTTCATGTCTGTGACAGTCGTCCATGCTGTGTGTGGGCCAAGCGTCGGTATCACCCCCATTCTACATAGATGAGGAAACCAAGGCATGGAGGGGGTTAAGTAACCTGCCTAGCATTGCCCAGCTGGTGAGTAGCTGAGCGGTGACCCCTCACTGTGAGGCCTCGGGGGCCTTGTTCTGGAAGAGTGAGCCACAGGGGAGGAAACCACCCCAGGGGGTGTGGCGACAGGCTGTGGGGACTGTTGTCCACAATGGCCCTGCTGGTCCCCTGACTGCTAGTCCATGCTCCTTGAGCTGCCACTGGACCTCTTTCCCGATCTCTGAGGTTTCAGCGTTCTTCTTGTGGGGCCGTGGGAGTCCTGACTGGGAACGCTCGGAGATCTTGGGGTGCTCTGTGAACGTTAGATTTACTGTTGAGTTTCCTTATGATCTTGTCTGGGCTGGGCGGGTTCCTGAGAGAGCTGGCACTCCACTGGGTGAGCAGTGGGGAGCCCCAGCCCTTCCTGGAGGACTTCAGTACTTCCTGTTCTTAGTCCCACCCCGAGGCCACCAGGAGTTGAAGGAATCGTGCCTTCTGAAATACCCTTTCCTGGCCTGGTGGCTCCCAGGATCCAATCTGGGTCAGAAAACTAGCAATTGTCATCTAGGAGGCCGGTCTTACAGCTTCACTCCTGGGACTGAAGGAGAAGCGATGACAGCGGCCACTGTCCGTGTCCCCACTGTGGAGCACTGGTGCTCCTGGGTAGGTGTGTCTTCCCTGCGTCCTGAAGCCGCGTCGTGCACACGGGAAAGGGTGAACATGGGGGTGTGGTGTCCTTTACAATTCATCTCTGTGATGGCCTCTGGAACAAAGCTGTCCACTTTAGCCTTGTTTAAATCTCAACACTTCCCTTTCCAAATGATTTCTAAGGGGAAGCATACGAAGAATGTTCCAGAATGCTCTGCTGGCCAAGGCAGTTTCCTGGATTACGGCTTCAGCTCCCATCAGCAAATCATGTGAAACAAACTACTGTCAGCTGTAAAGCCTGAATGTGGGAAACAGAGCTGACACACAGGGCCTGTGGCCCTAAAGCCCGCATTTCTCATGAATAGCGAATTCCTGAGTGTGGGCAGCTGACCAAGACCAGGAATTCTCATTAGCTGCTGATCAGCAGGCGTGACTCAGGCTGGGAGGAGAGGTCATCCTGTGGGCAGGGGTGGCCCTTAGCTGACAGGGCCATGAGGGAGCCCAGCATTCTGAAATCCTAACTAACACTCTAGGCCCAGCACCCACCCCCCCGGGGGGGGGGGAACCTCTCTCCTCCTTCTAACTAGTAATGACAGGTTGGATGCCAGTGGGGCATTCCAGAATGGGGCACAGCTGGGGTCTGCCCCCCACTTAGTGCATGGATCCGAGTCAACTGGTACATGCTGAACCGCCGGCTGTGGCCCCTGGAAGATCCCCACCTCAGGTCCCCCTAGCAGCCAAGGCTGTTTGTGGTCCTCTGCGCCAGCCTTCTTCCTGCTTCCCAAGAGCATGACCTCTTAGCCTCCCCCCCTCTGTAGAACTGAAGGACTTGTAGGAAATGAGTTCAGCCATCATTTCCAACTCCTTTCTCACCCCAGTCAGTCAGCACTGCCTACCTTTGCTTAGCTTAGCTTAGCCTTCTCCCTCATCTCTGTAGCGTTTCCTGGTTTTCCTAAACAGAATGAGTCACTTCCTTTTCTGCGTTCCCATAATGCTTAAAAGCCACGATACCTCTATGAGCCAAGTTTATTTATGCACACTGACTTTTCTCTTATGGACATAGTAGAGATTGTCGATATTTCTTTCCTGGTTTTGGTTTGATTGTTTGTTTTTAGGTAGGGTCTCCCTCTAGCCGAGGCTGACCTGGAACTTATTCTGTAGTCCCAGGCTAGCCTGGAGCACACGGAGATCCTACCTCTGCCTCCCCAGTGCTGGGATTAAAGGCGTGCACCACCACGCCCAGCCTTTTCCTCTTTTTGCTTTGGGTTCTGGGAAGCCCGGTTTGTAGTTCCCCTTGATCAAATGACTGCTGTAAGCTTTTTGAATTAGCTTTGACCCTAGTTTCATCATCAATTCAGCCTTTCTTCCACTTTTTCATTTATATATTTGTATTATATTTATCTACGTGACTCACCTCAAATTAACTTAAATTCTTAGGGCTGGAGAGATGGCTTGGTGATTAAGGCGCTTACCTGCAAAGACTAAGGACCCAGGTTTCCTTCCCCAGTACCCATGTAAGCCAGATGCACAAGGTGGCACATGCGTCTGGAGTTCGTTTCCAGTGGCTAGAGGCCCTGGTGCGCCCATTTTTTCTCTCTCTCTGCCTTTTTCTGTCTCTCTTAGATAAATAAATATATAAATAATTGTTTTGCATTACAAAATTTAATAAAGTGTAATTTATATAAATAAAATACATTCATTTTAAATATTCAGTTTTTAAGACAAGTTCTTACTATGTTGACAGGGTTGTCTTTGAATTTGTCATCCTGTTGCCTCAGTCTGCAGAGTGCTGGGTTTAGAAGTGTGTGCCACCATACTCAGTATACAATTTAAATATCTGTCTGGCTGGCTAAGGTGCTTGCCTGCAAAGCCAAAGGACCCAGGTTTGATTCCCCGTGCCAAGCGCTCTGGGCATGGACTAGTGCTCTTTCTGGTGTTCTCTGTGGCCTCCCCATCCTCTCTAAGCCTCCTCCCAGCCCCCAAACCACCTCTCATTCACTTTTCCTTTATCAAATCCTTCTTCAGTAAACAGTACTGTGCACCTAACCCTCAAGAAGATGTGGCCGCTGCTCAGACCCCAGCCTGTTCCTCCTCCTCCTTCTGTTCTTCCTTCTCTCTCTCTCTCTCTCTCTCTCTCTCTCTCTGTGTGTGTGTGTGTATGTGGTAGTTTGAATAGATGGCCATCAATATATTCAGTGTTTTATTAGTTTGCAGCTGCAGCCACCTGGCTGGAGGCGGTGTCACTGGGTGGATCTTAAGGTGTGGTGGTGGGTTTCAGATTCCAACCTAAAGATATGCAAAGTGTGCCTAGTTGGAGTTCCTGAAGTGTGCTGTGCTGTGTGGCTTTTGGCTTGTGCTTCTCTCTCTCTTCTTGGACCTGTGAAAGCAGGCCAGCTGCTTCTGCCATTATGGAACTTCCCCTGGATCTGTAAGCTTCAAAAATTATCCCTTCCTCAATCCCTGTGCCTGGTCTAGAAGTTCATCTCAGCAACGCGAAGCTCTCTGCTGCTATATATATGTATTCATGCGTGTAGAGGCCAAAGCACAGCCCAGGTGCTATTCCTTAGGCACCTTCTCAGTGATCTGGAACTCATCAAGTAGGCTGGCCAGTGAGCCCCAGGCATCCTTCGGTCTCCACCTCCTCAGCACTGGGACACAAGCATGTACCATCATGTTTGCCTTTCTTTATTTTTTATTTTATTTTATTTTATTTTATTATGTTTTGTTTTTCAAGGTAGGTCTCACTCTAGCCCAGGCTGATCTGAAATTCACTATGTAGTCTCAGGGTGGCCTCGAACTCACAGCAATCCTCCTACCCCTGCTTCCCAAGTGCTGGGATTAAATGCATGCACCACCACGTCCTGCTTCATGTTTGCCTTTCTTAACATAATATAACATGGGTCCTCAGGTCCTCACACTTGCAGGTCAGACACGTAGTAAAGTCTGTTATCTCCCCAGTTCCTGTTTCTCTTTTGATGCACAGTCTACCTGATTAATGTCTTCTGCTTTCACTTACTGGTGTTGCCCAAATCCATACATCTAGCTCAGACCTCTCTCTCCCCAATCTGGAAGTGGAAGGACAGAAGTTGAGCAGTACACCCCCATGGCTGTGACTGGAAGGGGCTATTGTAGGCACCCTGGCATTGCTGGGCCAAAACCAGCCAGAAGCAGCTGATGGGAGGAGAGAGTTCATTTTGGCTTACAGTCTTGAGGATAAGCACCACGATGCAGAGAAAGGATGGCAGAGCAGAGGCTGGACATCACTTCTTGCCATAGCAGGTGGCAGAAAGCAGCCAAGAGAGTGAGCTGTGCTAGTCCTGGCCAGCTGGGGGACGGGGTTAATAAACCTCAGTGTCCACCTCTAGTGACTCATCTCCAGGATGGCTACATCACCCAAACTGCCACCAGTTAAGGACCAAGCACTGAAAACACATGAGTTTATGGGGAACATTTGATTGACACCAGCCCAGGGGCTAAACATAAGCACCAGCAGCAGGAAGGGTATAGCGAGGGCCAGTGTTTATGGAGAGCTTACTGTGGTGGACACTTCAAAGCCATCTTTTTTAAAAAAATATTTTATTTTTATTTATTTATTTGAAAGAGGGAAAGAGGCAAGGAGAGAGAGGGAGAGAGAGAGAGAGAGAGAGAGAGAATGGGCACACCAGGGCTTCCAGCTACTGCAAATGAGCTCCAGATGCATGCATCTGGCTTACGTGGGTATTGGGGAATCGAACTGAGGTCCTTTGGCTTTGCAGGCAAGTACCTTAACTGCTAAGCCATCTGTCCAGCCCCACAGTCATCTTATTAAAGCTTTTGCCATTTCATTCGTCTCTTTCATTTTTGTTTTTTTTTTGTTTTTTTTTTTGTGTGTGTAATATGTGATGTGTGTGGTGTATACATATGTGTGTATGTGCAGCTACACATGCCCCATGTATGGAGGCCGGGAGTCCTCTGTCTTTCTTTCATCTTTTTCTTGAGATGGGATGTTGTAGCTATAGTTTTCTTCTCATTGCTGCACAGAACACCTGACCTGAAGCAGCTGATGGGAGGAAAGGGGTTCTTGCAGGCTTATGGCTTTGAGGGGAAGCTTCATCTCAGTGGAAGACGCTGGCTCACTCCATCCCACATCCGCAACAGAGAACGAGCAGCCGGCATGAACTCACGCTGGCTCTGAACACACAAGGCCGGACTCAACCCCAAGGTTACATTCCTGGCGACACACTTCCAACAGGGCTCCAGCTTCCAAAGACTCCAGCAGGTGGGAGCTAAGCAGAAAGCTGATCACAAATACCTGAGGCTACGGGACATTTACACTCAAATCACCACCTCTCACAGAACCTGCTCATGGGCTTTTTTTTTTTTTTTTTTAGGTTTGGGGATTTTTAAAAAAATTTATTTATTTTTATTGACCACTTCCATAATTGTAAACAATATCCCATGGTAATTCCCTCCCTCCCCCCACTTTCCCCTTTGAAACTCCACTCTCCATCATATCCCCTTCCCTTCTCAATCAGTCTCTCTTTTATTTTGATGTCATCATCTTGTCCTCCTATTATGATGGTCTTGTGTAGGTAATGTCAGGCACTGTGGGGTCATGGATGTCCAGGCCGTTTTGTGTCTGGAGGAGCACGTTGTAAGGAGTCCTACACTTTCTTTGGCTCTTATATTCTTTCCATCACCTCTTCTACAATGGACCTTGAGTCTTGGAAGGTGTGATAGACATATTTCAGTGCTGAGTACTCCTCTGTCACTTATCAGCACCATGATGCCTTCTGAGTCATCCCAAGGTCACTGCCATCTGAAAAGAGAAGGTTCTCTACCAAAAGTGAGAGCAGCATTAATATATAGATATAAACATTAAGAGAAGTGCTCACTGAGCAGTTTGGTGAGCATAGTATATACATTTAGCCAAACACCAGCAGGTGTTACACCCCTAGGGCTCATGACTATCCCTGTTGTAGGTTTTCAGTGTCAGGGATGTATTCCCTTCCATGGAGCGGGCCTCCAGTCCAATTAGAGAGTGATTGGTTTCCCCCATAGCAGAAGTGCCACTATTCCAGCCGTTGGCTCATTTGGCTTGGCCGGCCAAGTATAATGCTTGCAGTGTCCACTGTTGAGTCTCTTTCCCACACCTGGCTTTTTTATGTGGTGCTGGGGATTGAACTCACGACCTCATGCTTGTACAGCAAGCATTCGTACCTGTGAAGCCATCTCTCTAGCCCCTAATCTCTGTTGTTTAGATCAGGGAACAAGGGCTAGGGAGGTGGAAATTATTGCCCTGGTTCACACAGCTAGTACATATTGCAACACGCCTTTAAGTCCAGGCCTTCTGATGCTTAGGCTAGGACACTGCCTTTCTCATGATATCGTATTCCACTTTTTTCTTTTTTTTCGAGGTAGGGTCTCACTCTAGCTCAGGCTGACCTGGAATTCACTATGTAGTCTCAGGGTGGCCTCGATCTCATGGCGATCCTCCCACCTCTGCCTCCCAAGTGCTGGGATGAAAAGAGTGCCCCACCATACCCAGCTGTGTTCCACTTTTTACAAATCCAGATTCAAACAGGTGACCTTTAAATCCAATGACAGAGCTCGTTACCTTTTATGTCCTCTTTTGGCCAAGTCTCTCATGGGAATAGCGGCAGCCTGGGCCCGTCAGCCCTCCTCAGGCACGGATGCTGTCTCAAATTTGTCAGGATCAGCAGTTGCTGGCTTGGGTGTGAGCAGCCATATAATGTCACGCAGTGTCAACCCTGAAATACATCTTGGATGAGTTCCAGGGAGATCCAGGACCAACAGCGCACTAAGAAAGCCACGAGAAATCATCAGTCTCCTGTTGCCCCTTCCTGGTAAGCTGGGACATGTTCTCTTCTAGAATAACCTGCTTGGCTGTCACTGTAGGGAAGGACGGAAGGAAGGAAGGAGTTAATTCCTGGCTTGGCCAGTTTGCAGGAAGCCATGTGGTTTGGTAATTAAAGTGGGCCAGTGTGGGAGGAGATAGATTGGCTTTCCAGAGCCTAGGTAAGCAGGAGAAATAGTTTTCATTTGGCCAAGCCCAGGAAAGGGGTTGGAGGACGGCCCCGGGCTGAAGATGTGTCTGGTGCCAGGCTGTGCGTGTGACCTTTCCTGCTGCCTCCTCTGTTAGCTTGGAGTCTTCGCTTAATAAAGACGTTGCATTGTACTGAGTGCCGGACATGCAGAGGGAATTTGACCCTTTGCTTCTCAGTTCTCTTCATTTGCAAGCTTGAATAGATCCTTCTGGCCTTTTCCTGAACACTTTTTCTGTCCAGTCATGCACTTACAAAACTTTGGACTATCTTATAAAATGGTTCTAATTTTCTCTTTCTCATTTGCTGGCCACTGTAATGAGCAAAGATTAAATTTTTTTTATTTATGAAAGAGAAAGAGAAAGAGAGAGAGAGAGAGAGAGAGAGAGAGAGAATGAATGAAGATGGGCATGCCAGGGCCTCTGGCCACTGCAAACCAACTCCAGATGCATGTGATATCTTGTGCATCTGGCTTTACATAGATACTGGGGAATCCATCTGGGACCTATAGACCCTGTATGCAAGTGCCTTTAACTGCTGAGACATCTGCTTAGCCTTCATGAGCAAAGATTTTAAAAAGCCACAACAACTGAGTGCCCAGCCTTCCTTAGCAATATAGTTTTGTTGCATAAATATATCTGAAAGTCACTCAGCTTTATCTTGCAAAGAGAGTTTTCTGGATGAACCATAGAGATGATTTTGAATGAGCAAAAAACAAGTGATAACAACAACAACAAGAGTTCAAGGGGCTGGAGAGATGGCTCAGCGAGTCAAAGGCACTTGCCTGCAAAGCCCAATGGCTGGGGTTTAATTCCCTAGTACCTACAAAAAGTCAGATGCACAGAATGGTCCATGCATCTAGAGTTCATTTGCAGTGGCAGGAGGCCCTGACACACCTATACGTACTCTTTCTATCTGCATCTTTCTCTCACAAATAAATAAAAAAAATATATTTTTAAAATTTTTCTGTTTTATTTATTTATTTGAGAGTGACAGACAGAGAGAGAATGAGGCCGATAGAGAGAGAGAGGGAGGGAGAGAGAGAGAGAGAGAGAGAGAGGATGGGCATGCCAGGGCCTTCAGCCACTGCAAACAAACTCCAGATGCGTGCGCCCCCTTGTGCATCTGGCTAATGTGGGTCCTGGGGAATCGAGCCTCGAACCAGGGTCCTTAAGCTTCACAGGCAAGCGCTTAACTGCTAAGCCATCTCTCCAGCCCATAAAAAATATTTTTTTAAAAAAGCTCAAAAAATATTGCAAGGTGTACCTTTAATCTGAGCACTTGGGAGGCAGAGGTAGGAGGATTGCCATGAGTTTGAGGCCACCCTGAGACTGCATAGTGAATTCCAGGTCAGCCTGGGCTACAATGAGACCCTATGGCAGGGGGGAGCTCAAACCATGATGCATAGTAAATTCTACTTTATTGAAAGAAAAACATGCATTTTGAAAGATTCTACTAAGAAAATGAGTCAACAAACCACTATCTGAGGAAAAGTAATTGTAAGGTAAACAATCCAATTAAAAATGGTCAAAAGTTTTTTTGTTTTGTTTTGCTTTTTTCAAGGTAGGGTCTCGCTCTAGCCCAAGCTGATCTGGAATTCACTATGTAGTCTCAGGGTGGCCTCGAACTCATGGCGATCCTCTCACCTTTGCCTCCTGAGTGCTGGGATAGATGGTGTGTACTACCATATCCAGCTTGTTCAAAAGATTTCTATGTGTACTATCTGAATATATATGAATGGTCAATAATTATGTGAGAAGATGCTTTCCATTAGCAGTGATCAGGGATATACAAATCAAAGCCACCATGGGACTGAGTGTGGTGCCGCATGCTTTTAATCCCAGCGCGTGAAGGCTGAGGCAGGAGGAGCAAGTGGTCAAGACCAGCCTGAGCTACGTGGTGGAACTCTGTTTGAATAAACCAAAGCAAACCAACACAGGACAAAACAAAATATAAACCAAAACAAACAGCAACCACCCCCTTCAAATCCCTAAACCAACAAAACAAAGCGAAACAGAACAACAACATAAAAACAAATAGTGAAATATAAACACACTCCTACTAGAATGGCTAAAATGAGAAAGACTGACAATGTCGTGACTGGCATTGATATGCACAGCAGACTAAGTCCTCTTTCTTATATGATATAAAAAGTTTATTATAATTATGGTAGTTGTGTTTATTATATTTAGCAGTTGGATGTCTCCCACCCTTTTGTTTCAACATGCAAAGAATCATAGCCAATGGACACCACAAGCCTTATATTTGGCCAGCCAGGCCAAATGAGCCAATGGGTACAATAATGGCACATCTGTCATGGTGGAAACTAGCTGCCCTCTAATTGGACTGGAGGCCCGCTCCATGGGAGGGAATACATCCCTGATACTGAAAACTTAAAACAGGGGTAGTCATGAGCCCTAGGGGTGTAATGTCTGCTGCTGTCTGGCTAAATGTATATACTATGCTTATCAAACTGCCCAGTAGGCACTTCTCTTAATGTCCATACCCTTATGTTAATGCTACTCTCACTTTTGGTAGAGAACCTTCTCTTTTCAGATGGCAGTGACCTTGGGATGACTCAGAAGGTATCATGGTGCTGGATAGAAGTGACCGCAGTGCTCAGTACTGCAATATCTCTATCACACCTTCCAAGGCTCAGGGTCTATTGAGGAAGAGGTGGCGGAAAGAATATAAGAGCCAAAGGAAGGGTAGGACTCCTTACAACGTGCTCCTCCCAGACACAAAATAGCCTGGATGTCCATGACCTCACAGTGCCTGACATTGCCTACACAAGACCATCATAATAGCAGGAAAAGATGATGACATCAAAATAGAGAGACTGATCGAGATGGGGAGGGGATATGATGGAGAATGGAGTTTCAAAGGGGAAAGTGGAGGAAGAGAGGGCATTACCATGGGATATTTTTTATAGTCATGGAAGTTGTTAATAAAAAAATTTGAAGAAAAAACAAAACAAATAAACAACAAAAAAATTTAAAAAAAAAAGAAAGAAAGAATCATAGCCAAGGCTCAGAGACGTGCTTTATTTCTGAAAGCTCAGAGCATTGGCTTCGGCAGCTTCTTCAAGCATCTGTGATGTGGTGTTTGTTGATCTTATTGTCTGTGATAAGCACCAGTGTGACCAGTGACCCGTATTTGCTTGTCCTGATATTCACAGTCAAGTCAAAGTGGGAGGAACTTGATGGTGCCATGGTTCCTTGTTCCTCCTGGGGATGCTCTTCTAAGGTTTCGGGCTGACTTCGGGAACCTGCTCATGTGGACGTCCGTCTTTCATCTTTCTTCCTGGTCTTTAATGCCTTTGCTTCTGAGTAGGCCTTGGTAGCGACGAGGGCTTACTTCACTTTCTGCAGTGTCTGAGTGTCTGTGTCCCTTCCAAGTTCATACATTGCAACCTAACTCCCAAGAGGGTGGCGTTAGGAGGGGAGGCCTTGGGGACGTGACTAGGTCATGGTATGGAGCACTCGTGGATGGGATGAGTCATAAAGACACTCCAGAGAATTCTTTCTGTCCCTTCCACCATGGGAGGACACAGAGAGAAGGCACCCCCTATAAGCCAGAAGCAGTCTTTGCCCGACACAGATTTTCTAGTTCCTTGACCTTGGGCTTCTAGACTCCAGAACAGTGAGAAACACATGCCTTAGGTGTATAAGCCACTTGATTATGTTTGTGATGGGAGAAGGCACAGACTCTCCAAGAATCCAAGGGAGCTTCATCCCACAGCCAACCCTTCCTCCAGGAGGCACCTCTCCTGACTGCTCCACAGCTCCTGCTAGGGTTCCTTCTTCTCCCCTGTACCTCTTTCTCAGAGCAGATGACAGGTAAGTGTAAGGCCCTATGCACATGTGGCCTAGTTGACCTCACTTCTGGACTCTGGAATGGTTGTGACATCAGTTTTACTTGTCACTTGGAGGTGCGGTGAGGTGGAAAGAGACTATGTCTGAATGCTCTTCCCATGGAGTCTTGCTCAGACCCGTCAGCTCTTAGCACCCTTTCCTGGAATCCTTTGTGTGGCCTGTGCCTCCCACCAGAGTCTGGGAGCCGGAGAAGGCTCACCTGGCACTGGGTCTTCAGCACCCACCCCAGTGGTAGGACACAGCTGTAGTAAATACATGTATGAGGACCAAGCGTTAGGAGCTTGCCTGCCTGTTTTCTTTTCTCTGGGGGGCAGGAGAGATGGCTTAGCGGTTAAGCACTTGCCTGTGAAGCCTAAGGACCCCAGTTCGAGGCTCAACTCCCCAGGACCCACATTAGCCAGATGTACAAGGGGGCGCATGCATCTGGAGTTCGTTTGCAGTGGCTGCAGGCCCTGGCGTGCCCATTCTCTCTGTGTCTCTCTGTCTCTGCCTCTTTCTCACTCTGTCTGTCGCTCTCAAATAAATAAATAAACAAAAAAAATTAAAAAAAAAAAACGAGGAAGGGAAGGGAAGGGGAGGGGAAGGGGAAAGAGGTGAGGGAAGGGATGGGAAAGGGAGGGCAGGGAAGGAAAGGGCAGGGAGATAATGATACAGGTTGATGTATGGCGACCTGTTGAAGGCCACCTCAGTGGTATGTATATAAGGGCATTGATCCTTCACACCAAGTCGGCCTTCCTCACTGTAAACTGCATGAGTAAGAGGAGAGGTTTTTTGTTCTTCTTCTTCTTATTTTGGGTTGAGAAGGAGGAAGAAGGTATCTGCTTAGAGTTTGTTTCCTTACTTTGTCTCTGCAGCTCCTGTCAGACAAAGACATTGGACGTCGCAGAGACAGAGCAAGTCCCATACGAGAAGGAGCCTGTGACGCTCTGCCGAGCCCTCCATGGCACCTGCTGCTCGGCACAGGAGCCCTTCCCGGTGGAAATGCCTTTAACCCACACTTTACAGACGGGGAAATGGAGGTTCAGTCATCCACCGAGGCCAGCCTTTGTGAGGTGGCTGCTCTGGAATTCAAACCCAGCCCGTGCGACTCAAAAGCCCATGTGTCACCCCTGGGCAATGCTGGCTTACTTTTTCCAGTCTACATCTTATCAGTGTCTTAGGACATCTTTCCTGGGCAGCTCCTAGAGCAGGTGTTATGCTAATGGGGACACACTGATTCCCAGAGGAGGGAGTCAAGGAAACTATTGCTGTGATTTGTCATCATTAGCATTTACGGAGTACGGACTAGGTGCCAGTCATGTTCTTTCCCTCTTTCTATGCATGTGTGTGCACGTACATGTGTATGTGCATGTAGAGGCCAGAGGACAATCTCAGGATCACCAGCCACCTGGTTTTTAAAAAAATATTTTTATTTGTTTATGGGCTGGAGGAATGGCTTAGTGGTTAAGGCATGTGCCTGCAAAACCAAAGGACCCAGGTTCGATTCCCCAGGACCCACGTAAGCCAGATGCACAAAGTGGTGCATGCGTCTGGAGTTCATTTGCAGTGGCTGGAGGCCCTGGACCACCCATTCTCTCTAGTCTGTCTATCTATCTGTCTCAAATAAACAAATAAAAATATATTAAAATTAAAAAAATTATTTATTAAGAGAGAAAGGGGTGTAGAGAATGGCATGCCAGGTCCTCCAGTTACTGCAAAGGAACTCCAGATGCATGTACCACTTTGTGCATCTGGCTTTACGTGGGTACTGGGAACCGAACCTGGGTCGTCAGGCTTTGTAAGCAAGTGCCTTAACTGCTGAACCATCTCTCCATCCCCCAGCCACATGTTTTTGAGACAGGGTCTCATTGGCCTAGAGCTAACCAATTAGGCTACACTGGCTGGCCAGAGAGCCCTAGGGATCCTCCCGTCTCTGCCTCCTCAGTGCTGGGATTATAAGCATGCACCAGTTCACGTGCATTTTTACATGGGTTCTGGGGATTGAACTCACAAGCACTTCACCAACTGAGCTATCTCCCCCAGCCCCCGGCTGAGATCTCAGTGACTTTGTATTTATTACATTCATTTAATTCTCTGGCATTTTTTACCCTTCATTTCTCCATTTCACAAATTGGAAAACTGAGGTTCATAGCGTGCATAAGTGCACATAGCTCCCAAGTGATAGATAGAGTTTGGCTTTGAACTAGAGCCATCCCGTGCTGTTTGGGGAGATAGCATATGAATGGAAAGACTTCTGGAATGACCTTGAAGAGAGGAAAGGCCAGGGGGAGGTGGGCCTAGCTGGAGAGGCACCCAGAGAGAGGGTACGCTGTCAACTGTTGCTGACTTGAGCTGAACGCATGTAGTAAGTCATGGCTGGAGTCTGATATCATCTCTGGGAACGGGCCCAGGGCACCCGTGAGAAACATAGCCCAGCCGTTGAGCAATGCAGCCGTGTGTCTTAGGAAATGGAAACTTGGGAAAAGGAAGGTTCCAGGAGTTTGGAGAGGCAGTCTCACTGGTCTGAGCGCCCTTTCCATTTTCTTACTCCTCCCTGAGTGGCCCCCTGTTCTTTCCTCTGTGCAGAGCCTTGGCTGGGGTCTAGGCTATAAAATCTGATGTCCTCCTCTTGTCCCCTCCAGTCCCTGTTTGTCTTTCAGGTCACTGCCTGTGACAGTCCTTGTCTACCCCCAACCCCACGCAGACTGAGCTGGGTGTGGGTCCCAGTACTGGTGTCCTTTCTTTGTGATAAGGTCTCTCTTTGTAGTCTATGCTGGCCTCGAATTCACGCCACTCCTTCTGCCTTTGTCTCCCCGATGCTGAGGTGACAGATGTGTGCCACGTTCCAGTCTTCTACCATCCTTCTTGGAATGTCAGCAGGGCCTGGGTGATCAAAGCAACTTGTACAGAAGCCGGTAAAATAAATAAGATGGAATCTGAGTTAGTTTTGTATTTTACCTGGAGCCAAGGCTCAAGGAAGTCAAACAAATGTCTCAGGCCTCATGGCGTACTGTGACTAGAGCATTTTTGTGTCTGCTTGCTGACGGCTGGGAAGCAAGGCAGGTGCTCCATCAGTAGGGTCAGCAATCCTCCCTGGACCTACCCCCTTTGCCTTTTCATATAAGAACATCTTTCCCCAGCGTGAGATGGTAGGATGTGGGACGTCAGAGACCTTCCTTAGAATAGTTCAGTATCCCTTATGGAAATGTGCCATTTATTTATTATTTATGGAGAGAAAGAGAGAGAGAGAGAGAGAGAGAGAGAGAGAGAGAGAGAGAGAGAATGGTTGTACCAAGGTCTCCAGCCTCTGCAAATGAACTTCATATAACTTCATATGCACGTACCACTTTGTGCATCTGGTTTTATGTAGGTACTGGGCAATCGAACCTAGATTGTTTGGCTTTATAGGAAAGCACCTTAACTGCTGAGCCATCTCTGCAGCCCCAAATGTGCCCTTTAAAAAAAGACTCAAAAGATGTATGTTGGTTAACAAAACCTCTTTTTAAAAAATGAGCCTGAAGCAACGTCTACTGTCCCTGGAGCCACCACGTCAAAATGGCGCTCTTTTTGCTATAGGAGTTGGCTTTCTGGAAAAATCTATCCAGGAAATAGAGCCCAGTCCCTAGGAGCAGAGAGCTAGGACTCTTTTTTTTTTTTTTTTTTTTTTTGCTCAGATGCTTGGGAGGGAGGGAAATAATCATTTGGGGCTCATTGCAACAGGTACCCAGGCCAGGCCAGGGTTGAGACAGCCAGCCTCAGGTGGCCTGGATGTGAATGTGGCAATTACGGGATTGCATCACCAGGAGATGAGAGATAGGATCCAGCCCTGAGAGCCCCAGTCAGCAGGCGCTGTGAGGGCCAGCCCCTCTGTGTGCTCATCGCTGTTTTGTGGCCTGGGAAAACCCAGGGGTTTGGGTTAGTTTTGGAGGTGGTTGGTCTTCCCCAGTGGCCTCCTGCAACTGAGCCTCTCCAGTACGACCATGGTGTGGCCCTAAAGAGAAAGCGGGGTCTTTGAGGAAGAAGAGCCAGGGCCAGGAGCACAGTGTTGACAGATTATGTGATTCTGTCACAAGATTCACCTCCAGAGCCTGGAGGGACACCCACCCCCTGGACATGGACAAAAGAAAAGAAAGCTGGCAAACATGGGTCCTTGCCACATATCTGATTCTAGAGAATCAAGTCTGGCCTCGCAATGGATCTTGCCTTAATCTGTAACTTGTGTTGAAGGAGAGAGATTTAGGCTTCATTTCCTGTTCCCTGAAGTAGGAATTGGCCACACCTATGAAGTCCTGTCAGGATTAGTAAATTGTCTATCTATCTATGTATCTATCATCTATCTATCTATCTGTAGTAGACAGCTTTAGTTGCTGGGATGAACCTCCAGACCAGACACAGTGTATGGGAGGAAGAAGGGATTTACTGAAGCTCACAGACACAGGAAAAATTCCATAATGACAGATGTTGGCTCCCCTTTCACAGATTCAAGAAGAGAGAGAGAGAGAGAGAGAGAGAGAGAGAGAGAGAGAGAGAGAGAGAGAGAGAGAGAGAGAGAGAACCACTACCAAAAGCAAGAGCAAAGAACCCTCACAGCCAAACCACAGGGAACCCAGGCAGAACTCAGGCTCTTTACATGTCTTAGACTGGAATTCAGATCCACCCCCAGTGACACCTTCTCCAAAAATCCCAGAAACTTTAATAAAACTCCCGAATCTATTGGGAGACATTTATTCAAACCACCACTCTATCTCTGTCTCTATCTATCTATCTATCTATCTATCTATCTATCTATCTACCTATCTATCTATCTATCTTCATCATCAATCTATATACTTTCCTAGTATCTGTCAATATAGTCTTCCTTGGGACTTAGAGAAAGAAGAAAGTCAATGTGAGCGTCATTCACACAGCAGCTAATATCACTTTTATGGTGGGTCAACGGCTGCAGAACCAACCTGCTCCCTTCCCCCTGCCTCCGTGTCTGCCCTAATCCCAGGTGTTCAAAGCCCAGAGCTTTCCATGCGAAGCAGAGATTTGCACGCATACTGCAGGAGAGCAAATCTCTGTGGTTCAGTTGGTCAGGAAGAAGTGAGCCCCATGGCCCGCCCAGGTCTAGAGCCAGGGGTGGTGGTGCATGCCTTTAATCCTAGCAGAGGTAGGAGGATCTCCGTGAGTTGGAAGACACCCTGGGACTACATAGTGAATTCCAGGTCAGCCTGAGCTAGAGTGAGACCCTACCTTGAAAAACCAAACAAAACCAAAAACAAACAAACAAACAACACCAAAAACAACAACAAAGGAGAGCGGGCAGGAGGGATTGCAGGGTGGGTACAGTGCTTGTTGCACAAGCATGAGGACCTGTTTGGATCCCCAGTGCCCATGTGAAAACCAGGCATGGTGGGCACTCCTATATTCCCAGCACTGGAGAGAGGGAGGTGGGGATGAGAGGCTCTCTGAAGTTTGCAGGCTAACTGGTCTGGCTGAACCGTGAATCCTCCATTCAGTGAGAGACCCTCTCCAAGAAAGAAAAGTAAAGAGGAAAGCAATTGAGGAACATAGCTGATGTCTACCTCTAATCACACACACACACACACACACACACACTGGCAGCTGGGTTCAGTGAGGGACTCCTCGAGGGAAGAACAGAACAGGGAAGAGTGATAGCGGAGAACACCTGGTGGTCTCCTCCAGCGTCTGAATGTGAGCTTACAGGATACATGTGTACAGGGCGTGCACATCTGCTCACACACGTGTACAGTCACACACCACACTACACACACATGCAACAACAACAACAACAACAAAACCCCAAAGGTAGACTTTAAACAAAATTTTATTTCAGATTTTTTTTGTTTGTTTGTTTTTGGAGGTAGGGTTAGGGTTTCACTCTAGTCCAGGCTGACCTAGAATTCACTATGGAGTCTCAGGGTGGCCTCGAACTCACAGCGATCCTCCTACCTCTGCTTCCTGAGTGTTGGGATTAAAAGCGTGCACCACCACGCCCAGCTTCAGATTTTTTTTTTTTTTTTTGAAGTAGGTTCACACCGTAGAACAGGCTGGCCTGAAACTCACTGTGTAGCTCAGGCTGGCTGCAACCTCATGGCTATCCCCCCACCTCAAGTGCTGGGACTAAAGGCTTGGACCACCACACCTGGATGGTTTGGGTTTTTGAGACAAGGTCTCATGTAGCCCAGGCTGACCTCACAGTGTTATGTAGCTGCAGCTGGCTTGAACTCCTGGTCCTTCTGCTTCTGCTTCCTCAGTGCTGGGATCATAGACATGTGCTACTGCATCCAGCTCTTGCTTAATTTTTATTTTCTATGAACACCTAGAATCTTAAGAACTTGTTTTTCTACATGTTGGGTGCTTTTTGAAACATAACTTTCCACACAGATCGATTTTAAAATGCTGTGCTGGGGCTGGAGTGATGGCTTAGTGGCTGAGCGCTTGCCTGTGAAGACTAAGGACCCTGGTTCGAGGCTCGATTCCCCAGGACCCATGTTAGCCAGATGCACAAGGGAGCACATGTGTCTGAGTTCATTTACAGTGGCTGGAGGTGCACCTATTCTCTCTCCCCCGCCCTCTCTCTCCCTCTTTCTCTGTCTGTCTGTCACTCTCAAAAAAAAATTTAAAAAAATGCTGTACTGATTAAGCAATAGCCTTTATTCATTTATTTTTTGGAGCAGCTGAGATGTGTGGTGGGGACAGATGTTGACTGCAGGTAGTGCTCTGACTTCAACAATGTTATATTTATTTATTTACTTATTTATTTCAGT
Source organism: Dipus sagitta (assembly GCA_036346955.1). Taxonomy (NCBI): domain Eukaryota; kingdom Metazoa; phylum Chordata; class Mammalia; order Rodentia; family Dipodidae; genus Dipus; species Dipus sagitta. The sequence goes on from CM070771.1 coordinate 192,447,277, forward strand.
ACTGGGCATATAACTCATGGCCTTGTGCATACGAGGCAAGGGCTCTGACATCAAGCTACACCCCAGCCCAGCAATGTCAGACTCTGGAAATAGAAATCACTTAGAATGGAGGCGATTCGGTAGCTGATTTGAGTGGCTCTGGAGCAAATGGCTCAGAACGAGGCCCAAGCGAAGTCAGCTTCTGGCTCTGCTTACTTGGTGTCTCTACAGCCCAGGAGTGTTTGCGTCTTTACTTCCAGGACACAAGTCTCTTTTTTCGCCCAATCATATCACCTTGATCTTCTCTGTCCCCTCGGCTGGGTCCTCCTTGCCATATTGAAGTGCCCCCAACACGGGGCGCCCAGAGTCTTGAATTTTTTTCTTTTGCAGTTTATACTGTCCTTGGATGATTGGATCCCGTTTCTTGGTTTTCAATATCATCGACACACTGACGATTCCCAGTCCATGCGCCCCCAGTGACTGAGTACTGGAAAGTTTCACTTGAACACTTTAGAGACACCTTGAGCATTAGCTGCTCCAGTCCAAACTTCAGATGCCCTTCCTCAGACCCACGTCTTCCCATGTCTGCATCTCAGTACGTGGGACCAGGTTGTTCAAGCCCCAAATCAAAGAGCCATACAGGTCTGTCTCACTCACATTCAACACATGAACCATTAATAAATCTAGTCAGTTTCACCTTCAAATCAATAACACCCCTCCACTTCTCACCATGAGTCCTAGCTGTTGTTACCTCTGACCTGGGCCACTGCTGTGCCTTCCAGCCGCTGTTCTGGCTTCCACTCTTGCCCCCAGGAAGCCACTCGGCAGCCAATGGGTGCTTCTGAGACAGAACTGTAACCTTGCCCCTTTGATGCACACTCCCGCCTGCAAGGATTGGTGGACTGGTCCATCGAAAGGACAGAAGTATGTCTCAGAAATGCGGACAGTGCTTTAAACATGATGCACCTTTAAAGGGTCAATTGAGTTATTTAGTATTGATTTTTACCGATAAAATACCTGATAATTTGGGCTCCCTGAGGCCCCATATGGCGCCTGGCACGGTAGTGGATATGTAGTAAGTATCTGTTGAGAGTGTGGGCATCAGTCTTGACTCAGGTTCTAATTTGACCTTGGAGTGTCTCTTTGGGTTTCTCAGTCTCAGTTTTCTTTTTTGGTCCAAGAATGGCCAGGATCTTGTGATGTGGTATGACGTTTTCTATTTTTTCAAATTAACTTATGCGCATTCTCATTTGTTTATTATTTAAAGTTTTGTGGTACTGGGGATTGCACATCCTAGGCAAGCACTCTACCATGGCACTCCATCCCTATCCCTTCTTTACTTTCTATCTTGGGGCAAGGTCTCACTAAGTTGTTCAGGCTGGCCTTAAATTCCTTCTGTAGTTCAGAAAGGCCTTGAGCTCGTGATGTTCCTGCCTCAGCCTCCCAAGTAGCTGGGTGATAGGCCTGTGCCACCAGGCCAGACGTTTTTTGATATACAGAATGACTGATTAGTCATAAACTACTGAAATAATTCCATGATTCAGGCATGGGTTGAGAGGCCTTGCAAGCTGTCTGGCCATGTCACATCTGTGAAGCTCTGGTGACTGCCGAGAGCTGGCCACTTGTTCTCAGACAAAGAAACAGGATCACATAAGGGCACTAGAACCAGAGCTTGTGCCCAACATACTGTGTGGGTAGGCCGTCAAGCCTCTCTGAGCCCTGATTTTATCCTGTGTGACGTGGGAAGTCTAGTTCTGTTTGTAGCCAGGGTCACAGCCACCATGAATTGGTTCTTGGATCCACCCTCCCCACACCTCCTGTCAATAAGAGTACTTGAGCTCTGGGCTGGAGAGATGGCTTAGCAGTTAAGGCGCTTGCCTGCGAAGCCTAAGAACTCATGTTCGAATCTCCAGGTCCCACATAAGCCAGATGCACAGTGACACATGCAATGTGGCACATGCCCACAAGGGGAGTGCACACATCTGGAGTTCATTTGCAGCAGCTGAAGGCCCTGGCACACCCATTCTCTCTCTCACTGTGTCTGCCTCTGCCTCTCTCTCAAATTAAACAAAAATACTCACATACTTAATATAAAATGGCATTGTACTTACATAAGCCCTGCATATCCTCCACTATGCTTTTAATCATCCCTAGATCATTTATCATACCTCATACCATGCAAGTGCTATGTCATTCTTATTGTACTGTATTGTTTAGGAAGTGGTGAGCAAAAAAAAAAAAGTCCACATTATGTTCATGGCAGAAGCACCTTATTTCTCATTATCCTTGATCCACACTTGACCCATGGGACCTGTTGGCTCTGAGGGCCAGCCGTGGTCCTTGCTAGTGTACCTGGAGCAGCAGCTGACCTTTACTGAGTGCTTACGGTGACAGACATTGTGCTGTGTACTGCATAGCACTGCACAGGGCTTCTCAGACCAGGCGACACATTCAAGCCATATAGGCAGAAATAGCTGTGCACAGGCCCCACCCAGCATCCTTGAGGTCAGAATCAATACTGGGGCCCAGTGTTGGGATGATTCAAAAGTGTCTCAGATGATTTTAAAGTGCAGACCATGCTGAGCAGTCAATTCCCAGACGACCCCATGTGGTAGGTACTAACGGACAGCCTCATCGGGAAGTGAGGCACAGGGAGGTAAATTGGCCCTGCTGGGGACTCCAGTTCTTGCAGTCTGGCTCCATGGCATACGCTGCTGGCACCATACCAGTGTCTGAGAAGCGGTGTCAGGATGAACGTTCCGCTGGTAAGATTGCCACAGGTCGGGGGTGGGGAGATGGCTTAGTTGATAAAGCGCTTGTCTTACAACACGAGGACCTGAGTTTGATTCCCCCCAAACCACATAAAATTGCCAAGTGTGGAGAAATGTACCTGTAATTCCAGCACTGGGGAGGTGGAGACTGGAGGACCTCTGGGACTTGCTGGTTAGCCAGTCTAGTGCTTTAGAGGAGTTCTAGGCCAGTGAAGAGACCATGTCTCAAAGAAATTGGTGGCATTCCTGAGAATGGAAGCTGGGGTTTTTCCGTAGCCTCCACATGCACCCTCACACATCATACACGCATATACACAGGAACATGCATACACGGGTCTTGAGCGACTCAGCACCTGTCCTGAAATCAATGTGGCATGTGGCTTGAATATGTGTGTGGGAGCCTTTGATGGGAGACACATGGCTCAGAAGCCTGTCTCCTTCTGTGGTTTCCCTACCAGGTGTCTTAGGCTCTCTCAAAGTCCCTCTTCCCTGTGTAGCTGGTAGACACTTATCAAACATGCGGCAGAGGGAGTCAACCCTTTTGCCAGTTCTGGGGCACCAGTGTGTGCCACCATGACCAGCTTTTATTTTCACTTTTACTTATTTATAAGACAGAGAGAAGTAGTGTGCCAGGGCCTCCAGCCACTGCAAATGAACTCTAGATGCATGCGCCATCTTGTGCATGTGGCTTATGTGGCTCCTGGGGAATTGAACCTGGGTTCTTTGGCTTTGCAGGCAAATGCCTTAACCACTAAGCCATCCCTCCAGCCCCGACCAGCTTTTTATGGTTGTGCCTGTGTTCTGAACTCAGGTCCTCATGCTTGCGCCGTACGTACTTTACCCATTGAAGGCTCATGTTCTTAATGAAGTGTCATCAACTTTGGAGTATCCACTGTTTTATAAATGGGAAAACCCATGTAGAGAAGTTTAGTGACCTGTGTAAGGATGTACAGCAAGCTGAGGTCAGGTAGAAATGTTTCCCTAAATTTTGACCTACAGCCTCCCCTCCCATCTGCCTCACTCCAACAATAAGCACAGGGCACCCAGGCACTTTGCAGCCTTCTGTCCGCCGTCTTTCCCCAGCTAAGTCAGGGGTTGGTCAGGATGCTGCGGCAGGGTGACTGGGGATCAGGCTGAGGCCAGAATTCATCTGGTGCCTGATCTTCTCTCCCGCTGCCCCGGGCTCTTTTTTGGAAACACGTGGGAAAGCGTCAGGACTGTGGGGTTTCCTCCTGCTGCAGATGTTTACTGGACTGGGCTGCTGGATTGCAAAACTGGGATTGGGAAAGGTTGTAGGGGGCAGGGCCCAGGTTCTTGGGGCTGTGGTGGGACCCCAGAAGACCCTCCTGCACAGCCAGGTACCTACTAGCTTTGGTGACAAGTGCCCCTCAGATCCTGTTAATTCTAGGGCTGCCCACCTCAGAGTGCCTGTGGCCACAGCCTGGGGAGGCACCCCATGGAGCGACTCCTGGTGCCCTGATAGCACTGGCACCCTGGGAGCTCTGTGCCTGGCGCTGCAGGGTCCAGCTCCCATAGTCTCCTATGTCCCTCTCCTGTGGTGGCTGGCCCCACAGTCTACCAGGAGGCTAGAACTAATTCCCTGCACCGCTCGCTCTCAGGCCTTTGCATAGCTGCCGAGCAAGTCTTGACTTCTTCCATTTGGCCCGAACGTCCCCTGGGTCACCTAGAGACCCTCAGGGTCCACTGTAAGTAAGTTTCAGCAAGCGGACATGTGTCCTTCCTGAGATGCGGGGATGACAGGCACCAAACAAGGACAGATGGTGGAAGCTGGCTGTGGCAGTACATCCTCTGGGAAGTTAACTGACCTGTCTGTCCCTTCGTTTTTCCAGACTAGTGGTCACTAATTCCTATTGAATCCCCCTTGATAAGTTCTGGAAGGAATCAAATGACTGTGATTGGCAGATCCAAGTTCTGACTTTTTATTTGTGGTTTTTCGAGGTAGGGTCTCACTCTGGCTCAGGCTGACCTGGAATTCACTATGGAGTCTCAGGGTGGCCTCGAACTCACGGCGATCCTCCTACCTCTGCCTCCCGAGTGCTGGGATTAAAGGTGTGCGCCACCACGCCCGGCTTCAGGTTGGGCCATTTTTGAACACAGTGGTTTCACGGCTCCCTCTCTGAGCCTCACGCTTTGTGTGTGCACACGGGGCCTGCTGTAGGCTACCTAGCCTCACTACATACGCTACAGAGCCTCATGCTCTGCGGGCACAAGGGCCTGCCACACACTGCACTGCCAGGCTGTGGGGCCGTGGGCAGGCTTGAATCCCAGCAGTGGGTGTGAGCAGGAGGTGAGGGGGTGGCAGCTAGGGTCCTAAAGTAGGGCATCCATGCCAACCTGTGGGCATGTGACTCCAGGAAAGAGTCGCTCTTCACACAGCTTCCACCTGGATTGCGAAGCCATGGGGAGGGAGGCATCACTTTATACCATCTTGGAGACTTCCTGGGGAAATGGGCCTGGTGCCAAAAACTCAGGCAGATATTGTTCAGGAAAAAAAATAAGTAAATAAATAAAAATCACAGTGGTCCTGCAATATCTCTATCACACCTTCCAAGGCTCAGGGTCCATTGTGGAAGAGGTGGCGGAAAGAACGTAACAGCCAAAGGAAGGGTAGGACTCCTTACAACGTGCTCCCTCCAGACACAAAATGGCCTGGATATCCATGACCTCACAGCGCCTGACACTACCTACACAAGACCATCATAATAGGAGGAAAAGATCATGACATTAAAATAAAAGAGAGACTGATTGAGAGGGGGAGGGGATATGATGGAAAACGGAGTTTCAAAGGGGAAAGTGGGGGGAGGGAGGGCATTACCATGGGATATTGTTCACAATCATGGAAGTTGTTAATAATAATAATGATAATAAAATCACAGTGGTCAAAAAAGCAAGGATTCTGGAGCCTGGTGGCCTGAGTTCAAATCTCAAGTTTGCCTCTTGTGGGTCATGTGACACCGAGTTAACCCTTTTGAATCTATGTATGTATACATGCATGCGTGCATGCATGGTATGTGATATGTATCCATGTTTGTATGTGTGGGTGCTTGTGCACATGTGTGCATGTGGAGGCCAGAGATCTATGTCAGGTGTCTTCCTTAGTCATTCTCCACCTTAGTTTTTGAGATAGGGCCTCTCACTGAACCAGGAGCTCACCAATTTGACCAGATAAGCTAGTCTGAAAGGCCCAGAGAGCCCACTGCGTCTACCTGCAGGTGAGCGCGGCCATGCTCAGCTCTTATGTGCGTGCCGGTCATCCAAACTCACCTCCCCACGCTTGCACAGTAAGCACTCTACTGTCTGAGTCTTCTTCCCTTCGGTGCTTGGTTTCCTCATCTAAAGCAGGGCGGTGCCCGTGCCTCCTAACTGTGGCACCCAAGTGAGTGAATGAGAGTTTCAGTGAGGTTCTGTCCATGGCCCAGCTCTTCGTGTCTGGCCACATAAGGATGCGTGGACAGAGAGAAAGAGGGCTTTTACTATCCATCATCCGCAAACGATGAGACAGGAAGAAGGCAGGAATGGCCTCCTGCTTCGGGCTTCACCTGAACTGAGGGATGAGATCTATTTCCTGCATCTGACAGGTAACCAGGTAACCAGAACCCCAAACTGGCCAACTGGTCAACTTGCACCTACTTGACCCCTGGCCCATTAAACCAGCAGCCCAGGCAGGTAGTAAGGAGATGTCAACCAGATAGGCCCGGCCCGGGGCTCAGACCCTGCGGCTGGTTGAAGGTGGAGTGAGCACTGGACCCAGTCCAGAGAACCAGCTCTGGACTGAGCTTTGGTTCTGGGGAAAGCCCTCACTGTTCTCTGAGCTTCAGTGAGGCCTTTAGTTAAAGTGGGGACTGGCATGAATACGCCCTTGCAAACCACAGATGCGAGCGTTGGGTAAATGAGAAATCCCAGCATGCTCAGGACATCTTGACCCTCTGGTAGTGAGCTCTGGAAACCCCCACATGTCGGACTTGGCAGGGAGGTGATCAGCCACGGGTATCAGAGGGTGCCCTGGAATGGATGTATCTCCTCACAGTCCTTGTGTTGAAGGTTAGTCCTTGAAGTCCCATGTTAATGGAATATGAGAGTTGCCCCCTTTGGGAGGTGACTGGATCATGAGGATGGAGTCACTTCTGGTTCTCTGGATTAAAATTCCAGGGTTCGCTTTATCATAAGAGTGAGGCGCTTTACTTGCCTTGACTTCCCAAGTGGTCCTTTTGGCATGTTTTGGTGGCACTGTGCTCTTGTCCTTCCCAGCATCTATAAGCCATATCATATGTGTGTGTGTGTGTGTGTGTGTGCACACGCACGCACGTTCACCTGTGTGCATGCGTGCCATGATGCACGTGGGGAAATCAGAGGATGACTTTCAGGCTGGTCCTCGCCTGTCCATGTCACTTGAGGCAGGTTTCTCCTTCGGGATTCTCACTCTGCTGTTCTTTGCTGGGCCTGCCACGCACAAGCTTCTGGGGTAGTCTCCTGGTCTCTCCCTCCCACCTCATAGCCAGCATCAGCTTGGGCACGCTGGGATCCCAGTGGAATGGCTGAAGGAGCCTTCTCCCTAGACGTACAGTCATACCATGTTCCATATCCTGTTTTGTAAAGCATGTTTGCTAAGCCTGCAGCTCTTAACCCTGGCTATGGGTCACCATAGAATCACCAGGAGACCTTTTGGAAATCCAAATCCTCAGGCCACTCCTGCTCCCTGCTTTACTCCTAATCACCTTTAATCAGGCTTGGGGAGGCCCGAGGATTTGGAATTGGGAAATTCTTCCCAAGCCTTATGGTTTGCATGTAAAACGTCCTCCTCGCAGTCAAGGAGTGGAACACCTAGTCCCTAGCTCGTGACATGCTCTGGGGACGTTGTGGAATTTTCAGAAGATGGGGTCTAGCTGGAGGAAGTAAGTCACTGAGGGTGGGACTTCAGGGTGCTAGCCCGTTCTGGCTTCTGGCCACAGATCCCTTTCCTGGTCTGCTGAGATGTGGTGGCGCTGCCTGCCCCCTCCCTGCAGGCCTTCCCCGCCATGACGGGCTGTATCACCTCAAATGGTGAGCCAAAAGAAATCCTTCCCCCCCCAGCTTTTTTAAAAAAAAATATTTTATTTTATTTTTTATTTATTTGACAGAGAAAGAGAAAGAGAGAGAGAGAGAGAGAGAGAGAGAGAGAGAGCACACCAGGGCTTCCAGCCACTGCAAATGAATTCCAGACACATGTGCCCCCTTGTGCATCTGGCGGCCTGGGGAATCAAACCTGAGTCCTTTGGCTTCGCAGGCAAATGCCTTAACCGCTAGGCAATCCCTCCAGCCCAGTGGTTTTTTTTTTTTTTTTCTTAATCAGGTGTTTAGTCATGTACCAAGGGAAATAACTAACATACGAAGTATGCTGGGGATTAAAACCTGGCTTAGGTAAGTGCTGTACCAGCTGAGCTCTATCCCAGAACATCTCAAATGAATTCCTCCCATGTTCAGACAACACTGCAGTGGACATATACCTCTGTGGAAGTCCATAGGATCACCTATGTGTGTACTCCACTGTCGTCCTGGGAGTCAGGATTTACACTTCGGAAAATACAGCCAGTGCATTTTCTAATGGTGGGAACTTTCCATACAGCCATTTATACTCTCTTGCCTTGAAATAGCTTTAAAACAAAAAAACCACATTTTTCAAAGCAGCTCCCACCAACAGGCAGAGTCTATTTCCTGCTCCTTGAACTCGGGCTGGTACCAGGAACGCCTCTTGGATGACTGTTCTGACACCACCATGGAAGAGAGCCACTGATCAGGACACGGGGTAAGAAGCTGGAGGAGGAGTGAGGAGACAACCTAGGAACAGGCAGCACTACCTGTCACACGCAAGAGCGAGGCCCTCCTGGATGTCCTGCTCCACGTGAACAGGCAGCAACACAAGCTCCCCTGTGAGCCCAGAAGCAGAACTCTGTAGGCAGTCAGCAGCATTGTGAGAAATAAGTGAATTCCTGCTGTTCCGAGCCAGTGTGGTGTGGGTTTGTTACAAGGAAGCAGACATCAGAAATAGATCCACATCTGCCAGTCAACTCACGGTCTGCATCAGCAAGAAACGTAGCCAGGGGCTGGAGAGATGGCTTAGCAACTAAGGGCTTGCCTGCGAAGCCTAAGGACCCCGGTTCGAGGCTCAATTCCCCAGGACCCACGTTAGCCAGATGCACAAGGGGGCACACGCATCTGGAGTTCGTTTACAGAGGCTGGAAGCTCTGGTGCGCCCATTCTCTCTCTCTCTCTCTCTTTCTCTCTGCCTCCTTCTCTCTGTCACTCTCAAATAAATAAATAAACAAAAAAAAAGTTAAAAAAAAAAAGAAAGAAAGAAACGTAGCCAGAAGGGTAGGCCAGTGGTGCAGTGGATGAAACATCTGACTGTAGAGAGAAAACTCCAAGGTGGCCAGAAAAAGGGGTGAAATGAATGGGATGGAACTGAACATGAACTCTCCTGAACCCCTGAGAATTGGACCCGTGTCTCAGATCAGCCTAAGATGGTGAAAAAGTCCCAGGGGCCCGGGTAGGACCGCTGAGGCCAAGAGAACACAGCTGCCACCTGCCATCTGGGTTTGCAGGCCTCATCCTCCCTGGGCTTGGAGGCCTGAAGTGCAGGTTATCAACTTCTCTCTGCACTTGCAATATCCATTCTGCTGCCCCGGGGCCTTGGGAAAGCTTGGTGCAACCGCGAGTGAGTTAAATGCTATCTGATCAGAAGTCAGAGGGCCTGTTTTCATTTTCAAAACTCTGTGTGTCAGTGGCTCTAATGCAATGTCCAGCAATATCTTGAGCAAGTGACCGGCAGGGGACATAGGATGCTGTTTACTCAAGATAGCCCCATCACGCAAAAACAGCTTGCCTAACCGGGTTTGTAAGCGATTGTTACGAGACCACCATTGCAACAGGGATTGCTCTGGGGGATGGTCCCGGGAGGGAGTTGGTCCCTTTAGGCCAAGTTTGGGGCTATCATCTACTTTCTGGAGCCCTTGGGACTCTGGGGTTGTTGGCAAGAGAGGAGAAAAAGCACAGTTGGGAAATCCCCTGTGATGTAGTGTGGTGTGGGCAAGGACACTGCCTCAGGGCAAGAGGTGTCCTGATACCCAGGAGACAGCCTCAGGTATCAGCAGGAACTGGGGACCCGCACAGGGGGGGGGTCTCTGGACACTGAGCAAGAGCACAGTGACTTGGCCTTTTGGAGTTCGCGCTGAGTAGTGGGTCTACGGCATTGGGAGCGGCGGTCATTCTTTCTCCAGCACAGAAGCTATGGCAGATGGTAGCTGCCCCATCCTGCCTACTTGCAGCCCTGGCCCTTTGTGGTTGTTTTCTGGAAAGTCAAGTCATTTGAAATTCTTCATGCTTTCTACTCCTCTGTCTTGACCCAGATGAGAGTCCTACTGTGACCACTGCCACCAATACCAGCACCACTTCACCGATGCTGCCACCAGCACCAACACCACCGCCACTCAACATAACATGCTACCAGCACCAACATTTGCCATCACACCAACCACATCATTGTCACCACCACCACCAACACTGCCACCACCATCACTGCCATCAACTCAGCTTCCGCCACCACCATAGCCCCCACCACCAATGTCACCCCCCACCATCACCCCCACCACCAATGTCACCCCCACCATCACCCCACCACCAATGTCACCCCCAACACCATCGCCCCCACCACCAATGTCACTCCACCACACCATCACCCCCACCACCAATGTCACCCCCCCCACCATTGCACCCCCACCACCAATGTCACCCCCACCATCACCCCACCACCAATGTCACCCCCACCCACCATCACCCCCACCACCAATGTCACCCCCCACCATCACCCCCACCACCAATGTCACCCCACCATCACCCCCACCACCAATGTCACCCCCACCATCACCCCCACCACCAATGTCACCCCCACCATCACCCCACCACCAATGTCACCCCCCACCATCACCCCCACCACCAATGTCACCCCCCACCATCACCCCCACCACCAATGTCACCCCCACCATCCCCCCACCACCAATGTCACCCCCACCATCACCCCCACCACCAATGTCACCCCCACCATCACCCCCACCACCAATGCACCCCCCACCATCACCACCCCACCACCAATGTCACCCCCACCATCACCCCCACCACCAATGTCACCCCCCCACCATCACCCCCACCACCAATGTCACCCCCACCATCACCCCCACCACCAATGTCACCCCCCACCATCACCCCCACCACCAATGTCCACCCCCCACCATCAGCCCCACCACCAATGTCACCCCCACCATCACCCCACCACCAATGTCACCCCACCCCACCACCAATGTCACCCCCCACCATCACCCCCACCACCAATGTCACCCCCACCATCACCCCACCACCAATGTCACCACCCCCACCATCACCCCACCACCAATGTCACTCCCACCATCACCCCCACCACCAATGTCACCCCCCACCATCACCCACCATGTCACCCCACCACACCCCACCACCAATTCACCCACCCACCATCACCCCCCACCACCAATGTCACCCCCCACCATCACCCCACCACCAATGTCACCCCCCACCATCACCCCCCACCACCAATGTCACCCCCACCATCACCCCACCACCAATGTCACCCCCACCATCACCCCCACCACCAATATCACCCCCCACCATCACCCCCACCACCAATGTCACCCCCCCACCATCACCCCCACCACCAATGTCACCCCCACCATCACCCCACCACCAATGTCACCCCCACCATCACTCCCACCACCAATGTCACCCCCACCATCACCCCACCACCAATGTCACCCCCCACCATCACCCCCACCACCAATGTCACCCCCACCATCACCCCCACCACCAATGTCACCCCCACCATCACCCCCACCACCAATGTCACCCCACCATCACCCCACCAACCAATGTCACCCCCCACCATCACCCCCACCACCCATGTCACACCCACCACCACCCCCACCACAATATCACCCACCCCCCATCACCCCCACCACCAATGTCACCCCCACCATCACCCCACCACCAATGTCACCCCCACCATCACCCCCCCCACCAATGTCACCCCCACCATCACCCCACCACCATGTCACCCCCACCATCACCCCCACCACCAATAGTCACCCCCCGACCATCACCCCACCACAATCTCACCCCCACCACCATCACCCCCACCACCAATGTCACCCCCCATCACCCCACCACCAATGTCACCCCCCATCACCCCACCACCAATGTCACCCCCACCATCACCCCCACCACCAATGTCACCCCCACCATCACCCCACCACCAATTCACACCCCCACCACCATCACCCCCACCACCAATGTCACCCCCACCATCACCCCCACCACCAATGTCACCCCCACCATCACCCCACCACCAATGTCACCCCCCACCATCACCCACCACCAATGTCACCCCCACCATCACCCCCACCACCAATGTCACCCCACCATCACCCACACCAATGTCACCCACCTTCACCCCCACCACATCAACACCCACCACCATTCACCCCACCCCAATGTCACCCCCACCACACCCACCACCAATGTCACCCACCCCCACCATCACCCCCACCACCACCAATGTCACCCCCCCCATCACCCCACCACCAATGTCACCCCCACATCACCCCCCACCAATGTCACCCCCCACCACCACATGCCACACCATCACCCCCACACCAATCACCCCCACCATCACCCCCCACCAATCACCCCCACCACCAATGTCACCCCCACCATCACCACCCTCACCCCACCACACCCTCCAGTCACCCCCCCACACCTCACCCCCCACCACCAATGTCACCCCCCTCCACCATCACCCCACCACATCACCCCACCACCAGTCACCCCCACCATCACCCCACCAATGTCACCCACCACACCCCTCACCCCACCACCAATGTCCCACCCCCCTACCCACCCCAATCCACCCCACATCACCCACCACCCTCACCATCACCCCACCACCAATGTCACCCCCACCATCACCCCCCCACCAATGTCACCCACCCACCCCATCCACCCCCACCCCAATGTCACCACACCACCCACCAATCACCACCACCAAGTCACCCCCACCACCATTCACCCCCCCTCACCCCAATGTCACCCCCACCACACACACATCACCCACCACCATAATCACCCCACCCATACCCCCCACCAAACATCATCAACCACCACACCCATTCACCACCCCCCATACCCCATCACACCATTGTCACACCACCAACACTACATTCACCCACTATCACCCCACCAATGTCACCTCACCACTCCCACCACAATGTCACCCACCATCACCTGCTACTTGTCAGCCTTAGCTCCACCATCCAAGTCACCCCACAACCTTCACCCACCACATAGTCCACCCCACCCCTATCACCACCATTAATGTACCACACAAGGCTCCACACCAATGTCACACCCCACCATCACCCCCCTCCACCAATGTCACCCCCCACCATCACCCCCCACCAATGTCACCCCCCATCACATCACCCCCACCACCATGTCATCCCCACCATCACCCCACCACCAATGTCACCCCCACCATCACCCCCCACCACCAATGTCACCACCCACCATCACCCCCCCACCAATGTCACCCACCATCACCCCACCCCACCCACCAATGTCACCCCCCCAATCACACCACTCCCCCCACCACATGTCACCCCACCATCACCCCCCAATGTCACCCCCACCATCACCCCCCCACAATGTCACCCCACCATCACCCCCCACCAATGTCACCCCACCATCAACCCCCACCACCAATGTCACCCCCACCATCACCCCCCACCAGTCACCCCACCATCACCCCCACCAATGTCACCCCCACCATCACCCCCACCCAATGTCCCACCACCCCCACCATCACCACCCCTCCACCAATGTCACCCCACCATCACCCCCTCCACCAATGTCACCCCCCTACTATCACCCCCACCACCAATGTCACCCCCCACCATCATCCCCACCACCAATGTCACCCCCACCATCACCCCCTCCACCAATGTCACCCCCACCATCACCCCCACCACCAATGTCACCCACCAACCATCACCCCCACCACCAATGTCATCGCCCACCATCACCCCCTCCTCCAATGTCACCCCCACCATCACCGTCAACACCATCACCACAATACCATGGTCATCACCACCACTGCTACCACCATCATCAATACAACCGTACCAACACCTGCCCCATTGCCACCATCCCCACTCCATCATCTAAATGGCTTTTAAAAAATCTTTTTAAATTTTATTTATTACAGAGAGAGAGAGAGAAAGATTGGATTGTGCTAGGCCTCTAGCCACTGCAAATGAACTCCAGATGCATGCGCTACCATGTGCACCTGGCTTATGTGGGTGCTGATGAGTTGAACCTCCATCCTTAGGCTTCCCAGGCAAGTGCCTTAACCAATAAGCCATCTCTCCAGCCCCTTGATGGCTTTTTAAAAAATATTTTTATTTATTTATTTGACAGAGAAAGGGGGGTGGGGAGAGAATGGGCATGCCAGGGCCTCCAGCCACTGCAAATGAACTCCAGAGATGTGTGCTCCCTTGTGCATCTGGCTAACTTGGGTCCTGGGGAATCGAACCCGGGTCCTTTGGCTTTGCAGTCAAATGCCTTAACCCCTAAGCCATCCCTCCAGCTGCCCCCCCCCAAATGGCTTTTGAACATTTAAAAGCACTTTCATTCATTCAGTCCTCACAAAAACCCTAAGACCTGGGTATTATTGAGCTCATTTTATATCTGGGGAAATTAAGGCTCAAGGGAAAACAAATGTTTGGTGCAAGACTCTGAGGTGCCCTAAGGAAATGTAAGAAATGGCAGCCATGTAGATGGTTTGACATTTTCTGGTAGTCATATTTTAAAAAATTGGGGAAATTTTTGGTGATATAGTTATAACCCAGATGCTTAAAATATCATCAGCTCAACATGCTGCTGCTTACATTCCATTCTTCCAGAGCAGGTCTTAGAGTTTGTGCTGTGCTTATGCATACAGATCTCTCCACCTGCAAGATCGTATTTCCATGCTCGGCCACTATATGTGGAAGGTGGTCAAGTTGTTAAATGGCACAATTCCAGATCTTTCAACCATCTGTGTTCCTTCTCGTTGACCCTTCTCTCTTCTTCCATCATATGCAGCTTATTTTTTCCATTAAAATTTTTTTGTTTATTTTTACTTATTTTTTTTGAGAATGACAGACACAGAGAGAAAGGGAGAGAGAAACAGACAGAGACAGAGAGAATGGGCGCACCAGGGCCTCCAGCCGCTGCAAACGAACTCCAGATGCGTGCGCCCCCTTGTGCATCTGGCTAACGTGAGTCCTGGGGAATTGAGCCTCGAACCAGGGTCCTTAGGCTTCACAGGCAAGCGCTTAACCGCTAAGCCATCTCTACAGGCTCTCCATTTAAACTTTTAATTTTACTTTTTTATTTTCTCCATTTTTACAGGGAGGTGTTTGGACCTAGGTCTTCCCTCAGTCTTTCTTTCCTAGTTCTGAATTTGATTCCCAAATGAAGCCAACATCTGGCCAGGCTTTCCTGAGACCCACGATATACAGCCTAGGAAATATGGAGAAGGAACCCCAAACCTTCAAACCAGGAGCATAGGTTTCCTCCTCCATGGGTGGGCACACATTCAGATACACAGGTAGGTGGCCCCAAGGACCCATATACCTCCATACAGACTCAGGACACACCATGCAAACTCGGGCACAGAGATACAGCACCCTCTAGGTCACTTCTGAGTGTGACCTTTATGTTCCTGCACTCTTAACCCTCATGTCACTGGGGCTCATTCTGCCCTTTACCAGATAAAATTGCCACAGACTCTCCTAATGCCCACCCTAAACCATTCCCTCCATTTCTTTTCTTCCACATTCGCATTTGTACATGTGCATGGCCACTGTCTATGTGTGGACACAAGGTCACTGTGGAAAAGGTCTTCCCCCTCTGGGATGTATTAAGAAAACCTAGTTCAAGACAGTCCTCAGGCCCTACTGAGGGACCTCTATGATGCCTCCTTAAGGCCCTTTGCATCCTGCCTCTGTTTCTCCAACTTTCAAATGATGATTCCTTTCCTTGGAGCTGATCCTGTGCCTCACTTTTCTCATCTTCCAGTTTGAAAATATCCCATTTCTTTGGCCCAGAGCTGGGCACAGATGTCCCCAGACCTTTGTCTTGGTTGGGTGTGGCTTTAGTCCTGCATGGCACTCCCCAGAATGACCCTCAGATCTACCTTTGGTCTCTGTATACTCCAAGTTCCCACACCCTTGACACTTTAGGAGACCTGCAGAACCTCCCTGTGATGATTTGAAAGGATGCCGCCCCCCCCCCCAGGAGATACAGGAGTTTATTAAAGTTGTAACTTAGATCTGCAGCCACCTGGCTGGAGGAGGTGTCACTGTGGGTGGATTCTAGGGTCCAGCCTTAAGGCGGATCAGAATTCCAACCTAAGATATGCAAAGTGCCCGCGTTCTGCCTGGTGTTCCTAAGTGTGCAGTGTGTAGTGGTGTTTGAGCTTTGGCTTGTGGCTTTTCTCTCTCTCTGCTTGGACCTGAGAAAGCAGGCCAGCTTCTTCTGCCATTATGGAACTTCCCCTGCTCCAATAAATCCCTTCCTCCCATAACTGTGCCTGGTCTGAAAGCTCATCCCAGTGACGATGTGTGTCTGTCTGCTACACTCCCCCTAAAGTTTTCCAGGGCTCATAGGGAGATGGCAGACAGAGCACACTACTGCCCCTGTAAAGGCTCCTTCTCAGACCCTAAACTACAACAGTATTCTCCCTGGGGGAGCCGCTACCAGCCTGTCACTTGTGGACTGCTCGGCCTCTAAATACTGCATTAACCTGGCAGAAGATTGGAACTCCAAGTCCCCAGCTGGTTGTCCTGCCCTGTTTGTGTGGATGAAGACAGGTGCCTCCTCAGGAGGTGCGACCTTCCAGACACCCCACCTCTGTTCTTTGTCACATGGACCGGAACTGAGCCCTCAGTGTTGTTGAATCACCCTGAGTTTTCCAAATTGTCTCAGAGATAGACACCGTCGTCGTCATCCCCAACCTTACAAAGGCCACAGTGGAAGCACAGGGAATGAAGTGACTTGCACAGGATTCATCGGCCCTGCCTTGGCCTCCGTCTCCTATGAGTCAACCTTGCTGGTCATCTGTGCCAGCAGCCGGCCACAGCACCCTCAGAGGGCAGGGCTGTGGGTGGGTGGTTTCCCTGGGGACCTAAATGGCATTGAAGTCAAACAAAAGTTAGGGGCCTGAGTACAAAGGGGTGCAGAGTAGTGAGACCCGTAACCTCAGAGCGGTTGGAGGGGGGCATGAGCCTCTGCCATTGCACACCCACAGTGGCTGCAGGTCTTGCTGGGCTGGTACTGAGGCATCTCTACAGGGAAGGGAGGTCGTAGGAGGAAGGGCACTGTGACCAAACAATTACACTCTTCCTCCAGTTCCTCACCTCTCCTTATGAGTGAGCCTGGGTTGACCACTTCAAAGTCATTGGTCACCCCATTAGGTCACCCCTGGATTGATGATGTCCCCAAGTGTCCCTCTAGGTCCCTGAAGGCATTGCTCAACGCTATGACAAATGAGCAACAAGATCCAGAGGTTTGAAATGAAATTCTTAAAGCGAAGGTAAAAGATTCCATCGTTTCTTCTTCCCTCCCCTCCCTCCCCCTTCTTTTCCATTTCCTTCCCTTCCTTTCTCTTCCCCTTCCCTCCCTTGCTTCTCTCTCCCTCTTCCCTCTCCACCTGTGTTCCTGAGAGGCATGTGTGAGCTCAGACAAATCAACCTCTCCTCAAGAGGGACAAGTGCAAGGGCAGTACTGGTTTCTGCTGGGAGTCACACGGTGGCGGTGGAAGCTCAGTGCCTGTACTGGGTGCTGGGCTGAAGGTGGGCTGTGTGCCGCAGACATGGGGGCAGGATAATGATTGTGTGGGTTAGAAGTATTAAGCAGTAGTGGTGGCCTTGCGTTGTGTATATGTTTTGCTTAGATTGTAGGACTAGGATATGAATGGCATTTAAGAAGGTGTTTTGGGTTAGAGAGATGCCTCAGTGGTTAAAGTTGTTTGTCTGCAAAGCTGATGGCCCAGGTTTGATTCCCAGTACCCATGTAAAGCAGAAGCACAAAGTGGCCCATAGCTTGTAGTTTGTTTGCATTGGCAGGAGGCCTGGACATATATATATATATATATATATTTCTCTCTCTATCCTTCTTGCTCTCTGAAGGAAATAAAAATATGTTTTAAAAAAGAATGTGTTCAGTAGCAAGGAATAGCAAACCCACCCATAGCATCTTAAATAATTAGGGGATTCTTTTTCCACAAAGCAAGAAGTCTGTGACTGGAGGGATGGCTTAGCAGTTAAGGTGCTTGCCTACAAAGCCAAAGGACTCAGGTTCAATTCCCCAGTACCCATGTCAAGCCAGATGCACAAGGTGGTGCATGCATCTGCAGTTTGTAGTGGCTAGAGGCTCCGGTGTGCCCATTCCCTCCCTCCCTCCCTTCCTCTCTTTCTCTCTGCTTCTTCTTCTTCTTCTTCTTCTTCTTCTTCTTCTTCTTCTTCTCTCTCTCTCTCTCTCTCTCTCTCTCTCTCTATATATATATATATATGTATATTACATATATTATACATAATTTAACATATATATATATATTTAAAGAAGTCTGGAGGTAGACAGGAAAAACTGGAACAGAACTCTACTCAACTATGCACGGAGGATTCTCTTGGCTCGGCCATTTCGGTGTGCTGACATGTACCTTCCCGTGGAAAGATGGCTGCCCTACCTCCATGCATCACACTCATGACCAGGCAAGAGAAGGGAGCAAGAGACGCCCAGCTTGCACTGTTTACTTTGACTTGGAAACTCATAAACTTTCCCAGACACCTGCACACTACTTCTCTGACCCTCCTCCGCCTGCCCCCGCCTCGCCCCTCCTGTCCCCACTGTGCGACCTGGGGGTGCTCAAGTGTGAGGGAGGGGAAGTGAGGTTCTGCATGCCAGCCTTCCTGCTAGATGTGGGATGAGGTTGGGTGGGCGAGGACAGGTCAAACTCAGCATCGTCCCACCAAGGGAGGTGTATGGGGTGGGCCAGAAGGGGAATATAGGACTTTTTTGTTGTTTTTTGAGGTAGGGTCTTGCGCTAGTCCAGGCTGACCTGGAGTTCACTGTGTAGTCTCAGGGTGGCCTCGAACTCATGGCGATCCTCCTACCTCTGTCTCCCGAGTGCTGGGATTAAAGATGTGTGCCACCATGCCCGGCTAGGACTTCTTATAAACATTTCTATTTATTCATTTTAGAGAGAGAGTGAGAGTGAGAAAGAGGCAGATAGAAAGAGAATGGGCACCCCAGGGCCTCCAGCCACTGCAAACAAACTCCAGATGCATGTGCCACCTTGTGCATCTGGCTTACGTGGGTCCTGGGGATACAAACTGGGGTCCTTTGGCTTTTCAGGCAAGTGCCTTAACTTCTAAGCTATCTCTCCAGCCCAGTGTAGGACTTCTTATCCAGAGACCAGCAGGTCACGTGCCCTGCAGGTCACGAGCCCTTAGCAGGTGACTTTCCTTTGTTGGGCTTCAGTCCCTAGCAGATGTGTCTCTGTTCTGCCTGGACAGGTGTGCAGATGGGTCAATGCTCAGCCCAGGTTCCTACCCTAGCAGGTACCTGGCAAATGTCATGTATATTGTTACTTGTGGGAAAGTGGGGGATGGGTTAGGTGGGAGTGGTCAAAGTCAACCTTCTCCCATCCCTGTCTTGATCAAGATTTGATCTGGTTTAAGCTTTAAGTCAAGGATAATCTGTCTCTGTGTTTAAGGTAGGGTATCCCCAAGGTACTTATGGCGAGAGCTTGGCCCTTTGGAGGCAGCCAGAGGGCTCCTGGATTTGGGGGAGGCAGTTGGAAGGGTGGAGGCGATGGGAGGGCAGGTAGACACATCTTTCTTTAAGGAATGGAGTTGGGTAGAGCTCCGGCACCTCCTACAAGGTCAGTTGCTGCTTTCAAGGTTATCCAGTCACCAGCTTGTTTGTTTATTTTACAGTACTGAAGATTGACCCTAGGGTCTGGTATGTGCTGGGGATGTGCTCTACCACTGAGTTATATCCCCTTTCTGTCTGTATCTGTCTGTCTGTATTATCTATATGTTTAATCTATCTATCATCTGTCAATTTGATAAGGGTCTTGTTATTACTACTTGTGGGGAGTGGGTGTGGTCAAAGACAGCCTCCTCTGATCCCTGTCTTGATCAAGGTTGGATCTCGTTCAAGCTTCCAGTCTAGGATAATCTGTCTCTGGGTTTAATCTGTTATCGTCTTTGAACCTGTCAAGCCTCAGACATTTGAGCCTCTTGCCTCAACCTCTCAAATTGCTGGGATTACAGATCTGGGCCTCAACCCTAGGTTAAGACTGGGGAGCTGAGGATCAGAGAGGGAAAGGTGGCCGCTCAGCCTGGGGTGTCTGTGGATCCAGGAGGAAGGGCAGAACCTGAGGCAGGCAGAGCGGGGAATGGCTGGAGTGTAAGCAGGAGGCTTCCAGCTCCTCTGCACTGGGTGACTTTGATTCCTTTCAACCAAAGGACACTGATGACTCATTCTGCCTTATTTGCTTCTACCAGACTCACTGGCATTTCCACCTGAGAGGTCAGGAGCCCGGAGCCCTGGGCGGTTGGGGGGGAGGGGGTTGCTCATACTGTGTCTCTAAACCTTCTCCCAGGGTTGGTCCCTTTGAAGCTGTTGTCCTTAGGCGTTTGAGTCACCTGTTCTCATCACCATGCATATCTGCTTTGAAAAATGTGACACCAGTCTTGCTTCCTCCAGGAAGCCTTCGATGATTGCTCCCAATACCATTCACACTTGCCGCGCGCACGTCCATCCTCACTGAGGGGGAACTTGGGTTCTGCCGATAGGCCCAGCCTTACCGAGAGGACTGTGCAGATTCTCAGAGCAAGTGAACTGAGAGGTGGTTCTTCATTTTATCCACAGCTCCAGTTCCTGCCTTTGTTAAATATCAACCATGCATTAGAAAATGATTTGAAGCTGGGCGTAGTGGTGCATGTCTGTAATCTCAGCAATGGGAAAGTGGACGGAGGAGATCAGGAGTTCAAGGTCATCCCCAGCTACATACTGAATTCAAAGTCAGCCCGGGCTACCTAGGACCCCATCTCAAATAAACAAAAAAGAAATAAACTGGATCATAGCACTTTTCCCCTCCCCCCTAAAAAGAACCCCTATACAGAATATGATTTGACATGAGAAAATTTGCTTTATGCTAAGGTCACTATAGGGCCAGTGATGAAGGGCACTTGTGTTCAGTCACTTGTATGGTTTTTGGAGGGGGGAATGTTTCGAGGTAGGGTCTCACTCTAGCCCAGGCTGGCCTTAAGCTCCTGGCGATCCTCCTGCCTCAGCCTCTCAAGTGCTGGGACTAAAGTCATGCAGTACCACATCCAGATACATACTTTGTTTTTCTTATGTAGCAAGTTGAATCCACTCTTCTCCCTTCTTTTGATGAGGAAAAACATCTTACCATGATTGCTTTCTTTTCTGAGAAGCCCCCCTTTCCACCCGTAACCTCTCTTACCTTTGAACAGTCTAGCTGCCATTCATCGTCACGTGAAGTCCCTTAGCTGTAGCAGGGGATTTTCTGGGCAACTGGTGGTGGCTTCCTGCAGACACTGGACATGAGGGATGTGGTCCTTGACTGCTGTTGCTGGCTCGTCCAGTCAGGGGACCCTGGTCTGCGGAGGGTGGGTAGATGCACCCTCTTCTGCCTCCATTTTGCAAGACAGCTATTTTTCCCTTCATGTCACAGAGGTTGCAGTGCCTTGTGACCTGTCACAGAACTAGAAAGTGACAGAGCTGGGATTGGAGCTCGGGACCTTGGAGATAGAGTTCAGATTCTTTAGCCTCAGTGCTCATCTAGTTTGGGGCCAGGTGCACTGTTGAGGGTTTTTCTTTTCTTTTTAAAAATTATTTATTTGCAAAGAGAGAGAGAGAGAGAGACAGAGAGAGAGAGAGAGAGAGAGAGAGAGAGGAGAGACAGCCAGAGAGAATGGGCACGCCAGGGCCTCTAACCATTGCAAACAAACTCCAGATGCATGTGCCCCTTGTGCATCTGGCTTACGTGGGCCCTGGGGAATGGAGCCTCGGTCCTTTGGCTTTGCGGGCAAACGCCTTAACTGCTAAGCCATCCCTCCATCCCTGTTGAGGGTTTTTCTATGCAGTGTTCCACATTTGCTAGTATGTCTTTGGGCCCTACCTATGAGAGGTCAGGAGACTCCTCTCTTCTGCCCATGGATGTGGTTACCAATCATAGCTTCAGATATTGGCAAGTGTCCCCCAATAGGACAAAATACCCTGGGCTCAGAAACAAAGGAACACACCAGGGCCTTCTCTGGCTGTGTATACAGTGGGTGCCAATTCATGCACTTGCCTTCCCTGCTCCCTGGGATTGCAATTGGTCCAGCAGGCTGGGCTGTGTAAGGCGCCCCCCCCCCCCCCCCCCACGCTTCTCCTGGCTGCAGCCTCTCCTGGCCCTGCATCCATGAATCTGGGATTTGCTCCGCCACACCTGGCTGCCTGGATGAGTTCAGAGGACCCACATGTATAGGGTAAGGCCTGTGCCAATGAGGAAAAAGCTCCCCTTCTTGAGCCCCGCTTCATGGCACATGAACTGGACTCCTGCCTTCACACACCATCTTACATGTTCTTGCCCAGGTCATGGCCTGCACAGTTATTCACAGCAACCCTGTCTTAGGAAGTTTTAGCGACTCGTGGGGGCTGGGGAGGTGGCTCAGGAGGTAAGAGTGTTTGTGGCACAAGCGTGAGAGCCTGAGAGGGTCTGACTTAGGCTCCACAGAACCCCTGTAACCAGCTGGCACCTGTGCTCTTATGGGAAACCGAGTCCCATGGAGACGGAAGGATCACTAAGGCCCACTGGTCAGCCAGCCTGACCGCCAACAACCGCCAACAGCCGCTCCAGGCTCAGTTAGAGAGTCCATGTAAGAGCACACATGGGGAGTGATGGAGAAGGACGCTGGATGGTTGTCTCTGGCTTAGTGAGGGTGTCCACATGGGCACACATGTGTAGGTACCATGTACACTCCCCTCCACGTGTGCATGAGTAATAAGTACATAAATAAGCGAGCTTTGGTGGCTCTCTTCTGCCTCCTCACTGCAAGGAAGAGCCTGGATAACGGAATGCTGTCGACAAAGCCCAAACCTGCATTTAGACCCAGGGCTTGACTCCCCCTGACCCTGCCATCCAGGTTTTTTAAAAAAAATTTTGTTCATTTTTTAATTCATTTATTTGAGAGTGACAGAGAGAGAGAGAGACAGAGAAAGAGCCAGAGAGAGAAAGACAGACAGAGAGAGAGAGAGAGAGAGAGAGAATGGGTGCGCCAGGGCTTCCAGCCACTGCAAATGAACTCCAGACGTGTGCGCCCCCTTGTGCATCTGGCTAACGTGGGTCCTGGGGAATCGAGCCTCGAACTGGGGTCCTTAGGCTTCACAGGCAAGCGCTTTACCGCTAAGCCATCTCTCCAGCCCGCCATCCAGTTTTGTTTGGGATTTTCTCATTTATTCTTTGAACAAATGTATTAAGCATCAACTTTGTGCACACAGTTTCCAGAGCTGAGACATGAGGTAAAACAATGTATGTATGTATGTATATATGTGTGTGTGTGTGCGTGCGTGTGTGCGTGCGTTCGTGTGTGTGTACAGTGACTCTCAATGTCCTTGCAGGAGGGGTCTCTTAGGTCCCAGGAGCTGTTTCTTCCTCTTTATTCCCAACAGCCTGTTGCCATGTACTGACTATAGAAGTGTCTTCTCTTCCACCCAACAGGTGGGAAATTTGCAAAAGGTAAAGCAGTGTTACCCTCCTCACTAAATTCTGGGTTATTTTTGGGAACTAGGCTATTTTTCATGAGCAGACATTGGGTGCATGTGCACTGGATTTGCTGTTGCTACAAGGGAATTAATAGAGATGAAATTGCTGAGTCAGGCATGGTGGTATATCCCAGCACTGGGCAGAGGTTCAAGGCTAGCCTGGATTACATAGTGAGCTCCAGGCCAACTAGGGCCAAAGCAAAACAAAACAATAAATAAATAAGTGAATAACGATGGAATCCTTTATTTTTAAATTCAGAGAGAGAGAGAGGAAGAGAGAGCGAGCGAGCAGAAAGAGGGAGAGAGCCAATACCAAAAGAGGTAGCAGAGCTCTTTGAAGACTTAATACAACACCCGACTCCAAATGGCTGAAGTGTTCATGCGCTGGGCCCAGCCTTGGGCTTGGAGGGTGGCTGGCTGGAGCTCTTAGTCCAGCCCTGTGCTTCAGCCCGTGAATCTTGGGCATGTTCCCAGCTCCTTGGATCCTCAGTGTTTGCATCTGTACAGTGGGAATATCACCTGTGAAAGGTGGTTGTAGCATGCCACCTCGCTGGTGACAAGTTGCGCTCTGCCAGAGGTTTGTAGGCTTTGAAGGAAGCTGGTGTGGCTTCAGGGGGTCCCACAGAGTGAGTCCAGTTGCAGGGGGGTGGGGTTCCAAGCATGTCACTAGCCTCCCCCGCAAGGTAAATATGTGGGGATTGGGAAAGTTGGTCAAAGGAAAGGAATTTGGTTTGTGAAATCGCTTCAAAGAGGGACTGGAAACAGCCTGTTTCCCTTTCTCTTGACTGTGAGAATTTGCGAGTTCTGTAATCCTGTTTACTGGCCCTTCTCCTGCCGTCCAGTGGAGCCTTTCTCACAGGGGCAGATGAGCCGTCCCTCCTCGGCTCCTCTAGGGGAGATGGCCGTTGCCTCTGTGGGGAGTCTGGGAGTGGCTTTACAGGGGTTCCTGGGCCCAGGTGAGGTTCTGACTTCCACAAAGGACCAGAATTCAGGTCTGACTGGGGCAACTGGGGCAAACCCTCTGACTGGGGCAACTGAGGCAAACCCTCTTCCGTTCATGAACCCTCTCAGTTTAGAGCATTCCATCCTCTGTTCATCTGTGTGTTGGCTTAAATGGCTGTAGTCCCAGGACTGTCATTTGATGACAAAGGACTTGGTCACCATGCCGTCCTGGGTTCCCAGTTGCCTTTTGCATCAACCCATCTTGGTGCCTGTAATTTTTATTTATTTTTTTATTTTATGAGGTTGGGTCTCACTCTAGTCCAGGCTGACCTGGAATTCACTATGTAGTCTCAGGGTGGCCTCGAACTCACAGTGATCCTCCTACCTCTGCCTCCCGAGTGCTGGGATTAAAGGCATGCGCCACCACGCCCGGCTTCTGTAATTAAAAAAAAAAAGTACAATGAGGTATGTGTGACATTTCATTTTCATTTTTTAATATTTTATTTTTATTTAGTTATTTGACAGAGGGAAAGAGGGAGAGAGAATGGACACGCCAGGGCCTCCAGACACATGCGCCCTCTTGTGCATCTGGCTAACGTGGGTCCTGGAGAATTGAACCTGGGTCCTTTGGCTTTGCAGGCAAACACCTTAACCACTTAGCCATCCCTCCAGCCCTATTTATTTTTTATTTTTAAGCAGAGATATATAGACATACATACACACACACACACACACACACACATACACACACACACACACAGAGAGAAAGAGAGAGAGAGAGAAAGAACGGGCTCTAGCCAGTGCAAACAAACTCCAGATGCATGCACCACTTTGTGCATCTGCCTTTACGTGGGTATTGGGGGAATGGAACCCAGGTTGTTAGGTTTGTCAGGCAAGTGCCTTTAACCACTGAGCAATCTCTCCAGCCTTGGTGCCTATAAGATTTTTAAAATTTAATTTAAAAAATGGTGCATGTATGTGTGTGTGTGTGTGAGGCCAGTGGTCAGCATTGAATGGCTTCCTCAGTCATTCTCCACTTACTCTTTGAGACAAGGTCTCTCACTGAACCTTAGCTCGTCAATTCAGCTCGACAAGCTAGCCGGCCAGTCCCAGATCCCATCTCTGCCTCCCGAGCGCTGGGATCACAGGCGGGCATCAACACATTTGATGTGGGGATCAGAACTCGGGCGCTCACGCTTCTGCGGGCCGCCCTGTACCCGCGGAGCCCCTGTGCAGCCCCACGCTGCTTGTACTCTCACCACAGTACGCTTATTTATTTTGGTTACTTGATAACCTTTTTAAAATATAAAAATATAAAATATAAAAATAAAAGGTTATTTGATAACCTTTTCCCTGGGAGCTCCTGGGCCCCTCTCTAGGATTACTGCTGGGCCTGTGGACAGGTAAGATGGTCCAGTCTCAACATCAGAGGATTAGCACCTCAGCTCCATAACTGGCCTTATTTATCCCAGTTCAGTGTCTAATTCTTTTGTGAGTCCAGTTTACTGGGTGTGACTTGGCTAAATATGGAAAAATCCCAGATTGGAAATTGATGCTATTGTCTTCCGGAGAGTGGCTTGACTGTCAAGTCTCACTATGTAACCTAGGCTAGCCACAAACCGCTGCCACGGCTACACAATGTTGTGACTGTAGCCACAGCTAGCTACCATCGTTCTGTGAATTATTTATCATTTGCAGTGTTGGGGATCAAACCCAGGGCCTTGTGTGTGCCAGGCAAACATTGACCCCCCCCATCTTTCTAATGAAGCTTTGGTGATTGACTTAGGGCAGAGCATGCCGTGCCCTAGGCCCATCCTAACCCCTGCCACTCTGTGAACATGCTACTTCACATAGCCAGAGGGCAGACGTGGTCAAGGGTGTTCAGTGAGTGATTATGCCGCATTGCCAAGGTGGCCCCGTGCAGTCACAGAGGCCTCAGAAGAGAACGAGAAAGAGTCAGAACAGAAGTGATGAGGGAAGGGTTTGGACTGATAGACAAGATGGTGATTGGGGAGGATGGAGGAAGGACCCGTCATTCAGGAAGTCTCTAGAAGCAGGAAGAGGTGGGAAATACACTCTCCCCTAGAGCCTCTGAAGCAAATCACATCCTCAGTAGGCAGAGGTAGGAGGATCACTGTGAGTTCGAGGCCAGCCAGGACTACAGAGTGAGTTCCAGGTCAGCCTGGGCTAGAGTGAGACCCTACCTCAAACAAAAAACAAAACAAGAACATCCCACTGACACCATCATTTTAGCCTGTGAAATGCATTTTGGGCTTGTGATCTCTGGAATGGAAATACAATAAAAGTTGTGTTTTTTGAAGCAGTGAAGGTGGCGGGAAGTTGTTACAGCAGCCATGAGATTGGATACAGCTGGGACTGGGGGTCCTGAGCGCCCGCGATGCAGCAGGTGGCTCCCAGGAAGGCAGTGTAAGGTCTCCAGGTGGGAACACTGCATGGATCCTTCCACTTGGAGCTCACAGCCTTGAGTTGCTGTGGACCCATAACCTCCTGCAAAAGAATGTAGTGGACAGGGCAGGCGGCAGCAAAAGGACTAAGGTCCAGTCCCTTGTGGAGGAGGTAGGAACTGCCTCTCTGGTCCAGGGGTTCCAAGGGAGGACTCATATTGGAGTGGAGTTTGCCATTGTGAGTCAGAACCTGGGAGGGGTTTGGGTTTGGAGCAGGGACTGGACCAGGGTGTCTGATCATGAGCTACAGAGAACCTCAGTCTCTGTATGGGGAGGAGTTTTGAGGTTTACTACTCCCAGCTTGGCAAACATGTGCCCAGTGATCCCAGCAGTGATGCGGGCTCTTTCCTTTCCCTGCCATTTTACCTCACATGCTGTGCTTGAGCCATGTCCCCTGAGGGGGACAGGGATGCTATTGGCTGGGAAGGGGACTGTGGCATTCCGCCTCAGATTGCTGGGGTGACCTTCCAGACCAGACACAGTTTATGGGAAGAAGAATGGATTTATTGAAGGTTACAGATCAAGGGGAAGTTCCATAACGGCAGAAGAAACTGGCCCAGTTTCACAGGTCCAGGCAGAGATAGAAACACCGCCACCAGCACCGCAGCAGCCAGCACACTTCAGGAGCCCCAGACAGAACTCAGGCTCTTTGTACGTTTTATGTTGGAATTCAGATCTGCCCCCAGTGACACCTTCTCCAGCCAGGAAGCTGGAAGTCCCAAAAGCTTTAACCAAAACTCATGAATCTATTGGGGGAATCTAGTCAAAGTACCACATTCCGTCCCTGGCCCCCAGTATAGATTCATAACCATCACACATTGTAAATTGTATTCAGTCCAAACTCAAAGGTGCCCACAGTCTTTACCAA
This sequence comes from Dipus sagitta, assembly GCA_036346955.1. NCBI lineage: Eukaryota > Metazoa > Chordata > Mammalia > Rodentia > Dipodidae > Dipus > Dipus sagitta. Next base: position 192,475,260 of record CM070771.1, read on the forward strand.
CTTAAGATAGCTACAAAGTCCTATGTGTCATCTGAGATTTAAGATTGTGTCTTAACTGTGAATCCTGTAAAATCAAACAATTATATGCTTTTAACATATAAAGACACAGAGTAAATATTTAAAAATTTATTTATTTATTTATTTGACAGAGAAAGAAGGAGAGAGAGAGAGAGAGAATGAATGGACACACCAGGGCCTCCAGTCACTGAAACAAACTCCAGATACCTGCGCCCCCTTGTGCATCTGGCTAATGTGGGTCCTGGAGAATCAAACCAGGATCCTTTGGCTTTGCAGGCAAATGCCTTAACCACTAAGCCATCCCTCCTGCCCAGAGTAAATATTTTTAACTGCCATAAGGCATAGCAAGGAGAGATTGGAACAATGTAAACTCAATAACCATCAAGCAAACATCAAACATCTGCAATTCAAATCCAATATAACCAGTTAGGAGTCTCTGGATTTTCCAATTCTGCCCTTCCAACTAGGCTGAATAGCCAGGGAAAACTTCTATGCCAAACCAACAGCTCTCAATGATAGCCTTTGTATAGTTCTGGTATATCCAAAACATCTTTGGATTTCCATGTAAACCACGGTCCATCTTCCAATGGCTTTGCCAGCCTATCAGGGTCATCATGCCCTACCTCATGCCGTGTCTCAGCAGTGGCTCCTGGAACTGTGTGAACTTCACCCACTCCTTGCATTTTTCATGCTTTCGAAACCAATGCTAGGTGTGCAGGACACAGCCTTATTTTTAATTCAGGGACGAAATAATTTATAACCTTGAACAGCAGTTTCCTTCTCTAGTCAACTCTTTTCCAAAAGAGTCTGTATGCCACTCATAGCCTTTTCCCAGGCATCTTTTCCATTGTTTCAATGTAAAGTAGTTGGACCATCTTCCTTAAGATTGCTAATGTGCTTGACAATAGCAGCTTCAGTAAACTAAAACCAGTCTCTGTGTCAGTAAATTTTAAACTTACTTGAAATTTTCCAACTTAAAATTTTAGATCTCTTAGTCCAATATCTTTATCCAAGCACATCAGTCCATCACAAATTTAACCTTGATCAAACTCTCTGGATATGGGTTGCGATGCAGCCAGCCCTTGTGTCAGTACCCAGTTCCAGCAGAATCCTCCGCAGTCTTTCCTTCCCCTTAGAATGTTCATAAACCAAGATTCCAAATACAATTTTATCTGTACATAGCATTTTTAAACTCTCATCAGAATAGTCCTTAATACTTGGCTTACCACTCTGGAAGGCATCTTGAGTTGCAAACACAAAGTTTTCCATTTCTCCAGCACACAAGTTCTAAAAGACCAAAATTTACATGCCCACATTCATCTCAGCAACCCCACTCTTGGTACCAATTCTGTGGCAGCCAGCCTCAGGTTGCTGGGATGAACTTCCAGACCAGACACAGTTTATGGAAGGAAGCAGGGATTTATTGAAGCTTACAGACCAAGGGGAAGTTCCATAATGGCAGAAGAAGCTGGCTCACTTGCACAGACCCAGGCAGAGAGAAAACCCATAGCCAGCACCACACAGCAAGCACACTTCAAGAACCCCAGGTAGAACTCAAGGCACTTTGCATATTTTAGGCTGGAATTCAGGTCTACCCCCAGTGACACCTCCTCTAGCCAGGTAGCTGGAAATTCAAACTCCTGAATCTATTGAGGGGCATCTATTCAAACTACCACAAGGACACAATGACTATGGACTCTTACTCCTGGACAGCAAAGGCCCATCCTAACCCTTACTGACCCTGCTACCTGATTTCACCAGACCTATTCCTCCAGGTGACTAGAGATAGCTGGATGGGAGTGGTTTGGATTTTTCACAATGACAGTTTCCTGAAAGTCACCACAAGCTCTGGACTGTGGGTAGCTGGGTACAGGCCAGGGGTTGGGGGTGGAGGGGACATAGAAAGAGGAAGAACTCTTAGAAAGCAGAAGGCTAGGAGGTGGGGCTGAGGGGGATAAGTGGCCTGAGTGTTTGCTGGTGTTCCTGCTATTCCAGTAGGCAGAGACTGGCATGATTTCCCATGGCAGGGCTATTCCTGCTCTGGGATCTGCTTGGACTGGCCTGCGAAACCTTTGCCGTACCTGTCCTGACTGCCCCAGCTCTTCCTTCCATCTCTGTTGGTTAAGGCTGATATTCCCCCCAGACTGACTCCATGGCTGCTTTTGAGCCAGCTTAGGGAAGAAAACAAAACAAAACAAAACAAAAAAAAAAAAAAAAGGGAAGGAAACAGAGTTTCTCTTGCAGAGACGATGGTCCTGGAGCCCATGCCATGCACTGTGGTTCCGTGGAACACAATCAGGCCACGCCAGATACTGTGGCTCCTTTGAGCTTCCGGCAGTCGTGGAATGACAGGCCTTCCTTTGTTGTATCACCGTCCCCACTTCTCCCACAAAGCCTGGTATCCTGGACTCTTTTCCTTGGCAAAGAGTATTGAAAACACTTGAACACCAGCTTGTCACAGGCAGGACTGTGTCAGTGTGATCAGACACCAGACACCCACCAACAGGTGAACATTGTTCCTACTTTTTCTTCCTGCAGGACCCTGGGTTCTACCTACTCCCTATCTTTCATGGCTGCCTATGAGCTCTGGAGTCTTGGTCAGCTTTTATTATCCCTTTGAGCCTCAGTTTCAGAATCTGTCCAGTGGAGACAGAAGTCTAGGACCAACCTTTTTGGGGCTAACATTTCAGTAAGGTGGCAAGTTCCTCTCGTGGGACCAGACCATTAGAAGCTACTGATGCAGGTGACCACTTGACCTGGTTTGCTTGGGACAGCTCTTGTAATTACTGATGACATCTCCTTGTGTCCCCAAAGTGCCTTGGTTTTGACAATATATCCCACAGTTGCTGAGCTCCGCCTCCTTAGGACCAGTGGCACCTCGCGTAGAAGCAAGACACTGGGTTTACTCTGGGCTCTTGTTCTGCCTCTGTCACCAAGCACAGTGTGGCCTTGGGCAATGTGCCTCGCTGAGTCTTTATTTCCCCAGCTGCACTGGGTGGTTAATGTTACTCATTCTTACATGTCATTCTAGCATCATTCATTCACCCCTCGTCATTCTATTATCATTCATCCAACACATGGCCACGTGTCGTTTTTGCCGAATCCCTAGGCCTGGCATCAGGAGGCCCTTAGCTGGGTGCATGACCAACTGAACACACATTTGCTATGATGGGAGTTGCCACCGCCATCTCACTTCACACTCACGGGCCCCCACTGAGCCAGGGATCAGCGCATGTCTATGGTCAGTGCCCTGGGCCCTGGCTACTCACTTGCCCTGGTCACCTCACCACAGGTGGAAGAGGAGTCCCTGGCCCGCCTTCAGTTCTTCCAAACTGGACCCTGGGCCTTGCTGAAGCTTAAGCCGAGGGGTTGGGCAAGACAGCCTCTGAGCCTACTGCCAACGCCTCAGGTCCCAGATTATAATGTGGTTTTGGGACTCCAGGACCTCAGTTTGGATCCTGGCTCTGCTTGTTAGCAACTGTGTGACCTCAGGCATGTCACTTAGCCTCTCTGAACCACCACTTTCTCAAGTGAACACTGGGGAAATCTTGGGTCATTAGAGGCAGTGAACAGGTGGATACACAGGCTTGGGGTTCCCAGTAGGTACCTAAAAAATATCTGTCTCTCCATTCACCCAGCTCCTCTTAACAAGTGCACTGTGTAGAGAAGTCAGGTCCAGGTGTTCCCAGGAAGATCATGGAAACTTAGTTACTAACACCATTTTCTTTAAGTTTTTTTTTTTTTTTTTTGAGGGAGTGTCTTGCTGTAGCCCAGAATGAGATGTAATTTACTATGTAGTCTCAGGCTGGCCTTTAACTCACAGCGATCCTCTTATCACAGCATTCTGGGTGCTGGATGAACATGCTCATGCTCAGTGTCATTTTCTTTTGGTTTTATTTTTGAGGTGTGGTCTCACTCTAGTCAAGACTGAACTGACACTCACTCTGTAGTCCCAGGCTGGCTTTGAACTCACAGCAATCCTTCTACCTCTGTCTCCCAAGTGCTGGGATTAAAGGCGTGTGCCAGCACATCTGGCCCACCCCATTTCCTGAGTGCACAGCTGTGTTCTATGAGGTCTGACAAAGGCAAAGATAATGATAAGAAGAGTCCACAACAACTTTCGTGGAAAGTGTCCCCACTGGAACATAAGCTGGACTCGTACTCCCGAAGGGAGGAAGCAGACTGGCCGCAGAGTGCATTTTGCTGAACTCTGACTAGGTGCCAGCCGTCGTCCTCACCAACTTCTCCTTCATCATGACTGGGAGAAGTGGGTCTCACTGTTCTTACTTCCGGAGGAAGCTTCCACACAGGGTGGACTTCCAAGGCTGTCTGACCTCTTCCCAGCAGACAGGAGACTTGAACCCAAGCGTGTCTGTCACCCAAGGCTGAGTGCCTCCCACAGCTTTCCTCTCTGGAGTCACCAGATATAAAATTCTTTTAAAAGTCAATTTCATTTTATTTTTAAATGTTTTGCATTTTTATTCATTTGCAAGGAGAGAAGAGAAAGAGAGAATGAGAATGGATGAGTCAGGGCCTCTTGCCACCGCAGATGAACTCCAGACGCATGTGTCACTTTATGCATCTGGCTTTACATGGATACTAGGGAATTGAACCCAGGGTGTCAGGCTTTGCCAGCAAGTTCCTTAACTACTGAGCCATCTCTCTAGCCCAACTTTTACTTTTTTTTTTTTTATAAAGGGTTATACTCTTTAAAATTTTTTTTGTTTTTATTTATTTATTTGAGAGTGACAGAGAGAGGAAGAGGCAGATAGATAGATAGATAGATAGATAGATAGATAGATAGAGAGAGAGAGAGAGAATGGGCACACCAGCGCTTCCAGCCACTGCAAATGAACTCCAGACGCGTGCACCCCTTGTGCATCTGGGTAACGTGGGTCCTGGGGAATTGAGCCTCGAACCAGAGTCCTTAGGCTTCACAGGCAAGCGCTTAAATGCTAAGCCATCTCTCCAGCCCAGGGGTTTATACTCTTATATCCCATTTCCCCTACCTCTGTTCCACCTAGGGCCTTCCTCATTGGGGCTACTGGTATTCACTGTGGGGTCCTGAAGGCCTCAGTCAGTCTCTGTGTGCAGTCTATGGTGGGAGGAGAGGCGAGGAGGGACTGTGCCTCGGGCTAACCCTGCCCGTCCTGGTGGGATTAATCTTAATCCTACAATCTTTCCACTCTTCCTTCTGCAATGTTTCCTGAGCCTTCTTGGGTGTGTTAGAAACCTGATATAGTATTGAATTCTCTGTAGCCTCTGGATTTCTTTTTTCTTGGTTTTTTGAGGTCTTGCTCTAACCCAGGCTGACCTGGAATTCACCATATAGTCTCAGGGTGGCCTCAAATTTAGACAATCCTTCTACCTCTGTATCCTGAGTGCTGGGATTTTTAAAAGCACGTGCCCCTGTGCCCAGCTAAACTTCTGTTTTGATGAGATGTGAGTGATCACAGTGTCTGTCACCCTTGCTCTGGGACCGGTTTTCAGACTAGCAGTGAGTGCAGTCCTCGTGTCACAGGAGGGGTGGTGCTGGAAGAAGTAACCAAGGTGTGATCTTGACTGTGAACTTGCTTACACGAGGAAAGGCCTACTGGATTAGTAAAATCAGCCAAGACAATTAGTTTATGAGAGCTCTGACCTGATCTGTAGACCAATCCTTTGATGGGCACGTACTGTGACCGCATTATTGGGGAGTGGGGAGAGGCAGGAGGGCATGTCTTTGGGGGCCACACCTTCCTCTGGCCTTGTCCTATGTCCCTCTTTCCCTATTTCCTGGCCCCTGTGATGTGGATTTCTCTGCCTTCTCCCCTGATGGATAAAGCCCTTTGAAACCGTGAGCCACAGAACCCTGCCCCCTTTTGCTTGTTCTGTCAGATACTTCGTTTCGTCCCAGCAATGAAGACGCTGACTAACAGCTCCTCAAACCCTCATTTCCATGGTCCGTCTGCCACAAAGTTGCTTGCCCCTTGAGACGGCCTCAGTCTCCTCCCTTCCCCCAGCCTGAGACTTGCCTCCCACCTACTTCTCAGGGGTGCTTTGAAGACAGGGAAGAATGTTTTCCCAGAGCTCAGAGGGTCCTCTGGGCCGCACCAGGTAGTGTGTCATTAGCAAGGGCTCAGTGACAGCAGCCTAATGAATACTCTCCAGCATCCTGTCGCCCAGGCCAGTGAACAGCAGGCATCATTAGCCCCATTTTAAAGATGGGCCAGCTGAGGCCCGAGAGCATCATTTGTGGCCTGCCCACGGTGCTGTGATGAGTCAGTGGCAGCCCGATACAACCTCTGTCTCTGCCCTGTCGCCCCTTCTCTTCCCGACAAGCCAAGGATGACAAATAAGGACTGGGAGTCTTGGGCCTTTCCTTGGAGCCGGGTGTGGTGGCTGCAGCCTGGCCTAAAACAAGCCCCTTCCTGATTGGACATTGGTTCCAGGTGGCATGGCCAGGGCACCATTTCCGACTTTATGCAGCTATTGGTTTATGGCTAATGCCATTGCATCCGTGACTTTTCTCATTGCTGTGACAGAATGAGACAAAATATCTGGTAAGATCAACTTGAAGAAGGAAGGATTTCTTTCAGTCTGCGGTTTGAGGACACGGCCCGTCCCAGTGAGGCAGGCGTGGCGGCAGGAGCGCGAGGCAGAGAAGGCCGCGTGGCCTGCGCAGTCAGGAGGCAGAGAGCAACGAAGACTGGGGCTCGGCTTACGTCCTCCTTCTTATTCAGTCTGGAACACGGGCTCACGGAATGGTGCTGTTGTCTGCAGTTACAGTGGGCCTCCCTACCTCAGCCTAATCTGGAAACTCCCTCACAGCCACACCCAGAGATTTAGTTCTGTGCTGATTCTGAAAACCCATCAAGTTGACAATCGAGATGAACTATCACAACCATGGTCAAGACAGTGGTGGTGGTGGTGTGTGGTTCCTTGAGACTGAAGGAGAAGCCGGCGGAGGGAAAGGAAGCCACACTCCCTCGGTGTCTGCACGCACCATATAGAGTAGTGTGTATGCAGTGGCCGTCTCATCCCCACTGCACACGTGTGGAAACTGAGGGCCGGAGAGGTTCAGCAATTTGTATCTGAATTACAGAGCAGGTAAGAGGCTGAGATAGCATTCTAACCCAGGTGCATTTGGAATTGGAGAACATTGCTCCTTCTAAAAGAGCCCAGCCTGCCTCTTTGGAGATTCTCTTGGGAAGGAGTGGGGTCTGTATCAGGTCTGTATCAGGTCAGCTTCTTGGTCATGCCACCTGCGCTCGGCCCCCACCGAGGAGGACAGTGGTTTCACTGGCCCTGCTGTGTCTAGAAATCCACACTCGTTTTTTGAATAAGAGGCCCTCCTGCATTTTTTTTTCCTTTATGCCTTTTCATTGGACCCTGCATATTATGTGACTAGTCCAGGATCCGCCCACAAGAGACCACAGAAGAGATGCCTCGATGCCTTGGAGAGCCTTTGGCTAGAATTTTCTCTCGGTGTCTCTGCAGACCCAGGAGTCTGGGTGACAGACACAGGCTGTTCTCACTGAGCCTGAGCCACCAGGGCTTCGTGAGACCTCTTGTAGGAAGACACTGAAGGAGCCCGAGTCTGGATGACCTGGTGCCTCACGGAGCTTTAGAGTGACTCAGAGATGCCAGAGCCCAAGGAAAGGGGACACAAGGGCCCTGTGGGTGCTGTGGGCTGGTAGAGGGCCCCTCACTCCAGCTCTTAGTCACAGGAAATTGCTGAGAAGTCATTGACATATAATCATGCCTCTTTGATGGTCATTACTGGGTGGGGTGTGGACAGCTTTTCCTTTTAAGCAAACACACTTGGATGACATCCAAGGCTGTCACCAGGGCAGATGAGGACTTACTCCAGCCATGAGGTGGAGGGAGGTACTTTCAGTGTTCTGTGGCACATCCGTGGCCTGCTGTAGGGTTAGTGGCACTGTGGGCGGGGCGGAAAAGCCTGTATGAGCACACATCCCCAGCCTTCCCTCACGGGCAAAGGGGCCACTCAGCCCTCTACAAATGTAGCCTGAAAACCAGAGGTCCCAGAAGATGCTAGTCCACCCCTGTCCTCCACAAGATGACTGCAGCAGCTCACACACCCATTTTCCCTCTCCCCACCTTGTTCTTGGGGTCACCTAACTGTTTGAAGTCTACGCTCTGTCTCTGTATACTTTATGGAGGACACATACAATTGGGAGCTGCAATTGGGAGGGGGTGTTACTTTGAGCCTCTCCTTTGTCCTTCCGGACTGAAACTCATAAAGTAAGGTGGGATTTCTTCAAACATGGCAAAACTCCTGTGTCCCAGGAGGGACATGACTGCCAACAGTCACATGTGAGCTGGCGTGAGGCCTGGTGTCCAGGTGAGGAAGAACAGCTAGGAAAATTGGGCTTCACAAACCTAGACTTCAAGTCCCCATACTTAGCTGTGCCATCTGGGGCAGTGGCCTGCCTTTTCTGCCCCATTGGCTTGGGCTGTGACACGGACAGCAGCGGCACTTAGCACCCTAGTGTACCCTCCACATCCAGCCATTGATAAGCAGCTATGCATCCAGCAGTCATAGCTGCCTGAGAACAAGGTGGCGGCTGATGACAAAAAAAAAAAAAGGTGGAAACCGGTGAATCATGAAGTCAGGTCCCCACAAGAGTCTGAACATGATTTGTCCAGAGGGCGTGCCCAGGAGGCTTGTAGGCTGGGGGACAAGTTTTCTGACTTGGTAGAAGTGGTTCCCCCATCCTCCTTGATGTGCCTTGGAGATATTGTTGGTAGAGAGAAGAGACGTGTGTGTATGTGTGTGTGTGTGTGTGTGTGTGTGTGTGTGTGTTTATGAGCTGATCCTTGAGAGATAAACACGACCATGGAGACTGATCAAGAGCTGGTGTGCTGGGATGGTGGGGTGCAGGTCACAGATATGAGCAGTGCATAAGTTGTCCATGCACTTGACAAATATGGACAAAGTAGTTGTGGGGTCCCAGGTGCAGTGTCTATACCCGGCTGTGGTGAGATGGAGTCCAGCTCTCTGAGGACTCCCATTCTCACGGGGGTGGGGGGAAGATGACCAAGATGTCATAGACAGACAAGAGAGGCTGGGCCACAAAGGAAACTAAAGCTGAGTGAGAGAGTGATGGAGCGCTCCGGAGAAGAGGGCTGGGAAGGCGGCTGAGGAGTCGGCACTACAGCAGAGATGGCAGGCATTGGGAAGTGGGAGCATTTGGTGCACTTGAGCAAGGTGGTTAGAGTGTCGGAGGAGAGAGAGGGAATGGAGAGAATGAGCTTAGGGAGGTAACAGCAGGCCACATCATCATGTAGCGTTGTCCAGGCAACTGTGAAGTTCAAGTCCAACCTTTGTCACTAGTGGCTGTGTGACCTGAATTGTATCTCATTCCCTCTCTGGCTCTGGTTTCATTGTCTATAGGTAAGGGGTTGGACTGCTAAGTGAGTTGTTCTCAACTCTCCAATGCCTGCTTCAAAGACTAAGCACATGTGAGTGCAGTCAGTGGGATCCATCTGTAAGCTGGGGCCTCAGCCTCTGGTCACAGGTGTGTGGGGGGGGTTGTCAAAGCCACGGGAGAGGACTGAGTGGGGACTGGAAGGCAAGGTGAGGGCACCTCATTTGTTCCTGCCTGGACATAGACCAGCTTCAGCCAGGCCTGCAGCCCGCCCACCAAACATCTTCATCTGCACGCCAAGGACATGTCTCTGGCCCCTTCTTCCTCCCCCGCAGTGGGCAGTGCTGCTGAGGGCCTGGAGACTTTTGTTTACCACGTCCATTTCACTTCTACAGGATCTGCACAGCTGGGCTCTTGCCTCATCGCAATTGCCAACCTAAAGGGGTGACAGTCACCCCATTTGCTAATTTCCTCGGTTCCTCTTTTAGGCATGTGCTTGCCCTTCCACGTTCCCGTGGCTGCGTGGAAGTGGATGGAGGCCCAGAGGGTGACTAAGAGGGGAAGCCCCTTGGAGGCGAGGCTCCCAGTGGCTCCTGGTTGCGTAAGGGGTGAGGGCTCATTTTTTTAGGAGGTTGCAGGCGACAGGGTGAATCATAGCAGACACACATGGCTCCGGCGGGGGCCGCTCCTTCCTCCTGCTGCTGTAGAAAGCTGAGCTTCTCAAAATGAATCAGCGACGCCTGCCACCCAGGGCGGTTGGTGGGAGGAGGATGAGGGTGCGACTTACACATTCCCAGAGTTTTGGGGTATGGGCTGTAGGGTTTGGGAATGGGGGCTGCAAGGACTTGGGTCTTTCGGTCCCTCAGTGACTCAATGGACTTCCGTCCCCCACTGAGCTGCCGCTAGGAGCCTACAACTCGATGAACTCGGAGCAGCTTGCACTTACTGAAGGGGGAGTCTGGTCCACGAGGAAGGCTTTCAAGTTAAGAAATACAGGGTCTGAACCTAGAAGTCCCAGAGGCCTCTCCTCCATCCAAGTGAGACATTTCTGTCACCTGAGGGAGAGGATGAGGTCCTTCCCGTTTGCTCAAGCTCGGGGGAGGAGTTGAGCCGTGTTGGCAATCCTAGGTTTTGGAATGGGCCCACACTGGGTCCGAGGCCCAAAGTCAACAAAGCCTCTTGGACAGAGCTGAGCCTCACTTTTCTCATTTATCTGTAAGGTGATGAAACACTATCTGTGTACTGAGAGCGCCATGAGAACACAGGAGGAAGGTAGGCATGGTGGCCCATGTCTGTCATCCCAGCCCTCGGAGGATGAGGTAGGAGGATTGTGAGTTTGTGGCCAGCTTCAGTCCCACAGGGAGACCCTGGCACGGGGATGGGAGAACCCACAGAAATACCCACACGAAACCCACACAGCAGCCTGCGGCCACTGCTGAACGCAGAATCTACAGCCAGCCATTGAGGCCTTATTAGCTGTGTCTCCATGGGCACATCACTTAACTGTGTGTGTCCCAATTTCTTCATCTTTAAGTGGGGGTGACATAATAGTGCCTTCCTCATAGAGTTGATGAATGAGCTATCAGGCAAATGTTGAAAGCAGGATGCCTGGGACCACATGAGTTCAGGCTATTGCGGTCTGACGAGAGTGCTCATAGCAAGTTGCCATGGATTTATGACAGAACCCAGGAAAGGGTTCGTGTTCTTTCTCATTGCTTTTTCCAGAGAGGGGATTTGGCTAGGATCTGGGGTCTGAGGAAGGCTTGGGGAGAGGTTGATATTACTGTGGAGGTCAGATATTGGTTTTCCTTATAATTCTGTGTTGGCTTGCTACAGGAGACTCCCCCAAGACGAGAGACTTTGCAGTTAGCTGGGCAGTGGGAGAAAGACAAGGGGACCGACCATCTGTCTTGGAGTGGAATGGCATTCCAGATGGTTCTAGTCATTTCTGCATAGATGGAGCAACTTTGAAGAATGCCTAACCCCTAGGGCACAGACGATGCTGAAGACAGTCTGGCAGCCAGCCCAGCTCATGGTACGATCAGGCCACGGAGGCTGAGAGATGCCAGAGAGTTCCACTCACACATTTGTTAGGGCAGTGTGCTTAATGGGGCGATAGCTGAAAATTTGAGAGATTTTGTGTGGCTCCCGCTGTGGTGACCACATTCCATTACAGAATGCTACGTAGGGTCCTAGTTCTGGCTGGCATCTCTCCTTTGCATAACATACCTTATAGGGGCTTGACGTTAACCTATTTCTTTTTGCAATTTTTTTATGTGTGTGGGAGAGGGAGAGGAGAGGGAGAGGGAGAGGAGAGAGAGAGAGAGAGAGAGAGAGAGAGAGAATTGGCACAGCAGGGCCTCCAGCCGCTGTAGTCAAACTCCCAAATATGTGTGCGACCTTGTGTGCATGTGCGACCTTGTGCACTTATGTCACTTTGTGTCTGACTTACATGGGACCTGGAGAGTCGAACATGGGTCCTAAGGCTTCGCAGGCAAGTGCCTTAACCACTAAGCCGTCTCTCCAGCCCTTAGCCTAATTTTTATAAGCTGTGTGTCTTCAGGCAATGCTTCTCATTTTTGGATGCAAGTCTGAACCATATAGAAAACTTTGAAAAGTAATTGATTGGGCAATTCCCAGATCCATTAGGTGTCAATGCCAGTGGGTAGACTTGGGCACTGCATTGTTAAAAATTCGTCAGGTGAGTCAAATACACAGGGAGTGTTGAGAAGCCACTGCTGTGATCTGCTGCTCTGCCTGCGGTTGAGCTCTTCCCTTCTGACTTCCGTCTTGAACTACCACCTGTCTCTGCTCCTCTCCACCCATTCCATCTTCTTTCATCCCACATTTTCCCATTTCTCCTCTTCGGCCCTTCTTTTATTGTGATCTACTTTATTTGGATACATTCCAAGAAAGGTGATTGGTTGAATGATTTGACCATGCAAAAAGAACTCATTGCAAGTTGATTGTATGCCAGACACAGATATAGGGAGTGTCCATACAGTAGGGAAAAGTCCTTACTTTCATAGAATTGATCCTTTCATACCTTGAAGAAGGAAATACGATCAAAGAGAACATTCATGAGAGGAAACTAGATACATACACCAGGGATGGAGGTGTGGCAGTGATGTTTGGTCAGAGAAGGTAACATTTGGGCAGAGCTATGAATGAAATGAAGGGACTGCCATGTGGATATGTGAAGGTAGAATATTCCAGAAAGAGAGAAGAAATGACCAAGATGCTGAGGAGTGATCAAAGTGAATACAATACTTTTCTGTCCATTTCACACGAGGCTGTGGTACCTGTTCCCCATCCTGCAGGTACCATCTCCCCCTTCTAGTCCTACCTGGTTTATTATTTATTTCTTTTTGATTTTATGAGAAAGAGACAGAGACAGAGAGAGAGAGAGAGAGAGAGAGAGAGAGAATTGGCATACCAGGGCCTCCAGCCACTGCAATCGAATTCTAATTGCATGCACCACCTTGTGCGCATGTGTGACCTTGCGTGCTTGCGTCACATTGTATGTCTGGCTTATATGGGACCTGGAGTGTCAAACATGGTTCCTTAGGCTTTGCAGGCAAGTGCCTTAACCACTAAGCCATCTCTCCATCCCCTACCTAGTTTCTTATGCCATAGCTTGGTCAGAAAGTCATTATGCTAATGCCAAGTAATGGAGCTTGTACCACACATGTATGTTCGCAACTAGTAGATGGTGATCATGCCCTCACAACTGGATTCAGCTCAGCTCTGGGCAGGTGTTGTGTCTGACTGTCAGGGATTGAAACCACATGTAGTTTAAAAGGACATTAGAAGCCAGTCATCTTAGCTATGGTTCCCTATGCCTAGCCCTATAGATTTGGGGGACTTTTTGTGCTAGGAATTGAACCCAGAGCTTTGTACATGCTAGGCAAGCACTGAGCTACATCCCCAGCCCTGACTGGGGGATTTTTGTGTGGTTAGAAATGCCAAATACAGGGCTTCAGTGGACACTAGAACCCATCACCCTGGTCTAGTTTTTCTTCTCTCACAAGGTCTAAAATTGTCTCTTTTGGTAATCATTCTCTTGGGAATCTTGTGTAGACCGAGACCTTGGGGTAGTGGGACAGGGGACGTCCTCGTAAGAGAGAAGAGGTATAAGACTAGATCTTGTGAAGGAGGGGCACCCATAGCCATGGACCCAGCAGGATCACACAAAGACACTGTGAGTTTGGGTGGGCAGGAAAGGCCAAGGCCATGCATGCCAAGGCCTGGAATGGCCATGTTAAGATAGCTCTTCAGGTTCACTGGTGCACATTTCACTGGTGGGCAAACCGAATGTTCCCCCTCTGGACTCTGAGCTGGCCTCAGTGACTCTGAGGTGAGCAATGGAACCCCTCGCCTGTGTCATAGGAGCCATACGAAGCTTCTCCTGGTTCTCTGAGGTCACTCACTCTGGAGGCAAGAAGCTCATCTGACCTCCTCCCCAGCAGCCTGCCACGGCTGCCAGCCGGCCTCGACTGGGATCCAATGTGACTGAAAAGCTCAGCCCATACAAGCCTTCGGATGAGTTCAGCCCCAGCCAGCACTGACTCGGGCTTCATGGCACTCCCCTACACCAAGCAGGAATGGCCAATCACCCCTTCTGCCAATCAGCCCCACACAATTAGTCACAAAATAAAGAATGGAGGTTTTACACCACTGAGTGTTATTGGAGTAATTAATTGCATAGCAATAGTAACCAGGGCACTTTGTACTCAGCTAGTTTTTTTTTTTTTTTTTGTGTGTGTGGCCCATATTTCTGGACCAAATACCCAGAAAAATGACAAGACCAGTTCAGAATGGACCATTCTGGGGTGATCAGAAGGGAGAGAGGAGGGAGAAAAGAGGGGGAGGCTCATAGAACACAGCAGTTTTAGGTTTAGAAATCATTTTGGAAACTGTCTTGCTGGAACCTTTTATTTAATAGATTGAGTGAATGGAAGAGACTAGCTCAAAGTTACCAGGGTCAAATGAGCGAGTGGGAGAGAGAGAGAGAGAGAGAGAAAGAGAGAGAGAGAGAGAGACAGACAAAGTGAGCCAGGATTGAAATCCTGTTTCCTACAACTGGGCTGGTCTTTTCTTCTTGCAGGTTTCCTGGGCAGATGAAGGGGTGAGGGGGTGAGGGAGCAGCTGTGCTTTGCTGGGACGGGTCTGGATTTCATCTAGCTCTATGCTATTCTGGAGCCTCTGAGAGGGACTCCTACGGAATTCCTTGCCTGCAATGTCTGTTCATCCCTGCATGTCTGAACCTACCCCAGGTTGTCTTAGATGCACTCAGTGCCTCTTCCATGTCTATTTATAAGATACTTTTTTACAGGCCCAGTGTGTACTGGGGCTTGGGCTCCCTTGTTCAGCATGTAGACATGGTTCCTGCCCTGAGGAGCCATCCTGGTCTCCCCATTTTGAAGACACACCTCTCATCTTTGAACTCTGCGGCTTTACTCCACACAGGACGCCATCTCTTTGTGTACTAACTGGATTCATGCGTGAGTCATCTTGGAATCTAAGCTACCCCAGGGCCAGATTAGGGCTCAGTTCACTGTGTCTCTCTTCACGCGTGTGGCTTTGCATGTGATTGTCCTGTCCAGGCTTCTCTGCAAAGTGGTGGTGCCCTAGTGCCATCAACCAGAACCAGGGGCATCAAGCTTCTCTTAGTTTCATGGATGCTCTCAAGTATGGTCCTTTGGGCCCCACACGCACTCAGTCATCACATCCATCGAAGCAGGGGCAGGATGAAGGCCTATAGATGGCATCACAAGCAAGTGCTGTGCTCAAGGGTACTCCGCTTTGGAGCATCAGAACAGAGATGTAAACACAGCTCGATGACTTCTCCCCCGACCTTTTTTTTTTTTTTTTTGCATGTTCGTAGTATGACTGGTGTAGTGAGTGTGGTATGTTGTTGCAGTTCCGAATTCCTGCACAAAGAACCTGACCAAGAGCAGCTTGTGGGAGGAAAGGGTTGATTTTAGTTTACAGACTCTAGGGGAAGCTCTATGATAGCAGGGGAAAACGATGGCATGAGCAGAGGGTGGACATCACCTCCTGGGCGACATCAGGTGACAACAGCAGCAGCAGAGTGTGCCAAACACTGGCAAGGGGAAGCTGGCTATAACACCCATAAGCCCACCCCCAACAATACACTGCCCTCAGGAGGCTTCAATTCCCAAACTGCCAACAGCTGGGGACCTAGCACTCAGAATACCTAAGCTTATGGGGGACACCTGAGTCAACCTCCCACTCACGTGCATGTGCTGATGTGTGGGTGCTGTGATGAGCATGGTGTGTGTGTGTGTGCGTGTGTTGTACATGCACCTATATGTGCTGATGTGGTGTTTGTGCACGTGTCTGCTGCACCCCATACACTGGTCTGCCCCTGTACCCGGTGGGCTCAACTGTGGCAGCCAGAGGAGAACATTGGGTGTCCTCTCCACTACTCGGCCGCCTGCTTTTTCCTTGTGAAGGAGTCTTTTACTGATTCCAGAGCTGGCTACTTATAAGCCCCAGTGATTCTTTAGTTTCAGCGCCCCCTCACTCCAGACTGCGGTTACAGATGTGTGTGCTCATGCCTAGCTGTTTTTTTGTGTGTTCCAGAGATTCAGACTTGGGTGGTCTCAACCCCCTTTGTGTCCAGATGCTTGCACAGTAAGTGCACTTAACCAGTGAGCCATCTCTCGAGCCTACTTGATTTCCATACCTGAAGTTTCTGAGCTGGAGATTGTTAACTATTAGTGGGCCATGAAAGCAATTGCTGGATTATGATCATCATTTTAAAGTAATGTAATAGATTACAAAATATAGGAGCGCATTGCTTGTGGCAAGCTGTAAGCGTTTTCTTCTGAGAAATTTGTCTCATGTATATAGGCATATACACATGCCTTGAATCTCTAAACACATATATGTGTATACATATATATCAATATACACCTATGCACACTCATGCATATATATATATACATATATATACATGTACATATATATGCACCTTCCTGTATATATACACATATATGTTCACACATATGTGTATGTGTGTGTGTGTGTGTGAAGTATATTATGTGTCACAAGGTAAAATACTTTTCATGGTCAAAAATGTCTGAAAAATTGCTGGGTGTAGTGGTGCAAGCCTTTAATCCCAGCACTTGGGAGGCAGAGGTACGAGGGAGGATCACCATGAGTTTGAGGCCACCCTGGGACTACATAGTGAAATCCAGGTTAACCTGGGCTAGAGTGAGACCCTACCTTAAAAAACAAAAAAAAAAACAAAAACAAATGTCTGTAAAATCATTGTCCTCAGTGATACTGCTCCAAACATTGCTCCCAATAATAAGCACTCTTTTATTCAGCCCTATGATGTGCCAGGAATACCCTCAACAGGAAGCGTTTGGCATGGACAAGCTCCACCTCCCTGGCTGTGCCTTCCGCCTGAGTCTTGCTGGTCTCCCGAGAGGCTGCAGTGGAAGCTAACTGAGTTCGCGTGCTCTCTCTCCAGAAGGTCTTCACTGTGCATGAGGCATGAGGGAGGATGAAGACAACAGTAGGTCACCGAGGGATCTTGGCTAATGTCCCCCCACCTGTCCCTGGCAGGAACTTGCTCAAGGTGTTTGCTTCTATTCATGAAGTACAAACACTTCTTCCCTCCCTCTCTCCCTTTCTCCTTTCCTTCCTTCTTTCTTCCTCCCTCTCTCCATTCCTTCATCTTCCTCTCCCCCTCCACCCTTCTTTCCCTCCTCCCTTTCTTTTTCTGGAATCTATTCATCTGACATAGTTCATGGAAACCTGATGGGATAAATACATGAAGATTGACCTGTTTTGGTCAAAGCCACCAGAAACCTCACGATATCCTGGAACACATTTTGAGGACCACCGAGTAAACTGCTCTCAATTCATGCTCCATCTCAGATGTTCACAGACCTTTAGTACTCCGGCTGTAGTTCAAGCCCAGGTTCATGGTCCATGTTGAGGTCAAGTGATCTGATTCTCTCAGGGTTTAGCAGCATACCAGGAGCCATATAGATAGTACAGCCTTACGCCAGAACCTTGGAGTACACATGGTAACTCTCCTAGTGAGGCTGGCTACAAACGTCACACACAGCATCTTAGCCCCTCAGCCTTACGTCAAGTATGGCAGGGTCTTCCAGGGTTCATGGGTCAAGAGCTAGGGCAATTCTGCTTGCGACTTAGCCGTGGCCTTCACTCATGGAGACTTTAATGCTCCAGTTCCTTTACCTGGGGGACCGCAGGAACCCTTCTCACCTGAAAAAAGAACGGCATGGGTGTGAAGAAGAAAAAGGAAAGCTCACCCAATAAACGCTAAAAGCTGCCAGCTTTCACCCCGCATCCTATATTCCACTTCCTGTCCTGCTGAAGCCACACAGCAGTGGGGCTGTGGGTCCACCCTCCTGTCTTTCAGAAGGGCATTGACTTTGACAGGTTCTGAGGTTCCTTCCTATCCTGTGAGCAGGAGCTGCCTCGGGTTGTCCTTGCCCCCAGGCATCGAGGAAGTGTCCTTAGGGTATTTAGAGCTTCCTTGGAATAAAGTTCCAACTTCTGTCATGGGTCAATACAGCTCTGCTTGACCTGCTGCCTGGAGACTCAGAGGCCTTCACTCTTCCTCATCACTCTGCCCTCTTCTTTCCAAATCTTTGAGTATGCCATCTGGCCTCTCCACTATCTCGTGGACAGCATTTGTGGTCTTCTAGAACATTCCATCTCGACTCCTGGCATGGTTACCTTCTTATTGTGTGGATCTCGGTTCAATGTCACCCATCAGCACCCCACTGATAGCAACCACTCCCTCCTCAATTACCCACCCATCAACCCTTTTCCTTTAGTGCGGTGTGAGTGCAGGTGTATGTGTCATGGCACACATGTGGGGGTCAAGACAACTTTCAGTTCGGTCCTCACTTCTACTTCATTTGGGGGAGGGTGTGAGGGTCTCCTGTCGCTTATTGCTCGGTTCATCAGGCTAACCAGTCCTCAGCTTCCAGAAAATTTTCCTTTTTGTACCTCCCATCTCTCCACAGGCATGCTGAGATTACAGAGGCTCACCAGAGCTTCTGAGTTTGTTATGTGGGGTCTGGAGATCCGAAATCAGGTCCTTCTGCTTATGCCACAAGTGCTTTAGTCACTGAGCCATCTCCCAAGCCTCTGCCCCATGAACCCTTGCTTTGTTTCTTTCAAAGAGCCTCTCCCAGTCCGATGACTCTTGTTCAGATATGAACTTGCCTGGCTGCAGCCTCTGCCTTGCTCTAGAGTGCACAGCTCTGCGAGGCTGGGACTTCCAACCCAGCTTTCTTTACAATGTCCCTGGCCAGTAGCAAAGGTGTATGATGCTCAAAAAACATTTTTGGGGGGGCTTGAGGGATGGCTTAGTGGTTAAGGCACTTGCCTGCGAAGCCTAAGGACCCAGGTTCGATTCCCCAGAACCCATGTAAGCCAGATGCACATGGGGGTGCATGCATCTGGAGTTCGTTTGCAGTGGCTAGAGGCCCCAATCTCATGCTTTCTCTTGCTCTCTTTCTCTGATAAATAAATAAAAATATTAAAAAAATAGTTTTTGGACGGATGTGTGAGTGGAGACCCAGTCCTACAAACTCGGGTTCAGCCCTTTTTGGCTCCCATCACAGAGAGATGGGTTGCAACAGGCTGGTCATTTCCTTGTGTTACTGCACCTTGTGGCTCATACCACGCAGCCTCAGGAAATGACGGGACATGCCAGATGGGCTGCACCTGCCTTTGGTACCTTGAGTGTCTACTCCCAGATCTCAGATCCTGGAAGCCTTCCTAGACCTCTGAGACACAGGGAGTGGGAGAGAAAGGCGAGAGAAGGAGAGGGGGAAAAAGGAGGATAAGGAGAAGAGAGGGGAAGGAGATAGAGCAAGATACAGAGGAAGAGGCAAGGAGGGAGAGTGAGAGAAGAAAAGGGAGGAAGAGTGAGAGACAGAGAGAAGGAAGGAGGATGAGGCAGAAGGAGGGGGAGTGAGTAGCACACCAGACTTATCTTCCAACAAGCCAGCAAACCAACACAGAGCATCTGCTTTCGAATCTCAGCAAGAATGTGTCAGCAGAGACTGGCTTATGCCAGGATGATACGGAGGGGTTATGTCACCTGTGAGGTTTGGTGGTGTAACGTGGATGACAACACCATGCAGGAGAGGATGTAGTGTCAACAAACACAGGGCAGGAGCTGGGCTGCTGGCCGGGCCATGGGGAAGCATTTGGGTGACTCCTTGGGGAAAGGAAGGGAGCCCACATTTCCTGAGTGTGCTTGCCAAGTGCTTTCGTGAGAGAATACCATGAGGATTTTCACACCTGCCAGGAGGGGCCCATATTCTCCATCGAAGATTTGCTTATTGTAATTTGTTTATTTGAGAGTGACAGACAGACAGAGAAAGAGGAGAGAGAGAGAGAGAGAGACAGAGAGAGAGAGAGAGAGAGAGAGAGCGAGAGAGAAAGAATAGGCGCACATGGGCCTCCAGCCACTGCAAACAAACTCCAGACGCGTGCGCCCCCTTGTGCACCTGGCTTACATGAGTCCTGGGGAATCGAGCCTCAAACCAGGGTCCTTAGGCTTCACAGGCAAGCGCTTAACTGCTAAGCCATCTCTCCAGTCCCCTCCATTGAAGATTTCATAGACGGTGGGGATCCACACATTTTTTAAACTTTTTATTGACAGCTTCCATGATGACAGACAATAAACCATGATAATTCCCTCCCTTCCCCCACCTTTCCCCCTCACATATCCACCCTCCATCATACCCTTTCCCCCTCTCAATCACTCTCTCTTTTATTCTGTGTCATCATCTTTTCCTCCTCCTAGGAGGGTCCTGTGTAGGTGGTGCCAGGCGCTGAGAGGTCATGGATATCCAGGTCATTTTGTGTCTGGAAGATTGCATTGTAAGCTGCCCTACCCTTCCTTTGGCCCTTACACTCTTTCTGCCAGCCTTTTCTGCAATGGACCCTGAGCCTTGGAAGGCATGATAGAAATGTCTCAGTGCTCAGCCCTCCATTGACACTTCTTCTCAGCACCATGGTGACTTTTTGAGTCATCCCAGAGGTCACCGCCATCTGAAAAGAGAAGCTTTGCAGGTCTCTTTTTCCCCTAGGGACTTGGCGCCATTGCACTCAATGGCCCCCAGGCTTTGTGGGTTTGTCCTACTTCCCTGACTCAGTTGCCTTGTTTATGACATGCAGGTCATCACCCTCACTCACCCACTCGGGCTGAGCATGGGATGAGTGACGTATCCAGAAGCTCTTAGAAGGAGGCCTGGTTTCTGCATCCCTAGACCCACCTTCCTTCTTCAGGCGTGAGAGCGTGAGGAGGTGGGGTGGCAGAGAACGTGGGTGTGGGAAAGAAAACATCCTTTGATTCGAGGGACATGGAGCCTGTCTTCGCAGCCCTGGTGTGGCCAGATTTGAGCATCCTTTCTGCTCAGGGCCTGCCGTGATGGCTCTGGAAACGCACAGGCCAGTCTTCCTGCCATGTTCCCATCCTGTGAGTGGTGAGTTGAAGCAGGAGGCAGGAGCAGTGCCTCAGAGCGGAGCAAAACGTGTTCCCAAGAACTCAACTGGGGCTGGAGGGATGGCTTAGCGGTTAAGGCACTTGCCTGCAAAGCCCAAGGACCCAGGTTCGATTCCCCGGGACCCACGTTAGCCAGATGCACAAGGGGGCGCACACGTCTGGAGTGCATTTGCAGTGGCTGGAGGCCCTGGCGCACCCATTCTCTCTCTCCCTCTTACTGTCTGTCAAATACATACATAAATAAATAATCAACCAAACAAATCAAAGAACACAGCTGCAATGGACCAGGCCCTTTGCCTGGTACTTGCGATGCCCCATCTCATAGACACCTTCAGAGACATTAGAGTGATGTGGGGTTCTCTCTCCTGTCCTTTCAGAGACAGCCAGGCTGAGGGTCAGAGCAGAGAGCCATTTGCCTTCCTACGTAGAACTTGATTTCTCTCTAAGTCCAGGAGTCTGGAACAGATGGCCTTTAAGAGGCCTCCCAGCTCTGACATTGCCTGAGCCACCATCTTGGAAATGCCGGCCTCTTGCCTGGTCTGCTACAGGTCTGCTCTTCTTCACAGGCTGTGGAACCGCGAGTGTTGAAGGCAGCTGCTCAGGTCAGCCTGGCTGGGGCTAAGGCAGAGCTTCCTCTGGGGTCTCTGGGTCTGAGAAGGTCTGCCGGAACCCTCATTCCAGAGAACTCAGTACCAGGGCCTCCCACCGACTCTAGAGAGAACCTGAGCTAGATTTTGTCTTTGGTTCTTTTCTCTCTTCATCTTGTTGAGCCAGGGTCTCACTGTAGCCCAGGCTGACCTGGGACTCATTCTGTAGTCAGGCTGGCCTTCATCCTACCTCAACCTCCCAAATGCTGGGATTAAAGGCATTCTCCCTCACACCTGGCTCCCTTTCTCTGTTAATTGTAATAATTTATAATACACATAACATAAATGGTGCCATTTTAGCTTCTTTGAAGCCTATAGGTTAGTCATATTAAGTACGTTCACATTACTATACCACCATCAACCCCACCCGTCTCTGGAATCCTTCCTTCCTTACTAACTTCCTTTCTTAACTCTCAATTGCTTTCCACGTGTCTTTCAAAAATATTTTTATTTATTTATTAGTGAAGAGAAACAGAATGAGAAAGAGAGAAAGAAAATGGGCATGCCAGGGCCTCTAGCTGCTGCAAAAGAACTCCAGATGCATGCAACCATTTTGTGTATCTGGCTTTATGTGGGTACTGGAGATTCAAACCCAGGCCAGCAGGTTTCACGAACAAGTGCCTTTAATAGCTGAACCACCTTCCCAGGCCCACATTATCTTTTGCTATAGAACCGAGAGTTCACAGATTCATCTAGACTAGCTAGCTGGCAGGATTCTCCTGTATCTGCCTGCCCTTTGCTAGGATTAATGACCATGCCTGGATGTTATGTGGGTGCTAGGGGGTCAGAACTTGGGTCCTCATGCTGGGGCGACAGGCACTTTGCCCACTGAGACATCTCTCTAGCTTCTTCAGAATGTTTTCTTCCTCCTAAATGGAAACTGCCCCACACAGCGATAACATGCCTAACATTCCCTCCCCTCTCCCTGCAGCGTCAGGTTACGCGGCTCTTGCACCACGGAACTGTGATAGGTAAGATTCAGCGCAGCCTCCCCTCTCTCCCAGGCTATGGGGACCCGAAGGGAGATTTGACAGCACCACTGAGTTCCAAAGCATCGGTGACATCGGTGTAAGGAAGGTGTGAGTTACGGGCCAGGACTTCAACAGCACCAAGTAGCCTTACACCTCAAGATACCTCAGCCTGCATGTGTACTTTGCTGGCTGTGCTATTGGCTTTAGTTTACTGTCTTTTCTCTCGGTTCACACCTTCAGCTTTTATTTATTTTTTAGTTTTTATTTTTATGTGTTTCCTGCCTGAAACAGTTCTTTTTTATTTATCTATTTTTTTTTTTTTTTTTTTTGAGGCTGGGTCTCACTGTAGCTCAGGCTGACCTGGAATTCACTATGTCGTCTCAGGGTGGCCTCGAACTCACCATGATCCTCCTACCTCTGCCTCCCCAGTGCTGGGATTAAAGGCGTGGGCCACCATGCCTTGCTTAGTTCTGTCTTTTTTTTTTTTAATCTTATTTATTTATTAGAGACCCAAGGATTCTTGCCACTGCAAACAAACTCCAGATGCATGAGCCACTTTGTGCATCTGGCTCTACGTGGGTGCTGGAGAATTGAGCCCAGGCTAGCAGGCTTTGCAAGCAAGCACCTTTCACTGCTGAACCGTATCTGCAGCCTGGTTCTCTCCTTCCAATGCACTCCCTCCCTCTGTTCCTTAGCTCTCGGAAGCGATGCGCAGCTGGTGCCGTGAGAAGAACACGGGTCACCGTGGGCGCAGGAAGTCGCTGTCCAGTTCTGGCACCGCCGCAGACTGTATGATCTCGAGCCATCAGCCTGACCTCCTCCGGGAGCTTCCGAACGCGCACGAGGTGAGACCCGGCCACGCTCCTCGGTCCGGGGTCAGGTCTCCAGTCCTCAGTGGTGAGGTTCTAGAGGAAGGGGGAAGGCGCAGTTGCCGTAGGAAGGGAACAGGCCCCAGGTGTGCGGCTGGGGCCCCTCCTCCTCCTCCTCTGATGCAATGCTCTCGGGCGTTGGGGGTGGTGGCCTCGGAGCCCTGTGGCTGTGGAAAAGGCTCCAAAGCCCACAGGTTCTGGAGATGACTCACGGGAAGTTTCCTAAAGGTCACGCTGCTCGCCTACCCCGTGGGCTTGGGAGTGTGCCAATTCTAGGAAGTCGTTTTCTTATCTCCTCCTGGGTCCTGATGCCGGCCGGCTGTGAAGCTGGGTTTTCTTTTAATATTTTATTTATATTTATTTATTTGAGAGAGAGAATGAGGCAGAGGAAGAGAGAGACACAGAGAGAATAGGCACGCCAGGTAAATGAACTCCAGACACATGCGCCACCTTGTTCATCTGGCTCACGTGGGTCCTGGGGAATCAAACCGAGGTCCTTTGGCTTGGCAGGCAAGCGCCTTCACCACTAAACCATCTCTCCATGGAGCTGTTTTCACTCATAACACTTCTTCATTTCTTGCACCAACCAACTCTCCGACTCTCTGGACACCAACAGAAAAGGGTCCTGTAATAGAGTTCAGTCCAGAGTTAGAGTCAGGTGCGACAGATCAGGGCTCAGGACCACAGGACTACCGTCCCTTCAGATGCCAGCCACACACTTGAGGTCCTTGGGCTACTCACACACTGTCCTCACCTAGCTATGAAGTCTGCAGGGTTTCTGCAACCTGTCAGGGTTGGCACTGGTAGACCAGCTCACGAGACTCTAGGGAGCACTTTACCTATACACAGACCAAGGTCAAGAGGTACATGGGAAGGGACTGAGCCCAGACACTCCGGCCCCGTGGAATTGGGGTGAGCCATCCTCCTCACATGGAAATAAGTTGACCAACTTGGATGCTATCCAAGCCCTTTTTTTTTCCTGTTTTTTTTTTTTGTTTATTTTATTTATTTATTTGAGAGCTACAGACAGAGAGAGAAAGAGGGAGGAAGGGAGGGAGAGAGAGAGAGAGAGAGAGAGAGAGAGAGAGAGAGAGAGAGAGAGAGAGAGAATGGGCGTCCCAGGGCTTCCAGCCACTGCAAACGAACTCCAGACGCGTGCGCCCCCTTGTGCATCTGGCTAACATGGATCCTGGGGAATCAAGCCTCGAACTGGGGTCCTTAGGCTTCACAGGTAAGTGCTTAACCGCTAAGCCATCTTTCCAGCCCCTGTTATTTATTTATTTATTTATTTATTTATTTAAGACAGAGAGAAAGGGGGAGAGAGAGAGAGAGGTTGAGAGAGAGAGAGAGAGAAAGAGAGAATGGGAGTGCCAGGACCTCTAGCCACTGCAAACGGACTCTAGATGCATGTGCCGCCATGTGCATCTGGCTTACGGGGGACCTGGAGAATTGAACCTAGGTCCTTAGGCTTCGCAGGCAAGTGCCTTAGCTGCTACATCATCTCTCCAAAACCCTTTTTTAAAATGTAGTTAATTAAATTAAATTAATTAATTAATTTGAGAGAGAGAGAGAGAGAGAGAGAAATGGTGAAAATACCCATTCAGAGGCACTCAGAAAGTAAGCCAGAGTTGGAAAAGGAAGACGCTTTGAGATGCTTCATTTCACTCCCTTGCCTTTAGGTGGAATAGAATTGAATAGAAACACATAGAAACATAACTTACTATGAGGAAAGGTCTTCAAGGAGCTTCCTTAAACTTGACTTGTGTGGTGGTGTGCTTAAATTCCTAGAGGCTGCCTGTTAAGTCAGTACAGAGTGCTGGAGGATAGAAAACTCCCAAGCAGCAGGGGGCAGGAGGGCTCAGCGGTTGTCAACCTTCTTTGCATATCAGAAGTGCCTGTGACACCTCAGACCTGGTTTGACTTGAGCATAGCTGGCAACTGGGAGTTCCCTATATTCCTCAGCTAGTTCTGTGTGTAGCCACGCTGGGACACCAGTGGTATAATCTCCATTCTGATCAGGACATACTAGTCACATCTGGATGCAGAACCAGACCAGGCCCAGTCTGGCCCACTGCTTGCTTTTTGTAAATAAAGCTTTATTGGAACACCAGGGTGCACCTTCAGTTATCAAGGTCTATTGCTACTTTTGTGCTACATCAGCAGAATTGACAGAACCTAAAACTGTACTATTTGGTTCTTTCCAGGAAAAATGTGCTCACCCCAGAGTGAAATGAAGGAACAGTTGGAGTTTTGTAAGTGGCTTAGTCACCCAACCTTGGATAACAACTTGGGAATAATTTCCATAGAAGCAAGAGTGGAACCAAGTCCAGCCCTGATGGGTGTCTGTGATTACACTGAGGGACAATGTAGGATGTCTCATCTGGGGCAGAATGGAAGGGAGGCAAAGAGCCCAGATGAAAAGAAATACTTGAGGTGAGGATAGAATGGAACAGTAATGAGATGGAGAAACAGTGGTCATTGAAGTGACCCCAGAGACTTTAGGTGTCCTAAGCCTTGGCAGGAGACGATGCCCAATGGAGTCCCGTGTGGTCAAGAATGTGAGAGGTTGAGGAGCAGCGACCTGATTGGGCCATGGGCAGATGACCATTGAGAAATAAATTAATTTAAGAGGAGAATAATAAACAAGAAAGAGAAAAGATGGTAGAAGTATAAAAAGAAAATAAATTATCAAAATTTTTACTATATATATATATGATAGCATTTTCTCAAAAGAGAAATTCAAAGACCAGGAATTTTCAGGAACAGCATGACCTCAATTTTCACGTAACTGCTCTGCCACTTTTACTAAACCGTGCTGTGGGGGAGGGGGGGCAGGGCGTTGCTGCTGTTGGTAGTTTCTGATGTCATCAGCCAGAGTGAAATTTGGCTCTCTGCTTGCTCCCCTCTGTCTCGTCTCTGCCGTCTTTCTCTGAGGCCATGGACACACGTGTACACCTGATGATCTGGATCCGTGCACAGCCTTGGGGAAAGTGATTCTACGTCCGCATCCATCACTCTTGGTCTTCACAGGGCTGAGCCGGCTGATGACGTGGCTGACTTAGACCCCACCCCTCACACCATGCTTTACCCTCCCTCCCGCTCTTGTTCCCAGGCTGACTTGTGGAGTGGTGGACACACTCCTCTGGCTACTTCTGTTTATTTAGATGGGGTCTCTCTTGAACACACACTGGCCCTGGACTTAGGGAGAAGCTTTGGCCTCAGCCTCTTGAGTGCTGGGATTACAGCTGTGTGCCACAGCACCCTGCTTCTGCCGGATGGTGGATAAGAGGTTGTCGAGTCGACTTTGGGCTCAGGCATGTGTGGCTTTTTTGCTGGGATTAGAGTTGTGTGCCAGGCACCCTGCTTCTGTTGGATGGTGGATAAGAGATTGTCGCAGTCAACTTTGGGCTCAGGCATGTGTGGCTCTTTATGTAGCATTAGGCAAATTACTTAATCTCATCGAATTTCCATTTCCTTCACTGGAAAATGAGGGAAGGCAATCCAATTTCAGAACTAAATAAGGCATGGAACATGATAATTAATAGATTTTCCCAGAAGCTCCTCAAAATCTAGATGGGAAAAGACATGGTTTATTTAAAATTTTTTAAATTACATTTTTAATAATTTTATTTATTTATCTATTTGTGTATGGGCATGCCAAGGTCTCTTGCCACCGCAAATGTACACCAGATGCAAGTGCCACCTTGTATCCAGCTTTATGTGGTGCCGTAGAACCTGGGCTTGCCAACTTTGTAAGCAAGTGCCTTTAACCACTGGGACCAGCTCCTATATAGCGTCATTTATTTTATCTTATGTGGTTACTGATGTGTGTGTGTGTGTGTGTGTGTGTGCGTGTGCGGGCATATGGGTGTGCTAGGGTCTCTTGTTGCTACAGACGTATGCCAGACAAATGCACCACTTTGCATCCAGCTTTATATGGGTACGAGAGAATTGAACCCAGGTCAGCAAGCTTCACAAGCAAGCTCCTTTAACTGCTGAGCCATTGCTCCAGCCCCAAAAGAAATGGTTTAGAAGCTAGAAATGAAAAAAATAAGTTCTCTGGGCTTGTTATCCCCAGTGTCAGGTCTTAACATCCATGAGACTCTGTCATATGTGGGACAGCATGTCTATATATATGTATTCCTTATTATTTTATTTATTTATTTATTTATTTATTTACTTACTTTTTTGGTTTTTTGAGGTAGGGTCTCACTCTAACTCAGGCTGACCTGGAATTCACTCTTTAGTCTCAGGGTGGCCTTGAACTCACAGCGATCCTCTTACCTCTGCCTCCCGAGTGCTCAGATTAAAGGTGTGTGCCACCATGCCTGGCTTTTTATTTATTTATTTTTTGTTGACAATTTCCATAATTATAAACAATATCCTATGGTAATTCCCTCCCTCCCTCCACTTTCCCCCTGTGAAACGTCACTCTTCCTCATATACCTTCCCTCTCTCAATCAGTCAGCATGTCTATATCATTGTGCAAAAAAAGCGCTACATTTCCTGCTTTGCTTTCCCCATCTGTCAAATGGGTGAATAACAGGAGCACCTGCCGTGGTGGAGGAGGGAGGATGATATGGTCTAATGCACAGAGTTGCTCATGATATCAGAAGAGCACGAGTGCATTCACACAGGCTAAGTTTCTGGCAATGTTGGTTTCCTCATGTCCTGAGCAGGGCCCGGCACATGTCAGGCTCTCCATAGGCATTCCTCACATCAGTGATAAGGAATTAAAGAAGTAGTCTCAACTTTAAAATTCTCTGCAAACAATAAAAACTTTTAAAAAGGCAACCAAGCAATGACCTTGATACGCAACGTGGAGACCAAAGGGAGGCAGAAGGTCTCACTGACTCGGCCCGCAACACTTTGCCCCCACCTTTGCCTAGCCTAGAGAGCTCTGTCCCCTTTGCACCTCCGTAGTTTGGGGAAGGGAACATTACTATCTCTGTTTGACAAGTGAGGAAACTGAGGCGCAGGGAACTGAACCCAGGCCCAAGACCACAAAACTAATGGGAACTGGGCTGGGGGCACAGCTCAGAGGGTGAAGTGCTTGCCTTGCCCGCATGAAGACCTGAGCTTGATTCCCCCGGCCAATGGCGCGCTTACGTGTCATCCCAGTGCTGGGGAGGCAGAGGCAGCGAAGGCCTGAGGCCTGATGGCCAGCCAGGCTAGCCTACTTGGTGAGCTCTAAACCTTGAGAGACCATCCTACCACAAAAAGTGCCTGAGCGACAAAACTTGAAGTTTTGCTGTGGCCTCCACACATGTGTACCCCATCATGCAGTGCACCCCGCCCCTCCCCCCACACTAACAAGGAGTTGATGCAAGAGTTCTGGGCTTTTGTGCCATATTATCCTCTCCCTGCCAGAAAGGCCTAGCATTTTTACATCTTTGAGGCCCAGCGGGGTTAGCTGACTTTTCCAAAGTTATATAACCAGCAGGCAAAACAGGTGAACCTTCTGATTTGTCTCCAAGGGAAACATGGGATGTTTGCTATAGATAAGGCCTCCAGGGTCTCACTTCTCAACACTCAGATTCTTGATACCCGACAGTAAGGCTTGAAGCTTGTGTATTAATCTCTTATTGGTGCTGTAACAGAAGCCCCAAGGCTGGGTACCTCATAAAGAAAAGATGTTTATTTAGCTGAGAGTTTTGGAGTCTGAAAGCCATGATCAAGTGGCCTCTGGCTGCATCATAACATGGTGGGAAAGGGAAAATGGCCACGTGACAGACTGGCTAGCTTGTGGGTGGTCTCACTTTGTAACAATTCACTCTTTGGAGAAAGGGCTGGGATTCTGAGAACTACCTTATCTGAGGGCAGCATCTTCAATGATGTCATCACCTTCCACTCGGCCCTTCCTCCTAAAGGGTCCACTGCCTCTCAACCTGGCTATGCTGGGGATCAAGCCACTACTACATGAACCCCGAGGAGAGACACTCGACGAAATCTAAACCATGGCTAGGAAGGAATCTAGGCCTGGCCCACAGAGGGACAGAGGGGTGACAGATGACAGCCCTGGGAATACTTTGATCAGGATCATAGACCATCTGTTTCCTTCTGGAAAGAGTTGCTGAATGAATTCCAGCTCTTAGTGTCTTTTGGAGCTGGATATAGAAAAAACATGCAGAGAGAGGCATTAGGTATTTACATACCATTTTAACAGGCAAACTTGGGTGCTACACATGCTGTATTCTTTCTTTACATATATTTATAACATTACCCGGCATGGTGGCACACGCCTTTGATCCCAGCACTCGGGAGGCAGAGGCAGGAGGATCGCCATGAGTTTGAGGCCACCATGAGACTACATAGTGAATTCCAGGTCAGCCTGGGCTAGAGTGAGACCCTACTTTGAAAGACAAACAAACAAAAAAGACCCACAAAATATATTTATAACACTCTTCCAAGATTGTGACACAGATATCTCATTACAGATGAGTAAACTGAGGCTCACGGAGGAAGTTAGAGCTGACTGAGATCACATGACCCATGATGGAGACTGAGGTTGAATTAGATCTGTTGGATTTCAAAGGAAGGTTATAGACGGCTTAGCAGTTAAAGCGTTTGCCTACAAAGCCAAAGGACCCAGGTTTGATTCCTCAGGACCTATGTAAGCCAGATGCACAAGGGGTGCATGCATCTGGAGTTCATTTGCAGTGGCATGCCCATTCTCTTTCTCTACCTGCCTATTTCTGTATCTCTTTCTCTCAAGTAAATAAATCAAAAAATATATTTTTTTAAAGCCTGTTTTTCTTTTCAGGGAAGTCTTGTATTCGGGTATTCCTTATAGCTATAGAGTTGAAACAAGGTTGATATGAACACAGTGATGAGAAGTATATGATCTGGGGAAGGTGGATGGTAGCAGAGTTCTTGTCACGGTCATGGTCCCACACATGATAGCATGCCCAAACTTTGGAATTCATGAAAGTGCCGGGGACAATACTGGACTTCTTCAGTTGCTCAGATGTTCTCTAGAACCTAGGTTTTTTTTTTTTGTTTTAATGTCATCTGTGCGTGTGAGAGCATGGATGGTGGACATGTGCCACCGCGCACACGTGGAGGTTAGAGAATAACCTTGAGGTGTCCGTCCGTGCTTTCCACTTTGAGACAAGATCTCTCTTGTTATTTGGCTCTGAATATGCCAGGCTAGCTGGCCTGCAAACTTCTTGGAGTCTCCTGCCTCTCATCTTGCCCATAGGCATGCAGGGGTTACAGATGTGGATGCTAGTGTGTCTGGCTTTATGTGAGTTCTGGAGATCTGAACTCCAGCCATTGGGTTTAACCACTGAGTCATCCCCTCAGCCCCAGTCCAGCTTCTTAAACTAGTTTGCAATCCTTTTTGGAGTTGTGTAACTGAATGTGGGGCTCGGGACAAAGTTGGGAATAGTAACAGGTTTCTGAGCACACAACAATGAAAAATTAACTCAGTATCAAGTGTGTAATGAATATAGTGGCATTTACCCGTGTTGCATCTTGAGACCCCACTGCAGCCGTGGTTCTGAACACGCACATGCACCTTACATTGTGCGTGCAATCATGCCATGTCCCGTCAGTGAATGCTGTCTGCAACACCGTGGCTCAGTGTTGACATAATTATATGTTGCAGTGTTTTTATTGCATGTACAAATTTTCTGCTCTTACAGGAACATCATGGTTAATAATGCAAGGCAAAGACTTAACATTTTTCTACCATCATTCCCCAGTGTCGTCAAGTTGGTGTGTCTTTGGATTATATTGTGTTAGAAGGTTTGATTTTGGTAACTGCTCTTTGGGTTATTGACTTGAATTAAAATGATTAGATGAAATTTGGTTTGGGATTAGGATAGACTTTCTTTTTTTAATCTTTTATTAATTGACAACTTCAATAATTATAGACAATGATAATTCCCTCCCCTTTCCCACCTTCCCCTTCACAAATCCACTCTCTATTATATCCCCTCCCTCACTCAATTAGTCTCTCTTTTATTTTAATGTCATCATCGTTTCCTCCAATTATAAACGTCTGGCAAAGGTAGTGCCAGGCACTGTGAGGTCATGGATATTGAGGCCAATCTGTGTCTGAAAAATTGCCTTGTAAGCAGTCCTACCCTTCCTTTGGCTCTTACATTACTTCTGCCACCTCCTCTGCAATGGACCCTGAGCACTGGAGGGTGTGATAGAGATGTTTCAGTGCTGAGCACTCCTCTGTCACTTCTCAGCACCATGATGCCTTTTGAGTCTTCCCAGAGGTCACCTCCATCTGAAAAGAGAAGCTTCTCTAACCAAAAGTGAGAGTAGCATTAATATATGGGTGTGAATGTTAAGAAAAGTGCTTACAGGGCAATTTGATGAGCATAATATATGCATTTAGCCATGACCTCCCCCACCATAAGCTTTTGATTAGGTTTTCAGTACCAGGCATATATTCTCTCCCATGGAGTGGGCCTCTTGTCCAATTAGAGAGTGATTGGTTTCCTCCATAAAAGACATGCCACTATTGCACCCATTTGGTCATTTAAGGCTTGTAGTATCCACTGTTTGCACCACTGGTGACTTTTGTCTCCCACAGGGCTGCACGCAGCATGGCTTTGTCCAGTTTTCTGTCAGCTGGTCTACACGTAGGAGGTTTTCAGATCAGCTCCAGCAAGATTTCTCAGTGACCTTTGCAGCCCAAGCAAGTGGATCTTCAGCAGTAGGGTCTTTCCATCTATTTTTGGTGGGAAGCCCAAAACCTTGGCAATAGCCTGTAATGTTTTAGGGGCATCAGTTACCTCCCTGGCCAACAACTCACTGTAAGGTATCTTATCCCTGGTACTGAAAATTTTCTAGTAGCAGTCTATGGCTTCTGGATGAGCCATTATCCAAAAAAGTAGGTTTCCATATGGCTTATTCATAGCATCTTGAATTTTGATTAATCCTCTCCCCACTGTTCCTTTACTCAATCTCTTCTCATGACCTCACTTAGGCCACTGCACTGCCAGTGATCTGTTCATCTACTTAAATATATGGAATACCATCTCCTTAAATACTCCCTTCTCCTCCCTACCATATAACACCTTTCTAGCTTACTGGCCTTTGCTACTGATTTTTACTCCAACTCACATATAAGTCTAAACATTTGTAGCTAGGATCCACATATGAGAGAGAACATGCAACATTTAGCTTTATGGGCCTGGGTTACCTCATATAGTATAATACTTTCTAGATCCATCGATTTCCCTGAAAATTTCAGTTTCCTTTACTGTTGGATAGAACTCCATTGTATAAATGTACAAGTTCATTATCCATTTATCAGTTGAGAGATATGTTTGGTTCCATTTCCTAGCTGTTTGAACAGAGCAGCAATAAACACGGTTGAGCAAGTATCTCTGAGGTAGTGAGAAGAGTCTTTAGGATATATATCTCGAAGTGGTATAGCTGGGTCATACAGTAAATCTATTTTTAGCTGTCTTAGGAACCTCCACACTGATTTCCACAATGGCTGTACCAGTTTATATTCCTACCAGCAGTGTAAAAGGGTTCCTCTTTTTGTCACAACCTTGCCAGAATTTATTGTCATTTGTTTTCTTAATGATAGCCATTCTGACAGGAGTGATGGAATCTCAACATAGTTTTAATTTGCATTTCCCCAATGGCTAAGGATGTAAAACATTCTTTTAAGATGTTTATATACCATCTGTATTTCTTCTTTTGATAACTTCTTATTTAGTTCCCTAGCCCATTTTAAAATTGGGATGCTTGATTTCTTATTATTTAGTTTTTTGAGTTCTTTGTATATCCTGGATATTAATCCTCTGTCAGATGTATAGCTGGCAAAGATTTATCCCATTCTGTGTGTTGCCTCTTTGCTCTATTCACAGTGTCCTTTGCTGTACAAAAGCTTTGTAATTTCATGAGGTCCCAGTGGTTGATTAGTGGTTTTATTTCCTGAGCAACTGGAATTATATTCAGAAAGTCATTGCCTACGCCAATATGTTCATGTGTTTCCCCTACTTTTTCCTCTAGTCATTTCAGAGTTTCAGATCTGATATTAAGGTCTTTGATCAATTTGGGCTTGATTCTTGTGCATGGAGAGAGATAAGTATCTATTTTCATCCTTCTACAGATACGTATCCAGCTTTTCCCAGCCCCATTTGCTGAAGAGGCTGTCTTTTCTCCAATGAATATCTTTGGCATTTTTGTCAAAAATTAAATGGCTGTAGCTGCCCATACTTATATCTGGGTCCTCCATTCTGTTCCATTGATGTACATGTCTGTCTTTGTGCTAGTTACATGCTGTTTTTGTTACCATGACTCTGTAATATAGCTTAAAATCAGGTATGGTGATACAATACCGCCAGCCTTATTTATTTATTTATTTATTTATTTATGGTTTTTTGAGGTAGGGTCTTACTCTAGCCCGGGATGATCTGGAATTCACTATGTCGTCTTAGGGTGGCCTTGAATCGCCAGCCTTATTTTTGTTGTTCAAAATTGTTTTGCCTATTTGAGTTTTTTTTTTTTTGTACTTCCAAATGAATTTTAGGATTGTTTTTGTCTATTTCTGTGAAGAATGCCATTGGAATTTTGATGGGGACTGCATTAAATGTGTAGATTGCTTTTGGTAAGATGGACATTTTCACAATATTCATTCTTCCAATCCAAGAACATGGGGTGTCTTTTCATTTCCTAGTGTTTTTTTGTTTTTTTCGTGCAACTTCTCTCTTAAGTGTTTTAAAGTTTTCATTGTAGAGATCCTTCACTTCCTTGCTGGGGTTTATTCCGAGGTACTTTATTTATTTATTTAGAGGCAATTGTGAATGGGAGTAATTCCCTGATTTCATCCTCAGCATGTTTGTTCTTAGGATATAGGAAGGCTACTGATTTCTGTGCTGTTTA
Source organism: Dipus sagitta (assembly GCA_036346955.1). Classification (NCBI taxonomy): domain Eukaryota; kingdom Metazoa; phylum Chordata; class Mammalia; order Rodentia; family Dipodidae; genus Dipus; species Dipus sagitta. Next base: position 192,509,535 of record CM070771.1, read on the forward strand.
TTTTGTATCCTGCTACCTTGCTAAAAGTATTTATCAGTGCTAAAGGTTTGCTGGTAGAGTCTTTAGGGTCTTTTATGTATAGAATCATATCATTTATAAATAATGATGATTTAATATCTTCCTTTCCAATTTGTATCCCTTTTATGTGTGTCTCTTGCCTTCTTGCTATAGCTAAGACTTCTAGCACTATACTAAATAAGAGTAGGGACAGTGAACAGCCTTGTCTTATTCCTGATTTTAGTGGAAAAGCTTCAAGTTTTTTCCCATTTAGTATTATACTGACTATAGGTTTGTCATACATAGCCTTTATTATGTTGAGATATGTTCCTTCTATCCCCATTTCATTTAGGACTTTTACCATGAAGCCATGTTGGGTTTTGTCAAATGCCTTTTCTGCGTCTATTGAGATGATGATGTGATTTTTGTCCTTCAGTCCATTTATATAGTACATTACATTTACCAGTTTGTGTATGTTGAGCCATTCCTGCATCTCTGGAATAAAACCTACTTGGTAGGGGTGATATACTACTTGGTCTTTTTGATATAGTCTTGTATTCTGTTTGCCAATATTTTGTTCAGAATTTTTTCATCTATGTTCATGAGGGAGATTGGTCTATAATTTTCTTTTTTTATTCTTTGGTTTTGGTATCAGGGTGATGCTGGCTTCATAGAAGGAGTTTGGTAGTATTCCTTCCTTTTCTATTTTATGGAAAAGTTTGAGAAGCATTGGTATTAGTTCTTTCATGAAGGTCTGGTAAAATTCACCAGTGAATCCATGTGGGCCTGGACTATTATTTATTTATTTATTTATTTGAGAATGACAGACAGAGAAAGAGGCAGATAGACAGAGAGAATGGGCACACCAGGGCCTCCAGCCACTGCATACGAACTCCAGATGCATGCGCCCCTTGTGCATCTGGCTAATGTGGGTCCTGGGGAATTGAGCCTGGAACCTGGGTCCTTAGGTTTCACAGGCAAGTGCTTAACCACTAAGCCATCTCTCCAGCCCTGGACTATTTTTGAGAGACTTTTAATTTTTTAAAAAATTATTTATTTATTTGACAAAGAGGAGAGAGGGAGAGTAGGAGAGGGAGAGAGACACAGAGAGAGAATGGGCATGCCAGGGCCTCCAGCTACTGCAAACAAACTCCAGACATGTGTACCCCCTTGTGCATCTGGGGAATTGAACCTGCGTCTTTTGCTTTGCAGGCCAATGCCTTAACCACTAAGCCATCCCTCCAGCCCTGAGAGACTTTTTATAACTGCTTGGATCTCTGTACTTGTTATAGGTTTATTTAAGTGGTTTATCTCATCTCGATTTAATTGTCGTATGACATATAAATCTAGGAAGTCATTCACTTATTTCAAAATTTTAAACTTAGTGGAATATATATTCTTAAAGTACGTCCTTATGATTTTCTCAGTTTCTCTAGTGTCTGTTGTAATGGTGCATTTTTTCTTGTTTTAATTTTACTAATTTGGGTATGTTCTCTCTTTCTTTTGGTCAGATTTTCTAAGGGTTTATCAATTTTGTTTATCCTTTCAAAGAACCAACTCTTTGTTTCACTGATTTTTTTTTTGTATTGTTTCTTTTGGTGTCGATCTCATTAATTTCTGCCCTAATCTTTATTATTTTTCCCCATCTACTTATTTTTGATTTGCCTTCTTCTTCTTTTTCCAAAGCCTTAAGGTGAAGCATTAAGTTGTTTACTTGTGACCTTTATCCTTTCTTAACAGAGGCACTTAAAGCTATAAATTTCCCTCATTTAAAAAAATCTTTTATTTTTATTTATTTATTTATTTGACAGAGAAAGATGGAGAGAGAAAGTGTGTGTGTGTGAGAGAGAGAGAGAGAGAGACAGAGAGAGAGAGAATGGACACGCTAGGGCCTCTACTCACTGAAAATGAATAAACTCCAGATGCATGCATCCCCTTGTGCATCTGGCTAACATGGGTCCTGGGAAATCGAACCTGGGCCCTTTGGCTTTGCAGATAAATATCTTAACCACTAAGCCATCCTCCAGCCCATAACTTTCCCTCTTAGGACTGCTTTCATTGTGTCCCAAAGGTCTTGGTATGCTATGTTATCACTGTCATGTGATTCTATGAATTTTCTGCTTTCCTGTTTGATTTCTTCAATGACCCACTCATCACTCAGTTGTGTACTGTTTAGTCTCCATGATTCTGTGTATGCTCCATGGGTTTTCTTGTTGCTGATTTCTACTTTAATACCATTATGGTTTTGTAGAGTGCAAGGAATTATTTCAGTTTTTCTGTATTTGTTAAGATTTTCTTTGTGTCCTAATACATGGTCTATTTTAGAGAATGTTCCATGTGCTGCTGAGAAGAATGTGTATTCTGCTACATTTAGATGGAAGGTTGTGTAGATATCTGTTAGGTCATTTGTTCTGTGCCATCATTTAATCAAGATGTCTCTCTGTTAATTTTTTGCCAGGATGACCTGGCCACTGATGAGAGTGGGGTATTGAAGTCACCAAGTGCAATTTTGGTTGGTATTATCTGTGGCCTTAAGTCTATTAGTGTTTGTTTGATGAAATTGAGAGCACACATATTAGGTGCATATCCACTTAGAATTGTAATATCTTCCTGTTGAATTCTTCCTTTGATAAATATAAAGTGATCTTCTTTATCTTTCCTCACTAATGTTGGCTTGAAGTTTATCCTGTCAGATATTAGGATAGGCAACACCTGCTTGATTTCTAGGCTCATTTGCTTGAAATACCATTTCCATTCTTTCACCCTAAGATAGTGTCTGTCTTTTATGGAGAGGTGAGATTCTCTGAGGTAACAGAGGGATCCTGCCTTTTAATCCAGTCTGCAAGCCTGTGTCTTTTGGTTGGGGCATTGAGGCCATTGATATTGAGTTATTATTGAAAGGTATGTATTTATTCTTGCCATTCTTCTTATTTTGTAATGCTTCTTGTTTTCCCCTTACTCACTTGTATTAACTATTATTTGAGTATTTTTTATTTTTTCCAGTTTTCTCATGTGTGTGCTTTCCTTTCTCTCCAGCATGAAAGATTCCCTTCAAGTACTTTCTGTAGAGCTGGCCTGATGGTCATATATTACTTTAGCCTGTTTTTGTTGTGGAATGTCCTTATTTCTCCATCAATTTTGGTAGATAGCTTTGCTGGATAAAGTAATCTTGGTTGACAGTTGTCATCTTTCAGAACTTGGAATACATCATTCCAAGTCTTTCTGGTTTTTAAAGTTTGTGTTGAGTAATCTGCTGTGATCCTGATGGGTTTGCCTTTATAAATGACCTGATGTTTCTCTCTAACTGCTTTCAGTATTTTTCCTTTGGTTTGTGTGTTTAGCTGTTTAATTATAATATGGTGAGGAGAGGCTCTTTCCAGGTTTTGTCTGTTTGGTGTTCTAAAAGCTTCCTGTACCTGTATTGGCATCTCTTTCTCTATTTGGGGGAAATTTTCTCCTATTATTTTGTTGAAAACACCTACTATGCCTTTGGTGAAATTCTTCTCCTTCTACTATACTTATGAATTCTTATGTTTGATCTCTTTCTTCATAGTGTCCTGAATGTCTCGAAATTCCCATTTGTACCTTCCTATTAGTTTGTCTTTCTCTCTGTTGGACTGTGTTAGATCTGCCACCTGGTCTTCTAGCTAAGGTATTCTGTCCTCTCCTTGGTCCATTCTGTTGGTGAGGCTTTCTACAGAGTTTTTTTATTTGACTTACTCTGTTTTTCATTTCTAGTATTTCTGATTGGTTTGTCTTCAGTATTTCTATTTTTTTTCCACTCATGTGTTGTATTGACCTCCTTAGTTCATTAAGTTAGGCTTCCATCAGGAGTTTGATTCTTCTTTGATTCCGTTGATTTCTTTGAACATATTTATAATCATTCTTTTGAAATCTTTGTCAGGCATTTCTTCTAACTTAGTCTCACTTGAGGTCATTTCTGATAGATTGATAATTTTTGGTGGAATTTTATTGTCTTGATTTTTTGTGTTTCTTATACTGTAGAAATTTTGCATATTGGGTTAATTTGATGCTTGGGTTTTCTATTCTTAGATGTGTAAATCTGACATTATATATTTTCAGGGGGGGAGCTTAAGGTGCCAGGTGGAGGCCTTATGTTACTCCCAGAGTAATAGCAGAAGTGACCCTAGGCGTTGGGTTTGCCTGCTATGCAAGTATTCTAGTAAGCTGGGTGGAACAAAATACAGGCAAATTCTAAAATTCAACAGGCAAATTCTAAAATTCAACTGAGCAATATATACATTCACTCAAAACTGCTATGGGGTATTTATGTAAGAGTGGGTGTTTAAACAAACAGATAATCTAACATAGCTAACGTCCCTAAGGGTGTGTGCTGCCCCACCCCCTACATCCTGCCAACTGGGAAGCTGAGATTTCTGGTCTGTAAAGGGCTTCAGGTCAGCCTGGGACTGAGTGAGATCCTGCCCCCAAGAATTACAGAAGAACAATACAAGGCACTACAAATCAGGAAGCAACAAAGGACAACCCCCAAATACAGCTTGTTTAAGAATGGCAAAGCTGACCATCTATCAAAACTAACACATAACCTGCCCTGACATGGAAGAGGTCATTAGCACTTCCAATGCAAGCCTATATGCCAGGCTTTAGGCCTGGTACTGACCTGGCATACATAGGCCCTATTACCTTTAGGGATGGTTTTGCTCTCACCTATGTTGCATGCCTACCTGAGTCCCTCTTTACTTTGTTGTGGGCTTGGCTAGTCTGGTTGGGTTGGTGGGTCTGCTGCTCTAATCACCTGTTCTGAGTGTTGTGTGGCTGAGTTCCCTTCTCCAGGTCTCCAGTGGTTACCAGCACTGGTGGTTGGGGGAGCGGAGGCTGTGGAGGGTGCCTGAAGTTGTACCAGATCTGCATAGCTGGTCCCCATGATCCTCTTCCTCACAAGCTGCTCAGATGGCTCCTCTGTCTTCTCCTTCAGGTTTCTTCACTTTGTGAAGAGGCTGATGTGAGTGGAAAATCCCGCAGCTGGCTTCTCCTGCAGAGCTCTCCAGGCAAAGCTGGGCAGCCATGCAGACTGATGCCACTGGGGGAGCCAATTCTGGCCGGTTGCCTGCTTTCTAGAAGCTCCGGGTCTCTCTTGCTTCTCTGCTGAGGTTGATAATTCCTTATACACCTTCACTTTTTGGTAGAGGAGTGTATTTTGCTGTTTTTCTGCTTATCCCCTGTGGTGGTTTGATTCAGGTGTCCCCCATAAACTTAGGCGTTCTGAATGCTAGGTTCCCAGCTGATGGATATTTGGGAATCATTGTATTGTTGGGGGCAGGCTTATGGGTGTTATAGCCAGTTTCCCCTTGCCAGTGTTTGGCACACCCTCCTGTTGCTATTGTCCACCTTATGTTGGCCAGGGGGTGATGTCCACCCTCTGCTCATGCCATTGTTTTCCCCTGCCATTGTGGAGCTTCCCCTCGACCCTGTAAGCCAAAATAAATCTCTTTTTCCCAGAAGCTGCTCTTGGCTGGGTGATTTCTACCAGCAATGTGAACCGGACTGCAACATCCCCCCTCCCAGAATGCCTTGGTGTGGCTACTATGCCACAGTCTTACCCAGAAGTCCCTAGGACAGAATTTATAACAAGTTCTAAAATGGCCCTAAATGTACTTCTGCCATTTTGTGCTATGTATTTATGAAACACAGTGTTCCCAGCATTGATGATTATAAAAGTCAAAACATTTATCAACTCTGAAAAACATTGAAGATGATATATGTCCTGTACTGCTGTAATATTTGGCCAAGATTATTTAATTCTTTATGTAAAAATAATCAAACACATCCATCTCATTACTATGAAAATTTGAGTTCCTCTTTAATCAATAATAAAATTATATGTATATGAGAGAATTGTTTTGAATTTTTTTTGACATTTACAGTTAGTAGATGCTGGGTTTGTATAGTTATTTTATATACCTATTATACCTAGGGGCATGTAAAAATTTCTCATGCAAAAAGGGGTCCTGGGTTGAAAAAATTTAAGTAAGATGATCCAATGATTTGGGGTCACTGAGTCAAAAGGTAAGGGTTGTGAAATGCTTGGTGTGAAGTAGGAACCCAAGACAAGTTGATTACCTTTCTCACAGCCAGTCATTTGCATGTTGGATCAGTTCCTGTCTTTTTCTTCTTCCCTTTTCATTTGCTTTAAGCAGAGATGATGATCATTTGAGGAGCTTTTGTAGGTAGAAAAATGCCCTTCCTCTTGTGCAATGTCTATGTCCTAATCTCCTAAACGTGCAACTATGTTAACCTTACACAGCAGAAGTGAAGGCTGTGAGGAGTCTGCTGTGGATGACCCAAGTGCTGATGTCATTACATAAGTCTTTGTAAGACAGAGGAAGGGGAGTCGGTGTGAGAGGAGGGTATGATGACAGAGGCAGAAGTCGGAGTGATTCGATGGCTGGAAAGAAATGCAGGCAGTTTCTAGAACTGGGAAAAGCAGCTCATGAGTTTTCTCACATCCCCAGAAGGAAGGTAGCCTCGATTTTTAAAAGCTAGATTTTAGAATTCTGTCTTTCAGAATAGCAAGACCATAGATTTGTGACATTATAAGCTACCGCATTTGTGGTAACTTGTTACAACAGACAATCAATGCAGAAGTAGGAGCCTCTTTTTCTTTTTTCACTTTTAGTGTTCTTTTTATAATCTACGGCCATGCCACCCTGAACATATCAATCTCATCTTGATTTTCTTTTCACAAAAGAAAATAGATAGGAGTCAGCTTTGGAAGGCTTTCCTACGAGCCCTGACATCTTTCTTTTTGAAGAGAAACTTGTCTCCAGTGGCTCTCCTATCATCAAGTTCTGTTTTCTTTCCTTCCTCATCCCCACTCCCACCAATTATTGATCGTATGTTAACGCACTACCCTGTTTGAGGTCTAGAGCCAAGATATCTTTGTTCAGATAATGTCTTTCCAAGCCTTCTTTGCATGTCTCTCTCTCTCTCTCTCTGTGTGTGTGTGTGTGTGTGTGTGTGTGTGTATGTGTGTGTGTACCATGTGTGTCCATGCATGTGGAGACCAGAGTTTGATGTCAGATGTCTTTCTTGGTCACTCTCTACCTCATTCTTTGAGACAGGGTCTCACGCTGAATCTAGAGCTCACCAATTCAGCTAGAGCAGCTAACCAGTGAGCCATAGGGATTCACCGTCTCCGTCTCCACAATGATGGAATTTCAGGAGCAAGCCACCATACTTGTGTATTTGGGATCCAAACTCAGGTCTTCCTGTTTGTGTGGCAAACACTGAGTGATCTCCCTAGCCCTCCTCAAGCCTTTGACAGGCACAGTGAATCTTCCCCATCCCTGTAGTTAGTTCCCCGTGGACTCATCTCTCTCCTCCACCTTCTTCTCATCCTCCATTCTATCTTTCCACTCTCATCAGCTCCCATGTGATCATGTCACATTCCCCTAGCTCTCCAGTGATTGTTCTTGGTCCACTGGTTAAGCCTGGATGCCTCAAAAGATGTTTTAGGATCTGTTGCATCCTCCAACTACCTGTGGTGGCTGGAGTGTAATTGTCCCCCATAGCTTCAGGTGTATGTGGCCAAGCTTCCTCCTGAAGTCTCCAGCTGGTAGAGTCTTTGGGAGGTGGAGCCTTGCTGTAGGAGGAATATTGCTGGGGGTGGGCCTTGGGGGGTTAAGGAGATCAGCCCTTTTGTGTGTTCAGAGCCAGCTCATGCTTGCTGTTGACTCTGTGCTGTGGATGCGTGGTGAAGTGAGCCAGCGTCCTCCACCACGATGAAGCTTCCGGTTGACACTGTAAGCCTGAAATAAAACCCTTTTCTCCCACAAGGCGCTTCTGATTGGGTGTTTGTCCCAGCAGTCAAAAGGTAGCTATAGCACAGCCATTTTGGTATCCCTGTCACCACACCCTGTGGGAATGTTGCATCTATCAGCTTCTGTCTCCGATATACACGTTTGTTCTGGTTTTGGCTGTCCCCCTGTCATGATCCCCTCCCATCTCTTTCCTTGTGTTCTCAGGCCTCATTGTGATCTCTACTGGAATGGGCTGCTTTTTGCTCACTGACTGCAAAAAGTTTGTGCACTATATGAACACTGGAACTACTCAGAGTTGGAAACCCTTGCTAAGTTTGGGAGATTTTTCCACCTTATGAAGATGGCTGAAGGCAGAGCCATCTCCTACCACAACAGCTGAGGAAGCCAGCTTCTCACTCAGCTGGCATGCCCTGCGGCTGCTTGGCCACCCTTGCCCACTGCATACACTTCCTCCACGATCTGAATTGAAGCTACTGCCTGGCATGAGGAGGTAACCTCCTTGGTGGCGATCGGTAGTGTCAACATTCGTTTCTTCCACAATTGTCGCAGTCAGGTTCGCATTGCTGGCAGAGATCACCTGACCGAGAGCAGCTTGTGGGGAAAAAAAAGGTTTATTTTGGCTTACAATCTCAAGGGGAAGCTCCATGATGGCAGGGGAAAATGATGGCATGAGCAGAGGGTGGACATCACCTCCTGGCCAATATCAAGTGGACTATAGGAACAAAATAGTGTGCCAAACACTGGCAAGAGGAAACTGGCTATCATACACATACGCCCGCCCCCAACAATACACTGCCTCCAGGAGGCGTCAGTTCCCAAATCTCCATCAGCTGGGAACCTAGCATTCAGACCACCTAAGTTTATGGGGGACACCTGAACCAAACCACCACAACAGTGTTATGATTTGGGTCTGAAATATTCCTCACAGGTCAATGTATTGGAATTCCTGATTCTCAGCTGGTGATGCTATTTTGAGAAGGATGTGAAACCTTTGAGATATGAAGACTAGCTGGCAGAAGTGGGTCACTGGAGGTGGCCTTGAAGGATTCTATACATCTTTGGTTCTGGTCTAATTCCCTTTACTTCCTGGCCTGTGCCATGTGAACAAGCAGCCACCTTGTGCTCCCGCCACCACAGACGGAGCCATTCTCTGTGCCATGCCTTCACCCTGATGGACTTAAACTTCTGAGATCATGAAGCAAAATAATGCCCCCTCCCCTAAGCTATTTCTTGTCAGGTATTTTATCACAGAAAGAAAGTAGTAGCACACACAGTTGCAAAGATAGAAAAGCCCGCAGTGGTGGCAAGAGGGGCCCTGGCTGGTGTCTTCATGCACCAGTTCCACGTCATGACTTTGTTTCTGGTTCCAGCTCTCCCACATGCTGCATTCCTTCTCTGTTTTAAAGCATGTTCTCCAGCCTTCCAGGCAGGTCATCCAGTCGTCATGGCTCCCAGGTTGCCTCTTCTGCTTCAAGCACTGTGATCTGCTTGTCCGCAAGTTCCTTAACTGACACAACACATCCAAGATCTACTGATTGTCTTCTTAGATCTTCTTAGGCTTCTCTGGTTTTCTCTGAGAGTGGGTCTTTTGTTCCTTCCCTGTGCTCCCACATGCATGGCTTCTCTTTCCAGCTCGACTTGAACACGGGGGTGCTTGTGCTGTCGATCCAAAGCGGCTGAGCTGCTGCCCTTCGCCTGCTGCCCTCCCTCTGTCTTCACTCTGCTCCCTAGTACAGCCGCTTCCACTGGTACCTGCTTCCTAAGACCAGGCTCAAGAAGGCAGGGCCTCTGAGAGCCCTGGGTTGGTGAGCTTTGGGTAAAGAGAGGAAAATCTGGGAGATAAAGAGGAGGAATGTTCCAGCCCCTTTCCACCACCAAGTGCTTTCTGTGTGTGAGATGCTTGCTTGGCCTCTCCATCGGCCCCTTTATTCCCTACTGCAGTGCTGGGAGGGAGATGTGCATGTCCCCACTATACAAAAGAGGCAACGAAGTCCCAAGAGACGAAGTGCCTTTTGATGGGCCATAGTTAATCTTAGTGAATGTAGAACTGCCGTTAGAAACTATACCTATGTAACTCAAAGACTCTATCGAATGAACATTTTAGTACCCTGTGGGGCAAACAGTAGGGCATCTACTTATCTATCCATTTATTCAGTTAGCAGATATCTATGAAAAATTCTTTTTTTTTTTTCAAGGTAGGGTCTCACTCTAGCCCAGGCTGATCTGGAGTTCAATATGTTGTCCCAGGCTGGCCTGGAACTCACAGTATGATCCTTCTACCTCTGCCTCGGAGTGGTGGGATTAAAGCCATGGCCCACCATGTGCAGCTGTATGAGAATTTTTATCTTGTGTAGGTTCTGAACTCATGGATGGACATAGTACAAGAACTAAAACATACCCAGTCGTTGACTTAGTAAAGTGCATAATTTAGCATACTAGTCTACCTCTAAGAAGTACATAGTCATCACTTACTCATTCACTCCATCCTCCATTCATCCATCATCTGTTTATTACCCATCCATCCATTCATCATCTTCCTACTCATTCAATGAGCTTTCATTTTTATGCATGCATTTTCTACATGCTCAGCCATGTACTCATTGAATCATTTCATTACTTTCTTAGTTATTCAGTCCCTTAGATATTTATTCTTTATCATCCATTTATTTATTCATCGAATTCATTCTTCTACTCCCTCATCCCCTACCTTGGTCCATTTACTCATATGCTAATTCGTTTTACCTCTCTCCCCCTTGCGTTCATGACTTTTCATGGTTTTAGTCATCCTTCACTGAGCCTATTCCCTGAGGACCAGACACAGTTATCTGGCCACAGCTTGCACAGGAAGGCTGTGGCAAGTCCTTGTCTTCCCTGATACAGTCTGGAAGAGGAGTCTTAGGTGGCATGTATCTCGTGGGAGTCTCTGGAGCTGTGCAGGGCCTGGGCATGCACCGAGAATCTTTCCCAAGCTCTCAGGTGAGGCAAGGCAGCTTCCCACAAGATGTCACCTGTTGCTGCCTCCCAAGAAGTGAGCAGCCGGGAGGTGCTGCCAACTTTCAGCTTTCCGTCTCTGTCCTCAGAGCAGACTCCCTTGAAGCTGCTGGCCTTGGCTGGCTCTGGGCAGGGGCTGATCAGTGACGCGCTGGGTGGAGGCAACATGTAGGGCGATATGAAGCCTGTTCTGTGGGGCTTATCTCGGGCCTATGAGGCAACTGAAGCCTGGCGATCTCATCATCAGCAACTGTTGTTTTTGAACTTATCTGAGGATGGGGGTGGGGGGTGGGGAGGTGGGAATGAGCTTGAATTGCAGCTGAAGGAATTTAGATTAGACACCTGGAAGAACTTTCCAACATTCAGTGCTGTAATCCCAAAGAGATAGCACAGTTGACTTTTATCTTTTTCTTTTTCCTTTTTTTTTGTTTTTGTTTTGTTTCTGTTTTTGTTTTTTTTCAAGGTAGGGTCTCATTCTAGGCCAGGCTGACCTAGAATTCACTCTGTAGTCTCAGGGTAGCTTCGAAATCACAGAGATCCTTCTACCTCTGCCTTCTGAGTGCTGGGATGAAAGGTGTGCGCCACCACACCCGGCTTGACTTTTATCTTGAACCCATGACAATCATCCTGGTTGTGTACCAGAGTTCAACGGATGTGCAGAGAGCTGGGAGGCAAAGCCCTTCTCTGTCATTCATTCTCATCAGGACCATTTCCTCTTTAGGTCTCACTGCCCAAGCTTTAGCACCTACAGTCTTGGGGCATATTGTGAGAAGGCTGGAAAGAGGCTACATGTGACAGTGACCAGTCCTAGTCCCACCTGACCGGAGCATGTTCTAGAGGATGTGACATCTGAACTCTAAGTGCTTCCTAGCCCCCACCCCACTCATACATCATCGGTGGTAAACAGAATGTTGACTCATGCATGTTAACATGTTGAGGATGTTAGCCTGACTGGGCCCCCAAAAGGAAAAGTCAGGAATGTCCTATAAGTCTGCCCATGCAGTCTCCACTTTGCTAGAGATCAGAGAAGCTGGCTTTTCCATATCTCTTGACTAAAGGAGTTCCCTAGATCTGTTTTTCCACAAACAACCTAAACCCCTCTTGGAAGGGAGGTCCCCTTTCCTAGCAATTAAATCTAATCCTGACATTGTGGTTGGTCAAGTTCAGCCCCCAGAACTTGGTGTCATGGCTGGCCCCTTCCTGAGCCATCCCCTAGCCAAGACCAATCAGCCCTCACCCTGGCTCATCTGAGCCTGAAGGGGCAGCTCACTACAGTAGGTTATAAACAGACACTTACCAGGAGGACTAGCACTCTTGGCTGGCTCCTGCACTTCCAGGTTCTGGTAAGTCTTCCTCATCTCAGCTCACTTGGGCTGAGAGTGGGGAGACCCCTCCCACTTACTCCCACATGGGGATGAGGAGAGACCCCCCACTTATTCCCACATGGGGATGAGACACCCCACTTACTCCCACATGGAGATGAGGGGAGATCCCTCATTTACTCCCAAATGTGGATGAGGGGAGATCTCCCTTTACTCCCACATGGAGATGAGGAGAGATTCCCCCTTTACTCCCACATGGGGATGAGAGGAGATCCCCCTTTAGTCCCACATGGGGAAGAGGGGAGATCCCTCTTTACTCCCACATGGGGATGAGAGGAGATCCCCCCTTTACTCACACATGGGGATGAGGGGAGATCCCCCTCTACTCCCACATGGGGATGAGGAGAGATTCCCCCTTTACTCCCACATGGAGATGAGGAGAGATTCCCCCTTTACTCCCACATGGGGATGAGGAGAGATTCCCCCTTTACTCCCACATGGGGATGAGGAGAGATTCCCCCTTTACTCCCACATGGAGATGAGGAGAGATTCCCCCTTTACTCCCACATGGGGATGAGGAGAGATTCCCCCTTTACTCCCACATGGAGATGAGGAGAGATTCCCCCTTTACTCCCACATGGGGATGAGGAGAGATTCCCCCTTTACTCCCACATGGGGATGAGGGGAGATCCCCCTTTACTCCCACATGGGGATGAGGAGAGATTCCCCCTTTATTCCCACATGGGGATGAGAGGAGATCCCCCTTTACTCCCACATGGAGATGAGGAGAGATTCCCCCTCTACTCCCACATGGGGATGAGGAGAGATTCCCCCTTTACTCCCACATGGAGATGAGGAGAGATTCCCCCTTTACTCCCACATGGGGATGAGGAGAGATTCCCCCTTTACTCCCACATGGGGATGAGGGGAGATCCCCCTTTACTCCCACATGGGGATGAGAGGAGATTCCCCTTTACTCCCACATGGGAATGAGAGGAGATCCCCCACTTACTCCCACATGGGGAAGAGGGGAGATCTCCCTTTACTCCCACATGCAGATGAGAGGAGATCCCCCCTTTACTCCCACATGGGGAGGAGGGAAGACCCTTCTTTACTCTGGCATGGGAACCAGGGGAGACCCCCCTTTACTCCCGCATGCGGATGAGGGGAGATCTCCCTACTTACTCCCACATGTGGACTAGGGGAGACCCCCTTTACTCACCTGGGTTCACTGCCCTCTCCTGTCTTCCACATGGCCGCTCTTTGCACTCTCTCTTCTTTCCTTCTCTTCATCTAATAAAGTCTCATTAATCCTTACCCTCTGGTCTATGGATTTTAATTCTTTAAATCCATAAGATGAGAACCTGGGGTACCTTAAATTTGTTGGCGCACTGGCATATTGGTGTTTTGACAATTCCCAGTTCAATGTGTGTGTGGTGGGGTGGAGACAGATGCTCACCGTGGTGCTTGGCCTTGAACTCATAGCAATTCTGCCTGAGCCTCCCACGTACCGGGATTCTGGCTCTGTGTCATTATGCCATCTAACAGCTGTAGACTTTGGACCATACTTAGAGCGGATGGAGGGTGGACGCAGGAGTCAGGAGAAGATCTGGGGGGATGCTCAGTGGGTAAAGTGCCTAGTGCACAAGCACGAGGAGGTGACCGCTGATGCTCAGCTCCCACATAAAGTTGGGCATGGTAGTGGATTCCTGTTATGTCTATGCTGGGGACATGAGGATCCTGGAGACTTGTTGGATGGCTAGCTATTCAGTGAGAGATGCTGTCTCAAAAACTAGGGCAGAGAGCTGGATAGATGGCTCAGCTGTTAAGGCACTTGTCTGCAAAGCTTAATGACCCAGGTTTGATTGCCCAGTACCCACGTAAAGCCAGATGCACAAAGTGGCGTACACATCAGGAGTTCATTTGCAGCAGCTGGAGGCCCTGGTGTGCCCATTCTCTCTGTCACTCTTCTCTCTCTCTGCTTACAAACAAACAAACAAACCATGGTGCTGCATGCATGTCATCATCCTTCAAGACTACCACCATCCTCTGCTTTTGGGAGTGTGCCCTTGAGTGGCAGAAGATGCTCTAGGCAGTTTGAACAGCCAATAGCTTTTGTCCTCGTCGGTCACACTTAAAATCACTTAGATAAAAATCTGTTTGGGGGCCGGTCGTGATGGCGCACGCCTTTAATCCCAGCACTCAGGAGGCAGAGGTAGGAGGATCGCCGTGAGTTTGAGGCCACCCTGAGACTACACAGTGAATTCCAGATCAGCCTGAGCTAGAGTGAAACCCTACCTTGAAAAAAAAAATCTGTTTTTCCTGAAGGACTGTAAGCTGCTTGATAGGGCCTCACCACAAGCACATTTTGGAAGCAGTTATTCAGTGAGTAAGTTAACAGGTGACTGAGACCTTCAGATCACTCCCATCCCAAGAAAATTGTAACCCTTGCATCTCTGAGAGAAAAGAAAGCAGGTTCATCTTTGTTGATATGTTGTTACCTGGGACTCTGAGTGACAGAACGGCATCCGGAAACCTCGATTTGACAGTCACCCTATTGTCTTCCCAGTGATTTCTCAAGACGGGGATGGACATAGGGCAGATGTGATGGCTTTGAGCCTTGCATTGTGCGTCCTTGGCCACAGTGTCAGTTCCTTTATCCATGTCATGGGCACATGGACACCACAGCAGGGCATGTGTGATGGGTAACTGTAGACCCCAGAACTGAATTTCTGAATTCGGATCCCAGTTTTGCCATTTACTGTGGAAATCTTGTGCCTATAATGTATTTCTCTCTTCATCTGCAAACCAGGAATACAAATACGATATATGTTGTAGGTTTACTGGGAGGGTTAAATTAGTCAGGGCGCTTAAACGATGTGCGGCACACAGGAAGTGGGCCACGAGCATAGTCTGCCTTCTCGTGTTTAGAGGGAGGGTGAGAGAACACGTGTAGGGCGCGTATTCAGCTGTTCGATACCTGATAACTACGTGAGGATTTCATTGTTTGTCATATTCAGTCCATCATCTCTGAAGGGGATGCAGCGAACAGCTCACCTTCCCTTTAGGGGAAGGAGGCATTCATGATGTCGTTTTCATTGTCTGCACAATAAAGTCAGCTGCTGGGAAGAAACCCAAGTCTATAGCGTTGCACCCTCAATAAGAGGGCCCCTCTGGCCTGTGGTCATCTTGAGCTCCCAGTGGCCTAGAGGAGGCTCCCAGGGCCAACATGTATGAGAAGGAGGAGGGAGAGGAGGAGGAGGAGTCAGATTCTCAATGGATTAATTGCCTAAGGCTAATTTATATTAGCCTATATTTTCCTTTTCATGTATACATGAAAAACAAATCTTAAAAAAAAAAGCTTTTAGTGAGTAGAAAATATATACCCCCAAGCAATCAAGACCTATTATGTCTCAATGGATTAATTGCCTAAGGCTAATTTATATTAGCCTATATTTTCCTTTTCATGTATACATGAAAAACAAATCTTAAAAAAAAAAGCTTTTAGTGAGTAGAAAATATATACCCCCAAGCAATCAAGACCTATTATGTCATACCTTAATAGGTAGCACATCTTCGTTTTTCATCTGTTTGTGTATGCATGGTGTGTGCATATGTATGATGTATCTGCACATGCATGTGGATGGTTTCACACGGATGCAGGCACATGTGTGGTGTGGCATGTGTGCAGAGGTCAGACACTTTTTGGTGTCAGCCTTCACCTTCGACGTTGTTTGAAGCGGTGTCTCTTACTGTTCACCGCTGAGTGTGCTGGCCTAGCTGGCCTGAGGACGGGAGTTCTCTTCTCTCTGCCTTCCCTCTTACCATAGGGTAACTGGGTGACAGACGCTCGCTATGGTCAGCCTTTGTAGGTGTGCAAACTCTGGTCCTCATGTTTGTGTGGCAAACACTTTACCTATTGAGCCATTTCCCAGTTACATTTTTTTCTTTCTTAGAGACACATGAAGTGGTGATGTGTCTTACTGTGGCTGGTATCTTAGATGAATGAATTACACCCCTGGGTGTAGCCACTAGTTGATAGCTAGATCTCTGTGGCAAGTGCTAAGAGAGGAGAGATAGAGACCAAGGTCCTCGTCTGGAACTGGCTGCAGCCTTCCTGAATGAAGAGGAACTGTTTTGCTCAGGGCAGCCATACCTCCCATGTTCTCACCTCAGCATCCTCCTGCCATAAAGACCGGCTCTGGGCTCCCCTGGGTGGCCCAGGCTTGGCTCAGCCTCAGCTCCCAGGCGAGTCAGTTCCTTTCACCTGGGCAAGTTGCAACCTCCTGGTTGAGCCCCGCCCTTGACTGTACCAGGGGTAGACCTGGACCCGGCAGGCGATTCAGTGTGATAAGGTGGATGGGGAAATTTCTGCCCAGCACCACCTCAGACAGAATCTGGGTTTGCATTTTACAGCTCAGAGCATGAGCAAGAGGAAGAAGGGTGGCGACTGGACTTATACTCAGTGAAAGTGGCAAGCCTCCATAAATATCACTGACTCTCCAAAGAAGGCATAGTCTTCTTCACCCTTGGGCCCAGGCACCTAAGAAACCCAGTAGTGACTCCTGCCTCCAGGCAAACGGATGTGAAATTCTCCGGGCTTTCCCTTGGGTTTCTAGAGGGTTCTGTGGGAAGAGAAGGTTTTGTTTGTTGGAAAGAGTAGGCGACAATTAGTTTGTGTGGTGACCTTGGGTACAGGTGGTGGCATGTGGCTGGCTGTTGGAGGGAAGGGCTCAGGATGGGGCAAGAGGATAAAGGAGGTAGCCGATTGCAGCGGATGCCCACGCTGCACGTGGGGACACAGGAACACCCACTTCTTTCTGAAAATCCCTCCCAGGGTGTAAGTACATATGTTTGTGTTTGCACACCCGAGTCCTAGTTCTCCTGGCTAATAAAATGAAAATCTGAATACACCATGTGCTACGCATTCATTTCCTGAGAAAGAGTTGATTAGGTTTGGTTATTTCTCGTTTGAAAACAGTAAACAGAAGAACATGAGAAACAGAAAGGAGAAAGAAAGGGACAGAGAAAATCTTCAAAAGAGAATTCTGTGTTCTCACTGTGGGATGTTGCTACATCAAACCCACTTATTTATGTGCTGATTGGGGTTTTGATTGATCCATTGTGCAAACATGTGTTGAATGCCTAGGACTGAGGAGCTGCGCTCAGAACAGGAACATGCAGTAACAGAGTTCAGGAATAGAGGAGCTCAGGCTTCTAAAACCCTCCAAGATAACACATAAGCAAATGCTATGATATGAAGAACTCGCCTGGGTCTCGGATCTTCATAGCCTCCCTTTGAAGCCGCCATTGTTATCTACTCCGCAGATAATGGAACTCCGGACTCCAAGAGGCAAAGCACCCTAGGGAGATAAGAGCTATGGGAGTTCGGAGTGGAGAGCAATGATTTCCATCCAGGAGCACATAGTCTGGAAACACTCCAAAGGGTGTGGTGGCCTTTGAGCACTGAGACAAAGGCAGATCTGGACTGTAGCAGGTGGACAGCAGGGGCAGTTTGAGGCCATGGGGCACAGCCGGGGTGATGGCGAGGGGAAGTCGAACTACACAGAGAGCGACAATTGCTGAGGCTCCAGGTTGAGTCAAAGCCCTGGCACCTTATAGCAGGTCCAGTTCCGTAAAAGGAGATTGGCACCTGAGTCAGGCACACAGTAGTCCCCGTAGCACTGGGTCAGCAGGAGTTGCCCAACTCCAGTGGGGTGAGTAGCTGTGTTTGGAGGGGCAGCGCAGCACGGGGGACAGGAGGCAACTCTCCTTTGTCTTAGGAGCACTTGCTCTGAGCAAATAAACTAAGTCACAGGGTCCTAGAGTTGATGGTAACTGAGGTGGTCAGGGGTCCAACAGAGGTGGTTGTCTCTAGTGCTCATTTATTCATTAGCTTTATGCCCAGATGCTGTGCTGAGAGATTGTGAACACAGCTCTACAATCATACTCAGTCTGGTGAAGACATGGACCAGCACATGAGCTGATCCCACACTAACCACAATCAAACACTTGCTATATTTCAGGCAGTTTTAAGTGACTTGCCACCACAGTGGAGGTTTATGGAGAGAGACAGAGAGAGAGAGAGAGAGAGAGAGAGAGAGAGAGAGAGAACGCCAGGGTCTATGTTAGTTACTTTCCTTGTCATTGTTACTGAGTGTCTTACAGAAGCATCTTAGGAAAGAGATGTTTATTTTGGCTCACAGTTTCAGAAGGTACAGTTCATCATGGCTGAGAAGGTATGGTGGCTGGAATGGGCCAGTCCATGGTGGCAGGAGCTAACAGTGGCTGCTTTGCACAGGGTGACACCCAGGAAGCAGAGAGCTTAGGCTAGACCCAGTGTGAGTATCACCTTCAAGATCTGCTCCTACTGGACTAAGTCAGCCAGCTAGGCCCCCCATGTCCAAAAGGTACTATAACCTCCAGGAATACTGCCACCAGCTGGGGACCAAATGTTCAAACGGAGGAGTTTATATGGAAGATTTTCTTTTTTGATTAAAATATAAAGTAGTGGGCTCCATTATGGCATGCTCATGCATCAGTGTCATCATATTTTTCTCTCTTTCACTCCCTTCACTCACTGCCCTCCTCTGTACCCTCTCCTCCTCAGCTGATTCCCTCCCCCCATTGAGACCCTTGTCTACTTTCCTCTTACATGCATTCCATTATGCTACTTCCCATCCTCCTTGATATTTATTCCTCCCCTCTCATGGCCCCCTTTCTAGTTTTTTGTTTTTTTGAGGGAGGGTCTCACTCTGGCCCTGGCTGACCTGGAATTAACTATGTAGTCTCAGGGTGGCCTCGAACTCATGGTGAGCCTCCTACCTCTGCCTCCCGAGTGCTGGGATTCCTTTCTAGTTTTGTCACCTACCATATACAGACACACACATACACTACTATGAAAATTTAAGTTTAGGTTGCACATATGAGAGAAAACATGCAGTGTTTGTCTTTCTGAGTCTGGTTTATTTTGCTTAACATGATTTCCAGTTCATCTGTTTTCCTGTAAATGCCATGATTTTATTTTTCTTTACATCTACATAAAATTCTATTGTGTCTAAGTATCACATTTTAAAAAATCCAGTTATCTGTTGATGGGCACCAAGCAGGTTGCATTTATTTTATTTTATTCATTTATTTGAGAGAGAGAAAGAGGGGGAAGAGAGAGAGAGAGAGAAAGAGAGAGAGAATGGGCATGTCAGGGCCTCCAGCCACTGCAAACTAACTCCAGACGCATGTGCCCCCTTGTGCATCTGGCTTACGTGGGTCCTGGAGAACTGGGATCCCTTGGCTTTGCAGGCAAACACCTTAACCACTAAGCCATCTCTCCAGCCCACATTTCTTTCTTTCTTTCTTTTTTTTTTTTTTTGGTTTTTCGAGGTAGGGTCTCACGCTAGCTCAGGCTGACCCGGAATTCACTCTGTAGCCTCAGTGTGGCCTTGAACTCACGACGATCCTCCTACCTCTGCCTCCCGAGTGCTAGGATTAAAGGCGTGCACCACCACACCCAGCTTTCTTTTTTTTTTTTTTTTAAATATACTTTATTTATTTATCTGAGAGAGCGAGAAAGAGGGAGAGGGAGAGGGAGAGGGAGAGAGAATGGGCCCGCCAGGGCCTTCAGCCATTGCAAACGAACTCCAGATGCATGTGCCCCCTTGTGCATCTGGCTTATGTGGGTTTTGGAGAGTCGAATGGGGATCCTTTGGCTTTGCAGGCAAATGCCTTAACCGCTAAGTTATCTCTCCAGCCCTGGTTGCATTTTTTTTTTTTTTGTTTTGGTTTTTTGAGGTAGGGTCTCACTCTAGCTCAGGCTGACCTGGAATTCACTGTGTAGTCTCAGAGTGGCCTCAAACTCTTGGCAATCTTCCTACCTCTACCTCCTGAGTGCTGGGATTAAAGGCGTGCGCCACCATGCTCGGCTTGCAATTCTTGATTATTGGGAACGGTGCATCAGTAAACAGGGATGCACAAGTACCTCTGTGGCATGGTGACTGAGAGTCCTTCTGTATACCCAAGAATGGTATAGACAGGTTGTATAGTGGTTCTATTTTCAGCTTTTTGAGGAATCACTATCGTATTTCCACAAAAACTGCTGTTTTGATTTTTTTTTTTTTTTGAGACAGGGTCTTGCTATGTTGCCCAAACTTTCCAGGAACTCACTTGGTAGCCCAGGCTACCCTTGAACTCACAATCCTTCTGCCGTACCTTTCTAATGTTGAGATTACAGGCGTGTACTACCATGCCTGGCCTGTGGGGGATATTTTACATTCCCACTATCACTGTGGCACAGAGAGATTAAGCAATGTACTTAAGGTCAGAGAGCAAGTACAAAGAAGTGCCAAGATTTGAACCTTGGTGATCTGGCTCCGGAGCACAGGCCTTTGATCACTCCAGCCCACCGCCTCTTCCTCTTTATTCCACACAGCACCGCCGACAAAACACAACATGTGCGAGAGCACAGAGCAGGTGGGAAAGGGGACAGGAAGGGCTTCCTGGAGGAACTGGGATCTGTGGGGACCTGGAGGATGAGGCGAGTGGGAAGGAGAGTTCTAGGTGATAGAAGGGCTGAAGGCAGGGCTGGTCACAGCGGCCAGCACAGATGGCTTGAGGAGCTGTGAAGTCTGGCTTTGGAGATGTGGAGGAGGAGACCAGAACGGAGGGAGAGATAGGGCAGGTGTCACTGTTGAGGAGGTGGTTGGCTCTCTCTGGCCTCCCCCAGAAAATTCAGCCTGGTGTTACCCTGGGTTCTCAAGAACTCCAGGGCCTGTAAACAAGCCAGTCACACCCGGGGCCCACTCAGAGGCTGAGCTGCCTCTGTGTAAATAAACACCCCTTATGCCAATCTCCGTTCTTCCAGTAGCAAAGATACCTGCTGAGGTCGTTCCCTCTGGTGGCTTGGGCAACCAGAAGGTACAGAGATGTTGCCTTCTCAACCTTCAGTTTCATCATCTGCAAAGTGGGGTTTTGTAATAAGCCCTCATGCCCAGCAGAGGTGGGGTCTGATTGGTTGACTGTAAGGGACCCAGATTCCTTAATCGCTTGTTATTGGCAGATGACCACAAGAGATGACCTTGACTGGGCAGGCAAGGAACTGTGTGGGAAATTTTAGAGCAACTGGCAAATGATTTTTTTTTTTTAAATCAAGGAACATGTAAAACTTTATTAATGAAAACAACCTGATCTTTTCTGTCATGTCACCATCCTCTTCGAGAAAGTGTCCCATTTCTGTTAGGACTGGCATGTTTTAGGATTTAGAGTCCAGATTTGGAATAGCCATCATAATAATGTTCCAGTCTGGGTTAGCTGTTGTGGTAAGATGGGGTCAGACACCATCCACCTTTTATTCTGTATGGCCAGCCTCTTTTTATTTTTTATTTTTATTATTTATTTATTTATTTGAGAGCAATAGACAGATAGAGAAAGAGGCAAATAGAGAGAGAGAGGGAACGGGTGAACCAGGGCCTCCAGCCACTGCAAATGAACTCCAGACCCGTGCGCCCCCTTGTGCATCTGGCTAATGTGGGTCCTGGGAAATCAAGTCTAGAACTGAGGTCCTTAGGCTTCACAGGCAAGCGCTTAACCACTAAGCCACCTCTCCAGCCCTGGCTGGCCTCTTTTTAAATACCACTGGCTCCTTTCTTCAAGACCCATCTCTTTGTTCCCATGTCCTTCTCCTCTTCCTTTGATACAGGATCTTATACTATAGCCCAGACTGGTCTGGAACTCACAGTAATTCCTCAGCCTCAGCCTCAGCCACCAGAGTGCTGGGATTATAAGTGTGAGCCACCATGCATGGCTTTAAGTCATTTGGGGATTTTGTGTGTATACATGTATGTGCATGTGTGTTTATGATATATGTATGGGTGCATGTGTGCCATGACACATCTGTGGAGGTCTCTTCCCACCTAGTTTGAGACAGAGTCTCTCTTGCTATTGTTTGCTGCTACGAATGCCAGGCTAATTGGCCCATGAGCTTCAGGATTCTCCTGACCCAGCCTCCTACTGCTTTTGGCACATTGAGGTTACAGATGCATGCACCATGTGTCTGGCTTTATATGAGTTATGGGAATTCAAACTCTGGTTGTCAAGCTTGTGCAGCAAGTAGTTCTAATCACTGGGCCATCTCCTAAACCCTCATTCCCTTTTTTTTTTGCATGTGTATTTGTTGTGCCTACATACCTGCATGTTTATATGTGTGTGTGGTATATGGGTGCGTATGCACATATGTGTGCAGGTGGAGGCCAAAGGACAACCTCACAGATCATCCTCAGGAATGTTTTTTGAGACAGGCTCTCTCATTGGACTAGAGTTTACCAATTAGACAAGATTGGCTGGCCAGTGGGCCCCAGGGATCCTTCTGAATCTGCCTCCCAGAGAGGGTGTTACGAGCATGTGCCATGATGCCTGGTATTTTCACATGGGCCCTGGGGATTGGACTCAGGTCCTCAATCTTGCAAAGCAAGCACTTTACCTACTTCACTATCTGCCCAGCCTGCAGTGTTCTGTAATGGAATCTTTGAACCACATGAACCCAAGTCCCGTAGCAGATAGCCCGGAAGCAATTTGACAGACTGCATAGCTTCCTGCTTGCTGCATCTTTACTCTGTCCAGAAATGAGCTAAAATCAGCAGGCTCGTCTCCAGTGCATGGATTGATAATATTGAAAGCTTTCTGAGGTCCTCTGACTGTTTTTGCTCTCAGACCAGCATTTATGCGTGAAGTGCTTCGCTCTCTTTTTGTTTTGCTCGCGAAGCAGCATTTACGTTGAACCCACGCTGGGTATAGCTGTGTGTGTGTGTGTGTGTGTGTGTGTGTGTGTGTGTGAAGTGTTTAGCTCTCTTTTTGCCAGCATGCTGCAAATCCATTAAGCTTTCTGCCCTTGCTGCACACATGGTGACTGGCCTGGCCGAGACTCTTACTCAAGTCAGCTGCTCCGTGTTGTAAATCTGTTTTTCTAACCATGTGCCAATCAGCTCCAGTTTTCATTTCGACCTTGATGAGACCTTCCAGCCTCTCTTTGTTTGTGCTGGGCTTATGAGGTCTTCCTGGATTTCTTGTGCGCAAGTCCACGAATGTTCTTTCATTGTACCCGGCTTGGCTCATCACCTGCTATTGACTAAGCAAGGAAACACTGATCTCATTCTTCATGCCCTGAAACATTTCATTCTTCATTGTTCTTGTAAAGATCCCTCTTTCCAAATATGTGTACTTTTATCATAATTGACTGGGAAGTGCCCTGGTCCAGGTAGGTTCTATGAAGGCACAGACACTCATATGTCTGCTTTTTTTTTTTTTTTTTTTTGGTTTTTCGAGGTGGGGTTTCACTCTAGTCCAGGCTGACCTGGAATTCACTATGGAGTCTCAGGGTGGCCTCGAACTCACGGCAATCCTCCTACCTCTGCCTCCCAAGTGCTGGGATTAAAGGCATGCGCCACCACGCCCGGCATATGTCTGCTTTTTAAAACAAGTAATTAAAATTATTATTTTTTCATGTCAAGACAGTGCCCGATACACAGTAATTCTCACTACATTCTTGTGGAATGAACACATGAAGTTTTTCTTTCCTTCTATTGTTTACTCTGATGCTAAACATTTCTAGATTATATAAATTCTCCTGTTAATCCAGGGAGTAGAATTTTTTTCTTGAAAGTGAGACTGTGGATCCAGCTCAATGGTTAAAAGTGTTCGTTGCTAAAGCACGTGGGCTTCTAGAGATGGAGACTGCAGATCTTGGCTTCCCAGAATGCACATGAAAAAAACCCAGGCTTGGCCATGCATGCCTATAACCCCTATTCATGGGGGCCGGTGAAGACCTGAGAATCGCTGGGGCTTGCTGGTCAACAGCGGTTCCTGGATGAGGGAGAGATCCCCATCTCCAAGAAATATGTGAACGAGCGATCAGAGGAGGGTGCTGGACATTCTCCTCTGTCCTCCACACACATGTGTCCTCCACACACATCACACGTACCACGTGCAGCACACCACATGCCTGCTCTAAACACACGTGTGTACACACACACACACACACAAAAGAAAAAGGAAGTAAATGATTTAGGCATTTTTATCTTTTGAGAAAATTTCTCTCAAAACCCAGGCTAGCCTTGAACTTGCCACCCTTCTGCCCTAGCCTCTTGAGTGCTGGGGTGCCAGGCCTGCTCCACCTGCTTACATTTTAGCTATTGTGAGCCATAAAGTCTCGTGTACAAGCAGCCGCCTCTCTTACAGTAACACCGAATTGACCAGAAACAATATGCAAATGAATGAGCCCAGTTGTGTGACAAACTTTATTTATAAAAGCAGGCAGCTGGCCAGATTTGATCTGTGAGGTATACTTTATTGGCCCCCAATTTAAACCATTAACTTTTTTTTTTTTTTTTTTTTTTTGAGACAGGAACATGCTGTGTGGCCCAGGTTGACCTCAAACTTACAGCCATCTTTTTTTTTTTTTTTACTTTAGACCCCTAAATGCTGGGATTACACTTGTGTTCCACCACATTTGGCTTAAACCATTAATTTTTAAAAATATATTTTATTTTTATTTATTTACTAGATAGAGAAAGAGAGAGAGAGAGAGAATGGGCATACCGGGCTTCCAGCCACTGCAAATGAACTCTAGACACATGCGCCCCCTTGTACATCTGGCTAACATGGGTTCTAGGGAATCAGACCTGGGTCCTTTGGCTTTGCAGGCAAATGCCTTAACTGCTAAGCCATCTCTCCAGCCCTTAAACCATCAATTTTTTTTAAAACAAAGCCTATTCTTTTTTTTTTTTTTTGCTCTCAAATTATTTTGGTTTCACAGGTGATGTTTTCCCCATAAATACTTTCATAGTAAATCAATACCAGCCATGTCACTACAATACTACTTCTTTCACATGTTCTGAAGTTTTTAAGTTCTACCCCCTCCCCAAACAGGAAGAGAAATTCCTCTTCCCATGGCTAAATGCTCTTGGCAGCACAGTCTGAGGAGCAGGATGCTGTTGAACTCTAGGTTTCAAAGGCCTGTTATTCAGAATCTTTTACTTGGTAATTTGCCTTGAACTTTCTGCACTTTGAAAGCACATTTTGGCTAGCCCTGATGACAAAGACCTGCGGTCTCAGCTACTAGGAGGATCACAAGTTCAAGGCCAGTCTGGGCAACTTGCCTCAAAAAAAAAAAGTAAAAAGAGGGGCTGGGAAACTAATAAGCAGGACAAAGAGGGTCAACAGGAAAGGGGAGGAAAGAAAGAGAGGGAAAGGTATGGAGGGATATGTTCACTGTATAGTATATACATACACGAACCCTTAACGAATGTTTGTAGGGAAGGAACATATGAAGGAAAGATATGAAGAAAAAGGGAAGAAAACCAGAAAGGGTAGCTAGAAACAGAGAAGGAATGCAAACAAGCAAGTTTGTACTGAGGCCACAAGATTTGATACATGGAATTCAAAATTTCTGACTCTTTGTGAATAATAACAAGTTTGCCAATCAACTATTCCACAGAACTCTCTTAGAACTTCTTGGCACCTCCTAATATATGTGTTTTATGTGATTCTTTGCTTTATTGATGATTCATACATAAAACTCAGATTTACAACCAAAAAACAGACATTTTGATCAATAGAGGCTAGTTATTTCTTTTGTCATGAATTTGATATTGTACAGAGGATTTAACTTGAGGGTGCACTGTACCCTGCCTCTGTACTTGCCTCGGACATGATTTCTGTATCACCAGTAATGGGACATGTTCTGGCGTTCAACACCACCATTATCTTCCCTACCATTCGGCTTGCCATGGGAGGACTTAACAAGTCTTGTGAAGAATGGTCACCCAGGTTTTCAAATAACCACAGGTAGTGGGTAAAAAGCCACAGTGTATCAAAAAGAGAGTAAAAGTTTTTTTTTTTTAAGTATTTATTTGCATGGAGAGAGAGAAGAGAGAGAGAGAGAGAGAGAGAGAGAGAGAGAGAGAGAGAGAAGGGCATGCTAGGGCCTCCAGCTGCTACAAATGAACTCCAGACACATCTTGTGCAGCTTGGCTGTACATGGGTACTGGGGAATTGAACTCTGGTTGTTAGACTTTATGGGCAAGAACCTTAACTACTGCGCCATCTCTTCGGACCTGAGAGTAAGTTTTTAACTTTAAAACTTTTACTGAAAGAGAGGCAAAGAGACAGGAAGACATGGGCATAGCTGCTGGTATTTAGGTAACCTAATGGTTTTTAAAGCTGATTTAGAACTTTGATTGATTTGGGTCCATATCAGTAGCTGACTTACCTGTGTTGTAGGGAGGTGGTACATTGGGAGGCATTGGCAAATGAAAAGTTCTTTACAAAATTCAATGTCTATGCAAGGGGCACACCCAGTCATTATTCTGCTCATTCTATCAACAGTTATTTTTACCCAGCATGCACCAGGCACCGTGCTGGGCATCAGGAGTTCAGAAATGAATCAAATGTTATCCAGGGCACTGATTGTGAGGCTGAGGTGTTGGGCTGGAATATTGGTTCCACTGTCTGCTGGATGCACGCATGACTGAGCAAGGTACTTACCTTTTCCGAGTCTCAGGCTCCTCATCTGCATAATGGGATTAATAACAGCACTTTCCTCTGAGAAGAGTGAAGGCTGGTTTTAGGCAAACAGAACTTAGAATATATGATATGCTGTGTACAAGTTATTTCCTCGAAGAATTAAAAGTCTGTTGTCACAGGAAGACACACACGCATTCGCATTAATTCACTTACCAAGCAGTTGCACACATGGCCCATGTTCCATGGGTGTATGTAGTGTAGTGCAGAGGGTCATAGAGGAGAGGTGGGGCTCCCTTTCCACCTCACTTCTGACTCCCAGAGTGCTGTGGGGTCTATGAAAGCCAAGTAGGATCCTGTCATGAGAAAACCACAGCTTGAATGCATGTTATGATTGCTTCTTGGTTTTTAAAAAAATATTTTATTTTTATTTATTTGTTTAAGAGAGAGAATGGGTACTTCAAGGTATCTATCTACTGCAAATAAGCTCCAGACTCAGGCACCACCATGTGCATCTGGCTTACGTGGGTGCTGGGGAACTGAATCGCCGGCTAGCGCCTTAACTCCGAAGCCATCTCGCCAGCTCTGTGTCTCTGTTTTATGCTTTGGATAATGAGACCAGGTGAGCAGATACGCGAGGGGAGGCTGGAAGGGGCTTGCAGAGCACACAGCAAGGTGCCCCCTTCCCACTGGTCAGAGAGGGGACAGAACAAGTGGAGGGAGGAATAGTTTCTGTCTTTTTTTTTGGGGGGGGGGGTCCTTGCTGTCCTGCATAGCAGAGTCAGCCCTAGGCCTCTGGCAGCAAGATGGCAAGGCCAAGCAGAGCACAGCCCCATATTTGGCCAAGGGAGAAGTTCACTTCACTACACACCCTCTGACTCACCCTCCCAGCCCGCCAGCCTGGAGTTGAGCTCACAGCCCTCTGACTCAGACGCTGAGTGGTGCCCTCTTGGGGAGGGGCAGGGGAGGAGGTGTGTTGGCCTCTCCTGCCCCTTCTTCACTAGCCCCAGCTCTTCAGGGGCTGAGCTGGAACATCTTTGCTGCTGGCTTGCCATCTGCTGCCCTAGAGAACCCTTTCCACAGACGTCTGCCCCCTACCACCCCTGTTTCCACAAACAGATCTGCAAGGGCTAACTTTATCATGGGAATGTCATCCTTGTCCCTCCTCCTGAAGTGAGCCAATTTGGATGGATGCAAGAGACCACCTGTGTGTGCTAATTGCTTTTCTCGACTGTGTGTGTCCGGTGGGTTGCTCACGCTCTTCTCTGGGCCTCCCTGTTATAAGTGTTGGCCAGTTTTAGAGGAGACAGGGAGCTAGCTATGCAGGACCAACCACCTCCTAGGAAGGGCGCATGCTAAGAGCCTGGCTGTGGCATATGTGGTCCCTAGAGATGCAGCATGGCCTCCCCTTGGAGCTGGTGAGACGTTGCCCGATGCTCAGCCCCAACCCCGCCTCCAGCCTGTGATGGTGCTTTGCAGTCCCATCTGCTGATGATTCAGGGTGCTGGCTTTTGCTCAGCTCCGAAACCTCGGGATTCTGGGGGATTTTATAACATCCTGATGCCTGTGACCCACTACCAGAGATTCTGACCTCACCAGGATCAGGTGTGTCCCGGGCACCTTCGAAGCGCCTCCAGTGACTCAAAGGTGCAGGATAGGTGGAGGACCCGTGCTCGAGTGAGTCAGGGTGATGCTGATACACATGACCACACGCTCCAGTGCACAGGACATCTGGTCAGGCAGAATTGTGCCAAACAGGCTGGGGCCAGCATACGTGGACACTGTGTGTGTATGTGTGTGTGTGTGTGTATGTGTGTACAGAGGATGGCGGATGACTGTCTCCAGCTACTGGCTACTGAATGGGAAAATCACTGGATTGTCACTAGGCCTGAATGCATGTCTAGCCAGGGAATTTCATCTCCCAATTTTAGAGAAGTGCTAAAAATAGATGGTTTAGCAGGATACCCTCTGGTCTTTAAATCCTAGCTCAATTTTTAAAAATATAGTTTATTTATGTATTTATTTATTGAAAGAGAGAGAGAGAGAGAGAGAGAGAGAGAGAGAGAGAGAATGGGCACACCAGGGCCTCTAGCCACTGCAAACGAACTCCAGATGCATGTGCCCCCTTGTGCCTCTGGCTTACATGGGTCCTGGAGAATTGAACCTGGGTCCTTTGGCTTTGCAGGCAAATGCCTTTCGCCACTTAAGCCATCTCTCCAGCCCCTCAATTTTATTTCAAGTACTCTGTGGTACAGACAGAATGGCTGGATGTGGCCTGAGACCCACTGGTGATCAATCTCTGCCCCAGCTTGAGCAACCAATTGCTCCAGTTGGCCTGAGGCTGTCTTGGGCACATCACTGGAAGCCCCTCATTCCAAGCACACCAGGATCAAGGTCTCAACATAGTGGCCCTAAAGCAGTGTGGCTTTCCTCTTCCAGGCTTGGAAGTTGGCTTTGTTATGAATTTCCTGTGTGATCATGGGCACCTCATTTAACCTCCCAGAAGTGGACTTCCTTTGTTAGTAAAATGGAGATACTCACAGGCTTGTTATGAGACGTCAATGCAAACGCTACCTTCTTAAAAACAAACAATGGAGTAAGAGGGAATCACTGTTCCATGTGAGCCTATCTAATGTCACCAACCTTAGGTGTGGAAAAGCTTGTGGAGGCAGGAGACCTGGACTCTACAGATGAGTCCTTAGAGCCCATCTCCGCCTCCTATGGACTATGTGACCATACACAGGCCTCTCAGATTCTCTGTGGTTCATGGCCCCAGTTTTAAGTTGAACTGACCACTCTTATCTTTTAGGACTGCCATGAGGACAAAGGAGGTGATGTGTGTGAATGTGAGACCCATTTGGAAAGGTTGTGTTTCTGGTAGGCAGATGTTATGGTCTGAACCTGAAATGTTCCCCACTGGCTCATGTTTTGAATACTTGGTCCCCAGCTGGTAGTGTTTTGGTAGGTTCTTTTTTTTTTTGCTATGCAGGGTCCCACTCTAGCTCAGGCTGATGTGGAATTCACTATGTAGTCTTAGGGTGGCCTTGAACTCTCGGTGATCCTCCTACCTCTGCCTCCTGAGCGCTGGGATTACAGGCGTGTGCCACCACATCTGACTAGGTTCTGGAAATTTTGAGGCTTGGCTAAATGGAGAAAGGAGGTCACTGGTGGTGGCTCCTTGTGTGGGAGGGTATATTATCTTAGGTCACTTCCTGTTGCACTCTGCTTCCTGTCTACTGTGATGTGAATAGTCCTCTTCCTCCATGTCCTCCCGCTGCCATGGTGCTCTCTGAGCACATGGGACAAGCAGTTACGGACTGAGGCCCCTGAATCTGTGACCCAAAACAAATCTTTCCTTCCTTGTTTCTGTCAAGTTTTTTGGGAACAGTGACACAAAAGGAACTGACATTCCCTTCTCTTGCCTCATGAATGTCCCCATGAAAATTTTATTTTTATTAATTTATGAGAGAGAGAGAGAGAGAGAGAGAGAGAGAGAGAGAGAGAGAAAGAATGGTGCCCCGGGACCTCCTAGCCACTGCAAACAAGCTCCAGACATATGCACCACCTTGTGCATCTGGCTTACATGGGACCTGGAGAGTTGAACCTGGATCCTTAGGCTTCTCAGACAAGTGCCTTAACTGCTAAGCCATCTCTCCAACCCTCCCTTTGAAATTAAAAAAATATATTATTTATTTATTTCAGAGAGAAAGAGAGGTAGATAGAGAATGGGCTCCCAAGGGTCTCTGGCCATTGTAAATGAACTCCAGATGCAATGCACCACCTAGTGCATCTGGCTTTATATGGGCACCAGGGAACCAAACCTAGGTCCTTAGGCTTTGCAAATAAGTGCCTTAACCATGGAGCCATCTCTCCAGCACCCCATGGAAAAATTTAAGAACTCTTATAAAGACAGACATATAAATGTTTCAAGAAATTCAGTAACTCGTTATTGGTGCCTATTGCACTATCTCAAAAAGAAGTTTAACAAATATGGTGCCAGGGTGAGCTTTGGTCAGAAATTTAGAGAGCTTACAGCACTGGTGTGAGAATCTCTTCTCAAAAGTCAGGCTTCAGTTTTTATATACTTTTCATTAAAAAAAAAAAAAGGCCCCAGAGAGATGGCTCAGTTAGTAAAGTGAGTGCTTGTTTCTCAAGCATAAAAGCCTGAATTCTATCCCTAGAAGCCAAGTGAAAAAGCCAGGCATAGTACAGTGTGCTTGAAATATCAGCGCTGGGGAGGCAGAGACAGGCCGATCCCTGGCGCACACTGGCCAGCCAGTCTAGCCTAACTGGTGAGTTTCAGGCCAGTGAGACATCCTGTCTCAAAAAAAAAAAATGTAGATGGTGCCCGAGGAATGACATATATGTGCAAAAATTTGTACCCATGTACACACAAATACAGACAAAATGGACCTGTGTAAATATTTGTTGCATTTTGCTGTAGGATGTTTATATATGTTTTTTTTTAATTCAAAGAAGTGTAGCTTTTAATTTAAGACCCATGTCAATAATATGATTTCTATGAGTTATCTATCTGATAGAACCACTCAGCTTTTGGCCCGATAAGAGTTATTTTGCCAGGCGTGGTGGCGCACGCCTTTAATCTCAACACTTGGGAGGCTGAGGTAGGAGGATCACTGTGAGTTCAAGACCAGCCTGAGACTACATAGTGAATTCCAGGTCAGCCTGGGCTAGAGTGAGACCATATCTTAACCCCCTACCCCCAAAAGAGTTATTAAGCTCAAGGTTTGGATGGACAAGTTTTTGGTCTAGGTTATGATTGGGTGATCGGGGCTGGGCTCATTCACCTGTCTGCAGCTTGCTGGTCGTTGGCTGCTGGCAGGAATGGAATACATGTCTCCTTATCCAGCAGGCTATCCTGGGCTATACACAAGGTGGTAGGACTCTAAGATCCCCAGCATACAAGTGTCTTCCCAGCCCTTGAGTTATTCATGATCTCTGCTTTTCCATTCACCAAAACAAATCAAAAACCCAGAGGTGGCATTAGGACAGTCTTGCCCAAGAGTCTGGGTATGAAGAAAGGTGGACAAATGTCAGCTGAATAGGGTGATAAGTGGCCTTGGTGTCCATGACACAGCTTTACTAAATTAATGAACAGAGCTAATTTATAGGTTAGTAAACTGGGAGATTAATTTTCATATATTATTTTTAAGTAATTTACATTTTAATACCTTTTATTTTCTATTTATTTATTTATTTTTTTAGGTAGGGTCTCACTCTAGCCCAGGCTGACTTGGAATTCACAATGTAGTCTCAGGGTGGCCTCGAACTCACAGTGATCCTCCTACCTCTGCCTCCCGAGTGCTAGGATCAAAGACCACCATGTCCGGCTGTTATTTTCTATTTATTTATTTGAGAGAGAGAGAGAGAGAGAGAGAGAAAATGGGCGTGACAGTTCCTCTAGCCACTGCAAATGAACTCCAGATGCATGTGCCACTGTGTGCACCTGGCTAATTGGGTCGTGGGTAATCAAACCTGGGTCCTTTGGCTTTGCAGGCAAGTGTCTTAACCTCTAAGCCATTTCTCCAGACCTAATTTACATTTTTGTGTGTGTGAGCAGGTGCGTGTGTGTGTGTGTGTGTGTGTGTGCGTGCAGGCCAGAATTTGACGTTGAGTGTCTTCCTTAATTTCTCTTCACCTTATTTTTTTGAGACAGAGTCTCTCACTGAACTTGGAGCTCAATGTTTTGGCTAGACTTGGTAGTGGCCAACAAGCTTCAAGAACCCTCCCATCTCTACCTCCCTGACACTGGCATTGCAGGCATGAGCCACCATGCCCAGCTGTTTTTATAAAATATATTTTATTTATTTATTTATTTGAGAGAGAGAAAGAGGCAGAGAGGAAGAGAATGGGTGCGCCAGGGTCTCCAGCTACTGCAAACGAAATCCAGGTGCATGTGCCACCTTGTGCATCTGGCTTACGTGGCTCCTGGAGAATCAAACCAGGATCCTTTGGCTTTGCAGGCCAGCGCCTTAACCACTAAGCCATCTCTCCAGCCCTCCATACCCAGCTTTTACGTGGTTGCTGAGGATGTGCACTGAGATCCGCATGCTTGTCTGGCAAGCATTTCTTGACTAAGTCATCTCCTCACATCCTGAAAATTCATTTTTGTTAAAGAAACAACACATACTCACAGAGCAAATCCAAAAGTTAAGTATATGCCAATGAAACGTACTTTTCCTTACATGTGCCCCCACTTTTACTCCTCAGAGGTCATTAGCTTGTTTGCCATAACCCAACCCTAAGGAATCTGGGAGCTATGCTAGAACTAGGAGTCTCAAGTACTAAATGATGCTATGGGTCTGTCCGTAATCTTTTTTAAAAAACTGTCATTTTCCCTAGGCTAGCATAACTTAGGTTAACTCAGCTCTTAGCTTCTTTTCTTTGGCTGGAATTAAATCATTGTCCAGTGCTGGCCAAAAGTTCCGATTGGCTGTTCGTTACATCATAGGTATTACTGGAATACGATTTGCAAATCAAAACCATGGTAGTTACGAAGCCCAGAGTTAGCACATCCAGTTGTGGGACACACACACACACACACACACACACACACACACACACACACACGGCCTTGATGAGTAAGAAGTGGGGAAATATATTTGTTATTACTCAATAAATATAGTTTGTTTGTTAGACTGACTCTTTCAAAACATGAAGTCCAAAGGGAAAAATTATGAAAGGGCCCTGGAGAGGAAATGTGTGGGAATCATTGTTGTCCAGGGCTCTGCTGGAAGATTTGAGTCTTGATTTTTTGTTTTGTGTGTGTTTGTGTGTGTGTCTATGTGTATGCATGTTCATGTGTGAAAGTGCAGGTGTGTGTGCATGCCTGGCATGCATGTGTAGGGCAGAGGACAACCTTGGGTGCTGGTCCTTGCCTTCTGCCTGGCTTGAATCAGGGTCTCTTGTTGCTCTCCTCTGCATATTCCAGGCTGGCTGGCCGGTGAGCTTCCAGGGACCCTCCCATCTCTCTGTAGGAGTGCTGGGATTTCAGATGCTTGCCACTGCATCTGGCTTTATGTGGGCTCTGGGGATCCAAACTCAACCGCTCACAGTTGCATGGCAGATTGGAACTGTTCTAAGTTCATAGAAAAGGCAAATGCTTTTACTCACGGAACCATCTCTCTAGCCTATAACACACACACATACACACACACATTTTGAGACAAGATCTTGTTATGTAGACCAGTCTGGCCTTGAACTCACAGTAATTCTCTTGCCTCTCCCTTCCGAGTGCAGGAATTACATGTATTTGCCACTGTAGTTGGCTGAAGATTTGATTTTTTAAAAAATATTTATTTGTTTGAGAAAGAAAAAGATAAGATAGAAAGAGGCAGATAGAGAGAGAATGGGTGTGTCAGGGCCTCTAGCCCCTGAAATGAATTCCATATGCATGCGCCACCTTGTATATCTGGCTTTACAAGGTGTGCTGGTTTGATTCAGGTGTCCCCCATAAACTTAGGCGTTCTGAATGCTAGGCTCCCAGTTGATAGAGATTTGGGAATTAATGCCTCCTGGAGGCCGTGTATTGTTGGGGGTGGGATTATGGGTATGATAGCCAGTTTCCCCTTGACAGTATTTGGCTATTGCCCACCTTATGTTGGCCAGGGGGTGATGTCCACCCTCACCTCATGTTGTTTCCCCCTGCCATCATGGAGTTTTCCCCTCGAGTCTGTAAGCCAAAATACAGCCCCCCCCTTTTTTTTTTCCAGAAGCTATTCTTGGTTGGGTGATTTCTGCCAGCAATGCAAACCTAACTGCAACACATAGGTAGTGGAGAATTGAACCTGGGTCCTTTGTTTTCAGGCAAGTTCCTTCACCACTAAGCCATCTCTCCAGCCCAAGATTCAATTCTTAACATCTCTACCAAGTTTGTCTTCTTCTAGAGACAGGGAACTCATATCTCCCTGAGGCAGAGTGGATACCTTACCTGGGTCCAGACCCTCTACAATTTTATCTCCTGCCTTCCTTTCCCCCCAGCTTGGTTTCTCTGAGCTCCAGTTTTCCTCCCAACTCTCTTACTAAATGATTTTGTGCTTTGGGCAACTTAGTTCCACACTTTGAATCTCAAAATCATTACCTTCATGATGAAGGGATTAGACCATGATGGGGCCTGGGAGAAAATGCTTAAGTTCACCAACACCCAATTCTCTTCATGTCTCTGAGGCATATGACAAGCCACATTTTCCTGGCTCCTTTGAACCTAAGAGGAATCATGACACTGACTTTTTCTAGTAGGACACCACTAGGCTGGTGCTGGAAGTGATCTGTGCATTTTTGGGCCTGGCTTCTTAAAATCCATTAAACCAGCTGCAGCATGATCTCCTCAATGCTCCCCACCTCAGGGCTGGGGCTGTCCTTGAAGCCACCCAGTGGAGACACAATTCAATTCACCCTGCTACAAGAGCACCATCACCTGATTTGCCCAGTTGAAAAAGAAAACTGTTACAGAGTTAAGAGATGGAGATTTGGGGTTGTTTGTAATAGCCATCAATAATAATTATTCTTATTCTTAGGGGCTCAGAACAGGAGACGCTCCTTCTCAGTTTGGAACTGACAGATCACTGGAAGGAGGTTGGTGAGCTGGTTTGGAGGATGCGGCAGAGGTCTGTGAGCACACTGTGGGCTTCATAAGGCTGTTCTCCAGAGTCCAGCAGGCTTTCCCACCCCGTCAAGGGCTCTACTAGACATCTTGAGAGTTCTTCATCACAGACATACCCTAAGGCGATTCCTAAAGAGACCGCAGAAGGGTTTGCCCACGTCTTCTCTTCAACTCGCTGATCAGAGAGATAAGTGGCTCCACCTCTCATGAGAAGGGAGCCTTGTGGGGAAACGAAGCAGGAAGTGTTACCAAGAATAAATTCCTTCCACATGGAACTATGAAGCTAGAGACAAAGGTTCCTATCCAGAATTCCTCTCAGACATGAGAGTTGGTTAGTCTCTGGGAGTCTAAGTTCCTCTAGGACAGGAATCACATCTCTGCCCTTCATCTCTTCCATAGCATGGAACAGAACCTAGAGGTGGTACCGAGTCAATGCATGGTGACCAACTGGTGACATGTCATGAGCACAGCTGACATTTCCCCCACTGGGTACTTCAGAAGTTGCTGTGGTTTGACCCCTCACACCACTAGTCCTTGCCCAACCCCACAATTTGGTGGTGTGAGAAGCCAAGCTGATGACCCAATCCTTCCTTAGGGAGATGCTAGTGCTCTCCATTCTGCCCACCAAGTCCCATGCTGGGCAAGACACTTGACCCTTCCGGGTTCCTGGCCAGTCTATTGCCCTGGTTGGGGGGGGGTGGTCACTGGATGCTCCGAATCCCACGGTTAGTTGTGCATTTCTGAAGTTAGGGACTGAGTGTTTCTCATGGTATCTAGGAAGACGTACCTTTCGCAGGATATGATTGCATAAAGACAGTGCTTGATCACCCAGTAAGCGAGCCCGGGTATTGCTTTGGTAGGGAGTGGGGTGAGAAATGCGATCCCTAATCATGTGCTCAGCCAGGATCAGCTATCCTTAGGTTTTTGGACTATGGTGCCCTGTAAAATTAAACCAAGCAATGTTGATGGATGAGCAGCTAGACAACACTTGCTATGTTTATAGTATGGAATATTATGTGGCCTTTAAAAGGAATAAAATTAGGAGATTATGCTCCGTGAAATGAGTCAGATACAAAAGATCAGATGCCGTCGGATTCCTCGGACAGGAGGTACCCAGAGCAGCGCAGTTCACAGAAGCACCAGAAGAACAGTGGTCGCCGCGGGCTGGGGGGGGGGGCATGTGGAGTTGTTCTTTCATAGCTACAGAGCTCCAGTGTGGAATGACGACAAAGTTCTGGAGACGCATGGTGTTGCCAGTTGCACAACGACAATGTAGTTCAAATCAGTCAACTGTACGTTTCAACATTGTGAGAACAGTGAGAAGAAAAATAAACCAAGCAAAACCAACAGCGGCGTGGTGCCAGCTTGTATTTCTGCTGACTGAAGGAGCCTGATCTGATGTTAGCATTATGCCATCCGGACCGAAGCCGTTCCTGAACCCGTGGAAGTGAGCAAGATGCGTTGACAAGGCGTGGGATGAGGCTCTGACTAGCACTGTTCCAGGTCCATCGGAAGGCGAGGTCACTAGAGGCATGTCTCTACTTTCAGTTACTGTCCACATGGGACTTGTGTGGCAGCTTCTGTGAAGCCCCAGCATGGCTACCGACCCCCCTGTTGGGCAGAGAGCCGTGAGCAGGGGAGTTCAGGTCAAGTCTCTTCCTGCACCTTTGTTCCAAGGGGTAGCTGACTGATGGAAAGAGGGCTGCAACTAGGGTGACCACGGAGAACAGCGTTCCTTGTGTCTGTGGTTCACCATGACTACTAGTAGTGGCCCTCCCATCCTCTCCCAAAGGTTGCTGTCAGAATCCTGGCCACCCGTGGTGGCAGAGGCAGCTGGGCATGGGCTGCTGTGGCAGGAGAAGCTGTACTGGCAGAGTCCTCGCCATGCTTCGTTTGCAAAGGGCCTCACCGGGACTCGGCAAAGGGCAGGTGCTTGATACAGGCAAGTTATTTTTAATCCAGGCTGTCTAGAAAAAAACACAAGCTTCGCTGTTGATGAGGGTTGGACCTTCACCTATTTTCTCTGATTCTCAGAGCCTCAGTTTTCTTATTTGTAAAGTACGGTCAATAAATCTCTCTCATGGGGCTTTGTCTTCTGCTCTCTCTCTCTCTTTATTTTTATTTATTTATTTATTTTTGTTTTTTCGAGGTAGGATTTCACTGTAGCTCAGGCTGACCTGGAATTCACTATGTAGGCTCAGGGTGGCCTTGGACTCACTGCAATTCTCTTACCTCTGCCTCCCAAGTGCTGGGATAAAAGACGTACGTGCGCCACCATGCCCAGCTCTGCTTAATTCTTTTCTGCCTTCCTCCCTCTCTCCTTTCCTCCATTCCTCTTTCATTCTTTTCCTCCTCCTCTTCCTCCTTTCTCCTTCTCTCTCTCCTTCCCTCTTTACCTCCCCTTCTACCTTCCTTCTAGAAGGACAATGGTGTGTGTGTGAGGAGTCCCCTAATTTCAGGCCCATAGGTGCCTCCCAGTCCAGCCAGGAGGATCATTCTGAATTGGCAAGGCTGAGGGAGAAATAGAGGCAAAGTAGTTCATTTTTATTTTTTTATGTAAGTACTCAGCTAGGGGAGGGCCCAAAGAGTGAACCAAAGAGATGTCACACTACCTGCTTCAGCAGAACTGGAACTCAGTGTGTGACCCAGTCTCATCCCTCAGTAGCCCCCTCTACTCAGGTATGCTGGCCTTTGTTGGGGCTAGCCCCCCCCCCCCCCACCGAGTCCAAATCAGTCAGCTCTCTCTCAGAACTTACCTGAAGATAAAGCCTACTCCAATAAAGATAATAGGGACCTACCAGGTGGGCAAAGCTTTCTTTTGGTTCTTGTTGTTTGATCATCTCTTCTGATGCCTGAACCTCCAGGTCCCTGCTCTGGTAGACCTTCTGGCTGAGATGAGATGAGGAGAGGGGACCCTTACTAACTAACTAACCTCTTAACTTTTCTCCTAATGTGAAGGCTATTTTGGTTCACTTCCCGTGTGTGTGTGTGTGTGTGTGTGTGTGTGTGTTTCTTTAAGCTCTGGCCCTTTCCTCATCGTTTTAAAAAAATTACTTTATGTTTTGTTTATTTATTTGAGAGGGGGCGGGAAGGCAGATATAGAGAGAAAATGGGCACGCCAGGGCCTTCAGCCACTGCAAACGAACTCCAGATACATGAGCCACCTTGCACATCTGGCTTACGTGAGTCCTGGGGAATCGAATCTGGGTCTTTTGGCTTTGCAGACAAGTACCTTAACTGCTGAGCCATCTCTCCAGCCCAGTTCTGGCCCTTTTAAAAAAATTTTGTTTTATTATTTTTGAGAGAGAGAGAGAGAGAGAGAAAGAGAGAGAGAGAGAGGCACACCTGGGGCTTTCAGCCACTGAAACTCCAGATGCGTGTGGCCCCTGGTGCACATGTGCACCGTTGCACACTTGTGTCACTGTGCGTGTGGCTACGTGGGACCTGGAGATTTGAACCTATGTTCTTAGGCTTTGCAGGCAGGCTCCTTAACTGCTAAGCCATCTCTCCAGCCTTCTGACTCTTTTATAGTTCCCCCAGAAATCCCCCTCCACTGTTCCAGCCTTTCCCTGGATACCAATTTTCTCAAATAAGCCTTATAATTTAACCTTTCTGGAATCTGTTTCCACACTTCTCTGTTGGAATGGATGAGAATCTAAAGTTTGGGAGGCACAGAGCAGAGAAGGCTCTTCCCTGCTCCTCCAAACCTCACTACCAGGGGAGACTCAGCCCTGCCCCGGGGTCTGCTTTCCTCTTCAGGAAGCCTCCCTGCACTCTAGGCTGATGGGGGTCCCTGGGAAGAAGTCACAGGAAACAGAGCCCTCTTGTCTAGAGACTGGCAGCTTCTCCTTCGGAGCATCTCTTCATACCTGGAATGGTCCAAAAGTTTGTCACTGGCACTTTCTAGGAGGGCAAGCACTCTCTTCATTGCCATGCTCCTGAGCTCTCTCACACACAATGCTTCTTTGTTGTTTTATGAAGTGGGGTGATCTAAGTTGCTGAGTTAAGGGGGTGTTGAAACCAGGCAGCGATTGCTACAGGGGAGATGTGTTTTTTTTTTTTTAAGATTTTATTTTTATTTATTAGAGAGAGAGAAAGAGAGAGAATGGACGTACCAGGGCCTCCAGCCACTGCAAACGAACTCCAGATGCGTGCGCCACCATGTGCATCTGGCTTACGTGGGACCTGGAGAATCGAACCGGGATCCTTTGTCTTTGCAGGCAAATGCCTTAACCGCTAAGCCATCTCTCCAGCCCTGGGGGAGATGTTTTTGAACTGGCCCTCAGCACGGGCTGACTGGGGATGGCGGCAAGGATGCTGCTGCCCGAACCCCTTCCTCAGTGGCCCACACCGGCTGTGTGTCCCTGGAAGGACTGGGTCTCCTACCTGGTACCCAGGAGGCGCTTCACC
Organism: Dipus sagitta; assembly: GCA_036346955.1. Classification (NCBI taxonomy): domain Eukaryota; kingdom Metazoa; phylum Chordata; class Mammalia; order Rodentia; family Dipodidae; genus Dipus; species Dipus sagitta. The sequence continues at coordinate 192,549,188 of CM070771.1, forward strand.
GATCTGGGCAGCTCCTCCTTCAAAGCCTCCCCTACGTCCTCCTGGGGTTGTCCAGACAGGACTAGCTGCCTCTCCCTCTGGGCTCCAGGAAAGAAAAGAACACGTTGCAGCATCCATCACATTGTATTTTAATTAGCTATGGGCTCCAGACAAAGGCCTGGAGGGCAAAGGTTTTTCCTCACACCTCTTTCTCCAACTTTTGCACCACAGGGACTGTGCACACGGAGTGAATGAGAAACACCAATCAGCTTGTCTGGCCCTGGCAGTGGTTGGGGAGGCCCCAAGGAATGAGGGGCTGGCTGAGTATCAGGGGCCACTGCATGTCAGACTGCTGCAGAGCTCCAGTCTGCTTGGCAAGAAACTCCATTCCCCATTTCCCAGAGATTGTTCTCGTAACACACTGGCAGTGGGCCCAATCCAGGCTCTGACTAGTTCCTAAAACAAGTTAAATCTGTCCCTTTGGGACGATTCCATCAGCCAGGGTGGAAGAGCGTGCTTCTCTGATGACCTTGGCGTCCACGGCCCTGACTTGGGCCATTTCCCACTTGGTTCCTCAAGGCCTCAGTGGCAGCCCTGTTATGCTTGGCTGGCCTTCTGGCTGGTAAGGAGATGAGCATTCTCTTTCCAGATCTAGGGGTGGACGAGAGCCTCATCCCCCCCCCCCCCACAGCTGCCTGTGCTTGGCTGTGATGGAAACTGGGCTGCTCATCCGACAGATCTCAGTGGAGATTGGAAAGAGCTCGTCGGAGGAGGGAGTTGTGTCATTGCTGGGATGTGGATGGGAGCCAGGCTGCAAATGAAACTACAGTCTTCCCATCACCCTTGCTTTCCACTCTGATGGAGGGACAGTGTCAGCTGCAGAGCCTGGACGCCGTCATCCTTGGGCTGTTGGTGTCATCGGAGGAGCCTCCTGAGGTGGACATGAGGACGGCTGGACTAAAGAAGGGAGCCTGTTGGTGGAGAGTTCACAGTCCCAGCAACGTGGAATTCTTTTCTTCTTCTTCTTCTTCTTCTTTTTTTTTTTTTTTTGGTTTTGGTTTTTTGAGGTAGGGTCTCACTCTAGCCCAGGCTGACCTGGAATTTACTATGGAGTCTCAGGGTGGCCTCGAACTCACGGCGATCCTCCGACCTCTGCCTCCGGAGTGCTGGGATTAAAGGCGTGCGTCACCACGCCCGGCTAACGTGGAATGTTTTAACCCTTGGAGCCCTACTTAACACACCTGGGGTGTAAGCGTGGTCCCTGGCATACACGCACATTTGTAAATTGGCTTCGGCCTGATTGACTTTAGAGGTCTCCACTTGCATGTGCTCCGGAAGAAGCCGGAGGGGAAATGAAAGAGGAATACATTTTCCTGCAATTTTTTTCCTCAGGGGTTTTCATTTATTTATTTTTTTAAATAGTTTCAGTGCTTTTCAGTACAGGTCTAATGGGGGTAATTATATGGAGAACCTCAGGGCTTGTTTCCTGTTGGTTGCTTTGATGAGGGGACGAGCAAGGATCTCCCTGTGAAATATGTGTCCCGAGGGAGCTTAGCTACGATTTAACGCTCTCGCTGAAAATGGAAAACGCAGGTTTTGTTAAGAGGCATCATGGGAGTGTGGAAAGAACACTGAGTCAGGACCAAGGTCTAACTTTGTCATGGGCTGTGTGAACCCGAGCTAATCATGTCATGTTATTTTATGTCTAAAATTCAGGGGCTCAGCAGTTAAAGGCATTTGCTTTCAAAGCCTGATGATCGGGGCTGGAGAGAGGCCTCAGGGTGCTTGCTTGCAAAACCTGATAGCCTGGGTTTGATTTCCCAGTACCCACATAAATCTAGATACACAAAGTAGTCCATGTGTCTGGAGTTTGTTTACAGTGGCAGGAGGCCCTGGCTCATCCATTTTCGCTCTCCGTCTCCCTTGCAAATAAATTAAAAAAATTTTTTTTAAAAGCCTAATATCCTAGGTTTGATCCCCCAGAACCCACATAAAGCCAGATACACAAAGTGATGCATGTATTATTTGCAGTGGTGGGAGGCCCTGGTGCACTCATACTCTCCAACTCGCTCTCTCTCTCTCTCTCTTTCTTAAATAAATAGATAAAACTCAATCAATGAATGTTAACATAACTTTAAAATAAGTGCTTAAACTATTCTATGTGCTTTCTAAATATTACCCCATTGAGATTTTATAACATGATGTGATATTGTTATTTATGAAACGAACATTATGAATAAGAAAAGTGAAGGGCAAAGATGCTAAGTAATGTGTCCAACATCACACAGCTCGAAGGTGACGGAGTAAGACTCAGCTCTCTTGAACTTCAGGGTCCTCATCTGTACAATGGGGATGAAGTTTGTTATGGAGTCACATATAGACAGGACCAACACTGTGCGAGGCCCACGGAGGTGGCCGTTTACCAAGCAGAAAGGGCCCAGGAGGAACCGGCTCTGCTGCCATTTTGATTGTGGACTTCAGGTTCAGAACTCTGGATAACTATGAGAAAATAAAATAATGTGACTTAAGAACAAAAAAGGAAAGAAGGAAAAAAGGGAGAAAGGAAGGGAAGAAGGGAGGAAGAGAAGGAAGGAAGGAAGGAAGGAAGGAAGGAAGGAAGGAAGGAAGGAAAGAGGCTGGGGAAATATAGTGTTTGTCACACAGGCAGGAAGGCCCAAGAGAGCCTGAAGCAGCCATGGTTTGATTCCCAGCACCCACATAAAAAACTGGACATTCCTACCCTGAGGCACATCCTCCCTGCTCACTGCCCCACTGGGACTGACTGAGGCCTTCATGACCCCACAGTGAATACCATAACCACGCTGGAGAGACCCCAGAGTAACGGGAGCAGAGGCGAGTGTATAAGAGTATAACTTTTTTTTTCTTTTTTGTTTTGGTTTTTTGAGGTAGAGTCTCAGTCTAGCCCAGGCTGACCTGGAATTCACTATGGAGTCTCAGGGTGGCCTTGAACTCTTGGCAATCCTCCTACCTCTGCCTCCCAAGTGCTGGGATTAAAGGTGTGCGCCATCACACTCAGCAAGGCTATAACTTTTATTTGTTTTTTTTTTTTTTTTTTGTTTTGTTTTTCGAGGTAGGGTCTCACTCCCTAGCCCAGGCTGATCCGGAATTCACTATGGAGTCTCAGGGCAGCCTCGAACTCAAGGCGATCCTCCTACCTCTGCCTCCCGAGTGCTGGGATTAAAGGCGTGAGCCACCACGCCCGGCATTTTTGTTTGTTTGTTTTTTGTTTTTTTAACTTTTATAATACACACACACACAAACACATATAATAAAATGTTTTTTTTTTTTTTTAACAAAGCTAGGCATGGCTGTGCATACCTCTAACTCCAGTCCAGTCCTGTGGGGGCGTGAAGACAGGAAATTTTCTGGGGTTTTCTGGTCGGCCAGTCTAACCAAAAGAAATGGCAGCTTCAGGTTCAGTGAGGGATTGTCTTAAGGAAACAATGCAGAAGAACGACAGGGGCATCCCGCATTCTCCTCTGTCCTCCACATGCATGCACACGAGGCACGTGCATCTTCACAGAACATGTGTACATTATATATACATACACCATAACCATAACAACACTAAAATAAAAAGATAAATAATGAAAGGAGAAGGAAGGTGGAAGAGAGAAAGGGTGGGGTGAGGATTAATCTAAAAGCTGTTATGGGGCTGGAGGGATGACTTTAGCGGTTAAGGTGTTTACCTGCAAAGCCAAAGGACCTCGGTTCGATTCCCCAGGACCCACGTAAGCCAGATGCACAAGGTGGTGCATGTGTCTCTTTCTCTCAATAAATAAAGATAAAATATTTTTAAAAATGTTATGAATAAGCCATATGGAAAACTACTTCTTTGTTAGCTAAATAATATATATGTTAAAAAGAGGGAGTTTGGGCATAAGTACCCTGTGTGTGTGTGGGTGGGGGGGATAATGCCCTAGATTGTTACAACAAAATTTCAGTGCCAGGGGTAGCATACTTTCCAGCGAGTTGTTCAGGGGGGCTCCTGATGCCCCCAAATCATTACAGGCTATCGCCAAAACTGTTGATTGTCCACCAGAACTAGATGGTGAGATCCCATTGCTGAAGACTCCTCATGCTTGGGCTGCAGATCACTGAGAAGTCAAGCTGGGGCAGAACTGGAAGTCTCCTCCTTGATGACTAGCTGTCAGGATGCTAGGAAGAGCTACGCTGCATGTTGAGGGAGAAAAGCCATCAACAGTGTTAACCAGCAGAGGACCTTGCAAGCTTCATACATGGCCAGCCAGGCCTAATGTAACAACTGGTATAATAACATGTCTATTATGGGGAAAATCAACTGCTCTCTGGTTGGATGTGAGGCTCACTCCGTGGGCGAGAATTCATACCTTGTATTGAACATCTAATCAAAAGCCTATGGCTGGGGAGATCATAAGCCCGGGGAGGGGAAACTACTGCTGTTGTCTGGCTAAATGGATATGTGATATTCATCAAACTGCCCTATAAATACTTATGTTTATGCCCATATATTAATGCTACTCTCACTTTTGTTTTGTTTTGTTTTTGCTTTTTGAGGTAGGGTCTTGCTCTAGCACAGGCTGTCCTGGAATTCACTCTGTAGTCTCAGGCTGGCCTTGAACTCACAGCAATCCTCTTTCCTCTGCCGCCCCCCCCCCCCAAGTGCTGGGATTAAAGGTGTGCGCCACCACGCCCGGCACTACTCTCACTTTCGGTAAGAAAAGTTTCTCTTTTCAGATAGTACTGACCACTGAGGAGACTCCCAACTTACCAAGGTGCTGAGAAGTGACAGAGGAGTGTTCGGCATTAAATGAGGCATCTCTATCACACCCTCCAAGGCTCAGGAACCATTGAGGAAAAGGTGGCAGAAAAAAGAATGTTACAGCTAAAGAAGGGAGTGCTTTGTGATACCGTCTTGCAGACACAGAGTGGTCATGGCATGCATGACCTCACCGAGGCTGATACCATGCACACAAGACCTGCATAACAGGAGGGGAACAATGACAGCATCAGAATAGAAGAAGGTATTTAGTGGAGGGGGACTAAGGGAGGGGAAAAGGGAAGGTGGTGGGGGAGGGAATCATGATCATGGTGTATTGTGGGTATGTATGGAGGGTGTCAATAAGAAGTTAAAAAATAAAATGAGAAAAGGAAAAAAGAGAAAACGTGTTAGCATGTCAGTATATGGTTTCTTTGTGCTTTCATTGATCCTCACTTATGTGTTTGACAGGACTGGAACTAAAGCCCCTCAGATATTATAAGCTGGATGAGGGCCTGGATTTTTAATTCATTCATGACTAGCAGAGTTCCTGATACATGGTAGTACTCAAGAGATGTTGCATGAATGGATAAGATTGACCTGGTCAAATACGACCTTCCACAGCCATCCACTGTGTCTTAGAATAGCAGGGTCCCTGGGTTTCAGCAAATTCCTGGAAAGGAGAGATACTCACACTGAGTGAGTGAAACCACATTATTACCCTTCGCCTTAAGTCAGAAGTCATCCATTAGTCATGAAGCTGTGAGCATGCTCAAATGCCATAATCCAGTGGACATTGACACCGGCAAGCTATGGAGCAATCATTTGTGGTGACAAGAAGATAAGGTGCAGGAAATGGAGTGTTTTAAATCACCATATTACAAACCACTAAGGAGTGTAGCCGCTCAAAACAAGAGCCATTTATTATTTCTTCTAATAGTTTCCTGCTGTACGTGGTGTAGCCAAGGTTAGTCAGCTGACCTGGGCTGAGGGTGGCCTGGGGTTGGAATATCCAAGATGGCTGCTCACCCTCAGGCTTGGCCTCTCCCACACGGGCTCTCCCATCATCACCATCTAGCTCAAGGTTCTTTGTGGCCTGTCAGTTAGAGTCTAACATGGGAAAAGAAAGCTCCCCAAATTCTTAGAGCCAGGTAGAAGTTCTAGGATATCACTTCTATGATGTTCATTTAGGGAAGGTAATTGCCAAGGCCTGCCAGATTCGAAGAGAGGGAAAACGGACTCTACCTTAGAAGGCAAGGAGGTGTGGGTACATACATACCAAGATGGGAGATGGGGTTGGCGGTGTGATAGGAGACTGCACCGCAAGGGAGGAAGAGGAGGGGCCGCAGTAACCCCAGATTATGCAAATGAGGACAGCTGTTGAGGAGTTGGCTTGCCTGTCTGAGCAATTGGTACCATGGGGCTCCAACCCCCACCCCCACCATGCCTTGGTAGGTCTGAAGATCTTTATTTTCCTGTTTCCCGGGTGATAACACGAGGGTAAGTGGGGGTGGGGAGAGACCTGTGCACAGGACAGTACAAATCAGAGCTGCTATTACCACCTGGTTAAGAGCACAACTTTGGGCAAAACAGTTGATTTTTCAGCCGAAAATCCTGGATAATTCATATAATCTTACTAAATGTTATCCCTTTATTCATTTAATGTGGGCCATTAGTGAATCTTTATGCAGAAAAATAGATAGTGATGAGTTGTATGAATCCGAAACCAGACTGTCCGAGTTCATCTCCTGGCCTTTCCTTTGGCCACACATATTACCTTTTGAGGAATACTCCAGTGTCCTATGCTTTTGCTTCCTTTTCTGTCAGATGGAGATGATACTGCTTCCTGTCTATGTAGATCTGATGAGTTTAAATATATAGAAGCATCTAGACCAATGCCTGGCACATGGTTCACAATCGATGAATAGTGCCTTCAGTGATTAGAAGGTGTTGATGAAAGGTTAAAACAAGCTATTGCTTGCTAAAACTTAGTACATGATGCCTTGCCTGTGCTAAGTGATGGCTGTTAGTTTTGGAAAAATGGGTCCTTTAGTGTGTTCCTTTCTCACCCTAAGGAACTCTGGGACAAACAACCCCCATTGTTTCTCTTTTAATTGTCCTTCTGGAAGACATGAGTATCTTATCTAATTGGTTAGTGGGCAGGGAGACTCCCTGTCATGCAGGAGCCGGCTTTGTTCTCCTTCCCCACTGTGGGGGCTCACTTCCTGCCCACATGTGGACACTGGAGAGGAGCCTTCCAGCTGGAGGAGGCTCACCTTTTCCTTTTTTCCCTCTCTCTCTCTTTCTGTCACAGGCTCACCTCTCACTAGTTACATAACTTCCAGATCTGTGTGAGTCAAATCCCCACTTCAGGAGTTACTGGCTGGCCATTATTTTAGCTTGATGTCTGATGCCATTTTCTATGTGATGGGAACAACAAGGTGTCAAGACTCATACAGCTATTGAAAGAATTAAATGAGGCACTGTCAGGCTGGAGAGATGGCTTAGTGGTTAAGGCACATGCCTGTGAAGCCCAAGGACCCAGGTTCAATTCTCCAGGTTCCACGTAAGGCAGATGCACATGGTGGCGCATGCTCCTGGAGTTTGTTTACAGTGGCTAGAGGCCCTGGCGTGCCCATTCTCTCTCTCACTCTCTCTCCCTCCCTCTTGGTCTCTAATAAATAAATAAATAAAAATAAATCTTTAAAAAAATGAGGCACTGTTTACGAGAAAGGCTTATCAGGTGCCAGGGTTAGTGGTCAACATTGGTCACTGGATGGCAGTTGTTATTGTCATCATGTTCCAAAGTCCAGCTACAATATTTCCTCCTCCCAGAAGCCTTCCCAAGCTGATGGAAGGCAGTATGTCTCCTCTCTGGGGCTCTGTTCTCACCCTTCTCTACCTTTTTGATGGCACAGTTCTCTTCCCACGTGGGGTTAGAATTCACGGTGGGTTCAGTGCTGACTCAGCCTGTAGGTGTAGGGTGAATTTTGCCATTTACAACTGGGGTAGGGGAAGCAAGTTGTGACTCTCAGAGCAAGAGAAAGGCTTTGATCAGCACCTTAGAGCTGGGGATCCCTCCATCCTACTGCATTTGGAGCCTCATTTCTTTAGCAGAATGCAGCTCACTTGTTCTCATTGTCACAACACCTATGCATTAATTAATGCCTGCATAAAAGGAGGGAAAATAATGATTGATATCAAAATAGAAGACAGACTAGTTGGGAAGAAGGGATTCAGTGCAGGGGAGGGGGAGAGAAAAGGTGGTAGGAGATTATGAACATGGTATGTTGTCTATATGAAGGTTGTCAATAAAAACATTTTTTTGAAAACTGCTTAATAGGCAGTAGGTCCTTCTCTGATACAATTGCTCTCACTGGCTATCCCTGTGAGCAGTTCTGCAGGTCCAAAATTATTGCAAAGGCCACAGGTGCCCTCCCTGGCTCAGTTGTGACGGGAGCATTTGTTCTGGTTTTGTTTGGTTTTAGTGAGAAGGTGGCCTGCCAGGTACATCTTCGAGGTTGAGGCAGAACATTCTTATTTCAGAGAAGGGCAGGTGCAGAGCAAGCATCCTCCCTCTCCAGGAAAACACATTCATTTCCTTGTCTGGAGACTTCAAAGAGGAGCTGCTCCCATAGTCATTTTGTGGGAGGGACAAAGGGATCTGGGGTGGTCCTGATGTCTTCTGGGGCCCCGGCGAAAGTTGAGAACAAGAAAAGGAATTGGGAGAATTGTGCTTTGAGAGCTCACCCCCGGGCCTTGCAGGGCTGCAGGTCAGAAATTTGGTTTTTAGAATACGTATGTGTCACAGAAGCTGGCGGGTGTCGATGTCCACAGTGGCACCACGTGCCAGTGAGAATTCAGAAGAGAAGCCTTTGGCAGTCGTAAACCTCAATTTCCTCCTGGCTTGGTAGGATTTACATTGGTTTTCTGTCAGCTTTCCACAGGGCTTTGGAAAAATTTGCTGGGGAGTAAGGAAACCTCCATAGGAGATTCTGAGCTTCCTGCTTTCTCGCAGGCAGGTGCTTAGGAGATTAATTGGGAAAATAAATGGAATGTGATTGCATTTGGGCTCTGAGTTTATGGAGCGCCTGTGTACCAGGTAGACTAATCACCCCGGAGGGCATTGTGAAATGCTGAGCAGATTCGAGCTTCCTTAGCTTTTGTCTGGAGGATTACAGGATGAAGGAGGGAGGAGGAGATGGAGGCTGTGCACAGGCCTGCCTGGGGTCTAGTCTGAAGGCAGTGAGCCTGGGTCACGATTCTGTCAAAGGCAGCAGTAGGAAAAGATGACACATGAAAGGACTAGCATGACTCACTGGGGGGGTTTAAAGTACTGCTCCTGGCCACCTTGGGTTTATCTGAGTGTTACTGGGAGGGGGCTGGGCTTCCCAGGGGCCATGGACTCTAAGATAGCTGCTGGCCATGGCATGCCAGTGCTGTCAGCCCTCAGCTCCTTATCCACAGTCCGTTCTCAAAAAAAAAAAAAAAAAAAAAAACAGCCAACGCGGCAGCTCCGGGTGGTCAGGATTGCGACACCCAATGTGTTTGTTCCCCATGTTTGTGAAATACCTCAGAGGCACTGTTCCAGTGCCACCTGACTAGTTTTCTGATTGCCACACGGCCCTGGCTCCATCTGGTAATACTCAACTGGGGCCGACTGGTCAGAGATTTAGAGATGTTTGTGGGCTTAGATCTTGGGGAACCTCATTTTGCCTGCCAGGGAGAGGAGATTGTTCTTTTCTTTGCTTCTTTCTTTTCTTTTCTTTTCTTTTTTTTTTTCCCACTTTCTTGATTTTGAATATCACTTAATTGGAGGTACTTCGAGTGACTCGGGGAGCATTCTGGCTGTGGACTGGTTACTTGGCTTCTCTGAGCTTCAGTTTCTTTCCTCTGCATGATGAGAATAGTAATTCCTACCTTGCAGGCTTGTGGTCTGCAAGTATGCCAACCGGACTGGGGTCGGCCAGGGCCTCAGCTGGCCTGCGGCTTGCCAGGCTTTCTGCCCATACCCGCTCCCACCGCCCAGCGCCCCCCCCCCCACCGCCGTCACCCAGAGCAAAGTTGACCTCAGCTCTTCACATCGTTAAAATTCAATCTTGCATTCAATTCTTGCAAATAAATGATGGGCAACTTTTGCCTGAGAGAAGGAAGAAGGAACCTGGCTAATATATAACAGTGAGAACTCAGAAACCCCTGGAAAGGGGCCCCAGAATTGGCTGGGCGTCTTTAGTGGAACTGGCTCAGTGTAAGGAAGTGAGCTGTAGAAGGCAGATGGTCTGATGCCTCATTTCCTTCTCTGACCTTCTTCTACAGGAAAAACTCAACAATTATTGATCTTCTGTTACATGCCAAATTCCAGAAAAGTTTTGTGCATATTTCTCATTTTTTTCCCATCCTCTTAACTTTAAGAAGTAGGCAGTATTACTCCCAAGTAATAGACACTTAGCGAACGTCTGCTGTGCATTTTTTTTTTTTTTTGCTGTATTTTTTACGTGCTAGCCATTGTTCTAGGAAGTAGGACATGCAAGTGAACCAGGAACCAGTGTGGTGACATGACTTGCTCAAGGTCATACAGCTGGTGCCTGGCCATTCAGGATAGCATGCTATTCTCCTGAGTCTTATTCCAGGATCATTTGTATTCTGGGATGCCGCACAGGTGTGGACATGTGTATACGCACACGCATCTACATATACAGATGCACCCACGCTCACACACATGTAACACAGATGAACGCTCTCACACACCACGCCAACACACACACGCTCACATGCAAAGAGCACAGCAAACATGCCCCCAGGTGCACATCCCAAGCCATTCTGTGTCATCTGCACAAACACATGTGTGCTCGCACACATACGTGCTATTCCAATTATGAGGTCAGATCGCTCTCAAATTTCTGGGACCTCTGAATATTCCAGAACAGTACTGCAGATACAGTCTCAATGTTTTCATTCTCTGTTGCTCTCTTCTTTTTTCTTTCCATCCTTTCCTTCCTTCCTCTACCCTGTCCTCTACCTTCTCTCTTCCTGTCTTCTTTTCTCTCTCTCATCTATATTTTTCCCCTTTGTCATTTGGAGGCTGCATCTCTCTTCCTGTCTTTTCTGGCCACGAAGTCTTAGGAAATTGTCAGGACCACCAGCCTCGCTGGCGCATTCAACCAGAAAGTCTGGACTCTATAAGGCTACCAGGGATTGAATTTATTTAAGTTCTGCCTTGGTTAGGCTGGGCCTCGTGCGGTGCGGCTGTGCTGACCCCAGGAGTCTCTATCAGTCTCCCCTCTGGTGTGCTGCCGTCAGGCATGCTGTGCTCTTATTCCAGTCCAGCCCTTGTGCTGGGCGTCCCCGGCCCAGCAACCTCCTCCTCTGCTCTCCCCTACATGTGCCAAGTGCCTGTGAAGCCTTCTTCCAAGTGTTTCATCATGCCTCGGGGTGGGGATGCATCTATTTCTGCATTTCAACACTTTGCTTCCACCTGGCATTTTATTTACTCATCTCCATGCTGGTGTGACCTGTGTGCTTTATGGGGACCTGTGCTCTGGTCCCTAAGGTGCCCCAGGGTTCATGGCAAGTGCAACCTGTAGACCTTAACGGCTACCTGAGAGATACACTGAGATTCTGGGCTCCTCGCTTCCTTTATGGAGGCCATTCAAACTCCACAGAACATTTCATCATCCCAATAGCTCAAGGTGGGGGTGGTGGAATTTGAGAAACTTTGGCAACTCCCGTGTCTCTGTCCCTAAGTGCTAACACACTCACTTTCCCTAACCCCTTTGCTGTTCACCTGTGGTGTTCAGGACATCCCTGTCTGAGTGTCTCTAAGATACCCTTGTTTTTACCAGAAAAGGCTACCGAGGCGTGTGTAGAGATGCCACACTCTTTCTCCTTGGAACCCTTGGACTCCAGGGTCCAGCATTTACCCTCTCCCTGGCCGTTTAGCCTCATTGCCCAATTGGATGAGTCTGTTAGGGCAGGTTGATGAGCTCAGGCCTCGTAAACAATTCCCAGGCTGTGGGGACATCATATTCCACAGATAGCTCACGAGTGGTTTCAGCAACATGTACTTTGTCTGGGGCAAACTCACTGTAACACACACACACACACACACACACACACACACACACACACACCTCTGGAGCAGATTCAGCAGTAGGATAGCGAGAGGGTCTCTGGCAGGGATAGTGGTGGGGAAGAAAACATTGCCCAGTGAGAGAAATGGAACCAAGACCAGGTGCTTCGTGGGCACGGGGCCAGACTCAGAGATTGTTCAATAGAAAGAAATGGAATTCCGGAGGTGGGGTTCTCCTGAGCACTTAGCTGATAGTCTTATATGGTGATTTCTTATGATTCAGTCTGATGTTGTAACTGCACCATAAACTCTTAGCAAACAGGGATCGGGGCTCATGTCCATTTCCCCTTTCTCATACTGCCTAACTCGGAGCCTTATGCCTAGGTAGTATTCAATAAAGACATAAAAGGAAAGGAAGCTTGGGCTACATTTGTATGATACTATGCCATGTCTCAAACCTTCTGCTGTGAGTCAACCCCTCTGATAGCTGAGCTCATGTTAGGCACGTGACCCACTCCTATTTCCTATCTGGATCCCATTTCCAGGTGTAACAGTGTTGGGCTTTGAGGAGATATATTGGAGCAAGAAGAAAAAGATTTACATGCAGAGAGGGCGGGGGAGGGAGAACGTGAGCGCATGAGCAGAGGCTGTAGTGGGCTATGGAAACATGCGATGTCTCGCACTTCATGAAGAAAACAATCTCCAGGTGTTACGGACACCATAGCGACCTTCTTGGAGCCAGCAGGACTAAGTGCGTAAGAAGAGAGGAGGCTGGTCCAGGCAAGAGGACTGGCAGAGTGAAGGTGCAGTAAAGGCTCTGCACACACTTGCTCTTCCCCCCTCTTGTTTACTCATCCATTCTTCCGTTCCACAGGCCCTGCGCTGGGTCAGGCACGGTTCCAGCCTTTGCGGATACAGCTATGGACAGGTCACGCTGATAAATTTGTGAAGAAGCCAGATAATGAACAAGTATTACAAGTGAGGAACGCATCAGCTGGGGAGGAGCCGGGTGTTACGGAGTGCTGGATGGTGGGTGGGGGGAGAAGGAGGGTACTCAAAGATTGGGCCCTTGAACCCACAGGTTAAGAGGGCTCACTGGAAATGGGACACAGGAGGAGGGGAGAATGGCAAGAAGTGGTCGAAGCATGAAGTTCCAGGGCTAGGAAGTCCAGGGTAGGGAGGATGGGGAGAAGGGGAGAGTAAGTGAACAAGGCAGGGGGGGAAGGTGTGCAGTACAGGTGGCTAAGGCAGGGCAGTGGTCACACAGTCTTCTGGGCCGTGAAAAGGATTTTTCAGAAACAATGTTTCATGGTCTGGAACTCACTATGTAGCTGTGATGGTTTATATTGACTGTCAACTTAACAGGACCTAGAATCACCTAGAAAATGGCCTCTGGGCATGCCCGTGAGGGATTATCTAGATGGGGCTAATTGAGGTGGGAAGACCCACTTTACCTGTGGGTGGCTCTATTCCGTGGGCTGGAGCCCTGCACTGTGTGCAAAGGAGAGAGCTGGCTGGGCAGCAGCGTCCATCACTCTGCTTCCTCCCCGTGGACTGAATGTGATAGCTCTGCTTCATGTTGCTGCCACCCTGTCATCCCTGCCACGTTGGGCTTTAACCTTAAATTCTAAGCCAAAACAAGCCTTCTTCCCTTAAGCTGATTTTGTCAAAACTTTGTCCCAGTAATGAGAAAGGTATCTCATACAGTAGCTGAGGATGACCTTGGGTTTCTGACCCTTCTGCTCCCACTGTCTGAGTTACGGGATTATTGGGGTGCACCTCCGTGTCTCGTTTAGATGGTACTGGGGGTTGAACCCAAGGCTTCATGCATCTTAAGCAAGCACTTCACCAGCTGAGCCACACCCCCCATACCCGCCATCTAAAGTGGTCTGTATTAGTTACACTTGTGTCACTGTGATACCTGCCGGACTAACGTAAGGGAGGAAAGATTTGTTTGGTTCATGGTTTCAGAAGATCCCTGTCCATCCAGGCAGGAACTTGTGGTGGAGGCTGTTCACATCGCAGTACACCAGGAAGCACAGAGGATGACAGGGAATGGGGGCTGGGTATAACCATTCAAAGGTCTGCCCTTGCTAACCTTCTTTTACACCCTTTAGAACCTACATCCCAAAGGTTCTATAGTGTCCCCAAATAGCACCTCCTATGGAGAAACCAGCATTCAGGACATGAACCTGTGGAGGATGTTTCAGACTCAAAGAAAATGCAATATAAGCAAGAGATGCCATTGGCTTGAATTAGGGCGTATGGGGTGCAAAGCTGTAAACACTAGATAAGTATTCAGAACAAGGGTCTTGAGATGGCATGTGAAGGGGGGGGGTGAGGCATCAGGGGATGACTCCTGGGCGTCTTGCTCAAGTCACTGATGAGTTGAGGATAGGAGGCTTTGTGAAGATGTGTTCTCAGAAGACTTGGTGCATCCCTCAAGAGCTCAGCATCGAAGACCCCATGCATGAGGTGAGTTTTCTGCCCCGTACTAGTTACTCAATAGTGTGTATATGGCTCCTAGGCATTTCCCTGTGAGCTCTGTCCCGACTGTCCGCAGAGTAACTCTGGAGAAGGCAGCCTTCTGAGTGGCGAGCACCCACTGCTCTTAGCAGCTGACAGACAGCTGTGCTGGCCTGCTCCCCACTGACAAGGTATTGATACGAAAGGTGAGGGGACAGGTTTGAGGCAATGGCATCTGTTCTTGACTGAACGAATGTGGCAGATGTTTTGGTTGCTTTCATTTTTCAGGGCAAATGATACTACATTTCCCCTCAATCGATCATGATATAAAAGTTAATGTTAATATGAATATACTTACACTAATTAACTGTGTTGATCTAAAGGTGAGTATCAAGTAGCTAATGGTACCAGTGGTAGGTGAACAAAGAAAATAATATCCAGGACTTCCCAGAAGATGGGAATTTGAGGGAAATTGTTTGGAGATAGAGCAAGATAGGTCCTGAATTGGAGGATGGCCTCACCTGTCAGACAGCCACCCTCCACTCTCAGTGGCCTGGAATGCCTCATGGCATCAGGGGAGAAATCACAGAATTAAAAGGACCCACTGTGGCTTGGCATGGTGACACACACCTTTAATCCTATTATTCAGGAGGCAGTGGTAGGAGGATTGTTGTGAGTTCTAGGCCAGCCTGAGACTACATAGTGAATTCCAGGTCAGCCTAGGCTAGAGTGAGACCCTACCTCCAAACTAGGGCTGGAAAGATGGCTTAGCCATTAAGATGCTCGTCTGTGAAGCATAAAGACCCAGGTTGGATTCCCCAGTACCCATGTAAGCCAGATGCACAAAGTGACACATATGTCTGGAGTTCATTTGCAGTGGCTGGAGACCCTGGTGTGCCTGGTCTCTCTCTCTTCTCTCTTTTCTCTCTCTCTCTCAACTAAATAAATAAAAATAAAAATATTTAAAACAAAACAAAACAAACAAACAGGGGCCCACTGTGTAGTCTTAACAAATCATCCCTGTGCTGGGTTTCGAATGGGAACTGAAGTGTTCGGATCCAGATGAGTCAGGATTGTATTGGTTACAAGTGTCAGAAAGACAAATAAGGTTTCTTGTGACAGGGAATTACCGCTTCTTATGACTGTGGCATTCAGAGGTACGGCAGTGTATTATTCTTTATGTTGCTGTGACCAAATGCCTGATAAGGAGCAACTTAAGGGGCTGGGGAGATGGCTTAGTGGTTTTAGGCACTTTCTAATAAATCCTATTGACCCCTATTCAATTCCTCAGCCACCCACATAAAGCCAGATAGGCATTCATTTGCAGTAGCAAGAGACCCTGGTACACCCATACATGATAAATAAATAAATAAATACAGTCTTTTATAAAGAATGTTTTATTTATTTATTTGAGAGAGAGAGAGAGAAAGAGGCAGAGAAAGAAAGAGAAAGAGGGAGAGAAAGGGCATGCCAGGGCCTCTAGCTACTGCAAATGAACCTCCAGACACATGCACCTCCTTGTGCATCTGGCCGTATGTTGGTACAGGGGACTCAAACTTGGGTACTTAGGCTTTGCAGGCAAGTGCCTTAACCGCTAAGCCATCTCTCCAACGTGATATGAATACAGTCTTTTCTTTTTTCTTTTTCGGCTTTTCAATTTTTTGAGGTGGGGTCTTACTCTAGCCCAGGCGGACCTGGAGTTCACTCTGTAGACTCACGGTGCTCCTTCTGCCTCTCAAGTGCTGGGATTAAAGGCATGCACCACTACACTAAATAGTCTTTTACAAAAGCAACTTTAAAGGCTTTCAGTTTAAGAAGGGATCCAGTACGTGGTGGTGGGGAAGGCGTGGTGGCAGGAGCTTGGGGTGGCTGGTCACATTGTTTTCCACAGTCAGGAAGTAGACAGTGGGCAGGAAATGGGATGGTAAGGCCTCAAGGACCTCCTTTAGCGACCCATTTCCTCCAGTGAGGCTCTGTCTCCTACAGGTTTCTCAACCTTCCCAAACAACACCTCCAGCTCAGGCCCCAGTGTTCAAACACATGGAGGGAGCCTTTATCAGGCACTTCATATTCAAAGCAGAACCAGTAGTTTCCGTACTGACTGGATGCAGGTGTCTCAGCTGTGTCCTTCCTTGCCTCATTCTGATGCTCTTCATACTCCCATCATTCTCAGGCTGGTTTTCTCCAGGAACCCAAGAGCTCTTGGGTTATATTAGCATTTCAGCTCCTAGATATACAGAGGAAAAAACTTTCTTGATTTTTTTAAAAAATATATACTATATATATATATATATAACTTTATTTTTATTTATTTATTTGAAAGAGACAGAAAGAGGCAGAGAGAGGGAGAGAGAGAATAGGCGCGCCAGGGCAAACGAACTCCAGATGCACGTGCCACCCTTGTGCATGTGGTTTATGTGGGTCCTTTGCAGGCAAACACCTTAACCACTAAGCCATCTCTCCAGCCTCTTAAGGTTTTTTTTTTTTTGCTGTTAATATCTGATTTTTAAAAATATTCTATTTAGTTATTTATTTGAGAAAGGGAAAGAGGGAAAGAGAGAGAGAGAGAGAGAGAGAGAGAGAATGAGTAGGCCAGGGCTTCCAGCCACTGCAAATGAACTCCAGATGCATGCACTACCTTGTACATCTGGCTTATGTGGGTCCTGGGGAATCGAACCTAGGTCCTTTGGCTTTGCAGGCAAGTGCCTTAACCCCTAAACCATCCCTCCAGCCCCTGATTTTTTTTTCTTTTTGTTGCAGGGTCTCACTCTAGCCCAGGCAGACCTGGAACTCATTCAGTAGCCCCAGGCTGGCCTTGAACTCAGGTGATCCTCCTACCTCAGTCTCCCAAGTGCTGGGATTAAAGGTGTGCATCACCACGCTCAGCTTTAGAAGTTTTGACTAAATTGTCAGAAATCAGTCTGAGACTCATTTATGGAAGGTTGTGACTGACCAGACCCTCATCGTGTGTCCGTAGTGGTTATGATGTATGTGGGATGAAGGAGAGGGGAGCAGACAGGCTCGGCCTCTCCAAACCCTGTGGATCTGGGTAGGTGGGAGGAGGGCGAGGCTCCTCGGTGGACAGCCACGATGCTTCCCCGAGAGGAACAGAAGGATGCTGAGGTAGGAGGTATTTTACTCACCAGAGCATTTTCCTTTAGATTGTCTCCAGCTCTGCCTTTGGGGTTTCATCTTGTACTGCTCTTAGGTGTTTGTGGGAGAGACCAAGGCTCTCCCTAGATGCCCCGTCTGCTTCCCCTAGCTGTCTACACCAGAACCACTCCTTCCTCCTCCCTTCACCCTGCCCCACCCCATCCAGCTACTCCATCCACTTACCCGGAGGGGTCTGCTGCTCACCCCCTTGGCCTAAAAGCCCCACATCCAGCCGTGAACAGCTCTCCCTTCTGGCACCTTCTCCTCGGAGCCTGCTCCCTTTACCACGGTGCTTCCAGGAACTCTAGACCTTAGCGTCGTCACATGGGAAAAGGCACCATCAGCAGTGCTGCCTCCTGGGCCGGGGTGGGGCTGACGCAGTCTTACAAGCAAAGCATTCCACGCCTGGCTGCTCTGTGGTTAGAGCCTTAGATGTGGCCCAGCCATGGAGTTCCAAGCCCAGCACGAGGTACCCTCACTCTCGCGGCTTTTATTTCCACTCTGCTTCTTAGCGCTACCAACCTCTCTGGCCGCGTTGGACTTTTCTTCGTGTCCTGAGCAAATATTCTTTCTTCCACACTTTCTCCCGCTCTCCCTGCTTCCTGCAATGTCCTTTCTTCCCTGTCTGCCCTGAAGCTGGCTTGGGATCCTTTCTTCTGGGAACCCTTGCCAGTCACAGGCATCAGGCTCCAGCCAGCCCGACGCGAAGGCTGAGGCATTATCTTCCTTCTATTAGGTCGCCCCAGCACAGGGACATTTCTGTATTATAGCACACATTAGCGTGTGCCTCTGTGGTTTTTGTCTGGGGGGGGGGTGTCAATTTCCATTCACTGTGTGGTTCCTGTGGACTGGGATATTTTTTCCTTTATCTTCCTTCTCTCCATCCTCAGCACATAGTGAAATGCTCAGAGCCAGCCTCGTCAAGTAAACAAACCTATCTGCTTGAAGACAAAGACTGGGTCTAATGAATATTTGTTTCCCCCTGTTTGGTACCCATTACAGTTCACTGAAATGAAGGCTAGATAAAGTCGGGGAGGGGATAAGTGAAGCAAAGGAAGGTATGAAGGCCCAAGAAGAAGAGGGCTCTGGACGGTAGACTCAGGGTCCAAGACAGAGTTTCGAAGCTGTGTGAGGAGGACCCATAGCTAGAGCTGAGGAGCAAGTCCAGCCTCTGTTCCCTGGGATGGCCTTTCTTCTGGTCCTGTGGGAAGGAAGAGACCCCACCCAGCCTGAAGAAGAGTATTAACATTCGGGAATGATTTGTGCAGTACTTCACGGTCTTATCTGTTAATAATAAAAATGAAATTACATTAAAATACAACCATGTGTGGGTTGCAGAACAAGTTTAATGATTCCCCATGCAGTCAGATGTATGTCCCTTTAATTGAGGCATAATGATATGGGTAATAACAGCCTGAGTCTGTTTGTGGCTTCTTTCTTCTGAGGAGCTCAAAGTGCTTTCTCCTGTTATCTCATCTCTCTCCCTGGCTTCCCAGGGAAATGGCTCTTATCACCCCCCATTTCTCAGGGGTCTGGGTGCTGTGACTCACCCCATGGCTCTGAAGCATACGCTATGGTCCCCCAGCCTGGGTGGGGTCCAGATGACTTTTCTTCCTTGGGCAACGAGGACAGCTTGACTGTGAAGGGTGTTCTCAACTAGCCAATGCCTCCCTAGGAGGCCAAAGTGTGGGAGCATAGTGGGGATGGGGGGGCCTGTTGCAAGACCAAAAGGAAATGCAAGCCCCATAGGAGTCCGGATTGTAGATACTGAACATCCTGAGGGCTGGGCTGTTTCCTCTTTACTTTCCCATCCCTGCCCCTCAGCACGGTGCATGACGTGGCATGGGCATGTAAGCCAAATGTATAGATGACCAAGTAGCAGATGGGAATGCTGTGATAGCATTCAACACCCAGTTCAAAGATCACTTCCCAGGGTCCCACCACACTATCGCGGGCTCTCCCAGCCCTTGGAGCCTTGGTTTCTTTTCCTTAGGCAGCACTGTGTTTCCTATGTGCCCCCTCCCTCCAGTTATGTTCACTCTAGACGCTGGCTTGCCCTGCTTCCCTAGGGTCTATGAGAGAACGGAGCACTTCACTTAACAGGGCTGGGAAGAGAAGGCTGAAGGAAAGGCTTGGCACTTCACATAACAGGGCTGGGAAGAGAAGGCTGAAGGAAAGGCTTGGCTTTGAAATTAGAAAGACCAGATTCAAGCCAGGGTCTTGCCTCTCACCAGCTGTGGGGCTCAGGAAGTCTGTGAGCACACCCCTGCCCCGCTTCCTCATCCCAAAAGGAGTTGAGAGGACCCGCTTTACTGGTGGGGTTAACCACTGTGACATTGCTTGGCGCCTAGTAGGAGCTGGGTATTCACTTCCTGTATTCATTTTAGAACTGGTAGTTCCCAGCCCTGGCTCCAAATCAGAACCGACCTTCTGGCGTGGACTCTTGGAAGCCCCCTGGGAAATTCTAGTCTGTGTGTCTGGGGTGGGGCCAAGGCATCTGCCTGTCAGAAAGGCTCCTCTCGTCATTCTGATGGCAGAGGGCTGATGTTCCTTTTTCAAAAAAAATAATTTTTATATATTTTAATTTGTATTTATTTGAGAAAGAGAGGGAAGGAGAGAGAGAGAGAGAGACAGAGAGGGAGAAAATGGGCATGCCAGGGCCTCCAGCTGCTGCAAACAAACTCTAGATGCATGTACCACCTTGTGCATCTGGCTTATGTGGGTCCTAGGGAATTGAACCTGAGTCTTGTGGCTTTTCAGGCAAGCGTCTCGACTGCTAAGTCATATCTCCGGCCCTGATCATTCTTGAATTGAATGTATGATTTAATATAAAACAGTGCAACAATTACTGATGACTCTGGTTTCTAGGGTCCAGGGAAGGGAAGGTAAATGTCCCCAAGCACAATGGCCAGTGGCCTCTTTCAGAGGAAACTCTTGGGCTCACACTGCAGCTAGGTCACCTGTGAAGGCAGAGGTAATGGAAGAAGATCATCTAGCTTCCACCAGCTTTGATCCACTGCTTCCTCTGGGGGAGAGTCCCAAGGGCAGATGTCTTTGTCACAAACTCTCCATGTTTTCCCATTTGAAGCCCAGTAGACTCCATGAACCTCAGTCAATGGAGCTGATGAATTCCTCAACTTTGGCAACACTTAATGTGTCAACTTCATGAAAAATTAGAGGTGACAATGAAAGTTCATTACTATCTTCAGCAATATCTGAGATACTCTTATGGGACCTTTATGAAGACTGGGGTGACAGCCGAGTCTCCTTTCTGGAAAGCAAGTCCTCCTTTGAATGGAGGATGCCATAAAGGTTCAGGGTCATCAATGTAGATGGAGTACAGGCCCGGAACTCGAGTACAGACTGGACCCTGACAGCTCCTTGCTGTGTGACTTTGGACAGGTCAGAGGGCCTGCCTAGGCCTTGCTGACTTTGAGACATGAACCAACAATGATTCTGTCTCTAAAGCTTATGATCCTGAAAAGGATTGTGGAGAAAGGAAATTGACCCAGTCTTAAGGGTAGTAAAGGATCAGTTATATAGACTCTGAAAAGCTCTGGGTATGGGAGGCTGAGGATCTCACACCGCACAGTGGCAGGATCGAATGGGAGGACTGAACGCAGCATTGGGCATTTTCTCACACATTGCTTTCTTCAAGTTTTCTCATAATTTTTAGAGGTATAACCATTAGGTATACAACATTCACAGTAACCAGTTGTATTTCATATATGAAACAGATGAAGTCCATAGATGAAGGCCTTCAAAGTCACCCAGTGATTTGGTGGTCCCTGATTTGATCCCACATCCACATCCACCTGGCTCTGTGTGCCCTCTCCTCTACCCCCTGTTACAGTCACTGTACAATGGTCACTGCCTGTATTTAGATTCTCACTGGGGTGGCTCTGCAGATACTTCTCCCAGTGAGATAGATATCCTTCTTCTCCTGGGAACTGGCCACTGGTAGTGTTCAGTAAGGGAGGGAATAGTATGTGTCAGGCTCAAAGACATTGAGGTGCTGGCTCCTGCCCTCACAGGTGGGACACGGAGTCTTCCCCAGGCTTCAGAGCAGAGCCGGGCCCTGTCTCTGCAAGCTGGACCCGTGGCAATGGCCATGAACAAGGTAATCATTATTGCAAGCAATCAAGGGGGACTGGCCAGGTCCTGAAGTCTCAAAAGGTACAGAGTTCCAGACCCCGGGCCACCCAGGAGCCTCTGAGGGTTGCGCAACAATGACCTCTACTTGGACCCAGAAAACAAGACGGTTAGCTTCTTTTCCATGTACCATGAATGACTCATTTTCCAAGAAGCTCAGCCATTCCTTGGTTGGCTTGGGAACCTGGCCAGGGCTAAGTGGAGCAGGGAAGACACAGGGAGTGGGTGGCAGCATCATGCCCCTAGTCTTTCTCCCTAGGGATCCTTAGTGGGTGCGATTGGATATGGGGCCACCTCACTTACCTGACCTTCTCCATTCCAACCCACTTGTCACTCCATGTGGTCACAATTGAAGACAGAAGCTTGTGTGGAGAAGCTCACTGTTCTTGTGGTGTACAAGCAGTGTGTGTGTGTGTGTGTGTGTGTGTGAGTATGTAAAAGGTATGGAAACACTGACATCATCTGAGGGGCAGAGACAAGCTTTCCAGGCTCCACTCCCGTCTTTCCTGCCCAATACAGACAGGCTTCAAAGTCAGAGGTGTAGACTTAGTTCCAGATATTCCTATGTGTTTGCACGCTCCTCTGTCCACCTTGCAACTCACGCCTACAGACCAACTGTGGGGACGTCCTTCTAACCTGTTCCAGCCTTAATTTTTCTCATATGGGGCTGTCAGAGTTGTGAATTGTCAAGGACATTCAATAGAAGAAAGCAGAGTGCTTGCGTTGGCACCAAGACACATGGGTTCAAATCATCCCTGTGTCCCATCATGAACCCTCTGGGAAGTCTATAGCTGCTTGGAGCTTCAGGGAGCTTTAGGGGCTATCCATAAAAAAAAAAACAACCAAAAAAACAGCTCCCTTGTGCTGTTGCTTTCAGGATCGAATGAGGGTGCACTCCTGACACTATCGGACATCCAGCAAAAGTAGTCACTGCTTTCTCCTTCTTGCTCTATTTCCTCATTATTCTGCCAGGAAGAGACTTTTAGATCTAAAGACGTCAGGTTGATCCACACACTCATCTTTTCTAAACTCCTAGTCTAGAAACTGGGATCAGAAGAGCATGTCCTCTCCATTGTCATAAGGCTGCCTGAGTTGACTCAATGCCACGGCAGCCCAGCTCTTGAACCTTGGAAGTCAGCCTTGTGGCTGGCTATAAATAGTTCTTTCTGTCGGTGATGCTGGTGCCTTGGCTTGAGTGGTCGAAGCTGAACTGACTCACCCTGGAGTGACAGGCTTAGGTAGTGACGCCCAAGTGGCTGGCCGGGCTTCTTCCCAAACCCCAAGAACAGCTCTATTATCTTATAACAGGTTGCCTGTGGCCTTGGCCAGGCCTAGAGAAGGTGGGAGAGAGGGATGCCCGTGACTACCAGGCCATGTGGAAATGAGAGGCCTCTACATGGTATCCTGGCCAAGACAGCAGACAGGGGTAAGGGTGGGGCATGCTTGGTCCTTCTGGGAAGGCTGACCAGCTAGAAAGCCACAGGTGGATGGCAGCTGGAGAGCCATTCCTCCTTCATCTTCATGGGGGGCAATGGGACTGGGTGCGACCCCAGAGCCTGCTCCTGGCCAAGTCATATAAGATTCATTTCTTTCTTGGGAAATAGAGGAGATGGCTTTGATTCCAAGCCCAGTGCGCCTTCTATGTCATTATGTATATCCCACTCATGGACCAGGCCCTCATTCTGGGCAGTCGGCCCAGTGGATGCTCGGGGAGCACAGAGGAAGAGGAGATGTCCAGAGAAAGCTTGTGGAGGAGGTGACCTATGGGCCAGGCCCACTTCCTTATTCCCCTCCTTCCTCCACCTACACCAGCGGAGTCTCTCATAAAACTTCTTGTTGAGGTCATCAGTGAACTTTTTGGGGCAAATCCAATGTGTGCATCACAGCCCTCCTCTTAACTAACGTGGGAAATCATTTTTCACTAGTGGTCACTTCTCCCTTGACTCCTGGTTCTTTTCCTATCTCCTTAGCTGTCCCTTCTCAGTTTTGCTGTTGACTTCATCTGTCCCTACTACCTGTTTATTAAGCATTTGTCCAGCCTATATCCATTTAGTCCATCCATCTCCTCCTTCTAATCCATCCATTCAATCTGTCATCTATCTATCTATCTATCTATCTATCTATCTATCTATCTATCTATCTATCATCACCATCAACATCATCTATGCATCTATCATCTATCATCCATCCATCCATTTTTGTGACTAAGAGACTTTAATAGAGGAATGTTTACAAAACTGGAAAGATTAACAAAACCCAACAGATGAATGCCACATTCAGGACTAACATCAGAGTCATTACCAGCCCTGAACTTCAAGGCCAAGTGGTTATCAGGGCCCAGAGACTAGAGGCTAGGGTTGTAGCTCAGTGGTAGAATACTTTTCTAGCATGCACAAGGCCTTAGATTCCATCTCTAGTCATGAAAACCAACCAACCTAACAAAAAAAAGCCCCCAAAAGTGAAGTTATAAGGGGCCTCCTGTCGGGAGCTGGGTCATCAGCACAGAGACACAGCCCCCCAGGGGATTAAACCCCAGCTTGATTGTCCTCTCCCCCTCTGCCGTGGCTACAGAATGCTGGCGCCTGTTGGGCCTGAGCCTCCCCCCCCCCACCCCGTTCTGCCCCTTCATCCCAAGGACTTCCCTATTCCAAGGGTGGTGATACTCTCCCCACCCCAGATTGATATTGCTGGCCAATATGCCTCTCTTGGCTACTCCAATACCTGACTGCCTACTTACTGCCCATCTCTGTCTCCCAGGCGCCTCCAACTTGAGCTGTCCTCATAAGACCTCATGGCTTTCCCTCAAGCTATCTATTTCCTTATCTCTTATCCATGTGAGTGGCACATCCACTGACCTCATCATTGTGCCAGCGACTAGATCTTGTGCTCAGGAGCCACCGAGAGTCTAAGCTACCTGCAAAGATCTGGTAGATGTGTCTCCTTCAGTCCCCACTCCCATTGCTTAGGCTTTGGCCGGTCTTCCTGCCCCTAGATTCTTATGGTTGCTTCCTACTTAACCTTATTCCCATCTCACCTCTGTGGTGGGACCTGCTGCTTGCTTCTTCGGGTCCATTCTCATCCCCTTCTTCAGTTACAGAATCCTAACTTTTTGTTAATCACATGACCAGTGGTATGAAAGAAATTCACCAGCTTCGCTTGCAGCGAGGAGTGGCCACATGACAGACTTCTAAAGGAAGAGATGAGCACAGTTGTCTTGTGTTAAGTCCACTCTGCCCCGGGCTCTGCTTTGCTGTCTGGACAATGGGTGTGATGGCTAGGGCTCCAGAGCTATCTTGGACCACGTGAATAATGACCTTTAGAAACTGAAAGAACGACCTTGAAGGACTCTATCAGCCCCAGACTACTATTTATGACCTTCTTCATTGAAAAGACGAGAAAATAAATAGGGTCTATCTTGTTCACACCACTTTTCCAGTTGCTGTGATTTGTAGCTGAACATAATTCTAATTCATGTGTCTTGTAGTCACGGGGATGCAGCAGATGTGTGTGCGTCACACCCCTTGCAGCCACGGTCTCCAGCACAGAGATGACGTCATTTTCACACAGCCTGTGAGGGTCCTATTTCCAGCATGTGGGGCTTGTTCAGAGTCACACAAAGGTAGTCAGCCCCTGTCTGGGCACATCTGGAAGGGAAGTGGGTATGGGGAGTTCGTGACCCTGAAGCAGTGGGGAGTGGCAGATGACCAGAGTAGGAGGTTCATTCATGGTCTCTCCAAGGGTCTCAGCAGCAGTGGTTCTAACCACCCACAGAGACAACCAGCACAGGAAGGCTCGTCGCTGCTGCCTTCCATCTGTGGGTCAGTACCCCCTCCATCTGCATTCCTGTTTCTGAGGTCAGGGGAATCTGTCAGAGACCTTTCTAAAATGTAATTCCACTGCCACTCGACCCCTTCCAAAGGTCCTTTTTATTTTTTGTCAGCCCATCACTTCCTGGAGAGTGATGCAATTCTTGGCCAGGCTGCCTTCTCTGGTCACCTCCCACCCTGCTTTCTGTCTCTCCCGTTGGCTCTGGTGTCCCCTTTGCTCCAGCTGGCCAAGCTGCCGGCAGAGCTCGGAGGGGCCTGCAGGTTCACGCTCTGGTGCTTCCCCGCAGACCAGAACATCCTTCCTTACCTCCCGCAGCAAGGGCCCAGCTCCTTCCCCGGCTGACAAGCCCGTCCCACTCCCTGTGCTCAGCCCAGGGTGAGCTGCCTTTAAATGTGAACATCATTCATTCCTTTTTCCACTCCTGGCGTTGTCTACTTAGCATGTGATCTCTCTTTCTCTCTCTCTCTCTCTCTCTCTCCCTCCTTCCCTCTCTCTTCTTGTTTTGCACAGACCAAATATATTATCCTACTTAGTTACGAACCTGAGATCCAGCACTGACCCGGGCACAGTCAGGGCTGTGTGCAAGGTGGCACGGTGCCTTCCTGGATTGGTAAGTGGCCTGCACTTCAAGGCCTACTGATGAGCTTCTGATTGTTCTCAAAGATTTGGTCTTCCTCGTCTTTCAGCCTCAGCGCCCATGACCCTCCCCCAGTCCCCACTGACAGCCACACTCGCTTGCCCCACCTTGAACCTGCTGTGTCCTCTCGGGTCCTCAGTCACTCCTCTCCTCTCACGTTCAGCCCTTCCCACCACTGTCACCGGGAGTTTCTTCCTACCCTTCAAGCCTGTGTCTGCAATCTGACCTTTGCCAACAACTGTGCTATGCACCCTGGGTTCTTAGATAAGCTTGTCACCCTGTGTTGGATGTATTGCAGGATGTATGTAATTGCCTTAGCAAATATTTGCATACAGTGTAATGTATTCTAGGCATCATCTTGTATGTTGTCCGCATATTAATCTCTGTAACATTCTTACTTTATAGGTTATAAAACTTTTCTTTGTCACTGTGACCTAAGACCTTACAGGAAACAATTTAAGGAGAGAAGGATTTATTTTGGCCTCCAGTTTGAGAATACAGGCCATCATCGGATGGAAGGCATGGAGGGCAGGGGCAGCTTGGGGCTGCTTGCTCACAGCTCTGAGGACCAAGAAGCTGAGATAGGTCAGGAAGTAAAAGGGGCCAGGCTATCATCAGAGACCCACTTCCTCCAGCTAGACACTACCTCCCAAAAGTCTCACAACCTCCCCAAACACAGCCACTGACTGGGAACCAACTGTTCGGGCACATGGGCCTGTGGGAGACATTATTATATATTCAAACCATCAAACATAGGGAGATTAAATACATTGTGCAAGGTTACACAGCTAGGAAGTTCTAGAGACAAGATTTGAACCCAAGTACACTACCCATGCTGTTTATTGGGAGCTGAGACTACGACATTGGCAGAGTGCTTCAGAGGCTAAGGTGGATTTTGCAGACGTGGGGAGTTATGGAAAGGCTTGGAGTGCTCACAGCGAAGAGGAGGTCTGAGGCAGCTCTGGATTGGACCATACAGAGGGAAGCTGCTCTCTTGGGTTGTGCGGGTTTGCCTACGCTATGGGGCCACTCTCAAGTCCCTGGTAGTGGGTGGCTCTCAGGGGAGGAGATGGGATGGTGGCAGGCTCTTTGTCCACTCTGTAGACTCTATAGAATGGACGATCAGTTGCTTGGTATTTTAATCAGTTTCTCCTGGGAGCTTCAAAGCTCAGTTTGGGTGAGGAAAGTAGCTTTCAGAAGCTCTGCAGGTGGTGGGAACTATTGGCAGGGTGGGGCGGAGCGGGGGGGACTGAGTAGCACTGGAGGCCTGAGCTCGGGTGAGGCCTAAGAATTGCCCTGGCCTTCCTGTTTAGTGGGGGACAAAGCTTCCTGGCAGGACATATGCACCCTGCTTCTTCTAGCCCCCCCCCCCATGCCCAACCTTGATGGATGGGGACTTAGAATAAGAAAGCCAACCAGGGTGTGCCAAGGGCTCTGTGGGCTACAAGAGGACCTGGGACCAGCTGTCAGACATCTGGACTTAATTTTTGGGGTGTTCTAAGCTTGTTCTTTAGTAAGCCTATGGAGAATATGGATGACTTTGGGAAGCAGAAGAAAAATGGGAAATTGAGGTAAGTTATATGCTGAATTTACATATTCCAAAATGCACATTAAAGCCTTAAGCCTCAGGAACACAGAATGTGCCCATACTGGGGACTGAGTCTGTTAAGTGGCACTTGAGGTTTTCTGAGGTCACTTCTGACCTTAATCTAACAGGACTAATATTCATGTCAGAAGAGGGAATTCCAACCAGGGAGGAGACAGCTTTCGCCCAGCCCAAGGAAGAGGCCTCTGCACACACCAAACCTGCCGACACCTTGTTCTTGGACTTCCAGCCTCTGGAATGACATGAGCATAAATCTCTGTTGCTTAAGCCACTCAGACTGTGGGACCTGGTTCTGCCCACTCTGGCAAACTGCTCAAAGATGATCCCATGGGCTGTCCACCTTCAGTGTCCCCTGGTCATAGCACTTCTGTCTCCATGGGGTCAGGTTATCCAAATATGATGGGAGTTCTGGATGAGAAAGGGCCAAGTGTGGGTTGTCTTGAAGGAGACATTGGGCATTGAGCCTTCTGGACTGTCAGGGCTAGATTGTTAGGCCCTGCCCTCAGGGAGCTCCTAATCCCACAGGGAGACAAACACACAGTGAGGTAATGCTTACCCTATGTGAGTCACACAGCGGTGAAACACGCACAGGGGGAGAGAGCACAGCCCGCTGTCCAGGATGACGTCTCTGGGGAGAGACTTTGAAGCGTTCGCTGGGATCCGGCAGGCGGATGGAGGGAAGGGCATCCCGGAACAGGGATCTGCATGTGCAAGGGCAGACAGAGGTGCATGTAGTTCCTGGAGGAGGTCAGCTATGTTGCCAGAGTGTAGGGCTGTGTCTGGACTAGACAGGCCTGTGCACACAGTCTGGGCCTGGAAACTGCAGAGGACTACGCTCATCAGATAGGGGTGCTGGGCCCCCACCTCCCCTGGATCAGCAGTGCCCTGGACTAGCTGGGTAACTGAGGCAGGATACATGGCTTACTGTTCTGTCAGCGGCAAAGTGACAGTGACCATAGTACCTGCCCAATAGGGTTGCCATGAAGGCTAGGTGCCTTGGCATGTGGTTGGTCCTTGATAAGCCTTACTATTGGCTGACTCAGTTTCCACATGTGTTCCCCAGAGCAACTGAAATAATGGCATCTTCAACCCCTCCTGCTGGGCACGGTAAGGAGTGAGGTCAATGGAGTCACTGTCATCGACTGGAACTGAGAGGCCAAAGGCTCCTGGAATCGCAAGAAGAACTTGCCAGAAGGCATTTGGGAGGTTGTGCTATGAACGGGGCAAGTTCTGAGGCTCCTTGTAGGTTGGTGACGCACACGTCAGGGAAGGAACCGAAAAGGGGACGTGAAAGAAAGATGTATTTTCTTGGTAAGAGACCGGGGAGGTGGCAGGGGCGGGAAGACTCCTAGGAGAAGAGCCATTGCCTTTAAGAGCTGGCAGGCTCCGGGAGGTCACCTGTTTTGCAGAGGCCACATGGCCGTTCTTGGGATGGAGCTGGCTTGATGGAATACCCCCTTTGTTTACCTGCGTGGTCTTTTGATAAGGCTGAGAGATGTAGACAGTTTCCTGCTAAGCTCCCACGTCTTTATACGTCCCCGCTTTCTCTGCCTTGTCACATGGGTGACTTTGTCGTCACTCCTTACCTTAGGTGTTACTTCTCTGGACGTGGAGCTAAATACAACTTGGTTCTCCCATAGCTAACTGGCCCGCACCTGCCACCCATCACCTGTATGCACCTTCTGAAGGGTGGATGGCTGTCCAGAAAGCCAGCTCTGGCCTGAAGGGCTGTGGCCACCTTGTAAGTGACTCTGTGCTCACGTTTGGCTCAGGCAGAGAGGGAGCTCAGTGATACTTACGGGATGAGTCAAAAGGGTGAACTTTGGGATATCATCAAGTCTCCCCCAAGGCTCAGATGACTGCTTCCCACAGCTTTGATCCTGCTCCTCAAGTCGAATGTTGAAAATGACTTATTTCATTTCGAACTTCTTCATTTACTGGCCTAAAAAGGACAGAAATGACACAAATGACTTTCCATTCTTTTGGTTATTACAGTACAGAGATTAATAAACATGAATTTTCAAGCCAGACTGGCTGGATGTGAATTTCAGTTCTGCCATTCAGAGGCTGTGTGACATTGGGCAAATGACTTAATTTTCCCGGACTTCAGTTTTCTCATCTATATAACTGAGATACTTGTAAAACACACCCAGTGAGGTTGTTGTGACAATGAACTTAGCCAGTGTGATGGTTTGACTGTGAAATGTCCCCCCCAGGCTCATGTGCTTGAATAGTTGGCTGGTCACTAGCTTGTATCACTCTTTTGGGAGGCGTGGGATCTCTTGGACATGGGGCTCGCCCATGGGGTGGGGCTTGTGGGTTTCAGCTTATCCTCTGTTCTGGCCTGAGCGCTCTCTGCTTTCTGACCACCACAGTGATATAACTAGCTGTCTGTCATTGCTGCTGTCACATCCCCGATCCACTCCCATTGCATATCTCTCACCACTGCCATGACAGACTGTATCCTCTGAACCATGAGCCAGAGTAAGTCCCTCCTCTTTGTTTAAATGGCTTCTGTAAGGTAGTGGGTCACAGTGAAGGGAAAAATAGCTGACCCAGGCTGTATTCGTAAAGCTCTAAGAACAGTTCCCAAACACATAGATAGACACACTACACAAAGTTTATGAAACAAAGTAGGTGATCAGTTTCCTAAACAGCAGTGAAGTCTCTAAGACATTAACTCTAGTCTGAGGTACAGTTTTTGGCCTGGTCCCAGTACAAGGCAGATTTAAGACAGAGTTTCCAGTGTGTCTTCTCTCTGATTTACGCTAATTTTCTGTGGTATTTTGTCCTGTACAGTCTTGTAGTCTTCATCATTTAATTATACCTTTTTCCCCTATCTGCTGAAATGCCAGGTCATACTGACTGTAAGTAATGGGCATGGCCTAAAGAGACTCCTTTCCAACGTTACTGTGTGAACGTGACGCTTTCTGATGATGCTGGGGAAATCAAGGTGGGTGGGAATTG
This sequence comes from Dipus sagitta, assembly GCA_036346955.1. NCBI lineage: Eukaryota > Metazoa > Chordata > Mammalia > Rodentia > Dipodidae > Dipus > Dipus sagitta. Next base: position 192,579,804 of record CM070771.1, read on the forward strand.
CGCATTATGCATTACTCTTCTCCCCAGCCGCTGTTAGACCTTAGCCAGCCCGGTTTCACATGTCTCCTGGGACAGAGGCAGGAGTGGGAGGGTTCCGTCATGGAGAAGCCCTGGGTGGTGAGGGCAGGATGTGCCACGGGCATTAGAGGTGGTGGATGAGTTTACAGTAAAAGCAGTCAGAGGCCTGGCCAGCCCAAGGCCAAAGAACCCTCTGATGCCACATGACCCGACCTCAAAGGAGAGTGTGGCTTCAGAGTCCGGGTGGCTACAACTGCTGAGGCAGAGCGCAGAGTCAGCGAGGGGTCTGCGGCAGGAGGGCTGCTCAGAGCTTGTAAACCATGCCACGTTGGGGAATCACATGAAGTGCAAATGAAAGAAACATAAACAGTTTAAAATGATAAGGGCAACATTTCTTGCAAATCTCTCTCTAAAGGGGAAAGAAAAAAGGAGCAGGCGTGGTGGCTCATGCTTTAATCCCAGCGCTCATCAGCCTGAGGTAGAAGGATCATTGTGAGTTCAGGGGCAGCCTGGGCTACAGAGTGAGTTCCAGGGCAGCCTGGGCTAGACTGAGACCATAACTCAGAAAACACCACCACCAACAAACAAACAAATGAACAAACAAACAAATCCTGTCAGGATTGAGGCAAATAGGAAAGCGGTGTCTGGCCAGCTCTGAGCGCAGATGGCAGGTCTTGAGTTTCAGAACAAGTGGACTTTGCATAAACCAAGTGACCTCCAGGTGGGCAGTCCACTGTGAGAGCCATCTCCTAATTGGATCTTGAGCCCTCTGTGTCTACACTGTTCAGGCCTGGTTACGTCTTGCTGTATAAATGCCTTCAAGATGGGCAGTGCTTGGCCACTCCCGCTGAGGTGTCACAGAGTCTCAGCTATTCCCCGTGACAACCCTGGGACACAGCTGCAATGATTAGACCCAGTTCATGGACAGGAAAGGGAAACCGCAGTTTCAGGAAGGTGACCTTGCTTGTTCAAGGTTAAGTGGAGAGGAAATGGCTGGGGCAGGAGAGGGACACAGGGCTCTGTCTCACCTATGAGCCAGGAAGCTCAGACAGAAGGGAGAGGGAAGGTATGCCTGAGCTTCTCTTTCCTGGAAGGTTGCTGAAAATCAGAGCAATAATGTCCCCTGGGGCCAGTGAGTCTGTTTGGGTGATAGCATGAAGGGCTCTGGGACAGAGGAGGATGACCTCCAATCCCAGACCTGCATTCTAGCCATTCTGTTGGGCTGGTTCCTGAACATTTCTGTCACTTGACTTTCCTATCTGTAAGGTAAGGCCTGTGCTCAGACTCATACACGAATGGGTGTGTGTGTACATGTGTGTAGAGGCCAGAGGTGGATATCAGGTGTCTTCCTCCACTACTCTCCAGCTTACTTGAGAGAGAGAGAGAATGGGCCCTCCAGGGCCAGGACCTCCAGCCACTGCAAATGAACTCCAGACATGCGCCCCCTTGTGCATCTGGCTAACGTGGGTTCTGGGGAATGGAACCTGGGTCCTTTAGCTTTGCAGGCAAACACCTTAACCACTAAGCCATCCCTCCAGCCCCAGCCCGTTTTTCTTTTTGAGAGAGTCTCTTCTTCTCTGGTCTAGACACTCTCTGAGCACTGGGCTAGACAAGCAAGCCAGAGAGCTTCTGGAACCCACCTGTCTCTCCCTTCTCAGTTCTAGAATTATATGCATTTGCCGCCATGCCCGGCATGTTTTGGTCAGGGATCCAAGCTTAGTTCCTCACAGCGAACTCTTTACCTACGGAGTCATCTTCCCAGCCCTGGGCCTATCTTACAGACCTCACCTGCACACCGTGACTGACCGCTCTTACCTCCTGTCACATCTGCTCTTTCTTTTGGGGTTTTATATTCATGTCGTGAGGGACTTGCTTATTTTTATTCCTGTTTTATTGATGGTGACACAAGGCCTAGAGAGGTTATTTGTCCCAAACCCAGGACAGAAGCCTAGGGCTTCTGATGTCAAATCTGCATCGCTTCTGGGCCATAGTTCTTGTGCTTTCCTGCCACTGATGACCCATGGCTGTCTGCTCCCTGTTGCACCAGGACCTGCCCTGGCGGAGTCAGGACAGGAGCATGTGTCTCCCCAGGCATCCCCTTTGGCTTATTCCTTATGCTGCTGAGATCTCCACCCTCTCCTCCAGGCACATGGAACTCTTACACCTGCTATGATCTCCTGCTCTGGCCAATGTGAGTCCCTCTCTAGTGCCTAGTAAAGATGAACCACCCCTCTGCCCTGCCTTAGGCTTGCCCTCGGAGCTCCATCTAACCCTGCAAGCATAGGATGGATTAATATTCCCATTGACAGTTATTCTGGACCCTCTAAGGGCTTGCTGAGTGCTTGCCTGATAGCCTCAGGTAGGTTGGATCCTGGGAATGCCAAGGTGAATGTAAGGCAGCAGAAGCCCAGGAGGCCTGGTGTTTGGAATCAGGTAGGTAAGACCAGCTATAATCACAGGCTCATTGTAAGGAGTACAGAGCTGCGAATAAGATCACTTATCAGAGGAAATGACTCAGGCTTTGGGAGAGTGAGTAGTACGGAAAACTGACTCTAATTTGGGAGTCAGGGAAGGCTTACTCAAGAAAGGGGTCCTTGTGCTCTGATCTGGAAACCAGCTAGTGAAATGAGATCAAGAGCTTATTGGGCAGTGGGAACATCAAACGCAAAGGCACTGAGTAGGGGAAGATGGTATGGTTAGGTGAGAATACAGAGGGAAGTAAGTGAGAAGCGGCTGAATGGGCAAGCAGGTCTTAGTCCAAAGGAAGTTTCTTGATCTTGATGCCATTGGTTTTAGATTCGTAAAAGACCTACCCCACCCCACTGCCAGCAGTTGAGATGTGATTGGATTGGACGAATACTGGAGTGACTGCAAAAGGACCATTTGGAAGGCTTTGGATGTGGGTCACATGAGGGTGGACAATGCTTTGGACCAAAATAGAGGGAGATAGATAAGCTCTGTTTTAGGTGCTATGATAGACCCTGGAGATACAAAGCTAGATAAGACTTAGAAACCCTTCCTCAGAGGGATTGCTGCCTAACAGGAGAGGGAGAGACCCATGCACATTTGCATGGGGTCACTGCTGCTTGTGACAGAAGAATGGCTATACCCCTGTGGCTTATACTACGTCCGCATCCTTTGCAATGTGACTTCTGGCTCTTCTTATTAGAAGATGAAAGTGTTTCCCTCCCTCTTGCATCTGGGCTGTTCTTATCATATGCTTCTGTCAATCAAATGTGGTCAAAGTAACAGTGGTCTGGTTTGGAGCTAAGGCCTCAATTGCCTTTGTACACTTCCACCATGCCTAGGAAACTTGCACATTTTCTAGAATAAACCCAAGCAGCGTGCTTGATGATGAGAGACCAATGCTCAATGATCAGCTGCCTTAACTGATGACCGGACAAGTGTCAGTTATGCAAATAATCATCTTGGATGGGCCAATCCTAAGTACGTGCCCATGTGGGCACAGATGCACAAGAGAGTTCAACCAAGATCAACAGAGGGTTCAGCCAGCTTAGAGATTTGTGGCTAATAATGCATGCTCCTTGCATGCAGCAGGGATTGGCAAACTATGACCTGTGGGTGGGCCAGTCACTTGATTTTCTACATTCAGCTTTATTTGACTTTAATTACTCCCATTCATTTACATCTTATCTCAATGTGCTTTTGAGTTTCAAAGGCAGAGCTGAGTATTATCTGGTCCTTTATGAAAATGTTTGTTGGTCCCTTGTTTCAAGCTAGTGAGTTTTGGGGTGGTTTCTTACATACTGCTGGCTAGTTGACAGATAGAGGCTAGAATGAGGGAGCCGGGAAGGAACAAAGGAAAGGTGGGTTCACTCTTCACCAAGTGGAATCACTCAATACAGAGTGGGGAGTGGGTGGGAGCACTTCAGGAGAGGAAGTGATGCTGTCTTCAGCCATGAGTAAAATTGGGCTTAAAGGGAAACGATGAGGAAATCAGGGGTCAGAATGATTGTGATCAGGCTCAGGTCATGTGGCAGGTTTCCTGGTTCCTGTTTAGTGACATTTTTTCTCCTTGTTCTGGTAGGCAGTGCAACCTTTTGGGGAAGAGTGGGGATACTGCATTCCAACTCTACCATGAGTGAGATGTGTGCTTTGGTTAACTTATGTACTTTCTCTGTTCCTTGGTTTCTTCATCTATACGGTGGGAGAAAATAAGACCAACTCCATGGGACTGTTGGAAAGTTCAATGAGATAATTGGCTCAGGTTCTTGACTATCACATATTAGGAGGACAGCTTAGACAGGCTGGCTGTGCGGCTTCCTCTTTAGGCTGGGATGGGGACCCAGCTGCAGGAAAATTGTTCTGCTGCTGAGTTTCTAGTGGGATGATGTGGGTTATCAGTCATATGCATCACAGAGGCCACTTGCTTCTGTGGAATTATCTAGCAGTTTCCTGGGGTCTTCAATGTTCTATTTCCCAGCCCACCACCTGCAGGTACATCAGTTATGTGGGTAAGGGACATAGTCACTTTGAACTTACCTCTAAGTCCTGTTTCTCTGGGTGGGGTCTGAGCATGTCTGCATGCCCATTCAGATGATGAGGAAAAAGGAAGACCATAGAGCCAGGTTTGAGAAAACCCTTCTCTGAGTATTTACCATGCCATGTCCTGTGCTGGATCTAGGGGATGGGAAGGGCCTAATCTTGGACCTTTACTTCTCAAGCCTCCACAACTGTTTATTTTCAGTTCAAGGTGATGAAGGCAGAGGTGGCAGAACCTAGGGTTCCCTAGGAGTACATAGGGGCCATGGAAATAGGCTGAGGGAGAAAGGAATCTTCTAGCATGAGGTGGAGCTTGCAGGAGGGAAGGGCATCTCAAGTAGAGGGCAAGCATGAGACAAGGTAGAGGTGCTACCGCTCAGCTGGGAAAGGAACATGGCAGGAACTCAGTGGTGCTGCACAGAGCACCAGAGTGAAGGATGAGGTGGAACCAGCAGAGTAAGCAGGAGTTAAGGCCCATCGTCATCCAAAGGACAGAAGGACAGAGGACCTGGCAAACTGTATATGTTCAGAATGTAGGGACTTGATTGACCTCTCCATGGGTCACTGCAACAGGTGGACAATGTCTTATTTCTTAGCTCCCAGGGAGGGCAGAGTGTAAGGAAGTTTCCAGCATCATTATGGTTTCATTCAGTTCTGGAGTCTGGTATGCCATCACCATTGGGTGAGGTTCTGTTTCTCCCCAGACTGATGAGAAATTTCATTATATTGCTTCATTACATCTAGTGGGACCTGAAGGGGTTGATGAGCAATGCTGAGAGTGTGAGGAGGGCTGTGAGAGAGGAAGAGGAGGTGGAGATATTCCATCCTCTGCTGTCCACCTCTAAGAGTTGACAGTCAGGGTTTGAGGACAAGGCCAGCCTTCAGAGCTCAGGAAGGATGTTTGGTAAGTATTTGGAAATCTTCTCTGCTCTTCCAGATGAATGAAGAAGTAAATGAAAACCTGGAAGTGGATATTTTAAAAAAGACCCATCATCACTTTGGGAGCTGAGATGTCTAAGTGGCACAGAGGAGAATTTCTCAATGAGGAACTTGCCAGCAAGGGGGGGAAAAGTACCCTCCACAGTACTTCCTGCTAGAAGTCAAATGGTAGGCAAACGAGCGTTGCACCATCAAGACCAATATGTCCTTTTGTGGGTTCATTTTCTGAGTGTGGATTAGGTGAGGTTTTTCACATTTTGTGTTCTGATCCTCCATTACTGACTCCCTCCACTCTAGGTCCAGGAAAGAAAACTTTCAGATGGTCAGCTGGTACTGGGCTAGGGTGATGTTGGAAGGATTCTCAGCAGTAGATCTTCAGGGAATGACAGGGGGTGGGGGGAGTCATGGATTCACTGGTCACATCAGAGTTTGCATTCTTCTCCATGTGCTTCTATGAGGACCTGTGGGATCATTTTCATCATAAAAGTTTTGAATTGGAGACCTCTGATGTCTAGTGTTACCTCCTGTGGGGACCATAGGAAGAGTTGTTTTTGGGCAATAGACATTAACCTCCCGGTGCTGGGCTCAGGCCTATGCTAGGCTCCAGGACCTTTGAGATAGCTCATCTGGGGAGTCCTGGCTTCTTCTCCCTCCTTGTGTCACCTTGGAAAAGCTATTCACCTTTCTCAGCCCCAGTGGAAAAACTGTCCCGATTTCTGTAAAGTAGGGATAGTTCTCACCTTACACAGAGTGATCTGTGAATATGAAGTGCTTAAACTCTGCTCAGCACACCGCCCAGCTCCACAGCAGACATCTCTCATGCTTAGCTCACAGGACACTACACATGCTGATTGTGTTGACACATAATTACATGACAATCCCTGCCCTCAGGTTTCTCACAGTCGGGAGACGCAGCCAAGACAAAGGTTACTTACTCACAGGGTGTTTGAGAAACAGGAAATCGGTTCCGAACTTAATTTCAGATGCGTCGGTGTGTGTCTGCTGGGGAGGGTGTGTTTGTGTGTGTCAGCGCAAGTGTATACAGGTTTATAAATATGCATGGAAGGGTTGAGTGTGTATGTGAGGGTTTGTGGAATGTGTGGCTGAATGTGAGAGTTGAGTATGTGGCTGTGTGTCTGTGGGAGCTTGAATGTGAAATTCCCCCCACAGTCTCATGTGTTTGAATCCCTGGTGGTGTGATTTTGGAGGTTCAGGAACTTCGAGACATGGGTCTACCAAGGGGAAGTAGGTCATCAGCCTTGAAATATTATCTTGGCTTCCGGCTCTGCCTTGCTTTCTCTGCTTCCTGGCCTGGCTGCCCTGTGGATAGCCTCCATCACATGCTGTGGCTGCTACAGAGCTGCTGGGGGACTGAAATCCCTCTGGAACCATGAGTCAAGACAGATCTTTCTCACTTGAGTTGTCTCAGGTGTTTTGTCACAGTGACAAGAAAATGTCATGAATATAGTGTGTATGTGTTGGGGATGAGCGTATGAGAGCATGAGTGTGTGTGTCAACATAAGTGTCTGCATGTGGCAGGATGCTTGTGTAAGTGAGAGATGAGTGTTTGTGGTACATGCGTAAGTGTGTGTGCCTGTGTATATATAAGAGAGCGGGGATAGAGAGAGAAAGGGAAAGACCGAGTTGACTTGTATGGTCTGTGTATGCCTGAGTGCCTATAAGTATGTCTGTGTGTGTGTGTGTGTGTGTGAGAGAGAGAGAGAGAGAGAGAGAGAGAGAGAAGCAGCATAGAGTTGAATATTATCATCTGTGTGCATGGGTGTGTGTGGGTGTGGGTGTGTATGTGTGTGAAGTCTTTGAAGTGCCCTTGGAGTAGGGCTTAATATTGAAGACCACGCAGTTTGCAAAGGGTTCTGGGAGTTGAGTTGGTCCTGATCCCCAGTGAGAATCTATACCTAAAGCCAATCAGTAGATGTACATTGAGTCATATCTGTGGGGTCGGCCCTGGCCATGGAAAGCCATGGAACAGTGACCAAGCATGTTGCTACCGTTCTTTTCCAGGTCCCATTGGGATGCAGTTACAGTTCCTACCCTGCTCTGAGCCCTGGAGCCTGATCCTGCCACTGCATCCCCAGCTCCCTTGTCACTTGTCTTGTTCAGGGAGGTGGTGGGAGTTTGGTTCCTGAAGGGCCAGTGTGGTAGAAGGAGAGAGGGCATCTTGGGTACAAGTTGTGCCCTGACAGTGATACCGTGAGGCCTCTTTCAGGCCTCTGAGAATACCACCCAGTCCTTGTTTCCTCAGCTAAGGCCCACATGCTGGTCTGTCTTGAGTGTGGTGCCCAGCCTAAACCTGTGGAAGGCCCTTCATTAATCCATCCTCATGGGCAAGGAGTTTGTCCTTCTGACATCACGATCATGCTCTTGCTTCTGCCTGTAACTCTTTTTTGTTAACTTTTTATCGACGACCTCCATACATGTAGACAACATGCTGTCAACATAACCCGCTCTGCCCGCCAGTCCTAATGCATTGGAATTCCTAGCCCAGGCTTTGTTTCATCTTTCAAGGCAGCAGACTGGAGGCTTTGAAAATTCTACACATGGCTTCTGTGCCCTTGCCTTCCCTCAGTGGGGGCACACCTGGGCTGGTTCCTGGTGCTCTCTTCTTGCTTCAGGGGGAGAAGAGGGAAGATTTGAGTTTATCCAGCTGGGCCCACCAGGGGCCTGTGGGCAGCTGCCAACAATCCCGGGCAGTTCCTCCTTAAGATGGGCTATGCCTTCCAGTGTGTTCTCCTTCCTGCTTTGCTTAGCCCCAGATTCCTGGATGCCCCCTCAGGATGCCGAGGGGAGCTAAAAAAAAACCAAATCCATTCTCTTTGCAGCAAGCGCTCAGAGAGTACCTTCTATGGGCTGGCTGTGCACTCAGCCCCAGCCCCAGCCCCAGCAGAAGACAGCAGGCAATAGCCTTGCTCTTATGCAAGGTGCCTGCACTTGCATTCTGGGGAGAAGTGAGACCATAAATAGAGAAACGCGATCCTGACTGGTCAGGTGGTGGTGGCGGTGCATATTTAGTTGAGGAATGAAATAGGATAAGGCGATTAGGATGGGCAGGCGGTGGGAGAAGCTGGGGATGTAGCTCAGCTGGGAGAGTGTTTGCCTAGTGTTTGCATATAGCCCTGGGTTCATCTCCTAGTACTGTGTAACCAGATGTGACAGTGTGCTCCTGTAATCCCAACATGCAGGAAGTGGAGCCAAGAGGATCAGAAGTTCCTATCCTTTGCTGCCACACACAAAAAGATTGACAGGTGGGGCAGGCAAGCTGTTTTATATGGGATAATGATATATGGCAGAAGGAGAAAGTGGAATTGGGTTGGATCCTGGGAGGAAGAGGGCTGGGCAGGATATACAAGGACATGTTGGCAAGGCCTTGAGGTGTGTGGGTGTATTCTAGAAAGAGTGGCCAGGGCTGGAGAGATGGCTCAGCATTTAAGGCATTTGCCTGCAAAGCCTAAGGATGTGGGTTTGAATTCCCAGTACCCACATAAAGCCAGAGGCACAAGGTGGCACATGTATCTGGAGTTTGTTTGCAGTGGTTAGAGGCCCTGTAGTGCCCATTCTGTCTCTTTCTTTTAATTATTTATATTTATTTTTTAGTTTTTATTAGAGAGAGAGATTGAAAATTGGCATACCAGGTCCTCAGCCACTGTAATTGAACTCCAGATGCTTGTACCACCTAGTGGGCACGTGTGACCTTGCACGTGCCTCATCTTTGTGTGTCTGGCTTACATGGGATCTGGAGAGTCAAACATGGGTCCTTAGGCTTCCCAGGCAAGAGCCTTAACTGCTAAGACTTCTCCTAAGCCCTTTCTTTCTCTTATAAATGAATGAATGAATGAATAAATAAATATTTTCAGAAAGAGGGGCTAGAGAGAAGATGCTGTAGTTACTTTCTCATTGCTGGTACAAAGCACCTGACCAACAGCAGCTGATGGGAACAAAGGGTTTACTTTGGTTTACAGTCTTGAGGGGAAGCTCCATGATAGCAGGGGAAAGGATGGGACATCACCTGTGCCACAGTAGGTGGAACATCACAGCGTGAGAGTAAGCCAAGTTCTGACAAGGGGGAGCAGACTATAACCTCCCTAAGCCCACTCCCAATAACACACCTCCTCCAGGCAAGACCCCAAATCTCCAAATTGCCATCAGATAGGAATCAAACATTCAGAGCACATGAGTTTCTTGGGGATGCCTGATCCAAACCACAACAGAAAAGGCTGAGGAACATAGGGTAGGCTGAGACATCAGTGATGGGGGAGAACAGAACTGGGAGGCCTCAATGGCCAATGTAGCTTTAGGACTGACCTGGTGGGGGCTCGAGGTCTGTGGGGATACATTTAGAATAGACCCGGTGAGGGTTCAATGGCTGTGGGGATAGCTTTAGAACACACGCTCGGTGACATGAGGTACCTTGCCAAAGACAGGTAGGTGATAAAGGTGCAAGCTTCACCCTGGCTACTGGCGACAAGGAAGCAGAAAGGGACCCTGAGTGACACTGAGGCCTCTACCGTCACCCGAAGCACAGTGCAAGGGAACAAGGCCCACACGAGGTGGCAGTGCTGTGTTTCTCACTACTGCCAGCCTTATCATTACGTTGCCCGCCAACTGACTGAACTTATGGGAGTTAGTACTAGTACTAGTGTTATTTTTGTCTGAAATTCTGCTTCTTTGTGCCTGAAATGAGATAACGATATCAATCTTTAGGAGGGCCAGGGGAGCTTGTGTTGCCCACCTCAGTAATCTTGATGAAAGTAAATTACTCTTATTCATATTCTAGGGAATGAGGAAACTGAGGCCAACACAGGTAACCAAGGCCAGGGTTTGCTCACCTGCCTCAAAACGTTCTTAACAAAATAGCTCCAAATCTGGGAGTCTACCTAGAGATATGTCCAATCTCCTATGGCTAATGTAACTCCAAGCTCCTTCTGTCCTAGGCCAGAGAGAATGCAGGCTCCACACCCTTTTAACCAGTGGACATCAGGACCCTACTGTTGTGGCCACGATTCTTTTTGCTGTTACTGAAAAATCAGCTCATCAGTTCTCATAGCACCAGACAGGGCCAATGCTCCTCCTCCCCTGAACTCCGTTTCCCACATGGGCATGATGAGGCTGAGTAGATCTTTTTTTTAAGCTTTTTTTTTTTTTTTTTTTTTTAAATGAGAGTGAAAGCAAGAGAGAGAAGCGGCACACCCTGGCCTCCAGTCACTACAATTGAACTTCAGACACATGCACCACCTGTGTGCATGCGTGACCTTGTGCATGTATCACTTTGTGCATCTGGCTTATGTGGGACCTGGGGAGTCAAACATGGGTCCTTAGGCTTCACAGGCAAGTGCCTTAACCACTAATCTATCTCTCCGGATCATTTTTTAATTAAAAAAATATTTATTTATTAGAGTGAGAGGGAGAGAGAGGAAATGGGCACACCACTGCCTCTAGCCACCTTGTTCATCTGGCTTTACGTAGGTACTGGGGAGTCAAACCTGGGTCCTTTGCCTTTGCAGGCAGGTGTCTTAACCACCAAGCCATCTCTCCAGCCCTGAGTGATCATTTTGACAGCCATGACTGTTGCCATATTTCTTGGAGTCTGGTGCTGTGTGAAGCATGGCATATGTGCTGACTCACCGAGGCCCCACAACCACCCTATGCAATGAGAACCATTCTCCTCCGCATGTTGTGGGTGAGGAAATGGAGATTTACAAACATGAGCTATTGGCCCAAGGTGAAGGGCAGAACTAGAGCTCGAATCTGGGACTGCATGACTTCAAAGTCTGTGTGCCCCCAAGTGTGTGCAGACTTATCAGACAAATAAAGATACAGCTTCCAGATAAGCCTGCAGATACCCTTTAGATCTCAGACTCTGCAGATATGTTTTCAAGGGGGCATCGCCACCCCCAAGCAAAACTAAAAGCCACAGATTTGCCATCAACACCTTAGAATAATAAGGGAGGGGCTAGAGAGATGGCTTAGTAGTTAAGGTACTTGCCTGCAAAGCCCAAGGACCCATGTTGGACTCTCCAGGTCCCACATAAGCCAGACACACAGGGTGATTCAAGCGCACAAGGTCACACATGCTCACAAGGTGGCACACACGTCTGGAGTTTGATTGCACTAGCTAGAGGCTCTAGCATGCCAATTTTCTCTCTTCCTTTCATAAAAAAAGAATAATAAAGGATAGCCTATTCTTGTTCCAAGTCAGATGCTGATTATTAAAACTTATTAAATTGTCTAAGAGGTTAGCGGTGGTCTTATTTGTAGGCACAGGTTTCCAGCCTCAGATCACATGCTACTGGGCTCACATTCATTGGTCATCCTCACACTGGCCATGATTATAGCCAAGAGGTTCGGACCACTTCCAACATACACTGTGTTAGAGTTATCATGGGTCATCACCAAGGGCTGGCCAAGTCTTCTTCACACCCACCTTGTCTTGAGTTTCACTCTGTTTCCTTAGTTTGTCAGATTATTGTTTAGTATCTCATAGAAATTTGGAGCCAGACTGGAAGAATATTCTGAGGTATTTAAGACTCATTTTTTCTTGCTGTTTTAGGACATGTGAGTTCCACATTCTAGATGAGTCTTGTCACGCCTGATAGTGACTGATCACTTACCATATGCAGGGTCAATTCTAAGAACTTTGTGTGTGTTAACACTTTCCATTCTCACACCCACTATGTCTGATGAGGGGGGCCCTCTAGTCATTCACACTTTATATTTGAGGAAATGAAAGGAGAGTATGGCTGAGAGCATAAGGTGCTGCCGGTGTCAAACCAGGGCTGTTGCAGACACCAGGCTCTCACTCCAGCCGATGTTTTTCTTAGGACAGGCTCACTGCAAAGTGCTTCTGTGGAATGGTTTCAGAAATGCTCTGAAAACAAAAGGCTCCATAGTGGTAACATATGTTTATTAAAGGTGTTTAAATAAAGTTAAACAAGTTGCTTCATGTCAGATATTTGCATACTGAGTGCTTATCAGGAATTTTAAGAGCAGAACAAGGTAGGTACACTTGTTAAACTTCTTTGATCATGAGGATTCTTTGCATTTGGTGGACCATCTCAAGGCATCTACTTTGTGATGGTCAGCTCTAGAGGCGTTCAGGGTGTGAGAGACTTTTGGGACAGAAACCGTTTTGCTTTTTTATATGAAGTACCGCACACTAACCGATTGCATCACTGGAGCGCCGAAGAAATATAACTTCAGATGAACCCTTTCCTTTCTTCTTTCCAGTTTTATCCAACTATCCTACACTATTAATCCTGATGTATACTCAGTGTTCAAGGGGAAAATGTCTAATGTAAACTGAGTTTCTGAAAAGAAATGTTTATTTATTTGAGAGAGAGAAAGACAGAAAGAGAGAGAGAGAGAAGAGAGAGAATGGGTGCTCCAGGGCCTTCAGCCACTGTAAACAAACTCCAGATGCATTCGGCACTTTGTACATCTGGCTTTACATGGGTACAGCAGCAGAGTCCAACCTGGGTCATTAGGCTTTGCAGGAAAGCGCCTTAATCACTGAGCCATCTCTCTATCCCAGAAGATTTTCTTTTCTTTTCTTTTTTTTTTATTGGGAGGAAGGGATTTATTTCAGGCTTTCAGATCCCGGAGACGTTCCATAAATGTCAGAAGAAGCTGGCTCCTATTCCTAAATCTAAGCAGAGACAGAAAACCAACACCAGCCAACAAACACTGAAAGCAGCAAGCAGGTACCCGGCCAGAGCTCAAACTTCTCTTACACCTTTGGGCTGAATCTTAGGATCCACTCCCAGTGACACTTCCTCCAGCAAGGTGGCTGGAGACCCAGGTTACAAGATTAATAAAACACCCGAGTCTATGGGGGACATACACTTACATTCAAACTACCACATTCTGCCTCTGGCACTCATAGACTGATAACCATCCCACAATGTAAATTGCATTTAGTACAACTTTAAAGGACCCATAAGCTTTACCAACTTTGAAACCGTTCCTTCACTATGAGTCCTGTAAAATCAAAACAAATTACATATATCCAACATGTAATGGCACAGTGTAAACATTTCCATTGCTATAAATCATAACAAGGAGAGACTAGACCAATCAAATTTCAATAACCATCAGGTAAACATCAAACATCTGTAGTTCAAGTCCAACATCCGTAATGAGTGATGACTGTCTCTGGAAATTTCAGTGAAATTTCCAATTTCCATCCCTCTCGCTGGGCTGAGTAGCTAGGGGAAAACTTCCATCCAGAGTCAATAGTACTCCACAGTAGCCTTTGCACAGTATTGGTATATCCAAAACATCTCTGGGTCTCTATTGCAAAAACTGGTCCATCTTTGACTGTATTCACTGGCCTTCCCAGCCTTTAAAACAGGTACACCTGCTTCCCATGCCACACCTCAACAGCAGCTCCTATTTAATTTCAGGCAATGGCCTCACTAGCCACACGGACATTGCTGTTTCACATGCTGTGCCTCAGCAGTGGCTCCTGGAACCGTGTGTGCTTCAGAAGCAGTTTTTTTAAGAAGATATTTTATTTATTTATTTTTGAGAGAGAGAAAAAGGTAGAGAGAGAGAGAGTGAGAGAGAGAATGGGCACTCCAGGGCCTCCAACCACTGCAAACGAACTCCAGATGTGTGCGCCTCCTTGTGCTTCTGGCTTGTGTGGGTCCTGGGGAATGGAACCGGGGTCCTTTGTCTTTGCAGGCAAACGCCTTAACCACTAAGCCATCTTCTCCAGTCCCCAGAAGCATTTCTTAACAGAAGGTCCGGATGTGTTGGACTCTGAGGCATGAGGATGGTATGGCTATATAGAGAAGCTGATAGAAAAGATCTTTGGGGACAGGGAACTTTGTGGACAGAGGAGAACTTATAGAGGGTACAGAGGGTGTTATTTGCTTGTTAGCCATTTCCATGACAATTGGAGACCCTTCAAAGACATGTTACATGTTCCCCTAAGCTCTGACGTGGTAGAAATCTGGCTAGGTAAAAAGTCTCTAAAGGGCTCACATGAGTAATTTAACTTTTGCACACACACACATATACATACTCATGTGCATGTGTGTATGCATGTGTGTATGTGTGTGTATGTGCATTTGTGTGTGGAGGCCAGAGGTTGACATCAGGTGTCTTACTTAGTTACTCCCCACCTTATTGAGACAGCAATACTGTACCCAGAGCTCACCTATCGGCTAGTCTAGCCAGCCAGCTTGCCCTGGGGAGCCACCTGTCTACCTCCTAAACACTGGGGTTATAGGCATGCTGCCATGCCTGGCATTCTGTGGATCCTGGGGCTCTGAACTCAGGTCTTCATGCTTCCATGTTGCAAATACCTTATGAACTGAGTCATCTTCCCAGCTCTCATTTAACTTTTGACTGTTTACTTGTACCCATAATGGAGACAAAATGCTCTGGAGTTTAAGGTAAGGGTGAGAGAGAATGATGGTGGTAAGGCTTTGCATCTGTGGGTGGCGGGTAATTGATGGGCAGTAAACATGATCACCATCACGATAGCTACCACCACTGTTGTGAAATGCAGGAGTAACTCATCACATAGCTTGACCATGGGAACCCTATTGGCAGGCACACTTGTTGCTCCATCCTCTGCCCTTAGCAATTTCAAAGCTGGTAGCTTCCAGTCAATGTCTTTCATCAGTTTGAATGGTTGAGTGAATAAATATGTTTCAGACAGGCATCCGCTGCGGCAAACATTGTGCCCTAATGTACCTCACCTTTGGGGGAGTCCAGAGCAGCCCTAGCCTTAGTGGGAAGCCCCTCTGACTGCGAGGCAGCCCTGCTTCTTCATCTGCATCCCTTGCAAGTTCCTTTTGGGTAGCACTTGACCCCTGTTTAGAAAGACTGCCTTTCACAACCTCCCAGTTCCCTTCCATGCAACTTGCTGAGCTGACAGAATGCACAGAGAACTATTTTAGGATGAACTGGAAGGATGAGGGCTTTGCTGTCTTCTCAGATGTCAAGCTGCCTTCCGCAGGATTTTAGCATGGGGTCACCGGGGAGGTAGAGTAGGAGGCGTGCTGCCAATGCTCACAATTACCACCTAAAAACTAGGAGTCGACATTGAGGATGGAGAGCAGGTATGGTGCCAGGCATCACGGGAAGTGTTTTGCGTGGTCATCTTCATTGGTTTCTTACAGCCACCCCAGGGGAGAGTTTAATTCACCCTACTTGAAGATAGGGAAATTAAGGCAAACGGAAGTGACGTGAGACTCAACCACAGCCAGAGAGGATGGAGGAGAGCTGGAGTGAACGAATGAATTAATCAGCTATTGGTGCAGAGACTGAGTCCATGGGCTTGGCATGCAGGACAAGGGCCGTACCAAGGAGCGATGTCCACTAACTTCTTATTTTTCGAGACAGACTCTTTCTAAGTCACTCAGGCTAACTTTAAACCCATTCTGTAGCTCAGGCAGGTCTTGAACTTGCTATCCTCTTGCCTTACGCTCTTGAGTGGCTACAGCAGGATTTCTCTCCCTGCTGTGTAAGGCTTTAAACCTGAGCACTCTACAAGGACAAGCATAATGGAGCAAATCAAACTAAAAAGAGTAAGACAGCCTGGGCTTCGTGGCAGGAAGATGCGAGCATTCTAGTCACGGTGGGCTTGTGGGGCAGACGAAGTCAGGGACTCTGCCTCTGAGGGACTTGTGTCCTCATCAGGGAAGTGTGAGGACTTTGTTTTGCACCTGCCTGTCTCCTTCCTTGGGGTCACCTTTCCCCCCATCCTAAGCTTCCTTGGTGTAGGTCCTCGCCTCCATCTTGAAAATTGACTTTGGGATAGTACAGCATGTCCTGAGACTAAAAAAGGCTGAAGCTGGTTGGATGAGACAGCAGTGCCCTGAAGATGCCTCCGTGAGTTTCTGCCACCTTGCTCTCACGACCTCCTTGCGGCTGGAGCAGATGCGGCGTACTGAGGTGCTTCCCAGAATGCTCACACAGGGCCTGCTGGCTGCAATACATTCCAATGGAAGCTCATGCTGTAGGGCGCTGTGGAGCACCTCCAACACCCTCTCAGATAAACCTCAGCTCTTCTTCCCACCCATTTACCCCAGCTTTCCTCCACCTGTCAGTTTTTTTCTCCATGAGCGTCTCATCTTCCTCTACTTCCCTCCAGCTCCTCCAGAAATCCCAGATGGCTTTTCTCACCTGAGGTCTCTCCTTGGCTCTCCACAAGAGACTTTAAAATATATATATATGTATATATTTGAGATAGAGAGAGAGATAGAGAGAGAGAGAGAGAGCACATGATAGGACGTCTAGCCACTGCAGACAAACTCCAGACACATGCACCACCTTGTGCATCTGGTTTCTCATGGGTACTGGGGAATCAAGCCTGTCTACTTTGGCTTTGTAGGCAAGTGCCTTAACTGTTCATTTTGAAGCTTCTCTTTGAGACTTGGAGCATCTCAGGCTTCCCAGGGAGCTGAGGCCCGAGCTGACCGTGATGGAGCACAGTTCACAGAATCCACAGAAAGTGTTGCATGAACATATTTCTCTGGATTCTCTTATGAAAACAGAAGGTCACTGCAGGAAGATGGGAAACTCCTTTAGTAGGAAATAGGAGGCTCCTGGGGGCTAACCTGTTATTGTGCCTCTGGACCTCAGCTTGTCTAGTGACCCAAACCATCTTGACCATGGCCTGAAGGCAGGTCTCTGCCATTAGGACCAATGTTTGAATATGAGCACAGTCCAGTTTCATATCCCTACCAAAGGATTTTCTCACAGAGTGCCCACTGGGACCCAGGCAGTGAGAACACTGGGCAGAAAAACCTTGGTGTCTGCCCTTTTGGGCTCTCAAGCTGGGAAGAGAGCAAGTTAAGTTTTCACTTGTGATCAACTATACAAACGATAGCTGGGTGAGCACCAGCATGTGATACAAACATTTCACATGGACTGCCTCGTGTCATCATGGATGGCCCTCTTGCTGTGAGAAACGTCTTACACCCAGTTTGAAAGTGGGACATGTGGATTTAGGCAGGTTAAGTAAAATGGCCAGGTCACAAAGCTAGCAAGTGGCAGAGCATGTACATAATTTGTACTTTGCCCTCCAACACACACACACACACACACAGACGAGAACTTTGGGAGCTAAGAAGGAAGGAGCCTGTGGCCAGCCTGAGATGGAGGAGCAAGAGAGGCCACTAGGACTGAGCTCTTAACTGGTAAAGAGCTCACCAGGCTGAGAAGGGAGGGAGGGCATCTCAGGAAGAGAGGGAAGGAGGTCATCTTAGGAAGAGAAGGGAGGGCATCTCAGAAGAGAGGGAGGGATGGCATACATCTCAGGAAGAGAGGGAGGGAGGGCATCTCAGGAAGAGAGGGAGGGAGAGAGGGCATCCCAGGAAGAGAGGGAGGGAAGGCATCTCAGGAAGGAAGTGAGGGAGGAAAGGAGAGAGGGTGGGAGGGCATCCCACTCAGAGAAGAGAGCTCAGGGAAGAGTGGACAAAAAGTTCAAACACATGAGCCTATGTGGAGCATTTTGCATTCAAACCCCATCAGTGGCCTTCAGGCTCTCCCTGCTGCCTGCAGTGACACAATGACAGAAATGTCTGTCAGCATCCTGTCTTGGTTCCTTCCCCTTAGAATGAGCACAGGAAGAGGAAACACTGCATTCTCCAAGACGTTAACATGGAAGACATACAGGAATGTGCCTCAGGAAGGCCAAAGGATTTTGCCCCAAATTCATGCCACGGACCACTCTGGGCGTGTTGACATGCTGAGAGCTACCAGTCACAGTCTCATGGGAAATTCTCATTGTTAACACAAAATGCCTGAGGGGCGGGGACCAGTTTAAGGGAAGAAGGGTTTATTTCAGTTTACAGTTCCAAGTTAGGGCCCATGGCAGACAGGGTGTGGAAGCAGGATCCTGAGGCAGGTCACATTCAATCTAAGAGTGAGGAAGCAGACAGAGATGGACGCTGCTATTTTAGTTGACTCTCCCCTTTTTATACAACCCAGGACCCCGGCCCACGGAATAGTGCAGCTCACGGTTAAGATGAGGTTTCCCCCATATGCAGGAAACTAAAACTTGACCCACACATTTCACCATGCACTACACTCAAGTCCAAATGGATCAAAGATCTCAATATAAGACCAGAAACTCGAATACTACTGGAAGAAAATTTAGGAAGTACATTCCATGATATAGGAATGGAAAAAGACTTCCTGAACAAAACCCCAGTAGCTCATGAACTTAAACCATCACTCAACCAATGGGACCACATGAAGCTGAGGAGTTTCTTTACAGACAAGCATACAATTAGCAAAGCCAACAGATTACCCACAGAATGGGAGAAAATATTTGTGGGTTATCCAACTGATAGAGGACTAATCTCTAGAATCTACAAAGAACTCAAAAATCTAAACAGTAAGAAGTCAAACACCCCACTCACAAGATGGGGCAAAGAGCTGAACAGGCAGTTCACAGAGGAAGAAATAGAAATGGCAAACATACACTTAAGAAAATGTTCATCATCCCTAATCATCAGAGAAATGCAAATTAAAACAACTATGAGATTCCACCTTACCCCAATAAGGATAGCAAGCATCAAAAAATCAAATAAAAATAAATGCTGGCGAGGATGTGGAGAAGTAGGAACACTCATCCACTGTTGGTGGGAATGTAGGATGGTACAACCACTATGGAAAGCAATATGGAGACTTCTGAAAAAGCTGAGTATAGAGATACCAACAGACCCAGTTATTCCCTTACTGGGCATCTACCCTAAAACCTTCAAACCCCAGACTAAAGAGATTTGCTCAACCATGTTTATAGCGGCTCAATTTGTAATAGCTAAGAGCTGGAATCAACCCAGATGTCCATCACTAGAAGAATGGATAACTAAGATGTGGTATATCTACACAATGGAATTCTATACAGCAGTAAGAAAAAATGACACAATGAAATTTGAGGAAAAATGGTTGAACCTGGAACAGATCATTCTCAGTGAACTTACCCAATCACAGAAAAAAAATCGCCACATAGTCTCACTCATCTATAGCACCTAACCTGAATCTACCGAAGATACCTTACATACCCAGCTAGCATCTCCTAGATTAGACACTAGGATGGAAAGGGAGGGAGGGGAGGGCATCAAAGGGGTGGGAAACACAAATCTAGACCCAAACGGCAATGGTACCATAATCTTCTACTTACTAAAAGATAGACCAAATGGCTGATCCTTCACCAGGCCCTTACAGGGAACACCTGAACCACAAGACACTGGAGAGGGTAAGATTAAGACTAACCTTAATCTCCTACATCTTCCCTCCCTCACTTCCCCTCTCCCTGTCTCTCTCTCTCTTATCTCTAACTCTTGTATATTAGTTATCTTTTTCCTCATTTTCTTAGTGGGCACTGACCTGTAACTCCCAGAACCAGCATGGGGCTATCATCCACAATGAGCTTTTGATCAGAGAGACCTACAAGGTTTCCTAAAAGACAGACAGATTTCTGTCAGAGTACTTGATGACCCACCAAAGGTTAGTGGTAAGACCCTACTGCTGAAGATACCTTATGTGATTGACATGCAAATTAGAATGGCATGGCTGGAAGTTGGATGAGAGTCAGTCCCCAGACAGTCAGCGCGTCTAGTGCCAGAAGGTGCTACATGGGCGACTGGGGGAAATTGACCAATATCTATCGAAGCAACGCATGGTCTAACCTACTTAGCAGCAAATAACTTATTGTGATGCCCACACAAGTGCAGTGGTGGCACACAGCCATGGTGGGGAACCAACTGCTCTCAATTTGGCTAACTGATCCCCTCACTGGTATGGGACCCATAGCTGGAGCTGGGAAACAAGTCAGAACCATATCCAAACATAAGCCCACTCTCCAGTATCAAGCTACTATCAAATGTGGGCTACAAGAGGGCCTACACCTATTAAATTCTCTATAAAAAAGAAAAAAAGTAAGGGTTATCTCATTTGTCCTGGTGCTAACTTACTCTCCGTTGGAGAATCTGCTTCTCTTTTTCAGATAGATGTAGACCCTAAGGAGAGAGCCACCCCATCATACCTCAAAAGGGCCCCGGCTGAAACTAAGAAAACTTCGAGAAACAAGCAAGGGGGCTGTTTTTCCTGATGAACCGGACACCAGCACAAGGGGGAAGGAGATCAGCATAGAGAAAAATCAACTCCTACCAAATCAGAGAGCCAGAGCCTCAGAGGCCCTCAACACCTCATCACTGAAGCAGACCAAAAATGAACCCAACATGGCTCAGGGAAATTTTGCGGAAGAGGGGGCGGAAAGAATGTCAGAGTCACATGTTGGGTCATGATATGCAGAGACATTTAGCTTACCCATAAATGTGGGCTAACTCCACAATGCATGACCCGTATACCTCAACAAGGAGGGGCCAAGGGGAGGGGGTAGGTCACGGATGAGCCTAATAATGGTACCAAACTGACTGTATTTGCTGAATACAGAACTGACTAATAAAAAAAAAAATAAAAAAAAAGATGAGGTTTCCCGCCTTAATTAACCAAACCAAGGTCATTCCTCATAGACAGGCAAAGAGTCCAACCTAGTCTACACAATCCCTCACGGGTGATTCTAGGTCCTTTCATGTTGACAATCAATATAAACCATCATGCAGGTCCACAGATGTAGGCTGCCTATCTCCTGGGAAACAGGCCCGTAAGCAAGCACCTTCCCCGGGGAAACTGATGCACGCCTAAGGTAAGCCGAGGCCCCGTTAATACAGGGCGTGCACGCGGACATCTGGATGACTAGTCCAGAACTAAGATTCGTGACCTCTGCCTCACTTTAGCACAACGATCACAAAGACACATGCGCGTGTGAAAAAAAATGCTACCGGGCCAGTGCTGTGAAGTCTGCCAATGGCTTTTGCTCTACCCTTTTTATTTTTATTATTATTTTTTATTTAATTTTTTTAATTGACAACTTCCATAACTATAGACAATATCTCATGGTAATTCCCTCCCTCCCCCCCACTTTCCCCTTTGAAACTCCACTCTCCACCATATCCCCTCCTCCCTTAATCAGTCTCTCTTTTACTTTTGATGTCATGATCTTTTCCTCCTATTATGATGGTCTTGTGTAGGTAGTGTCAGGCACTGTGAGGTCATGGATATCCAGGCCATTTTGTGTCTGGAGGAGCACGTTGTAAGGAGTCCTACCCTTCCTTTGGCTCTTACGTTCTTTCCACCACCTCTTCCACAATGGACCCTGAGCCTTGGAAGGTGTGATTGAGGTATTTCAGTGCTGACCACTCTTCTGTCACTTCTTCTCAGCACCATGGTGCCTTCTGAGTCATCCCAAGGTCCCTGCCATCTGAAAAGAGAAGCTTCTCTAACCAAAAGTGAGAGTAGCATTAATATAAGAGTATGAATATTAAGAGAAGTGCTTACTGGGCAGTTTGGTGAGCATGGTATATACATTTACCCAGGCAGCAGCAGATGTTACACCCCTAGGGCTCATGACTACCCTGTTGTAGGTTTTCAGTATTAGGGATGTATTCCCTCCCATGGAGCGGGCCTCCAGTCCAATTAGAGAGCGGTTGGTTTCCCCCATAGCAGACATGCCACTATTGCACCTGTTGGCTCATTTGACTTGGCTAGCCAAATTTAAGGCTTGTAGTGTCCACTGTTGAGTATTTTTCTCTCTCCCATTGAACTGCATGCAGCGTGGCTTTTTCCAGCTTTCTGTCACCTGGTCTACATGGAGGAGGTTTTCAGCTCAGTTCCACCAGGATTTCTCAGTGACCCTGAAGCCCAAGTATGTGGAGTCTTCAGCAACAGGGTATTACCATCTATTCCTGGTGGGAAACCAAGAGCCTCAGCAGTGGCCTGTAATGTTTTGGGGGCATTGGGGAACTCCATGATCTACCCTTTTTAGTCAGCAAGCATTATTTGATCCACAGCATTTCGTGAGGAAGGTCAGCACACATTCAGAGCCATCAGCAGTGGGAGCCCAAAGGGTGTTAGCTTCCCAGCTGCTTCTGCAGTTGCTTGACTGAGGATCTGGAACCCAAGGTAGAGGAGTGTTTGCCAAGACTGGGTACCACAGGAGTCAAGCTAAGATGGGGTGCTCCTTGGAGCACAGGTTTCAAGGGCTTCAGAATAGGAGTGTAGGGATTCAGGATCAGGTCTGTAATCTAAAAGCCATTCTCTGATTTCGTCCAATAGTAGTTTCATGCAAATTTGTTTATTAGTAAGCTCTGTGATAAGGGTATAGAAAGAAATAAATGATTTTCCTTGCTTTAAGGAGCTCAGAAAACTTCAACAGGCAAAGTGTTAGTTAACCCAGAATGCTATCCAGTCGAGCAATGTGTGAAGTGCTTTGAGGGCTGTGTTTGCATGTCGTGCTTTGGAATAGACATAACCTTTGTGGCTAGATACTTGGGTTCTAATGACAGCTCTCCCATTTACTGTGCGACCTGGGTAAGTTGGTTCTCTGAGCCCTGGTTTTCCTATTTGGAGAGGGAAGAGCAATGACCTACTTTCATTGATGAATACAGATAAATGAGATATTAATACAGTGTGTCACTTAGTGAGCAGGGACAGCCACCATGGTCAAATGTGAGCACCCTCTGGGCAAGGCAAGCGTATTGGAACTTGAAATGCCCTCATTGTACAATGGGGTGATGGAAGGGCACTGTGTTGGGCAAAACTGCGACATGTTGAGCACATGCCAGTATCATTCTCAGGATGGTTAGCCAATCCTAATTAGGAGAGGGCAGGCAAGGTGGCAGTGAGGTCTGTCAAAGTCCAGCCAGTCACTGTGGGTTGAAGCCAGGCCAGCCACCCCATCTCCTGCCCCTCTCACCCACTGCCCCTCTGTCCTCTAGATATTTCTGCTTCCTCTGCAACCTCACTGCCTTCTGGACCAGGCCCTGAAGAGCCTGGGCTCGGTTTCTTTGTCTGTCAGCAAAGCCCTTCCACAGGGAGGGGGCCTTGCCTTGGGCCTGAGAAAGAAGTCAGGCGTGCTTGGAATGCAATTGCAAAAGAGGTTACAAGAGAATGCTGAAATCAAGAGATGTCGAGAGGTTTTGTTATTTTTGAAAGAAATGACTCATTCTGAGAAACCCTAACGGCCTCCTAGAACATTCACCTAGTTGCCTGTGCCTGTGTGTATAACTCAAAGCCTGCTGCAGAAAGAGAGAGAGAGAGAGAGAGAGAGAGAGAGAGAGAGACAGAGAGAGAGAGAGGTGAACCCTGTTGCTGTCATAGCAGCTTGAAGGAGGAAGAGTTGGGAAGTGACTCCTTCACTCTCTGGGGACTGCCTCACTCCTGAGTCCTTTTCTCAAAATTGGTCTGTTCAAGCCATCACGAGACCCGTCCCCTTGTAAGTCACGTGTGCTCTCCTACTTGAACTGAACTGGTGGGTTGTAGTGTCTGAGTATGCGTCTGTGTGTTTATGCTTATTCCCATTTTATATTTAAAGAAAATGGGATCTGAGACAGAGAGAGAGAGAGAGAGAGAGAGAGAGAGAGAGAGAGAAGTAAAACAGAAGAAGAGAAGACAGGAAAGGGGCAAGAAGAGAGGAGCGAGGGGAGAAGAAGAAGAGGGAGGGAGCCATGGGTGGAAGCCGTCTGCTTGTGGAGACACACCACGATGGCTGGTGCTCTACGAGGGCCTCCTTGTGGGGTGCTCAAGAGCACAGGAGACTGAGAGTTAGAGGACGGGCCCCAGCTCCATGTCAACCCTCAGCCCTCTGTGTGATGTTGGGGATGCACGTATGTATATAGAGGGAGAGAATGGAAGCAGAGCTTTAAAATTTAATGGGCATTGTTAGAATATTCTAGGAAACTTGTTAACAACACAGAATGCTGAACCCTACCTCAGAAATTCTCGTTCAAAAGGTCTCAGGATGGGCCTGAGAATCTGCATCTCTTCAACTCCAATAGGTCTAGGGACCTCACTTGGAGGAGACGGCGCTTGTGCTTAATGTTTCTGTTGTTCTGTCTGCCGGTCCATGGTGAAGGGCTCCTGACCATGGAGTACTGAGCCAAGCATTTAGAATACAAAAAGAAGTCAGATGTGGCTTCCACCGTTATATATATATATATATATATTTGCAAACAGAAGGAGGGAGAAGAGGGGACAGAAAAGAGATTGGGCACTCCAGAGCCTCCAGGCGCTACTGATGAATTCCAGATGCATTCGTCAGTTTGTGCATCTGGCTTTATGTGAGTGCTGGGAAATGGAAGCTGGATTGTTAGGCTTTGCAGGCAAGCATCTTAACCATCGAGCCATCTCTCCAGCTTCTATGTTTTGGGTCGAGCAGTACAAATATGGAGCCAGATGTGAGAGCCAATGGCACCGTCCCCCACCCACGAGCAGGACAAAGGCGGGAGGGTGGCCTACTTGTGCGGGTTTCAAAGAGCAGGCCGTCGGTGAGCCTTTGGGCCATCGTTTCAGGGGTCTGAAGGATGCCGGACGGATGGCTTCTGAGTGGAGGACGGGGTAGGCTGCTCTGGACGTGGCCTCCAGAGAGAGCTTTGCAAGCACGCCTTGCATGAGCTGTGCCTTCCAGAGCCATCAATCAATCACAGAGCAGCAGGTCCCCAGCTCCTGAAGAGAGCTTCCAATGGCCCGAACCCTGGATCATTGTCAAGTATATATGTACTACATGCACACACATAAATTATTACATGATCACGTCCACACATAATCATTTTGCGTAGCTTCTGTACTCGTAAATCCACCAACCTGCAGTCCTCCAACAGTTCTCACGGCACTGTCTCAGTCATTTGTGGACATGAGCAGATCACTGATAACTTTTGACTCACCCAACACCACATTTCTCGTTTCAGCTCATACTTTCGGGGAGGTGTCAGTGCTTATAATGCCGCCTCCCCCCGTGCGCTCAAGTGCTGTCTGGTGTCCCTAAGCACAAGAGGGCCCGCTGTGCCTGTCAGAGAAAATGTGTGTTAGATAAACTTCATTCAGCCTGAGTGGCTATGTTGGCTGTGAGATCAGTGTTAGTGAACCAACTGCATGTTAAGTAAGGTGTCTTTAAATAAAAACACACATAAAACAAGGATGTGTTTGGATGTGTTGATGAAAATGTTATGACCAGAGGCTACCGAGGCTAGCTTCCTATCTCGTCTACTGGTTTAATATTCTTTTTTTTTTTTTTTTTTTTTTTTTGGTTTTTCGAGGTAGGGTTTCACTTTGGTCCAGGCTGACCTGGAATTAACTATGTAGTCTCAGGGTGGCCTCGAACTCACGGTGATCCTCCTACCTCTGCCTCCCGAGTGCTGGGATTAAAGGCATGCGCCACCACGCCCGGCTTGGTTTAATATTCTGTAATAAAGTATCAACTGAAGTTCTGTAGAGCATATCAACCACGAATAATGAGAACTGACTATATCTGTGTCTTTATTTATATATCTGTGTATGTCCTTGGCTACACACACACTTAGCTATACCTTCTGTTTAAGCCACTCCGGAATATTTCATTGCTAAGTATTACCAGTGAGTACATTTGTGTGTGTGTGTGTGTGTGTGTGTGTGTTGCGGGAGGGAAGGCACGTGTGGAAAGGTCAGAGGACTACTTTCAGGTGCCATCCTCAAAACCACTGTCCATCTCTTATTTATTTATTTATTTTGATACAAAGTCTCTCGTTGGTCTAGAGCTGATCAATTAGTCTAGACTGGCTTGCCAGTGAGCCCCAGTGATCCACCTGTCTCCACCTCCCCAGCCCTGGGATTATGGGTGCACTCCCCCTCCCACCTTTGGTTTTTTTTTTTCATGTGTGTACTGGAGACCCAACTTAGGTCTTTTTTTTAAATTTTTTTTTGTTATTTTTATTAATTTATTTGAGAGCGACAGACAGAGAGAAAGAGGCAGATAGAGAGAGGGAGAGAGAATGGGCGCGCCAGGGCCTCCAGCCACTGCAAATGAACTCCAGACGCGTGTGCCCCCTTGTGCATCTGGCTAACGTGGGTCCTGGGGAGTCGAGCCTCGAACCGGGGTCCTTAGGCTTCACAGGCAAGCGCTTAACTGCTAAGCCATCTCTCCAGCCCCCAACTTAGGTCTTTATGCTTTTGAGGCAAGCACTTTACTGAGTGAATGATCTCCTCATCCCACAAGTGAGGACATTATTTTTAAAAGAAATCTCATAGGGGCTAGAGACATGGCTCAGCAGTTAAAGTGCTTTCTTGCCAAGCCTAACGTCAGGGGTTCCCCAGTACCCACATAAATCCAGATGCAAAGTGGCACATGCATCTGGAGTTTGCAGAGGCTGGAGGCCCTGGTACACCTATTCTCCCTCTCTCTCTCTTCCTCTCTCTCTGTTCCTCTTCTATCTTTTCCTGCTTGTAAATAAATAAATAAATACAAATATATATAAAAAGAAAGCTCACAAGTTCAAGAGCTGAGTAAACACCCCAGACCTAGATTACACCTGAAGCTTTCTTCCCAGTGCTGTCAACAGAATCCTTCCTCCATCCCCTCTGTTGCCTACATTTGAGTAAAAGCCTTCCTTTCACTCACCCTGAACTTTCCTCAGCCTCTACACACACTTGAGTTTCCAGCCTCTCTCCAACTTGGCTTAGATGTCACCTTCCCTATCTCAGAGCTAGCTGCCACACCGTAGCCGATTGTGACGTCACATGGGTCATAGGAAACCATTTTAAATTGGAAAGCTTGGCTTGGTTCCACCATATTTGTAACATTTAATCAGTTCCTGCATTTAGTGGGTGAGTCTAACTTTTGCCATAGAGGGGCTATGTATCTGGTAGGAAGGCCAGGAGACTCATGTGGGATCCCTATGGAAGGGGGAGAAGACAGGAAGCGTCTGGGCTGAGCTTTGGCCCCTGAAGGCCCAGGCAGGAAGCCCGCTCTGTTCTTTGCATCTGTGCCTGCCTTGTCTTGCCCTCCAGGGCATCTCAGACCTTTCCAGTGTGCTTCTGAGAAATGTCTTCGTGGCCTTCATGGTGTGGGAGGGAGAAGGTACTGACTGGACTGCCCTGAGCCCTGAGAGCAGCTCCTCCTGAGAATGAGTTCCCACCCCTGCAGGAGCAGGCAGTGCCGTGCGTGCGTGCGTGTGTGTGTGTGTGTGTGTGTGTGTGTGCCTCCAAGCCCTCTGCCATGGGAGAGCGAGCAGATTCCTCCCAGGCTCTTGCTGGCCAGTGGAGCGAGAGGAACCACTGAGGCTGAAGATGCATGACAGCTGGCAGACAGCCTACGTAAACACACTCTGTCACTGTGAATTACATCCGTGCTACGGGGAGGCCGGATGGACTCCTCGACTGGCTCATTAATAAGAAGCCTGTAGGGCCTGCCATGGTGGCCCAGATTCCCCACTGCTGGGTGCATGTAGGGAAGGTGGGGGGCATTTCCTTTTCCTCAGCACCCCCTGGTTAAAAAAAAAAAATCTGCAGGGACCCTGCCTTCTCCAGGAGCCTTCCAGAACTCTGCACCATCCTGGGCAAAAGGCTTTCAAAGCTGCAATTCAGACACAGTCTCCATGCCCTGTGTCAGCCGGTCAGCTTCCTAGGCTTCTCCACAAATGACCATGTCACCTGCTTCCAGATCTTTGCCTCACATGCCCTTCCCTCTGCTTGGGTGCTTATCTCTGTCAGCATCCTCAAGGACGGCTCAGATATCACTTTCTAGGTGGCTCTTTCTCCCCACAGAAGGCTAAGAGCACCTTTTCTGTGGTCTCATGGCTCTGGCTGTCCCATCTAGCAGCGAAACGACTAGCCCGCACTTCAGCTATACCCCAAGGGACCTTGCATTGCTTTAAGTAGTACATAGGGACTATGGCATTTTCTCGATTAAAGCTTTGTAGTAGGGGCAAATACAAAGCCTAATTTTCACAGGCTGGCACTCAAGAATCACATGAGGACTGGAGAGATGGCTTAGAGGCTAAGACGCTTGCCTGTGAAGCCTAAGGACCCATATGTTCGACTCTCCAGGTCCCACATAAGCCAGATGACACAAGTGCAAGGTCACACAAGGGCACAAGGTGGCACACATGTCTGGAGTTTGGTTACAACAGCTGGAGACCCTGGCATGCCGATTCTTTCTCTCTTTTTCTCTCACTCTCTTGTATATATTAAAAAAAGCCAGTCCATTGGGCTTATCTAAAAAAAAAATTAAAAAAAACAAGAATCACATGACAGAAACCAGTCATCGTTGTGGTTGTGACTATTCTTAAACTCTCATTGCACTCTGTCACCATTGTTCCTTCTCTCAGCCCCACCCTTATGAGACTGGCCTACTGGAGTACAAGAGCCATGGTGTCCCCCCTTGCTAAATACTCTGGTATCCAGCTCAGTGCTTGGCACACAGTAAGTATTCCTTAGTGTAGCTCATGTGTGCAGTATCTACAATGTGCTTACTCTTTGCCAATTTGTATTCTAAGCTCTTATATGTGAATTAATTCATTAAACACAGCAGTGCTATGAGAGAGCTATTATCAGTCTTCTCATTTTACATGTAGGGAAACTGAGGCAGAGAGGGGTGAAACACCTTGTGTGAGGTTATTCACCCAGTGGGCAATGGAGTTAAGACTCAAATCCAGAGCGTCACGTTGACTTCCTTTTCCTGCTCCTCATCTGACAATTGTGGCACAGAGTGGGTGTTTAACAGAAAGCACCTGGCACGTAGTAGGTGTTTAATGAATGCTGAGTAAGTGCTTGGGGCCTCAGTGTGTTCTGAAGACAGCCAGTCACCCAGAGCAGCTGCTAAAAAAAAAAAAAAAAAAGACATGTTTCTAAAACATTGGACCTCACTAGAAAACTTCTGGACCTGCCCCTGTGACTATTCATCTTTTCCTGAGCGAGCCTGGTCTAGACCCAGCCCTTGGCCTTCCAGACACCGAGGCAGGCGGTGTCTACAGCGCCCTCCTCCCTGTCCTTGTCCTCTCTAGGCACCTTCCCCATTGTTCCCAGCTTCCTATACCGGAGACTCTTCTGCGTCTTGAAGGACAATGCGTACTGACTGACCCTCCTCTGACCAATCTCCCCCACTGCCCTCTGTCCAGTTCCCTACTCTCCCACTCAGACGCACATTCCTTACACACCGCACCCACGACAGAGCGGGGAATGACGAGGGTTGTGGTGCCACACACCTCACCTTCAGCCCGGCTCTGCCACCCTGGGTTAGGTCCCTCCACCTGAGCCTCGCTTTCCCCATCTGCAAAATGGTGACGATCATGGTAGACTCTGGGAGGATTAAATGAAAGAACACAGAGAGAACACGGAATAGAAACGTGAACAGTACACTCAAGGCAACAAAAGTCCCCAGGAGCCGGGTGCAGAAGGACGGAGGCGGCCGGGTGCTTGTGTTTGTGTAAAGGCAGTGTGAATGGCAGAACGCTACAGCCACTGGCTCCTTTATTCATGCGGACTTGGCACCTGGCTCTGGGAGACAGAGAATAACGTGCACTGTGCCCTTGAAGAGCCACGATCCAGTATGCAAGACCATAGCATGGGCGTACCTCCTCTATCATTGCACTCTGAGCTCCCTTCTTCCTCACCCTAAAGGAAAGCTAAGGAAAGCAAGGCAGTTGTCCCTTCTAGAGTCCCCACCAGGTGGCTGGCACTGTGTTCTGCAATTTATATTTTTCACTAATCTTTCCAGCACTGCCAATATTATCACCCATATTCTGTAAGACTGAAAGAAGGCCTCAAAAAGCCAATGCCTTTGTCCAAGGCCACCAGCTGGAAACAGGATGTGGACTTGAATTGCCTGGCCAGCCACCCGTGGCCCTCTCCCATGGTATCAGGAGAAGCCAGGTAGGCAAGGAAGGAAACGGAGCGGTTTGCTCACAGCCCCGGGCGTTTTCATCAGCAGACAAGGGATTTTTAACCCTCCCCTCGGAATACCGAGGAGCCTTCTCGACTCATCAGCACCACCTGCAGGGAATCAGGGAGTACTGCAAGCAGGACCCTGAGCCTGCGCTCAGGTCTCCACTAGACCTGCATAGCCAGACCCAGAAGTGACCGCGACAGCATCCTTACAAGACATACTCTTTAGAAGGAGAAAAAATTAGTCTGAGAAAATAACTTGCTGAGATTCACCAAGTTAGAGACGGCATCCTGACTTCTCAGTACCTCTCTCTTCCTACTCTCCCTCCCCCGGTCTTCTTTGCCCTCTCCTCCTCCTCCTCCTCTTCCTTCTCTCCGATCCGTTTATTCAACAACCATTGTGAGTTCATGTGCATGATTGCGTGGAGGTAAGAGGACAACTTTGTGGGGCCTCACCTTCCACCTTGTTTGAGGCAAGGTTTCTTGTCACCGGCTGCTGTTTCCCAGGCTAGCTGGCTTTAGAGCCTCGGGGAGAGTCTCCTCGCTGCTTCCCACCTCGCTGCGTGCGCGCTGGTCACGCAAACCTCCGCTCTTACGGACACTACAGCATCCAGCTTTCTATGTGGGGTCTGGGGATCTGAACTCGGGCATTCACACTTGATGCACAGTGCTTCATCCACGGAGACATCTCCCTGGACCCCATTCCACAAGCCTTTTTGGGGGGGAAGTTAGGGTTTCACTTTAGCCCAGGCTGACCTGGAATTCACTATGTAATCCCAGGCTGGCCTTGAACTCACCGCGATCCTCCTACCTCTATCTCCTGAGTGCTAGGATTAAAGGCGTGTGCCACCATGCCTAGCCCACAAGCCTTTATTGCGCACTTTGTAGGTCTGGGGCATATTCTTCCTAGTGGGGCACAAGTCTGGGTAGGAAACATTTGCTTTTCTGTTGCACTGATTAGTGCCCCTCCCCCCCTTGGGCTTCATAGCTGCAACTGAGATGCATCAAGCAATACCATGTGCAGGGCTGACCAGAGGCTTCATCCCTGTTGCTTCTCACAGATGAGGACACTAAGGCTAAGAAACATTTGGGAGCAGGAGTTGCAGACAAACCCAGATCCTTCTGACCCAAAAGCCAAAGATTTCACTCGCTAGATTATGCTTATTCACCAAAGGTAAACTCAACAAGTAGCCATAGTCTCAGGAAACTTTGTTTCCATTTTGCATGGTTTCTGGGAGAAGTGCAGACTGTGTTCTCAAATCCATTGCTTCTTCAGTCCCAGGAGTTTATATTGAGGTTACAATGTACTGAGCTAGGTGCCAGGGACAAAGGAGTGACTGTGACTCAGCTAGGAGCTCATGGCCTTGAAGATGTCAGCATAGCAGGTGGCAAGACACATGCGAGTGGAAGCACTCCACGGTTCCAGAAAGCACTAGTCACTGTGGCTGGTGGCGGTGACATCTCCAAGTGGGCAGGGCCCTCTGCTGTGTGACTGACTGGGATGGAAACCTGGGACAGGCTCAAGGTGAGGGATGAGAGCAATCACTTCTGTCTACAGGGCAGGTGGTTTCATGGTCAAGGGCCCGGATGCAGCTACGATCACTGTCAATGTTCTGGATTCCAGTCCCCTCAACTAGGGGGCTGTGGTCCAGTTTAGAGGAAATGTGTCCGTGTTTTGACCTGCACTGTAGGAAATCTATTTCAGTTTCCTTTTCAGCATTAACTACCAACTTGCATTTCTTCTAAGTTCCCAGGAATCTTGCCCTTGTTCTCCTTTTTCTTCGGGCCAATGAATAAGCTTCTCTTTTGGAGGAGGGTAGTTGGTTCCTGAAATTAGAGGTCACCAGTGCGCAGGTGGCACCCTCAAAACCAGAAGATCAAGTGTGGGCCAGATGCAGCCACTTCAGTAACTTCTCTGCCAAAGCCACAGGAAAGCCCTTAGAGAAAGGGTCTCACCATGCCAGGAGCCTTGATGCCAGTCTTCAGTAGCCACTCCGCTGTCTGCCCTGTTCCTGAATATCCCAAGAACACTGGTGTGTGTGTGTGTGTGTGTGTGTGTGTGTGTGTACGCACGTGCAGTCACACATGCAGATTTTAAACTAACTTATAGGAGAAGACAAAAGCGACATGTTTCACTTCCTAAATAGAAAAGTATTATATAACAACTATGGCTTTCCCTCATGGTACTCCCTAAAGATACCAACTGAGACCACTGTAGGTTCTCAGGACCTACACTGGATAGTAACCGTGACCCATGCCAATGCCCTGGTGGGAGAGGAGATAGTCTAGAGAGATGTCTATGGCCTTAGTACCACTGTGAATGTGCCTGATCTCTGAAGCTAAGGAGGGAAGGCCAGGTTAACAGTTGGATGTGAGACACTGTGCCCATTCCTTCCACCACAGAGCATCAGCTTTTTTCTATTTTACTTGTAAAACTGGTGTGTTTCACATCAAAGGCATGGACTTGCTGATAACTTTGCCAGGTCTGGTGATCTTGTATCCCACAGAGAAGATTCCATTCCCTTTCAAAGAATGAGGGAGCCGGGCGTGGTGGCGCACGCCTTTAATCCTAGCACTTGGGAGGCAGAGGTAGGAGGATCACTGTGAGTTCGAGGCCAGCCTGAGACTAACTCCAGGTCACCCAAGGTTAGAGTGAGCCCCTACCTCCAAAAACCAAAAATTTTCATGGCTTATTGTCTCTATGTAAATATAGAAGTTGTCAATAAAAAAATTATACATTAAAAAAAGAGAAGGAGGGAATCCTTCAAGACCCTGTATTCCTTGGCCCAAACTTGAATAAAAATCTTCTTTGTAACAAAGAAGGGGACAATTTGGGGCTCAGGTTCCCTTCTCCCACAAAAGAACTGATTAGCCTGCATCCCAGTTTAAACTTACAGAAGTTCTATCCTTGACATCCTAGCTTTTTTTTTAAAGATTTCTTTTTATTTATTTATTTGAGACAGAGAGAGGGAGAGAAAGAGAGACTGAGAATGTATGTGTCAGGGCCTGTAGCCACTGCAAACGAACTCCAGACACATGCACCACCATATTCATCTGGCTTACGTGGAATCTGGAGAATCGAACCTGGGTCCTTAGGCTTCACAGGCATGCACCTTAATAGCTAAGTCATCTCTCCAGCCCAACTTCCTAGCTTTTTATAAGTGTAAGGTGACCACAGGCAACCCACCCACTGCTGGCAGAACTGTAAATGAGTCCGTTATCCTTTACCATTTTTTCCCTAAGTTCTTTGAAAATTCAGGGAAATGGTGGCAGTTTATGGACCTAAATGTCCAGAAACATGGTATGGATGTCCAGATGAAAATGAAAGCAAGCACAAACAGCCCTACTCAAAACTGCCGAATTGGGGTCTTAGCCTAGGCGTCTGTCAACAGAGCAGTGGACGAAGAAAATGCATATATACAGAGTGAAATTTTATTCATCCATAAAGAATGAAATCTTGTTATTTATAAGGAAATGAATGTCACTGGAGCTCATCATTTAAGTTAAATAAATCTGACTCAGAAAGACAAATATTAGATGTTTCTCTCATTTGTGGATCCTAGATTTATATAGGTACATACAATCATATATGAATGTAGGACATGAAAGTAGAAGGAAGAGGATTTGGGGGAATGAATAGGAGTAGAAGAAGGGGAGAAGGAAAGGGAGGATTCCGGAGTAACTATGGTCAAGGTCATGATATGAAAGTATGAAATGTATGAAAGTGCTGTCAATTGACATCACTAAGTCTTTCTTTGGCACACTGTGAGTTTAAAAGGCACTTCTGACCAGTCTGGGAACCATCAGCCTAGACAAGCTTGTTTCTGTGGGGGGACCCCGAATCCAGCTTCCTAGCCGGTGAGCCGGTGACCACAGGCCTCACGTGTCTTTGGTCCCCCCCTCTTCCTTTTGTCCCATTGAGTTAGAAGAGGAAGCAGCTCATGGACGCTGTCCCCGGATTGCCTCACCATCGTCTGGGTGTCTGCTCAGCCCGCATCACTCCCAGGGTGTTCCATCTGCGTTTCTCCTGGTTTCCAGCACGTAAAGTGGTTTCTGTTGACTTGGCTGGACTTTGACTGGTGCATTTAAACTTTTATTGGTTTTTCCTTATAACAGCCTGCAGAAAAGATGATGATGATAGTGTTGGTGATTACAGCCCCTTCCTTGGAATATAAACCTCACATGTTACAAAGCTTTCACTCAGGTTCTGTAATTTGAGTTTCGTAATAATAGCATGAGGTAAGAAAGGCATTTATCACTAATTCCACTTTACAGAAGAGGAAGTGATTTCACTGCGCTCACACAGCTGGTGGGTCTGGAAAGATCTGGAACCAGACCCAAGCTTTTAGAGTCTTCATGGAGTTTTCTCACCCTACTTAACCCTCCATTTTCCATCATTATTCTGCCTGCCCCGTGGGTAAGGGGCCTCAATGTTCTTCCTTTTGGATGTTTTTAAAATGTTTTAAATTTGTGTGTGTATTAAGTGTTTAAAAAGGAGTGGTGTGTGTGTGTGTGTGTGTGTGTGTGTGTGTGTAGGTTAGAGGACAAGCAGTGTACCTGATCCTTTCCTCCCACCTCGTCTGAGGCAGGGGCTCTCTTTCTGTGTGCTGCTGAGAAAGCCACGGGCTTTGGGGTTCTCCCGACTCCACCTCCCATTGCCATAGGCGCACTGAGATTACAGACACACGTGATTTTGTGTGGGCGCTGAGGTTTTGAACTCCGACTGAGCCATCTCCCCGTCTGGGATGGTGTATGCTAAAGCATGGGGCACAAGCCACAGGTCAAGAGAGCTCACTCCTGGGCAATCAGTGCTACAGTACTTGGTGGCTTCAAGCAGCATCATTGATTATTTTGGGAACGGCCCCCAGTGCACACGGTCAGGCTTGACTAGAGCGTGAAGCGTGAGTTCCAGCCGGGAAGGCTTTGAGGTTGGATTCATGAGCAGTTTGGGATGGGGTCTGGCTGTCGGTGGAAGAGGGATGAAGGGGAAGGTGCTGGCTGGTGCCTGCACTGGGTGGCTCGTGCTTCAGCCAACCCTGTGACAAGCAGCCATTGGTCACCGGGCAGGGCCAAGAAAGTGAAGCATGAGTTTGTTTGTATTTTTGTCTAAACAGCAAAGAGCACCGAGTGTCTAATGTGATACCTTACTAGAAGGCTGGATGGATCCTTCCATTATAACTGCTGACAATAATTGATACCCTCAACTTCCTGGGGACCCTAGCCATTGGGGAGGAACAGGGTCACCATAGCCATTTGGCCTACTTCGATGGTCATCAACAAATATTTATATTTACTTTGTGCCAGCCTCTTACCCACGATATTGGATCTCTCCCTAAAGGTCTCACCCGGCTTGTTTCTGAAAGTTCTGGACTTTGGCCCCTGAATTCTGCTCTTCTGTCTTGGGTGTTGTGTTCACTCCCAACTCTAAGTTTCTATTCTGATGCCTGCTGGCAGGCCCTGGAAACTTGTTAAAGTTGGTGCAGTTGGCTCTGGGATGGGCACCTGTTTCCATCCAGGGTCACTGTTCCTTCCTGACCTGAGGCAAATGGCCTTTTGCTGCTTTACATCTGGTCTGCCCTCATTTGTTCCAAAGTGGGGCCACCTTGCTGTCTGTAACTCATGGAGCTTTAATACAATCGTGTGTGCGTGTGTGTGTGTGTGCGTGCGTGTGCGTGTGTGTGTGTGGTGTGTTTCAGCGCCCATCCTCTCAGGTTTTTTTTTTTTTTTTTTTTGAGGTAGAGTCTCACTCTAGCTCAGGCTGACCTGGAATTACTATATAGTTTCAGGGTGGCCTCAAACTCATGGCGATTCTCCTACCTCTGCCTCCCGAGTGCTGGGATTAAAGGCGTGCACCGCCATGCCCAACTCTCACAGGTTTTTAAAAAAAATATTTATTTGAGGTGGGGGGGAGAGAGAGAGAAAGAGAGGGGGGGAACAGGTGCACCAGGGCCTTCAGCCAGTGCAAGTGAACTCCAGATGCATGCACCTCCTTGTGCATCTGGTTTACATGGGTACTGGGGAATCAAACCTGGGTCCTTTGGCTTTGCAGGCAAGCACTTTAACTGCTAAACCATCTCTCCTGCCTGACAGGTTTTGAAGTTCTATGATGTTGTCACTGTCTACTTGACTGGGTGTGTCTATGAAGGTGTTTCCAGACAGGTCTAACTGAGACCCATCCTCAATATGAGTAGCTCTATTCTATGGACTGGGGTTCTGGACAGAATAAGAAGGGAAGAATGAGCTGAGAACCAGCATTCATCTCTTTCTGCTTCCTGACCATGGACGCCACGTGACCAGGTGCCTCACATTCCAATCCATGGCCGTGGCTTTCCCCCTACGATGGACTGTACCTCCTCAAACCATGAGCCAGAATAAATCCTTCCCCCCTTAGATTGCTTTTGTCAGCCATTTTGTCTCAGCAATGAGAAAAAGAAATTTATACAAGCTCCAGGGCAAGTATAAAGGAGCAGCTTGGAAAACACTGGACCTTATTGCGGTTTAAGTGTATATAATGCCCCCTCCCTCCCCCCTCCAAGACTCACGTCTTTGGCCCTCGGTTGGCAGTGTTGCTCGGGAAGGCTATAGGACTTGTAGGAGGTGGAGTTTTGCTGGAGGAACTAGGTCACTGGGGGCGGGCTTTACGTTTCCGGGGCCTTCCCTCACTTCCTGTTCACCCTCTGCTTCCTGCCTACTGATGTGACAATGTGACAAGCTGGCTCCTGCTTATGGCATGCCTTCCCTTCCACATTGGCCTCTACCTTCCAGAACTGGAAGCCAACAGCAACTCTTTCATTTTTAAGTGGCTTCTGGCCAGGTATTTGTTCACAGCAACAAGTAAGTCACTGGTAAAGAACCCTTGTCCTCAAGTGGCCCTGTGTTTGCCATCATTGTCCACCTGCCCCTGGGAAGAGAGCCCCACTGGAGCACTGTCCATCTGGATGATGCGAAGCACAGACCATCACTCCACACAGCATTGGTCGTCAGTTGCTGGGTAACAACCGGGCATGACATACAAAGTGGCTATCGGTAGCATTGTTCAGTATCTCACAGGCCTGTTGGTCAGCCCCCTAGGAGGGGATGAGCTAGTCCTGTGGCTGTGGTCCAGGCCTCTGGGTCTTTCACAAGCTCCTGCCATCTGCAGCTTCAGTGTGTGCAATTGCTTTCTAGCTCATGCAGGTCACTGGGGGCGCTATATCTTACAAACCATCCGCCACAGGTCAATAGGGCTGGGGGAGGTGAGCTGAATTTTGATGTTTTAGTTAGTGATTAAAAAGCATCAGTCAGGCTGGAGAGATGGCTTAGCGGTTAAAGCGTTTGCCTGCAAAGCCAAAGGACCCTGGTTCGATTCTCCAGGACCCATGTTAGCCAGTTGCACAAGGGGGCACATGCGCCTAGAGTTCGTTTGCAGTGGCTGGAGGCCCTGGTGCGCCCATTCTCTTGCTTCCTCTCTCTGCCTCTTCCTCTCTCCCTCTCAAATAAATAAATAAATAAAAAGTTTAAAAAGCATCAGTCAAGCCAGGCATGGTGGCGCACGCCTTTAATCCCAGTATTTGGGAGGCAGAGGCAGGAGGATCACCATGAGTTCAAGGCCACCCTGAGACTACAGAATGAATTCCAGGTCAGCCTGGGCTACAGTGAGACCCTACCTCGAAAAATGGCTGACAAAAACAAAAACAAAAGCATTATTCACTAGCCATTGATTTAGATATGTTGTAGAAAAAAAATACAACTACATGTTATTGCAGAAGGGGGTACGCTAAAAAAGGAAGGGATCAATAGAATAATATTCAGGTGGGTTTGCCATTGTTGGGTTATTTATTTCTTATTTATTTGCGGGCTGAGGATGGAATCAGGACCTTGCCTATGTTGGGCAAGTGTTTACCACTGAGCTACATCTGCAGTTTTCCAGGTCAGTTTTGAATGCAAGAATATGTGTGGTGCAGATAACCAAAGCTTGGGTAGCTTTTCCTAGAAGGAGTCTACTCCAGAAAGCTCTTTAATGGCCATGTGACCAGATCCTTGGCGAGTTTACCTTACAGACCCACCGGGTCCACTTCAAGGGATTTGAAAACGAAGATGACTATAGTTTAAACTACCTTCCTCCAGTAGAGGCACATACTTCCCTATGAAAAAGCAAGACACACTTCCAGAGCGCTGGCTTCACTTGAAGACAGGGGTGGGGGAGATGGGGAATAACCAGCAAATAAATGCTTTTTTTGTTTGTTTGTTTGTTTTTTGAGGTAGGGTCTCACTCTAGCCCAGGCTGACCTGGAATTCACTATGTAGTCTCAGGGTGGCCTCGAACTCATGGTGATCCTCCTACCTCTGCCTCCCAAGTGCTGGGATTAAAGGCGTGCGCCACCACGCCCAGCTCTAAATACTTACTTTTGTACACATATATAAGTTTAAACATAGGTTCCATCCACATATGAAACAAATGGCATTTATCTTTCTTTCTGAGTCTGGATGATTTCACTTAACATAATGAATTATATTTCCATTTATTTTCCCACAAATGTCACAATTTCAGTTTTTCTTTATGGCTGAATAAAACGTACTACATCCTCTCTACCTACTCATCCAGTGATGGACATCTAGGCTGCTTCCATTTCCTGGCTACTGTCACTAGTGCTGGTGACGCAGGGTCTTTTGGGTATATCCCCAGGTGTAGGATAGCTGGGTCATAGGGTGATTCTATTTTTAGTGTTTTGAAAACCTTTAATGCTGACTTTCGCAGTGGCTGCTTAAGTTTACATTCCCACAGGCAGTGATTAAGGTTTCCTCTTTCTCCACATCCCTGTCAGCAGTCAGCATTTGTTTTCTTGATGATAGCCATTCTGACTGGGCTGAGATGGAATCTCAAAGCAGTTTTAACCTGAACTTCCCCAAGGGCTAAGGATGTTGAGTGCTCTTTCAAATGTTCACTGGCCACCTGTTTTTCTTTTCGTAACTGTTTATTCAGCTGATTACCCCACTTATTGATTGCATGATCATTTGTTGGTGCTTAATTTTTTTTTCCAGTTCTTTATATATTGTAGCTATTAATCCCACATCTGATGTGTAGTTGGCAGATTTTTTTTCTCCATTTTTCTGTGGCTGGCTCATCACTCCAGCGGCGATTGTTCCCTTCACTGTACAGAATCTTTTAATGTCATGTAATCCCATCTGTCACTTCTGTTTTTTTTTTTTTTTTTTTTTTGAGGTAGGGTCTTGCTGTAGCCCAAGCTGATCTGGAGTTCACTATATAGTCTCAGGCTCGTCTTGAACTCACAGTGATTCTCCCACCTTAGCCTCCTAGGTACTGGAATTAAAGGTGTGTGCCACCATGCCTGGTCCATCTGTCACTTCTATTTTTTTTTAAAGTTGTAGTGCTGGGCATGGTGTTGCGTGCCTTTAATCTCAGCACTCTTCTTTTTTAAAATATTATTTTTATTTATTTATTTGAGAGAGATTGATACACAAATAGGCAGGTAGAGAGAGAGAAAGAGAGAGAGAGAGAGAAAATGGGTGTGCCAGGACCTCCAGCCCTGTAAATGAACTCCAGGTACATGTGCCCCCTTTTGCATCTGGTTTATGTGGGTTCTGGGGAATCGAACTGATGTCCTTTGGCTTTGCAGCCAAGCACCTTAACCACTAAGCAATCTATCTAGCCCACATCTGTCACTTCTTAAAACCAAAAAATATTTAAAAATTTTCTTCTATAAAAATAAATGTAGGTACATTGTGTAATTAATTAGTTGCAAGTGTCACAAGTGGTGGTGAGGTGTCAGTGTGCCTGGGGCCACACTCTTCACCCTTCTTTGTCATTTGCTGGTGAAGGTATTCTAATAGGAAAGTGAAAAAATAATGAAAAAAGTTTTAAAAAGGGGGCTGGAGAGATGGCTTAGCAATTAAGGCGCTTGCCCACAAAGCCCAAGGACCCAAGTTCGACTCCCCAGATCCCAGATGAGCCAGACACATGGTGAGGAGAGCGCAAAGTTGCACATACCCACTAGGTGGCAGAAGCATTGGGTTCAACTGCAGTGGCTGAGGCCCTGGTGCTTCAATTCTCTCTGTGTCTCTGTCTCTCTTTCTCTAAAAATAAAAAAAAAAAAAATAAGAAAAAAGAAAAAAAATGTGAGGTGAGGTTGCTGAAGTTCCAACAGCCTCAATATGGAGGACCTACTGTAGGTTCCCCATGACCCTTATCTCCTGGAGTTCATGCCACTGTATAACCTTGTCTTTTTCATTGTGTGCAGGCACGGTGATTGCTGCTAATCCACAACACATGGGACTGAGTGCTGGACAAGGTGAGCAGCCAAATCAGGGAATGAAGCCAGAAGAGGCCGCTCATCCAGTGTTTGAGACACACAGCAGCTTTGTCTTAGCCCGTGTGATGGAGAGGAGTATGGCTGGGAGGAGCCAGAGTCTCACAGAACAAGTCACTGGGTGGATGCTTCACCTCAGCTTGGGCTTTGTGAGGTTTCTGAGGCTTGTACAAGAAAAGGACCAGAGAGTGCTTGGATTACTTTTTCCTTGATGTTTGTGAGCTGGAAGGAAAAGGTCCGAGGGTGTAGTGGGCTACTAAGGTGGATCAAATCCAAGAGCGGCTTCTTTTGACCGTGGGAAGTATAATTAATGTGTTTCTGAGATCTTAATACTGGCCGGTCACAGGCTCTGGTGGGACTCACGTCCTCCTCTTGGCAATCGTATGATGATAGGAGCGCGGCAGTAATTGCGAGGACCCCTAAATCCAGCAACCAAGATAACGGAATTTTAAGCAAGCACCTTTAACCACTGAGCAATCTCCTCAATAAACAGAGCTTTAATGCAACATTAAAACTATTCAAAGCCTGGGGATGTAACTCTCTGGATTTAACTTACTGGCATGCACAAGGTCTGGGTTTCAACCTCAGCCTCTCAAGGAAGCAAACAAACAAATCTACATTTATGCCAAACAAGGATGACACAGATCATGCCATGATGCCACGACAACAAACAAATTGTCATGGCACTGGATCTCACCTCAGTCCGGACCCTTACTGACCCTCCCCACAGGGACATAGCTCCAGCAATGTCAGAACTCAGTCAGTGGATAATGGGTCCAAAATCATCGGCAGGCACAGAGATGAGGGGAAGTCTGTAGTGCCTGGAACATCGTGGGTAACTGGAAGTTTGGGCTGTGACCGGAAAAAGCCACAGAGAACTTAACTAGTGGTTGGTTTAATTGAAGTAGAGCTCCACGTTACAACCATGACCTTTTATTCGTATCTTCTTCTATATTGCAGTTAACTTCTTATTATTTATTTATTTGAGAGACAGAGAGAAAGGCACATAGAAAGAAAGAGTGAGTATGGGAACATGTCTGGGCCTTCCTCCTGCCACTGTAAATGAACTCCAGATGCATGCACCCCTGGGTGCATCTGGCTTTATGTGGGCAGAGAGGAATTGAACCCAGGCTGTCAGGCTTTGCAAGCAAGTACCTTTAACTTCTGAGCCATCTCTTCAGCCCTACAGTTACTGCTTCATTGCTGGGTCGAAACGCATCAAAAACACCGGAAGCAGCTTGTGGGAAGAAAGGGTTTTATTTTAGGCTTACAGTTTTGAGGGTAAGTTTCATCTTGGCATGGAAGATCAGAGGCTGGGCATCATGTCTTGCCGTATATTAGCTCGGAGGTAGCAGCAAGAATAAGTTGGCTCTGGTAAGGGGGTCTTAGACATAGCACCCCCAGGCCCACCCCAAGTGACACTCCTCCTCCAGCAAGGCTCCACCTCCCAAAGGCTCCACCAGCTAGGGATTAAGTATGAGGCTTCATTACAGGCATCTGAGGCCATGGGGTCGTTTCACATTCACATTGTCCCATATGCCAACATCTATCTCATGTAGCAACAGTTAGATTATCTGAGTTTCTTAAATACAAAGGCTATTTTTTACTGAAGAAATTGCCTTAGGTTGAATTTTTCCCAGAGCACATTCCAGGCATGGACTTGGGTACCAGGAGTTAATTTGGAGGTGACCTTAAGAAGTTCCAATAGGGGAGAAGAGAACCACTGTAAAGGGTGTATGACTGAAGGGTGTGTGACTGAGACATGTGATTCTATGAGTCCTGGAGACTTGACTGCACCGAGAATCCACGGGGAGATAATATGGGTATTATCTCAGAATTACCCCCACACGGAGGCCAGAGAACT
Source organism: Dipus sagitta (assembly GCA_036346955.1). Taxonomy (NCBI): domain Eukaryota; kingdom Metazoa; phylum Chordata; class Mammalia; order Rodentia; family Dipodidae; genus Dipus; species Dipus sagitta. Next base: position 192,622,167 of record CM070771.1, read on the forward strand.
TGGGCATCTATTTGCCATTCTTGTAAACACCATCTCCCTGGCCTGTGTTGAGACACAGCTGAGAGCGAGAGACCTCAGACCAAACGGCATAGGGGCTTGGGACAAGACAGTAGGGGAGTCTGCAGAAGTTGCCATCAAGATGCAGGTGACCTGTGGGATGGGTTGATGGAATCAGGGCAGGATGTTGACATGCATGAGCTGCACCCATAATATCAGGAAGGAATGTGATGTAGCATATCTTTCCAGGTACTTGGAGCAAGAAGGCTCATTTGCAGGTTAGGAGGCCCGTTAAGGCCAAACAAAGCTGCTGTGTGTCACTTGTATCTGAGAACCAGCTCTTTGCTTGTTTGTCACTCACCTTTAATGGATTGGATTCTGGATCCACTGGTGACCAGGCCGCAGTGATGAGACTGGGGAAAGGTACAACAGAGGACACTATAGGGACGTTTAAAGCCATTGTAAGCCAGACTCATCTCTGTGACTGAATATGCCTGCTCATATCCTCTGTGCTAAGTACAGTGAACCACCTGTTCTCTAAAACATGGCAGACAGGTGGTTGAGATGGTCAAGAATAAGAATGAACTTCCCTGGCCTGGAAGAGGGGGGCGGGGCTAGTCAAACACAAGCCGAACTCCCTCACAGCCAACCTTTAAACAAAAGAATATTATTTTTCAGCCGGGCGTGATGTTGCATGCCTTTAATCTCAGCACTCGGGAGGCAGAGGTAGGAGGATCGCTGTGAGTTCAAGTCCAGCCTGAGACTCCATAGTGAATTCCAGGTCAGCCTGGGCTAGAGTGAGACCGTACCTCAAAAAAACAAAAAAGAAAAAGAATATTATTTTTCAAACTCTGATGACCTTATATAATGAATGCTGTTAATGACTAATTTCCAGCATTCTTTTTGTGTGTGTTTGTGTGTGTGTGGTGTGTGTGCATGTGTGTATGTATGTTTGTGTGTGGTGGTGCATATGTGAGTGCAGGTAAATGTGTGGGCGTGCTTGTGGAGGCCAGAGGTAGATGTCTGGTGTCTTCTTCAATTGCTCTCCACATTATTCTTAGAGACAGGGTCTCTAGCTGAACCCAGAGCTCACCCATTTGGTTAGACTGGCTAGCCAGTGAGCCCTGGGAATTTTCTTTCTTCACCTTCCCCTGTGTTAGGATTGCAGGCAGATACCACTACAACTGGAGTTTTTATGTGAAATCTGGGGATTCGAGTTTAGGTCCTCATGCTTGTGTGATGTCGCAGTTAGGTTCGCATTGCTGGCAGAAATCACCTGTGGGAAAAAAGCTTTATTTTGGCCTACAGACTCGAGGGGAAGCTCCACAATGGCAGGGGAAAACGATGGCATGAACAGAGGATGTACATCACCCCCTGGCCCACATCAGGTGGACAATAGCAACAGGAAGGAGAGTATGCCAGGCACTGGCAAGGGAAAACTGGCTATAATGCCCATAAACCTGCCCCCAACTGCCTCCAAGAGGTGTCAATTCCCAAATCTCATCAGCTGGGAACCTACATTCAGAACATGTAAGTTTATGGGGGACATCTGAATCAAATCACCACATTCCACCCCTGGCCCTGATAAACTGATAACCATACATGATTTAAAATGCAATGCATTCATCCAACTTCAAGAGTCCTCATAGTTTTTATCAATCTCAATGATGTTCGAACATCCCCATAACCCAAGGTCTTTTTTAACTGAGCCATAATACCAACACCCCCGCCAAAAAAAAAAAAAAAAAACCCATCATGGCACAGAATAAACATTCACACTGCAAAAGATGGCATTGAGTATAGCAAAGAAATATTCACAAATACAAGATTTAAACAGGGCCAACATCAAACTTTGTAACTCCAAGTCTAACAACTCTAGTCAGTAACAAGTCTCCAAGTTCGATAATTCTAGCCAGCAACAAGTCTCTGGAATTCCGGTTCCACCCCTCCAGCTAGGCTACTCACAGTCCTGGGAAACTTCATCTGGGGCCAGTGGTTCTCCTTGGCAATCATCTTGTGGTCCCAGCATCTCCACTGGGTCTCTACTGCAACACATGGTTCATCCTCATGGCTCCATAGCATCTCCATGCAGCTACTCAGCAAACCTGCTTCACACTGCCCATGGCCGTTTCCAAAGCACAAGACCATTTTGTAAATTCAATGACCCTCTCTTTCCTGCATTTCTTATGCTCCACAATACCAGGTAGAGTGCCAATTTGTTAACCAGGGGGGAATAAAGCAGACTTTGAAGAACAGGACACTTCTTGAGCACTCAGGCCCCTTTAAAAGAGTCTAAATTCTTCCTGTTGCCCCAGTGCAGGGCCAGCTGGCCAATCTCAAAGGTTGTAATCTCTCAATTGCAGCTGAACGGGCAAAAGCTTCAGCCCAAAGATTTCATTTCTGTGCCATATCCCTCTGCACACACCAGTCCATTTCTATGTAATGCAACCCTGCACAAGTTCTCAGGACACAGGCATAATAGCAAGCCTCTCACACAAACTGCTTCTAGCCCAGTCCAGGCAAAGCTCTTTCTCACCCTCATAAGCTAAACCTCATAGCCCATAGTTCTTACTGCATTCAGGTCTTGCAACTCTGACCAAAATAGTCCATCAAGCCGTACTTACAACACTTCAAGGTGACTCTTAGGCCAAAGTTTCAAATCCTTCCACATTCCTCTTGAAAATCAGCTCCAAAGAGGCCAAAGCCACACAGTCAGGTGTCTAGAAGCAAATGTCACCACTCCTTGGTATCACTTTACTGTTGAGGTCAGGTCACATTGCTGGCAGAAACCACCTGGCCAAGAGCAGCTTGTGGGACAAAAGGTTTATTTTGGCTTACAGGCTCGAGGGGAAGCTCCACAATGGCAGGGGAAAACGACAACATGAACAGAGGATGGACATCATCCCCTGGCCCACATCAGGTGGACAATAGCAATAGGAGAGTGTGCCAAACACTGGCAAGGGGAAACTGGCTATAACACTCATAAGTCCACCCCCAACAATACACTGCCTCCAAGAGGTTTTAATTCCCAAATCTCCATCAGCTGGGAACCTAGCATTCAGAATATCTAAGTTTATGGGGGACACCTGAATCATACCACCACATGTGGTAAGCACTGTCCCCATGTCTCCAGCTCCAGCCTCTAACACTGCCTGCTCTGCGCTTGACCTGTCTCATCTCCTGGGTAACCCAAATATCTCCAATTCACATATGTGAGACTAGCTTTGGGAGCCTTGCCCCTATCTCAGAAATTGTGAGGGCAGAATATGCTTTATAGCCACGTACATGGTAAAAAGTTGGAAAGCATTCTACAAGATGGCTGCTAAGATTGTGCGTGCCTTCTAGTGGTTGGTGTCCCTTGCTGGGATCTTGGGGTTCTTAAAGTGCTAATGTGAGAAGGCCGACAGCACCCCTGCTATTGTATGGGGCGCATGGCAGTTCTCTGAGTGCTCAGGGCGGAATCTATCTGCGCTGCATGGAGGGAAGAGGTCCTGTGCACCACCTGTGTCACGGGAAGCTCCAGATGGTGGTGTCTTGGGACTCTGGTGACTGATACGCCTGCTTATTGTGGGTCCCACCCTTTGTTGGCTGTTTGACTTGAGGCAAGGGACTTAGTCACCAGGGAACTGACTTCTCTCATCTGGGAAATGAAGATAATGAGCCCTAACTCCTTGCCTTCCTCCCAGGGAGGCGGAAGCTTCCTGAGGTCACCTGCAGGGGCCTTTTGATGTGCTTGAAAGAATCCTCCCTAATTGCCCAGCCAGGCACTTAGAGCAGCTGGGCGAAAAGTTTTATGGCCCAAGATTCCCACAGCCCAGAATTTCTGCACTCCCAGAAGCCCTCAGCCGTGCAGCCCGCAGTGATGGATCTGGCTGGCGCAGTCTCTGCCCAGCCATGGGCAGAGATTTCTCAGAGCCTTAGTCACATAATGGACCGTTTCCCATGTGTGTTCCTGCCAGTGCTTCGCCTGTTCATGGAGTGTCTTCTGCACTGTTTCTACAAGCCCACGGCAGTTCCCACTGCTCCCCAGACGTATCCTGCGCAGTCGTCTTTGGCCTCATGGGATGCAGGGACGCTTTAAGAACAGTGCTTGTCTGTGTTTGTGACAACCCGAAATGGCTCTATATCCTCTTGGTCCAGTTTGCAAAAGAGTTGAGATGACAAGCCGCTTGTGTTCTCATTTCTGGTCTGCACTGTCACCAAATGTCCTTGAAGAGTCTCTCTGTCACCAGCCTGACTCATGTCCGTGACCACTGCCACCTCATAAATCACTTCCCGCCTTGAAACCCACTGGGGTCTCCACATCACCCACAGAATAAAAGCTGAACACACTACCTTAGCATCCCAAACCTACTCTTGCCTTGTCTCAACATCTGGTCCCAAGTTTCCTCTTGTTCCTCCTGTCTCTCCTCCTTCATTATTCAGACAGTCATCCCTTCTCCTCACTTACCACTTCCCGTATGCCTAGTGCTGCGTTTAGCTCTGGGGAACAAAGTTATGCCCTGCTACCAGGGAGAAACATCCTTGTGGGAGACACAGAGACAGAGACTGGTGAGTGTATGTGGCGTGGCACATCCACCGCAGGGGTGCCTGCGATGACGGTGAGATAAGATGCCTGGGACCCAAGGATGGATGGGATACGGCACAAAGCCCTGTTAGAGATAGACGTGGGTGTGGGAGCGTGAGCCCAGGGTCCCAGCTAGAAGGACTGAGAGGTGAGAGAGTACGGGGCCATTGTGAGTATCCCAGTGTCTGGATTCTGAAAGGAGTGGCGCCCTAAGCTACCCTCCTGACTTGCTCTGCTCATGAGCTCTGACACTGCCAGGCCTTTGCCAGGGTTAGTGCCTCTTCCTGTGCTTTCTCCTCTTCCCCTGGGCTTTCCCCTGTCCCCACCTCCCCTGGCCCCCTGTCCCCACCTCCTCTGGTCCCCGTCCCCTCTCCCCTGGTCCCCTGTCCCCACCTCCCCTGGCCTCTCCTGCTATGGTCATATCCATTTTTCACGGTCCCCTTCAACTGCCATCTGTTCTTTGATGACATCTTGGACCCATTAATTGTTCCTCTGGGTCTCTAGAATTTATGTTTCACATTCTACCTCCCACTTCGTCTTAGTAGTTCCAGCCGGTTTCCTCACTGGCCCGACAGGCCGTATTTGTCCCGCAGCATCTGCCTCTGTTTCCCACAGCTCTTAGCCTGTAGCAGTTTGAGTCAGGCCTTCCTTCCAGCTCCAGTCCTCCTGCCCATTAGTTCTGCTATCTTGGACAAGTCACTTTATCTCTGAGACCTTGAGGTGTCTCATCCATAAAATGGGGGCAATGATGTTTATTACATAGGATAATTGTGAGGATTAAGTAAAGTACCTAGTTAGCACTCAATAAACAGCTGCTTTCCTTGTCCATTTGTGCTCTGGCTCAGAGAGATTGCTGTTACACCTTGGGAGAGCAGCTCTGGGGGAGGGACACCTCACTCTTCCCATGAGCCCAGAAGCAGTGTTGGGTGCATGAGCAAGATCCGTCTGTACTGGCTGGCTGAGCACCCAGGCGGAGGGGCGGGATATAATCGTCAGTGGCAGCCATGACTGCCCATTCTTTCTTGTTTTAAAATTTTTTATTTTATTTGTTTATTTGCAAGGAGAGAGAGAAAGAGGAGATAGAGAAAGAGAATGGGCACGCCACGGCCTCCAGCCACTGCAAACGAACTCCTGATGTGTTCGCCCCCTTGTGCCTCTGGCTTACGTGGGTCCTGGAGAATCAAACCGGGGTCCTTAGGTTTCGCAGGCAGTGACCACCCATTCTAATCTCCCAATTCCCTTGACTCCTTCCATGCCACACTCATCCTTAACGTAAACAACAAGAAAATGTTGACAAGAATCAGCAAAAGGCAAATGAAACATGGGAATGTCCTTGTCTAGTATTATGTTTTCAGTCTAGATGTTCTCTCGGGGAGAAGGGAAAACAAAACAGCTGCACGTTGACACATCTGGAAAATGACAACTGCTCGCTACACCAGCATGAGCTAGTGAACATCAGACCTTCCTGAGATCCCAGCACGGCAATACTTCTATTCTTCCCATGAGGAAACAGAAGAGAGGAGAGGGAGAGAGAGAGAAGAAAGAGATACTCTACAATTTCACATCTTTATTTTTCTTGTTTTTTTTTTTTTTTACTTTATTTATTTATTTATTTATTTTTGGAGGTAGGGTCTCACTCTGGCCCAGTCTGACCTGGAATTCACTATGTAGTGTCAGGGTGGCCTCGAACTCACAGCAATCTTCCTACCTCTGCCTCCCAAGTGCTGGAATTAAAGGCGTGCGCCACCATGCCTGGGTTCCAATTTCACATCGTTATGAGCTAAGGCAGGTAGATGGGGGCATCCACGGAATATGTTTGCATCATACCAGCACCTCTAACCCCAGGGCAAAGTCTTCCCTCCTTATTCATTATTCTCCACATGCCCCTTCATTCTTTATTCATGAAGCCAGCAAATGTCCTCTCCCTCCACCCTGCACACGTGCACGCGCACACACACACACATTACATATACAACCACTTTAATCAGGCTGAAAAGTTTAGAACTCCAGGGGATGGGTAACGTGCTTGCCATACAAGCATAAGTACCTGAGTTTGGCTCCCCAGAACTCACATAAAATTCTGGGCATTGCAGCCCACCTATAATCCCAGCCTTGGAGAGCAGGAAACAGGGCATCCCTGGCTAGCTAGACCAGCCCACGTGGTGAGCTCTGGGTTTCGTGAGAGATCCTGTCTCAATAAATAAGATGGAGAGTAATTGAGGAAGGCACTGACCTCTGGCTTTCACGTGTATAAACACACACAGATGTGTGTGTACATGCATGTGAACATGCGCACACATACAACACATATCTACACATGTTGCCAAGAGCATGTATCATCACGTGTGTTTTTCAGCAAGGCCTTGTCATGTTCGGCTCATGGCCGAATGGAGCTTCACACATCTTTCTCAGAGCTTTCCTGGGATTGTTTCAGACCATTCCGATCAGGGAAGCTCCCTCCCTCTCCTCTCCATTCACCCTGCTCTTAGGTGGAGGAGACAGGGGAACCCTGTCCATGGCTCTGCTGCTGGGAAGTAGGCTGATCACTTCTTGCCTGGTGATAAGGTGACCTGCTTCTCACTTTTCTACTTAAGGTAATGGACAGTTACTATTTCTCCTCTCTCATCTGGAGCCCTGGGAGCTCAGTTTCCTCTGATTTTCTAATGGATCGATTACAAAGTTGCACGCCTGAAAAGTCTCATGAGTTACAGCAAGATAGACTTTGAAGAATTCCTCTTGTTTCACCCCTTCTCCTTGTTGTGACAGCCATGAACTATCCTCTTGGCAAAGCGGGAGCCCCAGCCCTGGGGAGCTATGTCTGCCTAGAGAGAGTTTGTCAAGACTCTGTTTTTCTCGAGGGAGATGGAATGTCATGTGGCAGATGGCCAAGATGCTTGACCTTCAAGGCAGGGACTTCCACATCTGGGTTCATGCAGGGTGAAGAAACACTTCAGCCTCCAGGAGCTTGGCCCAAGAATGCTTTGGGGTGGATACTGTTTGAGGGCCACAGATGGGGGTGAGCTGGTAGTCCTCAAGCCAAGCTACATCTGTCTGCCTCCCAGACTGCTTGAATCTGATGCCCTGGGATTTTTTTAAAAAGTGATTCTGGTATACCGCATGAGCCACTGCTCCAAGCCAGTCTCTGATTTGAAAGCTGATTACAAACATTGAAATAAAATGAGCATTTAAATCTGTATATGTACATAGTTCATTTTACCCATTGTTACTGGGAATAAGTACTACCTAGTGGGAAAAGTACTTAGCTCTGGAGGAAAGGTAGATGGTACCTAGTGGGAGAGGAGGGGCAAGAACTGTCACTCCCAGTTCCAGTGTCGTCTGAGAGCCTGGAGGGCAGAGAGTGTCTTTCCTCCTTTGGTCCTCCTCAAGTCCTTCAAGGTGTGTATAAGCTTTTAAACACACTCAAATGAAGAAACTGAAGATCAGAGAAGTTGATAAATACGCTAGATTCGCTGGGTAGGGATTTGAACACAGGCCCACTTGGCCCAATGTCTTTGTTCCCTGCCTGCCAATAGTGTTCTTGGGATCTTCTATTGCTCTCATAGCTCCTGAGGTAGCAGGGTGGAGCCCTTGCTTCCTAAGGTCTCCAGACCATGGGAGGACTAAAAATCACAGCCCTACACTGCCTTGCAACCAGTGGTCAAGGATCCTTTTTCCTTGATCTGAAGGACCACCCAACATCCCTTAAGGTTTCAGGTGTTAAGTCAATCCCAGCCTGCTGCTTCCGGCAGTGATACAACATTTAAAGTTGGATCTGTCTTCTTATTGCAGCTTGGGAAACGGTCATAGCCATCACTATCGCTTAACCTGAGTGTCCTTCCTCAGAATGTACCAGCAACCCGTGACTGTGAGGTGGGAGAAACACGGACCTGTGGTCCCTTTGCTACACTGTCTTACTTGTCCTCCCACTGTGACCCATTCTTTTCAGTTGGATGACAACCTAGGGAAAAATATAACATGGCCACACGGTATTCATTAAAAGCCACAGTTGTGCCAGTTGTGGTGGATGATTCAAGTGGGATATCGCTGAAGAGGCGGAGGCAGGAGGATCAGGAGTTCAAGGCCAGGCTGGGCTGCACAATAAAAAAAAAGAAAGAAAGAAATTAAAAAAAAAAAAGCCAATTATGCCTGAACATGGTGATGTATTCTTGTAATCCCAGCAGTTGGGAGGACGAAGTAGGTGGCTCATAGGTTCCAGGCCAGCTAGTATTACACAGCAAAAGTCCGTTTTTCAAAAACAAACAGAAACCAAAATGTTAACAAAAACTTGCATAAGAACTGTCTGAGAAGATATGTCTAGTGGGGACTACTGTGATGCATGCATGTTGAATCATGGGAAACTCCAAATGTATCAGTATGATCTGACCTTCCTCCCTCAGCCTCCCTCAGGCATGATTCTTATTAGGAACAACAGGAGTTGGGCCCATGCTGATGCAAGTCAGGTTCATCTTGGGGTGCATCATGGTCTGTCATAGGCATGGATTCAGTGAAGAACGCCCACATTTGGAAGGTGTTTAGAAGCTATCAGTTGGCATGTGGAAGAAGCTGACAGAGTACATGAAAACTAAAACCAAAACAGCAACAACAACCAAAAACTAAAAACCTCTGGCACAAGTTGGAGTGGGGATGAGAAAGAGAGATGCGTGCATCCTGTATGGTCCCAAGGGCTGTTGAGCATGTATTAGTTAGGTTAGGGTAGGCTGTGCTGAGGTAACAAAATGATCCCTAAGTATTTCCATTATCAACACAGAAACAGTTCGTCTCTCACTCTGCTAAAGTTCAATCAAGATTGTGAATGCGGCCTGGAGAGATGGCTTAGCAGTTAAGGCACATGCCTGTGACACCTAGGGACACAGGTTTGATTCCTCAGAACCCACATAAGTCAGATGCCCATGGTAGCACATATGTCTGGAGTTTGCAGGTGGCTAGAGGCCCTGGTGCACCCATTCTCTCTTTTTCTGTCAACAAAAATTTAAAAAAATACAATTAAAAATGATTGTGAATGCCATTATTATTATTATTATTATTATTACTATTATTTAGCAATACCATGTAGAACACAGAATTTGGGGCCACTGCAGTAAAGGAAGAGAGAGATGCATATTGGCTTCAAGTTTTCTCAGCCTGGATGTGAGTCATGGTACATGACTCATAAGAACTAGTTACATGGCCTGGAGTAATTGCAAGGGAGGCTGGAAGCGTGGGGCATTGGATAAGTAACTGGGGAGCCGTAGCTCAGGATCTTTTCCTTATCACATATCACTTGTATAACACCATAAAACCAGCACTATTCTAAACGTTTTCTAAATATAAAGCCATTGAACTCTTATAATAACCCCATGAGGTAATTATCCTCAAAAGGAAACTGTGGTTCCAAGACATGAAATGAGTTGTCCAAGATTACATGTGTGTGTGTGTGTGTGTGTAGACCCATATTCAAATCTAGGTATTGGAATTCCAGAATCTCTCTACCCACTGAACTGTGACTACTGCCCCAGCTGGGCACAAAACACAGGCTTAGGGTGAGAGAGGCTGGAATTCATAGGGAGGCCGAGCTGGAAAAGTGCACAGAGAACATTGGAGCCACAGCCCTCCTTCCCTCAGAGATGGCTGGGCTTTGGGGAAAACAGACCCATGAGGAAAGTAAGGCATTCAAAGTTCTCCAGCAATGTCCCAATGCTCTAGAAGGCTGAAGGCTAATGAGATGGGAAAAAAATCTTGATGTAGGCCTGGTGATGCAGGCTTGTAATCCCAGGCTAGTCAGGAATATATGACAGAAGGATTGTAGGTTCAAGTACAGATTAAGATACTGAGTAAGATCCAGTCTCCAAAGAAAAGGAAAAAGGGGGCTGGAGAGATGGCTGAGTGGTTAAGGCGCTTGTCTGTGAAGCTTAAGGAGCCATGTAGACTCTTCTGATCCCACTTAAGCCAGATGCATAAGGTGACACAAGCACTCGAGGTCGCAAATGCGCACAAGGTGGTGCACGTGTCTGGAGTTTGATTCCAGTGGCTGGAGGCCATGGCGTGCCAATTCTCTCTCTCTTGCTCTCTCTCTCTCATAAAAAAAAGGCCAGTCTGTTGGGCTTGCCTCAAAAAAAAAGGAAAAAGTTGGCTGAGGATATAGCTCATTGGTGAGGTGCTTGCCTGGAAGACAAACACAGGACTGCCAACAATACAGGTGGGCTGTTTTGACTTTTTATTTTTAGTTTTTGGTTTTTCAAGGTAGTGTCTTACCCTAGCTCAGGCTGACCTGGAATTCACTATGTAGTCTCAAGGTGGCCTTGAACTCACGGCGATCCTCCTACCTCTGCCTCCCGGGTGCTGGGATTAAAGGCATGCGCCACCACGCCCGGCTTGTTTTGACTTAAAAAAATATTCTATTTATTTATTTGAGAAACAGAGAAAATGAATGAATATATGAATGGGTGAGCCAGGACCTCTTGCTGCTACAAACAAATTCCAGATGCTTGAGACACGCAGTGCATCTGGATTTATGTGAGTGCTAGTGAATTGAACCCAGGCCAGACGACTTTGCAAGCAGGCACATTTGACCCTGAGCCATCTCCTCAGTCCTCTAGCTGCATCCCTCCAAGCTTCCAGATTCTCAGGCTCTGCCTCCCATTGCCAGAGGCCCATTGGGATCACAGATGCATGCACCACTTTGTGTCCTGCCTTACACGGGTGCTGAGGAATTGAACCTCCACTCACAGACATGAAAGCAAGCACCTTGAACTGCTGAACCATCTCCCAGAACTACCTGTTTTTCTTTTTTTTAAAATATTTTCAAAGTTGTTTTGTGTTTAGGATTGAGCCCAGGGCTGTGTGACAGAGCAAGAAATTTACCACTGAGCTACATCTCCAGCAACAAGGAATATGCTTTTTTATGGAAACATAGAAACACAACAAATGCGAGGGAATGGTTTAGTGAGCCCCACATACCCCTTGCCAGACCTTATCAGCTATCATCATTTGGCTCATATAATCTCCTCTATCACCTCCCAAGAATTTAAGGATAGGGAGTAGAGTTTATAAACGTACTTCTGACATCCTGTTTTACATATTTATACTCCAAGATACAGATGATTTTCATGGAGGACTTGAGGGAGAAAATGGGACCTGACTTCCTGGAGAAAACTAGCAGTTGGGACCAGAGAAGAGTCACATCCATCCCTGCATGATGATTCCATCCAGGACCTCCCTGCTCTATGCCCAACTCCAGGCCCTGCCAGACCTGACCAGCTCCTGGTGGGCGAGACACCATGTGAGATGCTGTCAGCGACCGGCGGCGGGGGGGGGGGGGAGAAACGGGCAAACAAAACCTGTCCTGTGAGTCCCTTATTCATGATCATGCTCCTGGCAGTGCCGCCTCTTGCCCACCATGGACCCTGAGCCCTGCCAGTGGGTGCTGATGTCAGCTGAGTCACCCGTGTAGTTCCTGGTGTCTCCTTTACCCATGTTTGCCATTATCGAGCAGCATGACTCATCCTATGCTGGTCAAGAGGGAAACAGAGCCTGGAGAGAGGAGCCTCGTCTGATCCTCGCAGCCAAGCTCCTCCTCTGGGGCTGACACCCTTCCTCTTGCATGTCTCCCCTGAGCAACCAACAAGATCCTAAAGGCTGAGGTGTGCTGGCCTTTTCAGGGGAGGGGCCTGGCATGCCAGGCTCTCTGTGGGCTCCTGGGACTCAGGAATATGTTTTCTGCTCCCATTCGCCTGGCTGGGTCTTTTGCACTGGGCCCAATTGAGCCCACAGCCTGGTAAGGCACTCTCTACCTAGTACCTAAACCGAACTCCATCCCCCAAGGCAGGTGAGAAGGAAGCAGGACACCATTGCCTTGGCCCCTCTGGCCACCACTCTGTCTGTGCTCAGGCTTGGCAGTGATAACAGCGTGCCTGTAAGTGGTTGGCTCCCATGCTGGGCACTGTGCTCAGATCCCAGTTCCTGCTTGGAAGAGCTCCCGAAAGCCTTTGATGTGTCTCTGGGCCAGAGCCAGTATTGGGCCTCCCACTCTGCTGTGGTTCACCTTCCCCCTCTGTGGAGCTTTTCCAGTCTGATTGTCTCTGTAGGAGAACAGAACGGAACACTCCTTACTTAAAACTCTCCAGGGAATGAATGGCTTGGACTCCAATGGGCTTATGATTTGAATGCTTGCTCCCCCGTTGGTTCTGCTATTTTTTTAAACTTATTTTTATTTATTTATTAGAGACACACACACACACACACACACACAGAGAGAGAGAGAGAGAGAGAGAGAGAGAGAGAGAGAGAGAAAGTGAGAATGGGTGCTCCAGGGCTTCTAGCCATTGCAAATGAACTCCAGACGCAGGTGCCTCCATAAGCATCTGGCTGACCTGGGGAATCAAACCTGGATCCTTAGGCTTTGCAGGCAGGCACCTTAACCGCCAAGCAATCTCTCCAGCCCTGGTGGTGCTATTTTGAGAGGCTGAGGAGCTTTTAGGAGGAGGGACCATCTGGTGAAAGCAGCATCCTTAGGGTCAGGCTTTTGAAGGTTGCACTTGGACGGTGGTTCTAGCCTCTCTCTGACTCCTAAGCCCTGCTGTGATCAGAGAAGACTGCCACATACTCCTGCCATCGTGAAGCCTCCCCCGCCATGATGGGCTGAAACCATGAGCCAAAATAAACCTTTCCTTCCTTAAGCACAAAGGTAAGTAATACAGGGGCCTTTCTCAGAAGAAAATCCGTATCATTACCATGACCTACCACCTTGTTGAAAGTGGAATCTGCAGCCTTGAGAGGAGCTTGGGTGGTGTTGGGAAGCAGGCTTTGTCAGAAATGCAGAAGCTTGGGCTCCTCATGGCTTCAATATCAAAAGCTGGAATTTAAAAGTAAATTATGTATTTGTTTATTTGAGAGAGAGAGAGAAAGACACACACACACACACACACACACATACACACACACACACAGAGAGAGAGAGAGAGAGAGAGAGAGAGAGAGAAAGACAGAGACAGGACATGCCAGGGCCTTCAGCCATTGCAAAGGAACTCCAGATGCATGCGCCACCTTGGGCATCTGCGTTACGTGGATCCTGGGGCTTTGCAGACAAGTACCTTAACTGCTAAGCCATCTCTCCAGCCCCCAAACCTGGAGTGTTAACAAGGTTCCAGGAGATGTAAATCACAGTAAAGCATGGCCTACGGGCCTAACTGGATGGAGACAAGCCTCAACTGCTTATTACAAGTGCCGTTGGTTTTGCAGCTCTAATCCCAGTCTGTAACCCTGAGCTCCCGATTCCTCCTGTCACTCCTCACTGCTCCTTCCCCAGGGAGGTATGATTTATTGGTCCCGGCCATGGCTTGGATACGTTTTGAGTGTGGCCCTCCAAGAGACTGTGGGATGGCAGCTTGGCCCCCTGTGTGGTGATGTGAGAGGTATGGGGTCTTTAAGAACTGGAGACCTCTGTAAGATAATTAGATCACTGGAAGGGGCATTTAGAAGGGAATAGTGCTGGTCTATCAGATTATGTTGGTTCCAGGGCGAGAGACAGAGAGACAGAGAGACATAGAGAGAGACAGAGAGAGACAGAGAGACAGAGACAGAGAGAACTATTATAAAAAGGGTGAATCTGGCCCCTGGATCCCTCTGGCTTTCCGTCCCACCATGTTACGTGCCCCTTTCGCAAGCACTCCCACCATGACATGATATCATTCACCATGCTTTGATACAGCCAAGACAGTCCTCTCCAGACACTGAATTGATAGGGCTACCTGACATCAGACTCTCAGCCTCTAAACTTTTCCTTATGAAGTGTCCAGCCTCAGGGATTCTGTCAAACTGATTAACACAGTCCCATCCTTGCAGTTGAGAAAGTCCAATTTCAGAGAGGTTAAGTATGCTGTCCAGGGTGGCCTGGCCGTGTGGAGGCTGAGGTGGTGGTGGTGTGTGTTTGTGATTCTTCCCTCCTGGCTACAGACATGACAGGACGGGGAGGTATGGACTCTGTCAACAAACTTGACTGGATTTGAATTCCTGCCGCGCCATACACAAATTGGGAAAATGATTTATCACCTAAGCTTCATTTTCCTTATTTGCAAAGCAAGGATAAAAGAGGGACCTATGTCGTAGTGATGGTCAGAGGATTCTATGAGATAATGTGTTTAGTGCGGTGTTGCTAAGAGGTTCGAAAACATTACTGTCACTATTACCACTGCCATTATGTTTCACCCTCAGTTTTTGGCTTTGTTATCTAATAAATTATCTGGCCTCTGGAATTTTCCCCTAGTGATTCTACGGGCAATGTGGTAGAATGAAGAAAGCATGGTGTTTAGAGGCGTCTTCATTGTTGAGTGATTTAAGCCGCTCAGCCTATTCTATCGCCCTTGTCTAACTCAATCTTGATGTCCGGAGCCAATGTGATGTGACATTAGGTGCAAGACCTTGAAGTACTGAGCCAGACTGAAAGGGATCCACTTTCAATGTGACCAATGCCCAGCCCATAAAAATGTAACCCTTTGGGTTGGGAAAGGCTCAATGTTTAACGGCACTTGCTTGCAAGCCTGTCAGCTGGGTTTCAATCTCCCCAGCACCCACATAGAGCTGTATGCGAAGTGATACGTGCATTTGTGACCAAAGCACCTGTGGCAGTGGGCAGCGGAGCCAGGAGGACCCAGAAGCTTGCAGGCCGGCTTGACTGGTGCACAGAAAATGCCAAAAACAAAACAATTAGGAAAACTGTTTTAAGAAAAAAAGTCGAAGAAGAAGACAAATTCTCTACGGTTGTCCTCAGAATTCCTCACATGTGTCATGGCACATGAACACACACACACACGCACACACACACTTCTAAAAAATGTGACCTTTGAAATTAACACTCCAGAAAGCAAGGGAGGTGAGCTCCTCTCTCCTGACAGGGATATGACATTGACGGTCTAAGTGGCCTTTAATCTTTTCTAGAGTTGAAGGACTGAAGGGACTTGAAAGTAAAAAATGATAGACCACCAGGCAAGTGCCACCTTGGCCTCACGTGAGAGCCTGCAGTGGCAGGGAGCATGGGTCCTGGCATCCCTCTGCCTGCATGTACATCGATGCTACCCAGCCCCCGCTGTGTAATGTTAGGCTGGCTTCTGAATCTCTGCATTCTTCCTTTCCTTGGACTGTAAGTTGGGGAAACACCACCTATCTTACAGAGTGGTTGCCAGGGCCGAATGTGTTAATAAAAGGAAATGCATGCAGCTGTGCTTAGCACACAGACATGTTGTGTAATTGTTCCAGCCTCACAGCCCTGCCCCGAGTTGCACTGAATAGTCTGTGACCCACCGACCAGGCCTCGTAGTGGCCTATTCGTCAGCAGTCTTCCCCATGACCTCATCTCTGGGTTCCTGGTGCCTAGCAGCCGACAGCCTGCCACATCCTTGGTGCTCAGTGTTATTAGTGTACATATTTGTCTGGAGGAATGTAAGAACTCAGAGATCAGCTGACTCGAGATGGAGACCTGCAGATTAGTATTACAGGAATTAGGTGTGAGTCATCAAGGCATGAGGCCATGGCCCGAGGAGGTTTGGTTCCAGGCCTGGAATAATCCTAATCCCTTCCGAGGGGAGGCTGCTGCAAACAGGAAGGGATTACTCAACACCTGTCCTGTGCCAGGGGTCTGACGTGGGCCAGCGCGTTGCTGAGACCCATGGTGTTGGAATCAGTCACCCTCAACAGATCACCTGGAGGAGGCCCCCGGGGTCCTGCTCTCCTCACCAAGCTTTCTGTCCACTCCGGCAAGAGGAGGGCGATCTTCAGAGTGGAGTATTGGGCAGAAAAACAAGTTCTTCTCTTGCAAAACTGACTCCTGCTGCATGTGATGAAATCAGAGTCTGCGTTTCTGTATAAACTGAAATCTGAACCAACGGAGAAGAGAGAAAAGATCCTTCCCTTCATGGGCATGTTTTACCATTAATATTCCCACCCTCCCCCCCCCCCCAAAAAAATAGTTAAAGCAGGGTCTAGAGAGATGGTTCAGTGACTAAAGTGCTTGCCGCACAATAGTGAAGACCTGGATTTGGATTCCCAGCATCCATGTCAATGCTGGGAAGGGTGTTGTAGTCCACCCGTAACCCCTGCACTTGGGAGGCAGAGGCAGAGCATCCCCTGGGCATGCTGGGTAGATAGACTGGCGAGACTTAGCAAGCTCTGGGTTATGTGCAAGTCTTTGTGTCAGCAAATAAGGTGGCGTGTGATTGAGGAAGATACCCAATCAACCTCTGGCCTGCACATACATACACATACCTATGCATTCGCCCCAAATGTGCTCATATGAACATGTATACACATGCCACACACACACACACGCAAAAATCTCAGTGTGTATTCATTATGCATAATAATGGATTCACGATGACATTTTCATGCAGTTGTGTTATGTGCTTTGATTATATTCACTCCATTTCCCTCTTTTGCCAGCCCCCTTCCAAGTATTTTTTTTTCTTTTTACTCAGATAAAGTCTTTCTATTAAACCAGGCTAGTCTCAAACTTATGATACTCCTGTCTCAGCCCCCCAGTGTTGGGAATATAGTGTTTCCATGCCCTATTTCTTTCTTTAGTTTTATTTATTTGAGAGAGCATATGTGTGTGAGAGGGGCAGAGAGAGAGAGAGTGAGAAAGACAAGAAAGAGAGAGAGAGAATGGGCGCATCAGGGCCTTCAGCCACTTCAAACAAAGTCTGGACACATGCGTCACTCTGTGCATCTTGCTTACATGGGTACTGGGGAATCAAACCTGGGTCCTTAGGCTCCATAGGCAAACACCTTCACCACTAAGCCATCTCTCCAGCCCCTCATGCCCCACTTTTTAGTTCATTTACCTTAATTTAACAAGCGCTCCTATAGCACTGTCCTGCTGCTGCAGTTCGGAGTCCTTGGTGCCTCCTACTCATTCTAACCATCGTGATGGTCCTCTGAGAGAGGCAGTTTTATGCCTGCTTTACAGAAGACAAAAGGGAGGCTCGGAGAGATAAAGCTCTTCACGGAAGGACCAGCGCCAGTGCGGCCCAGGGGTGCAGACCAGGGGCGGCTGGCTTTGTCACCTCACCCGTGTCTCATGATCTTCGTGTCAGTCCTAGGCAGCCGAGCAAGGGAGCATCGGGGCTGAGTGCACAAAGGACAGCAAGCTCAGAGAAGATGCATTTGCTCAAGGTCACCAAGGTAGAAGAGACAGGGCTCCACTTGGAATTCACATTTGACTCCCAAGTGACAGCAGGCTGAGCTAAATGGCCCATCCCCAGAGGATGAGGGTCTTTCTTCCCCAGGCATAGGGTACAGGGACATATCCCCAAGTGTCTGCTGAGCTGTCAGGATCTTGCCAACCCCTGCTCCCCACTTGCATGATCCTGTCCTCCCCTCCCCTCCCTTCCCCTCCCCTCCCCTCCCCTTCTTTTCTCTTTCCCCTTCCTTCCTTTCCTTCCTTCCTTCCTTTCCTTCCTTCCTTCCTTCCTTCCTTCCTTCCTTCCTTCCTTCCTTCCTTCCTTCCTTCTTTCTTTCTTTCTTTCTTTCTTTCTTTCTTTCTTTCTTTCTTTCTTTCTTTCTGGCAAGCCCAACAGACTGGCCCTTTTTTATGAGAGAGACGGGGGTGGGGGAGAATTGGCACACCAGGGCCTCCAGCCACTGTAATCAAACAGCAGACACATGTGCATAGGCTTTGCAGGTAAGTGCCTTAACCGCTCCGCCATCTCTCTAGCCTCCTTCTCCTTTCCTCTGACCTTATCTTCTTTGATCTGTACTCCCCAGCGCTGGCTGGAGCCTCTAGTTGGATGTCGGGTGGCAGTGCTGATCACTGAGGATGAGTGCCCGGATCCTGACTGGGATGAACGTGCTGCGAACGTCTCCTCTTCTTCCTCGGGACGCTTATTTACTGGAGCTCGATGGTGTCCAGCCAAACCTTGAATCAACAATAGGATGATGCGTGGACTGTAGCCCTGGGTCTTGCTTGCGAGGGAACTTGGACAAACAGCATGTCCTCTCTGGCTTTCAACATTTCAGCATTTAGAGTTATTCGATTTTGGGTTCGTTGATTAATTTGTCGCTGTGGTAGGGGCACTGGTGTATGCGTATCTGGGTGTCCGGGTGCACCTGCATGTGTGTGTGCTTGTGGAAGACAGAGGACACTCTTGGGGGTTGTTCTGGAGGGATTCGGTCTACCTTCTTTGAGACAGAGTCTCTCATTGGCCCAGAGCTAGTTAGGTTAGACTAGCTGGCCAGCAAGCCCCAGAGCTCTGTGTGCATCTGCTTACCCAGCACTAAGAGGGTAAGCGTGCCACCATTCCTGGCTCTTCTACATGAGCACTAGGGATGGAACTCAGTTCTCTACATAGGCCAAGCAAGCACTTTACTGATGGAGCTCTTTTCCCAGACCATGTTTAAATTTTTTTTTTCCAAAGAGATGAAATCATACTAAATTGCTCAGGCAGGCTTTGAACTTATAGATTCAAGTTTTCCTCTTGCCTCGGCCTTCTCAGTGGCTGGGACCGGTTTTCTTTTTTAAGCTGCAAAAATGATCATATTGGTAATGAAGGACTTTGTATGATTATGCGTAGTGAATAGAATCAATGTGTTAGTTTCCCAGGGCTCTGGTGACAGAATTTCACAGATTTGGTGGCTTAAAGTAACATAAATTTATTCTGACCTAGCTCTGGACTCCATAAGTTAGAAATTAAAGCAGCTAGCAGGCCATGCTCTCTCCAGAAGCTCCAAGAGAGCATTCTTCCTCATCTCACCTCCTCCCTAAGTTCTCCTGAGAGTCTCTGTTCCATCCCATCTGCAAGACCACTTCTCCAAGGAAGTCATGTTCACAGGCTCTACGGAGGGGAAGTGGCCGAGGTATGGATTTGGATCTGCGTGGTCTATTGCCACAGAATGCTCTCTGAGCATCAGTCCGTAGGGCTGGCCTCTGCCCTTCCTCTGGGGCCTCTAATCCTTCATCTATTAAGTGAGGAGGGTGACAAGACGCTTTCTGCAAATTCCAATGTGCTGATGTGTCCATGATGGAGTGCAGAAAACTCCTTCTTCACAGGAACCCTTCTGTGAGAGTTTTCTGAAACGGAAGTTTCTGAGTCCCCTGTAAGCATGCAGGCAATGTGTGGTATGTTACATGCCTGTTTGCTTGGGTAAGTGGATTGACAGCTCATGGGCCCTCATGTCAGTTTAATCTTCACAGAATGGATGATCAATGGGCTTATCCTGTGAACAGGCTGCCAGCTGACAATGGTGTGAATGACACAGCCCAGGAGCAGCTGGGAGGGCTGGCCGGACACCCTGCCACTCCGGGGGCTTGCTGACATTCAGCTCATTGTGGGCTAAAATGAACTGCAGTTGTCTTATATCAACCACAGAATTGGCTAAAAGACCTAATATTTTTTGTGTGCTTACAGTGTGTGTGTGTGTGTGTGTGTGTGTGTGTGTGTGTTCATGCATGGGAGAGTGGGCACATACGTACACACGTGGAGGTCAGAGAACAACTTCAGATGTTGCTTTCCACTTTGTCTGAGGCAGGCTGTCTCACTATTCATAGCTGCATTTACCAGGCTAGTTGGCCCAGGAGCTTCTGGGAAATTCTCCCATTTCTTCTGCCTTCTCCACATAGGCGTGTTGGGATTAGAGACACTGGCTACAGCATCTGTCTCTTATGTGGGTTCTGGAGGACTGAACTCAGCTCTTCATGCTTGTATAGCTATGGAGCCATGTCCCTAGCCCAAGACTTAAATTGGCGTTATGGTCTTTTATCTACCATTGCAATGAGTCTCCTCAAGGGAATATTGTGTCTTGAAATACAAGAGAAACAAAACAAAAACAAATGAAACTCTCCCCAAGCCCTAGAAATACAATACAGATATTTACTCCAAACAGGCATTGCAATGTTCATAGAAGCACTATTTTTCCCCAAACATTAGAAAAATACTCAAATGTCTTCCAAAAGTCAAACGAATACCCTTGCTGTGTATTCACATGAAAGCATTAGGTGAATGCATGATCCTTGACAACCCTCAATAATTCCAGCAAATCTCACATGTAAGATTTAGAACAAAAGAAGCCAGATAGGCAAAAGGATGCTCCATGCAGCAAGCCACTGACAGAAAGAAGGTTTGAAAGAAAACCAGACACAATTAGGATAGTGGATGTGCTGGAAGTCTGGGCGTGAGATGGGGAATGACTGGCAAGGGCATGGAAGGTTCCCAAGGGTGCAGGTTCTGGTCTGTTTCTTCCTGTGTGTCTTCAACAAATATGTTTAGGGAATGAGAATACAACCGTCTGTACTTTCATAATATGTATCATGTTCTGGATGCATGCTGTTATTTTTCCTTTTTTACTGCAGTGCTGGGGTTCAAAGTCAGGTCCTTGCACATGCTACCAGGCAAGCACTCTGCCTCTCTTGCATATTTCGATCTCCAGCCCACTGTATACACATTATTCTTGAACAGAAAAAATGTAACTTGTTCTGTGAATCACTGATGATTTGGAATGTTTTCTTTGTTAGCATTGTTGAACACAATGTGTGTTATCTTAATCTTTCTTTTTCTTTCTTTCTTTTGTTCTTTCTCTTTTTTCTTTTTAAAATATTTTTTATTCATTTATTTGAGAATGAGAGAGAGAGAGAGAGAGAAGGAGAGAGAGAGAAAGAGGCAGAGAGGAAGAGAGAATGGACATGCCAGGGCCTCAAGCCACTGTAAATGAACTCCAGATACATGTGCCCTCTTGTGTATCTGGCTTATGTGGGTCCTGGGGAATTGAACCAGGGTCCTTAGGCTTTGCGGGCAAAGGCCTTAACCACTAAGCAATTTCCTCAGCCCTTTCTATTTTTCTTATTTTGAGACAGGATCTCTCTCTGTATCCTAGGCTGGTCTTGAAGTCATGTTCCTCCTTTCTCAGCATTGGATTACAGTTGTACACCACTACACTGAGCTTATAACCCACATCTCTATGTCTGAAAGTTCTGAAACAGAACAGTGTAGCCTGTCTTAAATTTCCCAATGAAGTATTTTAGTGCACACTGAACTCATTTATTTTTTAAAGAAAACTAATAAATTGTGGGAAAAACAGATTGTCATTGGGGAAGCTGGAAATTTACTAGTCAAATTTCACCCAAAGCCATTGCATAATGGGTGTATGGGATTTCAAGTGAGTATCATGACGTGTAAGTATTTCTCTCATTTGATCTGTTTTTGTTTGAGGCAGCTTTTCCAGGTGTGACAGTTGTAAAAAGCAAATATCAGAAAAATCTGAATTTAGAATCAAACCATCAATTACTATGTCATAAAAATTAAACCACAATGAAAAAAGAAAAAACGAGGAAAGCATGTTCAAAATCACATTTTTGAAATTAAAATAATTTTTATTAATGCCATTTATGGCAAAGAAAGCAAAAATGGTATTAGGTATTATTACATAGTACATAAAATAAAAGTGATTATAATAGTGAAATCATCTTGGTTTTTAACTTTTAAAAATTGCCAAATTAAGTTATATTATATAATATCCACCATACATTAGAATAATAGTAGGTATATATAAGCTAAAAAGCATAAGGGGATATTGGAAATGCACATTAGAAATTTTGTTAGTTTTGCTACTGATTACAAAAAGCTCAGAGACCCCGGTCTTCAGTTTCTTTTTTAACAGTTATGCCTTGATTTTTTTTTTAAAAAAAAGCTTTAAAAATCTTTTACTTTACTTATTATTTGAGAGAGACAGAGAGGGGTGGGCAGATGGAGAGAGAGAGAGAAAGAGAGAGAGTGGGAGAGAGAATGGGCACGCCAGGGCCTCCAGCCACTGAAAACAAACTCCAGACACATGCCACCATGCCTGGTCTTGTTTTTTTTTTTTTTTCTTTTTCTTTTTCGAATTAGCGTTTCACTCTAGCCCAGGCTGACCTGGAATTCACTCTGTATTCTCAGGGTGGCCTCGAACTCACAGCATTCTTCTTCGTATCTCTGCCTCCTGAGTGCTGGGATTAAAGGTGTGTGCCACCATGCCGCAGAAGGCGTTTTCTTTGGCAGGCTCACTCATGCGGGGAGCTCAATAAATGCATACCCATTCAGCATGCGATCAGGTACTCACATCCAATCTTTCCTTGCCATTTTGTGTTTTATTTTGGCACACACACGTGTGTGTGTGTGTGTGCGCGCACGCACGCACGTGTGCACGTGTGGTGTGGCATGTGTACAGATGCATAGACCTCAGGCACATGT
Organism: Dipus sagitta; assembly: GCA_036346955.1. Taxonomy (NCBI): domain Eukaryota; kingdom Metazoa; phylum Chordata; class Mammalia; order Rodentia; family Dipodidae; genus Dipus; species Dipus sagitta. The sequence goes on from CM070771.1 coordinate 192,644,937, forward strand.
GTGCAGAGGGGCGAGAAGAACAGTGGGTGACCTGTCCACTCTTCAGCGTTGTTTCTTTGAGATGGAGTCTTTCAACAAACCTAGAGCTGCTGTTTTTGGTCAGACTGGCTGTCCAGAGAGCCCTGGCAGCTCTCCTATGTGTCCTCTCAAGCTTGTAGACGATTTTAGCCACTGAACCATCTGGCCAGCCTCTAGTCCTTTCTTTTGTTCCTTATCTCCCCGCATCTCTAGGGACCAGCTGCATGGTGTAGCAGCACTGAACAAAGGATTTCCCCAGTGCAAGTGCTCTGCTGGGTCCTGACAGCCCTGCGTGGCCCTCCGTTGAAGGTGTGGATAATTAAGGTAATGAATGCTTTTCCACTAGCTGCTGAAAGCCTCATTAATCTACACACATGTTGCCACAGGCAAATGATGGCGTCAAGGGTGGGAGGACCAACAAAAATAACTTCAGAAATTCATTAATCAGACTTAGTCAAGCAGGCTTTTCAGAACGGAGAGTTCTTTTCCTCCACTGGTCAGAGGATTAAACATGAAAGGGACTTCTTAAGCAATATTTGGGAACATCTAGGTTATTGTACTGGCATTTATGACTAAAGTGGCTGATGCTAGTGGAATCTGGCCAGAGTCTCCAGTGTGGAGGATTCCACTGTGCTAAGGTAAATGATCAAAGTCTCTATACACAGAAGAAGGAAGAAACATTCCCAGGCATTGCAGAATGGTCAACGGTATCAACACAAATTAATTTTCTTCTTGACAGTTTACAGTTTCACAAATGCCCATGAATCAGGTTGGCACCACGTGACTGCTGGGACACCTCCTGTGGCTCTCATTTTTTCCCTCCCTTGGCAACCTTGAAGGACACTATTCCAAGAGATAAAGTAGCAAGTTTTGCTGTTTGGCTGTCACTGGGATTCATGCATGTGGGGAAGAAATAAATAACAAGTGCCTGGATTTCAACGTGGTCTTTCACGGAATCTTCCATGGACAACTTGAGGTCTTTTATGGACAGACTGAGGGCATGGGTGATGGGTAATGAAACAGTTATATGGATTCAATGCTACTCGAATAAGCTTGTACCCTAGAAAAGCTGATTCTCTGACCCACTGGTACTTAGGAAAGGAGGTTCAGAACATGATCTCTTCTCCATGTCACTCTACACTTGAACAGTGACTTGGAGGATGATACAGATAAACTCGTGGGTGCCCTGGAGCAATGAGAGGCTGCCTGTCTTGACTGACAGATGAACTCTGAGGGCCACAGCATGGGCCTCAAATGACAAGATGCAAGATAAACATCACATAGGGAATACGTAGCTATGCATGCACGTATCACAGAATCAGAGAGGAGGGGTGAGGTTCAAGAGCCTTTGAAAACAGCTACAAGTTTTACTCAGTATTACTCATGAGAGGCGTGAAAAGATAAACTCAGTGGTGCTAAGTAAAGTTGTAAGGTGGCCTGAAGGTTAAAGATGGAGAGTCCTGAATTCTATGAGTTCAGACACTTGGGGACTCACAGATACTATCTGAGATGGATAGACATGATTTTGTATAGTGTGACATGATTTGGAGTCCTATGGTTGTTATGTTTATGTTTTATTTCTTCTTTTTTTTTTTCATTTTAGAGTGAGCAAGAGAAAGAGCAAGAAAGACACACAGAGAGAATTGGCGCACCAGGGCCTCAGCCACTGTAATCGAACTCCAGATTCTTGCACCACCTATTGGGCATGTGCGACCTTGCGCTTGCCTCACCTTCGTGTGTCTGGTTTACATGGGATTTGGAGAGTTGAGCATGGGTCCCTAGGCTTCACAGGCAAGCGCCTTAACCGTTAAGCCATCTCTCCAGCCCTCAGTCTCATTTCTATTGTCAATGTCAACTATCCTTTCTTTCCAGCTGGTTGAATGACACCTTAGAGGCTTGGTCATTTGTTAAATCTCAGACACGTGACCTGATTCATTTAGCCCCTATCAGAACTGTGTGAGATATATTTAGCCAGATTCATTTTACAGGTTCAAGGGAGGTATATGATTTATCCAAAGATACTCCTCCCTTCTTTTCCTAGACAGCGTGTTGCATGAATGGGAAATAGCAAGAAGACTATAATCATTGTGCCATGAGGAAAAGAGCCACATGGAGGAGAATAGATTTGGGACAGCGGTAGGGGAAGGGAGCAGAGGTCATGGTTGAGCTTTGCCTGGAGGACATTGCATTCCTGGTCTTCCTACTGCATGTGACAGGAGCTATTTGGAGGTGGGACTTCTAGACAAGCCCACATCTCAGCATCATTGGGGAAAGTCTTAATCTTCTCAGGCTTTCAGAACAAAATCTGATAGACTGGATGGCTTCAGCAATAGACATTTCTTTCTCATAGTTTTGTAGGCTGGGAAGTCCAAGGTCAAGGTGTTGGCTGGGCCTGAGTGAGAGCTTTCTTCTGCAGTGTCCTCATATGGCCTTTCCTCAGTCTATGTGTGTGTGTGGGGGGGGGGAGGGAATGGGAGTCGGGGTATGAAACAGAGAATGTTGTTTTGCACTGTTTGAGAAAAATGTAGCCCAGGCTGGTCTCCAATTCAGTGTTCCTCCTGCCTTGGCCACCAGAAGAGCAGTGGGATTACAAGCATGTGCCACCATGTCCAACTATCTCTTCTTATTAATACTTTTTCTTCCAATAATTCTATTTTTTTTTTTTTTTGGTTTTTCAAGACTCCTTTCCATGACCTTATTAAGTGTGAATGGCATAATCTTTGCAGCTCAGCATCTCAAATGTGAGTTTGGAGAACATAGTTCAGTCATGGCAGGTGATTCCCATTTCCCTGTCTTGGACATGTCCCCTTCCTTGATTTCTGTGACATCACATAGCCTCTGCCTTTCGCTTTCTCAGGCTCCTGTTGGACGGTCTCCCTCAGCTTCTTCCCTTAGATTATGATGCTCCTCAAAGCAATGGCTGGATCTTCTCTCTTCTCTTTCTTTTTTCTTTTCTTTTTCTTTTTTTTTTGGTGTTTTGAGGAAGGGTCTCACTCTAGCCCAGGCTGACCTGGAATTCACTATGGAGTCTCAGGGTGGTTTCAAACTCATGGCAATCCTCCTACCTCTGCCTCCCGATTGCTGGGATTAAAGGCGTGTGCCACCACGCCCGGCTCTTCTCTTTCTTTTTTTAAAATGTATTTTCTTTTTTTTAAATATATTTTATTTATTTATTAGAGACAGAGAAGAGAGAGAGAGAGAGAGAGAGAGAGAGAGAGAGAATGGGCGTGCCAGGGCCTTCAGCCACTGCAAACGAACTCCAAATGCATGCGCCACCTTGTGCATCTGGCTAATGTGGGTCCTTGGGAATTGGACCTCAGTCCTTTGGCTTCGCAGGCAAATACCTTAACCACTAAGCCATCTCTCCAGCCCTCTCTTCTCTTCTCTTTCTATGCATCATATGAAGTCATTTTCCTTGACAGTCTGATGGCTTTAGTACCTTAAGCTTTCTGTTGTCTTATTTTTCGGCGTTGCAGATTGAATTCCAGACCTTGTACAAGCTAGGCAGTCCCCATTCCACTGAGCTACATCCCCAGCCTCTCAAAGCTTTCTAAATGGATCCCCCGCCCAGCTCATCCTCTATTGGCAGCCAGACTGCCCATCTAACTGCTTTCTGATATTCCCTCTCAAGAGCCTTTCACTGAGTGCGAACACACCACCCTCCAGGGCTTACTGCCGCCCATGATGCTCTGTTGAAGCCCGGCTTGAACTTGAGCTGTTCCTCTTCCCTGCACCCCTCCCCCCCAGTACTATCTGCTGGGCTCCTGATTACATCTGTGCTTGGTTCTAGCCAGGAATCCATTTGTCCCTCTTCCCATGGCCACTCTGGTGGCCCAGCTTCCACCACTGACTTCTGGGTTCTGTCAACAGCCTCCTCATTGGGTCTCTTCCTCCTGCCTGATCCTTTCTCCTTACTGAGCCAAGCCTGCCTCACGCCATGCTCTGCTCATGCTTCACAGGACTCCCCGTGGAGACCGAGTCGGCCCAGGCTGCTCAGCGCTGTGCAGCTTGCAAGGTGACTGCGTCAAAGCCCATGTACAAGCCAGATTCCTCTTTACCGTCATTCTTCCTATGCCCATGCCGCCTTCAAGCTTTGGCCATGACCACCCCTGCAGTTGCCTGGAGATAAAATATCCTCGATTTTCTTTCAGTTCCTCCATTTCAGGTGCTTCCTCCCCCAGGAAGCCTTCTGACTCTGTTTGACTTAGGTGTCTTCTTACACTGTCTTCACATTCTGTGTTGAGTTTTGCCATTTCTTTCATTATATGTAATTGAGTATTTTAAATGTCCAGACTTTCTTTTTAAATTTTTTTTATTTATTTGAGAGAGAGAAAGAGAGATAGATAGAGAGAGAAAGAATGGGTGTGCCAGGGCCTCCAGCCACTGCAAACTCCAGATGCCTGCGCCCCCTTATGCATCTGGCTTATGTGGGTCCTGGAGAGTTGAACCAGGATCCTTTGGCTTGCAGGCAAACGCCTTAACTGCTAAGCCATCTCTCCAGCCCCCAGACTTTCTTTTTTAAAAAATATTTTATTTATTTATTTGAGAGAGAGAGAGAGAGAGAGAGAGAGAGAGAATGGGCATGCCAGCACCTCTAGCCACTGCAAACAAACTGCAGATACATGCACCACCTTGTGCATTTGGCTTACATGGGTCCTGAGGAATTGAACCTGGGTCCTTTGGCTTTGCAGGCAAGCACCTTAATTGCTGAGCCATCTCTCCAGCCTGATGCCCAGATTTTCTACTGACATTGAAGTTCTTGAAGGAAGGCACTAGACCTCGGTTTTTATAACTTCCATACCTAACATAGGCTAGGCATTTGCAGAAGCAGTAATGTGGTGCCTAAGAGCTGGAGCCAGAGCCAGACTAATGGAGTTCAAGTTCAAGGTATAATATTTAGTCTCCTTAGGACCCAGGCTTAATCATTAGCTTCTCAGTGCATCTGCCTCTATGTCTGTTGAAATATGGACAATCGAACCAATAGCTGATATTTGTGAACTTCTCAGGGGTGTACTTGGCACCTTAACACTCAACAACTGTTAATGCTTACCTCTTACTGAGCGATTGAAGGACACCACGGGTAAGACGTTGTTGTCTTACACCCAGATTTTATTTTATTCTAATCCTACAGGTAGACATTTGGACTCTCATTAGTAACATAACTCTTGGTCAGGGAAGCTCATGTTGACCCTCACCTGCAGCTACTGAGAATAAGAGCTAGGACTCCAACCCAGAAATGTTTGGCTCCCAGGGCTCCTTCATTTTGGATCAATTTTATTTTGTTTTTAAAGCAGGGTCTTACTCTAGTCCAGACTGACCTGGAACTTCACTTTGTAGCCCCAGCCTGGCCTTGAACACACAGTGATCCCGCTCCCTCAGTCTCCTGAGTGCTTGGATTGATGGTATGCAACACCATACCCTGCCTTTGATCAATTTATCTTAAAAGAACTCAAGAGCTCTAAAAATTTCTTATTCTCCAGTAATACATTCCTTTAAAGAATCATCTAGTGTTTTGGCTGGAGAGATTGCTTACTGGTTAAGGCACTTGCATGCAAAGCCTAAGGACCCAGATTTGATTCCCCAGTATCCACATAAACCAGATATATGAGGTGGCACATTCATCTGGAGTTCATTTGCAGTGGCTAGAGACACTGGCATGCCCATTCTCTCTCCCTTTCTGTCAAATAAAAAATAAAAAGATCCACCTAGTTGGGCTGGAGAGATGGCTCAGGGACTAACTTCCTTCTAAGCCTCTCCTCAGATGACGTAGGCTTGACTTATTAAGAAGGCCTGCTGGGCATCTCCTTCCACTAGTGGACACCTGAAGACCACAACTTCAAAGTATCTTTCCGGACATTTGGAGATGACCACTTGGCACAAAGATGATGCCACTTCAGAAGAGCTGGGAACACATAGCAGATCCACACTAGTGAGTATTCCAGATGCTGCTGGAAGTTTCTAGTAGCTTTTCCAAGCCATAGATGCTTTATGAAACTATCTTGCACAATAATAAAATCAGCAACCACAATGTTAACACCAATAATAAGACACATGGAGATCCATTTTTCTTCCCGGTCTTCCTTTGGTGTTTGATAGACTATCCAGAAGAAATGGGGCTCTTAGAAGGCAGGCTCAGAGTGCAGAGCCCGCTGGGTGTGGGTGTGCATGTCTGTAACCCCAACACTCTAAAGGCCGATGGAGGAGGAGTGAGAGATAGAGGGTAGCCTGGGCTACATAATGAGACCTTACCTAAAAAAAGAAATGTCAGAAGCGAAAGGAAAGCCACCCAGTCATAGCTGGGTGTGTCTCTGTTTCCTTGGGCTCCAGCACTGGGGCCAGAGGCTGACTAAATGTAAACACGGGTTTCAACAGTGAGCTCAGAGGTGGAGTGAGCAACTCAATGGCACAAACAGATCAGCTCATCACAAAACCAAACAGCCCTCTACAAAAAGTCAGCAGGGAAAAACAAACCTTGAGCTTCGAGATAAAGTAAGGTGACTAGTGAAACCTGGAGACTACTGATTGAGTCTCAGCACAAAACAGCACATTGGTTTATGGCTGTATTGATCAAATGATAGACTCTGATAGAAGGGGAAAAAATTGCCCTCCCATGTGTATATGCCAGAGGACCACATCAGACGTCACTCCTCGGCTCCCTTGTCTATCTCCGTTTGACTTAGACCCTCTCACTGGCCCCAAGCCCACCAATCAGGCTAGGCGGACTGGTCAGAGACTCCCAGGGATTCTTCTGGCTCTACCTCCCTCGGGCTAGGATTACAAGCGCATGCCACTATAGTGGACATTTTGACCTGGGTTTTGGGGATTGAACTCGGGTCCTCATGCCTCTGAGGTGAGCACTTTACTGACAGAGACACTTCTCCAGGGCTGCTTTCTCCCTGTGTTAGGCACGTTCCATATGTTTTCCCAGGGAGACAAAAAGAAAATTGCAATCATATCTTCCATCCACGTTGCAGGAAAGTGTTTCAGGGTGCTGACATCTGTCCTCCCTATCTTTCTGACCCCTACTATGTGCCTTTTCTGGGGTACGTACGCCTCATGCTTCTGCCTCCTTCTCCATAGGCTTCAGACTGACCTTACTTTCACCCTCCGCATGAGCTGAGAACCGCGCATCTCTGGACTCAGAACCCAGGCACTGATGACCTCCAGGACTCCTTTCTTTAGCAGGAGGCCCGAGGACGTGTGCACATTATGAAGCACTGCATGTAGAGGGAGAGGGAGCCAAAACCAGGTGACAGGCGGGACTTGTGTATTTCTTTTGGGAGTATTTTCATGTCAATGAGGCGATGCATCTCCAAGTGTGGGAACCTTACCGTGTTCCTTAAGAGGTAGCTAAATCGAGCAATGGGATGACACTCCCACAGTCATAATGGTAGCTGAGATTTGGACCACAGAGAGTGAGCTGGTGGTCATGTCCTTGGCCTCTGGTATTTAGTGTAGTTTAGCACGATGTGGTTGTTAGGCATGAGGTTTTCTCAGCCTTGTGACTTTATACAGACTATTGCTTTTAGCTTTAGTTTACCTGCCTGTATGGTGGAAATATTATATGGCATCAGGTGTGGCCCCTGCACTAGGCTGACAGACACCCTTCTCCTTTATCCAGCAAGCAGGGAATAAAATCAAGATAATGCTACTGCCAGGACATTGAGAAAATGGCTTAACTACTGTGGCATTAAGGAGGACTTGGGGTCTCCTTAACATTCATCAACTTCCTTTAAACTTGGACTTCTGAGCAGTGATGGGTCAGCGTGTGTTCTGTGATGTCAGAAATGCATGGGGCATTTTTATGAAGAAATCATACATTGTAAAATGCCAGTGGGACTCCTCTGAGGAAGGGCTCTACAGGAAGATGGAATCCCTGATTCCGCACAGATGTTGATGGCCGGGCATAGGTGATGCTCTTCAAGGTAACCTGTGTGGCCCGCTACCTGCTTCTACTACCAAGTGGCTCTCGTATTAGTGCAAGGTGTGCCTGGCCATGGCTGCTTTAGCTAATCAAACTGTCCTGATTGAGACTCATCACGGTCAACCTGAGTGGCCGTTTGCTGTGAACGTTGTCATTTTGATTCCCCATCTTTCTTGAATAATTGAATGGCTTCTGGGCATTGGATATGCCTCTGGGGTCACAATGGTTAACATTTATTCTGGTTGGGAGACAGAGAGAGAGAGACAGAGAGAGAGAGAGAGAGAGAGAGAGAGACAGAGAGAGAGAGAGAGAGAGAGAGAACACACACATAGATGGGTAGATCATACCAAAGATGAGCTTTAAAGCCATTCTTTTTTTAAACAGAAAAAAACCCACAAAAACCAAAAAGCAAAACGTGTGTGTTTGTGCATGTGTGTGCATGCTGCAGCATACATGTACTTGTTGAGGTGTATGTGTGGCATGCATGCCCGACTGTATGTGTGGGCACAGGTCTGGGTGTGTGAGTGGAGAGGCCAGAGGTTGACATGGGGTGTCCTTATGAATGGCTTTCCACGACCTCTGGTGACAGTCCTCGCCTTTTTCGCAGTTGAGGCAGAGTCTCTCATTTGCCACTGCACACACCAGGCTGTCTGGCCTGCTAACTTTTGTATTCTCCTGTCTCTGCCTCCCTTCTCACCGTAGGGACACTGGGATTACTGACTGTGCTACTGCACCTGGATTTACGTCAGTTCTGGGGATCCAAGCTCAGGTCCTCATGACTGACCCACTGAGTCCTCTTCCCAGCCCTCTCAGGACAAGGTCTAGGGTGTTATTTTATTATTATTCTGTTTTTGGTTTTTCTAGGTCGTGTCTCACACAAGCTCAGGCTAACCTGGAATTCACTATGTAGTCTCAGGGCGGCCTCGAACTCACGATGATCCTCCTACCTCTGCCTCCCGAGTGCTGGGATTACAGGCGTGCGCCACCACACCCGGCTAAGGTGTTATATTTGTCATCCTAACAGACATGCTTGTCATGAGCCACACCACTGTGAGGTTGTCAAGGCACACACTGTTGTTCCCATTGTCCATGACAACTCTGAGGTGGAGTGCCTTGTTCCAGACCCGGAAGTAAGTAAGGAAGTCAATTGGGATGACCAGCAGGATCTCTCGACTCCCAGTGCAGGGTTCACTGTCACCATCTGCACCACCTTCAACGATGCAGTCAGCTTGGAGCACTTTGGTTAGGTGCATGACATGAGGCTGCCAGCAACACTGAAGACCTGCTCCTTTAAGCCTGTTCAGCTTGCTTAGAACCCAGAGCCAGTGAGTATCTAAAACTGCAAGGATATTCACAGTGAAAACTTAAAAATCAGCATTTAGAAATTACAGCAACACATGTATACTATTGAAATTCTAGCAATTGCGTATATACTTACTGTAGTAAGTACACACACACGTGTGGCAGTGAAGGGACAATTCCATCAAACTACCAACATACATTTGTGTTATTTCTTACTAATGCTTCTTAAGTATAACTTCTATTTCCTTTCATTTTTATGATTGTGTTAGCTATTTTATATTCTGAAGTGTCACTTACTATGATCTTTTCTTCATATGGTTAAGTTTATTAAATATTTTTGTGTGTGTATGTGTGGTGTGCATGCATATGTGTGTGTGTGTTTTGTGTGTGTGTGTGTGTGCACACGCCTGTGTGTGTATGCAAGTGGAGGTCAGATATTGATAATGGGAATCTTCTCCACTTTATTTATTAAGGCAAAATCTCTCACTCACACTCAGAGCTCACTGATTCGGCCAGTCTAGTTTGCCCTGGGAATCCTCTGTCACCTCCTCCTGAGTGCTAGAATTATAGACATGCAGCTACAGCCACACCCTTCCCTCAGCATTTATGATGATTGGGGTTTGAACTCTGGTCCTCACACTTGTATGACAAGTGCTTTATCAACTGAGCCATCTCCCCCTTATTTACTGATTCATTTATTAGTATATTAGAGAGAGAGAGAGAGAGAGAGAGAGAGGAAGAGAGAGAGGGCACCAGAGCCTCTAGCCACTGCAAATGAACTCCAGAAGCCTGCACCACCATGTGCATCTGGTTTATGTGGGTTCTGTGGAGTCGAACCTGGGTCCTTACGCTTTGCAGGTATGTACCTTAACTGCTAAGCCATCTCTCCAGCCCTTAAAATATTTGTGATGGCTGCGTAGTATCAATGTAGCATAACCCCTCTGAATCTGTTGAAATTTGAATGTGTCCCCTAAATCGGTGCACTGGAAGTCTAATTCCCAAAGCCACAGTGGAGAGGTAAGACCTTTGACGAGATAAGTGGTTAAAGAATCACGTGACTGGATTGATCCTGCTATCAAGAGAATGGGCTCCTTTTCACAGGAGTGGGATTATTGTAAGAATGAATGTGGGCATCCGCAGCCCTTTCTTACATGCTTCTGTCTGTCTGTCTGTCTGTCTCTGTCTCTCTGGCTTGTGCTCTTGCCTTTCTGCTTCCCACCCTGACATAGTACAGCCCTACTACGTGCTCCTCAAGATCAGTCTTAGAAGTCTTAACAGAAATGCATTCCTGTCCATCACAAATCTCTGAGTATGGTATTTTATTATAGCAGCATAAAACACAAAGAAAATATATTCCCCAATTTTGAATATTGGGTTAATACTCTTTAAACTTTCTAGTGACAACCTTCATACATATACACAATGTACCCTGATCATAATCCCCACCACCATCCTTTGTCCCCCACTCCTATCCCTTCCACTGAACCCCTTTTTTTCTATGTAATCCCTCCATTCAGATGACTAATATTTTTGTTAATGTAAATTACACTTAAAATAGTGTACTTAAAGATTCTTAGAAGAATTTTATAGAAACATTCGTGTCAGTTTCTAATTATTTGCTCTGGATAGATTCCTGAAGGTTTGTTTTCTGAATGAAAAGCAGGGACCATTGTGACAATTCCCTGCAGGTCTCCCCACCCTGACATTTGAACCTTGCCTGTCTGTGCTGAGCTTTTCCCTGTCTTCTGGTTCCCTTATCCTTATCTTTGGTCTAATGCCTCCACTTTCCTGGCCTTCTTTCTTACTCCTGTCTACACCTCTCTGTTTCTCTGGGCCGATATCTTTCAACCAAATCTGAACTCACTGTGAAACACTTGGAGTGACCTTTTTTGGGGGTAATTGGATGGGGACAAGAAATTGGCTGTGAACTTCCTCTGCCTTCTCATCCAATAAACGTTTATGAATGTCTCTGGCGTGGTGTTAGACCTGAATTTGACTTTCCCATTCACCCGAGGGCTGGCTTGCCCATGGAAGATTCCTTTCATAATCCACTGTTTAGGTTCCTGTGGAAGCAGCCAAAAGGTACCCGTCTGCTCAGAGTGCGGACTTCTCTGTGGGAATCAAAGCTGCCGCTCAGGGCCATAGTTAGTCCAGAGTTGGCTGAAGTTGAACAGAATGCCCACTGCCCGGCCAAGCTGGGTAGTCCTTCCAAACCCTTGCCCTGTTCCCACCCTGATATGGGAACAGTAAAGGGAGCCTTGTGGCCCTCTGCCATGTGTGGGTATGTCCCAGGGCCCTGCCAGCCTGGATCTTCAAGAGTCATCGCTTTCTTTCTTGCCACAGCGCCTACTATTTGCTCAACAGTCCCTTGATGGCTCAGTCACTTAATTGCCTTTCTATCATCCTTCCCATCTGTAGAATGGGGACTGTGATTCTGGGCTGACTGGGTGTTGTGAGCCCTAATGAATGTTTTGAGGCACGTTGAGATCTGTAGATAAACAAGCCTCAAGAAGTAGAAAGTGCTAATGAGTCCTGAGGTTGAGCAACCGGCCCTGAGATGCAGCTCTGTTTCCCACAGAGGAGAAGTCTGCGCTTCATCTCTGAGCAGACTGGTGGCTTTTGGCTGCTTCCATAGGAAACTAAACAGTGGATTATGAAGGAAATCTCCCTTGGGCAGGGCATCCCTCAGGTGAACAGGAAACTCAAAATCAGGTCTGAAACCACACCAGAAACACCACCACTGAGGTAGCTGTCCTGTGAGCGCACCATCTGATAGGCCTGGTCAGCGGGCTGCGACACTGTGCGCTCCGCTGTGAGCACACGTCGTGGACAATCCGTGGGCACTGGGCGGTGTACACCATGGACGGTCCGTGGACACTACGCATCCCACTGTGGCGTGCCTACCATGGACGGTCCATGGACACTGTGCACTCTGCTGTGGAGTGCACACCATGAACGGTCCATGGGCTCTTTAGCAGGTCTGTGGACTCCCCTTTCATAGCTCTGCACACAGTTCTGTGGTTGTTTTCTATCTGGACCAATTTGATTCATTCATAACAGGAATGACTGCTATTTATAGAGTGCTTAGCATGCGTTGGGCACTGATCGGTCCTCATGGCAGCCTTCTGACTACATGATCTTTTTAATTTTCATTTTATTTATTTGCAAGGAAAGAGAGAGAGAGAGAGAGAGAGAGAGAGAGAGAGAGAGAGAGAAAGAATGGGTACACATCAGGGCCTCTTGCCACTACAAATGAACTCCAGATGTATGAGCCACTTTGTGCAACTGGCTCTATGTGGATATTAGGGAATCAAGCCCAGGCAATCAGGTTTTGCAAGCAAACACCTTAACAACTGATAAATCTCTCCAGACTATTTAAAAATTTTTATTTTGTTTATTTGCAGGAGAGAGAGAGAGAGCTAGCTGACAACATAATCTTATATATAATCTTATCATTCCTTTGCATAAGAATATTGAGATGTGAATCTTTTTGAAAATATTCTTATTTACTTATGAGGGAGAGAGAGAATGAGAATGGGCATGCCAGGACCTCTTGCTGCTCCACAGGTACCTGTGCCACTTTGAGTGTCTGGCTTTATGTGGGTTCTGGGAAATCAAACCTAGGCTGGCGGGCTTTGCAAGCAAGTTCCCTCAACTGCTGAGTTATCTCTCCAGTCCTGAGATGTGGATCTTTTAAGGAACTTTATGATATGTCCATCATTACACAGGAGGTAAGTAGCAGGGATGGAATTTCTGTCAGGCAATTTTGGTCTCAAAGCACAGCTCCCTGCTAACCAGTGGGTCATGTTTCCTCTCCCTGTATTTTCATTTATGGCCCCAATCTGAACCGTAGTCACTCCCCGCACCCGCGAGGCATGGTTTCAGTGTCCCCCACAGATACCAACGTGTGCAGATGCTCAGGCCTATCACATAAAGCAGTGTTGTGTTTGGTGTTTGCACAGGACCTACCTGCATCCTCCCTTGCCATCTGTCGTTTACTTATCATACATCATGTGACCCAATTGCCTTGTCAACAGTTGTTATACTGTAGTGTATAGGGAATAACGACAAGAGAAAAAGTCTCTGTGTGTGTGTGTGTGTGTGTGTGGACAGATACAATTTTTTTCCCCCAAGAATTTTCTATGATGGATAGTTAAATCCACAAATGGGGCACCCTTAGATCTGGAAGGCCAACTGTTATACTTAATCAGGAATTAAAGATGATGAAATGTTATGAAATAAGCAGTAAATATTATGAAAGCTCGCTGATTGGAATAAACATTAGGTATAAGAATTAAGTTAAAATATTGAGATGTATGAGGACCTGGTGGACATTGCGAAGGTGCACTTAGAGACTGAGGGACCGCATCCTTCAGAGGGTGGTCTGGGGTCAGTATTCCCTAGAAACTGTCTAAAAGTCCAGATCTAAACAACATACATGGGTGGAGTCCAGAGAGCTGCGTTTATAGCAAACTCCTCAGGGCTTTCCTACACGTCACGGAGCAACGACACACCTCTCTCCCACACTCCGGTCCGCGCTGAGGCGGGAATAAGCAGAAAAGCAGCAGCTGCCACCTGGCTGGGTGTCTGCTGGCTTGTCCCTTTCTTGGCCCAATTCAGGGAAAGCCACACGAAGGGACGGGGAGCTACTGCTTGGGGAGCCTGCTCTGTCTTTGGCCTGTGCTACGTTTTGTCCCCAGTCCTCATCTGAGGCTGTCGTATTATTATTCCCACTGATAGAAAAGGGACTTGGCAAGTGCTTGGGGACAGGAGTCAGACCTGGACATGTGAGTTGCTGTTGCTGCCTGTGCTTATGGTATGCGCAGATCATGCCCCAAGACAAGGGATTTGAGTGAAGACTTCAGGGTTTGGTGAAATGTATAAAAACTGATAGCTTCCAGAATTATCAGAGCAGTAGCAAAAGACTGGGAAACAGTGATTTGCCTCGGCTCCCACCACTGGACAGAGAAGTGGGGATTTGAACCCAGGTCTACCTCAGCCTTGGGGTTATCTTCTTTACCAGGCAGTCTATGCACCCTGAGAGCGATGCAGTACTCTGTTCAGTACCTAGCACACACCGGGAAGCCCCATCACACTCCGGCTCCTTTCAACTATGTCGTCTCGGCCACCGAGCTGTCCAGCGCAGGCGGCCTTCTAAGCCTGTGGGTCCTGCCTCTGTAGATTCCATATCTTCGCATGCAATGAACACACCAAAACATCAGAGAAAAAGCATCTGGAGGGAAGATTTCCTTCCAGGCAGTACTCCTGTGACAGTGGAGCACCCCAGTGATTTTAGAGCATTTATGTTGTGTGTGTTAGGCAAAATGAACAACCTAGAGAGGAACTGAAGTGCACATGAAGGCGTGCAGAGACTATATGAAAATAGAACATCATTTTTGAAATAGGACTCAGATACAGATTTTGTCATCTGCAGTGGGTCCTAGAACCAGTCCTTCATGGATATATTTTTATTTATTTATTTATTTATTTATTTATTTATTTATTTATTTATGAGAGAGAGAGAGAGAGAGAGAGAGAGAGAGAGAGAATGGGCATGCCAGGGCCTCTAGCCACTGTATCTGGCTTACATGGGTTCTGGACAATCAAACCTGGGTCCTTAGGCTTCACAGGTAAGTGCCTTAACCAGCAAGCCATCTCTCCAGCCCCTCCATAGATATTTTGATGGACAACTGTCCTTAGTATGATTTAGGTGTTTCATGGGGACTCAAGAACTAATTATCAATGACTTAATAAAAATTCCCTGGCAGCCAGACCCACATTGAACAGTTACTATTGTAACAATAGTGACACTAATAACGGCAGCACTGGTGATAATGGAGGTTGAATGAACCAGGGCTATGGTTGGCGTGTTAGTCTCGGTGAGAAACTTGAGGTCCCGTCTCAGCACGCCTCCAATCTCAGAGGTTATTTATTTTATGATTCTGCACCACTTGTGTGCCTATCTTTTCTATGTTGATTTGAAGATTTGCCCCTTTCATATTTTTTAATTTTACATTTTAATATTTTATTATTTATTTATTTTATTTGAGAGAGAAAGAGAGAGAGGTAGATAGATAGATAGAGAGAGAGAGAGAGAAAGAGAGAGAGAGAGAATGGCCACGATGGGGCTTCTAGCCACTGTAAACAAACTGCAGACACATGTGCATCTGGCTTACGTGGGTACTGGGGAGTAGAACCAGGGTCCTTAGGCTTCACGGGCAAGCTCTTTAACTGCAAAGCTATCTCTCCAGCACCCCTCTTTCATTTTGAAGGAAAACTCTCTCTTCTTAACCAAGTAGCTTCCAATGTCATGTGGAAGGGGAAGAGAAAGTGTAGTAATAGGTCAGTGGTTTTGATGACCACTCATTAGACTAACTTGACTGCAAAGGAGACAGAGCTGTGTGGCCTTGTGTGCCTGGGAAGAAGAGGAGAGGAGAGAATTTCATAGCCTGTCAAAATTTAGAGTGCCTTTAAAACATTTAATTAAATTAATATGGAGAGAGAGAGAGGAGAGAGAGAGAATGCCAGGACTTCTAGCCACTGCAAACAAACTCTAGACACTTGTGCCACATTGTACGTCTAGTTTTACATGGGTACTGGAGAATCGAACTCGGGTTGTCAGACTTTACAGGCAAGTGCCTTAACTGCTGAGTCATCTTTCCAGCCCCAGAGGGCCTGTTTTGATTAGTTTGTGAGATGGAATCAAAGGCATCACATTGGCAGGAAGAGGCCAGAGCAACCCGGAGCCCAGGTGGATTAACTCTCCTGTCTAGTGCTCCACTTATTCTCTGAGCGCACGCGTGCGCGCGCACACACACGCACACACACACAGTGTTCACAGCACCCTTTGCATGAAGTTCTCTGCTGAGCTTCAGGGACATGAGGGTGAATACGACAATCTGGTTGTCATGGAGGTCTTACCCAAGTGTTGCCAACTGGAATCTCAAGAGACAGGAGCAGACAGAACGTAGCCTACAGCAGAAGCCTGAGAACGGCACGAGGACTGAAAGTGACAGGTGACAGGGATGACCTGAGCCTCAGGGAGCTGAGGAAACCTGCTTCTGGCTGGGCGTTCAACTGTCTCTTCAGCCTCAGGCTCTAAGGCTTCTCTTCATCCACAGCAACCATGTGCAAAGCACAGGACACGAGAGCTCAGGGCAGAGAGGTGACCATAGGCTCTGGGAAACCTGCATTTTCTTTCTTTCTCTCTCTCTCTCTCTCAATCTCTCTCTCTCTCTTTCTCTCTTTTGTATGCATATGGAGCTTTTATTTATTTACTTCATTTATATCGAGGAAGAGTCTCACTCTAGCTCAGGATGACCTGGAACTCACTTTGTAGACCAGACTGGACTTGAACTCACAGTGATCCTCCTTCTTCAGCCTCCCTGCTGCTGGGACTACAGGTGTGTGCCACTACACTGGCCAATTCAGCCTTTACACTGAAATCATACACACACACACACACACACACACACATGGCAGACATACTAAGTATGGATACATCACGTGTTGGTACCATCTTTTCCCTCGTCTGTGCCCACATTCTGCTGGGTCCCCCCTCGGAGGACTTGCTGGTATTCCCCACAGGGTTGTGAGTTACACGTTGTGAAAGCAGCAGTCAGTTACTGGGGGCAGGGCAATGCCACTGGGTATGATGTCCCAACCTGTGGTTCTTACAGTCTTTCCTCTCCCTCTTCTGAGATGGCTCAGCAGTTAAGGCGCTTGCCTGCAAAGCCAAAGGACCCAGGTTCAATTCCCCAGGAGCCACATAAGCCAGATACACATGGTGGTATATGCGTCTGGAGTTCGTTTGCAGTGGCCAGAGGCCCTGGTGTGCCCATTCTCTCTCTCTCTCTCTCTCTGCCTTTTTCTTTCTCTCTCTCAAAATACATAAAACATTTAAAAATACTGTTTATTTATTTATTTATTTATTTATTTTATATCCCCTCACCCCCAGTCTCCATTTCCCTGCGGGCCTTTCTCAGTAGGGTCCTTGATGTTCACTGTGGGGTAATTAGGGCCTCTGTCAGTCTGGGGGTGGGGTGGGGGATGGAGGATGCTGTGCCTCAGAATATTTCTACTCACCCTCTGGCTTTTACAATCTCCCCCCCCCTTCCACAACATTCCCTGAGCCTTGATGTGTGTGTTGGCAGTTTGTTTTTAGTGTTGAGTAATCTGCGTTTTCTACTAGGAAACGAGATGACATTGGCTTGGGGTCACTTTTATTGTCTATTTATAAAGAGTGGGTAAGTGGATCATAATATTTGCCAGTGTCACTGTGGCGACAAGAGACAGCGGAGGTAAACACGAACATTCCCTTCATAATGCAGGCTACATACAGTAGGTGCTCAGTACTTGTGTGGGAAGAAGAAGATAGTTTATTGCTTTCAGGGAACATCTTCTGCACCTGAAAGGGGCGTGTACGATGGGTGATGGGTGCAGAGAATGGAATTTATTTTTCTGTGTGAGAGAAGAAATAACCTAAAATCCCCACTAACGCTACTAGAAACCTGATCAGGATACCGAGAAGTGGGTGGGGAAGTTCCGAGGGAACCCGTGTCTAAAGGAAGCGCTCAGCCGGGAGCCCCGCACCCGATCGCCAGGTATATCATTCCTATGAATGTTCTTGAATGACGGAATGATGAACTCATCACAGTTGTAAGGATTGAGTAAGACTTTGTTAGGTGTCCAGCCTAGTATGTGGTACACAGAAGGTATTTTTAGAGGCCCTTGCCTTCCAGGGTAAGACTGGTGTCCTTGGCCTTGTGGTAATTTGGGATTGGACTAAGTTTGATTTTGAAGCCCACCATCAGCTGGGCAACAGCGAGCGAAAGGAAAGCAGTGATTGGTGCAAATCAAGGAAGAGCCCTGGTTCCTTTATTCAGCCCTATTTGTCTCCCCCTGGTGGCCACTTCTAGGAATCACAGCCCCCTTCTTGAGGAACTGCGTTTGCAGCTTGAACAAGACTCACAGGGGCTCACGGGATAGCCCTGAAATGTGCTTAGGCCTGGCATTAGTGACGCAGAGTGACACGTGTCTATCCACAGCAGCTCCTGGTGACATTTCCTGGGGAATAATGAACAGTGGCCTGCAAGCCAGCCTGGACACCAAGGAAGGCTGGTTATTCTTCCTGTCCTTATCTTTGGCCTCCCCTTCAGAGACGTATCAAAGGGACCCCCTCTGTGTCACGTGAGGAAAGGAACCATATAACAGTGATGACAGCTGCATTCTGAACACCGCTGTAAACTTCCACAATATAATTCACCGCACGCCCCAACCAATCAGCTCAGTTTCTAAAACATGGCCAGACTGTTTTCCGATGGAGAAACTGAGGCACAGTGTGGCTACGTGGATTACCCAAGGTGCTATTTGCAGCACCAGGTTTCAAACCTGAGCCACCTACTGTCACATTCTTCACCCAGGAGTGCCACCTGAGTGTCTGTCACATGTGACTTGGAGACCAATCTTGCACCAGGTGTCTAGTGTGACCGAACTTTGGGGACATAAGACACTCTTCTCACACGGAACTTGTTGTAACCATCACCTGGAAGAAATGGCTCATTATTATTAGTTGCTTGTGTGTGATGTGTGTTGCATAGACGGGCATATGACCCTGTGGTGCTCTGTGTGCTCTGCCTACGGAGGCTGCAGTGGAAAATCGGGGTCCTACTGCATCACCCCTGCACTAGTTCTTATTTGAGCAGGAGTTGCTTACTGATCCACAGCTTGCTGCTGCTTTTTTTTGTTCTTTTTGCAAGCTCTGGTGAGCCTTGTGTCTGTACTCCCCATAGGAATGGGGATACAGTGCATGTGACCGAGCCCAGCTGTTTACGTGGGATCTAGAGATTTGAACTCAGGTCCCCTCAGGTCCTCATGCTGGTGCAGGAAGGCACTGAATCACCTGAGCCACTTTTCCAGCCCAGAAGACAGTTTCTGAAAGCACTCTGCTGGGGCTCGCCTTCAGCCATTCCGACCCTGCTGCCCTGCCCGGTTCCCGGCGGTGATCCGTGGTATTGTGGCAGGAGCACAGGTTTGGGGCCTGGGTCTTTGACTTGCCGGTTCCAGGATCGTTGATGCCTCGCTTTCAGCTTCCCCACACCTCCACTTCCTTGTCTGCACAACACATGTAATGCGTGTGGAGCCATTGTGCTCATTGCAAGGCTAGTTAAGACGATTAGCATTGGTGCTTGGTGCTAAGCACACTCCCCAAGCCAAGTCTCTCGCTCCCCGGGCCAAGGGCTAGTCCTCACTGTGCTCCTAGCCCAGGCTGCCTGACGTGAGTAGCCAGAGGCTGATAATGAGTGTCCTTAGTCATAGGTGCCAGGCAAGAATGGGACTTCGGGGTCAGGAAAGGACACCCTCTCCTCAAGGTAGCATGCTGCAGGGCCAGGGGTGTCACTGACGGGCCACAAGCATTGGCACAATTACTTCCAACCTCCGTTTCTCAGCTGGACAGCTTGGGCACACATGCCCTCTGTGCGAGGTCATGGGGTAAACTCTCAATCTTTTCGATGCTGTTGTTCATATTAGCTATTTCTACAAGTTCCAGTCAGACCAGGGGCTGTGTGGGAACAGGTCTGAGAAGACATGGGCTGTGTTCTGAATTTTAGGAAGGCAGACTTCCAAGGCTGCTGAGCAAGGCAGGGAATGGCCCTCAGAACCTGCAAAACCTTGTTGAAACACTCCACAGACGTAGACACTTCACTTGGGGTGCAGAAGAAAGACAGTGATGTCCGGGGAGGCTCCATGGCAGACATGCTTGTCCCCTTAGGTTCCTGTAGCTATGGGGTTCAGACTTCCTGCGGAGAGGGGGGGCAGACAAGGAGGCAACAGGGCCTACTCTTGTGTTATCGCCACACAGTGACAAGGTGACAACACACACCTCGTTTGCCTGACCCACAATGCTCTCTCCCAGCTTTGAACACTTTGATGGTCTCTCACTTTCCATCTGTAAAGCTGGTTTGTCTCATTACTCACCACCGGTGACCTGAAATGCAGAAGCTGTCTCTGTTAAAAACCACCTGCAAGCCCGGAGCATTTCCACGTCATCCTCTGAGTCACCTGCAAGGTGAAACCCAGGAAGGCCAGCAGGGTTCACAAGGCAGCCCCTAAACCCACATGTGGCTCTGTGGTCTATGGCAGGGTGGCCTCTGCTTGCAGAGAGAGAGAGAGAGAATGGGCTCACCAGGGCCTCCAGCCACTGAAAACGAACTCTAGATGCATGCACCACCTTGTGCATCTGTCTTATGTGGGTCCTGGTGAATCGAACCTTGAACCAGGGTCCTTAGGCTTCACAGGCAAGTGCTTAACAGCTAAGCCATCTCTCCAGCTCAGGCCTGGCTTTTGTTCTGGGAACTTCAGTTCCCAGAGGTCTTTGCTACAATATAATATTTGTGTGGTATTTCATTGTCTGGGATAATGCTCATCTGATAGACTGTGTAGTTTCTTGTTTAAGGAGCTGTTCTGAATTAGAGATAGAATTACCATATGACTCACTTCTGGGCATATACTCAAAGGACTCTATATCTTATGACAAATACTTGCACGTCCATGTTCATTGCTGTTCCAGTTTCAGTAGATAAGAAAGGGAACCAGACTACATGCCCATCAACAGAGAATGGATAATAGATGATTTACATGATGGAATTTTACTCAAGAGCATGGACAAAATGAAATTACGAAATCAGCATCCTCAAATTGTACACACTGTCTCTTTCTCCCATGTGGACCTAAGCTTTTTCTATTCATATCTATGTATATAGGAGGGGCAAACATGGGCGATGCTTCCAAAACTAGAAAAGGGACCAAGAGAGGATAAAAAGAGATAATGAGGACAGCGGTGCGGAAAGAAAGGGTGAAAGGGCACATGTTTCATGGAAACAGAAAGGAAGCAGGTGAGGAAAGAAAATCTAAGGGGAGAGAGGAATTGGGGAGATGGTGAGTGAAGGAGAATCAAATAAGAATTGTGTTTTACATGCTTGGGCTGCAGGTCACTGAGAAATCAAGCTGGAGCTGAGCTGGAAGTCTCCTCCCTGATGACTAGCTGTCAGGATGCTGGAAAGACCTATGCAGCCTGTTGGGGGAGAAAAGTCATCAATGTTTGTAAACACCACTGGACCCTGTAAGCTTTATGGCTGGAGAGCCAGGCCACATATAGCATGCTGGTGCAATGGTGGCATGTCTGCTATGGAGGAAACCGACTGCTCTCTGGATATGAGGTCTACTCCATGGGAGAGAATTCATGCCTGGTACTGAAAACCTAATCAAAAGCCCATGGCTGATGAGGTCATAAGTCCTAGGGAAAAAACTACTACTGTTGTCTGGTGAAGTAGATATATCATTCCCACCAAACTTCCCTCTAAATTCTTACGTTCATGCCCATCTATTAATGCTACTGTCACTGTTGGATAGAGAAGCTTCTCTTTTCAGATTGAGGTGATCACTGGGGAGACTCAAAACTCACCAAACTGCTGAGAAAAATGATAGTGGAGTGCTCAGGACTAAGACGTCTCTATTACATCCTCTAAGGCTCAGGGACCGTTGTGGAAGAGGTATCAGGAAGAGTGTAAGAGCCAAAAGAATGTAAGAGCCACAGCCACAAAATGGCTGTGGTATTCATGAGAGTGGCTTATACTACCCACATGAGACCTGAATAATAGATGGAAAAAAAGAGGCCATAAAAGCAGAAGAGAAACTAGTTTGGAAAAAGAAGGGGTTCACTAGAGGGATTTTGGGATTGTCTATATGTTAAGAGTTGCCAATAAAAAGTTTTTTTTTTAAAGAATCAAAACCTCTGTATGCTTACTAAAAACTAAAATTGAATAACACAATTCCTTGGAATACATATAATGCTAGCATTTATTAAGGAAACAGATTTACATACAAAAGGTGATATGTTGGTGCTGTTTTTGCCACTGCTCCTGCTGTGATGATGGTCTTGGGCATCAGCCCGAGAGGAATGGAGGGGTACTGTCCTTTGCTGGATAGTACCAGCCTTGAGTGTGGGGCATAGGATATTCTGAACTCAGTGCCATTCAGTGGCTCTTATGAATATGGTGCCTGGAACACAGACGTACTCAATAATGGTCGAACTGGTAAGTCACGGTAGAATCCCAGTTCTCCATGGCTAGTAAGATCACAATGCGTATTCTCACAGACACTGCAGTTACTCTTGGGTGTCGGTGGTTTCCGAGCAGCCTAACAGTCTGAGGAGGCATCTGCAGCTCACCAAGCTGCACAGTGTTGGAAGGCCTGTCATTAGCACAGGGAGGTTCGCCCACCTGAAGAGGCACTCCCTTCACGAGGGCTTTTTAATCATCCCTGAACGTTTCTCAGCTGGAGATGATTGCCCTCATTTTAGAGAGGAGAAAACACATTCAAAGAACTTTAAGAACTGTCAGCAGAGTGCAGTTGTGCATGAACCTACGTGTCTGGCTGGGGTCTTGGGATTGCTCCTTAGACATTGATGAATTATTAGTAATGGGTGAAGAGTGGTATTTCAGAGGCAAAAAGAAGGCTTAATGAATGTGATATCAGCTGCTTTTGGAGACTCAGAGGGGATAATTGTGGAACCAGCCAGTGCTAGGGCATATGTGTGTGTGTGTGTGTGTGTGTGTGTGTGTGTGTGCACGCACATGCATAGGGTGGTCTGTAGGATGAGGGTTCACCAGTTTGTCACCCAGCGAGGACTGGGGAAGCAGAAGATGTGGAAGATGTGAAAAGAAATGCAGGACCCCGCATAATTTGAATACTTCTCTATCTTCTTTTGCTGAGCTAGCATAGCACAGGTGCAGAATGGAAGGCACTCAGGCCCTGACCATGGCCTCTGCTTCTGGGGAAAGTCACTTTCTGTGTTTGTGCATGCATCACTAAAACTTTCAAATGCAGAGAACCACAGAACTTGACCAACAGAGTTGCTGTGAGTATTGAATGAGATAATGTATGCATAACACATTCTGACAAGTGCTTACTATAATAGTCATGATAGAAAGTTAGAATAAGGGCTGGTGAGGTGGTTTAGTGGTTAAGGCACTTGCCTGCGAAGGCTAAGGACCCAGGTTCGATTCTCTAGGTCTCACATAAGCCAGATACACAAGGTGGTATATGCATCTGGAGTTTGTTTGCAGTAGCTAGATGCCCTGGTGCGTCCATTCTCTCTCTCTTTCTGTCTCTAATAAATACAAAATAAATTATAGAATAATGATATTATTGAATTAATACACCTATTAGAGAAATGTTTGAGTGCCTATATGGTATTTAGAAAAAAATACATGATTATTTTTATTCCTATTAATATTTATTTTTAATTTTTATCTTACTTTTGACAATTTAATCCATTTATATAGTTATTTTGATCATATTCACCCCTCATTTCCCTTTCTTATGCCCCCCCTCATTAATTTTACTGGTTGATATTCAACGTTGGAACTATAGGAATTAATGGGGATATTTCTCATTTTAACCAGAAGGTGGCGATCGCGTTGTGTGCAAATTCTGAAAAAGGTTAAAAAATCCATACATATTCATATTTTCTATTTTTACCAGAAAGAGTAAGGGAAAAAAAAAACTTTAAAAAGGGCATTGTCTGTGCCACGGGGAGATAATTAGGGTATGTAAAACAGCTGATACGGTAATTAATAAAAGCAGTGGCTTGTGAGTCTGGAAGGGCTTAGCTGCAAAGCTGTGAGAGAGTAATTGACCTCATGGCCCAGGAAAAGAATAAAAAAACCATCAGGGGGCTGGAGAGATGGCTTAGCAGTTAAGCGCTTGCCTGTGAAGCCTAAGGACCCCGGTTCGAGGCTCGATTCCCCAGCACCCACGTTAGCCAGATGCACAAGGGGGCGCACAGCATCTGGAGTTCATTTGCTGTGGCTGGAGGCCCTGGTGCACCCATTCTCTCTCTATCTCTCTCTCTGTCTCTCTGCCTCTTTCTCTTTCTGTCTGTCACTTTCAAATAAAAAACAAAGCAAAACAAAGAAACATCAGGAGCTCACACACAACATGGAAGGCTGTGTTCTTCCCCAGGTGTATATTTAGAGCCAATTCTGGAGCTGTGCTTTTCAGATGTACCTTTAAAGAGATAAGTGGGATCCTCGGGGCTCAAGGCCACGACCAGCACAAAGTAGCTGCTCAATAATCACATGTGAAGTGAATGAATGAACCCCACAATCCACACACAGTCTTGACATGTAGGCTTCTGTTCCCTCACTAATTCTGTATAGACATGCAGACTCCCGGCTCTGGTCTCCATTTCATGGTGTGATTCCTCTCGTGTGGGTGTTGTTTGCTTTCTACTTAAAATGCTGTCCTGGGACTGGATATTATGATCTATATGAATTCTATTTGTATAGATAATGGGACAATATGGTCCTCAGGAGCTCTGTAGAAATAAAAAGAAACATATGCTCTAGGTTTGAAGACCACTGCGTGTGTCAGAGGAGTCAAGAAAAGGGTCATGGTGGGGGACACATCATTTTTTTTAATCCCTAGTATACTTTGATTTTCCACTTTATTTGACATCATAAACTTTCTCTGCTGACCTCTAGGCATGGTGCCCAAGGAGCCGTACAGTCAGATCTCTCTGAAGAGAACAGCCTCCAGCTGCTGCTCCCAGGATGCTTGCCCTGTTGACTAACCTTGGTAGGGCTGTGGCTTAACCCTAGACCCACCCAAGAGGCTTTGGGACTTTCCAGAACCAAAGTGGGCAGCTCTTCCTCTCCAGTCTTTCCCATACTCTCCCCTTTCACAGGCATCTAGTCGGAGCTATTTTCTGAGTGTTCTTCTGTCTGTTCTTCTCCTTTCATGTATCCTTCACTGGTAGCGAATCTCCTGTTGATCCAAACCTGCCTTGGTGCTGCTTCCCAGAAAACCAGGAGGAGCTGGCAGACAAGGGGTTATGTCCTCGTCTGTGCTTCATCCCACTGTTGGTCTTCTCGGCCATGCATGTTGGCTTTCTTTTTTATTGGTTTGTAGAAAGCTATTTTGACAAAGGGAATAAATTGTCCAAGGAACAGGACATTGGTTAAAGCAGGAGTGTCTGTCGCTTTTCTACTAGTCCTGTCTGGTATACCTGTGCTGTGGTTCAAACCTCAAAACTCCATTGCCTGCTAAGCCTAGAGGTGTACTTCTCATGTCATTGCGTATTATCTGTGGCCTATGTATCTTCTGCATGCTAGGGCTGTTTTAGTTAATTTTCCTGTTGCCGAGGAAAGCAACAGTGGGTAGTTTGGATGTATGTCCCCCAGTAGACTCAGATGTTCTTATTAAAACTTGGATTTCGCCAGGTGTGGTGGCACACGCCTTTAGTCTCAGCACTCAGGAGGCAGGGGTAGGAGGGTCACCATGAATTCGAGGCCACCCTGAAACTACATAGTGAATTTCAGGTCAGCCTGGGCTAGTGTGAGACCCTACCTTGAAAAAACCAAAATAACAACAACAACAACAACAAATTTGGATTTCCAGCCCCTTGGCTGGAAGAGGTATCACTGGGGCAGATCCTGGGGTCTAGCCCCAAGGTGTCACTGGAGGTGGATCTGTTTCTAACCTAAAGGTATGCAGAGTGCATGACCTCTGCCTGATGTTCCCTGCTATTTGCCAGAATGTGCTTGATTTTGGTGGTATTGCTGGTGTTTCATCCTTTCTCTCTCTCTACTTGGATCTGTAACAGTGTGTGTGTGTGGGGGGGGGGGCAGCTTCTTCTGCCATTATGCAACTTCCTCTGAATCTATAAGCCTGAAATAAACCCTGTTCCTCCCATAAACTGTGTTTGGTTTGAAAGTCATCCCAGGATCATGGAGCTGACTATGACAGCAACTTAAGGGTTTATTTCAGTTCCAATTTGAGAGTATAGTCCATAATGGAGGGGAGGCTCGGTAGCAGGAGCATGAGGTAGCTGGTCACATTGTACCTGCAGTCAGGAAACAGAGAGAGATGCTGTTGCTACTGTTTAGCTCACTTTCTCCTTTTTATTCAGTCAGGGAACTCTGCCCAGGGAGTGGTGAGGCCTATATTCAGGGTGAGTCTTCCCTGCTCAACCTTTTCTGTAAACATAGACACACATAGAAGTATGTTTTCATAGTATTTCTCTATTTTTATTTATTTATTTGCAAGCAGAGAGAGATGGAGAGAAGAGAGACAGGAGAGAGAAGAGAGAGAGAGAGAGAGAGAGGAGAGAGAGAGAGAATGGGCATACCAGGGCCTCAAGTCGCTTCAAACAAACTCCAGTTGCATGTGTCACTTTGTGCATCTGGCTTTATGTGGGTGCTGTAGAACTCAGGTTGTTAGGCTTTGCAGGTAAAAATCTTAACTACTGAGCCATCTCTCGAGTTCCCATAGTAATTCTAAATCCACTCATCTTGACAATAGATATTAACCATCACATTTGACACCATCTTTCAAAAGTCTCCATAGTCTTTTACAGTTAACACCATTCAAAATACGAAGTTCAAAGTTTGTTCTGAGACTCAAGACAAGTTCTTAACTGGTAGTCCTGGAAAATTCAAAAACAAGCTGTATACTTCCAACATCCAATGGCAGAATGAACATTCACATTCCAAAAAGGGAAGAATGAAATATGAGACCAAAGCAAGGCAAACACCAAATCCTGAAGCTTCACATCTGGCATCTGGCACTCGGGATGGAGTAATTTAGGCTCTAACAGCCTTGAGTAGTCCTGCCCCTCCAGCTCTATTACCTACAGCATATAGAGTCCAGACCAAGTGTACACTCTACAGTCCTGGCAGCATTCCAACTTGAGCTACACCTTCACAGCTTTACACAGTGACCTCCGAGGGCCTCCTTGTAGGGGATATGACCTTGTCAAACATTACCTGGCCTCAATGGCTTGTTTCTGGAAACTTAGTGTAAGCCCCCATGTCCCATTTACTCTTGCATTTTGCATGTCTACAAAATCAGTACTATGTGGACAATATTGCAGCTGAAAATATAGCTTGGCACCCTTGGCCTGCAACTGTAGCTACCTCACCAATAGGTGATTATTTTTGTACAAGAAAACTGCCTCAGCAGCATTGTCAGTTTAGGGCTCTCTATTTTCAAGTAAATTTGGATATTTGAAGATGGAGATTTTTGTGGGTAGGATCTTGTTCTTAGGGATCGTTTTAATTGTTCCAGTAAAGTGAACTAGATTTCTCTTTAATAGTGCTGATCTTTTTAACAATTGTAGTTGGTCAGCCACTTTGCAACTTTAATCTTCCTAATTTGTTCAGCAAACTATATTTGTTCACATCTTCATGCTTCATTCATTACTTTTTCTCCTTGTAGACCTTATTTGCAATAAGCAATAACTATGACACAGCATGAATGATTTCCTGTCTTTCAATTTGCTTTGCTAAGCATATTAGTCCATTGCTTTTGAATTCTGCCTCATTGAAGTTCTGAGGACACAGGCAGAATGTATTAATTTCTTCACCAGGATGTAATGCAATTGGTCTCTCACCCAATTCCCAATGGAGTTCTGTTTTTCTATGAACTCTCATGAGCTAGGCCTCCACTGTACACATTTTTCTCCACATTCTAGTTTTCCCACCTCCTAAAAAATGATCCATTAAGTTATGTTTTCAGAAATCTGGGAATTATCTAGCCTGAAGTTCTGAACTGTCCTACATTCTTCCATCAGAACAGTTCCCAAAGCTTACTGAGAATCACATGGTCAATAACGACCCCACTTCTGGTACCAATTGTTTGAATTACTTAATTTTATCATTGGTATGATCAAAAGCTGGACAAAAATAACATGGAAGGAAGGTGTGGTAGTTTGAATAGATGGCCCCCAATATATTCAGTGTTTCATTAGTTTGTAGTTTACATCTGCAGCCACCTGGCTAGAGGTGGTGTCCCTGGATGATCTTAAGGTATGGTGGTAGGCTTGAAATTTCAATCTAAAGATATGCAAAGTGTGCCTATCTGGAGTTCTTGAAGTGTGCTGCGCTGTGTGACTTTTGACTTTTTGGCTTGTGTTTCTCTTTCTGTGTTTGGTCCTGTGAAAGCAGGCCATCTTCTTCTGTCATTATGGAACTTCCCCTGGATCTGTAAGCTTCAATAAATCCTTTCCTCCATAACTGTGCCTGGTCTGGAAATTCATCTCCATGAACCTGAAGCTGTCTGCTACAGAAGGAAAGGTTTATTGTGAATCAGAGCTTGCGAGATGACAGCAGTAGAACTGTGAAGTAATTAGTCACACTGCATCCCCAGTCAAGAAGAAGAGGATGCTTCTGCTTAGCTTGCTTTATCCATTTTATTTCGTCTGGGGCTGGAGACCATGGCAAAGTGTTGCCTACCTTCAGGGTGGGTCTCTCTGCTCAAACTTTTCTAGAAACATACTTATAGACACACTGACAGTTGTGTTTCTATGGCAATTTTAAATATGGTGAACTTGAAAATGAATATTGAATACTACAAGGGTAGTAATAACCATAATGATATAGGGGAATAACTATAAAAAGGGTATGGAGAAAGCAATCAAAAGTGTACAGGGGAGTAGTCTTCACATGGTACAGGGGAGTCATCATCACATGGTAGAGGGGGTTATCATCACAAGGGTATAGGAGCATAATTGTCATAAGTGTACAGGGAGGGTTACAATCAGAAGGGAACAGGGGGATATATCACCAAGTGTACAGATGGAAGGAACCATGACAAGAGTACCATGGGAATGAGTAACCCTATTCTTGTGATTGTTCTTTGTTAGAGGAAAGGGAACAAAAAGTGAGCATAGCCATACATTGGTCCCTAGAGGTTCTCTTGGGGTGGTTGATGTCTCTGCCATATACATTTCAGTGGACAAAGCAAGTCACGGAGTCAGAGTTCATGACAATGACAGAGATATGTACTTTTTTCCTCAGGGAGGCACTGAAAGTCACACTGCAATGGATGGGATTACATGATCCTCATATCAAGGCTGGCCAATAGTTAGAAATAACAGTATAATGACAAAGATACAGAGAAAGAAATAAGGGACATGGTCCCATTTTCAATAGCAACAACAACAACAACAAAAATAAAATACCTTGGAATTAACCAAGGAAGTGAAAGATCTATATAATGAAAACATAAAAACACTCAAAAAAGAAATTGAGGAGGTCTTGAGAAAATGGAAAGACCTCACATGCTCTAGGATAGGCAGAATTAACATTGTGAAGATGGCAATCCTACCAAAGGCAATATACAGATTTAATGCAATTCCAATTAAAATCCCAACATTGTTCTTCACAGAGATAGAAAAGATGATCTCAAATTTCATATGGAAAGGCAGAAGGTCTTGGGTATCCAAGCATATCCTCAGTAAAAGAAATACATCTGGATGCATCAGCATACCTGATCTGAATCTATATTATAAAGCCATAGTAATAAAAACAGGAGTATAGACCAATGGAATAGAGTTGATAATGGAGAGCAGGCTCATGTTTGGATATGGTTCTGACTTGTTTCTCAGCTCCAGCTATGGGTCCCATTCCACTGAGTGGATCAGTTAGCCAAATCAAGAGCAGTTGGTTTCCCACTATGGCTGTGCACCACTATTGAGAGAGAGAGGGAGAGAGAGAGAGAGAGAGAGAGAGAGAGAGAGAGAGAGAGGAGAGAGACAGGGAGAGAGAGAGAGAGAGAGAGAGAATGGTACACCAGGGTCTCCAGCTACTGCAAACGTATTCCAGATGCATGCACCACCATGTGTATCTGGCTTATATAGGACCTGGAGAATCAAACCTGGGTCCTTAGGCTTCGCAGGCATGCGCTAAGCACTAAGCAATCTCTCCAGTTGCCCCAAATTTATATATATATATTTTCAAGGAGAGAGAGAGAGAGAGAGAGAGAGGCCGATTGACAGAGAGAGAGATAGAGAGAATGGGCATGCCAGGGCCTCCAGCTGCTGCAAATGAGCTCCAGATGCCTGCACCATTTGTACATCTGGCTTTATGTTGGCACTAGGGAATTGAACTCAGGCTGTTAGGGTTTGCAGGCAAGAGCCTAAGTTGCTGAGCCATCTCTCCAGCCCACACAAATTTTTTCATTAACAGAAAGTCACTTTGTAACGGACCACATAGCTCGAGTGTGTCAGGAGAAGGTCCAATTCTGTGTCCGTTCTGCGCTGTGCCTGTAACTTCTTGCTATAAAAAGTAACATGGCTCTCCCATTGCCTCCCAAAACTTCCAAAGATTTCCTGATGAACGAAAAAGCCCTTCTCACTTGCAATTGAAGCTGATTGGCAACATAATGTTCTCTTTCTAGCCAATCATCTGGCCATCTATCCAACCAACCAATCAACAAGCAACATATCACCAATATTGACTGCTTCCTGTGTTTGTGGCAGATTACTAGGTTCTGAGGAAGGAGTGGCTATTCAAAGAAACATTTAGGACCTCATGGAGTCTCCAGATTACTGAATACTTGCAATTGAAAGCTGATTGGCAACATAATGTTCTCTTTCTAGCCAATCACCAACTGGCCATTCATCCAACCAACCAATCAGCAGGCAATATATCACCAATGTTGACTACTTCCTGTGTTTGTGGCAGATTATTAGGTTCTGAGGAAGGAGTGGCTTTTCAAAGAAACATTTAGGACCTCATGGAGTCTACAGATTACTGAATACTTGCAATTGAAAGCTGATTGGCAACATAATGTTCTCTTTCTAGCCAATCACCAACTGGCCATCCATCCAACCAACCAATCAGCAGGCAATATATCACCAATGGTGACTACTTCCTGTATTTGTGGCAGATTACTAGGTTCTGAGAAGGAGTGGCTATTCAAAGAAACGTTTATGACCTCATGGAGTCTCCAGATTACTGAATACTTGCAAATTGTGATGGCTATGGGTAGAGAGAGAAAACAATAGGATAGGGACCTAGGTCTAATTTAGAGTGGAGGGGGCTCAGCAAGAGCTCAGGAAGGTCACACTGGGATGGAGTCAGGTGATAAGGAGGTGTGCAGGACTCCAGGAATGTGAGCCAGGAACTTGGAAGTTTGCAGGGTGAGGGAGCAGACAGCTCATACAGGAAGACAGACAATTACACATGCGCCACGGAGAGACACTGGGCTTAGGTTTTAGGAAGGAGATGGGAGATTGGGCAGAGTCTGAGAGATGCTAGAGAGGGGACCCAAGGGAGGAAGGTGCGCAGACACCAGACCTTTCCATCGGTGGCTCCCTGCTCACATTCACCTCCCCCAGGTGAGAAATGTCAAGTGGTATCAGGAAGGTTCCTGCATCTGACGGGACCTGTTCACACTCACACGGACACTCCACAGTCTGCTGACAGAGTGCAGGTGTCACCGCATTGTTGTCCAATGAGAGCAGCCGGAACCACAGCCTCCACAGCCAGCACGGCCCACCCGTGTTCCTCGCTCACTTCCACTGACGAGCAGATTTCAGACAACTGTCTTCATGCAGGCTGCAAAGCTCCCCGTCCTGCAAGAAAGTCCCTGGAGATGAAGTCATTTGTTTCTTATCAAGTACATTGGAGTGAGCAGGGGGTGCTGGGCATCTGCCTCTAGTGGTTTTTTTTTTTTTTTTTGGTGGCCCTTTTGCATTGCTCTCTGGACGCTGAACAGCAGAGGAAATCAATGTGACTGCGACTAGGGGCAGTTCAACGCCCTGCAGACGGCACAGTTCAGAGCCTGGGAATTTTTAGAAATGAGTAAATATGACCAAGAACAGCTATGAAGTCTCATGTACTTTTTACTGCTATCTCAATCCAAGCAGCCATGAGTCACATGTGTTTCTGTGTTGATATGTGTCTGTCTACGTGTGAACAGGGAGGGAGGGAGAAACCACTGTCTTCAGAGCTTTCCTGAAATACCCACACTGACAAATGGATTCAGAGTTAAGCATCTCTGTGTCCCACACACTCTGTGGGCCATGCCCACCTATGTTGTTTCGGATTCTGCCCTTATCCTTGAATAGCTCAGTGGAGGAGGGAATAAATATACTCTTCATTTCATTTCATTTAATTTTTTGATATTTTAAAAATATTTTACATTTATTTATTTATTTATTTGAGAGAGATGTACAGAAATAGGCAGAGAGAGAGAGAGGAAGAGAGATAGAGAGAGAGAGAATGGGTGCACCAGGGCCTCCAGCCACTGCAAATGAACCCTAGACGCGCCCTCTTGTGCATCTGGCTTACGTGGATCCTGGGGAGTTGAACCTGGGTCCTTTGGCTTTGCAGGCAAATGCTTAACCGCTAAGCCTTCTCTCCAGCCCTACCCTTCATTTCTTAAATGAAAAAAACTAATGAAAGTGTGGAAGTAAGGCTCACATTCTTTTCACCTATAGACATCTCACAGTCAGCTGACCACTGTGGCTGGTCATCTCTGCCTTGCAGGGGCTCCCAGCCCTCGAGGGCCCTGCTCGCTCCAGAGTGTTCCCTGTGTTCTCAGCCTGGGTTCAACACTTACTTAGTGAGCATCTACCACACTTTCGTTGTTGAATTTTAACACAGAGAAAAGTGCATAAACCACGATGAAGTGAACACCCATGGTCACCAGCGTGCAGACCCAGAAGCAGAGCTCCCGGTACCTCAGAAGACTCCATAATGTTCCTGTGTGGCTGCAAGCCTTCCTTTTGCCCTCTAGTCATCACTACAGCTTTGAGGTCCAGCCTCAAAGCTTTGCTTCAATCTTTGTGTGGATGAGTTCAAATAAATACTGTCTATCATGGCTCTTGTCTACTCTCACTGCTGTAAAGCAGTTTGTCCTATGGCCACCAGGGACTTGTCCACTCCATTCATTTGGGTGGTTTCTACTTCCGGTTTAATATGCCTCTGTAAGTACATCAGCCTGCATTTCAGCTCTAATGAAGGTTGTCAGTTGAACACGATCAGCTAATATTTGATGACAGAATGATTTGATACTTAAATTGCACAAGGAATGTTTTCTAAATGCTTTAGAGTGAAGTTGGGGGGGAGGGTTGGGAGAGAAGTTGCCCGAGCAGGAGGGTCCCAGGAGGGCATCCTTAATGAGAAATGAGGAGGACAGCTGTAGTGGGTGAGTCCACAGGAAGGCCTTGTCCCTGAAGGGAAGCAGAGAAGTGAGGGTGGGGCCAGGGGTTAAGTGGGACAGAGCCAGGGTCTTCCTTTGACAGGTGGGAGGGAGCTGTGCACGGTTTTGGAGCTCCCGAGCATGAATTATTTTTTTTTCTTAAAAATTTTAACAGGGAAGTTAAATTGTCTGTGGTTGCCTTGGAGATCTGCAGGAAATGACAGGAGTCAGGGAGTTGGGTTAAGAGGTGTCTGCACCAGTTCACTTGTGTGTTAATGAGGTTGTTGGTAGAAAAGAACTGCTGGGAGAAATATGGGGAGAGACAGCTCAAAACACTGGTTATGGGAGAGCGGCCTAGGAAGAGGCATTGGAAACACTGAATGGAGTTTGCGACAGACTAGGTTAAAGGCAGATGAGTAGGTGAATGTCGGGAGGTGAGTGACGTGAAGAGTCTGCTCTCTAATAGTTTCTGCTTCCTCTGCGGTGCTGGGATGAGGTGACCCATCAGCTGAGACTGATGGATGGGGAGTTGAATTGAGGAGGCACAATCAGGCATCAAATAATGTATTCTGTAAAAAGCACAGAGAAGGGCTGGAGAGATAGCTTAGCAGTTAAGCACTTGCCTGTGAAGCCTAAGGACCCTGTTTCAAGGCTCAATTCCCCAGGACCCACGTTAGCCAGATGCACAAGGGGGAGCATGCGTCTGGAGTTTGTTTGCAGTGGCTGGAGGCCCTGGAGCGCCCATTCTATCTCTCTCTCTCTCTCCATCTGCCTTTCTCTTTCTCATCTGTCTGTTGCTCTCAAATAAATAAATAAAAATAAAAATAATAAAAAGCACAGAGATGTATAGGTAACCAGGTAGAAGAGCGAGAAGCCCCCAAAATAAAGCCCAACTGTTTGTAGTCATTACTGAACAAAACCTTAGCTTCCTTTCTAATCTTTCCAATGTGTCATTTGCAGCATGTCAAATGTGCCAAGCCTTGGCTTTTGCTACCCTGGCTGTGTGTAGTGTGGGTTTCGGGTCCCTGCTGTGTGTTTTAATGTTCATTTCAAATAATCAGCTTTTGGCTATCTCCTGTGTTGTGATTTTGCTTCTAACTTGCTAGCATTTCCTCTTGTCTTTGTGTTTCCTTATACTTTCTTTGGATTTATTCTGTTGCTCTTTGACGGCAAGCTTAGCTCATCAACTTTCAATCTTTCTGCTGTTTTCTAATGCCATATTAAAGGCTGTAATTTCCCTCTAAATACCATGTTGCAGAAATCTCACAAGTTTGATGTATAGTGTTGTTGTTATCATTTAGTTCCAAATATTTTCTAATTTCCATTTTGATTAATTCTCTGCTTTTCAGAAACATGGAGAAAATTTCAGAATATGATTTCTTTTGCTTTTATTTCCACAATGAATTTTATCCTGATTTACAGTGGTTGTCTCTCTTTTTATGTGGTTGGTGAACACTGACCCCCAACATTCTAGAATAGGGGTCAGCAAGCTACGGTAGCTTATGAGCCCAATTGCTCTTGTATTACTTGTTTACATGTCATGATTCAGTACTTGATAGAAACCACATAAAAGAGGAGGGATTTATTTTGGCTCTGATATAGGAGCCATCTTCCATCATGGTGGGGAAGACACAGGATCAGCTAGCAGCCATACTGGTTAGAGCTCAGGTGAGAGTTTCTTTCTCTCTCTCTCTCTCTCTCTCTCTTTTTTTTTTTTTTTGGTTTTTCAAGGTAGGGTCTCACTGTAGCCCAGGCTGACCTGGAATTCACTATGGGGTCTCAGGGTGGCCTCGAACTCACGGCGATCATACTACCTCTGCCTCCCGAGTGCTGGGATTAAAGGCGTGCTCCACCACGCCCGGCTAGAGTTTCTTTCTTAAATGGTGCCAACCAGGAAGCAAAGAGCCACCCAGAAGCAGGAAGTCCTGTAACCTTAAAAGTCCACTTCTAAGGCCCTGATCCATCAGTTGAATCCCCAGTTCTTCATGTTTGTTGAAAGGTTGTTTGAAAGGTTCCACATTCCTTCCAGACAGCATCGTCGGTTGGGGCCCGAGTGTTCAAGCATGTGACCCTGTGGGGGAGAACTGCCTGTTTCTATAAATAAAGTTTTATTGGATTGCAGTTATGGCTACTCATTTCCGTATTGTCAATGGCTTCTTTTGAGCTATAGTGACAGAAAGCCACACAGATCACTTATGACTTATGAAGCCTAAAATGTGGTATGCACGCACGAGTGTATGTATGTTCATGTACACATGTACGGGTATATGTGCATGTGTGTATGTGTGTAGGACAGAGGACAATGTCAGGGTCTTCTTTAGTTGTTCTCAACCATATTTTTTTCATTTCTTTTTAAGTAGAGAGAGAGAGACGGGGAGGAGAGAGAGAGAGAGAGAGAGAGAGAGAGAGAGAGAAAGAATGGGCGCACCAGGGCCTCTAGTTGCTGCAAACAAATTCCAGATGCATGTGCCACTTTATACATCTGGCTTTATGTGGGTACTGGGGAATGGAACCTGGGCCATTAGGCTTAGCAGGCAAGCGCCTTAGCCACTGAACCATTTCCCCAGCCCTCAACCATATTCTTTGAGACAAGGTCTCTTGGTAAACCCAGAGCTCACTGGTTTGCCTAGGAAAATTAGCCAGTGAGCCCCCAAGGCTCCTCTGCCTGCTTCCTCAGTGCTGGGATTACAGGTACACGTGTGCCGTGACAGCCGGCATCTTATATAGACGAGAGAATCTGGACTCAGTTCCTCATGTTTGCAACACCAGCACTCTATTCACCCAACCATCTCCCTAGCCCCCTCAGCATGACATTTCTTTACAGCTTCACTGTCCAGCCTGACTTAGGGGGAGCATGGAGGCAGACAGGAAGACTGTGCAAGGCCCTGTCCAGAATCTGCAGTGGGAGAGCAACGAGGCTGTGACAGTCTTTAGGAGAGAAAGGGGAGGCAGACCACCTCTCCAGCAGACTACGTGGCTTGTGGCATCTGCAGAGTTGAGGACCGGGATGGTGGTAGCACAGGTACACTGTGACTTCTCAGCTGCGTCACCCCACTGAGAGCAAGATAGGGAAACCATTAGCTCATAGGAATGCTCAGCCTCCAAAGATGCATTTCTCTTTTTTTAATATTTAAAATTTTATTTATTTATTTATTTGACAGAGAGAGAGAGAGAGAGAGAGAGAGAGAGAGAGAGAGAGCCAAATGAATTTTAGATGTGTGCACCCCGTTGTGCATCTGGCTAACATGGGTCTTGGGGAATCAAACCTGGGTCCTTTGGCTTTGCAGGCAAATGCCTTAACTGCCAAGCCATCCCTCCAGCCCCAAAGATGCATTTCTGATTCCTGTTCTCTACTCTCTGTTTTCCTTTTGCAGTACTTGGATTAGATTGAACCTAAGACCTTGCACATGCTAGGCAAGCATTCTACCACTGAGTTACATCCTCATCCTAGTGATCCCTGTTCAACAAGTCGTGGCCTCCTCCTCCTCCTCCTCTTCTCCACAGACTTTGGAAGATCCCTGCCTCAGCCCTAATCCAATTCACGGCCTCTGAGAAGCTTCCTGTGTTGTTTTGAATGTATCACATGACACCTCTCCATAGCCTATTGTGTTTGTGATGAAGCCTCATGCTGAGTCCCTAGCTGGTGGCACTTTTTGCGAAGTTTGTGTTGCTTTTGGGAGGTGGAGCCTTGCTGGAGGAGGTGTGTTGCTAGCAGTGGTCCTGGGGTGTTCTAGCCTTGGGCTGCTTGTCATGCTCAGTTTCACCTTTTGGACATGGAGGAGTGATGCCCAGCTGTCTGCCTTGCCATGCTTTCCCCAACACGATGAAACTTCCTTTCGGAACTGTAAGCTAGAAATGAACCTTTCCCATCATGCATCTGGTTGGGTATCTGGTCCTAGGAATGAAAAGATAACTGCTTTAACTTCCTCGATTCAACACATTTGGGGAACTTCTCCATGGCTCTTTCTTTGCTCAGGTTCAGGCCTTGCATCCCTCTCCTTCTCATTTTCCTGCTCTTAGAGTTCAGGGTTCCACCAGGGCTTCCCATGCTTCATGGCTGCCACACCCAAGTAGTCCTTCGGATTATTTTCACCCTAAGGATAGAGGGAGGTTCAATGTATAGTTCGCTGGCAAGTGGGGGCTGGGAAATAGCTAAGAGATGGGAGAGTTTGGTAGTTTCATATATAATGGGTGAGGTCCCA
Source organism: Dipus sagitta (assembly GCA_036346955.1). Classification (NCBI taxonomy): domain Eukaryota; kingdom Metazoa; phylum Chordata; class Mammalia; order Rodentia; family Dipodidae; genus Dipus; species Dipus sagitta. Next base: position 192,682,374 of record CM070771.1, read on the forward strand.
TGCCCTTGTCCCTTAAAGGGACATAGTTATGTGGCACATCTAAGCAGGACAAAGGTCCTAGGCTTCCAGCCTTGGCATGGGTCCCTGCAGTTATGCTTAAGGAAGTCGCTGAATGGGAGCACCTCAGAACCATACAAAGCATGCTCCTGGGTCCCTTATGCGATCTCAAAGAAGGAGCATACCATTGGGTACTGGAATTCCATTTGCTGCCACTCAGGGGGTAGTAGCTCAAAATAGATCAAAAATTTGATTTAGGAATGAGCCATTTCTTGCATACCACAAGTACAATGTCTGTAATTTGCTTTTAAATACTTCATCATCACAGTGTGATCTTGCATAAATACCAATTAGCTTCAACCACACCATAGGTGCAGTCAGTGACCACCTCCCCCCCCAGGAGCTCACTTCCCTGGAGTGGACAGCAAGTAACCTAATCAGAAAGCTCATGAACTGGAAATGATGTCACTCTAGTTTGTTTCCTTTTCTTTTATTCATAACTGGGACCTTGTTAATTAGCACAGTGAGTTAAGAAGTGGTTTTTCATTGGTGATCAGCTAATAATTAGTGTAACAGATGTTAGAAAGCTACTTTTACTAGCAAAAGTTGGGCTTCTCACACTATGTGAACTAAGGTAAATATTTTAGAGAAAATCTTCAAAATTGCAAGGATGATGTCTAAGAACCTAGCAAGTCCTTGGGCTTATCTCTCCAGGGTTGGTGCCCAACACTTGATGTTTAAAAGGTTCTTGTCAAAACTGAGATTCTGGTGGCTTGATAGCATTTGGAACGGCAACCAAATCCAGACTTGTGGATTATTACATTTTCATGCAAAGAGCCTGTGTAATGGACAGGGAGCTGGGTCTTCATTGACCTTATAGATCAAGTATCATAGATTGTTTTGCCTGTTTTCTAGTGAATGCTTGTCTGGTAACTCACTGTTCATGTAGCAGAAGAGAGAGAGGGAGAGAGAGAGAGAGAGAGAGGCAGAGAGAGGCAGAGAGAGGCAGAGAGAGAGAGAGAGAGGAAGAATATGTGCTTATTTCCTTCCCTCTCTGTTTGCTTTGCTATAGTAAAAGACAACTCTGAGTAAATAACCATCCTGCACTGTAAATTGTATTTAGTTTAATTTTAAAGCTCCCCACAGTTTTTACCAAATTTGGATAGTCCCAAAGTCCCAATTTTTTTTTGAACTTAATATTGTCTCTTAGCTGTGAGTCCTATAAAATCAAACAAGTTATATATACTTTTAGCATAGAAAGACACTGAGTAAACATTTTTAACTGGTATAAGGCATAATGGGGAGAGACTAGAACAATGTAAACTTAACAACCAACAAAAATCAACATTTTGTAGCTTAAGTTTGATATCATAATCAGTGACTGACAGTCTCTGGATTTTTAAATTTCACCTCTCCAGCTGGGCTGAGCAGTCAGGGAAAACTTCCTTCTTTAGCCAATAGCTTTCATGGTCATCTTGTACAGTTCCAGTATATCCAAAACAAATTTAGGTCTCCATGTAACCCTCAGTCCATCTTTTAAAGGCTCTTTTAGCCTATTTATGAGGGTCGTCATGTCCTGTCTATATGTTGCATCTCAGTAGCAGCTCCTGAAACCATGTGTATTTTATGACCACCCCACATATTTTTTCCGTTTCTGAAATCAATATCAGGTGTGCAGGACACAGCCATGTTTTTGAATTCAGGGCCAAAATAAATTATAAGCATTAAAAACAGTTTTTTTTTTCAGTCAACTCTTTTTCAAAAGAGTTTGTATTTTTATCATAGCCATTCCCCCCCCCCCCCCGCATCTTCTCCAGTGTTTCAATGTAAAGAAGTTGGGCCACTTTTTTTTTTTTTTAAGATTGTTAATGTGTTTGACAACAGTAGCTTTAGTAACCTAAAACCAGTCACATGCCTATAATTTTAACTTGTTTGAGGGTTTTAAAACATGTTTTATTTTTATTTATTTATTTAGGAGAGAGAGAGGGAAAGAGGCAGGTAGAGAGAAAGGGAGAGAATAACTGTGCCTGGGCATCCAGCCACTGCAAATGAACTACAGACACGTGGGCCATCTTGTGCATCTGGCTTATGTGGGTCCTGGGGAATTGAACTTGGATCCTTTGGCTTTGCAGGAAAGTGCCTTAATCACTAAACCATCTCTACAGCCCTTGTTTGAGGATTTTTAACTTAAAATCTTAAATCTCTCAGTTTAATATTTTTAGCCACGTACATTAGTCTATCATAAATTTAACCTTGATCAAACTCTCTGGGCTCGGGCAGCAGAATGCAGTCAGCCCTTATGTCAGTAGCCCAGTTCTAACAAAGTTTGTTGTAGCCTTTCCTTCCCCTTAGAAAATTTATAAGCCAAGCCTCTAAACATATTTTTTTCTACACTTAGCATTTTTAAACTCTCACAAGAATAGTCTATAATACTTGGCTTACCGCTCCAGAAGGCATTTTTAGTTGTAAGCACCAAGTCCATGTCTGATTCTCTAAAACAAAATTTCCAAAAGTCTAAAATCCACATGGTCAGAATTATCTTACCCCACTGCTGGTACCAGTTTCTTTAGCAGACAGCTTTAATTCGCTGAGATGAACTTTGAAACCAGGCACAGTTATGGAACAAGGGATATTTATTCAAGCTTATAGATCCAGGGTAAGTTTTATAATGGCAGAAGCAGACGGCCTGTTTTCACAGGTCCAAGCAGAGAGAGAAAAACCACAAGCCCCAAGCCCCAAAGGCATACCACAACAAACACACTCCAGAAACTTCAGGCACTTTGTGTACTTTTAGACTGGAATTGCAAATCCACCACCACACCATAGGGCTGGACCCTAAGATCTGTTCAGTGACACCTCCTCCAGCCAGGCGGCTGTAGATCCAAAGTACAAACTAATAATATTATTCATATTATCTATCTATCTATCTATCTATCTATCTATCTATTTATCTACCTACCTACCTACCTATCACATATCTTCTATTTATTTTAAGGAATCAGTTTGCACAATTGTGGAGTCTGTAACCCAAGCTCTTCAGGCAGCCTGGAGTCTCAGGAAGGAGTAACATTACAGCTCAGGCTCAAAAGCAGTCTCTAGGCAGAATTTGCTGTTCCTCATGGGACTTCAGTCTATTTTCTGTTAAAGCCTTCCACTGAGGCCACCCATACCATAGAGAGCAACGTGCTTTACTCAAAGTCTTCTGATTCAAATGTTCATCTTATCTGAAAAACACCCACACAACAATGTGTAGACTGCTATCTGACCAAATGTCTGGGTCCATGGCCAAGCTGAGTCAACACATACAATTAATTATCAGATATACTATCTGGTCTGAATCTTATTTTCTTATAACTTGGCAGTGAACTTGAAGTTGAGTAACTTAACCTACCTTAACCTTTAATTATTAGTAAGTTCTGACCCACTCTTATCTACCAAAAAGAGCCTAACAATTAGATATTTCTTAGCTATCATTTTACAAATTTTAGAGGATGGATTCATGACCTCATTGAGTTTCTACATGACTTTGCATATGTCATCAGCTCAGTTCTCAACTTGAAACCCAAGGCTCTGGTGTTTGTGACTTGTCCAAGGTTATGCAATTCATAAATGGCCAAGAAAATGCCTCCTCCCATGATGCCAGGTTGCCTCACCTTTATTGATGTGATGAAGAAAGCGATCAGGCTCTTGTTGCCATGGTCTTGCTGTGCTGTCTCATGCTGAGAAGGGCCCAGTGATCTCTTATCAGCTCTTCTCGTGCACTGAGTACCTTGCTAGACTGGCCATAAATGATACTGACTTTGGATACCTTTTCAAGGTATCTGGGGAATTGTGCTGTAGAGATATTGTACAATCCATCTGGGTGATTATGATGTGTGATGTATTCCCTGTAAAATTCTCCTCTCCAGGCCAGATGGTTAACACATTGACCTTACAGGCTGTGCAGTCTGCTGTAACTATTCACCTTCCTTAGCCATTGTGTAGGAAAACATCCTTAGGTGACATGTGAACCAGTAAGCATGCTGAGGCCCAATAAAACTTTATTGACAAACATGGACATATGAATAATATGCAATTTTCATGTGTCACGAAGTAGTAGTATTTTGGTATTTTTCTGTTGGTAATTTAAGGATGTTAAAAAAAAAAACAGTCTTAGTTGGGGACATGGGCACAACATAGACAATGAGCAGGGGGAAATTTTGGCAAACAAGCCATATCTTTCTATTATCTGCTCTGTCCCATTGATGCCTGCATTAAAACGTCTCATTCATTAGCATCTTACTTGTTTCCAGTTGCAAATTAAAGTATAAAGTATGCAATAAAATGATCTGTTCTGGCAATTCATGGCACCAGCTTCCTCCAGAAATGTGCATTTTGACTTTCTATTGGGAATTCCCAAAGCTTCTATTGGGAATTCCTATCTCGAAGAATGTTATCATGGCCAAGTTTAGTTTTAGGATTGAAGTAGTTTAGGATGTAGCATCCCAAAACATACTACTTTGGAGCATTGATTATTTTGAGCTGAGGATACTTGCAAAACAGCAGATCCAGGTAGGGGCCTTCTCTTCCTGTGCGCAAGGACACATGGTTTATAAAAGAAACTTGGTTAACATCAGTGCTCTTTGGGCAGCTTTGTTACTCAGGAAGATGAACTTGTATCACCGGAGGTGAGGATGGAAATGAACAAAACACCAAACTGTCACAGCTGTCATACCTCCCATATCTTCTCCCAAGGGCCACTCATATTTCCTAATGGGCATCCACTTTCTCCCTTGCATTTTCTTTTTTTTAATTTATTTATTGTTTGGTCATTTTTATTTATTTATTTGAGAGTGACAGAGAGAGAAAAAGTGAGAGAGAGAGAGAGAAAGAGAGAGAATGGGTGCGCCAGGGCTTCCAGCCACTGCCAATGAACTCCAGATGCATGCGCCCCCTTGTGCATCTGGCTAATGTGGGTCCTGGAGAATTGAGCCTCGAACCAGGGTCCTTAGGCTTCACAGGCAAGAGCTTAACCACTAAGCCATCTCTCCAGCCCATCTTCCTTGCATTTTCTACCCCACCTCTACTCTACCATTAGCTCCTAAATCTCACTTTCTTTTGGGCATTCACATTTCCTTGTGATCCTTTTATATAGGTGAGAAATTGCATATTTTCTCTTTTGTTAATATACCTACCGTCAGTTTATCATATAATCAATATGGAACTTGAGAGGGCAAAGGAAAGTTTTCTACTTCCCAACTTTCTTTGTCCAGAAGGAGGTTTTAGTCATGGACCACAGACATAGAGCAGCAGAAATAGAAAATGTCTTGGACTCTTTCTTTCTTTCTTTCTTTCTTTCTTTCTTTCTTTCTTTCTTTCTTTCTTTCTTCTTCTTTCTTTCTTTCTTTCTTTTTGACTTAATTTTGTGTGTGTGTGTGTGTGTGTGTGTGTGTGTGTACACTAAGGTAAGCATATGGAGGTCAGAGGACAACCTTGGGTGCTGATCTGCATCTTCCACCTTGTTTGAGACAGTCTCTTTGCTGTTCACTGCTGTAGACACTAGGCTAGCTGACCTACCTGTCTCTGGGGATCCTGCCCCTGCCTCCCATCTTGCCATAGGAATGCTGGGTTACAGAGGTGTGCTACTTTGTCTGGATTTTTGTGGGTTCTGGGATTTTGTCTCAGGTCCTCATGCTTGGAGTCATCTCCATGGAGTCATCTCCCCATCCCTAAATACTTTCTTCATCTATTCATTCAATGAATACTCATTGAATAACTTTGGAGCTAAACATCTCTGCTGATAATAGAAAATTTTTGGCAAATAACTTGTGCCTTGAACCAGCCTTCCCCACTCTTCCCTGCCTTTGGGCATCAATGTTTGTTCCGCCAAACTCAGAGCAGGGGCAGCCTTTTGGTCAGTTCCTCTTGTCTCTCCTCCCAGGACAATGAGTTAGCTCTTCTGATGGGCCACATGAGTCCATCCTTGCTCTATTTCTGCTTCTGTTTTATTGCTCAATGCATTGATTTACCAGTACTTGCCTCTTGTGCTAGTTAGCCAGCATCTGGAGGGCTGTTGAGGTGTCAGTGCTGGACCCTAGCAAGAGACTGACCCGGAGCAGGGACTCAGTAAACGTGTGTCAAATTCCTTTATTCATTCAATAGGTTTTTTAGTCCCTATAGTGTACCAGGATATTCAGGACAATGAAAGAACCAGAAAAACATTCCTACTATCACACAGCTTCCTGCCTCTGAGAACAAAGAAAGTAAGAGGAAAAAATGACATGGCACATTAGAAGGAGACAAGTGATATGGAGAAAATTAAATCAGGACGGGGAGTACAGATTGGCTGTAGTAATAAACAAGATGAAAGGCTATATGTAAGAGAGCCATGCTGCTCCCTGAGGGGAGGGAAAGCTCCTATACAGATTCTAAACCCTGCTTGTTTCTGGAATGTTCTACTCATAGCACAAAGACCAGAGTGGCTGGAGTTAAGTGAGCAAAGGGGAAGACACATGTTTTATTGCATGAGTCTGAGAGATGCAGAGGACATGCTTCTTCGCTTGGAAGACTAAGTGACTAAAAGGGAAACTGAGGCCAGAGAGGGGAATGAGTTCCTTGAAATCACACAGTGCAGCTGGCTGCTGTTTGATCTGGAGCTCTGGAACTGGACCTTGATTCCAGTCAGAGAGACAATTCAGGGCTCTCCTGAGGTGGGGGACTCTCAGGACACCAGAACCCTGGCTGTAGAGACAGAGGTTTCACTTCCTCATAAGGACCTCACCTCTGTGTCCTGTCCTGAGCAAAGAGGAAGACAAGATTCAAGCAGACACTGTGTCCAGGGAGGGAGTGTCAACCAGAGTCTTTCCATGACCAGCAACTTGGGAGCTGCCTCTATCTCTACCTGAGTGAGATGTCTTCTCACTCTGAAACCTAGTAACAGATGACAAGGTGTGGCCCCAGGTGTATTTCAGAACACAAGTCTTTGCTGAAGCGGTTAGACAGCCACTTCCTTTCAAAGCCAGGAACTGCTCTGGGGAGGAGCTCAAGCCATTTTGAAGCCGTTTCATATTTGCAAAATGTTGCTGCGACACATTGTCATTACTTCTCTCAACACTTCAGTGAGACTGGAGAGGCTCTCAAATGCTTGGCACATCTGGGAGGAAGGAAGGGCTGGAGGCTTGCTGATTTCACGGTTCATGTTCATTGTCACCACTGCCACCATCACCACCACTACCATCATCATCATCATTATCATTTTTGTTTGTGGTGAGGTACAGAAAAGCAAAAAGCATAGCTCCTGCTTGTACGAAATTTACAACCTAGTTGGGTGGACAAATTCATTCACTCACATGTTCCCCACATAATGCCTTCACTCTATAAGCATTCCATGTAGTATTTGAGATCCACCTATAAACTCAGAAAGTATAGGGTATGGCTCTGCCCATAGAAATGCACAATCTAGTTGGGTAAATGAACTTACTTGCTCATTCCCTTTGTGTACGCATTCATTGGAGAACATCTTTATTCTAGAAGATTTCATTTCATTCTCATTATAGTCCAGACACTTCCTTGGGGGTACAGATGTGTCCTCCCTGTCCTTGGCAGGTGTTAGAAGAAGAAGGCTACACAGAGAAACCTTGCCTGGTCTTAGGCCATGAATGGGACAGTCTTAGAAGGGCATAGCTTATGGGGAGCAGAACTCAAAAAAGAGATGCTTATTTCCGGCCCAAGGGACAGTGTGTGAAGAAGATGTGGCTTGTGCTGGGGAGGCAAGGCATCTGGTGCGGCTGGAATATAGAGGATGAGGTGTGGAGTGGCTAGAGGAGAGGTGACTTGGGTCAGACTGAGGTGAGATCTCTTTGCCAGGCTAAGCTTCGAGGTGCCTTTTCCTCTGGGTGGCTAGGGGGAACAGGGCCGTGACACGATCAACTCTGGGGTTTTAGGAAGCCCATCTCTGTGTGATGCAGAAGTGACATGAAGCAGTTACATAGAGCGATGGAGATGGACTTGGACTGTTGACAATAACATGGCAGAAGGTAACATTATGTTTGGGGTGTGGAGGGGAATGCCTCTTCCCAGGTCTGCAATTCCTCCCATGTGGTGGTGGTGGGGGAGCGGGGCGGGGGGAGGGCTTCACAGCAACACGCAGTACGTGTAACGTTTTGCTCCTGTTGAGATGGAGCGGACCTGGGGCTTGCCCCAGTTTCATGAAACTGAACAGGTAACTCTGTCCTATTCACAGCTTCAGTATTAGGAATCCTACCTACTGGACTTTATAATGCATAGTCTCTAGTGTGTTTCTTTTGTGTGTGTGTGTGTGTGTGTGCGTGTGTGGTGTGCCTACATGTATGTGTATAATGTGTGTGGGTGCACGTATGTGTGTGTACATATGAGGAACAGAGGACACAATCTCAAGTTGGGTTTCTTGGGTATGCCATCATCCTTCCTTTGAGTTAGGGTCTCTTGTTGACCTAGAGCTCTCCAACTAGGCTAGACTGGCCAAGTGAGCCCCAGCGATCTTCCTGTCTCTGCCTCCTCAGCATTGGGATGACAAGTCTTTTACCAACTGAGCTATCTCCTCAGTCCCAGTGTGAGTTTTTAATTAGTAAAAAATAACTGATGGGCCGGGCGTGGTGACGCACGCCTTTAATCCCAGCACTTGGGAGGCAGAGGTAGGAGGATCACCGTGAGTTCGAGGCCACCCTGAGACTACATAATGAATTCCAGGTCAGCCTGGGTTAGAGCGAGACCCTACCTTGAAAAACCAAAACAAACAAACAAACAAGCAAAAAACGGATGGGTTTTCTCATAAATAAACTCTTTTTTCTTATTTCTCAATTAATTCAGAACGAGGTGGGGATGAGAGTATTCATCTTGGACATCCTCAACAATTCAAGAGAACAGCCTTGGCAGTGGCCTGGGCACTATGAAGTCATTGAACTAACACCAGCTGAGATGTGTGATCAAGTTCAGGTCCCGCTGGCTTCTTCAGGGCTTGGCACTGGCCTTTCTGGTAATCTAGTGACAGTTATTCCTGACAGAGGAAGAGCTTAACACCATTCAATCTAGCCCCGCGGCAAGGAGAGGGCTGATGGCTACAGCTTGAGAGTTCCCCCAGTGTTCAGGGGGAACTGGAAGTCAGAATGGGTGTTAGAGGAGCCCAGGGAAGGGATCCAGCACTCACCTAACAGCTTGCAGCCCCTCAGCAGTCGCAGCTCTGGCGTTTGCTTCTGCGATTGCTTGCTGGGGGCTCTGGGAAGAAAGGTGGTTTTCCTGCTGGGGTGGGGAGGGACAGCAGGCAAAGGCTCTTCGCTCTTTCTTTCTGCCTTATCTGCAGCAGCTGCGTGAGACCTTGAAGCACTGAGCAGGAGAAACAGGCAGGAGAACAGCCTTGATTCCGGCCTTAGCATTATTGAGCTATTGAGTGAATGCCAGCAGTCACTTACCTCGGGACCATCCGACACGTGAGATGGAGCCCTGCTTGTTGAAATCAGCAGGTACATCAGGCGCCCCGAGACGTGGAATGATTGCATTCCTAACAGATCCCGGAAGGTCATGACATCATTAAATGTAGCCTATCTGGGCTTGAGAGATGGCTTAGCGGTTAATGCATTTGACTGCGAAGCCAAAGGATCCCGGTTCGATTCTCCAGGACCCATGTAAGCCAGATGCACAAGGGGGGCTGATGTGTCTGGAGTTCATTTGTAGTGGCTGGAGGCCCTGGTGCACCCATTCTCTCTCTCTCTTTCCCCTCTTTCTCTCTCTCAAATAAATAAAATATATTAAAAAATATATTATACATAGCTTATGTGAGAGGCCAGGGCTGGTGACTGGGGGTGGGGGGCATCCATGTTGGGATGGAAGTACAAGTCATGGACTGACTGAATATAGAGGGATGAGTGAAGAATCCAGGGGAGACTAGTTTTTGTGAGTCAGGAAACATGCATGGACGAGTGCAGTATGGAGCCCATCGCAGGCAACATAGTGGATATCAGGACCTCCTCTCTCTGGCCTTCAAGTCACTCACTCGTCACTTGGTAACTAACTGTCGGACAACCTTTGCTTGCATAGCAGTGGAAGTTTAAGAGGAAGTCTTCTTGAGAATGTGGTTCACTGATTACTTGAAATCCCTGAATGGGAGAGAGGAACTGACTCATTTGTAAAGAAATGACCAGGCTGGGGTCTGTGAATGTCCCCTGTGGATTTCTGTACTTGGCACAGAGCAGAAAGGAAGTGCTGTTTGACCTTCAACAGTCCAAAAGTTGAAGTGTGTGTTCCTTGGGGAATCTCCGAAAACAGCATGAAGCATGAACAAGCTCTATTCTTGCATTTGCAAATGTCATTGGAGATTTCTCTGTAGCAGGTAAAGGCCAACAGCGTGCAATGCCCATGGTATTTTTTTTTTTTTCTTTCCTGGTCTGGAGTGCCCTACCTCCTATCTTCCTTGATATAGACAGAAGGGGACTGGCCAATCTTGTGACCAGAGAACAGGAGCTGTGCTACCTGCATACGCGGACATGAGACCTGAACCCAACTAGGGACTTTCCTTTGCAAAGTGGGGACAACACTCATGTAGCTGACATGCCGCTGGGTACAGAAAGTGAACACTGTGGCATGTTAAACTTCTCTTCCCCCCTTCTTACTTGTCTCATCTTCCTCCTTCTCTTCCTTCTTCTTCCTCTTCATCCTGCTCTTCCTTTCTCCTTTTAAATAAGAGCATACTTGCTTTCTTGGCCTTCTGCAGAACACCTTCAGCGACAAATTGGGAGTCTCATATTCAAGTTTATGTCTTATCCTTCCCTGCTTTTAACATTCTTCCTGCTCCTTTGCAAGCCTCAGGGTCTCGATCCCGTAAATGACCTTTGAAGGCCTCTGGACTGCTTAACCTTCTATTAATGTTGGCCTCATATTCCACCACTTGAAGGTTATTTTTCTTGCCAGAAGGTGGTGCTATTAAGTCCTATATGTTATTAGAGGTGGATGTTTTGCTTTGTTTTGGGAACTCTTAGCTGACTTCTCTTGGATTATTTGATGGTGAAATTTGTTTGAGGGGTGTCATTTAGTGGGTCCTGAGTAGTCTTCCTCTTTGACCCCCTTGGGCCCTTCCATTCCAGGCTATGTAGTAGATCCAGCTTTCTTCATGTCCCCACACTAGTATGTGCTATTCCTGGTCCACAGGCTTCAACTCAGCCCGTAGGAGGAAGTCTGGGGTATATGGAATGTTTGAGAGCTTGGAGATGATAGGATCATGACTGTGGCTGGTGCAGAGAATTCCAGAGCTGGAGAAATTGCTCAGCAATTAAGGCACTTGCCTGTAAAGCCTAAGGACTTGATTTCCCAGTACCCACTGTGAAGCCAGATACACTGGGTAGTGCATGTATGTATCTGGAATTTATGTGCAGTAGCTGGAAGCCCTGGTGTGTCCATTCTCTCTCTCTCTCTCTCTCTCTCTGTCTCTTTCTCAAATAAAATAAAATAAAAATAAAAATACCCCAGACTGGCTTGGCTGAGGCTTTGGAAATGCAGTGGTTGCCTTGGCCTGGACTCCAAAGGTCACTCCTTCTACTTTATTTCTAATATCTTGGTTTGAGCTCTGATCTCTCATTCTGGCTCTCTGGCTCCAGTAGGAAGGGTCAGAGCTCAGGCTGTGGCCAAGAGTCCTCAATCTGCTTGGATTTGAGTGTGCTGTCTCTCCCCGGGAGCAAGACCCAGGAGACACTCACGGAGATGGCATAGACACCCTTTCCCAGCAACAGGAGGGGTAGGCCCTTGATGATATAAGCCACACTGTTGCCCATAGCAACAATCAAGGTCACTTTTGCTCAGACACATAATGTTGATGAGGATGGAGCTGAGCCCTAAAGCAATAGACATGTGAACAAGTGAGGTCACAACAGGAAGCAGTTCTTATGTGGGCATCCATTCTTACAGTTCTGCTTTTCTTCACTCTGCTCCTTGGGACTTCATCCCCTTCAGAGGCTTCCCCGCCCGCTAGGGCTCCTGTCCTGTGGGAACTTTCTCTCAGAAGTCCAGCCGAGGAACTACCATGTCAAACCCTCCCACTTGTCCTTGCTCTGCACTAGAATAAGTCATTGGGCCTCTGGGCTTAGGGTTTTGCTGCAAGTCGTATAACATGTTAGATGTCAGGCTGGAGAGAGGGCCTAGTGGTTAAGACGCTTGCCCGCAAAGCCAAAGGACCCAGGTTCGATTACCCAGCACCTACATAAGCCAGATGCACAAGGTGGGGCATGTGTCCGAACTTTATTTGCAGTGGCTGGAGGCCCTGGTGTGCCTGTTCTCTCTCACTTCTCTGCCTCTCTCTGTCTTAAACAAACAAATAAATACACATATTGAATAGAGGATATCAGCTGTCTTCAAAACAGGGAGGCATAGAGAGGGTACAGGCTCTAGAAGTCTAGAAGCTTGGGTGAGGCTTCTGGATTCATGGCCCCGCCTGTATGTCATTTAATTTCTTTTTCTTTTTTTTTCTTAAATTTGTTGTTTATTGTTATTTATTTGAGAGCAACAGACACAGAGAGAAAGAGGCAGAGAGAGAGAGAGAGAGAATGGGCATGCCAGGGCTTCTAGCCACTACAAACGAACTCCAGACACATGCGCCCCCTTGTGCATCTGGTTAATGTGGGACCTGGGGAATTGAGCCTTGAACCAGGGTCCTTAGGCTTCACAGGCAAGTGCTTAACTGCTAAGCCATCTCTCCAGCCCTAAATTTCTCTCTTCAGTTTCTTGAGGTGGCTTTTGCCTGTAATGCCAGTACTCACTAGATATGGGCCCTTCAATCTTGGCTTCTAACCTCCAGAACTGTAAGATATAAATCTCTGTTCTATTAGTCAATCTCAGATATTCTGCAATAGTAGCACAAAACAGGCTGAGACATGTGTAAGATGTATGTTTATAACATACAAGCACTAGGTATTATATTTGATGCAATGTTTTGAAAGTTCTGTGGTAGAATGTCTGAGAACCATTTTCACCCTACAATGCTACTATTCACTATGAGGCAAGGACTAGACTAACATTCCTTCATTCCTGGTTACATGGTCATATATGTTCCAGAGATCTGGAGTGGAGGGTGTGGGGGAGCGAAAGCCATCCTCAGGTGTGTGTATTCTCGAGCCACTTGCCCTAGTGGGAAGCTGTGTCAGTGCTGTGGGCACCTGGACTTTAATCCTGCATACTGTGGGAGGCTGCCCTCAACTTCCACTGAAAATTGACAGCTGACTAAAAACTATGAGATTTAGCACAGTTACATCGAAGTCCATGGCTAGAGGATGTCACAAGCTTCAGACTGTAGAAATGCTGCACACATTATTGATTAGTTGTTTTATCTCATAGAACAACTGTGCTGCTTTGATAATAAAATGTCCCTCATGGCCTCATGTGTTTGTGATTAAGCTTCATTAATCCCCAGCTGGTAGAGCCTTTGGGAGACTTGCTGGAGGAGGTGTGTTACTGGGGTTTTGTAGTCCAGCCCTGCTTGCTGCTTCCTCCTTGCTGAAGTGGAGATGTGATGCCCGACTCTCTGGCCTTGTCATTGCTTTTCTCACCATGATGAAACTTCTCTTTGAAGCTCTAAGACAAAATGAACCCTTTCATTTCATAAGCTAATTATGGAGTTTTTTTTTGTCTCAACAATGAGATGGTAATTGGTATAACAATTAAGCTATCATTATTTTTCTGGGTCAAGGGATCCTTGAAAAAAAATATATATTATCAGCAGTGTCAAGGCTAAAATGAACTTTACAATGATGGTTTCACTGTCCAATGTGTTAAGAAGCAGGACAGGACATGTAAGAGGCAGGCCTGCTGGGACCGAGGAAATACTAAATAACTGGTTTGGCTATCGCTAGTAACCCCCTCTACCCATGACAGATTGCTTTTGTGTCCTTAAGTCCTTACCCTCTCTGTATCCAGCCCCTCTTTTCTAGTTTCCTTCCTTTTCCTTTAGCTGCATGTGCATGTTAAATATTTCATTTTATGTTTTAGTTAGCATACTGGATTTTAGTTATCATTAAGGTATTTTCAAATACAATTTGCTTTCATTGATTTGCCCCTCATTCATTTCCCCATCGCTCTCTTCTCCCTTGTGTCCTCTTCCCATTCTGTTTACATGTCACACATGTCCGTTCCCCTACACCACTTTCTGTCATCTTTTACCCTCCTTTATCTTCTTGTACCTATCTATCACCACCATCTATCTATCACAAGCTAGAATCCATATATGAAAGAGAACATGCGGTTTTGGGCTTTCTGAGTTCGAGCCACCTCACTTAGTTATTCCCAAACCACCCATTTTCCTGCACATTTCCTTATTTTTGGCTTTCTTTACTGCTGAGAAAACTTCCACGGTGTACATGTATCACATTTTCATTATCCACTCATCTGTTGATGGGCATCTGGGCTGGATCCATTTCCTAGCTATTGTGAACAGAGCAGCAGTAAATTCTGCAGTGCCCTCCCACTGTGCCGGGGCACAGTTCTTCACTTAACCATCTCGGCTTTTTCATGCCTAGCGTATGTTTTAGCCTGCAGTGTTATCAGCCAAGACACAGGCAGAAGTTAGGGTGTTCCTGAATGCGCACGTTGCTCCCTTGCACCTCCGCCATGGCTGAGAAGAGGCCTGAGCTAGCCTAGTGGCTGATCCCAAGAAAGGAGTGAGAGTTGTGTGGGCAATCGCTGAGCCACACCATCGCCACTCCGCTGACCCTTGGTCAGCCAGCACGTTGTGGGAACATATGGTGGTTGCTGGAAGCCCCTGAGATTCGGGGATCTGGTTATATAGATCTCTTCCCTGCTCAGCTCACCCAGCCATGCAGGGATCTCTCTTAATCCCCAGGAATGGGCAGGTTGTTGAACTGTTTGCCAGCCCTCCAGGAGGGGCCAGGGTGCTTGTGAAGGCCGGCTACTCCTGTCTTTGCTTTGTTCTGTCTGCACTTGCCCTTAGCTGGTGGGAGGTTCCACCACCAGGAGCTGCTCATCTCTCGCAGGACATCTGATTTAGTTTGGTTCCTTTTCTTAGCATTTACACTGTGGGCTTTCTACAACTTCAAAGAGCTTCTCACCCATAGTCACTAATTAATTCATTACTCCTGTGAGTAAAACCTGCAGCAGGGAGAGGGGAATGTCATTAGCAAGAATACCAGAGACTCATTACTTAAAAGAGGTTGCCCACAGCCCTCTCCACCAGAGCTATTTAACCCCTTCGCAGCTGCCATTGTCTCTCAGGAAGTGCGGCCCCCAAGCACCGGCTGAGTGCTTAGCTGTGCCAGGCTCTCTGCTGTGCTCTTAGAAGGAGTTCCACAGGGCTTCTGACAGTGGCTTCCAGAGTCACTGCACTGTAGCAGTCAAATCCATCTTCAACAAAATGGCCCTTGGTCGACTTCAAGGTTGTGGAAATATATGGTAGTTGCTGTAAGCCCCCCCTTTTTTCCCAATGAGAACACAGACTCAAAAGTTGTATAGTTCTCAGTATGAATCTTGGCAATTTATAAGTGGTGAGACCTTTGGGTAAGTAACCCCTCTAAGCCTCAGTTTTCATACGTTTAACAGGGAGGAGTACTATCTCTTAGGGATAGTAAGTGAGTGCTGCAGTCAGGTTAGCATTGCTGGTAGAAGTCACCCAACCTAGAGCAGCTTGTGGCAAGTAAAGAGGTTTATTTTGGCTTACAGGCTTGAGGGGGAAGCTCCACGATGGCAGGGGAAAACAATGGCATGAGCAGAGGGTGGAGCTCACCCCCTGGCCTACATCAGGTGGACAACTTGAAGAGGAGACTGTGCCAAACACTAGCAAGGGGACACTGGCTATAATACCCACAAGCCCGCCCCCAACAATACACTGCCTCCAGGAGGTGTTAATCCCCAAATTTCCATCAGCTGGGAACCTAACATTCAGAATACCTGAGTTTATGTGGGACACCTGAATCAAACCACCACAGTGAGGATACCTGGAATGATATAAACAGAAGTTCTAGTCCAAGTCCAGGCACACAGGACACACTGCATAAGTAACAGCAAGTACCAGTGTTACTCAGATAGTGCCCTTGTCCGCTTCTGTCACCCCAAGCCTTCTACAGGTGTGCAGAAGAGTGAGGAGGAGTGTATTAGTCGGGGTTCTCTAGAGGAACAGAACTGCTAGAATTATTATTATTATATTATATATTATTATTATTATTTTAAAAAGGGGATTTATTGGATCAGCTTACAGTAGTCCCATAGCAGTTGCAGGCCCGAGAATCACCGAACCTGGTAGCTGCTCAGTCCTCGTGGCCAGATGCCTCAGCAGTCCCGACCTGGCACTGCAGATGGTGCTGGAAAGCCTGGAGGCTTCCTGAGGAGCCGCTGGATTTCGATCCACACGGGGTCTTCAGTTGGTGCTGGTCTTTCGTCCTGCACTGGTCTTCAGTCTACGCTGGAAGGCAGTGAGCAGCTCCAGCAGCCAAGTGGATGGAAGGAAGTAAGGAAGGAAGAGAGGAAGGAACTCTTTTTACCCAGAGCTTCCTTATATCAAGTCTCCCTCTGAGCGGGGCCTGCCCACTCTGGGGGAAGGGCTCACTCTGGGGGAAAGACTTCCTCCTTTAGTTGATCCTTCCTAGAAGCAACCTGTGGATTACTAAACAGATCAAGTTGACAACACCTTAACTATTACAAGGAGGAAAGATATTAGACCACTTTAGGAGACAACTTTTGTATCAGAATAGAGATGTAGGGGGGACAGAGGCTAGAGAAGGGCTAGAGAGGGAGGGGGCAGAGCCTTGAGAAGCTAGGTAGGTACTCAGCTGCCAAAAGACGGCTCAGGCACGGTGAAGGGGGAGCATGGTGACTCAGGTGCCGAGGAGAGATGGAGCAGGATGCAGACGGAAAACATGCCCGCAGTCACCAAGTGCCTGTGACCGTCACAAAATGACCATGGGTTACTGCTGAGGGCGTGTTTCTCCTGTGCTCTTGCCAGCCAGTGATTAAAGATGGGAGGCTATTCCTGTGGGATGTGGGGCCTGTCTCCTGGACTCGGCTTTGGGCTGGCTAAACCTTCCTTAGAATGGTATTGTAACGTGAACCCTCGCAACCCTTCTTCCTTTTTTCTCCTCTTGCACAAATCTCACTGCTGAGTGACAGCCCTAGGGCTCTTCTAGAACTTTAACTCCATCGTAATTTTTGCTTCCTAGTGGCTCCAGACCAACACCAGCGGACCCAGTACATATTCTGTGTCATGCAATGATTCACACACTTGGAGGAATGTCAGTGACCAAGATAAACTTCCCTAATATCATGCAGCTGGTTGTGACAATGGCAGAGACAACAGAGAATAAACAGGTTGACAAATGTGTGAATAACTTAAGTCTTCTTCATTTTTTAAACATTTGTTTATTTTTATTTATTTATTTGAGAGTGACACAGAGACAGAGAGAGAGAGGGAGAGAGGGAGGGAGAGAATGGGCATGCCAGGGCCTTCAGCCACTGCAAACAAACTCCAGACGCGTGCACCCCCTTGTGCTTCTGGCTAATGTGGGTCCTGAGGAATCCAGCCTCGAACCGGGGTCCTTAGGCTTCACAGGCAAGCGCTTAATTGCGAAGCCATCTCTCTAGCCCTTCTTCTTCTTCTTTTTTTTTTTTTTCTGAAGTAGGGTCTCACTCTAGCCCAAACTGACCAAAAGTTCACTCTGTATTCTCAGAGTGGCCTCAAACTCACGGCAATCCTCCTACCTCTGCCTCCCAAGTACTGAGATTAAAGGTGTGCACCATCACTCTGGCACTTAAGTCTGTTTTGTTTTTTAAAGTTAAGTCTTAAGCTGAAATTTGCTACCTAAACAACAAACCAAACTGAACCAAACCAGGGAGGCTACTTTAGACTGGTGTTGATTGACTTGGGATCAGAAAGGCGAGGGCTGGACAGGTAGCCCAGTTTGTAGATCTCTTGCCTAGCATGCAGAAATCCCTGTTTTGATCCTCAGCAGATCATACATGAAGCGTAGTGGCACAAGCCTGTAATCTTAGCACTCAGGAGGTAGAGGCAGAAGCACCAGAAGTTCAAGATCATCCTCAGCTACACACTGAGTTCAAGGTCAGCCTCAGCAATGTGAGCTGCTCATATCTGCAAAGAAAGTTGAGCTATTATCTTTTCAAGTTATGAAGGTTTATCTTATCTTTCATTTTTCCTTTCCTTTCCTTTCCTTTCCTTTCCTCTCCTCTCCTCTCCTCTCCTCTCCTCTCCTCTCCTCTCCTCTCCTCTCCTTTCCTTTCCTTTCCTTTCCTTTCTTTCCCTTTCCTTTCCTTTCCTTTCTCTCCCCTTCCTCCCTTTCTTTTCCTTCCATTCCCCCTTCCCCCTCTCTTTATCCTTACATCCTTCCTTCTCTTTTTGAAATGTTTCCCCCCCAACCACATGCAGACCTGACTGACCTGGAACTTGTTATATAGACCAGTCTGTCTTCAAACTTGTGGCAATCCTCCTGCCTCTGTCTCCAGAGTGCTGGAATTGCAGGCACACACTGCCATGTATGGTGGGTTGCATTTGATCATTAATTTTTGTCTGTCAACTTGACAGGGGACACAGTACCCAGATATGTGATCAATTATTATTCTGGCTATTTCTCTGAAGGTGTTTTGGATTAGGTTAACATTTAAATTGGTGACATTTGATTAAAGCAAGATCCCTTCAATATGTGGGTGGCTTACGTTCAGTTGTTTAATCCTGGTGACCCCTGTGCAATTCTGTTCCTGGCACTTGACTTGCAATACCAACTCTTCTTGGTTTTCCAGCCTGGCATCCTTTGGACTCAGGTTGCAGGACATTTTTCTTCCTGAGTCACCAGTCTACTCACCTGCTCTGTGGAGTTTAACCTTGAAAACCTCCATAATTTACTAGCCAACTCATTAAATAAATCTTTCTGTACACATATGTCATAGTCAGCTTCACGTTGCTGGGATGAACTTCCAAACCAGGCACAGTTTATGAGAGGACATGATTTATTAACTCTTACAAATCCAGGGGATGTTCCATAATGGCAGAAGAAACTGGTCCCCTCTCTCAGGTCCACACAGTGAGAAAGACCATCAGCAGCAAGCACACTCTAGGAACCCCAGGCAGAGCTCAAGGACTTTTCATACCTTAGGGCTAGACCCCAGGATCCACCCACAGGGACACCTCTTCGAGCTAGGCAGCTGGAAATCCAAGAAGCTTTAGTAAAACTGAACCTATTGGGGGACAACCATTCAAACTAACACATTCTGCCCCTGCCCCCCAGTACATTCATACCCATCTCAAATTGTAAATTGTGTTTAGTCCAGTTTCAAAGGTCCCATCATCTTTACTAAATTAAGATTGTTCCAAAGTTCTAAGCCTCATCTGAGATTTAAGATTGTCTCTTAGCTGTGAGTCCTGTAAAATCAAAACAGGTTATATACTTTCAGCATATAAAGGCACAGAATAAACATATACATCTGCTATAAGGCATAACAAGGAGACACTGGACCAATGCAAACTCAATAACTATCAAACAAACATCAAACATCTGCAGTTCAAGTCTGCTTATCATAACAAGTAAGTGACAGTCTCTGGATTTTCCAATTCTGCCCCTCTAGCTGGGCTGAATAGGCAGAAAAAACTTCTATTCTGAGCCAGTAGTGTTCCATGGTAGCCCTTGTACAGTCCTGGTATAGCTAAACATCCTTGGGTCTCTAATGCAAACCATGGCCAATATTCCAAGGGCTTCACTGGCCTATCAAGGTCATCACACTCTACCTCATACCACATCTCAGTAGTGGCTCCTGGAACCTTGTGCACTCCATGACCCACTCCATGTATTTTTCATGCCTCTGAAGCCAATGCCAGGTGTACAGAACACAGCCGTATTCTTCATTCAGGGATGAAATAAATGGTGACCTTGAAAAGCAGGTTTCTTCCTTTCAAAAGAGTTTGCCTTTCTACTGTTCAGTCTTCCCTGGGTGGAATCACCTCAGGCATCCTTTCCATTGTTTTAGTGTAAAGAAGGTCACTTACCATCTAGTTCTGACAGCAGGCCTATAGCAAGCTTTCTTACAGCAGATGAGAAGAGAAGACCCAGAGGCATGCAAAGGTCAACTTGACAATGTGGACAGAGTTGGAGTAATACTGTCATGGAGACCTAGAATCACTGGGGGTTACCAGAGTTTGCAGAAATGTGTAGCTGTGCTGCCAACTTGACTCAAGGCCATTGGACCTCAGAATTATGATGGAGTTCTGTTGTTTGCAGTCATTTGTCATGACAGCCTTGGGAAACATATAATATAAGCAAGATGAACCCAAAGTATCGTTCCTTCCTCCTCAAGCATGAGGACCTTCCCTGTCTGAAGAGTATGCACTGCCTTCGGGTACCTTGTTCATGGTAAGCTGTGACAACAAATATTGATTGCCAACTTGATAGGATCTAGAATCATCTGGAAGACAAATCTATGGGTATGTCTGTGAGGAAGTTTCCAAATTAGGTTCAGTGATATGGGAGACCCACTCTCACTGTAGGTAATCCCATTCCATGGACTGGGGTTGAGGAATGAATAAAAGGGAGAAAAGTGAGTTGTTTACTGCACTCATCTGTCTGTAATTCCTGACTGCTGATGCAAGATGACCAGCAGCCTCTTGTGGCCTTCCCCCTCAAGATGGACTGTGTCCTCTTGAACTGTAAGCCAAAATAAACCTTTCCTCCATTAAGCTACTTCTTGTGACATATGTGGTCAAAGCAATGAGAAAAGTAACTAAGACATAAGGTGTATTAGCTCCATAAATGTTTTTGATTATTCATCACATTTCTACTGTGGGAAGCCAAGGGCTGTGAGAAAAGCGTGTGGCCCTTGGAGACAATCATGCTAAGTTTTGAGATGCAGCTTTTTGTCCTTATGTGGTGATCCCGGTCCTCTGATCATGTCAATCTTTGTTGCAGTTACCTTCTCATTGCTGACACAAAGCATCCAACCAAAAGTAGCTTATGGGATGGAAGTGTTTATTTTGTCTTACAGACTCAAGGGGGAGTTCCAAGATGCCAGAGAAAAATATGGCATGAGCAGAGGCTGTATGTCACCTCCTGGCCAACATCAGGTGGGTAACAACAGCAGGAGAGTGTGCCAAGTACTGGCAAGGGAAAGCTGGCTACACCACACATAAGCCCACCTCCAATAACACACCCCCTCCATGATACTCCAGTTTCCAAATTGCCACCAGCTGGGGACCTAGATTTCAGAAAATGTGAGTTTATGGAGGACACCTAAAATCACCACATTTTGCCCCTGGCCACCATAAACTGATAGTCATACATGATGTAAAATACAATGCACTCAGTCCAACCTTAGAAGTTCCTGTAGTTTTTATCAGTCCCAGCGCTGTTCAAACATCCCCATAGTTCAATGTTTCTTTTTTTTTTTTTTAATTTTTTTTGTTTGTTTATTCTTATTTATTGGAGAGTGACAGACAGAGAGAGAAAGAGGCAGAGAGACAGAGAGAAAGAATGGGCGCACCAGGGCTTCCAGCCACTGCAAACAAACTCCAGACGCGTGTGCCCCCTTGTGCATCTGGCTAACGTGGGTCCTGGAGAATCGAGCCTCGAACCGGGGTCCTTAGCCTTCACAGGCAAGCGCTTAACCACTAAGCCATCTCTCCAGCCCCGCAATGTTTCTTAACTGTTAGTTGTAAAAACAAAAACAGGAAAAAAAAAAAACCCTAAAATACCATAATGGCACAGAATAAACATTCACAATGCAAAAGATGGCATTGGGCATAGCAAAGAAAGATTGAATCAATACAAGATCTAAAAACAAAACAGAGCAAATATCAATTCCTGTATCTCCAAGTCTGACATTTCTAACCAGTAAAACAGTCTCTGGGTCCCAACTCCACTCCTACAGCTGGGCTACTCACAGCCTCCATCCAAATTCAGCAGTGATCTTTGGGATTTGTCTCGTATTCCAGGCATTTCCAAAAGCCATGTGGGGTGTTGGAGAGATGGCTCAGAAGTTTGGGGTGCTTGCCTGCGGGGGCTGACAACTTGGGTTAGATTACCTAGTGCCTGTGTAACATCATAGGCACAGAGTGGCACATGTATCTGGAGTTGGTTTGTAGTGGCTGTAGGCCCTGGCATGACCAAACTCTCTCTCTATGTCTGTGTCTATCTCTGTCTCTCTTTCTCTTTCTTAGATAAATATTAGGTAAAGTTAGATAAAAAATTCCTAGTGGTCTCCACTGCCACCCACTGTTCATCTTTGTGGCTCCCCTGGGTCTCCATGCAGGAACTTCCAACAACCCTGCTTCACAATACCCAAGGCCATGTCCAAAAAAAAACATGTTTCAAATCTAATGACCCTCCATTTCCAACATTTGTTATAATCACAGTGCCATGTGGGCTACCAAATTTATTTATCCAGGGGGGGGGGAACAGAGCTGACCTTGAAGAGCAGGACACTCCTTCAGCATTCAGGACCTTTACTTGCTTTCTTTTTTTATTATCTATTTTGAGTAAGAGAGAGAGAAAAGGGGAGAGAGAGATAGAGAGAGAATGGGTGTCTCAGGGTCTTCAGCCACTGAGAACAAACTCCAGATGGGTGTGCCCCCTTGTGTGCATGTGTGAAATTGCATGCTTGTGTCACTGTGTGTCTATGTATGTGGGACCTGGAAATTTGAACATGAGTTCTTAGGTTTTTCAGGCAAGCATCTTAACTGCTAAGCCATCTCTTCAGCCCAAGTCACCTTACTTTCAAGAGTCTGCACTTTTCCTGCTGTCCCAATGCAGAACAGCAGGCCCAATCTCAATGGTTGTTATCTCTCAAGCATTTGCAGCTGAAACAAGCTGTTGTTTTTAGCTTGAAGCTTTCATTTCAAAAATTCTAAGTATGCTGGCAGGCAGAACACAGCAAGACTCATGCAAACTCCTTCTAGACCAGTTCCAACAAAGTTTTTTCTTCCCCTTATAAGCCAAACCTCACAGTCCATAGTTTTTACTGCATTTAGGTCTTTAAACTCTGGGCAGAACAGTCCATCAAGCTGTGCTTAGAGCAGTGGAAGGCATCTCTTAGGCCAAGGTTTCAAGTACTTTCACATTCCTCCTGCAACTCAGTTCCAAAAGGGCAAAGACCACAGTCAGGTTTGTAGCAGTAATGGCCTGATGTCTTGGTACCAATTTACTATTGTAGTTACTTTCCCATTGTGGCACAAAGAACTTGATCAAAAGCAGTGTATGGGAGGAAAGGGTTTATTTTGGATTACAGACTCAAGAAGAAACTCCATGATGGGAAAAATGTGGCATGAACACAGGTTAGACATCACCTCCTGGCCAACATCAGTTGGAAAACACCAGCAGGAGAGTGTGCCAAACACTGACAAGGGGTAGCTGGCTGTAACACCCATAACCCAATTCCCAAGTTGCTGTCAGCTGAGGACCAATCATTCAGAACACACGAGTTCATGAGTTTATGGGGCCACCTAATTCAAACCACAACACTCTACTTGAGAACTGAAAGTTTTTTTGTTTTGTTTTGTTTTTGAGAACTGGAACTTTTAATCATATAGAACTTAGCCCAGGTTCCTGGACTGGGCATGTGACATGACAAGTGTCCTTCACTTTACCTTAATGACTCCTGTTCGTCTTCTCACCCTCTTTAAGAATTCCTGGATCTGACAGCTTCCTAGTAAAGATTTATTGTTGGTTAAGACCCAAATGGATACTGTTGATGGTGGTAGTGTCTATTTCTTGAGTAACTGTGATATTCAGATATTCATCTTAGCATTTAAATGACTGAGTCTCTGAGTAATCCCAAGACTCAAGCATTATTATCTGTTTTACTAGAAATGAAAAATGAGCAGCAACTATATTATATCACCCAGCCCTGATTCCTATGTCTTACACTCTCTGATGAAGGGGCCCTTTAGCAAAGAAAGTTGGCTCTCTGTTCTTGCCATCAGCTTCCTGAGAGCTAGCCTCAATTTCTCCTGTTGTGGTCTATTTGTGTTCCCCTGCACAGCCCCAAGCCAAGCCCTGTCCTGCTTTCAGCTTTCTTCACTTGTGTTTTTCTTTTCCTTTTTTTTTCTTTTCACACAGTGTAGGGAGGGTTAAAGCATATTGCTGGAACTGTCTCTTCACAGGTCTTTTTGCAGAACATTTAATGGCTGGTAATGACTGTGACCCTGGCGACAACCATCTAGTGAACTTCAAGTTGGCATTTCAATTAGCTGTACTGATCGCTGCGTTTGGGCTTCATGTGTATTTGTGGGGAGGCTTAGCCTGAGAGCAGTCAGCTAAGGGACTTATTATCACAGTACTTCTTTGGGGGAATAAATCACCTCATTACCGTTCCCTTTGCTCTGGGTGTGAGAAGAGAGGCTGAATCTCAGGTTGCTCTCTGCATGGGGAAGGGCTCAGTGCCCACAGCCACCACAACAAGAAGGAGAGGTTTTCTCTTCTCCCCATCTCGCCTACCTTGCCTTCCTTCTTCCCCTCCTCTCTTCCAGTTTTCATTTTGTTTACTTTTTCCTTTGTTACCATCTTGGGTGGAATAATGGGCTATATTGTCCCCAGGCCTCAGTATTTCATGGGAACAGACAGGATTAGGTACTGAACTTGGAGCTTACACACCTCTCTCTCTCTCTCTCTCTGGCCCCTTCCCCTATAAGACCTAGTCTTTGGGTGCTCTAAGGAGCCACAAGGTCTCTCAGGTACTTCTGAGACAGTTTTTCAGGGGTGTCCACCATATTCTTCTTATCCCTGAGGGGATGTCCTTTTTGAGCTTGCTGTGGCACCTCACTGTGGCATCCTTGGTGGGGAGACAGTGCCCCTAGGAGCAGTTTTCTGTCCCCTGCCATCTTCTTAGCTCAGTTGCTGGGGTGGACCAAGAGGAGCCTTTAGGATGTAAAAATGTCCCCTCATGGAGTTGGAATTTGCCCCTGTGCGCAGTGGTTTAGACACTTGGTGTCCTCTTTCTCCCCATCTCTTCTCTCCTCTGGTTGCCTGAGCCTCCCCTTGCCTCTCTTCTCTCTTCCCTGTCCCATTCCCAAGCTTGACAGAAGTCAGCTGAGGGACTTATTACCACTGTGAATCTTGTAGGGGAACAAATCACCTCATTACCGCTCCTTTTGCTCTGGTTGTGTGAAGGGGAGCTGGTCAGGATGTACAGTGTTCAAAGAGAATCAATGAGAATGGTAGCTTATTTTAGCTTTTCAGTACTCCACTCCACATCCCCAGTCACCAGTAAGGATGACTATTTTCCCAAGAGAACACCTGTGTGTGCTTGAACTTGATGCAATGAAAGACCCCAAATTCAACTCTGACCACTTAGATTATATTACCTGGGCTTCTACTTAATAATTTCCTCCTCAGTTCCTTCAGGTCTATACTCCCTGTAACTAATTCAACAATTTGAGTAAATTCATTTCTTGGTACATAATAGGGAATTCAATATACACATTTCTTTTGTGTGTGTGCATGTGTGCGTGGGCATGTGTGCTGTATGTGGTGGTGTGTGTGTGTGTGTGTGCATGTGTGTAGATGCACATGTCCTGTGCATACGTGTTTGAATGCTAGATCAGATGTCCTCCTCTACTGCTCCTCTGCCTTATCTCCTTGAGACAGAGTCTCTGCTTGAGCCCAGAGCTTCTGTTTCGCGTCAGACTGGCTGATCAGCCAGCCCCAGCGATGCTTTGGTCTCTTCTCCCTACACGACTGGGGTGTGTGGTCATGCCTATCTCTTCACATGGGTGTTGGGGAATTGAACTAAGGGTCCATCAGCACTTCTCAGGACCTTACACTTCTGTGGAAAAGCACTTTCATTCATTAAGCCGTATCAATAGCACCCACCCTCCCCCCATCACATTAAAAAAAAACCTTAAAATTAACCATATTACTTTCAAAGATGCAGTCGCATACCCTAATGGATCTAACCTCCTCTGCTTGGTACTCACCCAATGGTCTCTAGAAGCCCCCACCCCCATCTTCACCTCTCCCACCTTCCTGTCTGGGTTCTCTTACCTTCCTTGGTAGCGTGACTGGGGGAACCTGCAGGATTTGGGAAGGAGAGACCTAAGTTATAACTCAGTTCCGCTAGTTAACAGCCACATGAAACTGTGCAGGCTGATGAGACTCTGAATGCTGTGTTACTGTCAGTCAGCCCAGGAGATGATGAGCGTAGACCCTCGGCGTGTAGGAGGGGCCCGATACCTGCCAGTCTCCCTTTCCATCGCAGGGTGGTCCTCAGTGCCTTTCTGCAAGGCCTCGGCAAGGTCACAGGTCTCTTCCAAAAATCAGATTGAGGAAGTATGCTCCTAGACAGCATGAAGGACAATGCAGCATGAGTGAGAAGGACGCATGCAAACGATGGAAGGAACAAGCAAGAAAAGCCAACATTTGCTGAGTGTCTATAACATGCCCTGTCATTGTTCCCATTGGCAAATGAAGAGATTGAGGGGCAAAGCTCAACGGGACCCAAATAGGAAGTGGTGGAGCCAGAATTTCAGGCCCAGACGCCTCACTGGAGGGCTCAGAATCTCAATAGCATCTATGATGTGGTGGGTTAGACCTGAAGACGTTGCAGAGTCATGAAAAGAAGTCTGAGGCAAGAAGGAACATTGCACACAGCCACAGGGACTGTGGCATGGACCGGGGTTTCTTGGACCTGCCCCTGTGGGCTCCTGTTCCTGTCTGCTGTGTGGCCAAAATACCTGTAACTTGCCTATTAGACAGGGATCCTGATATGAACCTGACTTTCCAGATTATCCCTTATCCCTTCCTGAATAAGACCACAGGCAGTTCCCATAGTTTTCCTAATAGCTGTTAAAAAATAGAAAGCCCCTATGTTTCGACAACACAAAGCTCAGGCAAGTAAAAAATCATAAATCTCCAGGATATTCTAGTGTAACAATATGAGTTTGTCTAGCATGATCACCAGCACACTATGTTCTTATTCTATTTGAAGTTGGCCTATCTGTGAGGGGGTGAGGGATGCTGGTTGACTATCCTGCCTCCTATTTCCTCCCTGTGGACCAGGTCCTGTTTCTGAACCCTCCACAGTTAGGCTGGGGGGAAAGGAGGGCGAAGCCATCAAAGCAAGGTCAGCTGGCAGTGGTGTTTCTTCATGATCACTGTATAGTTCTGGGCTTTTTCTCTCACAGGGAGCTTTTCTGAGTTCCTCTGGAGGCCTGGACTAGTGATCTCTTGCAGAGTTCCCTAGACAGAGGCCCAGATCTGTTCTGAACTGCCAGTATATTGATCTTCTTAGACCCCAGCCACCAGCAGCTCCCCTCTCTCTTGGATTCATATTGACCCTTTAGGGCATCTGTTTGATTGAACATCATTAAAGACGGAAGGCCATTTGATTTTGTAAAATCAATGTCTGATCTCTGAAAGATACTCACCACTCTCTTTTACTGTTGAGTACATAGCAATATAGCCTTTTCCGAGAAGGAAAGGGTATATGGGAAGAGGGAGTTCTGTGCCTCCTGTTCAGTGCTCCTCCTATAACTTTCAAATCTTAGGTGGCACTCATCTTATGCTCTCTGGGGGAGCCCTTAACAATTTTCCCACTTGGGTCAACAATTCAATTGGTCTACATGTCTGTTTTGATGCTAGTATCATGTTGTTTTTATTTCTATGGCTCTGTACTATAACTTAAATAGGTATGGTGATACCACCAGCAGCATTCTTTTTCCTCAGGTTTTCATGGGCCATTTTGGGTCTTTTGTGTTTCCATATGAATTATAAGATTTTTTTTTTCTAGTTCCATGAAGAACGGTACTGGAAATGTGGCTGGGATTACATTGAGCCTGTGGATTGCTCTTGGTAGGGTGGCCATTGTGGTTGCTTGAATATGAAAGTTTGTTCCCCATGATTAGGATTACACTTCCTACTTAGGACTCTCTCAGCTGGCTGGAGGAGGTGTCACTGTGGGCGGATCTCTTAGTCCTGCCCTAGGTGTGTAAAGAGTCACTTTGAGCTCTGGCTGTTCCGGTGTAGGAAACATCCCAGGACTTTCCCTCTGACATCCTGAAAGTGTTCCTGAACTGCAATGGATACCTTAGTTATTACTGTGGGGGAGAAAAAAAAAAAGCCATCTCTTCTTTCATCTTTCAGTCCCTCAGGTGCCAATTCAGTTTACTTTATTACTGCTGTGAAAGGACCAGCTAGTGTCTATGTTATTCCAACATCTGTGTTTGCAATGTTTGCTTCACTTGTTTCTCTCTGCTACGGATCTACGGAAGTGAGCCGCCTTTGGGCCCCACTGGTGAAGCATCCCCTGGAATCAGTAAGCCTGAGATACACCCTTTCCTCCCACACTCTGCTTCAGATTGGGTGTCTGTCCAGCGATGAGAAAGTAACTGCAACAGCCTTGATACTGCTTCTTTCATCCCACGAGCACGGGAGCGCTTTCAATCTTCTGGTGTCTTCTTTCTTCAGAAGAGAATGGGTGTGCTCCGAGTGGTTATGGCTGTAGACCTTAGTTTCTTTCTTTAGGGTTTTCAAGTTTTCATTGTGGAAGTCTTTCACTTCCTTGGTTAGGGGTAGTCCAAGGTAATTAGTTGTGTTTTTTTTTTTTGTTTCCTTTTTTTTGTTGAGAATTAAAAAAAAATTATTGACAATTTCCATAATTGTGAACAATATCCCATGGTGATTCCTAGTTTTTTTTTTTTTTTTAAATGTGATGATTGTGAATGGAACTATTTTCCTGGTTTCTTTCCCCATATGTTTGTCACTGGTATATAGGAAGACCATTTATTTTTGTGTGTTAATGATATATCCTGCCACTTTGCTGAAAGAGTTTATCAGCTCTAGATGTTTTCTGGTGGAATTCTTGAGGGTCTCAGTTCAACTAAGGGGTCATGCACAGCCCCTATTCTAGCAGACCACTGTGTGTGAATTATTCTGAGAGGAGCAACGTAGGGGAGGGGCATGAGAAGCCAGTGGCTATGCCAAAGAGTCAAGACCCTGTAGGTGGTGGAGGGAGGTGTGGGTAGGAGGTTTGTGAAACGTTGCTGGGATTTGGCTGTGATTCTAGACTCAGCCCCGCAAGTTACCAGTGCTAACGATGGCACAGCAGAGGGAATAGGATTCTAGGAGCAGACGCTTGTGCCTAAACTCATGCTCACGGGACCCCAGAGTTGATGGCAGCGCTTGTTTCCCTCTTGTTCTGTCTTTCTTTTAAAAAGTATTTTATTTATTAGCATGGAGGCAGAGAGAGAGAGAGAGAGAGAGGGAGAGAGAGAGAGAGAGAGAGAGAGAGAGAGAAAGTATGGGCTCACCAGGGCTTCTAGCCACTGCAAACAAACTCCAGACCATGTACCACATTACGCATCTGGCTTATGTGGGTACTGGGGAATTGAACCCAGGTCATTAGTCTTTGCAGGCCAGCTTTGTAACTGCAGAGCCATCTCCCCAGCCCTGTCCCTTCTTTCTTTACTTACATTCTGTGTCTTCTGCAAATCTGTGCTGATGACATTGTCATTACATCTAAGCACAGAAACCTTCAGCTTGTGATTCTTGGATTCTACTGACCACATTGCTCGTCCCATCAGCTCCTCCTGCTCTGCCTGCTTCCTGCGGCTCGCTAAGGCTGAAGGTTTCTTTTGCACATCGCCAGTGAGAGCTGAAGCTCCCCTCGTTAGCAGCACTTGTAACTAGCTTGCATTTTTTTTTTCCAGCACTTACAGAGCCAGGCTCCTCACTGTCCACCTTGGAGCTGGGTAGTGCCCCTCCCAGAGATCTGGGTCCCCAGTCCCAGAGACTCTCTTCTGAGTCCAGAGACCGTATCACCCAGATTATTCAGCTCTGTACTCTCCTCAGACACCCGAGGTGGCAAAGCCAACAGATGACGTCAGAGGTGTGGCTCCTTAGAGACAGGTACAGGGCTAGATTTCTCTTTGGATGTCCACATATCAGAAGATTCCTCATGCCCTGGCAGAGGAAACGTCCTGGGATTTCTCCTCTGACTCCCTGAAAGTGTTCCTGGACTGCAAGGGATACTTTAATTAATACTGAGAAGCAGAAATACAGCCACCTTTTCTTCCCTCTTTCAAGTCCCTTAGGTGCCCATTCAGTTTTTTATTTTATTACTTTTGTGAAGGGACTAGTTCGCATCTGTTAATCCCACATCTGGGATTCCTAGATGTCAGGTCAGTAGGCAGGCATGCAGCGGTCTGTGGAATATAAGAGGGCTTTTGTGTGTTGGGTGCCTGAAACCATGCTAGGGTCCTTAGGTGCATTAATTCCCATAAATACGCCAGGAGGTAGACAGATAATTATTGCTGCTGTCTTACACAGGAAGAAATAGACGCTTGGAGATCCTAGCTTAGTCAATTTGTGCAACTCTACAAAATTACGACGGACTGGGGAGTTTATAAACACCAGATATTTACTTCTGAAAATTCTAGAGGTTAAGAAGTCTGAGATCAAGGTGCTAGTGCATGTGGTGTCTATTGAGGGTCCATTTCCTGGGTCATAGATGGTGTCTTACTGCTGTGTCCTCACGTGGTAGAGGAGCAAGGCAGATCTCCAAGGTCCATTGTTAGAACAGTAATCCCAGCTATGAAGGCTCTGTCTTCATGACTTAATCACCTCCCCAAAGCCTCACCTCCCAATACCATGGCCCAGCAGGCTTAGATCTCAACCTGTGAATTCCGATGGAGCAGATGCATCCATATCGTAGTGCATACAACTCACAGAGGATTATGTGTTAGTAATGGTGAGCAGTCAAACTCTAACCTAAGGCTATTTGACTAGAATTTTCAAGAGGTTGTCATATGAGGAAGGTGGGGGTAAGAAGGTTTTACCCATAAACCCCCTTGATATCAAAATTGCTCAGTTTTGAAGGACTAATCTGAGAGAAAGGTTATCTTTTCTCTGTCTCTTAAGACAAACTAGACAAAATCCAATCAAAAATTAATATATATATATTTTTTTTTTGGTTTTTCGAGGTAGGGTCTCACTCTAGCCCAGGCTGACCTGGAATTCACTATGGAGTCTCAGGGTGGCCTCGAACTCACGGCAATCCTCCTACCTCTGCCTCCCGAGTGCTGGGATTAAAGGCGTACGCCACCACGCCTGGCTTGTTCAAAACTTAATATTCAATGGCTCTTCCAGCCTGGGATTACTCTAAGTACTTTTAAGTACCTGATCTTATTCAATCTTCTTAGTATCTTGCACGACAGTGATCAACATGTCCATTTAACAGTTGGAGCATTAAAGTTCATCCTGTGTAAGTACGAAATGTGGTTCTTGCCTTCTTGGAGCCATGTCCGAACATTTAAGGGTTAATCTCTTCTGTGAGATCAATAGGCCACTGTTTTTTTCTCTCTTGCTGGTAATGAACTGTTTCAAAAGTAAGTGACAAATGACAGTCATGTTATATTTTATGTCCACATATAAATGAATTCAGACAACACCTAGCAAGGGGTGCCCCCTGGAGGACTCAGCAAGAGCACCATTTACTGTGGGTGATGTCTGGGTGGGTTGATTGGAGGTGCGTATGGGTAAGACTGGTTATTCGTTCCTCGTCACATAACTTCTAGAATGCTCCTCTGCTCTCACATGTCTGGCATGGGAGTGGGTGAAGCTGGTATGATTTAGGCACTTAGGATTTCTTTCTGCCCGATCAGGACACACAGCTTGCTTGCATTTCCTCAGAGTGCAGTGATTTCAGGGTAGATGGAGTTCTTAAACAGCAGCTGCCTTTCACCAGGCTGGGTTTCTCATCCTTGCTACAGTTGATATACAGAGCTGGGCAATTCATTTTGGGGACGCAGTACCTTGTCCAGTGCAGGATATTTATCACCTGGATTTGATTCACCCCCACCTTATCTCAGACACTGTCAAATAGCTCCATGGGGACAAGTCTTTTTATCCTCATTGAGAAGCCAGAGCAAGTGTCCCAAGGGGTCCTTGATGAAGGTGTCCATCTCATGATCGAGCCTTGAGAGTCTTAGAACTTTGCTCCTGTTACTTTCTTTTCATCAAGAAAGTCACCAAAGCCAGACCAATTTCAAGGAAGAAATTAGACTTCATTTCTCCATAGGTAGAGCAACTAATGAGCCCACCGCTATTTTTATTGTGCTAAAATATACATAACATAAATATTCTCATTTCAGTTGTCAGTAAGGGTATAGCTTGGTGGCCTCACATACCTTACATTGCTGTACTAACACCACCACCATCAATTTACAGAGATGTTCTCATGTCCCCAGGTGAGGATTCCTACCCATTAAACAGCAGCTCCATATTTGTTCTCATTCCAGCCTCTGGCAGCTGCACGCTACTTCCTGCCTTTATTGATTTGACTATTTGGGTATCTCATGGAAACAAGGCTCACAGCATTTGTCTTATTGTCCATGGTTTATTTTACTTTGTTTAATGCTTTTAAGGTTCATCCACGTTGTTGCAGATGTCAGAATTTCTTCTTAAAGCCAAATAGCATTGTGGGCATCTTTAATGTACCACAGCTATTCAATTTCCAATCTTCACTGGTGCGTAAGCAGTGGGAGGGAGTGGTTCTGGTTTGAATTTGTGCTGTGCCAGTCATGGCCATAGAGCTCGGGCAGACCTAATAACATAGAACCTGGGATCTGGATTGAATCCCGTTTTGTGATGTAAATGTAAACTGTGATTGGATGAGTCTAGAACAGAATGCTTTTATTGTTCTGAAGGAAAATGTGCTATGTGCTTTTGACATAGTCTTGGATTTGCTATCAGTTGAAAGTAGCTTTGACCATATCTTATTTGTGTCAAATTCCTATGTTGAAAATTAACCGCCTCGGCCATGCTATGAAGAGGTAGTGGCCTTTGGGCCGTGACCTGGTGCTGAGCATTGGGCCTTCATCGGTGGGATTAGTGCCTGCCTCTTCCCTTCTATGACCTGAGGCCAGATACAAAGCACCACCCACGAGGACTGGGCCTCACCACATACTGAATCTGTGGGTGCCTTGACCTTGGACATTCTAGCCTCCTGACCTGGGGGCAATAAATTCCTATTGGTTACAAATTACCCAGTGTAAGGTGTTTCTTTATGGGTATATAACTAGACTAAGACAGAGGGAACAGGAACAAAGAGATAAAAATGAGTGTTTCATAGTTGGGCGTGGTGGCACATGCCTTTAATCCCAGCACTTGGGAGGCAGAGGTAGGAGGATTGCTGTGAGTTCGAGGCCACCCTGAGACTCCATAGTGAATTCCAGGTCAGCCTGGGCTAGAGCAAGACCCTACCTTGAAAAAGAAGTGAGTGTTTCATGTTCCTGGAGTGGGCTAAAGACCCTGAGCTATATCCTGTCAGAGCTGAAAGTGAGCTTGGTAGCTCACTTTTAGACAGTGATAACCATTAATTAACATTTAAGGATCTTTTAGGATTTTCCAGATTGCTTCCACACTTGATTATTTGATTTTGAATTTAACCACAGCACTGTATATTAGGATGGGCTATGCTTTAAGAAACAAAGTCGCATACAGATACAGAGATATTCCAAGGTAAAAAAAAAATTAGTAAATAGCTGGGTGACAACTAGGGGTCAGCTCTCCTAACCTGGAGCCTCTCACTGAGCTACATTTGGTTTGAATGACTTGTTGACAACCTGGGCTAGGAGGTCCATAGACTCCTCTGTCAGCCTTGAACTTCTTGCCAGGTCTCCCTGCTCAGCCAGGGTGCTATTATGAAGGAGAGTATAAAGGAACCGAGATTTTCATGATCCTGGATCTCACATGCTGCCGTAGTTACCTTGTATGTATAAAATCTTGTGAAATTTCCCAAGGATTCCTGCCATGGTAAAAAACACCCCTGTTTTCTAGTTAGGGTGACTATGCTGGTTTCTACTGATGGCCAATTTGGCAGAATATAGACTGTCCTTGAAGACAAATCTCTGGGCATGTCTGTGAGGGAGGCTGTAGATTGGGTTAGTTGAAGTGGGAAGACCTGCCCTAAGTTCCAGATCAACTGAGAAGGAGAAAGTGAGCTGAGCAGCTGCATTCAACCATCTCTGCTTCCTGATCATGGATACAACGAGGCCAGCTGCTCCACGCCTTCCCACCATGATGGCCTATATCCCCTTGAACTATTGGTAGAACAAGCCTTTCCTTCCTTAAATTGCTTTTATCAGGTATGTGTTGCAGCACTGAGAAGAGGAACTAACATAGTGACACAAAGATTTTATATAAGTGATTTGTCTACTTTCAACCCAGTGGCAAAGATTTTTGAGGGTTTGGGGCCTTAATCATCTCACATCATGAAAAATCATGGGTTTAAAAGGAAGAATGCGCCATAGAGCTGCTTTGTCCCTTTTCAATCTGCCGCAGTTTCTATTTTATTCAGTCCCTTTGAACATCAGCCTCTGTGTATTTTGTCTTGTCTCATGCTGCCTAACAGCCTTTGGGAGCTTTCAAAAAGCTTTCTCTACTGTTTACCAGGCCATCGAAGTCATTAAGAAATCACTGCAGGTTTCTTGGTAGAGGGTGAACCAGGCTGGTGACTTGGGAAAGACTGATGCACTGTGCCCAGGGCACTTGTTTCTGTGAAAATCTCTTTTCTCAAAGTTGGTCTTTATTGGTGTAAAGTGGACAAAGGCTGTGAGTGATCTTGCTGCCAATGTTTGGGATGGGCAGCACCCAAACTGCTGAGTGGCATGGTGGTAGTTATTTCTGGACATCTGATAAGTCTACTGTGTAGATATCACGATACACTGCCATTGCAGGGTCAGCTCAAGGATGTTTCCATGAGAAAAGAAGGGATCCCTGATGAGAAATGAAGCCACAAGGAATAGAAGTTTGGTATTTTGCTATGCTAATTGTTGAATAACATTCTCTGTCCAGGTATTTGAGCACAACAATGTCGATTAAATTCTATAGATCACTGGAACTGGCTTTTGGGTGCCTGGCTCAGGCTGTCAGACAGTTCTTGTACTTCAGGGTTGTGATCCCTGAACTCAGTAGGTATTTGAGACTTGTTCTCAGCACTGAATTGTGCATTGGAGGTGTTTATAGTGGAGAATGCCAAATGATCTCAGTTACAAGCCTCATTCTTCTGGGTCTCATAGGGTTCAGTTTCAGTTAAGGCTCATGTTACAGGACACATCATCCATGTAGTTGAAAAATATCCAAAGCCAAAAATTATAAAAATGTAATCACATTCATTCTCTACTTGACTGCTTCATAGAGCATTATGGGGGTGGACCCATTTCATGTACAGAAATACCTTGTATGCTCCCAATCCTGTTGAACTTTTCCCTAAGCCCACCAACTCCCACAAGTTCCTTTCCTTCTCTGAATTCATTCAGCATTTTTTCTTTTTCCTTCTTATGTTACTATAGACAGGCTGACTATTCTCTTGTTTGATCAAGTCACATCATGTTTTTCATTCATTCATTCAAATTATTTCATTCATCCATTCCATCCATCATTCAGCAAGAGTTTACTAAGCCTCTACCACTTGCTAAATACTGCTGTGCTGCTGGGATACAACAATGAATAAAGAGAGGAAAACCTGGTCTTAATGGAATATGAATTCTGATGTGTAGTAATAAATGAAAAATAAGCATTTAGAAAATACAAATGATGACAAATGCAATGGAAACTTTGGAGATGAAAATGGGTTGAGAGTGCTGGATGGAAGGGAGTTGTGTTTATTTTTCAATGTATGGTCTCATTGTAGCCCAGGCTGACCTGGAACTCACTCTGCATTCACAGGCTGGCCTTGAACTCATAGTGATTCCTTAGTACCCACATAAAGCCAGATGCACAAAATGGCGGAGCTTCTGGGGTTAGTATGCGATGGCTAGAGGCCCTGGCATGTCCATTCTCTCTGTCTCTCTTGTTTCCATCTCTCTCTGCTTGCAAATAAATAAATAAAAATATTGAGAAAAAGAAAATGCATTTTCAAAGTGCTTGCAGTCCATTTCCTTGGAGGAACATGAGGGAGAATCCATCTCCAAATGGACTTTCCTCTCCCTCATGCCCACATTCCCCAAAGCTGTGTCTTAAGTCACTTCTGTTCACATCTTTCTCTCTCTCTCCCCCAGCTCAAGCAGCTATGGCCATTCTTCTTTCTCTGCTTTCTTTAGATCCTTGATCCCATCTTCACTGTTATATAAGTAAATGAAGCACTGAATATAGCCCAGAAGTAGGTATCAAAGGTAGAGAACAGAGGAGGATAAGGAGAAATAAATGGTCAATTCTTTTTTAAAAAAAAAATTAAAAATTAGTTTATTTTTGAATGGAGACAGGGAGAGAGAATGATGGAGAAAGGGTGGGAGAGAAAGGGCATGCCAGGGCCTTTCAGCCACTGTGAACGAACTTCAGACGTGTGCACCCCCTTGTGTGCATGTGTGACATTGCACGCTTGCATCACTATGTGTCTGGCTATGTGGGATCTGGAGATTCGAACATGCATTCTTAGGCTTCTCAGGCAAGCTCCTTAATTATTAAGCCATTTCTGCAGCCCCACAATTCTTTTTTTTTTTCTTTTTTCTTTTGTTTTTTTTGAGGTAGGGTCTCACTCTAGTTCAGGCTGACCTGGAATTCACTATGTCTTCTCAGGCTGACCTCAAACTCATGGTGATCCTCCTACCTCTGCCTCCCAAGTGCTGGGATTAAAGGCATGCACCACCACATCCGGCTTATGGTCAATTCTTAAGTTCTCCTTCACTATCTTGTCAGGAGTAGAGTAGGGTGGCGACCTTTCCTTGTTCTTAATATTTGTCAGACTTTTGTCATCACTCTTTCTATTGGGACTATTGCCAGACACTGCCACTTACATTCCATTGAGTATTACTATATTCATTTTTGTTTAGGGCTGTGGGGACTGAACAGAAGGCTTCATGAATTCTAGGCATGTGCTCTATCATGAGGTTATACCCCAAGACTCGCTTATCAACTTATCAAAAATGTTTATAGTCACTGGGCTGGAGAGATGGCTTAGCAGTTAAGTGCTTGCCTGTGAAGCCTAAGGACCTAAGTTCGAGGCTCAATTCCCCAGGACCCACGTTAGCCAGATGCACAAGGGGGCGCACGTGTCTGGAGTTTGTTTGCAGTGGCTGGAGGCCCTGGGGTGCCCATTCTCTCTCACTCTATCTGCCTCTTTCTCTCTCTGTCTGTTGCTCTCAAATAAATAAAAATAAACAAAAATTTAAAAAATGTTTATAGTCAAGACTAAGAGTTGGAATTTGAATTCACGTTCTGTGAAGGTGAAGGCTCCACTATACATTGTTAAATGAATAAGTGACCTAGTGCAGTGGTGTCTGGAATAAAAAGTAAAACATAAATGGTCCAATTTTCTTCCTCATGCATCTTTGATTTTCTGACTGATGGCCTGTTTTATGTACGTATATGTATGTATATTTGCTGCATGAAGGAAGTACATATCAACAAGCACAGTATGAGAGAGAAAATGGTTTCCACTGAGAACCTGTCATGCTTCATTTCATGGGTCAACTTGCCTGGGCTACGTGTATCCCGGTGTTGGCTTCAACGTTGTTCCGGATGTCTGTGAGGGCATTTCTGAATGAGGTTAGTATCAGAAAACAGGTCAAGTAGATTCTCCTCCCCAGCCCAGGAGAGAGCCTTTTCTATGTCAGTACAGGCCTGGATAGAATGGAAGGCTGAGGAAGGGGAGCCACTCTTTCTGCTTCACTGTTTTTGGGTTGGGACATTAACCTTATGCTAAGTAATGGTACTTACACTATTGTCTGTTCTGGTCAAAGTTCTCCTGACTCTAACTGGACCTGGATCCCTTATTTCTTGGGTCTTCTTGTATTCCCAAACAGCAGGTCATGGGACTGACTTCTCAGCCTTCACAAAGAACTGAAACAATTCTTTTCTTTTGAGGCAAGGCCAACAGACTGGACCTTTTTTTTTTTTTTTTTTTTTTTTTTTTTTTTAATGCAGGAAAGTGAGAGAATTGGTGTGCTAGGGCCTCCTGCCAGTGTAATTGAACTCCAGATGCATTTGCCATCTTGTGCTTGCATCACTTTGTATATCTGGTTTATGTGGGATCTGAAGAGTCGACCATGGGTCCTTAGGCTTCACAGCCAAGTGCCTTAACAGCTAAGCCATCTTGCCAGCCCCCTTTTAATTTTTTTTAACAATTCTTTATTTTAGGTTTTGTTTCTCTGGAATCACATTCATATAGAACCTTTCTATGTGTTTATACAGAGCTATGTGGAAAGTGAGTGTATCAGAACTACACTGCACTGGATCTAGATAGAGCCAGAACTGGCTTCTAATCGTAGCCTTACCACCTAATAACTGTGTGACCTCACCAAAACTATTTAACCTTCCTTAATACCTTAGCTCCTTTTCTGCTAAAAGGATATAATACAATCTAATGCACAGCTGAGTTTGTTGGCTGCTATCTAACATCTTTTATGCTGTCTAATCAGACCCCAAATTTATTCACAGCATTCATCCTTTACTTTCTATGTGCTTCTCTAAGCCACTCATAGGGATTGTTTCAGAAGTGACTAGGGCATGAATTTCTAGTCGAGAAGACATGGATATATACATATATATTTATTTATTTATTTGGCTCAGGTAGCAGTTACCTTCTGATTGTTGGGACAAAACACCCAACTAGAAACAGCTTATGGGAGAAATGGGTTTTTGTTGCCTTATAGTTTCAAGGGGAAGTTTCATCACGGGGAGGAAAACATGAAAAGGTGGACATCACATCTCCAGCACAGCAGGAAGGAAGTAACCTGAGTAGTATCTTTGGAACTGGGCTCCATCGTCCCAATGCTCACTTCTAGCGACATACCTTCAGCAAGAGTCCACAAAGGCTCCCAAACGTCCCACAACCTTCCTAAATTGCCACCAGCTGGAGACCAAGCACTTAAAACACAGGATCTCATGGAGGGCATTCATTCAAGCATCTGAATGTGAGGCTTTGAGCTATGGTGTGACCACAAAAGATCAGGCTGCCTGAGGATGGCAGAGAAGACCAGGAAGCAATTGGATCTTTTCTTAGTGATGCCAGTAAATTTACTAATTATGGAGCCCTCCATCTGAATTTTTGGCACTATGATAACTTTCCTCAAGGGTTAAACCACCTGAGCTGGGGTTTTATGCTTCCTGAGGTTGAAGAAACCCTAAGTGACTTATCCATTATTGTTTGTGTTGGAGTGGATAGTAAATGAATTTGTCTATAGAAAACTCTTCATACACTGCTGAGCATTTAGCAAAGAATCAATAAATGTTAGGTTTAATATAAATATGACTAGATCCATTATGACTGTCACTGGGGATAGCCTGAAGTGTAATTCATGTTTTACTTGAGCTCTAGTTTTTACAAAATAGGAAAATAAAGGAGACTCTGCTAGTTACTATGACAGAAAAACTGACAACTTTTTCTATATTTATAATGTTTCTTTAGGCTAGATTACTAGAAGTTATATAACTGGACAATTCTATTTCAAATTCTCTTCATACTTATTAGACTAAATTGCTGTTCCAAAGGGTTGTATCATGTTTACTACAAAGAGAAAATGGAGGCAAGTGCCTCCTTTACTTCATGTTGGCCAGTTGTGATGGTTAATTGTAATACTCCATGTGATTGAATTAGGCAATGCTTAGCACATTAGGGAGGCATATTTTTTGGTGTGTCTGGGAGAGAATGTCCAGAGCAGATTAACTGATGGGGTAAGATAGTCCTTGAATGTGGGAAACCCTATCCCATAGCCTGCGGTCCTCAAGTGAACAAAAAGAGCAAAAGAAGGAAGCTAGCTGGATGCTGGCATTCTCCTTACTCTGCTTCCTGATCCATGGAGATGTGAGCAAGCAGTCTCTGATTGTCATAGATGGCAGCTGATCTTGCCAGCGTGTCTGACCTTGATGAACTCTATCTCCTGAACTGTGAGCCAAAATAACAATTTCCTCCTGTAACTTACTTGTTGTCCTGCATTTTGTCACAGAAACAATAAAAATCCCTACCATACCAACATTATATAATTACTATATAATTTTTTTCCTGGTAGGTAAATTAGGTAAGAATTACTTGATTTTATTTCTCTCACTAGTAGTATCTTAAAAATATTATCTGGGAGGCAAAATATTCTGAGATTGGCTGGGTTTCAGAAGACTTCTCAAAATGGGCTATAGGAGTTTCCCTGTTTCTTCAGCATTGGGCAGTGGGGTTTCTAGTTTGAAGCAATTAAAGGGCTTGAAATCATCCTTATTTATATTGCCTAGGTTTATCTAGAATTTCCTGATTACATTCCTCTTAAACTTTCTTTTTTTTTTGAGGTAGGGTCTCACTCTATCCCAATCTGACCTGGAACTCACTCTGTAGTCCCAGGCTGGTCTTGAACTCACAGTGATCCTCCTACCTCTGCCTCCTGAGTACTGAGATTAAAGGTGTGTGCCATCACACTGGGCTCTCTTGAATTTCTGAGTCCTCTTCCTGGATGGGAAAAGGAAAATAGTTGGTAGCCAAGATGGTGGATAGTATCACCTACACAACACTTCCCTAAGGCATATGGGAGCCCTGAGATACTATTTTATAGGGCCTCTGACTACCTAAGTAATTTAGGTCAATAATATTCAATATGTCAGTACAATTTCAGTTGCCAAATTTTGTGTGACTCTTGGAAAAGAAAAGATCACACTGGCCAGTGGAAGCATTCTTCATGCCAAGCCAATCTCCTGGGACTGGGGACTAGCCATCAGGATCCTGTATAATCCAAAGGCTACAAGTTCCAGAACTCCATGGGGAATCTGGCCAACCATGGTGATAGTTTCAATGTATGTACCCCATAGACACAAGTGGTTTATTAAAGTTTTTCACCTGGATCTCCAGCCTCCTGGCTGGAAGAGGTGTCACTGGGGGTGGATCTTGGGGTCTAACCCTAAGGTGAATTTGAGGGTGGATTGTTCCAGCCAAAAGGTATGCAGAGAGGTTGAGCTGCCTGGATCCCTGCTGTTTACAGCCCATTTGTGTTTGTTGCTTTGGGCTTTCATTCTCTCTGCTTGTTGCTTTTGCCTTTCTTTCTTTCTTTTTAAAAATATTTTATTATTTATTTATTTGAGAGAAAGAGGCACAGGGTGGAAAGGGAGGGAGGAAGGGAGAGAGAGAGAGAGAGAGAGAGAATGAGAATGGGCACACCAGGGCCTCCAGCCACTGCAAACAAAGTCCAGATGCATGCACCACCTTGCACATCTGGCTTATGTGGGTCCTGGGGAATGGACCAGATGTCCTTTGGCTTTTCAGGCAAACGCCTTAACCCCTAAGCCCAGCTTTCATTCTTTCTGCTTGGATGTATGGATCTGTAAGATGAAATAAACCCCTTCCTCCTATAAACTGTACCAGTTTTGGATGTTCCTCCCAGCAATGTGAAGGTGGCTATAATAGTCATATAATGAGGGTAAGAAATAGATGCCTCAAACACATCCAAAAATGAACCTCAAGGTTCTGTTCAGGTCTTTACCCAAGAGTGCTGATTACTGGAGACTCAGTTTACCCACCAGAAATGTCTCTAGGAAATTAGAAGGACGTCACCCTAAGCCCTGTGGTTCCCTGTGTCTGAGCTTAAGGAGCACTAACTACCACCATAGCACACACGGCTGATTGTACTTGTGTGGTGCCACGGATGCTTTACAATGACACAGATTTGGCTATTTTTGTTGCTCTGCTCTGTTTTTTTTTAAAATATTTTATTTATTTATTTCAGAGAGAGAGAGAGAAGTAGAAGCAGATAGAGAGAAAGGGCACGCCAGTGCCTCTAGCCGCTGCAAACGAACTCCAGAAGCATGTGCCCCCTTGTGCATCTGGCTTACGTGGGTCCTGGGGAACGAAACCGGGGTCCCTAGGCTTCGCAGGCAAATGCCTTAACTGTTGAGCCATTTCTGCGAAGATGGTGGCAAGGTGCTGACAGGTCGAAGTTCTCAGCTTCAACAGTGAAGCCCTTCTCCACTCCGTGTTCATCTCGGTCTTCCCCCTTCCACTTGCTCCTTAAACCATGTTTGCCTCTAGAGTTCTCATGCCTCTTCTACCTGGTTGCATGCTTGAATGACAGCAAACTCTAGCACTGACTCCTCAGCGGCCTCCAAACCAGACCTTTGTTTGACAGTGTTTCATATTACAAATGTCTTCGTACATTCAAAAAGACCTTTTCAAGCAACATTGAATTATGGTTGTAGACTGGTCTGTTGCAGTGGGCTGGCTGTGAAAATGGTACAAGCAGCAGGGTCCCACTCAGCCACCAAGGGCCACACTCCCAGGGCGCCTTCCCGCTTAGCATTTTAGTCTCTGAATAGCGCTCTGAGAGCTTTGAAAACTGTTTTTCTTCCTCTCCATGATTTTTGTAGGGAAATGTCAACTGAACATATAATTTCCAGAGGAGCATCTCTACACTAAATATGACATAATTGGCATTTGTGGATCTCTTCCATGACTCTTGATCTTATCATATTCTTTCACCCTTTTGCATGCTGGGATATATAATCATAGACAAATGGCAGAATGAAAAATTTTTGGAGTTGTCTTTTTTTTAAAAAAATTAAAATTGCTACATTTGTCCTTAGAATTTTTTTTTTTCCTTTGGTTTTTCGAGATAAGGTTTCACTCTAGCTCAGGCTGACCTGGAATTCACTATGTAGTCTCAGGGTGGCCTCAAACTCAAGGCGATCCTCCTACCTCTGCCTCTGGAGTGCTGGGATTAAAGGTGTGTGCCACCACGCCCGGTTTCTCCTTAGAATTTCAAGATAATGTTAAGATGTGCTAGCCAATTCTACTCTTAACTTCCCTGCAAAACATGACTGGAAATCTCTCTCTCTCTCTCTCTCTCTCTCTCTCTCTCTATATATATATATATATATATATATATATATATATTTATATTTGCACATCAGTTTGGTGTGTGATTTGCAAATATATGGAATAATTGGTCTGTTAGTCCACCGCTGGTCAGATGAGTTGCATTATAGAAGGATCAGTAAGAAATTTGTCATTTTCTTATGAAAGAAAGCTCATTTTCCTTGCTTTGCATTGCTAAAGATGGTATGTAAGGGAGCAGGAAGCTTGGCATTCAGCCACAGAGCCTGTGGCTTGGATATTTCACATTTGTCAATGGGATTCCTTTTGGCATCTTATCAGAACACAATGAATTTGATTTTGAAGAGGTGGGAGATCTCTTACACTGTTTTTCTCATGACGGAAACATCTATTGTGTGACCCGATGAGCCAATTTGAATTCCTCTGGCTCATGGTTCTCTCCTCAATTGTGAAGCACTTAGACTTTCTTCAACTTTTGACATTTCCATTTAATGTGAATCCATTGAAAGGGAACTATGGAACCCAAGATTTAATTTAAAGCCTGTTTATTGTAATAAGACAGTGTGAGGGCGCCAAGTCTGAATATCGGAAGGCTGAAGTGGCTGGAATTTGAAAGAATACAAAGATTTAGCAGGAATGCAATAACCCAGGAGAACTAGCCTCAGCAGGGGGAGGATAGGCATGGAGCGGAAATTCATATGCTATTGCAGGCCTGTCTGCAGGGCTGTTAGGAAAGAGAATGAAAGCTTTCTTTTGTTTCTTTACCTGGCTCAGTGCAACATCAGGATCAACACTTAACAATGTGCAGAGGAGGCAGAGTCTCTCTAAACCCAACTGTGAGTTTCCTGTCAGCCCCACAGTGAAACAGGCTTCCTCAGGAAAGTCAGACATTAAGGCCCACATCCACAATGACTCTGCATGTCAGGTAATGTGTGATGGCATTGAACTGGCAAAACAGCTGACGTTCAGAGAGACTAGGAGGTCAGTTTGCCATCACTGTAGTAATAAAAGTTGGATTTCGAAGCTGAGCCCATCACACCTCAAATGCTTCCATTTCTCCACTATGCCATGGGATCTGCTCTAACCCCAGTGAGGGCCCCTCAGGGGAGGTCAGGCAGACACAAGGCTGGCAGGGGAAATTTCTACCCTGAGTAGAAGCTTAAGTTGAACAACCTTTCAGGTCATTTGTACATCTAAGATTGATGACTCTGTGGTTTGTGAGCCTGGCCGTCTCCTTGCTGAGACTAGATAGAAAAGGGGGGCATACATTTTAATGTTTGTATAGAGGTATGTTTACCTTTCAAAATGACTCCCGTGAGCTAGTTCCTCCATTCTTAGGGCCCCCATCCACCATGGCTTCCAGATGCCTTCAGTACTTCACATACTGGATCTTTTCAGTTTGTTTTCGCTCTGCCGTGCCTGCTAGGCCATCCTCAGAGGTGCCAACGCTCACCCCTGGTATCCTTTCCGGAAGCAGCTGATGCCTGACACGTTAATATTATCAGAATAGAACAAATATGGAAGTTAATTCTGTCAAAATGCCTTTTACTATCAATATAGGGGATTGCATGAAAATTTCAGAGAAAGCATAGTCATGACTCCTCATTTCAGAGATGGGCGACATCATCTGTGGGAGGCTGCAGACGTCCAGGGAGCCTAGAATGCAGCAAGCAAGACAGGCACAACAGCTGCATCCACATCAGCAGGTGCTGGTGGAGGCTTTGAAAAATTTTTCTTTTTGAGGTAAGCCCAAAAGACTGCCCCTTTTTTATGAGAGGGAGAGGAAGAGAGAGAGAGAGAGAAAGAGGGATAATTGGTGTGCCAGGCCCTCCAGCCACACTATAATTGAACTCCAGATGCATGTGCCACCGTGT
This sequence comes from Dipus sagitta, assembly GCA_036346955.1. Classification (NCBI taxonomy): domain Eukaryota; kingdom Metazoa; phylum Chordata; class Mammalia; order Rodentia; family Dipodidae; genus Dipus; species Dipus sagitta. The sequence continues at coordinate 192,726,974 of CM070771.1, forward strand.
GCGCATGTGCTGTGTTGTGTGTCTGGCTTATGTGGGACCCAGAGAGTCAAACATGGGTCCTCAGGCTTCACAGGTAAGCGCCTTAACTGCTAACCCATCTCTCCAGCCTTGCTGAGGCCTTTTAAAAGTACTAAAAAATAATGCAAAAAAAAAGTGCTAGGAACCATTAAAGATGGGTTTATATTTATAGGAAAGATAATAAAGAATGTACAGGTCTTTGGCTTTGACCAAGTAATACGGTAGGAAAATGTCAGAAGGAAACAAACAAGTAGTTATTGAGTCTGTATTTTGTCTCTTTATTATGTGTGTGTGTATGGGGGGGGAGTGTACACATGTGTGTGTGCAGATGTGTGCATCCTGGGAGCATATATGCAGAGGCCAGGGGAGAATAAAGGGTACCCTCTTCTATCACTCTCCCACCTTGTTTCCTTGAGATGGAGTCAACCAGAAACTGCCATTTTATTTTATTTTATTTTATTTTATTTTATTTTATTTTATTTATGAGAGAGAAAGATAGAGAGAGAGAGAGAGAGAATGGGCATGCCAGGGTCTCCAGCCACTGAAAACTAACTCCAGATGCGTATGCCACCTTGTGCATCTGGCTTATGTAGGTCCTGGGGAATCGAACCTGGGTCCTTTGGCTTTGCAGGCAAACACCTTAACTGCCAAGCCATCTCTCCAGCTCCCAGAAACTGCCATTTTTAGGTAAATTTATTGATCAGCAAGCACCAGCAAGTCTCTTGTCTCTGCCCCACACAAGACTGGGGTTATAGGCATGCAGGCCATATGCAGCTTCCCCATGGATGTTGGGCTTTGAACTCAAGGTGAATCAGGCTCTCTCAGGCACTCATTCTTGTATGGCAAGTGCTGTTACCCACTAAGCCATATCTACAGCCTCCTCTTTTGTCTTTTTTTAAATGGGCAACCCTTGAATTTTTTAGTTTAACCCCCCTTTTCTAAGATTTTCCTACATATTTAACCAAAATTGTTCACATGGTAGTTGCCCTAATTTGGACTTATATGTAGTTCTTCTAGCACAGTTGGTCTAGGAATGTATTTGTGCCTACATTTGGCCAGTGAATCCTTTCCTTGGAACCTTTGTAACTGGGGCAAGATATTTGTCAATTCTAGTGACTAAATCCCTAAGGTAAAAAAAGTATAGGCCTATTCTCTCTGGTGGTAGAAACACAGGCAATGCAGAATGCAGAGAGAAGCAGAAATAGTAAAGTCTGGGGATCTGGGCAGGCTCCAGTCTACGGTTCCAGGGTCCTTCAGGTCCCATTATACCCTGGTCTTCTCTGCTTCACTAACTTTCTTGTTTCCTTTGCAGAAGCTAGTAGGGGTTGACAGAGCTGACTGTTTCTTACCACCAGAAGAGTTCATTATATTTGTGTGTGTGTGTGTCTGTCTGTCTGTGTATTCCCATGTACATGTGAGTGTGGAGGTTAAAGGCTGATGTCAGGTATCTTGACTGACAACTCTCTGCATTATCTGGCCAGGCAGGCTCTCTCACTTGAACCCAGGCTGTGAAGATATGGCTAGTCTATCACCCAGCTTGCTGTGGTCATTGTCTCTGCCTCTGTGCCCAGCTCCCTGATGCTGGGATTATAGCGTTTATTTGGTTCTGGGGACCCAAAGTCCAGTCCTCATGCTTGGGTAGCGAGTGCTTTGTCCACTGAGCTGGCTTCCCGGCCTCCACCAGAAGAGTTCTAGCAAAGACTCTTGTCCAGCAAGGTGAACGACAGTCAGCTGAAAATGATACACTCCCAGCCAATCAAGGGCAAGAGAAGGCAGACTAAAGTAAGGAAAGTGCAGGGCTGAGCAAGGACTGATGTCTCTGTCCAGAACACTGCTGTTGGGTACTGCTAGGCACAGGCTGGAGCCTTCAGGAGAGGGGCCTGAACTGCCAGGCATGACTGAGGACCCGCAGGCTACAGGAGTGCCGGGCTCCACCAGCGGGGGCAGGTAGTGCCGAGGGAAGGACCAGGCCCGCTGGTTCCTCCCGAGGGGTTGAGGAGGAGATGAGCGTCCGACGACTCAGACCTCTCCTGGCCACCGGAGAAAAACCACACTGAGTCGGGAATCTTGTCGAAGCAGGAACTCGATTTATTGCTATGAGCACTTGCCTATATAATGTTGGGGACGAAGGCGGGGATTTTAGGACGGGGGTGGGGTGGGGGGAAAGGTAAGGGCCAATAGTAAACTGTGACTATTGAAATGATAATTTCAACTGCCATGCGGAGGTGGCAGGCAAGAAGCCATTAGGCGTCTTGCTGAGTCCTAGCTGGCCAGAGACAGGTCGCCAAACTTTAGCTAGGCTCAGGAAGTTCCACTAGGCCTCACGCCTGGGCCTTTCAGTGCCCAACACAGGAGGCCACTCCCTCTCCAAGCCCAGCACACCTGAACTTAGGCTCTACCCATAGCCCTGTAACTTTTGGCCAGTTGCCTAGGAAACTCCATATCAGCCAATACCTTCACACAGCCCATCCCCCTGATATCCTAGATCACCTGACTCCCCCCGGCCATTGCCTATGTGCCTATGAATGTTCCCATAGGAACCTTGTAAGTCCAGTACTCTTAGGACCCTCCCTCCACCCCCAGATGCTTATAAACCCATTTCCCTGACAATAAACTGAGAGAGCAGTTCACCAAAACTCCTCCCGAAAGTCTTTTACTTTCACATGCTCACCCACTCCAGTTAACTGAGTGCCTTGGAGTGGGGGAGCCGTGGCTGGCCTGGAGGACACACGAACCCACACACTGCCATCCAAGGCGTAGAGTGTGCTCGTCTGTGTGAAGCACAGCTGTCTGTCTGTAATCTTTCAGCCATCATGGGCAGGTCAGGCATGGGAAATGGAAACATCTCTAATGTGGACATTGAGAATTTCCTTGCCTCGTTCCTTCTTGGCATTCCCATTCATATACTGTCTGGATCTGGATCTGAGCCTTCGTTCCTCTCTATGATGTGTCAATACTATCATACCTCACTGCCTTATGTATCCCGAGAGGCTAGGAGGTATTAGAGGTGAGTAATGCAGTTTAAGTTTGTATAAGAAGACCCGGAATTTCTTTTGTCGTTAATCTGACTAAAGTAATAAATAGAAAACAACTGGTCTTCTCTTATTACCAAGCTGGATTCAGGAAATAGCTGTTAATGTCGGTGTGTTTCACACCACTCTGCATTAAATATTGATGAATTGTCAACTGTAAATTCTACGTTAGCTTATTCATCTTATCAGATGAAGGCATTCCCTTGCATAATAGCTATTTTACTAGTGTAAAGGACTGTGTGAGCCAAGTTCACCTTAGTAAAAGAGCTTATAAAAGCGTGTTGCCCACGGGTTGTAGAGATGAGCGTTGCCCCACAATAAAGCAGGTCGCTTCTTCCACTACAGTCTTCTTCAGCTGCTCAGTTCATGAACGGACACTCTAGCATGACAGAATGATCTTGTAGCATATATATGGAATGTATATGTGTATTATATAGTCAGGAGAGGCGAGAGTTTCAGGCAGATGATCTAAAACAATAACAAATGCAGCAGATATTTCAAGCATGAATTTGTAAATTGAAGAAATACCAAGTTAATTATCAAGGCTTGGTATTTCCACTATTTTCCCTGACACCCATGGGTCTCTCTCTGTCTCTTCACCCCACACTGGCAGCTATGGAAGTCCAGGTATCCATGGACTCTCCTCTCCTCTGGAACTCTGACTTGGAGGAGGATTTTCTGACAAAGTATTGTCATTATTTGAATATAAAATGTCCTCCAGAGTCTCTTATTTTCAACACTTGATCCCTAACTGGTGGAGCTCTTTTGGGATGTAGGTCACTGGGGCATACTTTTTTTTTTTTTTTGAGGTAGGGTCTCACTCTAGCTCAGCCTGACCTGGAATTCACAGTGATACTTCTACCTCTGCCTTCCAAGTGCTGGGATTAAAGGCATGTGCCACCATGCCTGGCTTATTTTTTTTTTCTTTTGAGGTAGGGTCTTTCTATAGCCCAGGCTAACTTGGAATTCAGTATGTAGTCTCAGGCTGGCCTCAAACTCACAGTGATCCTCCTACTTCTGCCTCCCGAGTGTTGATATTAAAGGTGTGTACAACCATGCCTAGCTGGGGCATACTTTTGAGGTTATATCATTTCCTTAGTCCCCTTCATTCTTTCTGCTTCCTATCTGAAAAGAAATGAAGACTAGTTCTCCTCTTCCACATTTTCTTGCTGGCATTGTGTTCTGGCTAAGCACATGGGACCAAATGCCCATGTAATAAATGTTCTAAAATAGTAAATCAAAACAAACTCTTCTTCCTTGAAGTTGTTTCTATCAGGTGTTTGCTCACAGAGATACAAACTCTGATTAATGCCTTCCTCTCTCTCATAACTCACTTGGATGGAAAGGTTGGGTTTCTCTAGTTAATTTCTTTTTATTAGATGGGGACCTCCTTTATGCAAAAGTATAATCTCAATTATGCCAGCACAGACTCTGGCTCATATTAGAGGAGCAAGATAACGGAATTTAGAAAATTCTCTTTCATGGTAAGACCTGCATTTCAATACTATTGTCTGGTTGCAAGTTCCTGCCTTGTATATGTGTCCAGTATGTCATCACTCCTTTCTCTTTCCCTGGAGACCTGCTTTAATCTTCTTACCTCCATGCAAGGCAAGGCAAGGCAGATGGGCGCCTTGGTTGATGAGATAGGTTATTTACAAAGGAGGGAAGCTCATTCATCACTTTACAATGTTATGCTGGTAGTTATTCTTATTTTATGGAAAAGCAATCAGAGGCTCAGAAAAGTTGAGTGACTTTCCTAACTGACGGATAATACACGATGGAGGCAAAAACTGAAGTCTGCAGCTTATGCTGTTTTCCATAAGGGGGCTATGGGGATGTTACAAGCTTTGCCTAAATGAGAGAGGAGAATCTGGAGTTTCCAAGGAGGAGCAATGATTTGAGAGACCAATCTGGAGGATGAGTGAGATCGACTGTCAATGGGTGAAAGACAGCCCAGTCCTTTCTTTCTTACAGAACCTTCTCCCACCAGGTTGATGGTCTCTCCTACCTTTGAATTAAAAAAAAATTGATCTATTTACTTGAGAGAGTATGGGGGGAGAGGAGAGAGAGAGAGAGTCGAGGGGGCATGCCAGGGCTTCTTGCCACTATAGACAAACTCCAGATGTGTGCACCATTTTGTGTGTCTGACTTTACATAGGTACTGGGGAATTGAACCCAGGCTGGGCAGGCTTTGCAAGCAATCATCTTTGAATTCTGAACCATCTCTTTAGTCCCCTTTTAAAGTTTTAACATTTTCTAGCATCACTTGCATGAAATGCTTAGTTTCCTTGCTAAAAAATTTGCAGCAATGAATTTTATGATTTTATGAAGTGCACATTCTTGGTGCTGAATCATTTTCCTTTTTTCCCCCCTGTGTGTGTTTCATAAAAAGGTTTACTTCCTATTTGGGGAGTCCCATTTGACTTAGGCACAGAGACAACCTAATATCAGGTAAGGGAAGGCATGATTTGGGCATGAGGTCTCTGAAAGCCACTGGAGAAATTTTGTGAGGAGGACTTGCATTTCCAGAGTGATGAAATGGAGAGTTTTGAGCCATTCTCTCTGAGTTCCCTTCAGGAAGGTGAACCCCAGCAGCTCTCTTGGTTTCGTCTGGCCTCTCTCTCATTCCACGTGCTCCTATGGTATAAGGGCCATGGTTATTTGACTCCCTTCTGGGACTTGATCCTTACACAATTCTCAGTGCTGATAAACAGTAGGTAAATGGTTTATTTGGCCTTGGTATTCAAGAAAACACATCTAGTAGAAGACTTGTGGTGGAAGGTTCAGGAGAAGGCCCAGGTTGGAGGTGCAGAAGTTAAGAAACATTGGCCTCATGTCCAAGGACATGGGTAGCCATAGCTGAAGTGGGGAGTATGATCGCATGGGCACCTTGGGGTTGTTAAAGGATGAATGGCTTAGGAACTGTCATGGGCAGAGAGAAGGGAGAGTTCCCCCTTTAGAACTGATGGCTTTCTGCTTGGTTATATATTCACAGTATAAAGCAATTCATAGCAAACAGTATTTAAACATCAGGGTCTTATCTGTAATAATCATCATATCATGCTGCTCCTTTAAGTGATTCAGGACTTTCCAGAGCCTTCTCCATGTACTTTCTAGTTTACATGATGACTCTACTTGACCTGCCACCTGCTCACTCCTCCAGCCCAACTTTGTCTACTTTCCAGGATGCTGTGTTCCAGCTATGTTAAACCACCTGCAGTTTCTGGAAGGCACCATGCCCTTTTACACAAATTATCCGCCTCCCAGCACTGTTCTCTCTGCTTGAAATTTCCTTTCTCACTCCCTTCTGCCTGGGGTAAGTTCTCTCAGCACAAGCAATGGCTTCCTTATGAAACCTTCTCCCAGCCTGGCCATCTGTGTGTTCTCACAGCAATCTACACTTCTTTCCTCTTTGCTCACCGCATGTCACGTATTTTCTGTTTAGTTTATGCTTTTATGCTGCCAGAATTATGAGATTTTGATTGCAGACACCATTATCTTTTGCCTCTTATCCCCCATTTCCTTACCTGCCTCATGCAGTAACTTTCTATCAGCTGAATGAAGTGAGAGCAGAGGACCCTCAGCCATTTGTAGCACTATTTCAAAATTCTACTGCCTGTCTCCATTGTATGCCTTAAAAGACTAATATTTTATTGTTGGTTATTCTTATGGTTCTTTGATTCTGATTTCTTCTTTTTCCTCACACCACTGTGTGGTCCCCTTCAGATTTGTACTGAGTTCTCAAAGGTAGTTATAGTAACAGCAATGCACAATGCACATTCTTTCTTCTGACCTATTTGCCACATGTAAGGACCGTGGTTAGTCTGTCTTCCATGACTGACTGTTTACAGTTTCCAATGTTAATATGGAGAGCAGTTATAAACATCTTTGCAGAACTCAATCTACATGTATTTTTACTTCAGGATTAATTTCTTGGGATGAATTCTCCAAGTTGATATTCTTGGCTTGAAGAGCATGACATTTTGATGACTGTTGTCACCACTTATAAGTTGCATTCCTCTAAGAATGTGTCGCTTTGCAGTACTTCCACCATATCTAGTTTTCTTCAACTTTCCCGGCAATTTTGCCATTTGAGTGTTCACTTTTGGCTGTACGTAGTACTGAACCTTGGGCTTGAAGCACGGCAGACAGCTTGTTGTTCCTCTCACTGGGTCTCCTGCCCTGTTTTGTCATTAGAAGAAGAAAAAAAGAATGAATATATATGCTTTTATTACTTTGGGAGCTATAAAGTAGATGTTCAGAATATGTTAATGCCCATTTCTTTAGTTAGTAGTAAGAAAGAGGATTTCCCCTCATGTTTCTCATTTGTACTTTATCTCCAATCTTCTACAGAGGTGGAGAAGAGAAGAAGGCAGCGGGCACAGTAAACACTCATTCTGCAAACAGGCTGACATCACTGATGAGGGCTAATCTGCAAAGGCTACCAAAGGACAGAGGGGACTTTGACACTTGTGAAAGATGGAGACACATGGTTTCTCCGAAGGGCAAAATGAATGAGTTGGAAGATAGGAAAGATGAAAGGAGATAGGGAAGAGGTTTGAAAGCTGAACATTTTGAGTACTAACCCAGTCACTGGACACTCAGTGCATTAAGAGTTACCGTGCTAACGTCTTTCCATGAGGAGTGGCAGGTGAGAAAGTGGAGTGATTCCTGAACTGGCTTCTTTAATCCCAACTTTGCTACCTTGAATGAAAAGCTGAGTCAGCCCCCTCTGGAAGTGAAAGAGGAGGAAGAAAAAGAGGGAGTGAAAGAGGAAGAGCAGTCAGAGAAGGCAGGTCACCCTGAGCCTTAGCGTTGCATTGATCAGTGTCTGAGCAGACCAGCCATCATCAGAGGCTGGCTTTCTGCTGGCTGGTGCTTTTCTCCCCTCAGCTGGCCCTGATTAGTCCAGGCATTAGCCCCTCTCTAAAGCTGCTGCCCATCAGGGGCCAGCTCTCGTGCCCTTTGCCCAAGCTTTTGATCAGAGGGTGCCAGACACTGGAGCCACATAGGAAGCTGTTCCTTGGGGCTCCCTGGGAAGGCTTCAAAGGTCGGGAAGCAATTTGCAGCTGTTGTGTGCAAGGCCAGGGGGTTTGGGGAGGGAGTGCTCCAGTCGGTGGGGAGCTGATTAGGCCCAGTAGCTGTTTGGCCACCTCACCTCACTTGAAAGCCCTCCAGGATGAGGAGGTGGGAGGATGGGGACCACTTTGTGCTCCGCAGGCCGTGTGCTGATGCTGTGCCAGTGACAGGTTTGGGAAATGAGGTCTGGGGAGAGCAGTGCTTAGTCATCCCCAGGAGATTAGCCAAATGGACCCCCGTGGGAGGTGGTCCCGACTCTCCACCCTGCAGCAGGCCCGGCTAATACAATACTACAATGTCACACATTTCTTTTTCCTGAGCTGCCTTCCTACGTAGAGCTACAAATTCTGGATCACATAGACTGTTGTGTCCTTGTTAATAAAAGATATCCACCCTTATCAGTGAACTAACTGTTTCCATAGTGACTAATGTACTTTTTGGGAGTGAAATTGTGATATTCTCTGAGCAGGTCCCCTAAGGAAGTGCCAGAAACGTTAAAAGGCATCTGGATTGTTTATAAACTGTGAGTTGACCAGGTTGTCACCCCTTCTTTGCATAGTGTAAGAGAGGAGTGCAGATTTGTGCTACTAGGCTGTTTGCTGAGGATACTGAGATATGCTGAGCCATAGTTAAGGACGACTTTTCTAAGGTTAAAAAGCATTAGCTCTGAGAAGGGTAGTGACAGAAGGATTGCTGAGGCTCCCTGGCCAGCCAGTGTGACTGAAAAACAGAGAATTGGGCTGGGCGTGGTGGCACGCGCCTTTGATCCCAGTGCTTGGTAGGAAGAGGTAGGAGGATCGCCGTGAGTTCGAGGCCACCCTGAGACTACATAGTGAATTCCAGGTCAGCCTGGGCTAGAGTGAGACCCTACGTCAAAAAAAAAAAAAAAAAAAAAAAAAAAAAAAGAAAAAGAAAAACAGAAAACTCAGGGTTCAGTGAGAGACTCTGTCTCAGTAAAGTAAGGCAGAAGATCATTAGTGATACAGGAATTTTGGAGTGTCTTTTTTTTTTTTTTTTTGAGGTAGGGGCTCACTGTAGCCCAGAGTGACCTGCAATTCACTATGTAGCCTTAGGCTGGTCTCGAACTCACTCAATCGTTCCACCTCTGCCTCCTGAGTGCTGGAATTTTGGGATGTCTTTTGTTTGTTTTGTTTTGTTTTGTTTTTTTGAGGTAGGGTCTCACTCTAGCCCAGGCTGACCTGGAATTTACTCTGTAATCTCAGGGTGGCCTCAAATTCATGGTCATCCTCCTACCTCTGCCTCCCGAGTGCTGGGATTAAAGGCGTGCGCCACCATGCCCGGCTTGGGATGGAGCCTTTCTCAGCTCTTGGTTGAGGTATGGAAGGTGAATCAGAAGCAAGATAGCTTTTTAGGGGCAGTCAAACAGAAACAGAGGCCCAGAGTTGCTACCTGGTCTGCTGTAGCAGGACTAAAAGCTCCTGTCTGATCCAGTCTCACCCAAGATGGCCATAAGAGTTCCTCAGCAATAGTGCTGTCATCCCCAAACTGCCTCAATACGGGATACTTAATATCTTCCTTCGGCACCTGCACATGCCCATGTGTGCACTGCATATGCACACACACAAAACACACTATACAAATACCCTGGATTAAAAAAGAAAAAAGAGAATGAGGCAGGGAGAGAGATACATATCACCACACACAAACACACACACACACACACACACAGACACACACACACACACACACACAGAAGCACACATGCATACACACAGTAGGGGAAAGAGAGAATGTAAAAATAAAACAGAGAAAATTGAAGTACTGGTCTAGAAAATTGGACTATTTAGCCACAAGCCAAGGGATAGCACAGATATCAGGATCTGAAAGTGACAAGAAACAGATGTGCCCTTAGAGCTTCTTGTGGAAGCTTGGCCCTGCTAACACCTTGATTTTGAGTTAGTGAAACTGACTTTAAGCTTCTGGCTTGAAGAACTCTGAAGAGAGACATTTCCATTGCTCTAAGTCCCCATGTCTGCCCTGGCTTGTCTCAAAAGCCACACGGAAATCATACAAGTCGTATTGCTGCTAAGATTCTGGCTTCTAACACTTTGACTCTGACATGTTTAGATGTGAATCTGTTCATGTGTGTCATATTGATGATATGTTGAACTCTTTGGGTCCACATATCAATACATTTTTTTTTCTAAAACTGGAAGTTTATTTTTCAAACTTTTCACCCTTTTCTCATGTTCTTCTCTGTGTCCCATTATATGCAGGCTGGCCCAGTTGACCATGCCCCATGGGAGGACTGCCTCACAGTTACTGAGGTTGCATTATTCTGCAGTCTTTCAAAGATCTTTTAAGTTCGGATAATTTCTATTGACTTATGTTCAGGTTCATTAATTGTTTCTTTTCTTATTTAAAATAATTTTTGAATCTTTGGTCCCTTTGAAAAGCGTTTTTACTTCCTTATTGAAATTCTTTTGAATTGAGTTCAGGAAATTATAGTTTTTCTTTTTGTAAAATATTTTTGCTTATGTATTTGTGAGGAGAAAATACAGACAGAGACACACACACACACACACACACAGAGAGAGAGAGAGAGAGAGAGAGAGAGGGACAGAGAGACAGACAGACAGACAGACAGAGAGAGAGAGAGACAGAGAGATACTAAGACTTCTTGCTGCTGCAAAAACCTTCCAGCTTCATGCACAACTCTGTGCATTTGGCCTTTTGCGGGCTCTGGGGATTTGAGCCCTGCTGGATGGGCTTTTCAAACAAGCACCATTACTCACTGAGCCGTCTCCTCAGGCCTTTATAGTTATCTTAAATTCTTTAATGACAATCATTTTTTTAAAATTTTGGGCTATTTCAACATTAATAAAATAGCTGTATTGTAGTTCTTGCTAAATTCAGCCTCTAGGGCCCCTCAGAAATGTTTTCTTTTTTTTTGCATGTGTGTGGTATGTTCCCATGTATATGCACATGCATGTCTGTGCAGGCATGTGGAGGCCGGAGATTGATGCTGGGTGTTGGTCTTAATCATTCTCTACTTTAATTTTTTATTATTAGATATGGACATATTTTGTATGTTAGCATCACATCTCAGTACCATCCTTTCCCTCCTCTCTGCCCCTTTTCTGAAGAGGCCTTTCTCATTGGGGATGCAGGTCAACCCCATGGGGATTGTGGGTCATGCATTATGGGGGCAGCAGTCAGTTATGGGGGAGAGGCAATGTCTCTGTGCAAAATGTCCCAAATTGTGGATATAACAATCTTTCTGCCCCTTCTTCTGCAAAATTCCCTGAGCCATGCTGGTAGCATTTTAAGTTTACTTCAGTGATGGTCACTTAGGAGCATCTGGATCTCTGGTTTGGTAGGTGCTGAGTGTCCTCAGTATCTTTTTCCATCACCCTTGTGCTGATATCAGCTTACCTAAGAGAACAGCTCTCTTGCTCATTTCCCCAATTCCTCTGTGGTTTCAGCTGGGGCAGGGGTGGAGTGTGCTGGGTCATTTATCTCCTCAAGTCCAGTTCCCATCTGAAAAAGAGAAGCAGATTCTCCAGTGGAGAGAGGAGTCAGCACTGGTTACATGGGATAACCATTATTAATTTAGAAAGAATTAAAAGGGTTTAGGCACTTTTATAGGCTAAGGTTAGTGGGAGCTTGACAATGTAAAGCAGAATCATTATCTGGATATGATTCTGACTTGTTTCCCAGTTCAAGATATGCTTTTCTTTCCACTGAGCAGATCTGTTAGCCAATCCAAGAGCAGTTGGTTACCCACCATGGCTGTGAGCCACTATTGCACTTGTGTGAGCATCACATCAAGTTGTTTGCTTCTGAATGGCTTAGACTTTGAGTTGCTTGGACAGATGTTGGCCACTTTCCCCTGGTAGCTCATGTAGCACCTTCCGGCACTAGATGGGCTAATTATCTGGGGACTGGCTCTCCTTCGGATTCCAAACAGGTCTCTCCATGGTCCGTGCCAACAGCCTTTGGTGTCTTCATCAGTAGGGTCTTACCATTAACCTCTGGTGGGTAATCACCCACTTTAATTTTTTGAGACAAGATCTCTCACTGAATCTAGAGTTCACCAATTTAGCTAGACTAACTAGACAGCAAGCAAGGCCCAGTTTGAGATTAAAGGCATATGCCACCACTACACCCTTCTTTATGAGTGCTGGAGAGCTGAACTCAGGTCTTCATTCTTGTGAGGTAAGCACTTTATTGACTGAACAATCTTTCCAGCCTCCTTAGAAATAGTTTTATTGACTTTTTCCTGTCAATGAGTCACACTTCACTTTTTCCTTGCATAGTGTGTAGTTTTTAAAAACATACTGGTCATTTTTGAAATATATAATAACTCTGCAATATGAACATTTTTGTAACTTACATATATTTAATCTGAGTATTCAGTTTTTCTTGTGGCTCACAGTCCTGTGTCTGCCTCTGATCAATATATCTTACTTTTGTACTTTCCTGGCCTCCTACTGAGTAAGTTAAGGTGACCTCTTCAGACAGGAATATGAGGGGTTAGAAATTGTCTAGGTAGCTAATAGTAACAGCCCCTACCCCAAAGCGAACAGTGTTTTTTCTTGATAGAAGTGGGAAATATTCATGAGCCTTAAGAGGGGACTGGTTTTTTATCTCTTTTATGTTTTGTTTTTCCTCTAAAATCTTGCAGGAGGATGTGAATAAGATATATAGGTGCTTTATATGGCATGGATCTGGTTTTTCCTTATCTTTTTCTTCCCTAAAGGACTTCCTTTTCCCTGGACATCTGACAGGAAGAAGTGAATAAACTTACTGACCAGCTCAGCACCAGCCAGGAAATTCCCTTAAAAGCCCCCAACCAGAGTCACAAGGCAGGTTTTCCCATTTCTGGGGACCCCTTCTGCCTAATAGCCAATGCTTTGCCTTCTCTTCCTTCTCTTGGTCTCTACAGTAAAATATTTCCAAACTTCATCCTCTATGCTCTGTGGATTTCATTCTTTGAATTCATAAGATAAGAATTTGAAGACCACTGGCTAAATAGAAGTTTTGCATGACTGTGACCCAAGCACCCTAACTCCTAGTCTATTGCCCAGTCGAGAGTCTAGAATTGCTCTCAGTGACATCCTAAATTCCCATATCACTATGGCTACTCCATGTTGGTATTGGTTTTGCACAAATAAAAAATTTTAATTTTATTTGCAGAGAGAAGTGGGGAGGGGTGTGGAATTAGAATGCAAATGAGAGAATGGGCATGCCACTGCAAATAAATACTTAGGGGAAATTCTGTTCAATCCCGTCAAGGCTGTGAAGTTGTCACTCTCTGCTCATGGGTGTCTTCCAGCAAGTCCATGAAGCTCCCATTCCTTGTGGGTGTCTTTCAGGCATGGGGATAGTCAATGCTTGGACAGGTCTCCAGTCGTTATCATTGTGCTGGGCTGTTTGTAGTTCTCCTTAATTGGGGATGTGGTGAGAACTTATTTAGTTGTCACTCTATGGCTCTCTCATTTTTCTCCTCTACCTGTTAGATTTCATCCCCCCACATCATATCTGCAACCTCGGGCTAGGAGAGCTGTTGTATTTGCCCACCATGTTGGCATCTGTTTAGATGTTCACCTTTTGCCCCGATTCAGCTTGTATTGTGTTGCAGTCAGGTTCACATTATTGGCAGAAATCACCTGACTAAGAGTAGCTTGCGGCAAAAAAAAAAAAAAGGTTTATTTTGGCTTACAGATCCGAGGGGAAGCTTCATGATGGCAGGGAAAAATGATGGCATGAGCAGAGGGTGGACATTGCCTCCTGGCCAACAACAGATGGACCACAGCCACAGGAGAGTGTGCCAAACACTGGCAAGGGGAAAACTGGCTGTAATAGCCATAAGCCCGCCCCCAACAACACACTGCCACCAAGAGGCATTAATTACCAATCTCCATCAGCTGGGAACCTAGCATTCAGACCACCTAAGTTTATGGGGGACACCTGAATCAAACCACCACATCTTGTTTGTGGAATGGCTGCTGGTTGTTAAGATATGTTTTTTTCTTACCTTCTTAAAACTTTAATATGATTTAGAGGTAGTATTTGCTAAAAGCTATGACTCTTCACTTGCACCTTCAAATGGATGTTTGGAAGCAGCACAAAATCTTAGCATCTCTGCCTCCATTATGCGTTTGTCTCCTTTGCTTTCAGCATTTCTCTTCTTTAGACATCTTGGATTCTAGGAACAGGTATGATGGATAGACAACTTTTTCCTTTTCTGCTTCCTCTTCTCTCTTATTCTCCTTTGTTGTACTTGGGATCGTACACATGCAATGTGAGTGCTATAGCACTGAGCATATCCCCAACCTTCTTTTCACTTTTAAACTGGGATAGGGTCTTGCTATGTTGCCCCCAGATTGGATGCAAGCTTGCAATCTTCTTGATTTAGCCTCCAAGAAACTAACTGTGATCACAGGCCTGGCTTATGACAGGATCTGAGTCTACCCATTTTTGGGATAAGGCGCACTGGACCAATCCCGAGATAATGATCAGCTAGCCCGCAATTTGTCCAAGTCTAATTATAACTGCTCCCCGACTCCGCATTTCTGTCCATTCCCACATCACCTGGGAGTGCATAGCACTACCCTGAAGACGAGAGTGAGTACTCTTGTCTCCTTTGCACAGCTATGCTTATTAGCATGTTTCCCCTGTTTTTCATGACTAGTTTTTCCATTTGGATTTTAGGCAAATAACTAGACCCGATTTATTGGAGCATCAAATCAGAGCTGGGTATCTGGTCTAGAATGCTATTAGCAAAACAATTATTCTGGTCAAACTGGAAAGGGTTCAGAAATCTTTTTAATTGGTAAGGTCCTTGGACACCTACTATTTAAAAAATATTATTTACTTATTTATTTGAGAGAAAAGACAGAGAGAGAGAATGAATGAATGAATGATGGATGAATAAATATGGGTGCACCAGCATCTCCTGCCACTGCAGATGCATGCACCACTTGTATACCTGGCTTTATGTGGGTACTGTGGAATTGAACCCCAGGCTGTTGGGCTTAATAGGAGCTTAATAGGAAAGCACCTTTAACTGCTGAATCATCTCTCTAGCCCAAAACCTACTTTATTTTTTTTTCTGTTTTTTTGAGGTAGAGTTTTGCTCTGGCCCAGGCTGACCTAGAGTTCACTATGTATTCTCAGGCTGGCCTCAAACTCATGGCAAACCTCCTACCTCTGTCTTCCAAGTGCTAGGATTAAAAGTGTAAAAAAAAAAAAAAAAAAAAAAAAAAAAAGATTGCTGGGCACGGTGGCACACACCTTAATCCCAGCACTCAGGAGGCAGAGGTAGGAGGATCACCATGAGTTCAAGGCCACCCTGAGACTACATAGTGAATTCCAGGTCAGCCTGAGCTAGAGTGAGACCCTACCTAGAAAAAACTTAAAAAAAAAAAAAGTGTGAGCCACCACTCCCAGCTCTAACACCTACTATTTTTAAGCAAAGTTTTAACACTTGTTAAAATAAATACATGCCTTTCTAGTTATTGTTTGCCTTGGTTTGCTTTCCAGTACATTACAATGATTGTTTATGATAATTTTAGCCAGATATGCATATGTGTATATATCTATATATTTAAATGAACATTTGTTGACCTTTTTACATTATGATAGCTAGAAACACCCAGTTTATTTATTTTTTGTTTGAGAAGTGACACAGAATGTGTTTCAGAAGGAATGCTATATATATATATATATATATATATATATATATATATGTATATATATGTATAATTTTTATTTTCAAGGACAGACAGAGAGACAAAGACAGAGAGAAGGTGAAGCCACTGCAAATGAACTCCAGATATGTGTTCCACTTTGTGCATCTGGCTTTATGTGGGTACCGGGGAAGCAAACCCAGACAGTCTTTGCCAGTAAGTGCTTTTAACCACTGAGCCGTCTCTCAAGCTCAAGAAGGAATATTTTGGCCATTATAGATTAGAAAAGAAGTGCCGGAGCTTGGCATTAGGAGAAAGGAGCAAGGCTGAAGGTAGATAAGAAAGTCTCAGTGTTGCAGTGGAGGTTGGAGAGGACTAGACTCATGCTGTGCCCAGTGTACACAGAGAGGCGGTCTGAAGAGGCATGTCACCAGCAGCCTGGACAGACCGAAGGATGTTAACCTTCTTATAGTCAGAGAGCTCTGTACTTGAACGTCACCCTGCTTTATGTAGCTCTCCAGTTGTCTATGTGAAAGTTTTACTTCCCTCCAATTAGAGCATATGTTCAGGATGCGGGACCCTATTCATTTTTCTTTAATGTGTGCCTCAATGTCCATCATACTGTCAGACCCCAAGCAATTTAATATACATACATCAGATTGATTAAAACACTAGACTAGGAAATATACATACATCAGATTGGTCAAAACAGTAGACTAAGAAATTCTGAGTCTTGAAATCCCAATTGTGATTTTAATTTGCTTTGCAGTCTCAGATAAGTCAAGCGGTTTTTCTTGACTTTATCCCTTTTATCTTGTCAGTGGGAATTGTAACCATACAGTGATAATGTTAATATGAATAATGCTCATTTTAGCTAAGGAGGGTGAGAGGTAAAGCGGATACAATTGGCTCTAAACGTGCTGTAAATAAATAACAGATCTTCCCATCGATTGGCTTACAAAGGGTGTTTTGTGCAGATTACTGCCCATCTTCACATCCTGGGAGGACATGAGCACGTGCCTGATTGCATCATATTTCCAAAAATGCCTACTGGTTTTCAAACACCTGAGTGCTATGTGTTTGGATGAGCATTTCAAAGGAAAGCCACAGACCACAAGCAGTTTTCCAACATCTCAAAATAAGTAGACCTTATGTTTGCAGGAAATGTTTTCCCGTAGCCTGACCTGCAGGAAGTGGCTCTGCTCTACGAGCGTGTTCTTCCAGCCTAGAGAAGCCCCTCTTCGGCAGCGAGGGAAAGCCAGTCTGCAGTGGCCATCGGAGATGTCCACGTTTCACATCACGTGCTTCCTCTGTCTTCCCCAGATCCAGCAGCACAGCGCTGTGAAACAGTCCAGGAAACATTCACAGTCATACATGAATACGAGTGTCCTCATGGACCTAGGAAGCTCCTATACAGAGCCTGGGCTGCGAAGGAGACTGGCAGGGGTAGGCTAAACATCTGGACTCCACTTGGGGCTTTTCCTGGCCAGCTGTGCCTGTGAGTGTATTTCCTTTTCTCTCAAAATAGGACAAGTCAATCTTTTTAACATAAATAATACATGGTATACCTGTGAACTCGGTTAATGCCACCTGGACATAAATTCCCTTAAATAATAGAGTGCTTACATTAGGTTAAAAAATCTTTTAGTATCTACTCAAGGATGAGCTGAGGTTGTCTTCTCTCTCTGTCTCTCTCTCTGTCTCTGTCTCTCTCTGTGTATCTGAATGTGTGCGGATGCACAAGTGTGTGTAGGGCTATATACATGCACGTGTGGGTGGGGGGTCAGAGGAATGACCTTGACTGTCCTTCAGACACAGGGTCTCTCACTGGCCTGGAACTCACCAAGAAGGCTACAGTGGTTGGGCAGTGAGCCCTAGGGATCCTTCTCTCTCTGCCTTCCTGGTGCTAGGAGTCCAAGGGTATGCCACCATGTTTGGCATTTTTTTTTTAATGGGGTGCTGAGAGTTAAACTCAGGTCCCTACGCTCACAAGGCAAACATTTTGCAGACTGAGCTATCTCCTCAGCTCTGCAACTGGATTTTGGAGAACAGACACCCCCAGAAGTGAGACAACTTGGTCACGGACCTTTTAAATGACCAAATTTCAAAACCTGCTTCGCGGAATCTAACGCCCCCTCCCAAAAGAAACACGCAGGGCAGGCTGTGAAGAGGCACGCTGACTATGTGCATAAAAGGGCCTTAGGGCTCTGCCTCCTCACCCCTGCCCCAGTGCCCAGTCAATAAGCAGCTGGTTCTCTTTCTATAAATTCCCTGCTGCTAACTCTTGGGGAGCAGATCTGAACTTACCGCTGCTGCTGGCCTACTGTGAAAGAAAGCACTTTCTCTTTGCAAAAAAAAAAAGCAGAGTATACGCATGCTGGGCAGAGAGCTGCTGTTCTGTATCACTGCTAATAATTATCCTTTTCTATTGCCCAGAGTTCAATAAAGTAGAATAAAATAAATCAATAAAATAAATCACTTTGGCCGGATCTAAGAAAGCCTTGAATCACAAGGAGGTGAGTGGAAGCTGTGGACCTGAAAAGTCACCGTCGTCCCAGCCAGCCTAGCCCCCTGGAGAAATGCTTCAAAGTGTGGGCTAACCTCTGCTCTCCTGAGTCGTAGTTTAGAACTTGCAAGGAAAAAACAGGCCAAGCCGTTCTGGTCTCTGGCTGCCAAAGCCTGTAACTGTCGCTGCCAAGCATCTTCCAAGCTTGGCGTGGGCTCCAGCTGGAGCCGAGATGTTTCCATCTGTACCACCGCAGGTGGTTATATAATTAGCCACAAACATTTGTAGCACTATTGAGAGCGGACTCGTAATGAATCCGCCCTTGCTGCACATCTGTTGGCTGTTCCAGTGGTCTGGAAAGGGGGATTTCTTTAAATAGGTCAGAACACTCTTGTGTTTTTAAATCTTCCGAGGTTACTTTCTCTCAGCAGTTACTACTGAAGCCTGAAGGACTGAGAGACAGTGAGAAACAAGCTTGGGGTGACTCAGTGTAGCTGCTCTCCACTTAGCTCGGACTGGAACCTTTTGTGCATCTTCAGAGGAGGTCTGACGCAACTTCTTGTGTCTGCTGGAGGGATCCCTTTGAGGTGGACCTGTCCTTACCTTCTGCCTTGCTTCAAGGACTTTGGCATTGTTAGAGAACTCTACTATTTGACTTATTTCTTACCCTTCTAGAACATGGGGATATAATTTTCATCTTACATACTGGCCCAAAGTGGAAATAATTTCAATCAGATATGACTGAAATTGAGGACAATTTATAATTTTTCATTAAGAATACATTGATTATAAAAAGGAGGGTTGACACTATGAGGGAAGACAAGGTCCCAGCTTAGCAGACAGATGTGGTCCTTGTAAGCACCTCCCTTTTCTCGTGCAGTTGTTGTTTTTATAGTACATGCAAGAAAGACAATTTAGGAGCTGGGCTTGGTGGCACCTGTGTTTAATCCAAGCTCTCAAGAGGCTGAGTGAGGAGGGTGGGCATTACTTTGAGGACAGCCTGGGCTACGGAGAGAGTTCCAAGTCAGCCTGGGCTAGAATGAGACCCTGTGCTGCTCTCACTCTCCATTGGAGAATATATTTTTTTTAATAGAAAATAGCAAAAACCAGGGAGAACCAAAGTCTATTAATATGACAAAGAAAGATAGCTGAATCCCTATCATGAGATGAGCCCCTACCTCTTTACATATCAGCCAAGATCCAGGTGAAACCACAGAGGAGTTGGCAAGTTAAGCAAGAGTGCTTCTCCCATGGCGAACCTGACAACCTGAACCAGGGTGATGGTGATACACACTGAGGACACTCAAAATTTATCAAAGCAGAAATTCAGAAAACCCAGAAGTTGCTGAGAGCTTAACACTAAAGTAGACTTAAAACACTCTTGCCATGGCTTAGGGAATTTGCAGAAGAAGGGCATAAAGATTGTAAGAAATAAATAAAAAAAAGTTTAAACAATTATTTAAGTGCTGGAGAGAGGCTTAGCAGTTAAGGTGCTTGCCTGCAAAGCCTAAGGAACCAGGTTCAATTCCTCAGTACCCTCATAAGCCAGATGCACAAGGGGCACATGTGCCTGGAGTTCATTTGCAGTGGCTAGAGGACCTGCATGCTCACTTTGTCTCTCTCTCTCTCTCTCTCTGCCTCTTTCTTTCTCATAAATAAATAAATAAATAATAACTAAATAATACATTTAAACAGATTGTAAGAGCCACAGGGTGGGAAGGAGTATCCAGAGACATTGTCCTCCCCCCCCACAATGACTTACTGCTATTCTCACAACTTCTAATCCATAACCCTGTAGTAAATACCAGAAACCCCACTGAGGAGGGACCTCAGTGGAATGGGGGCAGTAACGAAGGAAATGGTGCCAACACATGACATGTCCATACACAGTTCTTACTTAATAAAAAAAAAATGGAAGAAAACTTAGAACCTGGTACCTGGGCAACGAGGTGATAGACATGTTAGGATCCGAGGCCAAGAGATAGATCTACTCTCTGTTTATCTTGCTTTCCAGTTTGTTCACAGGTGGGTAAGCAAGAGAAATGCTAGGTAAGGCAGGCCTGAATGTTCCCAACAGGATTGTTCTAATTTACCTGACACTCATGACTTAGCCATTCTCTGTTTAAGCCCTTTTTATAATTATGGCTAAACTGGAAAAGTACCAGTCATAGAGGTCTGCGGTCTTTAATTTATGTCTGTTTCCTCATGCAACTGAATGCTCCTTCCAGCTCTTCCATCAGCAGTGAAATGACAAGTTTGGCCACTGGCCACTGGCTTACTGGCTGGTATCCACATGGGTATGGTGATTGCAATTAGAATTTCATTAAATATTTGGAAAGGCCCAGAGTAACAATGACATCCTGTTCTTTAACGTTTGATGAGGTACCTTTATAATGGTTCTTAGGTCTGAGAATTGAACCTCTTGTTTGGGTAAAGGGCAGGCCTGACATGTCATCAGGGAAATCCAGAAGCAGATTTTTATGGGCATTAAGTATCTTAGAAGGTTTGGTGACTGACCAGGCAAAATGAAGCTAGATGCTTCCACATTTAGCATTTTGGATCTCTAGACACCAGACCTTTTCAAGCTCTGATTTAAAAATTTCTTCCTCTAGAGATGAAAAAAACAAAACTGATCTCTCATAGTGAGGAGGAAAAAAGACTTCTTAAATGTGTCCTCTGTGCCAGGGGGATGAGTGAAAAGTAAGAAATGAGACAGGCTAAGAATTTATACTTGGCAAAGCCAAGAGAGGGAATTTTCTGAATGCATTTTGCCAATTGCAAGTACTTGAAACTCAACTTGAGATGTGAACAAAGCTACATTGGCTTCTCTTTAATTCAGAATACAAAAAAATGGATCGGTTAAAAACAAACTCTGAGGACTCAAAGGAAAAATTAAAACTTCTTATATTTTGACACTATGTTCCTGGTTCCAATCTTCTCGTTTTCTCACTCATCCGGCTATGGCTGCTAGATTAACATGCCTGGAACCACTTCATGCATGATACTCTCCCTGCTTGGAAATCTGCGAGAACTCTACAAGCAGATCAGTGAGTTCCCTGGCTTTCCATGGCCGTCTGAGGATCCGGCCTCACTTACCTGCCACACACACCACAGCCACAGCCAAGGTTGCTGGTTTTCCTTAGCATTCCACGAACAATCTCTCCTACCAAATTCTGGTCACAAAATGCGGTTCTCTGCCACACTTGCGATTTACTTGAAGAACCTGTTAAGAGCACCAACCCTAGTTCTTCCTCCTCTAGAATTGCTTCTTTATGCCAAGTTCTGCTTGTCTAAATCCTCCCTCCTTTGTAGGTTAGTTCCAGATTCATCAGCAGCCCCCCTTAGAGGAGTGGATGTAAAAGGAAAAAAAAAAAAAAAAAGACATTCTAGGTAGAGGAAAAATCAAATAAACAGTGAATATTTGAAAATTATTCATCAAAATTTGAACCTGTGGATTGAGTCTAAGTGACTTGATGTTGCCCAATGTTGCTGTACAGAATACCAATACTCTTATTTGGAAAGGATCAGCTTTGAAGTTAGAAAAAAAAAATGAGTCTGAGTCCTTTCTTACTTACTGGGGCCAGCCTCACTTGGGGCAAATAAGTCCTTTGTTTCTTTGAAGTCTAACTAATACATTGCAAAGTGGGTCATGTCTTTATTATAGGAATTAGGCATTATCATAAGTGTGGTATATTAGGAAAATAAACATTGGTTCCTCTATTTTCTGTCTGTTTGGTCAGCTGAGACATGATGAAGAAACAACTGTTGTGACATGGTGACAGACATAGTCAGGGTCTAGTCTTATCTAATTTCCAACTGCCCACTCTCTGTGCCAGAGGATTTTCTCCCTGACACATGCTCTTCCTCCCCATGTGGTACACTGAATTAGGACTCTTCCAGAACAACCTTCCACCCACAGCTGTGGGAAACGCTGTCTATAAACATTAACTTCCTCATCCTGTGAGTATGAAAACTCAAGAGGCAAGTTTTACATTGGCGCTCAGTGTGATCCCACTGGGTAAAACTCAACAACCAAGGTGTTAGTTGATGAGACAGCTTCCTCCTTAATTGGCTGACTGATGTCTCTCTCTTGTCTCATTCATTCTTTTACAAGTCTTTTCCCAAGCTCCCCTCAAACAAATTAGTTGGTTTTGGATACCTATCTCAGGGCCTGCTTCTTGTGGAGGAATCCAAACTGGGACAGATTCCTAGTCTATATTTCCTGCACAAGCCCTCCCAGTGGGGCCGGTCTCACTGTTCCCAATTGCTTTATGAATCTGGCTAGCAGAACAGGTATATCATCTCAGCCCTCATAAGCCATGTTGTCATCATGTAACATAAGAAATGGGGCAGTGGCAATAACCTGCTACGTCTTAGTCACTCTAATGTGTAAACTAATACCACCATCAGGCACACTCCACATTTCTGAGATTAAATGGTGACTGAATTATTGATAAGCGGTCCCGCACTTCTGGAATCAAATATTAATACAGCAATATCTTGCTTGTGGTGGCTGGATTCTCTCTGAATGATTTCATCACTCAGAAACCCAACCACGTCTTTCACCTCACACAAAACGAATTGGGTACATTTCGGAAAGACAACTCGAGGAGATGGAATGTTTAAACAGGAGCTGTTGTGTTCTATCAGAGTTGACACACGGCAAGCTTCCTTGGGACGAGTGTCAAGCACCAAAGAAAGATTTCAGTCATCTTGAGACTTTCATTAGAGTCTATTATAGAATTTGTTTTTGGCTGACCTATTTCATGGCAGCACTGAGATAGGAAACATGAAACAGACGTGAAACTAGAACGGGCTTTCCTTCAAGAGTGGCAGGTTTGATATTTGGTCATAAGGACTTCAGTGTCTACAGCCCATTTTCACAGGGCTCTGGACTGCAGCACTTTCACTCGCTTCTCTCTTATTGCTCTTATTTATGACCTGTGTTGTATATTTGTTAGTGCCTGCCTCTTTTATTTTCCCTGAAGCCATGGAACTCAGCGTGGTTGACATTGAGACACGTTCTGTCTTCAAGGGCCTTACACCTTACCCATGTTTTTCAACCCTAGCCCTTGGTAGAGCACCTGGAGCATCGAGGCACACCGCTGAGTACTTGGTGAGCGACAGTGCATGGCACTGGGGTCGTGTAACATCGGAAGCTCAGATATAAGAGGCCCACTGTCTCCTTGAGTTGGGTTGCTGAGGGGTGTTCAGTCCAGAGTCTCATTATCTCATTTCTGCACCAGAGATAATTTATTTAAAGATTTAAGAGGGAAAGAAAATATGCTAAGTGATCCCTTTGGGAGATGTTTAAAGCATGTGCTATCATTTATTAATTTTATTAATTGTGAGGGCTCTTAGTTCCATACCTTGCTATTCAATAAGATTTATAGAAGACTGGGGACTTTACCTGGTTTTGGGGGTATTTAATGGTTATTCGCCAGTCACTGCTTCATGCTTTTATGTAGTTATAAGTCATTGATGTAGATAGGCTTCAGTCATAGCAGTTATAAAACTTTCTTAATGTGTTTTTTTAAAAAAAATATTTATTTGACAGAGAAAGAAGGAGAGAGAGAGAGAGAGAGAGAGAGAGGGAGAATGGGTATGTCAGGGCCTCCAGCCACTCCAGCCAGTTCATGCAAATGAACTCCAGATGCATGTGCCCCCTTATGCATCTGCTAATGTGGGTCCTGGGGAATTGAACCTGGGTTCTTAGGCTTTGCAGGCAAATGCCTTAACTGCTAAGCCATCCCTCTAGCTCTCTTAATATGTTTTAAAAACAAGAAGCAATTGGAGTTATCATTTTAGATCACATGCTATACTCAAGTGTCGGGAACTGCAGCTGCTCTCTGTCCTTGGGAGCTGCAGGTGGTCTCTAATCCTCTAATCTCTCAATACAAAGGCCTTATCGATAAGGTGCCTGATCCTATGCATTGTTTAGTATACAGTAAGCACCGGATCCTAAAGCATTGTTTAGTATACAGCCTGGGTGGAGCGGGCACCTGATAGAGGGATTAACATACGACCCTGGACCCTGGTGATACTGACCTTAGGCATGTAAGCATTGTCAAACAAGTTCTATGTTCTAGATATAAGCTATGTCTGGCTGAATAAACTCGAGCCTTGATCAGAACTTGTCTTGGCTCCATTCCTTGTGTTCTTGTCTCAGATTCATTCCCACTCCCTCCTTTGAGGCCTGTTTCGACTTGTGCTGCAGGCCGGCACACTCAAGTTTTTATTTTTTGTTATTTATTTGCAGGTATATGCATAGGTGTGTGTGTGTGTGTGTGTGTGTGTGTGTGTGTGTACATGCCCCGGCATGGGTATGGACAGTAGAGGACAACTTTTGGGTTGATCCTTGCCTGTCCACCTCATTTGAGGCAGTGTTTCTTGCTCTGCTGCTTACTGTGCCACGAGCCTCCAGGAAATTCTCCTTTCTCTGCCTCCCATCTCATTGTCAGTATCATTGTGCTTGGATTATGCAAGCCCGCCAAGGCTTCTGCTTCTGACTTTTTATGTTGGATCTTGGGATCAAAAATGAGTAGTCCAACTTGATTGGTGAGTACTTTCTTGATGTCATGAGCCATTCGCCCGGCCTTATGCTCAAGTTTTATGCAAAGTATAAAAAGTAACAATGGCAAGACGAGCTGCTGAGGGAATGGCCAGTAACCTGTGTGCTAGCAGGAGACACTCCTATGCAAAAGCAACCAGCCTGACAGTATGGACACGCCTGTGCAATAGTGGCAACCAGCCTAGGTGGGTAACCAATGGCTTGCTGAATGGCTAAGAGATTCACTCAATGGAAAGGAAGCCATAACTGTGACTGGGAACCGAGTTAGAATTCTATGGAGACCAAGATCATGGACTCCAATGAGACGCTCTCACTAGTCTTTAGCCAAAAAAGAGGTTACACCCATCAAAATATCTCTAAATTAACAGTGCTTATCCCACTGAACCTATGCAGACCTCCTTCTCTGTTGGAGTGAGAACCGAGGAGATGAACCACAACTTGCACATCAGCCAGGACCCAGGTAAGGTCACAGAGGAATTGGTGAGATGAGCAAGAGTGCTGCTTCCATAGTGAGCCTGACAACATGCACCAGTGACGGGGACAGACACTGATGATATTCTACACACACCAGAGCAGAAATCCAGAAGCTTTGGAGATCTCAACACTAAAGGAGACTTAAAACACACCCACTCCACCTCAGGAAATTTTGTGGAAGAAGGGGCAGAAAGATTGTAAGAGCCACAGAGTGGAAGGGAATGTCCAGAGGCATAACCCCACTCCCCCAGTGACTGACTGGTGCTCTCACATCTCATAACCCGCAACCCCAGGAGGAATGCCAGCAATCCCACTGAGGAATGCCCTCAGCAGAACGGGGGCAGGGAGGAAGGAAATGATGGTACCAACACATGATGTGCCCATACAAACTTTCTACTAGAAAGAAAAGTTAACAGTGACCAACTAAATGCTAGTGCTTATGTTGTATGTGAATCAAGTGTGGCAAGAGAGGAGTAATTTATGTAAGTGTTTGCAGCTGTCCTATGAAGAATGTATCACTTTTTTTCAGTTTTCTCAAAAGAGAAGCTGTAGATGGTACTCAGGGAGTCTGACCCCAAAGTCTGCGTTTTTTTCTTTCATTTTAAGTTTTGATTACATTTTTATGTTGACATTTAGCAGTTACAAACAAAAATTTAACTTACTGAACATAAGATTAAAATGTTTCATAGATACTGAATGCATAGGAACCATTAAGACTAATAGAGCATGCATCTGTCAGAGGAAAACATAATTGCCTCACATGTAGCTTGATTTGAAGTCTATTTTCTTATCACAAAGCATGTATATTCATGAAACAATATGACACAGGAACGCTTACTGATGTTTTTCAATATAAAAAGGAACACCAGAAAGACAAACATCTCATGTTTCCTTCCATTTATGGAGCATGGATACATGGTCAAAGCTCATGATATGCTTGAACAAAAATGTTATTATGAAACCCATCATTTAGCACAACAAACATATGCTAATAAAATATTGTTAAAAATCATACAACAATTTTGTTCTTAACCAATGTAGGATACTGCTTTTTATTTTATAAAATTTTTGTTTATTTTTATTTATTTGTGAGTAACAGAGAGACAGAGAGAGACAGAGGGAGAGAGAGAGAGAGAGAGAGAGAGAGAGAGAATGGGTGCACCACGGCCTCCAGCCACTGCAAACGAACTC
The DNA here is from genome assembly GCA_036346955.1 of Dipus sagitta. Lineage (NCBI taxonomy): Eukaryota > Metazoa > Chordata > Mammalia > Rodentia > Dipodidae > Dipus > Dipus sagitta. The sequence continues at coordinate 192,753,500 of CM070771.1, forward strand.
CAGACACATGTGCCCCCTTATGCATCTGGCTTACGTGGGTCCTGGGGAATCGAGCCTCGAACTGGGGTCCTTAGGCTTCGCAAGCAAGCATTTAACCACTAAGCCATCTCTCCAGCCCTGGATATTGCTTTTTATATGTGACTGTTTTTACCCTGGTTGTCAGAAAGTGTAGACACACTCCATGAGTCATAACAGTTACCCACTTTACTTAGTGTGCTGCAAGACTAGGGATCAACTTGGCTTGCATTGCTTTGTGTCTTGATTCTCAGTCACCTCTGTGTTGCTTTTGCTTCAATATTTGAAAATTTGAATCTTCCAACCTTCCTGTTTCATAGGTGTGGGGCAACGGCATCTCAGACTGCAATGCCATTTTCAATATTCACATTTGCAGGCCGAAAGTTTCTGGAAAGTTTCCAGGGATAAAGGTGTGCACAGGAGATGTGACCCGCTTAACTTCACAGAGCTGGCACGTCGTCATCCTGTGGCAGGAAGCCGGCTTTCCCATGTTATCCAGTGCCCCATCCCTTCTCCGGTCATCCTGCTCACTTACCATTGACATCTCTTTTGCAACTGTTTCTTCCTTTCTTTTATTTAGTTTTGTTTGTAGTGCATGTGCAGGTTCCAGCCACACGTGAGGAGGCTAGAGGAGGGTGTTTGCCACAGAGCCCCGCACTGAACCCACAGCTGCCAGCTTCAGTCAGACTGGCTGACCAATGAGCCCCGGAAATTCTCCTTTCTCCTCTCACTGTGCTCATGATGGGACTGGGGTTGTGGGCATGCATGGCCATGCCCAGCTGTTTACATGGGTACCGGGGAGCTCAGTACGAATGAGGCTCTCTGAGGCCCTCATGTTTGCATGACAAATGCTCTTATACCCACTGAACCTTCCCTCCAGCCCCAGGGCAATCGTTTCTGGATATCTTCTCTCCCTAAAGTATATTAGCATATTAGTCTTTCTTTTGTCTGAAGAGAATGCAGTTTATTCTAAAACAGTCAGAAAGCCTTGTAACCTCCAACAAATTACTTAACCTTTGAGGCTTTTTATTTGACTCTTCTGAATAGTTTTCCAAGATCTGAGGTGCTTTTTGTTTGCAAATGTAAATACTAGCACGTCTCAAAACTGAAAAAATTATTTTCATAAGTATTAGGATTATTTAAAGTTTGACTGAATTCTTGCAAATTGTTAATTGCAACTTCAGTTAAGACTAGCTTTTCTTTAAAATGCTGTGCATGTTTTTTAAACAGCAGGGAAGACAATAGAGTTCATATAAAACAGTCTCTCTGTATTCAAACTCATTTTATTACTTGATCACTGTAGTTTCAATTCAATTCCCCAGTAGATTTATATCTGATTTTATACTTTCTCAAATTATTTCTTCAGATAGCTGGGATCTCTCCAGATTTTTCATAATGTTATTTTAATATTCACACAGAAAAGCAACAATCTTACTAGATTCAAAATAAAATAACATCCTTGTTGACCAAAATTTCAGCATCTAGTGCATAAAAACTTCAGCTTTGCCCAAGGCCACTCAAATGTATACCATTGATAATCATGTTCCTTCAGAGACAGAGTCATGATAATAAAGATTTGTTACTTCATGCCTTTCATATCTACAACTTAGCATTCCATCTACAAACAGACAGACATATTTTTGTTATATTTTTTTCTATATTCAAACTTCACTGAGATACAATTTATGTACCAAAGGCTTCCAAACTTAGCTTACAGCACTGTAAGGCTTCTCTTAGGCCTAGGTCTCAGATCCTTCCATGTAATCCTCCCACAAATCAATTACAAAAAGCCAAAAGCTATGGTCAGGTTTTTAGCAACAACACCACCACTCTTAGCACCAATTTTCCTTCTTGTTGCTGACACAAAGTACCCGACCAAAAGCAGCTGATGGGAGGAAAGTTTTCTTTAATTTTGTCTTACAGTTTTTAAGAGATACTTCATGGTGTCAGGAAAAGATGGTAGAGCAGAGGCTGGGCATTAATAACAGGGGAGTGAGGGAGAAATACGTAGACATATATATGTAAACATTCAGCAGGCCACTAAATGTATAAGGTAACAGAAGGGAAACACACACATACTCACTCATGCTATGATCTTCAGTAGACTGCCTTGGATAAGTTCTCTACACTTTTTCTCATGAACGGCTTCGCTCTTCTCTCACTCCCCAGCGGACCATCATTATTCCTGTCACTAAGTCCACATCCACTATAGGAGCTTAGAGAGACCAGGGTTCCACTTTCACCTGGGACTCTCCTTCTGAGTTCTAGTTTCTTATATGAGCATTTTCCCTGTGGCTTCAATATTTGCCATATTAAAGACAACAAAGTGATTCCAATATTCATTCAAATTTGAGGGTGGGGTGAGATTGTGTTTCACTGAGCCATCCTTAGAGGATGTCCCTTTTCTCTAAAGCAGAGGGGACAGTCCTAGGGATGATTGCAACATGAGATATTCACAAAGATCTGGATAGTCTGCTCATGATAGTCACTAGTGTTTAGGAGTATGGCTGTCTATAGTCTCAGGCTGTGCTCTGTTCTGATGAGGTAAAGTCATAAATTGGGATGGAAGTGATATACATGTTACTTTCGGGTGGAGCTTTTTTTTTTTTTTTAAAAAATACTTTTTATTGACAATTTTCATATATGCACATGGCTATTTCGATCATAATCCCTTTCTATTACCTTCTTTTCTTCTCCCACCCCTTCTACAGAATCCTGTCTTTCTCTCTAGTCTTTCTATGTTGATGTCTTTTTATTCTCTCTCCATCATCCCTGTTGACATGTTGATGGGCCCAATACTGTGCAGGTCTGGTGCAGGTGACAACAGCTGCTGAGAGGTCATAACTGCCAAGGCCACTTCATGCCTGGACGACAGTGCTCCAGAGCATTCTTCCCTTTTTATCTGGCTCTTACATTCCTTTCGTTCCCTCTTCCATGATGTTTCCTGAGCCTTGGAGAGGATATAGAGGTGTCTCACTTAGTGCCAGCTACTCAACAGGGTAACTCTTCTCAGCATTTTGACAAGTTTTGAGTAGTGGTCACCATCTACACAAATCAGTTTCTCTGACCAAAGATGGGAGCAGCACTGATCTATGGGCACAGACACAAACACCGAGAGGGCACTCTGATGGTCACATCATATCCATCAGCCAGACAACAGCATGAACTTTCTTCCTATGGTCCCAGAACTTCCCAGCCCTAGGCATTTTAGTAGCTTTTCATTACCTGGCATGAATTTCCTCCTGTGGAGCAGGAGCCTCAAATTCAATCAGAGAGTACTTGGTTACTCCCTTAGCAGTCATGCCACTATTGGGTACAGCCCACCTGGCTGGTTGGTTGTGCCGCACACAGGGTGAACCCACCACTGGATAAAACTGTTGGTGCCTTTCCCAAGCAACCTGCGCTGCACCTTTCAGCACCATGACAGCTAGTCTGCAGGAGGAAGGCTCTCAGTTCAGCTCCTGCTTGGTTTCTCAGTGTCCTATGACTGAAGCATGCGGTGCCTTTAAAAATAGTGTCTTCAGAGCCGGGTGTGGTGGTGCACGCCTTTAATCCCAGCACTCAGGAGGCAGAGGTAGGAGGATTGCTGTGAATTCGAGGCCACCCTGAGACTCCAGGTCAGCCTCAGCTGGAGTGAGACCCTACCTTGAAAAACCAAAAAAAAAAAAAAGAAAAGAAAGGTCTTCAGGCTCGATTCCCCAGGACCATCATTAGCCAGATGCACAAAGGGGCACATAAGTCTGGAGTTTGTCTGCAGTGGCCAGAGGCCCTGGTGTGCCCATTCTCTCCCTCTCCCTCTCTCTCTGTCTCTCTCTTTCTCTGTCAAATAAATAAATAAATAATAAAAATACTTTAAAAATAGGGTCTTACCATCTAGTTCTGGTGGGGAGCCATGAACATTTTGGGTTTTTTTTCTGAGGGGGGGTTGAGGGGACCTCCCTGACTAGTAACTCATGGGAAATATCTAGGTTGGAGCTCTTAAACACAGACCATCTGGAGGTCTCTTGTCAGCCCTGGTGTCCACTTTGTTAACTGAGTTTCTGGAATAAGATGTGAAATTGATTTTTCTCTCTCATCCTTAGTAGACAAGCAATATGAGTGAGAGTATTGTTTCAAACCATTGCTGTCCTGGGAGCAAATCCTATTCTGTTTGACCTATCTGCTGATCTAACAGAACACTCCTGCGATTGACCTCTTTATTTCTCATTGATGTTTTTGTGGTTAAAGCTTTCCTCAGGGGGAAAACTAAGAGACTGGTTGTCTCGCCCTTGTCTGCTCTCCTGAATGAGTTCTTGAGAACCACAGTCAACCTCGTAACCAACATTTGGGGGTTTCTCCTACCTTTCCAGCTCCCTGATTATATCTTATTGTCTTTAAGCACTTAACATTCCAGTTGAGATGGGTTAATAACTGTTTGCCATATGTTCTGTGCGACAGAGGTTTGAATACAGAGGCTCCGAGACCAGCTGTGGGTATAGAAGTGTTTTATTGTGAGCGAGAGGAGTGCTGCTCAACAGGGGACGGGGGTGGGGCGAGGAAGAAAAAGGCAGCTTGTGGCTGCCAGTGGGCAAGGCCGTGCTGATTGCCTGGCTGTCTGGTTTCCAGCATTGGCAAGGAAACGGAAAGCAGCAGACAGCTGAGACAAGGCCAAAAGCTTTGGCAAGCCACTCCCTGTGCAGGTGGATGTGGATGTTCCTAAAACACCGCTCCAGCAGGATTGAGGGAGGGCAGGTGCAGAGGGGCTAGATCTGAGCTGGGAAGGAGATAAGAGATAGAGAGAGGGAACGAGAGGGAGAGAGAGAAGAGAAAGAGGAAAGGTACACATTTAGAAAGAAAGCAGATCACACACACACACACACACACACACACACACACACACTTAGAACCTTACTTCAGGAAAGAGGGCCAGAAGAAGAGAGCAAAACGGGCCCTGGTCTTGTATGTCCATGCCCCCTTGGGAGGCATGCCAGCGGGAGAGGAGCTTGTGAGGGTGTGGTCAGTGCTCAGGGACGGAGCCAGGGTGGCTAGATCCTCCATTGGGCAAGCCCCTATGGGAAGTGAGACCTGTGAAGACCTCAGTCTTGGCCCATTGAGAGGAGGAGGGGCCCTGAGACTCTAACCCTATGCTCATATATTATTTTTTATTCTTTGGACTGATTTCAAGGAGGCACTGGGAACAGAGAATCTGAACCTAGGCTGAAATTTTAGCTTTAGTTCTCACTGATTGTATTGAAAGAGACTCAGGAGAAAGCTAGCCTCTTTTGGGTAGTTTCAGTTAGGGACAAGAACTCAAAGAGAGAACCAGAAGATGCCACCCGCCTTGGCACGAATGGAACTCTGTTTGATCCAGTTTCATCCACAACAGCTGCAGCGCCCCCTGCTGCCTCCACTGTCTAACGCGCTACCTAGGTGGGCAGGCCTTTGGGATCAGCCCTGGACTCTGCAAACTAGTCAGGTCTTTTCCTTACATACCTGAAAGAATCCATTTTTAAATCGACTATAAAGGGTTGTCTGTGCAGATCTCTGTGCTATGACCTCTGCCTGGATCCATGTAAGTCTGGCTTTCCCCCAACCCAGTCAGGTTGCATAGGAGAGAGCAGTTTTCTGCTTGTCTCTGCTTTATGATTAGGGGTATCTTCTCTCTTTAATTACATGTATGATTTTCCTCTGATCTCTGAGTTGGCTATGTGTGTATTTCCTTTACACTCTAGATTTACCATGTGGGAATCTCCTCTAAACTCTGGGCCTGCTTCCTGTGTAATTTCTCTAAACTGGAATTAACCAAAAGTGTAACTCTCTTCACTACCCATTTCTCATCTGAATTCCCTGGTCTCTGCTTTGGCACTTTCTCTCTACTATTCTTTTTTTTTTTTTTTTTTTTTTTTTGGTTTTTCGAGGTAGGGTCTCACTCTAGCCCAGGCTGACCTGGAACTCACTACGGAATCTCAGGGTGGCCTCGAACTCACGGCGATCCTCCTACCTCTGCCTCCTGAGTGCTGGGATTAAAGGAGTGCGCCACCATGCCCAGCTTCTATTCTTTTTTTAAGCTTTATTTTAAATTTTTTTGTTTTTATTTTTATTTATTTATTTGAGAGCGACAGACAAAGAGAGAAGGAGAGAGAGAGAGAGAGAGAGAGAGAGAGAGAGAGAGGGAGAGAATGGGTGCTCCAGGGCTTACAGCCACTGCAAACAAACTCCAGACACGTGTTTCCCCCTTGTGCATCTGGCTAACGTGGGTCCTGGGGAATCGAGCTCGAACAGGTGTCCTTAGGCTTCACAGGCAAGCGCTTAACTGCTAAGCCATCTCTCCAATCCCCTTAATCTTTATTTTGGAGAAAGAGAGAGAGAGAGAGAATTGGCATGCCAGGGCCTCAGCCACTGAACTAGAACTCCAGACCCGTGCACCACCTAGTGGGCATGTGCGACTTTGCACTTTCCTCTCCTTTGTGTGTCTGACTCACATGGGATCTGGAGAGTTGAACATGGGTCCTTAGGTTTCACAGGTAAGAACCTTAACGGCTAAGCCATCTCTCCAGCTCTCTCTTATTCTTGAGCCATCACCACTCACTCTTAACTTCCTTCCATGGAGAGGCTCAGGGTGGATGCTGTGCTTTCCACATGAGTGCCTGGTTCTGCTAAATCTCCCTACATACGGTCCTAGGCCCTCTCTTCCCTGTGCTGCGGCTCTGCTTCAGCCTCTTCCTGGACCTCTATTTTTCTTAAATGAACCCATGAACTATGCTGTGCCTTCCTCACGAGTGTGTGATTCCTGTTTGCACATGCTTGAGACTCTGCTCCAGCTTTTTCCTAGACCCCAATTTCCCTTAATCAAACCCTATGAGCTGTGATTTCTCCCTAAATGTACTTAGTGATTCATAATTTATCCTGCTTGAGTCAGTTTTTAAAATCTTTTTTTTTGTTAAAAATAGAATATGGACCAAAATTGGGGTTCGTAAGTTTGGGACGCCCTCTGAATCCCAAATCCTGCATCAGTATGACTAGGGATAAGTCATTTAATCTGTCAGAGATACTTTCTTCCTTGGTAAATGGGAAATATAATATCTTCCTTGCAGTATTAGGTGAGAACATGTTTAAAATGTTTAGCACAGAACTTGCTTATAGTAAGTCTGCCAATCCTGAAGGTTTTTATTTATGAGAGAGAGAGAGAGAGAGAGAGAGAGCGCACAGATATATAGAAAGAGCGAGAATCTATTAGTGTTCGTAAGTCTGTCCTTCAAGGAAAAGTTTAAATGCTTAGTCATATCACCTACATTTTAATTTCCAGCCCATACTTCTATCATTATCTGTAGCAACGATGTATCATTTGTCTTCTGTGAAAAGGTTGCAGCAGCCCTTTCTTCCACCCCCTACTCTCCTCTCCTCCCTCTGTCCCTGCTGTAACTCACTCAAAGAAGTTTTCATCTGTTATAGAAATCGAGGTTTTGAGTTTTTTTTTTTAAACCTCTCCCTTAACAGTAAGCATGCTTGTACCAGTGAAGGAGAAATAGAAGAAAACTAGTTTCTTTTAGGCAGTTTCAATTAGAAACTGAGGCCCAGAGAGAACTGATGCCACCTCACCCTGGCACCCTTGGCAGGAATGGGACTCCTGTCTGATGGAGACTCATCTACAATAGCTACAGTGCCCCTTGCTGCCCATAGTCTAGCATTTAGCCTAAGTGGGCTGCCTTCTGGGCTCTGCCCTTCAAATTTACAAACCAATCTGGTCTTCCTCTCACACCTGAATCTGTGGAAAGAACCCATTTTCAATTGACTATAAAAGCCTGTCTGTGCTGTTTTTTTTGGTCACTTTCCATATACCCTCATTCTGCTCTGTGATCTCTGCTTGGGTACATTTGAGTCTGGCTTCACCTTGGGTTGGAGGAGAGCAGAATACTGTTTCTTGGTCTAGGTAATTTTCTGCTAGCCTGTGCTTCATACTTTGGGGTAACATCTCACTTTAATTGCATGTATGATTCTCCTCTCCTCTCTGAATCTACCATGTATATTTCCCTTACACTCTAGATCTCCCACATGGGTGCTCCTGTCTAGACTCTGGGTGTGCTACCTCTGTAATTTCTTTAAATTTGGGGTAACCAAGGGTATAACCCTTTTTACTACTCATTTCTCATCTGAACTCCTATGTCTCTTTGATATTTCCCCCCTGCTACTCTTCCTTAATCCACCACTATTTGCCCTCTTAACTTTCTTCCATGCAAAACTCAAGGTGATGCTGTGTGTGTCTTCTAAATCTCCCTACACAAGCTCCTAGCTGCTGTCTTCCACGTGCTTGTGGCTCCGTGCCAGCCGTTTCTCTTAGATGATCCTCATGTGTTTTTCACATAAGTGCGTGTTCCCTACTTTCCATGTGCTTATGACTCCTCTAGCCTTCTTCCTAGATCCCAATTTCCCTAAATTATACCGCACAATTTGTGATTTCTCCCTAACTGAACTTAATAATTCAAAATTTCTCCTCCTTGAGTTCATTTTTTTTTAAAAAAAATCAATTCTTTGTTTAAAATAGGACAAGACCCAAAATTAGGGTTCATAAAATTTTGGGACCCCTTCCTGGCCCCCATAATCCTGCATCACTTGGGCTGGAAACTGAGAATTGACACCTTTATTTGGATAATTCTTAGGCTCTTCTGTAGCTGAGCTGGAAGGAGAAAGAACTCCTTTTTCCCAGGCAGTATGTACTGACCCCGAACAGAGATGAAATCTCTGCTCCCTAGTGTTGGGTAGATGTGACTCCAGCAAAATTCCTACCTGCAGTTTTCCAGGCTACTCATGTAATGGCAGTGCTAGACTCTCCCCTTCCTCCTCCTCCCCAAGAGTTAAAACCTTTTCTTTCCATAGTAGGTGGTTGAGTGCCTCCTCTCCTCCTCCTCTGAACGCTGTGATACCTTGGTTGCTATCAATAAAACTTTAGGCTCAAAAGAAACTGTTGCCTCAGTGGTCTTCTAATTCCTAACCAAATGTTCTGAAGTCCTCAAATAATTATTGGTATCTGTTCTATGTCACAAATTAGGATCTACAAATGCTTCAGTGTTTTGCATACATGTCTTTTAGCTTCCTGGAAATAGAATGCATGACTGTTTTACAATTTTCTGTGTCTCACAATGTCCAATACTGGCCTTAAACTCACATCAAAGGGCTTAGCAGTTAAGGCATTTGCCTGCAAAGCCAAAGGACCCAGGTTTGATTCCCCAGGACCCATGTTAGCCAGATGCACAAGGGGGCGCATGCATCTGGACTTTGTTTGCAGTGGCTCGAGCCCTGGTGCACCTATTCTCTCTCTCTCTCTGTCCTTCCCTCTTTCTCTTTCAAATAAATACATAAATAAAAATAAAATATAAAAAAAAAACTCACATCAAAGAAATCAGTAAAGATTCTCTAAATTATTGGTAAGCATAAATCTGTTACATGTAGCCTGCGTCACACTGTACAGCCATTCTCTAGGTACTTGGTTTTTTGTTTTGTTTTGTTTTGTTTGTTTCTCGAGATAGGGTCTCACTCTAGTTCAGTCTGACCTGGAATTCACTATGTAGTATCAGGGTAGACTTGAGCTCATGGTGATCCTCCTACCTCTGCCTCCCAAGTGCTGGGATTAAAGGCGTGTGCCACCATGCCTGGCATTCTAGGTACTTGGTGTTTACTTATTGTCCCATTTACAGCAAGGCAGACAGGGAAAGGGGCAAATGTTGCGACACTAGCTTGGTACATTGCAAACCTTGTCCAGTGCATTTTCAATCAGCCCTTTGAGAAGAGCATTTGTTAGATTGTTGAGTCTGGACCACATAGGTGGTCACAGGGTAGGGCTAGTGTGTTGACTAATAGAAGCCGTGCTGTTTTCATCACATGATATTCATGTTTTAAAAATATTTTTATTTTATTTATTTATTTGAGAGAAAGCGGCACACACACACACACACACACACACACACACAGAGAGAGAGAGAGAGAGAGAGAGAGAGAAAGAGAGAGAGAGAGAGAATGAGCTCCAGGGTCTCCAACCATTGCAAACAAACTCCAGATGCATGTGCCACCTTGGGCATCTGCCTTATGTATATCCTGGGGAACTGAACAGAGGTCCTTTGGATTTGTAGGCAAGTGCCTTAACTGCTAAGCCATCTCTCCAGCCCAGATATTCATTTTTGAACTAAGCCTTGTAACAGTTTTTACAACTTTTTCTTGAGCCTTCAGGCCAACTCATTTTCTGTCTGACTTTCTTCAATGGGATAACACATTATTTTAAAACACGTAGCTCTTGGACTGGAGAGAAAGCTTAGTGGTTAAGATACTTTCCTGTGAAGCCAAAGGACCCAGGTTAGATTCTCCAGGACCCAGGTAAGCCAGACGCACAAAGTGACAAAAGTTTCTGGAGTTCGTTTGCAGTGGCTGAAGGCTCTATTGTGCCCACCCTCTCTTTCTATCTGCCTCTCCCTCTCTCAATAAATAAATAAAATTAAAAAATAATTTAAACAGACAAGCAAACAAAAAGAGACCCATGTATCTGTTAAACACACTGTGGGTTTTTTCCTTCCAAATCCTGAAAGAACTTTGGCGACTGAGACATTGAATGCTTGTGGTAGATCAATTCCAAACAATGACATAGCAGTCCTGAAATCATCTTGAGAATCAATTGGAAAGTAGGTTTCATTTAACACAAACTCCCCAGCACCCCTTAAAAAGACCCTACAGGCCGAAAATAATCTGGGGAAGATAATTTCTTTTGGGGTCTGTGAATGACTCAGCTCAACTTGGTGAGACACAAGACAATACCGTTGTTTTCCTGAGGAAGGGAGGAGAGGCTTCATGACAAGGTCTCCTCTAAAATCAATGCACCTCTTGATGTTAGTGGCTAATGGCTACAGCTGCAATTTGCTGAATAAATGGGGAGAGAAAAGCTGCAGGAAGTTGAGATATTGGAAGGGTTGGGAAGGGTAAGGACCACTTATTGCCCTTGGCCAGGAAGTGCTGTTCATAGATTTTAGGGCCTGACCACTGTTGGGCTTGTCTCAGCCAAAATAAGCTCTACCCAGGATGCTGAGTGGAGACAGATACAATATTTTCTTTGGGCTGAATCCAACCTGAATTTCTTAGACAAAGTCCTATTATTCCAAGACCAGGATCTAGTGCCAAAGTACTCTCCAACCTTACAAACTGTCTTTGACATTCCAATTTTTCCTATAATAGCTGGTTCATATGGTACTTGGGTTCTTATCAGTTCAAGTTTAACCTCAGTTTTTATGTCAACTGGCAAACTTATGTAACACTGGAATTTCTGACCTATACATGAGAAAATTCTCAGCTAGTATTATCTCTTATTCTCTTCTATCCTTGTTAATTTATGGATAGCTTTCTGTAGAGTTTAAAAAAATTAACTTCATAGATTATGTGCTTATATAATTATTTTCTTCACTTAGCTCCTTGATACATATATACCTACATACATGTATCTATATCTGTGTGTAGTACACCTATATATGTATATATTACACCTACAAATGTGTATACGTATTTGTCAGTAAATGTTACAATGAATTTATAGAAACAATTGTCTAATTATAATAATTAATTCTAAGGCAGTCCTTATAGAAACTCTTCTAAGTACTTTTAGTACTTTAATTCTTCTAATCCTCTTACAACCGTACAACATTCTCATTCTCATTCTTTAGATGAAGAACCAGAAATTCAGAAAAGTAACATGAATCATCTAAATTCCCTCCAGTTCATTCCAGGACCTCCATCTCCTGAGCCCATGCTTTTGGATCTATGTCGGTGGTTTTTCCATGCTAACCCAGTCTAAGCTGCCATAGTCTTAGTGAGCTTCTGCCTACATTTTTATGTTGAAACCCTAACTCTCATGATGATGGTGTTAAGAGGTCGAGTCTTGAGGAGGTGAAGGGGCATGAAGGGGAAGCCCCCCATGAATGAGGTTAGTGCACTTTCACAAGAGTTCTGTGAGAGCTGTCTGTCCTCTTCTATCGTGTCAAGACACACTGAGGATGTATGCATCTTTTATAGCCAGAGATCAGGCCTCTACAAAACAACAACTTTGATGATGCCTTGACCTTAAATTTCTATCCCTTAGAACTATGAGAAATAAATCTTTGCTGCTAATAAGCTGACTTCTTTATAGAATTTTGTTAGAACAGCTTAAAATTTCTAAAACAACATGGGAATTTTTTTTTTTAAAACCTCTCCTTAACAGTAAGCTGCTTGTACCAGTGAAGGAGAAATGAAGAAAATAGTTTCTTTTAGGCAGTTTCAATTAAAACTGGGGCCCCAGGGAATGATGCCACCTCACCCTGGCACCCTTGGCGGAATGGGGCTCCTGTCTGATGGAGATCATCTACAATAGCTACAGGCCCCCTTGCTGCCCTAGTTGCATTTAGCCTAAGTGGGCTGCCTTCTGGGCTCTGCCCTTCAAATTTACAAACCAATCTGGTCTTCCTCTCACACCTGAATCTGTGGAAAGAACCATTTTCAATTGACTATAAAAGCCTGTCTGTGCTGTTTTTTTTTGGTCACTTTCCATATACCCTCATTCTGCTCTGTGATCTCTGCTTGGGTACATTTGAGTCTGGCTTCACCCTTGGGTTGGAGGAGAGCAGAATACTGTTTCTTGGTCTAGGTAATTTTCTGCTAGCCTGTGCTTCATACTTTGGGGTAACATCTCACTTTAATTGCATGTATGATTCTCCTCTCCTCTCTGAATCTACCATGTATATTTCCCTTACACTCTAGATCTCCCACATGGGTGCTCCTGTCTAGACTCTGGGTGTGCTACCTCTGTAATTTCTTTAAATTTGGGGTAACCAAGGGTATAACCTTTTTAATACTCATTTCTCATCTGAACTCCTATGTCTCTTTGATATTTCCCCCCTGCTACTCTTCCTTAATCCACCACTATTTGCCCTCTTAACTTTCTTCCATGCAAAACTCAAGGTGATGCTGTGTGTGTCTTCTAAATCTCCCCTACACAAGCTCCTAGCTGCTGTCTTCCACGTGCTTGTGGCTCCGTGCCAGCCGTTTCTCTTAGATGATCCTAATGTGTTTTTCACATAAGTGCGTGTTCCCTACTTTCCATGTGCTTATGACTCCTCTAGCCTTCTTCCTAGATCCCAATTTCCCTAAATTATACCGCACAATTTGTGATTTCTCCCCTAACTGAACTTAATAATTCAAAATTTCTCCTCCTTGAGTTCATTTTTTTTAAAAAAAATCAATTCTTTGTTTAAAATAGGACAAGACCCAAAATTAGGGTTCATAAAATTTTGGGACCCCTTCCTGGCCCCATAATCCTGCATCACTTGGGCTGGAAACTGAGAATTGACACCTTTATTTGGATAATTCTTAGGCTCTTCTGTAGCTGAGCTGGAAGGAGAAAGAACTCCTTTTTCCCAGGCAGTATGTACTGACCCCGAACAGAGATGAAATCTCTGCTCCCTAGTGTTGGGTAGATGTGACTCCAGCAAAATTCCTACCTGCAGTTTTCCAGGCTACTCATGTAATGGCAGTGCTAGACTCTCCCCCTTCCTCCTCCTCCCCAAGAGTTAAAACCTTTTCTTTCCATAGTAGGTGGTTGAGTGCCTCCTCTCCTCCTCCTCTGAACGCTGTGATACCTTGGTTGCTATCAATAAAACTTTAGGCTCAAAAGAAACTGTTGCCTCAGTGGTCTTCTAATTCCTAACCCAATGTTCTGAAGTCCTCAAATAATTATTGGTATCTGTTCTATGTCACAAATTAGGATCTACAAATGCTTCAGTGTTTTGCATACATGTCTTTTAGCTTCCTGGAATAGAATGCATGACTGTTTTACAATTTTCTGTGTCTCACAATGTCCAATACTGGCCTTAAACTCACATCAAAGGGCTTAGCAGTTAAGGCATTTGCCTGCAAAGCCAAAGGACCCAGGTTTGATTCCCCAGGACCCATGTTAGCCAGATGCACAAGGGGGCGCATGCATCTGGACTTTGTTTGCAGTGGCTCGAGCCCTGGTGCACCTATTCTCTCTCTCTCTCTGTCCTTCCCTCTTTCTCTTTCAAATAAATACATAAATAAAAATAAAATATAAAAAAAAAACTCACATCAAAGAAATCAGTAAAGATTCTCTAAATTATTGGTAAGCATAAATCTGTTACATGTAGCCTGCGTCACACTGTACAGCCATTCTCTAGATACTTGGTTTTTTGTTTTGTTTTGTTTTGTTTGTTTCTCGAGATAGGGTCTCACTCTAGTTCAGTCTGACCTGGAATTCACTATGTAGTATCAGGGTAGACTTGAACTCATGGTGATCCTCCTACCTCTGCCTCCCAAGTGCTGGGATTAAAGGCGTGTGCCACCATGCCTGGCATTCTAGGTACTTGGTGTTTACTTATTGTCCCATTTACAGCAAGGCAGACAGGGAAAGGGGCAAATGTTGCGACACTAGCTTGGTACATTGCAAACCTTGTCCAGTGCATTTTCAATCAGCCCTTTGAGAAGAGCATTTGTTAGACTGTTGAGTCTGGACCACACAGGTGGTCACGGGTAGGGCTAGTGTGTTGACTAATAGAAGCCGTGCTGTTTTCATCACATGATATTCATGTTTTAAAAATATTTTTATTTTATTTATTTATTTGAGAGAAAGCGGCACACACACACACACACACACACACAGAGAGAGAGAGAGAGAGAGAGAGAGAGAAAGAGAGAGAGAGAGAGAATGAGCTCCAGGGTCTCCAACCATTGCAAACAAACTCCAGATGCATGTGCCACCTTGGGCATCTGCCTTATGTATATCCTGGGGAACTGAACAGAGGTCCTTTGGATTTGTAGGCAAGTGCCTTAACTGCTAAGCCATCTCTCCAGCCCAGATATTCATTTTTGAACTAAGCCTTGTAACAGTTTTTACAACTTTTTCTTGAGCCTTCAGGCCAACTCATTTTCTGTCTGACTTTCTTCAATGGGATAACACATTATTTTAAAACACATAGCTCTTGGACTGGAGAGAAAGCTTAGTGGTTAAGATACTTTCCTGTGAAGCCAAAGGACCCAGGTTAGATTCTCCAGGACCCAGGTAAGCCAGACGCACAAAGTGACAAAAGTTTCTGGAGTTCGTTTGCAGTGGCTGAAGGCTCTATTGTGCCCACCCTCTCTTTCTATCTGCCTCTCCCTCTCTCAATAAATAAATAAAATTAAAAATAATTTAAACAGACAAGCAAACAAAAAGAGACCCATGTATCTGTTAAACACACTGTGGGTTTTTTTCCTTCCAAATCCTGAAAGAACTTTGGCGACTGAGACATTGAATGCTTGTGGTAGATCAATTCCAAACAATGACATAGCAGTCCTGAAATCATCTTGAGAATCAATTGGAAAGTAGGTTTCATTTAACACAAACTCCCCAGCACCCCTTAAAAAGACCCTACAGGCCGAAAATAATCTGGGGAAGATAATTTCTTTTGGGGTCTGTGAATGACTCAGCTCAACTTGGTGAGACACAAGACAATACCGTTGTTTTCCTGAGGAAGGGAGGAGAGGCTTCATGACAAGGTCTCCTCTAAAATCAATGCACCTCTTGATGTTAGTGGCTAATGGCTACAGCTGCAATTTGCTGAATAAATGGGGAGAGAAAAGCTGCAGGAAGTTGAGATATTGGAAGGGTTGGGAAGGGTAAGGACCACTTATTGCCCTTGGCCAGGAAGTGCTGTTCATAGATTTTAGGGCCTGACCACTGTTGGGCTTGTCTCAGCCAAAATAAGCTCTACCCAGGATGCTGAGTGGAGACAGATACAATATTTTCTTTGGGCTGAATCCAACCTGAATTTCTTAGACAAAGTCCTATTATTCCAAGACCAGGATCTAGTGCCAAAGTACTCTCCAACCTTACAAACTGTCTTTGACATTCCAATTTTTCCTATAATAGCTGGTTCATATGGTACTTGGGTTCTTATCAGTTCAAGTTTAACCTCAGTTTTTATGTCAACTGGCAAACTTATGTAACACTGGAATTTCTGACCTATACATGAGAAAATTCTCAGCTAGTATTATCTCTTATTCTCTTCTATCCTTGTTAATTTATGGATAGCTTTCTGTAGAGTTTAAAAAAATTAACTTCATAGATTATGTGCTTATATAATTATTTTCTTCACTTAGCTCCTTGATACATATATACCTACATACATGTATCTATATCTGTGTGTAGTACACCTATATATGTATATATTACACCTACAAATGTGTATACGTATTTGTCAGTAAATGTTACAATGAATTTATAGAAACAATTGTCTAATTATAATAATTAATTCTAAGGCAGTCCTTATAGAAACTCTTCTAAGTACTTTTAGTACTTTAATTCTTCTAATCCTCTTACAACCGTACAACATTCTCATTCTCATTCTTTAGATGAAGAACCAGAAATTCAGAAAAGTAACATGAATCATCTAAATTCCCTCCAGTTCATTCCAGGACCTCCATCTCCTGAGCCCATGCTTTTGGATCTATGTCGGTGGTTTTTCCATGCTAACCCAGTCTAAGCTGCCATAGTCTTAGTGAGCTTCTGCCTACATTTTTATGTTGAAACCCTAACTCTCATGATGATGGTGTTAAGAGGTCGAGTCTTGAGGAGGTGAAGGGGCATGAAGGGGAAGCCCCCCATGAATGAGGTTAGTGCACTTTCACAAGAGTTCTGTGAGAGCTGTCTGTCCTCTTCTATCGTGTCAAGACACACTGAGGATGTATGCATCTTTTATAGCCAGAGATCAGGCCTCTACAAAACAACAACTTTGATGATGCCTTGACCTTAAATTTCTATCCCTTAGAACTATGAGAAATAAATCTTTGCTGCTAATAAGCTGACTTCTTTATAGAATTTTGTTAGAACAGCTTAAAATTTCTAAAACAACATGGGAATGGTGGTTCACACTTGTAATTCCAGCACTTAGGTGGTGAGGCAGTAGGATTAGGATTTCAAGGCCAATTATATCTATATAGCAAGTTAGAGACCAGCCTGGAGTAAGTGAGACTGTGTCTCAAAACCAAAGTTATAAAACAAATGGAAAGTTAATTACAGATGGAAAACATATTTCTATCAAGTTTTTTTTTTTTTATACTACCAGCTTTAGGAGCTCATGCCCTCATGGACATATATTTTAAATTCATTCATTCATTCACTTGTTATTTGCTTTATGCATTCAAACACTTGCCATTCAAAGACTATTTGTTGAGTACTTTCCAATGTGTCTTTGTGCATAGTAAGCACTTAGAATAGGTGGTGTGTATGTGTGTGTGAATGTGCATGTGTGTATGCATGTGCATGTGTGTGCACGCATGCACACATGTATGTGTGTCCTTTACTTTATCCTTGAATACTAAATCCTTTTTTGGGACTATTTATGATTACTTCATCCACTGGTATTTTAGGAAAACGTGAAGTAGAGCTAAGAGATGAGGAGGAAATCCACATACACAGTTGAATATTCCACTGAAGGCGGAAGCCAGTTTTCCACATCAACTCCTTTTCCGACTTGAATGCTGGGAGTGATTGCCTCTTCCCAGCCATTGCTGACTGGACTAGAGATACACATGTGCTTCCATGTGGAAAGCTATGTAGGTGAATAGAGAGACACAATAGAAGTTTAATGTGCTCTTTGGAAGTCATTTAGAGCTCAGCTTTGGGTAAATAGTTTGGGCATTGATCAAAAGAAACAGCTGAGCCGGGTGTGGTGGTGCACGCCTTTAATCCCAGCACTTGGGAGGCAGAGGTAGGAGGATCACTGAGTTTGAGGCCACCCTGACACTCCAGAGTGAATTCCAGGTCAGCCTGTGAGACCCCACCTTGCAAAAACAGCTAAGAGCTGATGCATACAGAAGAATCTGGACAGAGAAAGAGTAGTGAGAGTCCCCACTCCTCAGTTCTGCTCCTGTGAGGTCTGTGCTTGTTTGTTTAATTCTTGGGTCTTCCCTGGGACTCCTTGCCTGATAGATCTTCCTAGAAAAAGCTTCCAGGTACCTTTATAGGATTCTTATTGACACAAAATGACCCTTGACTTTAAAAGACGTTGTGTACTCATCCCTCCTTCAATGTGTAAACTTTTGGAAAATTGCCTCTCAAGCCTAGGAATGATGAGGTTGGTTTCAGGTTGTCATTGGCTCCACTCATTATCAGACAACCACTTCTCCATCCTAAAAACATAGACCACCTCATAATCTTTGTACTCTTTTTATCTCTGAGCACTGGTCAGCAGCAATATTTCTTGGTGGCTTTGAGGAGTTGAAATAATGATGAGGCTAAGTTAAGATGCCTTGGTTTTTAGGGTTTTAAGTTTTAAGGTTTTAAGACATAGCAGCTTTGCTCACTGGTGGCTGAAGTGCCACAGTGGGAAGGGGGCATCTCAGTTCTGTTCATGGTTAATATATCATGTGGTCTCTGAAATCAGTTGAAACAACCTGAACACAAAACAAGTCTTAATGCAAGGTTAGACAGAAATTTTAGAAAAATTGGATTGAAAGACCATTCCTGGTAGGTGGGCATAGGGCCTTCCTTGTGGGTGGGCTTGGAGTTTCTCCATTTAAGTACCTGTTGATGCTCAGAAATGCAAAGAGGTTATAGGAGCCGCCTCCCTGTCAGGTTGCCCTCAAGTTGTTCATGTCTAACCTGGGGTCTGGGTGGTGGTTTATAAAGGCCCCTTCCTGCTTTCTGGTTGACTCTGAGTAGAGTCAGAATCCTTACAGCTAAACAAGCAGTCAGAACATCCACAGAGGTGTATTCCCATGATACCTGAGCTAAGTGGCCAGTAAGTGACAGTGCGTAAGTGGTTTTGATAGGTTGAGTGACAAGGAAATCCAGCCCATGTTGTTGAAAATTCACTGCGCCATCCCTTATGTGGATTTTTCAGAAAAAAATAAAATGTACACTGTAAGTAAACACCAATATGGGAGCATGCTAGGAACAATTAAGATGAAAACTGTGATAGAAAAACAGCTTTGATTAGATGAAGCTATGAATTTGAAGTTTGTAGCCTAATGATACTCTTGTTAAAGGTAATTGGTACAAATTATTTTCTTCTTTTCTTCCCTTCTTTTCTTTTTTTTTTTTTTTTTTTTTTATTAGTCAGTTCTGTATTCAGCAAATACAGTCAGTTTGGTACCATTATTAGGCTCATCCGTGACCTACCCCCTCCCCTTGGCCCCTCCTTGTTGAGGTATGCGGGTCGTGCATTGTGGAGTTAGCCCACAGTTATGGGTAAGCTAAATGTCTCTGCATATCATGACCCAACATGTGACTCTGACATTCTTTCTGCCCCCTCTTCCGCAAAATTTCCCTGAGCCATGTTGGGTTCATTTTTGGTCTGCTTCAGTGATGAGGTGTTGAGGGCCTCTGAGGCTCTGGCTCTCTGATTTGGTAGGAGTTGATTTTTCTCTATGCTGATCTCCTTCCCCCTTGTGCTGGTGTCCGGTTCATCAGGAAAAACAGCCCCCTTGCTTGTTTCTCGAAGTTTTCTTAGTTTCAGCCGGAGCCCTTTTGAGGTATGATGGGGTGGCTCTCTCCTTAGGGTCTACATCTATCTGAAAAAGAGAAGCAGATTCTCCAACGGAGAGTAAGTTAGCACCAGGACAAATGAGATAACCCTTACTTTTTTTTTTTATAGAGAATTTAATATGTGTAGGCCCTCTTGTAGCCCACAATTGATAGTAGGTTGATACTGGAGAGTGGGCTTATGTTTGAATATGGTTCTGACTTGTTTCCCAGCTCCAGCTATGGGTCCCATACCAGTGAGGGGATCAGTTAGCCAAATTGAGAGCAGTTGGTTCCCCACCATGGCTGTGTGCCACCACTGCACTTGTGTGGGCATCACAATAAGTTATTTGCTGCTAAGTAGGTTAGACCATGCGTTGCTTCGATAGATATTGGTCAATTTCCCCCAGTCGCCCATGTAGCACCTTCTGGCACTAGATGCGCTGACTGTCTGGGGACTGACTCTCATCCAACTTCCAGCCATGCCATTCTAATTTGCATGTCAATCACATAAGGTATCTTCAGCAGTAGGGTCTTACCACTAACCTTTGGTGGGTCATCAAGTACTCTGACAGAAATCTGTCTGTCTTTTAGGAAACCTTGTAGGTCTCTCTGATCAAAAGCTCATTGTGGATGATAGCCCCATGCTGGTTCTGGGAGTTACAGGTCAGTGCCCACTAAGAAAATGAGGAAAAAGATAACTAATATACAAGAGTTAGAGATAAGAGAGAGAGAGACAGGGAGAGGGGAAGTGAGGGAGGGAAGATGTAGGAGACTAAGGTTAGTCTTAATCTTACCCTCTCCAGTGTCTTGTGGTTCAGGTGTTCCCTGTAAGGGCCTGGTGAAGGATCAGCCATTTGGTCTATCTTTTAGTAAGTAGAAGATTATGGTACCATTGCCGTTTAGGTCTAGATTTGTGTTTCCCACCCCTTTGATGCCCTCCCCTCCCTCCCCTTCCATCCTAGTGTCTAATCTAGGAGATGCTTGCTGGGTATTTAAGGTATCTTGGGTAGATTCAGGTTAGGTGCTGTAGATGAGTGAGACTATGTGGCGATTTTTTTTCTGTGACTGGGTAAGTTCACTGAGAATGATCTGTTCCAGGTTCAACCATTTTTCCTCAAATTTCATTGTGTCATTTTTTCTTACTGCTGTATAGAATTCCATTGTGTAGATATACCACATCTTAGTTATCCATTCTTCTAGTGATAGACATCTGGGTTGATTCCAGCTCTTAGCTATTACAAATTGAGCCGCTATAAACATGGTTGAGCAAATATCTTTAGTCTGTGGTTTGAAGGTTTTAGGGTAGATGCCCAGTAAGGGAATAACTGGGTCTGTTGGTATCTCTATACTCAGCTTTTTCAGAAGTCTCCATATTGCTTTCCAAAGTGGTTGTACCATCCTACATTCCCACCAACAGTGGATGAGTGTTCCTACTTCTCCACATCCTCGCCAGCATTTATTTTTATTTGATTTTTTGATGCTTGCTATCCTTATTGGGGTAAGGTGGAATCTCATAGTTGTTTTAATTTGCATTTCTCTGATGATTAGGGATGATGAACATTTTCTTAAGTGTATGTTTGCCATTCTATTTCTTCCTCTGTGAACTGCCTGTTCAGCTCTTTGCCCCATCTTGTGAGTGGGGTGTTTGACTTCTTACTGTTTAGATTTTTGAGTTCTTTGTAGATTCTAGAGATTAGTCCTCTATCAGTTGGATAACCCACAAATATTTTCTCCCATTCTGTGGGTAATCTATTGGCTTTGCTAATTGTATGCTTGTCTGTAAAGAAACTCCTCAGCTTCATGTGGTCCCATTGGTTGAGTGATGGTTTAAGTTCATGAGCTACTGGGGTTTTGTTCAGGAAGCCTTTTTCCATTCCTATATCATGGAATGTACTCCCTAAATTTTCTTCCAGTAGTATTCGAGTTTCTGGTCTTATATTGAGATCTTTGATCCATTTGGACTTGAGTGTAGTGCATGGTGAAATGTGTGGGTCAAGTTTTAGTTTCCTGCATATGGTTATCCAGTTTGTCCAGCACCATTTGTTGAAGATGCTGTCTTTTTTCCAGCGTATATTGTTTGGGCCTTTATCAAAAATCAAGTAGCTATAGTTGCTTGACCCAAAGTCCGGGTCCTCAAGTCTATTCCATTGATCTATAGTCCTGCTTTTATGCCAGTACCATGCTGTTTTTATTACTATGGCTTTGTAATATAGCTTTAGATCAGGTATGGTGATGCCTCCAGAGGTATTTCTTTTGCAGAGGATATGTTTGGAAATGCGAGGCCTTCTGCCTTTCCATATGAAATTTGAGATCATTTTTTCTATCTCTGTGAAGAACACTGTGGGGATTTTAATTGGTATTGCATTAAATCTGTAAATTGCCTTTGGTAGGATTGTCATCTTCACAATGTTAATTCTGCCTATACAGGAACATGGGAGGTCTTTCCATTTTCTCAAGTCCGCCTCAATTTCTTTTTTGAGTGTTTTTATGTTTTCATTGTATAGATCTTTCACTTCCTTGGTTAACGTTATTCCAAGGTATTTTATTTTTTTTGTCGCAATTGAAAATGGGACTATGTCCCTTATTTCTTTTTCTGTATCTTTGTCCTTTGCATAAAGGAAGGCTACTGATTTTTGTGCATTGATTTTGTATCCTGCTACTTTGCTATAGGAGTTAATCACCTTCAGGAGTTTTGGGATGGAGTCTCTCGGGTCTCTTACATATATAATCATGTCATCTGCGAATAAAGCTAACTTAACTTCCTCCTTTCCAAATTGTATCCCTTTTATTTCCTTCTCCTGTCTTATTGCTTGAGCTAGGACTTCCAGAACTATATTGAAAAGCAGAGGTGAGAGTGGACAACCCTGTCTTGTTCCTGATCTTAATGGGAATTCCTCCAGTCTCTCTCCATTAAGTATTATTTGGGCCTTCGGAGCTTCGTATATTGCCTTTATTAGGTTAAGATATGAACCAACCATGCCAACTCTCTCCAATGTTTTGAACATGAAGTGGTGTTGAATCTTGTCAAAGGCCTTTTCTGCATCTATCGAAATGATCATGTGGTTTTTATGTTTGACCTTGTTTATGTGGTGTATTACATTGACAGATTTCCGTATGTTGAACCACCCCTGTGTTCCTGGAATGAATCCCACTTGGTCAAGGTGGATAATGCTTTTGATGTGTTGTTGGATTCGGTTTGCAAGGATTTTGTTTAGGATCTTTGCATCTAAATTCATCAGGGAAATAGGCCGGTAGTTTTCTTTTCTTGTGGCATCTCTGCCTGGTTTTGGAATTAGGGTGATGCTAGCTTCATAAAAGGAGTTGGGTAGCTTTCCCTGTTCATCAATTGTGTGGCACAGTTTGAGGAAGATTGGTTTGAGTTCTTCCATGAAGGTTTGATAGAATTCAGCTGAGAAGCCATCTGGTCCTGGGCTCTTCTTTTTTGGGAGGTTTTTTATTACTTTTTCAATCTCCATGAGTGTGATGGGTTGATTGAGGTGATTAATCTGCTCTGTGTTTAGCTTTGGTAGATGGTATGCGTCCAAGAATTTATCCATCTCCTCCACATTATCCAGTTTTGTGGAGTAGAGGTTTTTGAAATAAGTCCTGATGATTCTCCCAATTTCACTTATGTCTGTTGTGATCTCTCCTTTTTCATTTTGAATTTTGTTAATTTGAAGCTTCACCTTTTTTTGCTTGATCAGATTGGCCAGGGGTTTGTCAATCTTGTTTATTTTTTCAAAGAACCAGCTCTTTGTTTTGTCAATTGTCTTAATTGTTTCCTTGGTTTCCAATTCATTGATTTCTGCTCTGATTTTAATTATTTCTTTCCTTCTGGAGCTCTTTGGGTTGGATTTTTCTTGTTTTTCCAGTGCCTTTAGGTGGATGGTTAGGTTATTGATTTGGGACCTTTCTGTCTTTTTTACGAAGGCATTGAGTGCTATGAATTTTCCCCTGAGGACCGCCTTCATTGTGTCCCATAAGTTTTGATACGATGTGTTCTCATTGTCGTTCAATTCCAGAAATTTTGCAATTTCATTTTTTATTTCATCCACTATCCATTTATTGTTTAAAAGTGTGCTCTTCAGTTTCCAGGTGCCTTTGGGATTCTTGGTGGGTCTTTTATTGTTGATTTCTAGCAATATAGCATTGTGATCTGATATCATGCAGGGAATTATGTCAATCTTCCTAAATATGTGGAGGCAGTCTTTGTGACCCAATATATGGTCTATTTTAGAGAATGTTCCATGGACTGCTGAGAAGAATGTGTAATCTGTGGATTTGGGATGGAATGTTCTGTAGATGTCCGTTAGGTCTAAGTGATCTATGGTTTTGTTGAGCTCTCTTACTTCCCTGTTGAGTTTCTGTTTGGATGATCTGTCTATTACTGATAATGGTGTATTGAAGTCCCCAGCTATGATGGTGT
This sequence comes from Dipus sagitta, assembly GCA_036346955.1. Classification (NCBI taxonomy): domain Eukaryota; kingdom Metazoa; phylum Chordata; class Mammalia; order Rodentia; family Dipodidae; genus Dipus; species Dipus sagitta. The sequence goes on from CM070771.1 coordinate 192,777,448, forward strand.
TTGTGGTTATTTCTGTTTTATTGTCAAGTAGGTTTTGTTTTATGAACTGTGGTGCCCCTGTGTTTGGTGCATACAGATTTATGATTGTAATATCCTCTTGATGGATCGTTCCCTTGATAAGTAGGAAGTGGCCTTCTTTGTCTTTTTTGATTATATTTGGTTTGAAGTCTATTTTATCCGATATTAATATAGCTACACCTGCTTGTTTCTTATTCCCGTTTGCTTGGAATACTGTTTTCCACCCTTTCACCCTGAGGAGATGTCTGTCTTTAATGGTGAGGTGGGTTTCTTGAAGGCAACAGATTGAGGGGTCTAATTTTTTGATCCATCCTGTTAGCTTGTGTCTCTTGATGGGTGAATTAAGGCCATTAATATTTAGGGTAATGACTGTGAGATTTGATTTGATCCCTGCCATATTGTGATGGTAAATGTGGGTTGGAGTTTTCATGGACATTGAAGTTTTTTGTGCCTACTCTGAGTTTGGTTGTTGTGATCTGCTTCTTGTAGGCAATTGTGTTTGATTATTTTTTTCTTCTCTGTGTAGAATTTCCTGAAATACTCTCTGTAGGTTTGGTTTTGTGTTCATATAATTGTAAAGCTGAGTTTTGTCATGGAAAGTTTTTTGTTCACCATCTATTATGAGGGATACTTTTGCTGGGTAGAGTAGTTTGGGTTGGAAGCCATAGGTTCTTAGACTTTGCAGTGTTTCATTCCAGGCCCTTCTAGCTTTCAGGGTTTCCATTGAGAAGTCTGAGGTAATTCTGATGGGGTTACCTCTGAAGGTGGTGTGCTGTTTTTCCCTAGCTGCTTTTAGGATTTTCTCTTTGGTGTCAATGTTTAGAGTCTTAATAATAATATGTCTTGGAGAGTTTCTCCTTTGGTCCAGTCTGTTTGGAGTTCTATTGGCTTCTTGTATCTTGATGGGCCTTTCTTTTAAGAGATTGGGGAAGTTTTCTTCAATTATTTTGTTAAATAAGTTCTCCATGCCTTTGGTCTGGATTTCTTCTCCTTCTGGTATTCCAATGATCCTGATATTGGGACGTTTAACTGTATCCCACAATTCCCTCATGTTCTGTTCACAGGAGCTTTTAAACTTACTGAAATTTTTGAACTCTCTAACTGTTTCTTCCATCTTGTCTTCCAGATCAGAGTTTCTATCCTCCACTTGGCTGACTCTATTCTTGAGAGCTTCTAGTGAGTTTTGGGCTTGTTCAATTAAGTTTGCATTTTCTATTATTTTTCTATGTATAATTTCCATCCCTCTGTCAAGCTCCCTTTTCACATCATTTTCTGATTTTCTTGATGATTCTTGGAGTTCATCCTTGCATTTCTTTATGTCTTCATTTAGCATGGTCAGCTGATTTTTAAGGTCTTCTTTTTTTTCACTTTCCCTCAAATCTCTTAACTCTCTTTGAAATCCTTCCATTTTCTTATCTAATCCTTCCAATTTCTTATCTATTAGTTCTAGTTTAGTGATGGCAGCATCCACACGATTGTCTGCCCTTTGTTGCTTTCCTGCAAGTTCTACCAATAGGTTGGTTAGAGTTGCATTGCTCATAGCTTCAATGTGGTGTTCTGGTCCTATTTGTTCTTCTATGTTTTGGTTAGAAGTATTCATTGTGGGAGTGGGTGATCTAATTGGATTTTCTTGCATTTGATTATTCATGTTATTTCTTTTGCGCTGTGTTCTGCCCATGACAGTGTATGGGCAGATAAGTGGGCGTAACAGCCTGGGCTCAAGAACAATGGGAATCTTATGCAGCCTGGGGGCGTTGCCAAGAAGCCTGGGCTTTGGCTGTCACTTGCCAAAGCCGCCTATCTACTGCCTGGCAGGGGCGCCGAAGTTGCCTGAGTTCTCAAGCGGTAATGTGCCAAGGCTGCCTGCGTTCGAACTAGGAGTGGCACTGAGGCACCAAGCACTGATGCCGCCCGAACTCTGGCTGGGCACGCTAGGAACCGGCAGCAGTCTGCGCTCCCCCGCCACAGGACAATTGTGGACAGCCGCGCGGCAGACAGAGGGCAAGTGGAGGAGAGTGCGGAGCAGTCTAAGCTTCCGCACGCAGGGAATAATCTCACTTGCCAAAGCCGCCTATCTACTACCTGGCAGGGGCGCCAAGGTTGGTTGAGTTCTCAAGCGGTATTGTGCCACAGCTGCCTGCGTTCGAGCTAGGAGTGGCACTGAGGCACCAAGCACTGAAGCCGCCCAGACTTTGGCTGGGAACGCTGGGACCGGAAGCAGTCTGCGCTCCCCCGCCACAGGACAATTATGGACAGCCGCGCGGCAGACAGAGGGCGAGTGTACGAGAGTGCGGAGCAGTCTAAGCTTCTGCACACAGGGAATAATCTCACTTGCCAAAGCCGCCTATCTACTACCTGGCAGGGGCGCCAAAATTGTTTGAGTTCTCAAGCGGTAATGTGCCAAGGCTGCCTGCGTTCGAGCTAGGAGTGGCACTGAGGCACCAAGCACTGAAGCCGCCCAGACTTTGGCTGGGAACGCTGGGAACCGGAAGCAGTCTGCGCTCCCCCGCCACGGGACAATGGCGGCCCGCGGTGCGGCAGGCAGGTAGGGGGTGGCACCTGAGCTGATGCAAGCGAGAGATACAGTCTGAGCTTGTGGGACTGGGCACACTCAGTAGGTGGGCGAGTGGACGAGGGTGCGGAGCAGTCTAAGCTTCCGCGCGGAGGGAACGATCGGCGCGCAGTGGCAGCCGTGCGGGCTCCGGAGCAGCAGCAGCGGCAGGGGTGGAGCTTTGAACACGGCGGTTATTTGGGGCGAGGGGTGCCTACCCGCCCAAAAGGGGACCAGCAATTCCCTGTTCCCCCACCTCTGTGCCCTCCCAGATTTCTCTCCCCTAAAAGCCACTATATACCCTTAATATCTTGCCTTTCTTTCCCCGGGATTTGCAGCGCAGCTAGGCGGTTGCCATCTTGGCCGGAAGTCAATTCCTTACCTTCTTCCCTTCTTTTCTACCTTTAGTTTTTTTATAGACTCTCTGCTTCTTAAGATATACATAATCATGTGTAAGTGCATAAGTTTAATCTATATCTTTAAATTATTTCAACTCATTCTTAATGTCAAGAATGATGGTAAAAGAAGGCATGGAGAATTATTTGGGAGAATAATTCAATAATGCTCAGAAGCAGGTTTAATTATGAATAAAAGCTGACCACAGAAATGGAATACATATATAGATATTTTTAAGGAAAAGTTGAGACACTGGGTAGGTTATAAGGAATTGAATTTCAATCTTCGGTGGTTTGAATATAATGTGCCCATAGTCTCAGGTGTTTGTGATTAAGTTTCCTTAGACCCCACCTAGTAGAGCATTTGGGGTGTGGAACCCTGCTGGAGGCAATGTGTCACCAGGCTTGGCCTTGGGGTGGAGTCTAGCCCTGTGCTTTTAGAGTCAGCTCATTTTCAGTCTTCTCTTTCTGCTGTGGATATATGATGGAATGAGCCAACTTACTCTACCATGATAAAAATTCACCTCAAAACTGTAAGCCTGAAGTAAACTCTTTTCTCTTATTAGCAATGAGAAGGTAACTGCAACAGGAAGTTGTCACCAGAAGTGGGGTTGTTGGTACAATAATCTGACCCTGTGTTTTTTGGTCTTTTGAATTTGTTTGTTCAAGGAATATGGAAGGATTTGATACTTTGGACTGAAGAAGCTTTGCAGTGCTGCAAACCATGGTTGATGAGTCATTCTGGTGAAAGCTTGAAAAGTTTAAATGCAGAGATAATTGTGGACTGTGAATGTCTGGCTTATAAACTTTCAAAGGGGAAGGATAAAGCTTTGTTGGAAATGGGATACTGTTGGAAAGGCTGGCTACATTCTGCCCCTGTCCTGAGAATTTGAGCAAAAATACATTTAAAAAGAAATTTAAATTTAATCAATTAATTAAATATTAAATTAAATTAAATTTAAAAGTAATGGTCTTGGCAGAAAAATATAGAATAAAAATATTTGAAAGATACAAAATTTTCCAAAGAAAGAACTATAAGCACGTATAAAGTTACTGGCCCAGACACTGGTTTTGGGCCATATAAGCTGCAGTTGTTAAGATTATTGGTTAAGGAGACTAAAGGCGGACCACGACCTATATTCTATATTATTTTATATTCTATATTAGGGCCTCAGATAGAATGTTGAATGTCTTGAAAATAGGGGGCTGTTGCAGTCAGATTCATGTTGCTGGCAGAAAACACCCAACCAAGAGCAGCTTGAGGGATAAAAGGGTTTATTTTGGCTTACAGACTTGAGGAGAATGTCCATGATGGCAGGGGAAAATGATGGTATGAGCAGAGGGTGGCCATCACCTCCTGGCCAACATCAGATGGACAATATCAGCAGAAGAGTGTGACAAACACTGGCAAGGGGAAGCTGGTTATAGCTCTCATAAGCCCACCCCCAACAATATAGTGCATCCAGGAGAACCTAGTTTCCAAATTGCCACCAGCTGGGGACCTAATATTCATAACACCTAAATTTATGGGGGATACCTGAATCAAGCAACCACAGGGGCCTAAATGCTGAAGGAGTGTCTTGAACTTCAAAGTCAGATCTATTTCTCTCTGGATTAACAAATTTTGTAGTCTACCTGGTACTATAGGAATATAACAAATGTAGGAAAGACAGAGTCATTGGATTTGCAACATGGTTTGGTTTTTGTAAATGACCACTGGGCAATGTGAAGCAGGTTTGTTGGAGCCCCTGCATGGAGACCTGATGGACCATGGCATGGATGAACCATGGGTTTCAGTGGAGATGCTAGGATTTGATTGAAATGCCAGGACTTTAGGACAACTGCCAAGGAGTCAAGGAAACTTTTTCAGGTATCAGTGCTTTCCTCATAGTCTGCAAACATGCTAACAAAGTTTTGTGATGGTCCATGTCATCAATCAATGAATCAATGAACACGCATTTTGAAAAGTCAATTTTCTTCATCTCGTTTTAGAGAGTGTGTAAGTCTAGGCAGGGCCAAGGAATCTGCATTCTAATTCTTTCTTAAGTGATTAAATTTTGGTGATGGATCTTACTCTTTTTTTCAAATTTTTATTAATAACTTCCATGATTATAAAAAGTATCCCATGGTAATGCCCCCCCCCCCGGATCTTACTTAAAATCACAGTTCACATTATTTTCTTCTTAATGATGCATTATCAAATGGAGGTATAGGTTCTTTGTTATTTTATTGTGTTTTGTCTCTGAGTTTATTGTGTTTAATCATTTCTCAATTTTCTCAACTTGTTCTTCTTAGAATTATGACTCTACCACCAAAGTATATAAGCTATTTTTTTAAACTGGTGTGATAAAAATTTCCTTAGACTCATTTTTGCTCTGCATATTCTACAAGATTTCACAGTTGTGGTGGAAGAACTAGGTGATATTTTAGCAGTTGAGATTCATTCAGTTTTATTAGTTTGAGAACTGGTGCATTGAGGCATGCTCAAAACTTTTAAGTTATAAGATACAGCTTTCAGTTACTATACCTGAACCATTCACTGTACAATTCTATCCATTCAACTCTCTGAGACCTTGTGTTCCTCATCTGTGCTTACCTGAGGATAATCATTTTTAAATTAAAAATAAGATCAGGCATGCTGATTTTATAAATTGCAAACATTAAAGAAATATCTGTTGACTATATGAGTACTGGCTTTAGACCATACTATTCCCATTGACTTATTTTTCTGAAATAAAACTGGGCCATCAAGGCTGGATTCATCCAATGCACTGGTCATCACATGCCTAATCACACTCTGGATTCTAATGTGCATAAGCCTTTGAAGGGATAATTTTAAGGACAGGTGAAGGAACAGACACCAGAAACCCCAACATGGCACCTATTCCCTAAGCTTATTATTTGTATTTGCCTGATTCTGTGTGACACTGATGAAGATAATGTGTCCCTCAGAGCTTCAAGGGGCAACATCTTTATTGCTGTAGTAAGGCCAATATAGATGAAGAACACTGATGACAGACTGGTTGCACTTCACAAATCTGTAGGTTTGAGAACAGTAGAAGTTTGTAGGAAAGAAAGTAGCATTTTTTAATGAGAGAAGAAGTGGCAGAAGCAGAGATTGCATAGTCCTTGCTTTTGGAGGGCCTGCTAGCAAAGGAGCATTGCGAAAGACTGGAAGGAAAGGATTATCAGCATATGAGTCTCCACTGGAGATACTGAGAGTAAACTGGGGATGCTTGGGAAGGAATGTAGAACGCTGAGCTATTGGAGTCTCTCCAGCTCTGTTCTAGAGTGGATTTTTCTCATTCTAAACTGTCTCATAAATAGACCTTTGTGTTGATGACACTCAATACATATGGCACTGACACTGCTTAAGCGCTCCCCTCCATGCCTTATGGTTTCCTCTAACTCAGCATGCCCCAAAACACAGACAGAATCAAATCTGCACCTTGAGGCTCATCTTGAGTAACTTGAGTAACTTGGAGCAGTTTATGGTTCACACCTACTCAGCTGCAACAGTGGGTTCCTTTCTCTTTCTGTCATAGCTTTATTCAATCTATATTAAATCCTGACAATTTTCTCTTGAATAGCCGGGATTCAGGGTGTGTTTCTCCATCCTGCAGCCATGAGCATGGCTCTCCTGTCTTTCAAGTCAGCGTGCATGGGCATGGTACCTGACATTCCCAGGTGCTCTCTTGTGTTTCTGTGTTTTCTCATCAAGCGGGTACCAAAAGAATCATTATAAGAAAAGCAAAGCTTACAGCTCATCCCCTAGTACAGAGCTCCTCAATGACCCTGCACTGTTACTACAGGAGGGACAGTAGTCCTCCAGGTGACTAGGTGGCTGTGCAAGGATTGAGCTGTCCTCACCTCTTCTTCTGCTCTCAGCTGCAGCCTCTAGGGTCTTTCTGTTAGCTCATTGGAGGAAACCCACTCATCCTCACCCCTGGGCTTTGTCATCTGTGTGCTTGCCAGTGCACACCTGTCATCCCTCTTCCAGTTAACCCTTTGCTTTACAGGTCCGTGCAGAGAATGCCTCTGTGAAAGGACCAAACACAAAGCCCCGACTCTACTACCCGTTCATTCCTCTTCATGCTTGTCAGTAAATCTGTCCTTCTCTTCATCCAAGGCGTGACATGTTTTTTGAATGAATTATACTGATCTTGTTCAGTTTATGGCAATGGTTTTAACATAGGTGGCATAAAATCTAGTAGATACTGAATAAATACCCCTAAATAAATATGAAATCCTAGCCAGGCATGGTGGTGCACACCTATAATTCCAGTAGTTGGGAGGCAGAGGTAGGAGGACTGCCATGAGTTCAAGGCCACCTTGAGACTCCATAGTGAATTCTAGGTCAGCCTGGGCCAGAGCAAGACCCTATTTCAAAAAAAAATAAATAAATAAAAATAAAAAATAAAAGAAATCCTGAGGAATTTTTACAAGTATAACACAGAACTCACTTCATCAGCATTGTACCCAGTGATTTGTCAAGTCTCCATGCTAATGGGCCAGACAACTCCCATGCCAGGCATGTAAGATTGTTAACTAAAGAGCACATTTCTTTCTTTCATCTAAAAGTAATTATTGGTTGCTAAATATTCAAACATACATTGAAAAAGCAGCTCATTACATTATGTTAAGAAATAAATTACTATTTCTAATAGCTTCTAGTAGTTAATTACTTCTAATTATTAGTCTGGTAATAAATTACTGCTTCTAATTATGTTGTGGGCACAGTTGTAGCATTCAAAAATGCCATTTTCACAGTTGTTTACATCAGAATGTGTTTGCAGAATTATAGAACCATAATTACCCAGAATAACTGGTGCTACAAAATAATAAACATTTGATAAATTCAATTGAAATCTGTCATTTCTTTGTCAGCTAATTTAGGAGATCAGGCACTAAAAAGGAAAACCATGCTTGACTATTCCATCCTTTTCAGGGAGCAACAATATGTTAAATTTGAGATTTTTGTTTTGTTTTGGTTGAATGAGAACAAAATTCGAATCCCTTTTGTTATTTAAAGTAAGAAAATATTCAGGCTCCTACTAGTGTAAAAATTAGGCTATGCTACCAACGTATAACTTACAGAATGAAATAAATATGGCTACTTCACAAGAAATTGTAAAAACAAAACCAAATAGTAAAGTCTCCAGAATTATCAAGTTGTAACACATGTAAGGTATACAAAGATTGAGTATAGAACTTTGAAATTTTCGTCCCTTTGGCTTGAATTTGTAATTTATCCTGCTAGTTTGTGAAGAATATGACAGAAATAGTTAACCTATGGCAAACAGTGGGATGGCTTAAAAATATTTTCTGCTCATTGCTACAGCAACTTGTAATCAGTGCTTTTGTTAGGCATTTTTCTTTAGCAATGAGAAAAAATAAACAGCACACCATGTAAGATGTTCTCCCTTGTGTAATCCTTTCTCCTCGGGTATGGGCAGAACCCGAGGCTTGGCTGTGACCAATAGAACATGGCTGAGAGGGTGGCATTATATGATTGTTTAGGAGTGACTGAGCAGTAAACATACAAGATTATAGAGTTCATCTGGTTCTGTGCTGGCTTTGAGGAAGTGAGGTTGGGAAGTCTCAGTTTGAAAGTAACTAGGATCATCTTTAGGACATGAGTGTGTGGTCTTCAGCGAATGATTAGATCTAAATCCCACAGACCCAAGGAACTGAATTCTGCCCACAGCCTCCTTCAGCTTGGAAATAGACCTTAGGCAGTTAAACCTCAGACGAGATGCCAGCCTGTGGTAGTTTGAAAGTGAAATGTTCCTTTCCGCCTCGTGTCTTTGTGATTAAATCTCGTATTCAGTCCCCAGCTGTTGGAAAATTGGGAGGTGGAGCCTCTCTGGAGGCATGTTACTGAGGATGGGTTCTGGGGTTCTGGAGTGTTATATCCAGCTCTCTCTTGCCAGAGCTAGTTCACTCTTGCTGCTGCCTCCCAGCTGCTGTGGCAAGATGTGATGCCCAGCCTCTGCTTTGCCATAACATAGCGAAACATCCCCTTTTGAGACCGAAATAAACCCTTACTGTGCATGTGCTGGTTTTGGCTGGGTGTTTTGTCCCAGCAGCAAGAAAGTAACTTCAACACAGCCCCAGTGGATGCCTGAATTGCATATTTGTGAGAAGATCCTAACCTAGGAAAGCCAGGCTTGGCTCCTGACCCACAAATAGTGGAAAATGAGAAATATGTTGTTTTAAGCTGTTATATTTGTAGAATTATTGAACTTTAGAAGAGTCTGCAATCTCTCTTCCTACTGTCACCGACAATTAGGGAGTCATAAAAGATAGAACTCCCTGATGAGATTATTAAAAGCGATTAACACTATTGCTGTCAAATATGTGTACATGATCCATTTGATGTTATAGTCAATAGAGCACAGAATTTGGGACAAAGAACCTATTGGGTTGAACTGCATTGCAATAGTGGAATATCAGAAAATTCATAGACAAGCTTTTTTGTTTTAAACATGGAATGCTTCATGAATTTGTATGCCATCTTTGCACAGGACCATGCTGATTTTCTCTGTATCATTGCAATCTTAGTATATGTGCTGCTGAAGTGAACACAGCTTTTATATTCTCTTCTACTAACAGCAGTTAGTTTTGAGTGAGCCTTTGACTTCATTGATTCTTCTGTCCTTCCTTGACAACAAGGAATAATAAAATCCAAGCTGTTTTAGCACTTTACCTGCTTTGCTCTCACTATGCTTATAAGCTGCCTATGGCAGGTGTTAATTGCTCTGTGCTTCGGGTGAGGAAATTGATACTCATGGAGTAACAATGCAAAGTTATACAGCACAGAAAGTCATAAGCAATATGAAGTAACACAGAGGTACAGATAGGACTGAGACATGACTAACACACTCTAGAACACATGCTTTTGAGTTTATCATGCCATAATCCTTCCCTTACAGCAGCTCTATAGACAGATCACACAGCTAGGTGGTGGCAGTATAGCTAGATATATCTGAATGTGAATGTTAGCTGTATTCCTGTACATCTTTGGGAAAGTGATTTTACTTCCTTTGGCTTAACTTCGATCACTTAAAACATATGGATAAATTGGGACTGGAGAGATTGCTCATTGGTTAAGGCATTTGCCTACAAAGCCTAAAGACCTGGGTTTAATTCCCCAGTACCCATGTAAAGCCAGATGCGTAAGGTGGCACATGTGTCTGGAGTTCATTTGCAGTGGAGGTCCCACTGTGCCCATTCTCTCTATTTGCCTCTTTCCCCCTCTCTCTCTCAAATAAATGAATGAATAAATAAATAAATATTTTTAAAAACATATGGATAATTAGCAGTTAATGCATTTGCCTGTGAAGCCAAAGGACCCAGGTTCAATTCCCCAAGACCCATGTAAGCCAGATGCTTACAGGTGGTGGATGTGTCTGGAATTTGTTTACAGCAGCTGAAGGCCCTGGTATGCCCATTCTCTCTCTCTCAAATAAATAAAAAATAAAAATTTTATTCATAAGATTCTTTTAAAAATAATTAATTAATTAATTTATTTGATAGATAGATAGATAGATAGATAGATAGATAGATGTAGAGAATGGGCATGTCAGGGCCCCTAAACACTGCAAACAAACTCTAGACACATGTGCCACCTTGCCCATCCAGCTTCATGTGGGCACTGGAGAATTGAACCTGGGTCATTTGGCTTTTCTCTCAAGTCCCTTAACTGTTAAGCAATCTCTCCAGTCGCATAAGATTCTTTTGATAATGAATTGTAATTATTCTATGAGCTAAGGCCATAAGAAACATTCAGAAAATGCTATTTTATAATAAAATGAGGCCAAAACAGGTTGAAATGGACCAACACAGTTTTTTTTTAAATTTTTTTTTCTTGTTATATTTATTTATTTATTTGAGAGCGACAGACAGAGAGAGAAAGAGGCAGATAGAGAGAGGGAGAGAGAATGGGCGCGCCAGGGCCTCCAGCCATTGCAAACGAACTCCAGACACGTGCGCCCCCTTGTGCATCTGGCTAATGTGGGTCCTGGGGAGTCGAGCCTCGAACCGGGGTTCTTAGGCTTCACAGGCAAGCGCTTAACCACTAAGCCATCTCTCCAGCCCCCAACACAGTTTTGAACTAGTAGTTTGGCATTCTGTTAGCATTCACCACAGAAGCCATTCATTGCAAACGCGTAATCCTTAAGTATTTTAAAATTAGAGAGCTACTTACAAAATTAGTATGAATCACTATAATGACCAACTAATTAAACAGTGGGTTCCAGGGAATTAGCCAAAGAAAGAAAAGGAGAAAAGCATTTGGCTTTCATCAGACCATATGAACAATGTGTAAGCAAAATAAACAAGCTTTTGATCTGGAGAAGTTCCAGAGCATCGTGACCATTCTGGATCTTCATAATGAGCACTGTGTTCCAGAGACCACCCTTGTTTTTCTGCTCTCAATTTATAGTTAACTGTGTAGGCAAAGCTCATCAGACAAATAATCTGTAAGGAGAAGCGCTGAGAACAGAGGGGTGAGGACATGATTTGAGTTTTAAGCAACTGCCCACTGGGTTGACAATAGATTGGAGGATGACAAAGTTGGAAGCAGGAGGGAGAAATACCATCATAACCACCTAACGAAGCAATGGGTTGGTGTGGCTGCAATAGAGAGAATGAGGAGTCTTTGAATGTGGATTCATTATAAAGGAAGAAGAAGCAAGATGGTGTGTATATGTGGGAAGGAAGATACAGAGAAAGAAATAAGTGACAATGTTCCATTTTAAATAGCAACAGCAATAAAATACCTTGGAATAACATTAACCAAGGATGTGAAAGACCTATACAATGAAAACATAAAAATACTCAAGAAAGAAATTGAGAAGGACTTGAGAAAATGGAAAGACCTCACATGCTCCTGGATAAATAGAATTAACATTCTGAAAATGGCAATCTTACCAAAGGCAATATACAGATTTAATGCAATACCAATAAAAATCCCAACATTTTTCTTCACAGAGATAGAAAAAAATGATCTCAAAATTCATATGGAATGGCTGAAGGCCACGGATATCCAAGCATATCCTCAGCAAAAGAAACACCTCTGGAGGCATTACCATACCTGATCAAAAGCTATAGTACAAAGCCATAGTAATAAAAACAGCATGGTATTGGCATAAAAACAGGATTATAGACCAATGGAACAGAATTGAGAACCTAGATTTTGGGTCAAATAACTACAGTTACTTGATATTAGATAAAGGCCCTAGCAATTTAGGCTGGAAAAAAGACAGCATCTTCAACAAATAGTGCTGGACAAACTGGATAACTATATGCAAGGAAATGAAACTTCATTCACACATCTTGCTATGCAAAAAAATCAAGTCTAAATGGATAAAAGACCTCAATATAAGACCAGAAACCCGGCTACTACTGGAAGAAAAAATAGGAGGTACTTTCCATGATACAGGACTGGGAAAAGACTTCCTAAACAATACCAGTAGCTCAGAAACTTAATCACTCAACCAGTGGGATCTCATGAAGCTGAAAAGTTTCTTCACAAACAAACATACAAGAAGCAGAGCCAATAGATTACCCACAGAATGGGAGAAAATTTTTGCTGGCTATACAACTGACAGATGCCTAATTTCTAGAATCTACACAGAACTCAAAAACCTGAACAATAAAAAGTCAAACAACCCACTCACAAAATGGGGCAAAGAACTGGACAGGGAGTTCTCAGAGGAAGAAATGCAAATGACAAACACACACTTAAGAAAATATTCATCATCTCTAATCATCAGGGAAATGCAAATTAAAACAACTATGAGATTCCACCCTGTAAGGATAGCAAACATTAAAAAATCAAGTGAAAACAAATGCTGGCAAGGATGTGAAGAAATAGGAACCCTCATTCACTGTTGGTGGGAATGTATGATGGTACAACCACTGTGGAAAGCAATATGGAGACTCCTAAAAAGCTTGACTATAGAGATACCAACAGACCCAGTTATTCCCTTAGTAGGCATTTACCCTAAAAGCTCCAAGCCTCAGTTCAGCTCAACCAGGTTTATAGCTACTCAATTCATAATAGCTAAGAGCTGGAATCAACCAAGATGTCCATCATTAAATGAATGGATAACCAAGATGTGGCATATCTACATGATATAATTCTACACTTCAGTAAGGTAAAATGACACAATGAAATTTGAAGAAAAAATGGTCGAACCTGGAACAGATCATTCTCAGCAGACTCACCCAATCACAGAAAGATAATCATCACATGGTCTCATTCATCTATGGCTCCTCACCTGAATCTGCCTGAGTTGGTGACATACCTAATAAGCATCCTGAGGACCAGACAATAAGGATGGTGGGGCAGGAGGGGAGGGCAAAGGTGAGGGTGGGGGACATAAAACTGGACCCAAATGGCAATAGTACCATAAAATTCTACATCCTAAAAGACAGACAAAATGGTTGAACCTTCATCAGGTCCTTAGAAGGAACTCCTAAATCACAGGGCTCTGGAGAAGGTATGATGAAGACTAACCTTACTTCTCCAGTTTCTCTTTCTCTCTCTCTCCCTCTTCTCTCTCTTCTCTATATCTTTTTTACATTAGCTATCTTTTTCTTCCTTCTTTTCCTTGGCACTGGCCTGTAACTCCCAGTACCAGCATGTGGTTAATATCCACAATGAGCTGGTGATCAGAGAGACCTACAAGTTTTCCCAGAAGAAAACAGATTTATGTCAGAGTACTTGATGACCCACCAAAGGTTAATGGTAAGATCCTGCTGCTGAAGACACCATATGCTGTTGGTATGAAACATGGAGTGACCTGGCTGGAATCTGGAAGAGAGTCAGTCCACAGACAGTTACCTCATCTAGTGCTAGAAGGTGCTACATGAGTGACTGGGGGAAAATGATCAACATCTGTCCAAGCAACTCGAGGTCTAAGATACTCAGCAGCAAACAACCTGACGTGATGCTCACTCAAGTACAATAGTGTCACACAGCCATGGTGGGTAACCAACTGCTCTTGATTTGGATAACTGATCCACTCAGTGGAATGGAACCTATAGCTGGATCTGGGAATCAAGTCAGAACCGTATCCAGAAAATGAGCCTGCACTCCAGTATCAAGCTCCCACCAATTGTGGGCTATAAGAGGGCCTATAGCTATTAAATTATCTCTAAAATAATAATGGTTATCCTATTTATCTGGTGCTGACTTCACTCTCCATTGGAGAATTTGCTTCTCTTTTTCAGATGGATGCAGATCCTGAGGAGATAATCAGCCCATCACACCTCACTAGGGCCCCAGCTGAATCTAAGAGTAATTGGGGAAATGAGCAAGAGTGCTGCTTTCTTGGTGAACCTGGTACCAGCACAAGAGTGAAGGAGATAGACACAGAGAACACACAACTCCTACCAAACCAGATATCCAGAGACACATAGGCTCCCAAGACTTCATCACTGAAGTAGACCTGAAATGAACTCAACATGGCTCTGGGAAATTTGTGGAAGAGGGGCGGAAAGAAGGTCAGAGCCACATGTTGAGACATTATACACAGAGACACTGCCTCTTACCCATAACTGATGGCTAACCTCACGCTGCACGACCCACATTCCCTAATGAGGAGGGTCCCTGGGGGGGTGGGGGGGTGGACAGGGAGGAGTCTAATGATGGTACCAACATGGCTGTATACACCGTGTACATAACTAATAAAAAAAAGAAGGGAAGGCAAGAGGGCTGGAGGAAAGGGCTACAGAAAAAAAAAGAAAGGTGGGATGGAGAGATGACTTAGTGGTTAAGGTACTTGCCTGCAAAGCCAAGGGACCTAGGTTCAATTCCCCAGGACCCATGTTATCCAGATGCAGAAAATGGCACAAACATCTGGAGTTCACTTGCTGTAGCTGAAGACCCTGGCATGCCCATTCTCTCTTTCTCTCTGCTTGTTCCTCTCTCTCAAGTAAGTAATTAAACTTAAAAGAAGCAAAGGAGAAGGAAGGAAGGCAGGATAAGGATGATTTTAGATTTTGTTCTGAGCCACTGGAAGGAGGGAGTTGCTATGTATGAGATGGATACTTGTTAGGTTTCAGCTGGCTGCTAACATTCACAGAGAGATGTCAAACAGAGCAAACAGGGAGACCAGATCTCAGGAGACAGTCTGGATTGGCAGAGTGCTTTTGGAAGTTGTCATGTGTAGGTGGGTAATTCAGAATCAGGAGCCCGGAGGAGGTCTCCAAGGTACAGAAGATAAAATGAGAAGCAATGATGGCTTAGAATTGGGTGATAGAGGTAGCAGTAAGAAGGAGGGGTGAGTCACTCCATGGGATGGCTTGTTGAGGGGCGGGTGTGGAAGAGTCTGCCAGATCATACATAGTGTCTCGGGCTGAAGGATGGAGCTGCGGTGTTGTGAGTAGACAAAGGTAAATGGATGGGGGAGGGGCTGGCACAGTATTTGGCAGCTTCACAGGGAAGCATCAATACCCTTATTTATCTAAGTCCCAGTACTCTGCTCCCTCCAGAAGGCTTGCCTCCTTTCACCTTGTCTTCCAAGTGGCCCAGTTAGGATTAAGCATGTAGAAATGAAAACAGTGTTCTCAAGTGTGGTGCTTTGAATGAAATGTTCCCACAGGCTTATGTGTTTTGGATACTTGGTTTCCAGTTGGTAGGGATTTGAGGAAGCCGAGGAGTCTTTGGGGGCAGCACCTGGCTGGAGGAAGTGTGTCACTAGGAGACCAGGTTCAGTAGTCCAGCTCACTGGGTCTTCAGAGCTAGTTTACACAGACTGCTTCCTTTTTGTTGATGTGGAGATGTGACCCAGGCTCCCTGCTCAGGCCTGCGATGCTTTCCCTGCCAGGATGAAACTTCCCCCTTGAGACTTTAAGCTGAAATAAGCCCTTTCATCTCATCAGCTGATTTTGGCTGGATGTTTTGTGCCAGCAACAAGAAGGTAACTGTAGGCTGGGGAGATGGCTCAGTGGTTAAAGGCCCTTGCTTGCAAGGCCAGCTGGCCCAGGTTTGATTCCCCAGGACCCACATACAGCCAGATGCCGAAAGTAGTACATGTGTCTGGGGTTCATATACAGTGGCAAGGGACCTTTTAAATAAATAAATATTCAAAGAAGAAGACAATTGCTAACCAAGGGTTCTGGGCAACAATGGGAAAATGAACTCAAAGTGGCATATGATAGATAATACATTCTCATTTTATTTTAGAGGGAAGTTCAGGACCTCTTTCTCAAAATCTATAGGTGACTCCATCTGGTGAGCAGCAGACACCATCACTGTCCAGTTACTTGGGGGAGCCCACTAGCAAGACTACAGTCTCATAGGTACAGACTCAAGCAAGTGAAACCCAGAGGAAGATGGGAAAGCATCTTCCTGTTGGGTTTAGGCCAGTCTTCAAAGCCCTATGTACTCCTCAGATCATGGAAACTGGGGCTTTCTACCCATATCTAACCCAATTCAAGATGGATGCTAGTACTTGCTTAGGGCTGTAAGCTTTGTGGCCCAAACCAGGGCTCAGAAAACCATAGTTCTTAACCCAGTGTGGCTCACTGCTGGCTTCTGTGAGTGGAGTCATATACATTAATCTTGGGGGTCTTATGATGAAGGAGCAGAGCAGAGTAGCCACAGTAGTAGTCACATAACACACAAAGCCTGAATATTTTTTTTTTCTTTTTTTTTTTTTTTTCGAGGTAGGGTCTCACTCTAGTCCAGGCTGACCTGGAATTCACTATGGAGTCTCAGGGTGGCCTTGAACTCACGGCGATCCTCCTACCTCTGCCTCCCGAGTGCTGGGATTAAAGGCGTGCCCCACCACGCCCGGCCTGAATATTTTTTAAAAATATATTTATTTATTTGCAAGCAGAGAGAGAGATAGAAGAGAAACTGACAGAGAGAATGGGTGTGCCAGGGATGCCAGCTGCTGCAAATGGACTCCAGATGTATGCCTCACTCTGTCCATCTGGCTCCATGGGGGGAACTGGGGAACCGAACTCTAGTCATTAGCCTTTGCAGTCAAGCACTTTAACCACTGAGCCGTCTCTTCAACCCTAAACATTTTTTACTATCTATACATAGGAAAAGATGTGCCAATTCCTGGCCTAAATGTAACTAATACATTTGGATTCAAGTTAGTTACCCTAAAAAATTTCCATGCATTATCTCCATGTATGAACAGAAAGAAAATTGGTTATGTGATTTCCCGATCAGGGTTGAGTTTATGGCATTTTTTTGAGTAGAACATTTTTAGCATTGCTTTCTGGGAATGAAATTTATTTGTGCTGTTCTTCTTTTGAAAGCCCAGTGCCTGCCTTGTATTTCTACAGAATCCCCATGCTTTACCTTTTATAGTTTGCTGACACTGTGAAATGCACCTCTGTGGATTAGAGGGATGGTATATTTGTGCCAGGTTGCTAGGGGATACCAAATCTTAAGGTGGAATATGTCTTTATCAGATACAGAATAATATACTGGCCTCTGTGTGTGTGTGAGAGAGAGATAGAGGACTGGGGAACAGTTGGGTAAACACAAAATCCAGCTGGCTCTACTATTCTGGGATTTAGGGACATCTAACACATTCAAACTTTGGAAAGCACTGTATGACAATTTGTTGGAACATGAGAGAAAAGTAGAAGTTGAAATGGGGTTCATAATACAGAATTACTGTCATCATCATTGACAATTTTGGTGACCCCTTCAACAAACGTGACCCGGGGTCATCATGGGGCCTTTTAATTGTGCACACACACAGCCACATGCTTGTTCCTGTCACCACTTGGACTCTTGATGTGTGTGTCATGAATAGTAATTACTTTAAGCTGTGCAGATATGGGTGGGAGCTGCTGTCTTGGGCCAGAAAGTTCCTTGGTTGGGGGATATTAAGCAGAGGGTGGGCAGTTATTCACCAAAGATGTCATGAATATTACTCAGTCATTGCCTAGGATACGGCTGGTGCTGGAAATAGTCACTGGATGACAAAACAAAGGGTGAGCAATTTTTGAGGTCGGTTCAAACTCGTCTTCTGATTCTAAGCCAAGTGACCTCTTTTATAGAATTTTAAATGAGACAAAGACCACAGAGATGTTTAGCAAGTCATTTTCTTTTCCGGGCACAGAGCAGGCATCTTTCAACCTCCCAGGAACCTTAGAGGTGTGTTCTCTCTTGTCCGTCCAAGGTCACCAGAGGCCAATGTTGAAGACCTCGGTGTCACCAAACTTGGATTCCCGAGGCGCTTATCAGAGGAGAGCAGCCCCGTGGAGTTGCTCACGGACATTGAGCTGGGTAGTGAGCAGGAAAGAAGACATTTTAATACCACATTCATGGATGTTGGTGGCAGCAGTGACTTTTAGTCACTGACCTTGATGAATTCACATTACCTGGTGAAATTTGATAAAAGTAATCAGCTTTAGGGGGAAAAAAAAACACCCTACATTGAAAAATGATTTTCCATATAGCAATGAAAATGAATGAACCACAGCCATATGCATCTAGCTACAAATATAGTGTTCAGTAAAAAGAAAATGACTCAACCAAAAATACAAGCTATGTCATTTATATAAAGCTCAAAATACAAATGAAGTGAAATGACACATTGTTTGGTAATACAAACATATGTGGTAAAATAGAAAAGCAAAGCCAAATACAGACAGGAAGGCGAATAGGAGGGGAAACTTAGAAGTTCGAAACTCTTGGCAACATGCAATTTCTTAAAGTTAGTTGGAAGTAAAGTGACATGGATTTAATATTCTTTATGACCTGAATATTTACTAAATTGATAAATATATGTATGTGTATCAAAAATATGAAGAAGTCGCCTCCTATGTTCATTTTCTTCAGTTATGTATGCATTCTGGGTTCCCAGTTCTATGCATTATATATTCAATTAAGATCTGCACAAATAACTACTGATTATGTGTGGTGCATTACTGCATTACGTTAAGGATTGACGGGCATATTTCTCTGCAAAAATATATACAAAAAATTGAATCTTTGAGATCTGATGGATTTTTCAATGATAATCCTGACCAAATACAGGGGTTTCTTTACATGTTGCCATTGAAGCCCAAGCCTTTTATAAGATGCCATATATACATACATACATATATATATACATATATATATACACACATACATATGTACATGCATATATAAATATGTACATATATATGTAAATATCCCCTAGAATGACTCATACCATATTATATGTATATGTACATACATACATACACATATATGACATGAGTCATTCTAGGGAGGAATGTCCTAAGCTGGGTCCCCAGGTCTGTAAAGTTCCATAGGCTAGCTGTGGATCTGTGGATGTGGGGGAGCTATTGTCCATTTGCTTGCAAGTAAAAGAACATAAGGTAACAAGTCATTGCTCTTGCTTAAGCCTGGAATTAATACTTAATGTAGTTCACGTTCATTGGAGGCGCCAGTTAGCAATTTACCTATCTTTGACTAATTAAGCAGGGAAAACCCAATTTATCACTAGTCTTTGCTTGAAAGACTAAATTTACTAAGGCATGAGGCCCATGGGAAGAAATAGGAGGACTTCAGCAGCAGAAGTGGCATGAGGCTCAAACCCAGTGCCCTGCATTAATTTTCATTCAACCTCACTTTATATCCATTCAGTTGTTAATTTAGTTATTCATTCAATCAATATCTAGTGGGCGCTGACTCTGGGCCACTGAGGTCTTGGCATTGAGAGTGAAACGGCAAGAAGGACTGCTACCCCTGTACTTGCAGAACAACCAGCATAGGGTGGGTCCTGGTAGAAGGAGTTCATACTGCTCATAAAGCTAAGGGAAACATGGAATATAAGGGTTAAAACGTGGCTCATGGGATCTGTCAGATCTGGCTTAAGACCGTCCTTGATCAGTTTTCCCTTTTGTAAGATGGGGCTATTGTGATGCGTGCACGAACATGTCCATCCTTGTCATAGCACTTACATGTATAACCCTTGTTATGTTACTTTCTGTATATTAGCTCCCACATCTTTTCTACCAACCCCCCTACAGTAAACCTGGCAGGGAGAGGTTTGCTATTTTCTGATATTGGAAAGATGGACATTGGATTCAGAAAGGTTGGACAACTTTCCTTAGGTGACACTGGTTCTCAAAAGCAGATCTGCTGGATCTCAGACCCAGGTCTGCTAACTTTTCAAAGCCCAAGTTTTCTCTACTCCCCCATGGATCACTGTACATCTGTAGTTGAAAGCCTGGGGGAGCATCGGAGAGGGCCTTTCCTACTGACTTCAGCCTTGCACACGTCAGGTTGATAAAGTTCCCCTGGGGAGGTGTACTATATCATAGCCCCCAGCACAAGCAGAGAGGCAAGTTTGATAAGCATATGTTTTCTCTCACTTGTTTATTTATGTGGGAACATGTACTATCTTGCTATTGGTTTTAACTAAATTTTCAATGTCAGATTAGGAATGAAAAGAGAGGTTTATAGGGACACAAAGGATGGGTCTAGTCTGGGGGCGTCATAGGGAGATTCTGTGGAGCTGAAGGGTGCCTTATTAAAAACAGTTGCTCTGGTAGAACTGAAGGGACCAGCATGCTGGCCAAGACGTCTGCTGGACTTCCATGTGTGTGGCACTGAATGTGCATGGTAGCTGCCTTTAATACTGCAGTGTTGGTACTCCCAAATTAGCATTGGCATGCTATGTTTCTTTTTTTTTAATCATCATAATAAATTAGTTGAATTCAGAGTGAAAAATCTTCAGGGCAAAAATCACTGGCTCACACTGCTCATAAGAAGTTATTGAATCATAATGCATATGTCATTCCACAATCCATGGTGAAGATTGCAGGGAAAGATTCCGGCAATGGAGTGTGCGTCTCCGCTCACTGAGTAAGATCTGGAGGGAACTGAGGATGGTAGGGGAACGGCCAGTGGGCACGCAGGGTGCGATGCCTCCGCTGTGGCTGAATGGGCTTGGAAAGAGCAGGACTGGCTTTGTGGTAGAGACTCAGACCCCACAGGGCTATCATGCTGTGGCCTTGCAGATGATGATGGAAGGTGTCTATGACCCAGGTGCTAATGAGGTCACTGGAAGTTTGGCCTGCAAGGCTGTGATGCCCCTGAAAAGTACAAACCCAAGCCAGGAGCACGCCTTTAATCCCAGCACTCAGGAGGCAGAGGTAGGAGGAGCGCTGTGCGTTCAAGGCCACCCTGAGACTACATAGTGGAATCCAGGTCAGTCTGGGCCAGAGTGAGACCCTAACCTCAAAAAACAACAATCACCACAAAGTACAGACCTGGAGCAATAAATGTGCACCTCACAGGACTGGAATAGAGCACGCCAGTGTGCCCATTTTCTAGATAAGGAAACTGAGACAGAGTGGAAGTGGATGGGAGAAGTTGCAACAACTAGTTAGGCTTAGGAAATCAAGCTCAGACTCTGGGTTCTGAATTCTTTGGCATTAGTTCTATCACTTCCAGAAATATCCATGAGACCCCTAGAAACCAACTTACGTCACCACACATCACTATTTTGCATCACTCTGTGTCCAAGCAGGAAAACGGAAGCAAGCCAGGCAGTTGCATAGTGAACCAGTGAGAGGGCAGAGAGGAGGAGATGGGAAGGGGCCGCACATTACCCTTAGTGCTGAGTCCAAAGTGGGGGGGGGGGAGGTATGAGCAGATCCCAAGAGCAGGGTCACCAGGTGGACCTGTACTCTCTGCGGAGCCATCAAGAGGGAAGAAGTGGAGCCAAAGGCAGCAAGTTAGACTGTGGAGAAACTGCAGCTGGGCAGGAGCCAGCCATCTCTCAAAGTGGAGGGCAGGAGTAGCTTGGTCCTGATTTCTTCCAGACTATTCTCTCAGAATTTGAGCCAGAGTTTTCCGCTGGACAAAACCATTAAGCATCTGGTGACTAAGGGACTTGAGGAAGTGTGGTTTCACAGGGAAGGGAAGGCGTGGAGCTGAGAAAACAGGCGACTGAGCTGAGAACCGTCTCGTTGCTTCTCATCCTGCAGGGTCCTTAGGCTGAGTGTTTGGGACATAGGTGGAAATTAATTGTGTGTAGTCCTGGTATCATTGAATTAGGCTTATGGGATGATACTTAATCTTAATTATCCACTTGATTGGATTAGGGAACGCCTAAAATGGCATGCACCAGGCCTTGGAGTCAATCCTCCATACCAAACACAAAAACAAAAGCAAGCCAACAAGAAACACCTAACTCTCAATGAAGCATACTTTCCAAGAGGCAATTAGACCTAATGAATTGATTAGGCTCTTGCTGGATTCACAATATGATGGCACTACTGGGAGGTGCTGGGAGGTGAAGAAAGGAGGCTGAGGAAGTCAGTCATGCCTTTCCCTGGCCTCTTCCTGTGTTCCCTTTCTCCCTGTCCTGTCTGCCATCAGGTGGAAAGCCTCTTCCTCCTCATGCTTCTGCCGTCATGTTTGTCCTCACCATGAGGGAGGAAATCTCTGAAACCATAAAGGAAAATAAAAAACGTCCTCCTTACTGTGTGTGTAGGTCAGAGGTCAACATCAGGTGTTTTTCTCTACCACTTCCTCATCGTTTTATTTTATTTTTTTGAAACCGAGTCTTTTACTGAGCCCAGAGCCCTCTGGTTCAGGTAGAAAAGCTGGCCAGCCAGCCCTGTCTCTGCCTCCCTGGATCTGAGATCACAGGCAACTATCATACACAACATTTCAGGTGGTGCTGACATCCAAACTCAGGTCTCCGTTCTTGCACAGCAGTCATTTTTACCCACCGAACCATCTCCCCAGCCTTAATCTCTCCCGTGGAATGATTCTTTTTTTCAGTTATCCTGGAACAATGATGGCAAAAGTAACTAATATAGTGGAATAATAGTTGCTATCAAGTATAACATATGGCATGGCACAGAGCAGAATGTAATGTGAGGAAGCACACAATTTTGGCAGCAAACATGCCTGGGTTTGTATTCATACCCATTCACATCATGGGTACATATATGGGAAAACAAGTTAACCTTCTTTTAAAATTATTTTTATTTATTTATTTGCAAGTAGAAAGCGCTAGACATAGAGAGACAGAGAGAATGGGCACACCTGGGCTTCCAGTCACTGCAAACAAACTCCAGATGCACGCTCCATTGTGTGCACCTGGCTTTATGTGGGTACTGGGGAATTGAACCTGGGTCCTTAGGTTTCACAGGCAAGTGCCTTAACTCTAAGCCTGGAAACCATCTTTTGAATGCTGACAGTCAAGCCTCCTTTGCATGGAGTGTTTGCAAATTCTCAACAATAAAAGGAACACGCAGTACTCCTTATTCTGCTTAGCAGATTCAGGCATTTAATCAACAGTGGTTCTCAGGACTGGTCTATTCTAAGAGGAAGTGAATACTATTTCCGATTACTGCCTGAGATAAATTTACAGAAGGGAAATTCCTCCATTAATTTATACTCCCATCAGCAGTATTGGATGAGTGACAATTTCCATACACTTTGATTAGGTGTGGTACTAACCTTAAAAAAAAACATGCTTTCATAGGGCTGGAGAGATGGCTTAGCAATTAAGGCACTTGTCTGTGAAGCCAAAGGACCCAGATTCAATTCCTAAGGACCCACAGAAGCCAGATACACAAGGTGATGCATGTATCTGTTGTTCATTTGCAATGGCTGGAGGCCCTGATGCGCCCATTTTCTCTCTTTCTCTCACTCTCTGTCTCTCTCAAATAAATAAATAAAAATTAAAAAGGTGTGGTGGTGCATGCTTTTAATCCCAGCACTTGCACTAGGGAGGCAGAGGTAGGAAGGATCACTGTGAGTTCGGGGCCACTCTGAGACTACATAGTGAATTCTAGGTCAGCCTGGGCTAGAGTGAGACCCTGACTCAACTCCCCCCTTAAAATGCCTTCATGCTAATGATTTTCTTGAGGTTCATGTTCATGGCCACTGGCTTAGGATAGTTTAGATGAACAGAAAGGTGAAAATAAAGTAGAATATTAGCTTAACCACTGGCAGAAACTAAAAATAAGCAGATAGATGCACCTGGAGTGAAATACAGCCCATTTGTTTATTCATCTATTACCTTAATATTTTTGAAGTCTCTTCCACATGTGATGCTCTGGGCTCATTATCACCTTCTCAAGGATAACATCAGGACAGCTAACACCACTCTAGTGCTTGTTTTGTGCTAGAACCAGTCCTCAGAGATTTGAACTTATTAACTTATCAACTCTCACAATGACCCCGCAAAATTGTTCCCATTATTACTCTTATTGTACAGGTAAGTAAATGAAGTCCCAGGACTCAGATCCCTCGTGACCCAGCCAGGCCTCAACCTTAGGCACTGTGGCTGAAGTTCACGTACCTTCATCCTCTAGACTATGTTCACTCTAGGTGGTTACCTTAGGAGTATTCAATATTCTATTTTCCATTCAGTCTGTCCTTCAGATCCTTTCCTGCCCTTGTTTGCAGACACTCCTCACAAAGTTATAGAAATAATTTGAGGCAATAGATAATTTTCTTTTTTTTTTTTTTCTTTTTTTTTTTTTGGTTTTTCAAGGTAGGGTCTCACTCTAGCTCAGGCTAACCTGGAATTCACTATGCAGTCTCAAGGTGGCCTTGAACTCACGGCGATCCTCCTACCTCTGCCTCCCGAGTGCTGGGATTAAAGGCGTGCGCCACCACGCCCGGCGATAATTTTCATCTCAAGTGAGTTCTGAAAATTACCCACAAGATAAAAATCCCATCTCATCAAGTTTGTGCAAAAAAACCTGCAGAGAGTGTAGAGGGCTCAGGAAACAGAAACCCCTAGGGAATCCTTCACCCCTGGCTTCAGGTATCTTTGTTAATCTGCCATATGTGTGAGTTTTTAAATTCCACATCATTGTCATCACAGCTGAGTTCATGCTCAACACCAGAAGGGCATTGTGTGGTAAAGTTTAATTTATTTCCATGCTTCCTGATAAAGTTGTATTGCCATCCATGACATGTGGCATGATCTCATTCTTACTATTTATTGGTGAAACCTTTTCCAAATGTACCCATAGTCCAGAAGGTTTGTGAACATCATCATAGCAACACAATTGCAAGTGCTTGCATGGTAGAAATACCACCCCCATCTTTTTAGCATGCCTGAGGTGCTTAGACCTTTGTTAACAGTAGCAAACATAGAGCCAGTGGCAAGAAACACAGAAACAAAACCAAATACCCTCAAAATGCAGACAGGAATTATTGCTTGCTCTTCATCATAGAGCATAGAAGTTTTTAGCACATAAAGGATGTCAACAGATACAAAATTCATGGGGGCCGTTAAATGCTCAGAAGTCAGGTCCGTGGAGTGACAGTGTAAGAACAATCAAACTGTGTTAGCTTGCTCCAGTCCAAGTTGCCTGCAACGCCCTTGAGTCTTGGTGCCTAGCAAGGATTGAACTTATCAGAAGGTACTCATGTCCTCATGTACACTGTCTTGTGTATGTGGCAATGGACAGGTAAACTGGCACACCATCTAACTATCTCAGTCTTCCACATCTCTGTCTACTTACGCTCTCCTACAGACTTGGCCCATCTCAGCATGACCACGCCAGGCTCTGTGCGCTTAAACCCTACGGAGGTTCTCTCATTAGTCTTTGATAAGGAGTTTTAGGAACAAGTAGGAGTACAGAGATGGCTCATCTGCAATTGCAAATTTACTCAGGATTAAGGTTTTCATGAGATCCAATTTTACAAATTTATACATGATCCACGGAAGCGTTTTCCACATAGATTTTCAAATGTTTTATACTGTGACTCTTGCTAAGTTTCTGCAGCCAACATTCTGAGGATCAGACTCACATTCAGAGGTCACTGCTTCATCAAATAGCTTCACTGGTTTTATGCCACAAAGTCTCAATTGTTTTCAAATCTATGAAGTCCCAAATCACTGTATTCATGTTTTCCCCGATGCACGATAAACCTACAAAATATTTAAAAGTCGGCCAGATTCAAAGCTTACCAAAACTGTTGAAAGGAAGTGACAGTTGAGTGTTTAGCACTAAATGAGACTATTCTAGGTGGCCGAGAGAGTGGAAGAATCAAAGAAGAGGAGGTGTGCTTTGGGATGCTGTCTTCCAGATACAAAGTGGTGGTTGCACTCATGAGCTCACAGCAGCTGCATGAGACTGTAATAATACTATCAACATGTAATGTCACATGTAATAATATTATCAACATGTTCTCATGGACAATGCAGGAGGGCAAAAATGTGGCATCACAATGGAAGAGGGACTAATTGAAAATAAGAGAGGGTTAGGGGAGCTGTGACAGAAGGAGGGTTGTGGGAGGGGATTATGATCAAAGCACATTGTGTATATATGTATGGAAATCGAAAATAAATAAAACAGGAAAAATAAGAACAAAAATGAAACAGAAACAAAAATAAAATAAAATATCCTTTAGTTTCACTAAATTGTGCACAGTAGAGGCTTCCACTCTAATTCTATGGCAAGATAGCTCACTGGACCACCATTATTTCTTCAATAACTCTCCTTTCTTTGCTGTTGATAATATTTCTTTCTCTTAGGTTCTCTGTTATTCACAGGGCATCATAATTTTTTTGTTTGACATTTTCAGAGTATAATTAAAAGCTACAGAAACTTCACAGTGCAACGAAGATATTAGCTAGTGGCATAGATACACTTGAGTGGCAGGAATCCTGAGACAAAACTGGCATCAGGTGTCAGTTCAGCTTTTGTTTTGTCATCTAATTAGCTTTGGTTTCATACATGGGCACAACATGGAATTTTCAGAGCTTTTCAAACTCTGGAATTATAGATGAGGCATTAGAAATGCTGCCTTCATTTGATAGATGTGGAAATTGAGAATTAACAGGATTATTCAATTTGGACATCTGCAAGAATGCCTTGCTCTAGTTCAGTTTAAGAAGTTAGACTGAGCTTTGAATAATGACTGGGACACTTCATTTCCAGGGGTGACATGGGCAAGTCATTGGTGCTTCATGAATACATTTCTTCAGTAGTGAAATGGAAATACTAACTCTCACCTTGGAAATGAGCAAGAGGATTGAATCGCACAGCATATTCCAGTGTGTAATCTGAATGTGGGCACAGCAGATCATCTCTTTGCTTAGCGTCACTCTTCCACATTCAGGGATAAGCGAAAAGCTTAAAAGCCAAGTAGAGGGATGCCAAATTTGGATACTAAGCTTATACCTGATGTAACATGGAAGAGGTTTTGAAAAGTTTTAAGAAGATGGACTGAACTTTTTGGGAGCCTCAAGAAGGAGTACATGTGATGTGGAATATCAGTTCCTTCTCATGCTGTGAATAAATACCTGACCAGAAGCAGCTTATGGAAGGAAAAGGGTTTAATTTGGCTTACAGTTTTTTGGGAGGAAGTTTTTATCATGGTAGGGAAGACAGGGCAGGAGTGGGAAACCCATGTCACAACACAGCACAAGGAGCTGGGCTATAATACGACAAGGCCTGCCTACAATGTCCCATTTCCTCCAACAAGTTTCAGCCCCCTAAATGTTCCCAGATAACCTTCCCAGATAACACCACCATCTGGGAACAAAGTGCTCAAACACATGAGCCTATGGGCACATTTGACGTTCAAACCACCACAGTGAGTATTAATCTTTGTAGGACAAAGATGGTATGCATGGAGCAGACGGGTTACATGGCAGAGGAATGGTACAGATGTAATTAAATAAACTGAGATGGAGAGATTTTCCTGAATTATCATGGTAGGCACAATCGAATCATATAGATTCTTTTTTTTTGTTTGTTTGTTTGTTTTTCGAGGTAGGGTCTTACTCTGGTCCAGGCTGACCTGGAATTAACACTGTCATCTCAGGGTGGCCTTGAACTCATGGTGATCCTCCTACCTCTGCCTCCTGAGTGCTGGGATTAAGGGGTGTGCGCCACCATGCCCGGCTTCATATAGATTCTTATAAGTAAACATCAATGTCTGGCCTTGCACAGAAATGGCAGGTGATTATGGAAGGAGGGTCAGAGAGATGCTACATGGTGGCCATTGAAGATGAAAGAAGGTTGCCACAAGCCAAGGAATGAAGATGGCTCATAGATGCTGGAAAAGGCAAGGAAACAGAATCTCCCTTAGAGCTTCTAGAAAGAAATTCTACTTGCTGATATCTTGATTTTAGCATAACAAGACCCATTCTGGACTTGTAAGCAACAGCCTATAAGATGATAAATTTGTCTGTTTTAAGCCACTACAATTTCATTTATTTGTTGTGACAAAAAATACTAAAGCATGGAAAGGTATTTGTCATGGAGATCTTGTTACCTAAAAAAACAAATAAAGGGGGAGGGGCAGAGAGATGGCTTACTAGTTAAGGCACTTGCTTGCAAAGTCAAAGGACCCAGGTTGGATTCCCTAGTACCCACATAAAGCCAGATGCACAATGACATATATATCTGGAGTTCTTTTGCTAGAGACCTTGATGCACCCATTTTTTTTCTCTCTCTCTCTCCTTGAAAATAAATAAAATATTCAACAGAAATAAAGACCATCACCAAACACATTTAGAGATATTCCAAATACTCAGTGGATTCAGTAGCATTTGATCTGGATACCAGACAACTGACAGAGTCTTTCTGGTGTGAGCCATTCCTGGTGACCGGGATGAATATGTTGACTGAAAATTGGTCATGAGTGTCTTCCATTCCAAAGAATAAGCATTTTTTCCAGCTGTAACTACAGTGCCTCTGGTGCTAGAATCAAAGGAGGTCAACAGAACTTGTCACACTGTTTGTTATTGCTGTCCTAGGGAGGCTCAGTGGTCTTTATGCACACTGTGGAGCCCAGTACCAAAGGT
This sequence comes from Dipus sagitta, assembly GCA_036346955.1. Classification (NCBI taxonomy): domain Eukaryota; kingdom Metazoa; phylum Chordata; class Mammalia; order Rodentia; family Dipodidae; genus Dipus; species Dipus sagitta. The sequence continues at coordinate 192,806,187 of CM070771.1, forward strand.
GTCACTCTGAGATGTCATTCTTGCCCTTAGTTCCTTCATCACCTCATCCCTAGGCACTTCACCAACTATTATCTTATCTCTTGGGGTTTGATTTTTACTTCAAGAAGGTAGATGTTCCCATAGTCTCCTTCTCTTCCCTCCCCCTCCTTTTTTGTCATTTTCATAATTCCCCTCATGCTCTAATTCCCAGCTGATGGGAAGATGGGAGGATGAATTAATAACTATCTATGGGACTGGAGAGATTACTTAGTGGATAAGATCCATTTCCTGTGCAAGCAAGAGGGACAGAAACTGCCTAAATTTGAATCTTCAGAACCCACATGAACAACTGGGTGCAGCATGTATGCTTATAACCTCAGGCCTGTAAGGAAGCAGAGACCTGGGAATCCCTAGAGCTTGGGCAAAGAATGGCCAAGTTCCAGGATCAGTAACAGACTCTGGCTCAAATAAGAATGACTGGAACTGCTATGGAGTGGGACAATGGACTTCCTACTCTGGCCACCAAAGATGAGTATACTTTGCTGCAGGTGAGAGCATGGGCTGCCACAAGGGAACATATGTAAATATACACTAACATACACACACACACACACACACACACACACACACACACACAACACACACACACACACACACACACACACACAACCTGTCTGTGAAAGCCTTTGACTGCTTCTTTGGGGTGAGTCTCAGTGTCTTCTTCTGGAAAGCTCAGTGGTACTTGAGGTACACCGTGGGATGCGGATGCACATAACTCCGGGTTATGCAAGAGGTGCAGTTTTACTTCCAGACAATATGGTGATGTGTGTACGTTGTAAAACCCATAGTCCTGAGCACACAGCCCATGAAAAGAGCAAGCTGTTGGTCTAAATAGGGCCGGCTGTTTCTGAGATTTTCTGTTGCTTGTTCACTTACTTTTTCATCTGCCAGTACTCTAGGAAGCAGATGTCCAAAATTTAAGTAAGAGATATCTGGGAAGAAGACATAAAATTTGTTTTAAAGTCGTATTATGGCTGGAGAGATGGCTTAGTGGTTAAGGTGCTTGTCTGCAAAGCCTAAAGACTCACGTTCTATTCTCCAGGTCCCATGTAAGCCAGATGCACAGTGCCGCAAGCGCACAAGGTTGCACATGGGCACAAGAGGCCATGCCCTAGGAGTTCAATTGCAGTGGGGGGAAGTCCTGGTGTGCCAATTCTCTATCTCTCTCACTCTCACATAAAAAAGGCAGTTTGTTGATCTTGTCTCGAAAAAAAGGTCATGCTATAATTTTTATGAAGAATTTCAAACAGGGGTTATTAAGATAGCTCAGTTGGTAAACCAGAAACATGAGTGCTTGAGTTCTTTCCCCAGAACCCAAATAAAGATGCCAGGCAGTGTGTCAGAGACCAGAACCCACATAAAGATGTCAGGCATGGTGATACACACTGTAATTGCAGTGATGGGAAACAGAGGTTGAAGAATTTCTGGGGTCACTGGACAGACTGGCCTTATTGGTGAGCTCTAGGCCAATCAAACCCTGTGTCAGAGACTACATAGTGAATTCCAGGTCAGCCTGGGCTACAGTGAAACCCTACCTCCAAGAAAAATTCCAAAAAAACAAAAAGCAAGCAAACAACAACAACAAAAAACAAAGGTGAACAACATTCCTGAGGAATAATATCTGCGTCCTTTGGTCTCCACATACACGTGCACAATACACGCACATGAACCTATGCACACAGGAACTTGCACATGCAAACAAAGAAAAGAATTGAGAACAGCATATTATTATTTGGCTTCTTTATTAAAAAAACAAACAAAACTTCCTTAGTAAAGGCTTCAGAGTCCTGACAGCCAGCAGAAGCATATTGGAGAACTCTCATACACTGAGTGCATAATGAGATTCCTGAGGGGAAAGGCTACTTTCTTGTTTCTCTTTGTTTTCTTGAACATATTTAAATTTCTGCTGTCTCTGCTCACTAATAATAGCCAATATTTACCAAACACTTACAGTTATTCCGATATTGTGCTAACTCCTGAGTACATATTGGAATAGCAATATTAGCATTATAGTCTTACAGACAAGATAATGGATCTCACAGAAAATGTCTGTTCAAGGTCACAGAACTGGTGTGCAGAGGAGCTAGGATTCCAACCCATACTTGATCCCAGAAACTTCAGCCACTGCTCTACTTATGAGTCTTAAAGCTATCATTCACTGTCTCTGCGAAGCCCTTTCTATATCTATGTCCTTCTTTAGATTGCACCAGCCTTTCCAAGCCCCAGTCTATCCTCTTATACACTGTTACTTCCTTTAGGCAGGTTCACTGCTAGACTCAAGTACTGAGCACTCTGACCTCCTGAGTCACGAATGTGGAGAACAGTGCAGAACTTCAGATAGTGGTGATGTACCTGGAAGGTTATGACATACAGGAGATGCGGAATGATGGGGAACTGACACAGTGGTTACATCTGTGAAGAAGGTATTGATGTAGTGGGGGTACCTTTGATGTAGGGAGCCCTGTAGGGAGCTTTATATTCACTTGTTGAGTTAGAATGCCTGATCCCACCATGTCCAAAATATTTCTTATTCTCCACTGTGTTTCATTTCTTCTGTAGCATGTATCCCTCCCAGAAAATTTTTCTTTATTGTCTACTTTTGGCTACTTCTCCTAAAAATGAGAACTCTAGGAAGGCAGGAACCATACCAGTCTTGCTGACATCCATATTTTCAGTGACTAGAGTAATAACTGGCATATAAAATAATATGTGGAAGAAACACATAAATAAAATATCTTAAAAATGTTTTTTAAATTTTTGAAACAAAATTAAGTGAACATTGAGTATCTGCTTTGTCCTGGACATTATTGGAACTGACAGCAATGTAGTAGTAAGAATTGTAAGCTAATTTTAAAAGTTGACTCTAATTGTTCAATGTACTTTTATATTTGCAGTACTGGGGCCTCATGCATACAAGGCAAGCACTATAACACTAAGCTACGTTACCAGTCCTGACTCTATATTGCAAAATGATTATCTGACCCTTTGGTCAAAAATTGGATGACCATAGATCTTGACTTTCCTTTGTATTGTCCCTGTGTGTTATTGTGTGCATATCCTGATGTAAGTATGACCAGTATTCTTTGCACTACCAAGTGTCCTTGTTTGGATGGTAAATGGTATGGCCACTCCAGTCTGTTGTACTAATTCAGCAGGAACTAGTAGACAAAAAACCCTATTATGATTTGATCAAATAATTGTCCATATTTTATATATAGCATTCATTTCATGATGTTGTATGTGATGGTGAAATAACTCAGACTAACCTGAGAAAAATCATAAAGGTACACTGATGAATTTAAATAGATGAAAAGTTTGCCTTGAGCATGGTAGGTTCTAGACCTCCAAATTCAAGTTGTACCTGTCACTCCTGAGGAACTCCAGGCTCATGCTTCCCAATACAAATGGCAAAAAAAAATGTCCCAGATTCATCTATCTCAGTTCAAGTCCAGCAAAAATACAGAGTCTTTCCCAGCAGCACCTGTATAAGTCTTGACATTTGTTTTGAAGAATCCATATTGGGTCATTCATTCTTCCTCTTCCCTCTAGGAAAGATGATGTGCTCATTGGTTATGATATGGTTCATGCTTTTCTTTTCTTTTCTTCTTTTTTCTTTTGTTTTGTTTTGTGAGGTAGGGTTTCACTCTGGTTCAGGCTGACCTTGAATTAACTATGTAGCCTCAGGTTGGCCTTCAACTGATGGTGATCCTCCTACCTCTGCCTCCCAAGTACTGGGATTAAAGGCGTGCGTCATCACGCCTGGGCTCTCATGCTTTTTATTCTTGAGCCCCAGAATGGAGTCCTACCAAGATCTCATATCGTGAGGCTAGAGGAGAGGTAGGTTAACAAAATGAAAATCAAGGGATTTACCAGAAGGGTGACATATTCAAATTATGAGCAGAGAACCCCAAATATCCTGCTCATTGTGTGTTTGGATTTTTGTGAGTGTCTGTATGTGCACACATGTATGGATTGGGACCCATTAACTATTTTACACAACCTGAGCCATGCCTACAATGAAAGAATAATATGCAGGGACAACCTCATTGTCAGGTTACTGCTTTATAGATCCAAGTAAGGTATTGTTTCTTTATCTGATCACCACCAGCATATATATGTATAATATATGGCATCTACGTTACAATATAGTCCTACATATTGGTTCTATTAACCACAGTAATTCCCATGTACAGTCATTCCACTTACACACTGTACATTTGTGAGTCACTTAACATGGTATCCCTATATAATCCTCATGAAACTCACTCAGAAAAGTTAATTTATTTCATCAATATTGTCCTCCAAATCCTGTCACATTTTTTTTTTTTTCTGAGACAGCATGGTCCTGGGAATATTATCAATCAGGGTATTTACATGACATACCCGGAAACTAAGCAGCTACTTTAAAAAATATTTCATTTCATTTCATTTATCTTTTTGAGAGAGAGAGAGAGAGAGAGAGAGAGAGAGAGAGAGAGAAAGGGAGAATGGGCATACCAAGGCCTTCAGCTGCTGTAAATGAACTCTAACCCTTGTGCATCTGGCTTATATGAGGAATTGAACCTGAGCCCTTTGGCTTTGCAGGTAAGTGCCTTAACTGCTAAGCCATCTTCCCAGCTCAGTAGTTAATTTTTTAGTCATTGAATCATCTTTTCACCTTTAAGTAAGTGCTTCTACTGAAGCCTTGCTATTTATAATAAGTTGTATTTACTTCACCTTTATGCAGATTAAGCAAAACAGTTTCTGCAGCATTTGTACCTTTAAGCACTAAAGTCCAGGGATGTGATGGAGTCTGTGAAGAGGTATGGGAGGAAGTGTAATGTTCACATTTTGTTTGGTTGTCTTTGTTTCTAGTCCAAGCCATTTCACAGTCCTCAAATCAAATGAGGGAAGAAATCTGACAATGCAGACTTATGGCTCTTGGATCTTAGTGCTCTCAATAATCACTATGGGTACTTGTTAAAAATATGAATTCCCGGCTGTCACTTCTGAAATTTGAATTTTTAACAAGCCCCCTGGTGACTGTGATGTGAGACTTCCACAAATATTATTTAAAAAGTAGAGGTTTTGAAAGATCTTTTTCCAGTAAAAATGAGACAGGGAAGGCACTCTCCTTTTCTGCATGTATTTAATATTCACTGAATGCTAAATGTTAATAATGAGTGCAGTGCTAGGAGTGAATAGCTTTTGCATTTCCAAGCCAGACTGTCATTTTCTCTTTAGAATTCACACCGGGAATTAAAGTTATCCCCTTTAAAGTCAGAGAAACACAATGGCTAGAGGTGTGAAAGACCCCAGGTTCTAGGAGAGGGATTGGCCCAATACGTCCTTCCTTTGGAGACTCCAGTAGGATGAAAGCAGTGAGCTAGTCCTTCATCTTTACATAGAAGTGACAGTGGAGAGGTACTTGGGTCCATGTCAGCAAAGCATCAATAATGCATCTCTCTGTTTTCCTATAGCCCCGCCAGAGCAAATGACTGCAATCCTGCTTCTAAAGATAGCAAAGCAATTACAAAATCCTTGCTATAGCTTTGGATAAAAGACAGGAAAGGAACTGGTATTTATTGTGCGTCTTCTCTCTGCTAATTGGAGAAACTGAGTCTTGGATCGTTTCAAGTGGCCTGTCCAGGTTCATGTAGATACTGTTTCTAGTTATGTCTTGTTGCTAACAAACCACCCTTGGGGCTGGAGAGATGGCTTAGTGGTTAAGCACTTGCCTGTGAAGCCTACGGACCCCGGTTCAAGGCTCAACTCCCCAGGACCCATGTTAGCCAGATGCACAAGGGGGTGCACGCGTCTGGAGTCCGTTTGCAGTGGCTGGAGGCCCTGGCGCGCCCATTCTCTCTGTGTCTCTCTCTCTGCCTCTTTCTCGCTCTGTCTGTCGCTCTCAAATAAATAAATAAATAAATACATACATAAATAAAATTAAAAAAAAAACAAACCACCCTTGCATGTAAAGTTTATGACAGAGATTTATGGAAGAGTTCTGTAGATTATCTGAGTGGTTCTTTCATGTTTCTTATTGACAATTTTCAAACATGCACATAATGTATTTCTATCATGATCCACTCCCTCATGCCTTCCTCATAGCTCCTTCCTCCTTTCCACCAATTCTTCAAGTTTGATGTATTTTTTCTTTTTGGCCTTTCTCTGTCATCCATGGTGACATGCTGATGGGTTTAATATTGTGCAGGTAACAGCAGCTGCTGTGAGGTCATGAGTGAAATGGGTACTTTGTGTCCAGAAGACAGTGTTCCAAAGCCCTCTTCTCCATCCTCTGGCTCTTACGTTCTTTTAGCCACCTCTTCTGCAATATTTCCTGAGACACGAAGGGTGTGATAAACATGTCTGGTTGATTGTTTATGGAGTCTCTGTTGCAGTCAGGTTCGCATTGCTGGTAGAAATCACCCAACCAAGAGAAGCTGGTGGGAAAAAAGAGCTTTAATGTGGCTTATAGGCTTGAGGGAGAAGCTCCACGATGGCAGTGAAAACAATGGCATGAGCAGAGGGTGGACATCACCCCCTGGCCAACATAAATGGACAATAGCAACAGGAGAGTGTGCCAAACACTGGCAAGGGGACACTGGCTATAATACATATAAATCTACCCCCAAAAGTACACTCCCTCCAGGAGGTGTTAATTCCCAAATCTTCATCAGTTGGGAACCTGGCATTCAGAATACCTATGTTTATGCAGGACACCTGAATCAAACCACCACATTCTGCCCCATAAACTGTTAATCACACATGATGTAAAATGCAATGCATTCATCCAACTTTAAAGTCCCCATAGTTTTTAATCATTCCCAATGATGTTCAAACATCCCCATAGTCCAAAGTCTTTTAACTGAGTCATATTACCAAAAATAAACCAAAAAAAAATCCATAATGGCACAGAATAAACATTCACATTGCAAAAGATAGCATTGGGCATAACAAAGAAATATTCAATTAATACAAGGTTTAAATAGGGCAAACATCAAACTCTGTAACTTCAAGTCCAACAACTCTAGTCAGTGACAAATCCCCAAATCTGATAATTTTAATCAGCAACAAGTCTCTGGAGTTCTAATTCTGTCCCTCCAGCTAGGCTACTCACAGTCCTGGAAAACTTCATCCCTGGTTGGCAGCTTTCCTTAGGTCCATCTCATGGTCTTGACATTTCCACTGGGTCTCCATTGCAACCCATAGTTCATCCTCAGGGTTCCACTGGTCTCCATGCAGGCATCCAGAAAACCTGCTTCATATTACCCATGGTCATTTCCAAAACACAAGACCGTGTTGCAAATTCAATGGTCCTCTCTTTCCTGAATTTCTTATACCCCATAATACCAGGTAAGGTGCTAATTTGTTAATTCAGGGGGGAATAAAGCAGACTTTGAAGAATAGGACATTCTTTGAAAATTCAGATTCCTTCAAAAGAGTCTACATTTTTCCTGTTGCCCCAGTGCAGGTCAATTGGCCCAATCTCAATGGTTATAATCTCTCATATAATTGCAGTTGATAGGGTAGCAGTTTGGGCCTAAAGATTTCTTTCTGTGCTATATCCCTCTGCATACATCAGTCTGCTTCAACCCAAAACAACTTTGCATGAGTTCTTAGGACACAAGCATAATAGCAAGCCTCTCAAGCAAACTGCTTCAGGTTCAGTCCAGGCAAAGCTCTTTCTCACCCTCATAAGCCAAACCTCACAGTCCTTAGTTATTACTGAATTCAGGTCTTTCAACTCTGACCAGAATAGTCCATCAGGCTGTACTTACAGCACTGCAAGGTGTCTCTTAGGCCAAGGTATCAAATCCTTCCATATTCCTCTTGAAAATCACCTCCAAAAGGCGAAAGCCACACAGTCAGTCAGGTGTCTAGCAGCAAAGGACACCACCCCACTTCTTCTACTAAAATTACTGTTGCAGTCAGGTTCGCATTGCTGGTAGAAATCACCCAACCAAGAGCAGCTTGTGGGAAAAAAGAGGTTTACTTTGGCTTACAGGCTGGAGGGGAAGCTCCATGATAGCAGGGGAAACGATGGCATGAGCAGAGGGTGGACATCACCCCCTGGCCAACATAAGGTGGACAATAGCAACATGAGAGGGTGCCAAACACTGGCATGGGGAAACTGGCTATAACACCCATAAGCCCGCCCCCAGCAATACACTCCCTCCAAGAGGCATTAATCCCCAAATCTCCATCAGCTGGGAACCTAGCATTCAGAACACCTGAGTTTATGGGGGACACCTGAATCAAACCACCACAGTCCTCTACATGGCTGCAGTCAGATGGCAGTTATGGAGGGAGGGAGCCCCAAGGCTCAACAGAGCCAAATGCACATGATGTCATTTTCATGCACATGTCTGGTACCTTGGCCTTTTCTTATCCTATGTCACATCTCATCCTCCGAGGTGTTGGACTTTGCACAGCACATTCATACTTCTTACATGATAACTTTGTTCTAAAATAACAAGAAGAAGAAACCTCGACCACTGAGGGGGCTGTGTTTACGATTGGCACAGCTGTATTTGTTCAATATCCTATTGGCCAAAGCTCTGTTGAGATTCTCTCAGATCCAAGGAGACAGAGAAATATATTCTCCCTCCTGATGGGGGATGGTCAAGGTCTCATGGCAGAGCAGATGGGATGAGCAATATTTTTGCACTCATTCTGAGGTAAGTTTTCTTCGCATGTGGGGAGGATGCACTAGATGATGAGAACATCTAATGATAAACCGAAGACACTATGCTAAGTGCATTATATATAACTCATATGTAAATTCCTATTACATAAATGTACATTGATATAATCTTCACAATAACTACACAGAACTGGAATTAAGACAATTCCCTTACTTTATAGATGTAGAAATAGGTATATAGAAGTGATTGTATTAGGCAGGGTTCTCTAGAGGAACAGAACTGCTAGAATGAATTATTTTAAAAGGGGATTTATTGGACCAGCTTACAGTAGTCCAATAGCAGTTGCAGGCCTGAGAATCACCGAACCTGGTAGTTGCTCAGTCCTCGTGGCTAGATGCCTCAGCAGTCCTGACCCGGCACTGCAGATGGTGCTGGAAAGCCTAGAGGCTTCCTGAGGAGCTGCTGGGTTTCTATCCACGGGGGTCTTCAGTTGATGCTGGTCTTTCGTCCGCACTGGTCTTCAATCCACGCTGGAAGGTAGCAAGCAGCTCCGGCAGCCAAAATGGAAGGAAGGCAGGAAGGAAGGAAGGGACTCTTTTTACCCAGAGCTCCCTTGTATCAAGTCCCCCTCTGGGCGGGGCCACCCATTCTGGGGGAAGGGCTCACCCTGGGGGAAAGACTTCCTCCTTTAGTTGATCCTTCCTAGAAGCAACCTATGGATTACTAAACAGATCAAGTTGACAACACCTTAACTATCACAGTGATATATCTTGCTTAGTGTGTGTACCATGTGTTGGAGCTAGAATTCAAGACAGAAAAGTTGTTGCTCCCTCAGGTGTGAGTCCAAATCCTATGTTCTCCCCCTATTCCACACCTTTGGATGCTTTTCTAACCTAACTCATTTTTTCTTTACTTTATTATTATGTTTTGTTTTTGAGGTAGGGTCTCATTCTAACTCAGGTTGACCTGGAATTAGCTATGTACTCTCAGGGTGACCTTGAACTCATGGAAATCCTCCTACCTCTGCCTCCTGAGTGCTGGGATTAAAGGCGTGAGTCACCACGCCCAGCTAACTTATCTCATTTGAACCAATGAAAACCTTTGTAAATGGAACTGAAACTTGTAGGTGCAACTTATGAAGTATGAAAATGAATGTATTTTTTTGCAGAAAAATACCTGAAAATGATTGGGATTGGAATGATTGGGATTAGGGGTACAAGTGGGCCGAAGTTCCAACAACCTTTCTCTTTTCTGTTATAAGCTTCCAAACTGCTCTCTGAGGCTGAGTTGAAAATCTGTGCCCTGTGAAAGGGGCCGGGGCTAGAAGTAGCTCATTTGAGCTGGTAGGTCGCAACGTGATTTGAATGTGCTTGATTTTGGCAAGACCACAGGGGCAACCAAACAGAAGATGGTAGAAGACAGGTGGATATTTGCTTCAGTGATCTAAAGAGAATGCATTCCACTTGACATCAGACATTTCCGGAGCTCCTGAGGTAATCGCAAGACCTGCGTGACTGACTGAACTAGCTAGACTGGTTCATGCTCTGAAACACTGCAGTTGCCAGCAAATGCTTTCAACCATGTTTGATTTTCACCTTGGGATAAAGAGAGATTATGAGAAAGGATATCTACCAATGAACAACAAGATTTCTCTCTTTGCCAATTGCCTGTTTAACCCTCCCTACTCCATCAGCAAAAGGGAATTTCACTATTGGTCTCAGTACCTGTGGAAGGTTTCCAGGACTCCTTGGGAAATTTTCTCTTCTTATTTTGTCCAGTCTTTGTGCTCACAAACAGTAGCTATATAAGGCAGTGTCTAAAATGAAGTTATATATCAACAAATTTTTGCTAAATGAATGAATGAACTCTGTCCTCTACTCTTCAGTATAACTAGTATTCACTAGGGACTATCCCTCCAAGTCCCATAATGATAATTTGATAATTGCTGGAAATTGTCAGGACAGGAGGTCTTTGTTATCCAGAATTCTAACTGAGATAGTCTCTCACCCAGCCATTATGCCATTATCAAATATATTATTATAGTTTTTTTATTAGGAACTTCATTATATGAACATGTAGTAATTTGGTCATGTTCCCATCCCATGATCCTCCTTTGTCCCTCTCCCCTACTCTCCCTCCCCTGAGAACCATCCCCTTTCAAGCTATTCCTTCCTGTTTTGTCTCTTTCCTTTCGTCCCTCTCCTTCCTCCATGTCAAAATCTTGGTAGGCTCAGAACCATGCTGGCCACGTTGGGGTAGTGGCAACCACTGTGGGGTCATGAATGTAGCATGTTCATGTTGGGAAGACAGTGCCCACACTTATGTCTATGTACCCTGTGGCTCTTATATTCTTTCCATATCCTCCTCCACAGTGTTCCCTGAGCCTTGGAAGGTGTAGTCGAAATCTCCTTTACTGTTTTGCTTTGGACATCCTCTTATTTTGTACTTTGAGTATATCTTCAGTGTCTATTCTCATCTCTGCCTTACAGTGAGAGTAGCTCTCACATTCTTTCCTCCATGTCTAAGCGCTGGCAGATGTGAGAGAGATGACTTTTCCAGGGGCTCTCTCTCCTTACTGTCATTTTGATGTGTCTAGTGTCTTCCTGGTACTCACATCCATCTGTAAAAAGAAGGTTCTCTCTTGAAAAGTGAGAACAGTATTAATTAAAGGGAACAAACCTAAATACTTAGAAGGCTTTTTAATGGGCATACTGTCTCTGTTTAGCCAAAGAACAGTGGACACCTCTCTTTGGAGTCCATGACCTTTTAAACCATAGGATTTTGACTTGCTTCTCAATACAGGTATGAATTCCCTCATTCTGAGTGCGGCCTCATATCCAATTAGCAACCAGTTGATTGCCCCTATAATTTATGTGCCACTATTGTACTTGTGGGTACGTCTGTCTGGATGGTTGATTTTGTAGCTTGGAGTATCCACTGCATGTTCAGACTGTAGGTGATTTACCTCCCCTGTCAGCTCTCATAGCACTTTCCAGCACTATGGTAGCTACCTCGCAGGGAGCTGGCTTCCTTCTCAGTTCCAGCATGCTCTCTCAATGTTGCGTAATTGCAGCCTGCGCTGTGTTCAGTAATAGGGTCTTACCATCTACTTACGGTAGGTAACCAAGCTTGTTAGCACTGGTCTGCATTGTTTTGGTGGCTGATGGACTCACTATGTGTGGAGAGCTGTGACCCCTCTCCAGCACTGAGACTTACTTGCAGCAACTTATGGCTTCAAGTTAAGGCGTTCTCCCCCCGAGCCGGGTACATCTGCCAAAAATTCCTCTCTCTTCTTTTTTTTTTTAATTATCTTTTAATTAGCTAATGAAGCAGGCTTCTGTAGTACTTATTCATACTATCTTTAGGTTTGTATATCCCTCTCCCCTATTTTTTTCCTTGTACCCCCTTTACATCTTTCTAACCCATGTATTCTGTCTCTTCACTTGTCTGTCTGCTATCCTGTCCCCTAATTCCTCTCCACTTCTCTCCAGGCCTCATTCTAGCTTCCTTACCATTACAACTGACACTATGACTAACAGACAAGTCTATCTATTCAGAGCTTAGATCTGCATATGAGAGAGAACCTGTGGCATTTGTCTTTTAAAAAAAAATCCAATTTACTTTATTTGAATGGGGGAGGGCAAGCTAGGGCCTTCAGCTACTGCAAATGAACTCCAGATGCATATGCTACCTTGTGCATCTGGCTTATGTGGGTCCCGGGGAATTGAACCTGCCTCCTTTGGCTTTGCAGGCAAGCACCTTAACTCTCTCTCTAGCCCACATTTGTCTTTTTGAGCTTGAGTTACCTCACTTAGTACATTTTTTTCTAGATTCACCCATTTTCCTGTGAATTTTATAATTTCTTTTTTTTTTTTTTTCCTGAATAGAGTATGTACCACGTCTTCATTATCCATTCATCAGTTGATGAACATCTGGGCTGACTCCATTTCCTAACTACTGTGAATACAGCAGAAATAAACATAGCTAAGCAAGCACCCATATAGTAAAGTATATGGTATATATCCCAAACTGGTATGTGGTAGATCTAGTTTTACATTTTTGGGAAACCTCCATACTGATTTTCATAGTGCCTATACCAGTTTATAGTCTCAACAACACTCTTGCCAGTATTTGTTGCCATTTGAGGTTTGTTTTTTTTTTTAAGGCAAGTTCTCACTTCAGTCCAAGCTGACCAGGAATGCAATCTATATAGCCCTAGGCTGGCCTGAACTCACATGATCCTCCTACCTCATCCTCCAAAGTACAGGAACTGAAAGCATGTGTCACCAAGTCCCACTTGTCATTTGATTCTTTTTTTTTTTTTTTTTCTCATGATAGCATTCTGGCCAGAGTGAGATGAAATCTTAAAGTAGTTTAATTTGTGTCTCCCTGATTGATGGTCAAGGATGTTGAACATTTTTAGATGGGTATCAGCCATTTGTATTCTTCCCTTGAAAACTTTCTGTTTAGTTTCCTGCCCCATTTGTGACTGGACTGATTGTTTTTTATTGCTTAGTTTTTTGCATTTTTTTTGCATAGTCATAGATAGTATACCTCTGTTAGATGCATATCTGGCAGAGATTTTTCTCCCATTCTATTGGTTGTCTATTGACTTGGTTGGGTGTTTGCTTCTCCCTACAATAGCTTAAGCCAGTACCTTATCACAAATCTCTTTATCTGTATTTTGATATGGATATAATCTAGATCTGCATTCAGAAACATAACCAACATGTTATATGTCATATATATTATCTATCTATCTACCTATCTAATTTAACTATATCTATATCTATCATCTTCATCATCATCTTCATCTTCACTGTCATCAGCCTAGTGCCCTATTTGGGGATATGTCCCTCAGTTTAAGACTTTTCTTATCCAGAAGTCAACAAATGGCTTGTAGGAGCAGAGCCTGGGAGATAGCCTAACCCTTAATATTTTCCTACCCAAGGGTGGGCAAACTGCTTTTAGTAGCAGCCTGAGGAACAAAATCAACTGAAGAGAAATTTAGTTTAAGCCATTGGCAAACCTGCTGCATCTGCTGTCACCGCTGCTCTGTTGTTACTGCAGCTGTGGCTTCCATGGCACACAGGGACTCCTTGGCTTTTCTATCCAACAGCTAAAAACCAGTAATACATGCACAGGCAGTACACTGTATGAACAAAGGTAAGGAATGTTGACTTCGCATACTTCCTAAGCATTTGTTAACGGAAGGGATTTAGGGGTATGACCTGTTGGACTCTATTGATCCAGAATACACATGCACCCTGATCACAAATGTAATCACACTAAGCCTGCCTGTTGTGTTTTGCAGATCTCTAGGCCCATAATTACTGATATCATTGTCTTCAGTGCTATGATCGGCACTTCTTCTTCTACAGGTATGCTGGCTCTGAGTCAAGAATTCAATCAGATCACCGTAGAAATTGGGCAAGGAGCATAGCCTATGATCAATCAGCATCTCTAAACATCTTTTGCTAATATTTGTCACCTGGGCTGTTTAGGCCAAAGGCACACCAAGGCAGAGGAAACCTAATCACATCACATTAAGTGGGTGAATTAAATAGTTGTAATATTAACATTAGGGCAAGTTACAAGTAAAGGAATTTGGCATCTCAAAGCAATAACCTTAAAACAGTAATTTGTAAGGTTCATAAGAAAGATTCCTACAGTTCTTTCCCATAGTTTATTCCCATATTTTATTCTTACAGTTTGTTCTTGTAGTTCATCCTCAGAGTGTATGATGTGTATGATACATTTGCCCTGTTACTCTAGAGAATACTAATTCAGCCACCACCAGGAGAAGCAATTTTCTCTTTTACCAGTGTATTCTGAATTTCCAGTACAATACCTCATTCATGATAGGTTCTTCATAAACAGCACATGGATATTTGAACAATAGACTGCCAGTTGATTTCCTTGAATGCACTGTAGTTCTTTCTGATCCATCCTTCACTTTTCAGGCAGAGTTAAAATTTCTAAGCAGAAATTTGCTTATCCTAGGTTAAGCCTGTTTAAAACATTACAAATCTTCCCTTTGATTTTCACAGAAATAAAAGCAACCATCTTAACAAGGCCTGCAAAGGCTCTGTGCTGCCATCTGCATCTCTTCAAGATGCAGAGTGGTTGGCATGGTTATGGTTGACTTTGCTCCTTATCCTTTTTTTCTAAATTTTTTTGTTTATTTTTATTTATTTGAGAGCAACAGAGAGAGAGAGAAAGAGAGAGATAGAGAGAGAGAATGGATATGCCAGAGCTTCCAGCCACTGCAAATGGACTCCAGATGCATGCACCCCCTTGTGCATCTGGCTAACGTGGGTCATGGGGAATTGAGCCTCAAACCAGGGTCCTTAGGCTTCACAGGCAAGCACTTAACTACTAAACCATCTTTCCAGCCCTTGCTCCTCATTCTTTATATGGCCTTGGACAATTAGCTAACTTTTTAAGACTCCACTTTTGTGCAGTGAGAACGAGAGAAATAGTGCTTGTCTTGTAGGGATGTGGTGAGGATGAGGACTGCATGAGTTGATCCAGGCAAAGTGCTCAGAACAGGGCTGGCACATGGAGATGTCTCATCAGTGTTGGCCACTGGTACCCCTCCACTTACAACCCTCCATGTGTGCACCTAAGACTCACAGGTTTCTCCAGTTCTTCACAATCCTGGTGGTCTGTCCTTTCTTAGGCTTTTCTTTTTATTAATCTCATTGCCTGCTACCTTATCCCTTGCTCACTATGTCTGGTAATTTGGCTGTATGGCATCATAGATTCTGGTTTTTTTTTTTAATTAAAATTGACTTTGCAGTTTCAACCCCTAGCAGACAGATTCCTGCTACAGAGGGCGTGTCACTGGGGCAGATCTGATTCCAGCCTAAAGTATGCAGGCAGCATTGAGCTCTGGTGGGGTCCCTGCTTGCTGCTTTTTGGTCTTTGCTGGCTGTTGGCAGTTTCTCTCTCTGATTGGATTGATGAATGGGAGCCAGCTTCTTCCACCATTAGTGGAATTTCTTCCAGATCTGTAAGGTTGAAATAAGTCCCTTCCTCCCATAAAACTGTGTTTGGTTGAATGTTTGTCCCGGCATTGTAGAACTGACTACTATACTATGTCTTCTTAACTTCTATTTATCCTTCATGTCCCAGCTTCAGGAGCCCATCAGCAACTTTTTTGTATGTGCTGAGAACTGAACCCAGGGCCTTATGCTAGCTAGGCAAGCACTCATGCACTGAGTTAAATCCTCAACCCTCAGCAACTTTTTGTTCTGTTTTTTTTTTCGAGGTAGGGTTTCACTCTAGCCCAGGCTGACTTGGAATTCACTATGTACTCTCAGGGTGGCCTTGAATGTATGGTGATCTTCCTACCTCTGCCTCCCAAATGCTGGGATTAAAGGCATGCGCCACCACACCTGGCCCCAGCAGCTTTTAAACAGCCCTCACATGATGCTTTTCATATATATCTCACTTACCAATAATATAACTAAATATCCAATGTTGTCATTTAAAAATTTAATTTTTGTCCTCACTAAAATGTAAATTCCAAGAAAGCGTGTGCTTTGTCTATTTCAGCCTTAATCCCAAACGAAGTGCCTCCCTCATGGGTAGTGATAGCTAATCTCAGTGAGTGGATTGTTCAAATATATTTTAAGTTCCTCAGGTAGAAAAACAGGGCTCACGTGATGCAAGAGCCTGTCCACACCCAAAGTCACATGACTTATTTCGTGGTCAAAGCTCAAGTTTTGAGGGAAGAACAGAGACAGGAAGAAATGGAGATCAGTACTAGCCATAGGAGGCGTGTTGCTGGGAACTGGCTTTGGGCTCAGCTCCAAACCCAGTCTTTAGACAACTTCCTGCCTGCTGCTGTGGAGATGTGATGTTTAGTTGGCTGAATGCTCATGCCATGATTTCCCTGTCATAATGAAACTGTATGTGGAAGTAAACTTTTAAGCTGCATCTGATCTGGTGTTCATTTTGTCCCAGCAATGAGAAGGTAACTTCAACACACACCAGCACATAATTGATGTGGTTTAGTTATAATTACTTCTGTTGGAAAATGAGGAAGCCAAAGTCTTAGAGAAACTAACAGAGGGAGCGGAAATTATGGTTATTATAGTCAATTTAAATATATAAATCTATATGCATCCATTTATGTATTCAGTTTTAATTATACACACCTAAGAACTGCTTTTCAAACTTATAAAATTGCACTGGAAAATTATAAAATTCCATGTGCTATAAGAGGCATAGAGATGCTGGGAACGTTGGAGGAAGTGAATCATTTGAAAATGTATAATGTATCCAGAAATGGCACAGCACCCTGGATGTTAACACATTAAAGGGACTGATAGAATTCTTTGACTTATTTTTCAAATGGAGTGATGGTATAAATGAATACCAATGAACTTTCAAACTGAGGCCATGTGTCCAGAGCAGAGAGAGGATCACCAGATAGATCTATTTTATTTTTTACATCCAGCCATTAAAGGTGAATGGCAACAGAGATGTATTCATGAAGGGTCTCATAGTGAACAGAGGTGCATGCATGAAGGGTCTCATAGTGCCCAGTGTACAGCCTATTCCATGAAGGACTCACCAGAATATGAGAACAAGAAGGGGAAACTACAATTAACACAATGACAGTTTCCTCATCTCTAAGACAATTGCACTAGGCATCGTCTCTTGTACTGTTAAAATTATAACTAGACAATTCTCCTAATGGAGAAGGAAAATCAGGGGAGACCATAATATTAAAGGGGTGAAAAAAATCAATAACCCGTAAGGAGATTTCTTTTCTCTTACTATGGTTGAATTGTATTGACACAAAGCCCAACAAATGGCTGTTCAGTTACTCTGTGAATTTGTGCCGCATAGATCAGTGGTTTAGGCACTTTATTTTTAAATCATAGAATAATGACACCATTATATAGATAATAATGTTTCTAGTGATATGTCACAGAAGAGTCCAATGCAGAAAACAGATACAAGGGCTGGAGAGATCTCTGAGTGGTTAAGGTGCTTGCCTACAAAGCCTAAGGACCAGAGTTTGATTCCCTAGTACCAACATAAAGCCAGAGGTACACAGTGGCACATGTGTCTGGAGGTCATTTGTAGTGGCTGGAGGTCCTGGCACACCCTTTCTCTCTTTCTGTATCTTTCTCACTGTGCTAGCAAACTAATTGATTAATTAAAAAGGAAAACAATACAAGAGGAGTTTTTGTTAGTAAATCAGAGGAGGCGGCCTTTTCGCTCCCTCCTTCGCTGCAGTGTGGATTATTTGACAGTGCCTCTGAGACTCGCCAGGGTCCTGTGAAACCCAGCTTGCAAACCACCACCCAGAATCTAGTGCAGGTTGACCCTGAGTACATAAAATGCACATGTTCTCTCATTCTACCATGACATGCCACCTACAAAGCTTCACCCTTCTCTTCCTAAAACAGAAACACCGGGTCCCTCATTTCAGGGTACTAATAGGCTATTTACTTTGTCCTCTTTGAGTCACCCACATATCCACACTTTTCAATGGTTGGACTGTTGAAGAGTAAACTAACTGTGCACACATACATGTATGCATACATACATACATGCATATGCACACACATACATACATGTACCTACATCCATGGAGGTTTCCTTGTCTTTATTTCTTTTTCTGACAGTACTAAGGATGAACCCGGGGCCTTACACCTTACACATGCTAGGCAAGTGATCTTCCACTAAGCTCTATCCCTGGCATGCCATGGTGCCCCCCCGCAATGTGCATTATTGTCCCTCAACAAACTGAAGAAAGTTCTTCAGGGCTCCTTCTACTAGTTTCATCCCTACTGTGGAAGTAACTACTTTCCCTTGTACCACTGAAGCCTGTCAAATAAGCTGCTACATGTGGTGCATCCTTAGCATGAAAACCCAAATTCCATAATGTTCCAAAACCTGAGACTGGCACAGTGCTCAGACACTGTGTGAGACTTCAGGGCGTTTCAGATTTAAGATGTTCAGAGAAGGGCTGTTCAACTGATAGTTTGTGCAAAGATTCAAATAGGATAACAGCCACAATCTAGAATACCACCATTCAGGTGAAGGATATTCATCCAGCATATTTCATCACATGGTGATTATTGTCATGTCTATGCTACTGGTTCGCTCACTAATTCATTATAGACCTATCAATTAAGCATATACCATGGTTTGGTAAGTTCCAGGTGTTGGGTATTCAGCAATAAACAAAATATCAATGCTTCTCGATGGGAGAAGTCATGCCATGTTCACCTCAGTAGCCCTGTAGCTCACATCTGTATAAATCAACCGAGATGATATAATGCAAGGTCTGTAATTCCAGTACCACTTTTAGCCTTACCTAGGAAAGACGATGGCTTTGAGATAGGATGTCTCTTGGATCTACCTTGGAAATGACCCCATTCTCATCACAGAAGGAATGGGAGTTCTTTGTTTTAGTTTCACTATCACAGAAGTAGGTTTTGTATAAGGTAAGCTTTGGTGTTACTGTGTTTTATATTAGTACAGTGGGATACTCAATACAAGATAATGTATGAAGAAAAGAGGTTGGTTTGGCTCATAATTCTATGGTCTAGAAAGTGCATGGAGTGGAGTCCTGGTGAGGAGCTCTTGGCAGTAGCACAGTGTGGTAGGCACATGGAGCAGCAGAAGGGGTGAGTGGGTGAGCAAGGAAGCAACGGCCTATTTGCTTCAGAAAATTTTCTTCGTTTTTGTTTTATTTCTTTACTAGTAAATTCATTGCAATTAAATTATAACTTACCTAAAGAGAATTGCCTGTAGTTTTAGTCTGGAATTCAGTCAGTTTCCCTCAAGTGAACATTTTCAAATTGGTATCATCCGGGCAAGGAGTGGGATGTTTTGGTCTGGAAAGATAGCTTAGCACTTGCGGCACTTTGTCTGCAAAGCCAAAGGACCTCGGTTTCTATTCCCCAGGACCCACGTAAGCTAGATGCACAAGGAGGTGCATGTGTCTGCAGTTCGTTTGCAGTGGCTCCAGACCCTGGCATACCCATTCCCTCTCTCCATCTGCCTCTTTCTCTCTCTTCTCTCAAATAAATAAATAGATAAATAAATAAAAATACTTATAAAAAAAAGAAGTAGGACATTTTAAACATCTTAGAGTTATATACACCTTCCTGGCCACTAATCTTCCCCTCAGGTAACTTCTAACCTGGCTACTAGCACCACATTTTAGTTTTACTTTTTTTTTACATTTTTTAATTTATTGTTTTTTTAATTAATTAGTCTTGTATTCAGCAAATACAGTCAGTTTGGTACCATTATTAGGCTCATCCGTGACCTACCTCCTCCCCTTGGCCCATCCTTGTTGAGGTATATGGGTCATGCATTGTGGAGTTAGCCCACAGTTATGTGTAAGATAAATGTCTCTGCATATCATGACCCAACATGTGGCTCTGACATTCTTTCTGCCCCCTCTTCCGCTAAATTTCCCTGAGCCATGTTGGGTTCATTTTTGGTCTCCTTCAGTGATGAGATGTTGGGGGCCTCTGAGGCTCTGGCTCTCTGGTTTCGTAGGAGTTGATTTTTCTCTGTTGATCTCCTTCCCCCTTGTGCTGGTATCCGGTTCATCAGGAAAACAGCACCCTTGCTTGTTTTGCCATTTTTTCTTAGTTTCAGCCAGGGCCCTTTCGAGGTATGATGGGGTGGCTCTCTCCTTAGGATCTACATCTATCTGAAAAAGAGAAGCAGATTCTCCAACGGAGAGTAAGTTAGCACCAGGACAAATGAGATAACCCTTACTTTTTTTAATAGAGAATTTAATAGGTGTAAGCCCTCTTGTAGCCCATGATTGATGGTAGCTTGATATTGGCGATTGGGCTTATGTTTGGATATGGTTCTGACTTGTTTCCCAGCTCCAGCTATGGGTCCCGTACCACTGAGGGGATCAGTTAGCCAAATTGAGAGCAGTTGGTTCCCCACCATGGCTGTGTGCCACTATTGCACTTGTGTGGGCATCACAACAAGTTATTTGCTGCTAAGTAGGTTAGACTATTTTACATTTTTTAGGGTTTATTTTTTTTAAATTTATTTGCAAGCAGAGAGAGAGATAGAAGAGAGACAGAGAGAGACAGGGCATGCCAGGGCCTCTAGCCACTGCAAAAGAACTCCAGATGCATGTGCCCCTTGTGCATCTGGCTTATGTGGGTTCTGGGGTATCAAACCTGGGTCTTTTAGCTTCTTAACTGCTAAACCATCTCTTCAGTCCGCCCCTTTTTTGAAATTTATGAAAGTGAGCCCATACAGTGTCTATTCTTTTGAGTTCAGCTTACCAGTACTTAGTACCACATGTGTGGCATTCATTCAAATTGTCCCATGCAACTTCTTTCTTTCTTTCCTTCCTTCCTTCCTTCCTTCCTTCCCTCTTTCTTTCTCTCTTTCTTCTTTCTTTCTTTCTTCTTTATTTTTTAAAGGTAGGGTTTCACACTAGTCCAGGCTGACCTGGAATTTACTGTGCAGTCTCAGGGTGACCTTGAACTCATGGTGATCCTCTTACCTTTGCCTCCAAAGTGCTGGGATTAAAGGTCTGTGTCACCACTCCTGGCTCAGTTTCTTTATATAAATCCTGATTTTTATATTTTTAAAGATCATTGTATGAGTACACTATAACCCATTTATCTGTTCTGCTATGGGGAGTCACTGGGCCCTTGATCTCGGTCCCTGAATAATTTAATAAATATTACAGAGCTCCTTATCTATGCCATGTGTGATGGTTAGGTTGCTATAAAATGCTTCAATGTATAACCTTGTATTTTGCATGTACTTGTGTATATATTTTGTGATATAGATTCTTTAAAAAGAAGAATTCATGCATCGTGAGTATGTGATTTATTTGGTCAATACTCTAAGAGGGTTTTTTGGCATGTATGTATATAAAGTATGTGTGATGTGGTATGTGATGTGATATGTACGTAGTGTATACATGTGCATGACGTTGCATATGCCCTGTATGCATGTGTGCAGAGGCCAGAGGAGAATGTCAGATGTCTTCTTCTTCTTGCTCAACTGCCTGTGTCCTTGAGATAGAGTCTTTCACTCAACCCCGAGTTGTCGTTTTCCACTTTGGGTGTCTCTTATAGAAGCCCTCAGTAAAGATCAGTCAGCCCCCATGATTTTCTGCTCTCTACTACTGCAAGACTCAGGTTACAGATGTGCATGACCATGCTCATCTGTTTATGTGGGTGCTACGGAATTAAACACAGGCCCTTTCAGGCTCTTGTGCTTGAGCAGCAAACACCTTTAATTACTGAGCCATTTTCCCAGCTCTCAAAGAGTCTTTACTTATTTATTTGAGAGATACAGAAATATGCAGGTAGGACGAGAGAGAGGGAGGGGGAGAGAATGGGTGTGCCAGGGTCTCCAGCCATTGCAAATGAACGCCAGATGCATGTGCCCCCTTGTGCATCTGGCTTATGTGGGTCCTGGGGAGTCAAACCTGGATCCTTTGGCTTTGCAGGCAAGTGCCTTAACCACTAAGCCATCTCTCCATCCCCTCTCCCCCAAACAGTCTTTTAAAGTGATCCTGTTTTTAGCCTCCTTTGCCTGTGAGTGAAAATTCTGGGTGTTTTATATCTCACCAACAGTATTGTCATTTTTTTTAAATTTTAGTCATTGCAGTGGTTGTGTGGCAGAAACTCATTATAATTATATATATATGTATTTTTACCTCTTAAATTAACATAGAAATAGATTTAATCATGGTATTTTCACATATAACTTGGTTTTGTTGAGCCTTCTCTCATTCTTTTCCTATACCTCTCCCCCATTCATGCCCTTTTACACCTTCTTTTGCCTTTCTTGAGACAGGGTCTACCCTGTAGGTAGCCCAAGCTGTCCTTGAACTCTTGATCCTTCTACCTCAGCATCATGAGTGCTAGGATTACTGGCATGCAGCACTGTACCTGAGCTATAGGATTTTTTTTTTTAAATAATGCCTTCTGTTCATTTTTTTAAATTTTTATTTATTTGAGAGTGACAGAGAGAGGAAGAGGCAGATAGAGAGAAAGAGAGAGAATGGGCATGCCAGGGCTTCCAGCCACTGCAAACGAACTCCAGATGCGTGCGCCCCCTTGGGCATCTGGCTAACGTGGGTCCTGGAGAATTGAGCCTCGAACCGGGATCCTTAGGCTTCACAGGCAAGCCGCTTAACTGCTAAGCCATCTCTCCAGCCCTGCTATAGGATTTTTACAGTGGCAAAGTAGAATACATTGTATAAAGTTACACAGTTTCAAACTGGACAAATGTCCCATATGTGCTCATTTTCATCCTGTTAACTTCTTTTTTTCCTTTCCTTCCATCTTTCTTATTCTCTGTTGCCCTCTGTATTCCCCTTTCCATATGTTTTGCAGGGAAAAAAAGGTTGCTTTCTTTTCTTTGGATCTACAACTCACAGGAAGAATATGATTTAGTACACATGAAATAATCAATGTGCCACACAGAGTGTGTACACACAATCAAGCACACAAGTGGGAAGGGACACAGACTGTAAGTCTTATCACTGTTCAAAGGCAGGGGGAAGATAGAGCACACTCCATACAAAACATCAAGGATGAATTCTTTTAAGTACCTTTGAAAAAAGAGCTAATATTAACAAAATCTTTAATGTAGCTAATTGATAGAAGACATTTAGATATGCTTGAAGTAAGTGCTTTGAAATTTCAGTTGTTCGTCCATTAAGAAACAGACATCTGCCATTTAGGGGTGAAAACAAGTGGCTTGTTTTAAGCTTTATCTTCTGTCTTTTTGTTATGCATGAGTCAAACCAGGCCAGCCAATGACATGTCACCCTAATTGATTTCAATAAGTTTTCTACAAAAGAAACCACATAAAAGATCACTGGGATAGTGTACACTCAGGCAGAATATATAAGCAGTGTTGAATTTGGGGTTCTTAGGGTGTCTAGATCTAATAAAGATGAATTTCAGCAGCTTTGATGAAAATGTATTTTTATTTTCTCTGTGTTATACTCATTAATCTCTCTTCTAAATCACTTGGGACATGGGAAAATTTCTATGAACAAATGGAAGATAAACAATTTTTTTTTAATCATTAGGGATTGAACCTAAGGCATTTCACATTGCAGTCAAGTCTTCTGCCATTGAGCTGTATCTCCGGTCCTAATTTTGTTTTCTCATAGTTTTGTAGCAAAGTGATAATAAGCTACATTTTCTCTTCTATATATACCTTCACCTGAGAAATATTGATTTCTTAAGATTTAGAAAAACCTTGATGTTTTCCTTAAAACTTTTCCCCATTTTTTAAAATTAAATACATTTGTTCTTTGTCCTTAGATCATTTAACAACTCTGGCAGAGTTTTTCATTATACCATCTGTGGTGGTTTGATTCAGGTGTCCCCCATAAACTTAGGTGTTCTGAATGCTAGGTTCCCAGCTGATGGAGATTTGGGAATTAACACCTCTTGGAGGCAGTGTATTATTGGGGGCAGACTTATGGGTGTTATAGCCAGTGTCCCCTTGCCAGTGTTTGGCACACTCTCCAGTTGCTATTGTCCACCTAATGTTGGCCAGGGGGATGATGTCCACTCTCTGCTCATGCCATCGTTTTTCCCGCCATCATGGAGCTTCCCCTTGAGCCTGTAAGCTGAAGTAAATCTCATTTTTACCACAAGCTGCTTTTGATTGGGTGGTTTCTACCAGCAATGCTAATCTGACTGCAACACCATCCATGTATGATGGTTGAATGTTGTTGTTTGAATATAGAATATCTTCCATAGGCTCATGTGTTTGAACATATGGTCCCCAGATCATGGTGTAGTTGGGGGAGGGCTGCGGAACCTTTAGGGCGTGGAGCCTTACTGTAGGAAGTGAGTGAGTCTCGCGAGCCTTAGGGTTTACAGTCGGTTACACTTTCTGTCCTCTCTGTGCTTCCTGACTAGGAATGCAACGTGACCAGGTGACCTGCTTCTGCCAGCATTCCTTCGGTGCATCACTGGAGTGGATATCCTTGAAATCATAAGCTAGAATAAACCCGTTCCTTCCTTAAGCTGCTTCCTTTCAGGTATTTGGTCACAGCAGTGAATAAAGTAACTAACACAAGGGAACCATGCATACAATTGAAAAAATATGATTTCTGCTTGAAGGCATGGAGGTACACTCATTATAGTATTGCTTAAGAGTTATCTATTTAATAGATATTTATATTTATAGGCTCCTACTTCTAAGAACATCATGTGGAAGATTTTGAAGATATTGAGTTTACTTTCATATATGTATATTTATTATTTAAGCATGGTGTATGTACTCAATAAACATTTATCAAATTATTCTGAGTTAATTCTGGGCCTTCTTACAGCCTTTTCTTACCATGATTTGTTGTTGTTACTCATTAGATCTCATGAGAACACACTCACTTTTTCTCCTCTATTCTGTCATTGAAGCAATGCCACTTTAAAGTTTTAAAAATATTTTATTTATTTATTTGCAATCAGAGAGATACAGAGAGAGATGAGAGAGAGAAAGAGGGAAGAGGAGGTGTATGGGCGCACCAGGGTCTTTAGCCACTGCAAATGAACTCCAGATGCATGCTCTGTGCATGTGGCTTACATGGGTACTAGGGAATTGAACTCAGGCTGTTAGGCTTGGCACCTTAACCACTGAGAAAGCTCTTCACCTCCACCCACTTTAAGTTTTGAGTCCAGCTGGGTTTGTGTAGGAAGGAAAATGAATAAAATCCATACACGTTATCCTAGAGGTTTCCTAGAATTGTGTGGGGCATGGTGCTTAGGCTTCCTTAGGGTTATGTAGTGGATAAAAGGCTGGGATTGCTTAGTAAATGTCTGTGAAGGATAGAAGCCAGAAAGGAGGGAGGGCACATGCAAGCCATGTATCTGTCATCTCTACTTTATGCCTTAAGACCCAAATGTGAGGAGGGTAAAAAAAAAAAATACAGGAAGATTATAGACTTACAGACAGCAGACTAGAACAAGCACAAATGAGCCACACTCATCATCATGTCTCTTGGGTGAAGTAACTTGTCATGCCTAAGGGAGAAATCGGAGTCTTTCTTTGCATGACTTAGCACTTATTACAGGCACTCAGTAACTCTTTGTCACAGAAACTGGCCATGAAAATGGACTCAAGTGGTGTAATAGCTCTCCTGGGGGTCATCTAGAAACTTAGATTTCTCTAATTTCTGAGCTTTTTAAAGCGATAAGGCACAACTCAAGCCTTCTGCTCACAACCATATGTAGGAAAATTATCTATGGAATTAGGACTTTAAATTATATTAACTCACACTATAAAGTTAAGAATAGAGTTTAGAAGGGAAATGGATGGATCTGGAAAGGATTATACTTAGTGAGGTAACCTGGGCCCAGAAAGCCAAACATTGCATGTTCTCTCTTATATGTGGATCCTAGCTACAGATGATTGGATTTCTATGTGAGTTGGAATAAAACTCAGTAGCAGAGGCCAGTAAGCTAGAAAGGGGATATAAAGGTAATAGGAAAGGAGGGAGGAGGAGGGTACTTAAGAGGATTGTATTATACATATGCAAGTAGATGAATAGATTACTGAGCACATAAAGGCCTAAATGAAGCCAGGGGAAAAGATTAAATAAAGGAAAGGTGGGGGGAGCGCTAATCAAAATCTAAGAGGAAATGAATAAATCATACAGAAGCCTACTTTTTTGGACAGTGGAACATCCAGAAGTCATAGATTGTTACTAGAAAATTTTCAGTGCCAGGGATAGGATAGCTTCCAAGAGAGTTGTTGGCCATGGAAGTCCTTGATGCCCCCTCCCCCCCAAAAAAACAATACAGGCCATTGCTGAGTCTCTTGGTTTCCTACCAGGAATAGATGGTAAGAGCCTATTGCTGACAATTGCACGTAGTTGGGCTGTAAGGTAACTGAGAAATCCTGATGAAGCTGAGCTGAAAACCTCCTCCATGTAGACCAGCTGACAGAAAGCTGGAAAAAGCTATGCTGCATGTGGTTCCATGGGAGAGAGAGAAATCGCCAGTTTAGAAACTCAGCAGTGGACACTACAAGCCTTAAGTTTGGGCAGCCAGGCCAAATGAGTCAATGGGTACAATAGTGGCATGTGTGTTATGAGGGAAACCAAGTGCTCTCTAATTGGTCTGGAGAACTGATCCTAGGGAGGGAATACATGTCTGATACTGAGACCCTATGACAGGGGAAGTC
The DNA here is from genome assembly GCA_036346955.1 of Dipus sagitta. NCBI lineage: Eukaryota > Metazoa > Chordata > Mammalia > Rodentia > Dipodidae > Dipus > Dipus sagitta. Next base: position 192,833,036 of record CM070771.1, read on the forward strand.
ATGAGCCCTAGGGGTTTAACTACTGTTGGTGTCTGGCTAAATGTTTATACTATGCTTGGTAAGCACTTCTCCTAATGTTCATACCCATATATTAATGCTACTCTCACTTTTGGTTAGAGAAGCTTCTCTTTTAGGTGGTGGTGACCTTAGTATGACTCAGAAGGCACTACAGTGCTGAGAAGAAGTGACAGTGGAGTGCTTAGCACTGAAACATCTCTATCACACCTTCCAAGGCTCAGGGTACATCGTGGAAGAGGTGGTAGAAAGAATGCAAGAGCCAAAGGAAGGGTGGGACCCCTTATAATGTGCTCCTCCAGGCACAAAATAGCCTGGATATCCGTGACCTCACAGTACCTGAATCTACCTACACAAGACCATCATAATAGGAGGAAAAGATCAAGACATCCAAATAAAAGAGAGACTGATTAAAAGGGGAGGAGGTATGATGGAGAATGGAGTTGCATAGGGAAAGTGGTGGTGGTGGGGGGAAGGAATTACTATGATTTATTGTCTATAATTATGGAAGTTTTCCATAAAAAAGAAAAAAAAAGCATAGAGTTTAGGTTATCTGATTTCAATTTAAGTTCTGATGCATTTGCCTGTATGATTTTGAGCATTAATATATTATTGTATACCTTAATTTTCTTATCTTAATGAGGTGGTATTGGTATTGAAATATTTTTCAAATTCAATATTAAAATTTCACACTTAATATTTCATGAATGAAATTTGCTATGCTTATTTCTACTGAAGACCTATCCTTTGGGCTGCTACCACCATATTATGAATTGTGTGTGTGGTGGTGGGTGAGTGGGGAGTAGTGCCAGAGATCAATGTCAGATGTATTCCTCAATGGCTTTCCACTTTCTTTTCTTTCTTTATCTCCTTAAAAATAGACATATGATATATTTTGGTTCATAATTTCAGAGGCTTAAGTACAAGGTGTCTTGGTCCTATTGTTTTTGGAGCTGTGCTAGTATGACCTCATGGCAGAAGTGTACAGTAGAGGAACACGATTCACAGACAGAAAGAGGCTAGGATGCCCTTCAAAGGAAACACTGCCAGTGACCTATCTTCCTTCCGCTAGGCTCTACCTCTGAAGGCTCCCGACATTTCCCAATAGTACCATGGTGTAAGAACAATTCCTTTAACACATCTACTTTATTTTTTGAGACAGCGTCTTTTCACTGAACCTGGAGCTTACCAACTTGTCTGGACTAGTGGCCAGCAAGCTCTAGGGGTCTTCTGGTCACTGGCCCCCTAGCACTGGGTTTATAGGTGAGATCCACCACACCAAGTTTTTTTAAATTATGAATTAGTGTCTATTTAGGGAGAAATCGGGAATTATGAGGTTTATTGTAGGGGGAATTGAGACCCCCCTTGGATGTGGTGGCACGTGCCTTTAATCCCAGCACTTGGGAGGTAGAGGTTGGAGGATTGCTGTGAGTTTGAGGCCACCCTAAGACTACATAATGAATTTCAGGTTAGCCTGGGCTAGAGTGAGACCCCACCTCAAAAACCAAAAATACTGCTAGAAGGACTTTGAGGGAATCTGTAAACATTTGTATTTGGTAAATGCCATTTATATAATTAACATCAGCCTGAATTAATGATAGCCATTCAAAAGCCTACACAAGGCAATTGCTTGCAGACCACACTGTGTATCCTACCCACTTTTCTGAGTTCTAACTAAAAAATGTATATTTTCCTTTCTCCTTTTAAAAATAATTTTATTGCACACTTTAATATATGAGCATACTGTGAATCAATTGAATTCTCATCAGCTTATCTTCTTTTGTTCCCTTTCCTCTGACTGAGGGTCCTCCTTAGTGGACATAGCAGTAATCACTGTGGGGGTCATGAATGCAACAGCCAGTTTCTGTGGGGAGGATAATGCCCCAGAGTATGCCTCCCTACCCTGTGGCTCCTACGTTGTTCCCATTCTCTATTCTGCAATGTTTTCTAAGCCTTGAGAGTATGTCAGATGTCTCATTTAGTGTTGAGCTCTCAGTAGCATTTAATTATTTTTTTTTTTTTTTGCTTTGATGAGTTTTTAGCCTCCTCAGTGTCTACCACCATCTCCACAGGGAAGGCTCTCTGGCTAGCCTACAGCAACAGTTGTATTCATCCTGTCACTTCCTCTGTAATGTTCCCTGAGCCCTGTCACATGTGATGGAGTTGACTAAGCCAGGACTAGCCACTAGGTTCTCTCTTCTCATTTTAATGAGTCTGAGGTCTCCCCAGTATTTGTTACCATCTGTAAAAAGAAAGCTTTGTAACCAAGACCGAGAGCAGCGATGATCAACAGACATAAATGTATACATTTAGAAGGATTTTTTTTTGATGGACATAACCTCTTGTTTGCCAAAGAACAGTGAAGCTTCCCTCTGGAGTCTATGACCTTCCAAAGCTATGGGCTTCTAACTTGGTTCTCAGTACCAGACATGAATGGGAAGGAATCCAACTAAATGGGCTTCCTATCCAATCAGAGAGCAGCTGACGTGTGCCACTACTGCAGCTGTGGGTACATATTGTCCCGCTGGTTGGTTCTGTACCTTTCAGGATTCACTGCTTTTTCACATCGCTGACAACTCTTATCCCCCAGGAGCTCCCATGGTGCTTTCCAGAACTGTGGCAGCAAACTGTCCAGGAGGTGGCTTTCATCTCAGTCCCAGCTTGATTTCTCAATGCCCTGTGACCTTATCCTGTGGTGTCTTCAGCACTAGGGTCTTATCTAGTTCTGGTGGGTAACCAAGGGCCTTGGCAATGGCCTGTGTAGCCTTGGGGGCCTCGTGGGCACTGTGTGTGGGGTTGATTCATCTCTGGCACTGGGATTTCCCTGAAACATCTTACAGCTCTGGAGCAAAGCACATCTCTTCCTCCCCTCCTCTTTACTTTTCTTCTTCAGATGATGGCTGGAATCCTAAGCCTACCTGCCCTGACACTTTGAGGCTTCTGCACATTTTTCTCAATAAATTGCCTTTGCTTAAAACAAACAAACAAATAGTCTCCTGTGACTAAACGAAATCTGATGCTCTGGCCATGATGGGTTGTGAGTTGTAGATATTGCTGCTTTATACATAGGAGAAGAAATCCTTTACCTCAAATGAAAAACCTTGGTGAATGTGCTTGGTCTCTCTTACATCACTCATGTATCTCTTGCTTAGATAGTCATAGCGGAGGTATCAGAAGGATGCTTGGAGGGAGACCTGTGCAGCTATGGGCATGCACATTAAGTTTAAATATTCCAACTGCACAGTTCTGTATGTGAGAGTCAGATTTGATTGGAATGAGGTGGCATCTAAGAATTTTAATTGTTATGAAGTTCCTTCAGACAGTTCTAATAATCAGTCAGAATTGGAATCCACTGATCTACTAAATCAGGGCACCACATGTTGGCATAGGAACAAGACTCTGGAACATTCGCTCCACCCCATGATTCCTTTTTATCCTGTGTTGGGTATTTTCTCTGCAGTCATTTCTACCTTCGTGCCTCACCACATCCTAGGGACTCCCTGGACATGACAGGTTCTGTGCATGTCTACAAGACGTCCATGCCAGATGTCTGTTGAATGAACTAATATCCCTTAAGGGCCAGTTTAATCTTCATCTCCATCTCTTAGTTTCCTGGTAACCACCCATCTGCCTTCAGAATTAACTGATCCCTTTTTGCTTCCTATAATGCACTGAACATTTTGTCACTATTATAGCTACAGTGACATATTTTCTACTCGCAGCATTGGCACAAACAGCCAAATAGTGGGATAAAGTATTTTAAATAGAACAGAGCATTTAAAATTATTTTTATGCTTAATCTTTGAAGTTTTCAGCCAAGATAAAAATAACATAACACTTGTTATATCAAGAAATATAGAAGTGAGTCCATAATAAGAAAAAGAAATTTCTAAAACCCTCCCCAGAGCAACAACAACAACAAAAAAATTCCCATTCTCTTCTTTTTAGTCCCAATTTCCTGAGGCGATGGTTTGGAAAAAAAAAGTCAAAAGATTTGACCAGGCAATACATAATTTAGAGAATCAAAGAAACAGTTATTTATCTTGTCATCTACTTCACCTTATTTGAGGTGTACACTTACTAGACTCTGGTTTTCTTCCAGTCATAGTCTGTGAATTTTCAAGTACATTTTTCAATACACACAAACACAGAGAATCAATGTGTTACTGTATATGTATCTTAACATTGCTTTTTAGTACATAATCATTTACTTAGAGATTTACTCTACAGACACACACGAGATCTCTCAGTATTTTTGGTGGTCTGTTGTTTTATTGTTATTAGATGTGCTATAATTTATTTAAGTAATGAAAATTGGGAGGCTGCTTTCTTCTGCTATGATATATAACTCTTTGGTGTGCATATATCATTTTTAGAGCATAGGAATACTGCAGATTAGTAACAAAACTAGGATTTTTGCTGTATACATTTTTATATTTAACAGAGATTTTCAAATTGCATTTCATACAGCACATAAACTTATGGTCCAAACACATATGCACTTGGAGTACTCAAGTGTTACTAAGACTTTTTACTTTTTGCCAATCTGTATTTAAGAAGAAGTATCTGCTGAGAGTTTCAATTTGCATATTTTATTAGAATGAGACTGAATGTCTGTTCATACAGTTCAGACTAGTTGTGATTTCTATAAACTTCTGATATATTGAAAAAATTAATGAAATTTATTAATTTTCCCCTTTTATGGTCCTTGGAATTTATGTTTCATTTAGAAAGATGTTTACTATGGAGACTTGATTTAAAAACTATTCCTCAAATTTCAAAAATTATCTCTGTAGAGATACTTTGTTGTTAGGCCTGTATTCTATCTGAAGCTTGATCTGAATATTATTCCCTTCTGAATTTTTTAAAGTCTTTTTCTTGATATCATCCTAAAGACCAGTAGTCCTTGCCTACTTTCCAAATCTCTCATGCTAGCATGTTCTATCCAGTGAGTCTCTTATCAGTGTAATGCCCTCTTCCTTTTCCTCTTCTCTTCCCTTCCTTCCTACTTTTATTCCTATATCTCTTTCTTCGACCCTCCTTCTTTCTTCCCTCCCCTCCATTCCCCCCACTCTTCCTTTCTCTTCATCCTCCTTTCTTTCTCTCTCTCTCTCTTTTTATTTATTTTTTTGCTAGGGATGGAGCCCAAGTCCTTGCACAACCAAGGCAAGCACTCTACCACTGAGCTATATCTCCGTTCTCCATATTGTGTCTTCTTTTTGGCAGTGTTTCTTGCCCATCTTAAACTTTTTGGTGTCACTCATTTATGATTATTTTTCCTAGAACTCTTTCCTTGGTTTTATGAGTTGATGATTTATGTCTTTGTTATATGACCACAGTGTTATACAACAAACTTGCCTCCTCTTTCAGCAGGTAGTTTATAGGAATAAATGTCTGATGTTTGTTACTAAGTTTGATTACAACTTTCATCTACCATTGTAATTCTATGAACATGCCTTCCTTATGAGTGATCTTTTGTTATTTATTCTTATTTGTTCTTTAGATGGTAAACATTTAATTTGGGGATGGTGAATCTTTTTTGTAATTACTTTTTCAAAGAGGTAGGTTTTTTTTTTTCCCACAGAATAGTGGGTATATCTGATTCACATAAGAGAGAGGCCAGAAAATTTTGTTCAAAAACAGGAATTTATCTGGTTCACTAAAATTTTTCATGATGTTTGGTCATGTGTGAGAGTGTTTGTAGCGCCATATCTCTCAGTTCAACAGATATCAAACAGATATCTCTCTTGGATGCCCTCCAAATATCTCAAATTGCTTCTAAGATACAAAATACCCAGCTGTTTTCTTATCAGTTCTTGTGTTTCTATTCCAACAGTTATTTTTAAAAAAGTGACAGCTGGGCTTGAAAGATGGCTTAGTGATTAAGGTGCTTGCCAGAAATGCCAAAGGATCCAGGTTCACTTCCCTAGTACCCATGTAAAGCCAGATGCACAATTGGCACATGCATTTGGAGTTTGTTTGCAGTGGCTAGAGGCCCTGGCATGCCCATTCTCTCTACCTGCCTCTCATATATATATATATATATATATATATATATATATATATATATATATATATATAATATTTAAAAAGCAACAGCTATTAATACAGGATTGCTCTCCATGGGATTAAAGCTCCCACAGCAGCAGCTCCCAAGTCTCAGGGTCTTGTCCACATTAACAAAGAATTGAGAATGTAGGCTCAAAAGGGGGTAAATTATGAAATTTATTTTAGGGAACATTAGTATTAAGAGGAAAGGCAAGGTAGGAAAGTCCAAATAAAAAGAAATTACCAGAAGATCCCCGCCCACATAGAGAGCTAAAGGAGAGGTTAAAAAAAGGTAAGTGGGTCAAAGAGATGAAGATAATGAAGAGGGACAAAAAAGGGGGTCTGGGATGAAGCGATGGCTTAAAGCATTTGCCTGCGAAGCCTAAGGACCTACATTTGACTTCCCAGGTCGCATGTAAGCCAGACTCACAAGGTGACACTTGTGCAAGGTCACAGATGTGCACAAGGTGGTTCACATGTCTGGAGTTTGATTACAGTGGTTGGAGGCCCTAGTGTGCCAATTCTCTCTTTCTCGCCCTCTCTCATAAAAAAGGCCAGTCTGTTGGGCTTGCCTCAAAAAGAAGGTGGAGGATCCACACATGTGGCTCAGGCTCAATTATATGATTCAGATATCCAATTAGACTTATCACCAGACTCAGGTGTGTAAGGGAGGGATTTGGTTGGTGGGTTCAAATGACTGAGGAAGGACCAGCTCACGGGTGTCAAGCTGGGGAAAGGTTGAGAAAGAAGTTGGAAGTGGATACTAGAGTTGATGCTTAATCCATCTTGGATGAGACTGGAGCAGATGAAGTTCTAGTCTTCTCAGAGCAGGCAGAGTGGTATTCATGTTTCCGTGGGCCTGGTCCTAGCTAATTCCCTACCTGGAAAAAAAAAAAAAAAAAAACTACCTTGTTCTTAATATGTATCACTATTTTCTTTTTTTGAAAACATTTTTAAAAAATGTTCATTTGAAGCCTGGCTTTCTGGAGCACGCCTTTAATCCTAGCACTCGGGAGGCAGAGGTAGGAGGATTGCTGTGAGTTCGAGGCTACCCTGAGACTCCATAGTGAATTCCAGATCAGCCTGGGCTAGAGTGAGACCCTACCTCAAAAAACAAAACAAGCAAACAAACAAAAAATTTGAGAGAGAGAATGTGTGTGCCAGGGCCTCCAGTTACTGCAAACAAAGTCCAGACACGTGTAACTTTGTGCATCTAGCTTATGTGGGGATTGAGGGACTGAACCTGGGTTCTTAGGCTTTTCAGGCAACTGCCTTAACCACTGAGCAACCTCTTCAGCCTTGTATCACTATTTTCACCCTCAGGATATAAACCTGTGTTTGAAACTGTGCTCTAGTGTCTCTGTTTACTTCATATGTTTTTCTGAAATTTGAATTTAAGCAATATAGGTCTTTCTCATACCTCTGAGGTTTAATTATTATCATTTCAATTTACAGAAACAGACATGAAAGCACAATAAAATTAAGCAGTTATCCAAGGCTACTCCATTATAAAGTGTCAGAACTGAGACATAAAGCTGAGTTTATAACTTGAGAGTTCTGTCCCCTAGTCCATGTAACTTTAGAATCTGTCAAACCCTTCATGTGTCATAGTTTGTTCTTGAGTAGATATTGGTGTGAATCTCTCATACACTGTGTGTTTAATTTAAGTGAAACCATGTTTTCTATTTCTGCATTCCTCCAGCACCATATGCTTGACACTTGCTCAATGTGTCACACGGTGAGACAGGGGAAGGGTATGAAAATGATAAAAACCATGGGGTCCTGGGAGAAGAGCTATGGAAAGAATAACTGAAGAGTGCTTTCTTGATTTCACTTGTGTTTGAAAACCACTGGTGTGATGGACTTTTAGTTCTGGGTTATAGTTTTACATCTATTTCCTGTTGTTTTGTAGTTGGCATTTCTTGGAGATCTTACATTTAGGTTTTTGTGTGGTCTGGTATTGAATAGACCTTACTGGCTTCTCTGAAATTCTAGTTAAGCCACTGTCATGGTAACCAAGCACTGGGTGAATGACAAAATTCCTTTGGTGAACCAGACTATAGGAAGTACATTGAATATTACTACAAGGTTAAGGTTCTTCTTAGTATGTGTAGAAAATGTTGGTAGGGAATGTCTAGACTTTCCTAGAGAAGTAGGGATAACAGACAAGTCACAGAAGATTCTATTCTTTGCTTAAACCATGAAAATTACACATAAACTTTTAGATTTATATTTCTATCTTCCCAGCATTGGCCTGAAACTCTGCAAAAAAAAAAAAAAAAAAGACTTGATTCCTAAGGGGAGCAATTTCTTCTAAACCACTGAGGGCGGTGATTGAATTTATTGGGAAAGATTATGCTTATTAAGAGAGTCATTTTGACTTCCTTGATGGATGCGGAATCATCTTCAAGGGAACAAAAAGTAAAACAAAACAGAACAAAACAAATAAACAAGAAATTGTAGCCAAAATTGAAACTAGTAGCCTGAAAATTATACAATAAATGTTACGAGGCACTCTGAACCTCGTTAACACATTAGTTCTCTAGCGTTCCATTCCAGGCCTTGTCCACACATAGACCAATTTTAAGAAGGCAGAAACAGGTTGTATACTTTCAATAGTTTTATTGTCCCTATAACACATCACAAACATTTTGTTCTTCACAAGGAGTACTTTGGTTTGAAACTGCTGAGAACTAGAAAGGGTAGGGGCAAAAGCAGGGTCAGTAAGAACAACCTAGGAGGAGGAGGAGGAACTGTAAGGAAGGAAGAAGCTGGGTGGCTCTTGGGCTCCTCGGTACCAGGTGTTTCTCTTGTACAAAGAAGCTGGCTGACCTCAAGGGATCTGCAACTTTTCCCTGAGAGAATGCATGGCCGCTAGTCGTCTCCGGAGGCCATCTATTTCCTTCTGCAACTCTTGGCACCTGGAACAGCCCTCGACTCCCAGGGACGGCTCCATCTCCAGATCAAGCGGCAGAGGCGGTTCTTGGTCACCGGAAGGTGCAGAGACTCTGATTATGATGCCTCTCTGGCTCAGGGCCAAGGCCTGGGAGTTTCCTGGATCCTGGGGTGCTCTGGTGTTGGGATCCGCACCGCCGAATTCTCTCTCATGCATGCATAGGCCCGGTGGCTCTGCCCTGTGTGTTGAAAGTTGGGCCTGCGTGCTGGCATCTCGGCCTGTGTCCCTCTCTTCTTTGGCCATGGGCTGGAACTCCTTGGTCTTCTTCGCCACAGATCTCTTCCCAGGGTAGCAGTTCTTGCACTGTTTGGGTCCCAAAGGCAGCAATGAGCATTTATTGGCCCTCTTAGGCAGCCCAACACCTGAGATTGGGGGGAAAGTGGCTGGTTCTGCTGCAGCTGACTTGAGTCTCTGTCCCCACTGCTGGAAAGTTCTACCCAGGGTAACTGATGGTGTTTCCCACAGGGGCTTTTTCTTCTGGGCCGCCTTCTTTCGGGGACTGGCCTTGGGTATGCCGCGTGCCACAGTAGCAGCAGCCGCTCCTGGGTGCCTCGGTTTGCTCCCTCCCTTGCCCGGAACTATACTTTTCTTTTTCTTAGAGGAAACACTTTCTACCTCTCTGGAGGGGGCCTGCCTTTCCATGCTGGAGGTGGAGGTGAGCCCCTGGGGAGAAGAGGTCAGCACAGAGGAGGGCATTGGGATGAAACTTTCCCTGGGCTGGCCACTCCAGTGTTTGGGTGGGTCTCCTGGCTCAGTGGGGCCGTTGGCCTTGGCCTGGCCTCTATCTTTGAGGCAAATGGTCACCCTCATTGTCTGTACCTCACTGAACTCGTTTGAAGACTCAGGATCCGAGGAAGGACCTTGGGCATCGTCGTTGTCCATCATCCCACTTGCGGCGCCTTTCTCCTGGGTCACCCAGGTCTTTGTTTGCTTGGGCTCCCCCGGAGAGGGTTCTCGAGGAGGCCGAGCTGGGGACCTGCGCACCACTCCTGCTCTGGCCTCCCTCTGGGGTCTCCGGGAACAACCGACAGTTAAAGAGGCGTTAAGGGTCTCGCGGGTGGCCTCGTCCCCGATTCTGGGATGGGGCAGGAAGTCCAGGCATGATGTGCGCTCAGCTGGTCCTTCCCTCTGGCCTCCGCGGGCCCCAGAGCACCACCGCTTTGTTCGTGGTAGACCGCACGCTGCCTGCAACTGGCTAGCTGACCTCGGGCGGCTGGGGGACAAAACTCAGGCTGCTGCTCTGCAACCCCCCCCTCCCTGCACCTTTCTAGCCACAACCAGATCCTGGAACGGATGTCTCCTCTGAAGAGCTCATGTCACCAGTCCTGGAGGCGAGATTCTAGAAAGACCATTAGGCAGTGAGACCTTCTCAAATGTAGTCGCCATAGGTGCCACACCGTTGGCCTGTCCCAGACATTACTTTTCTTTTCTTTTCTTTTCTTTTCTTTTCTTTTCTTTTCTTTTCTTTTCTTTTCTTTTCTTTTCTTTTCTTTTCTTTCTTTTCTTTTCTTTTCTTTTCTTTTCTTTTCTTTCTTTTCTTTTTTTAAAATATTTTATTTGAGAGAGGGGACGAGGCAGAGAGAGAGGGAGAGAGAGAGAGAGAGAGAATGGGCGCACCAGGGCCTCCAGTCACTGCAAACGAACTCCAGACGCGTGCGCCCCCTTGTTGCATCTGGCTTACGTGGGTCCTGGGGAATCGAACCAAGGTCCTTTGGCTTTGCCAGCGAGCGCCTTAACCACTAAGCCATCTCTCCAGCCCGCAGACATTTTCTATGATGAATTGTTTGTCATGTTGAATATTAATGGTCTCATTAAAAACTATCAGTTGAGTTTTATATAACACCATAGTTTTATTAAAACACTTGATGATCAGATTATAAAGGCCTTTTTTCCCCTTATACTTAGTGTCACACTATATAACTTGTCAGGTGTGTTGTATGCATTTCTTTGCTAAGATATTGATCTCAGAGGAATCACATAGAGTAGGATTTGTGTATTAAGGAGGAAGAATGTTTTCAACAGTCTTGATGAGCAATGTCATATTTCTTCAAGAGTTATTTTTCCCCAAATGGAAGGGAGCCACTGTCCCCACATTGGTGGTAGTCCTTATTAATAGGAGGCCCACTGGCCAGCTCTATTGCAGCCTCTTTAGCACAATTGCTTGTTATTTCAACTGGTACCTAGATGGTGTACCATGGGTTTCACTCTTTCCCTTTCTAAAACCTTTCCAATCCATTTTTAATGCACACACCTACTAGCATTCATCTATCCAAATCTTTTTCAGTGTATTTAGAATGGAATTAAAATCCTCACTGTGGCTTTCAAGCCATCCCCGAGTTGGTTCAACTCACATCCTCACCATCCTTTACCTAACATTTCTTACCCACTACTTCCCAGCCCTACTGAACTTCTTCCTTTAAAAGGCCACATTTATTCCCATCCCAGGTTCTTCACACTTCCTTTTTTGCTTTTCCTAGCTTTTTCTTTTTCCCTCAGAGTTTCTCACAGTTTGCTCTTATTTGTTTAGATTTTGGCTGAAGTGGCATTACTTTGGAATTGTTCCAGATATACTGGCTCTAGTAGTAACCTCTCTCCTGGTAGATAATCATTTATCCCCTCACATCGATTCATTTTTTCTCTATACAATTCATTCTCTTTCATCTTGTTTTCTCTCTTATATTCACTTATCTTTTCCAATGCTATATCTAGTAATAAAAACTGTATTAGGTTAAAAGTTACATCTATGTTATTCACTGTTATCATTCTATCTACAGTTGTGCAACTGTATTATTGTTGAAGCCAAATAATACCAGTTGAAAAGGTGGAGGCTGGAAGATAGAGTCCCATTTTTATTGCAAACAGTTGAGATAACTTGGAAATGATCTCCAGTCCAAGATCTCCCTTGGATGTGCTAGGTTCTGAAATTCTGAATGGGGTGAAGAGGAAAATTATAACATTGGGTTTAAGCTAAAAAAAAAAAAAAGTCACCTAAGTTGTATCCTTTTGTTTACATAGGCTTATGCATTGGGCAGTTATTTTTCTTGAAATTCTTTTGTGGGCATAACTCTGGCTAAAATATTGAGAAGGAAAACAATACATACTTGAAAGAGTTTTCAGCTTTAAAAAAATATATATTTTATTTATTTGTGCGTGTGTGTGTGTGTGTGTGTGTGAGAGAGAGAGAGAGAGAGAGAGAGAGAGAGAGAGGCAGATAGAGAGAAAGAGAGAATGGGCATACCAGGGCCTCCAGCCACTGCAAGCAAACTTCAGACACATGTACCTCCTTGTGCATCAGGCTTATGTGGGTCCTGGGGAATTACACCAGGGTCCTTTGGCTTTGCAGGCAAAGGACTTAACTGCTAAGCCATTTCTCCAGCCCAGTTTTCAGCTTTTAAGAACATGTGTTTAGTTCAGTTGTAAAGGCAATAAAATAAATTGTCTTTTGACATGCATGAATTCTTCTACAAACACACACATAGACACACAGACAGGGAAATTGATGTAAAATAAAAACTATAGTAATAATTAAAAATGATCAATATTCTTTGAATGGTAAGAATAATACACCTTATTAGATGACTTAGATAAATATTCAATCCTCATGACAACCAATGTGGTTGGTACTCTTAATCTTCCTCATTATTAAGTGCAGGAAACTTGTATTTTATAGTAACTCACCCAAGTCTAAACAGTTAGCAAAGTGGGAAAGCCCTACTCAAAACTGCATGTTTAAAATCATCACACCATTTAGTAATATTTTTATTTTGAGAAAATGCTTTGGACATATTTAAGAAATTTTACATTTTTTTAGAGCTAAACAGAAGAAAATGTATTTGAGGTCTGGAGGGATGGCTTAGCGGATAAGGCATTTGCCTGTAAAATCAAAGGACCCAGGTTCAATTCCCCAGGACCCACGTTAGCCAGATGCACAAGGGGGCGCACATGTCTGCAGTTCATTTGCAGTGGTTGGAGGCCCTGGTGGCTCATTCTCTCTCTCTCTCTCTTTCTTTCTCTGTTAAATAAATAAATAAATAAATAAATAAATATTTTAAAATTTATTTGAGTTGGGAATGCAGAGAATAAAACTCAGGCAATATAAATTTGCAATGGTATTGTTAGATTAAAGTCTGTGGAAAGAAACTTCTAGAATATTTCCACTCTGTCCATAGGAACCTACAGAATCCTACATAATTAGGCTTGATTGGGCTGGGAAGTATTTCAATAGCTCTATAGCTCCCTCTTTTTGCTGAGGAAAAGGAGAAATACTTCTTCAGCTTTCTTCTGTCTCTCACCCTCCACCTTTTCCTTCCATTCTCTACCAGTTGGTTATTGAATATGAGCCAAATCTCTTTCTAGATACTTGCTGTTGAGAAAAAATTTAAGCATCCTTGGAAAAGGCTAGACATCTTGACCAAAACAGATACATTTGTGTGGAGTTGATGTATGTTATTTTGAGAAACAAAAGAACAAACAGAAAATCCTTTTACCATGTATCTGACTGGTGCTTGTCAGCATTAGGTGAAGTTGGCAACCCCAAGGACCACAGCTTTGTAAAGATGGGTCTGATACTTGTAAAATATTAGGAAAATCTCAAGATGAAATGAAGCTGAGGACCATCTACATGATGACCTCTCATGTTCTGGAGGGTATTTGTCCATCTGAGACAGGCTTAAGCTAATTACTTGGTTTTGGTTTGTCACAAAAGCAGATAAAATTATCTTTAAATAATAGAATATTTATTGTTACCTTCATTTTATACACAAGGAAATTGCACTCAAAAAGGTACTTGGATGAAATCACTCAGCTAATAACCATGTAAAATAGAATTTATTTAGTCTGAGGATGATGTTATTTGAAGCTTTGAACATATGAACATATGCAGTGTTGTTTGGTGGACTAATAAAATAGTGATATCACTGGAAAAGTAATAATAAAATGGAGTATTTCTCCCATTAAGAGAGATTGGTGACATACACTCTAAAATGCAGGAGACAAAAGATTCCATCAGCTATAGTTTGGGTATTTTATGCATAAATTTCACAAAAGTATGATTACTATGAAGTCCTTGGATAACTTAACAAGAGGGTGCTGGTCATGTAATAAGGAATTCTATCTACATGGATATTAGATGTAAGTGTTGACACTTCTCAACAACATACAGCTTTCATGAGCACACCCCAGGATGACATGACTGGGAATTCAAGTCCGCTGTGGCTCCCTACTATGTAGCATGACCTCATAATGACATCATGGACAGGGAGAAAAGTTGTCGTCACACTTCCTGCCAAGAAACTAGAGCAAGGCCAGGCGTGGTGGTGCACTCTTTTAATCCCAGCACTCGGGAGGCAGAGGTAGGAGGATCACCATGAGTTTGAGACCAGCCTGAGAATACATAGTGAATTCCAGGTCAGCCTGGACTAGAGTGAAACTGTACCTCCAAAAACAAAAACAACAAAAAAAAAAAGAAAAAGAAAAAGAAAAGAAACTCAAGCGAATGTGCTGACCATATTACTAAACTCCTTAGTCTTGATGTATTCTTATATTCCTTTCTGAGAAAAATGTCATCTCTAGAGTTTATTGCAGCAGAAATGAAGTCTGCATATGATGTATGTGTTGAAGTGTTCATTGTCACCCAACATCAAGCCATGAAAACAAGTATATGTTTCTGCTCAGCACTGTATGACATAACAAACTTCATTTGGAACTATGTCTATTTTATGCAGTGGCAAATAGTATGATGCTTATCTAGAATCATGTAGAATGATTCTAGGCACATGGACTGTTTCACAATGACAATTTATCATTAGAAGTCAAAATGACATTGGCATATATCATTCATGATGTACAAATGCACCAGAACTTACTCTATGTAGTTTAAGAAGTCAAGAAAAACTGAAAGATATGATGTTTCTTGCAAAATCTCTGAGATCATTAGAAAATCAAGGTTGGAATCTATGACATCAGAAAAGGAAAATCACATTGCTGCTGCCAGTGAATACAGACACCTCAGGTTTCCCAGATGACCCTGTTTGTCAGCAGTGACCCTAGGTATCTACCTCTGCCACCTCAGAGTCCTGTTCATACTCCAAAGCTCTTCTTATCATAGCATTGTGTGTGGTAGCTTTTTCCTTAACTCTCCTACAAATTACACTGTCGCACAGATGTGGGATGGAGCCCATGTCACTTTAAGTATAATTTTCAAGGAAGTCAGATGTATGTATAGTTTCTGCTTTGGCAGGGACTCAAATATTGATAGTTCGATCTGGTGAGATGGCTCAGCAGTTAAGGCACTTGCCTGTGAAGCTTAAGGAACCAGGTTTAATTCCCATATAAGCCATATGTAGAAGGTGGAGCATGTGTCTGGAGTTTGTTTGCAGTGGCTAGAGGCCCCTGGTGTACCCATTCTCTTTTTCTCTCTATCTGCCTCTCTCTCTCTTAAATAAATAAATGAAATGAAATATTGAGAATTTCTCCACACTTCAAGCCTTTCATTATACAGTGTGGACTGCTTTTTTTAAATGTTTTATTTTTATTTATTTATTTGAGAGAGAGAGAGAGAGAGAGAGAGAGAGAAACAGGCAGGGAAAGAGAGAGAGAGAATGAGAATGGGCACACCAGGGCCTCTAGCCACTGCAAATGAACTCTAGATGTATGTGCCGCTTGTGCATCTGGCTTACATGGGTCCTGGGGAGTCGAACCTGGGTCCTTTGGCTTTGCAGGCAAGTGCCTTAACAGCTAAGCCATCTCTCCAGCCTCAGTGTGGACTGTTTTGATGGCAGGCAGTGGGTTTAAAGAATGAAGTAACTGAGGAAGATATTTGTAGGAGAAAAAACAGGTTAGCTCATATAAGCAGCACCTAGCCAAGCATGAAGGGTTTTTAATTTACTCTTAATGGTCAGGGGAATGATAAGGCCCACAAACTCCATGGGCTCATTCTGGGTCTCTGCTTTGCTATTTGATATCAAAAGTGCATGACTGAGCCAGAATGGGATTGCAATAATTATATCACGCATTGATTTCCTCAAATTATTAGGAAGTGAAAAAAATGTTGCGGAAGTTATAAAGGTATGGCAGCAAACATTTGTAAAGGATGAAAAGGCAAATATTTGGCAGATGTAAAATGTTTCCACACATCTCTGGCAAAAATGACATACATTTCAGGATTTAGGATTTGTCAAATGAAATGAAATTAGTTTAAATCTAACCAGACTATTTTGATGAAATCTCTTGGTGTTCAATTTGATTCATGTGGTGTTGGACTGATGACTTTTGGAGTGAAATTGAATCTCAAAGAAATGTGTTAATAAGTGCAGAGCCATATGAGACTGTGAGAAATAGATTGGCAAAAAATCACTTCAGAACGACATTGGCGTCCTTCCTGGAGATCGCATTGATAGCCTCATCACAAACACAGTTTGGCCAACAAATAACACAATAGCGAATATTTGAGTTCTGTGTTAATGACCATTCACTAGTTGATTCATGGTGCAGTTCTCAGTGGTCAGGACACTTGTTTTCCTGACTGCAATAGAGGGAGATGCCTGGGGTAAAGTTATAAACCAGAGATGCTGATCTCATGTAGAATATAGATTAGGATTAGTCTTTTTTTTTTTGTTGGGTGTGTGGTGTAGTGAAGGTTCCTATGCCATGCCCCATGCATTTGGCTGGGGCAGGTATGTTCATCTATGGTGGCCTATGTTGTCTGGAACTGAATGTTTGGTATCCTGCTCCATCACGCTTTCTCCCACTCCTGTGATTCTCTGGTCCTCGGATTTGATCTCAACTGGTTTCTCGGGCCTACTCGGGCCCTCATGCTTATACAGCAAATGCTCTTAACCATGTAGTCATCACTCGAGCCCAGTCTATTTGATTGACACACCAGAGGTTGCTGTAGACTGCATTTGGCATGATCCCAGTGGTCGTGTGTATGTTTGGAATGTGTACGTTAGAGTCTTGGTCTTATGAGTGGTTCTACCAGGAGGTAGTAAGACCTTTAAGAGATGGGACAGATCTAGTGGCAGATCTTGTGTCATTGAGGAGGTTATGAGACCTCAGTGCCTTTTTCTTCCTTTACTTCATGGTCTTGATAGAAACAGTTTTGCTCAGTCACATGATCCTGTCATGATATGCCACCTAAAGCCCAACTCAGTGGACTGAAACCTCCATAACTATGGGTCAAAATAAACATTTTTAAAACATATTATCTCAGGTTTCTGTTACAATAAGAGAGTGCTGAAGAGCAAAGGCATTAACCAAATCTTGTGTTGCACATGGCTTAGAATCTGCTATTCACATTCTCATACATACTGAATATTTATTAAAAATAAACACTTTCTTAATTACCAGGTCCACAATAAAAACAGGTTGTTTTTATATCCCCATTCAACAGGACAAGTCAAGCATTTATCAAAAATCACATACATATATATGAATTAAAACCCAGAAGTCATACATTAAGACATAGCCTATGGCAATTTCACCGTGCCACTGAGGTCAATGAACCCTTCCCTGAATAAGATGCTTTAGGTGACAACCAAAAAGGCAAGAAGAATATTTCAAGGAAAAGGAATATTATGTGCAAAGGACAATGACTGCACATGTCATGGGCAGAAGAAGGAACACAATGAAGCTCACATGGTCAGAAGTTCCCACAGAGTGGTGTAAGTATATGTAAAGTGAGGTAAGAGACATGTGGCCACGCAGGCATGGAATATAATGAGCTGTATATATATGTAGGACCTGGTCACTAAATACTGTATGGACATATTAAAGATTTGGTCTCTCTCATGAGAGCAATGGAAAAGCATTAGAATGTACTAAGTAGTGGGGTGCCTTGATCTTTTCTGTTTTTCGGGTCATTCTCATATACTGTGCAGTCACATGAAGGCATCTCTGGCTGAGTTCCCTGGTCTCATCTGAGCTTACATGCATAGATATTTGGCAGTGAGAGTGAATGTAGAGAGATCTTTGTTGTCTGCCCTATATTACACATTTACAACTGATGAAGCAGAGGCAGTGAGAGCTTGAGGGATTCAGAGAAGTCACACTTTACAGTCATAAGCTTCTGGGTATTGTCATAGACTATTGTCAGAGGACATCATGTTGTGACATGTTTATAGAGCTCATTGTCTCAAGTTCCATTGTTTCTCTGTTGTGATATGCTTGGTAGGCAGAACGATGCCCTGTCAGTTCAACAGGCCTTCATGCATCTCCTTGTATCTCTAAGTAAATCATCCTGAAACTAGATCATCTTCTTCATATGATTGTAAAACAAGATAGAACCTGCATCTCTTCTCCAGGCTCTGAGCAAAGTTCTCCAGTAGCCTGCCAGTAACAATGTGAACCTTTCCTCCAGACTGCAAACTATGATTTGCCATCCATACATTCACGTGGACATGTTGCAAAATGGATCAGTTTCTGGGCATGTATCACTTCAATCTGGAAGAATCTAGTGGTTGAGCAGACTGGGCCTGATCACAGAAGCCCAAATTTCATGAAACTTTCCTCACTCTGATCAATCAATTTAACTCCAACAATAACTCAGAAAGATTGTGAAGTGACATTATTACATTCACCTTACGGATGAAATCCAAATTATTTTTCGTTTTGGTAAAATGGCTGTTTCATTTAAAGCTATTGTTAACTAAATGTCACAGAATTCCACACAATGTCACTTAAGAAAAAAGTACATTTAATACAAAGGATATTAAATGCATTTTAATTATAGTATATTATGTTCTAGAATTTTCAGTAGGGTCTAGAGATGTCACGATCAATCAAATTCAGAGACCTTATACCTTATAGGTTGAAAGAATAGAAAGATATTATTCAAGCAATCACTTACATGAAAGTAAAATTTGATATTTTTGCCTTAACACAAAGATCAGGCAGATTCTCTAAAATTTCAGGGTAGTAGAGTTAGATTACACAATGTGCAATCTGAGAGATGTTAGTTAGATGAGGAGGGGGTGAGGAGAGTTCAAGGCTGAAGGAATAACTTGTGGGAAGGCCCCATGCTTTCAAGGAGTGTGACAACTACTAAGGATCCAAGAAGGATGGTATGGTTGGAGAATAAAGAGAAAGAAGGAGCCCAGAGAAGTAGGAGGTTATGTGAGGACCAGACCTTGTGTGGACTTGCAGGTAGTATTAAGGGAGGTTGTTGTTATCCTGGGAATATGGATAATCATAGAGGGCCTTAGATAAGGGACAAGTTGATATGAATAGCCTTGTAGTTTTGTAATACTCACTAGTATGTAAGGCACATCTGATGGTTTGAGTTGG
Organism: Dipus sagitta; assembly: GCA_036346955.1. Classification (NCBI taxonomy): domain Eukaryota; kingdom Metazoa; phylum Chordata; class Mammalia; order Rodentia; family Dipodidae; genus Dipus; species Dipus sagitta. The sequence continues at coordinate 192,852,336 of CM070771.1, forward strand.
GTGTCCCTCTTAAACACATGTGTTCTGAATGCTGGATCCCCAGATGGTGGCAATTTGGAAATTTGGAGGAGGTGTGCTGTTGTGGGCTGGCATATGGGTGTTATGTACAGCTTCCCCTTTGCCAGTGTTTGCCACACCTTCCTGCTGCTGTTGTCCACTTGATGTTGGCCAGGAGGTGATGCTCACTCTCTGCTTGTGCCATATTTTCTCTTGCTACCATGGGGTGTCCCCTTAAGACTATAAGCCAAAAATAAATCCCTTCCACCTAGCAGCTGCTTTAGGTCCGGTTCTCTGCAATGTGAAGGTAACTGCAACAGAGAAACCACCACAGGATGTACAGGATTGAGACAAAGGACTGGGAGAATGACTAGGAGGATATATCAGTTAAGATTGAACAAGAACCTCTATGAATTCATAAGAGATAGGCTTCAAATAAGAAATCAGTTGTAGAGATTAGATCTCATACAACTGTGGAATGTGGTGTAAAAGTGTCAGGAAACTTGTGACCTCTGTATTTGGTTGGGTTTATGAATCACAAAGGCTGGAAATGCATAGAAAATGAAGACAATTTGGAATCTGTGTCTCTCTATCATTGGACACGCAGGGCATGCAGAGGCTGGCACCGTTAGCTTAGCAATTGCACACACACACCTGGCTCGGAGTCTGGAGGCAATGAAATAAGCGTTCCAAAGAAGCTGGAGGAAATGCAAGTCTGGCTGCTGCTCCTTACTGACCAGGGGATAGCCAGTTATGACCAGTGCGATGTAGAAGTTGCATGGAACTCTCTGCTGACCTTTGAAGTGAACAGCTGCTGCTTCCCTTCCGGTTTCCAAATCTCGCTTAATTTCTCTGTGGTCAGCTCCAAGCCATAACAAGAAAGAGAAGAGAAAGCACAGAAACACTGCTTACCAAGGCTAGGTTTGCAAAGCACAAAACTACCGCAGAAGTGGTTCAGGATGGAGATGCCGGCGATTTGGATTTCTGAGGAGCTACTGAGTACTTTCAAAGAGTGCAGTCTAGTTATTTTATAGAATGTCCCTCAATGAGGGTACATAGGTGTTATTTTCTCATGAATAGTTCAAGTAATGCACACCATATTAGATGAAATAGCAGAGAAATGGTGCTGTGTCCTGCAGAGTGTACTTATTAAAAGATTTCTGGTGTCATTTTTTCCCCTTGTGTGAGGGATGCTACCTTTGATCATTGGATTGTGGTGATGTCTTTTAGGTTTTTATTTTGTAAAGAAACTGTTTTCTTTGTATAAATAACAAACATTAATAAATTTAATTAATGAATAACTTACTTAGTAATGAACAAGTAATGTGAGATCATGTACATATTGTGTTCTCTATCAAATGCCACCCACCTGTTTTAGTAGACATTTTAAGCATTCATTGTGAAATTATTCTAGAATAACAGAATATTATTTCTAAAGCCAAGAAATCTCACATGCCATTTACCAGAAGTCCACAAATATTATCTTACATAGCCACAGTACAATGACTGACACCATAGAAATACTAGATAGAATACTAGAGAGAATGTTAATGTACTTACCTCAGGCAAAGTTCACCAATCTGACCAATTTCTTTTCTTTTCCAGCTGAATTTAGAATTATATGATGTGTTTACTAGTTAAGTCTTTGTAGTCTTTCCAATCTATGAATTTCTCAGTCTTTTTATCTCATGAACTTGACATTCTTAGAGAGTGCAGCTTTGTGGCTTTTATATAACACCCTTTAGTCTTATTTTCTTCTTATTAAATTGCTCTCCAAGGCTCAGCTCAGGGAACACCAGGGAAACAATATAAGAGCTGGAGGATGTGGAGGACTGCTGTAGTGCTGTCTCCTGGACGCAATATAGCTATTGCATTTATTAACTCACCACAGCTGTGGTTACATACACATACCCTGTACAAGATTGAGTCCTAAGAATATTTTTATTTACTTATTTATTTGCAAGGAGAGAGAGAGAGAGAGAGAGAGAGAGAGAGAGAGAGAGAGGAGAAAGTGAGTATGGACACTCCAGGGCCTCCAGTCACTGCAAATGAGTTCAGGATGCATGCACCACTTTGTTCATTTGGCTTTATGTGGGTACTAGGGAATTGAACCTCAGTCCTTAGGCTTTACAAACACTTTAACTGCTAAGCCATCTCTCCAGCCCATGAGCCTGCACATTTCTATCATAGATGCAGGTTGTGCCCCTTAAATTCCACCCCTCCCTGAGGAGCTATTGGCAGTTAACAGTTTCTGGGGGTTGAGGAGTCATCTTCCTCAGTGGTACAGCCACTGATGCCCATACTTCAGTAACTAATCCTCAACCCTTGTCCATGCAAGCGACCCTAATTAAACTCAGAGGATCACAAGAAACGTGAAAGTAGGAGGTGGTAGTTGGGAAAAAGTGGGACTGGGGTGGGGGGAAATAACAGAGTGCAGTGGGGAGAAGAACATGATCAACAGACGTTGTAGGCCATTTGTGCTTCATTGCCAATAAGTACTAAAAACGAAATGCAAATTTAAACCACTTTGAGATATCATATTATGCCAGTCAGACTGATGGTCATCAGGAAAACCGACACAAACGCCTGCAAGAGTGCAGGCACAGAGGGACTCATTCAGTGCTGGTGGGAGTGCAAGTAGTGTAGCCACCATGGAATTATTTGGAAGTGTGGAAGCATCTCAAAAAATGAGAATTAGAACTGTCATGCAACCCAGCTATATTATTCCTGGGCATGAACCCTATGGACTCTACTCTCTACTGTGCAGAAACTTGCACATTCATGTTTATTGCTGCTCTGTTTACAAACAGCTAAGAATTGGAATCAGCCTAGATGCCCATCGACAGACGAATGATAGTGAAAATGTGGTACACACACAATGGAATTCTATTCAGCAGTAGGGGAAAATGAAATTACAAAATTTTCAGGAAAATGGATAGACTTGGAAAAAGATCATACTAAGCGAGGTTATGCAGACTCAGCATGACAAATGCTGCATGCTCTCTTTCATAAGTAGTTCCTAACATGGGCCACGGTGATCTGTCTGAAAGTTGCAGTAAGCACCAGTAGTAGGCAAGGAAGTATAATGCTGCTAGGAGAGAGTAAAAATGGGGAGGGATGAGAGGCAAGTAAAGGAACAGAATACAGGGGGTAGAAGTGTTATGGGGGGGATAAGGATAAGGGAAGGTGGGGGAATTATGCAAAACTAATCACAGCATGAATCAGCACCATAGAGAAACCTTCCTCCTGCCTAACTCATTACAAGATAGAACTCTTAATAATGGATGGGGGGAATTGCCCAGACAGAAGTGCATGTGGTTACTCACCATAGCTAGATGGTAAGACCCTATTGCTAAACTCACTGCAGGCTGGGAGCACAGGATAATGACAGCTCACACTGTAATTGAGAAGGGAGCCAGCTCCCCGATGGCTGGCTCTCATAGTGTTGGACAGTGCTATGCAAGCTGTTGGGGATAATGGTCACCATCAGGATGAACAAATAGGGAATACTACAATCTACAAAATCAAGCAGCTGGGCAGGGAGAGGAGAAGTAGGGGAGGGGAGGAGGGTTAGGGAGAGAAATGAGGGAGGATAGGATGAGAATCAAATAAAACAATTTAGCCGGGCGTGGTGGTGCACGCCTTTAATCCCAGCACTTGGGAGGCAGAGGTAGGAGGATCGCCATGAGTTCAAGGCCACCCTGAGACTATATAGTGAATTCCAGGTCAGCCTGGACTAGAGCAAGACCCTGCCTGGAAAAACCAAAAAAAAAAAAAAGAAGTTTTTTAATTTTTGTTTTTAGTTTTATTTATTATTACTTATTTGAGAGCAATAGAGAGAGAGAGAGAGAAAGAGGGAGAGAGAAGGAGAGAGAGAGAAGGAGTGCACCAGGGCCTCCAGCCACTGCAAACGAACTCCTGATGCTTGTGCCGTCTTATGCATCTGGCTTACGTGGGTCCTGGGGAATCTAGCCTCACGAGGTCCTTGGGCTTCACAGGCAACTGCTTAACCACTAAGCCATCTCTCCAGCCCTAAAACAATTTTTTGAAATGGCAGAATGAAAGATTCTTTTTTTGTTGTTGTTTGTTTTTTTTGAGGTAGCATTTCACTCTCACTCTAGCCCAGGCTGACCTGGAATTCACTATGGAGTCTCAGGGTGGCCTTGAACTCACGGCAATCCTCCTACCTCTGCCTCCCAGGTGCTGGGATTAAAGGCATGCGCCACCACGCCTGGCAATTCTTAAATCTCTATATGCCAACTAAAATAATAAAATTATATAAATGTATAAAACTTTCTAAAATATGAAAAGAATAAAAGTTAAATGGTCATTGCTTTGGCAAAAAATAATGCCCAAGTATCTCATTCTGACTGAACTGAACCAAGAGACAAATGATTTCTTTTTTTTTTTTTCTTTTAGTAGTGCTAAACCTGCATTTTTATTTTCTCTTCATTTTATCTTTCTTGACAACATAATTGAAATGTAATTCACACCCCATATACAATGTAGTTCACACATGCATACAGTACACATATATCACAATGACTTCAGCATAGGTAGGTGCAACTGTGCAAGAATTATCACTAAGTTCAGAATGTCTTTATCACCCCCAAAAGAACCTTCCTATATCCATTGTAAGTTATTCCCTATACACCACTCCCTATGTGATCCCTCTTGCCCGGGCAACCATTCATTGACTTTGTGTCTGTCTCCAGTGCTCCAGGGTTCAAACTCAGGACCTTGTACATGAGCAAGTGCTCTACCTCTGAGGTTCATCCACAGCCACAGAATATATTTATTGATTTCTAACTATGTCATTTTTCTTGTGTGTATTGTGGAGAGTTGAATCAGGGCCTCACACATGATCAGCAAACATTCAGCCACTGATCTATACACTCCCAGGGCTGTCTCTGTAGATTTACCTGTTCTGGACACTGCACATCATGAAATCACACTTGGTGTGGTCTTGTGTCCCTTCACATAGCATGTTTACCATGCTCATCTAGCTTGTAGTATGAATCACTACATTATCCCTTTTGAAGGCTGAAGTCACACTGTTTATCCATCTATCAGCTGATGGGCATTTGGGTTGTTTCCAAACTTGGGGATAATATGAATAATATCTGGGGCTATCATGTACATTCATGTGCATGATTTTTGTGTAGACATGCTTTCAATTCTCTTAGATATCTCCCAGATAGTGGAATTATTGGAATATGCTGTCTAGTGACTTTGAGTTTTGGTAGTTGCCATAACAAACAAGAATATGCAAGCATTTTATAGCCTTGTGTGGATTATCTTTTTTTAATTAGTTAATTTATTGATTTTTAGTGAAAAGGTCGCACACATAGAGCCTCTCTCTCCTGCCCCAGTTTTGCTGAGGGTCTTTGGTGGGGTTATGGGTATTCATTGTGGGGATCAAGAGTCCTTGGTCTTTGCAGGGATGGGGAAAACATGGTGTCTCAGGCTGTTTCCACTCACTGTGAGGCTCTTAAATCTTTCTGTCCCTTCTTCCGCAATATTCCCAGAGCCTTGGTGGGCAAGGCAGAGATCTGATTATTTAGTGTTGCTTTCTCTGTAGACTGTGGATCTCTGTTTTTATGAGGTTTGAGTGACCACAGTGTCTGTCACTATTTCCCTGGAACTTGTTTTTATGGTAGCTGTTAGAGAAGTATTCATGTCACCACTCCCTCTGCAATGACTTCTGGGCCTGAGCAGATGAGGTGGAGGTGACACATCTCCTGGTAGACAGTTGGCTTTGTCTTCTTGAGGTATTGACTTATCTTTGTTCTCCCCTGTATTCTCCATGAATGCACAGGGTCCCAGCCATCCCACACCAGCCACAGGGAATCCGCAATCCCGGGTCTGCTCACTGACAAGTGATTTCTATTTGTCCTTAAATATTAATTTTGATCATTTTGGTAAAGGTGGAAATTGCTAGATTTATCCTCAGTATAAGAATTTTCTTTTTTATAATTAATAAATATCTTGCTGCGAGACTTTTTGAGCCTGTATTACTACTGTGTTTCTCATCACACTTGCACCCACTCATTTTATTCATAGATGATCATGAACCAAAAACAATTAACAGCAATTTCATATCTTATCTATTAGTTGAAATCCTATGGCACAGAAGGACTTTCTCCTTCTCATTTAACTTACTTGTTATGTTACTTAGTTCTGAGAGAGATTAGGCAGTTAGGGTGACTTGGGCCCCTGAAAATACAAAAAGCAGGAATGTCTTTGGGCCTATCTATGCAGTCTTTACTTTGCTGGAGATCAAAGTATGATCTGACTTCTTATCTCTTCCCTAGATCTGTTTTTCCACAAATAACCTGAGCCCCTCCTGGGAGGGAGGTCTCTCCTAGGATTTAAATCTAGCCTTAGCATTGTGGTTGGTCAAGTTCAGCCCCAGGACTTGATGTTATGGCTGGCCTCTTCCTGAGAAAAGCCCCAGTCCTAACCCATCAGCTGTGCCTCAGCTCACCTGAGCCAGAAGGCAGGGCCCACCATTATAAGGTTGTAAGTTCATTTGCTGGGGGAAAGCAAGCTCTCTGAGCTGCTGGACCACTCCAGCTCCAGCTTCTGGTGAGCTTCCCCTAGGCTCAAATTAGGTACAGTCAGGCTGAGCTAAGGGGAGATCCCCCAAATCCTAGACCCTACTTTCCACTTGGGCTCTTTACCCACTCCTGCTCTCCACCTGGCAGGAGTTCTTTGTACTGTCTTTTCTGTCCTCCACGTGGGTTTTTCAGGCTCACCACGTGGGCTCTCAAGCCATGTGGGTATATTTATTCTCCTTTCCTTGGTCCTGTTCTTCCCTCAATAAATATAATAATTATATATAATTTAGTATAAAATTAATTAAAACTTCTTTCAGTCTTATTTTATTCAATTTCTTGCTTAAAAGTGGACGCAAACCTAGGGGTTAGGGTTCAAGGACTTTCCTGAGCCCCTAGCACCTCATCACAGTTCCATCACTTCAATTTGTTGTATTGATCAGAACACATCCGATCAATCAATGTTTTGATTCTCAATTTGTCCCAGTGTTGGTTACAGAGAACCACTTAAGTATGGCTTTTTGTGTTTAAACTTTTCTGAATTTTATTTATTTATTTATTTTTGCACACTTTCTTTCTTTGTTGAAACACAAACTAGTCCAGCCCCATCTTATATTTTCATGTTCCATGAAGTTTTTTTCAAAGCAGTGAAGACAGGGCATTTGGAAACTAGGAACTTCTCACTGGCATTAGGGTGTCACTACTTTAATCCTCTCACTGAACAGTGAAATGCATTTATATACCCATAAAGCTGCATGCATATTTAAATCTTTTTGTTTATTTTTATTTATTTATTTGAAAGTGACATACAGAGAAAGAGGCAGATAGAGAGAGAGAATGGGAGCGCCAGGGCCTCCAGCCACTGCAAACGAACTCCATATGTGTGCACCCCCTTGTGCATCTGGCTAATGTGGGGGCGGGGGAATCGAGCCTTGAACTGGGGTCCTTAGGCTTCACAGGCAAGCGCTTACCGGCTAAGCCATCTCTCCAGCCCTGCATGCATATTTAAATACGTGAATTTATGGATGCTTCCATTCCAACACAACACCATATGATTCAGTCTAACCCACTTTTTCCTTATTTATAACTCCTTTCTACAACAGTAAGAAACATGGATCTTATTATATATGATAGATAAACTTATTTTCTGAAACCCAGAATGCAGACAAGTGCTTTAAAATTGTCAAGAACCGGTGTGAAGAAAAGAATTTCCTAATGACAGACTATTTATGAGTAATTCTTTTTATCATTAGCCTGAGAGGCTACAGTCAGTAATTACTTTTAATGATACAAAATTCAACCCATATTCTTACAAAATCCTCCTTCATGTTCTGGAATTATAGGTGCTAGTGCTACAGTATCCACCTTTACATGGATTCTCGGATCTGAAACTACATACTCATGTTTGCATGGCAAACATTTTATTCTTTGAGCTGTCTCCACAGCCTTGGTTTTTTTTTTTCTAACAGAAGTGTCTACCAAAGTTTACTATTAGGTTAAAGTATGAAAATTGTAAATTAAGAAAATAAATAGAAAGAAAACAGAAAAAGATAAATTAATTTCCTCCAGAAATTAATTTTCCTTCAAATTTTTCAGATTTTTATTGGCAAAGGTATATGGCTTCACAGAATGATTGGATAATGGGTCATAACTGCTCACGTAACTGTATATATGCCAGTGTATTGGCTGCAGAATTAATCCAAAATATTCTGTAGTCTTCCTATTACAGATATTTTCCCTATCAAAAAAAGCTACCCCTATTTTTAGTATGACTTCCTTGCCTCATGTACTTCTGATTACTATTTCTGATTCCTTTACAGTTACTTCTGTTTAATTTATTTCCAAGGAGTAGGGTTTCAGTGCTTTGCTGGGTGGAACAGAGGTATTTACTCCACTTCAAAGAGTGAAGGTTGGGAGAGTCTGAGCACTTAGCTACTTTGTGTACAGACTTTGAATCGGTTTTCTTTGGGTGTCATTTTCACCTCCACTTCCAAAGTACTTGCTTCAACCAATTCCTAACCCCCCAGGTTACAAGGATGGGACAAAGGCTTCTTTGTTCTACTGTATATTGGCTGAGGATTCATATTGTTCAGGTTAGCTACAAATGGTCTCACCCATCTTTCTCCTTTCTAGCTTTCAGATGTTGCTATGATTCTTCCCTTTTCTCTTTTCCTTGAGTGTTTGTGCTTTGTTGGTATTATTATTATTTTTTTTACCTGTTTGTAGTTCTAAGCCTGGATCTGACATATTTCAAATGAAATCCTGAGAAACATACCAAAAGTGTGTAGGAATGTATCACTAGAAATGGAAAACATTCCCATGATGGGAAAAAGGAAAGTAGGGGTATTTATTCAGTCAAATTAATCAAGTCAATGGAAAAATGCATGTTATTAAGATCCTTTGAAATCATGCCTATAAGAAAGCAGCTCATCAGGAGATATTACTGGGGCTGGAGAGATGTCTCAGCACTTAAGGTACTTACCTGTGAAGTCGAAGAACCTGGGTTCAATTCCCTAGTACCCATGTAAGCCAGATACACAATGTGGCACATGCATCTGGAGTTTGTTTGCAGTGGCTTAGAGGCCCTGGTGTGCCCATTCTCTCTCCCTCTCTCCCCCCTCTCTCTTTCTCTCTCAGTATGTCTCTGTAGCTCTCTTCAGATAAGTATTTTTAAAAATGAGATATTATTGCTCTTTACCTGCCTGTTGCTAATAAAATACTACTTCCTGGGCCTGAATATTTGTTTCCATCATTATTTGTAGGCAGCAGAGTGAAAGCTCATCTTTTTACCATTATTCTCTGTGTTCTTGCCTCAGCCCCAGACACCCTGCCTGCTGTCTTTTTAGAAAAGTGTCATTGACATCATTTCACAGGAGAATCAAAGTTCTTCTACTACAGCAATCTCATTTGACATTCATTACTTCATACACGTTCACACATCCTTCGTGTAAGTAAATTGTAAATCCTTGAAGAATTCAGTATACTCAGATATATTGAAAAGTTATGCATAGATTACATGTATCAAGGGGCTGGCAAAACACCTGACAGAATTGCTCAAAATGCAGTAGATATTCATAAATGTAGAGTGTGTGCCTGTGTGCATGCACATGCATAAGATTTAGACCTGCACTTAATGTCACTTTCCTTACTGTACATATTTAGTACTCAGTCACTAAGTGGTCATGCTTTCTTACTCTGTGGGGTCTCAGGTTGGTCTGAGACTAATAGAATATTTGAGATATGAACAGAAGAGACAAGCCAAGGAACAGCAATTTTTAAACTATGTAAATCTCTTGACTATTAAAGTCTGCATTTTCTTTCCTCCCATTTTACCATTGAGATAACATTTTTATAAAATGAGGGCTGAAAAGATGATTCACTGGTTAAAGGTGCTTGCTTGCAGGCCTGATGGCCCAGGTTCAATTTCCTAGTATCCATATAAAGCCAGACACACAAAGGGGCACATTCGTCTGATGTTCATTTGTGCTGGTAACAAGGCCCTGGTACATCCATAAACACATACACACACATGGAAATAAATAAATATATTACAAAAAAATAATAGTTTGTGAAAATGACTTCTAAGTTATAAAATATTACATGGAGAAAACTATGCCTTTAATGACAACATACACAAGTGGCATGAATTAAATTAATAAAAATGGAATAGAGGTCAAAGGAAGATGAAAACATGTCTGGGTTGACCACAGACAGGAAAAATAATGACAATACATGATTGTCAGGAAGAGGTATGAGTTCAGGTCACACAGCCTTGGCAGCCTATCTGAAAACAACACCTATGCTGTCGTTCTTGTCATTGGACAATGAATTATGAATGGAATTCCCTCCCCTCCACATGAGTGAAATCCCAGCTTTCTGCAGACTGACTCAATGAGAATGGGAAGCATGATGTATCCATGTTAGACAAATGTGAACAAGCCAAAGAAAACACAAGCCTTTACCCACCTTATCTTCCAACTGGGGCAGAAAATCCTCTTTTCTCAATAATAGGCTCCTGGACAGATGGAATCCGTGGACTAGATTGTATAATCCTGGCTTCTTTTTGATGGATTAATCTCCTTGCTGTGTTTTGGTCTACTGTGTGTGGGGGGGGGAGGGGGTGGTATATACACATGTGTGTGCCACACACATGTGTGCAGAGGCTAGAGGAAGACATTGGTGGTTTCCCTTTAACGCTCTTTTGCCTTATTTCCTTGAGACAGAGTCTCTCAATGAACCTTGATGTCTCCATGTTTTGGTTAGATTAGCTGACCAGTGAGCTCCAGGGATCCTCATGTTTCTGCTCCTGTCAGATCTGCAGTTACAGGTATGCATGACTATGCCTGGCTTTCTAATAACATGTGTGCAGGGGATCAAACTTAAGTCCTTTTCATGTAACCACCTGATGTACTGATGAATTGTACAACCATAAACCTAACTTCGACCAAGGAAATCACTGTAGTTTTTGTTTGAAACCATGGAACTGGAAATATTTAAATCATAAAACTGTATGTTATGCAAACAACTGATTAGAAAAAAGGGGCAGGTTTCGTATTTAATATAGTTTGCATATATACAGGTGTAGTCTCCCCTCAGTTGCATAGGATGATTTCAAAGGTGTAAAGAAGACTATAAAATATGTAAGCAATATTGGAGAACTGGAATGGAAAGGAAGCGTAATCAATATATTCATAAGAAGAAAACCCACAATTATAACATAGATCTACAGAGGAATATTCCAAAAGTGTGAGAATGTTGCATCTAAGTTGTTAGCACAGTGCCAGAAGGACTTCAAATGCAGAGGTAGCATGACTGCTGAGAAACAGCGTGGTGGGTATCTAAGGATACGTTATCTCTACAGCTGAGGGTCCACTCTTGAATGACAGGCCCTCGAGACAGATAAAAGGAGATAAGACTGCTTCAAGGACTGAAATGAAATAATTCTCTTAGAAAAGGCTCGGTTTGCAAGATGGATATTGGGGTTGGAAAGAAAGCCTTCTTTGTGATAATTTCCTTGCTTCTGTAACATACCATAGGACTAGAAACTTGGTTGCTTCAAACAAATGACATTTACTCTGTTTCAATTATAGAGGTCTTAAGTCTGAAACCAAGGTGCTAGCAGGCTGGCCTTCCCTCCAAAGACTGAAGGGGAGAGTCTGTTTCTTGTGTCTTCCAGATTCTTGTAGTTGTACTGTTTCTTGACTTACGGCTGCATAACTCTCATGGGTTCCTTGTCTTCACATGGTCTTCTTTGCTTCTGTCTTTTCCTCTTTTAAAGCTGTGTGTCACTGGAATTAGGGTCCATCCAGATAATCCAGGATGGTTTATATCAAGATCCTTATATTTATAAGGATCACTTTTTCTAAATAAGATCACATTCACAGGTTCTGGGGACTAGGGGTCACCAGGTAAGCTATCATACCTTTTTTTTACATTGTCGGGGAGGACAAATTAGGGGACTACTCTGTATGCTTGTGATGAACTTCTCTTATTTGTTTTTGAGTAAAAAGAACTTTGTAGCATACTTCCTTTTCAGGGACAGGTGTGGTGAGGAAACAGGAAGAGAAATAAGCATAAATTACCTTGATTGACCAAGAACTTAATTGACAATACAAGAAGATGTGCCAGAGTCACAGGAATTTGAGAGAGCAGCCAATATCTCATAAAGGGCCAAGAAGGGAAAACAACCACTATCATTGGAAAAAGAGGAAAAGCACAATGAAATAGAGTGAGTTGTGCCTTCCCAAGTCTGTATGTTGAGTCCCTAACTCCCTATGTGACTGTATTTTGAGAAAGAACCTCTGGAGAGATGACCAAAGTTAAATGAGTAGAGTAGAAGGGGTATGTGTAATCTTACAGGGCTGGAGTCTTTATAAGAAGAGAGAAACCAAACTCCACATCCTCACATTCTCTTTCTGTCTCTGCACATACAGAGAAGTCCCACCAGAACACAGCGAGGTGGCAGGCTGAGGAAAAGGCCTCCTCAGAAATCAATTCTAAGAGCTTCTTGATTTTGATATTAGATACTTCTAGTACTTAGACTAGTGAGAGCACATGCTGCTGCTATTTAAAAGTGTGATATGTCGCTATGGAAGTCCAAGCTGACTCACATAGGAAAAAACAATCCAAAATATTCTAAGTACGATTTGTAAAGAGGGTCTAGGAGATATTGCTTTCATAAAATAAGATGCCCTCCTGGGAAATTGCAGCATTCTCAGACCAAAAACATTCTTAGAAAGTTAAAATCTAATTTCCAAACTAAAATATTCAATAGGAGGACTGAAATATTGAGAAAATCTCCCAGGGCAAAGAGTAAAATGAAAGAGAGAGGAAAAATATTAAGAATGTAGCTAGTAATGCATACAGTCAGCCATATATCCAATATCCGATTAATAGGATTTCAAAATAAATCAAGAAAAACGGAGGAGAGAGGAAATTATTTTTAAAAGTACACTAATGTATCTTAAAACCAAAGAAACACTTAAGTGCTGAGTAAGAAGGATGAAAAGAGGCCCATACCTAGATAAGCCCATATGGATTTCATAGACATAAGGATCCATACAGCTCTGTAGTTTTTTTGAGATAAAATAAGAAGCTTCTTACAGAGGATCAAAAAGCCCAATGATATCAGAATAGCAAAGCTAGATGCTGGAAGACAGCAAAGGAGAGCCTCCAAAATTCTGAGAAAGAATGATAATACAAATGAATAACACTCAGGTACAATCTTTATTCAATGTCAGGGGCAAAGGTTTATATAATCATTCAATTCTCTCAGTAATTATTTTCTTTTCAGCCACTTACATACCTTAGGCTGGCCTCAATTTTGTTATCTTCCTATCTCAGCTTCCTAAATGTTAAGATTACAGTCATACACCACCATGACTGCTTTTTATAATCGTCTTGTTTTTGGCACGTGTCGTGTGTGTGTGTGTGCATGTTATTATCTACGTGGATACAAATGTGTGCATGAGCAGGTAGAGGCCAGAGATTGATGTTAGGTTCTTGTCTCAATCACTCATCATTCTTTTTTTTTGACAAATTTCAAACATGAAGATAATGTAATTTGATCATAATCTCTGAATAACTTCCTTTGTTTCCCATCTCACCCATCCCTTCACTAAATTTCTTCTTTACAATAGGACTCTCTTCTATTTTGATAACTATTTTCCCTTTTTTCACCATTTTCCATCATCCATGTTGAAATGTCGAGTTCATTTTTATGGAGGTCTTTTGGAGGTAGTTGCAGCCACTATGAGATCATAATGTAATGGTCACTTCATGTCCGGGGCATAGTGTCCCAAAATGTTTCTCCCCATTCTCTGTCTCTGACAGTCTTATTGCCTGCTTTTCCTCAGTATTCTCTGAGCCTTGGAGGGGATGTTGTAGATGTTTCAACTAGAACTGAATGCTCAAACTTCATTTATTCTCAGCAAGCACTTGGCAAGTTTTGAGCCTCTCCAGTTGTCTTGCCATGTGGATAAACGTGATACAAATACTTGGAAGGTAACTTCATGGACACAACTTATTGTTAGGTCGGGACAGGCTCCCAAGATGGGGTCACCATGGTAAGCATAATGGTGACAGAGGTATGGGCAAGTGGACTGTCCACATTAATCAAGAAACCACCTGGTCATTAACCCCTACTCACCTAACAATGCCCCAGGTCACGGTTTCCTGCCTCCTTATCTCATGAGTCACCTGGTCTCTGTTCTGGCATCATGCCCTAACTATTTTGCCAAAATCATTTGTAAATGCTTAATGTAATGCTCTCTCCTAAAGGAACTTCTCTATTCAACTTAACAAACGAGTCGGTTGTTTTTTCCTTCCTCACCTTTCCCCCACTGAAAAAGCTCTATAAAGCCCACTACTGAAAACTCAGGTTGATTGTGTTCTTCTCTTGTGAGTCACCCCTGGCAGCTTGTGCTTTTCCTGAATAGAAGCATTCACCTTTGCCTCAGAGTGGTTTGTGTGGTCTTTGTCACTCCCAAACCTTACACATATCTATTTAGTCAGTCAAGAGTAGAGGCTTATTCTGCTAGGGTCTATGCCTTTTGCAACCATGGGCTATTGGCAGGTTTTTAGTAGCAGGCATTTTATTCTTTTCCACGAAGTGGGTCTCAGACCCAATCAGAGAACATTTGGTTACTCCCATACCAGTCATGGCACTATTGCATTTCTGGACATGTTAAGGCTGGTTAGTCAGTTATGTAGCACAGAGGCCTGTTCAGCAGTTGGGTATGCCTATTGATGAGTTTTCTTACCCAGTAGCCTGCAGAGCACTTTCCAGCTCTATGACAGCTTGATATTTTTTTGTTGTCCAGCTACTGATGTCTGTACTGTCATTAGCAATATGGTCTTACTATCTAGTTCTTGTGGGCATCCAAGAACCTTAGCAATAGTCTGCATAGTTTTGAGGGCCTTATGAATCTCCATAATTAACAATTCATTGGGAGGAACCCCACCCCTTTCACTGGGGTTTTCCTGCAACTATCTTTTGCTACTGGGATCAGCATTATTTACCACCATAGGACAGCTTATTCTTTTGACATATATCTGTAAATGAACTGGAACTCCTTGATTTAGCTGGACTAGCTAGTCAGAGGGCACCAGAAATACCCTTGTCTCTGCCTCCCCAGTGCTGGGGTTACAGGTGGGCACTGTGATGCCTGGATTTTTTACATGGGGTTTTAAACTGGGGATTTAAACTCAGGTCCTCATGTTTGTGTGACGAACACTTTAGGAGCTGTCTTCTTCGCTCTATAATCTTTTAAAGTAGATATTTTCAATATTAAAGGTACTTTCCAGGAGAGAGTATGAAAGTAGAATGGCTAAATAAAATTCTTTTAAGTAGAGCTACTGATCATTCTGTATTCAGTTAAATTATTTAGGTATGAGGGCAATGAAAAGATAATTTAGACCTTCATGATCTTACAATATAAAATCTCTTTGAAAATAACATTAAATTTATTCCCAAAACAAATGAACACACACACACACACACACACACACACACACACACACATCAAAAGAAATCCCATAAGAAATGAGATTCAAGAAAAATATGAAGCCATCTAGCTAATGAGAAGAAATCCTAGTATTTTAGCACTATAGGAGGCTTAGAAAACCCCTGTTTAGTTCAAGTGGCATGGTCTTAGTGGCATATTAGATAAAGCACATGCTTCTTTTGTCTATAAGAAAAAGAAATACTGGTAGAAACTTCAGGCAAAACAAAACCCAGTACAAGCAAGGCATGGCCCCAAATGCAACAAACTATGGTGTGGCATGATTGGATCTCGTACGCGATGCGTAAGTAATGAGACTCCATTGAACTCCAGCTGACACAGCTCTGTCTTTGAGTCTTGGGGATAATGGCAACATGATAAGTAGCACCAAATTTACTTAAAGATAAGTAAATCATCTGGCATTGTATTAAGGTATGTATACTTATACAATTATAGTTTTAAAAATGCTTATTACTCTTTAGGTTAAAGCAGGTATGTTTGATATATTTATATAATCAAAGCATAAAATGTGAATACACTTTTTGGAGATGGATATAACTAAACACCTACAATATGGAAATAGCTACGCATTATATGGAGACAACGTGACGGGGAAGACTCAGGAAGAAGCAGGTCGAAGTTGGTAGGAGGAAGTAAATTTCATCCTGTCACATAGCGTGAGATCAAGCGGTGCTGTGTCATCTGTGGGGTCCTTGGAGAGGCAGGTGCCAAGGTGGAATTAGGAATACAAGCTGCTTATTAGAGTGGGCAGTGTCTGTGCAAGATGAAAGGGTTTAGAAACAGGAACGGGCTGAGAAAGCCTTCAGACCGTCATGCAGATATGCACGAGAAAGGGAAGGGGAGGGGGGGTGACCGTAGGATCGGGCAGGGAAAAGCTCTGACTGATCATAAATGACACAGTATCAAAGAGTAAGGCCTGCTCATCAGAGGCCTCCTCAATGGCAGAAATGGCCACACATATAGTCGTTGGCTAGGAAAAGAATAGCATTGGTTCAAGAGCCAAAGCAAGTCCTAAACATTCTGTGGCTGAGGGCTAGGAGTTCATTGTATCCCCTGCACTGAGTAGCCAGGCTTTCTTGAGGGGAGATTGAACTGGTGCACACAGCAGTCACTTGACAGCTGTGGCACTTGTGCACTCACACAGGTGCTCTCCCCTGTACTTGGTAGAAAGGTGAACTTTTGTCTCTAAATACCTTATCATTTTAAATCAAGAGGCATGCATTTTCATTTTGCATTGAGCCCTGACAATCATACTCTGGTCATGGATGCACGACCATGGATGCAAACAGACACTGTCTGTCTAAAACGTGATGGAAATAGAAACTGAAGTTTCAGCATGCTTTAAAATAATGAAGTGGAGCATTAAAAAAAACCGAAAACCAGGGCTGGTGATATGGCTCAGAGGTTAAAAAGGTGCCTACTTGCAAAGCCTGACGGCCTGGGTTTAATTCCCCAGTACACAGGTAAAGCCAGGGGTACAAGATGGTGCATGAATCTGGAGTTCATTTGCAATGGCAAAAGGTCCTGTCTCTCATAAATGAATAAATAAACATAAATAGATAAAAAAATGTTAAAAGAAAAATGAAAGTAGTTGCCTGGTTGGGATGTGAGAGATAGCACACATCTACTTTGGTGGGGAGGAGGAAGGGAGACTGCAGGATGGTAGTAGGGACACTACAGGAGGACAGGACAGACCTCCATCAGAGGACAGGAGGCAAATAACCGCCTGGACTTTTCACCTGTTACCCACTGAGTGTAAGCATGCGCTTTGTTCTTTCTGCAGTTGCAGCAGCCTCAGCCTCTGAAATTCTCCAGGCAGGATGCTGACTGCCAGTTGCCCATCCTCGCAATCCAGTAAGGGTTTGTTCAGAGAGCAGCCTGGCCTCCGCTTTGGTCAGGGCTGACACCTGCTTGGGCGCCAAAGCACCAAAGGAAGCCTTGTCTGTGTTTCCACACACACAGTTTGGTCTTGTTTCTATACTGTGATGCTGGTGTCAAAGACCCTCTTTCCCATAGTAAGCTAATTTCCTGAACTTCAAAGATGAGGTGTCAATTAGTGTTTCATGATTTCCAGAAGCAAGAAATAAAAGACTAAATATATTAGAGTTGTTGGAAAGCTTATAGAGGTATGTTTGGAACCAAAGTTCTATGGTAGAATTGTTGATTTTCCAAACACACAGTTATCACATAATTAGTTATGTATTTTAATATATTTTACAGTTTATCCCTCTACATCTCTTAATATAGGAATAGGACAAAATTCAGGAATTACACTTCTGATTCAAAAAGGGGATTGACTTTGAGTTTAACTCTCCAAGCTAAAACCTCTGTAAAATGAGGAGAAAAAAAGGACAAAAGAGATACAGTTCTCAAAAGTGCAGAGAACAGAAGGAGGCCATTAATAGACTGCTATATTTCTTGAAGAGAGGAATTAAAAGAAAAATGATGCTTCATGCAGCAGGGAAGTGCAAGGGTGTGTTTCCATAAAGCAAGCTGATCTGATGAAGCAAGCAGGAGAGATGGGACAGGCCTGTGTCTGGGCTGGGAGCCTCAGGGAGTGCCTATGTGTAGAAGACCTGCCCTAGCTACTCTCCCCAGTTCTCCAGGTGGAAGGCTCAGGGGTTACACATCTAACACTCAGGGAAAAGAACCAAGCAAAGAAACAAATGGATGAGCAAATAAACAGAAAAAAAATGAGCCTCCAAAGACATTGTAGACACTGGCATCTCTAAGTAAGATGGCCACATTCTGACACTCAGGGATTCACTAGTAGAGATTGCTAACCACCTACCAGCTATCCTGAAGAGAGGGCAGCTGGTCTTTTAGCATCACCTGGGGACATGAAGCAGCCAGCCAGTAGTTTTATTGTCCTAACCTTAACTGTGAATGGAAAGCCAAAGTAACATGATATTTGTAAAAGCTTATGAGGGAAAAAGAAAGGTCATAAAGGAATAGAAACAAAAGAAACAGATGTAATTCAGGGAAAGAAAGGAACATTGTAAAGATAAGACAACTCCAGAAGCCTCAATTGTATGAAGAGATTTAACCAGCTATTATACCCATGAAGTAAAACAGATTTTATTTATTTATTTTTTAAATATTTCAACATTTTTTCTTTATTTGTTTGAGAGAGAGAGAGAGAGAGAGAGAGAGAGAGATAAAGAATGGGTGAATGGGTGCACCAAGGCCTCCAGCTGCTGCAAACAAACTCCAGATATGTGCACCCCCTTGTGCTTACATGGGTCCTGGGGAATCAAACCTTGGCTTTGCAGGCAAGTGCCTTAACCATCAAGCCATTTCTCCAACCCTAAAATAGATTTTAATGAAGAGGAAAATATAGGGAACTTGAAGTTAAAGATATATTACTAAAATAAAGCAAAGGAGAGGAAAGAGACTACTCAAGAGAGAATATGAGAGAACAGGTAGGGTACTGTGTTCCTTTGAGTATATGGCCCCATGGAAGAGGGCTTGAAACTTGAGCCTGCTGTGGGTGGAGCCCTACTGGAGAAGAGGTATGTCAGTGGGGGGTGGATGTGAAATCTAGCCCTAAGGTATAGGGAGAGCAGTTTGAGCTCTGGCTGCTGGTGTTTGCTGGCTGTGTGGTGATGTTTCTCTGCTTCGAACTATGGAAGTGAGCCGGCTTCTTCTACCACTGATGGTGTCCCCCTGGAATTTGTAAGGCTGGAATGAACCCTACTTCTGGTTGGGTGCTTGTCCCAGCAACATGAAACTGACTGCAACAGGCATAGAAAGTCAACAATGTAGGAGGTCCAACATTAAGACAATAGGAAACCCAGAAAATGAAGTAATATACAGTGTTTACACTTAAAAAAATACTCAGTAGTAAACTTTAAGTCACTAGAAGCATGTTAGGAAGAGGGTATTGGATTGGTATGTCTGAAATGTCTTACCAAAGACACTAAGGTAGGTGCCTGCACTACTTGTAACTGTGAAGTACAAAGACGAATTATTGATGTTTGATGGCCCAAATAATATGCAAGAACTGAAGAAACATCAGTGGAAACTTACCTTAGGCAAAAAGTATAGATCTTACTTTTGCATTTACTAGGTTTAAAAACAACAAAGTAACTATACTCCAAAGACCAGATTATTAATCACCAAAGTAGTGAGGCTAGCCCATGAGGCAGTGAGTATGAATATGCAGAAAGCTGTCTCTGAACACTTATCGATGTTGTGGCATAAAATACAAAAAGCTGTGCTCCTGAAACTTCCTTTGAGCACGAAGCAGCAGAGAACTATGCGTATAAATTTTCTAAGATCAGATCTGATAAACATTTTAATCCTGAACAAATTTGCAAGTGCTGACGACGCATCTCTGTACTCTATAGGAGAGAACTCCAGCAGGGTTTAAGCACACAGAGCCCAGCGTGGATGTTCTTAAGTGTGCCAATTCTGCGGGGAAGAGTAAGCGGATAGAGATGGGGAACCAGCCAATACTGAGAGAGTTAAATGATACACCAACCTATCTGTCATTGTTATGCATGTAAGAACATGTGCATGAACAGATAAATACCCTTTTGACAGATTCATTATCTATTATGTCCCCTTGATTAGCAATCTAGACTAGAAAAATCTATAGAGGTTTCTGGTCACGATCCCACACACAAACTCTCAAATGTCCTGGAGATGATATTGCTTTTGGCATTCAATTTCCCCCTTAATGTTAAGTATGTAACACAGCGTTCTTGGTCAAGACACTTAGACTCCAAGATGGGCTGCTTTTATTTTCCTTAATTGCATGATTGGTGAAGTTAATAAACACCCAGGAATCTCAAACATGTTTAAAGAGGCTGTCATCTTTGCACTCACTCATGCTCAGAAAAATATAAACATGTTCAACCTTCCTGATGTAAACCTATAGTATAGAACTTGAATGGATATGGGTAGAGGGTGAGGATAGGAAGTGAAGGTTTGGCAGGGCTCTAATGTCTGCATTTTAAAATGGAGATAATATCATGCAGCTCAATTTGTAATAGCTAAGAGCTGGAATCAACCCAGATGTCCATCACTAGAAGAATGGATAACTAAGATGTGGTATATCTACACAATGGCATTCTATACAGCAGTAAGAAAAAATGACACAATGAAATTTGAGGAAAAATGGTTGAACCTGGAACAGATCATTCTCAGTGAACTTACCCAATCACAGAAAAAAAAAAATCGCCACATAGTCTCACTTATCTACAGCACCTAACCTGAATCTACCCAAGATACCTTACATATCCAGCAAGCATCTCATGGACTAGACACTAGGATGGAAGGGGAGGGAGGGGAGGGCATCAAAGGGGTGGGAAACACAAATCTAGACCCAAACAGCAATGGTACCATAAAATTCTACTTACTAAAAGACAGACCAAATGGCTTATCCTTCACCAGGCCCTTATAGGGAACACGTGAACCACAAGACACTGGAGAGGGTAGGATCACGACTAACCTCAATCTTCTACATCTTCCCTCCCTCCTTCTCCCTCTCCCTCCTCCCCCTCTCTCTCTTCTCTCTAACTCTTGTATACTAGTTATCTTTTTCCTCATTTTCTTAGTGGGCACTGACCTGTAACTCCCAGTACTAGCATGGGGCTATCTTCCACAATGAGCTTTTGATCAGAGAGACCTACAAGGTTTCCTAAAAGACAGACAGATTTATGTCACAGTACTTGATGACCCACCAAAGGTTAGTGGTAAGACCCTACTGCTGAAGGCACCTTATGTGGTTGACATGCAAAATAGAATGGCATGGCTGGAAGTTGGAAGACAGTCAGTCCCCAGACAGTCAGCACGTCTGGTGCCTGAAGGTGCTACATGGGCGACTGGGGGAAAATGACCAATATCTGTCCAAGCAAGTCATGGTCTAACCTACTTAGCAGCAAATAACCTGTTGTGATGCCCACACAAGTGCAATAGTGGCACACAGCCATGGTGGGGAACCAACTGCTCTTAATTTGGCTAACTGATCTCCTCAGTGGTACGGGACCTATAGCTGGAGCTGGGAAACAAGTCAGAACCATATCCAAACATAAGCCCAATCGCCAATATCAAGCTACCATCAATCATGGGCTACAAGAGGGCTTACACCTATTAAATTCTCTACAAAAAAAGCAAGGGTTATCTCATTTGTCCTGGTGCTAACTTACTCTCCATTGGAGAATCTGCTTCTCTTTTTCAGATAGATGTAGATCCTAAGGAGAGAGCCACCCCATCATACCTCAAAAGGGCCCCGGCTGAAACTAAGAAAAATTGGCGAAACAAGCAAGGGTGCTGTTTTCCTGATGAACCGGATACCAGCAGAAGGGGGAAGGAGATCAACACAGAGAAAAATCAACTCCTACCAAATCAGAGAGCCAGAGCCTCAGAGGCCCCCAACACCTCATCACTGAAGTAGACCAAAAATGAACCCAACATGGTTCAGGGAAATTTAGCGGAAGAGGGGCAGAAAGAATGTCAGAGCCACACGTTGGGTCATGATATGCAGAGACATTTATCTTACACATAACTGTGGGCTAACTCCACAATGCATGACCTGTATACCTCAACAAGGAGGGGCCAAGAGGAGGGGGTAGGTCATGGATGAGCCTAATAATGGTACCAAACTGACTGTATTTGCTGAATACAAAAATAACTAATAAAGATAAAAAGAAAAAAAAAAAGAAAAATTTAGAAGGAAAGATTGAAAACAGCACTAAAACTTCTAAGTTTCTCAATTTTCAATCTAAAATAGTGATAGAAATGTATTGGGAAAAAGGGAAATTGGGGTGGCGTTGATGTGCATCTACTTGTGCATAGTATACTAGGAATCAGAAATGAACAGTATAAAACAATCAAAGGTATCTAAGGACATTAATAAAGAGTGGGGGTCCATAGCCACCTCTGCTCACTCCCTGGCTCATTCCCATAAAGATCTGTTTTCAACTGTGTGTATAGGTGGCACTTTGTTGATGATCACCATAAAACCAAATAAAATGAGTAAAAAGAAGCCAACATGGATATTAGAAGTGGGCTCTTAAGTGAGATACTAGCAATACAATTTTATATAAGTACCATACTTTTTCAGAACATACTGTGACATGCTTTGCTTTATTGTGTCTATTTGCAGATGCTGGGAGTTTGGCAGCCTTCATATCACCCAATCAGGCGAAGGATTGAAGAATCAAGTACAGAGCATGATGAATTCCCCTGTTATCCCAGGAATATGGAAGTGTAGGTGCCACACTAGGAATCTGAGGGAAGAGTTCTCCCCTTTCCTTCCTACTTCTACAGAAATAGAATGATACTTCTCTATGCAAATTATTCCTTCTGTTGTAGTTGCCTTCTCATTGCTGAACAAAACATCTGACCAAAAGCAGCTGGTGGGAGTAAAGGATTTCTTTCTGCTTACAATCTTGAATGGAAACTTCATGATGGCAGGAAAGATGGTAGGGGACATCACAGTCTTGACACAGAAGGTAGAAGAAAACAGTGAGAGAGTAAGCTCAGCTCTGGCAAGAGGGAACCTGGACTATAACATCTCAGCCTATTCCTGGAAGAACTCCTGCTCCAACAAGGCTCCACCTCTCAAATTGCCACCAGCTGGGGCCAATGAATTTGTAGGAGACATCTGATTCAGACTACCACATCTTCTTCCCTTTATTTATGTGCAGAAATGGTTCCCAGCACTGATGTTTGAAGCACACTGGGTCCAGAAGGCATTTTTCTTCATTCAGAGCTTCTCCCAGTAATTCTTTTAAAATAGTTATTTATTTGAGAGAAAGAGAGGGAGAGAAAGAGAGAGAGAGAGAGAGAGAGAGAGAGAGAGAGAGAGAGAGAGAGAATGAGAATAAGTGCACCAAAGCCTCCTGTCTCTGAAAATAAGCTCTAGACTTATGCATCATTTTGTGCATCTGGTTTTACTTGCATACTGGGGAATTGAATTCAGGCAGGCAGGCTTTACAACCAAGCACCTTAACTACTGAACAATCTCTCCAGCCCTCCTCTTCCAGTAGTTCTTGAAAGTTTTTCTTTAGCTTTCAGCACCCTGAGCTTTGTAAGCTATGGGCGAATAGACTCAGGGGAAACTTCGGTCCCCTTCCTGAAGCTTCTATGTGCTGTTCAACTTTTCACCATCTGTGTCTTGAAAATACTCAGGATGGAGAGCTGAAGCTTGACCTTCACCTTTGAAAGTATCACTCTCATTTTTTGGCAGGTTTTTTTTTTTTTTCTCCCAGCAATGACTTTTATAAAGTGTGAATGTCCCTGTGACATTCAGATTTACATTTCTGGGGTCTCGGATCCTCTGGGGCTTTTGCTGTGATGATTATTCTCAAAAGGACACGTCGGCTTCTGCATATCTGTTGGGGTGGCATTTCAGCTTGCTTTCACGGTTTTGGAATTGGACTCTGATTGACAATTTGTTCTTGAAGTTAAGTGCAGCTTCAGAATACACTGTTCTCTTACTTCAATCCCATATTCAACCCTGTCTATATTCCGGTGTCCATTTCAATCAGATCACTTTGGTTTGGGGCAATGAAAGTCCTAACTTAGGACTTTGATTGAGAAATTCTGCCTGCATCCTTCCTTGGGGGAGTCCTTCTCTCTATTAGTAGTAGGATGTCTATGTGTTAAAATCATCAATAATTCTTGGGCTGGAGAGATGGCTTAGTGGTTAAGCACTTGCCTGTGAAGCCTAAGTACCCCGGTTCGAGGCTCGATTCCCCAGGACCCACGTTAGCCACAAGGGGGGCGCACACATCAGGAATTCGTTTGCAGTGGCTGGAAGCCCTGGCGCGCCTATTCTCTCTCTCTTTCTCTCTCTCTCTCTCTGCCTCTTTCTCTCTCTGTCACTTTCAAATGAATAAATAAAAATAAACAGCAAAAAAAATTAAAAAAATCATCAATAATTCTTAAAAATCATTCTTTTTGGAGAAATATTGTAAATGGCAACATTTGATAGATATTCATGAATATGTGTGGTTTTCAGGAAGTTAGAGGGAAGGATGACAATGTGAATTAGAAGTAGCACATGTAATTGGTGTAGTATGAACAGCAAACTGTTACTTACTCATGATAACAAGCAGAGTACTTACTCAGTCTGGCTCTCAGTGTTCTCATATGTAAAGGGAATGGTTCTTGTCATAACTTGAATTTAGAAGGTTCCTCAAAGGCTCATGTGTTGAAGGCTTGGTTTTCAGTTTGGTGCTACTGAAAGATGGTAGAACCTTTAAGAAGCAAGGCCTGATGGCTGGCCTTAGATTGCTGAGGTCCTGATTTGGAAGGGGATTATGGTATTCTGGCCTTTTCCTCTTTCCATTTTCTTCTTGGCTTCTAGAAGGCTACTCCACCACATGCTCCCTGTAATGACATGGTAACAGGCCAAGTGACTATGGACTGGAACCTCTGAAGTTATGAACCAAAATAAATCTTCCTTCCTTTTAAGTTGACTATCTGGGGTAGTTTATTTTGGTGAGAGTTAGCTGATTAATAGAGTTTTCATCTTTATAATTTTGTATCAAGGCTTTAAAAAGATAACAATCCTTACCTCAGGACATAGAATATTCCATACACTCAATAAATGATATGTACTATTTATAATTCTTTTATATTTGAAGAACTTATGGAGAATATCTATAAAAGTTCACATTAGACAATAGATGGACATATATATATTCACATAGAGATAGATATATGAAGGAAGGTAATAACAACTGTACTACTCATCCTCGTATTTGATGTCACATGAAAGAATATTCCATTTTACCACGTGACCCCATGGAGGCTGGCAAGGAATGAGTAGACCTTTACCAATTACATTGTTGCTTTGAGCCTAATTTAAGAGCCATCTTTATTTAGTTATGGCCCATATGCTGTAGTTCATATGTCTAGGGTCTTAGTTTTCATTCCAATTATGTTGTCATGATTGGAGCCTTTCCCTCAACTTTTTTGCTTGGTAAGATCATTGCCATTCTGCAGACATTAATTTTGTCAGGTTTATTCCTCAAAGCTTTCATTTCCTCACCACTGCCTGGGATCTTAAAAATAGTTACACTTCTATCTATCTATCTATCTATCTATCTATTATCATCTATCTATCTATCTATCATCTATCTTTGTCATCATCATCTATCTATCTATCATCTATCGATAATCTATTTATCATCTACTAAGGGGAGTGGTTATCTGCCTGACTTATTATACTATTCAAGGGCAGCTGCATCTGTATCCTACTAATTGGACAGGAGCTATTGATACTTAAATTCAAGTAGCTGATGCACATCTGTATTCAGGAAATTTTCTTGTATGTGCTTACCAGCTGAATATTTTCTCCTACCAAGAATGACCCTGCAGCTGGTAAGTTCTCCCACAGAATTTCTGTGGAATGCCAGCTCCCTCTTAATCTGTTTCTTGCTGCTAACCCCCAGCAATCTTTTTATGGAGGCTTTTGGGGCAGTGACATACTGTTTTTAATTTTGAGGATAGCTGTGTGCTGAATACTAGCTGAAATTCCAAATGAATGAGAACCCTCACAGATCTACATTAAGGATTAAATTATCTCAGCAGAATGTGGACAAAATTGTTGTCTATAACCAATTCTTATTTATTCCTGATTCTGCCTATTCCATGCTATGCACACTGTCCAAGACTTTGGCTAAGGAGCCAGCAATGGGGGCTTCTTGGGCCAGTGTTTCCATGTGATTGCTCATACCCAGACTCTGTGTTACAAGTAGAGCTTCAGGTTTTATTTCTGAGCAAAATATGGGATGCTGTGACAGAAGCACGTTTCTCCAGTGTGTTTGGGTAATAAATAGTACAGTTCTTACCTTTAATCCTGTAGTTATTGTCTAATTGATTACTCTCTGAGAGACTGCTTTATTTGCAAAGTCTTTGGGGGAATTCCTAGTAGCTACTATGTGGTGCAGACCTTCGGGATCATATGAGTTAACCAGCATTCATCTCAAAGATAAGCAATCAGGTAAGAATGCTTTGAGGCTTCATTGTTCATTGGCAGCAGAGCCAGGACAACAGTGCATACACACTGACACTTCTGGATCTCATTCGGACTCTAATGTAAGCCGGAGTCAGCCTCAGCTCACTATGTCTATTGGGTAAAGAACACTGGGCCCTTTTCAAGACTATAATTTTAGATTTATGAATGTTGGTGAGCAAACTGGTAACTTTCTTTTCATAATAGTTTTTCAACACATACACTGACATCCTTGACCAACGGTGTGATGGGAAGTAAAGGGGATCCTTGGGGTCAGATCTCAATTGGCATCCTCAACCCTGCAGTTTTCTTACCCAAAGAAAAACAACCCCAGCCGTGGCTCACCTCGCACTTGCTCTGTCAAGGATGTACTTAGAGACACCAACAGTGTACTTGGGAGTCTAGTCAGCTGACGAGCAGCTGGTCATTGTGTAGAGTCACTCTTAGGCTGGCAGCTTTGAGCACATACACAGGAGTTCCCTGGAAGCCACACGGTGTTTGCACACAAAGGAAGACCCTCTCTCAGCCTGTGCATGGGACAGCTTTGCTCAGGGCAGGCTCTCCAGACATGACTTCCCTAGACAGTGCACTCATCACAGAGTCCCTTTCCTCTTTCCACCTTCATTAATCAGTTCAAATATTACTTTCACTGCCTTAGTATGCCCAAGAGCACCAAATCCAAGCCAGGCCCCAGACAGCTCATGTCTACCACTCCTATGAATGGTCTCTGTTTCATCACCAGAAATCTTTAACAAACAGGGTCTTCCCCATCTCCACCTCAGGACGACCCTGTTTCTCAGGGCTCCGCTTCCTGCTAGGTTATACTTCCTGCTTCTCCTCTCTTCTTTCATCCTTCAATTTCCAATGTGATCTTTTTGTAATCTCAGCTACATATTTCCCATTTGTTTTCCCTGTGTCTATTATAGGTAGATAATTCCCTTTCATACATGCTTAAGCTCCCTTGATCCCTGATTTTTCAACCTGTTTGTCTTTTGTACCAAGATGAAGGTCTTGGCTTATTCATCCTAAATGTGTTTGGGTGACTAGTTCCAAGCATCACACTCACCTTCCCCCTCTCCCCCATGGTCTCTCTAATAAACAGAGGATTCACTTTATTGTAGCAAGTAGGCATTAAGAGTGTGCCCTGTATCTGTGAGAGCTGGGGGCAGGGGTCCATAAAACTCAGACCATGTCAGAATTGAGATTCTGTCTGATAGAGCACCCCATCATGAAGCAGTTTAGTAACTGGACTGAGTCAAGCTCACATGGGTATTACATGCTGTGTTGTGCATTCTAGACTGACTTGGATGCGGAGAACAAATTGCCTAAAGGATAAAAGAGGAGGGTTTGTAAGAAAGAGCTCCTCATCTAAGAACAAATTATGGCTTGATGTATCCCCAAAAGGACTGAAGGATCTCAGGACAGAAAAAATAACAATCTCTTTGGGTATAGAATACTAAAGGGGAGGGGTATAGATTCAAATCTTCAAGGAAAAAGGTGCACTGGGTAGAGTTTAAGAGAGAGCAGGCACAAGATTCTAGCCATCCTCTCATCACTGGAGTCTCACTAACAAAACTTAATTCTCCTAGCAGTGGTGAATGACAACACTATAATCCTATGATATTGTTAACTGGGCTTGTCCTTGGGCTGGGATAGGGCTCATTTACATACTCATGACCTCTAGTCCACTGAGAGCCCAAATTGCTTTAATGAGCTTCCTTGTTAGCAGCTCTGGGAGGTACTTGTATTCAAGTCTGGCCTCCTGAACTGCATGGTGAGCTCCTTGAAGACAGACTCATTGACTGACATAGTCATCTTACTGTCCTTAGTGCTTAGCACAGTACCTGGCAATAGTATGTGCTCAGAAGTATTGGTGGAATGTATGAATGAGTAAATAAGTGATTTATCCTGTAATAAGAACTAGTGTCAAAAGCCAGAACTGGAGATCAGGTTTCCTCCGATGTAACTCCTATGAGCAATATTATGAAAACCAGAATAAAAAGGATGACATTTGTCCCCAGGTTAATTCTTCTGATAACCCATGACCACACAAAAATTAGAACGAAATGAAATAAAAACTCATCATCACTAGAAGCAATTGTACAAAATACCAACCACTCATAATGAAAACTGCTTGAATTCCCTTCAGTGATGTCACATTGATTACTGACTTTGTGTCTTGGGTCACACAACCACATGTGCCTTGGTGAGTCTCTCCCACTAAGCCTCCACCCAATCTCCCTACCCTAATACTATCTTTGTTTTCCTGACCTGCTAAACAAAATTAATCATTTCCTTCCATTACTAAGGTAGGTAACACATGCCATTAATCTTAGCAGCATTTGTGATTATGTTGCCAGTAGAAAACATGCATCTACATACTGCAGTATAATTAGTTTCAGTATCTCACAACATTGACAATGACCTGCATAATTTTGTAACTGAACTAGTTATTAGATATACAACTTGATCTCATTTTCATAAGTTACCTTTCTCTTTTCCTAAGTTAATAAGCACATGTATGATGAGGACACGTTTGAAAACATTTCAACAGGTATATTTCTATATAATTAGTTTCCCTATAATCCTATACATTTTTGGCTTTGTGTATTTGTCTTTTAATTGCTATTATGGTATTCTAGCAGCAGCATATGTGCTACAAAATTCCAAACATGGGCCTTGGCCTATGCTTGTGGAATAGCACTAAGCAGGACTCAGAGTTTGGAGCAGTGGCTGTATCTGTCCCCGTTGACCACAGCCAGCCCGTCCAGGAGCCATGAAGTGGTTTGGTAAAGGACAAAGTATATAATTAGACATAATCACCAAATTACCCCATGTCCTCCCCCAGGGCTTCATCAGTGGCAGTGTGAACCACAGGGTGACCTGAGTAACACTGAACGTGTGTCACATCCAGAGGAACATCAGTGTGTGCCTTGCCAGTGTCTGCTTTTGCTTTCTTGGCATGGTCTGTACTGGATTCCAAAGGGTTAAGTGGTGAATTCTATGTATATACATATAGCTTTGTTTTCCAAGGTAAGGCGAGGTAGGAGGATCACTGTGAGTTTGAAGCCAGCCTGAGAGTACAAAGTAAATTCAAGGTCAGCCTGGGTTAGAGTGAAATCCTACCTCAAAAAAAGAGAAAAACAAAACAGGTTAGCTGCAGGGCTAAATCCTATGCGTTTTATATTATGCACCTAAAAAATTACTTAGATAAATGATACATAAGGATTAATAGACTGCTAGCGGCCTAATATAGATTGTGAGTCCCTGAATTTCTATGTCACAATGTATGTGATTTTCCCAGGTTCTGGAATGCTCCACTGAATGTCTATCTTACCAACAAGGTCCATGTACATCTCAGGAAAGACACAGGATTATGTGTATTCAAATGTATCCAGTACCTAGCCTTGTGCCCAGGGCTTAGTAAGTGGCTTCTACTACTTATTGAGTAAATCACCAAGATCTGAACAGTCTAGCAGAAGCCTTTGCAGCAAGAATGCTGGGACAGAGATTTGTCTCTTTGGAGCACTTCTCTCGGGGAGCCCTTAGCCTTCCCTTGCTGAGCTCGCTTCTACAGCCCTCTGGGTCAGTTTCCTTTTTGTCCAGATTCTGAGAGCACTATTAATTAATTCAGTTTGCACAGTCAATACAAGACCAAAGTTGACCTCCAAATTTTTGCTGGAAATCAGTTCCGAGTGAGTTTTGGTAATTTCAAAGAGATAAACATCAAAAAAAAAAAAAAAAAAAGATTCACTTTTAGAGTTTAAGAAGCTGCTTCACAGAAGTTACCCAAAGGCGTGTGCTTTCCGCTTTCAAAGGAATCACAGAAGAGGGACACCCAAGATGTCCACAGTAGTGGAAACTGATGGAATGTGCTTGCAGCTTCTCAAAGGGATTGGTTCCCCTTGATTAAGCACTTGTGCAATTATGTATTGATTACAAAATGGCATGGTTTTCAGCCTCGTTAGTTCTATGTGCCGAAGTGTTGGAGGAGTTTCAGTAGTCCCTCTGTTTTATTTCGGTGTGGCCACTACAACCAGAATTTCCCAAATACCCTGCTTTTTTTTTTTTTTTTTTTAGCAATTTCTTCTTCTTGAAGTATAAGTGTGGTGGGTCTAATTATGGAACAAAATGGTCAATTTGACACCTTACTGCAGAACATATTCAGCCCTCCCGATACAGAATCAGAGATTTACATAGTCATGAAACTCTCTAGAGTGCGAGCAGTATGCAATTTCCTATTACAGATTCTCTCCAGGACTATGTACTGCTTTATGACATAGCAGACTAGATTAGTTGCGTCTGTGGAGAATTACAAGAAATTGGAATGACGCTCTTCGATTAATACTCCCTTTGCATTCCTCGGATGCTCCAGGAGTGAACGCCGTACACGGAAGCCCCGTAATGCCGCCTTTCATTTCAGCCACAGAGGAAACAAACAACACCATCACCAACAGCAATGAAGACCCACGGAGGCTAACCGTAAACAAGTTTCCCCTTCTTCTGTGACCCCTGGAGGATCAATTATAAAGACCTGAGCATTGAAGATTATTAAAGTTAAACACAGTTTGTGAAAACTGTTCCCTGAGAGCTCGCTAGGTTTAAAGAAAGCAATATAGATTTATTTAGTTTTTCAATCCAATAAGCTATGTGGTAATCATCTTCCTCAACAGATACTTCAAAGAAGAAAACACACACACACACACACACACACACACACACACACACACACACACAATATCTTCACAACTTGAGATGTCTCAAAATCTCTTTGTATAGCTGAACTCCCAGGCTGCTGATGTATCAGTTTGGATTTTCTTATTTATGTAATGAGTTGACAAGCTGCAGGGGCCCAGCAGTTCTGAGTCTGTTAATTATCTAATATAATTACAGTGAGAAACATCTGTTCCTTT
Source organism: Dipus sagitta (assembly GCA_036346955.1). Classification (NCBI taxonomy): domain Eukaryota; kingdom Metazoa; phylum Chordata; class Mammalia; order Rodentia; family Dipodidae; genus Dipus; species Dipus sagitta. The sequence continues at coordinate 192,883,798 of CM070771.1, forward strand.
TCTTCTGCTCCAGCCAGTAGAGCTGCATATACATAGTATGTTTGGAATGTTATTGTTACTTTAAAAAATACATAATGTTTAGTTCACTTTTTTTAAATTAAACAAGGGGCTGGAGAATTTCTTCTTCTTTCTTTCTTTCTTTCTTTCTTTCTTTTTATAAGGTAGCATCTTGCTCTATTCTAGGCTGGCCTTGAATTTACTATGTAGTCTCAGGCTGACCTTGAACTCACAGTGATCCTCCTACCTCCCAAGTGCTGGGATTAAAGGTATGTGCCACCATGCCTAGCTTGGATCTTCATTTTTTTTTTTTTAATATTTGGTCTAATAGACTGTTAGGACTAAGGTGTTAAAGTGAGAATGGGTGAGTATCTTTACTCTCCTATTACCACAAGCTTCTCTCTATGAACCAACTTCTTCCAATTCATAACACGAAAAGGAAACAGGGCCCCTCCCTCTTGCATATACCTTCTTGTTACCATCCTCACTTCTTCCCTGTCCAGTCAGGAAGACCAGCACTGTACTTCTCTCCATAGCTGGGGAGAAAAATACTTCCTGCAAAGGGGACTCAGGCATCAGAGTCCCTCAAATACAGCATGAAGAAACAGTGATTGCACACCAGTGCTGGTCATCTTGACTGGGCAGGGAAGGAGTGAGGATGGCATAGTAAAGATACTCACCCATCCTCACTAGTCTGCAAGTGGATCCTGTGCATGTTGAATCTGAAAAGACCACCTAATCAATACCTGGAGTGCAGCCTGTGAGATGCCTGCAAAGAGCCCAGCTAAGCCACGCCTGGCTCACGTGAACTGTGGGGTGATAAATAGTCACTGTCCAAAGCCAGTATGGTTTTGAATAGAGTATTACTTACACAGCAACACATGTCTACCATAGTGACCAAGGTTTGGTTAAGTACTTCTATGGTATCTAATGATTGGCATATTCAACTCATGAAAGTGATCCTGTTATCTTCAAAGACAAGGCCAGCTCTCTCTGTCTCTCTGCACCTCTTGCAGCCTGTTAGCTGACTGCAGCTGCCTCCTCATCAGAAACACCCTCCCCTCTCCTCCACAGTAACAAGTTGTAACTGCTCCAAAGGCCATCTTACCAGTCATCACGTTCAAGGAGCTTTCCAGGTCCCTCCCGTTTGAAGCTGCCTTTCACGAGATGCCTTGTCCGACTTCCCATGGCTCGTATCTTCTTTTGTAACTTCTTTTTTATCTGATGCTCCAATATTTACACCCTGACCTATTCAAGAATTTCAAAGGTGTCTGAAAATTGTTCTGACCAATGTTGCTTTTTCTTTCACATCCTTCTGAGATATTGGCAGTACTGAATTTTTTTAGAATCACCCAAATATACAAATAATGAAAAATTTTCTATCATACAGCCATTCAAGTAATATTTTGAGAGTATTAATGCTTATGTTCTAGGCATCATGGGATTAAAAGAATTTTAAAAAATATTTTATTTAGTTGAGAGAAAGACAGAGATGGAGAGATAGAGAAAAAGAGAGAATGGGTGCACCATGGCCTCTAGTCACTGCACATGAACTGCAGAAACATGGCTCTATATTGATGCCACCTTGTGCATCTGGCTTTACATGGGCACTGTGGAATTGAATTTGGGTCCTTATGCTTTGCAGGTAAGCAACTTAACCACTAAGCATTCTTTCCAGCCCTAAAAGATTTTTTTTTAAATGGTCCTTTCTCTTAAGCACCAATTATTCTGGCAGGAAAACTGGTAAGTTGCTCCAATTGACCTAACTAGAAAGGCTAATTAAAATAATAAATTATCCCACTTGATCTGACTAGTAAACTTAAAATTATACTTACCTTGTGAGAAAGGCAAGACATAAGTTTCATTGTGTTATGGTTAGGTCCCCTTGAACATGGAGAAGACAGAATTGGATATATGGGATATCTGTTAAGGATCTTTCTCTGGGAAAGAAAAGCATAAATGGACAACAGAAGGAACCAAGATATGGCATACATCCAACAACAGTCTCAGGAAACACAAGACTTCACAACAGTGTCATGTTGGGGCAAAACAGTGACACTTAGGTAGCCCATTTTGTTCATCCATGGAAAATGGATAAGGCAGAAGGAGGGGGAACCTGGCTTCTTCAAGCAAAACATCCCTGAAGGGTACCTGCTGGCAGCCAGGAATCTAGCATGGCTTAGCTGAGTCCTGTGCAGGCAACTTACAGGTTGTACTTAAGGTTTTAGATGGACTTTGCAGATTTAACCAACACAGGGGCCACTTGCAGGCTTACTCTTGTTGACAGGATTTGTTCGGTTCTCCAGAAGCTATTGACATAAGGAGTAACCTTTCGATTCTTGCTGGCTGTTGGCTGTGGGTTGTTCTTAGCTTTTTGCCATGTGACCTCTCTGTCACTTGGAAATACATGCAGAGAAAGATGATTTGCAAGATGCAAGTCATAGTTATTGGTAATTTAGGCATGGACATGCCATTCTGTCATTTTTGCTATAATTTCTTTATGAGAGACACGGCTCTGATTCCAGCCCATAGAGGGGAGATGGGGAGCTCTAGGACCCATGTCAGAAGCTATCCAGCACACACATAAGTCGTGTGTCAGTAACATTCATGACCAGGAAGTTAATGCTCCCTAAACTCTTCCAGTCATTTGTAGGTGCCCCTTGTCCTGAACCTACCTGGCTGTGTGTTATCTTGTGTCTTTCACATGCTCACTCCTACTCTTGTCTGCTGTTCCCTGTTCCTCACCTGGAAATGACTGGCTTTCCTCATCCCAGTTGTCCTTTTCCCATAAAGCCCCCCTTAAGTCCAATAGGCATGCTTGCTTAACCTTCCCCGGCCTCCCATTTCCCTGTGCACATAGTGTCTTCCTGTAACGGGGTGCTCAGGGTCCAGGAAAGACCTTGAACCCCAACCCTTAGCTATGTTTCTAATTTTAATAAAAGAATAAAAAAGAGGACTGAGAAGGATAATTATTAAATTATTATATTTATTGAGGGAAGTACAGAGCCAAGGAAAGATACCCATGTGGCTAGAGATCCCACATGGAGGGCCTGGAAAAAAAATGGGGAAAGAAAGAAAAGAAAGTTCAAGGAGCTCCTGCCATGTGGGGAGCTGGAGGGGATAAGGAGCCCATGTGGAAAGTAAGGGCTAGGGGCCCCTCTTGGATAGGCCTGGGTCTAGGACCAGCAGAGGGAAACCTCACCCACAGGAGGAAGTTCCCAAGTAGCCAGAGAGCCAGCCCTCCTATTGGAAAAGGTATTTATAACCTCATAGTGGTGGTTTGTCTTCCAGCTCAGGTGAACCAGAGGGACAGCTGGTTGGTTAGGGCTAAGGACTGTCTCAGGAAGAGGCTAACCCTGACACCAAGTTCTGGGGGTTGAACTTGATCAATCACAATGTTTAAATCCTAGGAAAGACCTCCCTCCCAGGAAGGGTCCAGGTTGTTTGTGGAAAAACAGGTCTAGGGGACTAGGCAATAGGTAAGAAGTCAGATCGTCTTTGATTTCTAGCAAGTGCCATCTTTCTTGCCTTTTCCATCTTCAAGGGTCCAGTCACCTAACTGTTGTCCCTCTCATTCTCAGCAAGTTGTTCCATTTCACTGGACTTAGGTGGTTTCCTTATATGCAATTTTCCTGCCATATTGTTACTTTTCCAATTATAACAATTATTACACTTTAATTATTCTTTTATTCATAGGATTTTGTGCAGTGATTAGCTCAAAGTAAATACTGGAAAAAGTGTTTTTCGTAACTAGATAATAAAAGGTGTTAGTGATGACTATATTTTGTTCTTTTACTAATTCTTAAAAAGTTGAATGAGTACCTGCAGTGTACTATTCACTGTAAGAGAGCCCCAAATTATCCCCTGCAAGGGAGGCATTGTTTCTCTTGTTTTAAAGATTTCGAAATTGAGGTTTAAAGGAGGTTAATTAACTTTCCCCAGCCTCTTCTCCCCAGCTCTCTTCCAGCTAATGGAGTCATTAAATACAGTTCTGGTCAATTGCATGCACTTGGAAGTCAACTGGTGTGGATTCTGGACAAAGTTTTCTTGTCTTGATTAAAAACAGGCTCCATCAGCTTGGCCATCCTATTTTTTCTTATTTATTATTATCTTTTCAGTACTTTTCATTTTAGGACCTGACAGTATTATCTAGAATTTCACCATGAAGTGGTATAGGCTACAAAATGAATGCCACAGACATTCAGGGGAAAATATCAATTAGACAAAAGAAAGAGCTTGGGGTCACCAGGACATCTGTGAATAGCTACACCAGTTCTGGGTTGCCTTCCTGGATCTTTAGTTATATCAGAAAAATTAGTCTTTCTCTTAGACCAGCTCCTTTTATGAATAAAACAACTTCTAGCTAATATTACTACTTAGTGATAGATCTGAGATTCAAACCTAAGTCATCTTACTCCCAACCTCATGTTATCTCTCCATTTTGCCATATTCTCTTTTATATCCTATAAAGTTCTGATTCAAGTTTATCAAAGTTGGAGGTGGTAAAATGACCAAAGAGGGATTTACCTATGAGGCCAACTGTATGCTAAGTCTCAATGGATGGGTCAAGTTTGGATGCTCTGAGAGAGACGTCACAGGTTGAGAGGAATATCAGAATTTAGCATCGTTGGTGAAGGGAAGCATGGGGATATTTGCCTTGTCATCCTGTCACTTTATCATTACAATGCTTTCAGTTGCCATCCAACTCCTCTTCTGAGTCTTTGGCAAAGAGTGTGAGATGTCACTGCGTCCCAACTGGTAAAGGTCAAAGAGTAGAGACAGGTGGAAGAAGGAAGAATTGTTATTGTTGATCAAATCAAATGTACTTTTTTTTTGGCAAACCCACCAAATTCTTAGACATTTTCAGGTTCTTGAATCAGCATTATATTTCAGGATGAAAACTAGACAAACCACAATCAATCAGCTCCAATATTCATTGCATATTATTTGACATATTCAGTGCCATAGGAACAGTGGCCCTTGACCCTTGACATTCAGTTCAGTCAAGCTGGAGAATGCAGAAGGAAATACCCTTCAAGAAGTGCAAGAGTAACAGAGATGAGAAGAGTGGGGAATTCCTTAACCACTCGCTCCTGTTTTTCCCCTGTCCCCACACAGCCATCAGAACCCATGAAGGCCACACTGCACTGCTCATGGAACTGTGTCCGGGGTTCTGCGCAGAACGTTCACAGGACTGTTGATACCTGACCTTCCCCTTACCACAGCTTGGGTGCACATTGTGCAGAGCATCTCTTCAACTCCCCAACACCCCAACTCTTCATCTTTGCCCATCACAGGGTCCAGTTTTGAACACAAGCTTTACCCTTCTTATTTACTGGAAAGTCCCATAGTATACAACCTCTTCCAGGTCCTCTCAGTTTGAGGTGTTCTTTATGGTTCTGCCATGGGCTGTGTTCCTTTTACCTTCAGTGGTTCAGTGGGGGTGTGTCACCTGCTGGGAAGTCCTGGGCCCTTCTCTGCTTTGGCTGGGACTTCCATTGTGTAAGTCCTTTGGGTCAGTGGGGAGGAGACTCAGAAGGGAAGAGAGGGCAGTGCTTAGTTTGAACACCCTTAATTCAGCTCCTTGTTTTTTTTTTGTAATATTTATTTTCCATCTATTTATTTATTAGAGACGGTGGAATGGGCATGCCAGGGCCTCTAGCCACTGCAAATGAATGCATGTGCCGCTATGTGCATCTGGCTTACATGGGACCTGGAGAATCGAACCTGGGTCCTTAGGCTTCACAGGCATGCACCTTGACCACTAAGCTATCTTTCCAGCCCTATTCATTTATTTTTATTTTAGAGAGAGTGAGACCCCCCCCACAGAGAGAGAGAGAGAGAGAGAGAGAGAAAGAGAGAGAGAGAGAGACAGACAGACAGACAGACACACAGAGAAAATTGGCGCACCAAAGCCCCTGCCACTGCAATTGAACTTCAGATGCTTGTGCCACCTAGTGGGCATTTGTGAACTTGTGCTTGCTTCACCTTTGTGCATCTGGCTTATGTGGGATCTAGAGAGTTGAACATGGGTCCTTAGGCTTCACAGGCAATCGCCTTAACCTCTAAGCCATCTCTCCAGCCCTCTTTTTTTTTTAAATCCATGATCAGATCTCAGTTATACCAAACACTGGGTGTGTGACTGGGATGTATATGGTTCCCTTATGCAAAGTAGGGATAATGAATTACTTCTTTCTGCTGCATGAGGACATGCCTGATAATGCATGTAGAGTCCTCTGTTGAGATCAAGCATATTACATCTGTAAAGATTTATTGTGGTCATAATTGTAATATCTCATTGTAACATTCACATGACCTAGCATTGGACCTTATACCTCTACAAGTACTTGATACATGTGGCTGAAATGAATAATAAATATCCAACAATTAAGTGCAGGTTTGATTACCATGCTGTAGATGTTGACTGTCATAGAATGCTAACTACCCATGGTCATGCAGAAAAAAAAAAAAAGAACTCAGCAGCCTGAGAGAGTTAGTAATCATTCTGGTCAACAGGGGAGTGAGTGACAGATAGCCAGTGAGTGTAGAGATAATTCTGGTTCTACCCTATGTTTTGAGGGTTGATGTAATTCCGTATTTCAACTTATCTAAACCCATTTCTCTACACACTTGTTCTTTGCAGTGGATGTGTCCTGTGGAGGCAGTAGTTTGTTACAGTGGGGAAAAAAAAACCACAACCTTCAGAATTTGCATCTTAGGGTCTGGAGAAATGGCTCAGTGGTTAAAACACTTGCTTCCAAAGTGGGTTCGATTCCCCAGTACCCATGTAAAGTCGAACACACAAAGTAGCACATGCCTCTGGAGTTCTTTGCAATGGCAAGAAGCCCTGGTGTACTCTTTCTGTCTCTATCTCTCTCTACATAAATGAAAATATAGTTTTGGAAAAAGAATTTGAAGCATAGATCTTCTACATGCGAACTGACTTCAGGAACATTCTTTCTACTTCCTAAACTATCCGTAAAATAAGGACAAAGTAATTTGTGAATGCATTGTAATCCTTGTTAGAAATTCAAAGTATCATTTACAAAACAGGCAGTAAATAATAAAATTGATATAGAAGCACAGAGTCATTGAATAGTCAAAACAATTTTGGGCAAGAACAAAACTGGAGGCATAATAATTTGTACTTTCAAAATATATTTCAAAGTAATCAAATGAGTATAATATTGACATAGATCAATGGAACAGAATAGAGAGTTTGAAAGTTAACCAGACAAACATGAAACAAATGATTGTCTGCAAGGGTGCCAAGAACACAAAAATGAAAAAAGAAACTCTTTAATATGGTATGGTAACAACTATATAATCACATCAAAAACCAAAGTCAGGGCTGGAGAAGGTGGCTTAGTGGTTAAGGCGTTTGCCTGCAAAGCCAAAGGACACTGTTCGATTCCCATAGACCCATGTAAATCAGATGCACAAGGAGGCACATGCATCTGGAGTTTGTTTGCAGTGGCTGGAGGCACTGGCATGCCCATTCTCTCTCTGTGTGTGTGTTTCTCACTCTCTCTACTTCTTTCTCTCCTCTCTCAAATAAAAAAAAAGTGAAGTCATACTCATCTCACATACAAAAATCAACTCAAATGAATTAAAAACCTAAATATAATGCACAGACCTATAAAACTAACAGAAACCTTAGAAGAAAAGCTTGACTTTTGACTGATTTGCGGGGGGAGGAGCTTGACTTTAGACATGCTCTTTATTCTGTTAGTGTGATATATCACATGTGTTTTTGAACAAATTTTTATCCCAAAGATAAATTTAGCTGGCCATTGTCTATTCTTAGCTATTGAGCTCAGTTTTATGATTTTTTTTTTTTTGTTTTTTCGAGGTAGGGTCTCACTCTAGCTCAGGCTGACCTGGAACTCACTATGTAGTCTCTGGGTGGCCTCGAACTCATGGCGATCCTCCTACCTCTGTCTCCCTAGTGCTGGGACATGTGCCACTATGCCCGGCTCAGTTTCATGATATTTTGTTGAATATTTTTGTATCTATGTTCTTCTGGGATCTTGGCCTGTAGTTTTGTTTTCTTTTGGTATCTTCTGTTGACTTTGGTATAGAGTCATGATGATCTCATGATAGGAATCAAAAAGTGTTCCTTTTTCTATTTTTAGAAGGGTTTAAGAAAGATTGGTGTTATTCTTTTAAAAAGTATTTAGCAAAACACATCTGTGATATCACTTGCTCTTCAGCTTTTCTTTGCTACGATGTATTAAAATATTAATTTAATCTCCTTTGTTTTGTGGTAATGGGGATTGATCCCAGGGCCTTATATACACTGTGCAATTTTGCTTGGGATTAGACTCAGTTTTTCATAAGAATTTAGGGTAGGGTAGATTTGACCAGCAAGATGGCTTTTTATCTTGAATATATTCTGTTATAAAAATTTTCACTCATTAATTTATTTATTCCCCAATCACTTATTAGGACCTTGGGCTAAATGCCAGAAAAATGAAACAAAGATGAAAAATGGCAATTTCTGTCCTTGAGATGTTTAGAAGACTTTTATGTGTACTCATATGTGTTTGCGATATGTTTGCATGTATGTATATGTCTTAATATATATGTATGCATGTGTGTATGTGGGTATGCATGTGTGTGTGGAGGTCAGAGATTAACATTGGGTTTCTTCCTCAATTGCTTTTCCACCTTAGTTCTTGAGTTTCTCACTGTGCCTGCAGCCTGATTTAGCTTGACGGACTAGACAGCAATGGTAGGAATCCTCTTATCTCTGCCTCCCTAGCACTGGGATCATAGGTTTGTGCATCCATGCCCAACTTTTAACTAGATGCTAGAGATCTGTGGTTTCTCAGGCTCACAAGGCAAGCACTTTTCTGACTGAATCATCTCCCCAGGCCTCTTAGGAGTTTGAAAGGAAAAGACACCTGAGGTGCAAAGCTTGACGTATGTGATCAGTCATTATAAGGTGTTATAAATGTATTAACAAAGAGCTGTGGGAGCTCATGACAAGTAGACAACACTTAGCATGTTATGAATGGGCATTCCTGATATCCCATTAGTACCTAAATGATCAAATATATCTCACCATGGTGCCAGGCTCTCTGCTGGTGACACACTGGTGTAAAAACAAAGTAGACACATTACATTTTGCCCTTGAGAATCCCTAAGGGAGTTGTTGGGTTATGGGGGGAAAAAAAACAACACTTATCTTGTTACTAAGTTGAGATATGTACAAGGGATGGGAAACTAGAGTGACTAATACTGCCTGGGAAATGGCATGTCTGTGGGTAAATTGACTTTCTCCCATGTCTTGCTTGAATCCCACTGAATTCCATCACCAACAAAAAAATCCCAGACACTAAATGTTCACTAAGTATTCGATCAGTTTTACTGCTCTCTGGATGTGAACTTCTTCATTGAAATAGTTATACGACCACAGAAGCCATTGTCTCTATAGGGAAAAATTCCATGATGTTTTCTCTAGATTAGCTATCTTATAAATGAATGAGAAAGATTATAGCAATGTTGGTAAAGAAGATATCCTTACTGGGGAAAAAAGCAATAGTTTATAGTTTAAGTAGTGGACGTATTACAGATTATGATTCTTTCCTAGTGCATGTGTTCTTTATCTTCCTTGCCTCCTTTTCCTCATTTTCCTAGCCAAATGGTTTATTTTGGTTCAATATTGGAGGTTTCAGTATATGGTCAGTTACCCACTGCACCTGCCTGAGGTGAGATAGCATAGAGTGGAAGATGTGTGTGTTAGGGGAAGCTTTTATCTTATATCTGGCACAGAAAGAAAGATAGGAGCACCATTCCAATTATTGCCTTTCAGGGGATGCTCACTGATCTAAAACCTCCCTCTAGATCCAATCTGTTAAAGGTTCACCCACCTTAACACCCAGGTGAGGACCAATCATTAAACTCATAAGTCTCTCTATGAGACATTTTCCAGATCCAAGTTAAGGTACAATTAATCTGTACAATTGTATGGTATTTTAGTATACATTAATTGTCATAGAGGGATTTAATGTGATTTATTTTATTTTATTTTAGTTTTTTTTTTTTGAGAGGGAGAGAGAGAGAGAGAATTGGCATGCCAGGGCCTCAGCCACTGCTAATGAACTCAAGATGCTTGCACCACTTACTGGGCATGTGAGACCTTGCACTTGCCTCACTTTTGTGTGTCTGGCTTACATGGGATCTGGAGAGTCGAACATGGGTCCTTATACTTTGCAGGCAAGAGCCTTAACTGCTAAGCCATCTTTCCAGCCCTTAATGTGGTATTTTAAACATGCATGTATATATGACTCTGTAAGTCTGTGGTAAGCTATAGCGTTGCCCTTTTTTTATTTTTAAAATTTTTAATTTTTTTTTTAATTTTAGAGAGAGAGAAAGACAGAGAGAGCTAAAGAGGCATATAGATAGAAAGAATGAGCACACCAGGACCTCTAGCCACTGCAAACAAATTCCAGATGCATGTTCCACCTTGTGTAGCTGGTTTTAAGTGGTTCCTGGGGAATCAAACATGGATCCTTTAACTTTGCCAGCGAGCATCTTAACCACTAAGCAATCTCTGCAGCCCCATGTTGCCCTTTTTAAATCAAATGCTTCTTATGGTTAATAGGTGCTACAAAAACCAAAAAACTGAGTTTGAATTCTACATAAAAGAGCTGGTCCAAGTGAATTTTTTTTATTTTTAAAGATTTTATTTTTATTTATTTATTACAGACAGAAAGATGGAGAGAGACAAGAGAGTGAGAATGAGCATGCCAGCGCCTGTAGCCACTGCAAATGAACTCCAGATGCATGTGCCTCCATGTGCATCTGGCTTACGTGGGACCTGGAGAATGAAACAGGAGTCCTTAGGCTTCACAGCCATGCTCCTTAACCGCTAAGCCATCTCTCCAGGCCATAAGTGAATATTTTGGTAATCAATATTTATATATTCTCATTAATTCAAAACAAATTTTTGTATGTGTGTCTGTGTGTTTCCATGTTCATGTGTGTGCAGGTACATGTGCATGGATGTGTGTGCATGTGGGAGCCAGAGGACATGTGATTTCTTTCAGGTACCACCTGCTTTTGTTGAGACAGAGTCTTTCATTGGTTTTCAATTAGCCAAGTAAGCCACACTGGCAGTCTAGTGCACCCCAGGCAGCTACCTGTCTCTTCCTCCTCAGCACTGGAATTACACGAGAATGATGTCATGCCTACACTTCTATATGGGGATCAAACTCAGCTCTTCCTGTTTACAAGCCATGTGTTTTACTGATTGAGCCAAATCCCAAAATACATATTTTATATTTCACAGTGATAAAAGTATTGTACTCGTTCATTCACATGTTTATTCACTGATTTATTAGATGTTTTATAAGGACATATTATGAGTGTATAATACCTCTAGGAGCCAGTAGGTGGGGAATGACGACTGAATACACCAAAAAAGACAGAGATATATAGTCTTCTCTGGACATTTTAAAATTTAGAGAAGAAACAAAATCAGCCATAAGATTTATATAAAGAGAGGATGACAAACTTTCAGATCTTTTGGAGGTGATTGGGAGTAAGTGAATCTGTCATGGCATTAGTGGCTTTGTAAGGATAGGAAGAGGGACACCTGAACTTCCACACTTGCTCTGTGGGATTCAGAATGAGAATGGCCTAAGCAGCCATCTTGGGTCATAACTACCATTGATTATTTTTGGTGGGACCCTATTCAGTTTTCCCTGAATAGTTTCCCAGCCTCCTCTACATAAATCAAGCTCTGAGAGTGGCAATGTGGAGATTTAGAATGCTGCCATCTATGCCTGAAATGTGCCTGCTATCAAAGATGTCAGCTTAAGCTGAACGGGAACACTGGCTTAGAGGAAGAACATTTTGTCTTCTACCCTGGTGCACACTGCGGGAACCAATCAACCTTCACGCTTCTGTCAGTAAATCCTTCCATTAATTATACCTTGGGACAGTTCTTATTCAATGGAACTGGGTTGCTCTGAAACAATGTCTCACCATCTGATGTTCTGCACCATGTTATGACAGAACAGAAAGACTTTGACAAGACATTGAGCAAATGCTTGCTCCATGTTTTTGTTGTTCCCAGCATCTAGAACTGTAAGCTAAATAAACTTCTTCTTCTTTTTTTTTTTTTTTTTACATTTCTCAGGCTCAAGTAGTCTGTTATAGCAACAGAAAATGGATTATGACAGATATATACAGAGGGTGGGGCGAGGGATCAACTAATTGTGTAAGTGTCACAGAAAACTACACAGCTTGCGATTGAAAGTTGAAGGTTCAGATCACAAAAAGCCACATGTCCCTTGAAATGTGACCCCTGTGAGGAATTTAATCAGGGAATAACCTGGATTGTTTTTTCCTGTTTTCAAGTTATTTCTGGCAGGGAAGTAGAGGTAAAGCTAGACATTCCCAATAGTTCCAGGCAGAATCTACTGGGATACAGTTCCCACAGCAGCTCTTCTCTCAACTGTTTCTCCACTCTCCTCAGAGCCTGTACTACACTTTACTGAGAACACACTAGGAAGAAGTCACTGTCATCCCATTTATTGGCCAAGGAATGAGAAATTATTCTAGCCTGAAATCTTTCTCACTGTTTTGATGGCTGCTATACACAAAGCCGACATCTCTATCGAGTTACCTGCCTTGACACCTCACTCACTAGCTTTTGAGACATTTTAATTATCTCAAGGATTCCATTGGAATGCATGATCCGAATCATAAGCTCTTCCAAAGCCAGGACACCACGGCCATTTTTATATTATTCCTGACAGTGACCTGGTGTGTTCATTGCTGTACTGAATATGTCTCTTAATGTCTTGACTGTTTCAGTTCCCCTTGTGGCCATCTTTCTTCTTGATTAACCTGGGTAATTTAGTAGTCTGAAAATCTGTTCTCTTGGCTGGTGGCACTTTCTCTCTGGTCATTAACCAATAGATTGAATAAGTATGTTTCCCCTTTCAAGGTTAATGAGAACACATTTATTTCCATTTCTTATTCTAGCTTGAATCCACTACAGGACTTTTCCTCTTACATGAGTTTTGAAGTACAGAATGAGTGAGACTTGATTTAAAGTCACTGGGACTAAGAAAGTAGAAACTAGCTCATATAGTTAGGATTTTTTTGTGTAGTTTCTGAGAGGTACACTGAGTTCAGGATGAAGTTTTTCAAGTGCGCACATAAGGAATAGAATTCAGAGATGATGACTAGTAATGACTTGAAATAATGGCAGTGATTAGTGCATGTTCAATAATTAATGTGTGCAGGGTGCTTTGATGGACATATTGATTATATTGGCTTAATTAATTCTATATGAAGAGCATATCATTAATTCCAACTCTTGTGTGAGAGTGCATGTTATGTGTATGCATGTCCTGTGTATGAGTGCATGCCACATGTGCAAATTCATGTCCTGTGTGTGTGTGCAGGGGCGTGCATACCACATCAGGCATGTGGAGGTCAGAGGACAATGTCAGATGTTGGTTTTTCCATCTTGTTTTGAGGCAGGATTTCTTCTTATTATTTTATAGGGCAAGGTGGCTCACACCTTTATTATTTATTATTTTATTTTATTTATTTTAAAGAGAGAGGGTGGATAGAGAGGAAGAATGGGTACACCAGGGCTTTTAGCCACTGCAAATGAGCTCCAGATGCATGTGCCACCTTGTGCATTATGCGGGTCCTGGAGAATTGAATCTGGGTCTTTAGTTTTGCAGGCAAGTGCGTTAACCGCTAAGCCATCTCTCCAGCCCAAAGTTTTTTTTTTTTTTTTTTTGTTTTTTTTTGAGATAGGGTTTCAGTCTAGCCTAAGCTTACCTGGAATTCACTATGTAGTCTCAGGGTGGCCTTAAACTCATAGCAATCCTCCTACCTCTGCCTCCAGAGGGCTGGGATTAAAGGCGTGAGCCACCATGCTCAGCTTCTTAGTTTTCATCACTGCATTTGCCAGATTAGCAAACTCGGGAGCTTCCAGGAAATTCTCTCGTCTCAACCTCCCTTCTCACAGTAGAAACACTGAGATTACAGCATCCAACTTTCATGTGTGTTCTTGGTATTCTAACTCAGATACGCATTTGTTCGGTAAGTGCTGTATCTGCTCAGCCATCTCCCCAGCCCTTCAATTAGAGAGTACCATATGCTGAAGGTTAATAACTTAACAGGCGGGAATTTGAGTGTAGATGTGTAGTAGCAAAGTCTTTCTGGACTTGTGAGTGTGAAAGAAATGCTGTGTAAGGTGGTAAAGAGAGGAGTATCATTAATAACTAGGTCAGCCATTGAATGACTACTATCATCTCCTGTACTCTGGGACAGGCTACCCATGCCTTACACATGAAGAAGAACCACAACCTGCAGACACCGATGGTGAAATTACACATGACTGAACAATATTCCAGAAAACTCTAAAGATATATATTATATATATATATATATATATATACATATATATATCATATATATGTATATATATACATACATATATATGTTTTGGTTTTTTGAGGTAGGGTCTCGCTCTAGCCTAGGCTGACCTGGAATTCACTATGGAGTCTCAGGGTGGCCTTGAACTCACGGCAGTCCTCCTACCTCTGCCTCCAGAGTGCTGGGATTAAAGGTGTGAGCCACCATGCCCTGCTTAAGATATGTTTTTTATATTTTATTTATTTATTGTTTTTCAAGGTTGGGTCTTGCTCTAGACCAGGTTGACCTGCAATTCACTCTGTAGCCTCAGGGTGACCTCGAACTCATGGTGATCCTCCTACCTCTGCCTCCCCAGGGACTAAAGGCATGTGCCAATGTGCTAATGATGTTTCAGTTATCCAGGATGTATCAGTCTTACCCTCCTTTTACTTGGCTCACTTTTTTGCCAAGTGATATATTTTTATTTTTTCTTTGACAAATTTTCTCTCTCACACACACATGTATTGTATTTGAGGCCCCCATTACCCTCTTTTGTCCTTTCCTATTCCCCCTCAGTCGCTCCTTTTTCATCATTTTCTAGTAGATATGCCACTGAAGCAAATGACTATTCCTTCCCCAGCCACCATCAACTACCATTAGCTTCTCAGGGAAGGGTGGGGTGTGACGACAGGATGTCAAATGGCTCTCTCTCTCGTGTGCAGATCCTGTGCAGATAGCCACAGACGCTGTGAGATCACGAGTGCAATGACACTTGTCATGTTCGGATGCTCATTTCACAAACATTCCTCCCCACCCTCTAGTTTTTGCAATGTTTCTGCCCCTTCTTCCATGATACACCTCAGCCTCAGGGAGGCTGATATAGATGTTCCTTACGGGCAGTGCACTGCTTATTCTTCTGAAGAGTCTGAACTTGCTAAGATGGATTTTCTGGGCTGTGAGTATTTCCTTAGGGGCAGCAGAAACCCTTGCCTATGGTTCTTAAGGTCATTTCTTTCCATTGCATCTCGAGGCTAAGTAGCAAAGTGTTGTTTTGCAGTGGTTTACGATGCGGTCTTCCCATTGCGTTTCTAGCGCAGGCTCAGTAACTTCACTGATTCTGTGTCTCCTGATCTCAGATATCTAGGTGGAAGAATGTGTACTAAAGAATGAATATTGTAGCTTCTGTTGTGTTTTAGTCACACTGTAAATCTTCATATCTAATCTTTAATTATTTTGTGAAGATCCTATGAAGTTGGTGTTTCTTTTATTTCATTTTCAAGCAAAGAGGCACATACAGAGATTACTGTTGCTCACACATTTCTTAAGGGACAGAAAAAAAAAAAAAGATTTGAACCCAGTATTGCTGATTGTTGCAGTCAGGTTCTCATTGCTGGTAGAAATAACCCAACCAAGAGCAGCTTGTGGCAAGAAAAGAGGTTTATTTTGGCTTGCAGGCTTAAGGGGAAGCCCCATAATGGCAGGGGCAAACAATGGCATGAGCAGAGGGTGGACATCACCTCCTGGCCAACATAAGGTGGGCAATAGTAACAGGAGAGTGTGCCAAACACTGGCAAGGGGAAACTGGCTATAACACCCATAAGCCCACCCCCAACAATACACTCCCTCCAGGAGGCATTAGTCCCCAAATCTCCATCAGCTGGGAATCTAGCATTCAGAACACCTGAGTTTATGGGGGACACCTGAATCAAACCATCACTATCCACCCTAGCCCCCATAAACTGATAACCATCCATGATGGAAAATGCAATGCATTTGGTCCAACTTTAAAGGTCCCCATTTTTTCAATCCCAATGATGTTCATAATCCCCATAATCCAGTCTTTAACTGAGCCATAATACAAAAAGATAAAAAACCCATAATGGCACAGAATAAACATTCACACTGCAAATGGTGGCATTGGGCATATCAAAGAAATATTCAACCAATACAAGATTTAAAACAACCAGGGAAACCATCAAATTCATAGCTTCAAGTCCAACAACTCTAGCCAGTAACAAATCTCTAAGTCTGATAATTCTAACCAGCAACAAGTCTCTGGAGTTCCAATTCTGCCCCTCCAGCTAGGCTACTCACAGTTCTGGAAAACCTCATTGGGGCTGGCAGCTTTCCTTAGCAGTCATCATGTGGTCCTGGAATCTCCACTGGCCACTGTAATCCACAGTTCATCCTCATGGCTCCATTGGGTCTCCATGCAGGCAATCTTGCTTCACACTGCCCATGACCATTTCCAAAACACAAGACCATGTTGCAAATTCAGTGACCTTCTCTTTCCTGCATTTCTTATATTCCACAATACCAGGTAGGGTGCCAATTTGTTAATATGGGGGGAATAAAACAGACTTTGAAGAACAGGACACTCCTTGAGCACTCGGCCCCCTTCAGAAGAGTCTACATTCTTCCTGTTGCCCCAATGCAGGTTAGCTGGCCCAATCTCAAAGGTTGTAATCTCTCAATTGTAGCTGAATGGACAGCAATTCACCCAAAGATTTTTCTTTTCTGTGTGCCATATCCCTCTGCTCACACCAGTTCATTTCCATGCAAAGCAACCCTGCACAACTTCTCAGGACCCAAGCATAACAGCAAGCTTCCCACACAAACTGCTAGCCCAGTCCAGGCAAAGCTCTTTCTTACCCTCATAAGCAAAACCTCATAGTCCATAGTTCTTACTGCATTCAGGTCTTTCAACTCTGACCAGAATAGTCCATCAGGCTGTACTTACAGCACTACAAGGTGTCTCTTAGGCCAAGGTTTCAAATCCTTCCATATTCCTCTTGAAAATCAGCTCCAAAAGGCCAAAGCCACCCAGTCAGGTGTCTAGCAGCAATCCCACTACTCAGTACCACTTTATTGTTGCAGTCAGGTTCACATTGCTGGTAGAAATCACCCAACCAAGAGCAGCTTCTGGGAAAAAGAGGTTCATTTTGGCTTATAGGCTTGAGGGTAAGCTCCACAATGGCAGGGGGAAATGATGGCATGAGCAGAGGGTGGACATCACCCCCTGGCCAACATAAGGTAGACAATAGCAACAGGAGAGTGTGCCAAACATTGGCAAGGGGAAACTGGCTATAACACCCATAAGCCCGCTCCCAACAATACACTCCCTCCAGGAGGTGTTTATTCCCAAACCTCCATCAGCTGGGAACCTAGCATTCAGAACACCTAAGTTTTTGGGGTCACCTGAATCAAATCACCGCACTGATAATGGTGTGCCATATTATACTTGATATGTTCATAAGTATTTCACTACTTTGCCCCATGTCACTCTCCCTCTCTTTCTCTTTTCCTTACTTTTCTTTACCTCTTTTTTTGTAAACAGAAAAGACAATACATTTAACAGAAGCCTTTTGAATTCTTTCACTTTGTAAAGCACTTTTAAATATATATTAAATGTATTTAATATGTCTTTTAAAATAAAAAAAATCCTGAGTTTTATGGGTACCATGTTATGGGATTTTTCACATTGCTTAAAAGGGCCTTGTCTCAGGCACCAGGCTAGTGAGCTTGACTTTGGAGGCATTCTGCCTGTGAGGGAATCAGTGATGCTAGCAGTGCAGGAAACTATAAGGAAACAATTTTACAAGGACTCAGAGATGAAGTTGTCTGCCTAATGTGTAGTTATGAGTATTAAATAAGGTAGACTTTATAGTGCTCTTGGAGTTGAGCCTAGTCCATGAAAGCATGATGGAGTATTTGAAAATAAATATTACAATTTGTGTAATGTCAGAGAGTTGGAAAGCCTGGATAGTTTTCCTGAATAGACATGTAGATTTGAATCCTGTTTTAATTGTATGATCAAGGGCCATTCATCTAATTCTTACAAGGACACTTTTCTCCCTCCCTCTCTTTTTCTTTTGATATAGGGTCTCACTGTGTAGCCCACGCTCACTTCAAACTTGCCAACTGCCTCTGCCTCCTGAGTGCTGGGCTCACAGGCCTGTAGCGCCACGCCCAGCTCTACTCTACTAAGTCTAGAAAACGTGTGATGATTTTAACTGCAGAACATCATTATGAGGCTAACTGAGATGACACAGGCCCAATACACGAAAGCTGTCATTAGACCCTGTGTCAGAAGCAGTGAACAAAATTCTTGGCAAATTCAATGCTCTGTATAAATCTGGGAATATTTATGATTCCATAGGATGGGATTTCATGTTGGTGATATAACTTCCTGTTTCTTATAGGAGCTGGGAGAGGAATGTTTAATATATCTCTAGCAAACTCAAAAAAGCCTATATAAATTGAAGAAAGGGCACATTCCAGACACTTTTCTTCCTGTTGGCACACCATCACTTAGCACATTGTCATCCTCGGAGCTTTGGTAGCATTCTCGGAAACTCACGGGGTGGGGAAGCTGAGTTCTATGCTGGCATTTGGAAGAAGATATTCTAAGCATAGTATTTCATTATTCTTCCTGTGTGATCTTTTATATTTTTTTCTTTTTTTTTTTTTTTTTGCCTTATCCCACAAGCTTAGAGAATTGAATCACATCTCACTTCTGGTTTTACCTCAGCTATAACTGGCTAGGTGGTGTTGCTAGGCACTTCCAGTTTTCCTCAGCATTCAATGGTCTCCACTGTCTTGCTTTAACTTTTCTTGAAAGTTCTTCCTTGGGGCTGGAGAGACGGCTGAGCAGTTATGGTGCTTGCCTGTGTAGCCTAAGGACCCAGTTTCGATTCCCTAGTACTCACGTAAGCCAGATGCACAAGTTAACACATGTGCCTGGAGTTTGTTTGCAATGGCTGGAGGCCCTGGTGTGTCCATTCTTTCTATCTGACTTTCTTTTTCTCTCCCTCAAAATAAGTAAATAAAGAAAATATTTTTTTGAAGCTCTTCCTTGTTGAGGACATAGCTCAGAAGTAGAATACTTGTTTGGTATGTACAAGATCTTGATTCCCAGCACCACAACAGAAGAAAGAAAAAAAGAAACAAAGATTGTTTTATTTATTATCCATTTTTTTTAATTTTTAAATTTTTTGTTAGCATACAATCCATTGTGGTGTTTTCACACAATTTTTCTCATTTTCCCCTTCCTCCCTGTGCCTTCACCCCAGCCCAGCCTCCTTTCTGCTTTCTGCTATGCCATTTCCTTCTCATCTCCTCTTCTTCCCTTCTCGTTTTATTGTAACACACTTACAGACTTAGAAAAGTGAATCTGAAGGTAGCATTGAAATTTCCTGCACGCTCCTTTCCAGGTCCCCAGTCACCCATGATTTATGTCAGTACATTTGTGACAACTGACAAACCAATCCCGACAGGTTTGCATTTCCTGACATCCCTATCTCATCTATTTCCTCAGTCTTTACCCTCTGCCCCCTTTCTGTTCCAGGTCCCTACTGGGGATTCTATGTTACACTTAGCTGTCATTTTGTAGGCTGCTCCTGGCTTTGACAGGTTGCCAGTCTTTCATTGTTTTTAATGACCTCGACAACTTTGATGAGTACCAGTCAGGGATTTTGCAGCGTGCTTCTCAACGGACATCTGTCTGATGGCTTCCTCATGATTAGAGTGGAGTTACAGGGTTTGGGGAAGGCCACGGAGGCAATGTGCCACTGCCATCACATCCCATGAAGAGCTTACGCCACAAACATGACTCTCCGTTTTTAATGCTGACCTAATTGCTTGCCAAGTTCACCTTTTTAAATGTTATTCTTTTTTTCTATTTTCACTAAGTGTGCCTTTGGTAAGGATCACTCACCCGTAAGCAGTCACTGCCTTGAAAGTGAAGCGTTTGCATAAATGACTTGGAATTCCCTATTTATTGGGTCCTAAAAATATTTTTATTTGATATATATATATATATATGTATGTATACGTATATATGTATGTATACATATATATGGAAAGAGAGAAAGAGAGAGAGAGGCATACACAGGCATACACAGAAAGAGTGAGTATGGGCATGTCTGGGCTTCATGGGTACTGCAAACTTCAGACACATGTGCCACTTTGTGCATCAAATTGGTGCTAATGAATTGAACCCAGGCCATCGGGGCTTTGCAAGCAAGCAGCTTTCACTACTGAGCCATCTCTCCAACCCCTATTTAATGATAGTACAAACTACTTGTGGACAGTTATTCTATATTTGAATTATAATCCAATACTATGTACTTTCTTGCTACAATTCTTCCAACCCTGACCATTAGAAATTCATCCATTTGACATCTGTGTGACTTGCTCTCACTGCTACCACAGTGTTGCCATGGAGGAGGCGTCATGTCCTCCTCAGCTGACAGAGCTGAGGAAAAAGCTGCGTGTATACATAACTTTTCATATTTTCATACGAAAACATCTATATTTGCATTTAGTTGAACGTTAGTTCACAGTGAGGTCTCCAACCCTAAACTATTGCTGCTTGGATTATTCTAAACCTTCCAACTTGCTGATCTGTAAACATTGATTCCAAAGAAGAGATATAGCATAGGTTTCTTCTTTAACGTGTCATCCATTCCTTGATGTGCTCAATTCGAGTATATTCAGGGTTATCAGATTATTAATAATGTGCCCCTGCGGGGGGGGGGAACTTTACCAATCAGAGTACCATGCTTTTGTTCCATTCTTATGCCTTCAGTCTTACACTTATATATTAGTATTTCATTTGTGTGTAGCTTGGGCTGGAGAGATGGCTTAGTGATTAAGGTGCTTTTCTGTGAAGAATAAAGACCCAGGTTCAACTCCCCATGTAAGCCAGATGTACAAGGTGGGGCTTGTCTCTGGAGTTCATTTGCATTGGCTGGAGGCCCTGGTGACCCATTCTCTCTTTCTATTTCTCTCTTAAATAAATAATAAAATTTATTAAAAAGGATGCTTGTCCATCTGACGATCAGATGCTAACATCCACTACTTCATTTTGTGTACCTTAATCATTGTTTTAACTTATTATTTAGTCTATGTATGCATTTATTTGTCATCTCTGTGTGTATGTTTGTGCATGTTTTCATCATGTGTGTGAGTGTGGGTACGTGCAGCATGTGTGAGGAGGTCAGAGGACAGCATTTTCCATCTCGTTTGAGGTAAGGCCTCTCTTTTTTCACCACTCCATTTATGAGTTAGTAATCTTATCTCTTCTCTCTGACTCACTGGGATTACAGAGGCCCATCACAGCTTCCGGCTTTTACATGGCTGTAGCACTCTGAACTCAAGTAGTCAGAGTTGTATAGTAAGTACTTTCTCCACTGAGTCATTTCCTCAGGCCTGGTTTAAAAGTTTTAAGTTATTTACTGCTTGTATACAGGGATGCAACTCATTTCTCAACATTACCCACTATACTCTGACTTGCTGTTAGTATCTTCCTAATTAGAGAAAGAATATTTTTTCAAATATTTTCTGAATGGATATATATGTACCTCTGAGTGGTTATATTTCTTGATTCCTGATCACAACATCACTTTTATCCCTTTATTTCTTATAGCATATAATATAATATAATGTTTACTAGAAGTGATAAGGTCAAGTATGGTGGCTCATGCCTGAAACTTAGTACACTGGAGACTAAGGCAGGTCAATTTGGAATTAAATCCTTGTCTATAAAGTGAGAGTCTATCCAAATTAAGAAAAAAAAAAAGAAAAGAAAATGATGAGATAACACTGTGTTTTTCTTATTTTAGACTGAAAGAACCAGTTTCATAGCATTAATTATGGTGTCAGAAGTAATTTGGCTTGATAAATGTTCTTTATCAACTTGGGGAAGTTAGTCTATTTCCATTCTAGTTTGATAAGTTTTCTTAAGAAGGAGCATTCAATTTTGTCCAAAGACTTCATCAATGGAAAAACCTTGTGTTATTTATTTATTTAAGAGGTAGGTAAGTGAGAGAGAATGGGTGAAGCAGGGTCTGTAGCAAACTCTGGGCACATGCACCACCTTGAGCATCTGGCTTATATGGGTGCTGGAGAATCAAACCTAGGGTCTTTTGGCTTTGTAGGCAAGTGCCTTAACCACTAAACCATCTCTCCAGCTGTTTTTTCACTTTCCTATATCAATGGAATGGATTACCCTGCTTTAATAATTTATTTGTGTGTGTGTCTATGTATGTAAGTATGTGTATGACGTGTGTGTATGAGCATGTGCTTGCTATAGTTTGTCGTGTGGTGGTCAGAGGACTACCTTGGGGTGTTTCTTCACTTCTTCCACCCTTTTGAGATAACTTCTCTTGTCACTGCTGCTTAGAAGTGTCTCAGCTCTCCTGGCTCCTTCTCCTATTGTCTTAGGCACCTATTAATTACAGATGCATGTGTCACTTTGTGGCTGTATTTATGTGGGCTCTGAGGAAGACAAGACTGTGATGGCAGGCTTACAAGCAAGTGCCTTTAACCATTGAACTTTCTCCCCAGGCCTCACATTAATTCTTGAATTGTGCATTAGTATTGCCTACCTGGAATAAATTGTGATTGATGGGGATGTATAGATTCTTCTGACACATTTTGGGAGGTTCTATGGGTAATCTGTTTTTTTCTTTTAGTTTTATCTTTTATTGCTTACCTATGTGTACTCTGATTTCATCAATGAACCCTTCTGTCTCTCCTAATAGCTATTTTGTCAAATCCAGTATTTATCTGAAGCTATGCTTAAGTTTGTCCTGCCTCTTCTGTCTAACCCTTTGCAATCTCAGTCTTTCCTTATTCAGACTCATTCAAATATCTGTACCTCTGTATTGTATTTGAATTTGCATGGTTAGATTTTCTGCAAATAACGCCTCTCGGCTTAATGTCTCAATTTACTAATTATAATATGTGAAACATTTTCTTGATACCTTGAAGTCAGTGAGATAAAATAAAGTTAAAGATCAGCCTAAGTGGATGAAGATAGAGTGACACAGAAGAAACTGGTGTACCAAAAAATATGAAGCCACATGTTTCTAAGTTTTAGACTTCCGGCCAAGATGGCCACTGCCTAACTGCGCAGCACATCCCCAGGGAAAGAAAGGCAAGAATTTAAGGGCTCACTGGGTCTTCAGGGGAGAGCAATCTCCAATAGATTGCCAGTGGGAGGGCACAGAGGGGGAAAAACAGGGAATTGCTGATTCCCTCATGGGTTGGTGGGTGGGTAGCCCACCCCTCCCCCCAAGCAGCCACTCTACCACAGTCCCAGCTTCAGGAAACTCCCGCACTTACTGTAGGAAAAGGGTCCCAGGCCAACATACTTCCACTTGCCTCAATGCACAGGGGCGATCGCCCTACTATCCCCTGCCCACGAATGACCTTGGCCAGGCTACACCTGCTGGCCCATTGGAGCTCAGGCTCCCTTGATCAATTTAAATGGTGCCCTCTGCTGCTCTGATTCCACTTGTGGAAGTTTAGTCTGCTCCACCCACTTTCCCACTTACTGTTCCTGCCGCCACATGTTCACACACGCGAACCCAGGCCAATTTCCAACTCCACACATGAGCTCAGACTGTGTCTGTCACTTTCGCTAGCTTAGGTGCCATCCCCTCCCTGTCTCCCACACAGGCCAACCACCATTGTCCTGTTGCGAGGGAGTGCAGACTGCTTCCGGGTCCCAGTGTTCCACCACACCAGAGTTTGGGCTGCTTCAGTGCTTGCTGCCTCTGTGTCCCTCCTAGTGCATGCACAGGCAGCTTTGGCACATCACCGTGTGAGAGCTCAGGCAACTTTGGCGCCCCAGCCAGGCAGGAACTCAGGCAGCTTTGACAAGCAAAAGCCAAAGCCCAGGCTGTTTGGAAACAGCCTCAGGCTTCTTCAGATTCCCATTGTGCTTGAGCCCAGGCTGGTCCACCCACCTACATGCCCATACACTGCAATGGGCAGACAACAGCACAAAAGAAGTAACATGAGAAATCAAATGCAAGAAAATCCAATTAGATCACCCAGTCCTACAATGAACATCTCTAATCAAAACATAGAAGAGTCACTAGGATCAGAACACCAAAATGAAACTATGAGCAATGCAACCCTGACCAAGCTACTGGTAGAACTTGCAGAAAAGCAACAAAGGACCAATAATTGTGTGGATGCTGCCATCACCAGACTAGACCTAATAGATAAGAAAATGGAAGGCATTCAAAGACAGTTAAGAGATATGAGGGAGAGTGAAAAAAAAGAGGACCTCAAAAATCAGCTGGTGATACTAAATGAGGACATAAAGAAATGCAAGGATGAATTCCAAGAAGCATCAAGAAAATCAGAAAATGATATGAAAAGGGAGCATGACACAGGGATGGAAATCATACATAGAAAAGTAGTAGAAAATGCAAACCTAATTGAACAAGTCCAAAACTCTCTAGAAGCTCTCAAGAATAGAGTCAGCCATGTGGAGGATAGAAACTCTGATATGGAAGACAGGATGGAAAAAACAGTTTAAGAGTTCAAAATTTTCATAGGTTCAAAAGTTCCTGTGAGGAGAACATGAGGGAATTGTGGGATACACTTAAACAGCCAAACATTAGGATCATTGGAATACCAGAAGGAGAAGAAATTCAGACCAAAGGCATGGAGAACTTATTTAACAAACTAATTGAAGAAAACTTCCTCAGTCTCTTAAAAGAAAGGCCCATCAAGATACAAGAAGCCAACAGAACTCCAAACAGACTGGACCAAAGGAGAAACTCTCCAAGACATACTGTCATTAAGACTCTAAACATTGACACCGAAGAGAAAATCCCAAAAGCAGCTAGGGAAAAACAGCACACCACTTTTAAAGGTAACCACATCAGAATTACTCCAGACTTCTCAAAGGAGACCCTGAAAGCCAGAAGGGCCTGGAATGAAACACTACAAAGTCTAAGAACCTATGGCTTCCAACCCAAACTACTCTACCCAGCAAAAGTATCCCTCATAATAGATGATGAAAGAAAAACATTCCATGACAAAACTCAGCTTTACAATTACATGAACACAAAACCAAACCTACAGAGAGTATTTCAGGAAATTCTCCACAGAGAAGAATCAAATAATCAACCTCAAATGCCTACAAGAAGCAGATCACAATAACCAAACTTAAAGTAGGCACAAAAAACTTCAAAGTCCATGAAACCACCAAACCACATATACCATCACAATATGGCAGGGATCAAATCAAATCTCACAGTCATTACCCTAAATATTAATGGCCTTAATTCACCCATCAAGAGACACAAGCTAACAGGATGGATCAAAAAATTAGACCCCTCAATCTGTTGTCTTCAAGAAACCCACCTCACCACTAAAGGCAGACACATCCTCAGGGAGAAAGGGTGGAAAACAATATTCCAAGCATACAGGAATAAGAAACAAGGAGGTGTAGCTATATTAATATCAGATAAAATAACCAAAACAAACCAAACCAAAAATAATCAAAAAAGACAAAGAAGGCCACATCCTTCTTATCAAGAGAATGATCCATCAAGAGGATATTACAATCATAAATCTGTATGCACCAAACACAGGGGCACCACAGTTCATAAAACAAAACCTACTTGACAATAAAACAGAAATAAGCACCAACACCATCATAGTTGGGGACTTCAATACACAATTATCAGTAATAGACAGATCATCCAAACAGAAACTCAACAGGGAAGTAAGAAAGCTCAACAAAACCATAGATCACTTAGACCTAATGGACATCTACAGAACTTTCTGTCCCAAATCCACAGACAACACATTGTTCTCAGCAGCCCATGGAACATTCTCTAAAATAGACCATATACTGGGTCACAAAGCCTGCCTCCACATATTTAGGAAGATTGACATAATTCCTTGCATGATATCAGATCACAATGCAATATTGCTAGAAATTAACAACAAAAGACACACCAAGAATCCCAATTGCACCTGGAAACTGAACAGTACACTTTTAAACAATAAATGGATAGTGGACGAAATAAAAAATGAAATTGAGAAATTTCTAGAATTGAATGACAATGAGAACACATCATACCAAAACTTATGGGACACAATGAACGGCGGTCCTCAGGGGAAAATTCCTAGCACTCAATGCCTTCATAAAAAAGACAGAGAGATCCCAAGTCAGTAACCTAACCATCCACCTAAAGGCACTGGAAAAACAAGAAAAATCCAACTCAAAGAGCTCCAGAAGGAAAGAAATAACTAAAATCAGAGCAGAAATTAATGAATTGGAAACTAAGAAAACAATTAAGGCAATTAACAAAGCAAAGAGCTGGTCCTTTGAAAAAATAAACAAGATTGACAAACCTCTGGCCAATTTGATGAAGCAAAAAAAAAGAGATACTTCAAATTAACAAAATTCAAAAGGAAAAAGGAGAGATCACAACAGACATAAGTCAAATTGGGAGAATCATCAGGACTTATTTCAAAAACCTCTACTGCACAAAACTGGATAATGTGGAGGAGATGGATAAATTCCTAGACGCATACCATCTATCAAAGCTAAACGCAGAGCAGATTAATCTCCTAAATGAACCTATGACACTCATTGAGATTGAAAAAGTAATAAAAAACCTCTCCCAAAAGAAGAGTCCAGGACCAGATGGCTTCTCAGCTGAATTCTATCAAACCTTCATGTAAGAACTCAAACCAATCTTCCTCAAAATGTGCCACACAATTGGAGAACAGGGAAAGCTACCCAACTCCTTCTATGAAGCTAGCATCACCCTAATTCCAAAACCTGGCAGAGATGCCACAAGAAAAGAAAACTACCGGCCTATTTCCCTGATGAACTTAGATGCAAAAATCCTGAAAAAAATCCTTGTAAACCAAATCCAACAACACATCAAAAGCATTATCCACCTCGGCCAAGTGGGATTCATCCAAGGAACACAGGGGTGGTTCAACATACGGAAATCTGTCAATGTAATATACCACATAAACAAGGTTAAACACAAAAACCACATGATCATTTCGATAGATGCAGAAATGGCCTTTGACAAGATACAACATCACTTCATGATCAAACATTGGAGAGAATTGGCATGGTTGGTTCATATCTTAACCTAATAAAGGCAATATACAAAGCTCCTAAGGCCCAAATAATACTTAATGGAGAGAGATTGGAGGAATTCCCATTAAGATCAGGAACAAGACAGGGTTGTCCCCTCTCATCTCTGCTCTTCAATATAGTACTGGAAGTCCTAGCTCAAACAATAAGACAGGAGAAGGAAATAAAAGGGATACAATTTGGAAAGGAAGAAATTAAGTTAGCTCTATTCGCTGATGACATGATTGTATATGTAAGAGACCTGAGAGACTCCATCCCAAAACTCCAGAAGGTGATTAACTCCTATAGCAAAGTAGCAGGATACAAAATTAATGCACAAAAGTCAGTAGCTTTTCTATATGCAAATGACAAAGATACAGAGAAAGAAATAAGGAACATGGTCCCATTTTCAGTAGCAACAAAAAAAAAGTAAAAAAACTTTGGAATAATGTTAACCAAGGAAGTAAAAGATCTGTACAATGAAAACATAAAAATACTCATAAAAGAAATTGAGAAGGACTTGAGAAAATGGAAAGACCTTCCATGTTCCTGGATAGGCAGAATTAACATTGTGAAGATGGCAATCCTACCAAAGGCAATATACAGATTTAATGCAATTCCAATTAATATCCCTACAGTGTTCTTCACAGAGATAGAAAAAATGATCTCAAATTTCATATGGAAAGGCAGAAGGCCTCACATATCCAAACATATCCTCAGCAAAAGAAATACCTCTGGAATCATCACCATACCTGATCTAAAGCTATATTACAAAGCCATAGTAATAAAAACAGCATGGTACTGGCATAAAAAACAGGAGTATAGACCAATGGAATAGACTTGAGGACCCAGTCTTTGGGTCAAGAAACTATAGCTACTTGACATTTGACAAAGGCCCTGAAAATATAGGCTGGAAAAAAGACAGCATCTTCAATAAATGGTGCTGGACAAACTGGATAACCATATGCAGGAAACTGAAACTTAATCCACACATTTCACCATGCACTACACTCAAGTCCAGATGGATCAAAGACCTCAATATAAGAGCAGAAACTCAACTACTACTGGAAGAAAATATAGGAAGTACTTTCCATGATATAGGAATTGAAAAGACTTCCTGAACAAAACCCCAGTAGCTCATGATCTTAAACAGTCACTCAACCAATGGGATCACATGAAGCTGAAGGGTTTCTTTACACACACGCATACAAGAAGCAAAGCCAATAGATTACCCACAGAATGGGAGAAAGTATTTGCTGGTTATTCAAATGACAGAGGCCTAATCTCTAGAATCTGCAAAGAACTCAAAAATCTAAACAGTAAGAAGTCAAACACCCCCACTCACAAATGGGGCAAAGAGCTCAACAAGCAGTTCACAGAGGAAGAAATACAAATGGCAAACACACACTTAAGAAAATGTTCATCATCCCTATTCATAAGGGAAATGCAAATTAAAACAACTATGAGATTCCACCTTACCCCAGTAAGGATAGCAAAGATCAAAAAATCAAATAAAAATAAATGCTGGTGCAGATGTGGAGAAGTAGGAACACTCATCCACTGTTGGTGGGAATGTAAGATGGTACAACCACTTTGGAAAGCAATCTGGAGACTTCTGAAAAAACTGAGTATAGAGATACCAACAGACCCAGTTATTCCCTTACTGGGCATCTACCCTGAAACCTTCAAACCACAGGCCAGAGAGATTTGCTCAATCATGCTTGTAGAGGCTCAATTCATAATAGCTAAGAGCTGGAATCGACCCAGATGTCCATCACTAGAAGAATGGATAACTAAGATGTGGTATATCTACACAATGGAATTCCATACAGCAGTAAGAAAAAAAGGACAAAGTGAAATTTGAGGAAAAATGGTTGAACCTGGAACAGATCATTCTCAGTGAATTTACCCAATCACAGAAAAAAAAAAAAAAATCACCACATAATCTCACTCATCTACAGCACCTAACCTGAATCTACCCAGGATGCCTTACACACCCAGCAAGCTTCTCGTGGAATAGACAATAGGATGTGTTGGGAGGGAGAGGAGGGGAAGGGGGAGTGGGAAACACAAATCTAGACCCAAACGGCAATGGCACCATAATCTTCTACTTACTAAAAGACAGACCAAATGGCTGATCATTCACCAGACCCTTAGAGGGAACACCTGACCCAGAAGACACTGTTGAGGGTATGATGAAGACTGACCTTAATCTTATACAGCCTCTCTCTCTCCCTCTATCTCTGTCTTCTCTCTATCTCTTTTATATTGGTTACCTTTTTCTTCCTTTTCTTAGTGGGCACTGACCTGTAACTCCCAGTACCAGCATGTGGCTATCATCCACAATGAGCTTTTGATCAGAGAGACCTACAAGGTTTCCTAAAAGAAATACAGATTTCTGTCAGAGTACTTGATGACCCACCAAAGGTTAGTGGTAAGACCCTACTGCTGAAGACACTTTATGTGATTGACACATAAAATGCAATGGCATGGCTGGAAGCTGGAAGAGAGTCAGTCCCCAGTCAGTCAGTGTGTCTAGTGCCAGAAGGTGCTACATGGGCGACTGGGGGAAAATGACCAATATCTGTCCAAGCAACTCGTGGTCTCACCTACTTAGCAGCATATAACCTGTTGTGATGACTCACACAAGTGCAATAGTGGCACACAGCCATGGTGGGAAACCAGCTGCTCTTGGTTCGGCTAACTGATCCCCTCAGTGGTATGGGACCCATAGCTGGAGCTGGGAAACAAGTCAGAACCATATCCAAACATAACCCTGCTCTCCACTATCAAGCTAACACCAATCATGGGCTACAAGAGGTCCTACACCTATTAAATTCTCTATAAAAAGTAAGGGTTATCTCATTTGTCTGGTGCTAACTTTCTTTCTATTGGAGAATCTGCTTCTCTTTTTCAGATAGATGTAGATCCTAAGGAGAGAGCCACCCCATCATACCTCCAAAGGGCCCCGGCTGAAACTAAGAACAATTGGTGAAAGAAGCAAGGGTGCTGTTTTCCTGATGAACCAGATACCAGCACAAGGGTCAAGGAGATCAACACAGAGAAAAATCAACTCCTACCAAATCAGAGATCCAGAGACTCAGAGGCCCCCAACACCTCATCACTGAAGCAAACCCAAAATGAATCCAACATGGCTCAGGGAAAATTTGCGGAAGAGGGGGTGGAAAGAATGTCAGAGCCACATGTTGGGTCATGATATGCAGAGACATTTAGCTTACCCATAACTGTGGGCTAACTCCAGAATGCATGACCCATAGACCTCAACAAGGAGGGGCCAAGGGGAGGGGGTAGGTAATGGATGAGCCTAATAATGGTACCAAATTGACTGTATTTTCTGAGTACAAAACTAATTAATAAAAAAAATTTATTAAAAAAATACAAAAATATATGAAGCTGGAGGAAAGGTTATTAAACAATGCAGGAATGAAATTATGTACTTCAAAAAAATTTTAGACAATTTGGAATGATAATTTAGTTTTCAAAGTATCTCACTGCACGTTGTTTTGTTGATTAAAGAGAAAAGTCATGTTTTTATTTATGCTTGTGCAGCACAGGGTAGAAAGGTTATGTTCAAACAGTTCATGATGTAATAAATTATAGAACAATAAGCAGCAAAAAGGAATACAAATATGTAAAATTCTGACGTCCTTTTTCATTGCTGTCATTTTTAATAGTATTATGTAGTCTTTGTAGGCAAGTGGTCATGTTTTGTTCCCCATATTTTGTTTGTTTGGGAGCATTGATCTGAATGCTATCTATTTTTTTGTTTGAGGCAAGCCCAACAGACTGTCCTTTTTTATGAGAGAGGGAGATAACTGGGATGTCAGGGCCTTCAGCCACTGTACTTGGCCTCCAGATGCATACATCACCCAGTACACATGTGCAATTTTGTGTGTTTGCATCACCTTGTGCAGAGTCCTTAGACTTGGCAGGCAAGATCCTTAAGTGCTGAGCCATCTCTCCAGGCCCTTATCTCATTTTTTATGGAAGTCTATACACAATATAACAAGGAGAGGTTAGTTAATGAGAATTTAATGTAGTAGAATATGAAGATTCAGACCTGCATTTTGTTTCCTGTCACTTTGAAGTAGTTCATCATTGGTGATGGCAGCCTTATTCACACCTCTTACAGTGACCTTACTCTTATGTCAGCATAGATACTAGCTGATGCTTCTTAGACATGAAATGCTTTGTACATCTTGGTTACTACTAAACTTCCCTATTAATGGAAAAGTGTGGAGGAAATATGAGTAGTCCGCATTAGTAGAGTTGAAGCTTGGTGGATATAGAAGGGTTTAGGGGAGAATCTCCGAGAGTAAGCTGAATGCTTGGACTTTGAATTTCCTTGAGTTAGAATACTCACCAACAGCATACAGAAGGAGTGCAGGTCTTAAACAGATAAGGATTGAAGATCTCAGCTTGGGAGCCATAGTGTGTCTATGGAGGGCACTTACCTGTAACTTGTGCAAACTGAGAAACTGATGCTTTTTTTGCAGGTGGATTCATGGTGTTGACTGTCAATGACCTGAAGAAAATGACCCTTTATGGTGCTGGAGAGATGGCTTAGTGGTTAAGCACTTGCATGTGAAGCCTAAGGACCCCGGTTTGAGGCTTGATTTCCCAGTACCCACGTAAGCTGGATGCACAAGGTGGCACATGCATCTGGAGTTCATTTGTAGTGGCTGGAGGCCTGATGCACCCATTTTCTCTCTCTCTCTCTCTCTCTCTCTCTCTCTGCCTCTTTCTCTGTTTGTCTGTCTCTCTGAAATTTATAAATAAAAATAAACAAAAACAGGAAAGTGACCATTTGTAATTTTTGAGTAATCCTGAGAGCTTTGAGCATATTTTGTGATCATACAAAGTGAACAATTGTCTCCTGAGTAGGTAACATGTTATAATTTTTCACACCTAGCTGTCCTAGAAACCATGTTAAAATACATGCATCCAGGATTCATTCCAGATATGCTGAGTCAGAACATTGGTTCCAGAATGGTACATGCATGTCTATATATTCTGTCCCTTCTTTTAGTCTCACACTGGGCTGTGAGTTCAGAACTGATTATGTGATAGGACTTGAGCTTTAGGTTCAGATAAGCCAGAATTTACACAAAACCACACCATGAATTCTGGATGTTACTTAAATTCTATGAGCTGCAGATTATTTATTTGTAGACCAAGGAAGAAAATAACTACCTGTCAGGTATATAGGGAGAATAGGAGATACTGGGCCATTATACTGGGAGGTGACACTTCAGTTCTTACATATAGTATAAATTAGCATTCACAGATCTCTCTACCCTTGTTTTTCTACTTGATTTCAGGATGTCATTCTATGTAGGTTGTCATGTGTTTGTGGAATTTCTGAGTGAGTTCACCTTCTTAGCAGCTAATCTAAGCATATTCCTTCATCCTAAACCTGCCCTTGGATCTATCTGAGATTATCCTAAATTTACCTAGCCGATCAGAGCACCTGGAATGACACTTCTGAAGATACTGCTTCCTAATCTTCATGCCTCACAAAGCCATATTGGAGAGAATACAACTGAAGATGATTAAAAGATTGCTTCTCCTGAAGGTGAACTTTCTCTGACAGATTTATATGAAAAGTCTCCTTTGAGTTTTCCAGGAGTCACATTGTGGACAGATTAAGCCATTACTTAGATTTGGTCAGTAAAGAAAAGTCTCTTTTGACTGTGCTAACAATTGTCTTCCATGGCTGCTGTACTTGCTTTAGTGTGTGCTTATGATTTTTTAAAATTTGAGTAAAATTACGTTTAAATATATTTCCCATTATAATATTAATATCATCTCAGATTTTAAAATGACAAGAACCTAGAGTTAGTTATCAGACTGAGCATACCTTCCTTCCTTCCTTCCTTCCACCCTTCTTCTTTTCTTTCTTCCTTCCATCCATTCTTCCTTCCTCCCATCCCTCCCTCTCTCATGTTTCTCTTTATTTTTTGTTGAGGCAAGCCCAACAGTCTTGCCTTTTTTTATAAGAGAGAGAGAGAGAGAGAGAGAGTGTTGCCCTGCCAGGGCCTCCAGCCATTGTAATTGAACTCCAGAAGTGTGCGTCACCTTGTGCACATGTGCAACCTTGCACCTGTGTCACCTTGTACATGTGGCTTATGTGGGATCTGGGGAGTTAAGCATGGGTCATTAGGCTTCTTAGGCAAGCACCTTAACTACTAAGCCATCTTTCCAGTCCTACTTGCTTTTTATACTGTATACAGTTGAATAGTCATAATTACTACCTTCACTCTTACTCTATTTCCCTATGACATATAAATGGCAACCTTTGTGTGACTGTCTCTCTAAGAGTTTTATGAAGATGCAATGAGATAATGTCCTATTTTATAAATTATGAATTCCTGTTTGAGAATAAATAGTTTTTATTTTCCATGTTTATATCTTAGATGGTCTGGAGTATAAGAAATGTTTGTTTATTTATTTATGATTGCTTTTTTATGAAACCATTCATTATCAGCAGGTGTTTCTTGAGAAGCTGAAGTAGAATATGGACTTTTAAATCCTTGCATTTGAATTAGATCAGTTAATATTTACCTCAGTCTTGAAAGATAAATATAACTTTCTTCATTGTAAAGTTTCAAATCCAGAAAACATGTGTGACTGAAGAATGTCACATGGCTAGTAGCAAAGTTGAGATGCTTCCTTGGGTCAGTATGACCATGAGTAAGATGAGGTGATAAATGAGTATGAAGAGGAGTGATTATTAAAGACTCTTGTAACCTACTCACTGAGATAGCTGGCTGTCTTGAGTAATTTTTTAAAAGGTGACAAAATCTTGACATTATTTCAATGTCTCAGCAAGACCCCTTATTGAGTACTAAGCAGGTTGTGCCTCTTATCATCTCTGTAATATTCTATATGATAAAATTAGGTGTGCCTTAACTCTTGTCTTGCATTGGCAAAGTCATGCAGAGCTAGTTCAAGGTACTGTTTGAAGAAATAGAAATTTAGGATTTCCTGAATTCTCCCTTTCAGAGACCTTTCCCAGCTGGGAGAGCAAAGCCCTTAGCCTGGGAGTTTTTCTTTTCTCTTATCATTCATCTCTCTTAAAATAAATCTTTCCTAATTAAAAATGAAATGGAAATATAGATTCTGTTCTTTACTGCCCATATACTAATCACCAACAAGTGCAAACTGCAGAGAACTGGTGGACAGGATAACAAAAATGCCCTTGAAGTTGAGGCAGTCACTAATGGGATTCAGTGAGTTCTACCTATCTTAGATGGGCTGAGGCAGGGGCAGGGGCAGGGCTAGCACCTTTGAAGACAAAATACACAGCATTGTGGGTCCATACATGTTACTCTAAGACCTCAGTGTGGCAAGCTCACACAGTAATTTCAAACTTCAATCTTGGGCTCTGACTGCAACCTGCAAAACTATGGTGTCTAGGACTCTTCCTCTTGTTTTCTTTCTCTGGATGCATTATTGTGGGATGGAGTGTGCATTTCTTATACTCCACAACACCAGGTAGGGTGCCAATTTGTTAATCCAGGGTGGTATAAGGTATATGTAGCAGAAAGATTCAGGTTCGCTGAGATGAACTGCCAGACCAGGCACAGTTATGGAGGAAGGGATATTTATTGAAGCTTACAGATCCAGGGGAAGTTCCATAATGGCAGAAGAAACTGGCCTGCTTTCACAGGACCAAGCAGACAGAGAAGTACAAGCCTAAAGGTCAAAAGCCACAGCACACTTCAGGAACTCCTGCTAGGCACACTTTGCATATCTTTAGACTAAAATCTGAAACCCACCACCACACCTAAAGATCCACCCAGTGACATTGCCTCCAGCCAGGTAGCTACAGAATGCAAATTACAAACAATAAAGAAGTGAACATATTGGGGGCCATCTATTCAAACTACCACAGTATACTTTGAAAAACAGGACAGTCCTTGAGCACCCAGGCCCCTTCAAAAAAATTTACATTCTTCCTGTTGCCCAGTGCATGTCAGCTGGCCCAATCTCAAAGATTGTAATCTCTCCATTGCAACTGAATGGGCAGCAGTTCACCCAAAGATTTTGTTTTTCTGGGTTATATCCCTCTACTCACACCAGTCCATTCTACACAAAGCAACCCTGCACAAATTCTTGGGAGCCAGGCATAACAGCAAGCCTCACACAAACTTCTAACCCAGTCCAAGCAAAGCTTTTTCTCACCCTCATAAGCCAAACCTCACAGTCCATAGATCTCACTGCATTCAGGTCTTTCAACTCTGACCCGAATAGTCCATCAAGCTGAACTTATAGCACTGCAGGGCATCTCTTAGGCCAAGGTTTCAAATCCTTCCACATTCCTCTTGAAAATCAGCTTTAAAAGGCCAAAGCCACACAGTCAGGTGTCTAGCAGTTCCACTCCTTGGTACCACTTTACTGTTGCAGTCAGGTTCACATTGCTGGTAGAAATCACCCAACCAAGAACAGCTTGTGGGGAAAAGAGGTTAATTTTATTTTACAGGCTCTAGGGGAAGCTCCACAATGGCAGGGAAAATGATGGCATGAGCAGAGGGTGGACATCACCCCCTGGCCAACATAAAGTAGACAACAGGAACAGGAGAGTGTGCCAAACACTGGCATGGGGAAACTGGCTATAACACCCATAAGCCTGTCCCCAACAATACACTGCCTCCTGGAGGTGTTAACCCCCAAATCTCCATCAGCTGGGGACCTAGCATTCAGAACACCTACGTTTATGGGGAACGCCTGAATCACACCACCACAGGCATGATAGAATAGATATCCTTTGGAACTGCCAACAACTGAGGCAGGGAATAAAGTGGTACTTGGGATTAGAATGCAAGATATCTGAAGATTGGAGCATGTGCCAGTTGTTTTCTCACTGCTGGGACAAAATACCCAAGCAGATGTGCTTGTGGAAGGAAAGGCATTTAATTAGGCTTACAGTTCCAGAAGGTAGAGTCCATTATAACAGGTAAGTCATGGTAGCCGCAAAATGGCAATGGCATAGCTACATGTAATGTCATAGGTCATGTCAGCCAGGAGGAAAGGAACCCCGCATAGAGCATGGCTGTTAACAGCTTAAGACCAGCAAAGCTCTGCCCCCTAAAGGTTACACAACCATCCCTAATAGTGTCATCAACTGGGTATTAAATGTTCAGACACAAGCCTATGGGGAACATTTTATATTCAACTCACCATAGGGTGTTTCTATTTCCAGAGTTTACCATGATGCCTAGATTATATAAGGTTCTCAGTAACTATCTGTATAGTAGATGATGAATATATGGCGAGTCATCAAAAGACTGAGGAGGTGTAATTGTTGATTTAGATATCAAAGAAGGAGATGTGTTCTAGGAGGAGGGTGAGGGGTGGGCGGCATAGGCCTTTAGTGACAGGCAGGGGTGGGCATCAGCACATCCAGTTGCGTGCAGTGGCAGAGCCGGTCACTGCAGCTGTCTCAGTGCACTGGGGCCTGAGGTTTGTACTAAAGAATCATTATCATTTCCTTGATGGGAAATGGTAGAAGAAGGACCAACTTTTATAGTGAAAGAAATCATGATGTGCCCTCCATACCCATCTCAGAGGAGATTGAGCTCTGGGTTCCAGATGTGGCTGAGGCTAGAATCCTTTCTAATATCGTTGGTCTCTCCTGTTGATGAAGCACTAGCAAGTCTCCTTGAGTGTGTGTTTGTGATCATGCATGCAAGTTTTGAAAAGTCGGGCTGTGGCATTGGACTCAAATTCACCCATTTCTCGAGACTGTAGCAAATTATACATATGAAGATGGAATTGCTTGTATCCCAGAGCAGCATATCTTATTTTGAACACAATGGAGGTGGCTTTTGTCAGTCACCGCTGCAGATAGTGACTGGTGACCTGTGTGGGAGGATGCTGTAGACCAGCAACAATAATAACAACCAAGCATCTTTTACACATTATCTCCTCAACATGATCACAACACCTCGGGCCAAAGCTAAGAAGGTAATTCTGGGATTTTTAGAGTGGAGTGAGAAGAAGGACAAGTAAGCAAATGACAAACAGACATTTTTCAATAGGAGTTGCATAATCTCAGAATTATTCATTTTTTGCACCCCACCACCATTTTCCTTTTCCTTTTCATTGGTCCCCTTCCTAAGAGTTATTCGTAGATAGTATAAAGGATGTATTACAAGTTGATGAATGAAAAGTGTTAACTATTCAGTATCTTTTTACATGGAGTCCCAGGTATCATCAGCTGACCACACTAAAGTTCAGTTATCTGCAATTCTATGTCAGAATCCCATATTGGATGCAGTAATACTTTTCTTATTAGATTCCTGGATACCTCTCTGCACACACACAGTCTGCAAGGAGTAGTTGGGACCAGAGCCTGTGGCTACAGTTATCCTCATAGCCAGTTTTCTAAGAAATTCACTTGCTACTGCATACATATCTATGCTCTTGTCCATATAATAATTGAATATTTGGATTAAGAAATGCCACACCCTCATTCTTTTGGTGGAGAAGACACAGGTTAAGATGGGTTGCATGGCTTATTAGAGGCCATGCAAGAAAATGTTCCCATTGAAGAGTTTGTGCCTGGGTCCTCTGACTCACATTCTGCAGGAGCAGAGAGGGCAGGGCGGAGGGATTCTTCCATCAGAACACCAGGAAGTTGCTCAGATTGTCTTTGAGTTTTCACTTTTAACTCCCTTTGCCCTAGACCCTGTGCCATAAACAGACATCCAAGATATACTTCCTGTTAAGTCACTGGTTTTCACATGTGATGAAATGGAAACACAACCCAGTTTTGAGGCAGTTCTGGTACAAGTAGAGCATGCTTTGTGGTTTTACAAATGGGTAATTTATCTAGAATGTCATCCTCAGAGGATTTTGTGCCTGGTCCATCCTTTTACAATCTATCTCTGTGATGGAATTCTTTTTTGTCTGTTTGTTTGCAGTACGGACATGTAATCTTAGGGCTTTATTAGACCTAAGCAAGTTCTCAGCTAGAAAAGTAATTATTAGTTCATGCATAAACTAAGCTAAGAGAATAAATACAATGTTAGAAAATTTCACAGAATGGATAGGGCCTAAAACTTATATTGTCTGAGGACAGAGCTACAGGTTAATCTTGTGTCTGAATAGCCTTGGAAAATGTGTTTATTTCATTCTTTAATTTTAAGCTTTTGGTAGTGGTGTTATGTGAAGGATTTATGACCATCTAGATTGGGTGGCATAGCATGCCTTGGTCATGATCAACATCTTTCTTGGGCTCTGGAGAAGTGGTGGAGGTATCTGAGGCAGATATTTGCCATCTTGATATAGTTTTCTCATTTTACAAAATACATAGATATTCAGAAGTTATTATAGTTATAATTCACAGGGTCAACTATTCCCAACATCTACTTTTAATCTTCCCGACATCTACTTTTAATCTTTCAGTTACTGATCTGTAGGGCAACAATCAAATAACCAATAAATACAAAGAAAACAAAATGAAAAACAAAAGAAACACAATAATGAATATGTTTGACATTTCAGTCAAATGGAAATATAGCATAGGAAAAGTATCATGCTTAAGATACATAGAGATGAAACACAGAGTGTTTAAGACTTGAGCATATATTAGGATACCCTGGAATGCTTTCAAAGTACATTGTTGAGCCCCACCTAAAGAATTTCTGCTTCAGATGGGTCTTGGATGGAACCTGGGAATTGCCAGGTTCTGGGATTATGCTAATACTCAGCTTTGGGACCACCCTTTGAGGAGCCTATTAGTAACTTTTCCTTGACCATTGATATGATTTCCCTTAAAATGAAATGAATTATTCAAATATGCATATTAAAAATCTGGGAACTCTGTCTACTACCCTCTTGGGGTTTGTTAATAAGAAATTCTGAAAATTGTATCAAGATTTATTTAATTAGTGCTTGTTTTGGCAGCACATTTACTAAAACTGGAACTACACAAAGATCAGCATGGTCCCTATGTGAAGATGACATGGAAATTCTTCAAGCAGTCCTTATTTTTTTTTTGGAACACTTGTGCCTTGTTAGGGAAAGTGTAAAATGGTGTATGGAAAACAGTATATAGGTTTCTCAAAACAACAACAACAACAACAAACTAAAAATAGAATTGCCAAGTGATTCAGCAGCAATCACAGGTTATATATATACAAAATAAAACAGGATCTTGAAAAAATCACTTGCATTACCATGTTCATTGCAACCACATTTGCAATATCCTAAAGGCAAATAGAATCTAAATATCCATTGATGAATGAATAAAAAAGAAGCTTTATACATGCAGTAGACTGTTAATCAACTCTTTATTTATTTAGAGAGAGAGACAGAGAGAGGGAGAGAATGAGTGTGCCAGGGCCTCCATACACTACAAACAAACTCCAGATACATGTACTACCTTGTTCATCTGGTTTTATGTGGCCACTGGAGAACTGAACATGGGTCCTTTGGCTTTGCAGGCAAGCACCTTAACTATTGAGCCATCTCTCTAGTCCTCAACTTAAAAAACAATCCATTTATTTGAGAGAGATAGGGGCAGATAGAGAGAATAGGTATGCCAGGGCCCCTAGCCACTGTAAACAAGCTCCAGATATATGCACCACCTTGTGCATCTGGCTTACATGGGTACTGGGAAATCGGACCTGGGTCTTCAGGCTTCCCAGACAAGTGCTTAACTGCTAAGCCATCTCTCCAGCCCATGCACTTCAGTCTGTATTCTCAGGTTGACCTGGAACTCACAGTGATCCTCCTTCCTCTGCCTCCCTAATGCTGGAATTAAAGGCATGTACCACCACACCTGGCTTTTATTCAATTTTTTAAAAGGAAAAATATTCACTTTTGTATGTGACAAAAGGAATAAACCTTGAGAACAGTATACAAAGTACAATATGACAGTTACAGAATGACAAACAAAACAATGACAGTCATATGATGGTCAGAATAAGTCAAAGTATTAGAGACAGAAGCAGAGTGTTGTTTTCCAGGGGTTGGTGGAAATGGGAAATAGGACATGTAGTTCCACTTTCAGGTTTGTGCGATGAAAAATAGGTAAGATCCAAAACAATGTTTCAAAATAATTAGTATGCTTATTTCTGCTGAAATTATATATAATATACACACATGCATACATACATATGGCTAAGATGGTAAATTTGAGATTTATAGTCAATAATTAAGGAAATATCATTTAAAGATAACACTTTTCCTGCAGGGAATGATTTTTCTTAATCTTTAGTGGCAGAGATGTCTAGAGAAGGATGGGGAGGAGCTCTCTAGCAAGAGCTGGTACTGGTCCTGGCTCCAGTGTTATCAAGTCCTATTTTCTCTCTGTGGGTTCAGCTTCTCTGAAGTGATTCCTTAAAGTCTTGGTGCTTGGTTGTAGTAGTTTGAATGGATAGTCCCCCATATATTCAGGATTTTATTGCAGTTTGTAATTTAGATCTGTAGTCATCTGGCTGGAGGAGGTATCCCTGTGGATGGATCCTAGGTTCCATCCGTAAGGTTTGGGGGTAGACTGGAATTCCAGTCTAAACATGTGCAGAGTGTTCGAACGCTGCCTGGAGTTCCTGAAGTGTGCTTGGTTGCTTTTTTGCTGGTGGCTTTTCTGTATCTGCTTGGACCTGTGAAAGCTGGCCAGTTTCTTCTGCCATTATGAAACTTCCCCTCTATCTACAATAAAACCCTTCTTCCATAACTGTGCCTGGTAGGGAAGTTCATCTCAGCAACGTGAGGCTGACTGCTACATTGGTTCACGTCAGTAATACTTAAGTGGTGTTTGTCATGACCCTTAGTAAGGATTTCTTTTTTATTTTTAATTTTTTTTGAGGCAGGGTCTTGCTTTAGCTCAGGCTGACCTATATTTCACTATGTTGTCTCAGGGTGGCCTTAAACTCATGGCGATCCTCCTACCTCTGCCTCTCAAATGCTGGGATTAAAGGCATGTGCCACCACGCCCGGCTCCCTTAGTAAGGATTTTTGAAAGCTTCCCACATGGTAACCAGGACCATTAAGTATTGCTGGATTAGTGATTTATAGCTTTTGGGAGGTTATAAAATATCTCTGAACATATCATCAATCTATACATTGTTAGGATGCCTCTACTTTTTCACCCTCATTGCTTCCATCTCCTCTCATGCCACTAATTTGAGAGACACGCTTTTAGATGACCCCTATTGCTTTTTCAGATCATATATGCCCCAACTCTCAGTGTTAGCAAGCTGAGTTCATCATCACTTGAATGTGTATGGGATCAAAGTACCCATTGAGACTGCTGACACACTCCTAGTTTAGGGTCCCTATGTAGATATGGCTCCACTATCTTTTTCAACCCTCACTTAACACATAGTACTAAGTTAAATAGTAAAATATTGAACTATAACAAAAGCTATATTATTTTGTTTATACATTAATTTGACAGGTTATAAATAAGTTAGAAGGTGATTTGAAGGACAAAGGGTTAAAGTTGCATTAGGAGTTAACATTGGGTGTAGGCATTTGCTCCTATCAAGGGCAATTTTCCTTGATTGCTTAAAAATCAGTAGTACTGAAGGGTAAGTGGACAGCACCTAATAATTAGAGCTGTGGTAGAATGGTGCACTTAAAAAAATAAAAATAAAGAGTACCAGTTGCAACAACTCCACCATCCTCACTCATTGACAACCTGTTAGATATTTATGCGATCAGAAATCTGGCAGGATAGCTTCTATGCTGGGAACTTACCAACTTAATGCTGATCAATATTAATTAAACTTAATATAACCTAGTATCTTTTTCTCAGATATTTCCAGGCATACTACCAGAAAATAAAAAAAAATCAATCTAAATTCACTATATATATAATTAAATTAGATAATTACACATTTATTCATAATCATATGATGTAATAAGCATTATCATATATCCCAGATTTCTGACTATTTTTAGACTAACTGAAGAAGATGAATGGGTGCATTCAATCAATAGTTTCCATGACATAAAGATACCTGAAAAAATTCACATGAGAACTTGCATCTGTATGCTGTTGTCAGTCACACAAACACAAATTCTCACTACCCCACGTAGGCTTTACAGTAAGCATTCCAGAGTGGGAGTGCCTAAAGTTGAACCAAGTTTTGCAAGTAGACATCACGGAGGTGCTGAGTCCTCAGCCACGCATCATGTGTGCCTGAGAATAACCAGTGCCACTGGAAACACAGCTGCTGAGGTACTGCATCACCTCATGGCTTAAAGGGCAAAAAGTCATCTTGGTGAGTATTTAGTACATTAAAATATGCATGATTTTCCTTCTGGGGAAGATGTTTGAATCTTCCACATTAAATGGAATGATCATTGTCCCTTCCTCATCTGGTACATGTGTATAGTTTTATTTATTTATTTATTTAGACTTTTTTTTTTTTTTAGTTTTTTGAGGTAGGGTTTTACTCTAGCCCAGGCTGACCTGGAATTCACTATGTAGTCTCAGGGTGGCCCTGAACTCACAGCATTCCTCCTACCTCTGCCTCCCGAGTGCTGGGATTAAAGGTGTGTGCCACCATGCCTGGCTTTGAGTATATGATATTCATTACAGGACAAGAAGCATCCAGTTTCTACTGAGGGCACAACTTCCTTTGCAATTTGGCTTTCTAATATGAAGCATGAATAACATGTGTGTGACATGAAATTAGGTTTCTCAACATTGGCTACAGAAGACACTGACAGTATTACACCAATGGAAGATAAAACTAGCCAGAGGTGGACACTCAGGGTACCTGATTCCAGTCTCCTACACATATTCTGAAATATATCAATATATCCCAGGTATCATTAGATATAAAATAGGGGCATATGTACTTCATAAATCAGAATTACCAGTGAATGTAGTGGAGAGTTTTGATGAATGCAGATTCCCCAGACTAATTCATAATTCATATGTAGGTAGGTAGGCCCTAACGTTTTGCCTGCATAAAAATTATACAGGAGGGGGCTGGAGAAATGGCTTAGTGGTTAAGGCACTTACATGCAAAGCCTAAAGAACCATGTTCAATCCCTCAGGACCAATGTAAGCCAGATGCACAAGGTAGTGCATGTGTCTGGAGTTTTGTTTGCAGTGGCTAGAGGCCCTGGCGCCCCCATTCTCTCTCTTTCTCTGCCTCTTTCTCAAATAAATAAATAAATTTATACAGGATAGATTGCTGCTTCCAAACAGAATTATGTTGTTTCCTACAGAAATACCTAAAAACAAGCCAAAACAAATAATGCTTTTGAAGACATTAGACAGACAATGGAAAACATTAATCCCTGAAAGATAAGAAGCAAATGAGCAGAGCACAACAGTCATTCCCGTATATTGCCCTGAGAGTGTCCAGCTCATATTGTTGGCAGGTGTGACCTAGGCTGAGCCTGGGGTCCTATTTGTATTTGGGTCATGGCTTTGGGAGTCTGAGGAAGTAAAGGAAGCTAGAGCATTTACAAGGCTGCATGCTGGAGAAGAAAGACTAGTGAACAGCAAGAATATCCCCAACCTGACCCAAAAGTCAATCATACCAGAGCATGCATGTGAGAAAAAAAAGCACAAATGAAGGGAAAAATGCAGAATCTTAGCAAAAACTCAGAAAACTAGAAAAAAAAGGGAACTCTCAATCTGATAGATGGTATCTATGAAGAACTTAAGGTGCTTATCATACTGAGTGGTGAAAAACAGAATTATTTCCTCCTAAGATCAGGACCAAGAGAAGGATGCCTGCTGTCATCACTCCTCTTTGCTACTAGATTGGGGGTATTACCCAGAGCAATCAGTCAAGAAAAATAAAATGTGCAAGTTGGAAAGAGAAGTAAATATGTCTTTATTTGCTGGTAGTCCAATTTTCTAAGTAGGAGATCCACTGAAATTTACAAACATATTATTAGAATAATCAGGTTTGGTAAAGTTGCCAGATAGAAGCTTAATATGCAAAACTCATTTGCATTTAAATATGTTATCAATGAACATTTTGAAATTAAAACAAATATCACCTATAATAACCCCAAATACAAAATACTTAGGAATAGATTTAATAAATGACATGAAAGCTATGTGCTTTGTAGACTTACTAAGTGGAGAGAAATAGCCCATCTACGGGCTGGAAGATTCATTCGATGCCAATCTCTCCCAAATTGAACTAAATGTGGCACCAAAACACCAATCAAAATTTCAGCAGGGATTTTTGTAGTAGAAATTAATAACTT
Source organism: Dipus sagitta (assembly GCA_036346955.1). Classification (NCBI taxonomy): domain Eukaryota; kingdom Metazoa; phylum Chordata; class Mammalia; order Rodentia; family Dipodidae; genus Dipus; species Dipus sagitta. Next base: position 192,928,313 of record CM070771.1, read on the forward strand.
GCCTAAATTTCTTAATGAAATTCAGCAGATCTAAAAACCTGAAACAACTTTGGAAAATAAAAATAAAAGAAAGCTAACGTGGGTGGGGGGCAGAACGAGTAGACGTGGCTAGCTTAAAATTATGTCTTGAGACAGTCAGTTGGGAATTATCATATCTCACTGATACTTTGTTTAGTAAATGACGAGTTTGATTATGTGACCTGTATACTAAATATATTTGGACTATTATTCAGTTAGCAGATTATATACTGGAAATATGTTAAGTACAGTGCATTAGAATCAGAGTATATGAACTTGCAACAGAGCCGCAATTTCTTAATGTCCACAGATGGACAAGCAGTATTTATCAGCTTGTCCTTATTTATTGTAACAATTGATGTATATAAATATAACCTTAAAGACAAAACAATATACAACTCTAAAATTGTTAACATGTAAATACAGAAATCCATAAGTATATTTCATATTAATAAAATATTTTTGAATAATATATATTTTGAGTATTTTTAAAATGGAAAATTTGCCTACATATTACTAATTCTGGAGAAAAAATGCTCCAATGAAAGAGATGGTCACCTCTTATAGGATAAGAGCTTGGGATCAACCCCCAAATCTCAAGTTGTGGACTGAGTATTAATATGGGGGAGCAACATGAAAGAAAGGGTATAACCTACGTAATGAATACATGGTAATTAGTACTCAGGCAGGAGGTTTACTGCACTTCCTGCTCACTCTGTAAGTATTTGGGAAGAAAACAGGCACCTGAAGACCAAGGAGTGCAGAGTTTGACACTTATATTAGGCATTTTATAATGTTAGCAAGAAACACACATGGCTCTCAAGCAAAACCTTCTCCTCCCCCTCCCAAAAGCTTACCAACAACAATGCCTTGCTTTACAATATAGGATAGTAAGAGCATTCCCTTCTGGTGGGAACAATTTGAATAATGCAATTTGTACCATTTCCAATATTGCCATGGTTACCTGGAAGATCAGAACCAATTAGGAAGCACAGTCCTAACATTTCTAAAATCTGATGTATCTTTCCTTTGATGTTCTTTGGTTCTTGAACTTAACTTTCTCATAAGCTGTCTATTCACTCTTGAGGAAAATGAGGAAGAATAAAACAGAAATGCCTGCATAAGTCACTGCACTGGCCATGTGTGCATGCCAGTCCATTTAATTATTGACTTACATGCGCGGGGAACACTTTACCCATGTATTATTTCTTTACATTCATGTATGAGCCCCCTGAGGCAGATGTTATCTAAAAACATCTGAAAGCTAGCTGTATTATTTTGTAATGTCCCAGCATTGTGGGTGCTTGTCAGTCCATCTGGTGAATCTGTATCTACTCATTGACTCTCTTTCTTTAGAAACTTTGAGTTGAAAGAAAATCCGTCCTTTTTTTGGCTAAGGAGGATGAGGCTCTAGCTAATTAAATTCTCATAGGCATCCTTCCTAAGGCAGTGATGCTAAATCCAGGGATAAGTTGTCTTGGCAACTGCTTTGGTGACTGTTACCAGCTTGCTTGTGAATAAAGATGTTTAAGAACATAAATCACCAGCTGAGGTCCAACAGCTTTTTTATGTCCTCCTCCTTCTTCCGAAGAAGCTGGACACTAATTGATAAAACAGTGCACTACTCTTTCACTTCTGTGTGAATAGTAAAGCTGCACTCACAGTTCAGCCTCTGGATGGTCACATATATTATTCATGCTTTCACAATGCAATAAAGATACATACTTAATATCACTTTTTCTAATTAAAGTTTATGACCAAGCTCAGTGATGGCTATAGTTTTTGGCAGAGATTTTATTTTTCTTCAAATGCTTTCCTGAGATTTGAAAAGCAACTTCAAGCATAAATTTGGTTATCTTGGCATGAAAGGAAGAGCAAAATAGTCTCATACACCTGAAGATGACATAAACCCACCCAGTCATTCCAGGCACATGAAGATGACAAAAAACTCACCTGGTCATTCCATGCACGTGAAGATAGATGACACAGACCGACTCAATTATTCATATTCACAAATATGACAAAGACCCACCCTGTCATTCCATGCACACAGAGATGACACAACCTACCTAATCATTCCATGCACATTAATATGACATAGTCTCACCCAGTCACATGAAAATAATACACACCAACCCAGTCTTTCCACACACACAAAATGACACAGACTCACCTGGTCATTCCATGGACCTGGAAGAAGACTAGACAACTGTTCCTTTTACACTAACTTCTTTAAAAAAAAAACAAAACATTTTTACTCCTTTACAAGCAGAGAGAGATAGAGAGAAGAGAGACAGACAGAGATAATGGGCGAGCCAGGTCTCTAACTACTGTAAGCGAACACCAGATTCATGTATCACTTTGTGCATCTGGCTTTACATGGGTACTAGGCAGTTGAACTCAGGGCCACTAGGCATTGCAGGCAAGCTCTTAACTGCTGAGCCATCTCTCCAGCCATAAACTAACTTCTATTTAATAAAAGAAAAGTCCATTTAGTGTCCAGCGAAGAAACTGGCAAGTGAGTCAGTCTGCTAATCATCAATTCTTCATCAAGCTAATGTGCACTGTTGTCCTTCCTCTAGCACTGAAATACTATTTGCCAATAAGGCCATTTTCAGTAGATAACAAAGGAATTCTCACTTATACAGGCTTCATATTGGATTCTTAGAAAACTTAGGATATTAAACAACTGTGTGGGACTATAAGTGGTGCTCACCTCAGCTCCTTTGGTCCAAACTCTTCAGTTTACAGAAGTAGATACTGAGATTCAGAGAATTTATAAGTGTTCTATGATCAGGCCCCGTTTCTCCAACATTGGCAAAGTCACACAGAGGGCCTTGTTATGGTGCCTTTCCCCTGAACATATTTCTGGCTATGGTGGTTTGAATCAGAAGTCGCCCATAAAGGCTTCACAGGCAAGCGCTTAACTGCTAAGCCATCTCTCCAGACCTCTCAGTGTGTTTTAAATGCTTGTTCCCTAGCTGAAGGCAATTTGGGAGGTGGAGCCTTGATGGAGGAGGTGTTATAGGGTGTTAGAGCCAACTCTTCAATACTAAAGCTCAACTTACTCTCCTGCTATTGTTTTCCTTCTGATAATGCCAAGGTGATGCTCAGCCTCTGATCATGCCATGACTTCCTCTGCCATCATGAAGGTTTCCCTTGAGACTATAAGATAAAATCAAAACTTTCCTTCAATCAGCACTTTTTGGTCACATTCTTTATCCCAGAAATTAGAAGGTAATTACAATGTATTTAAAACAAACTTTTCATAGTGTTTTTAATTTTTATAGAAATTATGGCATGGCTGAAAAATATAGGCTTGTTTGTCATATAGACCTTTGTTCAAACTTGGATTGCTTACATTGAAAAAAAGTCCCCTCTCTTCCACACGCTTGATTTTTACATAATGCTTATGGCCATATAGTGACCACCTCTACCTACAAAATACACAAGGAAGTTCTGGCACCTGCACAATATCAAGATAAAATAGAATGAACTTGAAGACAAGACTTTTGAAATCACCCAATTTGGATGACAAAAGAACAGAGAGAAGGGGAGAGAAAGAGAGAGAGAGAGAGAGAGAGAAAAGAAAAAATAAAGCTGAGTTGGAGATATGACAGGACCCATGTAAGCCAGATGCATAAAGTGGCATATGCGTCTGGGTTTCATTTGCAGTGGCTGGAGGCCCTGGCATGTCAATTCTTCCTCTCTCTGTCTCCCTCTCTGCCTCTTGTGCCCTCAAATAAATAAATAAAAGGCTAAAAAAATTAAAGAATAAAGCTCTAGCAATTATGGGAAACCAGCAAGGAAGCCAATAAAGATAAATAAGGAAATGTGTGAATGTGCTCCCACTTAGCTATGAGACCTCAGCGTTTATAGCAGGTAGCTAAGTCACAGTGCTACAGAACAGAGGGTCAGCTTAGTATCAGTTATGCTTCATGCCCCTGGCTGAAGTATTCTCATCTGGAGTTGCTAAGGAAGAGTCCTCTGCCATGTCCAGTCTCAATCTCTTCCTCTTGTTCTTTTTCCAGGTAGATTAGTCAGCAACGAAACCTATGGTCCTTACTTCTTTCCATGTAAAAGCTAAGAAAGGTTGCAAGATACTGCAGCTCTGTCTTCTCTGACAGAGTGTCTTCACTTATTTTGGAAGCCCATCACTTCTGAAGCATAAAATATAGTGCTTTTGTAAGAGTTACTCATGGGCAGGCTCTCCAATACGAATTTGAGGAAAATGTCAATATCTTCAATGACCAGCATGGTGGTCACTAGCATCATATGGCAATGGATCACTTGAAACATAGCTGATCTGATGGAGGAGCTGAATTATTAATTTTACTTAACTTTAAATAGCTACATATGAATAGACGTTACCTCTTGCACAGCACAAGCTGAAAGGTTGGGGGAATAGATATGGGAGCCTGACTCTGTCTCCTTTTCTTTCTCTTCCCTTTCTATTGTCTCACTTCTGTTTATTTAAAAAAAATTGCAAAAAAATTTATTTATTTATTTGAGAGAGAGTAAGAAAGAGGGAGGAGGAGGGGAGAATGGGCACGACAGGGCCTCTAGCCACTATAAACAAACTCCAGATGCATATGCCACCTTGTGCATCTGGCTTTACATGGGTATTAGGGAATTGAACCCAGGTCCTTGGGCTTTACAAGCAAGCACCTTAACCACTAGGCTGTCTCTCCATCTCATCTCACTTCTACTTTATGTTTTTCTTCATATGTGATAAAGTAACCCAGGCAAAATATTATACTTAACATGTTTATTCAATAGAATTATATTTGCTTTTTATTTGAGCTCTTTTGTGGACAGTCTTTTGTGGTATTGGGCTTCATACAAGTTAGGCAAGTATGGTACCATTGAGCTATTTCCCTAGCCCTTGGGAACAGTCTTAAATTAAGAAAAAAGAATTTTATTCTCCACAGAGTCCTGGTAGGGGAAACCCTTTGAGGTTGAGGAGGTCTGTGAATCTCTGGGCTCCTCAGACCCCATCTTCTAAGTATCCTACTGCCCGTTTAGAACGCACTCCTAGCTGAGCATCTCCCGTGATATTTCTCGTCTTGCTGCAGTCATGTCTTATTTCCTACAAATGACCTCTCACAGACTGTAATGCCAACAGCATTCAGTGCTTCAAGCAACAGGTTCACATTCAAATGTTAAAGTAGGTAATGATTTCATTTCTGAGGCTTTGCTCATCTGTTTCTGGTCTCCTCCCCATGGAGTTGTACAAACACAGATATCTTTTATGTCCCAGTTGTTTCCTTAAATCCTGAATTTATTCATAGCTTGAGCACTCCTTCATTCACTTGGTGCTGTAGGAAAGCAAAAAAGTAAACAAGGTGAACACAGGGATTAGTACTCTAAGGTGGAAGACAGATGGACTCTGAGGGACTATCCCCTAGGAGTTTTCCTAATTTCTACAGAACTTTCTCCCTGGTCTAGGGCCTGGCTTGGACACTTGCTTTGAGAAGTCTTGGTTTCTCAGCTCTTGAAGTCTTGTCTTTCAGCAGTGAATGCTAAGAGCATGAGAGAGCTTGGCCAGACTGGTGGGAGCCAAGAGTCAGAGCTTCCTTGAGAGCTGAGTACATGGCTACTTTCTTCTTCTTCTTCTTCTTCTTCTTCTTCTTCTTCTTCTTCTTCTTCTTCTTCTCCTTCTCCTTCTCCTTCTCCTTCTGCTCCTCCTCCTCCTCCTCCTCCTCCTCCTCCTCCTCCTTCTTCTTCTTTTTCCCACAGTAGCCCAGGCTGACCTGGAATTCACTATGTAGTCTCAGGGTGGCCTCGAACTCATGGTGATCCTCCTACATCTGCCTCCTGAGTGCTGAGATTAAAGTCGTGCACCACCATCCTGGCCAGGGCTACTTTCTAAAGCTATTGTTTCAATAAATTACTTTCTGAAACTATGTCCCTATGTACATCTAATTCTTTCTGAGGATGAATGGTTATATAGCCATTCAAAAACTTTTGCTACCTAAAATAGCCTCTCTGCTTTTTTCTGATGGTGTGAATATTTTGTTTCTTGAACCCTCATAATGCCCTTGACATCCCGAGGACAGTAGAATTAAAACAACTTTTGTACCACTTATTAGCAATTTGACAAGTTATTATTTCAAGAAAATTCTAATGAAGATAAAAAAATTATCTCCATTTGTTCAGTGACTATTTTCCCATTTTAGGACCTCTGTTTAGGTAAATTTTTTTACTCCATACAATAAGAGCCTCAGAAAAGTGTGGTTTTTGTTCTTACAGATAAGGAAATGGAGGCTATGAGAACTGAAGTAAATTCAGCTCATGGAGGTAGAGTTGATACATGAGCCAGGTCTGTCTGGTCCTGGTTGTAGTTCTCTCCACTTCCCCACAATTGACAAACAGGCTGGTGTGAAGCATACAGCCCACATTTCATACATAGATTCCCTGTGCCTTTGCCCAGAGTCTGTCATACTCATTACAACAGATCTGATGAGAATTGAAGATCACGATATTTGTTTTTGAATTATTTTAATATGTCTTTGAGGAAATGTTTCTTTCATTAAGGAATTAAGAATTAACAGTCATTAAGTCCACTTTTTTATAAAGCAAATTTTTCTTGTCATTCAATTATTCCTTATTATGGTTTCTAAAATCTGTGTGTGTTGTGTGTGCATTTTGTTTCCCCATATATACACACATGTAAGTCTAGCAAAGACATTTGATCTTCGAATTCCTTTTGGGGGGATGGAAAGAAATCTCATTTTCTGACAATACCTGATTTAAAAGTTGGGTTTCAATTTGTGGTTGTTTACCAGCCTCTCATGCAGATAAGTTTGTTTATTTATTTATTTATGACAAGTTCTCACTATGTAGTTCAGCCTGGCTTAGAACTCATGAATTTCTTGTCTCTGGCTCCTGAATGCTGGGATTATAGGCTTGTACTAAAGCACTTGGTTTGCTTGCCTTCCAGCTTTTTAAATTCTTCCTTCTCCTCCTCTCCTTCTCCCTCCTCTTTCTGTTTTTCTTTGAGACAGGGTTTTGCTCTGCAGCCCAGGCTGGTTTTGAACTCGCTGTATAGTTCAGGTTGGGCTTGAATTCAATCCTCCTCCATCAGTGTCATCTGTGCTGCCATCATTGCTTTGATTGAGGCAATTAACTCCTGGGATCCAGTCTCCCCACCTGGGAAAGTAGAAAGAGTGTTGTATGACTGAAGGAATTAAAGTTTCATAAGTGGGGATGACATCCTCAGTATTTTTGCCCCCAAGTTCATTGCCTCTCTCTCTCTCTCTCTCTCTCTCTCTCTCTTTTTAAGGTTTTCGAGGTACGGTCTCGCTGTAGCTCAGGCAGACCTGGAATTCAGTATGTAGTCTGAGGCTGGCCTCAAACTCATGACAATTCTCTTACCTCTGCCCCCTGGCCCCCCGCCCCAAGTGCTGGGATTAAAGGCATGCCCCACCACGCCCAGTCATCTTGTCTTGATCCCTGTCATTCATCTTTCCACAGGGAGGGACAAGTTACCAGCTCATGGAGACACCATAAATGCCTAGTGTTCACATCTGGAACCTTCTCTTCATTTGAGAACATCTAGGACCCTCTCTTCCTTATAGAAGATATAATTTTCATAAATATCAGAAAAATATGTGATTAGTTTTGATTATCTGAGAAGGATAAAGGACTGTTTAAAGGAAGCTATTATAGCTTACTGCAAAATGCCACAAGGTGGCAGCCTTTTTTAGAGCATTAGGCCTGGCAGCCCAGGTGCCCACATGGTGGCTGATTTTTGCTTGGGCGCTGGGGTATATTGAGATAACAGGGTCAAGTGTCTGCCAAAGTGTTAGCTGCTGAGAGCACAGTCAGCCAATAGTCAGCGAGCCACTTCTTGTGGTGCTTCCTAACCAGCACTGGCTACATCACTCAGAGTGCCAGGCCTGTCACGACGCTTCGTTCTCAAGAAGATAAAACCTCATTTGCCTAGGAAAGAAGAAGGGGGGATAGAAGCAACTTTCTAGTATTTTCTTATTATTCAAAGTCATTGATTCTCAGCCTTGCACATGCATTCGAATATCCTTGGGGATATCGCAGAGATTAATTTTTAAAAGCACTCCAGGTGATTCCGCAGTGTATTCAGCATTGGGAACCATCTTTTCAGGTCCTCTCAGTTTATTCATTTTGCACTCACTTGCCATTTATTGCATATTTCCTCATGTCAGCTTTGAGCAAGGCAGTGGTGATGATGGAAAATGAGATTTTACAATTGCCCCCAAAGACCTTGCAAGTTAGTAATTCAATTCAGTGGAAGTCAATTCAGCAAACATTTATCAAGCTCCTAGTACCTGGCAGCTCCTGTGGCAGATACTGAGGAGGCAGAGACGAGGGATATTCCTGCTGTCCAGCATTGATATTCTAGCATGTGGTGTGTGAAACCAATCACCATGTGTTATTATGCACATCTTACCTTTCTATAACATCTCACAGAAACACAAAACATTTTCCTCACCCAACAGTTTTTGAGGCTGGTGAGCAGCCAGCTATCATCCAAGTGAAGTTCTGACCAGACATTGATGTGGTTTGACTATGAAAACAGAGCTCTGCATCCTAGGTCTATCTATGGGCTACCTGGTCAGTGCCCACTGCCTTCTTCCATGTTGGATGTGGTTTTAGGAGGGAATGGTCAATTTTGACTGCAGAGCAGCTGTTTCAGAGTTGATTTGTGAATTTGACCTGGCCGTTCTATTTTGCGAAGACTGAGGAGAGAACCATTTCTCTCCATGCACATGGGAGGAGGGTACCTTCCCAATCCAGCACAATGCCTCTTCTGCTCCTGGCTTTGTGTAGTTTCTCTTTTTTTACTTCTACCAAAGTGCTGATCTCTCAAGTTGCTCTGGATGTCTGCTGTCTGGAAGGGAATACGGAAAATATGGAGTTTCTATCAACAGATCTGCGTGCCATCCGCCTCTGTCAGTCACACAGAGGTTTAATTAGGGGACTGGAAATTATTCCAAGTGTAGATTAAGTGAGCCAGACAAGTCTCACTTTTAGAGATTCTCCATTCTGTCTTCTAATAGAATGTGACGCTAAATGCCATATGGATGGGGACTGGCACAGAAGGTGGTTGATGATGAACATGTTTTAATAATTAACCTTATGGTTGATTTGGAGAGTTGACTCTTAAAGAAATGAGTGTGGGTGAATGTTCTCCTGGTGTGAGAACCAAGATACTATGAGCATGCTTTAGGGCAGGAGGCACAGGAGGGCATCCTGGGTTCCCACTGCCATAGAGGATCCACTCAGAGGCCCCTGGCCTTCCTGTCATACAGATAGGAGCATCCTTTAGGGTGGTAAGAATAAGGAGATATTCTGGGGAGGGGATCTGGGTTCCCATAGGACAAGGGGATCTGCTCAGTTAGATACCGCTGGCCTTTGTGTTGTACAGAACACTCTGATGTTGAGAATCTAAACTTGGGACGAGGAAGTACCAATCCTTTCCCCAAAGGACAGCACTGTTAGGATTGACTAGAGTTGGGTACTGAAGACCTAGAAGAGTACTGATACTTTGGAGTGCCCCAGCAGAAGGCCTTCACTTGGTGAAGAGTCGAAACATAGTATTAAAGAGCACTTGAAGGACCACAGCATTTTAGGCTGGAGAAGCAAAGACTCAGAAATGCACATGGAAGCATGAGACAGTCCTCAACTATGCGAGTATCTGTTCATGGAAGTGGAATTATGTTTACTTCACCCAGCTCCCAAGAGAAGGACAATGAGCAGGGCTCAGGGGACATTAGGGCACATTTCATATTGACGGGAGGACAATGGAATTCACTGTGGAGTGGAAGCTATTGTGTCACAAACTCCACTTTCAAGAATGTTCAGGAACATTTGCTAGATATGTTGAAGTTGGGATTCTTGAATTAGACAACAAGTTGAATTTAATGAAATTTTCCGGAATTTATAATTACTCTGTGCACTTAAATGTTATAGGACAGTATCATGCTCAGTTGGTAGAGTGCTTGCCATGCAAATATGGGAAACTGGGTTTGGATCCACAGCACCCATGCAAAGCCAGGTGTGGCTGCACGTGCCTCTAATCCCAGTGCTGGGAAGGCAGAGGTAAGAGGACCCCGGGGACTGGCGAGTTTAGCTGAGTTGGCGACAGCTGGGTTCAGTTAGAGACCTTGTCTGAAAAAATAAAGTGGAGAGTTTCTGAGGAAGATAGTTGATGTTGACCTCCAGTACACACACACACACACACACACACACACTTCAAGCATATATATAGAAAAGGAGAAAAACTTTACTCCAAATACGATACTGTGATGTTTCTATGTTAATCACATTGCCTTTAGTCATTGATCTTAATTCACACAAATAGAGCAAAACAGCTGATAGATGTTAAAGTAATAATTATTCATGATTGTGTAGCCAACAGGAAATCGCTTGGTAGGTATGAGAGATGATTAATATCTGTCAAATGACCATATCGATTACTTTTTATTTTCACAATGCTCAGCATGGAGGATGGGTCTTATAAATCCTGGCTTCACTCTGGCAATCTCATCTTGATCTTCACCCTTCGCAGTTTATATTTGTGTCATAGTCAAATATGGGTGTTTTCTCAAAGCACTTCTTTTTTTTTTTTTTCCATGATGTCCTTGGCCTTTGCTTAGGCTGTCTAATGTCAGTGAACTGGATCCTTCCATTCTCCACTGGCACCTCTACCCACCTCAGCTGCCTGTCTCTCACTTCTCCAAGCGCCACCCCAGGCTTCGTCTTTGCTGACGCATGCTTGGGCTCCGAGGCTGTCTTCCTTGCTGCTCTTCTGTTCCCATAGCACCACTCATCACTCCGATCGCCTTTGCAGTCCTGGAAGACGTTGCTAATTGACAATTTTCTTTCTTTTTTTTTTTGGACTTTTAAGCATATGACAACCTTTTATTCATTAGTAATCAGGAAAATATAAATATGCCAGTGAGAGATATACCATTTTAAAGTCTGATAATATTGAATATTGGTAAGAATATGAAGATAGTGTTGAGGTAATAAATTATTACAATTATTTCAGAAAACCATTGGTCATTAACTAATAGAGACTTGTGTTCATTAGGACATAGCTAATTTTTTTTTAAATTTTATGTTCTGGTCTGTGTATTAGGTGTGCTATATGTAGGTATGTATGTAAGTAGGTATGTGTACATGTGCGGATGTACATGCCCCATGCACTCAGCTGTGGAGGCTATAGGATGATGCCAGGAAACCTTCATCCCTCTTCCACCATATTTCCTTGAGACAGTGTCTTATTGATCCTGAAGATTGCTGATTTCCAGACAGACTGGCTGGCCAGCAAGCCCCAGCAATCATCCTGTCACCATCTTCTCAGTGCTAGCGTTACAGGCATGTGTTCTCACCCCCAACATTTTACATTGGTGCTAGGAATCAAACTCAGGTCCTCATGTTTTCATAGCAAGTGCTCTGTGCTTACCCAGCCCACTAACAATTTTCCTTTCTTTATTTTTATTTTTTTTATTAATTAGTTTTGTATTCAGCAAATACAGTCAGTTTGGTACCATTATTAGGCTCCTCTGTGACCTACACCCTCCCCTTGGCCCCTCCTTGTTGAGGTATATGGGTCATGCATTGTGGAGTTAGCCCACAGTTATGGGTAAGATAAATGTCTCTGCATATCATGACCCAACACATGGCTCTGACATTCTTTCCGCCCCTTCTTCTGCAAAATTTCCCTGAGCCATGTTGGGTTCATTTTTGGTCTGCTTCAGTGATGAGGTGTTGGGGGCCTCTGAGGCTCTGGCTCTCTGATTTGGTAGGAGTTGATTTTTCTGTGTGTTGATCTCCTTCCCCCTTGTGCTGGTATCCGGTACATCAGGAAAACAGCACCCTTGCTTGTTTCGCCAATTTTTCTTAGTTTCAGCCGGGGCCCTTTTGAGGTATGATGGGGTGGCTGTCTCCTTAGGATCTACATCTATCTGAAAAAGAGAAGCAGATTCTCCAACGGAGAGTAAGTTAGCACCAGGACAAATGAGATAACCCTTACTTTTTTTATAGAGAATTTAATAGGTGTAAGCCCTCTTGTAGCCCATGATTGATGGTAACTTGATATTGGTGAGTGGGCTTATGTTTAGATATGGTTCTGACTTGTTTCCCAGCTCCAGCTATGGGTCCCGTACCACTGAGGGGATGAGTTAGCCAAATCAAGAGGGAGGGAGAGGGAGGGAGGGAAGATGTAGAAGATTAAGGTTAGTCTTGATCCTACCCTCTCCAGTGTCTTGTGGTTCAGGTGTTCCCTGTAAGGGCCTGGTGAAGGTTTTAGTAAGTAGAGTTTTATGGTACCATTGCTGTTTGGGTCTAGATTTGTGTTTCCCACCCCTTCGACAATTTTCTTATTTGAGCCTGTATTCAACTTCAGAATCCCTTTGAAGTCATTCCAGATAGTCACTGCTAGTGAGCCAGACTTGATGACTTAAGCTGTCCCCTCGTCTGCATAACTCAGCTATGACACTGTCTGTGTGGTGTTTATAGGGCTCATGAACTAGCTTTTAGCATAGGGCTGTAGTTACTTGGGGGAGGATTGTTTGAGTTTCTATCCCTAATATCATGTACAGACCTAGGTACTAGTCCTTTGGCATAGAATTAAAGTGGAAAACATGGCTGGAAGAACTTTAGGAAGGAGAAAGAGCCCTGCACCTTCTCCTCAGGTCAAGCATTAGCTGACTAGGGAAGAGATTGGGGATATGACGACCTGAGACTGACGTCCTTCCAGAAGATGTCTGGAAACAGTGCCCTTGATGATCTTTGAAGGGCCTCTAAAAGTCTCCGGCACCAAATCTGAAGATCCACTGACATGCAGGTATAGTTTCCCTTTTCATCCTTGTCTTTCTTACCTACACTGCTCTTCAGTGTCTTTTATCATGGGCAAAGCTTTCCATGCCTGTCTTCTCCCACTGTGTCAGCATCACTTTCTTTCTTTTTTTCTAAAAATAAAAAAAATATTAACAATTGAAAATGTCACATCTATCTCAGATACCTCTTGCCACTAGAGGTCTCTGTTCAGCTCTGCTTAATCTTGATGTCTCTTGGCTATAGCCAGCTGTCCTCTGTCCACCAACACCTTATTGGTCACATTTCTTTTCTTTTGTTCCATGCATGGGGTTTGGTTTTGGAGAACATGTCGTTGGGAAGCAGTTGCTTCTGATCTCCCAGCGTGGCAGGAGTCTCACTGTGGAGCAGTGTGGGGGAGACGGCACCTGCCATCACATAGTGGCACAGGCTTAGCGGCAGACAGAGATGATGATATCATCCATACCCATGGGACTCTTTGGAAAGATGCTAAATGGTAATTGACTTTCTTAATTGGTTTTAAAAGAATATTTTGAATAATTATACTTGTCACATATGGTTTTGGGATTGACTACATGCGCTACCCTTAGCAGACAAGAACTTAAAAGAAGTTTTTGAATAATATCATAAGAAGTCCCCAAACTACTCTGAGTCTAAAAATGAGAATGGGGATGATTCATCTCAACTGCAGGAAGTTCTGGAAGACTTCACAGCAAGATAAGTTTTAAGTAGCCTGTGGGGCAAAGGTGGTGAGGCAGAACTTCAAAAAGGGATAAAGCAACATTTGTCAATGTTAGAGGTGGGCTCTGGGATGGAGTGGCATGGTTACAGGTGGGCTCTGGGATAGAGTGGTCATGGTTACAGGTGGGCTCTGGGATAGAGTGGTCATGGTTACAGGTGGGATCTGGGATAGAGTGGCCATGGTTAGAGGTGGGATCTCAGATAGAGTGGTCATGGTTAGAGGTGGGCTCTGGGATGGAGTGGCCATGGTTAGAGGTGGGCTCTGGGATGGAGTGGCCATGGTTACAGGTGGGCTCTGGGATAGAGTGGCCATGGTTAGAGGTGGGATCTCAGATAGAGTGGTCATGGTTAGAGGTGGGCTCTGGGATGGAGTGGCCATGGTTAGAGGTGGGCTCTGGGATGGAGTGGCCATGGTTACAGGTGGTATCTTGGATAGAGTGGTCATGGTTAGAGGTGGGATCTGGGATAGTGTGGTCATGGTTAGAGGTGGGATCTGGGATAGAGTGGTCATGGTTAGAGGTGGGATCTGGGATAGAGTGGCCATGGTTAGAGGTGGGATCTGGGATAGAGTGATCATGGTTAGAGGTGGGATCTGGGATAGAGTGGTCATGGTTAGAGGTGGGATCTGGGATAGAGTGGCCATGGTTAGAGGTGGTATCTGGGATAGAGTGGTCATGGTTACAGCTGGGATCTGGGATAGAGTGGTCATGGTTAGAGGTGGGATCTGGGATAGTGTGGTCATGGTTAGAGGTGGGATCTGGGATAGAGTGGTCATGGTTAGAGGTGGGATCTGGGATAGAGTGGCCATGGTTAGAGGTGGGATCTGGGATAGAGTGGTCATGGTTAGAGGTGGGATCTGGGATAGAGTGGACATGGTTAGAGGTGGGATCTGGGTTAGAGTGGCCATGGTTAGAGGTGGGATCTGGGATGGAGTGGCCATGGTTACAGGTGGTATCTTGGATAGAGTGTCCATGGTTAGAGGTGGGATCTGGGATAGAGTGGCCATGGTTAGAGGTGGGATCTGGGATAGCATCGTCATGGTTAGAGGAGAGATCTGGGATAGAGTGGCCATGGTTAGAGGTGGGATCTGGGATAGAGTGGCCATGGTTAGAGGTGGTATCTGGGATAGAGTGGTCATGGTTACAGCTGGGATCTGGGATAGAGTGGTCATGGTTAGAGGTGGGATCTGGGATAGTGTGGTCATGGTTAGAGGTGGGATCTGGGATAGAGTGGCCATGGTTAGAGGTGGGATCTGGGATAGAGTGGCCATGGTTAGAGGTGGGATCTGGGATAGAGTGGTCATGGTTAGAGGTGGGATCTGGGATAGAGTGGTCATGGTTAGAGGTGGGATCTGGGTTAGAGTGGCCATGGTTAGAGGTGGGATCTGGGATAGAGTGGCCATGGTTAGAGGTGGGATCTGGGATAGTGTGGTCATTGTTAGAGGTGGGATCTGGGATAGAGTGGTCATGGTTAGAGGTCGAAGCTGGGATAGAGTGGCCATGGTTAGAGGTGGGATCTGGGATAGAGTGGCCATGGTTAGAGGTAAGAGCTGGGATACAGTGGCCATGGTTTGGGGTGTTAGGAGGTGGGATGGAGTATAAAATAAAATATTGAAACATTTAGGCACCAAATCTATGGGTGTTGGATGTATTTTATCTCTTCTGTCTGCGGAGAATATCAATCGAAGTTATTCATCAAGTCCAGTGGGGAAACTCCATTAGCATCAGGGGTTCCCACTTCTCGGAATTTGGGAGTGATCTAAGAAGAGTCATGATTTAGACATGATTAGCTTTGTCCTTTTGCTCAGAGGTAATGCCTTTGAGACTTATACTGGCTCTGTTTTGGAACCTAAAGTCGCTGCATTAGTCACTTTCTTACTTAGGAAATCTTTAAAGATTTAAGGGATATATTGGATAGCAGCTTCTTTACCTAGAAGCTAAGTCTTCAGCAGAGATACAGCCAACTCTAAGGACTGACTGGCGGGGGTTGGGGGGAGGTTGAGAACTGTGCCAGAGTTGGTGAACATTCAGAAGTGCTGGGAGAACTAAAAGGATCATTGGAAGAGGCAGAGGAGATTCTGAGATTAAGACAGTCTGAGTACCAAATACCAGGGATCAGCCTCAATTGTCAGTTCTGCCTTCAAACATTCACCACTGAGGAAAAATGCTTCTGTCTATGAGACTGTTGTGATGTTTAGATTAAAAGAATGATTCAGACATGTGAGAAAAGCCTATTAGGTAAAGAGGTGTTAGACCCACTCTGTCCTGTTCAGAGAAAGGAAAAATCACAAAGCTCTGGCATATAAAGTGAACCAGGGGTTATCATTATTATTATTATTATTTTATTTATTTATTTTTTTGGTTTTTCGAGGTAGGGCCTCACTCTAGCCCAGGCTGACCTGGAATTCACTATGGAGTCTCAGGGTGGCCTCAAACTCATGGCGATCCTCCTACCTCTGCCTCCCGAGTGCTGGGAATAAAGGCGTGCGCCACCACGCCTGGCTGTTATCATTATTATTATCATCATTATTAGAAGTGGGATCTTGGATAGAGTGGCCATGGTTAGAGGTGGGATCTGGGATAGAGTGGCCATGGTTAGAGGTGGGATCTGGGATAGAGTGGTCATGGTTAGAAGTGGGATCTTGGATAGAGTGGCCATGGTTAGAGGTGGGATCTGGGATAGAGTGGCCATGGGAGGTTGAGAACTATGGCAGAATTTTGACATGAGGAAGGATGTCGGGGTTATGAAGCAGTGGAAATAGCAGCTCTACAAAACTTACTGTCTGCAGAGGTATTTAAGGATGGTTGTCACTCCATGGAAGAAGGTTCACAATTTGTTGCTTATGGAAGTCTTTAGAATAAACAAACCAATGCAAAGGAAGTCAGATGACATGTATTGCCTGAGATTTCTGTGAAATTATAAAATATCTCCTTTACTTTTTTTGGGTACATCATGTAAGCTAGAATACACTAATACCTCATTTGAGGACAGGGTCCACTTTGTTTTATTTGTGTATAAAGTTCTGAGTTACAGAATACTGACTTACAAAACAGGCATACAAAAATGCTTGTGGAGTAAATGTCAAATTAGTTTTGTTGGCTGTAGAACTGAGGAGATGGGTACATGACTGAAAGTACTTGGTGCATGAACAAGAAGGTCCGAGAGTGATCTCTGGAACTCACATTGAAAAAAAAAAAAAGCTGGATATAGCCCTGCATACCGTAACCCTGATACTGAAGGTGAGGGTGTGTGTGGAGACAAGAGAATCACTGAGGCTTGCTGAGTAGCCTGTCTAACCAAAGCAGAATGAGCTCCAGGTTTGGTGAGAGATTCTCACTCAAGAAAATGCAGCAGCAAAGTGATTGAGGAGATGGCCAATGTCCTGTGGTTTCCACATATGTGCAAGTAGGGTAAATGCATCTGCATGTGCATATACCACACATACACACACACACCACCACCACCACCACCATCACACATACTACTCATATCAAAAAATATTGTTGGTTGCGTGTCCCAACCATGCCTGCCTGAAATATCTCAATAGCTAACCTTTGTCAAGCTCTTGTTATTGGCCAAAAACCAGGGTAACTACATGACTCATTCAACCAACTTTATAGCCAACTTTATTTAAAAAGTAGCTACTATTACCACAACCAATATACTCTTTCTAATTTATATAATATATATTTAATATATATGTCTAAATATATGTTACATATTTATACTCATTCATATATATATATATATATATATATATATATATATATATATATATGCACTCTTTTTTATGCAAGGGCAAGGAGCTTTATTTCGGGCTTAAGCTCGGTCTCTTGACTTCACCAATGCAGTGGATCCATACAAGAGCCATATGCTCTTTTTCTATCAAGTATATTGTATATATAACAGATTATATACTTTTATCCCCTTGCCCCATCTCTCGTTACTCTGGGGTCTCTCCTCAATGGGATTATGGTAATCTCTGTGGGGTCATGAAGTGTTTCTTCAGTGTCTATGTGATAGTAGAGGACTGTGCTTCAGGGTGTTCCTACCCACCATGTGGCTCTTACAATCTTTCTGCCCCCACTTCCACAATGTTCCCTGAGCCATGGCAGTCATGTTGGCAGACTGACTTAGTGCTGAGTTCTTTGTAGCCTCTGTACTTCTGCTTTCATAGGTTTTGATTAATCTTCATGTCTGTCACCATCACCCTGGGCTGGTTGTCAGGTTAGCAGTAAGAGCAGTATTCAATGACATCACTTCCTCTGCAATTTCTCCTGGGCCCTGGCCAATGTGTTAGAGGTATAAGGTCTCATGGTGGACATTTAGCTAACTTCTTGTCTTATCAATGAATCTAGACTCTCTTTCCTTTTCTATGCCATCTGTAAAGTGAAACAGATTCTTCAACCAAGCATAAGAATGATTTGGATTAAAGTGTTTTTGAGAAGTTTCTTTCTTTCTTTCTTTTTTTTTTTTTTTTTGGTTTTTCGAGGTAGGGTCTCACTCCAGCCCAGGCTGACCTGGCATTCACTATGGAGTCTCGGAGTGGCCTTGAACTCACAGCAATCCTCCTACCTCTGCCTCCCTGGTGCTGGGATTAAAGGCATGTGCCACCATGCCTGGCTTTTTGCAAAGTTTTTAATAAGATTTTTGGTGTGCCAACCCACTCTTTCCTGATCATTCATTTCTGACTTGGTTTCTAATACCAGGTATGAGTTCTCTCCCACTGAAAAGGTCTCATGTCCGATCATAGAATAGTTACCCACAGACACTGTGTGCCATTGTTGCACAAATGTGTACTTCTGTCCAGCTGGTTTATTTCATGGTCTGCAGGGTACCCTGCATTTTCAGGCTGTTGCTGATCATTGTCCTCCAGTAGCTCCATAGGGCTCTTCATCACTATGATGGTCTAGCCAGGAGGGAACTAGTTTCCTTTCCCTACAACCATATGTACAACCTATGCTTTTACACAGACGCCAAATATCTTCCTCATGGTTACACAGAAAGTGACAGCACAATGCTGGATTTAGGTATTGAATTAATTAATTTGCTTTTTGTTTCAGACATAATTTCACTTTGCAACTGAGGCTTGCCTGAAACTCTGTACATATCCCAGGATAAACTCATACTTGTGAACTTTCTGCCTTTATCTTTTGGGCACTGGGATTAAAGATGTGTGCCAACCTACCTGGTGAATGATACAAGAGTTAAGTCTATATGTTATGTGATCCCTGGTATTGTTTGTGTGGATGTTGAAGTCAGGTTCTCATTGCTGGCAGAAATCACCCAAACAAGACCAGCTTGTGGGAAAAAGGTTTATTTTGGCTTACAGACTCAAGGGGAAAGCTACATGATGGCAGGGGAAAGGATGGCATGAGAAGGGGAAGGACATCACCCCCTGGCCAACATAAGGTAGAAAACAGAAACAGGGGGGTGTGCCAAACATTGGCAAGGGGAAATTGGATATAATACCTATAAGCCCACCCCCAACAATAACACTGCCTCCAGGAGGCATTAATCCCCAAATCTCCATCTTCTGGGAACCTAAGCTTATGGGGGACACCTGAATCAAACCACAACATTCTGCTCCTGACTCCCATAAGCTGATAACCATCCATGATGTAAAATGCAATGCATGCAGTCCAACTTTAAAAGTCCCCATATTTTTAATCAATCCTAATGATGTTCAAATATCCCCATAGTCCATGGTCTTTCTGAGACATAATACCAGAAAAATCCCCCCAAAAATCCATAATGGCACAGAATAAACATTCATACTGCAAAAGATGGTATTGGGCATAGCAAAGAAATATTCAACCAATACAAGATTTAAACAGGGCAAACGTCAAACTCTGTAGCTTCAAGTCCAACAACTCTAGCCAAGTCTGATAATTCTAACCAGCAACAAGTCTCTGGACTTCCAATTCTGCCCCTCCAGCTGGGCTACTCACACACTCTCCTGTTGCTATTATCCACCTTATGTTGGACAGGGGGTTATGTCCACCCTCTGCTTATGCCATAGTTTTCCCTGTCATCATGGAGCTTCCTCTTGAGTCTGTAAGCCAAAATAATCCTTTTCTACTAAAAGCTGCCCTTGGTTGGGTAATTTCTACCAGCAATGCAAACCTGACTGCAACAGTAAAGTGGTACCAAGGAGTGGGATTTCTGCTAGACACCTGATTTGTGGCTTTGACCTTTTAGAGCTGATGTTCAAAAGGAATGTGGAAGGATTTGAAACCTTGGCCTAAGAGGTGCCCCGCAGTGCTGCAAGTACAGCTCGATGGACTATTCTGGTCAGAGTTGAAAGACCTGAATGCAGTAAGAACTATGGATTGTGAGGTTTGGCTTATGAGGCTGAGAAAGAGCTTTGCTTAGACTGGGCTAGCAGTTTGTGTGAGAAGCGTGCTGTTATACCTGTGTCCTGAGAAGCTGTGCAGTGTTGCTTTGAGTAGAAATGAACTGGTGTGAGCAGAGGGATATGACACAGAGAAAATGAAATCTTTGGGCCTAAATTGCTGCCCATTCACCTGCAAATTGTTTGAGAGGTTACAACCTTTCAGATTGGGCTAGCTGACCTGCACTGGGGCAACAGGAAGAATGTAGATTCTTTTGAAGGGGCCTGAGTGCTCAAGGAGTGTCCTGTTCTCAAAGTCTGCTTTACTCCCCCGTGGATTAACATATTGGCAACCGACCTGGTATTATGGAGTATAAGAAATGCAAGAAAGAGAGGGCCATTGAATTTGCAACATGGTCTTGTGTTTTGGAAATGGCCATGGGCAGTGTGAAGCTGATTGCTAGATGCCTGCATGGAGACCCCATGGCGTCATGAAAATGAACCATGGATTGCAGTGGAGACCCAGTAGAGATGCCAGGACCATGAGATGGCTGCTGAGGAAAGCCGCTGACCCCCTGAAGTTTTCCAGGACTGTGAGTAGCCTAGCTGGAGGGGCAGAATTGGAAGTCCAGAGACTTGTTGGTGGTTAGAATTATCACACTTGGAGATTTGTCACTGGCTAGAGTTGTTGGACTTGAAGCTACAGAGTTTGATGTTTGCACTGGTTGTTTTAAATCAGTGCATTGGTTGAGTATTTCTTTACTATGCCCAATGCCATCTTTTGCAGTGTGAATGTTTATTCTGTGCTATTATGGGTTTTTTTTTGGGGGGGGATTTTTTGGTATTATGGCTCAGTTAAAAGATCTTGGACTATCGGATTGTTTGAATATCACTGGGATGGATAAAAACTATGGGGGCTTTTAAAATTAGACTGAATGCATTGCATTTTACATCATGTATGGATATCAGTTTGTGTGGGTCAGGTGCAGAATGTGGTGGTTTGATTCAGATGTCTCCCATAAACTTAGGTGTTGTGAATGTTAGATCCCCAGCTAATGGAGATTTGGGAGTTAACACCTCCTGGAGGCAGTGTATTGTTGGGGGCGGGCTTATGGGTATTATAGCCAGTTTCCCCTTGCCAGACTTTGGCACACTCTCCTGTTGCTATTATCTACCTTATGATGGCCAGTGGGTGATGTCCACCCTCTGCTCATGCCATCATTTTCCTTGCCATCATGGAGCTTACCCTTGAATCTGTAAGCCAAAATAAATCCTTTTCTCCCAAAAGCTGACCTTGGTTTCTACCAGCAATGTGAACCTGACTGCCACAACACCCATAAGCCTGCCCCCAACAATACACCACCTCTAGGAGGCGTTAATTCCCAAATCTCCATCATCTGGGAAACTAGCATTCAGAGCACCTAAGTTTATGGGGACCCTGAGTCAAGCCACTACAGTGGATGGGTGATCATGAGCAGTATTAGTGGGATGAAACAGCTCAGAATTCCTGAATGCTTTCTAAGTGACAAGCATTAAGCATTTGCTCACTTAATTCTTATCGCAGCCTCATGGATTGTAATTGTTAGGGAGCCTGGAAGCCGTGCACTGAGCTCTAAAGCAGCAGTGCCTGCACATCACCACCCGCGCTGCAGTGGGCTTTTTGATGACCCAGTCTGCCTCTGCCACACTCCTGTGAGTAACCCAGTAAGTTCCTTGGATTGCCAAGCTGGACTTTTGTGGAATTGTTACTTTGGCCTGTCATTGGTGCCATGTCTGAGGTAAAGATTCATTTGCTCATGGATCCCTGGAAAAAGTTAACAGAACACCTTCTTCTTCTTTTGTGATTCTATAAGAGTATACAATGGCTACTCCTCTCAGAAGTGGAAATTGTGTTTTGGATTTGACTTGGAACTGGATTTCCTCACTGCACTTGGGTAGTAACATGCCAACACGTCTTTATGTTTACACGCTGGCTTAGAGGGAGAAACTTCTCAAGGAAGCATCATTGGGAGATTGAAACATTTAGGATTAGATGGAGATGAGCTCAGGTTCAGTTTTATCATGTGACTACTTATATGACCCATGTGTTTCATGCCCTAGCTGTATGAGTATGATAATTATCCTCCTTTCATTGTGTTATTGTGAAAATGCAAAAATAGAACCCTTAACTTTGTGATGGATATGTGCCAATCCATTGTGTCTTCTCCTGTTCTGATCATCATGTTCTCTTCTGTCTTTTCTTCCCTGTCTCTCTATTCCTTTTCATGCTTACCCTTCTATTTCTTCATTATCATTCACAATTTTCCTAATGGGAAGAATTGGGTTTGTTATAGGATGAATTGAGTGAGGTTGAGAAAAGCTAGTACTGGCCTCTTTTCCTGATCCATCTTAGCTGCCTGGTGAGTGAGTCTATCTCAGTGGGATAGCAGACCCACAGAAGTTGCACAAAATTTGGGTTCTGATTCAGATGAATGAATTCAACTAATAACACAGGTAGATCCACCTGATCTTAGGTCTGGACCTTGTACAAGTTTTGGACCCTCTTTTGGTCAAGGAATACAACATTAGATACAAATGATATTTTGTGGTAAATTTTATGTGGTTTATATTAGGTCACATATGATGTAATTCACTCCTTTCTATATTTTCATCTAACCAAAATCAATCATATTTATAAAATAATTCTTGATTTTACAATTGAACTGAAGTTAAAAGTTGTGGACCATGTTCTAACGAAAGCTTGCGTTTATGGAAGAAACCTCTGCTTGTCCTTTGGTTCTGAAGTATCTGAGGTCAAAATATTCTTTCTGAGAAGGGCAAGGGCTGATAGATAATTCAAGAGTGCATGTTTGATGGTGACTGTAATTCAACACTGGGAATTCTCTGGGACAACTGGAACATGAGGCATAATTGAAGGTAAGGAAGATCCAAAAATTTACCATGTATCACCTGGAGAAATTACTTATTAAGCAAATAATATGTGAATATAGGCTTTCCCATACATCCTTATCTCCCTACGACCTTCTCCTTCCCCACATCCCTCCATCCCTGTGACTGACCACTTACACCTTTCTGCTCCCAGCAGTCCTTTCCTCTACTTTCACTTTACAGGTGCTCTACTAACCCCTCTTCACAAGTCAGTGTCATCCATGATCCCTTTCTAGGTTTCTGTAATCTACAGACAGTCACTCCAACTTAAACACAAACATCTAAAACTTCAAAGCTAGTCTCAGCAAATGAGAGCAAACCCAAAACATGTGGTGTTTGTTTTTCCCAGCCTGGGTTTCCTCACTTAATTTAATATTTTCCAGATCCATCCATTTTCCTGCAAATTTCATTGGTCTTTACAGTTGAGTAAAATTCCATTCTGTATATGTATCACATGTTCATGATCCAGATGGACCTCTGAAGGATAATTAAAACATAATTTTATCAAAATAAAAGAGTTTGAACAAAAACTCTCTATGTAGGTGAATAACGCGGTTCCCAGAAGCCACAAGTCATTGGCAAAAATCCCAGAGTGAAGCTTTCCTATGACAGGGAGGTCTCAGATATCCCCCCCCCCTCAAAAAAAAAACAATGCATGCCATTACCATTGCTTTTGGTTGTCCAGTCAAACTAGATGGTAGAATGATATTGCCGAAGACTGCATGCATTTTGTTTACAAACAGTGGAATTTGAACATGAGTTGAGATGGAAGCTTTCTCCTTGCTCACTAGCACTCACAGTGTTAGAAGATTCTGTGCATGTTGATAAGGGAGAAAAATCAGCAGTGGTCATACCCAGCTATGGACCCTGGGTGCTACAATATTGACCTGTCAGGCAAGGTGTGACCACAGCTACAATAATGGAATTACTTTTGGCGATACTACTATGGGCACATCCAACCACTGTCTGACTGGATTTGAAAGCTGTTCCACTGGAAAGAAATGATGGGCAAAAGCCCATGGCTGGGGAGGTCATAGGTCCTAGGATGGAAGCTAATACTACATAGTTATGTTTATATCCATACGTTAATGCTGCTCTCAATCTTGGTCAGAGAAGCTTCTTTTTGCAGTGGGTGGAGGTGAAAGCAGATTCTTATTGCTCAGGGAGAGGGTGGAAGGAATGTAAAAGCTAGAGAATGGGGAGGAATGCTAGGTAATGTCTTCTGGGTACAACATGGCTGTTGTACTAATGAGCTCACTGTGATTACGTGCACAAGACTGGACCTGTTATCATTTCATCATAGATATGACAGGGGAGTATGAGAGCCCCCCAAGGAGGAATTAAAAGATAATCATTACTGGGGGAGGGGGAAGAAATCATGGTCTTCTTGGTGTAACCACTGGTAAGTTTCCTGTGTGTAAGAAAATAAACCCCACCCATGCCCATGCAAACAACCCTAATTAAACTCAGTGGGTCACAAGAGTCTAATTATATGTTTGAAAATATTATCAGGAAACTAGTTTGTGTGCTAATTAAAAATAACTGGGCTGGAGAGATGGCTTAGTGTTTAAGGCGCTTGCCTACAAAGCCTAAGATTCCAGGTCTGATTCCTCAGGATTCACCTAAGCCAGGTACACAAAGTGGTGCATGTGTCTGGAGTTTGTGGTGGCTAGAGGCTCTGAAGCATCAACTTATCTCTGCCCATTTCCCTCTCTGTATCTGCTTTTCTCTCTCACACAAATGAATCAATAAATAAAATATAAAAATAAAAATAAAATGAAATAACTTAAAAAGGGTCCAACATATCTATCTGCTTGACAGGGGTCGTAATTAATGCACAGTCACCAGTAGGGTCAAGAAGATTGAGCATCGAAGTCATCCCTTACACCTAAGAGACAATTGCTGATGAAAAGGAATTGATCTAGTAGTTCCATTTCTATCCTCTTGCTTGTCAACTTGGACAGACATTTAGCCTTTCTGGTTCTGTTTAGTTGACATGTAAAACGAGAAGGTTGCACTAATCGTTTTTCAACATCTCTTCTCCTTTCTAACCTAAACTGTGAGTGTGTAAAGGCTTCTACAATAAATAAAAATTTAACTGAAAGAAAGAAAGAAGGCAATTCTAAAAAGACAAAAAGAAAAGCCCACAAAACATGACGTCTTCCCTGGTCTGGAGATCCTGCCTCATTGCTTTTAGGCTGAGAGTGACTCATTGTTGGTGATTCTGAGTAGAAGATTTTTCCACTGCATCTTTTGGCCTCTCTCACTCATCTCTCAAATGGGGATTTATGCTGCCTCCTGCCAGGGTGTTGTAGGAAAGATGAATTGGCTAATACTGGTGAAGAGCCTTTGGTAATGACTGCTAAGGGTCTGCACCACATAGCTTGCACTTTTCCCAAGAAAATGTCCACATAGTTACTAATTAGGCATTGTTGAAGCAGCTCATGCCCATTATTTTACAGTTGTCTTGCAATTAGCTAGGTCAGCACCATCTCAAATGGCATTTATAGTCCATTTCCTTGGCTTAATTTTGGGAAATTTTATGGGAAGCCTGGGCCTTGATTCTTATTCACTGCAACTTGAATAATTAACAATGTAAATATGGCTTTGGGTGGAAATACTGTCAACAGCAAGAGTTCTTTAGAGATTTTAATGAAGAGTGGTAGTGGTATACATCATGTGAAAGTTTATTAGGGTGCCACATACTCTAAGTACTCTTTCTCTCTCTGGACTGTGGTGGCACGTGTGTGTGTGTGTGTGTGTGTGTGTGTGTGTGTTTGTGTTTGAAGTATACATGAGGGTGTATAATTTTCATGATCAGTAGTAAAATAGGATACATGGAGATAAACCAAATCCTTTTTAGGCTCAGTTTTCCTAAAGGCATGCACCAGAGTAACTGATTAATCATTTCCCCTCTCTTATAACCTGAAGATTTGAATTAGCACACATCAAACATCATATATTAAATGCCTGCCATAGTATTAGCTTTTGAATTAGATATATTTCTTGCATTCTTTAGTTTTCTCAGCAGGCCAAAGAGGTTTTCCATAAATAGCTAAGTGGAAGCTCAGAGAATGATAAATAAGATATCCAGGGTCATACAGTTATTAATAAATGAAGACAGAAAACAGATTCAAGTCTAGACCCTTTCCACTCTATCTCTCCAACCAAATGTCTGAGCTTTCTATGCAGGAATGAACCTTGGCCACTATACATGTGTCTTCTCTAAGAAGTCTTGCAGCATCATTCATGTGAGTGCTTCTTCTCTCCTCTACCATGGAATTGCTTCCTATCACTTTGCACAGTCCTAGTTTTAGTTTATCTGTGTTTCAGCAAGAATGGCAATATATCGTGATCATGATTAAAAGCATGGACCTTGGAGACAACTAGATTGAATTTCTCACTTTTCCTTGTCCTATTTGGGTCATCTTGGACAAAACTTCACACCTTTGAAGCTGCGTGTTTTGATGCGAAGATGAAAGGAGAGAATGTAGAGAAAACTCTCAGAATGCTTTAAGGTTACACAGAAAACATGATATTGTAGGCTGGAGAGATAGCTCCAGTGCTAAAGTGCTTGCCTTGCAAGCATCAGAAGCTGAGTTTGATCCCCAGAATCCATGTAAGGAGATGAAAAAGAAAAACCAGCCATGGGCCTATAATCCCAGTGCTGGGGCTGTAAAGACGGGGAAATCCCTTAAGGCTCACTGGCCAGCCAGACTATCCTGATTAGTAATTTCCTTGTCAATGAGAGATTCTGTCTCACCAAAGGTTCACAGGGCCAGGGGAACAATATCGAATGTTGTCCTCTGGTTTCCATACACACATGCACACTCAAGCACGCACAGCCAGACAGACATACATGTGCACTTGCACATACATGAACCCACACACAAGAAAGCATACAATACATAGTGATTGTTGGATGAATAAAATAAAGTGAAGGAATGAGTAATTGACAGTGACCTTTGCTCATTTGGATGTTGTCAAAGTCTGCATAGCTCAGGCTTTACTATCAGCCTACTATGTAATTGAAGGGAAATGCTGAAATTTAAGAAGATTTCATAAATCTAAGAAGATTTGGCCGGGTCTCAGACATCCCTCTGTGGTAGGAAAAGCACACTAAGTCATACTGATTATGGTGGCACATCCAAACTCTTGATAATAATTGCCACTAAGACCAGATAGCATTGATCATCAGTGATCTGAAAGAGGAACCACCAAGGCTCGGGGAACAGACCTGGAGTCAGGGAGTCTTGTAGGAAGTTGATCAGGGAAGTATGCTCTCAAACAACACCTGCCAGAGTCGAGGGAAGAGTCTTCCATAAAGCTGAGGCTGACCAGAAGGCATTTCTGGCGTTAACTGACTCATTTCGGCTGTCCCATAGTGAAGAAAGAAGGCCTGGAGACTGTCCCCAGGAGAAAGGCTCAGTGCTGCACAAGGCAACTTGCATTAGCCAGGGGAGGGCAGTTGTTGGGGAGGAACTCAATGGCAGGACGTCAGCAACGCGTACTCTAGCAGCCATGGACATGAGCTTCTGAGCCCTAGGAAGGAGTGTGAGTGAAGCACTCCGCATCTATTGTGATGATGGAAGAAAGATTTGGACTTGGAAAATCTGACCCCTTATGCCAGCATCAGGAATTTTCCCATCCAGTGATGAAAATACACTATCTGTCTGTTAACTAATGTGGCCAACATGCCAAATGCAGTTTTTTCTAGGACTACTACATTTGTCTACTTAGATAACAAAGGCAAAGTCCCTTAATAGTTTGCTGAACTCCTGACAGTCAATAGCTTGCTAAAACTGAGATGATAAAAGAGGAATGACTGAGGGCATGTGCGCATGGGTGTGTGCATGAACAATTTACAGCAAACAGATATTAGCTGTTTATCTACTCAGGATTTTAGAACAGTGGCAGAAGGCCACTGCAATATACTTCAGTATCAGGCAGTTTCTGTGAGGCAAGTCTTATGACTTGTAAACAAAACCATGCAATGAAACTGATGTATACTTTTTAGTCATTGAGCAATAACTCCATTTTATGTCTGCAAGTATTTGCTGCACAGCTCTGTGCTCACTAGGAATATGGAGTTAAATAGAGCTTATAGATCGGCGACAAGCTTCTACTGGGTCTTGACTCCAGTACTGTAAGAAGGCTTTGTAGCTGAGATTGCTCAGAGACTGAAAAACCAGAGAAGTGTCTAAAACCCCACTCTGTTCTAGTATTGCAAATTTGAGCTGTATGTTTCAAAAGAAAAGGAAGAATGGAGGGGACGGAGCGTCGTCTCAGAGGTTGAGAATACTTCCTGTGCTGGTATGAGGGCCTGAGGAGGCCCGAGACTACTCGAGTTTGATCCATTGGACCCACACAAGCAGCTGGGTGCATGGCCACACACATCTGTAACCCAAGTTCTGTAGGGGCACAGAGATCCCAGAATGTCTTCAGCTCATGAGAAAATGGCAAGCTCTAGGATGTATAAGATTGCTGCTCAAAGGATGGGAAATAAGAGTGAGGGAGTGGGACACCCAACCCAACGTTTCACTCCGACACTTGCAGGTGAGCAGGTGAGATGCTGAAAGGGAATATATATATGTACCCACCCACCACACACACACACTACATATACATTAACAAAAATAAAACAAGCATAAAAAAGAAAGGGAAGAATAGAGAAGCTTTAGGAAAAGTAAGAGATTATTTGTCCCAGTCTTTAAAGTTGAGCCAGAGTGCCAGAGCACCTCCTGCAGCATTAGTGGTCACGGACCAGCCACACCTAGCTTTGAGCTGGGTGCTGTGAACCAGGCCTCCTCAGGTCTTCATGCCTGTTGGCTAGTGCTCTTAACCTGCTAAGCTATTTTCCCAGCCCCATATTCATTTAACTGTTTAAAACGAGGGATGTGCAAGGTTTCTCGACATGGTGCTGAGCGGGAGGGCTCTGCAGACATGCTGAGTTTGGAAAAAGGCAACACTCATGTTTACTTGCAGGAATGGATGAATCTCAAGGCCATTCTGTGTCTGGAAGAGTGCGTTGTAAGGAGTCCTGCCCTTCCTTTGGCTCTCACATTCTTTCCGCCACCTCTTCTGCAATGGTCCCTGAGGTGTGATAGAGATGTCTCAGTGCTGAGCACTCCACTGTTCACTTCTCAGCACTCTGGTGCCTTTGGGGTCATCCCAGGCCATCACTGCTGCTCTCACTACCCTTCTTTCCTGGTTGATGAACACAAGCTTCTCGTCCAGTTCAGTTGATACTTGATGCTCATCTCTAGGTGAAGCTGCTTCAAGCCTTTGCACAAGTTGGATAGTCACTGCTGTGTCCCTTGTTCAAATTCCTCACCAACTCTTTAGTTCCAGTTCTGGACTGTTTCTTTTTGTTTGTTTGTGTGTACATGTATCATGCACGTGTTCATGTGCATGAATGTGTGTATATGTGCATGTGGAAGCTGGAGGCCTTGGGTGTTGTTCTTGCTCATTGTTTGCTTCTTTGAGGCAGGGCCTCTCGTTGTTTTGGAACTCACCAAGTAGGGAAGGCTGGCTGAGCAGTGAGCCCCAGCCATCCTCCTGTCTATCTGTCCTTAGCATTGAGATTATATGCACATGCCACTGTGTCTGGCTTTTTAATGTGGGCTCTGGAGATCAAACTCCGGTTCTCATGCTTGTAAGGCAAGAACTTTACCACTGAGCTTTCTCCTCAGTCCAAAAAACTCTGCAATTCTTTACTTACATATCTCTCTTTTCTGTAGTTTATGTTACCCTTGAAGAGAGGGTGCCTTTTATTCATCTTTTAAATTCAGAACACTTAGTGGGGAATGAACCTGCAATTATGACTTGAATAAATGTACATAAATATAGAAGCAAGCAAATTTTTCAGATGTTCATTTATTCTTAGTTGAAATATTTACAATTCACTGTATTTGGGTGGGAGGGTATTAATTTTATGACCCCAGGACTAAAACAATGAAAAATTGCTAAAACATGACAATATTCATTCCCTTGAGCAGCTCCTTTCTCTGTCCTATGGAAGCATGATGTTCAAAATTTCTACCTTCCCAATGCTACTGTAACATACATGATTAGTTAATGAATGCCTGAGTTGATTTAATTACCAACTTTTGCATTGCACAGGGTCGTACTGTACAATGTGCACTATTCTGAGTTGGAAGAAAGCTTTAACTCTAAGCGAATGGCTGAAATCCAATCAAATTGTCACTTATTGTCAACAACTGAGAGCTAGATATGGTGCTGGAAACATTATGCATGCTGTCTTACTCATCATCTGACGATACCATCCTCTTTGTGCTGTTGAAGAAAGAGAGGCTCATGTGGTCATTCGGTATTAAGCCCAGGGGGATAGATTCTCTTGGGTTGCAGACCGACTGGGATTCAGACACAGTGGGAGGAGGCTTTGCTGGGATGAGTTGTGTGCAGGGGTACACGCTTTGGCAGGCTTGGGGTTCTTCTGTGACCTGTTGGTTTGGTGAGGACCTCTGTTGGAGGCACCTCTTATCCCGAAGGATGCAGTGAGCTGGGAGGTAGGGAGGAAGGACCCAGATTTCATTATTTGGTCACTCACTGTGATCATCAGGTGTTCCTTGCATCAAGTCACTGGCCTGCACTTGTTCTTCATGGCTTCTCAGTGACCTGAGTGTAGGATCTGTGTCCCCCATCAGTGCTGTATGGCCCCCTCTCTGTCAGCTCACCACAACACTTGCTCCCTGCCTGGAGGCTGGCAGGGATGACTTCAGTAGCAGCTGTCTTTCCTTAATGAGTCCAGTGCTGCCCAGAACTCTCTTCTCATCTGCCCTGTATCACCTAACTAAAGCCTCTCCATCCGTCAGCTCCCAGCCAAGCAGCTCTTTCTCAAGGCAGATTCTGCTGCCACCACCACCCCAGCATCAGCTCAGCTTCTGAGAACCACTGACAGATTTGTCTTCCCTCCCTTCAGAGAACCTCAGTCACTCTGCAGACACCTGCTCACGGATCCACTGATATTGGGTCTTGCCCAGCCCAGCATGGCCAACACAGACATGATGCATCATCTAATCACAGACACCTAACACGAATGTAGCACTTTGTCCTTTCTGGAGCCCAATCTCCCGTGTGTGAAACTAGTCTGTGCTAGGTGTCAGATCAATACTTCACTTTCAAAAAAATAAAAAAAAAAGGCTGTCTGGCATTCCTCCAGGGTATTAACTCAGTTCTTATCCACACAGTCATTAGGAGTGAACTGACTAATGAATGAATGGGTAGAAAATGGTATCACTTGTACTCATCCTAGGCTGAACTCAGTAAGACTTGCATTTCAGGACATTTGTTATCTTGCAGATTAATGATTTCTGGTGGAGTATCTTAGGGCAAGCCTGCCTATCTCATCAGGAGCTCATGTCCAGAGTAAAGGTGGCTATAATGTTGGGGCAGGATTGATTGTCAGCAAAAACACTGATTTTGGAAGCATACCACCTGTATGTATTAAAGCCTGATCCCACCATTAATTAGCTCTGAGAATTTAAGTGCGTTCCTTACCCAGACTCTGACATCTTTGAAAAGACAGGTAATGATTATGTTTAGCACTGCCATGAGAATGAAGTAATTTATACCGTTTTTATAATTTTTCTTTACACATGGGTCAGAATAGCTCCTAGATAGATATTTCCAAACTTTAAAAAAAACTTACTTAACAGATAAAATATGCTGTTTTTCTTTTTTCAATTGTCAACCTGTGAAGACCACTTTCTGTGAGATCTCCTGCTTTCTTTTTTTTTTTTTTTTGGTTTTTCGAGGTAGGGTCTCACTCAAGCTCAGGCTGACCTGGAATTCACTATGGAGTCTCAGGGTGGCCTCGAACTCACGGCGATCCTCCTACCTCTGCCTCCCAAGTGCTGGGATTAAAGGCGTGCGCCACCACGCCCGGCAGATCTCCTGCTTTTGTTGTTGTTGTTGTTGTTGTAATTATTGCTTCTGCCTCCCTTCCAATCTGAGTTGCTAAGATCTGAGGACAAGCATACATGTGTCTCTGACCTTACTTGGATTATATTAGCTTCTTTCTTTCTTTCTTCCTTTCTTTCTTTCCTTCCTTCCTTCCTTCCTTCCTTCTTTCCGTTCTTTTCTTTTTACCTTTTTTTTTGAGATAGGGTCTCACTCTAGCCCAGGCTGACCTGGAATTTACTATGTAGTCTCAGGGTGGCTTTGAACTCATGGCAATCCACCCACCTTTGCCTCCCTAGTACTGGGATTAAAGGCATGTGCCACCATGCCTGGCTTTTTTTTTTTTTTTTTTTTAAGCCTTCATGTTTTCCAATGCAAAAGGTCAGTACTGCACTGGAGGAAAATAGTCCTATGATCTCAATTGTCTCTCAGCCATGTTCCAAGAAAACTCACCAAGATTAGTCAGTGAAAAGGAGCAGTTGTTAGATGGGGGTGGAGAAAGGTGTTTTGCCGGCACAGGAAGCCCAGTTCAGTGTTCTGTGCTCAGTGGACCTGCACTTCCAGCAGGAGTCTCCAAACCTGCTGAATCCCCCCTTTGACCTCTTTATAGGGCTCTACAGCCAGTACTGCCATTAAGCACACAGCAATGCTGGTGAAATGCTGCCCCAAGATGAACATTCAAGGTAATTAAAAAAAAAAAAAAACAGATTACTTATGAAGATTCACTGAAGACACCAAACAGTGGAGACTTAAAAGTCTGAACTGACCAAAGAAGTCTGGTATGGAAGACAAAATAGAGTCTGAGATATGAGCTCAACCCAGGCCTCATCAGTGACCTTGGAGCAAGTCCTTGCCTCTCTCTGGGACACTCTGTTTAAGCCTTTTTAATTCATTCATTCACTCATTCAGCATATATCCAGCTCCTACAATGGATGACTTTTACAGTAGACTTGTTCTGTGAGGTGCACATCTGAAACCTTAGACGGGGTGAACGTGAGACAGAAATACAATAGACTACAGTGCTTAGCTCTGTGTCATTAATGTGGAGACTAAAATGTGACATGTAAAATGAGGTCTGGGAACATTTGGTATTTTTTTAAAAAAATTCTTTTCACATTTTGCTCTCTTATTTCCTAAAATGTTTTCATATGGTTTTATTGACTTCCACTTGTAATTTTTTTACTTTTTATTTTTCTTTATTAGTTAGTTTTGTATTCAGCAAATACAGTCAGTTTGTTACCATTATTAGGCTCATCTGTGACCTACCCCCTCCCCTTGGCCCCTCCTTGTTGAGGTATACGGGTCATGCATTGTGGAGTTAGCCCACAGTTATGGGTAAGCTAAATGTCTGCATATCATGACCCAACATGTGGCTCTGACATTCTTTCTGCCCCCTCTTCCGCAAAATTTCCCTGAGCCATGTTGGGTTCATTTTTGGTCTGCTTCAGTGATGAGGTATTGGGGGCCTCTGAGACTCTGGCTCTCTGATTTTGTAGGAGTTGATTTTTCTCTGTGCTGATCTCCTTCCCCCTTGTGCTGGTATCCAGTTCATCAGGAAAACAGCACCCTTGCTTGTTTCGCCAGTTTTTCTTAGTTTCAGCCAGGGCCCTTTCAAGGTATGATGGGCTAGCTCTCTCCTTAGGATCTACATCTATCTGAAAAAGAGAAGCAGATTCTCCAACAGAGAGTAAGTTAGCACCAAGACAAATGAGATAACCCTTACTTTTTTTATACAGAATTTAATAGGTGTAGGCCCTCTTGTAGCCCATGATTGATGGTAGCTTGATATTGGCGAGTGGGCTTATGTTTGGATATGGTTCTGACTTGTTTCCCAGCTCCAGCTGTGGGTCCCGTACCACTGAGGAGATCAGTTAGCCAAATTAAGAGCAGTTGGTTCCCCACCATGGCTGTGTGCCACTATTGCACTTGTGTGGGTATCACAACAAGTTATTTGCTGCTAAGTAGGTTAGACCATGAGTTGCTTGGACAGATATTGGACATTTTCCCCCAGTCACCCATGTAGCACCTTCTGGCACTAGACACACTGACTGTCTGGGGACTGACTGTCTTCCAACTTCCAGCCATGCCATTCTATTTTGCATGTCAACCACATAAGGTGTCTTCAGCAGTAGGGTCTTACCACTAACCTTTGGTGGGTCATCAAGTACTCTGACAGAAATCTGTCTGTCTTTTAGGAAACCAAAACCCCAGTAGCTCACGAACTTAAACCATCACTCATCCAATGGGATCACATGAAGCTGAAGAGTTCCTTTTTAGACAAGCATACAATAAACAAAGCCAATAGATTACCCACAGAATGGGAGAAAATATTTGTGGGTTACCCAACTGATAGAGACCTAATCTCTAGAATCTACAAAGTACTCAAAAATCTAAACAGTAAGAAGTCAAACACCCCCACTCACAAAATGGGGCAAAGAGCTGAACAGGCAGTTCACAGAGGAAGAAATACAAATGGTAAACATACACTCAAGAAAATGTTCATCATCCCTAATCATCAGAGAAATGCAAATTAAAACAACTATGAGATTCTACCTTACCCCAATAAGGATAGCAAACATCAAAAAATCAAACAAAAATAAATGCTGGCGAGGATGTGGAGAAGTAGGTACACTCATCCACTGTTGGTGGAAATGTAGGATGGTACAACCACTTTGGAAAGCAATATGGAGACTTCTGAGAAAGCTGAGTATAGAGATACCAACAGACACAGTTATTCCCCTATTGGGCATCTACCCTAAAACCTTCAAACCACAGGCTAGATAGATTTGCTCAACCATGTTTGTAGCAGCTCAATTTGTAATAGCTAAGAGCTGGAATCAACCCAGATGTCCATCACTAGAAGAATGGATAACTAAGATGTGATATATCTACACAATGGAATTCTATACAGCAGTAAGAAAAAATGACAAAATGAAATTTGAGGAAAAATGGTTGAACCTGGAACAGATCATTCTCAGTGAACTTACCCAATCACAGAAAAAAAATCGCCACATAGTCTCACTCATCTACAGCACCTAACCTGAATCTACTCAAGATACCTTACATATCCAGCAAGCATCTCGTGGACTAGACACTAGGATGGAAGGGGAGGGAGGGTAGGGGAGGGTATCAAAGGGGTGGGAAACACAAATCTAGACCCAAATGGCAATGGTACCATAAAATTCTACTTACTAAATGGCAGACCAAATGGTGGATCCTTCACCAGGCCCTTACAGGGAACACCTGAACCACAAGACACTGGAGAGGGTAGGATCACGACTAACCTTAATCTTCTACATCCTCCCTACCCCCTTCTCCCTCTCTCTTCTCTCTAACTCTTGTATATTAGTTAT
This sequence comes from Dipus sagitta, assembly GCA_036346955.1. Taxonomy (NCBI): domain Eukaryota; kingdom Metazoa; phylum Chordata; class Mammalia; order Rodentia; family Dipodidae; genus Dipus; species Dipus sagitta. The sequence continues at coordinate 192,963,431 of CM070771.1, forward strand.
CTTTTTCCTCATTTTGTTACTGGGCACTGACCTGTAACTCCCAGTACCAGCATGGGGCTATCATCCACAATGAGCTTTTGATCAGAGAGACTTCCACTTTTATATACATTGTGTCCTTTCTTCTACCTACATTTCACATTCTTCTTTTTCTGACCCTTAAATGTAGAAACACAAATCATTGAAAAAATTGGCATATGAATTTAAGTAGAGAAAAGTGTGAAGGATTTTTTGGGGGGGTCTAAATATAAGTGTTTAAAGTTGTAAAATTCTTCTGCTGCTGTAGCTGTGCCCTAATATTATAAACGTGCTCTATTTTCATTGATTGTTTGAAATATTTTAATCTCCCTTGTGACTTCTACTTTGACATTTTATTTTCATTTTTTTGGTTTTTCGAGGTAGGGTCTCGCTGTAGCCCAGGCTGACATGGAGTTCACTATGGGTCTCAGGGTGGCCTTGAACTCACGGCAATCCTCCTACCTCTGCCTCCCGAGAGCTGGGATTAAAGACGTGCGTCACCACACCCGGCTACTTTGACATTTTAAAGTATTTGGTTTAATTCCAAATATTTGTATAACTACATATTATTTATTGACTATGCAAACATTCCCCTTGCATTCAGAAGCACAGTACGTAAGCACCGTAGTGCAGCCTGTCAGTGTGCAAGAGATGCACTCATCAAATGTCCTGGGCCAGGGGTCCACGGATCTCTCCCCACACAGTAATCCGAGGCTGCCTGTATGAATAGTGTCCTTTTTAGTACTCTGCCCTGCAAACTCCAGCTGCAACACTCAACTCTCCCCACCACCTCAGCTCAGCAAGCTTAGGTTCTTACCTTGGGTTGCACCTGCTTGTGGCATGTGAGAACCTTGAAACTGAGGCAGCACATGTTTATTATGTATTATTATTTATTGTAGTTATCACCTATTCTTCTCCAAATATTCTTCATTCATTTCCCTCAACCCTGGCTTTATTCTTTGTCTGAACTTCTGGAAGGATGGAGAATGGTATAGAAAGAACTGTATACTCTGTCAAGGCCAGAGCCAAAACAAACTTTTTAAACTTAATTTTAGTTAAAGTGTTAACATGAGCATAAGAAAGCAGTTTTGGAAATTTGGGTTAAAATACATACTTTTTTAGTATAACAAGATGCATTTAAAAATTTTAGGTGTTAGCTTAGTTTAGTATGTTCTTTGGTTACGTATTATTTCTACACTTTTTCAGAGCATTGTGAGAACCAAGGTAATGATCTCTGATAGAAAGACAGAACATGCTTTGATTTTGCAGAATTAACACTGAATTTTCATTGTATGTGCACTATTATAAGTTCTTAGGAATTTGGTAGAAGGAGCGGAGCGGGATCTGTCTGTCAGAAGCTGAGACAGGCTCACCTAGAACCTGTCTGTATTCAGAAGAGATGTGGTGGAGGTCCTGTGCACGGACTGCCACAGTGTACAGTGCAGTCTGGACATGATGAGCTGACCTGATTATCCTAACCTTGTGCCAAGCCACCTTTGCCAGAAGACTCTAGAAGGTCTGTGCCCCACAGCAATGATTCTGGAGAACCCATTTTTTTCAAAACAAATGCCAAAAGCCTACATTTTGTAAGGCTGGTATTAAATTTTTTTTACCAGAGTCATTTTAATATGTTTTAACTTTTATTTTTGCATGTCTGACAATCATTTCTTTTTAAAGTTTAAGGCAAAAGAGATTTATTAGAAAAAAAGATAGAATAGCCTCTAAGTGTCAGGGCAAGTGTGTGGCTAGGATTTCAGCTCACATCTAAAGAAAGAAAGAAAAAAGACAAACATGAGAAGTTCAAGTTTTTGAGTTAGAACTCAGAAAAGCAAGCAGGCTCTGCAACAAGAATCTGTGAGCAGCTCTTGACAATGATTTCCTGATGCCTATGAGCTTTGCAGGGGAAAAATATTATGGATCCATTTCCGCACACTTGTAAGCTTCCATAGTGGAGCAATGAAGTTGTATCTGTGATTCTTACCTAAAAACTGTTGCCTGTAGCACCTCAACAAGGCTTTTTACCTGATACTATTCAAAGACGATGCAAATAATTAGTTCCAAATGACCAGTTTAACCTCATACTAACTATGAGTGTCTTACGGATTGCTCGCCTTAAGCACAATGTTATCATCTCACCTCTTAGAGGACTCTTACTGGGGAGACATGGACACATGTCTCTACTTCCTAGATGGGCACCAAAAACGGGCCAAAGAATTGACTCCCTTCAAGTCTGGCTTGGTTAACTAGTGAATTTAATTGAGGTTACTTATAGGAGCATGGCTGGGAGGTTACCTACAGGAGCGCTGACAGTTGATGGGCAGCTATATCATCGAAGGACAAACCCTCACCCACGACAATTATTTGCTATATCCACAGGGAAGGAATGGCATCTCATGCCACCACGCTATCCTGTACTGCCTTGTGGCCCTTCCCCTGCTTCAAGGGGATCGTTATAGGCCCTATCTTGTGAGGGTCTCATGCGGTGATCACAGCTGCTCTCATTTCGTGACAATAGCCATAGGACAGAATTCCGCAATACCACTGTGCAAAATGACATCCTGGTATAGCAATAGAATCAGTGGGTGAGGGCTGCGGAGATCGCGTAGCAGTTAAGCGCTTGCCTGTGAAGCTTCAGGACCCCAGTTCGAGGCTCAATTCCCCAGGGCCCATGTTAGCCAGATGCACAAGTGGGCGCATGCATCTGGAGTTCGTTTGCAGTGGCTGGAGGCCCTGACACACCCATTCTCTCTCTCTCTCTCTCTCTCTCTCTCTCTGCCTCTTTCTCTCTCTGTCTGTTGCTCTAAAATAATAAAAAAAAAGAATCAGTGGGTGAATCTTCCCACGTGCCACACTCAGTAGGGTGTGGGTATCCTGGTAATACATTAAGGGTGACATGGTTTTCCTGAGTGTCTCTAGATGTTCGTATAGATTCATGTCAGATTTTACATACTTTTTTGATTTTTTTTTCCTGTGTTTCAGGTTTGTCTGTGCCAATATGCTAGAAAATTCTGTTTCAGATAAGTTACTATCTTGTATCTGTGTTGAAGGTTTAACTCCAGAGACTTCTCAAGCTCATCCTTAGTTACAGAGCAGCCATTGGGAACAAGGTCTTTACTGAGTGTCTTTCTTTCAGCTACTCTTGCTCCTATTGTCTATCACACACATCTATGAAAACATTTGCCCTCTTCCAGAAAATTACCTTGTTTGAGGACCTTATTACCCAGAAATAGCTTTTCCTCTTTGTGTGTCAGGGGAAGGTATAGGATTAGATTAGATTTTGATTTTAAAAAAATCAAATTTTATACTATCTGAAAAAAAGAACTGTTTTATTGGGTCAAAGATTATTAACCCCATATGTATCACTTATGTCACACTGTTGTAATAATTTCCAGAGGTGACCATACCAGGCTCATCTTTTAGTTATGTATTGTCATTTGAGATATACAAAGAAATTTACTAACATTCACCTTGGATATTGGAAAGATTTTTCAGATATATTTTGTTTTCATATATTTCAAACAGATAAGATTGTAGAAGTGAATTCTGGGTAGGTGAAATATTCCATTTTCTATTCATTTGTATAGATTTTTCAGCAGCTATAATTTAAAATCACAGGTGGAAGGACTTTGGGGAAAAGGATCATGCTTCATATGCCAAACAATATAAGATAAACAATCCCATTGCTGCCCTCAAGTTGCTCAGGGAGTGGATGGAAAGTCTTGGCAGAGTTATGTGGAAAACAAAACAATAATTCGTATGTTTAAAAAGAAGAAATGGAAATTTTGTGATGAATTATTAGAAGTAATATGGGCATTTACAGAAGAAACTGAGAATTAGAATGGGCTGGGAGATAATTTTACGGAACTATTGCTGTAAGATTGTCTCACTTTGGTATATTGATGGTCTAAGGTCTTGCTGTTTACACTGTGAATGTGTTGCTATGGAAAAGTTTAACAAACTCTTTGTTCTTTGAAGAATAATAGGGTGTTGTCTAATTTGACACCCCGACTCCTTCCTGTCTGGTGCATTAACCACTGTTAATGCACTTGTTTTCTCACAGCCTCTTTTTCTCACTAGAAAAGTTTATCTGCTTTCAAGACGCCCAGTCCTATATACCTATTACTGCATCCTTACTTACAAGGCTGTCAGGGTATCTTAGATGCTTGGGATGGTTCTGGTTCACAGTGCAAACCAGGTTGAAGATCTATGCAGATTTTTATTAAGCAGAGGAATTAAATGTATGGAGTGCAATGCGTTATGAAGAATACCTCTGAATATGTTCACAGATCTAATTAGGTGATACACTGCTCTTTGGAACTAGTTTAAAATTCAGTTCTGTACATTATTGCTTTGAGGCCAGAGCTGAGGATGTCCTCAAGTCTCTACCACAGCCATGCTCACAGGGATAGGAAACTCAAAAAGGGAATAGCAAAGAAAGGGAGCAACACAGCAGCTATTTTAAAGGAAACTTCTATCTTAGAATAGAATATTGGAATGGTTGGTTTTATTTTTGACCTGGGTGAATAAGCCTGTGTGTCCTCATTAAACACACACTGGAAAATGATATTCAGAGTACTGAATAGGGAGAGAAGCATTGACAATGCTCTCTCTTTACTTGGAAAACACAGACCAAGAATTGAATTTAAACTCTTTTTACATGAACTATGTTTAATCATGTCTTTTCTACAAGCATAAGCCAGCCACCTAGAACTGAAACTTTCTGCTTGTTGGGCAATAGAAGCACATACCTCTCACTCCACCCTCCCAGGAATGTGTGTTCAGGAACTAGAATTTGCCTTGGATTTTAAAGGATGGATAGTGTCAGGATCTCTTCTAAAAGTAACTTCTCCATCCCAAGGTTAAACAACTCCACTCTACATTTTCTTTGACTCATTTTATAAAAGTTTGAGTCTCATTTTTTTAATAAAGATATGCCTATTTCTCTCAGTATATTAGTTCATTGATCTAGTATTTATTATGTGACCTATTAAACTGGTGGGCCATTTTTATTTTATTTTAATTATTTAGTGTGTGGTTCTATATGTGTGTACGGTGTATGCAAAGTGTGTATGAATGTTATGTTATTCAATTATTTACTGTGTGTGTGCATGTGAATGTATGTGTGCAATGTGTGTATGAATGTTTATTTCAATTATTTAGTGTGTGTATGTATGTGCGTGTGAAATGTATGTATGAAGGTTCTTATGTGTATGGGTCACCTGTGTGTGCATGTGAATGTGGAGGCCAGAGGGCAGCCTCAGGTGTCATCCTCAGGAATGCTGTCCACTGCTTCTTGAGACAAAGTCTCTCACTGTGTGGGAGCTTGCCATTTAGGCCAAATGGGCTGATGATCCAGGCACAAGTTTCTACCAGTCTCCACCTTCATAGTTCTGGGGTTACAGGCATTTACCATCCCTAATATTTTTATGTGGGTACTGAGGATTAAACTCTAGTCCTTATGCTTGCAACATAAGCATCTTACCAGCTGAGCTATCTCCCTAGCCCAGACATTTTATTTTATTTTATGAAATGCATTTATATGTGTTTGAGTATAAGCTAAGAGTTCCCAGTGTGCTCCATGGTTTGTCTGTTAGTCCCATAACTACACCACAATTTTCGTGCTCTCAACTCAAAATTTCTTAATCATGGCAGTGTTAATAATATATTTGGCTAGAATATTCTTTGTTCCAAGGCCTGTCCTGCACACTATAGGGTGTTTGCAGGACCCCTGACTGCTCCCCACTAGAGGACAGTAGCATCCCACTATCCTCAACTCAATGTGACAAGTAAGAATTTCTAAATGTCATTATCAAATGTCCTCTGGTATACAAAATCAACTCTGGTTGAGATCCATTGTTTAAGCCTACTAGTCTTACAGAACATCTCTATCACGAAGGATTAGCAGACTCCTCTTCTTCCCCCTTCTCTACCAAATGTTTCTGTTATTCTCATAAATATATTATTCTGGTTAAGCTCCAGGTTTATTTTGAAAATCTATATAATTATGTATTAATTTAGGAGAACCACATTTTAAAACATTAATTATCACATACAGAAATGTTTCCTTAACAGCATTTTAATTTGACAAATTAGCATGTAGCTCTGTAATTGATTCATGTTTATTATGAAAATTTTCAACTGGTATAATCTAATGAATATTATTATTCCATAGGATAGATATAAAAATCATTATCTGTAGTTTACACATGAGACTCAAATGTTGAATGAGCATGCTGAGTATTCAAAGGCTTAAAAATTGGAAAGTTAAACAAGAAGGATATAAACACAGTATTAGGCCTTGACTACATTTCATTTTGCAATGCATAGGAAGGTTTTTGTTTTCATGTGTTTTTAAGTTTTAGTTTTCTTGCTTTCCCTCCTGGGCCAGTCCCATAAATTTCCTTCAACTAATTTCCAGCTCAATTTTGCAAACCTGAGAGATTTTTGTCCTATGAATATATTTGAACATTACCCTTAATTAGTGATGCATGGGTCACATTCTGAGGCACTGGTATCTCATTCATTTTAATGGCTGTTCTGTACTTTATTGAAAGGCTCAGCAATGTGTTATAACAAGGTAAATTATGTGGTCATGACCTGAAACTCCATATGGTCATAAAACATCTAACTCTTCCCTTTCTTTTTCTCTCACTATGTTCTAGAAATGGGGAAGAGTTTGGGCTATAAAATCTATGTCCTTAGATATTTTGACAAAATTCAATCTAGAAATATTATGATTTCATATTTATGAAGAAACATCCATTTATTTTTCTCCTATCTCAGGGTGTCATTACAAAGAGCTTATCCAGTAAAGTAGCATGTGGAAGACTGCAGGTTAGAGAAACAGTGATAGCACCTCACGAAGGAAGAAAAAGTTTGATTTGACAGATCAACTGGAAATGAAGGAAAAAAAAGGAGGAATGAAGGAAATAACCAAAGAAGGAAGGAAGGTTTACATGAGGAGAGAGAACACAGTATCTTATGTCAAGGGAACAGTCTCTAAGAAGGGGCTAGAGAAGTTGCTGGTAGTTAATGGAATCCGAGTTTTAACACAAATTAATAGAGTGTGCTAAGGGGAAAAACTTGAAACCTTGGTGGGGCAGAAGCATCATCCAAAACTTCTCCAATTGAACCTGGCTTCAGTTTTCTGAGCAATGTTCAAAGTCAGAGGGGGAAAGAACTTAACAAGGACTAGGGAAACTAACACTAAGTGCTTTTTATCGTGGACTCTGAGGATGGAAATGAGAACCTAGCTCAAGTGATATACCAGAGATTTTTGTTAAGTAGGGTGGAGAATGAGATCCTGACGGAACCTGTATCAAATATTCCTTTATATCCTGGTGTGATCGATGGGACCAGTTTCTCTTTCACAAAGGGTAAGAATCAGTTTGTCTATTAAGCTGAGAAATGTTTTCCAAGTGCCTGCCATGTTCAGAGAAAGAGATGAAGTTGGGTAGATGAAACTGAACACCACCCTTCTGCATCTCTAAGCTGGCCTGCCCACTTCTACTTCTTGCCTTTTCAAACACTTGATCTGGGAATAAGCAGCCTGATAGTCACCATACTCTGAGAAGCAGAAGAGACATGGGAAGGTTATTGGAGATGTTTTTGGTTCAAAGCCTCAAGTAAGTTTTCAGAATAAACAGATGTTCACAGGAATGAGCCACCTTGGATGATAAGCCCAATGAGCCTTCAGACAACATCCAACTAAGGTGACAGTGTACTTCAACAACACAAGGACCTGAAGCAAAATGTGCAACTGGAACTGGGGGGTGTAACTCAGTACTAACATAGATAGAATACTTACATAGTATGTGTGAGCCCCTATGTTGACATCCCAGGCAACACAAAAACAAGCATGTTTTTTTAATTTTATTTTTATGTTTCTTTATTTTTAAAAATATTTAGAGTCTAGGCTGACCTGGAATTCACTATGTAGTCTCAGTGTGGTCTCCAACTCATGGCGATCCTTCTGCCTCTCCCTCCTGAGTGCTGGGATTAAAGGTGCCACTCTTTTTTTTTTTTTTTTTTTTTTAATCCTAGCACTCTTATTATCCCCTCTTCCCCACCCCATTCTACTAAGGGTCCTCCTTGGTGGGGTCCTAAAGGCCTCAGTCAGTCTCCTTGTGTGTGGGGGAGGGCTGTGGGGGGGGCACAGTGTCTCAGGCTATTCCCACCCAGCTGAGGCTCTTACACTCTTTCTGCCCCCTCTTCCACAATGTTCCCTGAGGTACTGGGAACCAAGCCAGATTCCCAAGGATATGAAACCAGTAAGACTCCAGAGAGAACCTCCACTGTTCTTTGGCTAAGAAGAGGGGCACACACATCAATACGTTTCTCTAGTGACTATGTTTATTCCCTTTCATCCAAGCTGCTCTCACTTTTGGTTGCAGAAGGCTTTATCTTTTAGATGGTAGAGAAGACTGGGGAGATCCACGATACCTCAGTACAATAAGGAAAGATATAGGTTTATGACTCAAAAAGTAGATTCAGAGCTAGAGAGATGGCTTAGCAGTTTAAGGCACTTGCCTGCAAAGCCAAAGGACCCAGGTTCAGTTCCCCAGGGCCCAGGTAAGCCAGCTGCACAAGGTGGCGCATGCATGTTATGCCCAGTTCTCGGCACCCCCAGTGACCACTAAGGAGAACCCAACACGTATGCAAGGGCAAGGAGCTTTATTTCGGGCTTAAGCTTGGTCTCTTGACTTCACCAATGCAGTGGATCCATACAAGAGCCCCGAGTACTGGGAGGGTAGGGTTTTTATAGGGATTTGAACATAGAAGAAAGGGATGGGTACATGATTGGTTGATTTAAACAGTGTACTCTTCTGGTTGGTTTAGGATTTTGGCGGACAAAGTTGGTGGGCTGGGGCTAGGGGAATTGAACTTATCTATGACTATAGGAATGTATAGCATAATCAGTTTCCAGTAAGTGTTAAACCCACCCTTACCGGAAGATAAAAACTTAGATCTTGCCGGGAAACAGAAACTTAGGCCTACTGAGGACTCTGAAGCCTGTTATGGCGTCCTTCTGGTTCCTGAGTCCTTCATGCATCTGGAGTTCATTTGTAGTGGTTGGAGGCCCTAGCGTGCCCATTCTCTCTCTATCTGCCTCTTCCTCCCCCCTCTCCCTCAAGTAAATAAATTAAATATTAAAAAGATATTTAAGGGTTAGAGAGATGTGTCAGCAGTTAAGATGCTTGCCTGCAAAGCTTAACGACTGGATTTGATTCCCCAGTACTCACATAAAGCCAGATGCATAAAGTGGAGCATGCATCTGGAGTTAATTTGCAGTGGCTGAAGGCCTTGGTGAGTCCATTCTTTCTCTTCTCTCTATCCTTCTTTGCTTGTAAATAAATAAATAGATAAAATATTTTAAATATATTTAAAAAATTTAAAAAGAAGCCAGGCGTGTTGGTGCACGTCTTTAATCTCAGCACTCAGAAGACAGAGGTAGGAGGATCACTGTGAGTTCGAGGCTTCCCTGAGACTCCATAGTGAATTCCAGGTCAGCCTGGGCTAGAGTGAGACCCTACCTCAAAAACCAAAAACAAACAAATAAATAAATAAATAAAAATAAGATAAAATAAAAATTTTTAAAAGAGAAAAAGTAAAAATATTTAATTGGCAACTTCCATACATATACACAATGTACCCTGATCATAATTCCCCCTACCACCCTTCTTTGACCATGGTGCCGCACCTGCCCTCTACTGAACCCCCTTTTCTTTCTGACTCGTCCCTCTTAGATTTTGATGCCATAATGCTTTTGCCCTCATATTATGCAGATCTTGAGAAGGTATCATCAGACACTGTAAGGTCATTAATGCAATGGCCCAAAGACAGCATTCCAAAGACTCCTCTCTAACCTTTGACTACTGCATTCTTTCTGCCACCTCTTCCACAATGATCCCTGTGCCTTAGAGGATGTGATAAAGATGTCTCTAGAAGCTGACATGTCACTGTAACTTCTCAGCACTTTGACGAGTTTTGAGTCTACCCAGTACTCACTGCCATCTGAAAAGAGAAGTTTCTCTAGCAAAAAGTGAAAGTAGCATTAATATGTGGGCATAAACATAAACATTTAAAGGGGAGTTGGTGAGCATAATATATCCATCCTGCTATGCAATAGTAATAGCTTACCCCCAGGGCTTATGACCTTCCCAGCCACAGGTTTTTGATTAGGTTTTCAGTATCAGGCATGGATTCCCTTCCATGCAGTGGGCCTCAAATCAAATCAGAGAGCAGTTGATTTCTCCAAAAACAGACATGTCCCCATTGCAAGACCTTTTGGCCTGGCTGTCTAGCCATAAGGCTTGCAGGGTCCACTGCTAGTTAAGATGGTTGATGACTTTTCTCCCCAGCAGGCTACACTGCTCTTTCTAGCACTATGACCATTAGTTAAGAAGGAGGAAGTTCCCAGCTTAGCTCCAGCTTGATTTCCCAGTGACATGTAGCCCAGGCATGTGGAGTCTTTAGCTATAGGGTCTTACCATATAGTTTTGGTGGGAAACCAAGAGCATTAGCAATTTCTGGTATTATTTGGAGGGTATCAGGGGCCTCCCTAACCAACTCACTAGGAGGTATCCATTCTGGTACTAAAATGGTTGTGTAGCAATCTATCTATGGCTTCTGGATATAGCATTGTCCACCCTCACGGGGTACTGTACCCAAATTACTCTGTCTCTATGTACAGATGTATATGTGTATGTATATGTTTATATATATATATATATATATATATATATATATATATACACACACACACACATATATATATATATGCATATATATGTATGGCTAGCAAAGAAGTATATTTTCATATGTCATATTCATAACATCTTTAATTTTTATTTACCATCCTCCCACCCCCTTTTTCCTTCAACATCCTCCTCTGATCCCATTTAGATATTTCCAGGCCTAGAATTCTTCCCCTTTACTTACATATCTACTATCAATACTCTTTATATGCAAATAAACACATTTTTAAAAGCCCATCAGAAACCAGTAAGTGCATCGAACCAGACGGAGACAATATCAAGCTTTTGTTTCAAGAAATTTAGTTTTGAGAGGGTTTTCTATAGAGTAATAGATGACTTAAATAAATAATGAGGACATTATAGCCGCAGGCAAGGGAGAACAAGTGGAAACTAGTAAGAAATGGAGTCAGAGAGGAACATGGGAAGTCTGACTGGATGTTTCCCTGTAAGAATTCTGACTTTACTTTGAATAAAATCGAAGGCTGTTGTAATTTTACCCATGTATACCACGTAGGGAGTAAGCTACAGGCACTCTTAAAACAATCCAGGTGAGTATTGATTATGGTTCAGATCCAGTGGACAGAGACATAGAAGGCAAGAAGTTATTGGAATCTACCTATGGTTTAAATAGAGAGCTCACATTTTTCCCTCATGGTTAGAAGTGTGAGAATGAGATAGTCAGAAACACCTGAACATTAGAATATGGTTTCTGTTTTTTACTGTAACAAGTAATATTTTGGGAAAGCTTGAGAATTAAGCTTTGGTTATATTCAAGTGGACATTTATCAAGTCAGCTATAGAACATGATAGGTTTGGACTTACTGAAGGTGTCAGGTTTGAAGATGTAAATATATGAGTCACCAGCACCTAAGGTTTCTAAATCCATGAATAAATGAGATAGGGGAGTAAGTATAATTACAAGAAAACATCAGTATCTTCTGATCAGAATGGAGCAATAGGCCTTTGTAACATCTCTCAAGGTAAAAAGAGGCTTAGAAAAAACAGAAACAGAAAGATAGACCAAAAATCAACACTCAGTGGCATAGAAGGGAGCCAAGTGAATGGGTGTCTAGAAACCTTAGTGAAGAAAGTGTTCACAACAGGGAAGAGTTTGTAAATAAACCAAACACTGTTGAGAGGTCAAGTGAGGAGAGAACTGAAATTCATCTTTGTTGAGCAGTGTGGTCTCAGCTCATTCACACTCTCTCCTGCTGTTCCTCCTCATACACAACACAATTAAACATTTCTTGTACATCAGGTACTTTCTAGGCCTTGGGGATAGTAAGCCAAATGAAATGTTCCTCCAAGAAGTTTATGACGAGTCAACCAATTAAACAATATTTACTGCACAATTACCGTGTGTAAGAAACTGTGCTAAATGCCATAAGGAATACAAACGTGGTGAGAGACACGTGTTTAACCTAATTGGAAACATTAGACAGAAACACACAGCTGTTAAACTTCAGTGCAAGCAAAGCCTATAAGATGTGTCATTTCAGCAAATGGAAGTATGCTGTGTTCTGTAATGAAGGAATAGGGAACCTAGCTTGCAAAAACAGGAAAAGCTTTGTGAAATGTTCATACATAGAAAAATGCAAGGATAGGGGAGTATGGTGTGTCCATTGGAGGTCAATAAAGGGGAAATGTTGGGGAAAGAAAATGGATGTAAAATGTAAATGTGATTACAAAGATGAAACTGGACTTTTTTCTAAGCGAGGTAAGTCAATAATAGGGGAACAAATATAGTCCACCTCCATTTCTATGGGATGTCTTAAATCAAGGCATTTGAGAAACCCACTCGAACACTGTCCTTACTGATTAGATGGGACTACAGTAGAGTTAAAAATTGTGTCCTTCCTTAATAAAAATACATTCCTTTAGGCCTTTGGATCCCCACCCACTGGCTGAGCTCCCCCCACTGCCTCAGACTTCTTGTCTGCTGTCATTACCTCCAGACTGACAAGAAGTCCCACAACAAAATATGTTCCACTTTCAAACTTTGTTGTCTCACCTCTGAGTGGTGCCCTGATTGAGCTGTTTAATAAGAAGACCCCCAAATAAAACTGGAGGAGAGATCCAACTGAACACATGCATGAGTTTTAATATGAAAACACAAGAAACATGAAAAATCAATGCAGCATTACTTCTCTGAAGTATTATAACTCAATTGCTAAATTCTAAGATAGTGAAATAGGTGCAATGCCAGATGAAGATTTTAAAAATTTGCCTATCAAAATGATCAATAACTTCAAAAAAGATACAAACAATCAAACCAATTAAATCTTAGAACTGGAGAATAAAGTCAGAAACATGCAGGAAAAATACAAAAAATGGAGGAGAATATCAGCAATATGAATAAAAGTGAGCTACATGGAAGAAAAATTCTGATTTTGAAAAAAAATGGAAGTGTTAGAAATAAGAAACTCAGTGAAACAAATGAAAAGCAAACTGTGGCATCTCCAACAGGCTTAAGTAAGCATAAGAGCAGAGATGAGGGTTGGAGGTCAGGGTTGTTGAAATACTCTATCCAAACATCAATACGAAAAATACAAAACTCAACAAAGAAAGTTCAGAGTTAAACTACCTCATAGATTAAAGGAATTGAGCAGATATGTACAGAGCATTCCATCCAACAGGTATAGAATGAATGTTCTTCTCAGTAGCCCACAGAACCTCCTTTAAAAGAAACCACATCGTATGCAACAAATCCAGCCTTACAAAATACAAAAGATTTGAAATAATTCTTTATATCTGATCAGATAATGGTGGAGTAAAACTAGAAATCAATAACAGCAGAGACTCTAGAAGTATACAGAATTGGAGACTAAGCAATCGACTTAAAGGAACACCAGTCACTGAAGAAATATTTAGTCCAGGGAAGAGATTAAAATATTACTAGAATTAAGTGAAAATGAAAGCACAACTGACAAGAACCTTTGTGGAACATATAAGATAATTATAAAAAGACAAGTCATATATATGAGCTTACATTAAAAAAGAAAGCAACTGTCATCTCAAATAAATAATCTAGTGATATTCCTCACAGTCTTAGAAAAAAATGATATCAGTAGATGGCAAGAAATAACAAAGATGAAGACAGAAGTTATTGAAATGGAACAGTGTCAAACAAAGAGATAAACGAGATTGACAATTCCCTAGCCAAATTCACCAAGAGAAAGAGAGAAGAGACTCAAATTAATTAAATTAAAGATAAATAAGGAAATGTTACAGCAGATTCTGATGAAATCCAGAAGATTTTTAGGGAAATTTGTGAAAAATAATTCCCCCAAACTGGAAAACCTAGAAATAGATAAATTTCTAGTATATATGGTCTACCAAAATTAAATCATTAGTATAAATAATTTTAACAGGTCAATAATCAACAACAAAATAGAAGCAGTAATAAAATATAATCTCTTCCCAAGAAAAAGATCAGGGCCAGATGGACTCACTCCAAAATTCTACCAAACTTTTCAAAAAGATCTAATACCAATGTTCCTCAAACTGTCCCCCAAATAGGGAAGAGATGTAACCATAGTCATCCTATGAAGCCATCATTATCCTTATACTGAAGCTGGACAAGAACATAACAAATGAAAACTGTAGACCAATTTCCCTGGCAACCATAGACATACAGAGTTCTAAATAAAATTCTTCCAAATGAATTCAAGAATACATTATGAAGGTCATGCATCATTACCAAGTTGCTTTTATTCCAGGGATGTGGGATGGTTCAACATAGATAAAACAATGAAAAGCAGCACGTAAAAGAGTTAAAGATATAAATCATAGAATTATGTCAACATACACCAAAATGGCCTTTGGCAAATTTCAGTATCTCTTATGGTAAGAGTCTTTAATAAAATAAAAAAGCAAGAGTAGTGGGGCATTCCTCAACATAACAAAAACAGAGGTTATCTGTGATTGAATTAAACCCATCTATATACTACATGGGGAAGAAGAAAGCATTGCCTCTAAATTGGGAGGAAGATAGGGGCTGTTACTCAATACAGTGCTTAAAGTCTTAGTTATCATGATAAGGTAAGAGAAAGAAAGGAATTGCTCAAAATATCCTATTTGTAGACAACTTGATTCTATACTTAATGACCCCAAAGTCTACATCAAAACACTTAGATCTGATAAGTAGTTTAGCAAACAATCAGGATACAAAATGAGCACAGAAAAATCAGCAGCTTTTCTATATACCAGTAATGAGCTTGCTAAGCAAAAAAATTAGGGAAGAGGGGGCGGAAAGAATGTCAGAGTCACATGTTGGGTCATGATATGCAGAGACATTTAGCTTACCCATAACTGTGGGCTAACTCCACAATGCATGACCCGTATACCTCAACAAGGAGGGGGTAGGTCACCGATGAGCCTAGTAATGGTACCAAACTGACTGTATTTGCTGAATACAGAACTGACTAATAAAAAAAAAATTAAGAGGTCATGAAATAATCAGAGATAGGTTTCTTAAACATAGTCTGAAAGCAGATACCAAAAGACTAAAGAAGTTCCCATATGCCAAGATATGAAATCTTATTCTATAAATATTTTTAAATCTAGAAGTATGGGAATCAGTCATAGAAGTGACTGAAATGGAATGGAAAAATGAGACTTAGAGGCTAAAAGCAAAGAAATGGCAGATCAAGATGTAAGATTTACCCATGATGTCTTAAAACGGGGCAAAGCGATAAGCCAGGATCAGATCATTCAAGGAGCACAGACATCAGATGTGAGTGAAAGATTGACAGATGATGGGTAGATTGCAGAAATGGAAAAGGACACAGGTGTGAAAAAGCCAGAGTGTTTGTGCATCAACGCAGATCTGCCTGTTTGCATGAGCTCTAGTGGAAGAGAGAGAGAGAGTGAGAGAGAGCGCAGCCATGAAGTCAGAAGCTGCCCAAGTGGCTTCTATGACCTACACAGCCTGGGACTGGGAAAATTTCCCTTAAAAAAAAAGAACTGAAAGCAAAGCAATCCTTGGAACAGAAATAGGCATTAATAAAGGCCAACAGAAGAAAGAATATTCCATAGCTTGCTAAGGAGTTGTTTAGGTGAGATAGGTGATCCTCGGTGGAGCCAAATAAGCAAGGTTTGGGTTGGAGGACAGGTCTGCGCAAGAGAACACAGAGACAGTGTTGAAGAAAACACATTATTTACCACCCCTGTATTTTCACTTTTTCTTTAAGCAAACAAGGCTCCCAGCTGAAGCCCCACATTGTTGCTATATCTTGCTTTGATGACAGTTTTGTGATGCGTGTTGGAAGCATGTGCTGGCCTGAGTGAGTTGTCATCTATGTCCACTGCACCAAGAGCTATGGTGCGCCCCTAAAAGTTACCTACTGTGTCCCACCCACAGATCCTCCTCAGAGAACACTGAGATGACCCTCTACTACTTTTGTTCTGCATATATTTTAAAGAAAAAATAAAGCAAACAAATCCTAGGGTCTCTTCATTTTATAAGTCCAGAATACATAGTAAATGACAAACTTTTTCTAAGATACTTGTTTAATACTATAGATTATCTGTTTTAATTTTTATAACTATATATATAGATTTAATGTTTTTGTATTAGAGTTTTTGTTAGCTTATTTAATTTAATAAAATTTGGCTATTCTACAACAAAAAAAAATTAGGGAAAAAATACCATTCACAACAGTTACACACACACACATACAAATCTGGGAATAAACCTACTCTAGGAGGTCAAAGGCCTCTAAACTGGAAATTTTAAGACACTGAAGAAATTGAAGAAGACACTAGAAAGTGAAAAGACCTCACATTTTTTATGGATTGTCAGAATTAATATTGTGAATATGCCTATATTATATAACTTACCTACATTGCTAATATAATGTCCATCAAAATTTCAGTGACATTCTTCAGCTAGTGAAAAGAAAAATAAATCCTAAAACTTATATAGAAGCATGAAAGGCACTGGATAGCCAAAGTAATTCTAAGCAGAAGGGGCAATGCTGGAGATGACGTCACAGTATCTGATCTCTTTCTATTATAGAACCATCATAACAAAAACTATGGTGCAAAAATAGACACGTAGTCTAGTTGAACAAAATGGAGGACACAGAAACAAAACCACACAGACACAATGACCTAATTTTGAACAAGGGTGTCAAAAACATGCATTGGAAAAAGAGCCTTTTAAACAAATACTGCTGAGAAAACTGGGTATCCAGATGTAGAAGAATGAAACCAGATCCATTTCTTTTACCCTGAACAAACTGAGAATCTTAATGTGTGTCTAGTCTTTGAAACTACTAGAGGAAAACAGATAAACACTTCAAAGTATAAGCAAGGACTTTCTGAAAATGATCCCATTAGCACAGGAAATAATCCCTAGAATTCAATGGGATTGCGTAAAATTAAAATGCTTCTCTCCACAGCAAAAGAAACAGTGACCAGTGAAAAGACAATTCACGGAATGGGGGTAAAAAAAAAACCTTTGCCTTTGCCAACTCTACAGCAGGCAAGGAATTAGTATTGAGAGTATATAAATAACTACAAAAACCAAACACAAAATCAGCAGATGGGCTAGTGAACTGAATTGACACTTCTCAAAGGAAGAAAATAAATGGTCAGTAAAGTATTTGAAAAAAATTTTTAATATCCTTAGATATCAGAGAAATGCAAACTAAAACTGTTTTGGGATTCTATCTTACCTCATTCAGGAAGGCTCTCTACCATCAAGAAGACAAATTACAAAACATTCTGACAAGAATGTGGGAAAAGAATACCTTATACACTTCTGGGGCAAATATAAACAGTTGTAGCCACTTGGAATTCAGTTGTAGAGGTTCCAGCAAAGACTAAAACCAGAACTTACCTATGACCCAGCTGTACAGCTTCTAGGTATGTACATGAAGGACTCTAAATCAACACACTACACAGACACATGCATAGCCATGTTTAAAGCCTCACTAGGCACAACACCTAGTTAATGGAAGCAGCCTACGCACCCCTCAACAGACGAGAGGACAAAGAAACGTGGCTTACACACCCAATGGGATTTTATTTCACCAAGAAGAAAAGTGAAATCATGATATCTGCAGGAAAATTGATAAAACTGGAAATCATGATGTGAAGTGAAATAAGTCAGACTCAAAAAGCCAATACTGGGCTTGAGAGATGGCGTAGCAGTTAAGGAGTTTGTAAGAAAGCCAAAGGCACTTGGGTCAATTCCCCTGAACCCATGTAAAGTCAGATGCACAGGGTGGCACATGTGTCTGGAGTTCATTAGTGTTGGCTAGAAGCTTTGGTGCACCCTTTCTCTCTCTACCTGCCCCTCTCTTAAATAAATAAAATATTTAAAAGAAGACAATGCTGACTTCTGGCCAAGATGGCGTCCGCCTAGCTTCGCTGCAAATCCTGGGGAAAGAAAGGCAAGATATTAAGGGTTCATTGGGGCTTTTAGGGGAGAGAAATCTGGGAGGGCACAGAGGATGGGGAAACAGGGAATTGCAGATCCCCTCGCGGGCAGGTAGCCCACCCCTCACCCCAAATAACTGCGGTGTCCACGGTGCCACAGCTGCCGCCGGAGCCCGCTGCTGCTGCCACAACATGCCAGCATGCTGATTGATCCCTGTGTGCAGAAGCTTGGACTGCTGCACACACTCGTCCACTCTCCCACTTACTGAGTGAGCCCAGCCCCACAGCAACTTCCCCACAAGCTGAGACTGCGTCTCTCGCTTGCACAAGCTCAGGTGCCATCCCCTACCTGTCTGCCACACCGTCCATCCGCCATTGCCCTGTGTTGGGGGAGTGCAGACTGCTTCCAGGTCCCAGTGTTCCCAGCCAGAGTTAGGGCTGCTTCAATGCTTGGTGCCTCAGTGTCACTCCTAGCTCGAACTCAGGAAGCTTTGGCACATTACTGCTTGAGAATTCAGGCAACTTTGGCGCCCCTGCCAGGCAGTAGATAGGCAGCTTTGGCAAGTGAGAGCCAAAGCCCAGGCTGCTTGGCAACTGCCCCAGGCTCCCTCAGATTCCCATTGTGCTTGAGCCCAGGCTGATATGCCCACCTACCTGCCCACACACTGTCATGGGCAGAACACAGCGCAAAAGAAATAACATGAAAAATCAAATGCAAGAAAATCCAGTTAGATCACCAAGTCCTACATTGAATACATCTAACCAAAATATAGAAGAACCATTAGGATCAGAACACCAAATTGAAGCTATGAGCAATGCAACCCTAATCAACCTACTGGTAAAACTTGCAGGAAAGCAACAAAGGACCGATAATTGTGTGGATGCTGCCATCACTAAAATAGAACTAATAGATAAGAAATTGGAAGGAGTTCAAAGAGAGTTAAGAGATTTGAGGGAGAGAGAAGAAAAAGAAGTCCTTGAATATCAGCTGGCCATGCTAAATGAAGAAATAAAGAAATGCAAGGATGAATTCCAAGAATCATCAAGAAAATCAGAAAGTGATGTGAAAAGGGAGCTTGACAGAGGGATGGAAATTACACATAGAAAAGTAGTAGAAAATGCAAACTTAATTGAACAAGTCCAAAACGCTCTAGAAGCTCTCAAGAATAGAGTCAGCCAAGGGGAGGATAGAAACTCTGATCTGGAAGACAAGATGGAAGAGACAGTTTGAGTTCAAAAATTTTAGTAAGTTCAAAAGTTCCTGTGAACAGAACATGAGGGAATTGGGGGATACACTTAAATGTCCTAATATCAGGATCATTGGAATACCAGAAGGAGAAGAAATTCAGACCAAAGGCATGGAGAACTTATTTAACAAAACAATTGAAGAAAACTTCCCAAGTCTCTTAAAAGAAAGGTCCATCAAGATACAAGAAGCCAACAGAACTCCAAACAGACTGGGACCAAAGGAGAAACTCTCCAAGACATATTATCATTAAGACTCTAAACATTGACACCAAAGAGAAAAATCCTAAAAGCAGCTAGGGAAAAACAGCACAACACTTTCTCAGGTAACCCCATAAGAATTACTTCAGACTTCTCAATGGAAACCCTGAAAGATAGAAGGGCCTGGAATGAAACACTGCAAAGTCTAAGAACCTATGGCTTCCAACCCAAACTACTCTACCCAGCAAAAGTATCCCTCATAACAGATGGTGAAAGAAAAACATTCCATGACAAAACTCAGCTTTACAATTATATGAACACAAAACCAAACCTACAGAGAGTATTTCAGGAAATTCTCCACAGAGAAGAAACAAATAATCAAACTCAATTGCCTACAAGAAGCAGATCACAACAACCAAACTCAGAGTAGGCACAAAAAACTTCAAAGTCCATGAAAACACCAAACCACATTTACCATCACAATATGGCAGGGATCAAATCAAATCTCACAGTCATTACCCTAAATATTAATGGCATTAATTCACCCATCAAGAGACACAAACTAACAGGATGGATCAAAAAATTAGACCCCTCAATCTGTTGTCTTAAGAAACCCACCTCACAAGTAAAGTCAGACACCTCTTCAGGGTGAAAGAGTGGCAAACAATATTTCAAGCAAATGGGAATAAGAAACAAGCAGGCTTAGATATATTGATATCAGATAAAATAGATTTCAAACCAAAAATAATCAAAAAAGACAAAGAAGGCCACTTCCTACTTATCAAGGGAACGATCCATCAAGAGGATATTACAATCATAAATCTGTATGCACCAAACACAGGGGCACCACAGTTCATAAACCAAAACCTACTTGACAATAAAACAGAAATAACCACAAACACCATCATAGCTGGGGACTTCAATACACCATTATCAGTAATAGACAGATCATCCAAACAGAAACTCAACAGGGAAGTAAGAGAGCTGAACAAAACCATAGATCACTTAGACCTAATGGACATCTACAGAACTTTCCATCCCAAATCCACAGACTACACTTTCTTCTCAGCAGCCCATGGAACATTCTCTAAAATAGACCACATACTGGGTCAAAAAGACTGCTTCCACATATTTAGGAAGAATGACATAATTCCCTGCATGATATCAGAACACAATGGTATATTGCTAGAAATCAACAACAAAAGACCTACCAAGAATCCCAATGGCACCTGGAAACTGAACAGCACACTTTTAAACAATAAATGGATGGTGGATGAAATAAAAAATGAAATTGCAAAATTTCTGGAATTGAATGACACTGAGAACACATCATACCAAAACTTATGGAACACAATGAAGGTGGTCCAGAGGGGAAAATTCCTAGCACTCAATGCCTTCATAAAAAAGACAGAGAGATCCCAAGTCAATAACCTAGCCATCCACCTAAAGGCACTGAAAAAACAAGAAAAATCCAACCCAAAGAGCTCCAGAACGAAAGAAATAATTAAAATCAGAGCAGAAATCAATGAACTGGAAACCAAGGAAACAATTAAGACAACTGACAAAACAAAGAGCTGGTTCTTTGAAAAAATAAACAAGATTGACAAACCCCTGGCCAATCTGATCGAGCAAAAAAAGGAGAAGCTTCAAATTAACAAAATTCAAAATGGAAAAGGAGAGATCATAACAGACAGAAGTGAAAATGGAAGTATCATCAGGACTTATTTCAAAAAACTCTACTCCACAAAACTGGATAATGTGGAGGATATGGATAAATTCTTGGACGCATAACATCTACCAAAGCTAAACACAGAGCAGATTAATCACCTCAATCAACCCATCACACTCATGGAGATTGAAGAAGTAATAAAAAACCTCCCCAAAGAGAAGAGTCCAGGACCAGATGGCTTCTCAGCTAAATTCCATCAAACCTTCATGGAAGAACTCAAACCAATCTTCCTCAAACTGTGCCGCACAATTGGTGAACAGGGAAAGCTACCCAACTCCTTTTATGAAGCTAGAATCACCCTAATTCCAAAACCAGGCAGAGATGCCACAAGAAAAGAAAACTACCGGCCTATTTCCCTGATGAATTTAGATGCAAAGATCCTGAACAAAATCCTCGCAAACCAAATCCAACAACACATCAAAAGCATTATCCACCTTGACCAAGTGGGATTCATCCCAGGAACACAGGTGTGGTTCAACATATGGAAATCTGTCAATGTAATACACCACATAAACAAGGTTAAACATAAAAACCACATGATCATTTTGATAGATGCAGAAAAGGCCTTTGACAAGATACAACATCACTTCATGATCAAAACATTGGAGAGAATTGGCATGGTTGGTTCAAATATTAACCTAATAAAGGCAATATACAAAGCTCCAAAGGCCCAAATAATACTTAATGGAGAGAGACTGGAGAAATTCCCATTAAGATCAGGAACAAGACAGAGTTGTCCACTCTCACCTCTGCTTTTCAATATAGTACTGGAAGTCCTAGCTCAAGCAATAAGACTGGGGAAGGAAATAAAAGGGATAAAATTTGGAAAGGAAGAAGTTAAGTTAGCTTTTTTCGCTGATGACATGATTGTATATGTAAAGAGACCCGAGAGACTCCATCCCAAAACTCCTGAAGGTGATTAACTCCTATAGCAAAGTAGCAGGATACAAAATCAATGCACAAAATCAGTAGCCTTGCTATATGCAAATGACAAAGATACAGAGAAAGAAATAAGGGAAATAGTCCCATTTTCTATTGCAACAACAACCAAAAAATACCTTGGAATAACATTAACCAAGGAAGTGAAAGATCAATACAACAAAAACATAGAAACACTCAAAAAAGAAATCGAGGAGGACTTCAGAAAATGGGAAGACCTCCCATGTTCCTGGATAGGCAGAATTAACATTGTAATGATGACAATCCTACCAAAGGCAATATACAGATTTAATGCAATTCCAATTAAAATCCCTACAGTGTTCTTCACAGAGATAGAAAAAATGATCTCAAATTTCATATGGAAAGGTAGAAGGCATTGCATATCCAAACATATCCTCAGCAAAAGAAATACCTCTGGAGGCATCACCATACCCGATCTGAAGCTATATTACAAAGCCATAGTAATAAAAACAGCATGGTAGTGGCATAAGAAAGGAGTATAGACCAATGGAATAGACTTGAGGACCCAGACTTTGGGTCAAGCAACTCTAGCTACTTGATATTCGATAAAGGCCCGAACAATATAGGCTGGAAAAAAGACAGCATCTTCAACAAATGGTGCTGGACAAACTGGATAACCATATGCAGGAAACTGAAACTTGACCCACACATTTCACCATGTACTACACTGAAGTCCAAATGGATCAAATAACTCAATATAAGCCTAGAAACTCGAATACTACTGGAACAAAATTTAGGAAGTTTTTTCCATGATATAGGAATGGAAAAAGACTTCCTGAACAAAACCCCAGTAGCTCACGAACTTAAACCATCACTCAACCAATGGGATCACATGAAGCTGAAGAGTTTCTTTACAGACAATCATGCAATAAGCAAAGCCAATAGATCACCCACAGAATGGGAGAAAACATTTGCGGGTTATCCAACTCACAGAGGCCTAATCTCTAGAATCTACAAAGTACTCAAAAATCTAAAGAGTAAGAAGTCAAACACCCCACTCACAAAATGCGGCAAAGAGCTGAACAGACAGTTCACAGAGAAAGAAATACAAATGGCAAACATACACTTAAGAAAATGTTCATCATCCCTAATCATCAGAGAAATGCAAATTAAAACAACTATGAGATTCCACCTTACCCCAATAAGGTTAGCAAACATCAAAAAATCAAATAAAAATAAATGCTGGTGAGGATGGAGAAGTAGGAACACTCATCCACTGTTGGTGGGAATGTAGGATGGTACAACCACTTTGGAAAGCAATATGGAGACTTCTGAAAAAGCTGAGTATAGAGATACCAACAGACACAGTTGTTGCCTTACTGGGCATCTACCCTAAAACTTTCAAACCACAGGCTAGAGAGATTTGCTCAACCATGTTGGCAGCTGCTCAATTTGTAATAGCTAAGAGCTGGAATCAACCCAGATGTCCATCACTAGAAGAATGGATAACTAAGATGTGGTATATCTATACAATGGAATTCTATATAGCAGAAAGAAAAAATGACACAATGAAATTTGAGGAAAAACGTTTGAACCTGGAACAGATCATTCTCAGTGAACTTACCCAATCATAGAAAAAAAAATCGCCACTTAGTCTCACTCATCTATAGCACCTAACCTGAATCTCCCCAAGATACCTTACACATCCAGCAAGAATCTCTGGGACTAAACACTAGGATGGAAGGCGAGGGAGGAGAGGTCATCAAAGGGGTGGGACACACAAATCTACACCCAAACGGCAATGGTACCATAACTTTCTATTTACTAAATGGCAGACCAAATGGTGGATCCTTCACCAGGCCCTTACAGGGAACATCTGAACCACAAGACACTGGAGAGGGTAAGATCACGACTAACCTTAATCTTCTACATCTTCCCTCCCTCATTCTCCCTCTCCCTCTCTCTCACTCTTCTCTCTAACTCTTGTACATTAGTTATCTTTTTCCTCCTTTTCTTAGTGGGCACTGACGTGTAACTCCCAGTACCAGCATGGGGCTATCATTCACAATGAGCTTTTGATCAGAGAGACCTACAAGGTTTCCTAAAAGACAGACAGATTTCTGTCAGAGTACTTGATGACCCACCAAAGGTTAGTGGTAAGACCCTACTGCTGAAGACACCTTATGTGTTTGATATGCAAAACAGAATGGCATGGCTGGAAGTTGGAAGAGAGTCAGTCCCCAGACAGTCAGTGTGTCTAGTGCCAGAAGGTGCTACATGGGCGACTGGGGGAAAATGACCAATATCTGTCCAAGCAACTCATGGTCTAACCTACTTAGTAGCAAATAAGTTCCTGTGATACCCACACAAGTGCAATACTGGCACACAGACATGGTGGGGAACCAACTGCTCTTAATTTGGCTAACTGATCTCCTCAGTGGTACGGGACCCATAGCTGGAGCTGGGAAACAAGTCAGAACCATATCCAAACATAAGCACACTCTCCAATATCAAGCTACCATCAATCATTGGCTCCAAGAGGGCCTACACCTATTAAATTCCCTATAAAAAAAGTAAGCCTTATCTCTTTTGTCCTGGTGCTAACTTACTCTCCATTGGAGAATCTGCTTCTCTTTTTCAGATAGACGTTGATCCTAAGGAGAGAGCCACCCCATCATACCTCCAAAGGGCCCCAGCTGAAACTAAGAAAAACTGGCGAAACAGGGAAGGGTGCTGTTTTTCTGATGAACTGGATACCAGCACAAGGGGGAAGGAGATCAGCACAGAGAAAAATCAACTCCTATGAAATCAGAGAGCCAGAGCCTAAGAGGCCCCCAACACCTCATCACTGAAGCAGACCAAAAATGAACCCAACATGGCTCAGGGAAATTTTGTGGAAGAGGGGGCGGAAAGAATGTCAGAGCCACATGTTGGGTCTTGATATGCAGAGACATTTATGTTACCCCTAACTGTGGGCTAACTCTGCAATGCATGACCCATATACCTCAACAAGGAGGGGCCAAGGGGAGGGGGTAGGTCATGGATGAGCCTAATAATGGTACCAAACTGACTGTATTTGCTGAACACAAAACTAACTAATAAAGAAAAAAAAGAAAAACAAAAAAAAAATTAAAAAAAATAAATAAAAGTTCCTATGCTTAATTGTTTCATGAAGAAATGGAAATTTTAAGATATTTCTCCTGAGGGAGATGTGTAAATAGAGGCGGAATGGAATAATTATGAATATTCATGAGGGACCATTACTATATTAATAGAAAAATGAGTCAAGCTCAAATTTGTTCAATGTAGGCCATAGTTGCTCACTGACTTAAAGTGTTTTAATTAAAAAATCTGAATAAAACACTCAGAGAAAAAACAAAAAACAAAAAAGACAATACTACATTTACTTTCATACAGAGAAACTTAATTTAGATTTTATGCCATGTGTGTATGTGTGTGTTTGATGAATATCTCTTTGCTCATGCACCAATTCAGTACTCAGAGCTTGCTGTCTGGAATGGAATTTACTTTTTTTCAGATTCAGAGTATTATGAGTACATAAGAATTTAATTCTGAGAGGAGTTTTCCTTAGATCTTATAATTTAAAGAGCTTAATTTGTTTCAGTATTTATAGTTTTCTTATTTTCTATTTTACTAATAGAAAATTGTTTATATTTTGTAAATATATTGATATTTCAATGTCTTCTGAACACACACACACGCGCTCGTGAGCGTGCTGCCTGGCATTCATTCTCTGTGACAAAGTAGTTGTTCATGGTTTTTTCCTTTTTCCCCTTTTTTTCTTGTTTTAAAAACTTCCCAGTAAATATGACAGCTAAGTGCTTTTTATTTTTAAGTAAATGTCCACCTTTTAATGTGTTTTTGACATTTTATGCATATAGTTTTCATTTTGATCATATGTAAGCCATAATATGTCCCTGTTATATTGTTTGAAATTTCTTTATATTGTCCTAATACTTATACCTAATACTCTCTTTTGCTTTGTATTCTCATGCATTTGAAAAATATGGACTGAGCATTTGTTATGGGGGTAAGTGAAGCATAAACATGACTCACCTACAATTCTCCCACACCATAAGTCTCCCAGAGAAGAGAGTTACTGATTTAAATTACTGTAGACAGAGTAGAATTGTAAATGTCATGCAGAAGCAAGCAACTTGCTGAGCTTCTCATTTCTCATTCCAAGTTCTATTAATTGGCCCATTTCTCAGTGTTCAATGAATTGATTAAATTTTAATGTATGAATTTTATTCATTTTCCAAAGCACTATTAATGTAACTGTGGCATATAAGGAATTTATTTTATTTTGTATTTAGCTTTGTATAGATTTGTTCATGGCCTTGTGACATCATCCTTCCCTTTTGATGTCTTGAAATGTTTTCTTATTGACTATAAGTTGTAGGAGGAGGGTAAGTATATGGTTCCTTTAGTCATAGTAATGATGTGGATTAATATATCCTTGCTGGTTAAGTACTCCATATTATGATGTAATTACATAGCACTTTGAGTGCATGCTTTTACTTAGTTAAATTAAACATATCTCTGAAGGCTGTACTTTGTTGCATTATATTTTGAAATGTAGATGGAACTTTGTTTTCATAGAAGCCACCACTGTGTTCACAATAAATGGTATATCTGACTTATCTTGGATTTTCTCTTTCTCCTATAAACTTACTGTCATTATCCCTAAAATACTTTATTCATGTGTCTTTTATTTATTTATTTATTTGAGAATGACAGACAGAGAGAGAGAGAATGGGCACCCCAGGGCCTCCAGCCACTGCAAACAAACTCCAGATACATGCGCCACCTGTGCATCTGGCTTACGCGGGTCCTGGGGAATCGAGCCTCAAACTGGGGTTGTTAAGCTTCACAGGCAAGCGTTTAACCACTAAGCCATCTCTCCAGACCCATGTTTATGTATTTATTTATATTATCTATCATGTGTCTTTTATGTGTGCAATGGATTCTTTTAAACCCCTCTTCTAAATGCACTTGAAAAAAAAGGTAACCGTAGTTCATCTAATTTTCCTCGTGTTTTCAATGGTAACACAGGTCTTTTGGAATCTCTGTGTTTCCATCCTCTTTTTATTTTAATTATCAGACAATTCCTTCTCTTTGACAGACAAGGGGCTATGCATCTTGCTGGCCTCAGTTTATGCTAACAGACCTGTCCATTGTAGTAAGTCTAGTTCTTATGACTTTCCTGACATATTGGACAGGTGGATCAATGGAAATATGAAGTTTGGTCCATAATAATTTACACTGTGTTCTAGAGGTTTTTCTTACCACCTTGGAGACTGGAGCATGGACTAAAAAATTTCCTTCTATTTTCAGTCCCTCTTCATCATGAGTGTAATCTTCAGCTCTGAAACTTATGTTACCACATATATTCTGGTCCACTGAGCTTCATATCACCTCATGCATATTAGCCCACACAAAGAATTCTGGAAAGACACCCTGAAAAAAAATCTGTCTTGGAGAGTAAAATGGACTACATTTTGAGTTTTTTTTTAAAAAACATCTTATTAAAACATATAGAAATGAGAAAATTAAACAGTCACAACCAACAACAACAGCAACAAAAACCCTCATTTGCCACTAGCAT
Source organism: Dipus sagitta (assembly GCA_036346955.1). Classification (NCBI taxonomy): domain Eukaryota; kingdom Metazoa; phylum Chordata; class Mammalia; order Rodentia; family Dipodidae; genus Dipus; species Dipus sagitta. The sequence goes on from CM070771.1 coordinate 192,991,293, forward strand.
GCTAGTGTTAACCTGAGATGGCTCTGACACCTGGAATTTCATTCCAGAAGATGCAAGGGTGGTTAGGGGACCACTGGAAACAAGACAGGATGTGAGGAACAAGTTGATGGCTTCTAAGGTCAGCAATTTTCTGAAGATAATCAAAGGGTAAGGAAGGTCAAAAGAAGTGCATTCAACCAACTATTATCTCTCCTCACCCCTGAGAAGGTACATTCTGCAGTTTGGTGGATAAGCTGTCAACGTGGGTGGAGTGCATTTGAGGCTTTCAGCTTAGTTTTCTTTTTGTGGAAAGATTTTACCTCTTTACACCCTTGCCCTTCTGTAAACACAAATGCCTCAGATGTCAGCTTTGCCCTGCATGGACGCAATACCGCTGCTATGCAAAAATATGCCACCAAAGGAAGATGGGGCTGATTCAGGTGACAGATTCCAACTCATTGTCCAAAGCCTGTCAAGGTTTCTCACATTCACTCTGCCCTACCCACTCAGAGGCAGTGATCACCTAGAAGTTAAAGGGAGAAACGATCTTGTGATGTCTGTAGATGACTGGACAAGATCATAACAAATACTGAAAAGCAGCATGAAGACACAAAAAACTAACCTCAGAATGTTTGGGGCTAGGGCTGGAGAGATGGCTCAGTGGTTAAGGCGCTTGCCTGCAAAGCCTAAGAACCCAGGTTAGAGTCCTCAGTACCCACCTATAGTCAGGTGCAGAGTAATGCATGCATCTGGCGGTTTTATTTATTTATTTATTTTTGACAAGGGCTGGAGGCCCTGGACTGCCCATTGTTTCTGTCTCTCTTCTCTCTCTCCCTTCCCCACCCCTATCTCTCTCTGCTTGCAATTAAATAAATAAAAGTATTTTTCTATAAAAAGAATGCTTGGGGACAATTGTGAAAACTATTGGCCTACCAGTGACTGTAGAATAACAGAGTTACCTTATAGCTGCTAAGCTAGAAGGTCGCTATTCCTTTTCCTTCAGAAATTCTTTTGGATTTTCTTTGATTATACCTCAAAGATTATGCAACTGACTGATGTTTTTAATACCTTAGAGTGTCCTTTATGCAAACAATACTGTTTATTTTAAAAGCTTCATTCTACTTAGACTGACTCTTAAAAATTTTATCATATGTTTGAAGATGAGGGACTTATTTAATAATGTTTCTTTGCCCCTATATCTTAAGGTTTGTCCTGAGACCTATAAAGATCAACATTAGCCTCTCTGGGGCTAATGGTCTTTGTAATTATTTTACTTATCCTAGATTTATGTCGATTAATCAAAACACTTGTCTTCTCTGAGAGGCAAAATCTGTCATTACTAATGTTAACATTACCTTTCTCTTTAAGTCCATGTAGGATTATGTTCTTGTATCTGCAGGGAAGGATAAAAGGTATTTCTTTTTCTTTATAGGGTCTCAGCTGGAGATCTACAGCAAACAACACATCAACAGGAGAAAAGAAAGTAAAAGTTAATGAAGATGTACATCTCACATATGCATGAAGATGCAGAGATGAAGGACTCAAAGATTTGTGTTATACTGGGAGTTCTATAACATTTTAGCAAAGAGAGAATACATTTTTTGAGAAGTGCAAGACTGAAGCAATGGATCTAGAGGTCCTAGGAAGGGGAAACAGTGGGAAGACATTTATTTAGAAATAATGGGAGGTGAGTCTGGTAAGTAAAGCCTGTGGTCCCAGTGCTTCTTGTACTATGTTCAAGTTGACAAGAACATAAAGTTGTCTCTGGTGATTACCTTTTTCCTTCCTGGTAAAAAAAGAAAGTGAGACACCTTTGTGAAATTTATTTTCTGCTCTTGGGCAAAATAGAGGAGGACAGAGAACTTTTTGTTTGTACTGTCTCTAGTGTTTTCAGTGCAAAATAATCATGATACCAAACTGGCATCATTGGGGATAGCCAATTTTGTTGCCCTTTACATTCAAAGTGGTAAAGCTTGAAAATTAGAGGAAGACTATTTTCTTTTAATATTGCCAATAATAATCAATGATAAGCTAGTATTAAAATACACATTAGATTTAGTATTGGAGTTTGAAGATAGTATGCAAGGAAAAATCCTATCTGTATTCGCACAAAAACATGGAGAGATGACAATAAAGTCAGGGCTAAAAGAAAGACATAAGAGAGATGGGTATGCATCTAAGAATCCATTCTTAGACACTTATATTTAAGAAAAAATTTAATTGCCTTTAAGTATATCCTAGTAATTCAAAGATACACCCTGAAGTCTGACTATTTACATTCAAATATACCTGAAATAGCTAATGTACTTGTGTTTGGCGTCAAATATGCAGGGGCAAAAAGAATATCTTTCTCATAGCACAGTGAGGATCAATTGAGTCAATACATTTAAAACATTTGGAATGTGGCTTAGGAACTATGGGCATAAAAGTGAAAGTGATAAAATTCTTTGAGAGTTACCAGTAACTCTTATGAGTGAAACATAAAACAGAAAAATAAAATTAAATACTCCTAGCTGATCTAATACATGAACAGTTAGATGAAATTAAGTACTGTGGCTACTGGATGTGTAGGAAAAGGAGACCCAAGGAGTTTGTGGTTTACTTTTGATCTCCTGGCAAGCAAGACCAGAACTGAGAGTGTGACTCAGCTGGCTGGCCGTGTTGAAGGAGAGGACCGGGGCTCTCCATGCAGCATGAGCATACCTTCGCCACTTGTGAGCTATCCCATCATTGAGAACTGATTCAGCTTCTCCGAGTGTTAATTTCTGAATGCGTTAAACAGAGATAATGATATTACCTATCCTGAGTATTAACTGAGATGTTGCCTCTGAAGAGCTGTGCAGGGTGCCTGGCTCACAGCAAACATCTAATATGCCTTAACCTTTATTAATAGAAATAGAAATGTTTTATTTCACCCCAGTGCTGCTCATGGAAAGTAGATTGTATACTTGGATGGAGTCACACAGTCAAGATTAGTTCTATTTTTGCTTCCATTTTGTTTGCTTCTAAATTGAGCCTACAAGACAGAAACAATCAGAAATAACAGATATGTAGAGATAAATACTACAATTACAAGGCAAAGTCTTCCCAGAAGAAGTGATTAATTGCAAAATGAAGTGGTTTGAGTTTTCCTGCATTTCCTCTAAGCTCCCAAAAGAGGCTGTAACATGAAACACTGCAGCATGGAAGCATTTGAGAAAAGGAGATCAAAAAATCTCTGGACGCTGCAACCTGTATGTAGCACCTATGGCCTTTCCTGGCACCAAAAAGGTGCATGTATCAGTTGAATTTCCTTTTTATGTGACGATGGGAAATGTTTTCTGTGCTCTCTCCACGATCACCAGTATCCCCAAGCAAAGCAGAATTGTCAGTTTCAAGGTTAAAGCCAGTAAAAGAAAACTCTGTGTGGGAAAAGTTATGGCCTTCATTTGCAAGTAATTTGTAATGAAGTCTCTAAAAATATGCACTTTTAAAGGGATTCCCACTGGTTTTAAAATGTGAAGTGGTTAAACTTTTTGAAAACTGTCTCATTTTTTGTTGTTTAACCTCCCCCCAATAACTGACTACTACTGCCATAATGCATAGCTCACAACCCCATGGGGAATATCAGCAACCCCAATGAGGAGGGACTCCTTAGGAATGGGGGCAGGGAGGAGGGAAAAAGATAATATCAACACATGATGTATCCATACAAAGTATGTTCTTAATAAAATAAACAAATAAATAAAATGATGATTGTGGTCTGAATGCTAATGAATATCACCGAAAAGCAAGTAAGCTATGGAGCCCTGAGAAGGCCACATAATGAGAAAATCTCCATCAGGTCCTAGAATGCAGATAGGATGTTCTGTAAACTGGTTGGTCACTGATTCCACATGAGGTCACCAAGCCCTGGAGTACACAGGCATTTAGGTTAGGCACTGGAGCAAAGCCAGTCAGGTATGACACTGAACCTTATTGAGTTCCCACTGGAAAGACAAAACATACAATGTAGCCCTGTGAAATGGCCCAAGATCACTGAAAACTCCTGTGAGGAATTGAGATATGGGTTAGTCAGAGAAGAGGCATAAGCAGCAAGTTCTTTGATTTATGGGAGGAAGAGAGCTCAGAGGCCTTCAATGATTAGGGACGGTGTGGTAGTTTGATTCAGGTGTCCCCCATATACCTAGGTGTTCTGAATGCTAGGTTCCCAGAAGAAGGAGATTTGGGAATTAACACCTCTTGGGGGCAGTGTATTGTTGGGGGCCAGGTTATGGTTATAGCCAGTGTCCCCTTGCCAGTGTGCGGCACACTCTCCTGTTGCTATTGTTCACCTTATGTTGGCTAGGGGTTGATGTCCGCCCTCTGATCATGCCATTGTTTTCCCCTGCCATGGTGGAGCTTCCCTTTGAGTCTGTAAGACAAAATAAACTTTTTTTCCCCCCAAAGCTGCCGTTGGTTGGGTGAGTTCTGCCAGCAATGCAAACCTGACTGCAACAGTAATGTTGGTACAGAGGACTGGTGTCATTTGCTGCTACACACCTGACTGTGTGGCTTTGGCCTTTTGGGACTGATTTTTAAGAGGAATGTGGAAGGATTTGAAAACTTGGCCTAAGAGATGCCTTGCAGTGTTGTAAGTACAGCTTGATGGACTATTTTGGACAGAGTTAAAAGGCCTGAATGCAGTAAGAACTATGGACTATGAGGTTTGACTTATGGGGGTAAAAAGGATCTTTGTTCGGACAGGGCTAGAAGCAGTTTTTTGTGAGAGGTTCACTGTTATGCCTGTGTCCCGAGAAGTTGTGCAGGGTTGCTTTGCATAAAAACAGACTGGTGTGAGCAGAGAGATATGGCACAGAAAAAAAATGAAATATTTGGGTCAACTGCTGCCCATTCAGCTGCAGTTGAGTGATTACAACCTTTGAGACTGGGCCAGCTGACCTGCACTGGGGCAGATTCTTTTGAAGGGGCCTGAGTGCTCAAGGAGTGTCCTATCCTTCAAAGTCTGCTTTATTCCCCCCTTGATTAACAAATTGGCACCCTACCTGGTATTGTGTAGTATAAGAAATGCAGGAAAGAGAGGGCCATTGAGTTTGCAATGCATTCTTGTGTTTGGAAATGGCCATGGGCAGTGTGAAGCAGGTTTGCTGGATTCCTGCGTGGGGACCCCATGGAGCCATGAGGATGAACTGTGGATTGCAGTGGAGACCCAGTGGAGATACTGGGACTATGAGATGGCTGCTAAGGAAAGCTGCTGGCCCCATGAAGTTTTCCAGGTCTGTGAGCAGCCTAGCTGGAGGGGCAGAGTCGGAAGTCCAGAGTCTTGTTGCTGGTTAGAATTATCGGACTTGTCACTAGCTAGAGTTGTTGAACTTAAAGCTACTGAGTTTGATGTTTGCTCTGTTTAAAATCTTGTATTTTTGAAATTTCTTTGCAATGCCTAATGCCATCTTTTGTAGTGTGAGTGTTTATTTTGTGCCATTATGGTTTTTTTTTTGGGGGGGGCGGATTTTTGGTATGATGTCTCAGAAAAAGGACCTTGGATTATGGGGATGTATGCACGTCATTAGGATTGATAAAAACTATGGGGAGTTTTAAAGTTGGACTGAATGCATTGCATTTTCCATCATGTATGGTTACCAGTTTATGGGGGCCAGGGGCAGAATGTGGTGGTTTGATTCAGGTGTCCCCTATGAACTTGGGTGTTCTGAATGCTAGGTTCCCAGCTGATGGAGATTGGGGAGTTAACACCTCTTGGAGGCAGTGTATTGTTGGGGGTGGGCTTATGGGTGTTATAGCCAGTGTCCCCTTGCCAGTGTTCAGCACACTCTCCTCTTGTTATGATACACCTTCTCCTGTTGCTATGATATACTTTACATTGGCCAGAGGGTGATGTCCACCCTCTGCTCATGCCATTGTTTTCCCTTGCCATCGTGGAGCTTCCCCTTGAGTCTGTAAGCTGAAATGAACCTTTTTTTTCCCCCAAAATCTGCTCTTGGTCCAGTGATTTCTGCCAGCAATGCGAAGCTGACTGCAGCAGAAGGCTTCATGGAGGAGGCGAGGTTATGGCTGAAACACAGTGAATGTGAGCCCTAGGATTTGTGTGCAAGTGAAGCATCAGTAGGGGACAAACAAGGGTTGCTATACTATGGTGGGAGCTGACAGAGCCAGGCTCTGCCCTTACGAAACCCACGGGGGGGGGTGGTGCTGGAAAGATGGCTCAGCAGTGAAAGACACTTGCTTGCAAAGCCTTCTGTTCTGGGTTTCATCCCCAGTACCCATGTAAAGCCAGTCATATAAAATAACACATACATTTGGAGTTTGTTTGCAGCAGCAAGAGGACCTGGTTAGTGTGCCATTCTCCTCTTTCCTTTCCTCTCTTTTCCTTTCCTCTCCTTTCCTCTCCTTTCCTCTCCTTTCCTCTCCCCTCCTCTCCTCTCCTCTCCTCTCCTCTCCTCTCCTCTCCTCTCCCCTCTCTCCTCTCCTTTCCTCTCCTCTCCTCTCCTCTCCTCTCCTCTCCTCTCCTCTCCTCTCCTCTCCCCTCTCTCCTCTCCTTTCCTCTCCTCTCCTCTCCTCTCCTCTCCTCTCCTCTCCTCTCCTCTCCTCTCCTTTCCTCTCCTCTCTCTGAAATAAATATGATCAAAATATTTTTTTGAAAAAGGAACCCACTAGGATATCCCTTAATCCTCTCATGCTATAGCTTGAGTAAACATGGGAACTAGGGGCCCAGACTCCTCAGGGATGGAGATTTGGGTAGCCACTGATATTGGCAAGGGCACTAGACAAAGCTTAAAGGAGATTTTGGATCTAAAACAAAGGCAGAGAAGGGCGAGGACAACTTAAACCTCAGGACCAATGCGACAACAGATTCATTTATTGCACTGTTTTCTCCTATAAGTTTCCCCACTGTAAATTGTGACCATTTGCAATGGAAGCATCTGGGAAGAATGGATTGAACCTCATGTCCATCTCTGGCTGAAACACTCCAGTGTTTGACAATTAACCGAATACAATAGCCCAGCTTCTCTGTCTTAAGATGATATCACTTTCAGGAAGTAGTTTATTCTCCAGGCTGACGTTTGGGGCTTCCTAAGAAATAACACTCTTGGGTTCTTTGTTCCTTGCATCTCCTGAATCCTTTCTTCCCTCCCTTGTTTGTAGGTACATTTTCTTTTTCTTTTTCTTTTTCTTTTCCTTTATTAGTCAGTTCTGTATTCAGCAAATACAGTCAGTTTGGTACCATTATTAGGCTCATCCGTGACCTACCCCCTCCCGTTGACCCCTCCTTGTTGAGGTATATGGGTCATGCATTGTAGAGTTAGCCCACAGTTAGGGGTAACATAAATGTCTCTGCATATCAAGACCCAACATGTGGCTCTGACATTCTTTCCTCCCCCTCTTCCACAAAATTTCCCTGAGCCATGTTGGGTTCATTTTTGGTCTGCTTCAGTGATGAGGTGTTGGGGGCCTCTTAGGCTCTGGCTCTCTGATTTCGTAGGAGTTGATTTTTCTCTGTGCTGATTTCCTTCCCATTTGTGCTGGTATCCAGTTCATCAGGAAAACAGCACCCTTGCTTGTTTCGCCAGTTTTTCTTAGTTTCAGCCCGGGCCCTTTCGAGGTATGATGGGGTGGCTCTCTCCTTAGGATCTATACCTATCTGAAAAAGAGAAGCAGATTCTCCAACGGAGAGTAAGTTAGCACCAGGACAAATGAGATAACCCTTACTTCTTTTATAGAGAATTTAATAGATGTAGGCCCTCTTGTAGCCAATGATTGATGGTAGCTTGATATTGGTGAGTGGGCTTATGTTTGGATATGGTTCTGACTTATTTCCCAGCTCCAGCTATAGGTCCCGTACCACTGAGGAGATCAGTTAGCCAAATTGAGAGCAGTTGGTTCCCCACCATGGCTGTGTGCCAGTATTGTACTTGTGTGGGTATCACAACAAGTTATTTGCTGCTAAGTAGGTTAGACCATGCGTTGCTTCAACAGATATTGGTCAATTTCCCCCAGTCGCCCATGTAGCACCTTCTGGCACTAGACGCGCTGACTGTCTGGGGACTGACTCTCTTCCAACTTCCAGCCATGCCATTCTAATTTGCATGTCAATCACATAAGGTATCTTCAGCAGTAGGGTCTTACCACTAGCCTTTGGTGGGTCATCAAGTACTCTGACAGAAATCTGTCTGTCTTTTAGGAAACCTTGTAGGTCTCTCTGATCAAAAGCTCATTGTGGATGATAGCCCCATGCTGGATCTTGGAGTTACAGGTCAGTGCCCACTAAGAAAATGAGGAAAAAGATAACTAATATACAAGAGTTGGAGATAAGAGAGAGAGAGACAGGGAGAGGGGAAGTGAGGGAGGGAAGATGTAGGAGATTAAGGTTAGTTTTAATCTTACCCTCTCCAGTGTCTTGTGGTTCAGGTGTTCCCTGTAAGGGCCTGGTGAAGGATCAGCCATTTGGTCTGTCTTTTAGTAAGTAGATTATGGTACCACTGCCGTTTGGATCTAGATTTGTGTTTCCCACCCCTTTGATGCCCTCCCCTCCCTCCCCTTCCATCCTAGTGTCTAGTCTAGGAGATGCTTGCTGGGTATGTAAGGTATACCGTACATTTTCTAAGTCCATAACTAGCACTAAGATCCTGCTGTTGGACTTACAAGAAAAGGCTATTTAAGGTAGTCAATGAAAGTTTAAAGCCAAGAATAAGTAAGTTGAAGTTGCTTGAGGTAACTAGTCTCATGTAGTCAGAAAAAACAGTGAATGAAGACAGCAATTTTCATAATTTAATTAATGAAGCAGAATAAATTCATCTTTTTGTCCTACTAGCTGAGATTGCTTATTACAGATATGACTTTATAGATTCAACTGCAAGGTGATGAAGTCCGTGCTCCAAAAATGCATCTTGCAATTCAGAACTGGATTATATAAAGTGTGAATATAAAGTGTGGGCTGCAGATGCTTGCCCATACTCAATGGTTCAAGAAAAATGAAACTGCCTTTGGCTATAGGAATCCATAGTCTCCTATCTGAGGGATCCTCTGGCATGTAACATGCTCAACCTGATGTCAGGTAGGCTGAAAAAGCTGAGGAATTAGTATTACCAGAACAATTCATAAGCAATGCTAATGTGAGTGGAATATTAAACATTAAATATTCTAGCTTTCTCATGACTCAGCTAATCATCTCTGAGAAGAGTGCTATATCATCTCTTGGAGATTTGAGACTCAGTTGTCCATAATAGTATCCTCTAGTGATTCTTTTACTAGCCCACCTCCAGTTCCAATCCCCTTACTGATCTTTCTGGATCCTATTCAGAGAAATGGGACCCTGATATAATTGCAGTCATCTTTGTGCTGGGGTCTTTTTGGATCTAAATGAAGCCCTGCAGTTTCCATCAGGACCTTGAGTACTTTCTCCTGAGAGGTGGAACATTTTTCTTTTGTTTTGTTTTGATTTTTTTTGAAGTAGGGTCTTGCTCTAGCCCAGGCTAACTTGGAATTCATTATGTAGTCTCAGGGTGCATCTGCCTCCTACATGCTGGGATTAAAGGTGTGTGCCACCACGCCTGGCTGAGATACAAGGTATTAAGGAGGCCATTTACCTGTGGTATACTCTGAATGTTTGGGCCATGCTCTTGGGAGAAGAATTACTCTCTAGCACACTGATAAAGATTGTTAGTAAGGAAACAGCTTTTCTTTTAAAAAGATATGCTATGGGTGGCCGAATAACCATGAGTGGTATTGCAAGAAGAAAACAGGGAGGAAAAGTAATCAAGGTTTATCTTAAGGAAATCATGCTTACTTGTGTAAGGATGGAAGCTATGCTGCAAGTCACTGATTCATCAAGTACTGATCCAGCCTTGGCTATATATGGTGCTCTGTGCAGGAGCCATATTGCTTTGAGAGGGTGGATTTATCTTGGAGGAATCTGTATTACTCTTGAAAACAGGATGACACTCATATTTGTTAATTAAAAAGGAGTGGAATAGATGTCAGTTGGTGGCTTGCTCAGATGTTGTCTGAGTACCATGCCCTAAGGAGGAATCCTCTCTTGGTTTTCAGCAAAAAAAGACAATCACAGAATAAAGATATATCCAGACCTCATTACCCCACATGTTGGCTGGTTTGAACATTCATTAGGCTGTATGAGATATGGCCAATTGGCTTAAAAATAAATCGCTATTTCGTTCTCTCTCCAACACAGTTTTCAGCTTTTACTAATTGCATTGTGTAAGTTTATCTTGTTCCTATAACAGGACTATGAGATGTGTTTGTTCAAACCTGCATATTATAAAATTTTAAACATACATGGTAAGGTCACCTGCTTATTAAATTTATAGGGTTTATTGAAGTTTACAATGTGCCAGATACTGCTTTGTGGGAACAGGTATCTATTCACTACCACAACCCTTATTTTCTCTTGTAAATGAATACAGGACGCATGGTCTTAGGACTTTCTGGTCTTCTGATTGAGACAAACAAACAAACAAAAATAAGAAACTTGACAATTGGTGTAGAAGATACTATAAAAGGAAAGCCTAAGGAATAGGGGAATTTCAGTCAACTCAGCCTCAAGGAGACAAGAAGGATGAACGCAGAATGAATGCAGTTGCAGGGGGTTTAGTCCATCAAGGTGGGAGGGTGTGGCAGAGCAGCTCACAGTGGCAGGCTGGAAGCACACACATTCCTATAATAGCAGACCCTCTACTTCCCCTTTTCCTTTCATCAGGCCCAAGCCTGTGAGATGGTACCGCCCACATTCAAAGTGAGGTTCCTGACCTTGGTTCATCCTTTGAAAATGTCCTCACAGTTCACCTAGAAATGCAATTTACTAATCTCTTTCGGCACTTCTCCATCCAGTCAAGTTGACAGTCAAGATTAACCGTCACACTCTGCACTGTTTTGGACTCAGATAGTGAAAAGGCCATCGATAGTTTTAGACACTTGACCTTGAACCTCCAATACCATGAGCTAATAGCAAACCTCTTTTCCTTCAAGTTGCCTGGACTGCGGTACCCAGTTGGCAGCAGCTGAAGATGTCTAATGCAGTTTATTCAAATATCGGGACCTAGCCTGGTGAAGGGAGGTCCTCAGAGACAGAAGGAAATGCAATGCACTGGCAGGGAGGCGAAGATGAACATGGGATAGGAGAGTTGCTAGCATTCAGTGGAGCTGGAATTCAGTGACTGGATGAAGGAAAGTCCAAAGGTGACAGACCTGAGTTTCATGCTCTATTGTGTGGACTTTCTTTGGATGGCATTCAGGAAAGGCAGAAACATTTTGAAGAGGTTGGTTAAAATGAAATTTTTACTTTAGTTCTTTCGCCTACTCTGGAGAGACTGAACTGTGAGAAAAGAGAAAGAAAGGAAGGATGCATTTAGAAATGCAGGGCAGCTCTTGTTGGGGAAAGGTAACATGCTCATAGAGCCCACATCAATGTAAATGGAGAGATGTGGATCAGCGCATGTGGTACATGCCCGTAATCCCAGAACTTGGGAGGCAGAGCCAGGAGGACTACATTAAGCTTTAGGCCACAAACGACTACATAGTAAGACCCTATCCAAAGAAAGAAAGAGAAGAAGGTGTAATGTGGGGGTGAGAGTGATAAGACTCTCATGCTACCACATCTGCCTGTCTAGTAGTCCAATACCCCATTGCTAAAAAAATGTAAATGTATTTATTATTTATGTATTTATTTGTGTTGTGTGTGGATAGTATGTGTGGTATGGTACATACGGTGTGTGTGGAGTGTATATAAACCCTAGGCATTCACCTGCTGTGCCCTGTGGGCTCCTTTGTGGTGGCCAAAGGAGAATGTCTGCTGTCCTCCTCTCCATCACTCACACGCCTGTTTTTTCTTTGTGATCTTATTGATTCCATGGCTTGCTTTTCATGAGCCCCAGTCATTCTCTGATCTGCAGACCTGTGGGGTCATGCCCAGCTATTTATGTGGATTCTGGAAATTCAAAATCAGGAGGGCTCAGGCCCCATCAGGCCTGAAAAAAGAAAGCGAACTTAACTCCCATTTTCCCAGCCTATTTTTTGTGTGTTTGTTTGTGTGTGTGTAAATACGTATGGCATGTGTGCATGCATACCCTGGTAGGACAAGATGACCCCCAGGCTCAGATACACTCCATGTGGATCTTGGGTCGCAGATGACAACTAGGACCCCAGGTTTCAATCTCCCCCATTTGTTTCCAAGAGGGCAGGATGACATTAGGGTTCTGGCTACAGGACCTGGATCTGTTAATTAACCTTCACTTTCTTTTTCTTTCTTCACTTCACTTTTAACTTTCACTTCCTCCTTACTACACCTGTCTTCTCCTCTCTTAGTTCTTTTTGCATATGTTGACCCTCCTTCTAGCTGCCGGTATCATTGCCAAGGTCAGAATTTATTTGGGTACTATGGATCCAAACTCAGGCCCTCACACTGTGGAAAGGGCTAGGTGAGAGCTTTCTCTCACACTTGTGGTGACAAGTGTAAAATCACACTTACTGGAAAGCACTTTATCAACTGGGCTATCAATAACCATATGGCCTGTTTTCTTCAACAAATGAACACTGCCTGCCCCCTCCTTGACCACATTCTCTTTGCCCATTGGTCCATGCATTGCCATGCCCTAAACACATTTCCTGTTTTTGTCACATTCCCGGAAGTCTCCAGGAAACCAACACCTTCTCTCCTATAAAAGAGCTTGCGGACCCAAGCATCCAGGCAGTCCTTGATCTTGAGCTCATGGAGGATCTACCTATTGCAAGGACCCGAATAATGCCTCTCCTCACTTGTCTGGTTTTATTTCAACACTGTGGTGCCATGGTGTAGGAATGGGGCCTTCCCTCTGATCCTTATGTCCTGTATCAGGTAATCAGGCCACCCAGAGCTCTTGGATTCCTTCTTTTACCAAGTGTCCCTGGCATGAATGGGTGAGTCATAGCCCTCATTCTGGGTTCCAGGCTCCAGCCTGTTGGTAGCACATAAGGATTTTAATTTTATTATTATTTTTGAATATGTAACTGATTTCTAGTGATGGGCATTGTCTTATGATCATCTAGTAATCTATATAAAAGTATGAATGGTTTATAGATAATTTGTTGGATCAAAGATAACAGAAGATGAGTTGTTCTTTTGTGTTTTTTCATCTACTTTTATGTTCAGCTTGAAGAATTTGTATTAACAGGGAAGACAAGAGCCCTGTGTAAAGCAGCTATATGTCTGTGTTCATGCCTTACTAACGGCTAATATTTTAGAATCAGAACTGCAAGTTCTCCAGGCTTATGTGAATGTTTACTTGTTTGTAAGCTTGTAATATTTTCATATGTTCAGACAGTATTATTAAATTAGATCATAAGATATTTTAAGTAGAATTAATCCAATTGATTTACAGGGAAATCAGTTCTTATATAAATGGAATACTCCTAAATTTTGCAGAAATTTAAAAAACAATGAACATCTAATTTCAGTTTGTCTAAATGCGTTCCTCCAAACTAACTCAAATGTTTTAAGAATTCACGTACACCTAATAGGTAAATTTTAGCAAATGAAGCTAATTTAATATTGATGATTTAATGAGTTAGCATTCAATATTATGAAAGCATATTTTTTAATCTACTTGGATGTATTCATGATGTAAGTTTGCAGTCTTTTAAAATATATTTACTTGAGAGAGACACACAGAGAGAGAAAGAGAGAGAGAGAGAGAGAGAGTGAATGGGTGTGTTAGGGCCTCCAGCCACTGCAAACAAACTCCAGAGGCATGCTCCACCTTGTGCATCTGGCTTACATAGGTTCTGGAGAATTGAACCGAGGTCCTTTGGCTTTGCAGGCAAGTGCCTTAACTGGTAAGCCCTCTCCCCAGCTATCTTAATAAGTAATTATTTCAATTACTATATGTTTGCTGTAAAAATGTAAGTTTAGCCAGGCGTGGTGGCACACTCCTTTAATCCCAGCACTCCGGAGGCAGAGGTAGGGGTATCACCATGAGTTAGAGGCCACCCTGAGACTACATAGTGAATTCCAGGTCATCCTGGGCCAGAGTGAGACCCTACCTTGAAAACAAAACAAAACAAAACAAAAAACCACAAAAGTAAATTTATACTTTTTAAAATGAATGATTATTTTGACAAACTTTATTTCAAAGCAATTGATTATGTCAAATTGAAGGCAGTTTCCAAGATGTTTTGATAACTTTAAAATCCTAGTCTGTGTTTACCTGCTCTGGAACCCTCCCTGACTGGGGGTTTGTCTGCTTTACTTTCACTTTCTGCCTTACTTTCACAAAAAAAACTAAAAGAAAAAAACATGATTTATTTCTGGTTGAATTAATTTATAGTTTGCCTCTTCTGTCATATGATAGACAGAGGGTATATACTTGTGTACGTTTATGACATGTATGGCTAGAAAGGAGATGCATGTTCATAAGCTATGCCAGTGTTTTAAAAGATATTTCATACTTTTCTTCTCTTAAAGAAGCTTAGCCTTGCCAGGCATTGTGTTTTGCTCCTATAACCCCAGCATTCAGGAGACCAAGGTAGGATGACCACCGGGAGTTTGAAGCGCTTACCTAGGCTTACAGGCTTGAGACTTTATCTTAAAAAAAATTTCTGTTTAAACATCTCTGTTTAAACTTCTATCAGGCTCTTTTGAGCCATTAGTTTAAACTGAGTCTAGCCAGTCAGTTTTAGCAAAACATCCCGCTAAGCTAGTTTGTTGAGAATCCTTCCCTTGACACATGACACACTTGAGATGTGCTATCAACTTGTTCACTCCAGACCCCTGCTATCTATATTCTCAGTCTCTTTGGCTTGAAATCCCAAGGCGTGTTTGCTTGTATTGGGAGTTGAGCTTGGAACTACCTTCCAGTGTCCTTTGTGCTACTGCAGCCCTTCAGAAGGTAGAAGGAAAGGGGGACCCTCAGTAAAAAGGGAGACAGAGATGTCTTGGTTCTCAGAGGAATAAGTAAGAGAGAAAAACTCGAAGGCTAGGGCTACCATCAGATATTGAAGGAGATCAGAAGATTTAGAAATTGAGTGAAGGTTGGAAATCTGTTCAAGCTAGAAAATTTAACACTTTTCTGCAGGGATATGCCCAGACTGACTTGCCCACAATGAGTGAAGAAACTAGTGAAAACTCTACCATATGAGACAGACTTTGCACCACCACGTAGTGTACAAAGTGGACCAAGTCACTCAAACACAAGGATCTGATCATCTAGAAGACAGGGCCACAGTGTCCTCCAAAGCACAAAATGTCTCCTGTCACCTCTCCTCACCTTGTAAGCAAAGACAACCTCAAGAAAAGACTCCTGGTCAGTCAGTTGGGACTCAGCTGGGCTCATTAGACTTACCCTGGCTACTTACACAACTGGAGCTGGAGTAGCAATCCTCAGGCTGATATTTCATCTGCTCTGCTGGAGAATATCTCAGAGAAGCTCACAGTGCACGTTGCAAGTCCTCTTGAGGACAGGAAGCCAAGCTCAGAACTTAACACCACATGTTACCTGTGGAGCATGTTGACCAGAGATGTTGACCAGTTCGGAAGTTCTCTCTCCTTCAGGTTCCCCAAATGATGGAAGATACCTAAGCCTGGAGGAAAGTCACTCCTTACTCATGAACAAACCTGAGAATCCTCACAATCAGAAGTCAGGCTGGGCTTCACCAGAAGAGCCTGGTAAGTACTGGCTCCTCAGAGCAACAAAAATTCCTCTGTGTCTCATCATCTCTGATGAAATAGGAACCATTCTAAACTCTAGTGTTCCAGGCAAAACCTTGATGGGATGGTCAATGTTTCTAGTTCTGTCTGGTTAATGAGGTCATGACAGATTCCCACTAAATCAGTACAAATGACCACACGACCAAAAAAAAAAAAAAAAAAAAAAGAGACAACTCAGGAAGAAATTCTGAATTTTGAACTGACATGGACAGGAAGGGACAGAAGTTTTCCTTATGTTTACAAGAAATGAACAGAATCTATGCAAATACTTTGAGTGGGTGCTAACTAAAAGGAAAAGGAAAAAGGATTGCATACACAAAGGCAACAGGACATCAAAGCAATACCAGCATATGTTGGAGAAAACCCATGTTCATCAATCAACTCATCCTGGCCTAGAGAATTCATCATCCTGGACTGGCTGTCTCATGGATCCTTGTCTTTTCAGCTACAGAGCTCTGGAAATCCCAGCTCAGTGCACTGCATGGTTCCGTGATTATTTAAGCAATGTCACCAGAGGTTCTGCCTGAGAGGACCAACATGCATAGTCCCTTATTGCAAGTCTCTGAGACAGTCGTCATTTTTGAAGACAAAGATCTCTGGCCCGTAGCTGATTTGCAAGTGCTTTTTAGGAGCAAAACATAAATCCATCAATACATGTGAAAGACATTTCTTACTTTCAGAAAATTGGACAATCAAGCAACAATATTTCAAATAAAAACACCAGTCCTTCCTCATCCGTCAGTTCTGTCTACAGTTGTCCTTCCTTACCATGCATGGTTTCTGTTACGTGCAGTCACCCACAGACCAAAACTGTGAAACAGAAGATTCCCATGTCATAATATTTTTTAATTGCCTGTGTTTCTGAGTACCAGCAATGAAATCCTTTTCCACTGAGCCTTATCTCACCCAGAATGTGATTCATCCCCTGTCTGACATCTCCATGTTGTGTACAGAAGGCACCCATTAGTCTCTCCATCACTTTCATGATTTCCTGATCAACAGTCCCTGTGAAGCCCTACTAGTGTTCAAGCAGCCCTTACATTCCTTAACTCCAGCCCCAAAGATCAAGAACTGCCATCCTGGTAATTCATATATGCCCAAGAGAAGCTGCAGAGGCTTTCCTGTGAATGAAAAGGTGGTATCTTGTCACTTAATGTGAAATGCATATATATATATGCACATATGTGTGCGTGCGTGCATGCGTGTGTGTGTGTGTGTGTGTGTGTGTGTGTACATATAAGATCTTTAGTAAGAAGTAATCTTCTGGCATGGAAATTTTGAAGAACAAAGAAACCCGTGCTTGTGTTTCTGTTGCACCTAAAATGGTACAATTATGGCCACTGTTAATGTAAAGGAATGAGTTATAGGATTTGGTTCTCTCTTTAGCTTCAAACACTAAGCAGGGCTTTGGAAATGTGCCTGCCATAGATGGGCAATTACCATCGTCAGTGCTTGCTCTGCCCATTCTTGGATTAGTTATCTTCTGAGGTCGTCTGCTTCTCAGCTAGGTACCTGGAACCTCAGGGTCACAGTATTGCATGGTCCCAAGGTTATTTAAACAATGTCATCAGAGGCTTGGGCCTGAGAGGAACTGGAATATTCCTTTTCCAAGGGTGTCTGAGACAGTCCTCTTCTGCAGAACACAAAGCCCTCTGGCCTACATAGCTGATTGGCTACTGACAGCTGGAAAGTATCAGAGTAAGACCTGAAATCAACTCTAGAAGGCAAAAGGCTTGAAATGGCTGTGGTTGATGTTATTTTTCAAAAGTAAATGAACTGATGGAAGTTAGCTACAAAATGATGCAACTGGCAGGGAAATTTGATTATTTATGTGGCACTTAAATTCAATTCAAAAAGTTTTAGTTTAAATATGTACATATGTAAAGATTAGTTCTGTTTTTCAAAGATGAGTTCATATGGCATCTAACATAAAGATAGAAGAGCATAATTTTCTCTGTGAAAAAAACTCAGTTGTAATAATCATGAGACATTATATGCTGTGAATATCAAGCACATAGTTATAATATACCAAGAATATATTGAGATTTATCAAGAAAAACCATTAAGTGTGTCTACATACTTTAGAAATGATACAATAAAATTAAATATTCTCTTGTTATGCTGATAACTCAGAAGAAATAATTGTATTTATCAAGACAACAATATCACATTACTCTCATTGGAAAAAATTTACCTAAATTATGTGAACATGATATTTTAAGACATTTTGGTGAAATTTATGATAATACTTTTGAAAATTGATCATATTAAATTTTAATTTCTTTTATGGTCTTATTTATTTCTCAGGCAATCTAAATAAGAACCTTTAACAGATTTTTTTTAAATTGATTGTGGAAATGCCATCTGGAGGTAAGAAAGTGTTGTAGAGGCATTATTGTGTATATGCACATATGCATGCATTGCATATCCAGACAGAGGGACATAATTGAGGACTTATATCTTGACTTTTAAGATTTTAGCCATGATTCATGTCTATCACAGTAATATAAAGCCCATTTTATTATAAAAAAGAAATGACTCTTAATAATTGCTTCTTATATTTTTTATAAGGATTGAATTTTTGGTAAGTGGGACTAGTTGCAGTAATTGTCTCTAGATGAGATTTGAAGCCCCTTCACCACCATTGGTATAGGAAACGCTTAAGCTATCCTTTGCCCTGATGTGTAATGTCATAAATGCTGTAGCCTAAACATTAGGAGGGAGAGGAGAGAAGAGGAGGAGAGAGAATAGAAGAGGAGAGAGACATCATGACCATCTGCTGTCTCCCAAGCCCACCTGTGGGGATAAATGTCTAGCCTGTTTGCAGCTAGCATTTTCAGCTTTAGCCTGTTGCCACTGGTGTCATTAAGCTCCTTTGGAGCCACCAACAAGGGTAGAGAAATTTAAAACTCAAGGAAGCTTAAGGGATTAGAAGCCAGAGGAAAGGGAAGGCCTGGGAAAGGCAGACAGGAGGGTGGAGCAGGGAGAGGTTGAGAATATCCAAGGACTCAAGGTGGCTTAGTGAAGATGGAAGGTGGTACAGACAAGCGCCAAAAGCAAAGAAGGAAGCTCCTGCCCCTCCCAAAGCTGAAGCCAAAGCAAAGGCTCTGAAAGCCAAGAAAGCCTGTGCTGAAAGGCGTCCACAGCCACAAAAAGAAAAAGATCCACACGTCACCCACCTTTCGGGGACCCAAGACACTGTGCCTCCGGAGGCGCCTAAATACCCTCGGAAGAGCGCCCCCAGGAGAAACAAGCTTGACCACTATGCCATCATCAAGTTCCCCCTGACCAATGAGTCGGCCATGAAGAAGATAGAAGACAACAACACCCTGGTGTTCATAGTGGACGTCAAGGCTAACAAGCACCAGATCAAACAGGCTGTGAAGAAACTCTATGACATTGATGTGGCCAAAGTCAACACCCTGATCAGGCCTGATGGAGAGAAGAAGGCCTATGTTCGGCTGGCTCCTGATTATGATGCTTTGGATGTTGCCAACAAAATTGGGATCATCTAAACTGGATCCAGCTGGTTAATTCTAAATACACCTTTTTTTTTTTCACTATAAAAAAAAAGAAGGGGATAATGGGGTAGATGTCGAGAAAAGAACATTTTAGAAGATGCTGAGGGAGAAGGATGGTGACCTTTCAGTGAAACCATGCTCTCTAGAAAGCTTTTGTGGGCAACACAGTTTCTACCTATAACATGTGAGTGAAAAAATGGAGGCTATTTAGTTCTTGAGTTATATCTTAGAGGTACAGGACCGAGATTCCCTCACAGAATAAGACAGTTTGGGAAGGTGACAAGGTCCTCCTCGGTGGCCATCAAAGTTTTCAATTTGTGAAAATTTGCTACTTTTTGAAGGATTAAAGTAGAAAAATGATTATGGAGCAAAATGTTTTTGTAGCCCACAGTTGAGCAGGCCTCAGAGAAAGTAATTAGGTGGGCAGTTTACCTTAATGATGAAAAGGGCCATCTGCTGGTGCTAGAGGTCTTAGGACTGTGACAAAGGTATGATCCCGTAGGAGAGAATCAGGGATTTTAATCACATTAAAAAAATACAGGAGGAGGACAGAGAAACAGAAGAAAAATACAAAACAGGGAAAACGAAAGTATACCTTACAGTGCTGTATCACGAGAGTGTCTGGAACTCTAGATAGCGGTGATGACTCACCACGTGGATCTTGATTCCCAAGCCAATGTCAGGTGCAAAGATCCTAAAAGATGGCATTAATTCTTGGACAAAGGGAGCAGAAGCCTGGGGGCACTGAAAATTTGTGTGGGTCATGGCATCATTTCTGCAATCTGGATATTAATATGGAAAAAAAAATAAACGTCACTAGGGAGATACTGCAACTGGGAGAGGAGATTTTTATACCAGAAAGATTCTTGGAGCTTTAGTAAGAAATGTCTCAGGGGAGGGAATGAGTGAGTAAAGCTTAAAATGTAGAAATGTTTTATGTAGGTGGCTTTGGAAAAAAGGGGCGGGTAGTGGGGTGGTGTCAATAAGAAGAGGTTCTTGAAATCTAGCTGTGGTGGTTTGAATAGAATAGATGGCCCCCAATATATTTAGTTGTTTATTTGCTTGTAGTTTGCATCTTTAGCCACCTGGCTGGAGGCAGTCACTGGGTGGATCTTAAAGTGTGGTGGTGGGTTTCAGATTCCAATGTATAGATATGCAAAGTGTGCCTAGCTGGAGTTCCTGAAGTGTGCTCCGGCTTTTGACCTTTAGGCTTGTTTTTCTCTCTCTCTGCTTGGGCCTGTGAAAGCAGGCCAGTTTCTTCTGCTTTTATGGAACTTCCCCTGGATCTGTAAGCTTCAATAAATCCCTTCCTCTATAACTGTGTCTGGTCTGACAGTTCATCTCAGCGAACCTGAATCTGTCTGCTACAGAATTTGGTACCAGAAGTGGGGTGAGATGTACCTGGCCATGTGGACATTGATCTTTTGGAACCTTTGTTTTGGAGGAATAGGCATGGACTTGGTGCTTGCAACTGAAGATGTCGTCTGGAGTGGTAAGCCAAGTTTTATGGACTATTCTGATGAGAGTCTGAGAATGCTAAGTACAGACAGCATTGAACTTCAAGGCTTGGCTTATGAGCTTTCTAAGGGGAAGGAAAGACTGAAGAGGACTTTGTTAGAACTGGGCTACTGGCATAAGGGCTGGCTGCGTCCTGCTGCCCAGGCCCAGAGTGTTTGATCAAGGTTAAATTTGTAATGGACTGATGTGCTTGGCTAGAGATATTGGACTGAGAGATTTAAGATTTTAAGCTGGAAAACCTCAAGCAAGTTAAAATTACTGGCACTGAGACTGGTTTTAGGTTACTGAACCTGCTATTGTCAAACACATTAGCAATCTTAAGAAAGATGTTCCAACTGCTTTACATTAAAACAATGGACAGGATGCCTGAGGAAGGACTATCATAAAAATGCAAACACTTTTGGAAAGAGTTGACTGGAGAAGGAACCTGCTTTTCAAGGCTATGATTTGTTTTGTCCCTGAATTAAGAATATGGCTGTGTCCTGCACACCTGGTATTGGTTTCAGAAGCATGAAAAATGCATGGAGTGGCCGTGAATTGCACATGCTTCCAGGAGCCACTGCTGAGATGCAGCATGAGGTAGGGCCTGATGCCCTGATAGGCTGAAAGAGCCTTTGGAAAATGTGAAGAGTGGTCATGAATTGCACATGGTTCCAGGAGCTGCTGCTGAGATGTGGCATGAGGCAGGGCACGATGCCCTGATAGGCTGAAAGAGCCTTTGGAAGATGGACCATGGTTTGCATAAAGACCTGAAGATGTTTTGTATATACCAGGACTGTGCAAGGGCTACCATAGAGCACACTGTTGGCCTGGGATGGAAGTGTTCCCCGGGTACTCTGCCCAGCTGGAGGGGCGGAATTGGAAAGTCTGGAGACTGTTAGTCTCTGGGTATATTGAACTTGAACTGCAGAAGTTTGATGTTTGTTTGATGGTGGTTGAGTTTGCATTGCTTTAGTCTCTCCTTGCTGTGCCTTATACCAGTTGAAAATGTTTACTCTGTGCCTTTATATGTTAGAAATGTTTAACTTGATTTTACAGGTCTTCATATCTTAAATTGGTCAAGACTGTGGGGACCTTTTGAAATTGAACTGAGTACAATTTACAATGTGTGATGGTTATAAATCTATTGGGGGCCAGGGGCGGAATGTGGTGGTTTGAATAGAATAGATGGCCCCCAATATATTTAGTTGTTTATTTGCTTGTAGTTTGCATCTTTAGCCACCTGGCTGGAGGCAGTCACTGGGTGGATCTTAAAGTGTGGTGGTGGGTTTCAGATTCCAATGTATAGATATGCAAAGTGTGCCTAGCTGGAGTTCCTGAAGTGTGCTCCGGCTTTTGACCTTTAGGCTTGTTTTTCTCTCTCTCTGCTTGGGCCTGTGAAAGCAGGCCAGTTTCTTCTGCTTTTATGGAACTTCCCCTGGATCTGTAAGCTTCAATAAATCCCTTCCTCTATAACTGTGTCTGGTCTGACAGTTCATCTCAGCGAACCTGAATCTGTCTGCTACACTAGCAAAAATCCATCAAGTGCTGTGATGACAGGAAACTCAAGGCACAGGAAATTTTGGTTGTGGTCAGGTCATGCACATGGGACAGAAGCTGCCCCCCAGACCCCCTCCACTTTGGGCTACATGCTCCGTTATCATAGTACTAATTTAATCTAGTATCTTCAAAAAGTAGAAAATTTTCACAAATTAAACACTTCAAGCCTAGCGTGGTTGTGCACGCCTTTAATCCCAGCACTAGGGAGGCAGAGGTAGGAGGATCGTGGTGAGTTCGGGGCCACCCTGAGACTACATAGTTAATTCCAGATCAGCCTGGGCTAGAGCAAGACCTTACCTCGAAAACCAAAACCAAAAACAAAAACAAAAACAGAAAAACAACTTCAAGAGCAACGTAAGGGAACTTGTCATTTTGCCAAACTGTCTTATTCTGTTAGGGGATCTTGGTCCTCTACCTTAAAGATCTTACTCAAGCACCACTAGACAGTTCCTTTTTTCCTCACTTGGTTGCTACAGATAGAAGTTGTTTTGCCAACAAAAGGTTTTTAAAGAGCATGGCTTCCCTTGAAAGCCACCATCAGTCTCCCCCAGCATCTTATAAGATGTTCTCTTTTCAATACCTACCTCTTCTTGTTTCTACCAAGTAAAAATATGAGGATTGCACTGACAGCTGAGAATCTAGTGACCCTCATCAAAGCAGCCAAAAATGTTCAAAGTACAATGTCTGATTAGAGTCATTAGCCCCTAAAACTACTGAGATTTTTATAGGAAGCCTCTGGGAAAAGAAGAGGTGTTTTTTTTTTACTTTTTTTTTTTAAATAAAGTGTTAAAAATTATTCTGAATAATTAAAATGTTACTAATTAGATGTGAAGTCCAAATAGATGTATAGGCTTTCTTAGGCTAAATTTGTAGGGATCAAAGTTGTGAATTAAAAAAAAAAAAATATATATATATATATATATATATATATATATATGAAAGAGAGACAGAGAGAGAAAGGGAGGGAGGGGAATGAATTGGTGTGACAGGTCCTCTAGCCACTGCAATCAAAATGCATGAACTTGTGTGCATGTATGACTTTGTGTGTCTGGCTTATGTGGGTTCTGGGGAGTCAAACCTGGGTTCTTAGGCTTCACAGGCAAGTACCTCAACCACTAAGCCATCTCTCCAGCCCATGCATATCTTTAAAATTATATTGTGCATGAGAAGGACTCCAGAACTGTGAATGTCCCACTGACTATGACATGTTTCTGTGGGTCAGAGTCCTGGTGTTGCTTTGCCTACTACAAGACGACAGTGTAACATTATGTCATTTTCAGTCACTTTTGAAACATACACATGGCTGTACCATTATTTAATTTGAACCCTAGCAATTCTGTCTTGTGGATTCACATCACTGATCTGTGCAGCTTTGCTAATACACTGACATTTAGAACATACTCTTGATTTAATGAATGTATTTACTTTGGAATCTTGGTATGTTTTTGGAAAACTGCAATAATGTGCTAGGTATATATTGCAGCTGGTGTCTCTGGATTTTTGTGATGTATCTGAAAATGCTATGTCTGTAAAAATTATATATATAATTCATTATCATAAATTAGGTGTACTATCCACTTTACTATGGAAATATTGTGGAAACATTGTGTTTACACACATTCGTGAAAAACATGTTTTTGTACTGACTGACTTTGTATGCCATTGAGATGAGATGTGCCTGCCAATGGTGTGATCTTTGTAATGGCCACTGTTCAGATGACTCAGTTTTGATAAGTGTCGCTAAGTGAATCATATGCAGTTTTAGTCTTTTGCATGGGTGGGCTTTTCTTTTTCTGGTTGTCAGAACTCCACCCTGAACAAGGAGGAAGCCTGGCAGAGAAGGACCGTAGCGCTACTCTAAGGTACAGATTTGTGTTGGTATAGCTAAAACAGCGATGAGATCATATCACTGGGATCATTCGGAAGTTCTGGCCTTCTAGGGGAGAAGCAAATGTGCTCACCAGACAACTAAACCAAGCTCGGGAGGAATAAGCATTAATTATGGTAACTCTCTCATGCACACTGGACATACTTTCAAACCCCTTAGGATATTTCTGAAGA
Source organism: Dipus sagitta (assembly GCA_036346955.1). Lineage (NCBI taxonomy): Eukaryota > Metazoa > Chordata > Mammalia > Rodentia > Dipodidae > Dipus > Dipus sagitta. Next base: position 193,015,599 of record CM070771.1, read on the forward strand.
CGATGAGAGAATTGGAGACTGTAATTAATTCTCTTGATTAATTAATTAATTAATTAATACGTAACTGTGGACATAACCCGTGCAGTTTGATGTACAATAGAAAACAAGAATAAATTTCTTTCCTCTGTTCCACCATTTCATGGATTTCTTCTTATTGAAGATCTCAGCAACTGAAAGTCTTTGGCATATATGAAGTACTATCGTGGCTCCGTTTGAGCTTTGGGGCCATTGTTGAGGAAAGTGAGAGTAGCTTGGACACAAGCGGGGACTGCTGATGTGACAATCGTGAAGGTGATGGAGAGACTGATGGGTGCATTGGGTTCATACAAGGAGATGCTGGACACAGGGGTGACTCACAGCCCATGTGGGATGGAACTTTGTGGAACAAGATTTCATCACTGCTATTCAGAAACACAGGGCATTTGAAGACACACAATGCAGAAATCTTCTGTTTCATGCTTTTGGTCTGCGCTTGACTGCAGATAACAGAAACCATGCAAGCCAAAGCGTCAGTTAAGGGGAGATGGCCATACCCAGAAATGAAGGGGCAGATGAGGAAAGGATTGTTAGTTTGTTTGAAATACTGTTGCTTGATTGTCCACTTTTTGGAAAATAATGCATTTGAGTTTTACTCCCAAAGAAGCACCTGCAAAATTGGCTGTACACCAGAGGACTTTGTCTTCAGAAGTGGTGACTCTCTCAGAGACTTGCAGAAAAGGACTATGCTGACCCTCTCAGACTGAAGCCTCTGGTGACATTGTTTAAGTAATCATGGTACCATACAGTAGACTGAGTCAGGACTTGCAGAACTCTGTAATTGAAAAGACAAGGGTCCATGAACCAGCTAATCCAGGATCAGGTGGAAGAAGGATGAATTCCTTAGGACAGGATGAGCTGCCAGATGTTGGAGGGTGTTGCAGTCAGATTCACATTGCTGGTATAAGTCACCCAACCCAGAACAGCTTGTGGGATAAAGAGGTTTATTTTGGCTTACAGGCTCTAGGGGAGGCTCCACAATGGCAGAGGAAAGTGATGGCATGAGCAGATGGTGGACATCACCCCCTGGCTAACATCAATTAGACAATAGCAACAGGAGAGTGTGCCAAATACTGGCTTGGGAAAACTGCCTATAACACCCATAAGCCCACCCCCAGCAATACACTGCTTCCAGGAGGTGTTAATTCCCAAATCTCCATCAGCTGGGAACCTAGCACTCAGAACACCTAAGCTTATGGGGTACACCTGAATCAAACCACCACACAGGCCTGACTTCTGACTATGAGGATTACCAGCCATGGGTGTGAGTAAGGAGTGACTTTCCCCCAGACTTATGAATCTTCTGTCATTTGGGGACCTGAAGGAGAAAGAACTTCTGGTCTGCTCTGCAGGTAACATGTGGTGTTAAGGTCTGAGCTTGGCTTCTTGTCCTCAAGGGAACTTGCAATGTGCAGTGTGAGCTTGTCTGAGACATCCGCCAGCAGAGCAGATGAAAGATCAGCCTGAGGATTGCTACTCCAGCTCCACTTGTGTAAGTAGCCAGGGCAAGTCTAATGAGCCCAGCTGAGTCCCAACTGACTGACCAGGAGTCTTTTCTTGAGGTTGTCTTTGATTACAAGGTGAGGAGAGGTTGCAGGAGACATTTTGTGTTTCGGGGGATACTGTGGCCAGGTCTTTGGGATGAGTACTAAAACTTGACTTCGCAGATCCTTCCTGGAACTCTAGATTGCCTTGTAGCTGGTATTTTCCCTGTGGCTGTGATAAATCACTGGAAACTCAAGGCTGAGGACTTGTTATAAACCTAGGAAAATGCATGATTCCACCAGACTGCTCCTGGTTAGCTCTCAACCTGCACAGACTACTGTCTGGACTACTAAGAAAAAACTGAAAGAAATTCCAGACTGTGCATTCCTTTAGGGGTGAAGTGACCATCACAGTGGACCCAAAGGCCTACAGTGTTGACTACTAGGCTTTACATGTTTTGTGAGTAATGAGAACAGATATAAAAATTGCTATATTTTGGGAGTGGAGAGATAGCTCAGCATTTAAAGGTGCTGGCTTCCCCAGTACCCATACAAAGCCAGATGCACAAAGTGGCACATGCATCTGGAGTTTGTTTGCAGTGACAAGAGGCACTATTGTGTATGTGTCCTCTCTGTCTTTCTCTCGTTCTCTCCTTCTCCCTGCAGATAAGTGAGTGAATTATTAAAATCTAAATTGCTACATTTTTGTATCATTTTAGTTTGTGCCCCAAAGTTTCACACGTTGGAGGCTTGGACCCAAGAACAGTAGTGTATAGATGCTAGAACACTTAAGATGTGAGTTCTAATAGAAGCTGGTTTTCTCCTCAGGAGGGATTAAGACAGATTTTGGGGATGTTTTAGTTCCTGAGAGAGTGAGTTGTTGGGAAGTTAGTTTTGTTGTCTTGATTCTTTCTCTTATTTCCTGTCTCAACATGTGTTTTTTTCCTCTCTCTTTCTTGCACGTTTTCCCACCATGATGATTTCTACCATGTTGTGATACAACCATAAGACTATCAGCAAAGTCAAGCAGATGTCACTTCCATGCATGTGTACCTCCAAAACTGTGAGTTACACAAGCCTCTGTGCATGCTTGCACATTACCAAGCATCAGGCATTTTGTAATGGCAGCAGAAAATGGACCAAGATCCAACTGGTGGTCATTCCATATATACAACATAGTTTTCAACAAAGTCTGTCACAACCAGTCTAAGAAGCCCAAATTGAACCATGTTATATTGGCTTCCAAATCAGTTAGGACCTAGTGACAATTGCCAGATTCCATAATTTTTGCCCCACTTCTAATTTAGGAGAAACTATTAAAAAACAAAATTATACTCCTGATCAAATACTTACTTGTATGGCCTGCTTATATATAGTTGGCCTGCCTCTAACTTTCCTATACCAATTGTCTTCAGTTATGGATATGTGGAGCTTTCCTTTTTTTTTTTTTTGGTTAATACAGTACTTTTCTAATGCTTTTCCCAAATTCAGGTCTGTGAAAAGCTCAAGTGATGGATGAAAGATAAGTGTTTTGTTTAGTAACCACTGAATAAATATCATTTGACTTACCTTCATTTATTTCCAACTTACTCAGAGGTTCCATAAAGATACAATCTGCACTGCCTGTCATCACAGACCCCATCTTCCATCCAGATGTGGAACCCCCCAAGCCTGTTGCTCGCTGCTTATCAAGTCCATGCAGACATAGTAATTCAACAACTGGTATGGGCTGTGATCTCTTTGTGTTACATTCCTTCTGTGCTCAAGTCTGAGTTTGATACCCTGCTTTCATCAGTTACCATTTATTTGTCATCCTTGATAGGAACATGTCACTCTGTCAGCCTCCTTTTGCTGTCACTTGAGACTGATTTGTATTATGTGTGGTTCATCTTACAAAGGATCACCGGATAGGTGGTATGACTGTATATTAGTGCCAGCCTCACAAACCAATGAGGTTTTGTTCCTAACTCAGATGCCATCCTGTCATCAATTCTACATGATCCCACTTGCTTCTTGGCATGGATACCTGCTTCACTATTGCCAAGCATGTTTCTGATCCAGCAGACATTTGCCTTTAACTGGAGGAAGAAATTGGTGCATTTGGGAATCCAGACTTCTATTTTTTTCACAGGTCATTTAGCAAGATGTATAAGATTTATACATGTCTCTTGTGACTCTATCTTGTTATAATATGTAGATTATGTCCTAGTTTGTTCAGTGAATAGGAAAGTATGCAAGATATTCTGTATGTGTGCTTTTAGCCTTAGCTGAGAAAAAGCATCATGTTTCAAAAGAATGATTATTGAATTTCCAGAACACACTCCATTATTTGAGACATGACCTATTTATTTAAGGAGAGAAAAATAATCTTTCCTGACCAAACTTAGCCAAGGATCCTTTCAAAATGGCAAGGGAGTGAATGTCTAGGTTTCACTGAATGTCTCTGACAATGATTGACAAGTTTCCTATGATCTTCCTATCCCTTTCATATGTACGAAGTCCTTTGTCAGAGACTCTAAGCTGAAAGTACAAACATGAACAGCCTCTGTCACCTGAAGAAGGTACTTTAATATGCCTATTTCTTATGAATCTCTAATTGCCTAAATATATTTTATCCATTTGTGCAGGAGTGATGTAGACATTCCCTGAGGGTTTAAAATCAATTTCATGAAAACCATCCAAAAACCTTTTGCTTACAAGTAACCTCAACCTTGACCTGGTTTTTAGGCTTATGTTCCTGGGTGTAGAGAACTCACTGCAGCTGCACACCTTGGTGCTTAGTGGAACCAGTCCTAGACTTGACCTCAAGGATCCTTATGAAACACAGACATGTGTAATGACTGAGGGTACACAGCTCTTTTTAGCCAACCATTAACTGATAACACTCTCCCCTCACAGTCCTATTTACCCTTGCAATGACCTGAATACTGCCACTCTTGTATGCTCTGGGCACTGGCAGGATTGTCTTACTGAAGTATGGGGACACTATGTCCCTCACTCACATGTATTAGGACCCTCACTGGGAAATATAGCTTAATGTTGGTTGATGAGTCATACCTTAAACCCATACCAGAGGTTATGAAGCATGATATGTTATCAGTAATCGAAAACAGGTCTGTTCAATAGTCCTCTACCTGAAGCAAAGTCAGCCTGGGCAGCAGAATTGATTGTACTTACCAGAGCTTGTCAAGTAGCCAGATATTAGAGAATAAACACGGATTTAGACAGGAGATATGCTTGGGGGCAGTAATTTCATGACCTTAATATGCTTATATAACAAGAATGATTTCTCACCACACCAAAAAATGAGGTGACCCTTGGAAAAATGAACTTATCAAGAAACTTTTAGAAGTACTCCATGAGAGGTGGCTGTTGTAAAGGTTGAGGCCATCCCAGAGTAAGATGTTTTTGTTAAAGATAATGTTGTCATGAAACATTGTGCTAAACACGCTTTCTCAACCCATGTCACCCTCCTCTCCTAGCTCTCAAAGGGTAAATCCCTGGTGAGATTTGGAGAAGGAAGAAAAGAAACCTTATTTTATGCTTCACTGAGATAATCTCTGGTACTCTCAAGATAGTCTTTTGTGGATATTGGAGCATTTCAAAGGGATGCTAATGAATCTCCCCATGAAGCTACTCATGGAATGGGCACATTGATTAAGGTCAAACCCTATGACGGAAAGAACTTTAACAAGAAAGCTAAAGTTATTTTCAGGACATGTGTGCCCTATAAAATTTTCCCAATGCAAATTAGTAAGGTGGGCAGGCATGAGACCAAAAGCCTCAGTGCTACCTGGAGGATCTTCAGACAGGTTTTGGTCAGTTTACAATTTCATAGGATTTGAATATGTATTAGGTACTGTGTATATATTCAGGATGGCTGCAGTATTTTCTTGCTGAGAAACTACAGCACATATAGTGACTAAAGTGATGCTTCATTTTACATTTTCAACCTTGGACTTCCTAAATTTTATATCAAGTGATAAAAAGTCACAATATAAGCAATTATAAAAAGACCTCTGCAAAATATTAAACCCTTACTCAGTAAACAATTTTGTCTTTACCATATTCTTCTGGAAAGACGAATGGCATCCTGAAAGTAAGTTAGTAAAACTTCCAGAAATGCCCTTTGAGCTCTCATATCCAAATGTGATAAACCAGCCCTTAGAACCTTAAGTCTACTAACTGAAGGTACATTGGTTGCCCTTTTATGAACTAGTAACTGAAGATTTTACCTCTGCTGCTATCCTGCCTTACTGCATACTGGCATGCCAGAATACTGAAGAAGGATTATGTACTACGCCCTGGGCTATCTCAAGTGGGTTAATTCACACAATGTTTCCTTAAACTACACTTTTATTTTTATAACGTTCAGCCAGAATATTTCATCTATGGGAAAAGACTTAAAATTGAATTTATTGAAAGGGATCTCGTTAGGTACTGGGAATGACAAATATGATGTAATATACCAACGAATCAATGCTTGGGTCAATTCAGAAATCCATACAGTTGGAATACTATACCGATAGTGGACTTTAGTTGGAGGACTCTTGATCCAGTAGGTATAGCTGTTTTTGAATGAACAAATTGACCCAAGAGTTTTGTAGCAAGCAAATTATACTTGATTTTTTCCCCAAAAATGTTAAATTAAGACTTCTGCAAAATTTCCGTATTTCCTTAAAATTTTAATATACTTGTTAATAATCCTTCTATCTATAGACCTTTGGTTGTCATTCATACATAATGGGTCTTTTTTTCTCTTTTCTTCCCTCTGCACTATAATTATAGCAATAATTTTAGTGAGTAGCCATCACCCAATTCCATTATCAAAACCTTTAAGCAATTCTAATCTCACTATTTGAAACCATGTGAATTGTGGTTACTGGTGTTTTACTGGGAACTTCATGGGCCCTGGAGTAAATCAACATGTGACTTTTTTAGTCTATCATCTGGAAAAATGACTAATGATTCTAATTCATTTACCAAACACAATGTATATCTAAATTTGAATTCAATAATTTTGGGGGGAATTGGAGGAGATTGATAGCACTTCAAATACATAGTCCAGCTAGGGAACTGACCACTTCATAGCATAGCAGTGCAGCATAGCATCAAATTATATAAACTTAAAAAAAAGCTAATAAAAATCACATACACATATGATACATATCATATATATATATATATCTATATATATATATATATATATATGATTTTAGTGTATATATAATCACTTGGAATTCCTAAGAATTTTGATTGCCAGGGTATAACCTCTGGCTATTTGCTTACATAGCACATTTTAATGTTTCTCTATTTTATTTCAGCATACTTGTTGAAGACATCTGCACTTTGCGATTCTAGAACAACTGACTTTCACTACCATCTCTCACCAGATAGTTCAATTTATTTTACAAGAGCAGAACCAACAAGAATCTCAGAACGACTATTTATTAGACTCTTCTTCGTTTCACTCAGAAGATTAATGATTGTCTTTCAGTTGTGCAGCAACAACAGCCTTCGTTCTTCTGGAACAAAAGGTAAAAAGACATTGTTGATGTTTACCTGAGCTCTGTGTTTCTGGAAAATGGTGGCCATTAAGAAATACATTCATCAGGGCTGGAGAGATTGCTTAGTGGTTAAGGTGCTTGCCTGTAAAGCCAAATGACCTCATTTTGATTCCCTAGTATTCACATAAACCAGATGTACAAGGTAGCATGTGAATCTGGAGTTCATCTGCAGTGGCTAGAAGCCCTGACGTGCCCATTCTCTCTCTCTCTCTGCCTCTTTCCCTCAAATAAATAAATAAATAAATAAATAAATAAATAAATAAAATGAATACATTCATCATTCCGTTGTGAAAAGGGCTTCAATTAACCACTTTTTCTATAAAATTTAATTAAGGATACCTCTCCACTTTTTCTCATGACTCTAATTAAATTTAGTAAGTGTTTAGGCATCTGTGGTCAACTGATTTTGACAAGGATGTGAAGCCCACTCAAGGGGCAAGAATAATCTTTAGTAAATTATATCTAAGACATATGGATAGTTGAATTCTTACATCAAAATGTACTAAATGATAGACCTATAACACAAAATGAATTAAACACATAAAATGAGCAAAGACAGAAGAAAACATGTAAACCTACATGACCTCATATGTGAGATGAAGTTTTAAATATGACACATAAGTAGAAAAAGAGAAACAGATCCCCAAACTGAATTACAGCAGAATCTTTGGAAACTTAAGATTTATTCAAAAAAATGAGGACTAGGGCTATAGCTTAGTGGTACAATACTTGGCAAGCATATGTGAATCACTGGATTCAAACCCCAACACCAAAAATTAGGGAAAAAAGCAGAAAATGATAGGACATTCAATGGACTACAGGGATGGTTGAATATGATAGAGTTCTCTCCAGTGCATACCTACATGAATTACCCTTAATAAAGTTAATTATGTGAAATTCTAAAGATGTCAAAAAACTTATAAAGGAAGAAACAAATTAATACCTCAATTAATTCCTAGAAAAATATCTGAGTAAAATAAAGAAATAAATATAGGATATGATAATAGAATTTAATAAAATAAAAGAAATACTAACACAATCTCATAATGAAACATTGGAGTTAAAATTTCAATAAATTAATAAAAAATCTTAGTAGGAAGTATTACCAATAGAAAGGATATTGGGGAAGAAAGAATGTAAGAGGCTGATGACAAAGTGGAGGAGTTGGAACATTCAATCACTGACAAAGATAAGTTCATAAAACTATAACTGGATCATATTAGATCTATAGGACACAATGGGAAAGATTAAATCTACACGTAATAGGAATAGGAGAAGGAAAATAAGTTCATGTTTAAGTCGTAGAAAACATTTTCAGCACATTCACAGAAGAAAGTTTCCCACATCTAAGGAAAAGGTGTTCACCTAGTTATGAGATATTTAGAATACCAAATACACAAGAGCAGGAAAGAAGTTACCCACATCATAATTCTGAATATATAGAACAAAGACAGTTCATTGAAAGTTGTAGAAAGAAACATTACATCACTTGTAAAAGCATGTCCTTCAGGATAATAGCTGATTTTTCAGACACTTTAAAAGCCAGAAAGGCTTGGAATGAAACATTTCAAGTTCTGAAGATCACAGCTGCCAATGCAGACTACTATACGTAGCAAAATCATTTGTTATAATTTATGGAGAAACAAACTTTTCATGATAAAAATAAGCTACATCAATTCGTTGACTGCTAAGCCAGCTTTTCAGAAGATACTGGAAGAAATCTTCCAGATTATAAAGAAAGAAAAAATATCCTAGAGGATACAGGAATAAATAAATCAAGTTAGAACAGAAATTAAGCAAATGAGCAAAGTGAAAACAAACACAACAAAAATCAACAAAATGTTAGAAATTAATACATACCATTTAATAACAGTGCAGAATATTAATGGTCTTGGTTCTCCAACCAAAAGAAATAGACTAGCAAGTTGGATCAAGAAAGAAAATCCATCTTGTTGTTGCCTCCAACAAATTCATTGCACTATCAAAGACAGATGCTGCCTTAGCATGAAAGGCTAGAAAAAGGGATTCCAAGCAGATGGAACTGGGAAACCAGCAAGTGTCATGGTTCTAATACCTGAAAAAAATAGACTTCCAATAAAAACTAGTTAGAGAAGTTAAAGAAGGTAACTTCTTATGGACTAAGGGAATAATCCATCAAAAAGATCTCAAGGGCTGGAGAGATGGCTTAGTAGTTAAGGCACTTGCCTGCAAAGCCAAAGGACCCATGTTTGATTCCCTAGTACCCATGTAAAGCCAAATTCACAAGGTGGAGCCTGCTTCTGAAGTTCACTTGCAGTGAACTCTCTTTCTCTTTCTCTCTATGTATGTATGTATGTATGTATGTATGTATGTATGTATGATCTGCCTCTCTCATAAATAAATAAGTTAAAAATAACATTTCAATTTTAAACATATAAATATCAAAAAAGGGAGTACCTAATTTCATAAAACAAATACTAGATGTCACAGATTAACTCCAGCAAAATAAGAGTGAATGACAGACAACACTCTTGCCAATAGACAAGTCATCCTGACTAAAAATAAACAAAGAAGCATCTGAGATGTGATACAATGTCAAATGGATGTAACAGACATACTACTGAACACTGCATCCAAACACTTTATGAGGATATTTCTCTAAAGGAGATCACAAACTAGGACACCAGAAAAATCCTAATAAACATAGGAACATTTGAATGACTTCTTATTTTCTCTCTGACATACAATAAAACTAGGACTCAACAGAAAGAGAAATTGCAGAAAATATACAAACTCATGGAGACTAAACAACACACTGCTGAATGATGAATGATCTACTGAAAAAGTTAAAAATAATTTCTAGAATAAAAAGACAATAAAAACATCCAAAAATCTATGAGATACAACAAAAGCATTCTTAAGTAAAGGTTATAGCTAAAACTATCTGAATTAAAAGTCAGAGAGAACCCAAATAAATTAATAATGCACCTTTGAGCCTTGGAAAAATGAAAACAAGCCAATTTCCAAAACAGCAAATGGAAAGAAATATTTAACATCAAATAATAAATTAAATAGAAAAATCAAATTAAAAATAAAAATAATCAAAACAATGTCCCTGCCATCTGAAAAGAGAAGCTTCTCTAACCAAAAGTGAGAGTACCATTAATATATGATTATAAACATTATAAGAAATGCTTACTGGACAGTTTGATGAGCATAATATATACATTTAGACAGGTACCAGCAGAAGTTACACCCTTAGGGCTCAGGAGTTCCCCCATCATCGGTTTTCAATATCAGGCATGTTTTCCCTCCCATGAAATGGGCCTCCAGTCCAATTAGAGAGCAGTTGGTTTTCCCCATAACAGACATACTACTATTGCATCTGTTGGCTCATTTGGTTTGACTGGCCAAACTTGAGGCTTGTAGTGTCCATTGATGTTCATCTTCACTGGTGTCTCTTCCATGGAGGTACATGCAGTGTAGCTTTTTTCAGCTTTCTGTCAGCTGGTCTACACAGAGGAGGTTTTCAGCTCAGCTCTTTCTCAGTGACCTTGCAGCCCAAACACATGGAGTCTTCAGCAATAGGGTCTTATAATATATTCCTGGTGGGAAACCAAGAGCCTTAGCAATGGCCTGTAATGTTTGGGGGGCATCAAGGACCTCCCTGGCCAAAACTCACTAGAAGATATACCTTTCCTAGCAGTGAAAATTTTCTAGTAACACTATATGGCCATTGTCTAAAAAAGTAGGTTGCCATATGACTTATTCATACCCTCTTAGATTTTAATTAACCCCCCACCTTTCCTTTATTCAGTCTTTTCCCCTGACCTCACTTAGGCTTTTCCACACCCAGTAATCTATTCTCCTACTTAGATATATACAGTACCATCCCCTTAAGTCCTCCCCTCTCCTCACTCCCTTATAGCTCCTTTCTAGTTTACTGGTCTCTGCTACCATGTTTTATTCTAACTCTCATACAACTCCAAGCATTTGTAGCTAAGATCCACAATATGAGAGAGAATATGCAGCACTTGGCTTTCTGGACCTGGGTTATTTCACTTAGTATAATCCTTTCTAGGTCCATCCATTTCCCTACAAATTTCATAATTTCATTTTTCTTTACTGCTGAGTAGAACTCCATTGTATAAATGTACTACCTCGTCATTATGTACCCATTAGTTGAACAAGTTCTTCATTAACTACTCATCAGTTGAGGGACATCTAGGCAGGTTCCATTTCCTAGATATTGTGAATAAAGTGGCAGTAAATGTGGATGTGTAAGTATCTCTTGGGTAGTGTGATGAGTCCTTAGGATATATGCCTAGGAGTGGTGTAGCTGAGTCATATGGTAAATCTATTTTTTTACTGTCTTAGGAACCTCCACACTGATTTCTACAATGACTGTACCAGAATACATTCCCACCAGCAGTGTAGAGGGGTTCCTCCATTTCCACATCCTTGCCAGCATTTATTGTCATTTGTTTTCTTGGTACAAGTATTGTGACAGGAGTGAGATGGAATCTCAAACATTGTTTTAAGTGAAAAAGCCAGGTGTTGTGGCCATACCTTTATTCCCAGAATCTCCCCAGCCTCTAATTATTTTCTAAGTGATAACTTTAAAAAGTGATAATAGTTTCAAAATATGTGAATATACTAAAAACCGTACCCTTTAAATGAGTGGATATTGTAGTGTGCTAGTCATATCTCTGCAAAACTGCTAAAAGTTGAAGGAAACAAATTGATGTCTATTGTCAGATGCTTAGCTTTTTTGTATTGGTTGGTGGCCAACTTTGAATTATCTTGGTCCATGATTTTTAAAATTTTTCAACTATTTTGAGCATCACTCATGTGGCTCATTGCAGCTACAGATTTGACTAGACTACCAGATATGACTTCTCTTATCTGTCTCTCCCATGGTGCTGTTTTTGGCTAGGATGTCTTTTTTTTCCCATATGGCCTCTCATCTTACAGGGGCTGAATTAAGATTCTCTTGGTGCCTAACTCAGAGCAGCATTCCAAGGAAATAAAATCAGCAGACTCAGGGTCCCTTAACTTAATCTCAGAAATTCAGAAATGTTTATGTCTGCCATCTTCTACTGATAAAGCAAGTTACAATTAGTCCAAACTTAAGAATGGAGAAAGTCATGACTGGATCAGGGAGTGGCAGAGTCACAGTGCAGTATAACCCTGTCTTCTCCAGATACAGCAAATAGTAAAATCAAAAATCTACCACATCTTGCAAAGATTATGGACTTCTACCTTTAGTAACCAGAGCATCTCTAAATGCTATTAGCCAGAGTGCATTTTCAGAAGAATGACTACAGAGGTAGTGTGGAAGACAACCCGAAAAGGGGAAGAATTGAAACAAGGCACAAATTTTTTTTTTAAAGAATAAAAGTACAATAACATACTCAGAAATGACAAGGCTTGGGCTGGGGAAATGGCTTAGCCATTAAGGCATTTGCCGGTTGTAGCAGACAGCTTCAGGTTTGCTGAGATGAACTTCCAGACCAAGCACAGTTATGGAGGAAGGGATATTTATTGAAGCTTACAGATCCAGGGGAAGTTCCATAATGGCAGAAGAAGCTGGCCTGCCTTCACAGGCCTAAGCAGAGAGAGAGAGAGAGAGAGAGAGAGAGAAGCACAAGCCAAAAGCCAAAAGCCACACAGCACACTTCAGGAACTCCAGCTAGACACACTTTGCATATCTTTAGATTGAAATCTGAAACCCACCACCACACCTTAAGATCCACCCAGTGATACTGCCTCCATCCAGGTGGCTGCAGATGCAAACTACAAACAATAAAGAACTGAATATATTGTGGGCCATCTATTCAAATTACCACATTCCTCCCCTGGCTCCCAATAGATTTATAACCATTACACATTGTAAATTGTACTCAGTTCAATTTTAAAGGTCCCCACCATCTTGACCAATTTAAGATATTAAGACCTGTAAAATCAAACAAGTTAAACATTTCTGACATATAAAGGCACAAAGTAAACATTTTCAACTGGCATAAGGCATAGCAAGGAGAGACTAAAACAATGCAAACTCAACTAACATCAAACAAACATCAAACTTCTGCAGTTCAAGTTCAATACAACCAGGGATGGACAGTCTCCAGATTTTCCAATTCTGCCCCTCCAGCTGGGCAGAGTAGCCCAGGAACACTTCCATCTCAGGCCAAGAGTACACTCTATGGTAGCCCTTGCATTGTCCTGGTATATACAAAACATCTTCAGGTCTTCATGCAAACCACGGTCCATCTTCCAAAGGCTCTTTCAGCCTATCAGGGCATCAGGCCCTGCCTCATGCCGCATCTCAGTGGCAGCTCCTGGAACCATGTGCAATTCATGACCACTGCTCGCATTTTTCATGCTTCTGAAACCAATACCAGGTGTGTAGGACACAGCCATATTCTTAATTCACAGACAAAATAAATCATAATCTTGAAAAGCAGGTTCCTTCTCCAGTCAACTCTTTCCAAAAGTGTTTGCATTTCTATGATAGTCTTTTCTCAGGCATCCTTTCCATGGTAAAGCAATTGGACCATCTTCCTTTAAGATTGCTAATGTGTTTGACAATAGCATATTCAGTAACCCAAAACCAGTCTCAGGGCCTGTAATTTTAAGTTGCTTGAGTTTTTCCACCTTAAAATCTTAAATCTTTCAGTCCAATATCTTTAGCCAAGCACATCAGTGCATTACAAATGTAACCTTGATCAAACTCCCTGGGCCTGGGCAGCAGGATGCAGCCAGCCCTTATGCCAGTAGCCCAGTTCCAACAAAGTCCTCTGCAGTCTTTCCTTCCCCTTAGCTCATAGGCCAAGCCTCAAAGTTCAGTGCTGTCTGCACTTAGCATTCTCAGACTCTCATCAGAATAGTCCATAAAACTTGGCTTACCACTCCAGAAGACATCTTCAGTTGCAAGCACCAAGTCCATGCCTATTCCTCCAAAAGAAAGGTTCCAAAAGATCAACATCCACATGGTCAGGTTCATCTCAGTCCACTCCTCGGTACCAAGTTCTGTAGCAGACAGCTTCAGGTTTGCTGAGATGAACTTCCAGACCAAGCACAGTTATGGAGGAAGGGATATTTATTGAAGCTTACAGATCCAGGGGAAGTTCCATAATGGCAGAAGAAGCTGGCCTGCCTTCACAGGACCAAACACAGAAAGAGAGAGGCACAAGCCAAAAGCCACACAGCACACATCAGGAACTCCAGCTAGGCACACTTTGCATATCTTTAGATTGAAATCTGAAACCCACCACCACACCTTAAGATCCACACAATGGCACTGACTGCCTCCAGCCAGGTGGCTGCAGATGCAAACTACAAACAATAAAAAACTGAATATGTTGGGGGCCATCTATTCAAACCACCACACCTGTGAAGCCTACAGACCCTGGTTCAATCCCTAGGACTCATGTAAGCCAGATGCACAAGGGCATGCATACGTCTGGAGTTTGTTTGCAGTGCCTAGAGGCCCTAGTGCACCCATTTGTTCCTTCTCTCTGCCTCTTCCTCTGTCTGTCTCTCAAATAAATAAATAAACAAATAAATAAAATACAATTTTAAAAATGAGTCAGGTGTGGTGGTGCACGCCTTTAATCCCAGCACTCAGGAAGCAGAGATAGGAGGATTGCAGTGAGTTCGAGGCCACCCTGAGACTACATAGTGAATTCCAGGTCAGTCTGGGCTAGAGTGACAACCTACCTTGAAAAATAAAAATAAAAATTGACAAGACTTGAACAAAGTTTAGATGAAGAAAAAAAAATATGGATTTTTGATTCAGTATCCAGCAAGTTCAAAATTATATATAGCATGATAACTCACTATACTATGATTATGTGCATGTACAATAAATTATACCCACACTGTAGCAATATAAAGATTGGATCAAGTGAATGAATACAGAGGAATAATGAACATGGAATTTGAGAAGATTATTTCAGGCAAAGAGCGTAAGTTAGATAAATGTTGTGGATTTTCTGCAGGTGATAAGCTTTTACTTGCTTGTTAGAAAAGTATTAAGGAAGACAGATTTGAATGAAATATGAGCTTAGAGGATTTAGTAATATTTATTATTTATATATGACCTGTGAAAGAAAAGGACACCTTGGCCAGTGCTGTTCCTCTCCAGTGAGATATGTTTGGGTGCTATCCTTTCCAAGCTACCTTTACCTTGAGTCATTTGTGCCCAGACACACCTGGACAAGCATTCATCATTTCTGTCCTCATGAGAGAAAATTGAGTTATGAGAATAAAAGGTCCTTATTTCTTCTCCTAATTTGTTTTTGTTTTTCTCTTCTTCTTAGTTTTTAGCAATTTCATCAACTAAGCATTCAGTAACATTTCATTAGGACTGGATATACAACAGGGTCTGAAGAGAAGTATAAAATGTGTCAAATGCATATCCTATCTAGAAATTTATAGTACAGAGGCTATAAACTACCCATAGCTCTTAAACACTTGAAATGTGGGTAGTGTAACCAAGAAACTCAATGTTAATTAAAAGTTAAAAGATTTTTGTTGTACACAGTTCGAGCATTTTGGTGGGATTAAATTTCAGTTAAAATTTTGAAAATTTAGCATTTAAATTGAGATATTCTGTTCTTAGAAAATGCACACAGGGTTGTGAAGAAAGTATGAAAAAACTTGCTAATAATATTTCTGTTTATTACATGCAGAAATAATCATCTTGTATGCTGGTACAAATAAAGTTCATTATTATAATTAAAGCCATCTATTCTTACTACTTTCACTGTGGCTGACAGAAAATGTAAACTTCCATATGTGGACCATGTTTTTGGACCACATGACTGTAAGATACTTTTATTTCTCAGATAAAATACAAAGCCCAAACTTTGCACTCTATCCAGAAATAGGAAAATATTTCTTCTGAAAATCGTTTTCAGAAATATGAAAATCTCCTTCTATGCCATCCTGAGCCACAAGATTTTACTGGTTATTGACTCTTCCTGACACGTGTGTCTACAGCCTGCTGCTGCAGGCCCTCCTCCACCACTGTGAGCGGGGGAGGATGCGGGAAGATGGAGAGGTGCTTTTCTTCCTGGCAGTGTCATCTGGGGAGACAGAGCTTGTGACTGATTAGAGGCCTTGTTAGACTTGTCTGTCTCAAAACCACTTATTGCTTGCTTGACTAAAAAGTGGTGGAGCTTTAAAGAACCCCTAGCTGTCAGCTCTTTTGTTAGCACAAGTCCGCCCCAGGATCACACATACTACCTGTGTTTATACCAATGTTTACACAGGCAAGAAGGGTGGGAGAGGAGAATAAAACTGTAAAATGTAAGGGCTCAAACTTGCCAAAGGTTTTGTAATGGTGTTATATAGAGCAACCTAGATGAGCAGAGAGCCTGGGGCTCTTGCTGCTCAGAGGGGCTCTGATCCCTCAACGATATGTCAGAAAAACAGAAGTATTCTAGGAAGGGTGTGTGTGTGTGTGTTTGTGTGTGTGTGTGCCCAAACAAAGATGAAAACAAAAAAAACCACATATTTTTATTGAACAAACATTTGGCCAGTACCCGACACAATCCACTGGGCTCAATGCAGAAAAGAAAAAGAAAACGATCTGTAAGAAGTGCCAGGTTTCTGGCCCAAGAAACATTGTGTTGCGATTACTGAGATGCAGTAGTTCTGAACATTGTTTTGGTTGCTGTCAGTTGAGGAAACAGAAATGAAAAGAACTGTGGAGTACATTGAATTTTAAGAAACCTATAATACATTCAGAGAGAAGCAATATGGATTCCTGGTCCCATCCCAGACCAAAATATATAAAAACCTTTCTAACAATACTGTGTATTTGGCATCTTTTTATCTAAATCATTCCCCAAGTGACTCTGAGGAGAAAGGGTTGACATGAACTGGAATGGTTGGTGGAATATCTCATGGTTCAGTATGGTTGTGCAAAGTTGTTTTGGAAAGGAAGAAAATGCATTTTATTTTGCATGAGTAAGAAAGATGAAACAATGCCTTTCCCTCTTAACTTTAGTTGACACACTTATAAAATGAGATTGGACTACATATATGATCTCCTGGTCAAGGGCTCACATGTGCCTGGGGAGCCCAAGTCCTTAGCTGAGTGCATTGAGTGATACGTGGGTTACTACAATGCCCGAACACACCCAGTCCTGCTGCCCTAAGACCAGCCTTAGGTAAGGCACTACATCTCCCTTCTGATTAATTTCCTTAGCTGGAAAATGTGAATCATGCTTACTACCTCATGTTATTAATAGGGTTAAATAAATTAACATCCATGAAGTCATGTATTAGTCAGCTATGCATTATTGAAATGAAATTTGTGAAAGAGATAACTTGTTAGAAGGAAATATTTAGCTCATAATTGTAGAAGTCAAAGTCCCAGATCTGAGGGTGAGTGGTCTGTTGAGAGTGGTGCTTGGTGACATCACAACAGTCACATCGCAATCTGAAGCACAAAGAGAAAGAGATTACAAGACCACAGTTTCTTTCAGGGGTATGCCCCAGGCACCCCCAGGAACCTCTAGCGTAGGCCTCATCTATTAAAGGTTTCACCACCTCCAGTATCACCCCAGTGGTAACCAATCTTTGGCATGTTCATGGAAAGCTACTCAGCATCCACACTCCAGCAAGCAGGTGTAACCTGCTCAATGAAATACATTCTGACTGTCTTTTATGTTATTTTATTTAATCATGCCATCCTAGAGTTGCAGGGAAATAAGAGGAAAGGCACATAGAATCATATTTAGCTGATTTTAAACACTTGCCTAATTTCTCCCTGGGCTCATGTGGACAAATTTTCCTCTCTTGCTTACAAACACCTTTACATTTGGCATTCATTTGCCACCTTCTGGATCTGTAATATTGTGCTGCAACACTGAAATTATCCCTGGGAGCTTTCTCCAGCATTTTAATACAAATTCTTTATTAATAAAAGAGTAAAATAAACCTCCTGTAAGAATACTTAACTTTGTTTGCTGACTACAGCAGCAGTAATTATTTTACCCACTTGTAATCATTTTCACTATTCCCAAACACAGACGAATACACCTTTTCCATCTGGAAGCCCCATGCCCAGAGAGCTTGTTTACACACTTTGAAAAGAGGGAATAGAAGGGAATGGACATTTACTGGGTTAAGCCTTGTGCTGTGCTTCTGAAATTAATTTTTTGACAACCAGGCAGCATTTTAAATGCATAGAGCTTTCTGAACCCTTTAAAAACTTGTGGAAGGTATGTATATGTGTGTGTGTAGGAACTTAAGGTGGATGGTGCGCACGTAGTCATCTATTCTGTTGCTCTAAAATGTCTGAAATATTTCATGAGATCTTGGTCTTGCAACAGTATTGCTACTTGACCTAAGCTTTACAGAAAATGATTTTGCAGCATCTAACCGTAAGCAACAAAATCATTTTGTCCCTTATTTTAGTTTTTCATGAATATTTATGTTGGGAGATGATAAACACTGAATTGTTTGCATTTTTCATAAGGTTTTCCACTTGTCACAAGAAAACAATTCCCCCAAAATGAGAAGGAAAAAAGGTTTAATTTTTTTTTTTACCATTGCATACTTCTTGTTATTGTGAAAACATAATGTTTAGGAGTTTTCTAGTGTGCTAATGCATGTATGTAATGCCAGCACTTGAGAGGTTGAGGCAGGAGAGTAAGGAGTTCCTTTACTACACAGCGAGTTGGAGACCAGCTTGGGCTACATGAGACACTGTCTCAAAAATATACCTTTTAATAAACTTTAGAGTTGGGCAATATCTCAGTCAGTAAACATTGTTTTGCAAACATGAGGACAAGTCTGAACCCCAAATCCACATATACACATATACACATATGTGTATGCACATGGTGGCATGCACCTGCAGTTCCTACCCTGGGGAGGTGAAGATGAGCAGATCCTTAAAAAAATCACTGGCTAGACAGACTAGCCTAATAAGTTTGCTCAAAAATCAGTGAGGTTTCTGGAGCCAATGAGTCTCAAAAAGAGTCAGATAGTGTGCATGAAGGTAACACCTAAAGTTGTTCTCTGACATCTACACATTAGCACACATATTTGAGCGCCTGCATATCTGCACACACTTGCACCTACACAACACACATGAATACCATATGTGCATACATATACAAAAATAAATTGTGGAACAATAATCTATGTGAGCATTCCCGTTCTTATGGGAAAAGAAATAACTTAATGGAGACACCCAGCATGTTTTCTCTCTGCTTCTAACTGAATTTTTTTCTTGCCCCCCCTTTTTTGGCTAATTTCTAAAGATTGATTTTGTGCTTCCCTTTTCTCAGTACCATCTGGCTAAATTCCTTCATAACCCTGCAAAACCTTTTAAAATTGTTTTCAAATGGAACACTGCAGTTTTCAATGACTGAAGAAGACTGTAATCAACTCACAGGTGGAGGAGTTTGAAGGCAGCATAGAGATGATTTGAAAGGTGATTCTCAAACTTGACCATGCATTAATATAGCCCTGAGAGCTCAGAGACAGGACCTGAGAATCTGTATTTAAAGCACATTTCCAGGTGATAATGTTGCCATCAGACAGCGCTTTGAGAATTTCTAATCCTGATTCAGGTCATTCTATATGTGTATGTATCTATCTGTGTTCTCTCTGTATCTGTGCATATCTCTATGCATTTATTACCTGCCTATCTTCTAACATCTATCTATATTTATGTATCTTTACCTATGTATCTGTCAGTTTTCTATTATCATCTATCTGTACATACCTCTTTCTTTACCTATTTATCTATTTGTCTGTCATATCATAATATATCATAATATATCTGTATATATCCATATCTTCCTTTATCTTTACTTATCTATCTATTTACTTATTCTATCATTTATCTATATCTATGACTACACCTATGTATCTATCACCTACCTTCTATTATTTATTTATCATCTGTCCATCTATATCTATATATCTATACCTATCTATGAATCTTTATCTATATCTATCTACCTTCTATCATTTCATCTATTGATCTGTTATCATCTATCTGCCTATCAGAAAATTAAGGCATATTCATATCATAATGTTATTGTAATTTGTCATCTCATTTGAAATCATTTTTATAGTTGAGAAAACTGGGAAAAAAGTAACATAAGTGGCTCAAGGTCACAGGGAAAGTTGACCAGCGGAGCCCTACAGGCAGCCTCTTGACTGGGGCTGTTTGTTCCTGTGCTCTACTGTCTTTTTGCCAAAAATTAACAGAACAATTAGGGTGTAAGATGGACACTTTGAATAGTGGAGTTTATTTAATAAGAACAATGAAGATAAAGGCCTATACATATTAGAGCATTTTTCTTAGGATATAAAGGAAAAGTATTTTTGATAAGCCAAGAACCCAGGCTCAACAAATTATCATACAATAAGATTGCAATGAGGGAAATGCTGTAAAATATTTTGGGAGGGAGGAGTATGTCATATGATTTGAAAGATTAGGCCATAGTTTGCCTATTAATGCTGAGTAAGAAATGAAGCTACAAAATAATGGGAGGTCAGATCCAAAAGAGCCTTGAAAAGATGCTGAGCAGTTTATACTCATTTCTTCCTATTGTAACAGGTGGTCAAGGTGATGTCATTAAGGTGCTTTAAGCTTGTATGGAGCAAAGTTTACCAGCATTTTGGATTTAATTGGAGAATGGATGTTGGGGTATGCTATTATTTTGAAGATTGTCCAAGTAACATGGATGGGGGCGGGGAGCTGCCTCTTTTTGAAGCACTGGGCAGATGCTAAACATTGTCAAACTATGTTAAAATCACTGTTCGTGTTCTTTAAGTTATGATTGTAAAGGCTCCTTCTGATGTCCATTTTCTTTTAAATAAGCAAAGGGATGCTACTTCCTGATTGGCTGCGGTTATATTCTCCTTTGTTATTCTGTTTGCCTTGAGCAAGGGAGTGCCATTCAGCCAGACAGACTATCCTTTGCCAACACCACCATCTTGAATGAATACTCCCTGGATACCTTGAGAAAACTAACAATGATCACAGCTGATTGTTGTGACTGCTAGAGGCACACCCTCAGCCAGGGCTGACTCTTAACAGTTTTGCTATTACTGCCTCTGCCTTCTCAATGACCCTGCAATGATTTCCATTTATGCCAGAGGTGGAGCGCTTCCCATGGGTGGCCTAACAGGACCACTGTGACTGGTGCTACAGAGACAATGCTTGGTGAAAACCCAAACTTCCATTTGCATGTAAGGTGTGCTACGGATGGTGGAAGCGTGGACCCTCACTTGCATCAGAGTTGTGTTGTGATGGGTGAACCCCCCCCCCATCTTTGGCTGCCAAGGCAGGCTGTGGGGCTCTCTTAGTGAGTTGGTTGTGAGATACCCTACTGCACTGACTTCCCTGCTACAACATTAGGTCCAATAAAAGCCTTCTCTGCAGTGGCCTTTTCTTGCCTATTGTTAGCCCTGCAGAGTGACCTGGTGGCAAAAAGAAATCAGCAGATGCAGCAGAGTGGCAGTAGCAGTGGCCGCTGAACAGTCAATAGGCTGAACTACAAAGGTGGTGAGGTGGGTGCTTGACATCAGTTTGAGAGAATGACCAGGGCAGGGAGAAGGAAGTAGACAAGTCAGAAAGTGGAGGCTGAAGGACAGAAGGTTGTAAGAAGTCAGAGAAAAGAAACTGCAGGTCCTGGTGGCTGGAACAGCTTTAATAGTTGCCAACACCTTCGGGCCAGAGATCAGACACTGCAAATGTCCAAAGCCTGCACAAGAGCTGTAACATACTTAGAGCTAAGGATCCTAGTACGGTACACTAGGCCTGTGTAAGAGCTATAATGCTTGTAGAGCTAAGGTTCCCGATACCTGAGATCCGTAATACTGGACAGACTCCCCATCACTTCTGCCTGTTGCTGCCGTTCACAGCTTCCAGTCACCAAGGGATAAAAAAGCAATCAGAGAGCAGCACTTGAAGAGCTTCTCCTCGCTACCCATGATTTCTGTCCAGGTAGGGCAGAAGGTCCCCTCCAGAAGACTGATAGCACAGGAATTCAGTTGAGGGATGATGGTGGGTTAGGCTTAGATCAGAAGACGGAGAATGATGCTGAGAGAGAGCTGGATTTAAGAATTTTTAAGGAAGTTAATCCAAAATTTTCAAATATTAGCCAGAGGGAAGTATGACACAGGAAGAATGGAAGAGAGGTGTGACGAAGTTAGCAGACCTTTATTGCTCATCAAACTGTGTCCCGGCCACCTGAACAAACATCATGAGCCTAAAACTAAATAATTTAGTGCCTCAGAGGGTGAGGTTTTTGGCTTACTGGAGAGACTTTGAGATAACATTAGCAATAGCTCCTTCAATTCAAACCAAACTTGGAAGTGACATGACACAAAGTATAATAATGCTTAGGCTTAAGGGTGGCTGGACTAAGTGGCTTGTGTTCAAAAGGATTGTTTCCCATCAAGCAGAAGTGAGTGAACCAGCCATAGTCAGTGTGTCTACTGTGGACCAGACATGATGGTGCACACCTTTAATCCCAGCACTCAGGGGGCAGAGGTAGGAGAATCACCATGAATTGAGGCCACCCTGAGACTCCATAGTGAATTCCAGGTTAGCCTGGGCTAGAGTGAGACTCTACCTTGAAAAACCAAAAAAAAAAAAAGAAAAAAAAATTTAGAAAAAGAAAATAAGTGGCTCCCTGGCCACTGGCCTTTCATCCAGAAAATAGACCTGGCATTTAGGCACACATTGCTCTTAGTGCACTAATATGCCTAACTTGGGCCCTAGACATCACTGGAGTGGCCAGAGCTTGGAATGAGCTCCAGGAAAATAATGTGATTTCAAAACCCATTACCTGCTGTTAAGCAGCACCAAGGATGTTAATGTTCAAATTTATGAGAAAAGTGCTCTGGGGAGGCCTGTGCCATTGTGAAAGCTATGTACCATTTCTACTTTATAAAAACACAGATAATTCTTCTAAAAGTGTCTACTCTCTAGGTTACTAAAACCTCATAGTAAGTTCTATCCTGTTCTCAGATCTATTTTTTCCCTCCTTTTGCTCCTTCAGGTGGCTAAAACTGAGCTAGGAATTAGCAATGGAGCCATGCCATGGCCTATTAAATGTATTCATGAGTGTCTTCTCTACAAAATGACATTACTGGCAAGGTGTAAGGTAATCTCCCCACAAACTGACTAATTTGCATAGATCAATCAAACTCATTAATTTACTTACTGAATGTGTCAGTTGCTTTCATGTTTCTGTGACAAAGTACCCAACCAGGAGCTGCTCAGGGTAGGACAAGGTTTATTTCCCACCTTACAGTTTTGAGAGGAAGTTTGATCATGGTAGGGAAAACATGGCAGGAGCAGACAGCGGGATCCACATCTTTACTTTAGCATGGTGGAACACAATCAACATGAAATGTGGCTGGGTTATAAAACCTCAAGGTCCACCCCCAGTAACACACTTTCTGCAGCAAGCCTCCACCTCTTAAAGGTTCCACAACCTTTCTAAATAGTGTCACCAACTACGCATTCACTATTCACACTCATGTGAGTCTATGGAGGACATTTTATATCCAAACTTCATAGGTACTAAATCTTTTATTACTGAACACATACTTACTCAACACTTACTCACCTAAGTTAATCATACAACATATAGTCCACAGAAGGACATTTGTGAGAGACCAGAGGAATGCCGTTTATTAATCACTGCTTTATCTACTGCTTTGAACAAACTATTCCAAATCTTAGTGGCTAAGTAGGAGTTATTAACTCCCATGATTCTTTATGCTGATCATGTTAGGAAGAATTGTTCTCCTTGGCCTTGTATGTGGCTGTTGGCTGGAGATGGTGTCATTTCATGTTCCAGCTATGTGAAAGGTCCAAGATGACTCCATACTACAGCTGTAAGTAGTTGCTGGTTGTGGTTTTCATGTGGAATCTCAGCTAGGTTGTCCATCCACATATGACCTCTTCATGTGGGAGCTCTGCTAGGTGGCCCATCCACATATGAACTCTTCATGTGGCTTGGGTTTACCACACCATGATGTTGGGTGCTGAAAGAAGATATAAGCATAGACACATATTCTGAGAGACACAGGTGGAAATTACAAGTCCTCCCAAAGGCAATGCTTGGAATGGGAATAGTGTCATATCACATTCACAACCTTTTATTGATATAAGGAGTCACAGGACAGCCTGAAGTCAAAGGGCTGGGTAAGTAGACTTACCTTTGATGAGAGAATGGCATACTCACAGGAAGCAAGGAAAGTGCAGAAGATAAGTCAAAAACTGCATTAGAGAAACAGAGGTGACCCATGAATATTCTAGGTACTAATATCCAATCCCAGATCCAGTGTCTTTAGGCAAAATAGGAATAATGATAGTAATATAAATAATACAGGATAGAGCCATGAGAATTTAGTGAGGGACTGGGCATGGTGGTGCATGCCTTTAACCCCAGAAATCAGGAGGCAGAGGTAGGAGGATCACTGTGAGTTCAAGGCCAATATGGAACTACAGAGTTTCCAGGCCAGCCTAGGCTACAGTGAGACCTTGCCTCAAAAAAAAAAAAAGAAGTCAGTGAGATAGTCCAGGTGGAACCTGAAGCTCTGTAGTAGGAACAAATAACACTTGGTGACTTCTGCCCATTTTGTAGTCTCAGATTGATCATACTGCACTCCATCTCCATTGCCTTTGCTATAGTTGATTTACTTCTCATCTGAGGGCTACATATGTATTAGAATCAGTCTTGTGATCTGTTTTCCATTTCCATTTTATTTGTTTTTCAGACAAAATGAGTTTTAACATAGTACTGTTTCTACTCCTCCAGCTTTACCCACATCATGTGGTGAAGTCTAAATCATGTTATCTGACATTTGAAGCTCGTGTGTGAGCTACAGCTCACACGACCCTGTAGCTGCCATATGTGTCCTTGTCTCTCCTCTCTGCTATATTTCAGGTTTCTCTTTCTGCCAATACCCTTTCTAATTCCTATATGTTCAAGTCCCACTGCTGTCAGGTTATCTAAAACCTAACTCTACTCTCAACTTTGTCTAAGTCCCCATTTCATTTATACATGCCGTACATACATACATACATACATGTGACTGGAATATATGGCAGTGAGAGGGAAAAGAGAGACTGAAGTTGGACTTTCTTGGAATATTAACTAATATTTTTGAGGCAAGGTCAACAGACTGGCCTTTTTTTATGGGGGGTGAACTGGAAGGCCAGGGCCTTCAGCCACTGCAGTAGAACTCCAAACGTGAGTGACCCCTTGTGTGCACGTGCAACCTTGTGCACTTGAATCACTTTGTGTGTCTTGGTTACGTGGGACCTGAAGAGTAGAACGTGAGTTGTTAGGCTTTGCAGGCAAGCGCCTTAACCAATAAGTCATCTCTCCAGCCTGGAATATTAGTTAATTTTTGTTAACAGTTATGCCACTATTTTGCTCTCTGTCAGTGAGGATGTTTATTAAGTGCCCCCAGATAAAGGATGTAGCAGCATTGAGATAGTTTTGAGATTTAACACCCTAAAACTTAGTGGTCAATAGAAAGAACTTTGGGTATGAAGACAAACTGGACCATCTAAAGAGAGAGAGACAGGCATTTATCATGAGGGCAGGCTTTGTTCCTGGGTTGGAGGAAAAGGAGAACAGTATCTTTATGTACATGGGAAAGCAGGCATAGGCAAGGCACAGAGAGGAAGGGAATGTGCTGCTGCAGAAGGAGCTTGACTTGGAGGGACCTTATGGAAGGAGTAAAATCAGCACCCCAGCACAGCTCAGGTTCTCTTGAGTAACCTCTATTCTCACACAATCCTGAGAGATTTACACTATTATTCACAGGAATTACCAGTGCACCATTCAGCAACATAAGATCCATATCTTCCTTAAAGCTGTCCACAGTCTTTTCCTTACTTGTTCTACTAAACCACCAATCATTCCAGCCCTTGGCTTAACCTTATAACACAATAGAAAAAAGCATACCTGGTCACCAGTGGATGGAGGACAAAAGGAAAGAGGCATCCCTACAATCATGCTCTGTTGGGTGTGGAGCAGATTTAACTTGAAAACTCTCAAGGTCAGACAGTCTCCATGCTACACCACCATGGTTGTCATGGATATGGTCCATAAGTACTAACAGAACACAAATCTACATAAGAAGGCAAACAGTATTATTTAGGATGCCATTATCTTCTCCATTTCTACATGTATCTTTTATTAATATCAGTATGGATTTATGAACATCGATTTCATGTTTTTTACTATAATTCAATATGACCTTATTCATTTTGTGCCTTGGGTGGTTTAAGCTTTGGTTATTGGATCCCCTTCTGTGTCTCTGGCATGTTCCCATTGTTTTTGCTATTTATATTGTGATTTGGAGATGTTCCTTCCTTCCTGGCCAGCTCATATCATCTATTTTCTGTCTCACTTTTAGAAAATTCCACTTCCCTACAGAGCCTTGGTTCTTCTTATTATTGAAAGACACACTAGGAACCAAACCTTGGAATTAACTGGACACTGTCTTTTACTTAGGATGAGGAGCTATTCCCAGAAGAAATCTGTTTTTCTCTCATCAACTGGCTGAGAAAATCAAATATCTAGCTCCCCTACCGCAAATGATGGGAGAGGGCCTACTTGAGAATAGATATTAAATTAACCATTGTTCAAAATTTGCCACTGTAAAGGAAACATTTGGCTCATGTACATGTGTGTCAATTAAACCATGATAAACACATCCCTTATTCAGTATGAAATGTGGGACACTTTATCATTGAGGAATTTTATTCTCATGCTTCATCTCTATAATCAGGAACCAGTAATCTACATAGAATATATGTATGTGGATATCAGAGACTATCATAATATCTAATGTCTGTGAAGTGCTTAGGATAAGCCAGAGGTATCTTAAAGATGTTTACATTCACTGACGGGAGTGGTGGCGCATACCTTATTCCCAGCACCTAGGAGGCAGAGATAGGAGGATCACCACGAGTTCAAGGTTATCCTGAGACTACATAGGGGATTCCACGTCAGCCTGGGCTAGAGTGAGACCCTGCCTCGAAAAACAAACAGAAAAGAAAGAAACAAACAAAAAAGATTTTACATTCATGGTAAGATTTGACATACATAATAAAAATACATAAATAAATAATACAAATAGTAGACACTATTATTATCAACAGGTGATGCCACTGAGGCTTCAAACGTCAGGATTTGTTTGAAGAGTAAAGAGGAGAGCTAAAATCTGAGTGTCCTTAAACTTCCTCAACAACTTCAGTCTTCATTTTCCTGTCACTGCCTTGGTCCTCAGCAAGAAGAGGTATCCCATGAAAGAACACTGAATCTCCAGAAGATGTATAAAGGTGTACTGTTAAATATCCAGGTGGAGCACATAAGCGATTTTATGTTCTCTGCAGAAGAGATGGGCCATATTTTCAGGCCAAATATAACAGGATGAATCATGTCTTTAATCCCCAATGCACATATTGAAGACCTAAAACCTAGCACCTCAGAATGTGACTATATTTGGACATAGGAATTTTTTTAAATTTTTAAATTTTTATTTATTTTTAAGCAGGGTGTCTTTCTTTTCTTTTTAAATTTTATTTATTTATTTATTTGTAAGCAGAGTGAGATGGAGAGAGGAGAGACAGACAGAATGGGCATGCCAGGCCCTCTAGCCACTGCAAATGAACTCCAGATGCACATGCCCCTTGTGCATTTGGCTTATGTGGGTCCTGGAGAATTGAACCTGTGTCTTTTGGCCTCGTAGACAAATGCTTTAACCGCTAAGCCATCTCTCCAGCCTTTAAAATTTTTTTAAATTTTATGTGTGTGTATGAATGAGTAAAAATATTTGCACAGGGGTGGACCCCAGGTTTTGGGTATTTTTAAAATGAAAAGATGTTCACAGAGAAACCCCATGGGTAGAAGTACGCAGAGGGAAAAGCCACATGAGAACAAACATGTACAAGCCAAGGAGAAAAGCTCAGAAGAAATCGAATCTTTCATCACTTTGATCTTGGACTACTAAACTCTAGAACCATAAGACAATTAATTTCCATTGTTTAAGTGAGTGCATGGTATTTTGTGATGGCACTGTTAGCAAACCAATACCGCACAAGAGTTTTCCCACTTATATTCAGCCAGGTGCTCTTCCTGAGTGAGGAAGGTCTTCAGAGTGGATTGCTTATGCTACCCGTGAAAGCTCAGGACTGAACTCCAGTGGCTGGTGACACAGAAATTCATCCATTGGGAAGACAAAATGATTTTTCAAACCAAGTAAAATTAGGATAGTAAAGCTGAAATAAGGATACACCTATGACAACGGCTATAAGAAACAAAGAGTATGGCAAGGACAGACATTTGATTTACACCACGCAGAGAAAGAAACAGGTCCCAGAGGAATTAAGTAATTCCATGTGCTGCTTTTACATAGGTCTTCTGAAATGCTCGTAAGTATCTCTTGATTTCATGCCATGGCATTCAGGTGAACAGAAGCCTAATCCATGGGCACCCACATACTATGAGCCTTGGTGATCACTATCATATCCACACATACTATTTTAAGAGAACATGTGAACTGGGCATGGAGAAGCTGAATTTTACTAGAAATCATTGACGACTGACTTGGGTCCACAGATAACTAAGAATAGGATAAACCTGGCACCTATGCTATTTTATGTCTATTAACTTTACATTGTGTTAGATTCCTGCTTGACTCTGCATAGGCATGATAACATCTAAGCCATGTCTGTTTACTTAACCCAGAAGGCTGAGACCAGAGATAAGTCCTGTCCTAAACTTGCATTCACCTTGAGTTCCATGAACAGCAAGCACTATAGTTAGGAAAGAGCACCCCCAAATGCAAATACCAATCTATAATGGAATAGATCATCTTGTCAGATGGTCCCTTTGGAGGATGACAGTGATTAACTGAATAGCAACTTCTTCAGGACCACCACTGGCACTAAGACAGTGATGGTCAGGACTGCTTAACTGTGCATACCTCCTGCTCCTGCCATAATTATTATTCTATTTAAACCTAAATCTCATATTAGTAGTTTGAAAACAAGCTTTGGTACACAGGGCTCCTTTCTGTGTCCCTCTTTCCAATGCACTGATTGAATCTCCTTTCCTGGTCTCTCACCATTACTTGTTTCTGTAACTGGCATGTTTGGATAAGTGGCGGAGTCTAGATTGCTAGGACGTTCCCCAGGGAAGCTTCTACTCTGACATTTCCTAGCTCCTGGATAGCAGCTAACTTTCAGGCCTGGCTTGACAGATGAGTAACTCTGGGCGGGAAATACTATCATTTTATATCTTGGTTTTCCCATATGTAAAGTAGTATGGTAATAATTCTCACTTTGAAGGATGATGCATTAACATATTTAACATGTTCCTAATTGCTTAAACCAGTAACTGACACATTTATTTTATTATAAGTTGTACTCATAAAATACGTGATTGTGTTTATAATAAAAAAAGTACATTATCAATTACCATTGTAATTAAGTGGTACTGCAGTCTCTAAGAGAATCTTTCATTTGAATACAAATAACCTATTTGATTAACCTTTGCCTGAAGGCCCCATCACTACTATGAATATCATGGTTTCCCACTTCTAAATCTGCAGTTCTTTCCCTCCTGACACACCAGGGTATGACCTCCCATTGTCTTTACAACTTTGTCTATTTCCATTTCTAACCCAAACTCAGTGCTTCAGGAAGCCTCAACTACCTTTGTGCGAGCCCTATCTCTACTCAGACTGCTTTTGCCTTTATAGATTTTATGCAGACTTTCTTCTCTGCTTCTACTGTCTGACCTTCATTTTTTAAAATATATATTAAGTATATAATAATATATAATATATATATGCTTACACACACACACACACATATATATGTATATATGTATGTATGTATGTATTAGAGTCAGATAGAGAGGGAGAGAGAGACTGGAGTGAGAATGGGCATGCCAGGGCTTTCAGCCACTGCAAGGAACTCCAGACATGTGTGCTCCCTTGTGCACCTGGCTAATGTGGGTCCTAGGAAATTGAACCTGGGTCCTTTGGCTTTGCTTTACAAGCAAGTGCCTTAAGCACTAAGCAATCCCTCCAGCCCTCTGCCCTTTATTTTTGATTGTACTTTTTATACTCATTCTTTGTGACCCATCTCAGACTTGCCCCTGTGATCTTCTATCCTCAATCACTGAGAGTTACCTCTCTTCCCCTGTGCTTCATTGGAAGCTTGAACATAACTCTACAATTCAGTTTATCACAAGTATCATTTTTTTTTTACCTATTTTGTATGTAGATACCCACTATATTCTAACCTCCATGAAGTATTTCACATTAGTCCTTGTATCTCCAGTGCCTATAAGAAAAAAATGTTACTCGACAGTAATTTACATACACAAACTAAATGAATAAACAGATATCAAAGTACATATGCATTCTGGTTTCCCTTCTGTTTGAGTAGAAGCAGCAAAGATCTGGGCTTAATAAATGAATAGTAGTAAAGTATTTTAGGCATATTATTTGAACTGGCTCGATTATTTCAATAGACATTTGTTGAATATTTATATATAAAGCACTGGGTTCGGTTTGGAGACTGGAGAGAAGGAAACACTGTTGTATGCCACAGGGTGAGAGTTGTGCACTGATGACAGAAAGTAGAAATGCACGCCAAAGGATTTGGGGTTTTCTGGGTTTCTAGCTACACTGCTGAAAAGCACGATGACGGCAGGATGTGATGGTGAGCACGTGTCACCTCAGCACTCAGGAAGCTGAAGAAGGAGGGCCACAAGCTCAAGACTGGTCCGAGCTACACGGTGACACCTTGACTCAGAAAATGAAGGCTAAAAAATGAAAATAAACACAATTATTCAGGCTGGCGAGATGGCTTAGTGGTTACAGTGCTTGCCTGTGAAGCCTAAGGACCCAAGTTTGAATCCCCAGTACCTATTTAAGCTAGATGCACATGGTGGTGCATGTATCTGGAGTTTATTTGCAGTAGCTAGAGGCCCTGGTGCACCTATTCTCTCTCTCTCTGCCTCTCTCTCTCTCTCTCTCTCTCTCTCTCTCTCTCACACACACACACACACACACACACAAATAAATAAAATATTTAAATAAAAGAAAAGAATACTGCAACTTATTCCCGCATAAGGAAAATAGATATGTATGTATACACAGAAATTATATCTTTATTTTATTTTATTTTATTTTATTTTTTGTAGTATTGGCACTTTTACTGTTTTTTTTTTTTTTTTTAGTTTTTCGAGGTAGGGTCTCACTTTGGTTCAGGCTGACCTGGAATTCACTATGTAGTCTCAGGGTGGCCTCGAACTCTCGGTGATCCTCCTACCTCTGCCTCCCGAGTGCTGGGATTAAAGGCATGTGCCACCATGCCCGGCTTTTTACTGGGATTTTTAAATATAGTGGGTACAAATATCTCTGTATACAGTTCTCAATCTAGAGAAACAGGATGTCGAATAAAAAGGTGTGAATGTCTCTCTTCTTTAAAAGAATTCTGAAACACATTAAGTGCTAGGACTCCTGTTTGGTGATTTCATAGATCTGGCTTGATTCACTTCACAAGTTTGAGAAAATTACTTTTTATCAGTGAGATATGGCTTGTTCACTTCCAGTGCACGTACCATTTGGCCAGAGGTCCACAAATAACATTTTAAATGTAGAAATCTTTAAGATCTAAAGACAACTTTCAGCAGATGAATTCTCCTGGAATTTCTTGCAGTAATGGTTCATCAAATTTAAATCGTTTGGTAATGGCCTTTTGCTCCTTTTTCTCTTTTTCAGACTGTCTGCATTGTCCTACAGTGTATGAAGTAACTATGATTAACTCCTCTGTTCCAAGGAGTTCCTTGGATCCTCTTGCCTTGGTATCTGCATCAACGTGAGGTACAGATTCACCTCTTGGGAGGGCATTCACTTCTGCCAGCACTCCTTTCATCTTGCACGACGGATCCTGATCACCACAGCGTGACAGCCATGGGTGCTTTAGGCACTTCAGCAGTGGCTCAGTCTGCAGGCTTCTTAACCAGAAGTCTCTTGATGAAGTCAATAGCTGACTCAGACACACCATCAAATTCTTCCTCAGAATAACTTAAGTTCATCTGTGAGATGTTCAGGAAGGTTTCTTGTTTGTTGTCACCTAGGAAGGGTGACACTCTTGTCAGCATGACATACGCTAGCACGCCTATGCTCCACATATCTGTTGCCATGCTGATAGGATCATAACTAAGAATTTCAGGAACCACATACTCGGGGGTCCCCATAATTTAACCCAAGGGTTGTCCCATGATAGCTCAAGTACAGCAATCTCATGAAATTTTTTCCACCCAGCAGTCTTGGCCTTTTCTTCTTTTTCTCATGAATTTTGCTGCAAATTCTTTTTCTGGTATCTTTTTCTATACATTTCCTCACTACTGCAAATTTCCCACCAAGCTGGCCTAGAATTTATGATACTCTTGCCTCCACTTCTCCAGTGCTGGGACTATATCTATGCTGGTCGTTTTCCTCCACTTCCACGTGGCTGCTTGTCTGGATCACGTGGTAGTTTAGTACCTGGGTCTCACAGAAATTATATTTTTATGAGAGAGAGAGAGGAAAGGAGAGAATTGGCACATCAGGGCCTCCAGCCACTGCAATAAAACTCCATATGAGTGTGCTACCTTGTGTGCAGATGTGACCTTGTGTACTTGTGTTACTTTGTATGTCTGGCTTATGTGGGATCTGGAGAATGGGACATGAATCCGTAGGCTTTGCAGGCAAGCACCTTAATCACTAAGAAATATCTCCAGCCCTAGTTAATGTATCTTTATGAAATTAATGTAAATAAGAAAGGCTGTTGTGTTAATTTTCTGGGTCTTCTGTAACAAAGTCCTACAGATTAGATGGCTTTAACAGCAAAAATTCATCTTCCACAGATCAGAAGATGGTGTTTTCAGGGTATATTTTTGTGGGCAATGGGGGAAAGTCACTTACTTGATTCTCTGCTGA
The DNA here is from genome assembly GCA_036346955.1 of Dipus sagitta. NCBI lineage: Eukaryota > Metazoa > Chordata > Mammalia > Rodentia > Dipodidae > Dipus > Dipus sagitta. The sequence goes on from CM070771.1 coordinate 193,048,681, forward strand.
TTTCTAGTGTTTATCATCAACCCAAGGCAGGTCCAAGGACAGCAGGGACATCTCTACAGTCCCTGTCTATTGTAGTTAACTCTGAGTTGCTGAGATGGACATCTAGCCAGACACAGTTTATGGGAATAAAGGGTTTATTTCAGCTTATAAATCCACAGAGAACTCCCTCAATTGTAGGAGAAGCTGCTTACTTCCATAGATCCAAGCAGAGAGAAACAATTGGTGCAAGCAAAACAGCAACACCAGCAAACACACAGCTGCCAGAGCTCAACTGGTCCCCGCCCACCTGTGGGCTGGAATGAAGGTCCACTCCCAATGACACCTCCTCCTTTAGGCTGCTGGAGACTTAAACAGGAAGTGTAACCTTAAACATACTGGAGGCTATGGGAGACATACATTCACATTCAAACCACTACCCTGTCTTTATTGTCTTTTCAGTGTTCCCTAAGTGTGTGTACATGTGTTTGTGTGTGTGTGTGTGCATACCTGTGTTTTCTTATGTTATTTCCTTTTGTATATATGTAATTATTATGAAATTATATCATTTTGAAATCCTTAATTACATCTGAAAAATCATTATGTCCCCAACAGGTCATATTGTGAGTTTCTGACTGAACAAGACTGTGGTGGTTTGAATTATGTGTCCCCATAAACTCATGTGTTCCGAATGCTAGGTCTCCAGCCAGTGACAGTTTTGGAATTGGAGCATTGCTTGAGGAGGTGGGCTTACGGGTGGTATAGTCAGCTTCCCCTTGCCGGTGTTCACTCACTCTCCTGCCGCCTACTGTGACAGAGGTGATGTGCAGTCTGTGTTCATACCATGCTTTTCCCCACCATCATGGAGCTTCCTCTCAAGACTGTAAACCAAATTAAACTCTTTCTTACCACAACCTTTTGGTCAGATGCTTTGTCCCATGAACAAGAAGGTAACTATAACAATGACCATTTGGGGGTACTATGCCATCCACAACAGGTTTCCTAAGACAAATGAAAATGGTGTTACCAACATCATCTACATGGAAGACACCTTTAACTTAGAATCATTAGATGTGTCAGAAATACACACACACACACACACACACACACAACTGTTTGAACACTTCAGTTAAATTTCTTATATTTCACAGTTAATAAAATAAGCTAGTTAAACCAGAATCTGGTTGCTTAAAGAAATCTTGAGAATTAAGCAGGCTACCCTCTCCCATTAACACATATCTTCCCTCACACCTGATTGCTTATTGCGTCCCTTATCAAATGTTAGTTTCTTTTATTGTTGGGTTTGTGGTTCCTTTTCAGAGTGCCCCTCTGCAGGTCACAGGGGGCATACTCGATGAGACTCCACCCACCCAATCAGCTTGCCTGAGCTTTGGGGATGGGGCGGCTATATTAAACCTTGAACTGTTTCCTTCCAGGTCTCATCCAGTGCATAGTGTGCATGGGTGTCCTTTATCACAAAGCTTGTAAGTTCTTACCCAAAGCACAGCGAATTTACTTTGCAGTTGGAAATAAGAGGTGATGGCTTCCATTTTGATTTTCATCCTCTGTTAGGAGATGCAGATGCCTGCAGTGAACTCAAAAGATAGACATTGTTTGTTCTGACTGAGGGAAAATGGAAACAATGTAATAACTGTCAAGGTGTGGGGGTGACACTTGTGGATAATTGAGCATGCAGAGTATATTGTCCTTTCATTAATTTAGGGGAGCTGTCTGCAATAGGCTTCCCACTCTAAATCCAACATGACAAAATGCCATGAAATAACTAAATACGTTCATAATCATGGCACATGAAAAGGTCGCCCTGAGGATCTGAAGCTAAGTAAAATCCATAAAGAGCATAGGAATATTAAAGACTAAATTCATGATTCAAATATCATGGGGAGGTCTGATAGAGAAATTCAGGTTACCAGCACAAAGCCTGCACACCTGGGGATGACCTATATTCAGGTAGGAAGAAACTCAGCAACAAACAACAAAGTGAGTCATTGGCGTCACGAGCAGGAATAGGTAAGCACTTGACCATGTGTCTATGTATTATCCTCCCCTCAACCGGAGATGCCAGATAGGCCAGAGAGTGTGGAAGCTGGGCTTAGAGGGGACAGAATCCTGATTGGCTAGTGTCTTTGGGAGGATATGTGGGCAGCCATTCCCCAGTGCTGCCCAGCTCAGTGACAACAGCTCCCAGAAACTCTAGCTGCGTTTCCAAGTTGACACTGCAGACACATCAGAGTCTGACAGAAAACCTCACATCTCCAAAATGAATACACAGCATGGATCACTAACCATCTTAGAGGCCCACACCAGAGGAAGGAAACAGAACAGTTTTATGCAGCAGTCCCCACTGCTAGAGCTCTGAGCCTAGACACCCCAGCTAGAGAGATTTCTAGAAGAGAAAGGGCAGTCTCTTCAAAACATATTTTTATTCTCCGACCTGTCCTTCATGCCCTTGATGGACAAGACAATGGTATTCCTGCTGTACCCTGGAACCCAAGGAGATAAGAACCAAACAGAATGAACCCTATAATAATTAGGTCACCATCCTGCCTGGGAAGCATAATGAATGAGAACATTTTGACAAGAAAGTAAGTCACTAAGATTTTCCTTGCTTCTGCCTGGAAAATTGGAGCAATTGTTACCAAGGTCACAAAGACCATATGTATCCCAGTGTATGTAGTGCTCCCCAAATGGGTCAAAATTGATTATATGTCTGAAAGTTTCTGAAATAAAAAAAATAGGCAAAGAGATTTTCTTTTCTTTTTTACCAAAGGAAAGAAAATTTGTGAAGAGAGTTACCAACCTCAAAATGTCATGTATAAATAATGCTTCCGAACTTCCCAAGGATAAAATCCCTAAGCCAGAAAATAATCACAAAGATGGAAGAAATGCATTGCTCAACTCTATCATTCAATGGCAGGAAATTCTTTTACTGAGGTACGTAGGGTAGGAAAACACATTTTAAATCTCTTATTAATTTTCACTTAAATGAAAATAGTTCTAAAAACACAATTGTTTCCCAAACTCATCAAGGAACCTGCAGACAAAATATACTTTCTCTATATTGAGGACAGAGGGAAACAAAACCCTAAAGTATAAAATTTTAGGTTTTATAATTCAGTTTTTACTTGGCTTCTATGCTGTTTTATTATGGGAATTTTCCTTAATATTTATACTCTTTACATCTTCATTCATACAATAAAGATAATATAGCCCTAAGTTTTTTAAAATACTTATATGCATAATGTATATGCATTTTAGAAAATAAGATAGATAAATGAAAATGTAAGTTTATGAAATCATGGCTTTATGATTGTTTCCTGTCAAAATCTTCTAGTTCAATCACTTGACATTAATACAGTACCTTGCACAAACTAGGAATCCTACAAAAATTGGCTGAATCAAAAGACAATAGTCCTGTATCTGAGTAAGAAAAGTTGATGGGTACAAGATTGTGAATGGATTTGAATTCTATGCTAAGCAGCTTTTATTTTGGATGAGAATTTTTTAAATTGACTTTTATATAGTAATAGGGACTGTGCAGGTGAGTGTTGGAAACAGTAGTGAAATACTTTGTAGGATATTTAATAAGCAGAGGCTTAGAGGTTAGAAAGGTCCACTACAGTCCAAAGGACAGTGCCACCATGACAGTTCTGGTTACTCTTTTACCTCTAGTCGTGTCCTATTGTGAAGGGGAAAAGCTAACCGGTTCTCCGCACAGATGGAAGTTATCTGGACAAGCTCATGAGCGAGCACATGAATGGGAACAAGTGAACATAACGAAGAACACTGGGCTATGATAAGGAAATGTGGAGGGTGAAAAGAGCACCTAACAAGTAGACATGTGGAATAACCTTCTAAATGAGGTTGACGACACCTTTCTTTTGGAATCAAAATAGAAGGTTACAAATTTCTGAAGAGCTCTCTTCCAAAAAGGTGCCCTGTGTGACATGCTGACGGATATGTTGACCTCCCTGATTCCCACGCTCTCTAATTTCTGTGGTTCTGAGAACTCATGAATCCCACTGTTTCCCTGAAAAGAGAGAGGTATCTTTAATGATGTTCCTAAAGTGAAAAATGACGACCTTTTCAACGGGTACAAGATTGTGCCTGAATGGAGCTCAGGCATTTATTAGCTAAAAGAAGCAGGGTGTGTGTGTGTGTGTGTGTGTGTGTACACGTGCGTGTGCACATGATTTCAGTGGGTCAGCTTATATTTGAGACAAAAGATCAAACACTGAATTTCAGTGCTATGACAGGAAGTCCCTTCAGGCATGTGCAAGCTCAATGTATGCTTAATAAAAGACTAAATTCATTCTTATATCAGTGCTGAGATTTTCAGTTTGAATTGGTAGGAATATTCATCAAATCTCCAGTTCATAACTTGATTTTGCTGTCATTTTCATTGCTAAATATGCTAAAATATTAATAATACATTATGTTTAAAATTTTAAAGGGAAATTCAGGTGGAATTTCTCTATTATCTATTAAAAATTTTAAATATTCTATAAACTACTCTACATGGAGTAATTCATTTTTTTATTGGGAAAGGACTAAAGCTTATAGTTTGCACTGTTGGTTCTGATATGTGAAAAACACTCAGAGATGAGAAGCAGGAATGATTCTCTAGTCTATGTGCAAACACAATTATAGCTAGTTGTGTGATATCACATAGATCATTTTACCTTACTGGTCTCACTTTCCTAACTGGAAAAGTAAGGGATGGCTCGCCTTAAAGCCTAAGGTAAGGGGTAGGTCTCTAGAGAAATATACGTCTTAATACCTGGAATCTGTGAATTTTAGTGAACCATGAAATGATAATTCATGTTTACTGAAGACACTGAGTTTGTGGTCATTTGTGATAGGAACAATATTAAATTTTGCCAGCAAAGCAGTGTTCTCTGATTATCACTATTCTATGCAGTTCTACAAATATGATAAGAGGGTAGTAATGGATTTGAAAATGTTGAACAGTCCTTGTATTCTTAAATCTTAAACATTACCAAAAGTTTAAAAAATGCGTTCAATTTTAATAATAACATTTGTTGGTCAGAATACTTTTTAGTTTGTTTTATTTAGCATTATTATTTTTTCGATCTTACCATCAAAGTTATATTTGCATTGTGCCACAGATTCTGTCTCTCTGCTATTATACCTTGCTACACTACTCCTGGGCTTATAACCCTAGGACTCTATACCCTACCATAGAGATACCTGTATGTCCATGTTCAATGCTGCTCTGTCCACAATAGCAAGGCAATGGCATCAACCTAGATGCCCATCAATAGATGACTGGGTAATGAAAATGTGGTACCTTTTTTGTTTTTGAGGCAGTATTTCCCACTGAACATGGAGTTCATTGATTCTACTAAACTAGCTAGCAGGTAAGTCCAAGACATCTTCCTGTCTCTGCCTTGCAAGCACTGAGATTACTGGCCACCATGCCTGTCTTTTATGTGGACATTGGGAATCTTAACCCAGATCCTCATGCTTGCCCTGCAAGTCCTTTACCCACTAAAACATTTCCCCAGCCCCTTGTGTATTCATATTTTTCATAACATTGTTTTTGGAATTTTAAAAATCTGCCTTACAGTTTTCTAGATAACTTTGTGACTGTCTTTAGAGAAGAATATGTTTTTATCTACTTGCTATTTTATCTCCTTAATGTTTGTTGTATATTTAATTACTTTTACTGTTTATTTTATTTTTTTTTTCAAAAAGGCATTTGCTATGTAGCTGTTTTATTCCAAACTGAAACATTCTCTCCTGGAGTGAAGAGAGACTCATGACTAGGGAGCTGATGGATCTGGAGAGGTTCAGGAATCTTAAGAGTTATAAGATTCATGAAGTCCCTCCTCATGGTTGTGTAAGTAGTTGCAAATATAACCTTTTCTCCTCCCTCTCTTCCTTCCTTCCTCCCTCCCTCCCTCCCTTCCTTCCTTCTTTATCCTGTGGTATGGATCAAACACAAGGTCTCATACTTAACTATGTGATGAAGCTACAATTTCATGCCAATATCCACAGTCTTCAACATCACTATTTACTAAATTCTATATCCTATAATTATGTATTTTAAATAATTATATTTTTTGGGGGGGTGAACATTAGGGTCTCTTGTCACTTGGCTTTATGTGGATTCCAGGGGTAATTAAACCCAGGCCACAGGCTTTGCAAATGTATGGGAAAATTCCTCTGCATTGAAAACAGTGAACAACTATTTCCAGTTTTATCAAAAGCAGCTGGGACAACTGTCAAGGGAAACCTGGGGAAGGTTAGTCATCGCACCCCCACCTGGGATGGCAGTGCCCCCTGTGTCAGCTGTATACAATAACACAATGACTCACGACCTCAGGGGAGGTAGAGAGTATACAGTAGGTGAAAGATTAAGGAAAAATGAGCTTCATTTAGGTGGTCTATTTGTAGTCTTTATGTTCTGTAAGTAAGCCCTCACTGCAAGGCTGAGGGAGGAGCATCCGTGGGGGAAATCCCAATACAGTGAGCCCCACTGAAGTGCTGTTCTGTGGTCTCATACTCCTGGACAAGGACAAGGAGCTTCTGGAAGCGGCCTCAGGGCAGTCCTCATTCAGAGTAGGATGAGACTTCTCTGTGTTGCAGCTGCTCTGGGGTCCCCATGCTCTGTAAGTAACCCCTCATCTTGAGGCTGAGGGAGGAGCATCCAATCTTGATACAGGAATCCCCATTAAAGTGGCTGTGTTGTGGGTTCCACATTCCTACAAATAATCCCTGTCCATCCTCTGTAAGTGACCCCTGATAAACACATTGGTTCACCTGAATGGTATTGGTATAATCACACTTTGGTCTTCCATCTGATCTCTATTTGGGGTGAAGACATGTGTTCACGTTTCTCAGGGGAAAAGTTTCCTGTGACCCAACATCTATTTTTAAGGGCTCACAGAGTAGTGTAGGAAGCTTGAAGGAGGGACAATTTCAGCTATATTTTTCAGCTAACAGAAGAAATATTCATAGCACACTTCTATAAAGAAATATTCTCACACGATCAAATTTTACTTGAAGGTATGCTCAAAATAGTTGGAATGGAGATTAACTTATCAGTCAAGCTACCTGCTGAGAAAGCTGTGGTTTTTCCTTTACACAAAACACATTATTCACATTATCCTTGTGAATGCTTCATGTATCTCACTGTTGTAAAGTGTTGGTAGAATTTTCTCTCTTCCTTCACTCTCTAGCTGAATTATAAACATGTAGGGGGAGGTGGGAAGAATGTTAAAGACCAATTAACTTTATAAATTTATTGAGCACTTTTCTAAATTATAGCTTCCAAGGAAGATTTTTAAATTGATAATTTTTGAGCTCCTGAACCTGGACTGTAGTAACTAGCTTCCTTTTATGTTAACAGGAACTGAAAACAGAGAACATTGACTGCTCTTTTGGGTATATAAAATATACAAATATAAAAGTCTGCTAGACCTGGTTACCAGCCATTCTACAATTAAAAGTATAATGATAAAAATGATGAATTTAATAAATACCATTTCTTAAAAGTAGAAAACCATAAAAGAAACATGTAATAAAACGAGGAGGAAACCACATGCCCTTATCTTGTGTAAGGTATAGAATATACACTAAAAAAATCTGCAATATCTTGGCAACTGTGCTGGAAACAGAAAAGAACAAGCTGTGTGGCAGAGCCTGCTGGGACATACCTATAATCCTAGCACCTGGGAGACTGAAACAAGAGGGTCACAAGTTTGAGTTCAGCCTGGTGCCACGTTGTTAGACACTGACTCAATGAGCTAAACACAAGCAAAACTGTTCAGTGAGGACCAGAAAGATGGATCAGCAGTAAGGAGCTTGCCTACAAAGCTTAGCAACCTGGGTTTGATTCTTCAGCCCCCACATGAAGCCAGAAACACAAAGGAGCACATGCATATGGACTTTGTTTGCAGCAGGTGGAGGTCTGGCATGCCCATTCTCTCTGTATCTCTTCTATCTAATTATCCTCTCTCTGCTTTCAAATAAATAAAGAGATAAACATTTAAAAAATATGCTCAGTGAGTATAGATGTGGCCAGAGCCCTGACAACTCACATTTCTTACAGTGACACATAAAGCCTGAAAAATCCTCATTTCAAATAAGTGAGTACAGAGCCCAGATCATAGAGTGTTAGAACTTAAGATGAGAATAAAACTCTAAAATGAATGAAGAATATATCTGAAAATTATATGTTGGAGTTGAATTTTTGTGTTCTGTTAGGAATCCTCAGGGAAGAATGTGGAGCAGGAGTTCTGTGCATCAAGTGCAGGATGCTATCAGGGGAAACAGACTGGGAATTGGAGAGAAGATATTGCAACAATGCCACAGATAATGTAAAGAAGAGCCACAGAAATATGAATGAGATGTAGCATAAAGCCACAGATCAGAAGTCTGAGTGATGGCTTAGTGGTTAAGGGGCTTGCCCGCAAAGCCAAAGAGCTCAGGTTCGATTTCCCTGGACTAGTGTAAGCCAGATGCACAAGGTGGTGCATGTGTCTGGAGTTCATTTGTAGTGGCTAGAGACCCTGGAGTTCCCATTTTTCTTTCTCTCTCTCTCAAATGAATAAATAAAAATAAAATACTAGGGCTGGAGAGATGGCTTAGTGATTAAGGTGCTTGCCTGAGAAGCCTAACGACCCATGTTAGACTCTCCAGATGCCACATAAGCCAGATGCACAAAGGTGAGAAAAGCACAAGGTTTCAAATGCCCACTAGGTGGCACAACCATATGGAGTTCAATTGCAGTGACTGAGGCCCTGGCACACCCATTCTCTCTGACTGTCTCTGTCTCTCTCTCCAAAATAGTAAAATAAAATAAAACATTTGAAAATATAAAATACTAAAAAAAGAAGCTTTAAGAGCTCCAGAAATATTAAATATAGAAGATGAATGAATGAAGGGGCTGGGCTTTGGGGACTGAGACTTGATATCCAGCTTGGTAGAAATATGAACAATCAAAACTTAATTTCAGAGCTGTGGAGATGGCTCAGTGGTTAAAGGTTCATGCTCTACAAGCTGCCAACCAGTGTACAAAGCCTCCTCATGTGTGTAAGATGGGATGCACAATGGCACACACACCTGTAATTCATTACATGTCTACCGCAATGGGAAATGGAATCAGGAGAACCCAAAGCTTGCAGGTCAGCTAGTCTGGCCCTGTCTCAAACCATTCTAGAGATGACCCACAACCCAACACCCTGAGGTTTTCTTCTGACCTCAACATATGCACCATGACACATGTGTTAACACACACATATGTACACACATGCATACCCAGAGATAATTTTTAAATATTAAAGAAAAATCCTCTTGAGATAAACGTGTTGCCCTTATATTCAGGTCAAAATTCTGCTAAAAAAAAGCAACCTCCTCTATCTGCCTCTTTCTCTCTCTCTCTCAAATAAATAAATATAAGTTATTTTTTTAAATCAAGAGCTGGGAAGATGATTTAGTGATTAAGGTACCTGCCTATAAAGTCAAAGGACCCAGGTTCAATTACCCAGGACCCATGTAAGCCAGATGCATAAGGTGGTATGTGCATCTAGAGTTCGTTTGTACCAGGTAGAAGTCTTGGTGTGTCCATTTTCCCATTCTCTGTCATGTAACTAAATAAATAAAATATATTTTTAAAGCAACCTCTAAGTCAGTCCCCAGACATTTAGCTCATCTAGTACCAGAAGGTGCTACATGAGTGACTAGGGGAAAATGACCAACATCTGTCCAAGCAAATCATGGTCTAAGCTACTCAGCAGCAAACAACCTGATGTGATGCTCACACAAGTGCAGTAGTTGCACATGGCCATGGTGGGAAACCAACTGCTCTTGATCTGGCTAACTGCTCTGCTCAGTGGAATGGAACCCATAGATGGAGCTGGGAAACAAGTCAGAACCATATCCAAAAAATGAGCCCATTCTCCATTATCAAGCTCCTACCAATCATGGTCTACAAGAGGGACTATACCTGTTAAATTCTCTCTAAAATTAATGGTTATCCCATTTATCCATTGCTGACTTCACTCTCCATTGGAGAATTTGCTTCTTTTTTTCAGTTGGATGCAGAACCTGAGGAGAGAATCAGCCCATTGCATCTCACCAGGGCCCCAGCTGAAACCAAGAGTAATAGTTCTGCTTTCTTGGTGAACCGGGTACCAGCACAAGGATGAAGGAGATAGACACAGATAACACTCAACTCTTACCAAACCACATATGCAGAAACACAGATGCTTCCAAGACCTTATCACTGAAGTACACCTAAAATGAACCCAACATGGCTCAGGGAAATTTGCAGAAGAGGGGGCTGAAAAATTGTTAGAGCCACATGTTAGGTCATTATTCACAGAGGCATTGCCTCTAACCCATAACTGATGGCTACCCCCCATAATGGATGACCCATATTCCCCAATGAGGAGGGCCCCTGTGGAGGGGGGAGGACAAGGAGGAGGATTATGATGGTACCAACATGGTTGTTTACATGCTGTGTACATAACTAATGAAAACTAATTTTCTAGCTGGATGTGGTGGCACATGCCTTTAATCCCAGCACTTGAGAGGCAGAGTTAGGAGGATCGCCATGAGTTTGAGGCCACCCTGAGACTACATAGTAAGTTCCAGGTCAGTCTGAGTGAAACCCTACCTTGAAAAATAAAAAAGAAAAAACAAATTTCTAAAAAAAAGGAACCTCTACTTTTTAAATTAAAAATTTATACATGAGCAGCTGCATTACGGTGTATAAAGACTATTAAAACATACAAGGCAATTGGAATATTGTTACTCACATAGACATGTGGAGATGGAATATAATAGAGTGCAGGAAAAAGGCCACACATTTATGGAAACATAATGTAGAACAGAAAAGAATCATGATCAATGATAAAGAGGAAATTATTCAATAATATTGCTCCAGTGGTTTGATGTCTACATAAAACAATAATAAAGTCTACTTTTATTACAACACACACAATAATTCTAGATGGTCTAAAGGGATTAATATGTAAAGTAAAACTACCAAAACTTTTGAAGCCAAATTTGGTGGTAATCCCAGAATATAGGAAGCTGAGACAGAGTTCATGGCCAGCCTGGGCTGCATAGTGTAACACCTTCAAGAAACAAAACAATTGAAGAAAGTATTATGATCTCAAAAAGGAAAAAAATATCAAAAGCAAGGTCTCCCATAACTCAATCAAGAAAGAAATATTGTATTTATTGATTATCTTTGAATTGTATTCTGTTTTGCAGAAAAGGACATAAAAATGACAAGTAGTAACCCACTCCTGCCTTTTCTATACTCTCTCCTCATAATCTAGCAAAATCTCTCTCAGCTTTAAAAAAAAATGACAAGTAGGGACTTGAAGATTTTAGTTACAAATATAACTGACCAATAATTGGTATGCAGAATAAAAGCCAAAGAGTTCTTAGTGCAATAAATCTTTAAGAAAAAGGCAACAAAACTAGGAAAATGCAAATAGGTAAGCCCATGTGAGCCAAACATCAATGGCTACTAAAAAAAGGAAAAAGAAAAAATATCCACCTGATGTCCAGCCTCATTACTAATGAGGGGAGTAAGAATAAAACCCACAATGAGGTTCACTACACACAGCAGAATGGCAAAGATGGGAACTTCTGGGAGAACCACATTTCAGCAGGGATGAAATGTAGCAGTGTGGTGGTTTGATTCAGGTGTCCCCCACGAACTCAGGTATTCTGAATGCTAGTCTCCCCAGCTGAAGATTATTGAAAATTAAAGACTTCTGGAGGCAGTATACTGTTGGCAGTGGGCTTATGGATGTTCTAGGCAGTTTTCCCTTGCCAATGTTTGACACACTCTCCTGCTGCTATGGTCCACCTGATGTTGGCAAGAGGGTGATGTCGACCCTCTGCTCATGTCATTGTTTTCCCTGCCTTCATGGAGCTTCCTCTCAAGCCTGTAAGCCAAAATAAACCTCTTTTTCCCCACAAGCTGCTCTTGTTTGGGTGATTTCTACCAGCAAAGCAAACCTAACTGCAACAGTAATGTTGGTACCAAGGAGTGGTGTCATTTGCTGCTAGACACCTGACTCTATAGCTTTGGCCTTTTGGAGCTGATTTTCAACAGGAATGTGAATGAATTTGAAACCTTGGCCTAAGAGATGCCTTAAAATGCTGTAAAAATAGCTTGATGGACTATTCTGGTCAGAGTTGAAAGACCTGAATGCAGTAAGAACTATGGACTGTGAGATTTGGCTCATGAGGGTGAAAAGGAGCTTGGACTGAGCTAGAAGCAGTTTGTATGAGAGGCTTCCTGTTATACCCGTGTCCTGAGAACTTTTGCAGGATTGCATTGCATAGAAATGGAATGGTGTGAGCAGAGGGATATGGCACAGAAAAAATAAAATCTTTGAGCCAAAACTGCTGCCTGTTCAGCTGTAATTGTTTGAGAGATTGCAACCTTTGAGATTGGGGCAACAGGAAGAATGTGTACACTTTTGAAGGGGCCTGAGTGCTCAAAGAGTGTCCTGTTCAAATATGTGTGTGTGTGTGTGTGTGTGTGTGTGTGTGTGTGTATCATTTTAAATGTAGAAGAAGATAAACACTAATTTCAGACAGAAGGAATTTTACTGGCTGCAGAGAAAACTTTGTCTTCATAAATCTTTATGCCAGAAGCAGAGGAAAAGTACATTAATGATCTTATTGTTTGTATCATTTATAAGTACAAGATTTTTTTCTATAATAATATGTAACCCTGCAACAGTAATAGTTCTGCTTCAGAATTCCAGATTGCCCTTATAGACAGTGTGAAAGATGTATTGCCAGGTATGGGACAATGTCAAAAAGTGAATAAAATGTCTTTAATATAGTGTATTTTTTGTCATGGCCGATTGAAGAAAAGAAGTTGAGATAGGATTTAAAAAACTAACAACTTCCATATTTATAACTGCATAAACATAGCATATGACTGTTTAAAAGCATGAAGAAAACAGAAAATTAAACATTGCTAATGGAAAATGACAGAATAAGAGGGTAGACAAACAAGAAAACATAAAAGATAATAACAGAAGAAAAAGAAAATAATGTAGAAATAAAAACGGTAGGAGCTGGAGAGACTGCTCAATAGTTAAAGTTGCTTTCTTGCAAAGCCTAACATGTAGGGTTCAATTCCCTAGTATCCACATAAAACCAGATGCACAAAGTGGTGCATGTGTCTGGAGTTTATCTGAGGTGGCAGGGGGCCCTGGCATGCCCATTCTCTGCCTCCTTATTAAATAAATAACATATTTTAATAAAAGAAATAAAAATAAACGGAAAATTATTTAACTGGAGCATATCCACAACCTAATCTGTTTCTGAACAAAGAACATCTTGGTTCTAGACAGAGTAATCTCATTGTATGTTGTAAAGAATTAGTATGAAGTCAGATCTGAAAAGAAAACAAAATGAGAAGCATATTTGTCTTAGAAAACTTTTTAATTTTTTTTTACATAAATGTAATCTTTCAGTCAAATTAGAGATGCTGAAATGTATAGGTACCTGTTATTGCTTTGATTTTAGGTTGATTAAATTTAGGGCAAAATGATTTCATCAACAACTTGGGAAGTGAAAGAACGTAAATATGGTTATTTATCAATTTTGATAACAAAACCAGAACTTCAAATGTAAACTAATACTCCTTGCTCAACCATGTTTATAGCTTTTCAATTCATAATAGCTAACAGCTGGAATCAACCCAGATGTCCATCATTAGATGAATGGATAACCAAGATGTGGTATATCTACACAATGGAATTCTACACAGCAGTAATGAAAAATGTCACAATGAAATTTGAAGAAAAATGGTCAAACCTGGAACAGATCATTCTCAGTGAACTCACTCAATCACAGAAAGATAATCATCGCATGGCCTCACTCATTTGTGGCTCCTAGCCTGAATCTATCTGAGATGCTGACTACCTAATAGATGTCTCGAGAACCAGACAATAGGGAGGGTGGGGGGGAGGGTAGGGGGAAGATGGGGGTCGGGGACATGAAACTCGACTCAAACAGCAATGATACCATAAAATTCTACATCCTAAAAGACAGACTAAATGGTTGACCCTTAACCAGGCCCTTAGAGGGAACACCTGAATCACAAGGCCCTGGAGAGGGTATGATGAAAACTGACCTTAATCTTCTCCTGCTTCTGTTTCTTTCTCTCTCTCTCTCCCTCCCTCTTCTCTGTAGCTTTTTTATATTACTCATCTTTTTCTTCCTTTCTTCTTGGGTGCTGACCTATAACCTCCAGTACCAGCATGTGGCTGTCATCCACAATGAGCTCTTGATCAGAGAGACCTATGAGGTTTCCCAAAAGAAGACATATTTCTGTCAGAGTACTTGATAACCCACCAAAGGTTATTGGTAAGACCCTACTGCTGAAGACAACATATGTTGTTGGTATGGAACATGGAGTGACCTGGCTGGAATCTGGAAGAGTCAGTCCCCAGACAGTTAGCTCCTCTAGTGCCACAAGGTGCTACATAAGCAACTGGGGGAAAATGACCAACATCTGTCTAAGCAGCTCATCATCTAAGCTACTCAGCAGCAAACAACCTGACGTGATGCTCCCACAAGTACAATAGTAGTACATGGGGAAGCCAACTGCTCTTGATTTGGCTAACTGATTTGCCCAGTGGAACGGAACCCATAGCTGGATCTGGGAAATAAGTCAGAAACATATCCAAAAGCAAGCCTGCTCTCCATTATCAAGCTCCCACCAATCATGGGCTATAAGAGGGCCTACACCTATTAAATTCTCTCTAAAATAACAATGGTTATCCCATTCATCTGGTGCTAACTTCACTCACCACTGGAGAATTTGCTTTTCTTTTTCAGATGGATGCAGATCCTAAGGAGAGAAACACCCCATTGCACCTCAACAGGGCCCCAGCTGAAACTAAGAGTGATTGGGGAAATAAGAAGAGTGCTGCTTTCTTGGTGAACCTGGTACCAGCACAAGGGTGAAGGAGACAGACACAGAGATCACTCAACTCCTGCCGAATCAGATATCCATAGTCACAAAGGCTCCCAAGACCTCATCACTGAAGCAGACATAAAATGAACCCATCATGGCTCAGGGAAATTCGTGGAAGAGGGGGAAGAAAGACTGTTAGAGCCACACATTGGGTCATTATGCACAGAGACATTGCCACTTACCCATAAGTAATAGCCAACCTGCAATTCACGACCCATATTCCCCAACAAGGAGGGTCCCTGTGGAGGAGGGGAGGAGGATAGGGAGGAGGGTAACAATGATATTTACATGACTGTAAACACACTGTGTACATAACAAATAAAAAAAATTGGGGATGCCTGTAACCAAAATAATCTTGGGAAAAAAAGACAAAGTTGGAGCACTTGCTCTTTTGAATAATATCACACAATTAAAAAAGAGTTTCAGGTACGTAAGCTATTGGATTTTAGGACTTACTATAATGGTAACTTATGCTAACCAAATTAAGATGGGCAGGTATTGGCACAAAAATAAACCTCTATGAAGAGTCCAAAAGTGGCTGAGCACATAGGTAATCAATGGTGATTAAGAACTTAACTGTGAGAAAAAGGTGTCTTTTCAATAATTAAATCTGAGGAAACTGCCCGTCTATATCCAGAAATGAAGTTTGGGAGCTGAAACTTCATTCACAAGGTAAACCAGAAAGCCCAAGTATAAACAGACTTATGGTCTTAGCCATAAGACAAGCTCACACTTCTCACAGGCCTTAATCCATTTGGGGAACTTGGTGTGAAAGTGACTCCTGTGTTAACAGGCCAACAGTGGAGGAACTCCATCTTGTCACTTTCCATATCTCAGAGGGCTCTATAAAGCACCATCCTGAGAGGAGATGCTCTGGGAAGTGGGAAATAGGGAGAGAAATCCCAATATTGGGATCCAGGGACAAAGTAACACAGTCTCTGTGTGAGAGATGGCTATGCAAAGCATTTGTACCAGCCAGATATAGACACTGAGAAGTTCAGGTGGTGGAATGCTCAATCTGTGAAAAGTAGGGTGATGTTTCTGTGTGGTGAGAATCCCTTGAAGAAGACCACAGAGACTGCTAGCTCTGAGCCCACTGTCAGCAGGCTGCTCAGCCTTGGAAGGTTTCTCTATGCTGTGTTCGCTCCTAGAAGGATGTAGAACTACAAACTCAGGTTCATCAGAACCCTTGATTCCTGCAGCTTTCTCCACCCACCCACAGTAAGTGTGTGCTGAGTGGGATCTGAAAGCCCTTAGCTGGTATCCTGGTGCAGACAGGACATTCTTGCCTCCCTCATTCTCCAATACACTCAGGGGAAGCTTTTGGCTGTCATATTAGATGCCCCCAGGACACACAAACCAAGGGGTTTCTGGAGTAAGTTGAAAGACTTCTGCTGTGCATAGAAGGGGAAGATCCTAAGGTAAATACAGCCCTGACTGACAGCCAATTCTGGACTAGTCTTAGCACCAAGCTGTATAGCAGGAAAAATATGACATTCCAATTTCAAATGGCCTCTCCTTTCACTTGGCAGCATCCAATAGCAGAGCAACCAGAAAGAAGTGCTTCAACGATGTGATGTGAGAGTCTAGGGCAGGCTGGCTTGGTGTTTGGATAACAAATTGGGATAAGGGTGTAAGTTTCCATGCATAAGCTTGGACCTCTGTGATTTTTTTTTTTTTTGAGGTAGGGTCTCACTCTAGCCCAGGCTGACCTGGAATTCATTATGGAGTCTCAGGGTTGCCTCGAACTCATGGCAATCCTCCCACCTTTGCCTCCCGAGTGCTGGGATTAAAGGCGTGCGCCACCACGTCTGGCTTTGGACCTCTATGGTTTTTAGTTCCCGCTCCTGTAAAGGAGGGAGGGCCCAGTTTCTTATCAACCCATTCAGATGTGGTGCAGAAAGAAGTGGGACTTGCAAGCTGCTAGCAAACACTAGGCTGGAGTCAGACTGGTTTCTACAAGTGCCAAAGCAAGAAACAAAATCCCATTTTCTGAGGAGCTCATGGCTGACTAGAGTTTTCTAAGTTATCATGGTTGCGATTACAAGCAAGTGAAGTGTGTGAAGTAACTCAAGGAAAAATTAAAAATGCAAATGACAGAAGAACAGGCTTAAAATTGCTATGCACAAAAGGCCTAATGGAATTAGTAAGATAATATGAATGCAGGAAAGATGAGCACTGTGCCAATACCAGTCTAACGAAAATGCTGTTAATTTCTAATAACTTTGCTTCACGTGGCACTTAGCGGATATAATCACTGTCTATCAGATTAGAGGTCCATTTAGTTGTTATTCAAACTGAAAATGCTGGTGAGATGATCCACATGACCAGTGGGGTTTATTTGTTGTTGCCATTGCATATCACACTGAACAAGAGTTTCAGACAGAAAGGAAACCATAAACAAAATAAAATAAAGCAAAATAAATTCTGGATTAATTTTAACTTTACCTTTTTTCAGTTTTAATGATTATATCACTAAATGGTAGGTTGACATGTTTCAAGTATATTTAAAAAATTTTTTTTTCCATGAAGAAATAATTCAACCTTGGAAAAACTATGCTTATTTTGACATCTTTCACTCATTTTCTTACCAAAACTACAAGGACTTTTGATAATTGTTTAAAATAATGATTGTAGTGGTTAGTAGTACGTAGATTAAAAAATATTATGTAGCATCAAGAGAGCACCACACACACACACACACACACACACACACACACACACACTCACTCGCTTTGTTGCTGACTGAGTGATCCATTCTCTTTATTCCATTCCTATTCTCTTTTTCTCTTTCTTTCTTTTCTCCTGTCCTCCCCTTCTCCTATATTTTTTCTCTCTCCTCACCCTTCTTCATACATAGAAGTTAAAAAGGTCTTAAAATTTTTTTCAATTTTAAATGTTTTCATCACATAAACAAGAAGTGTGTGAGATAAAGCATATGTTAATCATCTCAATTTAAGCATGCCATATTGACTACATGTCTGAAAACAAAGGTGTTCATAATAAATACATATGATTTGTATTTTTTTTTTCATTGTGATTTTAATTGGGAAAGAAAGCAAATTCAGCAGAGTGTTTCTAGGTCTGAAACTCTAAACCATCAAGGCTAGGAGAAACGCTTTGGTCTCAGGTTTCTCTTGCAGACAGAGGCTGTCATCTGCCGGTGTGCCTTCCTCTTCTGGTACATTCTCCCAGCTTCATCCCTGGGAAGAAGCTTCAACTCTGACTACAGATCTCAATTGTTCTCACCTCGTAAAGCATCCTTTTTCTTTATACAAGAGCTCCACCTGCACAGGATAGATATTTGGAAAGGAAGCAACACTAGGTTAGTGCCGGGGAGAAAAATGAAGCATGGTGAGGAGAGAAAGATGGCAAGGAGATGTGTGAGAATGATGACGGCCAGGAAAGAAGTCCAAGTGGTGAACTCCAGGAAGCCCCCAGAGAGAGGAAAGCAAGGAATGCTGAAGTTAGAGAATTCAAGAGAGAAGGAACAGTGGATGAAATATCTCAAATGAGGTCAGACAAGGTCCATGAAAACATTGGCCAGCCATCCCTTCAGGCTGGTCTGGAGTGAGCAAGAGGTCTCTGGATTTTGTCCTAAGCATGATGCAACTGGGGATGGATGCTGAGCAGGGTCTTTTTATAATGTGACTCACACATTTAAAAGATTATGTTGTCCACTATATGAAAATTCTGCTGGCAGAAGCAGATGGGCCTTGAAATAATCAAGACAAGTGAGTTGAGCAATCAGACACATATTTTTGGCTAGACTGGATGTGGAATGTGAGAGAAGGCTTAAGGAGGACTCTCCAATTTGTGTATTTTGTTGTACAAAAAAAAATTAGAGAAGGTGGTGGATGAGTTTGGGAGTGGTTGGGTTTGAGAAACCTGTTAGAAAGACAACTGGAAATATTGAGCAAATAGAAAGAAGCAAGAGCCAGTTTCATGGCAAGGTAAAAGACAGACGTAAATTTTGGAGAGATTAGCTTACAGAAATGCTAGCTCTGGTGGCATTACTTGCAAGAGTGTGAGTATGCGCAGAGAGAAGTTGGTCATGAGTCGGCCCTGGGGGTGCACTGACACCTAGAGTGTGGGAGGAGAAGATGAGCCTGACTGGAGAATGTTAAGGTAGAAAGCAAACATGTGGCCAGGAGGGGTAAAGCTGAAGGTACCTGACAGCGGGGCTGTAACTGGAGGCATCTTCCTTCTCTTGTTCTTTTTTTGTTGTTGTTGTTCTGTTCTTGTTTCTTCCAAAGAAAGAACAGTAAGCACAGGACTCCTAATGCGAAGCAGTTTCATGTCCCTGTGAGAATCACAGGATCGCTTTGTTCTCTGCAAGCTTCTTGATGGCCTTACTTTTCTGCAATCCTTTCCTATCACTAATAAAAAAAAAACTGCTCTTCATTGTTCCGTGTTTCCTTGTGCTTCACCCTGTTTTATTTTCACAGCCAGTCTTGCTTAGGAAACATGATAAATTTTTAATAGATGTTATGGAAGTTGAGGATCAGTGGGTGAAATGATTACTCTGAAGTTACTGTACTAATTACAGGTGGCAGCTGCTCTGCAGCTAAGGTCTTTTGACTCCTGCTTCTGTTTACTTGCCAGAACATTCAAACATCTTCGAGTTATATTCACAGTACTTTTGCTTACAAAGAGCTATTTTATACAATAAACTATACACACCTAAGACAAGCATTCCGTTTAACCGTCCATGAATTTACCAGTCTATCCATCAATTTAAGGAATAATTTTTGAGCAACTTGTATGTTTGCCAGACAACACGTTACATGGACAGACCAGGATGAAGAAAAGAGTGGGTAGTTAAATATAAGAAGTACTTGGGGAGGGGTCTGGGGAGATTGCTCAGTAGTTAAAGTGATTTCCATTCAAGCATCAATTTGGATCCCAGAAACTACATAAATGCTGGACACTGTGGTGGGCATCTATAATGTTAGTGCATCTACTGTAAGAAGGGTGGTGGTATCAGGAGAATTTCCTGGAAGATCAAGGACAGCTAGCCTGGCAGCCAAAGCAGTAGAAAGCAATGAGAACAGGAGAGCCTGCCACAAACAGGGTGGAAGGTGAGGAACCACACCTGAACTTACCCACTGTCCTCGTGGGTACTATGGCATGCACGCCCTGCACTTGTGCACATCAATGTTCACACACACACACACACACACACACACACACACGCACGCACGCACATACACCAGAAAGAAAATACTTGCTCATTTTTATTTGTTATACAATAATGTTAATTCATAGTGTTATTTTTAATTCTATCTGATGTATTTGCAAGAGAGAGAGAGAATAAGTATGGGTCCCAGCCAGATGCAAATGCATTTTAGATGCATGTGGCATTTTGTACATCTGGCTTTATGGGGGGTACTGGGGAATCGGACCAGACCGGCAGGCTTTGCAAGCAAAGGCCTTTAACAGCTGAGCCATCTCATCGGCCCCATGTCTCTTATTATTTCTAAATGTCTACATTGAGAACTATTTTCAGATGTTATCATGCATCTTCACTTCTCCACAGTGAGAAGTTCTGGTTGTGGAGACAGAGGTCTTCATGTTATTTCCTCATTTGAAATGACATAGTGTAAGTTAACAAGATCTTAGACCTTGAATATCATTACTCCAAAATTTTCGTCTTGTGTTTAGGAAACTAAAGTCCAGAAGTAGAAGGTGATTTGACCAAGACACAAAGTTAATGTATAACATTGACCTTGACAACTTCATTATTTTTGCATCATATCTTAGAACCTTGAATTTTGGTGAAGGCTAACTCCTGGTTGCCAAATGTTTCTAAGGGATTCATCTTGGAGGTTCCATGAGCTCCCCATCCAAGAATTAGCTTTGCAAAACCCTTGCCATTCTTGGCAAGAGGGAGATGTGCCATCTAGATCCTTAAACCAGAGAGGGAGCTTGTGTTTTTTTTTTTTGTTTTTGTTTTTTTACAGAATTCAGGTAATCAATGTTCTCTGTTTGAAGTCAGATATTTTCATTTTGGGAGAGTAGCTCCCTAGATTCTACAAGTAGCACTGTCAGTTTTCCTCTATCAAGTTTGAACATGGGTTCCTTTATGTCTAATATTACATATGCCCTATTAATCATATCTGAAAACTAATTATCAATGTGAAGCTGCTGGGAGTATATTTTGAGATGTACTATGGTACTGGGTGTTTGAATTGAACAACAAAGCTTTCTTTCTTACTACAAGGGTGGCCTTCTTGCCTGTTGTGGCCCAACGTATTACCCACGCTTCCACAAGTAGTTCAGCCAGTGGAATGGGATGGTCTGGAGGCTTAAAAGCCAGCAACTGAGTATTTCCTCAATGAGGGCCTCTTATAAGAGGTTGCAAGAAGGGGAAGAGGACAAAAAGAAACACGCTCTATGAAAGCAGAAAGGAGGCTAAGTGGCAGGTGGGGGAGCATACTAGCGAAGAGGCAGAAGGGAGATGCAAGGCGGGAAGAGAGAGAAAAACAAATTGTTTGAAAACCCTGTGATGAAACTTAATTCTGAGCATGCTTATAAATAAATTAGAAATAAAAGAAGTGCCTCTCATTACTTTGATCATATGTGTTTTTTTTAAAAATGCTTTATTTATTTATTAGAAAGAGAGAGAGAAAGAGAGAGAGAGACAGGCAAATAGAGAAAGAATGAGTGCACCAAAACCTCTAGCCACTGCAAATGAACTCCAGATGCATGTGCCACCTTCTGCATCTGGATTTACAGGGGAATTGAACTTGGGTTCTTTGGCTTTGCCAGCAAATGCCTTAACTACTAAGCCATCTCTCCAACTCCCATTTTGCTCTTAATTCTTTGGCTAAACAAAACATTACACCTATGTTCAGTAGTCCAGCCAACAAATGTGGTATGCCACTGTATCGCGTAATCTTGGATAATTAAAAAAATTAGCATTTAGTATAAAAAATTATGCCTACTATAGTTATCTGCTTAATGGTATGGAGGAACCTTTCTCTCTCCTTGCAAATAAATTGGGGAAACATGCAAGAATGCTGTTTTCTTGTCATCAGCCCTCTTAAGGAAAACTTTATGATGAAAAGAATAATAGTAAAATCAAAGCTACCTCATCTGGCTAGAAGTAGAAGAACTCTTACTCTGTGCAAAGGGCTCCTAGGCTGTTATTTTATGTCAAATACCCGTACAGTGCCATAAATGGTTAGGATTATTCCCATGTTGGAGATGAATAAGTTGAAGTTCAATGATTTGTCTAAGCTTGTAAACTAGCTTACTAATATGTCCTTTCTTTTTAAGAAAATAAAAAAGAGGAAAGAACCATAATAGCCAAAAAAACTCCCACAAAACAGAAAAATGCAACAAAAAACTCCTAATAATTGGTACAATAACATTCCTATGATCTTAAACCCATTAGAAAAAAAGTATAAGAGGCATACAGAAGAAAAAGTAGAGGTTTGGAGTTTGTGTCTAATAACTTTACTTTTATTTTAAATAGCCTTCTAAAATGACTAGGAGTTCTAGAGCTACTCACTGTTCAGGTTTTTTTTTAAACACTTATTGTTTTCCTCTTTTTTAAAAAATAATTCTTTTTGTTTTGTATTTTTGGTTTTTGAGGTAGGGTCTCACTCTAGCTCAGGCTGTCCTGGAATTCACTATGTAGTCTCAGGGTGGCCTCGAACTCATGACAATCCTCTTACCTCCTACCTCTGCCTCCAGAGTGCTGGGATTAAAGGCGTGAGCCACCCACCCCTGGCTCTAAAAAATAATTCTTATACTGCTGTACAAATATCTACCATTGTTACCTTAAACTATTATTTACATCCCTTGAGGTTAGGGATCATATCTGCTTTTATCCTGTGTACTGATCAACAGTAAATAAAGTACTTGGCACATAAAAAGTGCTTGATGAATTAGGGATTTTTTTTTTTTTTTTGGATTGTCATTGCAGTTTTGAGAGGAGTAACAGTACAGAAAAAAATAAAATATTGGGCTGGAGAGATGGCTTAGCGGTTAAGCGCTTGCCTGTGAAGCCTAAGGACCCCAGTTGGAGGCTCGATTCCCCAGGACCCACGTCAGCCAGATGCATAAGGGAGCGCACGCATCTGGAGTTCGTTTGCAGTGGCTGGAGGCCCTGGCGTGCCCATTATTTCCCTCTCTCTCTCTCTCTTTCTCTCTCTCTGCCTCTCTCTCTCTCTCTCTTTCTCTGTCGCTCTCAAATAAATAAATTAAAAAAAATATTGTACGAATATTAGAATGAGGGAGCTAGAAGGTGGCTCAGCAGTTAAGGTGCCTTGCCATCAGAGTCTGATCACCCAGGTTTGATTCCCCAGTGCCCCATAAATCCAGATGCACAAAGTGGCACATGCATCTGGAATTTGTTTGGAGTGGCTAGAGGCCCTGACAAACTCTTTATTTCTCACTTTCTTTCTCTCTTTCTCTTTCTCTTTCTCTTTCTCTTTCTCTTTCTCTCCCCTTGGAAATAAATTGGGGAAGCATGCAAGAATGCTATTTTCTTGGCAAACCGGGATCCAACAATGGTGAAGGAGATAGACACAGAAAAATCAACCCCTACCAAACCAGACATCCAGAGACACAGAGGCTCCCAAGATCTCAACACTGAAGCAGACCTAAAATGAACCCAACATGGCTCAGGGAAATTTGCAGAAGAGGGAGCAGAAAGAATGTCAGAGCCACACGTTGGATCATGACATGTAGATATATTTCCTCCTACCCAAAACTGAAGCCTAACCCCACAATGCACAACCCATATACCCCAACAAGGAGGGTCCCTGTGGAGGCGGGGAGGACAGGGAGGAGGCTAACAATGGTACTAACTTGACTGTATTTACTGACTACAAAAATGAAAATAAATAAAAAATTAATGAATTAAATAAAAATTTTTTTGAAAGCCAGGTGTGGTGGCACATGCCTTTAATCCCAGCACTCAGGAGGCAGAGATAGGAGGATTGTCGTGAGTTCAGGGCCACTCTGAGACTACATAGTGAATTCCTGCACTAGAGTGAGACTCTACCTCAAAAAGAAAAAAAAAATAGCCTGGGCTGGAGAGATGGCTTAGTGGTTAAGGCGCTTGCCTGCAAAGCCTAAGGACCCAGGTTACATTCTCCAGGTCCACATAAGCACATGGTGGTGCATGCATTTGGAGTTCCTTTGTAGTGGCCAGAGGTCCTGGCATGCCCATTCTCTCTGTTTCTCTCTCTCTGTCTCTCTCTTCCTCCCATCGCTCTCTCTGTCTCTAATAAATAACTAAAAAAATAAATCTTAAAAAAAAAGACCAAACAAATAGGGAATACCTGCAATCCCACTGACCCGCTGAGGAGCATCCCCAATGGAATGGGGGCAAGGATGAGGAAAAGAGGGTACCAGCACATGATGGATCCATATGAGATATGCTGTTAATTATAATAGTAAATGTAATAATAATAATAATGATAATAATAATAAAAGAAAAATTAAAAAATAGAATGACTGATAGGACACATTGGATGATTCTCCTTTTGTTTTTGCTTTATGAACATTTCCTAGAATTGTAAATATTCTCTCTCACTGTGATACTTATTATTTCATCATGGAAATCACAGAAAGGGGAGAAACTTTTGCCATGTAAGTAATCAGCTTAAGTCATGCATTACTTAATTTTCAATGTGGTGGACAGGAGAGCATCCAGATTGGAGTAATATTTGCACTGGGTGTTAGGCCTGAAAGACAAATCGGCATAAATCTCATGTCACACTGACATTTTTCAAGTGAAATTTAGCAGTTTCAAAATTTTAGGTGGGTGCTGACCAAAACACTGCAAAACCTGAAGGCTTGGCATGTCTTCAGGGAAGGGCAAATAGGAATGACAGCTCAGGGCTGGAGAGATGGCTTAGAAGTTAAGGTGTTTACTTGCAAAGCTAAAGGACCAGAGTTCAACTCTCCAGAACACATGTAAGCTAGATGCACAAGATGGTGCATGCATCTGGAGTTCATTTGCAGCAGCTGGAAGCCCTGATGCTCCCATTCTCTCTCTATCTGCCTCTTTCTCTCTCTCCCCCCTCAAATAAAATAAATAAAAAATGAAGTATCTAAAAAACAAAAAGAAATGAGAGTTCCGTTCCTTGAAGGTCATAGTCAAAGAATGATGCGTCATCTTGAGAATGGTGACAAGCTGGTTACCCTATAAAAGCCACCAAAAGACTGTTTAGTGTTGCTTCTTGGAATGGGACTTTCTATGAGAAATTTAGTAGGGTGCAATTGTGGCTCAATGTGGTGGCGCACACCTTTAATCCCAGCACTCAGGAGGCAGAGATAGGAGGATTGCCATGAGTTCAAGGCCACCTTGAGAATACAGAGTGAATTCCAGGTCAGCCTGGGCTAGAGTGAGACCCTACCTAAAAAAAAAACAAACAACAACAACAACAACAAAAAGCTGTTTTCTTTTTCTAGCTAATGTGTGTAAAATCACTTTCTCATTACTGTGAACAAATACTTGGCCAGCAGCAACTGAAGGAAGGCGCTTATTTAAGCTTCTGCTTTGAGGGGATAGGGTCCTCCGTGGTAAGAAAGCAAGCCATGGTGGCAGAAGCATAGAGCAAAGCTGGTTACTTTGCATAGAGTCAGGAAGCAAAGCTAAACCAGAAAACAGGCAGGGCTATTAAAGCTCAAGGCCCGCCCTCAATGACCCACTGCACCACGTCAGGGTTCCACAACCTTCCCAAACAGCAACAGCAGCTGGTGACCAAGTGTTCAAACACGTATGCCGGGAGGCATCTCACGTTCCAAGCCCAACATCCTGTAAGACTGAATGGGTCCTGCAGAAGCAAGTCCTAGAGGAAGAAGTCATCAACGATGTTCTTAGGAAAGGAATCTGTCCTAACCATCCCCATTTCCGTTACCTGCTCATTCAATGTATTTTTTTTTGTTTTTTTTTCTTTATTAGTTAGTTTTGTATTCAGCAAATACAGTCAGTTTGGTACCATTATTAGGCTCATCCGTGACCTACCCCCTCCCCTTGGCCCCTCCTTGTTGAGGTAACTGGTATGGGACCCATAGCTGGAGCTGGGAAACAAGTCAGAACCATATCCAAACATAAGCCCACTCTCCAATATCAAGCTACCATCAATTATGGGCTACAAGAGGGCCTACACTCATTCAATGTATTTTGACCAACTTTTTCATACTTTCTCTTCTCTTGACTCAAGTGACCACTGCTTCTTATATAAAATGTAGGAGCCCCTTCTCCCACTGTCCTAGTAACTCCTTGGATCAGTGAGATTTCAATCAATGCTAAGCATATTATTGTTCACTCTTGACCCCCCAAATACCCCAACATATTAAAGACAGTCTGACTGACACTAGTGTTGTATGCTTCTGCTGAGGTGCGGATGACGTTGCAAATGAGTAGAGTCATCACAGGTGGAAATGGAAGAGACTTGTGGCTGCTTTTGCAGAAACCAGTCATGTTTCACTTGGGCCTACAAATGTCCAATGTATAAAACTTGGCATCTCTGCCTCCATTTTGCATCCATCTCCTTTACCCAGCCATTTCCTTCTGGAGTCAGCTTGGACTCCGGAAACATGAAAAAATATCTTGTGATAAGACTGTGATCCATCTCCCACTTCCACAATGATGACTTTCTTATCATGTCAAGTTTCTTGCCAGACCTAGGCCATCCCTAGTTTGAGGCAGTGGTCATCCAGGCCACAGTGTGACCAAGACTGATTAACTGAGACTTATTAACTGCTTTCCTTTGTGGGTTTTTTTCTGTGTAATCTGTGAGCTTATATGAGTATCCCAAAATATGAGCTCAAAAGGTTAAGTTTGGAATAACCATATAATATAGCAATTCTACTTCTATTTACAAACCAAAGAAAAACTAAATATATTTTTACATAGGACATGCACACAATGCTTATGGTAGTACTGTTCATAGTAGATGAAAGTGAAAAAAAATAAATGTACTCATTCACCAGCTGAGGAATTAATAGATAAATTGTGGTATATCCATACCATAGAATATTATCTTGGCAATAAAAAGGAATTAATGTCTGATACTATAACATGGGTAAGTCTTGAGGACATTATGGTAAGTAAAGAAAGTTCATCCAGAAAATATCACATATTGTATTGTATATAATGACAAGAATGAGTAAAGCTGTAGATCTATAGAAAGTATATTACCATCTGAGCTACATAGAGCAGGATTGAAACGGATAAGCTTTCCTTCCAGGGGAGTGTGAATGTTCTAAAATTAGATAAAATTGGTTATATAACTTTCTGACTACACTAAAATTCTTGTATTTGGGTAATTTATATAGACGATCTATATAGTCAATGTATAATATCTCAATAGAGCTGTTTAAAATATTTTTGGGGGGTTTCGATGTAGGGTCTCACTCTATCTCAGGCTGACCTGGAATGCCCTATGTAGTCTCAGGCTGGCTTTGATTTCACAGCGATCCTCCTACCTCTGCCTCCTGAGTGCTAGGATTAAAGGCATGTGTCACCATGCCTGGCTATTTAAAATATTCTAATTGCTGTCTAGTCATTCTTTCATGGGTATAAATTATCTATCATGAATTCTAAGAGAAAATGTCGCAGTTCACATCTTCACAGAGTTTGGAGTCTAGTAGGGAAGGACAGAAATAAATGCAAATTGACAATCTTGATAAGTGCTAAGGAATGCTAAATGTTGCTGAGAAAGTGTGTAACAGCAACATTAGTGAAACTTCTTTGTGGTGACGTGAAAAGTGTTTTGGTTTTTGGAATAACCTCATTGTATAGCACAGACTAGACTGGAACTCACTGTGACCTGAAGATGGCTTGAACTCATGGATCTTCCAACAGCCTCCCAAATGCTGGGATTATGGGTATGCACCACCATGCCCTGCTAGAAATGTTTTATTTTTTTTTTTATCTGTATTGTCTGCCACAGTAGCTGTTAGTCACATGAGATTATTGTTCAGTTGAGAGGTGGCTGGTTCACCAGAGGCACTAAATATTTAGTTTAAATACAAATAACTACTTGTTGCGTAGGTGGACATCATATGACACAACACACAACATACAATGAACTTCTCTTTCATCTGTGAAGTCAAGGAAGTCTCTCGAGAAGTGATACAGGGGCAAATGCATTGGCATCCCCAGCAGGGAAAAACATAGACAAACACTCAGAGATGGGATGGGGCAGTGCATATTGTAAGAACTGAAAAAATGAGATGTTTTGAGGTTGAGAGTCATGTAACACATAGAGAGGTCAGGCCTAGGTTGTCAATACCATACTGAACTCCCAGTGCCTGTTAGAAATGATAGGCCTGCTGAAAACTTTAAGTGCCACTGAATTACTTTAAATCAGGGTGTAATGTGTTATATTTTGATCTGAAATGTGCAGAATGCTCTGTGTAGATCCTAGAGTGTGGGTGTGCTCAATCAGGGTAGATGGTGGAGATTAAAGGAGACTGCTGTTATCATTCAGAAGTGATGCAGGATTTGGGGGTTCAGGAGGGGGACCCCAAATTCATAAGCCCCAATTTTGGGTCCTGTCCTTTTTCACAAAGGATTGGTAAAGAGACTCAAGAAGGATAAATTGTGAATTATTGAGTTTATTTAGGGAAACTAGGATCTAGGAAGAAGGCTAGAGCAGAGTCATAAGCCTGTGGAAAGTAGGAAACATGCAGTCATGTGGAAAACGCAGCATAGTCCATGAGATCCATGTAAGAGAAACAGCTGGGGCAGAGCCCTGAACACTGGGAAGAGGGAACCTAGGTGCTTGTGTAGGGAGATTTAGAAGAGATACGCACAGCATCACCCTGAGGTTCCCCATGGAAAAAACTAAAGAGGACAAATGGTGGGGGGACCTAAGGAAGAATAACAGAGGGAAACTATCAAAGTGGAGACCAAAAATTTCAGATGATAAATGAGTAGTACAGGGAGTTATATCCATGGTTACCCTGAGTTTAGAGCAGCTACACAGATAGCAGGCCCAGAGTTTAGAGAAAGCACCCACATGGTGGAACTAAAGCATAAGGGAAATATATACACTTGATAGATTCAGAGACCAGAGGAAAATCACACCTGGAAATAAAGTGAGAAGTTACCCCAAAGCATAAAATAGAGACAATGGGAAAATTATGCAGGCTGAGAAATAGTACCCAGCCAGGCTGGTTGGAGGGGAAAGGCAGACTCCTGAATGTCCAAGCAACCCCAGTAGCCATCACAGGACAGGGCATGGAGAAAAACAGATTGCAAAGAATGAGGGCTGGAAACAGCAAGGTCAAGCCTTTATACTTGATTAAAAATGGATTCTTGAGCTGCAGAGATGGCTTAGCCGTTAAGCTGCTTGCCTGGGAAGCCTAAGGACCCATGTTCCACTCTGCAGATCCCACATAAGCCAGACACACTAGGTGAGGCATGCTCAAGGTTGCCTATGTACACAAGGTGGCCCACCCTTCTGGAGTTCTATTACAGTGGCTAGAGGCCCTGGTGCATCAATTCTCTCTCTGTCTGTCTGTCTCTCTCTCTCATGTGCTCTAGCTTTCTCTCATAAAAAGAGGCCAATCTGCCTCAAAAAATTAAATTTTAAAATAAGAAAATGTATTCTTTCATCAGATTCAGGTATGTAAGGGGAAGACCTAATTGGTTTGTAGACTTGAAGGGCAGGCTCCAGGGTCAGCCCACTCGAGTAGTGAAAACTAGCTCTTGTAGGTAGTGCACTGGACTGTGGACAGCAGGGAACACCCCTGCCACAGTGGATAGACTTTTGTAATACATACATACATATATACATATATATATACATATTTTTGTTGACAACTTCTATACTTACAGACAACAAACTACGTTATTTCCCTCCCTTATCCCTCTTTCCCTTTCATAACTCTGCTTTCCATTATGTCCCCTCTCTCTCGCCATTAGTCTCTTTTAAATTTGATGGCATCATCTTTTTCTCCTATTATCGGGGTTCTGTGTAGGTATTGCTAGGCACTGCAAGGTATTGGATATCAAGGCCAATTTCTGTCCAGACAGTTGTATGTAAGGAGTGGTACCCTTCCTTTGGCTCTTACATCCTTTCTGCCACCTCATCCACAATGGACCCTGAGCCTTGGAGGGTGTGAGATGTTTCAGTACTGGACACCCCTCCATCCCTTCTTCTCAGCACTGTGTTGCCTTTTGGGTCATCCCAGTGGTCATTGCCATCTGAAAAGAGAAGCTTCTCTTACCAAAAGTAAGATTAGCATTAATATATGAATATGAACATTAAGTGTAGTGCATTCAGGGAAATTTGGTGAGAGTAATATATGCATTTATCCAGACAAGAACAGGCTTTATACCCCTAAGGCTCATGACCTCCCCTGCCATAGGCTTTTGATTAGGTTTTCAGTACCAGGCCATATTCCCTCCCATAGAGTGGGCCTTCAGACCAATTAGAGAGCAGTTGGTTTCCCTCATAGCAGACATGCCACTATTGCACTTGTTCAGTCATTTGGCCTGCTTGGCCAAACTTGAGGCTTCTAGTATCCACTGTTTTCACCACTGATGACTTCCTAACCCTAACCCTAACCCTTTTCTTTCTGTTTTGCTTTGTTTCCACTTTTGGCTTCTGTCCCTAACTGAAACTGCCTAAAAGAGGCTATCTTTCTCCCAAGTCTCCTACAGAAGACGGTGACAATGGCTATGTCTAGGGGGTGGCCAGGAAGATGTGGAGAAGAAAATGACACAGACCCAAAATTTAGCTTTAGGCATTTTCTGCCTGGGTAGAAAGAAGCCGATTCCTCCTCTGAGACTGAACATACACGTTCTGCCTCAGATGTCCTTGGTATACTTGGAAACCAAATCTGGAGACAGTCCTTAAAATCCTTTTCTGCTATATGTTTGGTAAGTGGGGTGACGTGCACTTTTGTGTGGTTCAAATGTAGAGGTTGCACAGCTCTCTCTATAAGTCTAGGAGGATATTAGGGAATTCTTTTTTTAATTTTGAGCCTCTTCTACTTAGCAAACCACTATCTTTTTTAGTTCTCTTAAGAACATAGAGCTCCTAAATGAGAGTGAGGTAGTTTTTCCATGGAGCTTATTTCAAGGAAGGAGCACTAAATGCCACCCATCCTCTGATAGCTCAAAACTCAGAGAAGCCAACTGAAGTCCCCACCAAAAGTCACCGGGAAGCACCAAGTCCATAGATAAAGGTGTCATGAAGTAATAAGAAGATGGATTCCAAGTGCCACTCAGGGGAACCTAGAATTCAGTTTCCAAGGTTTGAGTTGATGTCTATGGGTCCTAAAGTTGAATCTCCCTGTGACAGCTAATTACTGTGCTGACTAATCATATATGAGTTTTAGCCTTTTAAGAGAATCTTGGCCAGTTTGGTGTGAAATAAAGTTCCCAGAAAAGCACTGCATCTACTTCCAGCAAGGTTCAATGGACTGATAAATCTCCTTTGATCACAGAGAGATGGAATGTTGCAAGATTGGAGCCAAATTGCCTTGGGCTACTTTTAGCCCCTTGCCAGCCATTCATTGCCCACCTCTGTCTCTGACCTAACATCCTGGTAACTAACCGTTGATCAGATGAGACGTTTTTGGAGTGTACTAACAGATCCCCAGCTTCTACCAACGCAGGGACTAAGAATGTTATCAGACAGCATCTAAAACCTAAGGTGAAGTTCCCCCCCTCCCCCGCCAGTGCTTTGCTATAACCTCCCTACCTGATGGTCAGCCAATGTATTTGAAAAGTGCCTTGATTTCTGACTTTCTTTGGTTCTGTCACTATAAAACCTTCATGAAATTGTTAACATATTGAAACATGGAACTGGGGTAATCTAAATCTGTGTTCCCAGGCCATGGTCACTCATATTTGGTTCCAGAAAAAAAAAAAAAAAAAAGATCTCTTATCCCCTTAGAGGTGAATGCTGTCTTTTGAGTGGATAATGGTGTAATATTCACCATGAGTGGCAAGATGGCTAGTTCAGTTATATACACAGGCTGGTTTTCTGAACAAACCCTAAGCAAATCTTCACTCCAGAAGTAGCTTCCTCAACCTTAGTGCTATTGACAGTTGAGACAGGCATCACTTTGTTTGAATGGTGTCCTGTTCATTACTGGTTTCTTAACAATATCCTGGAATCTATTTTCCAGTGGTATCACCCTAATTATGACAATCAAAAATATCTCCAGATATAATCAAATATTCCTTAAAAAGTAAATTCTGGTTGATAAACACTGCTCTCTACCTACTGGTCTTTCCTCAAAGAAAGCTGGAGCTCAAAGCCATGTTTACAGAGGTTCCCAGGCTAATGTGGACTGAAGGGTCTTTTGATTGAGGACAAATGAAGGTTTGGAACAACAAAGGAACAGAAATTTAAGTAAGTAATTAAAAAACTTTGAAAAGTATTAAAATGGCATAACAGTTCCACCATAGAACCAGTGTCGGGAGTAATGGATTCTGCCTTGGGGAAGAGACAGTGAGGAAACAGCTCAGCAGGGAATATGGAATTTGATTTGCACCAAGAAAGATGATTGAGGAAGAAAAGGGAAAAAAGGCATCTTCCACTGGAGGAAAAAGACTAGTGATGTTACAGACAGAAGGCAGAAAGAAAGCAGGGACTGGGTGAGGGAAGGACTGCCAAGAAGTAAAGCTGAGATGGCCTATTATTTGCAGTCTCTAATGACTTCTTACACATTGCTTCAAGCTTATTTCGGGCTTTACTTATATGATTTCCCCTAGCTTCCTAGTGTACAAAAAGAAACTCCAAACTAGAAGGGACCTCTAAGTCATTTTACAAAACCAAGAAGGGTCTGGGGAAGAAGATCAACATAAGAAGGGGATTTTTTTTTCCCCTTGGAATTTCTGCACAGAAAGCTTTTTCCCCCCATGTATTTTCTTTATCTCTTCCTGATCCCCTGAGAAATTTAAAATCCTCTTGAGCAAATGCTTGCTAGCACCTAGGAGAAAGAAACCTTAATTGGCTCTTTCTAATCTATATTTGCGGGGATGAGTAAGAATACCTCTCGTCCATTTACATCTGATGATGCTTTTAATTTGGATGATTAAGTGAATGATAGTAGGGGCATGAAAATTCCTCTCCTGCTTATTGCAATTGCAAACAATCACAGCTGAAGTTATTCTACCATAGACAATATAATGATTGTCTTAGAAAACAGTCAAATTTTAATTGTCAAAATTGATCTTGACCCTTATAAGTGAAAACAGTAACAGTTACTAGATAATAGTGCAGCTGCTATGCCAAGTTCTATACTCTGACAATTACAATCTTTGCAACTTTTTCTATAAGCAATATTTTGTGAACACACAATAAATGTATAACAATGTACAATGCCCTGTGGAATACAATGAGAACAAGATAGCCTTGCCTTTTAGAAAGCTATTTGATCTTTAGATTAAAACATTATTGTGTTATACAT
This sequence comes from Dipus sagitta, assembly GCA_036346955.1. Lineage (NCBI taxonomy): Eukaryota > Metazoa > Chordata > Mammalia > Rodentia > Dipodidae > Dipus > Dipus sagitta. The sequence goes on from CM070771.1 coordinate 193,082,069, forward strand.
GTTAAAATTTTACCACTTTTCTAACAAAAATATGTCAGAGTATATCCAGCTATATGTAGGGAGAAGAACAATGCAGAGGCAGAGTTAAGATCACAGACCTTGAAATCCAGCAGAGCCCAGATTCTATCCTGGCTTCTCTCCATATGATGATGAAAGCTGAGATTTGTTGGTTGTATTTGACAAAGCTCAGTGCCAAGATCTGCAGTGTTAAGATTTTTATGCCATTTATCTCATGAGACTGTGGTCAGACTACATTGATATAATTCCTACAAAGTGGTTAAGTGGATACTGTCTTGTTGTCTTTGACACTTAGGACCAAAACTAACACTGGAGGCATCACTTGATCAAATTTATGATAATCCACTGTCATTCTTCAAAATTCATCTGTTGTCTGCACAGATCCAATGGGATAGTTAAGAGGGACTGTGTTGGAAATCACCACCACTGACTCTTTCAAATCCTTGATGATGGCACGAATCCCCTCAATCTCCTCAGGGATGTGATTTTGTTTTCTGTTTTTTTTTTCAATGTGAGACAGCAAGAGAGAGAGGGAAAGAATTGGCATGCCAGGGCCTCCAACCACTGCAATGAAACTGTAGACACTTGCCCCACCTTGGGTGCATGTACAACCTTGTGGATGTGTCACTTTACGTTTTTGGCTTATGTGGGATCTGATGAGTCAAACATGGTTCCTTAGGCTTTGCACACAAGTGCCTTAACTGCTAAGCCATCTCTCCAGCCCCTGGGATTTTGATTTTTGATTTGCTACTTTCCTCGGCAGTTCCAAGGACTTCCATTTTGCACTGCCCACTACAATAGTTCTCACTTGTTAGTGTCCTTACTTGTTAGAGAACCTGTGTGTAGCATCTACCAGCTGCTAAGTATGTCTCTTGAAGTTATGCATTTTAGAGTCCAGAAAATAATCACAGAATGGATTTAGGGGCCACCTAGATCTTCTCTGGGGCTGCACCTGAGCTAAAAACTCAGTGGTCATCTCATTTCCCATAGCAGCTATTCTGACTGGAAGACAACAGCGGTATTTGGGGTCAGAATCATTATTCAGTAATCCCTCAAATTTTTCATTGTATTATATCTTTTCTTACAATCCTCAGTTATCTTGGAAACAAAGGCTGTGTATAGTTTTTTGGGGGAGATGCTGGGAGAAAGATTTTAAAAAATCCATTTTCAGTGGCATACTGGAATACTATCTCCAGGGAACAAGAATTCCTCTTCATTTAAGGAATTCTGGATCTGTAAACTGGCTCTAATCTGAAAATGTATACAGGGGCCCTAACTCTGTTTTATAATTCAAATTAGGCTCTTGTTTACTTGATCCATAACTTTTCTGCTTGTGTCGCTTAGATAAGAATTTAGTAGCCTCTTTTAGAACACAACAACTATACAGCCAATGCCATAGGCCTGTGTGAGTCCATCACACTAAGTATACTCAACTTGCCTTTGGCAGTAGATTGTGATCGTGGCTCCTGCCATACTGGTACACATCCCCATATATGTTTTCCAATAGAGTGGTTGTAGTTCCTAGTGTAGGTATACCTAAAAGGGAAGTGATCATGGAGCTTTAAAGATGCCAAGATTCATTTCTTACAGTATTAATGAAACATATGTCTTCCAGCCTACTGGGATGGGAGTGTGTGTATTAACTGACATGTTCATTCTTAATATTTCAGTCTTCTCTGCACTTCAGAGCAATAGGGCTTGGTCATTTCCAATTTGCTCACAGTGGAGCATGTTTTGATCTGTTTCAGCTAAGCAACTAGATTGGTAGAGCCCTTTATGAGCTGTAGTAGTAAACACAGAATTTCTGCTAAGGGAGGCTGTCTCAATAAATTCACCCTTATCGAAATTTATGTCCCTTCCATAAGTATTCCACAGCCTCGGTATCTATTCCCACATGTGCCTTCTGCCTCTAAACTCAAGTAGTCCTATGGGAGTGTGAAGTACCTTCATGTGGGTCACACTTCACTGCATTATCCGGAGGACTCTTCTGAGTTGAAAGTTACCAACACAGATTCTACTTAAACAGAACAAGGTAAGAATATGGCAAATATGTGTTAGACCAGGTAATGCAGTCTAACAAATTTGTAGATTTTTTTTTTTGTTTAAGGGGGTAGTGGATATTATGGGGTAAGAATTAACTACACAGTTAAATAACACAGTATGAAGTTAGGGACAAAAACAAATAAGTGTAATGTGGAATTAACATTTATTGAGCACTGATAATGTGCTTGACAGAATTTCTATACATCTTGATATTTTCATGTTTTGATTAAATTACATGTGTTCAGGGGGATATGGTTATAGAAAATTCTTTGAATTCAGCAATACCAAATGTCTGTTAAGAGGTAGGGAGTGTACATTATGATGTGACTGTGAAGGGAAATGAGATAAGACACTTTCCTTAAAGATACTTTCATCTAGAGAGGAAAGAATACAAACAGGCCAGCAGTAAGTTAATTTAAAAAATAGGTGGCCCAGACAAAGGTATAAAGTAGATAGAAGGGCCAAGACTTCCTACAAATTTAAAATATTTAAACTGAATTTTAAAAGAATAAAAGTATTACTTTAGTTTAAAATAGAGCCAGGACATTGTTGGTATTATGACAAGGAAAGGGCAGTGTGGACCAGTGTGATGTCCCTGGACACTTTCATGGAGTGGCAGGAAGTGAGGTTTAGTGCAGAGAATGGCCTCTTCAGGACACACAGAAGCCATGAGTTTATTCTTCATTTTGAGAGTCACGAGAAGCTACTTATACCTATCAATCATGGAAATATCACAATCACAATTTTCCCACTAAAATAGTCATTTCACAAGTTTGGATGATAGAGGAGGAAGGCAGAAAGGCTGGTTGCTTCATAATTCCTTTGAGAATTAATTATTCAGTCATTGCCAGTAGAAGGGAAGGTTTTCACTCAAAATGATGAAATAGAATTAGAAGTGGGTGATGCATGACTTAGAGAACTGCATAAGATTCCTCACTTTTAAAAATGGTGCTTCATACATATAATCTTTCCAAGGTAAGAAATGCACTATGTCAAGAAAATTTTGGGAAAGAGTGAGTTTGACTGAACATGCTGAAGTAATGGTTACCTGCTGTACTCCAACATAGATTTGGTTTATTTGGCAGGAGACTGTCATAGGATTAGAGAAGATCTTGACTATGTCTTTATTTCTGCTAAGTGGGCACTGGAGTACCTCTTCTCAACTATGCATACATGATGAGAGTAGTTACTCATTATATTACGGGTTAGGCATAATTGTGCCCTTTGAGGCCAGAGGCTGTTTACCATAGAAACAAGGGTCAGGCATTCCCCACTGCTCTGAGCTTCTGGATTTTAGGAAGTCCATCATCAGAACAGATACAAAGAAACCACTGGGAAGAATACATCAGGTTACAAAGACAGCACAGTGGGAGGCAAGAGAAGGGTGCTCATATCACTGACTCTTCTCAGAGCCTCCATGGTGGAAGGGCTGCATCTGGCAAACCCATTCAACCCAGGAGACTTTTTCTCAGTTTATCATTATGAACTAGACAGCTGAAAGTTTGAAGCTCAGGAAGTGGCAGATAGTTAGCTAAGCCACACAGAAGTAGTGAGTCATGTCCAGAAGAATGCAGAAATCAGTGTTTGAAAGGCATGTATGTGGCCGCAATGAAATAACAGGGTCAGTGTGGTGAGAAGCCTGCTTCACTTTCTATCTGGAGTTTGAGAAGGACTATACATTTGAGCTGGGTGAGTTGCTATGATTTTAGGACACCTTGTATTGGAGTATGTAAGAGTTCATGCAATTACTTTAAAACATAAAAGAAATGTGGTTTCATTTCTGTTCTGAATTGGTAGGGTGGGCCAGTAAGTTACTTTGAATTTGTCATTTCTATAAAGTAGCCAGTGAATACATTGAGTGAGAAGGTCTAGTGTGAAGTTAGAGTTGAAACAGAGATTTCAAAGTCATATGAATAAGAATGGTTCATGGGTTGGAGAGATGGATCAGTGGTTAACGTGCTTGCCTGATAAACCTAATGAACAGGGCTGGAGAGATGGCTTATCAGTTAAGGTACTTGCCTGCAAAGCCAAATGACCCAGGTTCAATTCCTCAGGACCCACGTAAGCCAGATACACAATATGGCCCATGCATCTGGAGTTTGTTCGCAGTAGCTGAAGCACCTAGCATGCCTATTCTCTCCCTCTCTCACTTTCTCTTTCTATCTCTCAAATAAGTAAAAATAAATAAGATTTTTAAAAAAGTACCTAAGGACCAGAGTTTGGCTCCCAGTCCCATGTAAAGCTAGATGCACAATGTGTACTGGCATCTAGAGTTCGTTTTGCTGGTTGTTGGTTGTGTCTCTCTGCTATGGATCTATGTATGTGAGCCATTTTCTTCTGCCCTGATGGAACTTCTGCTGGATCTATAAACCTGAGATACACCCTTTCCTCCCATAAGCTTCTCTGGTCAGATGTTTGTCCCAGCAATGAGAAAGTAACTGCAAGAGGAGTTAATGACTATGGTTCACACTTCAGAAAGCTCGGTCTCTGGTCACTTGGATCTGTGTTTCAGGACCAGACCATCACAGCAGCAGGAGTTTTTGGTGGAGAAGCTTCAGGGTGGCTAGAGAGCATGAACAGGGGAAGGAACACATCCACAACAGACCTCATCTCCCACCTTTTACCATCCCCTCCAGATGCTATCATATGAATCCATCAATAGATTGATCCTTGACTAGCTCTAATTGTCTCTGGAAGCATCATTACAAACAGACCCTCAGGCATGCTTCACTAATTCCCCAGGCACTTCTTCATGCAATCAAGTCGGCAATTAGAATAAATCACCTCACAGTGGTTTTTGTCCATGCGTACACTGACCCACATCAGACTATAGACCTGAGACCAGGAAGATGAAACAACATGTGTTCCTCGTGTGTCACTGAGAGCTCCTCCATAGATGAATGCTGTTTTTGCAGCTGGAAACGGGATGAAATAGCTCAGTAAGAGTCTTATTCAGGCTTCAAATGGTTCTCACTAAATAGTCTCTACTTGACTTTTTTTTAACAAAACTTTAATCACAACCTTCAAAATGCTAATACAATCTTCTCAACTCCTTCTGGTCCCTTGAAAGCAGTGTGCAAATGTTCTATTAACATGCACTGTTACAGCTGAGAAGATGCATCAAATTTGCTACTGACGCACATTATTGACAGAGCTGTGGGAATTCAACCCCATGAGCCTCAGTAGTCAGAAAGCAGAGCAAAGCTTATTCTAGAAAAATAAAATTCTGTGACCATGCCATTCACTTTTAATTATAAGGCCCTCAAAGTTACAATTCTATTCTGCCATCTCACCAGGTGTTTAAAAAAAAAAAACAAAAAACGAGTTTGCTGCATCTTGCCTTTAAAGAGCATGTCTGCATCAAAACACATTATGCTCCTACCTCCTGTGGAACCGCCTAGTAATTCAAAGGCGTATTTCATCTGTGTTGTCTAGACTGTCATTGCCATTGGAAAATTAGATATAAAACATGTTCAGTTCTTACTGTGCTGTGTAACGAAGGGATGAAGATCCTCAGAGAGGCCATGATTTTAAAAGTACAAGCCACTATTCTACTTTGGAAACAAAACCAGCCAAAGATTATTTGCCATGACTTTACAAAGGAGCTTTTAAAGATTTAGCATTAAAATAAAACAATTCTTCCAGAAACAAAGGTGTGGGGCTCATAACTAGTGCTTGTATCATCTGTCTTATCATCTAGAGAGAGTTGTTCAGCAGGCAGGGTTACACAAAATCCCATTGTATTCAACTTCTTGGTTTGTCCAAAATTTTTGGTTGCAGTAGGATTTGGGGACAATAAGTACAGTGCTAGAAATAACATTTGAAAACTGTTAGGGCCTGAGATGAAGTAAAACTTCTAAAGCCTTGTGATAGTTAAGTCAGTGGGAGAGGAATCCTGAAACAAATCCATTTTGGGACATGACGTGTCCATCCAACCCGAGAACTCCAGGTTGAGATTAAAAGGGTCTTGGCTCATATCATAGCTCTTCCAGCTTCTAGCAAGTTATTTAAACTCTCTGGGTCTTAGTCTGCTCCAGGGTAGAATGGTGTTATCTGCCTTAGAATGTGGCGATAATGGTGAATCTAAATCATATATTTAAACTCATTATCCTGGTATTAGATGCATGGCTAATACACATAAATAGTAGTTATGGACTGTGCGCATAACAGCAAGCATAGTGCTTCCAGATGCTCCCCATTTTAGCTTCTTATTAGAGAGCAATCATGCTATTTTATAGGACTCTGAATTGAGATTTTTGAGGAAGATTTTTCTGGATGGTAGAGATGAGAATGATAAAGGGATTTTGAGGGCAATTTCTTCCAATCAGGATATCAGTTTCATTGCATTCAATTATATTGAGAAACTCTTCTATGACTTTTGTATCAATTATATTAAAAACACTTCTATGACTTTTGTACTTATAAGGCTCTTTGTTAGGACTGGAGTTATTGAAATTAGCAAGCTAGACAACATCTTTGGCTCAGTAGAACTTTCTGTTTATGATGCGATGTGGATGTATAAAAAGTAATTGCACAAATAATTGTGACAAGCTATAACAAATGTTATCAAAGAAAAATATCACATGTATCTAACCAAGATTAAAAATTTCTACTCCATAAGAGAATGTTGTTCTCAACTGAAAGGTGAACTTTGCCAAACTTACCCACAACATGTTTTCCAAAGTCAACATGTTATGTGCTTTTTATTTCAGGGAACTGGCTCCTTATCACCCTCTGTCAGTCATTTTGTAAAATTTATCTTTGTTTGCCCAGAACTTTCTAAAATTACTGGCTATATAATATTTGGACTAATCCAAAGAGTAGGGTATGGTAAAATAACAGTCTTCATTTATTCTTCAAAGCAAGAAGGAGTATGTTTTATTGCTCCCAGATACAACCCTCACACTGGTATCTTATTTCTAGCCAAAAAGTCTTTTCTCCATCCACTCACCCAAGAAAGGGAGTTCAACTCCATTATCCCTTTGGCAACACCTTCTGGTTCATTTCATTATATTTATATCCATTAGACATCCCTATAGATCTCTTAGCAGGACACTAAGCATGAATAACCTTTTTCTAAGTTCGTTAAACTGTCCAATTTAGAAACTCTTTTCTTCAGTGAGACTAGAAGAGCTGAAGGGGAAATGGTAGGATAAAAGGAAAGAAGAAAATACTATCCTTAAATTTGAACCAGGTTGCCATAGTTAGATCCATGCTGCTGGGATGAACCTCCAAACCAGACACAGTTTCTGTGAGGAATGGGAATTATTTCAGGATTGCAGATTCAGAGAGAATGTTCCATAATGGCAGAAGAAGCTGGCCCCCTTTCACAGATACATGCAGAGAGGAAAACGACCACCAGCATCACAAGCAAGAGCAAAGAACTGGCAACCAAATAGCAGGGAATCCAGGCAGAGCTCACTCTGCATTCCTCAGGCTGGGATTCAGATCTGCCCCCAGTGATATCCTTCCCACCCCCATTGCTGGCATCTGCCTTCTAGGGTCAGAAGTTGCAAACTAAATTTTAACAACACTTGAGTCTATTGGGGGACATAAATTCAAACTATCAAACTGGGTTCCAATACATATGTGGCCATCTCACATTGCAAATTATATGTAGTCCAACTTCAAAGATCCCCATAGCTTTTACCAACTAGAGATAGTTCTAAAGCCCCAAATGTCATCATCTGAGATTTAAAATTGTCTCTTAACTGTGAACCCTATAAAATCTAAACAAGTTATACACTTTCAACATAGATGGCACAGAGTAGAAATTCCCATTGCTATAATGCATAATTAGGAGAAACTGGGCCAATGTAAACTCAACAACCATTAGGCAAATATCAAACATCTGCAGTTCAAATACAATATGCATAAGCAGTAAATGACAGTCTCTGGATTTTCTGATTCTGCTCATTCAGCTGGGCTCAATAGCCAGGGGAAACTCCCATCCCAAGCCAACAGCACTCCATGGTAGCCCTTGAACAGTTCTGGTATATCCAAAACATCTTTGTGTCTCCATGCAAACCACAATCATCTTCCAATGGATTCACTGGTCTCTTTATCAGTGTCATCATGCCCAATGTCAATTGCCGCATCTCAGCAGCAGCTCCCGGATCCTTGTGCACTTCAAGATTCACTACCTGCATTTTTCATGCTTCCAAAACCAATACCAAAACCAAAGTATGAATGACACAGCTATGCTGTTAATACAGGGACAATATAAGTTGTGACTTGAAGAACAGGTTCCTTCCTTTCAGTCATCTCCTTTGAAAAGAGTTTGTATTTCTACCATTCAGTCTTTCCACAGGCATCCTTCCCATTGCTTCAATATAAAGTAGTCGGGCCATCTTCCTTAGTGCTGCTAATGTATTTGACAACAGCAGCTTTAGTAAACTAAAACCAATTTCTGTGCCTGCAAATTTCAAATCTGCTTGAATTTCTCCAATTTTGAATGTTATATTTCTCCATTCCATTATAGCAGTCCATTAAAAATTTATCCTTGATCAAACTTTCTGGGCATGGGCAACATAATGCAGCCAGCCCTCATGCCAGTAGCCCAGTTCTAACAAGTTCTCTGCAATATTTCCTTCCTGTTAGAAAGTACAAAAGTAAAGCCTTCAAATACAGTTCTCTCTGAACTTAGCATTTTTAAGCTTTCATCAGAATAGCCCATAAAACTTGGCCTACCACTCTGGAAGGAGTCTTCTGGAAGTTGCAATTGCCAAGTTCTGTCCTTCAGCACAAAAGTTCCAAAGGACCAAACTCCACATGGTCAGATTCATCACAGCAGAATCACCCCACTTCTCTGGTACCAATTTTGGTCACAGTCAGCTCCATGCTACTGAGATGAACCTCCAAAGCAGACACAGTTTATTGAGGTAAGGGATTTATTTCAGGATTATTGATTCAGGGGAAGTTCTATAATGGTGGAAGAAGCTGGTCCCCTTTCACAGATCCAAGCAGAAAGAAAAACTACCATCAGCACCACAAGAAAGAGCAAAGACAGCCAAGCAGCAGAGAACCCAGGCAGAGCTCACTCTGCATACCTTAGGCTGGGATTCAGATCTGCACCCAGTGACATTCCCTATCCTTGTATCAGGAGTCTGCCTGCTAGGGCCAGAAGATGCAAACTCAATTTTATTTTTATATTTAGTTATTTATTTGTTTGTTTTTGGTTTTTGAGATAGGTTCTTACTCTAACTCAGGCTGACCTGGATTTCACTATGTAGTCTCAGGATGGCCTCGAACTCATGGTGATCCTCCTACCTCTGCCTTCTGAGTGCTGGGATTAAAAGTATGTGCCACCAAGCCCAGTTTAAATTCAATTTTAATAACACCTGAATCTATTGGGGTGACATACATTCAAACTACTACACAGGCCTTTCTGCTTAATATTACATTTCTTTATCACTAAGTCATCAATGATAAATCACTTTAGAAAAAAGACTCATAGCATGATAGAGCTACAGAGAACCTTGAAGCTTTATCAATTATGGTTTTGAGAAGTCACACAAACTGCAATTCAAATTGGCTTAAGCTCAGTAAATTAACATAATGATTAAGTCAAATAATGTAGTCATTGACTTTTTTTAAGCTGGAGGTTCTGTTTAGTAACATACAACCTAGGGCCTGGGGACCTAGCTCCATGGCAGCAATGCATGACAATAGGAATATTATATATAGCCTGGCCTGGCAAAGGTATCAAATGTCTTTTCTATTTTTTTTTCCATACCAGAAGCTGTGGAGATTACTGTGGACTTATTTTGTTAACATGCATACTTTCCTCCTCAGAACATGTAAAACCTCAAACTGTGTGTCCAGTCTTCCATATGGCTTTGGGTAGAGATGATTTCATGGTATTTTCAGGAGACTTAGGTTTGGAATTGGGTGGGAGTGAATAGGATTACTACCTTAGAATTCATTTTTATCTCTGGAATGAGGCTGAGGCCATGTGCACAGCCATCATGTCCTAAGACCATCATTTTATTTATTTATTTATTTATTTTGTGGTGGAGGGGGTAGACTTCTTAGTCTTGATCATTCCAGTTGCAGCATGGTTCTGTGGTGAGCAGCTTCTCATACTAGCATTTTCCCATGTTGATAAGGAAAGTTCTCACAGCTATAGCAGAGACACTGTGATCATGCAGACTAGGACTCTTTCTTGGCAAACAGCCTCCAGCGCATCTCTCTACTTTCCACTGATTTTTGAAACTGCTCTACACTTATATTTTGGCTGAAGTCTCTTCCTGCTTAAACCAATTATAGTGGTTTATGTTGTTTGCCACTGATCTTTGAATGATATAACTGTAATCTTAGCCAATATATAGGTATAAAAGTGCTGTAACAAATGGCGTTTTTATTCACACCAAGGATCAACTCTATAAGCATAATGCACTTGCTTGTCTCTTATCTTTCTTGTTCAAAATTTCAATCAAATTTTATTTGAACTAATTTTCTCTTAATGGGTCATAGGCTCAAATTCAGTCAGTCACTGGAAGCATAGGACAGTACTGTCATCTTGAATCACTCATTATCAATGGTGATTGGGTTAAATTATATTTCATTTGATAAAACACTGAGGGCTTAGGAGTATCAGCTATTTTCTTCATAGTCACAACATATGCCAGCAGGAGCCAGAACAATCTTATCATTCCTTTCTGATCACTTACTCCTTGCAAGTCTAGAAAGTGGAAAGCTGAATGATTGTTAATGGGCATAAGAAACTCAAATGTGATTCGATATGACATATTTCTGAAACCTTCCTCATTCACCATCCAACACTCATTTCTCCATCTGATACCATTTTCTAATCAATGCCTCAATTACTCATTCTTGATTTGGATCAAATGTATTATTATTATTTGAGATTCTTTTCATAATGATCTCACTATCTTGAAGTATAGTATTATTTGCAGAACACTTTTCATAGGAATGTTTATGTACAAAATCTTTGTATTGCATCCACATTAATTGTTAGTACAAGTCTTATGGAAAGTTTTTAAAGATTTTATTGGTTCTCAGAGGTAGAAATTCAAAGGAAAGAGGTGACTCTGTTATGAAAACATCAATGGTGATGCAGAGGTTTAGCTGGAGACATTGGAAGATAAAAATCCTGCAAGATAAATTTGGCTCAATTAGAGATACCTTATATTATGAGAAAATATATTATAAATTTAAATATTATTCCAGGAAAATAAGAAACTTGATTTCTATAAGTATAGAGGACAGAACATGACAATATCATGTGATCCAACTTGATATGTATGTATTATCTACATATGTGGAATTTTTATGCACATACCTAAAGTGAAAAAACACCACATTATACTAATTTTTATTACTTCACCATCCAGTTTCGCAGTCCCTTGAACATAATCCCAAGAACAAACTACCCGCTTTTCATAAAAATGTTCAAGAATGTTGGATATGAAAGTTTCTATAACTTTAAAAAGTTAAACCCACCACTTTATACATCTAATAAAAATGTTGTTTGGCAGGCTTTCAAGAAGGAAAATGACTTTTTAAAATATTTTTTAATTTATTTGTAAGAAGTAAGAGAGAGAGAATGGGCATGCCAGCACCTCTTAACCACTGCAAACGAACTCCAGATGCATGTACCACTTTGTGTATCCAGCTTTACCTGGGTACTGGGGAATCTAACCTAGGCTGTCATGCTTTGCAAGCAATCACTGTAACTGTTGAGCTATCTCTTCAGCCCCGAAAATGACCTTTGAGAAGAAAAATCAACTGATTAAAAACTAACTTGTAAACTGTATGGTGATAGAACTAGTAGATCGGTAAAGAATTTTTAAAAGATTAGAACAAACGTTGAGCATATCAATAGAACCAGAGAAGTTTAAACACATAAAACACATAAACACATAAAAACATAGAAATATGGAGACTGAAACACTTCTGCAACGAAAATGCACTAAATGAGATTGGTAGGAAGACTAAACACTGGAGAAGACCAGATACTGGATTTGAAAATATGCAGACATGTGTTCACAAAAGGAGGCCCATGGGGGATAAAAGGTTGGCAACAATGAACAAAGCATCCTTAACCTGAGGGATAACTTTAAGTGACATAGAAGTATAGATTGAGTCACTGAAGTAAGAGTAGAGCATAGAAGAAATATTTATAGTAACAATGGCTGAAAATATCTCCAAGTTTAAAATTCAAAGGCAAAGAAAAGAAATAACCCGCTGCAAAATGGAAGAAAAGACAAAACTATAGAGATGTTAAAATCATCAGTAGTGTAACAAATGCACTACATGGGTCTACAATATTAATGATAAGGGAACCTAGGGTAGTAACAGACTGTATGGGGACTCTATGTATTTTCTGATGTTTTTCTTTTTCTTTTTTTTTTTTTTTTTTTTTGGTGGGACTGGGAGTAATTCCAGGACCTTGAGCACATTGTAAACAAGTTCTCTACCACTGAGCTATATTCCTGCCCCCTGACCAGTTTTTCTACAATCCTAATGCTAATCAAAAAATAAAACCTACCAGGTAAATTTTAAAAATGACAAATTTGATAAAAGCACAATATCAGATCCAGGATACTTCAAAACTACAAAGAATAAAGAAAACAAATAAAAGATGTCTAAATGAAATTGTTAAATGGAGTATATAGTATATAGTCATTCTTGCTTGTCTTTCACTTTGCCGCTTTTGACTGGGTGCATGAATAGTTTAATGATTTTCATTACTGAGTAGTATTCCTTGAGGTAGTTTAGGGGTGACAGGGTCCTGAAAGTATAAGCAAGAGAATATCTTAGAGCCTGCAGGGGAAGAATCTAGATATTGCAGTTACTTTATCATTGCTGGGACAAATACCTAACCAGAGCAGACTAACAAAATGCAAGGGAAATACCTTCAATGGTGGAAGAAGCTGGCTCACTTACATAGATTCATAGCAGAGAGACAACACCAAACACTAACAACCAGAGCTCAAACTGCTCTCCATATTTAGGGTTGGACTGAAAGATCATCCCCAGTGACATTACCTTCAGTTGATTGCTGGAGACTTAAGTTGTAAAGCTTAATTTAAGAAGTACCTCAGACTATAAGGACACACATTCACATTCAAACTCCTACATTCTGCCCTGGCCCTCATAGACTCATGAGCATCTCACAGTGAAAACTGCATTCAGTTCAACTTCAAAGGTTCTCATTCTTCATGAACTTTAATGCTGTTCAAAATTCCCAAGTCTCATCTGAGATTTAAGATAGTTTCCTAATTGTGAGTACTGTAATATCAAACCACAAGTTATTACTTCCAGCACATAATGGTGCAGAGTAAACATTCTCTTTGTAAAAATGCGTAACTAGGAGAGATTGGACCAATGCGAAATCAATAACCATTAGGCAAACATCCAAATCCAATATCCATAACCACTGACAAGTCTCTGGGTTCCAGTTCTGCCCCTACAGCTGGGCTGCGCATCTAAGGAGAAATTCCATGCCAAGCCAGCAACTCTCCCTGGAAGCTATTCCACAGTCCAGGTATATCCAAAACATCTTCAGGTCTACATTGCAAACCATGGTTCATCTTCATAGCTTCATACAATGGCCTTACTTGTCTCCAGTACAGGGATTTCAACCCTGCTTCACTTTGCCCAGAGTCCAGTTTCTAAAAACAAAACAAAACAAACAAAGAAAGAAACATGTTGCACTGAATGACACATTTCCCTGCATTTTCCTGCTTCCAAACCCAGCATCATGGTGTGAGGCATAATCACATTTGTAAATTCAGGAGGGAATAAACCTTGAGCATGAAGAATAGCATACTCCTTCACCAGTCTTCCTGGAAGCCACCTCCTTTAAAAGAATTTATATTCTTACTCATTTGTGCCTTCATGACTCACCCTGACATTATAATTTCCTTGATGGTGATAATCTGCTTGACAATTACAGCTTCAGTAACCTAAATTCAGTCTTTGTCCCTGTAACTTTTAAACTTGCTTCAATTTTTTCTGTTATAAACCATACAATCTACATAATTTTCTGTTCTATACCTTCCACAAACAAACAAGTCCATTACTTTAAAATTCAACCTTGACCAAATTCTCTGAGCACAGGCAGAAGAATGCAGCCAGCCTTTCCACCAGTAGCCCAGTAGTTACTAAACGTTCTCTCTTCCCCCTTTAAAACTTCATAAGCCAACCCTTTTTAGCACACGATTCCCTTGGCATTTAGCATTTTTTAAACTCTCACCAAAATAGCCCATCAAGCTGCTCACAGCATTACAAAGCTTCTCTAGTTCAGAGTACCAAATCCTTCCATAGTCCTCTTACAATAAAGTTCCAAAACACCAAATCCCACATGATCAGATTCATTCCAACAACAACCCCACTCTCGGTACCAATTTTACTGTTGCACTTACTTTCTTGATGCTGGGGAAAACACCCACCAAGATGAAGCTTATGGAAGGAAAGGTTTACTTTAGGCTTGTAGAATCTAGGGGAAACACCATCAATGGAATAATAAGATAGCTCACTTCCATAAATTCATGTAAGAAAGACACCATCAAACAACCAGCAAACATGAATAGTCAGAGCTCAAACTGCTCTCTATACCTTTGGGCTGGGCTAAAAGATTTGCCGCCTCTCCCACCCAGTGAAACTTCTTCTAGAAGACTACTGGAGACTTACTTCATTTGTAAGCCGAATCAAACTACCTTAGGCTAGGGGAGACATACATTCATCTTCAAACCACCACACCAGGTCATTACACTTTGTGTTAGGTTAGGAATGTCAGAAAACAGAATATGGCTTTTTAAATTTTTTAAAATTTTTTATTTATTTTTCTCAATTTTTATTAACATTTTCCATGATTATAAAAATATCCCATGGTAACATCCTCCCTCCCCCCACTTTCCCCTTTGAAATTCCATTCTCTATCATATCCCCTCCCCATCTCAATCAGTCTCTCTTTTATTTTGATATCATGATCTTTTCCTCCTCTTATGATGGTCTTGTGTAGGTAGTGTCAGGCACTATGAGGTCATGGATATCCAGGACATTTTATGTCTGGAGGGAGCACATTGTAAGGAGTCCTACCCTTCTTTGGCTCTTACATTCTTTCCGCCACCTCTTCCGCATTAGACCCTGAGCCTTGGAAGGTGTGATCGAGATGTTACTCAGTACTCCAGTCATTTCTTTCCAGCACTATGTTACCTTCTGAGTCGTCCCAAGGTCACTGCCATCTGAAAAGAGAAGATTCTGTACCCAAAGGGAGAGTAGCACTAATATAAGGGTATATATATTAAGAGAAGTGCTTACTGGGCAGTTTGATAAGCATAGTATATACATTTATCCAGACATCAGCAGATGTTACACCCCTAGGGCTCATGACTACCCCTTTCAGTATCAGGGATATATTCCCTCCCATGAGCAGGCCTCCCATCCAATTGGAGGGCAGTTCGTTTCCACCATGATAGATGTGCCACTATTGCACCCATTGGCTCATTTGGCCTGGCTGGCCAATTATAAGGCTTTCAGTGTCCACTGTTGAGTATCTTCACTGGTGGTATCTCTTCTCCCATTGAACTGCATGTAGAATGGCTTCTTCCAGCTTTCTGTCAGCTGGTCAGATGGAGTAGGTTATCAGCTCAGTTCCAGCAGGATTTCTCAGTGGCCTTGCAGCCCAAGTATGTGGAGTCTTCAGCCATAAGGTCTTACCATCTATTTCTGGTGGGGAACCAAGGGCCTCGGCAATGGCCTATAATGTTTTGGGGGCATCAGGGACCTCCCTGGCCAACAACTCACTGGAGGTATCCCATCCCTGGCACTGAAAATTTTCTAACAATGTTCTATGGCTCCTGAGTGTTCCATTGTCCAAAACCAGAGGATTCCATATGATTTATTTGTATCTTCTTAGATTTTGATTAGCCCTCCCTCCACCTTTGCATTACTCAATCTCTTCCCCTGACCTCACTTTGGGCCTTTTCACCCCTGTTAATCTATTCTTCTACTTACATATATACATGATCAGAGGAGATGAATAAGTGCTTCTGTTCTTATCTCTTCCTTTCCTGGTAGAGGAATGAATGTAAACAGACTAATCCTTTCCCCAGGACCTGAACCTAGAAACCTGGTTTCAGGAGCAAAATGACCAAAATGACCAAAATGACATAAAAGATTGCTCTCAAAGTTCTTGGGGTGGTCTTTCCCATTTCCTCAAACCCCTTTTACCTCCTTGGACAAGAACTCTGTCTTTCTTTCTTCTCTTAAGTTCTAGAATCAATTAAAATTTGCTCTACCTTCTCCTCTTGTCTATGGATTTTCAATTATTTTAACTTATAGGACAAAGACCCAGAATGGCCTTTTACTTAGTGTAAGCTCTATGAGATTGAGTCCATCCTGCACTTTACCTCCTGAGTTAATTTCTACCCAAGAATGTAAATAAGGCTCCATTGCTCTCAAAAGAAACTGCCAATCTTATTTCATTTTATTTTATTTTTTTACCAAAATGACTATTATTTTTCATTTCCTTAAGCAATGTATAGCAGCTATCACTACCCTACAGTTTTGTCAACACTGGATAGTGTCAAGTTTTTAGCCTTATCCATTCTAGTAATTGTATCACACTGTGGCTTTAATTTACATTTTTCTAAAGATTAATGATTTTTTTTTTTTTTTGCCAATGACACATCCTCCTTGATGCAGTCTGCTCAAATTTTCCCTGAATGTTCTTTGTTTTATTATTAGTATTAGTGCAAATTCACAGTGTAAGCTAAAGTTCCCATTTTTTTTCTACTAGGTTGTTATTACATTGTTGAGTCAAAGAGTGCATTACAAATATAAATTCATATTGATCATATACATTTTCTTTCAGCTTATGACTTGACTTTTCATTTTTAAAATTGTACAAGCAAAGATTGATACATTTCTACTTGGTATATCTCTTTCTTCTAGTTAAGAAAACACAGTCCAGGACAGGGCATGCTACTCAATGGTAGAACATTTATGTAGCGTACACACGGTGTGAGCTGATTATGATCCCCAGAACTGCAAAATAAGCAAAACCAAAAAGAATCCCAGTGTTTATTTATGTTCTCTTCCCCCTCCCCCTTCTTCTTCTTTTTATTTTTGGTTTTTGGAGATAGGGTCTCACTCTAGTCCAGGCTGACCTGGAATTCACTATGTAGTCTCAGGGTGGCCTTGAACTCATGGCGATTCTCCTACCTCTTCCTTCCAAGTGCTGGGATTAAAGGAGTGAGCCATCATGCCTGACTTCTTCATTCTTATTTTTAAAAATATTTCCTAAAATCATGTTATGAATTTTTGTTTTATTTTTCGTTTCTTTTTAGGAAGCAAAGAAAATTTAATTGACTACCATGACTTTATATTAATATTTTTAATGACATTTCTTAGTTTAAGAAATCTGAAACCATAGAAACTTAAAGCATGAAAAGCTGAAAGTAAGCTACCTGTAAGAAAACAACTTGGAGGAGGATCATATACCAATAGCCCTGAGATCTTTGGTATTTCTTCATTAAAGTTCTGTCACCTGGGGAAAATTATTTCTTTCTATGATTTAGTTTCCTCCCATGGGAAACTAGAAGAGTAAACCAAATTAACATCTACACCCTGTTTCTGATGTAGTATTGGAGGCTTCTAAATAGTTTATGCTCAGTTTTTAATAGTGCTTATTAAAGGAAATGTAATTAATTTCTTGTAGATTGGGATTTCTGTCTACAGAAATAAAAAGTACTTATATAAAAAAGATGCCTGATACACTATTGAATGAGGAATTAAGCAACTAACAATGTCATCAACATGTGTGTGTGGGTATGTGTGTGTGTGTGCAGGAGGAGGAAGGGAGGTTTATATGCATGTGTATAAAGCCTATTTATTTACAACTAAGGAAGAAGGGGTGTAATTATCTTATATTTTCTATAATTTGAAGAATATGGTATAAAGTGAACAGTGAATGGTTAAGCTATGATTTTAACTTTGCTAGTATTCTTAATTAAATTCAACATTATCATGAAACTTTCCTGGCTTTCCAGGTATTTCCCTTTGTAATGTTAACTTGCAAAGTGCATTTTAAGAGAAGAGATGGTAGACTGTGGCTATAGCTTCACACCAGCTTCTTCCCCACCCATGCACACACACAGCAGGGGTCCTCATCTCTCTGACAATAGCCGCAATCAATCATGTAATAATCTGATCACCTCGTGAAGCCTGGCAGGATACCAACTCAGCTTAGTCCTTGATCTAGCACTTCCAGCCCTCTGGTTCTGGACAAGTCCAGGGAATATAATATCTTTCAATTTATTACAACAAACCACATTCGTTCTCTGAAAAGGAAATAAAAGATGCCCTGTGGGAGCTTAGTGATATTTCCTTCCACTCTCTACTGCTGCACATTTTTGCTGAAACCAACACTATTACCAGAATTGCTCTCTTACAATGTTCTCATAAATTAGAGCACAAGGTATTACACATTAAACTGATGTATTCCTTCAGATAAGATGTGATGGAATCCTGAGCCCTAGATGGATGGAATTTACCCATGATCCTTAATGCTGTGCCTCAGATGACTATACTTGTGCTGAGTCATCATCTTCCCATCTGATCAGAGGTATGCAGTGTCTCATTAGCATGAAAATGACAACCTCACAATCTTGTTGTTGTTGTTGTTTATTTCCAGGTAGGGTCTCTCTCTCTAGCCCAGGCTGACCTGGAATTCATAACGTAATCTCAGGGTGGCCTTGAATGCCTCCTATTTCTGTTTCTGAGTGCTGGGATTACAGGCATGCCTCACCATGCCCAGCTCTCACAATCTATTTTTTTAAATATTTTGTTTATTTTTATTTATTTATTTGAGAGCTACAGATAGAGAGGGAAAGAGTCAGAGAGAGAGAGAGAGAGAGAGAGAGAGAGAAAGAGAGAGAGAATGGGAGTGCCAGGGCCTCCAGCCACTGCAAATGAACTCCAGGTGTGCCCCCTTGTGCATCTGTCTAACGTGGGTCCTGGGAATTAAGCCTCAAACCAGGGTCCTTAGGCTTCACAGGCAAGTGCTTAACCGCTAAGCCAACTCTCCAGCCCTCTCACAATCTATTTTAACAATAGAGGAAGCCACAGACATGAGGTATAGAGTCATATCATTCATCAATTAACTAGCCATAGATAATCATGAGAAAAAATACATGTTTTGTTGAGCAAGATGATGTATCTGCCTATGATCTCATCACTCAGGAGGCTAAGGCAAGAGGAACACAAATTTGAGATCATCCTAAGGTACACTGAGAATTCCAGAACAGCCTTGTAAAGACAGAACCTACAGATTATAAAGGCGTAAATAATAGACACATCCAATGGTACCAAACTAGTTATAATGTAGGTATATATAGATGTATAGACAAGTACAATGGTATGAATCAATTTTTTATTTGCCCATATGTATTGTACAACAGTGCATTTCATTACAATGTTCTCAGACTAGCCTCAGATTTGACGTCCTCCCCCTACAGCCTCCAAAGCACTGGGGTTGCAGAGTATAACGCCATCTCCACCTGGATCCCAGCTTTCTCTTTCTTTGCATGTCTTCTATCATTTTGAGAGGGAATCAGTTCTAAAGGCCTCTATACAAAATATGGCATATTTGCCATTTTCAAGGTTAAATGCTGTGTATGTATTCCTGATAACTCTGCTAATATCTCATCTGTGCCACAAGCCGTACAGGAGCAGATTCAGATCATGTCAGGCACTACTGTGCCATTTGGTGAACAGTTCGAGGAGGAAATCTCAGCCAGCTCATGCTCAGATGGTCCTAAGACAATCCAACTCTGTCTACCTGGGTTCCCTCGAATGCTCCCCGAGGCCTAGAAGTCCACAAGAAGGGAAAACCTGAAGGTGACCAGTTTGCTGTGTGTCCACTTTGCCTTAACTCCTCGCTTTTATTCTTTTTCTCCCAACATTTTCTTCTAGGACTATATTCCTGCACTCCATCAATGCACTTTCAGGTGCCTTTAGAATATTTCCCTCTCTCTGGGAGAGATTCTAACTGCCATGTTTCTACACCCCTATCCAGCTGGAAGCAGTTAAAGACCAGTCAGTCATTGTCCTCTTTCCTCTGTTAGCACTTAGAGTGTCTTCTCAAGGGAGGGGAGAACAACAGCGAGTCAGGTAGCTTTGCTACACGGTTAAGGTGATTGGTCCCTAAAACTAAGAAGCAGGAATATCTTTGGGCCTACCTGTGCAGTCTCCACATTGCTACAGATCAAAATATGATCTGACCTATCTTTTCCCTAGATCTGTTTTTCCACAACCTGGGCCCCTCCTGGGAGGGAGGTCTTTTCTTTGTTTTGTTTTTTTTTTTTTTTCTCTTCTTTTTTTCTTTATTAGTTAGTTTTGTATTCAGCAAATACAGTCAGTTTGGTACCATTATTAGGCTCATCCGTGACCTACCCCCTCCCCTTGGCCCTTCCTTGTTGAGGTATATGGGTCATGCATTGTGGAGTTAGCCCACAGTTATGTGTAAGCTAAATGTCT
This sequence comes from Dipus sagitta, assembly GCA_036346955.1. Classification (NCBI taxonomy): domain Eukaryota; kingdom Metazoa; phylum Chordata; class Mammalia; order Rodentia; family Dipodidae; genus Dipus; species Dipus sagitta. The sequence goes on from CM070771.1 coordinate 193,102,640, forward strand.
CTGCATATCATGACCCAACATGTGGCTCTGACATTCTTTCCACCCCCTCTTCCACAAAATTGAGGGAGGTCTTTTCCTAGGAACTAAATCTAGCCCTAACATTGTGGTTGGTCAAGTTTAGCCCCCAGAACCTGGCATCATGGCTAGCCTCTTTCAGAGATAGTCCCTATCCCAGACCAAGTGCTGTCCCTCTGGTCACATGAGCCAGAAGGTAGGACCCACCACCATAAGGCTATAAGTACAGTCTCTGGACGGCCTGACCACTCGTGAACCTCTGGCTTCTGGTGAGTTTCTCCTCAACCTGGCTGGGCTGAGTGGAAGAGAGAACCCCTTAGCCCTTACTTCCCACACGGCTCTTTACCCTCGCTCCTGCTCTCCACGTGGCAGGAGCTCTCTGTGCTTTCTTTACTTTCCTCTCCACAGTTTTTCCAGGCCCAGCATATGGGCTCTCAGGCCATGTAGGTGTCCTTCGCTTGGCTCTGACCTTCCTTAAATAAATATAATAATTTAATAATTTTCATTCTCACTCATATTTTATTCAATTCTTTGGCTAGATATGAACCCAGGGTTTGGGGGTTCAAGGACTTTCCTGTTATAATTTGGCTATTAAATTCTACATTTTAAATGGTTTATTGTAGCAATTCTGGATATGAATATTACACTCCCTAGGTTTCTGTTTGGTTTTCTTGGTGAATTGGCTAAAATAATCTTGCACAGTTTATCTCTCTGGCAGCTTGCTGCCTTTGCTATTGAAGCTGTATGTGATAATGAGATACCCCCCCTCCCCCACCCCATTGATGACTCTTCCATCTGAGCTACTTGAAACTCATCCCTGGTCAGCACAAGCCAATTACTGGTCAAAGAATGTGTTTAAGCTCCGTTTTCCAGTCACGTTTTTGCTCCATTACCATAGTATCCATGCATGGCTTGAAGGCAGTGTCACAGGTCAGGAGGTTTATGCTTACGTCACATTCATGCATTCATGGACGAAGAACATAGATGCCCTCGATGATCGCTCCACAGAGATGCAGTCTTACATGTGCGCACAGTCTTCAAGACTGCCAGAGATGACTGATTTTATTTTTCAACCTACCTTATGGAGCCTCTCCTAGGTGAGAGTAGCTTGTCATCCACAAGTGGGTTTAAGCTTTTATATCATTGAGGTACTATTGAGATTTCTGCCTCGGAAGGCCTTGAAGTAACCCATCTACCTCTGTTCTGTTCTGATTGCTTCTGAGTCTGTGCAGCCTGGTGCAAGGCAGAGTCTTTACATCCTCCAAACTTAACTGATCCAAGGAAGTCTTTTCTTGGCAGCCACTTTTCCTGACTGTGTCCGTTATACTTAGAGTCACTCTGACATTTTTCTTATATCATAGAGTCCCCAGCTTAGTTTTCATTGTTCTGTATCAAGAGCTCCATGTCTTTTGTGTAAGTTTCAGGAGTGACCAAGGCCACAGAGACTGCTCTGAGGCAAAAATGGAGGCTTTTATTGGGGAAAAAGCACAAGCTGCCAGGACTGACTCTCAAGAGCAGAGCACAGCCAGCTTCGAGGTTACAGATAGTTGGCTATAGAGAGTTCTTCAGTTGGGGGAGGGAGAAGAACTCCTTTGTTCTTTACATTAGCCATTTCACATAGCTAAGGTGTGAGACCAGAGCAGTGACCAGGTGGGAGATAAGGGGGCAGGAGACCTAGACCTGGGGCATTGTTAGGCAAGGAAGGGATAATGGCTGGGCATTTTCCTGAGGATTGTGGATGATCCATTTCCTTGTGTCTGTTACCATCCTGCTGTCTTTGGTGACTCCATTTTGGAGCCCATCTCCACCTAACATAATGGTCATACCTTTAGTCATCTAGTGCCCCTAGAAATATTCCAAATGGCATCATGTTCATCTTTGTCCTTGTGCTCTGACTTTCCCTGGGGTGGACTCCCTGTGCCACTGCACAGGAGGTGGAGGTGAGAATTTGCTTTGAGCAACAAGGCAGTGACTATCTGGCTTTCCTGGTGTGACTCTCATGGTGGGCCATATTTGATCCACCAGCAAGATGGGTCTAGGGAATATCCAAGCCCTCATATCATCAACCCATCATATGAGGAGCACAGTGTGCACCCTGCTGGTGAGGATTGGCTGACCTCAGGGATGGCCATCCTCCTGGGTGTATCTGCATGCAGTATGGCTTTTGCGACATGAGGCTGAATAGAGGAAAATGCTTCAAGGAAGCCACCCCTCTTTTGTGAAGCTTTCACACTAGAGTACCCCTTTTCTTTCAAACCTTCTAAGAGTAGTGTATTTAGGGCCAAGTTTCTCTAACATGGAACCGAGGGAGAAGAGAAAATGGAGTCATCTATGCACAAATGCCACAGATTCCTGCTGTTCTTGCTAAGAGTTAATAAACTTTACTGATTAACTATTTCTCCATTAGGATAGTTTTCATGAACTTAAATGATTATTCCAGGTTTTTATTACAATTTTCACCAGTTAAATTGTTCTGAGAGGAAATGTCTGGTTCACTGAGTTTCTTATTTTATCATTCAGAAGTTCTGTGTCTGATCTATTGATTATTAAGTTATATTTCAAGGACAATGTTTTTGCTTCGATATGTTTGTATGGTGTGTGTACATATATGTGTGGGTACAACATGTACAGATATATGTGTGCATGTGTGTGTGTGCTCTTGCACATGCATACATGTGAATATGAAGGCCAGAGATCGGTGGTGTATGTCTTCCTCAATTACTCTCCAACTTTTTTATTGGGACAAGGTCATCCACTGAACCTGGAGCTCATAGGGTCAGCTAAACTAAGTAGTCAACAAGATCCAGGAGTCTTCCTGTCTCCACTTTCCCAGCACTGGGATTAGAAGCACATACCGCCATACTTGGCATTTTTCCATGGGTGGTGGGGATCCAAACTCAGGTCTTCATGCTTGTATCACAGGTTCTTTACCAATTGAGAAATCCTCCAAGGACAAGGTTCGAAAAGTTCCAGAGTCCATAAATGGAAATAAGATTTTGAAATCAGGGCATGGCTATGATTTCTTGAGGGAATACAGGTTATGAGGTCATGTGACATGAAAACAGAAGGATGTGTGTGTATCAGTGAAACTCACTGTCTTTATGCTAACCAAAACATTAGAAATTTTAAAAGCCCAGACTTAAAGTATCGTGTAGCTATATACTGCTCATTGGCAAACACATCATCTAAACCATATGTACTAGACAGCCTCACATGCTGGGATGAACCTCCAGACCAGACACAGTTTATGGGAAAAAGAAGAGATTTATTGAAGCTTACAGACCCAGGTGAAGTTGGTCCCCTTTCACAGGACCAAAGAGAGAGAAAGAGAGAGAGAGAGAGAGAGAGAGAGAGAGAGAGAGAGAGAGAGAGACCAAAAGCAACCACACCAGCACAGGCAAGCACACTCCAGGCACTCAGGCAGAACACACAGAGAACTCAGGCATTTTGCCTATCTTAGGTTGGAAGTCAGATTCACCTCAGGGCTGGACCCTAGAATCCACCCACAGTGACACCTCCTCCAGCCAGGTGGCTGCAGATCTAAATTATAAACTCTAATAAATTCCTGTATCTATTAGAGGCATCCACTCAAACTACCACAACTATTCACACTTTCCAAAGCCTGTGGGGCAGTAAATTGAGAGCAGTAATAGTTAAGGCATGTGCACATTGGATTACTCAATTTTCCATATTCCTCCTAGCCAAAAACTACTAATAGTGTTCTTTGACACCATTATATCAATTTAATACTTTATATTATTTCCTCCAAACTAGATTGAAGGTATTTCCAAATGGAGTGTGCCAACAGTATACAGTAAGAACTCAGTGTTTGTATAAAGCATTGATGTCAAAAGCCAGAGATTAAATGTTCTTGTGATATAACCTAAGCTGATAAGATACAGATATAATCGATAGGTGTTGCATTAATCCCTCCCCAAATAAAGAATAGTTGAAATCCTAACTCAAATTGCTAAGAATTTGACATTCTTTGGGTCATTGCAGAAATATTTAGCTAAGATGAGGCAATAATGGAGTAGAGTGAAGTCTGATCCTGTATGCCTGGCATCCTTAGGAGACGATTACATGTGAAGACAAGGCACAAGGAGGATGCTTTGTTAAGAAAATAGACTGAAAAGCTGCAGAGATGGCTTAGTGGCTTAGAGTGCTTGATAGAGAATCATGAGCACTTGAGTCCTGGTGTGGCAGTACACACCTGGAATCTAGCAATGATGAGGGGAGACAGGGGTATACTGGTTAGGAAGTCTAACTAAAAAGTGGCATGAGCTCCAAGTTGAGTAAGGGTGTCTGTCTGGAGGAAATAAGGGGGAAGAGTGACCAAGAAGGACACTTGACCTCCTCTGGACTCTGCACATGTGCATATGGGGCATGAGCATTTACACATATGTGCATACACCCACTCCAAGCACACATGCACCATACACCTCACACACAAAAGAAAAGAACAAGGAAAAATGGTTGGTATACTCATTTTCAATCCCCCCCCCCGCCAGACATACCAAAAAAAGGCAGAATTTTCAGCAAGCCACCAGAAGACATTAGGAAAAGTTAAGGGAGGATTTATCTCTTGGTTTTGGAAGGAGAATAATGCTGTTAATACCATATTTTCAAACTTGTAGCCTTCCAAACTTTGGGGTAATAAATTTAAGTTATTTTTAAAAATTTTTAAAAACACTTTATATATTTTATGAGAGAGAGAGGCCTTATGTGGGTATTGGGAAATAAAACCTGGGTCCTTACCTTGGCAGACAAACACCTTAACCACTAAGCAATATCTCCAGCCTCAAATTTAAGTTCTTTTAAGTCATCTCATTTGGGTACTTGGTTATGACAGCTCTAGGAAACTAATCTAGCCTTTGGAGAATGTAGGACCATCTTCAATGAGCTGGAAGAACAAGTATAGTAAGATGATCAGTGAAAAAACTGGAAAGACACAATTATGTATTTGGAGATTTGGATGTGAAAATTTAAGATTTCCATGACAATCATCTCTGAATAAAAATAAAGTTCAAGGACATGCTCCTGAAAATATAGAACTGAAGTGTACTTCCTGTAGAAGCTAGGAACTGGGAGATTAGGTGTGCACCACAAACAGGATGAAATGTCTGATGATGAGGTAGGGGCTGGGAGGGAGAGAACTCTAAGTCAAGCACAAAAGGTCTATAGAATGCAAGGCAGGTCCACATGACCCAGAGTATGAGGAAGAGGAGACTTTTATGTTCATAGTAAAAAAAAAAAATACAAATTACTTAGGAATAGCAGCAAGAATCAGAAGAGGAATGGAGAGTGATTAAGTAAATAACTTTCCACTGAGGAGTGCTTTGGTGTATTATTTACAACCTGTAAGGAAGAGAAAATCAGATTCAAGGCATGGAGAGTATTCTTGGTAGGTTTCGTGGCTGAGTTTCTTAACCCCGCACAAATATTGCTTACCTTATGACAGCATTATTCATGATAAACCTATCAGAAACTTAAAATGGGGAATAGAGAGATGGGCCAGCTAGTTAAGTGCTTGCAGTGCAAGCATGAAGACCTGAGTTCCACTCCCCAGCTCTCATGTGTGGTCTGCGTAACTGTAATACCAGCATTGTGTAGGCAAACAGGAGGATTCTCTGAACTTGCTGGCTAGCTAGTTATTCTAGCTTGAATGGATGGCCCCCAATAGATTCAGGAGTTTATTAAAGCTCATAAGTTAGATTTAACTTGTAGCTTAGAGGAGGTGTCACTGTGGATGGATCCCACGGGCCAGCCCTGTGGTATGCAGAGTGCTTGAGCTCTGCCTGGGGTTCCTGGAGTGTGCTTGCTTACGGTGCCAATGGTGGGCTTTCTCGCTGTGTAGATTTGGTAAAGGATGGCATCTTCTTTCACCATTATGCAACTTCCCCTGGATCTGTAAGCATAAAACAAGCCATTTCTCCTATAAACTGGGTCTGGTTTCATCCCAGCAACGTGAAAATGACTGCTACACTAGTCCAACCAAATTCATGAGCTCCAACTTCAATGAAAAACATCGTTTCCTTAAAAAAAAAAAAAAAAGCGGGGGAATCATGATTGATGAAGACCTTCAACATTGACATCTGTCGTCCACATGCATATACATGCTCACCCACTGACAGGGTGCCCATACATGTGCACATGAAACATGCACACTCCCCTTACATATACACAGCATAAAAAGAAACACCTGAAAATATTACTGAAACATACTTGATAGGCCAAATCTACATTGCTCAGTGACATACTGTAGAGTGTCATTTCCCTTGTGATTAAGTCGTGGACAGGGGTGTACAGCTGGCTGCTATGGTCCAGCATTGTGAAAGGATCCATATTTCATTATTCCAGGGAAAGATCTAAATTCAAAATTGGGCTGGAGAGATGCCTTACAGTTAAGTGCACTATTGGCACAAGCTTGAAGGCCCCAGGCAGCCCAAGACCACTAGAATTTGAATATTCATATCCCACCTAAACAGTTGGGCATGCTACAGGGGAGTAGAGACCATAGAATTGTCATAGGAGCCCCACATGCCTCATAATCAGTGCAGGAGAACTGGCTCAAAATAAAAAGAGCAACGGAGTGGGACATGTGACATTTCACTCCAGCCAGATAGGGAAGTTCCCTCCACCATGACAGGGAACTTATGAGTCCTCACACCACACCACATACACACCATATACCACACGCACGCACATGCGTGCGCACACACACACACACACACACACAAGCAAAAAAAAAATTTGAACTAGTAAGGCCTGTACTGATTGCATGTCACTTTCGCACCATCATGAAATCATACAATAACAAGTCGAACTATGGTAAATTGGATATATTCTGTAATCAGAAATGATTGGTGAATTTGGGGTGAGAGCCAATAGGGGGAGCACAGAACAATGAAGGAATGCTCATATATAGTTTAGAGTCTGACTTGGAAAGTGAGGCATGGATGCAATGACCAGATATAGATTTTGCTCAAATGTTTATCAGTGCTTACGTGACTGCACACAGACTGAGCTCAAACTCCAGTTTTCTCAATGGCTCTCTATGAGAATTTAGGAAAAATACAATCATGCTGTGCCCTGCTTTCCTTACTTGTACAATGGGTGTGGACTGAAAAAATGATCTTTCCTGGAGCTTATAGCTCTATTATATCTCCCCACTTTACCATCAAATGGGCCAGATAAATAAGTACCTAGGCAGTGGAATGCCAGCAAAAATGATGAGTTGGTACCAATATAGAGCTCCTACACATATGCTTTTGCCTCCTCCAGGCTCACTGGCATGTCCAGGATGACAACTGAAGCATAAGATTGGACGTGGCTGAACTATCATCAACCTCTGCATGGGCAAAATTATGGTTAGATCAAGTCATTCCATGTTTGGGTTTATTTGCTGATGTGTGCTAGCCTGCCCTAATTTGAAGTTAATTATAATTCCTCCCTAATAGTGTTATCAGGCTGGCTTTGTCAAAATATGTGTACTACTTAGAATAATTGTAAGTAAAATTCAAGAGCTGTGAGTGTCATGAGTCTTAGTCACTTTATAAGGTACAGTGTTTGTGTGAGGTCCTAGGCCACATTTGGGTTCCTCCAGTTGGTGAGCCATGCAGGGGACTTCACTCTCTGAGAGGCAGTCACAGCATGTAGGAGTGAGTGAGGACCCTGAGCAGTTCAAAAACTCTACAGTCCCACTTCCAGCAAATTTTGATTTGTTCCATTTATTTTATTTGTATTCCAATCAAATGTTCAGAGAAAATTTCCTCATTATTTCATGGAAAGTCTTAATGATGGAGATGGAGACCACTGGGTAATTCTTTGGGGATTAGGGGAGGCAGCGTTCTGATTTAGTGCTGATCTCATTAGAACAGGGGCTGTGGAAGGGAGGATTAACAGCAGGATGAGCGGCACGATTAAATATCAAATTGTTACCCAATTAGGTGTTCTCCATGTGAACAGCGTACTTTTTTTCAGATATTAGACCCTGAATCTCAAGTAGTTGCAGAATCTTTCTGATTCTAAACTACGTGATTAACTTTGATTTTACTCTTGCTCGTAACTTAATTCTATACCAACTAAGATGGGAAAATTCAGCTGTAGACATGAAACTGTTTCTTAGTACCACAGGAGCTTTTGCAGGTAAGCCTACAAGGACACACATTTGGGAGATAGAACATGGCTTTTCTCCCATTCTCAGTAAGTGAGCAGGACACAGGAAGGCCATAGCTGCTTCCCTGTGGTCTCTGAAGGGTCATCTGATTGAATAGCATGTACTTTACTTTTACGAAGCTTTTTGTATTCACTCATTCCCTCTTGCATGCATTTCCTTTCAAAACTTGTTAATCAGTTCACCCATTCTATAAATTAGAAGGAGCCATAGAGTTAATGAATGTGAAAGTTGAATTGGCACTGTTTGGAGAAATGTGTTCTGAGTGTTCAGAGTACCAGGGCTGGAAAGAACACAAGTATGTTCACGATAGATAAGATTTGTTAAGGATGACAGGAATTATAAAACTTTCAAAGTGCTGCAGTCATGTTAAAAATATGAGCCTTGAGCCTCTGCAGACAAGAGAATATTTAGTGGAAGTATCCTAGTATACTGTGGAGCTTGTTACCAGCAAAACAGGAAAGACATCTTTCACCTTAACTCAACCAATCCTCCTGTACACATGCAACAAAATGAAGAAAAGTAACACACAACAAATAAATAAATAAAAAATCACATTCCACCCAACCCAGTGTGGCCTAGATCAGAAAGTCTATAGTGTGAGGAGCTATAGAGCCCAGAGCTCACAGGAGAGAGAGATGGACATTTTTTTGGCAGAGGTAACAGCAGCCAAAGATGTACACAGCTCTGAAATCAAGCAAATAAGCCTTCCTTGTAGAATTCTTCATAAGGGAAGGGCAATAGACCAATGAAAACAAGAGTAGAATATAGCATAAGATAATATGAATGGTAATGATAGCATGCTCTGAATTTAGGAGTATAGTTAACTCTATGAACCTGTGTCCAAACATGTACGATGCAAACAATAACTGTTATAAAATTAAAAAAAACTCCCAGAAAAGAGAAAAATAAGAATACTTCACTTTAGCAACATCTGGCTGAAGAATTACTTGATGGAGGGACTGAAAAGAAATAACAGCACACTATTTCACAGTATTGCTTGCCTTCGATCATGCTTTTGCTTGAAGCTAGCTCACTCCTAAGATACAGAACACTACAATTCCTCTATGCAGACTTAGTCATTCCAAGTTAATCCTCTTATTATTAAAAGGTTTAAATTAAAACTTTCCAGGTTATTATATAGGTCTTAAAAAGGTGGCTTCTTATTTCTTATGTCAGTCTAATAGAATTAAAATATTAGCATCACTTATTATTTAAGATCTTAGCCAAGCTAGTTAACCACTTTTTTTTATTAATTTGTGAATTGGCAATCATGGCAGTCTTACATCATCATGTGTTATGAAGAATAAATGTACTATTATATGGAAAGCATTTAAGATAAAGCCTACACAAGTAAAACATTTGAAATGGATATTAATGCTCTAATGTACTATTATTTGTGCATGGTTATTATCTTCTTGTTATCAAGACAAGAATTACTCAGCATTTTATTTTTTTATTTTTTGTGGTTATTTTTATTTATTTATTTGAGAGCGACAGAGAGAGAAAGAGGCAGAGAGAGATAGAGATAGAGAATGGGCGCGCCAGGGCCTCCAGCCACTGCAAACGAACTCCAGACGTGTGCGCCCCCTTCTGCATCTGGCCAACGTGGGTCCTGGGAAATCGATCCTCAAACCGGGGTCCTTAGGCTTCACAGGCAAGTGCTTAACCGCTAAGCCATCTCTCCAGCCCCTCAGCATTTTATAAATGCCATCCTACCTTTAAAATTGTATTTTCTCAAATAGATTACATGCATTATCAATCTATGGATATATTCTGGAAAATAAAAAAGAAACTATAGGATCAATAAACTGGAAGGGCTTAACATTTTCCAAACAATCTTTCCCAAACTCTTGTGACTACTTCCCAAACTCTTGTACATGGATGTGTGTGCATGTCATGGAGTGTACTTGCCAAAACCCAGATGGAGAAATATACTAAGTGAAATTCACCTCTGAAACTAGCTGGTCTAATGTGCGAGAACTAGTATGAAAACTCCACTGACTGGGTCAACAAGTCACCACTTCTCTGGCCATGGAGAATTCTGCAACTTCACTCTATCTCAGTCATCTATACAAGGTTGTGAGCATAAAAGAATTAATAGAATCAAGGCTAGAAACAAAGTCTTGCACACTGGTAATAGTTGATGCATTTTCTGTAATTACTTACATGTATCTACACAAACATAAGGGGTTTCAGGTTAAAACAAATGAACCAACTTTTATTTTTATGTGCATGTTGCTGAAGACCATGGTTTTTATTAGAATCCTATCTCATAGAAAGTTCCAGGTCCAGGTAGTATGACAACACTGCCCACTTACAGTCACTTCCTCCCTGGACCTTCCTCAATGTGCCAAATCTCAGTGTGTCAGTTTTCCACATTGTCCATTATCCCTACCCAGATTTTCCAAACTCTCCATCCCTCTCCCTTTCTGTATCCTCCTCCACTATAGTGTGTAGGAGCCTGGAAATGAAAGATTCCAATCACCTTCATTGATGCCAAGGTGAAGATCATGTTAGGCGATAGCAGTTGGCAGCAGAGAGAGATGAGTTTCTGGGGACCAGATTGTCATTTGAAAAGAAATCGATTAATCGTCGTACTTGGCTGCTGCTCTTACTAAAAATAGTGTACTCATCTAATGTGCTGGCTTCTGTGGAGTTGAACTTTGTCCATTTGGGGGGTGTGTTATTGGGGTTGGTGGCTGTGTCAGAATGAGAATGAAGAAAGTCCCTTTCATCCCTTATTACTCTTCATCCTCATCCCAGTGCTGTCAAGCCATGAGTGACATCAGAGGCAGGTCCTCTGATTTCAGGGCCTTCTCCAAGCACCTGCACTTGAAATCCTCTCTCAGCTCTCAGTTTATGGAGAGAAGTCAATCTTTGCTTCTCCAGGGAGCTGAAAACATAACTGGAATGGGGAAAGAAAGTTCAGTTCTCAGATCTGCTTACTTGCCATGTAACAAACACAGCTTCTTTTTTTCTACTAACCAAATGTATTACCTTTTTCTCATTTTATAAAAGCTTGGTTTTATTCAAAAAGGCACAATCCCACTTCTATGAGATAAGTTATTATTGGAAGGCAATTATGTTCACCACTATACCACCCATGCCACAGAGATAAGTCATTATTGGTAGGAACAAATAATTGTCCCATTTCCTTTTGTCAGATATTTTTAGATTGATTTTTTTTAATGGGGGTAAGCATTAACATATGTTAATGACTTGTGAAATAATTTTAAGATTTTATTTTTTATTTATTTATTAGAGAAAAAGAGAGAGATAGAGAATGGGCATGCCAGGGCCACTAGCCAATGCATATGAATTCCAGATGCATGTACCACCATGTGCATCTGGCTTACATGGGACCTGGAGAATTGAACCTGGGTCCTTAAGCTTTGCAGGAAAGCACCTTAACTGCTCAGCCATCTCTCCAGCCCATGAAATAATTTTTAAAAATATATTTGCTTGGTCTGGAGAGATGTTTCAACAATCAAGGCGCTTATCTGCAAAGCTTAATGGCCCAGGGTTCTATTCCCCAGTATCCATGTAAAGCCAGATGGTCAAAGTAGCATATGCATCTGGGGTTATTTTGTAGCAGCTAGGGATTTTTCCTCTCTTTCTATCTCTCCATGGTCACATCCAGCTGTTTTCACAGAATCTGGAAATTTAAACTCTGGCAATCTCAGACCCTGCCCCAGGACCTCATACTTCCTCAAGAAGCTCACTTAACCACTGAGATATCTCTCCAGTCTGACATAATTTTATTTTGTAGGTAGGGTCTCATTCTAGCAAAGGCTGACCTGGAATTCACTATGTAGTCTCAGGCTAGCCTCAAACTCATAGTGATCCTCCTACCTCTGACTCCCAAGTGCTGGAATCAAAGGTGTGCACCATCACATCTGGCTTCAGAAAGAATTTTAAGAATAATTACCTTTCACACAATTAAAGAGTCACAAATGTAAGAAGATATTCTTCTTTTCTTTAATCTCTTCTTTAGTCCTTGAAAGTTGTTATACCACCCTGTAGTCAGAAAAACAGAGAATATGCAATAAGGTCAAAATGGGAAAGCAAAGAGATGGGGAGATTCTGGGTTCTGAATGAGATCGCTAGGTGGTTGAACCAGCCCTACATCCCCAGCCCTCCACTCTCCTAATGGTATAATACTTAACAATACTATTAAGTTTCTGCTTGTTGGAGTACATATTGCAGTATTTATATTCATTTAGTCAATGTAATACTATGCAAGAGCCTTACAATTTGAAACGTTTGCAAGTTGTAGGATGAGCACTGATTTATATATGGGGACAAGAGTCAGCTTTGTATCCCTTTACAACTTATCTTAAACCTCAGGTCTTCTTCTGAGAAGCAACATGCTTCCAATATCTTTGTGAAATAGTTCAGTGTGTGTGTATGTGTGCGTGTGTGTGTGTGTGATGTGTGGCATGTGTGGCGTGTGAGTGTGCGTGTGCCCATACACATACATGTGGAACTCACAGAATGAAATCGCAAGTCCTCCTCTATCATTATTCCATCTTGTGCCAGATTTCTCTGACACAGAGTCTCTCACTGATTCTGGAGCTCTTTGTTTTGTGGTTAGAATAGCTGGGTAGGAAGCCCCAGCAGTCCTCCTGTCTCTGCTCCTGTCAGCTCTGTGGTTACAGGCATGCTAGATCATGCTGGACTTTTAATGTGGGTTCTGGGGATTAAACTCAGGTCCTCCTGCTTGCTCGGCAGATGCTTTTAACTGCTGAGCCATCTCAACACACTTTATCATCTTGAAATAGGCAGCATCACATCTAAGAGAACTAGTGGGTAAATTGAGTGGCATGTCATAGAAATGTCTAATACAAAGTAGAAACTCAACAGATTTTGTCCCACTTTTTTATGCCATATCTATACTTAGTTCAAGAAATTTAAGCTGTGTCATGGGATAGGCTTATGTGCATAATGTTTTTAATTAAAAAGGATATTAAATCTTTATCCTTGAAAATATTTGGGAGTAGGAAAATTATGGCCCAATGCATTCTGAGTCAGAGTGAGACTGGATAAATGCTTTCAAATGCTTCTAGCTCTTGCTTACAACTGCAGTTCATCCAGGTAGATGAACTGTCCACCACAGGAGTTTCCTTAAACATCACCTGGAACTTTTTCAAGTGAAGAACACATTTTTCCGACTGCTGAATAGCACTGAATCCAGGACTCAGGAGCCTGGGTGATGAGCTTCCTATCCCAGAGACAGGTGAGTCAGAGTTCTCATGATGCAGGTGAGCTCTGATTAGCTCTTTTAGATAGGGTTCATTAGTAATAGATCCTGATATGTGAATTCATGAACAGTGATTTGTTAAGTTTCATCATGAGAAATGGTAAGAGATGACAGAAGAGTAGGGAAGGATGTCTATGTGGCAAGTAACCAGCCTCAGCTTGATACCGCAGGCTGTTCTCTAGAATAAATTACACATCAAAGTATCCCCAGTCTCCAGGCAAGGGGCTGAGCTTTGTTCTCTTACATGAGTCAGCCACTGGCTATAGACTGTACAGCAGAAAAGTAGGCAGGAAACTCCAAAACATGTGTGCGCATAGTCCAAGTGGCTCTAGGCATCCTGGAGCAGCTGTCTGATTCTAAAGAAGGTTGTAGCAGCGAGCCAGTAGAAGCCAACCATACCGAGAATGAGGACTAGTCAAAGGATCAGAGGGAATCTGGGCAGAAACAGACAATGGTCCTTAACCCTAATTCCCCATCTTCCAGAGATAGCACACTTACTTTTCCTTCAAATAAGTAAAGCCCTCAATCCTAAATCAACATGTGAGGTGGATCAGGCTGCCTAACATAGTCACTTGCCAACTGCAGGGTGCAAGGTAAACATATAATAGCTGTAGCAGTCAGCTTCAGGTTCGCTGAGATGAACTTTCAGGCCAGGCACAGTTATGGAGGAAGGGATTTATTGGAGCTTACAGATCCAGGGGAAGTTCCATAAAAGCAGAAGAAACTGGCCTGCGTTCACAGGCCCAAGCAGAGAGAGAGAGAAGTACAAGCCTAAAGGTCAAAAGCCACAGCACACTTCAGGAACTCCAGCTAGGCACACTTTGCATATCTTTAGATTGTAATCTGAAATCCACCACCACACTTTAGGATCCACCCAGTGACCTTGCCTCCAGCCAGGTGGCTAGAGATGCAAACTACAAATAAGCAACTGAATATATTGGGGGCCATCTATTCTATTCAAACCACCACAATAGCTCTGAGTTTAAACTTTAATAACAGATGAATTTGAACCTAGATTTCTTTTTCATTCTTTCTGCTATAATGTACCATAAAATAACTAAATCCTGAAATTAAAGGTGACCTTAAATTGGCAAGTTTTCTGTAGGCTAATAGATAGCTTTTCCAGGGAGATAAACATCTGTTTGCGACATCTCCCAAGTGTTTTCTTGACTTTAGGTATTTACAGTAAAATAATTATAACAATTCAACAAAAGTTTTATGGACTTGGGGGTCACCATTTCCTTGAGGCAGCGTTTGCTGTTCCTTTACCAAGTACCTTCTCAAAGTGATACATCTCCAAGCACAGATAGCCCTGTGCGTGTCTTTGTAGTCTTGATCCCTTTATCCCTACTGGTACATGTCATAGCCTTGTAAAGAGTTAACTATTGTAGTCTAGGGAACTCCGTATGGTTTTACACCCACAAAGACTTTTTTTGTTAAGAAAAACAAAATTATACACAATGAAATTCACAGATTACAAATGTGACTGACATTCTTTTTTTTTTTTTTTATTAGTCAGTTCTGTATTCAGCAAATACAGTGAGTTTGGTACCATTTTTAGGCTCATCCGTGACCTACCCCCTCCCCTTGGCCCCTCCTTGTTGAGGTATACGGGTCATGCATTGTGGAGTTAGCCCACAGTTATGGGTAAGCTAAATGTCTCTGCATATCATGACCCAACATGTGACTCTGACATTCTTTCCGCCCCCTCTTCCGCAAAATTTCCCTGAGCCATGTTGGGTTCATTTTTGGTCTGCTTCAGTGATGAGGTGTTGAGGGCCTCTGAGGCTCTGGCTCTCTGATTTGGTAGGAGTTGATTTTTCTCTATGCTGATCTCCTTCCCCCTTGTGCTGGTGTCCGGTTCATCAGGAAAACAGCCCCCTTGCTTGTTTCTTGAAGTTTTCTTAGTTTCAGCCGGGGCCCTTTTGAGGTATGATGGGGTGGCTCTCTCCTTAGGGTCTACATCTATCTGAAAAAGAGAAGCAGATTCTCCAACGGAGAGTAAGTTAGCACCAGGACAAATGAGATAACCATTACTTTTTTTTTTTTTATAGAGAATTTAATAGGTGTAGGCCCTCTTGTAGCCCACAATTGATAGTAGCTTGATACTGGAGAGTGGGCTTATGTTTGGATATGGTTCTGACTTGTTTCCCAGCTCCATCTATGGGTCCCATACCAGTGAGGGGATCAGTTAGCCAAATTGAGAGCAGTTGGTTCCCCACCATGGCTGTGTGCCACCACTGCACTTGTGTGGGCATCACAATAAGTTATTTGCTGCTAAGTAGGTTAGACCATGCGTTGCTTCGATAGATATTGGTCAATTTCCCCCAGTCGCCCATGTAGCACCTTCTGGCACTAGACGCGCTGACTGTCTTGGGACTGACTCTCTTCCAACTTCCAACCATGCCATTCTAATTTGCATGTCAATCACATAAGGTATCTTCAGCAGTAGGGTCTTACCACTAACCTTTGGTGGGTCATCAAGTACTCTGACAGAAATCTGTCTGTCTTTTAGGAAACCTTGTAGGTCTCTCTGATCAAAAGCTCATTGTGGATGATAGCCCCATGCTGGTTCTGGGAGTTACAGGTCAGTGCCCACTAAGAAAATGAGGAAAAAGATAACTAATATACAAGAGTTAGAGATAAGAGAGAGAGAGACAGGGAGAGGGGAAGTGAGGGAGGGAAGCTTAGGAGATTAAGGTTAGTCTTAATCTTACCCTCTCCAGTGTCTTGTGGTTCAGGTGTTCCCTGTAAGGGCCTGGTGAAGGATCAGCCATTTGGTCTATCTTTTAGTAAGTAGAAGATTATGGTACCATTGCCGTTTGGGTCTAGATTTGTGTTTCCCACCCCTTTGATGCCCTCCCCTCCCTCCCCTTCCATCCTAGTGTCTAATCTAGGAGATGCTAGCTGGGTATGTAAGGTATCTTCGGTAGATTCAGGTTAGGTGCTGTAGATGAGTGAGACTATGTGGCGATTTTTTTTCTGTGATTGGGTAAGTTCACTGAGAATGATCTGTTCCAGGTTCAACCATTTTTCCTCAAATTTCATTGTGTCATTTTTTCTTACTGCTGTATAGAATTCCATTGTGTAGATATACCACATCTTAGTTATCCATTCTTCTAGTGATGGACATCTGGGTTGATTCCAGCTCTTAGCTATTACAAATTGAGCCGCTATAAACATGGTTGAGCAAATCTCTTTAGTCTGTGGTTTGAAGGTTTTAGGGTAGATGCCCAGTAAGGGAATAACTGGGTCTGTTGGTATCTCTATACTCAGCTTTTTCAGAAGTCTCCATATTGCTTTCCAAAGTGGTTGTACCATCCTACATTCCCACCAACAGTGGATGAGTGTTCCTACTTCTCCACATCCTCGCCAGCATTTATTTTTATTTGATTTTTTGATGCTTGCTATCCTTATTGGGGTAAGGTGGAATCTCATAGTTGTTTTAATTTGCATTTCTCTGATGATTAGGGATGATGAACATTTTCTTAAGTGTATGTTTGCCATTTCTATTTCTTCCTCTGTGAACTGCCTGTTCAGCTCTTTGCCCCATCTTGTGAGTGGGGTGTTTGACTTCTTACTGTTCAATCTGAATTTTCTAATGTATCTTGTGCCTAATATCCTACTCAAGATTTAATCAATAATCTGTTGATGACACCTAAAAGTTCCTATGTGACCCCATCAGTCAATCAGTTAGTCAACAACTCTTTCAATTTCATCCTATTTTTTTTCTTAAAATACATATAAATTTAATTGTATGGTATATGTTCTTTTTTCTCCCTTTGAGACAGGGTCTCATGTAGCCTAAGCTAGCTTTACAATCATTTGTAGACAAGCATGACCTTAAATTTATGATGCTCCTGTATCCTAGAGCTGGAATCACAGATGCGCACAACCACGCTCCATTCACGTGGCGTTGGGAGCCGAGTCCAGGGCTTCCTGCATGCTGGGCCAGCGCTCTACCAACTGTGCTACATCACCAGAGCATGTGTTCTTTCATTCCGGTTTCTTTCTTTTCACATCCATTTTTAAATGTATCTATGCTTCTGGGCCTATCAGTAGCTCAAGATATTATGCCGTGGATTCACATTTTGCCTCTTTCCTTTTGTTGGCTAGTTTGAACAGAGTTCAAATGAATATTCATACAAGCATACTTGTTTTCACATGGCAAGTACTTAGGGGTGATATTAATGGCTCATGGAGCAAAAATATTTAAGTGCATCTTATCCCAGGAGCACATGAGGGTTTCAGTTTCTCTTCCTACTCATCATTCGATTGTATTAATATTTTACATTTTAGCCATCCATGTGGGTACGCAGCAGTATCCTCTACGTTGAATTTGCATTCCTTGAATGATCAATGATATTAATCATTTTAATATGATTACTATTTATTTGCATATCGTTATTGAAATTGTGATTCAAACATTTTACCTACTTACCCACTTTCTCTTTTTCATTTGGGACTGTGTAGTTTTGTAAGCAGGGGGCAGATGGAGAATGGACGTACCAGGGCCCGTAGTCTCTGCAACTGAAAAGTACATGAGCCACTTTGTGTATCTAGGGTCCAAGGGAATTGAAAGTGGGTCCCTGGGCTTTGCACACAAGTGCATTAACTGCTAAGCCATCTCTCCAGCCCTTGATCTGTCTATTTCTAATTTGGTTATTTGGCTTGCTAGAGATCTTCATATAGTCTTCATATAAGCCACATGTTAGATATAGCTGATATGAATATGTTTATGTAGTTTAAAGTTATGTCCTCTAATAGACTCTGGTGTTGTTAAAACTGAGTTTGCAGCTTCTGCCTCTAGTAGGCAGACTCCTGCTACTGGGGAGGGGGCCATGCAACTGGGGTTGGATCTGAATTCCAGCCTAAGGTATGAAGAGTGCTTGAGTTCTGTCTGATGGCACTGGTGTTGGTTTCTCTGTGTGGATCTGTGTAAAGGGACCAACTTCTTCTGCCATTATGGAACTTCCCCTGGATCTGTAAGCCTGAAATAAATCCCATTCCTCCCATAAGCTGCCTGGTTTTGAGGTCCATCTGAGTAGCATGGAGCTATGACAGCATGTACATTTATTCACTTTCAAATAATATTGCACTGATTTCTATATCATGTAAAAATCTTTTATTTATTCTCCTTACTTAAGTTAGCTCTCTAGCTTTTCTCTTGTGTACTGTTTCATGATATATTTTAGTGTTACATTTCATAAGACCACAACACGGGGCTATTATGTTTGCGTTACTTCACTGATTTTCTTTAGTGATTCAAATTATAAGCAAAGCTCTACACTTGCCTCTTATATTGTTTTTGAAAATTTACAACAGTCTTCCAACTTTCATTTTACTGGTCTTCTCTCAGAAGAGTTTTCTTTAACATTTCTTGCAGCAAAGGAATGTTGGCAATGGGTTTTCTCTGGTTTTTGTTTTTCTAAAATCTATTTTCTTTTCATGTTCCAAAGACATTTCACAGAGTGGAGAAGCCCCGGTTGGCAGGATTGTTCAGTGCTGTGAAGACACGGCTTCGTCAGAAACATCCCTTGGTCTCTGAGGAAAGCACCAGCACGGTTTTCCCCATTGTTTTTCTCTGCTTGTCTTTTTACTCTGGCGCTTTGTCCTTGGTTTCAGATATCTGGCTTATTCCTGTCTACATGCAACTATTCTTCCTGTTCGGTCTCCTCCTCTCAGCTTATTGTGTCTTTGGTTTGACAGCTTTCATTAAGTTTTAGAATTAATTTAGCCATCATTTCTCCTGTCTATATCTACCTTTTATTTTCCTCCTGGGACACATAGTACATTTGGACAGTTTGATCTTGTTCTCACTCTTTTGATTTTCCCTTTTCTGGCACATACAACTTTTTTTTTTGTTTGTTTTGTTTTAGTTTTTTGAGGTAGGGTCTCACTCTAGCTTAGGCTGACCTGGAATTCACTATGTAGTCTCAGGGTGGCCTTGAACTCACAGCGATCCTCCTACCTCTGCCTCCTGAGTGCTGGGATTAAAGGCGTGCGCCACCATACCTGACATATAACTTGTATTAACCTTTCTCAGAGTTCATGATTTCAATTTTATGCTAAGGAGTTCATTGACAAAAGGCCTTCTTCATCTCTTCTGATCTTCTGCTTTTATTTCTTACATTTACATTTGATTCTAATTTTCATGACTTTGATAAAATAGCATGCTTGCCCCTGCATCTCTGGATCATGCCATGTGCTTTCCTTCTCTGATGTATCACAGCCCAGCACTGCTAGATATCCTGTAGCTGAAACAATTGCCTTTTACCATATGTTTAGATTATTTTCAACAACGTGATAGAAAACAAACTTGGAATTCCTGTTTTAATCTTTTCTGGGAGATATCTTAAATGAATATCTTAATCTTTCTTAGCTTCACTTTATTTTATTTCTTAAAGAATATTTTTTAAAAATTTATTTACATGCAGAGAGAGAGAGAGGAACAGAGAGAGGGGGAGAGAATAAATTCAAAGATGCATGTGGCACTTTGGACGTCTGGTTTTATGTGGGCACTGGGAAATCTAACATAGGTCATGAGGCTTTGTAGGCAAGTGCCTTAATCGCTGAGCCATCTCTTCAGCCCAGGTTCAGTTTCCTAATCATAAAAGAAAAAGTTAATAGACACAAATATTTGCCAGATTTGGGGGCATTATCTAGCAGAGCTGATAATCAAGGCAGCAACCTGTAGTAGGTAAAAGCGAAATACAAGGCTCTGGATTCAAATTCCTACTATATCAACTATTTAGCTTGTTTTACATTTGTTTTTATGGACAATTTTGTACATGTATGCCATGTGCATTTGATTATAATTCTCTCTCATTACCCTCTCTTTGCCCCCTTCCCGCCCCCTTTCACTGAATCCCTTCCCCACAAATCTCTATTTTACTTTGATGTCTTTTGTTTCCTTGGGACCCATGATTATCTTTGATGCTGGGCATTTACTCATATATGTATGTTTTAGTTTTGCTCACCTTGTAAAGAGGGTAATAACGGAGGTCACCATGCAATAACTGTTGAAGAATTACAAGAGGAAATGAAGCGTGCATGGAGTTGCAGTCAGGTTTGCATTGCTGGCAGCAATCACCCGACCAATAGCAGCTTAAGAACAGTTTATTTTGGCCTACATACTCGAGGGGATGTGCCATGGTGGAAGGGGAAAATGATGGCATGAGCTGAGGGTGGACATCACCCTCTGGCCAACATCAGGTGGACAATAGCAACAGTGCCAAACACTAGCAAGGGGACACTGGCTATAATACCCATAAGCCTGCCCCCAACAATACCCTGCCTCCTGGAGGTGTTAATCCCCAAATCTCCATCAGCTGGGAACCTAGCATTCAGAATACGTAAGTTTATGGGGAACACCTGGATCAAAACACCACATATGGCATTGCAGTCAGGTTCATGTTGCTGGTAGAAATCACCCAACCAAGAGCAGCTTGTGGGAAAAAAAGAGGTTTATTTTGGCTTGCAGGCTCGAGGGGATGATCCATGATGGCAGGGAAAACATTGGCATGAGGAGAGGGTGGACATCGCCCCCTGGCTCACATAAGGTGGACAACAGGAACAGGAAAGTGTGCCAAATACTTGCATGGGGAAACTGCCTATAATACCCATGAGCCTCCAGGAGGTATTAATTCCCAAATCTCCATCAGGTGGGAACCTAGCATTCAGAACACCTAAGTTTATGGGGGGACACCTGACTCAAACCACCACACATGGTGAGCACTAAACAATAAGTACAAAGTCAATATTATATGTGTTATCATTTTTATTTACCTTAAGTTTTTATTTCCACAATAAATACTTACACTTATTGATTACCTCCCAATGCCCTTCAATAATTTCCTTCCCCTCTTTCATCTAATATTATTCAAATGTTTCATTGACTTTGCCAAAATTATCCATTTACGCATTTTTAACCCAAATCTTTTCCATTTATTTCTTTTAGTTCTTCTATTCACTTCTTAAGTATTTTCACACCATCATTTCTTATCCTAAGCTCCTGTCCATTGTCCCTGTGCTACCCAGGAATACATACCTTGCAGGTTTTTGCCAACCCCTCAAGTAGCTATGTTTTTGTTTCAGGAACATAGGATTTTGGATGAAAACCCACTTTTGTTACCAAGGAAATCAAGTCAAAATTGCCATTTTATTTTAAATCTTTACATAGGTATGCATGAAAGACTCACATTACAGAGTGGCCCTAATTCACTGCCATGTTACATAAACCCATAGTACATCCCCACAAAGTTAATGGTTGAAAGCGACACAAGTGTAATTCCTTATGCCTGTGAGGAGAAGCCTGTTAAAGCATTCTGTTGCGTTTAAATAACAGGGTTGAGGGGCAGGTTGTATTCCTATGGATGTTCTCTGTGGGGATTCATTTCCTTCTTCATTCAGATAGTTGACAGGATTTATTTCCTTTCAGTTGTGAGATCAAGGTGCCTGTTTTCTTCCTGGCTATGGCTCGAGGGCAGTCCCAGCATCTACAGGCTCCCAGGCTCCATTGATCTAAGGCCTCCTTTTCCATCTTTATGGTTGGCAGCAGAGTCAGATGGTCTCAGTTTGCATTTCTTTCTGTCCAGTACTCTGCTTCTCACAAAGTAGCGCCCCGGAGATCCCTCTGGATCTGTCAAGACAATTCATGGTAATTCATATGCTCTCTGTCTCTTCTCTCTCTCTCTCTCTCAATGAGTTGACCAGCAACTTAATTCTTCTATAACAAATTAGAAGTTCTGGGCATTAAGGCATGGACATTATTGGTGGAAGAGTGAATTTCTTTATCTAAAAAATATTTTATATATTTGCGAGGAGAGAGAGAGAGAGTGGGGAGAAAGAATGGGCAAAGCAGGGCTTTCAGCATCGTCAAGCAAATTGCAGACACATGTACTACTTTATGCATCTGGCTTTATGTAGGTACTGGGGAATCAAACCCAGATCTTTAGGCTTTGCAGGCAAGCACCTTAACCACTGAGCCATGTCTCCAGCCCAATTTCTTCATTTTTTTAAACCACAAACCGCATCAAATACTTCAGCTTCTAAACATTACTTTTTGATCTTGTCAAGAATTTAGGTTCTTACTACTCTCCTCAACTTTCCTATATCTTCCCCCCTTTAAAAATATACATGTCAAAAATTTGACTCCTTTTATTTAAGTATTGCATAATTATGACATGTAATTTTGACATCATAGACCTAATTCCATTGTACTACCCATGACAATAAGATATATATAGTAAATAGGATCCATATTTTGTGGAAGGTGTTGTAGTTTGAATATGAAATATCCCTTCCTCCAATGTAGGATCATGTATTTGAATATTTGGGCAACTGGTGGCATTGCTTGAGAAGGGTGTGGGGCCTTTAGGAGGTAGAGCCCTGATGAAGGAAATGTGTCACTAATGGGTGGGCCTTAAAATTTTGTAGCTTGGCCCCAGTTCCTATTTGTCCTCTGCTTCCTTGCTCTCACTGCAATGTGAACATCAGGCCTCTTGTTCCTGCTACAACACCTTCCCAAACATGAAGGACTGTACCCCCTCCCCCAGAACTGTGAGCTGAAATAGTCCTTTCCTTCTTTAAATTGTTATTCTCATGTAATTCCTCACAGTGAGAAAGTTACCTCAGTAAATATGGAAGGCAGTAGTACAACCATTTCTGATTAGTGGAACTGTCATTTATGTCCTATCCAAAGCCTAGTCTATTCAAATGCAAACAATATTCTCTCTCAAAGTGATTCTTAACTGCCAAGGAAATAAAACCAGAACTATCTTACCCTGGCACCTATCTCTTTCCACAGTCTTATCATGACTGACATTTGTCTCTTGGACGGCAACTCAAGATTTCATTCTTAGCCTTCTTCACTTACCATCTGTTTCATCAACTGATAGTTCCATGGTCAATCAGTATAATCATGACCAAAGCAAGAGTTCTGTAGCATATTAGAACTTGCAAAATGCTGAGATCCAGGAAGGAAGCAACTTCAACACTTATTACTTTATATTTGAAGTAAAATTGACTGGAGTTCATCTTGCATAAGGACATATAACTAGTTGTTGCAGTCAGGTTCACATTGCTAGTAGAAATAACCTTACCAAGAGTAGCTTGTGGGAAAAAAGGTTTATTTTGGCTTATAGACTTGTCGGGGGGGGGGGGAGCTCCACGATGGCAGGGGAAAATTATGACATGAGCAGAGGGTGGACATCACCTCCTCACAACCTCAGGTGGACAATAGCAACAGGAGAGTGTGTCAAACACTGGCAAGGGGCAGCTGGCTATATTACCCACAAGCCCACCCCCAACAATACACTGCCTTCAGCAGGGGTTAATTCCCAAATATCCATCAGCTGGGAACCTAGCATTCAGAACACTTATGTTTATGAGGAACACCTGAATCAATCCACCACATTCTGCCCCTGGCCCCCCAAAACTAATAACCATGAGGCAAAATGCAATGCATTCAGTCCAATTTTAACAGTCCTCATAGTTTTTAAAAATATATATATATATATTATTTTTATTTATTTATTTATTTATTTATTTATTTATTTATTTTTTTTTTGGTTTTTCGAGGTAGGGTCTCACTCTAGCTCAGGCTGACCTGGAATTCACTATGGAGTCTCAGGGTGGCCTCAAACTCACAGCGATCCTCCTGCCTCTGCCTCCCGAGTGCTGGGATTAAAGGCGTGCGCCACCACGCCCGGCTTATTTTTATTTATTTATTTGAGAGAGAGAGAAAGACAGCAAGAGAGAATGGGTGTGCCAGGGCCTCCAGCTGCTGCAAATGAACTCCAAATGCACATGTCACCTTGTGCATCTGGCTTACATGGGTACTGAGGAATCGAACCTGGATCTTTTGGCTTTGTAAGCAAGTGCCTTAACTGCTAAGCCATCCCTCCAGCCCCCAGTTTTTATTAGTTTCAGTGATCTTCAAACATTCCCATAATCCAAGGTCTTTTAACTGAGCCATAATACAAAAAACAAAAAAACAAAAAAACAGAATAAACACACTGCAAAAGATGGCATTGGGCATAGCAGAAAAATATCCAACTAATACAAGATTTAAACAGGAAAAACACTAAACTCTGTAGCTCCAAGTCTAACAACTCTAGTCAGTGACAAGTCTCCACGTCCAATAATTGTAATCAGCAAAACGTCTCTGGAATTCTAATTCTGTCCCTCTAGCTAGGCTACTCACAGTCCTGGAAAACTTCATCTAGAGCCAGCAGCTCTCCTTATCACCCATTGTTTGATCCTTCATCTCCACTGGGTCTCCATTGCAACCCACAGTCCATCCTCACAGCTCCATTGGGTCTCCATACAGGCAATCTTGTTTCACACTGCCCGTGGCCATTTCCAAAACACAAGACCGTGTTGCAAATTCAATAACCTTCTCTTTCCTGTACTTCTCATATTCCACAATAATAAGTGTGGAGCCAATTTGGTAATGCAGAAGGGAATAAAGCTGACTTTGAAGAACAGGACACTCCTTGAGCACTCAGGCCCCTTCAAAAGACTGCATTCTTTCTGTTGTGCCAATGCAGGTCAGCTGGCCCAATCTCAATGGTTGTAATATCTTAATTGCAGCTGGTCAGCAGTTTTGGTCCAAAGACTTCATTTTTTCTGTGCCATATCCCTCTGCTCACACCAGTCCATTTCTACACAAAACAACCCTGCACAAGTTCTCAGGACACAGACATAAGAGCAAGCCTCTCACGCAAACTGCTCCTATCCCAGGCAAGGCAAAGCTCTTTCTCACCCTCATAAGCCAAACCCCACAGTCCACAGTTCTAACTGCAGTCAGGTCTTACAACTCTGACCAGAATGTTCCATTAAGCTATACCTACAGCACTACAAAGCATCTCTTAAGCCAAAATTTTAAATTCATCCACAATCCTCTTGAAAATCAGCTCCAAAAGGCCAAAGCCACACAGTCAAGTTTCAAGCAGCAATGACATTACTCTCAATACCACCATTATTGGTGCAGTCAGTTTCTCATTGTTTGCAGAAACCACCTGACCAAGAGCAGCTTTGGGGGGAGAAACGGGCTTATTTTGGTTTACAGACTAGAGGGGAAGCACCATAATGGCAGGGGAAAATGATGGCATGAACAGAGGGTGGACATCACCTCCTCACCAACATCAGGTAGGCAATAGCAACAGGAAAGTGTGCCAAACACTGGCAAGGAGGAGCTGGTTGCCTTACTGATGAGCCCACCCCCAACAATGCACTGCCTCCTGGAAGTGTTAATTCCAAAACCTCCATCAGCTGGGAACCTAGCATTCAGAACACCTACCTTTATGGGGGACACCTGAATCATACCACCATACTAGTCAATATAGATATGAACTAATCTTACTTTTCCACCATGTCTATTAGGATTATTTTTGGAAGCTACTATGGTAATCAGTTTCTATTTTTTTGTTCAATTTGGCAGAATTTATATATTTACCATTGTTGCAGTTTGAATTCATGTCCCCCAATAGATTCAGGAGCTTTATTCAAGCTTGTAACTTGGTGTCACTGTAGGTAGATCCCAGTGGACCATAAGGTGTGAGGGTGGATCTGGAATTCCAGACTGAAGATATGCACAGTGCCTGAGCTCTGCTTGGGGTTCCTGGACTGTGCTTGCTTATGGTGCTGTTAACGGTGTTTCTCACTGGGCATACCTGTGAAAGGGGGCCAGCTTCTTCTGCCATTGTGAAATTTCCCCTGGATCTGTAAGCTTCAAATAAATTCCCTTCCTCCCATAACTATGTTAGATCTGGTGGTTCATTGCAGCAATGTAAAGCTGACTCTGACAACCATCATCTTATATTATATGAAATAAGATTTTAATAAGTTGTTATATGTATCCTGAATGAATTTCCACACAAATTCTGTTTTTCATGATCTCCATTATAACCTTTAGACCTTTTAGTTTCTGTTCAGTGTCTATTTTTTTTTCTTTTTTTCTTTTTGGCTTTCTTGGGATCTCATATGCTTTTCCATGTAATCTATGTTGTATTCTTCCTTCCTAGGAAGAAAAATAAATACTATGTTCAATGCAATTCCACTAGAAAAAATAGATATTTTGAAGGCAATGCAAGCTACCAGGTACTGTCAACACATTTTTGAACATAGGTTTGAATCAAAGTCATTTCTCACCTCACCATGTTCCAATATGATGCTTTCAATTACTCTCCACATGGCACAGTTGATATTTTTTATTCAGTTTTGTCATTGTCTCATACTCTAGAGATTTCAAACTCCTCTCAAAATATTATCTTGACCAATCTCTTTTCTAGATGTGCATTAACCAAAGCCAGATATTCCCAGAAATCATTAATGTAGAATTAATTAGGTAGGAATTGTGCAAAAAAAAAAAAAAAAAAAACCAGCCAAAGTCCTTAGATAGTTTTCCTTATGAACTTTTACTAAATGATGCTCTCTGGGTTTCTAGTTGTGAAATTGGGTTTTTGAACTAAAATGCACAGACTTACTGATGACTCTGACAATTCTCAATTTCTTTGGGTCATCCCACTATTTTTAGTTGTAAATTAATTTTCTGATTGCATTGGCAGAGTCTCTGACCTAAGTGACTTAATGGAGGAGAGATCTATTTTGGCTCAAACTTTGAGGGGATGCAGTCCTTCATGGTAGGGAAGGCATGGTGGCAGGTAGCTCTTGAGAAACCAAAGAAGGAAGAATCCTGGGACGCAGATGCTTTTATCCTTTCTCTCCTTTTGTTCAGTCTTTAATCCCAGCTCATAGGATGATACCATTCACATTTGGGGCAGGTCTTGCCTGTTGAACTAATCCTCTCTGGTCCTTACAGACATATGATATGTCTCATTGATGCTCTGGGACATTTCCTTATCCAGTGAAGTTGACAACCAAAATTAACCATCAATAGTATTTTTTTCTCTTTTCCTTACTGTTACCCACTTTTATATAAATAACAAATATGAGTACAAATCAGATATCTATTTCTTTACCTACCTAGTAGAAAATAATGCGTGAGGATGCAAATTTAACATTATAATAATTATGTTATACAGAACTACTTTCACAAAATAAAATCAATACTGTCAAAGGGATGGAATTTTGTCAGAATAGCACAAAAAGCACAACATAATGTCTATTTAGGAAGCTCATGTTTGCTGCAAAGGGATTGAAAGTTATTTGTGTAACAGAAAGCAAGCTGTAATAGGTTAAAATTAGGAATGAAGGGAAAAAAGAGAAATAAGGCAAGATCTGAGAATATCAAAGGTTCTGCTAAATGTGCATAGTATAAATACATATTCCAAAAATTATTTTTATGAATGTTAGCAACCATCAGGACAGTTTTAAATCTCTCCCTGCTACATAGTTCACAGTGTCTATAAAACATAAATAGATTTGTTCTATTCTTATTGCTGGAGCCAACTGAAATTTCTCCCCAGGATCCTTAAGAAGAGCACAGAGTACGATGTAATGATTGGTGTGTTCTCCAACACCCTCAGTAGACTCGGCGAGGAGGACTGTGAGCTATTTCTTACACTAACCCTCCATTTAGGCTAATGGTTTCCCACCAAGATAATTTAGCAACAGTGCAAAGCAGTAAAAAGAATCCTCTAAGGAATCACTGGGCATAGTCAGGAATAGGCTTCAGTCGACTGAGCCTAGAATGAGCTCAGGCACATATAAGTCTACTTGGCGGACTGGGTAGTAACATCTCCTTCAGGAGATCTTGGCTGCATCTGTGAGCAGAGCATTGGCAGATATTAGGTAGCAGTGCTTTCCATATTTCATTTGTTGAGGAGCACCTGAAGGACAGTTTTAGTCCACATTACAAGCAGATCCTTGTGCTTGTAGGCAACTAAACTTGAGTCTGGACTGAAAAGGCTTATCAGTTAATTTCTGGGAAGCCACAATGGTTAAGGACTGTGGAGGTGGACACTCTGGCTAACACCCTTGCTTTCATGTAGCTCTCTTGTATCAGCCATGGAACCTCCTTTTGTCCAGGCTTTGTAGACGTGTATGTTACAGATGGTGTCACCCG
Source organism: Dipus sagitta (assembly GCA_036346955.1). NCBI lineage: Eukaryota > Metazoa > Chordata > Mammalia > Rodentia > Dipodidae > Dipus > Dipus sagitta. Next base: position 193,131,125 of record CM070771.1, read on the forward strand.
AAAGTCTTGTTGTAATGGGGCAAATGATTCATTCCCCCTTGCAAAGGTCGTGGCTCTGTATTGAAGCATTTTGTTAGCATAAGCCATTTATAATCTCAGTACCCTTGGTGTCGAGGGTATTTGATCTGTTAAGATCCATGATTTCAAACAGGCTATAGCTTCAGTTCTCTCCCTAGCAGAGCCCATGATTTCTACCCTTGCATGGTGAGCTGAAAAGGCGGTTAGCCCTGGTTCTTAAGCTGACTGCTGCCTCTGCAGATTTTACACACACTAACGGGATACATAACACGATGACGGGCAGAGTGGGGAAGGGGAGGTCTGGAGAGAAAAGGTCAGGCACAGGGATGCTCCTTCTCTTACTTTGTGTGGACTTTCCCCTAAAACCTTATACCCTGTGATAGTTGGCAAACTAAGCTACACACACTCAGGAACTGTCACAATCAGTAACATCCAAAGGCAGATGCGATGTTTGAGGACACTGCCAGGTGCCTATAAAATCTCAGGGTGCTGCCCAAGCAGATGCCAGCTCTGTCTGGTATACAAAGACAGTGTTGACCTGCCTGTCAGGGCTGGGCTGCCTCCCACTAGTGCAGGACCCCGGGGAAATCCACAGTGACCTTTAAGTCTCAGTGATCCTAAGGGCAATGGTATTTTTCCAAGATTATTTTGAGAATGTAAGACATTAACATTTAAGTGGAATGTCTCACATTCTCTGTTTGAATCAAGATACCTCATTAATTCTATCTTCCCCTCTTTTCTCCTTTCATCTTAAATTCCTGAAATCAAGATGAAGCTGAAAATCTATATTTACTTTTGATGTTTGTGCTTTCTTTCCAACAACATATTAAATTAATAATGTATCTTATATTCAAGAGCTTCTTAGAGATGAGCGGCATTATAGAGGTAGATAAATAAGTAAGAGCAGATTAAATATATCACTTTGTTATATAAAATGATATTAATTTCTGTATGATAATCAATAACTAAAACTATAAGTCTACAATTAAGCTAAATCCACAAAGAAAGCACTGTGTTTCATAGGAAAGAATGCAAAGACTTTGGAGTTACTACTATAAATTTGAAGATTGGCTTTTACCATTTGAAGTAACTATTTTTTTTAAATGTATTTGAGAGCGACAGTCAAAGAGAGAGGGGGGGTGCTCCAGGGCTGCCAGCCACTGCAAACAAACTCCAGATGCGTGCATCCCATTGTGCATCTGGATAACGTGGGTCCTGGGGAATCAAGCCTTGAACCAGGGTCCTTAGGCTCCTCAGGCAAGCGCTTAACCACTAAGCCATCTCTCCAGCCCTGAACCAACTATTTTATTAAATCTCATTGAACTTCAATATTGTCAGCTGTGATAAGAAATGAAATTTACATACATTACTATTTACTTACTTAGGATTAAAACATCATCTAACACGGGCCTGGCATCTAGGAAGTATTCAATTCACAGCTATAAATTTTGAGCTAGTAATGGCTAATTTTTATAGATATTTCAAAGATAAATGTAAGGAAAGTTTTATAATTTTGTTAGTATATTTTAGATTCTATGGTTGATACTCTATACTCTCCTGCAAACCTGTTAGGAAGTCTCCAATTCTCCAATTTAACAAATTAAGAAACTATTACCCACAGAAGTTAAATACATAATTAAGAACCATTTCTTGTTCTGAAGGTGTTCATACTCTAGGTAGACATCAGAGCTGTGTGTGTCTGAAGATCAAAGAAGCAGTGGGGAAAGAAATGTCATTCAGGGCACGGTGGCTTATGACTATAATATGACAGATGAATTGTTGTGAGTTCCAGGCCACCCTGAGCTATACAGTGAGGCTTTCTCTTAAAAAAGGAAAAAGGAAAAAGGAGAGAAACATCACAACAGGAGACACAGACATGCTATTCTAGGTGAGTAATTATAGAGAATAAAGACCAGGGAACTCTTCCTGGGATAGACTGTGCACAAATCAGGATTAAACACCATGTGCTATAGTAATAATTGACCCACATATTTCAGAGTTTAAAACAGTAAAGATTGATTTTGCACTCACAGCCCACACAATTGGTTAGGAATGCAGAGTGATACACAAGTTGCCATCTTGGATATCGATGGTTATTGGAGAGAGAAATGAGTTCTGGAGAACTGTAGTATTGTTTTAATTCATTAAGTGTTTTGGGAATGGATTTCAGTAACCCAGATCACTTTTCACTTCAAAACTTCAAATTCACTGAAAGGAACTAGTCACATGACCATGGCAAACACATTGGGTCAGAAAGTATACTTCTACTGTCTGCCTGGCAAGAGAGTTGAAACTAGTCTGTGAAAGGCAGATATAATTAGCAACATGATTCTTGAAAGAGTCGAATGCAACCTATTCTTAATGATTTACAAATCAGGACCTCTAAACACTTCCTAAGTTACGGTTCTAGCTGAAAATTGTCCTATTGCTCAGGATGTATGTGGATTTTCACCTATACCTATCACTGCTGCTAAGTCCACTACCTCCATACAAAGATTCCTTTCTTTTTAAGCATATTTTATTTTATTTATTTATTTGACAGAGAAAAAGAGAGAGAGAGAGAGAGAGAGAGAGAGAGAGAGAGAGAATGGGTGCGCCAGGGCCTCCAGCCATTCCAAATGAACTCCAGATGCATACGCCACCTTGTGCATCTGGCTAATGTGGATCCTGAGGAATCGAACCTGGGTCCTTTGGCTTTGCAGGCACATGCCTTAACCATTAAGCAATCTCTTCAGCCCCAGAGATTACTTTCTTACAGCCATCACTGAGCCCTTATGGGAGAACTAATTGTACCTATCCAAGACCTTGCTTATTATCCTCCTCTCTGAGCAGGCATGACATCACAAGTAGACTTTTGTCTATTACAATTTATTAAGTATATAGTTTATACAGCACACTGAAAGAGCATCTTGACACTGATAGGACAATATGTGGAGCTATAGTATGAAAATCGGTGTCATTATGTACCAGCCCTGTGGTAGCAAAAACTAGAAATTAGAGAGTGTTTCTGAACTCCCTCCCAATACTGAGGGTGATTCTTCATTGTCAACTTGTTTGGATTTGGAATCATACAGGAGACACACCCAGTGTGTCTGTAGGATGACTCCATAGAGGTTCAACTGAGGTGGAAAGATATACCTTTAATTTGGGTGACACCATCCCTTGGGCTGTGGTCCTGGACTTGATATGAAGGAGAATGAGAGTGGAGTACCAGTAGTCATCTCTCTCTGCTTCCTGACTGTGGACACCAGCTGCGCCATGCTCTCTCTATTATGCCTTCTGTGACTCATGATGAACTGTGCCCTCAAACTGTGAGGTATTCTGTTAAAGCAACAAGAAAAGCTGCCAATACCCATCATACAAACAATTCATCAAGTCCTTTTGTCGTCACATTTTAAAGATTAACAACATTGATGGCACTGTAGAATCCCATGAAAACTCATAGAATAATAATGTCTGGACCCCTATCAAGAGAGTTTTATGTCTTTGGCCTTGGGAGATACACAGGTATTAGAATCTTTATGAGCCTTTGTCACATGTGGTCAAGGTTTCTGGCCTAGTTTGCTTCATTCCCGCTGTCCACATTGGTGAAAGTCCCTCCAATCTCCAAAGTGACTATACTCCAGTGTCCTCGTGCACTCTCATGGACAGAGTGGGAGAGGGGCCTGTATTGCGTTGCTACTATTCTCTGCCCCATCACACACAGCACATGTACAAACAATGGCCTCCCTATTGTGTCTCTCTGCTAGCACACTGGGACCATCTTGAGAGTAGCAATTAATGTTTGTTATGTACCTGATTTGTAGTCCCGGATATTCTGTAGAGAATGTGCTTTGAACATATTTGCAGCTTGAAGATGGATAAGATAGAGCATCTTGTATCAAGACGTCCATAATGCGGTGGAAGAAATGCATACAGAAACCTTCACAGTGTACTATGTAAAACGGCATCACAGATGGAAAAAAATGGTTTCTCAAGTGTGGGGATTAAGGAAGATAGATAGCAAGGAACGCTGCACAGATTGTTAGCAGCTGTGACTTTCTTCCGTGTTTTGCCCCCAGTAATCAGATCATTGATCTGCTGTCCACAAAAGGAAAGGTGGGGGAAGAGTTGAGAATAAGACATAACATAGTTTCACACTTACAGTCTTTTTTTGCAGTTTGCTGGTTCCCAGATCTCTTCTCTGGTGTACTTTATATATTAACATATTTACTTTTATATCCAGAGACATTAGAGCATCTGTATATTTATATAGCCTTCCAATAAACCAATGGAGTTTTCTGATTGTTGTATTTATATCTGTATATTTATTTATTTTATATTTATTATATATATATTTATTTATATCTGAATATTATATTTATATCTGTATATTTATATAGCCTTCCAATAAACCAGTGGAGTTTTCTGAATGTTTCAAAGGTATTGCTTCTCAGCTCCTTGTCATTCTCTGGTTCTCTGTTCTGAATGATGAGCAGGATTCCCATTGCCAACCTGCTTCCCTTTAGGCTCTGCCAGCAGGGGGCACTAGTGAGAGATGCAAGGAAAGAACTGCTTGTCAGTTATGCTGTCACTGTTACCATGGCAACAGGCCTTCACTCCACCAGCGCTAGTTGGCTTTGCCTTCAATTTCTTTCTGCACACCTGGAAAGTTTCCTTCCATCTTTCCATCGTAGCTTCTCCCGCTGTTCAGAGATCAGTCCCAGGGAAGGATTTTGATGGACTGCTTATGTTAGGTGCATAGCCCCTGGGCCAATCCCTTGTTTGCCAAGAAAAGAGAGCGTATGATTGGTCAAGCCTTTCTGCACATGCCCACTGCTGTGACAGGGCCTGGTCGGCAACTGCGAGAAAATGGTAGAGAACAGTGGAGAGCTGAACACGTACGCTGACAAAATTAAAGTTAAAAAGGAAAACGGACTTCAAGCCTCTCCGCAGTCTTGGATATTGAGCCAGCCTTCAGTTTCCAAGCAGCAGTAACTCACTGTCCTTGTAGCCTTCCCCTTCCTCAAGCTCCATTTTATTGCCACATTATCACTTCTCAGGCCATTGGATGTGCCCAGATTGGCATAGTCTCCAGAGTTTAAGGCCCCGTGGTAGCCTAATGCACACAGGCATGCTTGCTGTGCTGACCGAACAAGGAGGCATCAAGGGTAGTTGCTTGCTGGATCCTAGAGAAAGCCAAGAGATGGCATTTGAACCAGACTCTTCCCCATCCCCTCAAAACAACAGCTGACATTTAGCAGACAAGGAAGACGGAAAACTGGATATTCTGGGCAAAGAAAATAGCAGATCAAAGAAGAGTAGAGGCATGAAAAGGCAGAACGGGTTTGGAGAAACAGTTCACAAGGCTGTGCCTATCACATGTGGGGGTGGAACAGGGTGCGTCTGGAAAGACAGTTGGTGTCCAGATTGTGATTGTCCTGGGATGCCATCGGTTTCCTGGGAAAACATCTGCTTCTCATGTGCTGGCCAAAGCTTCAACCACTTTCGAACATACATTGTATGATGGAGACGCGTCTTTCACATACTGCCTGGAGTAAGCTTGCTTCAAAGTGTCTAAGCCCCACTGTAGGTGGGGAGGGCAGAAAGATAGTAGGGGTTTTGAAATCTGCTGTGTCAGTACCTTTTGCATGTTAGCAAAATATTTGCAGGCCATGAGAGATATTTGTTCTTTGTATTTTTTTTCTTCTTGTGTGCGCAATATGCATGATGATGGTGGGGGTGTGTGCGGTGGGGGTCATATACCTGTGAACGTGTAGGTAGGTTTGCAGGCTCCTAGAGGCCAGAGGAGAATGTTGGATGTCTTCCTCTGTTGCCTATTTCCTTAACAATACAATGCTTGGGTCCAAAAAGGCTATGCAACTGGAAAATTCAAAACCATATGTGGAGAACTGAGGAACCAAAAGAACAGGACCAAATATCTTAGTTCACATAATTGTGTTAAGCATAATGGTAAAAGAGTGCTCAATGTTGTGAATTTATTATTTTTCTAAATAACTGACTTTATATTAAAAGATTTTAAGATAATACTTATAATATATATATATAAAAAGACAGAGTCGTACTCCCTCCCCGCCCGCCTCTCTCTCTGAACATGTTTCCAAAAGCTCCAGTGATTCTCTGCACTGTGATTCCTGTGTGATTCCCCAGAGGACTGCGGCTATAGACATGCATGGCCACACCCAGCTGTCACATGGGTGCTGGGGAACAGAACTCGGGCATTCTCACCCCCTTGTTGCACTCTTGCCTGTGGAACTATCTCCCCCGCCCTCTCTGTACTTTTATTCTTGTGTATTTCCTTGCTCGCTGTTGCTGGGTTGGACTCCATGCTAGGGTCAGAAACAGAAGGAGATAGTGCTGGGAATTCAGAGAAGAGAACAAATCTGCCTGAGGCTGACTGAGGTGAAAATTGAAATATGTAAACAAAGTTTAGCTGTAGCAGAGCGGTTGGAGAACAAATAGCTGTTGGCAATGGAACAGTACAACAAGGTGGAAAGTGATTCTGAAACATATATATTATTTCTTACCAAGAAATAGAGGGCGAGGCTGAGGGGAAAATAGCATTTTAGAAATGCATTTAGGGGAACACTATCCTGATTTGCACACTGCAGCGTATGTCTCTGAATTACTGACAACAGATTTCCCAAGGCTGGCTTTAAAGCTGTTTATGATTATCCTCACCTTGCTTTGGTGGTTAATTAATTATACATTTGCCTGGTAGCACCACCAGTACAAGGAAGCCGTGATGGCAGCGGAAGATTGGGGTAAAGGAGAGAAAGTGATTAAAAGCTATTTGCAAACTCAAAATTGCTTGAACTAAGTGTTGCAGGAAAGGATGAATTGGAAGCGAGGATGAGTTTCAAAGAAGTTCTGGCCTGGAACAAGGTAGGTTGGACTCATTGCAAACTGCAAAAATTATAGGATGACCAACTCATCCTAGTTTGCCCTGAATGCTTCCAATTTTCAAACAGAAAGTCTCACTTCAGATGATGCTTTTAGAGTCAGAAAAAAACAACAACAACAGAATATCTGTTTACCTTAGGGAAGATTTATCATATAGCAGGTTAACTCAGGAAAGATAGGTCAAAATATGGGGAGAAGGAGGAATACCCCAGGAAATGGTATGGAGATATTAGTATCACCTAATCTATGAGGAACAATGGCTGGTGAAGCAAAGAATAGACAGTCAAAGAGATATAAGAAATACTAAGTAGGGTACAGCCTCAAGGATTCAGCTCAAATAACACCTCCAAATGTAAGCCTTGGGTGTTAATCCCTGAAGCAGGAATTTAGGATGAGAAGCCAAAATCACTTCTGGAATGAGAGAGCTAAGTTTCTAGATAAGTTTGCAGAGAAAGGTCTTTGGGTTATCCAGTAGTATCCATTGACTTCCAGTTGATCTGAGTGGACAATCCAAAGAGTGGGCTGAGATGCACAGTGGGTAAAGTGCTTTCTGCACTGAGTTTGAATCCTTAATACCACATAACCTGCTTGGAAAGGTGGATCTGCAGGAATTATTGGCTAGCCAGCCTAGCCAAATCAATAAGTCCTGGGTCCAGTGAGAGACCTGTCTCAATAGATAGATAGATAAACAAAACAATAAAGTGACATTTCCCCATTTTCAATAGCAACAAAAAAAAAAAAAAACCAAAAACAAAAATACCTTGGAATAACATTAACCAAGGACGTGAAAGATCTATACAATGAAAACAAAAATGCTCAACAAAGAAATTGAGGAGGACTTCAGAAAATGGAAAGACATCACATGCTCCTGCATAGACAGAATTAACATTAAGAAAATGGCAATCCTACCAAAGGCAATATACAGATATAATGCAATAGCAATCAAAATCCCAACATTGTTCTTCATAGAGATGGAAAAAATAATCTCAAAATTTATATGGAAAGGCAGAAGGCCTCGGGTATCCAAGCATATCCTTGGCAAAAGGAACACCTCTGGCGGAATTACCATACCTGATTTAAAGCTATATTACCAAGCCACAGTAATAAAAATAGCATGGTACTGGCACAAAAACGGGAGTATAGACCAATGGAACAGAATCAAGAACCCAGATTTTGGGTCAAGTAACTACAGCTACCTGATATTTGACAAAGGCCCTGACAACATAGGCTGGAAAAAAGGCAGTATCTCCAACAAATGGTGCTGGAGAGACTGGATAACCATATGCAGGAAATTGAAACTTGACCCACACATCTTGCCATGTACAACAATCAAGTCCAAATGAATCAAAGACCTCAGTGTAAGACTGGAAACTTGGTTACTACTGGAAGAAAAAATAAGAGGAACTTTCCATCATATAGGAATGGGAAAAGACTTCCTGAACACAACCCAGTAGCACAGGATCTTAAATAATCACTCAACCAATGGGATCACATGAAGCTGAAAAGCTTCTTCACAGACAAACATACAATAAGCAGAGCCAATAGATTACCCACAGAATGGGAGAAAAGTTTTGCTACCTATCCAACTGACAGAGGCCTAATTTCTAGAATCTAAAAAGAACTCAAAAACCTAAACAATAAAAAAATCAAACAACCCACTCACAAAATGGGCAGAGAAATGGACAGACACAGAAAGATAATCACTGCATAGTCTCACTCATCTATGACTCCTAACCTGAATCTACCCAAGATGCTGACATACCTAACAAGCATCTCAAGGACCAGGCAATAGGGTGGGTGGGGAGGGAGAGGAGGGCAAGGGTGGAGGTGGGGGACACAAAACTGGGCCCAAACAGTAATGGTGCCATTAAATTCTACATCCTAAAAGACAGACTAAATGGTTGAACCTTAACCAGACCCTTAGAGGGAACACCTGAATCACAAGACCCTGGAGAGGGTATGATGAAGACTGACCTTAATCTTCTCCTGTTTCTGTTTTTATTTCTTCTCTCTCTATCCCCCTCCCTCTTCTCTCTATCTCTTTTATATTGCTTATCTTTTTCTTACTCTCTTCTTGGGTTCTGACCTGTAACTCCCAGTACCAGCATGAGGCTATCATCCACAATGAGCTCTTGATCAGAGAGACCTACCAGGCTTCCCAAAAGACAGATTTCTGTCAGAGTACTTGATGACCCACCAAAGATTAATGGTAAGACCTTACTGCTGAAGACACCATATGCTGTTGGCACAGAAAATGGAGTAACATGGCTGGAATCTGGAAGAGAATCAGTCCCCAGACAGTTAGCTCATCTAGTGCCAGAAGGTGCTACATGAGCGACTGGGGGAAAAGGAGCATTATTTGTCCAAGCAACTCATGGTCTAAACTACTCAGCAGCAAATAACCTGTTATGATGCTCTCACAAGTGCAATAGTGGCACACAGCCATGGTGGGAAACCAACTGCTCTTGATTTGGCTAACTGATCTGCTCAGTGAAATGTATCCCAAAACTGGAGCTGGAAATCAAGTTAGAACCATATCCAAACATGAGCCCGCTCTCCATTATCAAGCTCCCTCCAATCACAGGCTATAAGAGGGCCTACACCTATTAAATTCTCTCTAAAAAACAAAGGTTATCCCACTTATCTGGTACTAACTTCACTCTGTGTTGGAGAATTTGCTTCTCTTTTTCAGATGTATGCAGATTCTAAGGAGAGAACCAGTCCATCACACCTCAAAAGGGCCCCAGCTAAAACTAAGAATAATTGGGGAAATGAGTAAGAGTGCTGCTTTCTTCATGAACCTAGAACCAGCACAAGGGTTAAGGATGTAGACACAGAGAACACTCAACTCCTATCAAACAAGATATCCAGAGACACAGAGGCTCCCAAGACTTCATCACTGAAGAAGACCTAAAATGAACCGAACATGGCTCAGGGAAGTTTGTGGAAGAGGGGGTGGAAAGAATGTCAGAGCCACATGTTGAGTCATGATACACAGAGACATTGCCTACTACCCATACCTGATAGCTACCCCCAAAATGCACAATCCATATTCCCCAATCAGGAGGGTCCCTGCAGAAGGGGCAGGATAGGAAAGAGGCTAATGATGTTACCAACTTAACTGTATAAACTGAGTACAAACTTATTAAAGATATAAAAAGATAAAGACAATTGTGTTTTTGTGAAGGGTGCATTTGGCACCCAAAGATGCTCTCTAGACTGAATCATAAGTTTTATCTGGGTGCTGTACAAAAGGCAGAATCTCATGCAGATACCCCTTCAAGTCCCAAGCCTTTCTTGAAAAGCTCTCCAGGTGATCCCTGGGTATATTCATCTTTCAGAAGCATGCCTTCTGAAAATAGAATTTATATCCCTGAAATCTAATCTTTCTCCCAATTCAGGCAAGATATTTAACCTTTTGATCCTGCTTTAAATCTGGAAAATGGGGATATTAATAGATTCTACCATCAAAGGAGGTTGCAAGGCTCAAATGAAAACAAGACTATTGGAAAGAAAGTGATGTAGCTGACTTCACAGAGTAGGAGATCAGTGGTAAAATCATATTATTCTTGACCTTTCTATCTCTGCCCAGGAAGAACTCGAGGTTAGTCTATAGAAAGTCCATCACCACCTTTCAAACCCACAACTTAATGATTGATGGAATCACATGCTTTCCAACCAGATATCAAGAGTGATCAATCCTGTCTAGGTTAGAAAAAAAGTTTTTCTATCTTGTAAAGATATTATTAAGTGTATGTCTTGGGGACAAAACTAGGAAATAAGGTTAATGAGAAAAGAAGCAACAGAAATCTGTTTTCATCACTGTTAAACAGAATTTAAGTCACTGCTCAGAAGGAAACAGCTGCTGTGAAATGCAGCTGAGGAACAGATTAGTAGAAGCTGATCATCTATTAATGAGAGGGTTTTAGTGGTGTGCCCTGGTGGAAAACCCAGCAGACTCAATTCTGCAAGCCATCGTTGAAGTGATGGTGGCTATGAATCATTTGATTTATGTCAAAAGGTCAAAACAAATTCTTCCCAGACCCCTGTGGGCTGTCACACATCACTACTCTCTTATCTGTTCATGTTAAGGAAATAGGATCCTTTAGTAAGTTTACAGTCACTGCTGGCCTCCACCTATGAGGCAGATTCTCTTTGGAGGACTGTGGGACTGTGACATCCTGCTCGTCTCTCATTTTACCTTTTGGTGCTTCTGCCTCCATCTCAAAATGAGAGATTTTGCTACGTGGAGTGTCACAGAAAATGCTTTACTCGCTGCGTCACGTGTGCACTGTTTTAGACACGGAAAGAGGCTGGGAGAGTTCAAGTCAAGTGTCCAAAGGCCCCAACTTTAAGAACTGTTTTACACCTAACTTCCCCATGGCTTCATGGTCTTTACTCATAACTGCATATGTAACATAAGTGTTTTTATTAAAATTTAACTATGCTATGTGACAGTGCTTCTCAAAGCTTATCCCCATGCTCGTGACAGCAGAATCCCCTGGGCATGCATTAGCCAGGCAAATTATCAGGCTCTACCACAGACCTTTCAGAAATTTTGAGGGTGAGGCCAGGAGGCAACCTGTGTGATTAAGGTAGGTGCTAATGAACCACAAACAAGTTAGCTCTGTACTAGGCACCGAGTATCAAAAAGGTAAAAAAAAAAAAAGTGCTTTGATCTTTGGAAATTGGAAGTATAGCAGAAAAGATAGAAATGAAAATGCAAAAATATGTGTTGTGTAAGTGGAGGAGAAAGTATGCTCATCTTCCAACCTTTTTTGACTGATCTCTTCAATATTATCCCAATCTAGCTTCCTCTATACAATGGACAAGGTGGTTTACATGCTGTTTCTTCAATATGGCCAGAATTTTAGGAAAACACAGGTGAAGGCCACTCCTCCAACTGGGCAAGAAAGGCTTTTGGGGATAAGTGGTGCATTGACTGAATCTGTATGCATGAGAGGGCTCTGGCCGCAGGGACAAGAAAGTATTCTAGGCAAGAGGACAATGTGAATAGAAGATGCAATGGATGATGCATGCAAACTATGGACCAGCAATCCCTATGGAGGCTCTGGGGTGTGAAGAAGGCAGTGGTGGGGTCATGCCCTAAGCAGTGAGCCGCCTCTGCCATGCTGTAGTGTGATGCTCCACCTGCCAGAGTTCTTGAAGCCCCGAATTGGAGATTTTATAGTCATTCATCTATCTATGGCATTTACCACTGCCCTGTGGTCCCAGGTGGGGGAAGTAACCATATATCACAAAGGTTTGTCCTTCCTGAGCTACTGGGCACCCAGTAATTCATGAAAGTTATTTATTACCACCCATTCATGTCATCCCCTTCTTATGAAGTCCTTTGTGTCACTGACATCAGCTGGTAGATGTCAAGCTGTCTCGCAGATAAAATGATGCCTGACATCAGTTTGTCAGCTCAAGATGCCACTTGCTGTTTGTATCATGAATTCCAACACAGTTCTTTGTTTCCCTCAGATAATCTATCAGTGAATACTACACTACAGCACAGAGCTTTGGTCCGCTTTCTATACCAGTGTATTAGCATGTACACAAGATATATTTCAGCACTCAAATTAAAGTAATGGCACTACATTCAGTCTGACACAGCAGAAGGCATGAGGTATCAGGGATGAGAGGGGTGAGGGGACTTGCTTCAACTCTGAACTTTTCTGCAGCATCTGAAGTTATATTTGGAGTTCCATTTATTAAATTTTGTGAAACTTCATTTTTTTTTCTTATCTATGGTGAGTTTTTCTTAACTGATATGACAGAATTTTATAACCATGTTTCAAATGGCTCAATGCCCTCCTGATTCTCAGGTGTATTCAGTGTCCTCTTTTCCCTTCCACTTTTTCTTCTTTGGTATATGCATCTATCCAGCCCAAGTGATTAAATTTTTTTGTTCAGGAGTTAGGAGAAATCAGGAAGATTACACAGACCAAGGAAGGGGGAATGGATGCATAACACCCATAAGCCTGCCCTCTACTACACACCTCCTCCAGCAAGGCTCTGCCTCCCAAATTGCCATCAGCTGGGAGCCAAACATTCAAAGCACATTAGTTTATGATGGGCATCTAATTCAGAACACCCCATTCTGTTCTTGGCTCCCAACATGATCTGATGAACATCAAGATGTAAAATGCAATGCATTTGTACTAACTTTAATAGTTCCCATAGTTTTTACCAGTCCCAACAGTTTAATCATCCCCATAGTTCAAAGTCCCTTAATTATGAGGTATAAAACCAAAAACCACAAAATTGTATAAACATTCATACTACAAAAGTTTGCATTTCAAGAAAGAAACCAATGAAAGATCTAAAACAAACAGGGCAACATCATATCCTATAGTTCCAAGTCTGACATCTCTAACCAGTGAAGAGCTCTAAAGTTCCAATTCTGCCTGTCTAGCTGGGATGCTTATAGCTGGGAAAATTATCCATCCCAAGCCAGCAGTTCTCCTTGGAAGTGGTTTCACAGTGTTGGTATCTCTAAGAATGTTCTAAGGTCTCCACTGCAATCCATACTTTATCCTCATGGCTCCATTAGGTCTCTGTGCAGGGAATCCAACAACTCTGACTCCCATTGCTCAGTGACTATTTCCAAGAAACAAACAATATTGCAAATACAATGCCCCCTTCTTTAATTAATTTTTTTATACTCCCAAAGTACTAGGTAGGCCACCAAACTTGTTAATTCAGGGAGGAATAAAGCTGACTTTGAAGAACAGGACACTCCTTCAGCATTTAAGTCCCTATTTTCAAAAGAGTGAGTATTCTTTCTGCTGTCCCAATGCAGAGCTGCTCCTCCAATCTCAATGGTGGTAATCTCTCAGACGATTGCAGTTGAATCCAGCTGTGGTTTCCTTGCCAGACTTCCATTTCTTTCTGTGCCATATCCTTCTGCTTTATTTCTAAACTCAACTTTGCTCAAGTTCTCATGACACACCTCTCACACAAACTGCTTCTAGCCTATTCTAAACAAAGCTCTATCTTCCTCTCATAAACCAAGCCTCACAGTCCAGTTTTTTTTCTACATTCAGTTCTTTCAACTCTGACCAGAATCTATCAAGCTATACTTACAACACTGCAAGACATCTTTGAGGCCAAGGTTTCAAATCCTTTCACATTCCTCCACTCACTCTATAAGTTATTTCCAAAAGGTCAAAAGCCACACAATGAGGTCTGTGGAACTGCAACGCCACTCCACTGCTACCAGTTTTCTGTTGTAGTTTTTGGAAATGCAACCTCATTCTATTGGTACCAGTTTTCTGTTGTGGTTTCCTTCCATTGCAGTATTTAAGAATCCAACTCAAAACAGCTGAGGAGAGGAAATATTTGTTTATTTATTTTATTTTGGCTCACAGTCTTGAGGAAGCTCCATGACATCAGGGGCCAGCATAGCACAAGCAGATACTGAACATTCCCTCTGCCACAGCTAGTGGAAGCAGAAGCAGGAGAGTGAGCCAGATTATGGCAAGGGGAACTGGCTATAACACCTATAAGCCCACCCCCAACACCACATCTCTTCCAGCAAGGCTCCCCTTCCCAAATTGCCATCAGCTTCGAACCAAGCATTCAAAACACATGCATTGGGTCTGGAGAGATGGCTCTTCTATATCTTGCAAAGCTTGATGATCCAGGTTCAATTCCCCAGTACCCACGTAAAGCCAGGTGCACAAAGTAGTGCATGTATTTAGATTTGTTTGCAGTGGCAGGAGGACCTGGCATGCCCATTTGTCTCCCTTTCTCTCTCTTTCTTTTTTGCACCTATGTATGTTCCTTCTCCCTCTCTCTCAGCCATAAATAAATAAATATTTTTTTAAAAACATGAGTTTTGGGGGACACATAATTCAAACCATCACAGTTAGCATTCTTTCTCCTGTATCAATGCAGAGTGGCTGGTCTAATCTCAGTGGTAGCAATCTCTTAAACACTTATAGCTGAATGAGCAGAAGTTTTGGCTCAAAGGTTTCATTTCTTTCTGTGCCGTATCCACCAGCTCATACCAGTTCATTTCTTTCTAAATCCAATCCTGTTCAAGTTCTCATGACCCAGACAGAACACAGCAAGCCTTTCACACAAACTACCTTTAGTCCAGGTCCAGACAAAGCTCTTTCTTCCCCATATAAGCCAAGCCTCACAGCCCCTACTTCGTACTGTACTTAGGTCTTTCAACTCTGACCAGAATGGTCCATTAAACTGTGCCTTCTGCACTGCAAGGCATCTCTTAGGTCAATGTTTCAAATTTTTCCACCTTCTTCCTGCAAATCAGTTCCAGCTGACCAAAGCCTCATTGCCATGTTTCTGGCAGCAGAGATCCCGCTCTCGATAACAATGCTCTTGTTGCAGTCATCTTCTCATTGCTGGCACAAAGCACCTGACCAGAAGCAGCTGATGGGAGGAAATAGTTTTATTTTGGCTTATAGTCTCAAAGGGATTCTTCATGATGGCAGGGAAAAGCAAGATGTGAACAGAGGCTGGGCATCACCTCTGCAATGGCAGGTGGAGAAACAGCAACAGGACAGTGAGCTGAACTGACACAAACAAACTAAGGGCTAATAAACCTTACGGTCCATCCCCAGCAACACATCTCCTCCACCAGGGCTCCATTTCCCAGGTTGTCATAAGCTTGGGATCTAGCATTCAAAACACACCCGTTTATGGATGACATCTGATTCAAACAAACACAGTGTGAATGCAGAAAACTCTGAAAAGTACTTGTTGACTTACACTGAATGCCTTTAGAAAGCAGAGCTAGGAAAAGCCCACTTAATTCTAGGATCCCGGAAACCATGGTGGATCTGTAATGTGAATTGCTGGTTTTCTACCCTAACTTGTATTGTTTTCCAGCCACTCATCTCCTCTTCCTGTCCACCTCCTGCTGTATGAAAAGTATGCAAAGTGAATCCAGCTAGCTTTCTCAGTGAAGCTCACAAATTAGTCATATTTCACTGGTATCTGTCTTGTTCTGCAAGGCTGACTGGCTTTGTCACATTTGTATGAATGCGTCATTCACCTGTCCCTCCAAAGTCTAATTGGCACTAAGTAGCAAGTAAATCAAACTGAATATTCCGCTAAACATGCTTTCATATGTCAGTATGTCCATAATTTTATTTACTAGGGGAAAACAAGAATAATTAACATTAACAAAGAGGTTTATTTTCTTGTTTAAGATAAATAATATGTTCAACTTGGGAGAGGTATTTTCAACATTTAAAATTATAGTTTTATACCTTGATACTATCTACAGGGCTATAGACTGAAAGTAGAAAATAACACCAATAATAACTACCCAATATTAAATAAACATGCTATATCATATGCTAAAGTAATTTATTTATTTATGATAAAGAGGAAGAGGAGAGAAAGAGAGAGAATGGGCACCCAGGGCCTTTAGCCCCTGCAAATGAACTCCAGATGCATGCACCAACTTATGCATCTGGCTTATGTGAGTACAGGGAGAATAGAGCCTGGGTCCTTAGGTTTTGCAGGTAAGTGACTTAACCACTAAGACTTTGATCCAGCCCTTGCTAAAGTATGTCTCCTCCTCTTACAATTGCATGGCAATTAATTATCTACATTCTCCACAGTAGAAACATGATTTTTGTGAGACTGATCTTAGTTAACAGATATTTTGAATGTTCACTATGGTTTAAATCTTGAGAATGATGTTTTGGCACTCTAGATCTCATTTGACCTGAGAATGGATAGGGTTTATTGTAATTTTTTGCATGTTGTGTATAATGTGGTATGTGTGAGGTGCATACACATGCATGTGTCCATGCAGTGTCTCGTGCACTATGGCACAGTACACTCACCTATGGTGGGGGGCACCACTTGTTCACCTTCATTGATCTTCTGATGATTCCTGTTTGAGCTAGAGTCTCTTACTCATCCTGGAGCTTGCCAATGGGTCTGCCTTCCCCACAGGGACTGGAGTTACATCTTGCATGACCATGCCTAGCTGTTTATGTGGGTCCTGGGAATTGAATTCATTGGTTTCCTAGGTCTCAGTAGGCCCTCGTGCTTGGACCAGAAGTGTTCTTAATCTCAGGGTCATCTTTCTAGTCTCTGCTGTACTTTTAAACTATAAAGTACATATGAATGGGGTTCAGTGTGATATTTCAGCACATGCATAAAAATTTTACTGTTTATACTTGGGTTGTTAGTATTTCCTTTGTTTGAAGCCTCCAAGCATCTCTCTTTGGGTTTCCAGGCAACAAACAATAGGCTATTGGGAACTACAACCATCCTACTATGTTGTCGAATAGACTGGCATCATTTTTTTTCTTTTCTTTTTTTCTTTATTGGTTAGTTTTGTATTCAGCAAATACAGTCAGTTTGGTACCATTATTAGGCTCATCCATGACCCACCCCCTCCCCTTAGCCCCTCCTTGTTGAGGTATATGGGTCATGCATTGTGGAGTTAGCCCACAGTTATGGGTAAGATAAATGTCTCTGCATATCATGACCCAACATGTGGCTCTGACATTCTTTCTGCCCCTTCTTCCGCAAAATTTCCCTGAGCCATGTTGGGTCTTGATAAGAATTTATTTGTGAGTCAGACTCTCAGTCCATGCTGGTCTCTCTCTCTCTCTCTGTAAAGTAGAAACACTGTATGGACACATCATGGGTTGATTCCATCTTTTCCCTCCTCCATGTACCCATTCTACTGAGAGTCCTCCTTAGTGGGATTGCTGGTATTCATCATGGGGTTGTGGGTTAGCATTTGTGAGAGCAACAGTCAGTCATTGTTTGTATGGGGGGAAATGCTTCTGGGTATTCCCTTCCAGTCTGTGGCTCTTAAATCTGCCCCCTCTTCTACAAAACCCCCTGAGCCATGCTGGCTGTGTTCCACTTGTACTTTATTGTTGAGTTCCCAGGAGCTTCTGGATTTCTGCTTTCTTGTGTTTTGAGTGTCCTCAGTGTCTGTCTCCATGACCCTTGTGCAGGTTATCAGGCTTTCCAGGGCAGCAGTACTCTTGCTCTTCTCACCAATTTCTCTGTGATTTCACTTGCGCACTAGTTGACGTGCGAGTGGTGGTTCATCTCCTGACAGAGGGTCGGCAATCTTTTCTTGTCTTGTTGATAGAGTTTGGTCGTCCTTTGTCCTCATTTCTCACTGCCTTTTGAAAAACAACAGATTCTCCAACGGAGAGTGAGATCAGCATAGCTTTCAGGGGATAAGCATTGTTACTTTAGAGAGATTTTGATGGGCACATCCTTTCTTTTGGCCAAAACCTAGTGGAAGCTTCTTGTTGGAGTCCATAATCTTAGTCTCCATAGGATTTGGACTCTGTTCCCAGTTCCAGCTATGAGTTCCTTCCCACTGAGTGGATCTCTTAGCCAATCAGAAAGTCACCTAGACTGGGTGCCACCACTGCACAGGTGTGTACATCTTGTGAAGCTGGTTGCTTTTATATAGCAGTGTCCCTTGATTGCTCACAACTTGTTTAGCATTTTTCCCACAGCAGCTCATGTAGTGCTTTTCAGCACTATATAGTCTAACCATCTGGGAATTGGTTTCCTTCCACATTCCAGCCAGATCTCTAGATGTTCTGTGTTTGGCATCGAATTCGCTATGTAGCTGAGGTTGCCCTTGAACTCCTGATCCTCCTGCCTGGATTTCCTGGCTTTGACAGAATTTTCTTTTGTCTTACCTTTATATTCATTGCTTTGTCCCTTGATTTTCAGTTAAGCTATGAGACTGGCTTTGTGGGATGGAGTGAGGTAGAAGTTCCAAGCCTGATCTTTTGCTTTCAGAGACTTACATGGCTTGGTCCGCTCTTGGTCATGTGGCATGTGAAAACTAATTCTTGAGACTTGGGACAGAATAAGAGACATGTGGAGAAGAGCCATTTTACTTGGAATTAGCCATGATCATCAATCAGGCTTCGTATATTTGATTAAGCTCATTCATGAAGAGCAGACTAATTCAGCTGAGCCCTGCCAAGATGAACCAAACCTCAGCAGCCATTACCTAGGCAAATGGGCTAAGCAACATAAGAAAACATTTATCTAAACCCACCTTCAACTAATTTACCATTCCTTGTTACACACACACATAAAAATAATGAATATTTATCATTTTATCTATGTTCTAGGGTTATTTTCTTCACACTGTCTTTAACAAATAAATAAAGAAATACCAATGTTGCTAGATTTCCATCACTGTAATTGATAATAGTCACTAAATATCTGTGCACATGTGCTTAACAATCCTTCCAACAATTTATTAAAGCCTTACTATATAAGAGACAAGGCACTAAACTTGTTACATTCATGATGTACTTAATTTTATCAGAACCCTCTGAATATTTCATGGACAGGAGAAGGAAGTAGATGAAGGAAGGGGGAATGAGTTCATATAACCTGCCAATTGAGAGCTGGGATTTAAACCTGAATCTGTCTTTATCCAAAGTTGTTCTTTTTTTTTTTCTCTGTTATACCAAGTTTACTTCATTCATAATCTAGTACATGGGAAGTAATCTATTATGTGGATGTAGGTCCCAGTTAATTTTTCTGGATTCACTTTCATTTGTAAGCTAGAAGAACTTAACTGATAACATTTGGGGTTTTCTTATTTCTTCCTATAGTTCCATATTCCTAGGTGTTTAAGGCAAGCTTAATTTTGGTATGGTTCAATATAAGGATGATGGTTGTGACAGTGGCCCACAGGAAGGGATATTTGTTACCAGCAACCAAACAAAGATGTCTGCTATGTGTGGGTATGAAATTTAGGTCTGGAAATAAGATGATAATACAAATAAGATGATAATACAAGGTGGATTCCCATTACATAACACGCTGAACAAGAGCAAGAACAAATGTAAGCCAGCAATAAATGAGCAAACAACAATAACAACAAAATCCCTATATATTATGTTAGGCTCACAGTGAGCAATAACAACTTATAAGGCAGACACTCAATCTTCTTGTCAGCTTTTACTCCTAACCCAGGTGCTTGAAAACTTAGAAGAAAATAGGGAAATTGTGAGAAGTTTCACCACCTAGTTTTAAGTTATCAATAGAAATATCAGTGTTGGGACTGGAGAGATGGCTTAGCAGTTAAGGTGCATGCCTGTGAAGCCTAAGGACCCATGTTTGATTCTCCAGGTCCCATGTAAGCCAGATGCCCATGGTGGCACATGCATATGTAGTTCATTTGTGGTGGCTAGAGGTCCTGGTGTGCCCATTCTCTCTCTCTCTCTCTCTCTCTCCCTCTCTGCCTTTATTTCCCTCTTTCTGTCTCCAATAAATAAATGAAAATAAAATCTTTAAAAAAAAAGAAATTTTTGATTTGGTAGGAGTTGATTGTTCTCTGTGTCGATCTCTTTCACCCTTGTGCTGGTACCCAGTTCACCAGGAAAACAGCACCCTTTCTTGTTTCACCAATTTTTCTTAGTTTCAGCTGGGTCCCTTTTGAGGTACGATGGGGTGGTTCTCTCCTTAGGATCTGTGTCTATCTGAAAAAGAGAAGCAGATTCTCCAATGGAGAGTAAAGTTACCACCAGACAAATGAGATAACCATTAATTTTTTTATAGAGAATTTAATAGGTGTAGGCCCTCTCCTACCAAATCAGATATCCAGGGACACAGAGACTCCCAACACCTCATCACTGAAGCAGACCAGAAATGAACCCAACATGGCTCAGGGAAATTTTGCAGAAGAGGGGCGGAAAGAATGTCAGAGCCACTCGTTGGGTCATGATACGCAGAGACATTTCTCCTACCCATAACTGAGGGTTAACTCCAGAATGCATAACCTACATACCTCAACAAGGAGGGGCCAGAGGGAGGGAGTAGGACATGGATGAGCCTAACAATGGTACCAACTTGACTGTATTCACTGAGTAAAAAACTAATTAATAAAAAAATAATAAAATAGAATTAAAAATAAAAAAGAAATATTAATGTTGCTAGATTTCCATCATTATAGCAGATGCTTGATACAATCAATTTATAAAGATAATGAGTTAATCTTGGCTTATAGTTTTGGAGCCTTCAGGACCCATTGCCTTTTAACTCTCTGAAAGTAGAGCAGAACATCACAGCTGAAGCATGTGCTGAAACAAAACTATTCATCTAGTGGCCATGAAACAAGGGAAAAGGATGAGAATAAAATACCATTGTTCCTAAAAAGGTCACAGCACCAGTGCCTAGATACCTACTACTAGGTACTACTTCCAAATACTCCCCAAAATACCACCTTGGAACCAAGCTTTTAAATACTTGAGCCTTTGAGAGAAATTAGTCTAAATGAGAACACAAGAACACAAACACAATCAAATCCCAAGAATTAAAAATATTTTACTTACCTGTGGTTGTTTGAATGCAAAATGTGGCCTCATGTGTTATGATTAAGCCTCTCATGTTTAATTCCCAGCTGGTGGAGCCTTTGAGGAACCTGGATGGAGGAAGTATGTTGCTGGGAGTGAGCCTTGGGGTTTATTCGTCTAGCCCCACTGGGTAGAAGCATCTCACTCTTGCTTTCTCATCCCTGCTGACATGTGAGGATGAGAGACAGTTTCTTGTTCTTACATGCTTTTCCTGCCATGAAGAAACTTCCCTAAAAACTATAATCTGAAGTTAAAGCCTTTCCTCCTATCAGATGCTTATGGTTAAGTGTTTTGTCCCAACAATGAGAAGATAACTACAATATTATCCTTGAAGGATCTTAATAGGGGGGTAAATAAACATGCTCGCTTTTTTCTCTTGCCTTTCCTGTTGCTCTCTTTCTATATAAACACATGTATGTATACACTGCTGTGACTCTCATAGTAGTTTCCCAGGGATATATTATATAAGCAACAGATTCTATAAATAAAATTAAGTTTTGATCATTATCTCAGTGTTCAGTGTACAACATATCCCTGGTAGTTAAAAAAAATTACTTTAGAAAATAAAACAAAAAAGGGGAAATATGACCAATAAAATGGCATGGATTTTAATGCTAAGGTAAATATATTCAAATATACAATTATGAAATGAGCATGCATGAGAAAGAGTAATGCAATCTGGAAAAAAAGTATGAACTATTGAAAAGAAAAAAATCTCTATCAATATCTCAAATGCACATAATGTTCAATTATAACCAAATAAGAGAACTAATCAGAGAAAAACATAGCCAACAAAACAATACCATTATAGAGCCAAAATATAAGTTAGGAAAAAACAGGTAACATACATTAGACAATGAAAGTTACTGATAAAAGAAAACTTTGAAACATAGTGATTTTCAATTACAAAAGGATAAATTCTTGGAGACTTGACAATAAGGTGGACAAAGAAATGAAATTATAAAATTCATTTTACATACTTGAAATAAAAGTTCAGAACTCTTATTTCATGGTTCTCACTTGGACTCAATGAACACAAATCACAAGGTGATCAAGAATGATACACTAAGGTTGGAATATTGTTCCATTTTTTTCCCCCAGCCAATCCACTGGCAGTTGTCTCTGTCCCTCTATTGGGACAACAGATACCTTTTCAGGATATTAGTGTCAGTCACTCCTCTTGTTTCCTCAGAAGTTTACTGAGTGGTAAAAACTCCAGCTTTTAGACGCAGAGCACTACTCTATTTTTGCTGATTCATACCAACTTTGGCCACATCTTTATTTAACTCTCCTAAAATTGCAAACTCTTCCTTAGTAGGTAGTGACAATGGGTGAGCAGATAAATCAGGATATATATTATAGATCCTACTGATTAAATGACAAAAATGGGGATTGAATATAGATACAAGAGTGTGTAGATGGGTGAGAGTTTAGATTTAGAATCAGGATTGCAACTATGTGTGAGTTAATGGGATGTGGACTTATGTGGTGTTTGAATAAATTCAACTGGGGCTACACATTTCATTCCCATCTCCATAAAATTTATGTACAAATGTTTTCTTGATCTCACTGTCTTTGTCTCTATTTCTCTCACGTTTGTGCTTAAACACACACACACACACACAAAGATTTTACACTAGTTGTTTACAGTTGGCGCATGCCACTTGGAGAGACTCTAGTGATGGTTTCTAACAACTTCTCTTCTTGGAATTCCTTTTTGTGTTTGCTTGATACAAAAATCAAACACCTTTTCATTCATTTATGTGCTTTCACAGTGCTTCCATTGTGATGACTGGCTTTGCTCTCTGTATTTTAATCACACTGTTTTGTCTCAGGGAATAATGTACTGTGTTAGCATCCTGTTTCTCCCACCGTCAAAGAACCCACCTGAGGTAGAATGGACAAGGTTATGGTACTTGTTATTCTGTCATTATTGTCATCCTCACACTTTTACACACCTCCAGAGTCACTGTATTCTCCTTAGCCTCCACTTTCCTAGTACCCCTGACTGAACTACTTAAATAAACTCAGTTCAAGTTTGTCTTTTTACCAGAATCACTATTAATAAATTGCTATTCGCTATTATAATTAGAATAATCACTTTGGCTCAGAATGGCTCACAACATTAGTCTTCAGCCCAACAAGCCCTGGCAATTGTACTTGGTGGAAGATGGAGCATCATGAGGAAACCACTGTAATAGCTAAGTGTAAGCAGCCAAGAAAGCTTGGGGGCTCCCAAGAGACTAAAATTACAGGTTCTCAGGAGATTCCAAGATTGGGAGGGATTACAGAAAAATGGTAATTTTATAGTCTATAAAGTCGTAATGTCTGTGATTAAAATCTATCTCTGCTACAGACAGGGGTCTTGTGTGCTAAGCAAGAACTTCAAACTGATGCTTCATTGTTTCCCTCTTTAAATGGATATGATGAAATGTCTCTCCCCATGAATATCTCTGCCTTTTCCATTCTGATTAAATTGTCCCTATTTGTGAAATGTTTTATGACATTGACAAAACAACTATGTCTATCATTTCCATGTAATGGTTAAATGGATCATTGATGCCAAGTTACTGTCACTGTACAGGGTACATAGGAATCACTGGGCAATAATGCACTGTTGTCATTATTATTATTTCTGAGGCTGAGATTTCATCTGAATCCTAAGTACATTACCTTATAAAATCCTTATTCCAAGTAATAAAATTATGATTTTTATTCCATCTTAGAGATGAGAAAACCGAGTCTTGGTGATCAAATAATTCGTTGATATCACTAAGCTAAGAAATGGATAGGGTTTAAACTCTGACCTACTTCTTGTGCTTTTTAGAAAAATGGCATGTATTATTTTCTACTGCAGAGTATGTTTAAAAAACTTGGAGAAAGAAAAAAAAAAACAAACAAACCTGAGACCAGAATTTCCATAAAGGTGACAATTAGAGGTGTCTTAAAGTGGGATCGCAGCAACACTGGAAAGCAAATCCACAGTGGAAATTTGAAATGGTTATATTAATCACATAGTTAGATTGTAAATTCCATAGGTTCAGTTCTAGGTGTGGGAGCAAAATTTCCAGAGGGAGAACTAGTGATCCCAATGGCAAGATAAGAGCAGAACACAAGGAGGCAGAAAGCATGGATAGACTATGGACGTTGTGGTGTGTCATCCAGCACCTTCCTTCAGGAAAAAGTGCTTATTCCCCCAACTCCTAGGTACGCCAGACTCCTGATAGCTCCCAGATGCACCTTCTCTGAGAATGTCCATCAGTTGAAGAGAACCGCCATGCCCAGGGCAATCTCTCCTGGGTGCAGCCCTCACCCAATGACTGGTCAATAGAAGGATGTAGGGGAGTGTTCGCTTTGGGCATGTGGAGCAGACATATAGTGCTCTGGGCCCCAGAACTCTGTGACATAAACTGAGGCTTTTATTCTCTATGCGTTCTTTGAACTTCCACTGCCAATTCTGTTTCTTTTGCTTGCCCACGTGTTCATCCTAATAGCACCACACAGTGAGTTCCGTGCACACAAATCAGCAACTCAAAGTCTATTTCCCAGGATCCATGAACTGCAATATGGAGTTAGCATGCATCTTTGCCGTGGCAGCCATCTCTCGCTCATCTCCATATAGCTGAGAGAGTCCCCGTGATTCATCAAACATTCACCGTAGCATCAGTAAATATATCATGGGACTGTCATTTTCAGAAGCACTTTCATGAGCGTCAGAATGGAAATGTCCTACTGATTTTCAAGGGAGCAATTTAGCGGTTGTTGGAAGGTAACTCAGAGACTTAGGCTGAGCACCAGATATGAATGAACACACCCATTAGGACTCCTTGTCCTGTTTGATCTCCAGGGTCTATAATGCTCGGGACAGTGTACAAACATCTTAATTACTTCCAAATAAATGGATAAGTGTTAGGTCTCTGCTTAATGTTGTAGATATTCTTTTCTTTTTTGCATTTATTTATTTGACAGAGAGAAACAGACAGAGAAAGGGAGAGAGAGAAAAAGAGAGAGAATGGGTGCACCAGGCACTCAGAAGATCCCCTTTGGATTTAAGTCACTGGCTAAACTTGTCTTCCTATTACCAAAGCAGTGAAAACAGTAAACAGTATGAGGGTATTTTGAACATTCTTCTCTTCTTCTTTAGAGATGTGGTCTATAAAAGGCAGAGCATGGGAAGCTCTGGGATTTGAAAATCAGATGTCACATGATTTAGGTTACATCTTGGACCAAAACTCCCCTGCCAGTCAAACCAACAACCCACTGCCCCCGAGGCTCATGCAGCCATTCTTGTAAGTCTGTCTCTACCTTTACTCACCTTCTGCCCTGAAAATCCTTTCACTCCTTTAAGACATAGAGAAAAAGAGACCCCAGATGTTATCTGGTTAGGATCAACAAGTCTTCCAAGCAACACAAATAAATATCAACTTCTTTTATTAAAATATTTATGAGAAAGAGAGAGAGAGAGAAAGGTATGGGTGCTCCAGGGCCTTTGCCACTGCAAACAAACTCCAGATGTATGAACCCTTTTATACATTGGCTTTACGTGGGTACTTGGGAATCAAACCTAGACAGTCAGAATTAGTAAGTAAGTCCCTTTCACCACTAAGAAATCGCCACAGCCTAATCTCAACTTCTTTTGACATGCAATGTATTTCATAAATGTCCATATCCTTAGACATAGGATCTTTACTTCTAAAATTCTACCCTAAAGAAATAATACAACAATATAAATACAGGCATTTCAATAAAAAAATGAAGCATGCCTGTTTTCTTCACTTCTGTATCCTTGCTCTCTAAAATAGTGCTTGGCACATGGAAAATGTGCAATAAATATTTGGCAAGTAAATCTTCAAAGGTGAAGAAGGTAGCTGAAAGGAAATAGACTTGAAAGATATAAAGGAAAACTGTATAAAAGGTCTGAAAGCAAAGTACTCTTTTATTTTGTGTTAGAAAGAGTTAATGTTGTAAAGATGCCAAAATTTCAACAAATTTACAGCTTTTCTACTTTCCACTCAACATATAAATGGAAGAAAAGAATAAAACAGCACTTTTCTTTCCTAAGATGAAATAAGAGGTTTCTGCCCTACCATATATATCAAAATAAGTAGTTAAATACTGTTGAATATGTTGCCTGGTGATGTAGCATCTTCAATCGAGTGAGAATGCAAAGGGATAATGTTCTTTTCCACTGCTACTGTAAACTGTGACCTATAGAATCATCTTGCCCACTCAGCTACCAGGCTTGGCATTAGGATAATCAATGCAACCTTCTTGCAGTCCAGAAGCTGAGACTTGACTTTTTGACACATCCTCACCATTTACCTTTCAGTCCCCTCCTCTAGTATCCTAGTGGAACATACCATGAAACCCAAAAACTCATTTTAAGTCACTACTGCAATGAATCTACTGCCCATCCAGGCCTGACAGCTACATTCTCAGTGACTCAGAACAACCATTTCTTATGTGTGTCAAAAAGCAGATTGGGCCTTTCAACACTTTCTGAAGATACTACATGCAACATTAAATGTGTTTTTTAAAGACCCAAGTGTGAAAGAGATAAAAGGGAAGACATTAAATCATCAGCTCTCCATCTTCTTCATCCCATTTCTTCCTAAGGAATGGACATGTATCACCACAAAACTAGAGAGATAAGTGTTGTTTTAGACTGGGGAGAAAGGAATGTTTGTAAGGATGCATGTATTAGGGAAAATGAGATCTCAAACAACTTTGAATAGTGCAAGAGAAATGGACAGAAAGTCATGTGGGGGAAAAAAAAAAAACCTTTTTGAGCATTTTGAAGGCTTCCATTAATGTAGACACTTCCTTTGAAGCTTTTGCTTCCCTTGTAAGTTTTAACCATTTAGATGACTTTAACTTCTTTTTTTATTGCTAGACTATGTTGATATGTGACTTTGTAGAGAACCAGTGGCAAATAATTGTGATTTGTAGACTATATGAGATCTCCCATTTACCAAGCTTGTCTCTGCACTTTGCTCAAGGGGAGTCACTCTGGGCATGTATGTTCCCCTAGTGTGGAGACATTCATGCAGTGATCAATGAGTGGATACCCTGGTGGCTTTCCCCAAAGTTCTCTAAAACACATACTTGATTACAATGGTTTCAATTCTATGTCTTCCTTAGTTTTGTTCAGAAATCCTGGATTTGTGTTTCTAGTTTACTTTGAAAGCTGTGCAACCAAACTGAGCCTGTTGAAGGCAAGGAAGGCATATTTCTTCTATATCCAGAAACAACAATGGCCACCTGGGACACAGCACTCTGAAGAAGTGCGTATGGCCTTAACCGTTTCCAAGAAGTCTTTTAGCTGTCCTCATAACATGTTAGACTAAAGAATTCTTGTATCACTATGAATCAATGTTTGAATATACTTACCTATAACATCAGAAGGAATGATTTTTTTAAAGTGGAAATGTCAAGCGAATGGCACTGTGTCCTCTTAACTAAGTAAGGGTAAATCATTTGGTGTTTTCTTGAAGACGTGAAAGAGACATGAAAGGGAACAACATAGGATACAAAAAAAGAATGGAAATAACACGAGAAAATTATTACTGGAAAAATCTAGTCTAGTAACATTTTAGTTAAAGTAAATAACCAATTTGTCCAAGAAGACAAAAAAATTTTTTTTACATGTGGAAACCATTTATGAATGCTTTAGGCATGCTGCTTAAATAAAGAAAGCTGACTGTTACAGTTATCATCTAGTTGTTAGGACAAAATACCCAACCAGGACTGGAGAGATGGCTCAGTGGTTAAAAGCACATGCTTTTAAAGCCTGATGAACCAGGTTCAATTCTCAAGTACCCATGGAAACCCAGTTACACAAAGTGGCACATGCATCTAAAGTCATTCTCTCTCTCCCTCATATATGTATACATAATATTTAAAGAACACCCAACCAGAAGCAGCTGATGGAAGGGAAGGGTTTATTTCAGCTTATAATTTCACAGAGAAGCTTTATCATGACAGGGAGTACTTGGCAGAGCAGACAGCAAGGCTGTCATATAAGCTAGGAAGAAATAGTAAGAGTGAGATAATTCCGAACAGCCAGTGAGCTGAACTAATAAACTTCTAGGTCCACACCCCACTGACATACCTCCTCCAGAAAGACTCCACCTCCCAAAGGACCTACAACTTTCCAAAGTTGCCACCAGTGGGGAACTGAGCATTCAGAACACATGAGGTTATAGGGGCCATTTCATTCCAATCACCACACTGATGATATATAGGCTTTCCTGTACTTGTGTATATTCCTTCTGATCACCATGGCTACTCTTACTTAAATTCATTAACATTGATGGAAACTTGGTATTATGCTCGTAGTAATGTGCCTAGATATGTTACACAGTGTGATATGACTACTAAACTCTTTTTCCCATCTGATCAAAGTGTCAACATTTTCCCCTTATACCTTTTTCTTATAAAGAAAAACACATCAAGCGCCTTCTAAAGGCCTCCAGTTTTATCCCGAAGGGGCTCCACAGTAATGTTCTTTCATCATTAATTGCTGGGTAGTCTGAAGTCATAAGTCAGAAGTTTCTGATGCTCTGTCTAATCTCTCTCTCAGCATCCTGGTTCTCTGGAGACAAGTGTCATGGAAATGCTTTTGGATAGATAAAAGTGCGTTTATTTCTGAGTCTCTACTGACCTTGTTCACAGAGTCAATATCTGTAAGGATGGCAGGTGTATTATCTGAACCATGGATTTTTCTTCTCCAGGTATTGTAATTATTGATGCTTTGGACTTCTCCTGCAATATCTGTCATACTAAGGTTATCCTTGAGAAACTATTACCCATGTCTAATGCTCACAAATCAACATCAATGATAACAGAAGTCACTTATTAAGTACTTGCTATTGAGCATTTACTCTTCTAACAGCTTGTTCTAAGAACTTTTTCAAAGTTTCCTTTTTCTACCACAAGCCTAGAAGTTCCATTCTATGATGATCAAAGTTTTATAAAGCACAAAGTATCTAAGTAATTTCTCAAAGTCTCACATATTAACAAACAGTAGAACAAGGGGTTGCCATTTGCTGAGTCATGTCACACTGAGTCTGAAGACTAACAAATGGCACATGGACATCATTCTCAACTTGTCCATAAGCTTTACATGGCCTAGCAACATCCTGAGAACTGTATGAAAATCTGTGTATTTGTGTGTCTCTATGTTTGCGGTTAATGTTAATATTTTTTTCTGTGAAAAGATTTTACTCTTTTCACTAACTTTTTAGAGTGGCCCAAGTCTTCATAAAAAAGAGGTTAAAGAATTATAAAGGAAATATAGCATAATGTTTAAAACCCAACCAGCCATGCTTTAAATTCTGGCTCAGACATCCAGCATAAAATTGAGCCTTATTAAGTCATTAACAGCCTTAATTTTCCTGATGTGTTACATAGAAAATAACAGTACTAACTCAGAGGGCTCCTGAGAGAGCCACAGGAGGAAATGCACACCCAACATCCAGAAGCATGTGGAAGAAAAGCAAATAAATATAGCTGCCTTGCTTGTCCCTCTGGAAGCCTGGAGGCAAACAGAATGCTGCCCATCAATCAAGATAAACAGAGATGTCTTCATCTGCCTCTGTTCCCTGGATCTCAGTGATCTTCCCAAATGTTTTTTTTTGTTTTGTTTTTTTTTTTTTTTTTTTCTTTTGTAGCCAGGAGCAATGGTTGTGAATGAAGCTCAGAGGTACCATTCTGGCTTTTGTGAGACTCAGTTATCACCTTCATACAAATGATGCTCAAATGTTCTCCAAACCCAGCTGGGTCTTTTAGTTCTGATACATGTTTCTTTTGGTGGAAGACCAGTTACAAAAGAACAAAGCAGAACAATCCAAATCTTAACAGATTTGGAGTATCCCTGGATGCTTCTTTCACACACACACACACACACACACACACACACACACACCCCATAAGTTAATGGAAAAGATGATAGGTTAAGAAACTGAAATTAAAATAAGGCATTAATTTCTGAGGACTATTGCAAGAAATGCAGTAGTTTAGAACAACACAAATTTAGTACAGATACATCTGAAGGTTAGAGAGTGCATATGGTCTTGACTGAAGCTATTGGAAGGGTTCTGCTCTTTTTTTGAGGCTGTAGGGAAGATATTTTCTCTATCATTCTCTCTTCTAAAGATTTCCTGAGCTACTTGCCATGTGGGCCTCTTCCATCTTCAAAGTCAAAAATGACTAGCAATAATTGATCTGCCCAGTGGCATGGAACCCATAGCTGGATCTGGGTAACAAATTAGAACCATATCCAAAAAATGAGCCCGCTGTCCATAGTCAAGCTCCCACCAATCTTGGGCTACAAGAGGGCCTATACCTATTAAATTCTCTCAAAATCCGGGCGTGGTGGTGCATGCTTTTAATCCCAGCACTCAGGAGGCAGAGGTAGAAGGATTGCTGTGAGTTCAAGGCCACCCTGAGACTACATAGTGAATTCCAGGTCAGCCTTAGCTGCTGACTTCACTCTCCATTGGCGAATTTGCTTTTCTTTTTCAGATGGATGCAGAACCTCAGGAGAGAATCTGCCCATCACACCTCAACAGGGCCCCAGCTGAAACCATAGAGTAATTGGGGAAATGAGCAAGAGTACTGCTTTCTTGGTGAACCTGATACCAGCACAACTCAGCTCCTGCCAAACCAGCTATCTAGAGATACAGAGGCTCCCAAGACCTCATCACTGAAGTAGACCTAAAACGAACTCAACATGGCTCAGGGAAATTTGCAGAAGAGGGGCAGAAAGATTGTTAGAGCCATATGGTGGAACATTATGCACAGAGACATTGCCTCTTCCCCATAGCTGTTGGCCACCCCCACAACGCATGACTCACATTCCCCAACGAGGAGAGTCCTGTGGAGGGGGGAAGACCGGGAGGAGGCTAAGGATGGTACCAAAATGCCTGTATACACACTGTGTACATAACTAACAACAACAACAAAAAAAAAAACATGGCTAGCAATGAAACAGTGATAACTAGTCTCTGTCTCCAGTTCCTGATACATAGTTTTAAGTTCTGATAAGGTTCTAAGTGATAAGGATACTAGTAGCTACTTTTGGATATTTCATCATTGACCTTAGTTCCTGATGCAGAGCTTGAAGACCTTTGTACTTTTGCTAGACAGGTGTGTGTGACAGTGAGCTCCTGAATCCCATGGAATGTCCAGGGTGATCGGAGATTCCCTTGTAATAATGAGACAACTGTAGTTGGGCTCTATGAGGAGGATGGTCACTAGAGAGTACAGGCCAGGATTAGAACCTTGGTGCTTTCAGCCCCACCCACATTCTCCAGAGACAAGTAAGGAAAATGATTGGACCATGTCTACACAGTGAAGCTTTCCTATAAACTATGTGTGATGATGTTCATAGTTGGTTGGTGAAGAGAAGGGTAGCTCACCTGAACTCTAAGGGGACAAAAACTCCTGCAATAGGAACTGTACCACA
The DNA here is from genome assembly GCA_036346955.1 of Dipus sagitta. NCBI lineage: Eukaryota > Metazoa > Chordata > Mammalia > Rodentia > Dipodidae > Dipus > Dipus sagitta. The sequence goes on from CM070771.1 coordinate 193,162,865, forward strand.
TCTCACCCTTTTCTCTTCATTTCCTGATTATCTACATCCTTTGTCAAACCCTTCAGAGTACAATCAGCCAGTAGATGTAAATATTGTTTCCCTGAGCTTGTGTAGCTTCCATAGCAAGGACTTCAAAAGGGTTGTGTGAGCAATGATAATGACTACCTACTACCTGTAACCAGGGTCTTAGGTGAGGAGTAGAGTTTAGAACTCAATTCTCCACCTATGGTTCTGTCACGATTTCCAAATATATGGCATCCAATTTGAACTGAACTCAATTGTAGAACACTCAGCTGGTTTCTGTGTGAGAATCTGTGAGTGTTGCCTAGTGAAATCCCCACAAATCTGGTACCAGAAGTGTTATATTGAGTGAGGGGGGAGAGAAAGGAAAGCACTTGTTTTCTTCATGTCTTCATGCCAGTCATACCCAATCATCTGACATTGACTGTTCTCCTCCCTCACTCACAGGATCCTTGTGAATGCAATGGGCCTTACTAGACAATCCTCCATATTTTGAATCAACACACAGAGACTCCTAAAACCACTTTTAAAAAAATTATGCTGGCTGGGCTTGAGAGATGGCTTAGAGGGTAAGAGCTTGCCTGTGAAGCCTAAGGACCCCGGTTGTTCTAGGCTCAATTCTCCAGGACCCAAGTTAGCCAGATGCACAAGGAGACACATGCATCTAGAATTCATTTGCAGTGGCTGGAAGCCCTGGCATGCCCATTCTCTCTCTCTCTCTCTCTCTCTCTCTCTCTCTCTCTCCCCCTCTTTCTCTCTCTGTCACTCTCAAAGAAATAAAAATAAACAAAATAAAATAAAAAGTAAAAGTTATGCTGGCTATAGTCACACTATGGAGGACCTCGAATGCTGTGCTGAGAGCACTTAGACTTAGTTCACTAGGCAACAGGGAACCACTGACATTTCACCTTTCAACAATCACTTTTGAATTAATAAAAAAATGTGATTTGTGTTGTTCCACGAGGAGAGGTATATCGCAATTAACTTCCTCAAGTATTTTTAAGAAAGAAAAGGAAAATATGTGCAAGAGAATTAAAGTAAGCAAGTGAATATGTAAAGTATGATTCCAGAAAAAAAAAATTCAAGGAGTGTTATATCACTCATAGTCAGAGTTCTAAGTTATTGTTCCTTGAAAAACTCTTGACGAATATTCAAAAAATGTTAAGTAGGATCTTATCTTGAAGTTATTATCCCTTATTCACTAGTCTTGCTTTTGTGAAGGACTTCTACATCCAATTATAGTGGTAGCATATAAGAATATATACACAACTATTTTTTTTTTAATTTTATTTATTTATTTGAGAGAGTGAGAGGGAAAGAAGTAGACATAGAGAGAGAGAGGAGAGAGAGAGAGAGAGAAGAGAGAGAGGGAGAGAATGGACATACCAGGGCCTCCAGCCACTGCAAACGAACACCAGATGCATGTGCTACCTTGTGCATCTGTTTTATGCGGGTCCTGAGGAATCGAACTGAGGTCCTCTGGCTTTGCAGGCAAATGGCTTAACTGCTAAGCCATCTCTCCAGCCCCACAACTATTTTTTTTTTAATTATAACAGGAGAATACATTGTAAATATCTGGTTCCTGACAGCTAAATGATTTACAGGAAGACCCACATGACAGTCCTGAAAACATAATTTAGCCTTCCCAAGCTTCCTCCTTTTATAGTTAACAGTGAGCAGTGGGAAGAAACTTTAGAGTTGATTGAAAAGTGACACACAAACATTAATAAAACCTCATTGTCCAACTGACTCTGACTCTACTCGAGACCAAATGTTTACTTATTCTCTGAAACCCTAATAATGCAGCATTTCATTAATACTACATTAAAAATTCTTTGTTTTCTCCTTCCTGCTTTTGTTGAAACCCCCCCATGCCTGCTGTTTTTTGACAACCTGTTGGAAGATAATAATAGCACAGATACTCTTCTGTGCCACACTACAGTAAAGCTTTCTGACACACTTGTCTCTGGCTAAACAAATCATTTGCACCGTGCCTGATTTGTTTCCATATTAGTAATTCAACTGCAATTTGTTCCTTCCCCTGGCTAAATGAAAATGTGGCCATCGAATGCAATGCTTCCTGCTTGGGTATCATAAAAATAATAGGTTTCTTGAGTAGAAGACATACATATTTTACTAACCATGAAGTAGGTTTTAGGAAAGTGGAAGAATGAATGTGGTAGACTTGCAATCTTTGGATTCGTAGCATTTAGATGCTGTTTTATGGTTTGGTGCATTAATTAAGTGATTTAAGCAAGTGTTTGTCACCCAAAGAAACATGATCATATAAACATGTGCTTTCTAATTTCTTGACGTAGCAAGTTTAAATTTTCTCCCTGGTTGAGTTGAGATGTAATATGTCATCAAGTATTCCCAGGTCTGGTGTTAATTCAATGATTGCCTTTTTCCCTACATAGAAGTGTTACCTCTTGCGCAAATGAAGAGCCACTATAGAATAATGAAGTTTATACTGAAGATAAATTATTTTTATCCCCTGCTGGGTGAGTCACCTGAAACTAGAAAGAGAAAAAGAATATTTGCAGATCTGGGAGGGGGGCAGTAATGAAGAGAAGTACTGTAAACATAATTCTTCTTTTTTTCCAAGTTAAAAAGACTTTTGCTTAAGAGTATATTCCCTCTGGCCTGAAAACCTATTTCCCATATCCTGTGGCTCTTGTTCCGTAGGTGTCCTGAAAAATAATTGGGTATTTAAAGAACCTCAAAATATTGCCGATCACAGAGCCAACCGCCTCTCAGAACTTTCCCTCTGAGGCTCTTATTAATTTTTAATCAGCTTGCTGCTGTTTGGGGTCTTCAGGACTCCTGTAAGTAAAGAGAAATGCCACGTGGGTGGTGGAGGAGGAGGGAGGGAGTAAATGAGAAGGGAAGCGGCCTTCCTGCTACCCAGAGACAAAGGCTGGCATGGCTTCCGCACAGGGGGATGCAAGCCAGTGTCAGGTGACAGCGTCACCCTTCTGCTGGACCAGATGTGGGAATTCAGATCCCATTTCTCTCCAGCTGCTTGGCGGCTACAGCCTGTGTGTTCCTTGACCTTCATTTCCATAGATGAATCCCAAGTTTGGGCTTCTGCTCAGAAGAGAAGTACTGTATATACTGACTTCCTTCTCTATGCATTCCAGCTTTTCAAATTTGTCTGTGAGATTCATGCTCCTATTTTGGATCTCCGTCTCTCTCTTTCTGTGCTTCTTGGATGACTTAATGCAGGATTTTGTATCAGGGTCATCCATAAGGCAAATTTTAAGCTTAAGCAGCAATTTTCACTTTTAGCAAAGCAAAGGATCATACACTGCAGAGAGTCAGAGGCAGGGGAAGGGAAGCTGGCCCAAAAGGCTGAAAGGAGGGTAAGAGCATTTGGGATTCTGAGTTGTGGCTTTATAAGAGGTTTTTATGACTATTTGAGAAATAGGTCTCATATTCATAAGGTAAGGTGATCTTCCCCCCCTCCCAAATCATTATGGACACGATATTCCTTTTACAGAATTTCTTCCCATGATCCTTTTGAAAGGCTCACAATGGGGTGTAAATCACAATGTACATGATATTGCAGTGCAGCTGGTGCCTTTTGAAGTGGCAGACCCTTGTCAGTGAGCAAGTCTGGCAATTAGTGCTTGGTACCTGACAGTGGGAAGAGCCTTCCAGCAGCTTCAAGGATGCTCCACCACACAAGGGGCACTTCCGCTGTCAGAAGACATGCCTAAGATGCACCTGCAATTTCCCTTGGTTCCTTCTTCTTATCTAACTCCTTGCCTATCCAGTCTCACCATGGTATTAAATCAGTAAGATGATTCTGAATTTTAGCCATAACTTATTATATATTGTCTATGATTAGGCATGTGTCTATGAAAGGTTGTATTCATGTAAAAAAAAAAAAGTGTTTGGAAGACAGTGTTACAGAAAGAGGACATCAGTTGTGCAATGGTTTTTAAATCACACCAGATGTTTAATGGCACACTGGGCTATTGCTCTTTTACCTCTGTAAACTGGCAAGATCTTTTCACTGGGCTTCACTTCCTGCCTGGCCTCATTTTCTTCCAGCTTCCAGTTTAGTCTGCAGGGCCAGATGAATCATCTTACCCGTTTGGGATACAGAGGGTCACCTTGCTTCTCTATGCCTCTTACTGTGTGAACATCCATTTATCGCATTGCCATCCCTGTAATTTTTCCTAGTGAAGAAAGTGTGTCATTGTTTGTCTACTCAGAAATCATGTAGAATGGCTTCAGTGTGCAGGGTCACAGTGCACACTTACAGTCACTGCTTCTTCCTAATGTAGAAGGAACATGTAGATCACAATAGGGACCTTGATCATTTCTGATATAGATAGCATAGGTTCCTTTCCTTCATTTCCTTCCTCTTCCTTCCCCTCCCTCTTTCTCCCTCTCTCTCTCTCTCTCCTTCTTCCTCCCTCCTTTCTACCCTTCTATTGTTCAGGTTCAAAAAGTTCATTTTCAAGTCTATGAAAAATGTTCAGTTAAGTGATTTCCTCAAATATGCTTAAACCTGTTCAGTATAACCATGGTTAAGAATATACTTTGGGGCTGGAGGGATGGCTTAGTGGTTAAAGCATTTGCCTGCAAAGCCAAAGGACCATGGTTTGACTCCCCAGGACCCACGTCAGCCAGATGCACAAGAGGACGCATGCGTCTGGAGTTCGTTTGCAGTGGCTGGAACCCCTGGCGTGTCCATTTTGTCTCTCTCTCTCCTCTCTGTTTCTCTAATAAAAAGTAATAAAAAAGAATATACCTTTGTGGGAAATGTCCTAAAATAAGAATATAATTTTTGGCTAGAGAGATAGCTCAGCTATTAATGTTCTTGCTTGCAAAGCCTGATAGCCTGAGTTCAATTCGCCAGTACTCATGCAAATCCAGATGTACAAAGTGCAGCATATGCCTGAAGTTTGTTTTTGTTTGTAGTGGCAAGAGGGCCTGGTATGATCTCTCTCTCTCTCTGTTTCTCTCCTTCTCTCCCTTCTTTCATCCCTCCCTATTTCCCCTTGCAAATGAATAAATAAAAAACGTAGTAGGCCAGGCATGGTGGCGCACACCTTTAATCCCAGCACTCGGGAGACAGAGGTAAGAGGATTGCCATGAGTTCAAAGGCTACCCTGAGACTACATGGTGAATTCCAGGCCAGCCTGAGCTAGAGTGAAACCCTACCTCAAAAAAAAAAAAAAACTTAGAATAAAATTTTAATTTGTATTTCTTTTTCACCACATATATGTACATACATACATAGATACATACATACACACATATCTCCCCAGAAAGAACAAAAAGGTTTTATTTCCTGTTGATTCTAGTTTAATTTTCCAAGTCTGTAGCTACAGGAATTAGCAGAATCAAATATTTCATGGTTAATATATCCTAAATATCCATTGATGAATGTGGGATAGATAGGTAGATGGGTGGATGGTGAATGGAAAACCCTGTGACCATAAAGGAACATTACTGGTGAACTGTCACCCAGAGAATATCTGTAATAAAGTGAATTCCACTCCTGAGAAGAATAATACTTAAGCTGATTCAGGGCAAAATGAGAACTTATTTTGATATCCACCCATGTTTATTATATTAACATATATATAACATATGATATATAACTTTATTATATTAATAGTATATTGATTCATCTTACTAAGTATTACCCTATTATATTGCTACTACAAATAAAGCTGTAATAAACATTCACATACAAGCTTTCATATGGACAGATATTTTCATTGCTCATGAGAAAATACAAATAAATCAAATGGTAATCAACCTTTCCTCATAGAGTGGCCCCTGGCAACCATTGCTCTACTCTTGGCCTCTGTAAGTTTTACTCCTTTTTATATAAATGAGATCAGCAGTACTTTTGCTTCTAAGTGTAACTTGCTTCCTTAGTATCATGTTCTCCATGTTCTTCCATGTTGCTACAAATACCAAGATTTTCTTCTTTCTTGTGGCTGAATGAGATCCTGTTGTACGTACATATGTATTATATACATATATGTGCATATTTGCATAGATAATGAAATGAGCTACATATCCCTAGTATTTCAATGCTTATTCTTCAACAGACATTTAAGTTGTGTCTTGACTATTATGAATAAGGCTACAATGAACACGCAGGTATAAATATCTTTCTGAAGTGCTGTTTCTACTCCCTTTGGATATATATGTGGACATGGGATTGCTGGGCCATATTGCGATTTTATTTTTGATTTTATTTTTGTAGAACCTCCATGCTGCTTTAAGTAGTGGCTATATCAATTTATTGTCTCCCCAACAGTGTATCTGATCTCACTTGTTCCAGCCCTTGACAGTAACTAAAAATTTCTTGTCTTTTAGGATGGAGAGATTGCTTAGCAGTTAAAGGTAGTTGATTGAAAAGCCTGATGGCCTGAGTTTAAATACTCATTACCCACATAAATCCAGATGCACAAAATGGAACATACATCTGGAGTTTGTTTGTAGAGGCAGGAGGCCTTGGCATACCCATTCACTGTCCCCCAATCATAAATAAATAAACAAATATTTTTAAAGATTTCTTGTCTTTTTGTGACAGTTATCCTAATAGATTTGAGATACCTCATGATGGTTTAATCCACATGTTTCTGATCATTCATTTGGCACCTTCCCAAAAACTACTGGCTATTTTTAAGCCTTTTTTTTTTTTGAAAATATATTCAGGCCCTTTGTCCATTGTGTGCTTTGCTTTTTATCCACTGAATTTTATAAATTCATTGAATATTTTGGATATTAATTCCATTTTAGATACATGGTTTGAGTATTCTAGCTGCTGAATTGCTGAATAGACATTAGCCATGTTGCAGTATATTTATTCTATCTCCAACTTGAGAGCTTTTATTATCATGGAGATATGACTGGGTCATAAAGATTCTGACCTAATTATTGGACTAATTATGAATCTAACAATGTATGCCATTTAGGAAGACATAGAAACTTTTAGAGATGGGGCCTGGTTGAAGATGGTAAGTTACTGCAGATGAAGTCTTAAAGGTTGTGCCTGGCCGTTGGCTGTTTCTGCTTCTTGGTGGCTATGAGGCAAGCAGCTCTGCTCTGTCATGTGTTCTCCACCATGATGGTTCTGTCTCACCACATACTCAGAACCAACAGAATCAACATGTCATGGGCTGAAAAATTTCCAAAGCTATAAGCCAAAATAAATCTCTCCTTTAAATGGTTTCTCTTAGGTGTTCTTCACAGTGACAAAAAAAAAAAAAATCTGAATAATAGAGTCTTCCAGCCTTCCTATGGAGGGAAGGCTGAACATGTCTTATTTCCGGTCTCTAGTGAGAAGAGCTGCTCTCAGACCACAGCTGAGAGTTGTTCCAGTCAAGTTACATGGATTTTGCAGGATCTGTTGTGGGAATAAAGTCAAGGCCTATATGTGGGGTCCATGTGAATATATGTCTCTCTCAGTTCTTGGGTGGGCCACTCTTAGACTTCTGCCTAAGAGGACCTGTCTTCTCATTATCTTAACAGTATCTCTTGAAAATACCCTTAATTTTTGTGAAAACTAAATTTATTTTTTTTTAAAAAATAATATTTAACTCATGCATTAGAAATCTTTGGGTAGCTCAAAGTGGTGAAGATTGTCTACATTTTTTTCCAGAAATGTATTGCTATGAGTTTTGTTTCTATGATTCATGTTGACTACTGATACAAGTCAAGCATTGATATTCATAAATAGTTCCATCACAAATTGACAAAATTACCTGCACGGCCTGTGTACATGTTTTTGAAAGTCAAATGACTAATATGTGTAGGTCTATTTCTAGATGGTCTTCTCAATTTCATTAATTTACTTGTCTCCTTTCAACCTGAACCAAGTGATGTTTATTACTTTAGTTTTATGACAAGTGTTGAAATCTAAGAGTGTAAGTCATTCTCTGTCTTTTCTATTTTGATGTGAGTTTTATAAGCATCCCTTTGAAATTAAAAAAAGAAATCAAGATTAAGTCTTATATCACCATAAAAGTTACATATTCTAGTTAGTTCTAATCCTATAAAATTATGTATCTGCATCACTCATGCATGACTTTTTAGCTGTTTTAGAAGGATCTTTTTTTTTTTTTTTGCCTTTAGCAAAGTTATCCTGCAGCAATAATCAGACACAAAATTTGGCTTGCAAAAATGCCTTATTTCATATCAGGGTATTTGTCCTTGACAAGTTACTGTAGCTGTGATCCATATCATTTTATTTTGGAACTGATTGGGTTCAAACAAATTGTTAGAGTTAAAGGGTAAGGTAGGGAACTGGAGAAGAGAAATAAGAATGTGTACTTGGGTATGGTAGCTAAGGTGACCAGAGGAGTCTGGGAAAAATATCGAAGCTTTCTTGGCAGGAGAGCCCTGTCCTGAAGAGCAGGTACAAGGAACTGGTTCCCTTTCCCCTATTTAACCACTCAAATTTGTGTGTAGTTACACATCTACACACATGTGCATCTAATGCATATGGTTGCAGCAGTTTGAACTGTGGGAGAAAATGGTTTTGAAGGAACCCTCCATATGTTCCGGGAAAGGGACCACTCTACTTCCTCAAGGATAGATTGGAGGAGGATAAATGGCCAACTCACACTTCTAAGTCCAGGTACTAGGGGCAGTCCTTGCTGTTGCTTCCCGACTTGGCCACTATCAATTCTGGGCGGTGTACATGGCTGTGACTTACCTGCTAAAAATAAACTTTAGTTGCTCTACATGCAGCCTGATATCAATTCTTCTCCCTTGTGAGCGCAAGAACTAAAACTGCTGCTGTGGTTGGGGTTAGAAGGAATCTAGGAAGTCATGCCTTCCCATAACAAGACGTAGCTGCAAGACTAGCCACTGCAAGTCTTAAAGCAGGAAGAAGGAGATATGACAGCACTCCACAGTTGTTGGAGTTTTGCTGAGAAGCAGCACACATCACTTCCACTAACAATCACTGGGCAGAGGCAGACATGTGGATAAACCAGAGGCTAATGCAAAGAAAAGAAAACTCTTAGAGGGTACCCAAGGAAATGGGCTCAAAATATTTTTTGATGCCCACCTTTAATCCCAGCACATGGGAGGCAGAGGTAGAGGGTTGCCATGAGTTTGAGGCCAGTTTGGGACTACAGTGTAAGTTCCAGGTCAGCCTGGGACAGAATGAGTCCCTATCTCAAAAATAACGCAAAATAAATGAATAAATAAAATCTGTAGCAAGCATTAAATAGCTATCTAGATGATCACTATTGGAAGTGTTTCAACTTGTGATGGAATAGAATTAACTTACTGTGTAATGGGTTTTTCATGGGAAATATTAAGGTATACAACTACACAGTGATGCTTCTATTTCCTTCCCTCCTTACTTCTCTTGATCCCAGTCAAAGAAACCTTAGGGTGACTTTGATCACACATTATAGAGCCATATTTCACAGTGCTGGGGGAAAATGGCAGTATTGATCCCTGTATCTCATTTATCCTTCCCTTTTACTGCTGGGATTAGTTCATAATTACTTGGAGATATGTAAAGATAATTTATAAACATGCAATTCAGTAACTAACCCATTTTCTCTAAAAGACATATACCTATAAGTAGGTATATGAGAATAGAGAGGTTCATTGTTGGCAGTCTAACAGGATAATTATCATAAAAGCCATTAATAATTGAGTGTTCAGTGTACAACAGTCATGATTTTAAATGGTCCACTTGCATTTTCTCACTTAATGTTTCTGAGAAAGCTGGTAAGGAGATATTATTGCTATAATGTGATGAGAAATAGATACACAGAGATGTTAAACAATTTATCTAAGCTCTTACAAGCATTCGAGTCATGATTCAAATTTAATATGTCTGCTTTCACAGCCTAAGTCATAGTGTTATAGACACTGTGCTATAACTCAACAGTATAACCTTCAAACAATCTCAGAACTTTTAATTGAAAGTCCTTAGGATGCTAACATGGGTAAATCACTATTCTTCCTAGGAAAACACTACCTTTCTGTGAAGTCATATGCATTAGGGGAGCAGGTAGTATTTTATACATAGCTTGGCAGGCTAGAGAACTAGAATGATTTGGGGAAAATTGCAGTGATAGCAAGTAGACAATCTGAACCATATTCTACTTCAAAGCAAGGAGGTATTACATTAAAGCTCAGGTAGAAACTGGAGTGTTTCTCATTGAGAAATTATGACTAACAATCTTTGACTGCCCAGTGGTCAATCAACCAAGATTCATTACCTCACTGTACAACTATAACTAATTTTATGTCACTTTCAGAAGACTTGGTTGGATGAAGTTAGAGCTCTTGGTTAGAGAGTCCAGAGTTTCAGTTACGAGGAAGAGTATGTTCTGGAGTACTAAGGTGTAGCCTGGTGATAGAATTAATGCTGTATTATATATTTGAAATTTTCTAAGAAACAGATGTTTATAAATGTTTTAGAATGTTTTCACTAGGGTGGTCATTTTAACTATATTAACTATCTCAACCTATGAACTTGGAAGACCTTCCCACTTTATAGCATCTTGTTCAATTCCTTTCTTCAGTATTTTATAATTTTGTTTGTAGAGGTCTTTGATCTCCTTGGTTAGGTTAATTCTTAGCTTCTTAAGCTTGCTTTTGTTTTGTGTAGCTATGAATGAGATTATTTTCCTGATTTCTTTCTCATTATCAGCGCTTGGAAAGCCGCCAAGTTTTATTCTACTCCAAGCTGAATTAGGGTCTCAATTTTAAGTATTGAATTCATGATCTGCAAACAAGGATAATTTAACTTCATCCTTTCTTAGTTACAGCTTCTTTAGTCCTTTCTTTTGCCTGATTACTCTAGCTAAAATTTGAGTGCTGTTTTGAATATGAGTGGTGAAAATGATTCCTGTTTTACTTCTGTTTATAAAGGAAATGCTTTCAAGAATATTTTTCCATTCAGTATAATGACCAGATTTTTCCATATAAAGTCTCTAATATGTTGAAGTATGACACTATTATATTCAGTTTATTCACAGTTTCTAGCATAAATAAATGTTGAATTTTATAAAAAGCTTTTCTGACATCTACTGAGACAATCATGTGGTTTTTTTGTACTTGATTCTATTTATGAGTGGTATTATACTAATTGATTTCCATATATTAAACTCTTCTTGCATTTTAAGAATGCAACCAAGTTCATCATACTGTATGATTTTTTATTGTGATACTAAAATTGATTTCTGAATATTTTATTTAAGGTATTTTTGGCTGGGTTCATCAAGGACATTGGCTTATAGTTTTCTTTTGTGTATTGTGTTCTTATCAAGTTTTGGTAGTAGGGTAATAAGAGCTTTATAGTATGAGCTTGGAAGTGTTTTTCTCTTTCTGTTTTACAGAACAGTTTGAGGAGCATTGATGTTGGCTCTCCTGCGCAGACTAATATAATTCAGCAGTAAGTCTTTCACATCCTGGACCCTTCTCTGCTGAAGACTTTTTATTATGGCTTTAATCATATTACCCACTATTGATCTGTCTAATATATATAATTTGTTTTCAGCACTTCCATACATGTGTATAAATATCTTTATTCACCCCCTACTTTGCATCTCTTACACCCCTCCCTCTCACTCCTGCCAAGCCTCTTTTAGTTGCCAGCTAGTCCCATTTCAATTTTTGTGATTCACTGAGTTTAATTATGGTTGCTTGCATGACTTTTATATAATCTTGGTTCAAATAACAACCAAAAGCAATTTATAGATTCAAAGAAATCCTGATCAAACTATTAATGACATTTTTTACAGACAGAAATAAATAATTATACAATTCATTTGCAAGCACGAAAAACCCTGATTGATCCAAGAAATATTTACTAAAACAACAACAAAACCGTTCACAATGCTGAAGCCATTACAATACTTGATTTCAAAATATGCTCCAGAGCCATAGATGTTAAAACTTCACAGTGGTGGCATAAAAACAAACATCATGACCAAAGGAACAAAATAAAGGACCCAAATATAAACCTTTACATCTACAGACACAGGATTCTCAACAAAGGCATCAAAAACACATATGGGAGTCTATACCTTCTTCCGCAAATGGAGCTAGGAAGGGTGGATATCAACACATGGAAGACTCACATTACATTGTTATCTCAGAACCATACAAATATAAGTTCAAATGAAATAAATACCTTCATATAAAGCCTAACACTTGGAAAGCACTTAGAAAGCAGAGGGACATTAAAAGATGCCACCACAGGCAATTACTTCTTGAACAAGACTCTAATAGCTCAGGAAATAAAGCAAAAATAGACACATGAGATTTCATTACTTTTTTGTGCAACAAAGTACACAATCAACAGAATGAATAGACAATCTACAGATGTGAGCAATTTAACTGTTAGAGGATTAGTAATGGTATTTTACAAAGAACTCACAAATGTTAACACAAAAGAACAAATCATACAATTAATAAATGGGAAAAGGATTTGAATGATAGAAAAATAAATACAAAGGGCCAATAAATAATATGAAAAAATGTTCAAAATCTTTCACAATCAAGGGATGTAAATCAAAACTATACTGAAATACTGTCTCAACCCTGTCAGAGTGACTGTTATGGAAATAAAATTAAAAACAGAAGCTACTAAGGAAGTGGAGAAAAAGGAACACCTATGTACTGTTGGTAGGAATGTGCATTTTTATAGTCAGTAGTAAATTTCTCACTAATCTACAAACTGAATTGCCATATGATCTAGATATATAACACTCTTGAGAATACACCCAAGTTATATGAAGTCAGCATAAAGATAACTGCATAAAAATATTTATTGCTGCATTTCTCATAAGAGGCAAGTAGTGTAATCCACCTGTGTGTTCATCCACAGATAAATCAATTGAAGAAATGCATGTGGTACGTACGTACAGTGGAGGTGAATTCATCCAACGAGAAGAATGAAATTATGGCATTTGTAGGAAAAATGGATAGAACTGGAGGCTATCATGTTAAGTGAAATTAGCCAGACTCACAGAGCCAAGTTTCACATCCTTTCCCTGCTATGTGGAGACTTAATCTAAACAAATGTTTGCAAATAGAAAGCAGATTATAAGATGGAAGAAGGTGACAGAACTAGGCAGGGTGTTGGGGGATCAAATCACAGTATGTGCATCCATATATGGAAATGTTATAGTGAGGCCCATTAATCATTACATTTAATATGAGCATATAATAAAAGTGAAACTCACCTGATGTACATAGGGTGGTCATGCCAGTAGCAGTGTTTCCCTTGTTAGTCCTGTGTGAGTATGTATGGATGAGACAGACAGGTACTCAGATCCTAGTGTCCATCAGCGCAATAACTTCCTATCATTACATTTGGTTGAAGATATGTCAATGCCCATATATCAGATACCTGCTGCCATGTGAACTAAGAGCTTTAAATAGAATGCCATGCACAATGGTCTCAATTATGGGTGATGGACAGTTATTCAGAATAGAGGAACATTAGCGAGAGTGGTAGGACTTTTTTTTCTGACCACACATACATATACATAATATATATGTCAATTAACTTAGTAGTACCAATAGCTTAGTTTAATTAATTTAATTAATTAACTTAGTAGTACCAATAATTTCACTATATATATGCAATATATATATGCATACAAATCAAAACATAACATATTAAGCTGAATAGATTGACAATTTTTTTGTCAATTATACCTCCATAAAGGTGAGGGGGTAGAAAAGAGCATAGAATATTCTGAAAATACTGGAGAATTTAATCTACTACCAGATTAAAAGGATTATATATCATAATTAAGTGGAATTTATTCCAACAATACAAGAGTTGTTCATCATCATAAAAATCAATATAAAAAATCAATGTAATACACCACATTAATACAGTAAAGGAATGAATGGTGGTCATCTCATGAAGAAAAGTAATTTGATAAAATCCACCTTTCCTTATGATAAAAGCACTGAGTAATTTAAAAATAAAGTGCTTCTTAATATAATAAAGGACTTTTAATTAAAATATATAAATAACACCCAAATAGTAGAAGAAGGTTACTTTTTAAGATCAGGAACATGACAAAGATACCTATTTGCATAATTTATACCCAACATTGTATGGAAGTTCTAACCATACAAAATAGGTAAGACAAAAGGTATCCAAAGTGGAAAGGCATGCCTTTATTTTCATTTGATGTGATTTTATACTTACAAAGTCCTACTTAAAAAAAAACCAAAAAAACACCTATTAGGGGCTGGAGAGATGGCATAGCAGTTAAGGCGCTTGCCTGCAAAAACCAAAGGACCTTGGTTTGATTCCCCAGGACCCATGTAAGCCAGATACATAAAGATGGCACATGCATCTGGAGTGCATTTGCAGTGGCTGGAAGCCCTGGTGCGTCCCATTCTGTCTGTCTGTCTCTCTCTCTCCCCCTCCCTCTTTCTCTCTCTCAAATAAATAAAAATAAAATATTTTTTAAAACTTTAAAAAACCTATTAAGGTTAAAAAATTGAATCCAGTAAAGTTTCATGATACAAAATCAACATACAAAATATGCTCATTCTATCCCACTGAACATGAACAATACCGAAAGATTAAGAAAATGGTCACTTAAAAATTGCATCAAGTGCTGGAGAGATGGTTCAGTAGTCAACTGTGCTCCCTGCACAAGCCTGAGGACTGACCAAGCCTCAGATCTCCAGTTACTATGTAAGCAGCTGGATGTGGCCACATGTGCCTGTAACCCCATTCCATTCCTGCGGAGAAGCAGAGAACTGAGAATCCTCAGCTTCAGAATCAGTAAAGAAACTCTGTCGCCAAACAAAGACCAGGCAGAAGAGCAATGGAGCTGGACACTTGACATTAAGCCACCATAGGCAAGAGTCCTGTGCCACAGATGAGCATATGGGACACAGTCCCCCCGACACACACACATGCACATGCACACACAAACACAAATTAAGTAATAAAGACATTTAGAAACTTATCCTAAAAGGTACTCTATGATTTTTCAGTGCTCAAAGAGTCCCAGAAAGGAGCAGTGTTCTTTTCTTATTAGCCTCTACCCTGCTGTGGCTATCCTTCCATAATGAAGCAGATGTTAGGATTTTGGTCCAGCTGGAATTTATAAATACTAAACTCTGGTAGTGACTCAATCAAGCTTATGACGTTAGCAGTGCAATCACTAGAATCGGTAGTTTGTTCCTTGTTTTTTTAAAGTAAAATTAGAGTTTAACAAAAAAGTTAATTATTTATTTATTTATTTGAGAGAGAAAGTGACAGAGAGAGAGAGAGAGAGATTGGACATGCCAGGACCTTCAGCTACTGCAAATGAACTCCAGATGCATGTACCACCTTGTGCACCTGGCTTATGTGGGTTCTGGAGAACTAAACCTGGGTCCTTTGGCCTTGCAGGCAATTGCGTTAACCACCAAGCCATCTCTCCAGCCCAAGAAAGGTGTTTTTAAAATATATTTAAAAATTTTTTGTTTATTTATTTATTAGGGACAGAGGGAGAGAGAGAGACAGAGAGAGAGAATGGGTGCAGAAGGGCCTCCAACCACTGCAAACGAACTCCAGAAGCATGTGCCACCATGTGCATCTGCCTTACATGGGACCTGGAGAATTGAACCAGGGTCCTTAGGCTTTGCAGGCATGTGCCTTAACTGCTAAGCCATCTCTCCAGCCCAAGAAAGGCTTTAATATATATTTAATCACAGACATTATGGGAGCAAGGTGGGGTGGTGCTTAGAAAAAGATTGCACATAGGTTTTCACTTCTTGAGAGAGATTGCTGTGCTTGGTGGTTTCTGAAATGATGTAAAGGATTTCTGAGAAAATTTTCCTCTCTTTTTCCTTCTGATCATAATTCACTCCACCCTTCTCTTCCTCCCCTCACCGGCCTTCCTCCCCCACCTGCCTTGTACTGAATCCCTTCTTTCCATTCAGTCCTTCTTCTGCTTTGATGTTTTTATTTTCCCTCCTCCACTATCCATGATGAAATGATGATGGGCCTAGCTCAGCTCCCACTTTATTTCTCAGTGTCCTGCAACTGAATCATGTGGCATCTTTAGCAATAGGGTCTTACATTTAGTTCTGGTGGGTAAGCAAGAGTATTGGCAATAACTCCTATAGTTTAGGAGCCTTGGGGGACTGCCTGACCAACAACTCCCTGGGAAGTATCCCACTCCTGACACTGGAATTTTCCTGTAACAACCTGTGGCTTCTGAGTAGGATTGCTGTTTTTCAAACAAAAAGCTGAAAAAGACATTAGGTGCCAACCAGTGCTGGTACTAGTAGGAATCAAACTTGGATTTTTCTTGCTCCAAAACCTAGTAGTTTTGCTCTCTGTTGCTCTCAGTCTATAGCCCTTAGTGAATTCCATCTTAAAATACTTAAAGTGAACTTCTGTTTTCTGGTACGTCATGTAAGCAGGTTAGATGTATTTATTCCATCCTAACAATAGCCGGCTGACAAACAAAAATTGATCACTTGTCATTTCCATGGGAGAAGTGAGCCACAGGGAAAACCGCTGCCCCCACAGAGGGCAAGGCAGGCATTTACCGAGAACAACAGCTTACTAAGTAGAAGCCTGCCACAGCATCTGGCATTACACTATAGAAACCTGAATTCTGATGAGTTGATGGAGACAATGTGGACAAATCAGAAAGATCTAAAGTGCAGAGAATCTCAGTCATTGAGTAGAAGAAGCCAACTTTAACCACAGAATGCCTGAGGTCATTTCAGTGAATACTGGAAGACAGTTTCACCGGAGCTTCTTTCTGGAAGAAAGAACCCACTTTGAAATCCCTCAGAGTCCTCAGTTCTTCTTAACCAAGTCTATCCTCAGGAGAGACTATTTAACCTGCCTCCAGTCACTTCCGGTCTTCTATTGGAGTAAAGCAACCACCTGACGCCAGGCCACTCTAGCCGTGCTGTCTCACCTAAGGGCCCAAGAGGGGGTGGGGTATTGAGAAGGCGTGAAAGCTACAGTCAGGCTTAGCAAGCCTGAGACCTGATCACAGGACGATGGAAAAATTTCCCTCTCCCCACACCTCACAATCTCTGTATTTAGAGAAGTTCCCTTTTACCCAATGTATCATGTAAAGATATTATGAAATAGACCGGACGGGGTGGTGCACGCCTTTAATCCCAGCACTCAGGAGGCACAGGTAGGAGGACTGCCGTGAGTTCGAGGCCACCCTGAGACTCCATAGTGAATTCCAGGTCAGCCTGGGCTAGAGTGAGATCCTACCTCGAAAAACCAAAAAAAAAAAAAAAAAAAAAAAAAAAAAAAAAAAAAGATATTATGAAATAATTACAAGACATAGTAAAAGGCAAACTAGACAAAATACTTAAAATATGTGTGAGGACTGGAAATATGGCTTAGTTGTTAAAGTGCTTACCTGTGAAGACCAAGGACCAAGGTTAGATTCCCAGAACCCAGGTAAGCGAGATGCACATGGTAACACATGTGTCTGGAGTTCATTTGCAGTGGCTAGAGGTCCTGTCATGCTCATTCTCTCTCTCTCTCTCTCTATCTCTCTCTCTCTCACACACACACATAAAATAAATAAAAATAAAATATGTTAAAATATGTATGACACTTAGGAATAGAGTCTGAAGAATATGACAGTGATAGTAAAATAGGCTTAGGTTGCCTTTGGTCTTATAGACTTTTTGACTGTGACCTGTGACTTCATAGGGTCTATATTGGCTTGAAGAGGGCCTCCCTCCCCAAAATTGAAGTCTTCCTGGAATGGATGACTATAACCTTACTTATAAATAGGATTTTCATAGACATAATCACGTTAAGATAAGGGCATGATGAATTATGATGGCTACTGGAATTCTTATACAAGAAGTAATCTGCGCATATGAGCACGGACACGCAGGCAAGAGAACTTGTGATGGCAGATAGAGAGAGAGATTACCGTGAGGGGGCTACGAAACAGAGAGTGCCACAATCCGCCGCAAACACGCCAAGCAGCAAGCAGCACTCCTGTAGGCTGTGGTGAGGGCACAGTGCAGCCAGCATCATGATTCCAGAAGCCTGCCTCTCAAATTGTGAGCAGAACCTTGCTGTTGTGCTAAGCCCCTCAGGTTGTAGAACTTTGTTTCAGAAACTCCAAGAAACTAAACAGAGTATATCTGGAGGTGGTTAATAGTTACATCTCAATGCGGTTTCTTGGAATGAATTAGTTCAGGACCCTAGAGTATTGGTTATCGTTTCCTTAGAATGTCAAGGGAGGCATGTCCTCACCAAACATGGAAAAGATGGACCTGAGAAAAATGTGAATCTCTGTAGGGCTCCAGTCAACAAGCAATGGTACAAAGAATGCAGGTGTTCAAACACGGAGTTCATATCTCACCCTCAGCGTGTTTGTACCACTTGCTAAATGAGGCACAAAGTGTTTACTCATTCCAGATCTTTCCCCTCGTCTGGTAAGATAAACCTGTTTTTTTTTGGGGGGGGTTAATAATACATGCAAATGTCTGACACCAAAATTACAAGAATAGTAGGACAAGTCTTGGACTATTTAATCCATTGTTGTAGAGGGCTGTAGAAATATGAAACAATCTTATTTTTATTTTTCTACTTTTTTGCAAGCTACACTCTTCAAATAGGGGCTGACAAAAGCAAATAATTGTTTTGCTCTCCAGAGTTTCTCTCTGTTTCGTAACTTAAAACCACAAGTCCCTTAAAGGAGATATTTTAAGCTCTGCTTTGTTATCAACCCAGCTGCTCAAAATGCCTACCATTTCAGAGTTGGAAAGATAACTCATCAATAAAGGGTTTGCTTTGCAAGCACAAGAACCCATGTTTAAAAGTAAAGTATGCCGGGAGTGCTGGCACACGCCTTTAATCCCAGCACTTGGGAGGCAGAGGTAGGAGGATTGCGGTGAGTTCGAGGCCACCCTGAGACTACATAGTGAATTCCAGGTCAGCCTGAGCTAGAGTGAAACCCTACTATGAAAAACAAAAGCAAAAAAAGTAAAGTAGAACACCTAGGCATAGTGGAATGTGATTCTAATTCCTGTGCGACAAAGGTGGAGATAGATAGATTCTTGGTCTCACTGATTAGCCAGGCTAGCCTGATCAGGTGATTTGTAGCCAAATGAGAGTCCCTATCTCTAAAAAAAAAATACTCCATGAACACCTATCCTGGCCTCTACACCTATATGTAAGCACACAAAACTCTTCTCCCTACATAAACACATGCCCATTCTTATAAATGAAGAAATAAGTTCCGCCACTTCAAAAAGACAGATGGTGTTATTAAACAATGTCACAATTCAAACAGGAAATAAGGATATAAAGATCACGATTCATTTCAAAAAGTTAGCTCTTTTGAACACAAGGCAAGTGTATAGTTTCCTGAGAGGAAGTAACTGAAGGTACCAGAGGTTTATTTTTGGTCCACAGTTTGAAGAGATTCAGCCCACCATGGTGGGGAGGGCATGGCCGCAGATGGTTCTGTGTGGAATGTGTGGCACAACTTCTTACACTTCCTTGCATCAGGAGACAGAGAGCGAGGAGTCCAAGCTATAACCCATAATCTCACCCCAGTGACTTATTTTCTCCAGAGAGCTACTACATAAAGGTTCTGGCAGAGTACCAAGTATCAACGCACAAGCCTTTGGGAGACATTCCATACTCAAGCCACAGCAGCACAGGATCAGTCATTAGTTTGTTGGCTTTCATGACCGTTTTCCCTTCTGTCCTTGCTTCATTCTTTATATAGAGGAAATATACCTGAGAAAAACAAAGTACAAAGACGTTAGAGTAGTTAGCAGGAATCTTTGGGAGCTAAATGGAGAGATGAGGAGGAGAGGCAAAGGCATTTCTTGCTTTGACCTTTGCTTCCCTGTGGCCGTCTCTGGCAGGCGCTGTGCATTCCCTGTGGCTTTAGAAAACGTTCTCCTCCTAGCGAATCCTTCATCAGGCACCGAGCTCCACTGCTAGGCTCAGCACTATCCCAGCGCCCACTGCTTTCACCTGGCTCCAGCTCAGGTGTCCCAACTCCCAAGCCATTTTTCTCTCCAGCCTTCCAGTGATGAGAGTGGCTGCCTACAGTTTCCAATTTCACCTCTTTTTACCCCTCATTTTTCTTTCATGCCTTCTTCCATCTTTGCAGCCGATTCCTGGTATTGATGCTGATGTCTACTTTCCTGACATGGTTTTGTTTTCCTGGATGGACTCATATTAATTCACAAAGTTAAATCATTTCACGTGCGAAAGAAGATATAAATGCTTCCAAATCATTTTGGCTCTATAGTCTTAGAAATACTGATTGCCCTCCATGTGAACCACACTTTGAAAAACTGTAGCCATGCCGTTACATGTGCTGACACAAATGCAGACATCATTGGGACACATCCTTACTTTTCTCTTTTCTATACAGTGTGTGTTGGGAGTGTTTATGAAGACAAATTTCTTAGAGGTGGCAGGGGTGGATGTAAGTATCAGGGGTGAAGAGGATGTTCAGTCTGGCTGGGGACTTTGAAATGTTTCAGTATACAGTCACAGGGCACCCACGACCTCTTCATCAGTGAGCTTTCTTGTCCAACAAAACCCAGCAACTGCATCCTACTCACCAAAATTCATGTTCTTCGCTACTCACAGTCACTCATCTGCTTTACGTTTCCCAGCATCCAGTTAGGTGCTGCCCTGCACCTCAGATCTGGGCATGGAATATAAACACAAGTGAGACTGACATTTCTGAACATTACCTATTCAGAACCTTGGTTGACCTCTTCCCTCTTTTTTTACTCATCTGATGGCAATGAGAACATATGATGGTTGATGTAGCAATTACCATGTCTTTGTTAGAACAAAACATCTAACTAGAAATGGTCTACAGACAACTATATCATGAGCTCTCTTACCTAGTAAATGGCTTCATCCCTTGATGGACTTAGAATTTCAATAGATTATTGGGAGGAACTGGAGCTTCGTGTCTGGTTGGTGGAAGCAGGTCATGGTGGGAGGGAAGGATGCCCTTGGGGACTACCTTGTCCTGGCTCTTTCTTATTGCAGCTCCTCTCTTCTTCCTGCCTACCATGAAGTGAAGATGTTCCTCTGCCTGGCCTGTATTTTCTTCTCAGAGGCTACCCAAGCTGAAAAATCTTGTCCCTAAATCTTGACCCTTTAAAACTATTGCTAAAATATTTGCCAAAAACATCATCTTAACAACCTACTCCCTTACTTGTAACTATAACTTGAAACTTGTAAAATGTCACTTGAAACTATCACCACTACAGCTTGTCAACTGAACTTTCTGATCTCTAGGCCTTAAATCCTTCATCCAAGCATGGCAACAGTATTTAGTATTTATACAAACAAAATATAAAACATTCTTATGTTCTATTTAATTGGATAATTATTATACTAATCTGAAACCCCCTTGTTCCTAGATCTAGCCCCAATTATTTATAATCCAGGGTGACACTAATAATCTTGAAAACTCATGAGTCTTGAGGTTAAACAAAGATCAGTTCTATGAAATAAGTTTTAGGGGTGTTTCAGCTATAGCAGAAAAGCAGCCACAGGACAGCAGAAAACAGGCTTTATTTTCTTTAATTAATGAGAATGAGAGCATAAGGGAAAGGTACTTCTAATTTTCACTCACCTTGCTGGTACTTTGATGTTGAGGATTGTACAGATTGAGATTGTACAATGTATCATGAGTTGTCAAGAGAAGATGAATTTAATTTCCTGTTGGTAAGTTGTCCACTGTATTAATGGATGTCATCTTTTTGAATTGATTTTCAAAGTGGAGACACATGTACAGGCTTTTCATATAATTTTAACGTTTCACATTTTTCCCAGGGGGAAACACATGACCTCCTTGAGCCATTTTTGGAAGCCCATTAATAAAAACATTTCTAGAAAGTAGAAACCATGTGTGGGTATTAGTATGAATTTTACTCCTTAGAACATAAAAGTGAAAGATATGACACATTTAGTCATTTGGCAATTTCTCCAAGCCAGGTTTTATCTACTTTGAGTGTCTGTGCTCTGGGTTTATAAAAATTTTCATCTCCAGCTTTACCAGGTAGCTTATCTCATACATTTCCCCAAGACTACATGATGGCCCCAAGGTCTTAAAAAATACACATCTTCAGAGTTTATAACCACTTTAACCAGATGTACCATAAGGCACCTGTCCCTTTAATGCACCCAAGTTTCTGATTGCTTTATCAAACTAGGTTAGGTGATCTTTCAGGGTGGGGCAAGTGACTATATCTAAAGTTGATACAACTCTAATTCCATTTCTAATTGCAGACATGGAAATAAAATTTCTCACGCTGTGTAGTGAGTGAATAAAAGGGAAGGGCTTGTGTCATTGGCCCTTAGAAGCCTAAAGAAAGAGCCCTGGGGAGTTAGAAAGGAAATCCTTTACAAGACGTAAGGCCTAGATAGTAGTGGATCTTTGGAGTCTGAGGAAAGGCTCCTGATCTGGGACTCACCCTCTGAAAAGGACCCTTTGTTTCCACTATTTATGCCAGAAAGATAATAAAGGTGCTTCTGAGAGTAGAAGAAATACTACAAGATGGACTGACTGTGGCTACTAAACTTGACTGTTGCCTGGGTGACAATGATAAAAGGAGAAGAGCAGGAGTCTTCTTCTTCCTCGGGTCCTCCAGGCCCCTTCTAGTGCCCTTGGGGACAGACCCTCATAGAAAGCCAGCTGGAAAAGCACAGACAGGGTTTATAGAGTCCAGATGCAGTGTCATGAAGCTCAGAATGGAGGGTGACCTGAGGCTAAAGGCATCTGCTTACTGACCAACACTTAATAACCTTGTAGAAAGCATTTTATTCTTTATTTCTATTAATCCATATATTGGCATTTTCTACACATATAGTAACATATAGTATAGTACAGCTTTAATGACTTAAACAACAACTAAGGTTAGGAAAAGTAAGACTGCCATAGACAAATACTAATAAGTACCCAGCCAACTATTTTAAAAAACATATCTGCATAAAATAAAGGTGATAGGTTATTTTAAAAAGATTTTGAGCTATAATCTACTTTTTGGCACATTTGTGTATAGATGTGTGTGGGAGGGAGATATGTGGATGTTAGAGGATAATCACAATGTGTCTGTCTTCTTGCACCACCTTTCTTGAGGTAGAGTTTCTCTTATTGTTGTTTTGCTACTCTGTGTGCCAGAGTACCTGGTATGGAACTTCTAGACTCTCCTGGATGGGCTTCCCATGAACATAGGTGTGTTGCAATAACAGACATGTGTGCCCCTTTCTGTCTGGCTTTATTTGGGTACTGGGAAAATCAAACTCAGATCAGCAAGCTAGTAAATTTGTAAGCAAGCACCTTTAACACCAATAATCAATCTCCCCAACTCCTTGTTTTGATTTTGACAGCAAGAGAAAAAAAAAAGAAAAAGAAAAAGAAACCAGAGGAAATATATACATACATATACATACACACACACACACACAGACACAGACACACACACACACACATATATATATATATATATATATATATATATATATCGTTTAAAAACACATGCTAGGACACCATGGGCATGTTGTAGACTAGTAGCTTATGCCTGGGCAGTAGCACCTGGGAGGATTTGTAGATAAGAATGAGCATGGTGTTTATCCAGGCAAGTATAAAACAGAACATGGAAACAAATCTAAGCAGGTAACACTTAAAATACGCACTTCTTAGGAAAGTGAAATCAAAGGAAACACATTCCTGTTGGAGGTTCTAGCCATCTGCTAGGATTGAGGAAACAGTCAAGGTCTCTGGATCCCATCATTGAACAGAGATCTTGAAGCAGTTAAAAAGTGACTTTTATTACCTAAGTTGTTATTTTCTTTTGAGCACCTCCTTTTCTTACCACCTTTACCTTCAGTGTGCTGCTAATATCTCTTGTACATTGAAGTCTGGTTGGTACAAGGGCAGTGAGTGAACTGTGAATTGTCTGGGTAGGTGATATATAACTCTGGAAGGTAGTCTCTTTACAGGGAGAAATATAGGGTCTCCTTTCATGCGTGCTCAGAACATAGAACACATGGAGACATAGTCTGCAGTCCTCATAGGATGCTAAGTGCTAAGCAAGTGTTAACTGTCACAATGTCTGTGTTAATATGACCCTTGCATGCTGTGCACCATGCATCAAGTCAAGCGCTTTGGTCTCAGAGTCCTACTCCTAGGACAGACACTAAACCTTTGACTTTAGGGGTGAATTTGTCAACAGTGTGTACTATTATGCCCACCAGGAAAATAGGCCAAAACCAAGTGCAGATTTTGGAACCTTATGTTTAGGTGTGAATCCTGTGTAATCTAGTTATTATCTATATGAATTCAGGCAAAGTATTTGCTTTCTGTGATCTCAGTTTATGGTTAGATTAAGGTTATGCACACAACAACCTAGGCAAGCAGTGTCGGGAGCAAGTTAGTGTCCATGCTGTAAAACACAAACAAATCTCATTATTTGTATGCACTTATTTTGACTTGGTTTCTTTCCTACTGTCAGTTCTCCATATTATATCTAAAGGTCTGTTTCTTTCTTTCTTTCATTTTGCATTGCATATGTATAGAGTATCTGTGGTGTGTGTGTGTGTGTGTGTGTGTGTGTGTTAATGTACTTGCTTGTGCTCATAAGTGCAAGGCTGGGGGAGAATGTCAAGAGTCTTCTATCACTCATCTGAATGCTTCCTTGAAACAGAGTCTCTCATGCGATCTGGAGCTGCCATTTTTGGTCAGCAAGCTGTAGTGACTCTCTGACCATCCCTGTTCAGGACTGAGGCTACAGATCTGTGTGATCATAATCAGATTTTTATGTGGGTGCTGAGGAATTGAACTCAGGTAGTCTAAGGCCCTCATGCTTAAGCAGCAAACACTCTTAACCACTGAACCATATCCCCATGCACAAAGCTCTAAAGAGTAAACAAGTAAAACTTGTATCCTTAATTTTCATTATTGCTTATCCTTTATGTTGAGATAATCATAATAATCTTATTTCCTATATTCCTGAATTCCTAATGTTCATTACTAGGCATGTGTTTTTGGATTTTTTTCTTTTGCTTATGTGCTGGTACCATTACCATTACAAAGTGACTTTCTTTACCACAAGTAATGTTCTTTTTTCATTCTAAAGTCTCCTTCATTTAATATTAGCTTAAAATAAAAACAACTTTTGGGCTAGAGAGATGGCTTAGTGGTTAAGGCACTTGCCTGTGAAGCCTAAGGACTCATATTCGACTCTCCAGGTCCCACAGAAGCCAGACGTACAGTCACGCAAGTGCGCAAGGTCACACATGTGCACAAGGGACACACACATCTGAAGTTCAATTGCAGTGGATGAAGGCCCTGGTGCACCAATTCTCTCTCTTTTCCTCTCTCTCTCTCTCTCTCTCTCACACACACACACACACACACAGACATACACACACAATGGCAGGTTGTTGAGGTTGCCTCAGGGAAAAAAAGAACAAACTCCAACTTTTTATTTTTTATTTTTATTTTTTATTTTTTTTCAAGGTAGGGTCTCACTCTGGTCTAGGCTGACCTGGAATTAACTATGTCTCAGGGTAGCCTTGAACTCACAGCAATCCTCATACCTCTGACTCCCAAGTGCTGGGATTAAAGGTGTGTGCCACCATGCCCAGCACAAACTCCAACTTTTGCAAACAGTTTTACCAAGTTTACAAATTTTCTTTTTTTTAACCATTCTTTTTTTTTTTATTTTTTTATTTATTAGTCAGTTCTGTATTCAGCAAATACAGTCAGTTTGGTACCATTATTAGGCTCATCCGTGACCTACCCCCTCCCCTTGGCCCCTCCTTGTTGAGGTATACGGGTCATGCATTGTGGAGTTAGCCCACATTTATGGGTAAGCTAAATGTCTCTGCATATCATGACCCAACATGTGACTCTGACATTCTTTCCGCCCCCTCTTCCGCAAAATTTCCCTGAGCCATGTTGGGTTCATTTTTGGTCTGCTTCAGTGATGAGGTGTTGAGGGCCTCTGAGGCTCTGGCTCTCTGATTTGGTAGGAGTTGATTTTTCTCTATGCTGATCTCCTTCCCCCTTGTGCTGGTGTCCGGTTCATCAGGAAAAACAGCCCCCTTGCTTGTTTCTCAAAGTTTTCTTAGTTTCAGCCGGAGCCCTTTTGAGGTATGATGGGGTGGCTCTCTCCTTAGGGTCTACATCTATCTGAAAAAGAGAAGCAGATTCTCCAACGGAGAGTAAGTTAGCACCAGGACAAATGAGATAACCCTTACTTTATTTTTTTTATAGAGAATTTAATAGGTGTAGGCCCTCTTGTAGCCCACAGTTGATAGTAGGTTGATACTGGAGAGTGGGCTTATGTTTGGATATGGTTCTGACTTGTTTCCCAGCTCCAGCTATGGGTCCCATACCAGTGAGGGGATCAGTTAGCCAAATTGAGAGCAGTTGGTTCCCCACCATGGCTGTGTGCCACCACTGCACTTGTGTGGGCATCACAATAAGTTATTTGCTGCTAAGTAGGTTAGACCATGTGTTGCTTCAATAGATATTGGTCAATTTCCCCCAGTCGCCCATGTAGCACCTTCTGGCACTCGACGCGCTGACTGTCTGGGGACTGACTCTCATCCAACTTCCAGCCATGCCATTCTAATTTGCATGTCAATCACATAAGGTATCTTCGGCAGTGGGGTCTTACCACTAACCTTTGGTGGGTCATCAAGTACTCTGACAGAAATCTGTCTGTCTTTTAGGAAACCTTGTAGGTCTCTCTGATCAAAAGCTCATTGTGGATGATAGCCTCATGCTGGTTCTGGGAGTTACAGGTCAGTGCCCACTAAGAAAATGAAGAAAAAAACCATTCTTTAACTTTGAACTTATTTGTGTATTTATATTAAAGTGTGCTTTGGATACAGTCTGCTTTTTAAATTCGAGTATTATTGTGCCACTGATATATTTGGTTTAAGTCTATATCTTGGTATGTGATTTTCATTTCTCCTGCCTAAACTTCCCACCTCTTTTTGTATTAATTGGATATTTTTATATTTATACTTATTTATGAAATAAGTGCTTACAACCCTTTATTTGGCCATGTAGTGGCTCCTTTTGGTTTATACATATTTAACTTTCCACAGTTTATGTGCAAGTGTTGTTATCCCACTTCATTTGCAATTAAGATTTATAGCATAAACCTTCCATTTCTCTTTCCTAGGCTGTGTGTCACTTTAGCCATGCATTGAACTTTTAGCTATGACATGCATTCCACAGCACATTGCTACATATTAAAATAGTTAATAATATTTTCAACATACTTATGAGCATACTTGTTTCACTCACAGAGATTCCATTTCCAATGTTTTCTTCCTTTGTGCAGGCTCACATTCCACTGTGCCATTTTTCATATTCCTGAAAGACACTTTGACATTTCTTCCAGGGTGTCTATGTTACACATTAATTTTCAAACTTTCATATGTCCAGAAAAGTCTTTGCTTTGAAAGGTAATTTCCTTGAAACACTGCTCACTGTCTTCTCATTGGTATTGTTTTTGACAATAAGTATACTGACCCCGTATCTTTTCTGAGCATGTGTGGGTTTAGTCATAAGCACTCTACAAAGGTTCTTCTTATTTCTTATTTTCCTACACTTTGATTAGGATCTGGATTGATAGGATTTATATTAATTTGTTGTCTGCTTTTTGCTTGGTATATACCAGTTATCAACTTGTTTTCTACATTGTGTACATATCATATAATTATTTGGGGTTAAATATTATCAAATACTCTTAGTGTTTCCCTTTATCAGACATCATGGATATCAATCCAAGACAGAGTAAATGTGGTCTCTGAAACCTTGAGCCAAATCTGCCCATGATCCATCCTCTAGTATGAGAACATGACATTTCATCACATCCAGCACTCTGAGTTAAGGATGCTAAGAAGTTAATTAGGGATTACATGAGTTTTGCTCTTGGTGAAAATATTGAAGTATGAAGAAATTCCTGTTAAAATTTCATAAATTGTCTTACTAATTTTTTGCTGCCTTAATTTATAGATAAAAATAAAACAAACAACAACAATAAGGCCACCAAAGTTTAATTGAATTTCTTAGCATCAGAGAGCTAATTAATGCTAAAGGTAGTATTCACACTCGGGTCTTTTGCAGCCTAATTAAACCCTCTTTCTTTTGGATAGCAAACACAGGGGCAGTTTCCTTGGCGAGTGACTCATTAGCATTGTTCTGAGTAGGAAACCCGAGCACCCCAATTATCCTATCACTGGGGCATTTGGTAGAACTCAGTTCAGATGGTGAACAGATTTTCAAAGATTTCATAAACTGGCTTCTCAGATAGTCTCTTACCTCCATTACCTCCTTCACATCATGCCTTAGAGTGCTGTCCTCCAGCATAACGGCCATTGCCCTCCTCCTCAGAGCAGCTGTGGTTCCCTCTCAAGAGACCCTCATAATTGGGCCTGTGGACATTCCCTCATAGGAGACGAGAGGGTGGGGAAGGTCATCAGACTCTTGCCTGAGCTCTCAGCCCCGCTCCCCTGCCCCTTGCTGCCAGCTGTATGTAATTCTGCCCAAGCTGTATGTGGTCTTGTGGTCTCCGCTAGAGTATATACTATGGAATGGTAACTGGAGGTGGCACTCCATTTATGCAGCTATAGGATGTTACCGTTCATGCGAGGGTGGGACTTTCTCACCAGAGAGCCACATTTTAAGTCATCCATGCTCCTGTAACTAACCCATGCTATATAAATAAGCTCATGAAACTCACTGGTACTCCAAGTTGAACTGGAATGGTATTTACTTCATTCTGTCATTTCTGCCCTATGTGCAGGTAGTAGCCATTTGTTTATGTCTCCTCAAGCAAATGTCATGCAACACATGGCCACCTATCAAGAAACTTTGCATTTTTCTCTTAATGTCTTCTAGACATCAGATGAGTTGTGATTCTGCATAGCACTTTTGGGTATGGAATGATTTGGGATTGATATTACCTGTTTGGACACATCAGTCTAGCATGGAGTGATGTTTGAGACACTGGACTTTTGTAGTACCTTCATTGTCTTTTCTTATTTCCCTGTCAGGATAGGTTAAAAATATTTACATAGGGATAGCCTTCATTCTCACTGGTTTGGAGGACTTGGCACCGGAAGGGGATCTTAGACCATGTTCATTTCTTCCTTGGGGCTTATCAGGGAAGTAGCCACAAGCATAGGGAGTCACTAAGCAAGGGCCAAGCCCCACCTCATTTCTTGAAGAGTTCCACATTGGAAAATGTAGAAAGGTAAACACAGGGTCTGAAAGACACTGAAACAGGATTTCAGGGACTTCTCCTGGAGTATCTTCTGGTGCAGTGTCATTGTGTTGAAGACCCTTCAGTTAATTTCTCATAATATTCATAGGTAGTCCTGAGTTCTCAACTTTGAGAAACCAACAGAACTGTGTTAAAAGAAATTAGAATATTGGAGGAAAGAAATTGTGAAAAGAAGGAATTGCTTTGTTATTTCCTCTTGAAAAATTATCAGTCTTCTCTCTCTCTCTTTCTCTCTCTCCTCTCTTCCACACACACACACACACACACACACACACACAAACACACACCACATTAAAAATGATTCAAAATATTATTGACTATCAACTTTGTTCTTTCTACTCTTTTTTCAATTTTTTTAATTTAATTTGAATCAGCTTTGGTTTCCCCAGAATCCAATAATGGAAAACTTGCTCATTAATTATCTAGTGTCAGGAAAGCAGAAATGTTGCAGTTGCACAAATACTAGAAATGTACCAGAAACTACCTCAATCCTTTAAATCATCTCTAATTTGTTAAGATCTAGATAGTTTGAATGATCCTATTTTTCAGCTGAGCAAGTAGATCTCAGAGACGACAAGCAGTTTTTCAAAGATTGCACAGCAGACAGGTGATATGACTCTGATACTAAAGTCCTTGTTGGTGCTGTTATAAGAATTATAGGGGGCTGGAGAGATGGCTTAGCAGCTAAGGTGCTTTCCTACAAAGTCAAAGGACCTCCGTTTGATTCCCCAGGACCCACATAAGCCAGATGCTCATGGTGGCTGGAGTTTGTTTACAGTGGCTGGAGGCCCTGAAGTGCTCATTCAATCTCTCTCTCTCTCTCTCTCTCTCTCTCTCTCTCTCTCTTCCTCCCTCCCACTCTCTCTCTCCATGTGTCTTTTCTCTCTAATAAATAAAAATAATTATAGTTGAGGCAAAATTATTCCTCACTACCTCTTCTTTACATCAAACTCCAAGGGTGGTCATCATTATTATAATGTTGGCATTGCTTCAAAGGCATGTGGATTCAACTACAGGTTGAGTAAAGCAAATAAAGTGAGTGTTCATTTTCAGTCTTTATGTGGCTCTTTTCATCTTCAAAGTCCTTTGTGAATATGAAACAATTAATCCCACTGGAAGAGCTCAGCATTGGGAAAAGAGAAGTTTCCATTAATGTTGAAAAAAAAATCCTATTGCTCATAGGGAAGTTTGGCCATTCAGACCTGCTTTCTAAAGTGTGGAAGCTTTTCCATAGACAGGAAGTGCATTTCCATTTCCATGCCTCTCCCAGGTGGTCCAGGGAGCTCTGAGACATGTAATAGAACACTTTTTAAATATCTTTGAGGACTGAAAAAGCTTTGCTGCTCTGCTCCCTCAGCGCCCGCGCGCACACACACACACACACACACAATTTTATGCATATGCACATATATGCATAGTGTTAGTGATACATTAGAAAGTTGAATAGACAGAGTGTCACCTGGTGCTGGTGTACTATTCTGACTAATGTCACAGAGAAGACTTTTCTGGTGTAGCTAAAGTCACCACGGTGCTTCACAGTTGCTTTGGTCGTGCACACAGTGGCACGTTTGTTGACTGCTGGAAGGTTGGTGGTTCAAACTCCAACCAAAGAACAATTTTTTTTTGTTTTTTTTTTTTTTTTTTTTTTTTTTTTGGTTTTTTGAGGTAGGGTCTCACTCTAGCCCAGGGTGACCTGGAATTCATTATGTAGTCTCAGGGTGTCCTTGAACTCATGGTGATCCTCCTACCCCTGCTGGGATTAAAGGTGTGCACCACCATCCCTGGCTGAACTATTCAATTTTTTGACAAGAATGTGAGCAGTGTACTGAAGGAATCTGCAATTTCTTTGGGAGCCAGAGTCCTGTGTACTAAACCAGTCTGCCTGATATTAGAAGCCACAAGGACAAGCACTTTGAGATTCTGACCCAGTAATTCTAGAAGATGCATGGGAATTTAGGTGTCATAAGACATACCCTTTGCCACTGGAAAATTATAATCAGTCATTTCTACATAATTTGTATGTAAGACACAAAAATTGACTCTAGAGGCATACTGCTCATGTTTGAAGTTTTGCTTCTCTATTTGATAAATCTGGATTTTTTTTCCTGACTCTATTCCAAATAGTCATGAGAGATGCTATAGCATAGCATTGCTTACATGCGAGAGCTGATGTTGATTTTGTTGTTTCTTGTCCATGTCATCTTACCACCACCCAACCCTTCCCTTCACCAATTTACAGATCTAGTGATCAGATTTTCATTCTAGCAAGACACATATCTGGACAACAGTCTGGGACAGAGAAGAGTTGAAGACAGAGAGATGAGATGGAAGATCACTACAGCCCTGCGTAAGGAGAGGACATTGTGGAGACCATGAAGAAATGAGCATGATTTAGACCATCAGCCACCATGAATTGTAGAATGGGTTGAATGAAGGCAATAAGGGGGGTCTATATATAAAAAATGAGTTAGTAGGCTGGAGAGATGGCTCAGCAGTTAAAGGTGCTTGCTTGCCAAGCCTGATAACCAGGGTTCTATTCCCAAGTACCCATGTAAAACCAATGCACAAAGTGGCCCATGTGTCTGGAGTTTGCAGTGGAAGGAGGCCATGGTGTGTACATTATCTCCCTCCTCCCTCTTTCTCCATCTCTCAAATAAATAAATATTAAAAATTGAGTCAGCATATGTTCTGAGAGACATTTAGCCACGTGGAATCTTCAACAACATTTGGAATGGTATTTCCAGGCTCATTATCATTACAGTATGCTCTCTCAATCCCTCCCCATACCCTCCCTCCGCAGCTCAATGATGTAGCTGAACAATGAAATCCTAATGTGCTGTCAGGATATGTGTTGTGGTTGACTCACATCTGCTCCTCCGAATCCTGTGAGGCCTTCCCAGCAGATGCCCTTTTCCCCATGGCTTCTCTGTTTATCTATGGAAATGAAGATCTTAAACCTCCTTCCCTGCCAAGTTTAATAAAGAGGAATCCTTTCCACATTCGTCTTTTCCACTGTGCCCCTTGGGGTCTTTCATCAAACCATGCAGGACATGCTGTGCAGCTATAGTTATCCCCCCCCCCCATGCAGTGCACTGACGCAGAAGTCCATCCGTGGCCAGGAACACAGAGCATGGGAACTTATCTGCTTATAGTATTTGCTTCCTAAAGAAATGGTCCCTGTAGTGGATGTGGAGGAAACCAGGTGTTCTGTGGCTTTCCTGGGGAGATGTGTTCAAACAACAAACATTTATTGACCCCAGATAGGGTGCAGACAACAGACAAAGCAATGATTCCACCTGTGTGGCTCACCAATAAACAAGGAGAAGGAGGAAAGAAAAAAAAATGAAATGGTAAAATTTGATGATGAGCCAAAGTGTGAACATTCATCCCATTTGGGTGGGCTTGAGAGATGTGGGAACCAGCAGGCACACAGGTTTCAGTACTCCCTTCATACAGATCATAACCATAAGGAGGGACTTAGTAAGCATCAGGAGACATTAACAGTCTCTGAATTTACTGACACCTCTTGGTGAAAGGGTCCCTAGGGAACCTATAAAAGAGACGTTTGCTTTCTGATGATGCAGGGAGATGGTCAAGATTATATCAACTCCATAAAAAGGCATAACTAGGTTATCTCTGAAATACAGATAAGGGAAGAAGAAAAGGAAATTTTAAGACAAGTATGGTGCAAGCATAGCAGTATGAGAGGCCATAAAGACTGTTTTTAATTCATGTGCATAGGCCATAGTATCAAGGCAGGAACAGTGGTTTTGTCATATATTAGAGGTAAGATAAGTATTGGCTTCCATATCGTACAGCTTTTAATGTCCCTAAATTCAAGGAAAGTGAGTTTTTGATTATGGTTGATTTTAACAGCATTAAGCTCATATTTTATAGACCAGTTTCCTGTTATAGAAATATTTTATCATAAAAAGAAGCTAGCCTACTTTTGTTCCTATTGGAAGGAAACATTTTTTCCCTCTCTTGCGTAAATATTTGTAGACTATTTTCACCACACTTGAAGTGAATGTTCTTGCCAGGACCTTTCTGTGTGCATATATAGGTTCAGATGTGACTCCCTGACTCACTTTGTGTGACCTCTTTCCATCTGCATATTCAGGTGTTTGTTTTACAGCAAATCTTTTCTCTGAAATATCCCACAACAGCCTGTTGGCTTCATAGATTTGCTTTCTAGGTATACAAAGTAACAAGGTATGACCTCTTTGTAATCATTCTCTTTCAACTCCTCTGTTTTCATGACCTTGTTTTCTTCACAATCCTGATTTGATTTCCCACATTCTTATTATTTCTGTCTCCATCTGTCTTCAATTATGGCCTGTGTTCCACCTACTATAATTCCTTTGATTTACATATTTTTCTTAGTTCATCCCTTTTTCCTTGTTCTCACACCACTGTCTTTTGTTTCAGTTGTCTTTTCCTTTGAGATGTGTTGTTGCCTAGCTCCGTGTCTTTTTTTTTATTTATTGCATATTCCAAATGATGTTTACGTTTTGTGATGTGTTATCATACACCCTTTTTGAAACCATATTTTCTTAATTCTCTTTACTCACGCTTGAATGTAATAAGGTATCTCTAAGCTGTATGTTTGTCAATAATACATAGAATTCCTTTAACTCCCACTCACTGATCTAATGAAGAAGTCTTATCGTCAACTTGCAACAGAAGGGCAGAGTGAGATGCCTATGTCCTAATTCCTACAGTAACTGCAAGATATCCAGGTTTTATTTTGTTGATCCTCTTTATCTCTGAGTTACACCTGAGGTAGTTTGTCTAACATTCAGCACTTTTTATAGTTACTAGGTTTCAGCTTATTAGGATTGTTTCCTAAATTCAAGTCAGTGCCAGGAAGGACGAGCTTTTGCCTTGCTCACTGTCCTCGTAAGAGACATGAGATATGAGAAGAGTATATATTACAGTTACCTTAGGGGATGCTGCCATACCAGATGTCATTTTTAAGCTGGAAGCTGCACAGCAATTAGCATCTGCCCAGTGCTTGGACTGTGGTTGACAACATACATACTAAAGACCTTCTTGAGCACAATTGGTTCATAATGCAGGGAGAAAGCCTGCTCTTAATTACCTAATTTCCTCATATCATCTATATTTTAGCTTTGAACTAAAAGTTGTAACATATAATTGTAAAAAAAAAATGATTTGGAGTGAAGTAATTATTTGTTTTCTCAAATAGAAAGTGAGCAAAGCCAAAAGATAGAGGAAAAAGAAAACTATTCCACCACGTATATTTAGTTTATTCTCAGGCAAGGAGAAAATGGCACAGTGATGGAGTTTTGTATTGCAAGAAACACTGATAA
This sequence comes from Dipus sagitta, assembly GCA_036346955.1. Lineage (NCBI taxonomy): Eukaryota > Metazoa > Chordata > Mammalia > Rodentia > Dipodidae > Dipus > Dipus sagitta. Next base: position 193,197,484 of record CM070771.1, read on the forward strand.
GATGAGAAACAGGACCTGACATTCAGGCCCTGTCTGTGTGATGAAGAGGCCATATCTCCGCTGCTGACGAGAGGCCCGTCCATGAGTGCAGGAAGAGCTGAGACAGCCAGGTACATAGAGGGCTGAATTATGGATTCTGAATTCTCAGTTCTCATGGAAATGGTTATTCTTCCTAGTTTCCCTCCCTTCTTGTAAGCTTGACAATACACCACAGGGAAAAAGGACTAGAAACAAAACAAGTAACTGCTACAGTGCAGTTGACCTTCTCTCCATTAGTGTTCAGTCTAATATTTGTCTACAGTGAGAGATAAGGCTCTAATTTAATTCTTTGGCATGTGGATATGTAGTTTTCTTAATAAGAAAATATATCTTCAATCTTCACACCTGATAAGGGTTTAATATCCAAAACATATAAGGCTACCAACTCAGTATCAAGAAACCTCTTATACAACAGAGAAAGGACCTGCATAGTTATTTCTCAATATAAGACCATATGCAAGTGACCAACAAGTATAGAAAAAAAAATTGTTTGCCTTTACTAAGCATCATAGTAATGTTAACCAAACCTAGAATAAAAGATTATTTCATACCAGTTAGAATGGCTACTGTCAAAGACAAAAAATAACAAGTGGCGATGAGGACATAGACAAAAAGGAACCCTCATATACTGTTAGTGGAAATGTATATTAGTATAGTTATCATGAATTACAGCATAGAAGTATTTTGAAAAATAAAAATAGAAGTTGCATATGAACCCCTCATCTTTCTTTTGATCATTTATCTAAAGGATAAGAAATGCCAATGTAAATGAGCTGGACATGGTGGCACACGCCTTTAATCCCAGCACTTGAGAGGCAGAGGTAGAAGGATCACCATGAGTGTGAGGTCATCTGGAGATTACATAGTGATGTCCAGGTCAGCCTGGGCTAGAATGAGACCCTACCTCGAAACAAAACAAAACAAAAACCAATGTAAATGAGATACTTTTACTTCCATGTTTACTTCAGTATCAGACATAACAGCCTGTGCCCATCATTAAAGGAAAGAATCAGCAAATGTAACATACAGAGGCAGCAGAATATTAATCCATACCAATGACAGGAACCCTGTCACTTGTGCCAATGTGAGTAAACCTGAAGGACATTATGTTAAGTGAATTAAAACAGACACAAAACGATGAAACACATATGTTTTCAGTCATGTAGGAGCTAAAAAATGACCTTATAGGAGTACAGAGAGGCGTCATGCTTATTAGTAGCTATAGTGATAAGGGAAGAGAGAGCTGGAGAGATATTGATCAAAGATATAACCATAATTAGATAAAAGGAACTGTCAGGAGACTTGTTTCACAGCAAGGCGACTATAGCTAATGATAATATACGTATATTCTTGGAAAATGTAAAAAAAAGAAGTTCATGGAATGTGATCTTGCCACAAAATATATAAAGTGATGCATGTATTAATTATATTTAACCACTTTAGGAGTCATGTTACATATGAAAAAAATATACAATGTTCTGTACCAATTTTAAAAACTGTAAACATTTTAAAAGTCTTATAATCAGTGGGTTTTAGAGGACCTTTCTCTATCATGCAGCTTGGTGGTGTGGTCAATCAGTAGGTACAGGGAATTGGGTAGCTCTTGTAATTCTCATATAAAAACTTGCTTTCTGCTGACTTTAAAAAAAAAAAAACACTACATACTTCCTTCCTGTCTGCCCACATTGCTAAGATTCAGTGCTTAGAGGTTTCTACAAAGGTGTTTCACCTGCATTCTCAAAGCTCATTTCAGAGCAGCAACAAGACAGATCAGTTTGTGAGATGAACTGTTAATTCGTACTGAACAATTACAGGAAAGTGTTCAGGAGTCAGAGAGGGATCCTTTAAAATCCCATGCATTATTCATCTGCCTTTGGAATGGACCCAGAGAAGGTGGACTGTTACTAGCTGCTCCAGCGTGGCATCTGGGAGCTGGCTGAAAGCAAAGAAGCAAGCAACAAGTCAAAACAGCAGGAAACATCTGCTGCCTGGGTCCTGGTTTCCTACACACTGGGCAGTTCATGTTTGGTTCTGTTTTAGTCTATACGGAAGATGTTCAGTATCTGGTTTATCGTTTTATGGCCCAAAGCTTTCAACACTCTGGCATGTTTTGGATCAAAGTCACAGAACTGGTTGTGATGATTAGTCTTACTTGATTGCGTCAAGACATGCTTAGTAGACTAGTAAAGCACATTTGGGGGACAGGTGTGTCTGTGATGGTGTTTCCAGAAATTTTAGATCACCAGGGCTCTAACCCAATGAATGGATAAATCTGTAACATGATATCTGAAGGGTGATAATAAAAGTCAGGAAGTGGGGTTTCCTTGGAGGAAGTAGATTGGAGTGGCATGTCCCTATGTGCTGTATCTTTTTTTTTTTTTTTGTAAATTTCCTGTCATGGGACAAAGAACTCTTTTCTGCCCCATGTTTTCATTTCCATGATATTCTGCTCAAGCCATGGGGCCAAATGACTATGGTCTGAACCCTCTGAAGCCATGATTTAGTTGTTTCTGTCCAATACTTGGTCACAGTGTTGAAAGGATGAACTACTACAGTGGCTCTAATATTGTCAGATAGACTACTGTACTGTCAGAGAATGCAAGCAAGTAGATTCACAGTAGACAAGACAGGCCGATGATAATGGGTTTGTAATAACATGCAGGATATTCCAGAGGATCCTGGTACCATCTCTTGGATGGATGAGAAGTCAGGTTATATTTAATATTTTCATGAATCATGACTCATGGCTCAAATTCCAGACAGATGGATAATGCCTTTTAGCTGGAGAAGAGCAAGTCTTGTGATTAACTGTCAAACCAGACTGAAGAGATGTATTTCCTCAAGATAAAAACGAGATGCTCTTTCTAAAATCATATAATAGATATAGGACTAAGCAAGAAGCCAAAAAGGCCCATTATGCCATCTTGGCTTCTCTCAGATCTATGGTTCTATTGGGACTGTAGCCATATGATATAAAGAACTCCAAAGGAATGGAGTCCATGATGTATTTGCTCTGTATTTTTGGCTTCCAAAGAAGCATTGCTTAATAGTCTTGTCTCATAATGACAGTAGAATGAGGGCACCAAACAAACTTAGAAATGTCCATTCCCTGTCCCTAAGTGCTTAAACCTCTCTGGGGAGGACTAAGCCATTGCCTAAAAAGCAACAAAGTCTGAGGACTATGTTAACTCTGCACCAGCATGTCAGGCAAATCCTGTGTCAGCCTCCAGCCTGTTGTCACTCTCTGCAGCTTATTGCGCCTTTATACATATCTTAGTTTTGTCATTGTACCTGATCTATAGGGTTATTGCGTTAAGGTTAAGTGTGTAATGGATGCAAGGCCATCAAGTGGACTGACACCAGTCAGCCCTCACATTAGAGGATAGCTGTTTGTAATTAAAATCAATATTAGTATTACAATTCCCACTCTCACCCCACTGTTGTTGCATGGTGGGATTCATCTCACATAGGACTGGTGCAAGGCAAATTCATGAAGATGACCAAGTTCTTTTTCATACTTGCAGGAGGGGGGAAGCACACTTATGGCAAAAGCGCTGTGCTACAGACGTAAAGAAAGATAGCTCTGAGCCTGTGGATCTCCCACTTAGTATACACTGCAAAGCTCAACCAAATGCTCACCAGACAAGAGAGTCTTAGTAGGTCCCTAGTAATCATGCACTTGTGCTAAACAAAAGAAAACAAACAAAAAATAAATGGAATGGCCACAGAATCCTGAATATTCTCTTTTCTGCATCACTTTTTAAAAATATTTTATTTATTTATTTATTTGAGAGAGAGAGAGAGAGGAAGAGGCAGAAAGAAAGAGTGGGCACTCTAGGGCCTCCAGCCACACTGCAAATGAGCTCCAGATACCTGTGCCTCCTTGTGCATCTGGCTTACATGGGCCCTGGGGAATCAAACTGTGGTCCTTAGGTTTCACAGGCAAACACCTTAACCACTAAGCCATTTCCCCAGCCCTCCTGCATCACTTTTGAGAACACATTTTTCTTCTGATAAAAAAAAAAAAACAAACATTGTGGGCTGGAGAGATGGCTTAGCAGTTAAGCTCTTGCCTGTGAAGCCTAAGGACCCCGGTTCGAGGCTCGATTCCCCAGGACCCACGTTAGCCAGATGCACAAGGAGGCGCACGCGTCTGGAGTTCGTTTGCAGTGGCCCCAGGAGGCCCTGGCGCGCCTATTCTCTCTCTCCCTCTCAGCCTCTTTCTCACTCTGTCTGTTGCTCTCAAATAAATAAATAAACTAACAAATTAAAAAAAAAAAAAAAAACATTGCTTCTGTGAAAAGAGAGAAGGGATCACTGAACTGTGTCGCTCCTCTCAGCACTCTACTAGCCAGCCGCTGATAGTTCCCAGGACAGGTCTGGTTCTGCTTTACACATTGTACATTTTTATAGTAGCAGTTTGGACTGGATCAACACCAACACCTCTGGGAATTAAGGGAGCATGGTTGGTTTGTCACACTGAGTCAGTGAGCTTAGGACACCCCATGATGTAGCAGACCATTTAGGACATAGATCCCCAACAGAAAACAAAATGCTTTTCAGTCAAACCTAACCTCTTGGGACCAATGTATCAACAGTTAGCCACAAGGTTCTGTTACCCTGGAGAACCTAAGGCAGTGTTACTGGGTTGATTCACAGGGTCCTCAACCATGGGGAAAACATGTCTACATATACTCTTTCATGACCCTTGTTTTATTGGGAATATTCAAATTAGTAAATGAGATTGTTTCAGTTTCTTCAGGGTCATTAGAATGTTTGGTCCCTGTGACTACTTTGTTTAGTGTTGACGTAAAACACACCTTTCAGGGGGCTGGAGAGATTGCTCAGTGCTGAAGACACTTGCCTGCAAAGCCTATGGATTTGGGTTCAACTCCTTAGTAACCACATAAAGACAAATGTACAAGTGGCACATACGTCTGAAGTTTCTTTGCAGTGGCTAGAGACTCTGGCATGACTGTTCTCTCTTTTACTCTCTCTCTCTCTCTCAAATAAATAAATAAAATATTATTAAAAAACAATCTATCTCTCTCTCTCTCTCTCTTTCTCTATCTTATCTCTAAATCTTTTATATTAGTTATCTTTTTCTTCCTTTTCTTAGTGGGCACTGACCTGTTACTCCCAGTACCAGGATGTGGCTATCATCCATAATGATCTTTTGATCAGAGAGACCTACAAGGTTTCCTAAAAGACAGATTTTCTGTCAGAGTACTTGATGACCCACCAAAGGTTAGTGGTAAGACCCTACTGCTGAAGACACCTTATGTGATTGACATGTAAATTAGAATGGCATGGCTGGAAGTTGGAAGAGAGTCAGTCCCCAGACAGTCAATGTGTCTAGTGCCAGAAGGTGCTACATGGGTGACTGGGGGAAAATGACCAATATCTGCCCAAGCAACTCATGGTCTAACCTACTTAGCAGCAAATAACCTGTTGTGGTGCTCACACAAGTGCAATAGTGGCACATAGCCATGGTGGGAAACCAACTGCTCTTGATTTGGCTAAGGGATCCCCTCAGTGGTATGTAACCCATAGCTAGAGCTGGGAACAAGTCAGAACCATATCCAAACATAAGCCCGCTCTCCATTATCCATCTACCACCAATCGTGGGCTATAAGAGGGCCTATACCTATTAAATTCTCTATAAAAAAGTAAGGGTTATCTCATTTGTCTAATGCTAACTTACTCTCCATTGGAGAATCTGCTTCTCTTTTTCAGATAGATATAGATCCTAAGGAGAGAGCCACCCCATCATACCTCAAAAGGGCCCCGGCTGAAACTAAGAACAATTGGAGAAACAAGAAAGGGTGCTATTTTCTTGGTGAACCAGGTACCAGCACCAGGGTGAAGGAGATCAAAACAGAGAAAAATCAACTCCTACCAAATCAGATATCCAGAGACCCAGAGGCCCCCAACACCTCATCACTGAAGCAGACCAAAAATGAACCCAATATGGCTCAGGGAAATTTTGTGGAAGAGGGGGCAGAAAGAATGTCAGAGCCACATGTTGGGTCATGATATGCAGAGACATTTATCCTACCCATAACTGTGGGTTAACTCCAGAATGCATGACCCATATACCTCAACAAGGCGGGGCCAGGGGGAGAGGGTAGGACATGGATGAGCCTAACAATGGTATCAAATTGACTGTATTCACTGAGTACAAAAATAATTAATAAAAAAAGTTAAACATAAAAAACTGCAAAAAAAAAAAAAAAAAAAAACCTCTCAGGAGTCTTAGTCATGCTTGTGCAGGGGCAGATGGAGGAGAGTCCTGGGGAGAAGCAGGACACATCAAGAACAGAGAGCTGACTATTTATTAGGAGCTGGGTCACCTCCACCTCACCTGCCTGGACCCAGAAGTCATTACAGAAGAAGGAATGACACAAATACTGCTCTCCCAGGAGCCTGAAAACCAGTTCCAGGGAGCTGGTGAAAGACACTGTGGCCACTCAAACCTCATCACAAAAGAGATCCAGAAGCTACAGAGAAAGCAACACTAAATCAGATCTCTATCTTGCCTACCAGGGCTCAGGGAACATTACAGAAGAGGGGCCAGAAAGATTTCAAGAGCCTCTGGGTGGGTGGGGATAGCCTGAGATATTTTGTCCCTTACCCATGTCTCCACAGAGACTGAATGATACCTCTTGGTCCCGCAGTTAATACCAACAACCCCACCAAAAAAAAAAAAAAAAGACCTTCTACAGAATTGCGGTGAAGGTAAGGAAGTCTGAGAGTACAACCTTTATTAAAATTAAAATTCAATAAATAATTTAAAAAAGCCTTTCAGGGAAGACATAGTCAACTGATTTCACAAAAGGTGAGTCTACAGCTCATAGAGATGAAAATATTTGCTCCATTTCTTATACATTTTAGATGGCAATGTCAATTAAAAATCCTGCCTCTTATTTTATTTTATTTTATTTTATTTTATTTTATTTTATTTTATTTTACTTTTTTCTTTATTAGTTAGTTTTGTATTCAGCAAATACAGTCAGTTTGGTAGCATTATTAGGCTCTTCCGTGACCTACCCCTCCCCTTGGGTCCTCCTTGTTGAGGTATATGGGTCATGCATTGTGGAGTTAGCCCACGGTTATGTGTAAAATAAATGTCTCTGCATATCATGACCCAACATATGGCTCTGACATTCTTTCCGCCCCCTCTTCTGCAAAATTTCCCTGAGCCATGTTGGGTTCATTTTTGGTCTGCTTCAGTGATGAGATGTTGGGGGTCTCTGAGGCTCTGGCTCTCTGATTTGGTAGGAGTTGATTTTTCTCTGTGCTGATCTCCCTCCCCCTTCCGCTGGTATCCGGTTCATCAGGAAAACAGCACCCTTCCCTGTTTCGCCAGTTTTTCTTAGTTTCAGCTGGGGCCCTTTGGAGGTATGATGGGGTGGCTCTCTCCTTAGGATCAACGTCTATCTGAAAAAGAGAAGCAGATTCTCCAATGGAGAGTAAGTTAGCACCAGGACAAAAGAGATAAGGCTTACTTTTTTTATAGGGAATTTAATAGGTGTAGCCAATGATTGATGGTAGCTTGATATTGGAGAGTGTGCTTATGTTTGGATATGGTTCTGACTTGTTTCCCAGCTCCAGCTATGGGTCCCGTACCACTGAGGAGATCAGTTAGCCAAATTAAGAGCAGTTGGTTCCCCACCATGTCTGTGTGCCAGTATTGCACTTGTGTGGGTATCACAGGAACTTATTTGCTACTAAGTAGGTTAGACCATGAGTTGCTTGGACAGATATTGGTCATTTTCCCCCAGTCGCCCATGTAGCACCTTCTGGCACTAGACGCATTGACTGTCTGGGGACTGACTCTCTTCCAACTTCCAGCCATGCCATTCTAATTTGCATGTCAACCACATAAGGTGTCTTCAGCAGTAGGGTCTTACCACTAACCTTTGGTGGGTCATCAAGTACTCTGACAGAAATCTGTCTGTCTTTTAGGAAACCTTGTAGGTCTCTCTGATCAAAAGCTCATTGTGGATGATAGCCCCATGCTGGTACTGGGAGTTACAGGTCAGTGCCCACTAAGAAAAGGAGGAAAAAGGTAACTAATATACAACAGTTAGAGAGAAGAGAGAGAGAGAGGGAGAGGGACAAGGAGGGAGGGAAGATGTAGAAGATTGAGGTTAGTCGTGATCCTACCCTCTCCAGTGTCTTGTCATTCAGGTGTTCCCTGTAAGGGTCTGGTGAAGGATCAGTCATTTGGTCTGTCTTTTAGTAAGTAGAATTTTATGGTACCATTGCCATTTGGGTCTAGATTTGTGTCTCCCACCCCTTTGATGCCCTCTCCTCCCTCCCCTTCCATCCTAGTGTCTAGTCCACGAGATCCTTGCTGGATATGTAAGGTATCTTGGGTAGATTCAGGTTAGGTGCTATAGATGAGTGAGACTACGTGGCAATTTTTTTTCTGTGATTGGGTAAGTTCACTGAGAATGATCTGTTCCAGGTTCAACCATTTTTCCTCAATGACACAATGAAATCCTGCTTTTTAAATACTAAAATTTTGTTGGTTACTTCCCCAAGTAGCTCTTTGATGGTTTGAGGCTGAGATTATTGTTTGTTCTTTCAGAAAAAAAGAATTCATTTATTTCTGAAATAGGGTTTCCAGACTGTTGGTCCTAATGACTGTTATTTGAAATTAGATAACAGTGAGATAGCAAACCAGACAGCTGAGGTGAAGATACCTTCAAGAAGAGAAGAAAACTAGGAATGTATCTGGGCTCTGTGCCCAGGCTCTGAATCAGTCAGACAGAATCATGAAGGAGAGTGGAAGCACACAGTGATTCCATTTTACTTAATGCATTTTAACTCACTTTTAAATCAGCAGCAATTGGAAGCATCTATGACTCTTTGCAGATCCAACATCCCATTAGTCCTCTGAAGTATCATTGGCTGATTCTTTTAATCAATGTTGGCATGGATACAGTTTACTGAAATTCAGGCCATCCTAATACAATTTACATTTTTTCTCAATTACCATTTTAACTCATCTGATATTTGCCACATGGTAAACTTGACCATGTGCCAAACACGGCATCTCTGATATTTTTTTTTATTTTATAAATAACATCTAGTGTCATATTCTTTCTTAATTTAAAAATAATATATGCAAGATGGGCGTGGTGGTGCACGCCTTTAATCCCAGCACTCGGGAGGCAGAGGTGGGAGGATTGCTGTGAGTTCAAGGCCACCCTGAGACTACATAGTGAATTCCAGGTCAGCCTGAGCTAGAGCAAGACCCAACTTCAAAATAATAATAATAATAATAATATATGCACATTGCAGGGGATTTTGAAAACATAGGAATTCCTGATTAATAATATAATGACGATTTATACTACCACAAAGACAGAAATTTGTATCTGTGATGTATGAATTTTTGTACTATGTATTTGTACACATTTCTAATAAAATCCAGGTCATGCTATTTAAATAACTTTATAACCTGTTTTTAAAAATTCATCACTATGGCATGAATATTAAAACTCATTAGTAGTTACCTAAAAGTACATTTTTAGAAGCTTCTATTTCATTCCATAGTTCAAAAAAACATCAATTCCTTATTGTTGGATATCTGTACCTTCAAAACTTCTCAACTTTTATAATTATATTGTTAATATATCATAACATAAAGACATTCTTGTTCATCTATGTCTGTGAGGAATACTTTGAGTTACAAGTTTAAAAAATGCTAATTAATGGTGTCTTAAACAATACATATATTTCCCCAATGTAACAAGTCATGTAGACAAAGAAAGTTGGGAGTAAGGCAGTAGCTGAAAGCCACGAAAGATGCCAACATTTCCAATCCTCTCTCCAAACCTGGGTATTGCCTTTTCTATCTATGCTTTGGGTTATCATCATTGCAGCCTGGCCACCATAGCTCTAGGCCTCCCATCTGATCTCATGACAGGATAAAATGAGAGCCAATGATTTTAGCTACACTCCAACACTATTATCTTACAAGCCATATCTGTGCCATCTGTCCATTCTAGATGTAAAGTATTCCTGGAAAGTCTCTTCTAACCACCATATTTTATGAGGTCCATAGAGAAAGGAGTTAGTAGTAAGTGTTAGCCTCATTTGCTGTGTATTACTTTCTCATTCCTGTGAATAAATCCCTGACCAGAAGCAACTAAAGGTGGAATGAGCTTACAGTTTTAGAGAAAATTTCATGGTAGTGGAAAGGCAAGACAGGTGCAGGAAACTAGCTGCTCACATTGTCTCTGCTATCAGGAAGCCAAGTATGAACGGCAAGTGGAGCCAAGCTACAAAACTTCAAGGCCCACCCTAGGTAATCCACTTCCCCCAGCAAGACTCCGCTCCTATTGGGTCCACAACATTCCCAAACAGCACAACCAGCTAGGGAGCCAAGTATTCAAACACATGAGCCTATGAGGGGGAGACATATTTACATTCAAACCACAACAGTGTACCACAATATCCATGATGGAAAGTAAGAATTGTCCCTCATAGTAAACATCCTAGTAGAGATAGCTTTAGAACAGCATTTGAGAAAAGAAAAACAACCAAAAGAACTACATTTTTCCAGTCATATAAAATGAAAATAGGGTTATTATAGAATTAAACAGTAGCAAAAATAGCCCTTGGGAAATCATAAAGAAGAGACCAACAGAATACTTTACATGTATTCTTGGTCTTTATGCCATAAAGGCATAAAGGCAAAATCAGGGGCTGCATAGTAAACACAATTACTGGTATTAAAATCCTTACATGAATAGCTGACAGAAGACACAGGCACCCCAAGCTCAGGGCTACAACTCTGTCATGACTTGTTCCCGATCAACTGTGTCTATGCAACAAGTTAACTGGCCATTAAGGAGGATTCAAATAAGTAAATTAATACATATTGTGCTATTTTAGTGATATAAATGTATATCACAATGAAATAGTACAGTGCAGAAGTAATCAAGAAAATCTTAGAAAAGATGGTTCTGGGCCTGTGGAGATGGGTCAGTGGTTAAGGGGGCTTGTTTGCACAAGCCTGCCAGCTTGGGTGGGTTCAATTCCCCAGTATCTGCATAAATCCAGATGCACAAAGTGGGTAAGTGGGTCATGTATCTAGAGTTCGTTTTTACTCGCAAGAGGCTTTGGTGTGTCCATATATTCTCTCTCTCTCTCCCTCTCTCTCTCTCTCTCATAAGTGAATGAAAATATTTCTTTAAATAATGGTTCTAAAATTGAGTTTTGAGTTGAAGTTTTCCTTGTGGATCATGGCAAGTTTCAGTTATAGAAGTGGATATCTGAGGTGGAGAAAACAATGTAGAACAGACAGAGGGAGGAGTCCAAAGCACACATGCTTGAAATTTCCATAAAATGATGGATTAACAGATGCTAACGCCTGGGTGATAGATCTGCAGTAGGGAAGACAATGCTGGAAAAGTAGATATAAACCAAGACCTCCTTAGTCTTGAAGGAGAAAGGTGGGAAAGGCCATTCTCTTCTGTACTGTGCCTATGAGGAGTCCTGAGATGGAGCTAGAATGGAGAAGTGTCTCCATCATGAAAATTACCTTGTCTGTGATATATCTTGTAGCTCCACAGAGGAAAAACCTCAAGGCAGGTAACTGGTTGAGGAGAAATTACACAACGAAAACTGCCTCTCCGGAGACCCTCATTTTCGGGGAGCCCACCACAGTGCAAACAGCACTGACCTGCTCTCATGGGAACTTCTCTGCCCTGAGAACTCCAGGGAGCATCACCATCTAGGTCTTCATCTTTTCAGCAATTTTAGTATCTCACACAACTTGTACATTCCCATCACCAGATCCAGGAGCCCTCTGGATACTGTGTCATAAGAATCACAGGCAGTTGTTTCTTGAGCTTGGGTGTCAGCATTCTTTTATGTCATTCTCCATCATGTGATGGGTCTGAGCATGTCAGGTTCAGGATCCGCTTTTGCCCTCTCTTGCCACAATTTTAATATTTAACAGTTCTTGGGGCTGGAGAGATGGCTCAGTGGTTAAGGCGCTTGCCTCCATAGCCTAAGGACCCAGGTTCAATTCACCAATACCCACGTAAAGCCAGATGCACAAAGCGCTATATGTGTCTGGAGATCATTTACAATGACTAGAGGCCTTGGCATGCCCCTTCAGTTGTTCTCTGTCTCTATCTCTCTGCCTCTTTCTTTCATAAATAAATAAATTAATAAATACAATATTAAAAATGTTGAACAGTTTTCTACTTACTTATATTACCACAAGTTATGGGTTTCTATATCTTTACCTCCTACGTGGGTCCAGAAACCTTTTACTTAGTTTGTTAGCCAACTCAGCATCAGGAAAATCCAGAAAATGAAATGGAATCTTTTATATTACAATTGAGGGGTAATAGAAATAAAAGAAGACTATTTTAATGAAATAAAGCTAAAGAGCTACAGACAAAGATATGGTATACAACTAATTACCATACAGTATTTTGATTCGGCAAGGCAACTTGTCTTTTCACCTGATTACAGCTCAACCACTTTCATATATACCATGGAAACCTGAAAAAGTAGAGACTCCTAATGCCATGAGATAAAGAGAACCCCTCAGAGACTAAATCCTTTCCAATTATGAGATTTGAGACACATTATGTAATTGTAGTAGTTTGAATTTACATCATCCAATAGACTCATTTTCTTTAGAGAGAAAGAGAGAATTGGCACAAAAGGGCCTAAGCCACTGAAATCAAACTCCAGATGCTTGCACCACCTAGTATGCATGTGTGACCTTGTGCTTACCTCACCTTTTTGTGTCTGGCTTACGTGGGACTTGGAAAGAGAACGAACATGGGTTTTTAGGCTTCGCAGACAAGCACCTTAACCATCTCTGCATCCCTGAAATGTTGTATTAAAGCTGTAACTTGGATTTCCAGCCACCTGGCTGAAAGAGGTGTCACTGTGCATGGATCCTGGGGTCCAGCACTATGGTGTCACTTGGGTGGATCTGATTTCCAGCCTAAAGGAATGAAGAGCGCTTGAGCTCTGCCTGGGCTTCCCAGAGTGTGCTTCTTTTTGGTGGTTCTGGTGGCAGTTTCTTCCCTCTCTTCATATATCTGCAAAAGGCGGCCAGCTTTTTGCACAATTATGAAACTCCCATGGATCTGTAAGCCTGAAATAACTCCCTTCCTCCCATAAACTGTGTCTAGACTGGAGGCTCAACCCAGTAACATGAAACTGACTACAACATGAACTCTTCTCAGCCTTACAATCTATAGGAGAACGATAAGAATATTTCTTACTTCATAGGTTGATGTAGGAGTAAATAGTATAGAACCTGTGGGCATATAGATTGTGTGAGCAAACTTTCTAGGAAAGGTTACATAAATAGTAAGCAGTATCAGTTTTGTAGCCCTCATGGTCTTTGTCTTGAATCACTCAATTCTGGTTGCAAGGAAATCAGCCTTAGATAATACATGAGCTTGTGGCTGTGGCTATACTCCAGTGTAACTTTTTTTTAAACAAAACAAGCTATGGTTCAAATTTAGCCTGTAGCTATACTTTGGGGGGGTCTATGTATTAGAGCATTACATTGAGTGGTTCATATATATTAGCTGTTACTATTATTTATTTAATTAATTTTCTTATAATTATTATTTTAATTTTTATTTATTTACTTATTTGAGAAAAAGAAACAGAGGGCAAGAGGCAGACATAAAGAGAGTGAATCTGGGGATGCCAGGGCCTCCTACCACTGCAAATGGACTCCAGATACATGTGCCACTTTGTGCATCTGGCTTTACATGGATACTGGGGAATTGAATCCAGTGTGTCAGGTTATGCAAGCAGGGCCTTTAAGCTATTTCTCCAGCTCATATTTTAAATTTTTGAGACAGGATCTTGCTACGTGTTCAGACAAGCCTGGGAACTTGTGTTCTTCCTGTTTCAACCTCCTCAGTGCTGCAATTACTAGTGAACATTACCACTTCTGTTTAGCTGTTATTATATTTATGCTTACTACTACAATTATGATTAACAACTGATAATCACATCCTTCCAGATTATTTTTGTTTGATAATTATCAGAGTAAAATTTACACATTAATGCCCTCTCTTACTGTACTAAAGTCAAGGTATTAGTAAAGATGTTACATCATATTGGAATTGCCCACAACAGCATATATTTTTAGGAAAAAAAAAAACCTGCTTAACACACACACACACACACACACACACACACACACACACAGAGAGAGAGAGAGAGAGAGAGAGAAACAGAGAGAGAGAGAGAGAGCGCTATACCACTGGAGTAAGTTTTGCAAAACTCCCTTCTGTCACAGATTTTATAATCTCTCAAATGTTCACCACTCCTTTTCATGGAAATTGGGTTGAAGACTGCTTTGAAAGACACAGACTTTTGCACAGCTTACACATGGGTGAGAGCCAAGTTTAACAGACTGGTTCTTCTTAATGCAATCCTTGCTGCCACCCTTGTTACTATCACTCTGAAGCTCCCACTTCGCAGAGAGTGCCTGGGTGCCAGGAGCAGGTTCTGCCAGCATCTTTCCCAGGGGCCCATCTGCTTGCACCATTCATTCAAGGCACCGAGGCTCAGAACATATGTCTGGGACTTCTTTTCTTGGAAAATTGCTACTGAGAAATAGTTTAGGACCCACATTTGGTACCAGCAGTAAGTTGGCCCTAAGAATCTTGGTCTATGTGAAGACCAGAGTCTCATGAGGAGATTCCCTGAAGTACAAGGAGATGAGCACCTCTGTTGTCATAATTTATTAGCCAAGAATAATTGTAAATTATTACATATATATATTATTATATATTGAATTATATAATTCAATCCTTGCATCAATATATATTAATGATATATATTAATATGGTATAATTCAATATATATTAATGCAAGGATTGATTTTCATAAAGTTTGCAAGATATACTCCAGTGGATTATAGAATCAAGTAGCAAAATTTGAACTAGTCTGGAAGTCCTCAATCACAGCAGAACTCTTCGGATTCACATTTACTTAACCAGACTGTCCTATTTTGCAATTACTGTGAGCAGATTCAATTATACTGTACATTAGGATATTAAGTGATGTGCAAAAAGATATTACAACATTAAATATTGGTGCAAACACAATCAGACCAAAAAATCTTTGACAAACATTATAGATTGTTGTAAAGGTAGATAGATCATTTTTCTCTAAACTTGGATATTACAATCAAACTCATTTTAATCAGGAAGTCAAATTCTGTGGAACCACAGACCTTTCAAAAACTAGTTTGGAATTTATAAATAAGATAATCATAGTGCTTGTTTTCATATAGCTTACAACCTAATGGAAAGTTATTGAACTAGAGACTCAGCAAAATTCAATAGCACACTCAAAAAGTTTAACTTGGAGAGTTAAGTCAAAACATGCTGAGTTATGGACAAGACTACAGAAGCCAGGAGAAATGGAAGCATAGTGGCACTATTGGGAATGTCACCACCTTGGGGACTAGATAGGGAAGAGCCTGAGTAGCTTGGAAGATGGCTGCCTAACAGGTCATAATTGTAAAGGTCACAGTCACCATTTGGAAAGCCATCATGAGCAGAGGGAACCAAGAATAGGAAGCGAACTATCTTGCTTTGCTAACTCTTTCCCTGAACCCCATGATAAATTCTCTCAGCCTTCAGAATGAGAGAGGACCCTGGGTTAGACAGTCTAGGAAGTTAGGCCTCACGATTCTAGAATATGGCTGAAGAGAGTGGAAAATGGGGGAAGTTGGAATAGAAAGGACAAACAAACAAATAATTATCTTACTTATGGCATCTCCTCAAAATCTTCCATCCATGAAGGACACATAATAGGTTCACAATACATTTCTGTCCAATGGACAATGGCATGAGGAAAATAAAGAGACTTGAGGGAGCAGCTAAACATTGGCTAGCACTGATCTCTGTCCCTTTATAGCTCTGAGCTATTGGCAGTTTCCTAAAAGAGTTTGTCCCAAGTTCCATAAGTATAATATTGGAGGAATACTGCCTTCTTTTTAGAGCCTTTGTAAAAAAGAAAAGTGTTTTTTAAACACCTGGTATATGGGAAACTTTCACATAGTATTATGTTCTTTTCTTCTTTCTTTTATACAATTTAAGCCTTATTACTATAATAATTCCAGGAATTTATAGCCCAGAAAGCATGAAATTCAATGCTGGACATAACTGGCAAATATTTTAACAAAATGTTTTTTTTTAATCCTTCAAAATGATAGCAAAAGTAAAATAATGCTGGTCTTAAAAGAGATTAAGGAACCTATCCTAAAGATTACAATCTTCCAAAATTCCACTCCCTAAAATAGCTTTTTGGTTTCCACATCAGAACATTTTGGACAATCATTTAAAAATGTTGTAAAAGTTCTCATCCCTGGGGTGATCAGTGTGCTTCTAATCTCTCCCTACCCCACTTTTCTCCTATAGAGTTATTGTCCAAAGCCAGAATTGATTTTTCACTTCCCTCCCATAAGCGTACCTCCCACACACCTCTAGCACAAATTTTAAACTCCTTAACAAATATGCAAAGGTTTTCCTAAATTCCAAAATAGACCCTGAATCCAACCTCCCAGCACTTCACAAACCACAGATCAGCATCCCCGAATGACTTCTGCTCCTCTGTGTACATTTTAATATAGTGTTCAGTGCCTTGCTCCCTGTGACAATCTCTGTCTTCTTGGCCAGGTAAAACACAATCCATCTTCAGAGCTCAGGCCCACATATGTCCTGTCTTCCTTGGAAAAGAGTCACTCCCACCTCTCCATACCCAGAGTGCTTTGCTATATCTCTTAATGCTACCCTCTGTTACGTTTGACATCAGTCTGACATCTCAGCCAGGCTGTGAACTCAAGTCAACATACATTCAGTGTTCAAGGCTATAACAGGGAGAATAAATACTTTTGACTGAATGCATATGATGAGAGTAGGGGAGAGTTGATTGAGCCTGGTTTCTGAAGGGAAGTAAGCATAAAGTTGAATTTATAGGGTTGGGTATGCACCTGTTTTAGTAAAGATGAATGAATAGAGATGGCTGATAGATGCCAAGACCAGCACTCTGGGAGCTTGAAAGAGCAAATACATTTGCACAGCAGAGTAAACAAACAAGGCACAATTCACAGAAACAATAGCTGACCCTCCAGCTTTTTCCCTGCGCAGTTTCCATGGGTCACTTGGTGACCTGGAAAAATGGCTTCTACCTTGGCTCAGTTATAGAGTTCAGACACTCTAAAGGGCTTGTTTGGTCCAACTAGGGCTGTTTCTAGTAACTTTGATTTTCCTCCTACTATAAACTTGTTGAAAGCTAAAACCATATACCATTATCCTCAATTCATGTATCTACATTAGTGAATTTTATTGAGTGATATAATGAAAGACTTCAAGTCCTTCACTCACAGATGAACTTGCTGGAATAGACCATTAGGAAGCACTTCAAAGGGAGCAGGACTTCATTACTCATCTGGTTCTCCCTTTCTAGAGCTATGTCTTTTTAACCTATTTGCCTTATATGTAGTGAGCACCTGCTAGACACTGTCAAGACACTAGGGAAGTAACAATGAACAAGACCAAATAGAGGACTTAAAAGAGCTTCTATGTCTCTGAAGGAGACAGAAAACAGTGAATAAACAATACCAAATAGTATATTGTTTTTTAAATACATTTTATTTGTTTATTTACTTATTTATGTAAGAAAGAGAAAGAGAAAGAGAGAGAGAGAAAGAGAGAGAGAGAGAGAATGGGCATGCCAGGGCATCAAGCCATTGCAAACAAACTCCAGTTGCATGTGCCCCCTTGTGCATCTGGCTTATGTGGGTCCTGGAGAGTCAAACCGGGATCCTTTTGGCTTTGCAGGCAAATGTCTTAACCACCAAATAGTATATCTTAAGTGGTGATTAGTGGTATGGAGAAAATAAAACTCAGTAAGGGGAACAAAGTGATATAGTGTCAACCAGCTATGGTTTTCCACTGGGTGGTCCAGACAGGCATCTGAGCACATGCTCCCCATGTGGAGAGGCATGTCATGTAAGGGATGAAGACACCTGATCAAAGTGCACTGGGCTAGTCCAAGGCTTTTTCAATGAGCTATTGAACCTGCTCAAAAATTCATTAAACATTTCCCTTGAAGCAAGTTCAGATGCATGAAACATAATGCTTACTTCATAGTTCCTCATCCATTACTAATAATTTCATTAGTCACTCACATTCAATGTTTATTCAGTTTTTCAATAATATCGAAAATGATATTTGGTTGATGTTAACTTTCAGGTTATTTTTTCCCATAGATATATTTTAAAAAAATTGTAGCTATCCTCCCTCCCTCTGTACCGTCTCATGGGGATTGTTGTTATTGAGCTGATGGGCAGAACCATGAAGATCATCATTTACAGGCTCCAGTGGATAGCATTCAGCGTCCACCTCTTACACATCTCCAGTGGATAGCATTCAGTGTCCACCTCTTTCACATTTCTTCAATTCAATAAACTTTATCAAATGCTTATCAGGGGTTCTACTTTTCTGGTAGGTATCAATGGACAAAATATTCAAGTCTCCCCTCATAGAGCTTGTATTCTGATATGGAGAGACAGGCACAAACATAAGATGATGTAAAGCTTTGTGTGAAGAAATTTCTGGTTCTGAGAAGCACTTTGCACTAGACATAGAAAAGAATCTACTGTGAAATGCCGGACACGTTCAAGGCATCCAGGGTAGCTGGAAGGTACTAGAAGAAGAAACAAAGGAAATGAGGAAAAGCATCCCACTGCTGAGAAAAAAAAACACCCCACCAGAAGCAGCTTGTGGAAGGAAGGGGGTGTTTTCTTCATGGCCGGGAAAGCATGGCAGGAGCAGCCAGGCAGGCAGGCATCACAGCTGCACAGCAGGCAGGAAGGTAGTGTAGGTAGTGGGCTTGAAGCTGGGCCATATTATCCCAAAGCCAGCCTCCAGTGACACACCTCCAGCAAGGCTCCACCTTTCAAAGCCCCCACAACTTCCCCAAATCACAACCAGCGGGGGACCAAGAATTCAGAACACATGGGCCTCTGGGAGACATTTCATTCAAACCACTATAGGCATGCAAAGGAAACCAGATTCTTTAGGGATCATCTTAAAGTGACTGGCTTCAATTTGGAGTGGCGTTTCTCATAGCGTGATACAGTCTCTCTGGATGTTCTTTGCAGACTGTGCCAGAAATGTCATACTAAGATAACCAGGGCTGGATGACTGAAGGTACATGTTGCTTTGAAATTGAAAGTATATTTTTACATATATTCGCTCATTTATTTCCCCAAATTATTAAATTAACATTATGCCAATTGTGTTTATTTATTTACTATTTATATTTATTTGAAGTACCTATGGCTTCAAGCATGATAAGCAAGTGTTGTACCACTGAATAATTGAGAGGACCAGAATCCAGGAATATTCTACAACACTCTTCCTGTGCCCTCCTCCATCTAGCCACACTTTTCTCTTGTGGACTACCTAGTGAGCCATTTAACTGGGTGACTCTCCTCTACCCATTTCAGTCAAGCTGAGCTCAGAGCTCAAGGAGTTCTCAGTTATTATGATGTAGGATATTAGTAAATGGATGGGTTTGTCTATTCCTCTGGCCGTATCTTTCCTCTTTGGACAACAGTCACATTTGATCTCTCATTCTCAGTCTTGATATAAAGCCATCATTATATACATGGAAAAAAATCCTCCATTCCCCCATTTTTTCCTATTTTTTTATATTTCATTCCCTCATATTAACCCTTCCTAATTCTTTGAAATCTCAAAACTTTTTTTCCAGTGAAAGTTGTTCTGGAGCCTTAAATGTTTCTTAAATGCATGGAAATGCTGGTGATTAGATGTCTGGCACTCACACCCATATTACTTCTTCTAAAATACCCACTGTTCACATGAAACAAGTATTTTATGCAAGTTTATGATGAATAGGGAAAACTGAGCCAAAAAGAAGATTTGCTCACCAGCCATAGAGCTATGCAACAGTTAACAGTGACTGCATTATTTATTGTGGTGACAGATATGCAAATTCAGATACTCAGCATACTTGAAGATTTTCTCATTGAGGTAAAATTGAAATTACGTACTGGTTAGGCACAAACCCAGCACTTATAGGCAATTTATCACTTGTACATTTACTTACTCTGGCTCAGTGAAATCTTTACAGACCCCTATGATGTCATTACTGATATAACATATCCCTTACTCACTGGTTTATTTTGAATTTTGTCAATACATTGATGTCTCAATGTAAAAGTTTGTCATTGAAAATTTTCATCAGATAAGATCTTGAGACTTATGTTTAAATTATTTAATCAGTGGCTTTGATTAATCATTTATCACACAAATTATATCATGGATACTTGTTTTTCTTCAAAATACGGAAATTTAAGCAAAATGCTCATAAGTGAAGGAAACTAATGGCCTTTGGCAAGAGGGAAATGATAGATTATAGTGATATTGCCTAATATCGTATTGAAAAAGCTGCTTTGCTTATCTTTTCATCCTCTCAGAATGAGACATATGTCAGGACAGAGTGAGGTAGAAAAGATCAAAATTAATATTTTACCTTAATTTTGTGAATAAGATATAGAAGCCTCTGAAAGCTCCTTTTAAATATGTGTGTGTTTGTGTGTGTGCTGGGACACATGTGCACAGACACACATACACAGGCGTGCATGCGTACTTGGAGGCCCTAGACAATCTTAGGCATCATTCTTTAGGAATATCATCCACTTTTTTTCTTGAGATATAATCTCTCATTGTCACAGAACTTGCCAATTAGACAGTGAGCCTCAGGGATCCTTCTGTCTCTGCCTCCCCAGGCCTTCGGTAGCAAGCATGTGCCCCACAATTAAATTAGCATTTTATGTGGGTTCTATGGGTCGAGCTTGGGTCCTCAGGTTTGCAAGGCAAGCACTAAACAGACTGAGCTATTTTCCTAGTCTCTGAAAATGCCTTAAGTTCTCTGTTCTTTCACCAAATTACATATATACATAAATATTTGGAGAGAGAGACAGGGATAGAGAGAAATAGGCACACCAGGACCTCCAGCCACTGCAAACAAATATCTATACCTCATCCATTTGTCCTGCCTGCACATCTACCCTGGCCAGCTATCTAGGACATGGCCCCTTCTCTTTACATTTTGCCTTGGTTCTGCTCTCAAAGTTCAGAATATAGGGCTGTCAAGTACTTGGTCATTTTCAAAACAGGAGAGACATTTTATCAGCTTACCCAGAATTCCCCTTTAGCAAGCAGAGAGGGTAAAGAGGCACTTTCTCACAATCAATTTTGTCTCATTATTCTTGGATTTTGATGCTTGTAAATGTGAATATTTTATTGGTAAATGCTAAGTAAATGCCAATGATAGTCCTCTCCATAGTAGTGGAAGAAACTTATGCTTAGAAAAGGTGTGTAAATATGATACTGTTCTTTCTTTCCTTTTCCTTTTTTTTTTTTTGATTTTTGAGGTAGAGTGTCACTCACTATTCCAGGCTGACCTGAAATTCACTATGTAGTCTCAGGGTAGCCTCAAACTCACTGTGATCCACCCACCCCTACCTCCTGACTGCTGGGATTAAAGGAGTATATCACTATGCCCACCTTTAAAACATATTTGTTTATCTATTTATTTGAGATATAGGGAGAGAGAAAGAAAATAGGCTGAGAGAGAGAGAGGTACACCAGGGTCTCTAGCCACTGCAAAGGAACTCCAGATGCATGCACCACCTTGTGCATCTGGCTTTACATGGGTCCTGAGGAATCGAACCTGGGTCCTTTGGCTTTGCAGGCAAGTGCCTTAACCATTAACCCATCTCTCCAGCCACCTATTTTCTTTAATGCTAACTTTGATATTTTCTTGTACCAGGGTAGAAAAAAGAATTACGTTGACTCAACTTATTCTTTTCTCCTACCTCCTACCTTCATGTATTTGCTTATCTCTCTCTCTCTCTCTCTCTCTTCTCTCTGTGTGTGTGTGTGTGTGTGTACACTAGGGTTTCTTGCCTCCGCAAACAAACTCCAGATACATGAGCTGCTTTTTTCATCTAGCTTTATATGTGTTCTAAGAAATCAAATCTGGGCAAGCAACTGCCTTTAACTGCTGAGCCACAGCACCCTCCGACTTTCTTTTTTTTAATATTTTATTTATTTATTTGACACAGAAAGAGGGGGGGACAGAGAGAGAGAGAGAGAGAGAAAGAGAGAGACAGTGGGTGTGTCAGGGCCTGCAGCCACTGCAAATGAACTCCAGATGTGTGTGCCTCCTTGTGCATCTGGATAACATGGGACCTGGGGAATCGAACCTGGGTCCTTGGCTTTGCAGGCAAAGGCCTTAACCGCTAAGCCATCCCTCCAGCCACCTCCTGCTGTCTTTTTTTTTTTGTTTTGCAAGGTAGGGACTCAGTCTGGTCCAGGCTGACCTGGAATTAACTATGTAGTCTCAGGGTGGCCTTGAACTCTCGGTGATCCTCCTACCTCTGCCTCCCAAGTGCTGGGATTAAAGGTGTGTGCCACCACGCCCAGCCCTACTGTCTTTTTTGACCTTTGAGCTTCCTTAAGACCCAGGCTTTGTTTCCTTGTTATTGCCTCCCTTGATCAGCAATCTCTATTCTTCTTAATCAGAGTCTCTCTTTTTTCCCTTTGTTGCTCTTGGGTTAGTAGTATCAGCTCATCAAGAATGTTCCAAATAAATGATCAAGAAGGGACTGTGCTGTATGTAGTATGGAAAGCTCAGATTTACAATTTGCCAGCATAAGTGAAAAGATACCTCATGAGCTTTCAACAAAATCAAGCTGTGAGATGAATCAATGTGACTTGGGGGTTGTTGGGGCTGTCTCTTTCATCATCTGCTCACAGATTTTATGCTCTTCCTCCTGACTCTGGACTTGGTGCCTCCTGCTACTTGCCCAATATTATCTCTCATGTTTTTCTTAAATTATGCCCCATGCTGAGTGCCCTGACCTCCCCACTAAAGGCTTTACCACATCTGTATGGGAAGGCATCTGTTTTGAATACATATTTGGAATCAGGAAGTCCAGGGATTGATGTTCAGCTCAAATACCATTTGATTTTGAGAAATAAACCCGAACCCATGTATGTTAGTCACATAGTCAATGCACTTTCCTCACTACCCTTTGCTACCACCCCCAAATGATCTCTATGCTGAGCTCTCCAAGGTGTTAATGTATTCTCATGGGTGAGCCCTGTTTATGTCTAGCTGGGGATCTCTGGGTGGGTCCAGCATAAGGGATTTCACTTCAATAGGAGCTTTCCAGTGATCTTTCTACATAGATGGAAATGTTCTCTGTTTACCCCTAGATACCCGGAGCTATCAAGCCCTTGAAATGTGGCTAGTGCAACTAAGAAACTGTTGCAGTCAGGTTCGCATTGCTGGTAGAAATCACCCAACCAAGAGCAGCTTGTGGGAAAAAGGTTTATTTTGGCTTACAGGCTCGAGGGGAAGCTCCACGATGGCAGGGAAAAACAATGGCATGAGCAGAGGGTGGGCATCACCACCTGGCCCACATAAGGTGGACAATAGCAACAGGAGAGTGTGCCAAACACTGGCATGGGGAAACTGGCTATAATACCCATAAGCCCATCCCCAACAATACACTCCCTCCAGGAGGCATTAATTCCCAAATCTCCATCAGCTGGGAACCTAGCATTCAGAACACCTAAGTTTATGGGGGACTCCAGACTCAAACCACAACAGAAACTAAGTTATTATTTTGTCTTAATGTTAATTATTTAAATTTTAAATCTAAACTGACACATGTGGCTCATGTCAGCATACTTGATAGCACAGTCTGACATGAATAACATTTCAGATACTGGGACAGACTTGCAGGTAAATACTTCTGCAATGGTTGACTTGATGGGTGCGAAATCGCGTCCTCTTTGGCGCTTCTCAGGTTATCCTGGGCCATATGGCTATGAATCTCCAGTTAGATGCATTTGAGAATATGTGAGGTCATTGTTGCTGCCAACTTTTAAAATATGTCTGGATTATGTTCCAATTATCCAGATTTGTTATTTTATTTATTTATTTATTTATTTATTTATTTATTTATTGTTTTTGTTTAAGGCAGGTGGTAACATGAATTCAGAAATGAAGCCTATTTAGAGTCATCATTACTTACATTTAGCAGGTTGTCTCTTTAGTTGGTCCCCACTGCTGCTCCTCTCTCTTTCTTATGAATGCCCTTCATTCCTCTGGTTCCCCAGGGGAAGGTTTAAGCCACTATTAATGGCCTGATCGCAGCCTTTTGTTAAGTCAAAATTCTGCCATTTGGATGTTTTCCCTGGTGGAACATTTGCTTTGAATGTGGGCGTGGGCAGCATTCTCTGTATTTCTTCTACTTGGTTGGGACATCATTTAATAAATTACTCTTTTAGATTACATATAATGTCTAAATAAAACTAAAACAAGAAGCTGGACGTGGTGGCGCACACCTTTAATCCCATCACTCAGGAGGCAGAGGTAGGAGGATTGCCGTAGGTTCGAGGCCACCCTGAGACTCCATAATGAATTCCAGGTCAGCCTGGGCTAGAGTGAGACCCTTGGAAAAAAAAAAAAAAAACCTAAAACAAGTTAAGTCAGCTTCCAGTTGAGTTTCTGTATATACAGTATCATGGGTCACAAATGATTGGCCTCATAAGAGTAAGCTGGAACTCTCACTGGAGTTATTCAAGGAAAAATGTGAGGTCAAAGTTTAGGGATCCTGAAGTTCTGAACCCAGAATCTAAGTTTTTAATATTTATTTATTTATATTTATTTGAGAGAGAGAAAGACAAATAGAGAATGGGTATTCTATGGCCTCTAGCACTGTAAATGAATTCCAGATGCATGTGGCACCTTGTACAACTGGTGTTACGTGAGTACTGGGGAATCAAACTCCGGTCCTTAGGGCTTTGCAGGCAAACACCTTAACCACTGGGCCATCTCTCCGGCCCCCTGACTTTTTAAAGTTTTGGGCACTGCAGTGGTTTTGATGCTGTGCTGAGAGAACTTCAAAGCTAGCGTCAACTTCTTATAAGTTCTCTAGAGATAAAACTTCTTGCTGGGTGTGATACTGCATGCCTTAAATCCCAGCACTAGGGAAGCACAGGTAGAAGGATTGCAGTGAGTTTGGAAAAGAAAAAAAAAAAACAAAAACTCTATGCGGACATATCAGATTTAGTTGCTGTTTACTACCTTTTTTTTTTTTCTTTGTCTTTTACTTCTTTGCTGCATTTTCTTGGCTTCCTTCAAGAGGCTGTCTTCCTCTGCTGACTGCATGAATGATTAATTCTCTAGCGCTTTCTGCTTAGCCCGTTTCCCTTGCTACTCTCTCATTCTCTGTGTCGTCTCATCTACCATCATTGTTCTACCTATGACAGGGACACAGATGACTCTCAGGCATGTCTCTAACCTAAACTCTTTGGGCACCTGGACCACTGCCTATGAAAAAGATTCCATGGATATGTCCTGCATAAAATATCACAAAAGCTAAACTCATTGTCCCCATAGCTTCATGTGACTATGATGAAACTTCATACGTAATCCCCAACTGGTAGAGTCTTTGAGAAGCAGTTCTGGATGAGGTATGTCATAGCTCAGCCTCACATGCCACAGAGAGCTCACTCTCTCTGCTTCCTCCCTGCTGCTGTGGGGGTATGATGTTCAGCTGTATGCCCTTATGTTTTCTCCACCATGGTGAGACTTCCCCTAGAAACCATAAGCCAAAACAAACCCTTTCCTTCCCCTACACTGTTTCTGGTGTGGTGTTTTGTCCCAGCAATGAGAAAGCAGCTGCTATTATACCCAATATATGTTCTTTCTCTTATTTTGCATATTGAAATTAATAGTACTGAAATTATAGTTATACCTGAGCCAAGAACATGAGAATTATCCTTGATGTGTTTTGTCCTCTGATACCTTCCCCAAGCAAAAGATCACACAGCCTCAAACATTCCACTTCTGTTCACATGGTCCTCAAATATTTATTACGTACATCTCATGGGTCATATATTTTTCTAGAAATTGTGAGCAAAGAAAAGAATAAGACAGACATAACCCTGGTCCAAATGAAACAGAGTGGAGTGATCCTCGTGCAAATGACATGGTCCCCAGATCTTCCACAGACTAAACCCTGGTGACAATAAGATGTAAATGTCGGCATCAAAATGTGCTGTGACACCGAGAAGCTCTCAAGGTGACAAGATAACTTGCCATTATGATGTTGATGAAAACAACAACAAAAAAAAGATTTCCTATGGTAGACTTCTTACATGTCAAATCCCATGTTAAGAACATCACTGGAGCTGGGCATGGTGGCACCCCAGGTCATTCCAGCACCCAGGAGGCAGAGGTAGGTGGATCACCATGAGTTCTAGGCCATCTTGAAACTATGTAATGAATTCCAGGTCAGCCTGGGCTAGAGGGAGATCCTACCTCGGAAAACAAAAAACAAGCAAGCAAACAAACAAACAAACAAACAAAAACTTCACTCATTATCTCACTTAATACCTCTGTAAGATGCATTCTTGTTTTGTTTTGTTTTTGTTTTTTGAGGTAAGGTCTCACTCTAGCTCAGGCTGACCTGGAAATCACTATGGAGTCTCAGGGTGGCCTCGAGTTTTGTTTTTTGAGGTAAGGTCTCACTCTAGCTCAGGCTGACCTGGAAATCACTATGGAGTCTCAGGGTGGCCTCGAGCTCACGGCGATCCTCCTACCTCTGCCTCCTGAGTGCTGGGATTAAAGGTGTATGCCACCATGCCCGGCCTAAGATGCATTCTTTTTTAATTTAATTTATTTCAACAACTTCCATAATTATAGACAGTAAACCATGATAATTCCCTCCCCCCTCACTTGCACGTTCACAACTCCACTCTCCACCATATCCCCTCCCCTTCTCAGCCAGTCTCTCTTTTATTTTGATGTCATGATCTTTTCCTCCTATTATGATTGTCTTGTGTAGATAGTGTCAGGCACTGTGAGGTCATGGATATCCAGGCCATTTTGTGTCTGGAGGAGCATGTTGTAAGGAGTCCTACCCTTCCTTTAGCTCTTACATTCTTTCTGCCACCTATTCCACAATGGACCCTAAGCCTTGGAAGGTGTGATAGAGATATTTCAGTGCTGAGCATTCCTCTGTCACTTCTTAGTATCATGGTGCCTTCTGAGTCATCCCAAGGTCATTGTCATCTGAAAAGAGAACTTTCTCTAATCAAAAGTAAGAGTAACATTAATATATGGTTATGAACATTAAGAGAAGGGCTTACTGGGCAGTTTTGTGAGCACAGTATATACATTTAGCCAGACACTAGCAGACCTTGTACCCCTAGGGCTCATGACTACCCTGATTGTAGGTTTTCAGTATCAGGGATGTACTTCCTCCCATGGAGCAGGCATCCAATCCAATTAGAGAGTGGTTGGTTTCCCCCATAACTGACATGTCACTATTGTACTCGTTGGCTCATTTGGCCTGGCTGGCCAAATTTAAGGCTTGAAATGTCCACTATTGAGTACCTGCACTGGTGATTTCTCTCTCTCCCATTGAACTGCATGCAAAGTAGCTTTTTCTAGCTTTCTGTCAGCTACTCTACATGGAGGAGGTTTACAGCTCAGCTCCAGCAGGATTTCTCAGTAAACTTGTAGCCCAAGTATGTGGAGTCTTCAGCAATAGGGTCTTAGCATCTATTTCTGGTGGGAAACCAAGAGCCTCAGCAATGGCCTGTAATGTTTTAGGGGTATCAGTGACCTCCCTGGCCAACAACTAACTGGAAGGTATCCTATCCCTGGCACTGAAAATTTTCTAATAACAATTTATGGCTTCTGAGTGTTCCATTGTCCAAAAAAGTAGGTTTCCATATGACTTATTTATATCCTCTTAGATTTTGATTGGCCTGTCCCTCCACCTTTCCTTTACTCAATCTCTTCCCCTGATGTCACTTACGCCTTTTCAACCCCATTAATCTGTTATTCTACTTACATATATACAATACCATCCTATTAAGACCCCCCTCCCTTTCTATTCCCTTTATATCCCTTTTCTAGCTTACTGGCCTCTGCTACTGAGTTTTATTCCTACTTACGTACGAGTCCAATCATTTATAGCTAGGATCCACATATGAGAGAAAATATCTGACGTTTGGCTTTCTGGGCCTGGGTTACCTCACTAAGTATAATCCTTTCCAGATCCATCCATTTTCCTGCAAATTTCATAATTTCATTTTTCTTTACTGCTGAGCAGAACTACATTGTGTAAATGTACCACATCTTCATTATCCACTCATAAGTTGATGGACATCTAGGCTGGTTCCATTTCCTAGCTATTGTGACTAGAGCAGCAATAAATATGTTTGAGCAAGTATCTCTAAGGTAGTGAGACGAGTCCTTAGGCTATATACCTAGGAGTGCTTTAGCTGGGTCATATGATAGATCTATTTTTAGCAGTCTCTGGAACCTCCACACTGATTTCCACAATGGCTAGACCAGATTGTATTCTTACTAACAGTGTGGAAGGGTTCCTCTTTTTCTGCATCCTCACCAGGATTTATGGTCATTTATTTCCATGATGGTAGTCAATCTGACAGGAGTCAGATGGAATCTCAATATAGTTTTAATCTGCATTTCCCTGATGGCTAGGAATGTAGAATACTTTTCAGATGTTTATATGCCATCTGTATCTCTTTTTTAATGTATTTTATTTATTCACTTATTTGAGAGAGAGAGAGAGAGAGATAATGGGTGCACTAGAGCTTTCAGCCACTGCAAACAAACTCCAGAGGCATGCACCCCCTTGAGCATCTGGCCTATGTGGGCCCGGGAGAATCGAACTGGGATCTTTTGGCTTTTCACACAAATGCCTTAACCACTAAGCCATCTCTCCTACCCTGTATTTCTTCTTTTGAGAGCTCTCTATTTAGTGCCATAGACCATTTTTAATTGGGTTGTTTGATTTCTTATTATTTAGTTTTTTGAGTTCTTTGTATGTCCTAGATATAAATTCTCTGACAGATGTACAGCTGGCAAAGATTTTCTCCCATTCTGTAGGTTGCTTCTTTGCTTTATTCACAGTGTCCTTTGCTGTACAGAAGCTTTGTAATTCGTGAAGTCCAAGTGGTTAATCTGTGGTTTTATTTCCTGAGAAGTTGGGGTTATATTCAGAAAGTCTTTGCCAAGACCAATATGTTGAAGGGTTTCCCCTACTTTTTTCCTCCAGCAGTTTCAGAGTTTCAGGTCTGATATTAAGGTCTTTGATCCATTTGGACTTAATTCTTGTGCATGAAGAGAGAGAAGAATCTATTTTCATCCTTCTACAGATACATATCCAGTTTTCCCAGCACCATTTGCTGAAGAGGTTGTATATATACTCCAGCGAGTATTTGTGGAATTTTTGTCAAAGATCAGGTGGCTGTAGCTACCTGGAATTACACCTGGGTCCTCTATTCTGTTCCATTGATCTACATGTTTGAATTTGTGCCAGTACCATGCTGTTTTGTTACTATGGCTCTGTAATATAGGTTAAAATCAGGTATGGTGATACCACCAGCCTTATTTTTGTTACTCAAAATTGTTTTAGATATTTGAGGGGTTTTGTGCTTCCAAATGAATTTTTGGATTGTTTTTTCTATTTCCATGAAGAATACCATTGGAATTTTGACAGGGATTGAATAAAATATGTAGATTGCTTTTGCTAATATTGCCATTTTCACAATATTGATTCTTCCAATCCAAGAACAAGGGATGTTTTTCCATTCCTAGTGTCTCTGCAACTTCTTGCTTGAATGTTTTAAAGTTTTTATTGTAGAGATCCTTCACTTCCTTGGTTAGGTTTATTCCAAGATACTTTATTATTTTTGATGCAATTGTGAATGGGGGTGATTCTCTGATTTCATCCTTTGTGTGTTTGTTGTTAGCATATAGGAAGGCTACTGATTTCTGTGTGTTTATTTAGTATTCTGCTACATGGCTATAGCTGTTTATCAGTTTGCTGGTAAAGTCTTAGAGTCCTTTATGTATAGAATCATATCACCTGCAAATAATGATAACTTGATCTCTTCCTTTCCAATCTTTGTATCCCTTTTATGATGCATTCTTATTGTCTCCACGTGTGCTGATAGAGGTCTTGATATTGTGAAGAGTTAAATTACTTACTCAGTATCTTATTGATTGTAAGTGGCAGAAGTTAGTTCTTCTACTCAGATATGTGTATTTTCAAAGACTGGACTCTGTCACTTCTTTGCTCTGTTTGCTCTGTACAAATAAAACACAGACAGGAACTTTATCTTTTGGTATCTGTATAATTTCAATTTGTATTCTCTTTTTTAAGAAAAATTTACTTATGAGAGAGATTGAGAGAGAAAATGGGCACACTAGGACCTCTAGCCACTGCAAACTCCAGATGCATGCACCACCTTGTGCATCTGGCTTACGTGGGACCTGGCGAATCGAACCTGGATCCTTAGGCTTCACAGGCATGCATCTTAACTGCTAAGCCATATCTCCAGCCCTCAGTATGCATTTCCTTGCTGTTCTTGTTCCATAATGTTGCAATAATAATGATACCTACTTCACAGAGATTTTGAAAGAATAAAGTAGGTGTTATCTACTGACATATGAGTTTATCATGTGAATATGTGTTAGTATTGTGACTATTGCATCTTATAATGCTGGATAATCTTTAACAACTAATTTATAACTAAAACAGATTCCTAAGGTAATGATATGGCTATAGATAATGACACTAGTCATAGGAGCTAGGAGATTTCTGTACTCTGAGAACACCCTGTAATAGGATAGGAAGGCCATGTGGTAACAACAGTTATCAAATCGTAACATATTAAGGATCACAAAAGTTTTGTTGTCAGCTCATATTGTTTTCCACATACTTTCTGCCCTTGGCTCCAGGATGGTGGCAGCTCCAACATTCTCAATCACTCTGCTCATAGCGCTTTGCAAAGTTAGAGGCCACAACTAAGAATAAGAGAAACACAAAACCCTGCATGAAGAGTTCAGAGTGACAGCTTGTTGTGATTTACTTTCCACTGGATGTAACTAGTCACTTGGCTCCATTAACTATAGAAGAAGCTGAGAATAAGCTTTCATTGAACCCCAGAAGAGTGGAAAACTAATATGACTAAAACAAAAAATGTTGGTGTGACCACGTGGTGCTATTATCATTGATAGTTTCAATCTACCTTTTTTATCCTGACATCACAGCCTGTTTTAAAGGGCCCCAGTCTGGATGGCAGTACATGGTCCTCCACAGTGGCAGCCAGTACCAGCTAGTTCCCTAGAATAGTCTTCTAAGTGATGTCAACTTCTATCTTAATATGTTATTAAAGGCCATAAAGAAAATATATACTTATACACAGCAGAAATTCCTTCAGCCATTAAGAAAATGAAATTATGTCATTTGAAGGGATAAAAAAGGATGACAAGCATTTGAAATTATTCTACTCAATAAAATAAACTAGATATAGAAGGAAAATATTCCATAATTTCTCTCAAATATTGAATCTGGATTTAAATCTATCAGTTTTCTTTCTATCTTTCTACTGCCTATCATCTGTCTATCTGATCTATATAATCTATCTCTGTATCATCTATCTATCTATTCATTACTGATTGATGAAGATGTGAAAAATGGGCTGAAGAGATGGCTTAGTGGCTAGGGCATTTGCCTGCAAAACCTAAGGACTCAGGTTTGATTTCCCAAGACCCATGTAAACCACATGCACAAGGTGGCACATGCATCTGGAGTTCATTTGTAGCAGTTGGAGGCCCTGGAAGTCTCATTCCTTCACTCCTGTCTTCCTTCCCTCCATCTCCCTCTCTCTTCCTCTCTGTCTCAAATAAATAAATAAATAATAAATAAAGGTGTAAAAAATGGAAACCCTCATCCTTTGCTCTGCAGACTCTACTTTTTACAAAGCTTTTATTTATTTATTGGAGACAGAGAAAGGGAGAGAGAGAGAGAAAGAAAGAGATAGGGAGAGACAATGGGTGCACCAGGGCCTCCA
The DNA here is from genome assembly GCA_036346955.1 of Dipus sagitta. Lineage (NCBI taxonomy): Eukaryota > Metazoa > Chordata > Mammalia > Rodentia > Dipodidae > Dipus > Dipus sagitta. The sequence goes on from CM070771.1 coordinate 193,229,556, forward strand.
GCCCCTGCAAGCTAACTCCAAATGCATGTGCCACCCTGCGTACCTAGAAAATCAAACTTAGGTTCTTAGACTTTGCAAGCAAGCTCCTTAACCACTAATCCATCTCTCCAGCCCAAACTACACAAATGCAAAGCCACTCTGGAGAATACTTCAGCATTTGCTGATCATGACATCCATTCTCTGCAGCCCAGGATTCTGATTCCATGCCCAATGGTATGACTTAGACTATTGTGTTCCTATGCATGAGAAGTCTGCCCCTGGAATATTCTCACACAATAAATACAATACAATACAACCAAGCAACAAAAACTACCTCCATTCATCCAAATATGCATCTATAGAAGTCATGAAGACAGTGTGGATATTCATGCAATAAAATATTAAATAACAGAATAAAGAAGGAACCTCAAACTCACAATCAACAAAGACGAGTCTCAAAACATTTAAAGAAAGAAGAAAACAACAGAAAAGTACATAAGAAAGAGTTTACTTGCCCAAAGTTTAAAACGGTGTAATTTCTTAATCTTTTGGTAATAATCAAGTATAAAGGGCTCAAAGGAGCAAAATTTGATGTCAGTTCTCTATAGTCATGTACACAATTGAAAAATTCACAAAAGCAATACGGAAGGGATGGACCAATAGTAAATTGGTGTTCAGAAGTGGGCAATAGTTGCAGAAGTGTAGGTGATTTCAAAGGAATTGAGGATATTTGTTGTCTTGAGTTGAGTAGTAGGCATTTTTCATTATCATTACCAGCATCGTTACATTCATTATTTGAGAAATGCATAAATCTTTCATGTGAATGACCTATTTTGCCATAGGAGTCTAATCAAGGAAAGACAACTGAATATAACTATTTTGGTCTCTGGGAGGGTCTTGCTTCCAGGAAAATATTCCATTTGTGTAACAATTAGAATGATTTTCCAGAAATAAAAAAATCCAAGAAATATTTAACTTTGTTGTATATTGTTTTCTCTTCATTGTGGTTGAAATTTCTCTCTCTCTTTTCCTCCTTGCTGTTCATAACTAATTTGGATACAATTCTATATCAAGCTCAGTCTGAGCTCCAGTTAAGTGAGCTACATCATTCAGGATGAGGAAATTCTGATTGCAAATTTATGACTTCAAATTGAGCACACATAAAATTTGACTGTAGTTCCACTTGCTATATTTGGAGGCTAAAAAAGAAAAATATATGCACACACACAAAACACACACACAAACTGGCATTTATTATTCCTTATGACCTCACATAACTTCTGAAGGCATCAAATGACATTCAGTGCACAATAGAGGTGCATAAAGTACAAAGTTTCAGAGACATTTCTGAAGCCTGGGAGGTCATGCAGTTATGATAATTGTGAACTCTGGAGTCAGCCTGAGTTTAGTGTTCATCTTTTCCCTTGCCAGCTGGATCACCTTGAGTCTGTTAAACTTTCCAAATCTCACATTCCTCTTCTTTCCAGTGGGGTTTCTAATCACATTTACTTTGCAGAATAGTTGGAAGGATTAATATGACAACAGACATTCAGTGTATAACAAAAATCCTGACACACAACAAACCTTCAATAATGGTGGATGTTATAATTTGAGTATCATTATTGGCATCTCAAGAACCCAGAAGAGGAGTTCTGGGGTCCATGTGCCAATGTGAAAGCTAGAATGGCTCTATACTTGAACCTTATATTTAAATGGGTCCTTAATCAATAGGTCTCCAAATAAAGAATACGCAGTAGAGGTAAAAACACATTTTTTATTAGTAATCATAGAGCAAGATATTCTGTTACACAGTGACTTCATTACAGACCTGCCACCTCAAGCAACCTGACTCAATATGATAAGCAGGGTGAAGGGCAGACAGAACTAATGAGAAGTCACAATACCCCTGGGATATTTGAACAATATGCCCACCGTCAACAGATTAATATGCTGTGGAGTTAAATATGCAAATAAGTAATGGATAACACTCTCTGAAGTAAATGAAGGGATGATGGATGAAAATGACTCTGTAAAAATGGATTTGTGGGTTATGAGTTGTTAGAGCAGCAGTCAGTCATCGTGGGGGAGGGAGGTGCCTCTGGATGTTCCCTCCCACCCTGCGCCTCTTACATTCTTTCTTCCCCCTCTTCTGAGCCTTAGTGGGTGTGCTTTAAGTCTACTTCATTGTTGAGCTTTCAGCAGCTTCTGGATTTCAACTCCATGGTGAATACCAGTAATCCCACAGAGGAGAATCCTCAGTGGGGTGGGGGCAGGGAGGAGGGAAACGATGTTACCAATGCATGATATGCCCATACAAAGTTTCTACTTAATAAAAAAATGGAAGCTACTAAAAAGAAGAAGCAGAATTCCTAAAATATGACTAAGTACCAATGACCCAGAAAAACTATATGAGAGGAATAGTTGTCCCAAAATGCAGTTGATCAGTTTGGGGATGAACTGAGTGGTGTTGACACTGACTCCTAGAATGACATAATATGGAGGTGAGGCAGAGGTGCCCATTTACTCCAAAGTTTCTTTGTTCAGAAGTTGGTCAAATAAGGAAGTGTTACAGGAGCACATCAAGAGCTTGGATATTGGTCCAGGGCTATTCACTCAGTCCATTTTCTCTGTTTCTTTTGTCCTAGTCACTGAGTAGGTCTTGTTTCCTCACTTTGTCTGTAAAATGACAATCTCTGTAGATATGATAGGGAAAAAGAAAATAGACCAGAGAGAAGGGGAAAAAAATGTTCCCTTTGCATAGTTGTTTGTTAAAATTTCCATCTCAAAGAGTCACACATAGGGCTGGAGAGATGGCTTAGCGGTTAAGCGGTTGCCTGTGAAGCCTAAGGACCCTGATTCAAGGCTCGATTCCCCAGGACCCACGTTATCCAGATGCACAAGGGGGTGCACGTGTCTGGAGTTCATTTGCAGTGGCTGGAGGCCCTGGCACACCCATTCTCTCTCTCTCTCTCTCTCTCTCTCTCTCTCTCCCTCTTTCTCTCTCTGTCAGTTGCTCTCAAATAAATAAATACATAAATAAAACTTTTTAAAAAGTCACACATAGTAACTGCAAAGGATATGCATAATCTTGAAATCAATTCTGTTCAACCACACTCTTATTATATGTACTCATGGCAATAAGTTTTGGCATGTTTTTGGAAATATTAATAGAATTATGTGTTTTCTTATTCTTGATAGCATCTCAAGAGTATTATATTTAAATTAAAATTTTTTCTTCTAATTCTTCTATAAGCCCCACCTCTGACCACAAGTGACATAAAACTCCCTGATTTGGAAAGACTTCATATTTGTCCAGAACCATAAACCATAGGCCTGTTATAACCAGGACTTGCTTTCAACATAAATGAATTCCAACAGGTTGAAGATACTTGAACTACAGTAATTTTCAGAAAACACCATAGAAATTTTCCACTAAGGACACTGCAGAGAATTCAAGGCTTGTTGGTGCAAACCACCAGCACCCATTCTTGGTCATCTCTAGGAAGCTGCTATGCCAATTAAGTATGGCTCCAGCACACATACCTCACCCTTCCAGGAGCTGATATGCTGTCCAAACTCTTAACTCCAAAGTCACATTTGTGTAAAGGATCTTTATCTTATAGATGTCCTCACTGAGATAGTGTTCAGACATGGGACATTTAATAAGAGGTAACAAACAATTTAATGTCTTCATTTTCTGTTGCTTTGGAAGGAGCATCTATACCTCAGGAATGGTATACTTGTGTCATCACAAAGAAATTTTGGAAGAATCCTTATTGTGATCCATAGGAACTGGCATGCATTTTGAGGTTCATTCTACATTGATCTTACAGTCCAAGTACTTTTGTCACAAACCAACTTGACTTACCCATACCACACATTGAGGGAGTCACCTAATCTTGAGAATTTAGAGAAACTTACAGAAACATCAAATTCTTTCAACTTTCTGGTGTGTTCACCCAAAGGACTTTAAGTCAACATATCAGAGAGAGACTTGCACATAAATATTTATTGCAACACTATTTACAATGGCTAAGCTATGGAACCAAACTAGATGCCCACCAACAGAAGAATGGATAAAGAAACACACACACATATATGTATACATATATTGTTTTGTGTACATATACACACACATATATATACAAAAGAATTTTTCATCCATAAATAACAATATATTTATGTAATTTGAAGGTTAGTGGACACAACTGGAAATAATCATATTAAGTAAATTAAACCAGTCATACAAAGACAAATAGAAATACTTTATTTCATATGTGGCCCTTAGATCTTATATAGATACAAAAATCATATATGTATATGTGACCAGAAAGTAGAAGGGAAGCTGTCTAGGGGCACAAAAGGGACTAACAGTGGGAGATAGGTAAGAAAGGGGAATGAGAGGAATATATCCAATGTGCAATGTAATCTTGTATGAAAATTTCATTGTGTAACACAGTACTATGTGCAATGAATATAAGATGATTTTTTTTAAAGTTGTAATAATGTATGAAAACAAAATAAAGACCAGAAAATATGGGAAATGTTCTAGAAATATATCTACAAGTACAATGATGCTTCATCCAAACCAGATGGGCTCAAATGAAGTTGCTAAGGTCTCATATCCAGATGTATCTGATTTAGGAAGCCTGCAGATCTGAGTAAGGATCTTATGTGATCCTCATGTAGGCAGCCTTTTCATCATATTGAGAAATGAAATTTTAGAATCATGAAAGAGAGTGAAGGAGAAAACAATTTTGTAGAGGTTGGGAAACAGGAAGAGTCCATCAATAGTTTTGTCAGCGGAAATCATAGTCCATCTCCCAAACTGTGGTGCAAAATAAAAATAAAACACAGGGGCCTGAACTTTGCCTCAGTTACTGACGCAGAATTTCTTGACTGGGGATGGGAAATCCACATATTACATAAGCACCTACAAAATTAGAAAGTGGGGACACATTTCAAATCCATTGCTATAACTAACAGAGAAGATATGGTAATGTGTTTTCCCAGATCTCTGAATTCATAGGAAGTTAATAGTCACTAATACATTTTAGCATCTGAGGTCTACCCCTGGCCACACAATTACTCATTTCTAAACATACCCACTAGCATTAAATGAAAGTCAGCTTGCTTTTCAATTTCATGTATACATTTTTGGGACAATAAAACCAGCCCAGGAGTAGATAGACATTCAAAACAATATTTTTTCTACCCTCTTGGTGACTTCAGATCCAATTGTTAGAGAATTGCCTCAAAGACATGGTGAGACAATTCCCACAGTGCAATGCTTGGAGAAATACTTGGCAAATCACTGTAATGATGAACGTTTAAAGTGGCATTCAATCTCCAACAGTCCATGCAAATGAATCTATTGCTGTAGTATGCATCAACCTCAGAGGGAGGTTATCCAATAAAGCAGTCTGTGATCATCAGGGAGAATTTTCATGCTCAAAAACAAAATGCCACATCCTTTATTTATCTGTAATTCACTTGCCTCTCCAGTTTTAAAACAAATTGAAAGGGAACACAATTGTGTTTCAACATTATGTTGTTTACCACACCTATTAAAAACCCAGTTGAAACTCAGAACTTTAATTTTAGTCTTTTTGTTAAGATTATTTCATTCTCCATCAAAACCATAATGGGGTTACAAAGTCCATCTGCCTTCTCTGATTCTGAATGTAACTACATTAATCCCAGCTGATAGATATATGTGAACACAAAGCTGATGTCACTCATGAACAAGTACCTCTGAACACGGTTTTAACAACTCATTCTTCTCAGCTTGACAAATACAAACATTTATATTCCAGAGTAATTTACATTTAAAATCCCACACCAAGATGAGAAAAGGAGATAGAATGTTGCATTTCAGCATTCAAATAGGCTTTTTCCATAATGACAGAGGCTTCTCATAATGGTTTTCACTTAGACAGCATACTTTGCTCACTGGGAATTCTAACCAGCATACTTCACACAAAAAAATATGTGGGGAAAGTTTGTACCCTTTATAAATAAAAAGACAATGAATGTGTACCATACCCATACTAATCTGGTTTGGAAGGTCACTTAAATTTTAATTGGTTAATTTTCCCATGGTCCTATTTTTAGGAACTTATGCATGAAAGTATAAGCTCATAGTTATTTTTAGTAGAACTTGAGAAGATAAAAAAAAAATCCTGAGTTGGAGGGATTGCTTAGTGGTTAAGGTGCTTGCCTGCAAAACAAAGGACCCAGGTATGATCCCCTAGAACCCATGTAAGCTGGTGGCACATGTGTCTGGAGTTCATTTGCAGCAGCTAGAGAACCTGGAGTGCTCATTCTCTCTATATATCTGCTTCTTTCCCTAGCTCTCATAAATAAATAAATAAATATTTTTTTTAATTTCTCACTTTAAAAGCAGGTAAATAAAAATATACATATATATAGCTATAGGTCCATACCTGAACTAAGTAGTGTTTTGAAAATGGCCTAACAAATAGCCCTAACAAAATGAAAAACAAAGCCTTATTTTTTTTTAAAGTTGTATAAACATGTATGTCTTAGTGAATGGGGTATTAACTTCTCAGAATTTTGTATCAAATTAATCATTCAATTAATGAAACTTATATAATTATAGAGTTATACTAGAAACTTGAATGGGTAGCTACTTTTTTCCTAACTGCATATTGATAGACACTGAACCTTGCAGAAACTGCTATGGTTTTAGTATTAAATAATAGTGACTTCCAATCTATTTTGCCACTATCATTCTGATTACAACCAACAGATTGTGTACCAATGAACTTGTGTGACCTTAGAAACATTTTTATATCCTTAAGGTACACTTATATTCTATAAAATGGGGGTAAGAATATAAAAATATTACTGGGTGAGTTATCATCCCTCAACTTGTAAAACTTTTTTGGCGTTTTTGAGGCAGAGTCTTACTCTAGCCTAGGTTGAATAGGAACTCACTCTGTAATCCAGGCTGACCTTGAACTCATGGCAATCCTCCTACCTTAGCCTCCTGAATTCTGGGACCAAACATGTGCACCACCATCCCAGCTTTCAAATAATTTTTAATTGGTCAGAAAAGGCATCAAGAATGTAGAGTGATGGGCTGGAGAGATGGCTTAGCGGTTAAGTGCTTGCCTGTGAAGCCTAATGACCTGGGTTCAAGGCTCTATTCCCCAGGACCCATGTAAGCCAGATGCACAAGGGGGCGCACGCATCTGGAGTTCGTTTTCAGTGGCTGGAGGCCCTGGCATACCCATTCTCTCTCTCTCTATCTGCCTCTTTCTCTCTCTTTCTGTTGCTCTCAAATGAATAAATAAAAATATTTTTAAAAAAAGAATGTAAAGTGAGCTGGGTGTGGTGGTACACACCTTTAATCCCAGGACTTGGGAGCCAGAGGCAGGAGGACAACTGTAAGTTCAAGGCCACCTTGAGACTACATAGTGAATTCCAGGTCAGCCTGAGCTAAAGTGAGACCCTAACTCAAAAAGTCAATATATATATATATATATATATATATATATATATATATATATATATAAAGTGGGTATGAACTGAGGAAAAGGAGGCCATAGGAGTGTTTTGGAAGCAGAGGCCCCATGGTGGTTTCAATCATAAACTCATGTGTTCTGCGATTTGGGAGGTGGATCCTTGCTGGAGAAGGTGTGTTGTTGGGGTGGGCTTAGGGGTGTTATATCCAGTTCCCCCTTGCAAAATCGGGCTCACTTTCTTGCTGCTGTTTTCTACCTGCTGTGGCAGAGGTGTTGTCCAGCCTCTGCTCATGCCATGCTTTCCCCTGCCATCTTGAAGCTTCCCTTTGAGTCTGTAAGCCAAAATAAAAACCTTCCCACCTCCCCAAAACAGAATATAAAAATAAATATAATGTGTATTTCAAATATTTGTATTATATATAATTAAATAACACATGGCTGATTTTAAAACCAAGTTTAGTTCTATATAAATATTGAACAAATGGGAAATATATATATATATATGTATATATATATATATTATATAAAATTTTCTAGGCCTAACTTAAGCTTCATTTTCAAAAATATAATTTTGAGGCAATATAAAGATACAGAATTTATTACAAAACAAGAAAGCAATAACACAAAGTTAGAAGAGGTTAATGAAATCAAACAAGAACCCTACTAAACTGGCAAAAATTGGAGAAACAAGCAAGGGGGCTGTTTTCCTGATGAACCGGATACCAGCACAAGGGGGAAGGAGATCAGCACAGAGAAAAATCAACTCCTACCAAATCAGAGAGCCAGAGCCTCAGAGGCCCCCAACACCTCCTCACTGAAGCAGACCAGACATGAACCCAACATGGCTCAGGGAAATTTTGCGGAAGAGGGGGCGGAAAGAATGTCAGAGCCACATGTTGGGTCATGATATGCAGAGACATTTAGCTTACCCATAACTGTGGGCTAACTCCACAATGCATGACCCTTATACCTCAACAAGGAGGGGCCAAGGGGAGGGGGTAGGTCACGGATGAGCCTAAAAATGGTACCAAACTGACTGTATTTGCTGAATACAAAAATAACTAATAAAGAATAAATAAATAAATAAATAAATAAAGATGTCTTACTCTAATAAATGTTGAATAAGGTCAGGAACAACATAGGTATATAGATATATTTTTGTCACAGTTTATAAAAGTTTAAATTGTTAAAACTACTTACAAAAGTAATTTTACCATAGCTAGAAATGTCAAAGATAGATAGAGATATATAAAGTTAGTCACCTTCACTTCTAGGCATATGTAATAAACACTGTCACAAGTTATCTGTATTTAGTGACATGTAAAAGATTATTTTCCATAGTTATGTCCAAAAAATTAATACATTATGAATAGGACAAATGATAAGTGACTAAAGTTCTTGACAATGGGACGTTAAGAGGTTGAACTTCTACTTAGGGATGGCTTGACCTTACTTTAAAGTGCTGGGTTTTATTACAGATGACTTTGTTCTTCCTCAGGCCTGTTGCTGCTGTCCTGTTTGTAGTACATTCTACATCTTCACATATCGTTTCACATAAGAATTAAAATATTTGAGGGCTGGAGAGATGGCTTAGCGGTTAAGGTGTTTTCCTGTGAAGCCAAAGGACCCAGGTTCCATTGCCCAGGACCCATATAAGCCAGATGCACAGGGTGATGCATGTGTCTCAAGCTCGTTTTCAGTGGCTGAAGGCCCTGGCATACTCTCTCTCTCTCTCTCATATAAATAAAATAAAATTTAAAAAAGAAGTAAAATATTTGAAATTAATTCTTCAATCAAGAAAAAGATAAAACATACTGAAACTATGAGGAAAAATGATAAAATATGAAATAAAAAGTAGATAAAGCCAATAAAATCAAAAGCTGATTTTTGAAAAAATTATTCAGTTACAACAAGGACCGCTGAAAAGAGAGAAAGGAGAGAAGAAAAATGTTGCTCCTATAAGGGTTAAATAGCAGCTATCGCTACACATCATGCAAATGTTGGTAATAAAGAGTAATATTAGGTTCAGGGACGAAGCTCACTTGGGAGGGTACCTCTCTAGCCTGTACCCACAGAACTCCAGATGCATGTGTCACCTTGTGCCGTTGTAGGTGGCCCTATAAAGACTCAGTAGATCACACACACACACACACACACACACACACACACACACACACACAGGGAAAATAAAGGAGAGACAGCAAGGTAGAAGATGGAGTAGTTGGGAAGAATAGGTTCAATGAGAGGGGAAAGGAAGGGGGATCACAAATAGATAATGGGAGGGGATTTTGTTAAAAAATACATTATATGTGTGTATAATGAAGCTCTGGCTTTTCTCCCTGGCTCTGAAAAAAATAGGGCATGGTGTTTTTTCTATAACCCCATCATTCCAGCTGTGGAGGCAGAATATTATAGGGTATAAGTTGAAGATATCAAAATGAATGATATGTTGATATACTAGCCATAAAAAAAGAAATTCCATTTATTTGCTTATGCCTGTGTGGTTGTGTGTGTATATGTGTGTGTGTGTGTGCGCGTGCACACACACACACAGTAGCCTCCTGCTGCTGCAGACACACTGTAGATGTATGCACCACTTTCTGCATCTGGCTCTATACATTGGTCAAATGAAGGATTAGAGCTGGGCAAGCAGGCTTCACAAGCAAGTGCCTATAACTGCTGAGTTATCTCCTCAGACCCCCAAAAATAGAGATTGGGAATAAATTTTAAACTAGATGTAGTTGGTATGTATAGAACGCTTAACACAATAGTATTAGAGATCACATTGTTCTCAAACTCAGATGTAACATTCACCAAAACAGAACACATTGTGTGTCACAAAACATATCTTAGAATATTTTAAAAGCTGTAAATAGTAGTATACTCAAGGGACACAGTGAAATTCAATTTAATACCAGAAAGACAGCTGAAAATCCCAAAATAGCTGCAGATGAAACAGCACACATGACATGTGAATCAAAGAAGTCTTGAGAGAATTGAAAATCTATTGTAATCTAAATAAACACAAAAATACAACTCACCGAACCTGGATTTTGTTACTATTAAGAAATATATATTCATCCAGATAGGAGAAGCACAAAAATACAAGTTTTTCAAAACAGAATTGCAGTGAAAAAGAAGTGCATAGAAGGAAATCAAGAGCATTTAATGTATACATCAGAAAAGAAATATATCTAAAATCAATAATCTCAACTGACAACTCCAGAACACAGAGCAAGAAGAGTGATATAAACTTAAATCAAATAGAAGGAAATCAATGAAACTGAAACCAGGCAAACAATGGAGGAAATCATGAAAAGCAAGTGCACTTTCTTTGAAAAGCACAATAACACTGATAGCTAATAAGGCAATCCAAGAAAAGCAGAGAAAAGATCTAAATTACCAAGATCATCAGAAGATCAGGAATAAACGTGAGACCATCATTACTGGGCACATGGGAATTACAAGGATAATAAAGGAATAAACAAATATCTATTCACAACCTCTGGGTGTGTGTATGGAATATATGGCGTGTGTGTGTGTATGTGTGTGTGTGTGTGTTTGTGTGTGTGAGCAGATGCATGCAAATACAGAGGATGCCATATATCTCAATGGCTCTCTCCACCTTATTTCCTTGAGACAGGGTCTCTCATTAAACCTGGAGCTCATGCCTTTTTTCTGGACAGACTGGCTGACCAGCAAGCTATAGTGATATTCTTATTTCATCCTCTTCAGCACTGGTGTTACAGACATGTGTGTTCACACCTGGGTTAATTCAGGGGTACTGGGAATCAAACTTAGGTTCTCATGATTACACAGCAAGTGCTCTTACCCACTGAGTCATCTTCCCTCTATATCCATTTTTTATTTATCTATCTGAGAGAGAGAGAGAGAGAGAGAGAGAAGAGAATGGGTGCACCAGGGCTTCTAGCCACTGAAAACGAACTCCAGACGCATCCTCCACCTTGTGCATTTGGCTTATGTGGGTCCTGGGGAACTGAGCCGAGGTCCTTTGGCTTTATAGGCAAATGCCTTACCTGCTAAGCCCTTTCCCCAGCCCCTAGATCCATTTTTCTTTTACTGCATATAAAAGGACAAGTTTCTTAAAAGAGATGGTCTACTATTCCCAACACAAGCTAAATCACTGGCTTTTAATAGGCCATGCATATTGAATTAATTCAATTCTTAACTAATAGCATTCCAAAACACAAAGCACCATGGTCACATGATTTCAGTGGGTTTATTGATAAGCTTTTATTATGCCATTAAAGCACAATCCATTGCAAAGATGACTTCAGTATAATTTATGGCTATTTCCCAGTTATAGACTCTCTTAAGAGAATAAAAAGTGGGATAGCAAATGGTAGGACCCACATGCTCTGGTAAATAATCCTCAACCAGTGCCATTATAGGTGACCCTATGAAGACTCAGTAGAACACACACACACACACACACACACACACACACACACACACACACGCACATAAAGCAGAAACAGCAAGGTGGAAGATGGACTAGTTGGGAAGGATAGGCTCAATGAGAGGTGGATGGAAGGGGGATCAAAAATAGATAATGGGAGAGGATTTTGTTAAAAAATACATTATATGTATATATAAAATTTTCAATGAATAAAGAAAAATGAAAAGGCAAGTCACTAAATTGGAAAAACTATAAAACATATACCTCATATAGGACTTTCTTTCAACCTATACAAAAGAACTCTTTCAATTCAATTTCAATTTCAGATACAATAAGAAAACAAACATATTTATAAACAGGCAGAATATCTGGACAGCTACCTGACAAAGATAATCCATGGTTATCAAATAAGAATGTGAAGAGATATACATAAGCAAATTTCATTAGGGAATTTCAAGTTTAAACACTGACCACTGAAATCTGAAAAGCATGCCAAGTACTGGTGAGAATACGCAAAAATGTCCACTGCTGGTGGGAACGTAAAATGTTACTACCACTTTACAAGAATAGTTATGTTTCTTGAAAAGTTAAACATAGTTTTCCATTATAACACAGCATGTTCACTCTTGAGTATTTACCCAGAGAAGGTGAAAACTTATGTCCACATGAAAATCTGCACTAGTGTTTGACAGCAGCATTATTTATATGACCCAAACTAGAAGCCACCAAGATGACCTTCAAAAAGTGAATGGATAAACAAACTGTAATACATCCATAAATGGAATATTATTCAGCAATAAAAAGAAATGAGGTCTGAAGCCACTAAAAGACATTAGTAAAGCGTTTATGCATATTTGCTAAAGAAGATAGTCTGTAAAGGCTGCATGGTGAGTTTCCGCCTATATGACATTCTGGGAAAGGTGAAACTGTAGAGACAGTGAAAAGGTCAGTGGTTGCTAGGGATATGGGAAGGCGGAGAACAGCTAAATTGGTGGAGCACAGGATTTTAGGTCAGTGAAACTTCTGTGTGACAGTGAAGCGGAGGATTGAAGGCTTGCGCATTTATTAAAACCTGTACACAAGGAGTGCACCTTTACATGAAATACTGCCTTCAAGTAATGATTAAAATATCCATAGCAGCTCATTTAAAAATGGAAACTAACATGGAAGGAACAAAAAGTGCTATGTGTGAATTCTTCATACTCTCTGTTCTATTTTCTGAGAGTCTGAAACACTTCTACAATGTCCCATTCATCCATTTAGGAGGACCTCTCTCAAGTAGTGTTACATGAACTAACATCTGAAAGTTGAGTAATATTTAACAAGTGCCAGTCTTAACAAAAACTAATAATGGACTGTTCACGTTAATTACAACCGGAGACCCCCAAAATCCTTGGAAAAGGAGTGTAACAGGATTAAGTTTTTCCATTTTGGCTACAGGTAGTCAGGAATGAGCTTAACCATTTAGACCATTTAAAATGCCCTGCTAAATGAGCCAACATTGTTAAGATAGTGATAGTACAGTCAAAAGGACATCAGCAATATATACTAAGCTCAATATTAACTTAAGCTTTCTGTTTCTAAATGGGGAGTAAAAGTTAAGGTCATGTTGAGTATTGCTATGTTCCTTGACAAGGCTGATCTCTAAAATAGGAGCAATGAGAAAGAATGGGATGCTGTGATGGTGAATACAATCAACTTTATGGGACTTAGAATGACCAGGGAAACAATCTTTAGGCATGTCTGTGAGCAATTTTATAGATTAGATGAAAAGATCTACCCTAAATATGTAGAGCAGCATTCCACAGGCTGGGCATCTGGAACTGTACATAAAGGAGAAAGGTAGCCAAGTGGCAGTGTTCATCTTTCTCTGTCTCCTGACTGTGGACTGAATGTACCCAGCTGCTGCAGGTTCCCACACCACGCCTTCCTCATGACTGACTGCAACCTGGAACTGTAAGCTCAAAGAAACATTTCTTTCCTTAAATGGCTGGGTTTTTTTTTTTCAGGGTATTTTTCTCAGTGATGGGGAAAGTACCTATTATAGACATCCATTAGGTGATAAGGGAACTTAACCATTTTGTTCTGTATACTGTATTTGAAGCATAATGAAAAATTAAGCTAAATTTGGAAAGTGAGATGAGAAAAGAAAGTAAGTCGTTGGCTAGAGGCCATTAGAGGAGAGAGTATGATTAGGCAGAAAGAGCCTCTTAGAAAGACTCTGCCAGATCTACGGGGCACTGTGGAATACTGGGGAGAAATGGCCACGACTCAGGCAGGACTCACCATACTCAATTATTAGCTGAGAAATGCATAAGAATCCTCAGATCTTAGCTGAAAAACTGATGCAGAACCTAAATGTGATGGTAGACAGAGGCTGCCAAATAGCATCACATTACTCTCTGTTAAAAGAAAAAAAAAAAAAAAGAGATGGAGATCCAAGCAGGCATTTTTATAGCCACTCCAAGCATTTAGTAGGTGTTCGGGAAGTGGCCATCACAATGTAATTTTTTTTTATTGATTGTATTTATGGGCAGTACCTAAAATCACTGAAGAAAGGAACCTTCAGGCATGCTTGTGGGGGATAATGTACAGTAGGTTTGCTTCTGGACATGATGTGAGAAATAATCTTGATTAGGTTAATTGAGGTGGGAAGACCATCCTAGCCTGTGGGAGGCACCATTCCATAGGCTCCGGTCAAGAGTAGATAAAAAGGAGAGTGCTGGTAGAGCACCAGCATTCACCACTCTTTGTGTCATTATTGTGGGCGGAGGGTGACCAGCTTCCACAAGCTTTGGTCGTTATACCTTATGTGCAATGATGGACTTTAACCTCAATCTTCAAGTGGAAAAAAAAAAAAACACCCTTCCACTATTTATGCTATTTTTGGTCAGTTATTTGCCACAGCAGCAAGAATGTAATCTCTAATACAGTAATACAAAGATGCTGTCTTGATCTCCTATTCAGAATCTTTTTTATTGTAGCTTACAATTCTTTTTACATTCTAAGCACATATCTTCCAGCCCATATGGACATATTTTTGTTAACATATATTTGTTTTGGCAAATGTTAGGTTCTCCATCCTGAAGCTAATGATCAGAAGAGACATCTTTGGCTGGCTGCCTCAGCGGCTAATCATCTCATGAGTACTGTTAGTGCTATCCACACACTGGCCAATGTCCTTCCTAATTATAGTTAAACAAGTATGATTTTGAACCAACCACGATGAATATTCATTTCAGTTTGATGTGAATATGAGTACTTTTTCATGCAATTTATTTTTGTTTTGAATTTCTTGTTCCCTTGCCCAGTAATAGGCTATGGTCTTTTGATAACTACATTATAACTTAATGCTTTATCCCTGTAACAATCTTCAAAACATCAGACTATTTTGCTTTTCTCATAGTTTCCATGCACAGAGCTTTTCACTGGTCATAATTGCAGGAAAGATGGAAGCAGGTAGACATAATTTTGAGTTCCCATTTGTTTATTTGCTTTTATTCTATCCTTTATTGAAAAATCCCTACTTATCCATTTTAAATAAAATTGTTTTTCCTACTTTAAAAAAATGCACACAAGCCACAACAAACCAGTTTTGGTCATAACTCTTTTCTACATTGGTAATCAAATATCACACACAGGCTTCATAAAAGACAGGAGGAAATACTGACGGCTAAAGTCTATGCAAGAACAAAGAATTGTATTTTTGTTATTTGCAGACGAGGGAATATGCTTATGGCATATTCCATAAACACATGTTAGGGATTACAGTGCCTTCTCAGTCTGTTCCAATTCACTTTTCTTAAGAATGGTATTGAGAATTGAGTGAAGTCAAACCAACTGGGTGATAGATAAAGATGAAGAATATGGCTTCAGATGTGGAGGATATTTCTAACAAGATCTTGAGTCCATGGCCACACTGAACTAGAAGGTGTAAGAACTCATACGTGATTAAAGCATTTATTGTCTTATGACATTCAGCAAATGTAATATCTGTCTTGATGCTTATGTGGAACAGAAATAATCATGTATTTATCACAGAAATCATGTATTTATCACAATGACCAAAATATTCACTTTTAAAATCTACTTAATTCATATATTATTTGAATTTTACCTTCCCTGCCCATTCTTGGCTTTTTCCATATTCCAGGGTTAGGACCTACATCTATGTCTTCTGAACTCCAGAATTAGGTAGGTCAATTGTACATTCTCTTTCTAGATTTTGGAGGGAGTTTATAATAAAAACTCTTTCATAAATCTACCCAAGAGATACCTTACATATCCAGCAAGCATCTCGTGGACTAGACAATAAATTTGTATTATAATATAAAGTAAAAAACCATCATAATCTATGATGTAGGAATTTCCATTCTAGGTATAGAGCCCAGAGAAAAGTCTACAGCTGATAAATCAGAGGAACTCTTTTGTATGTTCACCAGGAGACATTTTCAGAAACGTTTGCAATATAAAATATTCCATTGTAGTGACAACAAATGAATCACAGCCACATGAACCAAAACAGATGAAGGTTAAGACAGAACAAATAATCTCACAATACTACATTCAGAAGGAGACTTCTTTAATGCATATCATAATCAAAACTGAATGTAGAAATTGTTACATAGTGAGTAAATATGATTGGGGGAAAGGGAGAGTCAATGCAAATTTCAGTTAATGGTTACCACTTCTCAAAGGTCAAGATTGCAATGAAAAGTTGAGGATCAAATGTAGGTAGATTTATGAGCATAGGTAATTGCATGCTAAAATTGTGGGTATTCATTTTACTATTATTTTCATAACTTATGTATACATTCAGTATATACTTAATTGATGTACTCCAATCCTTTTATAACCCACTGTTACATCAACAGCTAAAGCTTTCAAACTTCTTCTCAAATGAACCAGTTTTTCTTGCTGGTAATACACATTATTAAAGCAGAAGAATCCAGAGTCGAATATGATTTGGATTTAGCTGAGCTGGTAGGGTGTACACCTAGCATGCAGGAAGTCCTATGTTCAGTCTCTAGCACTGCATACACTGCGTGTGTTGCTCCCTGCCATAATTCAATACTACGGAGATGGAGTAAGGAATATCAGAAGTTCAAAGTCACCCTTGGC
Source organism: Dipus sagitta (assembly GCA_036346955.1). Taxonomy (NCBI): domain Eukaryota; kingdom Metazoa; phylum Chordata; class Mammalia; order Rodentia; family Dipodidae; genus Dipus; species Dipus sagitta. The sequence continues at coordinate 193,246,566 of CM070771.1, forward strand.
TACATAGTGAGTTCAAGGTCAGCCTGGACCACATGACACCCTCAAAAAAAATAGAAAAGAATTGCAAATTATGTAACCTTATTATGAGAGCTCCATTGATCTTAAATAACCTTAGATGTAAGTGTGCAATGTGATCATCCAAATAGGGTACTTCATACACAGTTCTCCAAGCTTAATTTATTATGGAACAACTTGGGTTAGTGCAGTTCATAATGCATCCACTAAATATTTTCTCTGGAAAATATCCCCTTTCATCATTTTTCTGTTTCTCAATTCAAAATTGTTTTGCTTGGGATTTCTCAAACAGTCCTTTAAGACACATAAACACAGTCTTAAAAACACATCTACCTGATAGTGAACCAGGACACAATGATGACTTACCTAACAAGCTATTAGAGATGTTAGGAAACTTCCTATCTTCACCAAATCATCCCATGACATCCTTAATGTATCCTTGTTAAACCTAATTTTCTGGAACTAGCAAAGCAAATAAAAGAATTCTAAAATATTTCATTTAACTTGGTTGTCTATTCAGTTTATTGACTTTTTTACCATAGTAATCATTTTTCTGTCATTTAGTAGAAACCTATAATGGTTCATTGATTTTAAGAAAATAAACTTTTGTCCAAAGATTATTGGTATTGTAATTTATATGGGTTAATGAGTTCTAAATTCCAAACAACTGACTTACAAATGCATCTTGGAAAGATCCAGCAAAAAAATTGGGTCTACCTAATACACAAGAATCTTAATAGGCTAAGCCATTTTCAATGATGAAACTTTCTTTTTAGCATTTTCTTCTTGGGAAGATTGTAATGTTCTGGACTTAGGCAGCTAACACAGCTAGGGAAGAAAAAAAATCCAGAATATTCTGTCATAGTGAAAAATTCCAAAAGAGGGTGACAAGGTAACAAGAACAATTTCTTACTTCACTTCACCTTTCTTTCTTTCTTCCTTCCTTCCTTCCCTCCTTATTCTTGGCTTTTATATTCTTACAGATACCCAGCTTAGGGCCAATCATTAAATTTCATAAACATATCTTTTAACATAAACTCTGGTATCAGATCTTGACTTTCTGGGAATTAAATGTTCCTGCCACAAAGTGGTGAGTCTCAGCTGCATTATAATGGCTCATGAAAGCTAAATTCACATTTTTCTTTTCAAGTAAGCATGAAATCAGCTGTGTTAATATTTACACCAGGGAAATGCTTTAACTTACTTTTCTTATTTTATGTGTGGAGAGTTAGCTTGCCAGCTCACTGTTGTCTGACATATCTCATCTCCCTGCATCCCAACATCATGTTGAAGGAGGGTAGGAAGGAGAAAGGCAGTTTCAGTTAGAGATTAAGGCCCAAAGAGAACCAGGAGATGCCACCCACATGCCACCTCACCCTGGCACAAAAATGGTACCCTTGGCAGGAAAGGAACTCATGCCTGATTGAAATTTATCTGTAGCACCCCCTATTGTCGAGTCTAGCATGCTATCTAAATAAAATGGCACAAGTGGGCTGGCCCTTAGGTCTATCCTCCAAATCTACAAACCAGTCAGGTCTTCTCATTGCATGCCTGAATCTGATGCTGCAGCCTTCCTGTCCCTCCTTCTCTCTTGGAGTGACCCTCAGTGCGTGTATTGTAGGGCAGGTCTCTGGATTCCCTCTCAGCTCTGCTCCAACACGCATTGGCTGGGTGGGGGTGGGAGAGCATAGCACTGTTCCTTGATCTGAATTTTTCTGCTGACCTCTGTTTATAGTTTGGAATAATTTCCCACTTCGGTTACATGTATGATTTTCTTCTGCTCTCTGAATCTACCATGTGTGTATTTTCCTTACACTCTAAGATGTACCACATGGGTGCTTTCTCTAACTCTAGGCCTATTATCTATGAAATTACTCTAAACTCAAGGTAACCATAAGTGGAGCTCTCTTTATTACTCATTTCTCCTCTGAATCTCCTAGTCTCTTTGATATTTTCTCTCTGCTATTCTTCTGTAAGTTGTCACCATTTGCCCTTTTAACTTTCTCCGATGGGGAAACTCAGGGTGGATGCTATGGGTGTTCTTTCTAAAACTCCCTATATAAACTCCTAAATTCTCTCTTCTATGTGTTTATTCCCTAAAAACCTCAGTTTCTCTTAAGTGGATCTCATGGTCTATGCTGAGCATGAGTGCATGCTTCCTGCTTCCCACATGCATATGACTCTGCTCCAGCCTTCTTTCTAGATTTCAATTTCCCTTAAATAAACCCCACAAATTGTTATTTCTCCCTTAATAAATAACAATTTATTATTTATCATTCTTGAGTTCATTTTTATCAATTATTTGTTTAAAGATATTACAGAATCCAAACACTTAAGGTTCAAAAATTCTGGGGGACTGCTCCTAAACCCTAAAATTCTGCATTAGTGTGACATGGTGTGGGCTATGTTCCTTGAACCTCATCTTTTTTTGCTTATTTTTATTTATTTATTTGAAAGTGACGGACACAGAGAGAAAAAGAGGCAGATGGAAAGAGAGAGAATGGGTGCACCAGGGCCTCTGGCCACTGCAAACGAACTCCAGATGCGTGTGCCCCCTTGTGCATCTAGCTAATGTGGGTCCTGGAGAATTGAGCCTCAAACCAGGGTCCTTAGGCTTCACAGGCAAGCACTTAACTGCTAAGCCATCTCTCCAGCCCAAATATCTTTTATGACAAAGATCACCTCCTTTCTTCCTGGTTGACTGAGTCAACCTGAGGCCCCCAAAAATGCTCATGTACATGCTTTATAATGACAAAGAACTGTGTATAGAAGCACTTCCAAAAATCTGAATGCTTCCCTCCAAATACTGCTCCTTGGCTGTGCACTCTACATCTCTCCTTACATTAATTCCTGCTGTAATGGACTGTGACTTTTCAAGTTCCCAGTAAGGTATAATCCATGTTTCTTAAGACCCTGCTGTTATCCTCTTAGTTCTAAACTCATCTGTGTGTCAGACCAACAGAGTAATAGAGTAAGTCAAAAGAAATTCTGTGCCAATTGCTGACTTATTCTTTAAGAAGCCTAGACATTTCTACTTACACTTTGGGTGAAGTCACATAAAATAGAAGATGCTACATGCTATAGAAGAAACTAAGGTGGTCATGTGGAAAATTGGGCAAAGATTATATATATATATATACGTGTGTGTGTGTGTGTGTTTCAATGAATTGGCTCACATTACTAGAGCTACAGAGGCAAGTTCAAAATCCTCAGCACAGGCTACAAGGCCACTGACCCAGAGACGAGCTGATGCTTGTTAAAGTCCAAAATCCATTTGAATTGGCATTCTCTCTTGGTCTAAAGAGGTCAGTCTTTTATCCTAGTCAACAATTCAACTGATTAGGTGAAGCCCATTCACTTAAAGGAGGGCAATATCTCTTACTCTGAAAGTCCACCAAATTTAATGTAGACCTTATCAAAAACACCATCACAGAAACCTTCTGTAGCCATTATGTTATTGTTGCTGGGACAAAACACGTGACCAGAAGCTGCTTATGGAAGGAAAAGAGTTATTTCCAGCTTAGAGTTTGAAAGGAAGCTTCTTCATGGTGGTGAAAACAAGGCAGAAGCAAACAGCTGGGCATCATATTTCCACAACAGCAGGGAGCTAGCTGTGGCAAGTAGAGTTGGGGTGTAACACCCAAGGCCCACCCCTAGTCACACATCTCCTCCAGCAAGGCTTTATCAACTAGCAATTAAGTATAAGGCTCTGGGGACATTTCATATTAAACCACCAAATATCAAAAAAAAAATGTCTCCAATATTGTATATCCAATTCCTTCAACCTGAAATATTCCCTCCTGGATGGAGAAATGAAACTCTGGCAATTATGGAAGTCAAGTCTGGGAGACCAGAAGCATAAAAGGTCACACAACCACTCCCCAAGGTTATTGGAATGATAAATAACTATTGGAGGGCATACTTTGACCAATGTTAATTAGAAATTGAAACATTCCCTACTGGAGGGAGTAAGAAATCTCAGGAGACTCAGGAAGTCAGCAAGTCTGTGAAAGGTTGTAAGATCCCTCCCTAAGGCTTATAAAAAGGGAAAACAACTGCTAGCGGGGAGACTCTCTGTGGTAGTTTGAATGGATGTTTCCCAGTGGATTCAGGAAAAGGAATTTTATTCAAGCTTGTAACTTGGATTTATAGCCACCTGGCTGGAGGAGGTGTCATTGTGGGTGTATCCTAGGGTCTAGGTGTGTTTGGGGGTGGATCTGGAATTCCAGCCTAAGGCATGCAGAGAGCAGTCTGAGTTCTGCCCGGGTTCCCTGCTGTTTAGCTGGAGGGTTTTGCTCTTGCTTTTGGTGATGGACTTTCTCTTTTTCACCACTATGGAACTTCCCATGGATCTGTGAGCCTGACATAAATTCCACTCCTTCTGTAAACTGTGTCTGGTTTGGAGGTTCATCCCAGCAGCATGGAGCTGACTACAATGTTCTCCAACCAACCAAGCTTCCTACAGGTTGTGCAGTGTGCTCCAGAGATGCAACTTCAATTAGTCATCACTTAAGCTTGGCCTTTTTGGTGATTCGGTGTCTCTGAATTAACCATTGCTCCTGTGAGCAAGCCCTCACCCTTATCCGTAAGTAACTCCCATAAACTCAGTGGTTCACCAAAACTGGTTTTGGTACATTTGTACTTTGGTCTGCATGTGTGCTTTAATCTGGGGTGAATAGATGTGTGTTCACATATTCCCAGTGGAAAAGTTTCCCATGTCACCAGGTTGCTGGGAACCATGGTTAATTCAAACAGAACATGAAATTAATACCATACCAGTCATTCTGTAGTGGTAACGCCAAGGAGTAGCCATTTTTTTTCTTTTTTTCTTTTTCTTTTGCGCCTCTATTCTCTTCATAAAATCATGGATATAGGTGTAGTTTCCTTGTATAGTTACATGGGTGCTTTGGTGGGTTAAGGTGTGTAAGACACCCAGTCAAAAGTCAGGCAGATTTCAAGCTTCTTACAGGATGCTGGGCATTCAGACACACGGACATAATGCATAGACACCAAGCTTTTAAGAAGCTACTGAAAGTAGGAAACACCGCTGTGAGGGATTTCCTTTTTACCTTTCCGATGGCATAGTGACTCACCAGAAACCCCTTCCCCATGCACAGATTGCATTGAAATGAAATCTCGCTGTGACTTCATTGTATAAAACAGGCTCAATGGTACAATAGCATAGTCCCTTTTTTTCTCCTTAAAATATCTTTTTCAAAGGAGAAGGGAAAATGGGCTGTGTAAGCCATTCAAATTGCTTTCCACTATAAAATATGCGTATGACAAACCCCTGGCCACCTCGGCTGCCTGCTGCTCTGAGGACATCTTATTTCTCAGTCTCTAATCCACTTGCTGAAATTGTCCAACGACTGGGTCTGACTTCCACCCAGTCACACTTCACCTGCTGCATCTAGTCAAAGTCCCTTTGTCACCTGTGCATTGTTAGAAAAAAGCAGGAAAGACTTGGCTCGATGGCTGAGACAGGCTTTATTCGGGTAAGCCTCTGACCAGGCATATCAGCAGTTACTTCACTCACAGACTAGGGGATACTTAGGGAGCCGTGGGGACATTGGGATTGTTTGGTTGCAGGGTGGGCCACCTTGCTTCGGGGTCTAGGCCATTCCAGAGAAGTGATAATTGGGAGGGTTGGTCTGGGTCATTCCAGGGAAGTGATCATGGGGGGGGGGGCAATTTGGGTCACTCTTTGGAAACACAGAGTTAAAATACAATGACAGAGTCCAAAAGTGGAGACAACATTTGGTTCTAACAGGCACCAGCAGTACTCCTCATGGTCCAGTGACATCCTAAATACATAGACTGAGACCTACAATCCCTAGGACTTAATCCTTAGTGATTAACGTTTTGATCCTCCCAAAACAAAAATCCACAGGAACCCAGGGTAATGGGGCCCACAGAAGTTTCATTTATCTTAATGCAATGTGTGTATGTGTGCATGTGTTCAGTAGTAACAAAGTAAAACAAAGAAATAAAGGGATCCAAGATGAGGAGAGAGACTTCTATCATTTAAAAACTTCACTTAGGGCTGGAGGGATGGCTTACTGGTTAAGATGCTTGCTTGCAAAGCCAAAGGACCCAGATTTGATTCCCCAGGACCCACGTAAGCCAGATGCACAAGGAGGCACTTATGTCTGGAGTTTGTTTACAGTGGCTAGAGGCCCTGGTGTGCCCTCTCTTTCTCTCTCTTTCTCTCTCTCTCTCAATCTCTCTCTCTCTCTCTCCCTCAACCTCTCTCTCTCTCTCTCTATCAAATAAATAAAAATAAAATATAAAAATACACTTAAAATTGACCCTTCAAGGAGACTTAGGAGCTGGGAGCTCTTTGTTCAAGCTCCTTGGGACATTGTGGAAGGCAGATACTGTCACATTTTTCATTATTCTTTAAATATAGGAGAGACTAGCTTAGAGTTGCCAGAGAAATTCTCATTATGGAAAAAATAAATTCCTTATTGAATAGGACTCCCACTGGCCTTATAGGCTGTTTACAGTTGAAACATTCACTCAGTAAGCCAAAAGGAAAAAAAATAAAATAGGGGAAGATTAAAGTTGCAAACTTTCTCTAAGCCCTTACCCTGTGGCTCCATGTACCCTCTCTGGATTCCTTTTTGCTCAGATAGGAATTCCATAACACTCCATGATCAGCAGAAAATGTGTGATAATAACAAACTAACATAATTATTTAGCTATTATGTAAGAAATCCCAACTGATCCCCATGCTAGTCCCTCAAGGAAGAAAACACAAGAGTGTTGTTTTGAGTAACTTTTTTGTTATTGTGACAAAGTACCAAGCAGAAGCAACATCATGGTGGAAAGGTTTATACTGACTCACAGTTTCAGTACATCATAGTGGGAAAGATACGGTGGCAGCAGCATGAAGCTGTGATTTGTTCAAATGGAAGCAAACAGGAAGCGGGGTAGGGGCAGAACCATGGGAAAGTATGACCTTCAAGAGCCCACCTTAGTTTCCTACTTCCACACGGCAGACCCCATCTCCAAAAGGTTCCACTGCCTTCGAAATAATGCCACAAGCTGGGGACCAAGAACATAGTATATGAGCCCACTGGGGACCTTCCGGATTCAAACTACAGTGCTTTTAGTACATTCTGCCCTCAGAGAGGGTAATTACTGTGCCCAAGTCAACAAGTGTTAAGCTCAGCATATAAAAGCTCCTAATATTTCCTCCACATTTCTTATTGTAATTTAGACAAAGCACAGAGATTATGCATTGAAGTTTGACTGCAAGCAACAGTAAATATTACATGTCTTGGCTCTAGATAAAGGAAAGTCTTCCCAGTCTCTCAGAGTCCACTATGCTCAGAGTGTCATCAGTGATGACCAAGCATAGCTCAGACTGTAGATGTTGTTATCTGAGCTTCAGTGGTCATCATGGAAGCACCCTTTAAGCCACAATTTGGATATTCCATCATACACACACACACACACACACACACACAGAGAGACATACACAAACACACACATACACACGTACATACACACACATACACAAACATACACAGACACATACACACAGACACACATACACACACACCACTAGGTTAGCACATGTTAGCATTTGGTGATACAAATTGTTGATGAGAATGAGGACAAAAAGTGTTGTTTACTGCTGGTAGAAGTGAAGATAAACATGACTTCTTTGCCAACCAATTTAACAATATATAATGGAGTTGAAGGTGCACATACTCTATGACCTTGCAATTTCATTTCCAAGTGTTTTCTCAGGAAAAACATCCATATGTGCACTCAGAGTGGCATTTTTAGAACTATGTATTTAAAGCACTATTTATAGCATTTGAAATTGGTTTTGAGAACTGGAATAAACCTATGACCATTCTCTTACCGACTTGAGTTTCATTCATTTAGTGTGCGCATCTCTGTAAATGAGAATATGTAAGTTGTATGTCAGGCAATGTTCTAGGTACTAAACAGCCATTAGTGATCCAAATTATAAAACAACACCTTATCTTTATTTGTAATTTGACAGAAAAACATAATAAGTAAGGAGGCAAATGAATTTGTAAGTCAAAGTGCAAAATTAAGAAGAGCTTGAGGATGTAAAAGTGGGAGAGGGGACAACTTGTAGAGCTATTTGTCAGCTTGAAGTCCACTTTATAACCCAGAGCAGGACTAGAGAGATGGCTTAGCAAGTAAGGTGCTTGTTGGCAAAGCCAAATTAACTCAAGTTCAATTCCACAGTACCCACATAAAGCTGGGTACACAAGGTAGCACATGCATCTGTAGTTCGTTTGCATTGGCTAGAGACCCTGGCATGCCCATTCTCACTCTCTCTGTCTGTCTTTCTCTCTCAAATAAATAAATAAAATAAAAATACTTTATGACCCAGAGCAATGTTTAGGAAGATGTTTGTGTAGACTTGGAGAGAGAACAGGAGTGAGAGAGAACAAGAGTGAAAGGCTCACCATGGAGTGTGGGTGTGGGTGTGGGGAGCATGTCAGGTAGTGAATCCCTAGGGTCCAGAGACCCTGATGGGAGACTGTGCTTGAATTTACCGAGTCTCAGATATGGAGGAGATAACCAGAGGTTCAAGAGTTGTGGAGAATAAAAACAGCTAAGGAGAAATTCAATTCCTTGATGGCAGTAAAGTTTTAGTCAGTAAAATGTTCAGTTCAACCCAGTAGGTAATACAAGATACAGAAAGTATCACCTGGACCTAGGTTATTATAGAAATGGGCCTAACATAACAAAAATAATGGACTTTTAGTAGCTGCTTAAAATGTGTTAGCTTTTTATATGGAAATTCATTTATTTGGTTGTCAATAACACATTAATGTTTGTAAGAAATCTTTCACATGGGTACCCTTGATGTAACACCATGAAGAGAGTAAAGACTTAGAGTGTGCAAAAACTTCCTTAGCCTAAGTAGCAAAGAAAGGACTGGAATGAAGTCTTCCATATTCACATTTTGTGATCCCTTCACTGAGTATCTCGCATGCTGCTCCTAGGGGGAGGGGGGAAAGAAAGAGGAGAGAAACAAGAAGCAAACTTCGATATATAACATAGTGAAATCTAAGTACTTGTATGGTAATAAAGTAAATATTTAAAAAAAAAACCATGAAAACAAAAAGAAGCACAAGAAGAAGAGGAGGAGTAAGGGGAAGATGAAGAAGAGGAGGGGTATCTTGCTTTCTCCCTCAGCAGGACAGACAAAGATAACAACTAGAGTCATCTCCATTTATGCAACACCCCTTTTGCCCTTTCTGGGTCATGGGTAGAGCTCATCTCGTTAGTTTATCTGAGTGGGAGAAGGGCTGAAACACAGACCAGAGGGTTAAATTCTGAATCTGAAACAGTATCCAGAGGGCCAGAACTTCAAGAATGGCCAAGATTCTGCCCATATTCATTTCAATCTACTTTGTCCCAGACCGAGGACAGTATGTGCTACTGGAATCCTAGAAGGAGGAGGCTCTTTTCCCACTATTTAGTCCCCCCAAAAAAGGGGAGGGAAGAAAATTAACTTCATTTCACATGTTCACCCCAAGAGAGAAGTTAGTAGCACCTGTATGGTGTCCTGATCTGAGAAAGACTGACTATAGGTCATGCTATAAGCATATAGAATAGCAGAGATGAGTTGTTACCATGTGTGACTCCACTGGCAGATGGAAGATGTGGGAAACCTGTTTGACTGTCTTTTTAAAATTTATTTTTATTTTACTTTTGTTTACGTTTATTTTTTATTAGTTTTGTACTCAGTGAATACAGTCAAGTTGGTACCATTGTTGGCCTCCTCCCTGACCTCCCCCCTCTGCAGGGACCCACCTTGTTGTGGAATATGGGTAGTGCATTGTGGAGTTAGCCATCAGTTATGGGTAGGAGGCAATGTCTCTGTGTATCATGACACAATGTGTGGCTCTGACATTCTTTCCGCCCCCTCTTCCGCAAATTTCCCTGAGCAGACTCGTTTGACTCTCTTGATGGGCAAAGGATGATCTTTTGAAGCCGGACTCAATTTGGTTCCACTTACAATCTAATCCTTTGAAGCACAAATCTCTCCCAAATACCTCTTCAAACTTTCATCCCAGGTAGATTTTGTCCAAACCACATCTCTTGTTTCTTTACTAGTGTTTTCTTCATTTTCTCATGACTTCACTAGTTATAATGTAATGAACAAGAAAAGATCTGTTACCTAGGCAACCGGGCATAATGTCTGTCCTGTTATATCTTGCTGGGACTTGTCTGTGCTCAGAGGGATTCTTTACCACATAGAAACAATGGAGGCTCCTTCTTCTCTACCCTAGAGACCAGGGTTACCTCACCCATCTCATTATATCCACCATGTCTTCTAATGTGTTTTTTTTTAATTTTCATTATCAATATCAAGTCTAAAACATAATGTCCCTAACCTAAATGTTTTGTGAGCCTTTACATCATCCATAAGATCTAACACATTTAATTATGGACTATCTACTTACAGTTTCAATTATATACTTGATACATTTTATTGGTAGAGGTCCCATTGCTTTTTATCCCAGTTGCCTGCTGTTATGGTTTGGATGTAAAATACCTCCCACAGGATCATGTGTTTGCATACTTGGTCCCTAGCTTATGAAACACTATGAAACATTTGGGAGTTGGGGCCTAAGTGCAGGAAGCAGATCTGTAGGGGCAAGCCCTTAAGTACGGAGCCACACCCCATTTTCTGTCCACTGAGCTAGGAGCCAGCTGCTTCATACAGCCACGGTCGCAGCAGCTTCTACTCCTGTGCCACGGTGGACATTATACCTTCAAACTGTGAGCCAAAGCCAACCCTTCCTTTCTTAAATTTCTTAAGTTGTGCTTATGAAGTCTTCTGACACACCAAGAAAAGTGACTACACCAGCTCTTTTACAAATCTTTCTTGAACTCTCATGAAACTGAAAATGTTTTTGAAATTGAATACTCTAAAGAATTTATAAATTGTAGTTCTCTAACCATGGTGAAAGAATGGGGTGTCTGACTATTTAATTCGTCACCCATTAAACTCAAGAAAGCATGCTTTCTAAAACCAAGCCTCCAATGAAAGGACCACAGTCCTAAAATGTCATCCAGTTGGGATGGAGGCTTCCTGTGGACATCCAACCAGTAACAGTCTCAACTGAGTAATCATGCTTCTAGTATGTTAAATCACTCAGTCTTGTTCAAAAGCTACAAATTTGTTAACATCATTCCTCTCAAAACTTTATGGAATATCAAGTTTGCTTTGCTTGTAGACAATGGATGGGAATAGGCAGAATGACCATAATTCCCTCTTCCTGTGCTTTGACTTCAGATACTGAGTCTTTTCCTCTGGCCATCCTGGAGGTACCAGCAAGATCACTAAGCTTCCTGAAGTTCCTTTGGACCAACAGTATAATCTTTGGCTTTCTTGTGACAAAATTCTACCTTCTCTTTAATATTAATTTGCACTTTAAATTTTTACATTGAAGTCTCACTAATGATTTCATTTGGTTGTCCAGGGATGGGACTTGTAGCCAAAATCACATGTGTTATACATTTTTGGGGGGTTTCATTAGGAGAAATATTGATTTGAAGATTCTCCACCTTGCAAATTATTCTCTCTTGTTACCGTGATTATTCTAATAGCTAATTACATTGTAATTGCTTTGTCTTATTACAGTATAATGTGCATATGTGTATGTATGTGTTTTATGGGTGATGGTTTGGGTTGTTTTAACTTGGATTGACTTGTTTCTGGTGCTTGTAGAAAGTACATTTCAGAAGAAACAGATGAAGACATAATGGCCACTTAGGAAAGACCTTTAATTATTTCACATTCCAGGGTCGATCACACTCATATTTTTGGTCATACTTGGAGTGTTTGGCAATAGCAAATACACACTATTATTTATTTATTATTTAAAATGTTCAATTTAGTTACTTATGATGGAAAGAGAAAAGAGATAGAGAAAATGGGCAGGATAGGGTGCCTTGCCACTACAAACAAACTCCAGAACCATATACCACTTTGTGTATTTGGCTTATGTGGATACCAGGGAACCTAACCTGTGCTGCCAGGATTTGCTAGCAAGTTCTTGTAATAACTGAGCAATCTCCTAAGCCCTGCACTCTTTGTTTTAATAAATATAATTTGTTTATTTGTGAGCAAAGACAAGGACAGAGAAAGAAAGAGAGCATTAATGGGCATGCCAAGGCCGCTTGTCACTGCAAGCGAACTCCAGATGTATGCACCTCTTTATGCATCTAGCTTTATTGTGGTACTGCAGCATTGAACTCATGCTGATAGGCTTTGCAAGAAAGCACCCTTGACCACTAAGCAATCTGCCCATGTGCAATAAACACACACACTCTTGATCAACTGTGTTTAGAAGACTTAGAAGAATGTTTTTTGTTTGTCATGAATTTGTCCAGAGAAAAGCCCTAACCTTTTCCTGACACAATGATGTCTTTTTGCATGTCTTGGAAAATGCTGAATTTATTTTCACCTTAACAATAGCTATTATGTGGAAATTTTCCTGTGTCAAAATTTAGAGGCAATTCAGAATATACGGAAAGCAGAAAAATCAAAAATTCAGTATTCAGCTTACTTACTGTCATGAAATAACAAATTCTACCTCCCTGAAAATCTCACAGAGATTCTCATGTGCACTCCTTGTTCAACTTGTTGAATCCTGCCCTTGCTCTTCTCACCCCTCTCTTTATCTACCTTTTCACACCCTCCTATTCTTTCTGATCCTTCATCTGAGCTCCCAAATTAGGTCCATTTGGAGAGGATTTTTCTTAGAAAATGAAAAATGACATTGTACATATCTATTCTAAGTTCTTAAAACAGAAATATTTAAGGGCATTTAAATACAAGTTTAGAAGAATTGAGGACTACAGTTATTATTTTTTCTAAACCTGTAGAAAATATACCAGAATTTCTCATAGAATTTTGGATTTTATTAGATATTGTTGTGAATAGCTATAACTTTTTAAATTTTTTTATTCAGTTGTTACCCTTTAGAAAATTGTTTTAAGTTAAGCCTACCTTTAAGAAACATTTCTATAGTCCATTACTAGAAAATTGTTAAAAGTAGTAATAGTGAGAGAAATACTAGGTTAGAAATTAAATTATCACATGGTATTTTATTTTATTTATATTTATTTGAGGCAGAGAGACAGGCAGAGAGAGAGAGAGAGAGAGAGAGAGAGAGAATGGGCTTGCCAGGTCCTCCAGCCACTGCAAACGAAGTACAGATGCATGTGCCCCCTTGTGCATCTGGCTTACATGGGACCTGGGGAATCAAACCTGGGTCCTTTGGCTTTGCAGACAAGCACCTTAAACACTAAGCCATTTCTCTAGCCCCCATGATATTTTTAATGACCTTGATAAGACAATAAAAATATGCACTAAAATGTATCATATGAATTTACATCTGATGGGGCTAGGGGGGTAACTCAGTGGGCTTGCCACACTAAACAGGAGGACCTGAGTTTGAATTCCCATTGCCCAAAGGAAAGAAGGTCTGTGAGATATGCCCATAAATTCAGTGCAAGGGAATTAGAGGCAGGGGGATCCCAGGGCTATCTGGGTAGTTAGCGAACCCCAGGGTCAGTGAGAGACTCCATCTCAAAAAATAAGATGGAAAGAAAATGAAGGGGACACCTGGTGTCAACTGACCTCTGGCCTCCATATGCACATGCACACATGCATGTACCCACCCCCACACATGCACCCCCACATACACAGACAAGCATACATACACATACACATCGTATGTGCACACACAAAAGATGAATCAATAGTAGTCTTAAAATGGACTTTATGAACCTCTCAGACAGCATTTGGAGGATACACTACATTTTAAGGCAATGAAAGTTTGTTGCCACTCTTCATCAATGAGGTCAGTTTTGAAATCTCAACCTGTATCAGAAAAAATGAAATGTGTTATGGAGGTAAAATTTAGTGCTTTAACACTTGTCTGGATTACACAGGCTCTGGGTTTGATCTCCAGTCCCACAGAAAGAAAAATAAACCTAATTTCTAATTCAAAGTGCTTTTAAACATGTGACTGAATATTTTCTACAAAGAGAGACTCTTAGAAATTAAACAACTTAAGCAGGGCGTGGTGGAATACTCCTTTAATCCCAGCACTTGGGAGGCAGAGGTAGGATTGCCATGAGTTCGAGGCCACCCTGAGACAACATAGTGAATTCCAGGTCAGCCTGAGCTAGAGTGAGACCCTACCTTGAAAAACAAAAAAACAAACAAAAAAAAAAATAAAGAAAGAAAGAAAGAGAGAAATTAAACAACTGGAAACCATAATAAACTTCACCTGGGTAATGAACTTTATTCTATGAATGGAAGCTTCAAATATAATACATCACAGATTAATTACTATTAACAGTCCCAGGAAGACCTCCTAAATATGATCAGGTTATAGCTGATCTAGGTATAAATATTTAGATATTATGTATAATTAATGAACTAAATAACTGGTTCCTGTTGCATTCATTTTTGCTTTGCTGGCAGAAATCACCCAACCAAGAGCAGCTTATGGAGAGAAAAGGTTTATCTTGGCTTACAGACTCAAAGGGAAGCTCCATGACTGCAGGGGAAAACTGCAGCATGAGTGAGCAAAGGGTGGACAGCACCTCCTGGCTAATGTCAGGTGGACAATAGCAATAGAAGAGTGTGCCAAATGCTGGCAAGAGGAAACTGGTATAATTCCCAAAAGCCCGCCCCTCCAGGAGGCATTAATTCCCAAATCTCCATCAGCTGGGATCCTTGTATTCAAAACACCCAAGTTTATGGGGGACACCTGAATCAAACCACCACAGTTCCAATGCCTAAGTTCATATTAAGAAATCCTAATATGTAGAGATAAAATAAGGAAAAATATATTAGAATCCAGATGAGTTTGTCTCAGATTTTCATAATCCTCCTTTTTTCTTATGCCATGAAAGCTATTAGCAATGTAGTACACTTCAAGGGCCAACTGCCTATTGTAGATTATACCTTGACCTAATAGTCAAAGATTTTGTCCTTTTGCCTCAGAGTTATTTCAGTCTCACCTTAAATTGTCAACATGCTTTCAGATTTCATACCAATATTACCCTTAAATCTGATGACATCACATAAAGAGTAATCTGTATTGATAACTGAAACAACTAACTTTTTTCTGGTAGTCTGTCATTTAACCATGAAACACCAGTATTCCCTTCATACAATATGAACAATCTCTTACTATTATCTAACGTAAATAATAATGTAAATAACTGTGTTTCCACAGCTCAAGGAGTACCTCCAACTAATACAACAGATCTTTCGGATAGTCACTGAAATGTTGATTCAGTGTTTTTTGAATTTTTATTGTGTGTGTGTGTGTATGTGTGATGTTATTGTATGTGTGTGTCTGGATGTGTGTGTGGCACAGAGCAGTGTGGAGGTCTGAGGATGACCTCAGAGTGTTCGTCCTGTCCTCATACCGTGTTTTTCAGATAAGATCTCATGTTGTTTTGCCATTTCATGAGACAATGTCATTGGCTCAAGAGCTTCTGGACTGTCCAGGCTCCACCTTCCATTGCCATCTGCACACTGGGGTCACAGACATGTCTGCTACTCTGTGTCCCACTGTAACTAGGGTGCTGGAGAACTGAGCTTGCACTGGCAGCTTTAAGCACCTTTAACCTGAGCCATCTCCCTAGCTGTGACTCAATGTATTTTTCTTGCTGTATGTTCTTAAAAAATGAAACCGGATGTCTTGCACCGATGAATTCAACCTTAGTTCCAGATGCAAATTCCTTACTAGAAGCCAAACTTATTTAATTATCCTTTTGTGGAATACATCAAAGTATTAAAAGGAAAAGAGTAAAAATGCACTCCCATAACCAAATTTTATAGCTGTTCCACTATCTCGGAATGTTTTACACCTAAAATGTTGCTTTATCCTCTAAACTTGTTACCATGATATTGAAACCGCATATTAAAAGAGAAAATGTTAATATTATAAAAATGTCTTTGCATATTATGATGTCTGTGTTCAAAATACAAGCCTAACCTATAAACCTTCTGAAGTATAAGAAGACAATTTTTCAAAAGGTTAAATGATGGGGCTGGAGAGATGGCTTAGCAGTTAAGCACTTGCCTGTGAAGCCTAAGGACCCTGGTTCTAGGCTCAATTCCCCAGGACCCACGTAAGCCAGATGCACAAGGGGGTGCATGCATCTGGAGTTCATTTGCAGTGGCTGGAGGCCCTGGTGCACCCATTCTCTCTCTCTATCTCTATCTCTCTCTCTCTCTCTTTCTCTCTCTCACTGCCTCTTTCTCTCTCTGTTGCTCTCAAATAAATAAAAATAAACAAAAATTTAAAAAATAGTTAAAGAATAAAATTAGAGACAAACAAATTTGACCTAAATTGTGTGTGTGTGTGTGTGTGTGTGTGTGTGTGTGTGTATTTCTAAAGCAGAAAAAATTCTACAAAGACTAGGAGACAGCCTACAATCTGCCTGCAGTGGGGAAAACATGCAGTGCAAAGTATGCAGGGAGATACTTTCCCAGATGTGCCTCGTCCATGTGTATAACTGTAACTAAAACTTTAAGGTTTAAACATGTAACCTGTCAGCATTTCCTAATGGACTTTATTTAGACAATTGACTTCTGCTACAGCTTATCACTATATGCTTATACTGGTATTTTCACCTTCTAGATGGAACAGAGCAAGTTTTCTGTTCTCAGAAGTTATATTGTTTATAGTTGTTCAAAACAAACAAGCCGTTAAACTTTATGATGACAGATATTTGTGAATTACACATCACTTTTCCCCTTAATCTGAAATTCACTGTCGTAACCAGTTCCAAATCTCTGTAAAGATGGAAAGGACCCATTATAATTATAAATTTGCAGCAATTAGAAATTTTATTGGAGAACCAGTGAAATATTTGGTCCATGGAAGTCAGGCAGTTGAAATCTGACAGACAAGATCACTGTAGCAATCTGATCACTGTGTGCCACAGCTTTCCTATCAATAAACAGAAATAAAGAATCTCCTAATATCCAAAATCACCATTGTTACACCTTATCTTCATACTTTTTCTTTTTTATGAGAGAGAGAGAGAGAGAGACAGAATTGGTGCAGCAGGGCCTCCAGCCACAGTAATCAAACTCCAGATGCATATGCCACCTTGTGCACATGTGCAACATTGAGTGCTTGTGTCACCTTGTGTGTCTGGTTTATGTGGGACCTGGAGAGTCAAACATGGCTCTTAAAGCTTCGCAGAAAAGAGCCTTAATCACTAAGCCTTCTCTCCAGCCCTCTTAATACTTTTTACTCATCACACCTTTGGTCATAGTTCTCTGTTTAGTGGTTTCAGTTTAAAATCTTATAAGAAAGAACCATCAAAATTAAATTAGGGCATTATGGAGGCTTGGTTTCTAGATGAAGCCTTTTGCTCTGAAATTTTGGCTTTAGAGTAGCATTTAGTTTCTTTTCTCCTTTTTGTGTGTAGCATGTTTGGTATATATGCATGTGTGTGCAATGTACATGCCTCATGAGTACACTTACAGAGGCTGGAGGAGAACATTAGGTGTCTACCTCCATCACTCACCAGTGGGTCTCTCACTGAACTAGGAGCAGCCATTTGCAATCATGCTGACTGAGATCAGAGCCGCAGTGATTCTCTGGTCTCCACTTCTCACAGGACTGGGGTTACAGGTGTGCACGGCCATACCCAGCTTTTGATGTGGGTGCTGCTGGGGAATCAAACTCAGGTTGCATTGGGTCATCTCGGGCCCTCATGCTTGCATGGAAGCACGCTTGTCTACTGACCTATTTCCCCAGCCCCATTCTCTTCTTATACATGCTTAGTTTGACAAATTTTGTCAAATAGTTCTTTATTTTCTAGAGTCTTAAGTTCTCCTTTATGGCCACTTACCAGACAATTCAACACTTCATGCACAGAATAAAAATTACATATATATATATATATATATATATATATATATATATATATATATATATAATCACTTACACTGTTCTTTGGCTAAATGGAGAAGTTAAGCACACCAAAAAAGTAAGCCTTCTAAATTCACATATTTATCCCACTTTTATTAATGATGATCTCACTCTTGGTTAGAGAACCTGCTTTTTACAGATGGCGACAAATACCAAGGAGGCCCAAGATCCAGAAGAATGATAAGAAGAGAAAGCAGAAAGCCTATCACTGGCAAGTCATTTCTATCACACCTGCCTGGGCCCAGGAAACATTTATACGGAAGATTAAATATGACTGCTGCTCTCATAGCTAGTCTGAAAGCTTCTGTATAGAGATAGCAGGAGACACTAAGAAGACTCAAAGCTCATCAAAACAGAAAATAAGAGGCTGATGAGAGCTCAACATTAAAGGAGATTTCTAAGACACCCTGAAAACCTAAGGGAACATTGTGAAAGGTGGGGACCAAATAAAGCGGAAACAACTCAGACTGGGAAGGCAAACCTTACAGTGGGACACTGTCTTCCCGAAGCACTGATGCATTCATGACCCCACACTGATTACCTGCCTACCTCTGTCTCCTGAGTGCTAGGATTAAAGGCATGTGCCACCACACCAAGTACTTTTTTTTATTAAGTAGAAAATTTCTGTGGCCACATTACATGTTGGTACATATTAGTCCTTTTTATTTGGGGGGGGGGGGTTCGAAGTAGGGTCTCACTCTAGCTCAGGCTGACCTGGAATTCGCTATGTAGTCTCAGGGTGGCCTCAAACTCATGGTGATCCTCCCACCTCTGCCTCCCGAGTGCTGGGATTAAAGGCATGCGCCACCACGCCCGGCTCCATTTTTAATTAAGTTGTCTTTACATCATTGGACTTGAAGATTTTGTTACATATTCTAGGCGCAGCTTCCATTTCCCCATCTGTGGCTGGACCTGGCGATGCACACCTTTAATCCTAGCACTCAGGAAGCAGAAAAAGGTAGGAGGATTACCATGAGTTCTAGGCCCCCCTGAGAGTTCATAGTAAATTCTAGGTCAGCCTGGACTACAGTGAGCCCTTACCTCAAAAAAAAAAAAAATCCTACATTGAAAAACCAAGAAAAAATCCCTTTCTCCCATAACTGTGTCTGGTTTGGAGGTTCATCACAGCAACATTAACCTCACTACACCAGAAGTGGTACCAAGAAGTGAGGTTGATTTGCTGAGATAAATCTGATAATGTGGATGTTGGTCTTTTGAGACTTTTGTTTTGGAGGAATGGACATGGACTTGGTACTTACAGCTGAAGATGCCTTCCAGAGTGGTAATCCAAATTTTATTGACTATTCTAATGAGAGTTTGAAAATTCTACGTACAGAGAGAACTGTATTTAGAGGCTTGGCTTATGAACTTTCTAAGGGGAAGGAAAGACTGCAGAGAACTTTATTGGAACTGGGCTACTGGCATAAGGACTGGCTACATTCTTGACCCATGCCCAGAGAGCTTGAACACGGTTAAATTTGTAATGGACTGATGTGCTTGACTAAAGGTATGGAACTGAGAATGTTAAGATCTAAAGTTGAAAAACTCAAGCAAGTTCAAAATCATTGGTACAAAGACTGGTTGCTGGAGCTGCTATTATCAAATATATTAGCATTTGGAAGGAAGATAGCCCAACTACTTTATATTGAAACAATGGAAAGGATGCATGAGGAAAGACTGAATGATAGAAATTCAAACTCTTTTGAAAGAGTTGACTGAGGAAGGAATCTGCCCTTAAAAGTAATCATTTATTTTGTCCCTGAATTAAGAATATGGCTGTGAGGCTGGAGAGATGACTTACTGGTTAGGATGCTTGCCTGAAAAGCCTAAGGACTTATGTTCAACTTTCTAGGTCCCAACTAAGCCAGACACACAGTGACACAAGTGCACCATATCATACAAGGGGGCACCTGCATCTGGAGTTTGATTGCAGTGGCTGGTGGCCCTGGTGTGACGATTCTTATTCTCTCTCTGTCTTATTAAAGAAAAAAGGCCAGTCTTTTGGGCTTGCCTCAAAAAAAAAGTGGTTTTCAGACTAGATGTCCCTCAACTGATGAGTGGATAATGAAGATGTGGCACATTTACACAATGGAGTTCTACTCAGCGGTAAAGAAAAATGAAGTTATGAAATTTACAGGAAACTGGATGGATCTGGAAAGGATTACACTAAGTGAGGTAACCCAGGCCCAGAAAGCCAAGCATCACATGTTTTCCCTCATATGTGGATCCTAGCTACAGATGATTGGACTTCTATGTGAGAAGGAAAAAACTCAGTAGCAGAGGCCAGTAAGTTAAAAAGGAGAGATAAAGGGAAGAGAAAGGAAGGGAGGAGGGTACTTAATAGGTTGATATTGTATATATGTAAGTAGAAGAATAGATTAATGGGGGTGAAAAGGCCCAAAGTGAGGTCAGGGGAAGACATTGAGTAAAGGAAAGGTGGAGGGAGGGCTAATCAAAATCTAAGAGGATGCAAATAAATCATATGGAATCCTCTGGTTTTGGACAATGGAACACTCAGGAGCCATAGATTGTTGTTAGAAAATTTTCAGTGCCAGGGATGGGATACCTCCAGTGAGTTGTTGGCCAGGGAGGTCCCTGATGCCCCCAAAACATTATAGGCCATTGCCGAGGCCCTTGGTTTCCCACCAGGAATAGATGGTAAGACCTTATTGCTGAAGAATCCACATACTTGGGTGGCAAGGCCACTGAGAAATTGTGCTGGAACTGAGCTGATAACTTCCTCCATGTAGACCAGCTGAGAGAGAGCTGGAAGAAGCCAGTCTACATGTAGTTCAATGGGAGAAAAAGATACCACCAGTGAAGATACTCAGCAGTGGACACTTCAAGCCTTATAATTGGCCAGCCAGGCCAAATGAGCCAATGGGTGCAATAGTGGCACATCTGTCATGGTGGAAACCAACTGCCCTCCAATTGGACTGGAGGCCCGCTCCATGGGGAGGAATACATCCCTGATACTGAAAACTTAAAACAGGGGTAGTCATGAGTCCTAGGGATGTAACATCTGCTGATGTCTGGAAAAATGTATATACTATGCTTATCAAACTGCCCAGTTAGCACTTTTCTTAATATTTATGCCCTTATATTAACGCTACTCTCACTTTGGGTAGAGAATCTTCTCTTTTCAGATGGCAGTGACCTTGGGATGACTCAGAAGGTATCAGTGCTGGAAAGAAGTGACTGGAGTACTGAGTAAGATCTCAATCACACCTTCCAAGGCTCAGGGTCTAATGTGGAAGAGGTGGCAGAAAAAATATAAGAGCCAAAGGAAGGGTAGGACTCCTTACAATGTCCTCCCTCCAGACATAAAATGGCCTGGATATCCATGACCTCATAGTGCCTGACACTACCTACATATGACCATCATAAGAGGAGGAAAAGATCATGACATCAAAGTAAAAGAGAGACTGATTGAGATGGGAAGGGGATATGATGGAGAATGGAATTTCAAAGGGGAGAGTGGGGGGAGGGAGGGTAGTACCATGGGATATTTTTTATAATCATGGAAAATGTTAATAAAAATTGAGAAAAGAAAAAAAAATGTGCTTTTGTCCTGCACATCTGGCATAGTCTGCAGAAGCATGAAAAATGCATGGGGGAGGTCACAAAGTACACACAGCTCTAGGAGTCACTGTTGAGACATGGCATGATGCAGGGCATGATGACACTGATGAAGAGGTTGGCCATTGGAAGATGGACCATGGATTGCACTGGAGTCCCAAAGATGTTTTGGATGTACCAGGATTGTGCAAGTGCTTCTATGGAGAGCTATTGGCTTGAGAGGGAAATTTTCCTTGGCTATACAGACATGCTGGAGGGGTGGAAAAGCAAAATCTGGAGATGGTCTGTCACTGGTTATGATATTGGACTTCAACTGTTTATGTTTGACATTCTCTTGAGGTTATTGAGTTTTCATTGGTCCTGTTCTCCTAGTTATGCCTTATAGCAGTTGGAAATGTTTACTCTGTGCCTTTATATGTTGAAAGCATACAACTTGTTTTGATTTTACAGGACGCACAACCAAGAGACAATCTTAAATATCAGATGAGTCTTGGGATTTTGGAACCATTTTAAATTGGTAATAACTATGGGACCTTTGAAGTTGAACTGAATACAGTTTACAATGTGAGATGGTTATTAAACTATTGGGGGCCAGGGGTGAAATGTGGTAGTTTGAATGGATGTTGCCCAATAGATTCAGTTTTATTAAGGCATCTTGTATTTTCAGCTGCCTGGCTGGAAGAGGTGTCACTGTGGGAGGATCCTAGGGTCCAGCTCTAAGATGTGTATTGAAATTCCAGCCTCAGATATGCATAGTGCTTGAACTCTGCCTGGGGTCCCTGGAATGTGCCTGCTTCTGTTGCAGGTGTTGGCATCTCCCTGCATGGATTTGGCAAGGGGGCCAGCTTCTTGTGCCATTATGGAACTTTCCCTGGATCTGTAAACTTCAAATAAATTCCCTTCCTCCTATAACTGTGTCTCATCTAGAGGTTCATCCCAGCAACGTGAAACTGACTACATCACCTAGTTTATCGAAATGATACACTGGAGAGTGTTGATGATTTACCCTTGTGTTCTTGGGATGACTGGGCACTGTCACATTATGAGAGGGCATTGTACAATATCCTCGGCAAAGAACAAACTTAAAAATTCAAAGTAGAGTTGTTACTGAATGCAAATTAATTCTTCACCATCATAAATATAAAGTTGAAACATCCCCCAAGTGGAAACACTGTAAGTCATGTTCTGTGTAAATACTGAGTCTTTCTTAGAGTTTTAGAAAAAGAGAGACTAAAGAGATGAAGAAAATGTATAGTTATTACACTTTTAATAGAAGAGGGAACTTTCATATTCATGTAAATCAGTAGCCATTAGAACTCATTTTAAATCTCTCCAAATCAATCAATGACAATACAATAGCTATATTCAGTCACTACTAATTGATCTACTGTGTCAATTAGTATCCTAAGGTCTTAGCAGTTGAAAATGTGTGACCTTAAGAGAGCAATTTAACCTCTTCAAGATCAACATCTTAACAGTGAGGATTGAATGAGATGAGTCACTGAAGTGTCTAGAATGATTCCCATGGTGATCTTCTGAGTGTGGTACATTCATGGACTTTTGTTATATCTTGTTATCAGTCTTCAGTAATTACCCCAGTGTTCTGTGAATTAAAACTATTTAGATATAGATCTTATTTATCTTTGTATTTCTGTAAATTGAAACATATTAAGAAAAGTAATGAGTTGACACTGAAACTGCAGTATTTTAGAGATTTTTGCTTATTTAGCTAGATCGTTATGCCTTCATCCCAGTATGGATTTAAAATAAATGTAATTTATCTGTCTAATGAGATTGTAACCTTGATGTTGTCAGAGATAGCCTCCTCCTTTATAGGTTACAATTTATAGCAGGTACTTGAAAATTATTTGTTCACATGGTTCAAGTGGGTGATATAAGACCCTCCCTAGATCTCATTTGAGATTTGCCTGAATAAGAGCCATTGAGTTTGCTTTAGTACACCTTGTTGCTGAATAAGACTAATGGAAGCATCTGGGACACAGATCAGGGGTTGTAAAATGTTAGCTGTGGAGAATAAGGGAAACAAGTATGATGCCTCAGTTAGGAGGGTATTATTTTTTAAAAAAAAAACTAAATAAAGGGGATATTGCCATTTGAAAAAATATTCCTTTGGGCTGGAGAGATTGGCTTAGTGGTTAAGGCGCTTGCCTGCGAATCCTAAAAAACTCACGTTCTAATCTCCAGGTCCCACATAAGCCAAACACACAGTGATGTAAGGGTACAGTGTCACACATGCACATTAGGGGGCTCATACATCTAGAGTTTGTTTGCAGGGGCTGAATGCTCGGGTATGCCCATGTCTCCATGTCTCCTTCCCTTCCTCTCTCTCTCTCTCTCAAAAAAAAAAAAAAAAAAAAAAAAAAAAAAAAAAAAAAAAAAAAAAAAAAAAAAGCTCTCTAAGCCAGGCGTGGTGGCGCATGCCTTTAATCCCAGAAATTGGGAGGCAGAGGTAGGAGGATCACCATGAGTTCAAGGCCACCCTGAGACTACATAGTGAATTCCAGGTTAGCCTGGACTAGAATGAGACCCTAGAAAAAAACAAAAACCTAGAGAAAAATAAAAACAAGAAAAATCTCTATCTGCCTCTTCCTCTCTCTCAAATACATAAATAAAATATTTTTTTTAATATTGCTTAATGAGGAGCTGGAGAGATGGATCAACAATTAAGGTGTTTGCCTTCAGAGCCCAATAATCTGGGTTCAATTCTCCAGTACCCACATAAAGCCAGATGCACAGAGTGGTGCATAAATCTGGAGTTCATTTTTACCAGCTAGCGGTCCTGGCATGCCCATTCATATTCTCTCTCTCTCTCTCCTTGCAAATAAATAATTTTCTTAAATATTACTTGAGGAGAAGCAAAAAACTTCACAATCTATTGAAGGGAAAAGAAGAAATTATCAAAACAATAAGACAGCCTAAGTGCCATTGGGGGAATAAAATGTCTATGACAAAACAGAGAAATTAGAAGTAAGCATTTATGTAGCATTGATGGAGAGATACATGCATATACATGTATTTGTGTATGTGTGTGTGTGTGTGTGTGTGTGTGTGCAAGCAGTTCTCAGATGTTGCACCAAAAACATACTGAAGATTGGTAAATTGGGTTTTATAAAATTAAAGATATTTTCTCCATAAAATATGCTACTAAAGGGGTAACAGACAAACTATAGGATTGGAAAAATACTTGCAAATCCCATATGGAACAAAGCACTACTATCAAAATTATACAAAACCTCTCAAAATTTAACAGTAAAAATATCTTTTCAATTACAATATGAATAAAAGACTTAAAGAATCATTTTTTGGAGTAAGATATACAGAACTGCTGACTAAAATTTCATGAAAACATGGTCAATGCCACTAGTTATTAGAAAAAAATGAAAATTAAAACCACAAGGATATATTACTACATACTTCTAAAATAAGAAAGTATAAAAATAGTGACAGTACCAAATTCTGATAAATGTGAAGAAAACTTGAAGTTTTCAGGCATGGCTGCTGAGAATGTAAAATTGTACAGTGACTCTGTGACACTTTTTAAAAGTGAAAGCTGCAACTACCATATAAACCCCCTATATTTATCCCAGAGAAAATCGGGTATTTCTTCAAACACTTTTGCACAAACCATCATAGCAGCTTTATTCAAAGTATCTGTAAAACAGAAAGAACACAGATGTCAGTCAATGCATGAATGATTAAACATACTGTCGTGTACACACACCACGGAAGACCACTCAGCAATGCCAAAGAAACACACATCTGGTACGTGCAACAATCTGGATGAGTCTCCAGAGAATGATGCTGAGCTTGAGTCC
Source organism: Dipus sagitta (assembly GCA_036346955.1). Classification (NCBI taxonomy): domain Eukaryota; kingdom Metazoa; phylum Chordata; class Mammalia; order Rodentia; family Dipodidae; genus Dipus; species Dipus sagitta. Next base: position 193,271,983 of record CM070771.1, read on the forward strand.
AGACTTTTTAAGTTTCACACTCTAGGACTCAACTTAGATGACATACTTAAAATTACCAAAACTGAGAGGTTATTGGAGCTCATTGTTAGGAAGGAGGTAGAAGCTGCAGGAAGCATGTAGGGGTCCATGTTGTGAAGGGGCAGCAAGAAGGAGGCACGTGGTAACCAAAACACTCTCCTTCTTCACTGGACATGGGAATATGTGGGCTTGATATTTTGCTGGGGCTATCATATTGTTTTGATAATTTCTTCTTTTCCTTTCAATAAAGATTGTGAAGTCTTTGGCTTCTCCTCAAGGAATATTTTTCAAATATTGTTATTCATTTATTTATTTGCAAGGAGAGAGAGAGGTGGGGAGGGAGGGAGGGAGAGAGAGAGAGAGAGAGAGAAAGAGAAGGAGAGAATGGGTGCACCAGGGCCCCCAGCCACTGCAAACAAAATCCAGACGCTTGAACCCCATTGTGCATCTGGCTAACATGGGTCCTGGGAAATCAAACCTGGGTCCTTTGGCTTTGCAGGCAAGCACCTTAACCACTAAGCCATCTCTCCAGCCCCATTACCTGTTTTAATTACATCATATTCACTGGTTGCCCTGATTACCATCCCCTAATGGGTCAATGGGAGCAGGGAAGAATGATCTCCTAGTAAGGTATTTTGTCAACAGTGTTGCTGTGAATTGTTATGACACCATGCTTCTAGTGCTGACAAACTCATCTCCTTGGACCTCTGGCCTTCTATCTCATGGAAGGATATTAAGGAAATATATATTGTAGCTGGTGGTGGTAAGGGAAAAATGCAAGACAAACTTCAGGTGCAATAAAAGGGAGATGGTGTAGGGACATCAGAAAATTAATTTTCTGGTTCCAAGAGTTATTGGATTGTAGTTCTACAATCCATCTGGGAATTTTAGAGGCATAGATGGGAAACAGGTAAACTGAACAGAGAGAAATAGAAAATGATGTGTAATAGAAAAGTATCTGAACAAGCAAATATCAGAGTGACCCCCAATGCCTTAGTCATATGAACAGAGCAGAAAATTGTGCTTTATCCGTTGCCCAACTGTTTCTAATGAATCAATTTCTTGAGGACGTTTATTTGTATTTTGATGAGTAAGATAGACATTAGCCTCTAGCCCTAAATAACTCCTGTAGCTTGTTTGGGGTTGTCCTGGACGCTGTTTTGTTGATTTGTGTAGTGGCTTACCACTCCCACCAGATTAATAGAAATTATTGGGCTAGATAGATTTCAAATTGGGCTAACAACTTGGTGGAATGTTGTTCATCAATCTTTGCTCAGAACAAAAAGTTCTAAGATGATTGATAACTGAAAATAATCAACCTGCATACTTAATACAGCCTATTATAACTTTAAAAACAATTCTCTTAATGTTGTCTTTTCAGGTCCACGTAATTCCTCACAAATGAGTCAAACCATATGTTATCACATAGATAATTATTTACAGACAAGGAAACTGAGGCTTGAAAATGATCACCCCATGTCCCAACAAAGAAAGTCAGAGGTAAGTTCTCCAGTGAATACCTAAGCAACAACACTTCAAAGCTGTGGACCATTTCATCATCATCTGCTTCATTCTGTGGGAATGAAGGATTATGAGGAGGACACTGGCTATGATGACATTGCATTTTTAGGAGCCATTGTGGGAAGTACAGGGTCAGTCCTGGTTGGTGGCTAGCTAGAACTGTAATCTGGATTGGGAGCAGATTATGCAGTCATTGAAACATTTATGACTCCCAAAGGGATATCTGAATATGAGGGCCAAAACAAAACTGCTTATAAAATTCCAAGTAATAGTATGACATGATATGTGGGACAAGCAGACAGGTTTGTGCCAAAAGCTACTCTTAAGCAAAGGCACGTAGAATGTGCAATGGAAGGGGTGCAGGACTGTCCAATGGAAGAATAGTTTGAACATAAGCATGTGCCTGGCCAAGGGTTTTTCTGCTATAACAACTGGCATTAGAAGCTGGAATGAATATTATGATGTAGATGCAAAAGTGGGGGCTCTGACATCAGATTTTCGAGTCTAAAATATCTGTCATTTACTGTTACTTGACAGTGTCATTATTTCTCGGTGGGAAAATAGTTGCACCAAGCTCAATAAGTTTTGTGAGACTCACATTACATATACATAAGTCTTCCATCAAAATAACACCTATATTTAGGTGACATTAAAGTAAATCTATATTACTTATTTAAGAAATTGTTAGCCTCTATGGAAGTGGTTGAAATCCAAGTATAGAGTGACCAGGCACTTTTTAAACTGAAATAATTCAGGCTTTGAAATGAAAAGAGGTACTGTTAATGGCTTTGGTCAGGCACACAGGTACAAGGGAGAGATGACAGAAGTCTCTGGTAGAAGACTCTACCTCTAAGAACACCACTCTAAAGTTTCCTTGTTTCTCAACAGACAAGATTCCATGATCACATAGTACTATGGAGGCCAGAATATTGTAGACTGTTTCCATAGGACAAGCCAATGTTAACCTTCACACAAACAATGCCAAGAGTGAAACGGGAGGATCTTGGAAGTCTCTCGATATTCCTTCTACATTTCCAGTTCTGAAAGGGAACTCACTGACCTCAGATGCTGTTAGGGTGTCTACTTTCATTAGGCACCACTTATGTAAGGAATCCATCCTGTGATTGGTACAGGACGGTGGTAGCCTAGTAACTCCATTGGAGACCATTTCACTAACACGTAGGAAAGTCTTGGGCTACAAATGCAGATAAGGAAGCTGGGGCAGCTGGCTAAAGGCTCTACTTGAGATTTTCTGATGTTTGCAATTGTTGTTCTTTTATACAATGATAGCTCCCAAAGCATGTTCCATTAGACTAGGAGTCTTGTAAGATGTTTGGTAGGGCGATGGCAAGGTAGATAAAGCCTGTTCCATTGTAAAGTTAGAAATTCACAGCATACATTAATACCCTGAGAAGTCCTGCAGTAAAAAAAAAAAAAAAAAAAAAAAAAAAAAAAAAACACCTTAATCTTGTTCAAACAAATATTTTCCAGTTTGTAAGCCACAGTGCCTTTCTTGCTGTAATAAAATTCTACGTTCTGCAGAATTAGTTTCTGATGTGCATATACCATACAAAGGATTAAAGTAACAATTCTCAAGGAACAAATCACAAGTAAAATTGGAAAGCCAGTGTAACAAGATGTAAATAGGTCATTAGAACATTTTCTTATTTCAAATGGATTCATAGCTAATAGTGAAAATATACTCTATCAAACCTATTCTCTATTTGACTATATTAGGGAAGAAAGACAAATGGATACACCTATTGAGTGTTTCCTCATAATTAAACAGTTTAGCTTCTGTTAAAAAGCAACATTAATATATTAAAATAATATGGGGCTGGAGTGGTGGCTTTACAGTTAAAGGTGCTTGCTTGCAAAGCCAAAAGACCCGGGTTCAATTCTCCAGGACCTATATAAAGCCAAATGCACAAGGTGGCACATGCATCTGTAGTTTGCAGTGGCTAGAGACCTTGGTACATCCATTCTTTCTCTGTCTGCCTTTCTTTCTCTCTGACTCTCTCTCAGTCACTCACTCAAATGATTAAATAAATAAATATTTTTAAAATATATGACAAATAATTTGGGTTTTAGAAACATTTATAAAAATAATTAATACTTAGTTCTACAGAGTGGATTAAGTTTATACTAATAAAAGCAATACAAGAACGCTTGGAAAGAGATTATTGTATAAAAATTTATATTTCCATACATGAAAATAAAGCATATTGTGTAAATAGTAAGAGGGATTTATAGTTAAACATGCAAATAATACTTAAGCACAGAAATGGCTCACATAAATAGAAAACTGTATACTGGCTCAGGGCAAGTACAAAACACCGTAAGAGAACAATAGAAAAGTAACCAAGGGCCCTGAACAGAAGAGATAGAAACACACTGTGCTAATAGACTTCCCCACCTCCGGCTTAGCTACAGGTCACCCTTCCCTCTGCACGCATTAAGTTTGCTGAAGCACTTTCCATAAGCCTATTTCCATTTTTCCTACACCAGCTGGGTAATGGTTCTGAGTGATCTGAGACCTGGGGCTACGGCACCCACAGCAAGCACTACTAGGTTTTATAATGGTTTTTGTTCTCTGTAAGGAAACTTCCCTTTATACATGAAAGTCTATTGTGGAACTCAGCATTCAGTTCAAAAAAACATATTTAAGGGGATATTGCATATTTAAAAGGGACTTCTTATAGGCATGGTGACCTTGGAATAAACTTCACTGGGTGAGCTGATTTGAGAAAGAGCGCATGTGTAAGTTTGATCTCAAACTGTCCACTCCACTCTCTGTGGTACCTGATTAACTTGGTTTCATATGTCTGGTTATTGTCCTGTCAAATCATCAGTGTTCGTCTTCCGAGGACATACAAGCCCCTGGTAACGTTAGCTTCTCTGTTTGAGGCACACATGTTAATCCATCTTCTATGCTTCTTGGAGGGGGGAAATGTAATTATCCCCCTGGATATCTCTTTTATCAGTTGCCACATAATTAAGCACCTCCAAATTTAGCGTTTAAACAACCCACAATTTGTAATTAGCTTTAATCATTCTTGGATCAACTGAGGCTTATAGGAGTGGGTCTCACCTGGAGCTGCAGCAAGTAACGGCTGGGGCGCCACGGGGCTGAGTGTGAAAGATGGGGGGCCCTTTCTAAGTTTCCTGCCTCATTTTCTCATCCATTTGTTGTCTCTCCCGGCAGGATGTCAGTAGCCAAGAGGGGGTGTCCGCAGAGCCAGTGTTCAGAGAGATTTAATCAGAAGCTGCCTTTTACTCCAGCTTCTAAAGAATCAAGACCCCACTGTGGTGGTTTGAGTCAGGTGTCCCCCATAAACTGAGGTGTTCTGAATGCTAGGTTCCCAGCTGATGGAGATTTGGGAATTAATGCCTCCTTGAGTCAGTGTATTGTTGGGGGTGGGCTTATGGGTGTTATAGCCAGTTTCCCCGTGCCAGTGTTTGGCACACTCTCCTGCTGATGTTGTCTGTCTGACGTTGGTCAGGAGGTGATATCTCTACTCTGCTGCCACTTTCCCCTGCCATCATGAAGCTTCCTCTCAAGTCTGTAAGCCAAATTAAACCTTTTATTTTTCTCCACAAGCTGCTCTTGGTCAAGTGATTCCTGCCAGCACTGCAAACCTAACTGCAACAACCACCTCTGCTGAATTGCACTAGTATAAAGTCAACAAGGCCAACCCAGATTTAGGAGAATACACATTGGACTGTATCTTGTGACAGGTTTGCAGAAGTAGGCAAGGAACTGCTTGCTGATCCCCTCAGAGGATATTCACCACACTGACACTCAGTTATTTTCCTTCTTACCTGTTTTGCTTTTAATTGTGTGACCACAGTACTTTTCTATCAAATTAGATGTATACCACTCCATCTTGCTCATGTTTTATAGGAATCATATTTTCAAGTACCAGAGTGCAATTAATTGTTAATTGATGTAATCTAATGGCTCCAGGGGATTCTAGGCTCTTTCCTGCTTCACTCATTAAAGTGATTGATACAAAATAGAGCTGAGGAATTTGCCTATTGTTTGTGCAGGAGGACTGGGAGTTTGGTGGAGATCAGAAATTAGATCACAATCTCTTGCTTCTTCATGTAGTGCTCTCCCTTCAGATCACTGTTCACGGATCTCATGCTGTTACTGTCTCTTTCAGAAATTCCTCTCTTTGCATTGCCAGGTCCCTAATTGGACGAGGGAATCCCAGATTCTGTATTTACTTGGGAAGAGTTCTTTTCTTCACCTTAGAAGTCTGAACAGAAATCATCAGCATTTTTCACAAAGAATAAGAAAAAATGTTGCATATCTACAGGCACGAGCATCCTTGGAGTGTCCAGAGCCTTAAGAAAAATTTCATTTTTAGGACTTCTGTTGTGCATAATCAAGTTGGTTTTAAAATATGTAATAAAATGCATAAGCATATGTAACAATTTATTGATGAAGCTTTAGCATAATAAATACAGAAATATTTATGTTTCATTCGTTTTCTGTCTTGTACATGCAAAGATTCTTTGTCATATCCAGGCACTGTCTTTTTCTATATATACTCAAGAACTGTCTCTTCAAGGTCATGATTGTCTATTGTACCATTCCTGGATAATTTCATATCACTCTCAAAGCATAAAAGATAGTAGTACTCTTTTTAAAAAATATTTTCAATTATTTATTTGAGAGAGAGAAAAATGTGCAGAGAGAGGAAGAGAGAGAGAGAGGAAATGTGCACCAGGGCTTCCAGCCACTGCAAATGAACTCCAGACATATGCTCCACCTTGTGCATCTGGTGTATGTGGGTTCTGGGGAATTGACCCTGTATCCTTTGGCTTTGCAGTCAAGTGCCTAAACCACTAAGCCATCTCTCCAGCTCAAGATATTAGTACTCTTATCACTCTCAGCATATTGCTTTTTTTTAGAACCCATTCATATCAACCATTATCTTCTTCCATCTGTCATAATACCATTTAATTAATGCTGGTCATATCAGTGCTTAAGACACGTCCATGGGTTTACATGTTTTACCATGTGTTCTTCATGATGACCACGGGTTCAAGTGCTACCTGAAGTATTCATGAAAAAGTAAACAATTGCTAAACTTATCATATTATATTTTTTAATTTTTTTCTTTATTTTTATTTATTTATTTGACAGACACAGAGAGAAAGGCAGAGAGAGAGAGAGAAAGCATGGGTGCACCAGGGCCTCCAGCCACTGCAAACGAACTCCAGATGCATGCGCCCCTTTGTGCATCTGGCTAACATGGGTCCTGGGGAATCAAGCCTTGAACTGGGGTCCTTAGCCTTTATAGGCAAGTGCTTAACCACTAAGCCATCTCTCTAGCCCTATCATGTTATATTAACCGTGAGATATTTCTGATATAAATGTTAAATAACATGTCCTTCAACCATGATTTTTTTTTTGAACTCTTGAGTCAGTAGTTACTACACAGCTGAGAATAGGAGCAAGTATGATGTTGAGTACACATTGCCACCAATAAGGAGAAAAGGCAGAGAGACTTAGTGGAAAGAAAGGCACAGATTAAGTAGTTTATTATGATCACAAATTGATCTAAACCAAAAACAAGGCTTCCATTCAAAGGCTGTGTTGGCATTAATAGAGTTCCAAAAAACTCTGGTAGGTAATAATCCTAAATGACTGTCTGGCACTAAGCATGTGCACTGTGGATGCACATAGTATAGGATAGCTGCTGACATCCTTATCAACTCAGGTGCTGTGAAAAGGTGGCACCATGGCGTGAATGTAGGGGACTGGTGTCATGGATGGACTCCCACATGCAGCTCAAGTGCAAGGCTGAGTATGGACATTCCCTGGGTGAGAGCTATTCTAAACCAGCATGCTTGCAGCATGTTGGCACGCAATCTCACGTGCAGCATGAAACACTGGCATGATGGCCGGTGGAATCGATGTGCTTGACAGGCTTCTCTCCTGGTTAGGACCTGCAGGTCCTATTGGAGTAACCTTCAGAGATTCTCCAGGCATCTTGTTTAGAGACCATTCTCAAATGGAGAAATTGAGACTGTAGCCAATTCTAGCACTAGCTGTTCCAGTGGGTTGAAAACAACTTAGGATATTTAGAGGGATAGAGGCCCAAGTGTGGGGTGTCACTATTCTTGCTTGAGTGTAAAGGACATATTCCATCTATCAAGATTCTCATTCTGACTAGACTCATGCTTAAGTAAGAACTTGAGACCACTGTTCTGAGTCTCATTCGCCAGATGTTAGACCCAATACCAACAGCGCTCAGCAGACTAGCATGAGCAAATCCATAGCCAAAAGGGATTGTAAAGGGAGGTTCATTAAAGACATCTCTATAAGGACAGATGTCTTTCTTGATGCTACATGGGTTTCCGTTCTAGACTGGTGTCACAGGTAAAAGATACTAACTTCAAAATAATTCAAATCTATTTGTACTTTCAAATTTCAGTGATATAGGAAACTTATTAATAGTATCTTTGTTAAATATGATACCCCAAAGACAGTTATGGCTTCCATTTCCTTGCCTTGCATGATGCGTTTGATTTTATGTCTTTCCTTCTCAGCTGCTCACGAAGGCATGGCAGAAGATGTTGAGATGGAATCACCTTGGAGTTCAGAGTGAAGAGCAGATGAGAGCAAGGACATGGGCCAGACTAGAACATCTGACGTAATAAAGCTGCCAAAGCTCAGTGGCTTCGCTTACTCAAGACGTGTTTCCTATTCAAAGTGCAATGGGCTGGAGAGATTGCTTAGTGGTTAAGCACTTGCCTGTGAAACCTAAGTACCCCAGTTGAAGGCTCGATTCTCCAGGACCCACATAAGCCAGATGCACAAGGGGGCGCATGAATCTGAAGTTCGTTTGCAGTGGCTGGAGGCCATGCTGCACCCATTCTCTCTCTCTCTCTATCTATCTGCCTCTTGGTCTGTCTGTTGCTGTCAAATAAATGAATAAAAATAAACAAAAAATTTTTTTAAAAGTGCAATGCCAGCTTTAGGGGACCACTTGGCACACTGTGCTCCACAAAGACTCTCAAGACCAAAGAGTCCTTCTATCTTCGACAACTCTCTGGGGTTCCCGAGTGTGCACTGGCTCCTTGGCACCTGTGCAGCATGAAACAAACAAGACTTGTCCTCACTGGGGAAGGAAATCAATTCCATAGTTGAGGCAGGTTCCTGTTAACATAGGCCACGTCATTGTGATGCCAGGCATTGAAGCATGGCATTATAATTTTTCCACTTGGTTCTCTTATTTCTTTCCTATACTTTTAAAATCAAGTCTATGAAACTGGAATTTAGTCCGGAGGAAATGGGGTTAGGTTCTGATACACTTGAAAGAAATTTAATAAAATGGAATATTTGTGATTCTTCTGGTATTATATAGTTTATGGGTATTTTAAAAGTTGAGTAAAATGTGTTATACAGTATTTGGTAAAGAGTATACTGGTTTTCAGGTAGCTTCTGATGATAATGCCTTTTGAAGTTCCAATAACTGGTTCATATGGAATATAGATGTAAGAATGAAATAATTAAGATTAGATGAGGGTTGAACTACCAAATCAGCCACACATACTTAATGCTGGGAACACTGTTTGAGAAATGCATGATTAGTTGATTATCTTACTGGACAAATACAGTGCATAACACACACTGAATCAGCTACAGGATACTAGGATAAGTGCATCAGAACTTATCATTTCCTGTGAACTAACATTCCTTAGAGTTGGTTTTGAAACTGTAGAAGAAGGAAGAGAAAATCAAGTGGAATAATTATAAGGATATCAACCAATGCCAAGCACTAAAAACCTAGAATTCTGAAGGCTGAAATGATGCTTATTTTAAGATGAACCTACCTGGCTATTACTATTGTATATAAGGTCTGTTTGGACTGACTAGCATTCAATAGAGCATGATTTGACTTTTAAGGTCATAGATTTTGCTAGAAACTTGTCTGTTTTCCATATTTGTATCTATCCAATGTCTAGCTGTTCCACAGTACAGAGTACATCATGTGTCAGGGTTCACTGACTATCAACTGAGAGAATGAAAAAAAGATGCACAAGGCCCAACCGAGCCTCAAGATATACTTATACCTCTCTGGTATGAGACTGGAAAGAGAAATTAGCATCTTTTGATTCAGGAATGGAGATGATAGGGAAGAAAAGTTTCTGGCAGGTGTTTGGCAGACTCTGCAATATCATAAGATGCCCACTTTGGGAAGTTACTGAACACTTCAGACACCACTTTCTAAGAGACATGTAGTCTGGATCCAACCCAGAAGCTGCATAGTCTAATAATTAAGGTCTCGGTGGGCAAGTGCTTCTGATTAAGTTTTAAATTAGTTAAATAATTAGCAAGAACTAATAATCACTGTAGTGAAGTCCAAGGTATATTCTGTTTCATCCTCTGTTTAGAAAGTAGATGGTTGTTACAAATAATGGGTTTTTGTTTTCTTGGAACCCAAGCGTGCTTACTTGCTTATGTATTGTCCCTAGCTGCTTCTGTCCTATAATGACTAAGTTCACTAGTTGTGATGGCCTGTGTAAAACCTTTTACTTTATGACCTTTACATGTATGTTTGCCAACTTGAAGTATACCAGCTCTCAGAAAGCACTAGTTTTCTTCTGCAGTCTGACTAGTAATTGTAATTTGATGCTGCATTGAAACCTACTGGGCTCTGGTATACAGAATATTTTACTTGGAAAGTATACCACATTGAGTAAAGAATTTGCTATTGTGTTGCACATTATGGTAGTGGTGAGATTCCATCCTGGAACTTCCTCATTCACTTCTTCTGCCTAACTTTGCTTGTTCTGTGACTTACCTACTAGTAGGACCTCTTTACCCCACATATCATAAAATCAAATAGGAAGCAGGGTTTGATGAAAGAAGTACAGTGGAAGAAAATTAACCCTGTCTTTCATGTAGAAAAGGTGTAACATTCTAGTTCAAATAGGATTTTCCCAGGATTGCCAAGGCGAGGGTATCTTTAGGAGTTTGGCTTTCCCCAATGTCAGCTTGTTGTGGTAGTTCTGTGAATTCCATGCACCTCGCATTTACTGTGTGCTCCTCTCTTGAGCAGAGCACGTCCCTTATGTTCTTTCATTTAATCCTTATGATATATTTAGAGCAAATGGAAGTTCAGAAATATTAAATCATTTGCTTAAGATTATATAGCCAGAAAAATGCCAAGGCTACAATTTAGCTCCAACATTAATTGACTTCAAAATCTGTGCTTTCAGTAACTTTTGTAATTAATAAGCCTCTTATCCACTATGAAAATTTGTCCAACTCTCCTCATAGCCAAACAAGATTGAGACCAGGGGAAGAATTGGAAAGCATATTTTATAAAAATATTTTTATTTATTTATTTGAGAGAGAGAGAAAGAGGGAATGCATGGGTTCACAAGAACTTCCTGCCATGGCAAACAAACTCCAGATGCATGTACCACTCTGTCTATTTGATTTAAGTCGGTACTGAGGAATTGAATCCAGTCTATCAGGCCTTGTAAGAAAGTGCCTTTAACTGCTGAGACATCTCCCCAGCCTCACAGAGATCCTAATTTTGGTTATACCAAATCATCACTAATATAATGCAAATGAAAATTAAAAAAAAAAAACTAGAAGAAACTTCACCTATCTATGGATGTGCCATATTGGATGTAAAATAGGTGTTTTCTTTTCTTGTCCTTTTCACTTCATTTTCAAGTTTACACTCAAAACACAGTCATTGTAGCCAACAAATACAAATAAATGTAACACATAGGACTATACATGGTAGTTACAGATCCTTGGGAGAGTTTTATGGGCTCAGATAGCCACAATTTCCCTCTAGGTCTTTCTTACTTCCCCATTAATTCTATTTGGATCATATGTGAAAGTCTTCTTGGATGCATATGCAAGTGATAGAATTCAAACAGTAAAACAAAAAAAGAAAGTGACCTCTCCCCTACTCATCTAATTGGTACACAGTGTACTTATTTTCTTTTTCTAGGTGGTTTCCTCTCCTTTTCACATACTTCTCAATCTTTGTCCTAGCAGGATTAGTTTTCCACCAATGAACAATAATTTCACTTGCATACTTTCAGGAGAATCTGTGGACTAAACTATCCTGAAGGTGTGTATACTCTTGAGCAGGAAACCATTATTATAACTTTTAGCAAATTGCCAATGTGTTACTTTGAGAACCCATTAAAATTTTGCTTACACAGCTCCTTCCCTGTGTGCATATTTTGATATTGCCATGGGTATACTTTCCTGATATTTACCATAATAATCTATTTAGAATGTCAAAAGGTACTTTGATTCAGAAAAAAAAATTGGCTTTAGCATTAGTTACAGCCTTTAAAAAAGGAGTTAGGGCAACATATCATGTCTAATGAGAAAACCATTTACCATTTCTGTGTGGTAGATGATAGAACAGGGAATATAGAAAAGTTTGAAATAACTTCTAAACAATGTGTTCAGTGTGTCGACTGGAAAAATTTGTCACACAGGATCTGTCATACCTAAGTATGGACCATCGAAGCTGACATATGTTATCTGTGTAGAAGGAAACTGGTCATGACCCAGCGAAAGGAATTTACAGAGTCACGGGCATTCCCATCAAAATTCTAATGCTATTCTTCTTTGAAATGGAGAAAAAAAAATCTTAAAATCCATTTGGAGGCAAAGAAGACATCAGAGAGCCAAAGGAATACTGAACAGAAAGAATGTTGCTATACTTCCCACCATACCAGATTTCAAGCTGTATTAGAGACCCATAGTAACAAAAACAGAAGGTCACTGGCACAGAAACAGACAGGTAGATCAATGGAACAGATACAAGATCCAGACATTAATCTGCATAGCTATAGCTACCTGAGTTTTTTTTTTCATATTTTAAAACATGTTTCTATTTTAAAGAAAAACAGCAGTAGCCAGTTGTAAACCTATTTATTCTTCAATTCCATTTTTTTCTCTAAAATTTAGAAGTGACTTACTGATTTACTATTTTAGCCCCACCCCCCAGCCCCTTTAGACATTTACCACCTACTTGTGCTCAATCCTTCCAAGGAGATTACTCCAGCGTATATCTCCAGGTCCTTGCTTTACTCCTTTCACCAAAAAATGCAACGCAATTTCATCGTGTATCTTAGGGACTTCAATCATCAAAAATAGGAAAAAAATATCTTTAGAATAGCCAATTAAGCTCACTGAAAAAAATCCACATGAATGTGGTTTAGTTGGGGCAGGAATCCACTCCTATGTTCCTGGTAATCCAATCCCGCTCCATGAATCCTTGTAACTCATCCTCTCTATCCCATCCACACTATGATTTGAATCCAATGATCCAGCTCCAAGGATTGAAATCCAGATAGCCCTCTCCAATCCAAACCTTTATAACCAGCAAAACCAAAAAAGAGGAGGCAAGATGTCAGATACTGTTATCAAAAAGGGTTTCTTGGGAATGAAGAATTATGTCTGTCATCAGTTTAACAGATATGCATCAGTAACTATCAAATGCCCCCCAAAAAGTTTCTGCAAGGTGTTTAATCTTAGCAATTTAATCATTTATAGACACTAATTGGAAGAAGCATTTTATATTTACAGTTCAACTGATAATGCCAACACTTGATACAGGCTTTGTAACAAAAGTTGCAAAAAAAAAAAGTTATGTAATTGAAGTTTACTGGTATTGCTACCCACCTAAATCTAAAATCTATTGTTCCCATCTGCAATTTAGTTTGTAAATTAAAGTGTTTTAAGCATGAGTCAGTTATGAATATTAAAGGGGAAGCTGAGACTTAAAATGTACTTCCAACTAGACTATCTACACTATTAAGCTGGAATTCTATATCTTGCTGTCATTTTGACTTCAAAAAATGAAACATCAGTGCTCTATCAGTTACACAGAGGACATGCAAGTTTGGTAGTATTGATATTGCACTTGATCTGGTTGGAATTAAAAGGCACCCTGTACCACACGTACACCAGCAGTAGGCCACACCTTAACAGTTGTAACTAAGTGCTGCAACAAATTAGCCAGTTCTTGCCACATTAGTCCCTATTAAAACAGAAAAGAGGGGAAGGGAGCAAATTATCATTACAAAATGGGCAATGAATTTTGCTACAACTGCAAAAGTTTAAAAAAGCAAGGCCACTGTAGTTACAGATAACTGCATAAGATATTTGCAAGTGTTTTAAGGGAGATATAATTTTCAACCCTTGACTTTTAGTATAAGGTCAATACTACCAATTTCATCTGCCACAATAGCTCTTGGAGTTATACCATTGCCTCCATTATTAATCTCATCCTCCTCAGTGCTCCTTTTGACAATCCTAATCCTTAATCCAAAGCATTCTTAATCCATCTCTTCAGATATGTCCACAGAAAGACACATGAAAAGCAAAATAAACACAAGAACTTCCCCAGGTAAGATAACACAAACACCCCCCCCCCCTCCATCCCAATTCACACAAACCAGAGCAGAATAGACATTTACACAATACCCCAGTCTGAAGAGCATGGAAGTTAACTAAAGTCCTGTCTATAACATCACTTAAAATACAGTTTACCAAAGACACGAGGTAGATGTTAGGAGCAAGGGGATATTACACAAGAATGCAATTCAACACTTTAGCCCATTCTCAACAAAACAGTTTGAATTAAAAAATGAAAAGATTATACCGAATAAAGGAAAACTGTATACCACATGGGTTCTACAAAAAGTGTCACCAATCATCTTATGTAGGAGAACCAGGTCTACCGTGATGGGGAGAAGAGTTTGGTGATCCTCTGCTTCTCCTTGGAAAGTAACTGCGACTCCTGCGGCTGCTTCTGCTACGACTAAGGCTTCGCGATAGAGATCTTCCATAACTTGGTCTTCTGGACCCATCATCTTTAACCCAGGTATAGGCAGTTTCTCCCTTGTGAGATCTAAATTTAGTGTTATCCAGTTTTGAACTGCATGGGTCACAACATCTTTCTGTACAAATTCCATGACACCAGCGCCATCTCGGTAAACATCAGCATAGCATACATCACCTGCTCACGCACGTGGTCCTTTAAATCCTGCCAGCTTCCACTTGGAGGCGGTCCAGAGACAACCACTGTTTGCAGAGCGCCTGGACCACTGGCCTTGGCAGCCTCGGGGAGCTCTGCCCCGCACCCTCCCCCCACCCCCAGGTGTCTCCCCCGGCAGTTGAGATGTCTGGAGGCAAGTTAGCCACGTAGATGCGGTGGTGGAATCACACCATCTCCAGACAGAAAAGCGTGGACTGGAGAAAGAGGCCTTCCCACCAGGCCTAGAGCACGGAGGCCGAGCTACCGAGCTAGCCCCAAAGCGGCACCACACTCTCCACTACCCGATTTTTGGCAAAAACAAACAAACAAACAAACAAACTACTCATTGAAGTAAAAATGTTTTTAACGAATGTTGCTTGAAAAACTGCATAGCCAAATGCAGAAGAATGAAATTAGATCCTTATCTTTCACTCAGGACAAAGATCAACTCCAAATGGATCAAAGATCTTAACATGAGACAAAAGACAGCATACATGGGAGACAAATCTTTGCCAGCTATTAATCTAACAGAGGAATAATATCCAGAAACACTGAACAGTAAGAAATCAGGAAAACTAATAGTTACATCTCATCATAGTTATTCCATGTCAGATTAACCACCAACAAAATACCAAATAACAACAAATGCTGATGAGGAAACAGGTAAAGAACCATTATTCACTGTGGTGGGAGTGTAAACTGACATGGTAACCAGGTAAATAAGTGTGGAAGTTTCTCAAACAGCAAACCTAGAATTACAGTGTGAACCAACTATATCACTCCTGAGCATAATCACAAATAACTACACTCTACTGCAAATGTTCATTGCTACAGTCGTCACAATACCAGGAAATGGAATCAGCCTAGATGTCTATCAACCAAAGAATTGTCAATGAAAATGTGACTATATACATATGTGTGTGTGTGTGTGTGTGTGTGTGTGTGTGTGTGTTGTATTCAGCCAACAAGAAAAACGAAATTATAAAATTTGTTGTAAATGGATGGAACTGGAAAACAGTAAGTGAGGTAAGCTATGTATAAAAAGACAAACATTGAATGTTCTCTTTCATGTATGGACCCTAGCTTACAACCTTTGTACGTGTGTTAATGTGGGAGCAAGAGTGTATAGATGCCAAGAAAGTAGAAAATAGCCCATGAGAAGGGATATAAAGAAGTTTCTAGGGGTAAGGGTAAGAACGTTTGCAGATATTAAGTGATATGCAAGTCTAAGGGGGAACTACTGGGTTGAGACAGTAAAAGCAGGGTATAAGTGCAAAGAGTCAGGGCAGGGAACAAGGGGGAGGTTTAATCAAAACTATGTATGTGTGTTAATAAAAAATAAAAATTGAATTAAAATTTACTTTAAAATCTCACTTTAAATAATTTAAATTGTAATGCACTCCCCCAAAAGAAAGTATAAAGAATATGGTTCTTCCTTAAACGTCTCTAATAGTTCTAAATCCTGCAAAATAGTATAATTCAAAATGTAGTGACTAGAAACCACTCGTGTTATCACTTATCAATTGTTAAAGTGCTTGTTTTCAGACCTGACATGGCCTTATTGAATCAGAGGGTCTAGAGATGGAGTATGGATCATTTCCAGGCAGTGGTCTTGCTTGTGTCACTAATTTAAAGTTTCCTAGTATTGTTGATACCAGTGCAACTAATCCAGCGGCAGTGTTTTGAGAACACCCACTCTAAAGATTTCTCAACTTTAGTATTACATTACTGATCATAAGAATAAAAATAAATGGGGCTGGAGAGATAGCTTAGCAGTCAAGGTGTTTGCCTGCAAAGCCTAAGGACCTGGGTTCAATTCCCCAGTATCCTCATAAGCCAGATGCACACGGTAACACATGTGTCTAGAGTTCGTTTGCAGTGGCTAGAGGCCCTGGCTTGCCCATTCTCCACCCCCTCCCCATCTGCCTCTTTCTCTCTATCAAATAAATAAATAAAATATTTTAAACAGATTTTGTTTTCTTGTTTTTTTTTTTTTTGTTTTGTTTTTGTTTTTTTTTTTTTTTTTTTTTTTTTTTTTTTGGTTTTTCGAGGTAGGGTCTCACTCTAGCCCAGGCTGACCTGGAATTCACTATGGAGTCTCAGGGTGGTCTTGAACTCACAGCAATCCTCCTACCTCTGCCTCCTGAGTGCTGGGATTAAAGGTGTGTGCCACCACGCCCAGCTTAAACAGATTTTTAATAAAAGAAAAAAAATGTTTCTAGGCATCACCAATGTCACCTTGGAGAAAAGGGCAAAATCATTCCCAGTGGAGGACCACCAGCCCTGGATATTGATAGGTAAGTTTGGCCTCACATCGGAATCAACTGAAGAAACTTAAAAATTCAGTCATGTCTACATTTCAAAACCAGGGAGCTCCTTTTCCTTCTATAGATACTCATTATGTACCAAAGATTTATATCTTATATAACCATAACATATTCATCAAAACTGATATATTAGCATTGACTAACAATAGTGCCTAACATACAGAATTTGTCCAAAACTGCTGTTTTTTTTTTTTTTTATTTGCCTGGTTTTTTTTTGTTTGTTTGTTTGTTTTTTGCTAGGAGTCCATGCTATTCCAAGTCACAGTCTAGGATACCATGTTCCACATATCATGCCATGTCCTTCCCCTTCCACCTGTTTCTCAGTGTTTTCTTGTCTGCCATGACATTGGCTCATTTTCAAAGTAATAGTCATTTATCCCTCAGGTTAGCCTAGCTAGTTTTCCTGAATGCACTTAGGTTTCAGACTTTGAGAAAGCATGTCCCACAGCTGATGTCATTTTTCCATTGTACTTTTAATGTCAATATGACATCATTGCTTATGTCAACTTCATTACTGTCACGAGGTTTTCCTACTGTAATTTACTATTTTTCCCCTTTATCACATGCTGTTGATTAAAGTGAGTCATTCAGCACAGTCCACTCTCAAGAGATATATTTAGTAACACATCCCAGAGGAAAAAATTAAATAATTTGTATCATATCTTAAAATTGCCAGGAATTTTAGTAAATCTTGAGGGTGATCATTTTTCTTTAAAATTATGGGCTACAGAGATGGCTCAGCAGTTAAAGGTGCTTGCTTGCAAAGGTAACTGACCCATGTTCAATTGTGCAGTAGCCATGTAAGGCCAGATGTTGAAAAAGGTGCATGTGCCTGAAGTGCACATTCCCTCTCATAAATATAAATAAATAAATATTTAATAAAATAAAAAAATAAAGTTTGACTCAGTAGTTTTATTACTCAATAATGGACGTGAATATGGGTTGCAACAGCCACTACTGTTACGTCCCTAATGATGATTTTCAATTTTCCTGTTTCTTGTACAATTAGTAATTGGAATTCTTTTTCTTTAATATTTTATTTATTTATTTATTTAAGAGCATGAAAGAAGCAGAGAGAGAGAGAGAGAGAGAATGGGCACACCAGCACTTCCAGCCACTGCAAATGAACTCCAGATGTACATGATACCTTGTGCATCTGGCTTACATGGGTCCTGGGGAATTGAACCTAGGTCCTTTGGCTTTTCAGGCAAGTGCCTTAATCACTAAGCCATCTCTCCAATCCTAACTGGAATTTTTTAGAGAAGAATTTTCTCTTCATTCACATTTGTTGGTTCAATCACTTACCTTATGTTACTGTGGTCTCATGGACATTTATTCTCCAATAGTAACGTGATGGTAACTTTGCTTATGTTAGTCAATCTTCCCATTCAGACAATCAGAATCTTTTTCAGAATGACTTCCATTCCTTTTTAACATAATCTCATCTTTTCCCTTTTTATTTTGGATCTCTCCATCCTTTTTTAAAGCATTTCCATAATTTATGGCATTAAAATATTCTCTGCATTCATCTTGTGTTTTATTTCCCTCATTCATCTAATCAGCCACTTCCCTCAGGAGCCCTGGCTCATTCTCTTTACTACAGAATGCTAGTGCACACAGCAACCTGGGTATGGGTGTGTACATGGCTGCTAGGTGTCACTGATACTAGCTTATCTTTATGACAAAAAATCTGGGAAATACATGCATATGAAACATATATATATTTTTTTCTACCTGGTGGAGTGAAATGATACACAGATGATTAAGTATCATACATGGAAAGATTATAGATAGACAGATAGGTAAATAGATAGATAGATAAACATAAGCATAAGCAGGAGTCCATGCTGGGACATCAAAATATAATTCAGCAAGACAGAGTTCACTATAGCCTCATTTTCTCTTGCTTACCTTTGCTTATTTTGAACTTCTGTTTCTGTGACAATGAGGAATGTGGATCCTATTTTCTGGAATTCATGGATTAGCTCCAGTAGAGACAATTCAGAATCACTAAACTATAACCCTATGGCCGGGGGGGGGGGACCTTAAACAAGAAAGTACTATTAGCATATACCTTTTTATGTTCACCTTTGTAAACTCCAGTCAAAACTCTATTTTCCCTTGTTGCTTAGATCAGCTGTTTTTCTTTCTCTACTCCTTCAGTGAGAGAGAGAATAACATACAACTGTTATAAAGTTAAAATCATTTACTTTCACATGCATGTGAACCTGAGGTACCCTGATACTCCAGTGGAAGTTTGATTAATTTTCATGTAGTTAACTTTTCTATTTAATTTAGTGTTCCATGCATCTGACAAATGCATAGTATGATGTGTCTCCTGTCATTCAAAAATGACACCAGTCTGCCATATTGTATGTAAGGGCCCCACAGTCCTAAAATCCAAATGTGTGACCCTTTGAGATCAAACTCTCACTTAACACATCAATTGCTGATCTTGTTCTGTCTCTATAGTTTTACCTTTTCTAAAATGCCATGGAAACAGAATTACAAAATACAAGGCCTCTTCTCCTAGACTTCTTTCAGTTAGTAGCATGCATTATGCATTCAAGACTCATCTGTGACACTTCCTGAATCAATTGTTCTTTCCTTTTGCTTGTGTCAGAATTTTCATCCACATTTCACCCTCTCATCTGCTGAAGAATGTCCTGATGTTTCTATTTGTTGATAATAAATAAAGTGACTGTGGACATTTATGTACTAGACATAATGTTTCAGTTCATTTGCTTAAATATTGAGGAGTGGGATCACTTATTACTCATAAGATTGGAATCCATTTACTTACATACTATTTCCAGAAGTGGCCATAACCATGTTTTATTATCACATTCATCAATCAGAATACCTGTTGTCTC
The DNA here is from genome assembly GCA_036346955.1 of Dipus sagitta. Classification (NCBI taxonomy): domain Eukaryota; kingdom Metazoa; phylum Chordata; class Mammalia; order Rodentia; family Dipodidae; genus Dipus; species Dipus sagitta. The sequence goes on from CM070771.1 coordinate 193,291,765, forward strand.
CTCAACAGTATTTTATAGTTGCAAATCCTCTCCAGCCATCTTAAGAGGGTTATGGTGTAGTGACATGGTTTTGATTTGCATTCTGTAGTGATTAATAATGTTGTGAGTCTTTTGTGTGCTTATTCCTAAATAAATTTCCTTGAAGAAATATACATTCATATATTTGCCCATTTTTTGTTTTCCTTTTTTTTCTTAAGTAGGGACTTTGTATGGACATATCACTGGACTTGAAGAGCTTGTTATATATTCTAAGCATAGCTTTCATTTTCCCCATTGGTGACTTGTCTTTTCATTCTCTAGGAGCCTCTTTTATAAATATTTTTAAATATGTTGAAGTTAAATTCATCTTTTCATTTCTAACTTGCATATTTTGGGACACATCTGTGAAGGTATTGCCAAACTATAGGTCACATTGGACTTTTTTCGTGTTTTTAACACCTGTTTTGTAATTGAATCAATTCTGTTGATTGCTCTCTCTTGGAAGATCAATTTATTAAAACAATATGTATTTTATAATTTTTGTTGTTTTTTGTTTATCTTATAACTTTTACTTGAAAACAGAATGCCCAGGCATGGTAATGCATGCTCTTAATCCCAGCACTCAGGAGACCAAGATAGGAAGATTACTGTGAGTTCAAGGCCAGCCTGAGATTACATAGTGAATTCCAAGTCAGTCTAGGCTACAACAAGTCCTTACCTCAAAAAAACTAAAATTTAAAAAAAAATGTAGTTCTATAGTCCAAAAGCAAGTAAAGGTTGGAGATATGGTTCAGTGGTTAAAGGCACTTGCTTGTAAAATCTGCTGGTTTGGGTTGGATGCCCCAGTAACCAAGTAAAGCCAGATGCATAAAGTAGCACACACATCTGAAGTTCTTTTACAGTGGCAAAAGGCTCTAGCATGCTTGTTCTCTCTCTCTCTCTCTCTCTTTCTCTTTCTCTCTCTCGTCTCTTTCTGCCTAATTCTCAAATAAACAAATAAAAATATCCAAGGCAAGTAAATAATAATTTAAAACTGGAAATTGGCAAACATTTTTCTTTATGTCTTTGGCTAGAAATTAGTAGGGAGATATTGGTTGAATCAACCTAGGTAAAATCTGAGCTGGATTTGGTGCACAGCAAGAGTCCATTCCCTCTAGCTGGACTCTGTGCTGCTGGTGGGAGCTGATCACCACAGAGTCTTGCTCAGTGTGTGCACTACCTTCAGATTCAGGTCTTTCCTTCCCCTACACCTCAATGCATAAGGTCCTTCCTAGGATTTGTCCTCCCCAGTGCAAATTAGGGGTGTGCTCCAGGGGAGGGGCTGCAGGAGTGGTATGCACTGAAATTCAAACATTTCTACAGGGCAGAGTTCTGATTGAGCTTTGGGGTAGCCTTTCCTATATCTGGTTCTTGGGGAATGGATAGTGATCCTTTCCTTCTCTTAATGTAAAGGATATTCAAAGGTCTAACTGCCAAAGTTATTCCTCCCTCATCTAGAGAGATTTGCTTCATGTCACCATTTACAAACATTTTGACTTTTTTTTTTTTTAATGGAGGAAGGGATGTTTATAGGTGCTTACAGATCCAGGAGAAGTTCCGTAATGGTCAAAGAAGCTGGTCTGCCTTCACAGGTCCAAGCGGAAAGAAGCCATAAACCCAAAAGCTACACAACACATTTCAGAAAGGCCATGTGGAACTAGGTATTTTGCATATCATTAGATTGGAATTTTAAACCCACAACCATACCCTAGAGCTGAACAGTAAGATCCCTCTAGTGACACCATCTCCAGCCAGGTGGCTGCAAATGCAAACTACAAACTAATAAACACTGAATATGTTGGAGGCCATCTATTCAAACTACCACATTCTGTCCCTGGCCCCCAATAGATTAAAAACCATCACACAATGTAAATTGTATTCAGTCCAATTTCAAAGGTCCCCACAGTCTTGATTGACTTAAGATAATTCCAAAGTTCCAAGTCTCATCTGAGATTTAAGATTGTCTCTTAGCTGTGAGTCCTGTAAAATCAAGTTAAATTCTTTCAACATATAAAGGCACAAAGTAAACATGTTCAACTGGTATAAGGCATAGCAAGGGGAGACTAAAACAATGTAAACTCAACCACCACCAAACAAACATCAAATTTCTGCAGTTCAAGTTCAATATAAACAGAGACTGGCTCTCTCCAGATTTTCCAATTCTTTTCCTCCAACTGGGCAGAGTAGCCAGGGTAAACTTCCGTCCCTAGCTAACAGCCTCCTTGGTAGACCTTGCATAGCATTGATATATCCAAAACAACATTGGGTATCTATGCAAACCATGGTCCATCTTACAAAGGCTCTTCCAGCCTATTCATGAGGCTCATCACACCTTGCTTATGTGCCATATCTCAGCAGTGGCTCCTGAAACTGTGCACATTTCATGACCCCTCATTGTAGTCAAGTGCACATTGCTGGTAGAAATCACCCAACTAAGAGCAGTTTGTGGGAAAAAGAGGTTTATTTTGGCTTACAGGCTCGAGAGAAAGTTCCATGATGACAGGGGAAAACGATGGCATGAGCAGAGAGTGGACATCACCCCTGGCTAATACAAGGTGGACAATAGCAACAGGAGAGTGTGCCAAACACTGGCACGGAAACTGGCTATAACACCTATAAGCTCACCGCCAACAATACACTGCCTCCAGAAGACTTTAATTTCTAATTGCTATCAGCTGGGGAGACAAGAATTCAGAATATCTAAGTTTATGGGGGACACCTGAATCAAACCACTACATTCCACTCCTGGCCCCCATAAACTGATAACCATACATGATTTAAAATGCAATACACTCATCCAACTTTAAAAGTCCCTATAGTTTTTATCAATCTAAATGATTTTCAAACATTCCCATAATCCAAGGTCTTTGAACTGAGCCATACTACCTAAAAAAAAAAGGTCCCACAAAACCCATAATGGCACAGAATAAATATTCACACTGCAGAAGATGGCATTGGGCATAGCAAAGAAACATTCAGCCAATAACAAGATTTAAAACAACCAGGGCAAACATCAAACTCTGTAGCTTCAAGTCCAACAATTCTATCCAGTGGCAAATCTCCAAGTCCAATAATTCAAACCAGCAACAAGTCTCTGGCATTCCAATTCTACCCCTCCAGCTAGGCTACTCACAGTCCTGGAAAAATTCTTCATCGGGGCCAGCAGCTTTCCTTGGCAGCCATCTTGTGGTTGCAGCAACTCCACTGGGTCTCCACTGCAATTCACATCCTCATGGCCCCATGGGGTCTCCATGCAGGCATCCAGCAAACCTGCTTCACATTGCGCATGGCCATTTCCGAAACACAAGATCATGTTGCAAACTCAATGACTCTCTCTTTCCTGCATTTCTTATCTCTACAATAACAGGAAGGGTGCCAATTTGTTATTCCAGGGAGGAATAAAACCAACTTTGAAGAACAGGACACTCCTTGAGCACTCAGACCCCTTCAAAAGAGTCTACATTCTTCCTGTTGTCCCAGCTCAGGTTAGCTGGCCCAATATCAACGCTGAAATCTCTCAAACAATTTGCAGGTGAATGGGCAGCAATTTAGGCCCAAAGATTTCATTTTTTTCTGTGCCATATCCTTCTGCTCATACCACTCCATTTCTATGCAGTGCTACCCTGCACAACTTCTTAGGACACAGGCAGAACTGCAAGCCTCTCAAACTGCTTCTAGCTCAGTCCAAGCAAAGCTCCTTCTCACCTCATAACCTAACCCTCACAGTCTATATTTCTTACTCCATTCACGTATTTCAACTCTGACCAGAATAATCCATCAAGCTGTACTTACAGCACTGCAAGGCATCACTTAGGCCAAGGTTTCAAATCCTTCCACATTCTTCTTGAAAATCAGCTCTGAAAGCACAAAGCCACATAGTTGGGTGTCTAGCAGCAATCCCACTCCTTGGTACCACTTTACTGTTGAGTCAGGTTTGCATTGCTGGTAGAAATCACCCAGCCAAGAGCAGCTTCTTGGAAAAAGAGCTTTATTTTGGCTTTCAGGCTTGAGGGGAAGCTCCACGAAGGCAGGGAAAATGATGGCATGAGCAGAGGGTAGACATCACCCCCTGGCCAACATAAGGTTGGCAACAGGAACAGGAGAGTGTGTCAAACACTGGCATGGGGAAGCTGGCTGTAACACCCGTAAGCCTGCCCCCAACAATACACTGCCTCCAGGAGGCTTTAATTTCCAATTGCTATCACCTGGGGAGGCTAGCATTCAAAATACCTAAGTTTATGGTGGACACCTGAATCAAACCACCACACCACTCCATGCATTTTTCATGCTTCCAAAACCAACACCAATTGTGAGATAGTCTTAATCCAGGGACAAAATAAATTGTAACCTTGAAAAGCAGGTTTCTTCTCCAGTCAACTCTTTCCAAAAGAGTTTCCATTTCTCAGTCTTTCCTCATGCATCCTTTCCATTGTTTTAGTGTAAAGCAGTTGGGTCATCTTCATTAACATTATTAACATGTTGACAATAGTAGCTTCAGTAACCTAAAATCAGTCTCAGTGCCTGTAATTTTAACTTGCTTAAGGTTTTCCAACTTAAAATCCTCAATCTCTCAGTCCAATATCTTTAGCCAACTATATCAGTCCATTACAAATTTAACCTTGATCAAAATCTCTGGGCCTGGGCAGCAGAATTCAGTTAGCCCTTATGCCAGTAGCCCAGCTCCAACAAAGCTCTCTGCAGTCTGCTTCCCCTTACAAAGTTCATAAACCAAGCCTCTAAGTTCAATACTGTCTGCATTTACCATTCTCAATCTCTCATCAGAATAGTCCATAAAACCTGTATTACCACTCCAGAAGGCATCTTCTGTTGCAGGCATAAAGTCCATGCCCATTGCACCAAAATAAAATTTTCAAAAGACCAAAATCTACATGGTCAGATTCATTTTACCCCACAATCTGGTTCCAACTTCTGTAGCAGACAGTTTCAGGTTCACTGAGATAAACCAGGCAGTTATGGAGGAAGGCATATTTATGGAAGCTTACAGAACCAGGGGAAGTTCCATAATGGCAGAAGTACTTGGCCTGTTTTCACATGTTTAAGCAGAGAGAGAAGCCACAAGCCCAAAAGCCATACCACACAGCACACTTCAAAAACTCCAGGTGGAACTAGGCCTGTTTTGACTTTTCCCCCAAGGTAATGAGATTTGATCCCTTTCTTCCAGTGCTGTAAGCTTTTGATCCATTGTGGGAAATGGAGGACAATGATCTACCAGGGTTCAGAGCCAGTATTTCACAGCTCCATGTCTGTCTTCCAAGCCAGCCTCTTAACTCACTCTCTCAACCAAAGCCCTTGTGTTTCCCACAGCGACCCAATGGAGACCTTTTGAGGAGAGCAGTGGGTGTGAACATGTTTGCTTCAGTGGCACTGGGGTGTAAGATACTTATGCTGGCTCATACTCAGCAACTGGGTGCCATTCTTGAGCCACCTCCTTCCTGGTTTGTATGGCATCTGGTGTTTGCCACGAGAGTGTGTGTCTGTTCTTTAATGAATGGACTCTCTTTCCTGAGATGCAGTCATGAGCTCATGTCCTACAATTTTATCTTCTTGGTAGATTAAGAAAAGTTGTGACTTTACAAATTATTCAGTGATTTTTAGTTGTAAGAGTATGAGCTACACTCTTTCCAGCTGTCTACATTCTAAGAGGAAACTGGATACCTTCCATTTTATAAAACAGATATTTTTTTTGAGCTGAGGAGTGATATGATATTTCAATTTTTAGAGAATTTTTTTTCATTGTACCCTACAGAGTGGATGAGGTTTAGGGCATGTTGGAAAGCAGTTCGCGGTAACTTGGATAAAAGATTAGCAGATCACAGTCACACCATGGCCTGGGGCAAAGGATGAAGATGTATTTGAGAATCTTAGAATTCAGCAGAACTTCCTGACAGATTGTTGGAGTGGGTTCATGCATGAATATTCATGAACTTAAACTGCTCCCGTGTGCTGTAAGAAAGAAGGAAGATTCAAACTGTGCCTATGTTTCTAGAAAACCAAGGAGATGTTGATAAAGGAGTCGAGGCGATTCTAAGGCTGTAAACTGAGCAGGGTGTGGACACTTTACATTGGAATTTCAACTTGAATATGCAACTATTGAATATGACTGATTTCTTGCTTCATTATTGCAGCAAGGGTGGTAAGTGGTACACTTCTGAAAGAATTCTGAGGGAAAACCACATCCTGAAATTTTCCCATGAATGTGAGCAGAGCGGCTGCAACCTTTCCTTGGCTGAGATTCTGAGGAGATGTCCCATTGCTCCCTCATCACTGAAAATCCCAAATACTGTGTGCTAATTGCAAGGGCTGCTTATGAGGCAATTCAATTTGGTATAATCTGCCTGAAGCCACTTAATGAACTTAGTATGTCACTCTCAGGTTTGGGGACAATTAAGAGAAATTCAGAGTGTTGAAAGCATTTAAGTGTCTGTTAGGAGAGATGAGGCATTTTCAGAAACTAGAAAGGGATCATTAGATCACAAACATGTCATTGTAGCAGTGAGTGTTGCAGGGAAAATAATTAAAGCAAATTGTCTGCATCGCAGATTTTCTTCTTCCTTTCTCTGTCCTGCAGGCATTTATGGAGCCATATTTTATAGGGCCTTTGTTCTTGATGCTTTGGAAGAAAAGAGGAGAAACCACCTTTCGAAGAAGTTGCAGCCTGCTGGGAGGATGTCCACAGCATACACTTGGTAATATAGAGTGATGGGAGCTAATCTCAAGGGAGAGAAGGAAGAGAAGAAAGTAGATGTACTATTTCTGCTGGAAATGGAGACTCACCCACTCAGATGAGCATTATCCAAAATTAACAATGTGAAACAAATGCATACTTCCCCATCATTTTGTACTTACTTAAAACATCATAGAGGCATCTCTCTTACAGTTATTTTGAGAAAATATGCACACATTATAAATTAGTTGAAGATCATCTCCTCTTTTTAACACAGCTTAGTAGTTAGCTCATATTTTCCAAAAGGTAATTCATTGACTGACACATATCTGTGTGATTAAATGAATTTAACAGAATCTATTTGTGCTGTTATTTTGATGATAGATTTTAAGCCTTAGGAAGGCTTGCAGAACTCTGCACTTTGTGCTTCTCCAATTTGCTGTATTTCATCAAACGTATTATAGAATGTACCATTGATGTTTATATTCTTAAGATAGAAAATTACCTGGCAATGTAGCTGAAAATCAATTCTTTCCTAGCACTTAAAATTTTTTACTTTATATTTATTGAAATAAATCTTTTACAATTGCTTAGACAAATGACTTCTTCTCTTCTTCTTGAACATATGTGTGTGTGTGTGTGTGTGTGTGTGTGTGTGTGTGTGTGTGATTCCTGAAGTGATTTGGGGTATTTCTAAAATATCATAAGCATGTATTAACATTTTTGAATTACTTTTAAAATGTATTTTACTTACTTATTTATTTGAGAGGGAGAGAGAGAATATGGGTTCACCAGGATCTGCAGTAACTGCAAACAAATTCCAGATGCATGTGTCCACTTGTGCACCTGATTTATGTGGTCCTGGGGAATTAAACTGGGGTCCTTTGGCTTTGTAGGCAAACACCTGAACCACTAAACCATCTCTCCAGCCCATGAATTATGTTTTGTCTAAAAGTTGCTGAGTCCCATGCTTGTCCATCAATAGCATTATCTATATCATCAGAAACATTAATGTGGTGCTGAGGAGAGAGCTCTGTTAGAGATAGAGTGCTTGCCTTATAAGCATGAGGACCCAAGTTCAGGTTCCTAGCAATGCACAACTATAATCCCAGTGCTGGCAGGGAAAGGATCCATGAGGCTTTCTTGACAAATAACTTAGCCAAATAAGAAAATCTTCAGGTCCAGTGAAAGACCCTGTCTCAAAAAAAAAAAAAAAATCAAGCAGGCTGGAGAGAAGGCTGAGCAGTTAAGGCACTTGCCTATAAAGCTAAATAACCAAGGCTCATTTCCCCAGTACCCATGTAAAGCCAGATGCTCAAGGTGATGCCTACATCTGGAGTTCACTTGCAGTGGCTAGAAGCCCTGGAGGGCCCATTCTTTCTCTGTCTCTCTCAAATTAATTAACTAACTAAAAAATTGAGAGCCAAACATGGTAGCATATGCCTTTAACAACCTCCCCCCCCACCCAGCACTCAGGAGAGGTAGAAGGATCATTGTGAGTTTGAGGCTACCCTAGGACTACAGAGTGAATTCCAGATCAATCTGGGCTAGAATGTGACCCTCCCTCAAAACAACAACAACAAAATTAAAGTGGTGAGTAATTGAGGAACCACAAAAACCTATTTGGCCATTATAGATGTATCTATGTAGAAACAAAAGCAAATAAACACTGGTACTCACATGACAATTGTTTCAAATTGCATTTTAATATTAGATATGTTAAAACTTCAAACCCAATTTTCAAAACGCATTATCAAATCATTGTAAAATATCATGTCTTTACCTCCTACTTTGTTTTTATGGACTCCATGTTTTGGTGGGGCTGAACTTTTGAGAGAAGGGAGCTGTTCTGCTTGGACAAAGTTAAGCTTAATTTCATGGTAAAAAATATTCTATAAACTAAATACATGTATTATATAGCCTAGAAGGAAGTTTATAGAAGATAGCATGCAGCAATGGTTGTGAGTAAAGGGCATGCAGCTAGCTCTTCTCAACTTACACTTTTTGTTTGGCCACTTACTAGCTGTCAGATCATGAGTAACTTGTTTAATCTTTCTAAGTTTCAGTTGACTCATCCTTCAAAAGAAAACAATAAGGGGCTGGAGAAATGGGACCATGCTTAAGGGTTCTTTTTTTGCAAGAGGCCTGACAGTCTGGATTTAGTTCCCCAGTATCCACATCAGGCAAGATGCACAGAATGCTGCTTGCATCTGCAGTTCAGTTGCAGCGAAAGGATGCTCTGGTGTGCCCATGTCTGTCTGTCTGTATGTATGAATGTCTCTCCCTCCTTCTATGCTTTCAAAAAAAGAACTAATAAGATTTATTCTGAAGCTTACATTAAAAAAATGATTGTTAATCTCTTAGCAGTGTCAGTAATCAACAAGTTTTAGTTATTGTTATTTTTCTCAAATATCATGACAAGCAACCTTCAGTCTTAGAGGATTAACAATTGCTTATGGGAAGAAATTTCCAGCAATATATGGCAGGATCTGATGATGACTTCTGAAGTGTTGTAGTGTAGAAAGTTCTTCTTATAACAATAGTACTATTAAAATTAACTCTTGACCTCCCATCATGTGTTTGTTAGAAAAGCAACTAGAATTATTTTCAAAACAATTATTTTCAAAAGATGGAGGGGGGATGCTGTGTGCTCAGGGCAGATGAGGTTCAGGCTGGTTTGAGACCTGTGCGCTTAGACCAGGAGCGTTGCAGGTATGTTAGAGGCCTGGGCCCTGGAACCAGCTGAGGTACCAGTGAGTTTGGGATCTGAGCATGTTTGAAGTCTGTGGCTCAGATGAGATGAGGTTGCCAGTGGGCTTGGGGGTCTATGTGCCCAGTGCAGGTTGAGGTTCAGGTGTGTTTGGGGACTTTGCACTGGGACAGGGTAAGGTGCCAGCTTAATTGAGGCCTGTAAACTCAGACTGTGCGAAGATTGCCAACATGTTTGGGGCCTAATCTGGGGTGAGTTAGGAAGTGTTTATTATAGGTGTGTTAGGGACCAGACATGGAAGGTTACAACAACTTCTCAAAGGCTGAAGATAAGACATTAGACTGAAATACCCAAATCCACAAGCCTGGGGCTACAGCCCCAGTGCCTACATGCTCTTGGGTCTTATTGTACTGCAACATCTGGGCATCTGGAGATAAAATGCTATCCCACTCCAGGGTGGTTCAAGCCCAAAATAGAGTGCTTACTGAAGATATTACAAGGGCAACAAGACTTTTACCTCAACTTTTACAAGCCGAGAGGTGTCTACCAAGATTGTGTAGTCCAATAATGGAAGCATCCAATGAAAACACAGTGGTGACAACAGAAATAGAATCCCCAATGAAAGCACAATAAGCTGTATAAACCTGACCAAGTGATCATCAAAAATGCAATCTTTGGGAGCTGGAGAGATGGTTTATTGGTTAAGGCATCTGCCTGTGAAGCCTGAGGATCCAGGTTTGATTCCCCAGAATCTACATAAGCCAGGTGTACATACTGGGCATGCATCTGGAGATCATTTGCAGTGGCTAGAAGCCCTTGTGTGCCAATTCTCTCTCTCTCTCTCTCTCTCTCTCTCTCTCTCAAGTAAAAATAAAGCATATTAAAAAGTAAACCAACCATCACATAAATAAAGTTCAACGGAATGATCTTTTTTTAATTAATTATTTATTTGACAGCAACAGACACAGAGAGGAAGAGGCACACACAGAGAGAGAGAGAGAGAGACAGAGAGAGAGACAGAGAGAGAGAGAGGGAGAGAATGTGCACACCAGGGCCTCCAGACACTGCAAACCAACTCCAGAAGTATGTGCCCCTTGTGTATCTGGCTAACCTAGGTCCTAGGGAATCGAGCCTCAAAACTGGGGTCCTTAGGCTTCACAGGCAAGTACTTAACTGCTTAGCCATCTTTCCAGCCAGAATGATCTCTTACGGTACACAGAGTTTGTTACTAGTTTTAACTTAATTGAGGAAAACCAGAGATACTTCATTACATATAAAGGCAATCTCAGATTTGTTTTAACTGAAATTCATAAAGCCAGAAGAGCTTGGAATGGAGCACATCAAAGTCTGAAAAAACTATGGTTTCCAATACATACTACTACTCACCAAAAGTATCCCTCATAATAGATGGTGAAAAGGAAATTTTCCATGATAAATTCCAGTTCTATGATTATATAAACAAAAAGCCAATCCTACAGAGAATACCTCAGGAGATACTCCACACATAAGAGTGGAACAACCAACCTAAAGAGCCTACAAGAGGAATAATACAATAACCAAAACTATAGGAAGCATGAAAACATACAAAACCCAAGAAAGTACACAACCCCATAAGGTTTCCAACATGGCAGGGAGTAAATCAAACCTCACAGTACTAACCTTAAATATTAATGGTCTTAACTCACTCATCAAAAGGCACAGGTTGGGGCTGGAGAGCTGACTTAGCAGTTAAAATGCTTGCCTGTGAAGCCTAAGGACCCCGGTTCGAGGCTCAATTCCCCAGGACCTACGTCAGCCAGATGCACAAGGGGGCGCACGCATCTGGAGTTCGTTTACAGAGGCTAGAAGCTCTGGCGTGCCCATTCTCTCTCTCTCTGCCTCCTTCTCTCTGTCGCTTTCAGATAAATAAATAAACAAACAAGAAATTTAAAAAAAAAGGCACAGGTTATCAGAATGGATAAAAAAACTGGACCCTTCTGTCTCCTGTCTTCAAGAAACCGACCTTACCACTAAGGATATACACCTCCTCAGGATGAAAGGTTGGAAAATGATATTCCAAGCAAATGGAAATAAAAAACAAGTGAGTGATGCTATATTAACATATGACAAAATAGACTTCAAAGTAAAAGTAATCAAAAAGGACAAAGAAGGCCACTTCTCACTCATCAAGGGAATGATCCAACATGAGCACATCACAATCATAAATATATATATGTATATATATATATATGTGTGTGTGTGTGTGTGTGTGTGTGTCACACACAGGTGCATCACAGTTCATAAAACAAAATCTAATTGACAATAAAACAGAAATAAACATGAATACTATCATAGTCAGAGACTTCAATACTCCACTATCATCCATAGACAGATCATCCAAGCAAAAAATCAACAGGAAAATGATAGAGTTCAATAATATCATAGATCAACTAGACCTAAAGGATATCTGCAGAACTTTCCACCCCAACTCTGTAGAATACACCTTCTTCTCAGCAATCCATGGAACCATCTCCAAGATTGACGATATATTAAGCCATAAAGTGTGCCTTCATAAAGTGAGGAAAATTGAAGAAACTTGCTGCATCATGTCAGATCACAATGCTTTAAAGTTAGAAATTAAATTAACAATACCAGCTCCTGGAGACCAAACAAAACACTTTTAAACAATGAATGGGTTGTGGAAGGAATCAAAAACACATTATAAAGTCCCTAGAATTGAATGATAACGAAAACACAACCTACCAAAACTTATGGGACACAATAAATGCAGTCCTAAGGGGAAAACTCATAGTCCTAAATGCCTTCATTACAAAAACAGAGAAAACCCAAATCATTAACCTTACCATCCACATAAAGACACTGAAAAAATAAGAAGAACCCAATCCAAAGAGCTTCAGATGGAAAGAAATTACCAAGATTAGAGCAGAAATTAATGATTTGGAAACTAGGAAAACAATTTTAAAAATCTATGAAACAAAGAGCTGGTTCTTAGAAAAAGTAAACAAGATTGGCAAACCCTTGGCCAAAAGTGATCAAGCACAAAAAAGAGAAGTCTCAAATTAACAAAATCCAAGAGGATATAAATAAATTATATGGAAACCTACATTTTTGGACAAAGTAACACGTAGGAGCCATCGATTTTTGCTAGAAAAATTTCAGTGCCAGGGATAGGATACCTTCCAGTGAGTCATTGGGCATCCCTGATGCCCCCAAAACATTACAGGAAACGCCTGAGGCCCTCAGTTTCCCACCAGGAATAGATGGTAAGACCCTATTGCTGAAGACTCCACATACTTGGGCTGGAAGGTCACTGAGAAATCCTGCTGGAGATGAGCTGAAAACCTCCTCCATATAGACCAGATGACAGAAAGCTGGAAAAAGCCACACTGCATGCACTTCAATGGGAGAGAGAAATCACCAGTGAAGATACTCAACAGCAAGCCTTATAATTGGCCAGCCAGGTCAAATGAACGAATGGGTGCAATGGTGGCATGTCTGTTATTGGGGAAACTAACTGCCCTATAATTTGGTTGGAGGCCCACTCCATAGGAGGGAATACATCCCTGATACTGAAAAGCTACAACAGGGTAGTCATGAGCCCTAGGGGTGCAATGTCTGCTGCTGTCTGACTAAATGTATATACTATGCTCTTCAAACTGCCCAGTAAGCACTTCTCTTATTGTTCATAGCCACATATTAATGCTACTCTCACCTTTGGTTAGAGAAGCTTCTCTTTTCAGCAGGCAATGATCTTGGGATGACTCAGAAGGCACCATAGTGCTGAGAAGAAGTGACAGAGGAGTAATCAGCACTGAAATATCTCTATCACACCTTCCAAGGCTCAGAGTTCATTGCGGAAGAGGTGGCAGAAAGAATGTCTGAGCCAAAGGAAGTGTAAGACTCCTTACATGTGCTCCTCCAGACACCAAATGGCTTGGACATCCATGACCTCACAGTGCCTGACACTACCTACACAAGACCATCATAATAGGAGGAAAAGATCATGACATCAAAAAAAAAAAAAAAAGTGGGACTGATTGAGAGGAGAGGGAATATGATGGAGAGTGGAGTTTCAAAGGGGAAAGTGGGGAGAAGGAATAATTACCATGGGATATTGTTTACAATTATGGAAGTTGTCAATAAAAAAATTGTAAAATAAAAAATCAAATGAAAACTAATTTTGTCAATAATGTGGAGAAATAGGAACACTCATTCACTGTTGGTGTGAATGTAAGCTGGTATAACCACTATGGAATTCAATATGGAGATTCCTAAAAAGGATGAATATAGGGTTACCAACAGACCCTGTTATTACCTTATTGGGCATTTATCCTAAAAGCTCCACATCTCAGTTCAGAGATATTTGCTCAATCATGTTTATAACTGCTCAATTCATAATAGCTAAGGACTGGAATCAACCCATGTGTCCATCATTGGACATAGAAAGACAACCATGGCATGGTATCACTCATCTGTGGTTCCTAACCTGGATCAGCCCAAGTTGCTGACATACCTGAATGTCATCTCTAGGCTTGGACAACAGGGAGGGTAGGGCATGGCAGAAGGGAAAGAGTGGTGAGGACACAAAACTGAACCCAAATTGAACTGATACCACAGAATCTTATGTCCTGGAAGTTAGACTAAAAGGTGGAAGCTGCAAAGGAGCTGAGGGAGCACCTTTATCATAGGGCCCTGGAGAGGGCGACAAGAAGCCTAACCTTCAATTTCTCCTGTTTCTCTTTCTTTTCTGTCTTTTTCTCTTTTCTTTTCCCTTTGTGCTGGCCTGTAATTCCCTACAGCAAGATGTGGTTTACATCCACAATGAGCTGTTGATCAGAGAGAACTACTAGATCTCCCAAACAAACAAGACAGACTTCTGTCAGAGCACTTGATTACAAAACAGAGGTTAATGGTAAGACCCTACTCCTGAAGACACCATATGCTGTTGGCCCAGACCATGGAGAGAACTGTTCGAAATCTGGAAGAGTGCCAGTACCCAGACAATTAGCCCATCTAGTGCTGGAAGGCGCTACATGAGCTACCGGGGGAAAGTGGTCAAATCTGTCCAAGCAACTCAAACTCTAAGCTACTCAGAAGCAAACAACCTGAAGTGATGCTCACCTAAATCCAACAGTGGCACACAGCCAGGGTGGGTAACCAATTACTCTTGGATTGGTAACAGATCTGCTTATTGGAAAGGAAACCATATCTGGAACTGGGAAACAAGTCAGAATCATATTTAGATAATGATTTTGCTTCCCAATGTAAAGCTCTCACTAATCTTGGCATATAAGAAGGTCTACACTCTTTAAATTCTCCCTAAATTAATAATCATTATCTCATTTAACCAGTGAAGCTTCACTCTCCATTGGAGATTCTGCTTCTCTCTTTCAGAGAGAATCAGGATGTGAGGAGATAAATGACCCAGTGCACTCCATGCCAGCTCCAGCTGAAACCACAGAGGAATTAGGGAAATGGGAAAGAGTGCTACTTTCTTGGTGAACCTGATATTAGCACAATGGTGAAGGGGATAGACACTGAGAACACTCAGTACCTTCCAAGCCAGAGATCCAGGGGCTCCTAAGAGCCCATCACTGATGTAGACTTAAAATGTTTCCAGCATGACTCAGGGAATTTTGCAGAAGAGGGGGCAGAAAGATTGTTAGAGCCATAAGTTGGGACATTTTGCACAGAGACATTGCCTCTCCCCCATAACTGACTGCTGCCCTCATAATGCATGACACACAATCCCCATGGGGTTGACCTGCATCCCCAACAAGGAAGGTCTCCTCAGAAAAGGGGCAGGGAGGAGGGGAAGGAGGGTGCCAACATGTGTTGTTTACATACTAAATATGTCCATATCTAATAAAAATAAATTTAAAAAAATATTTTAAATAGAAAACTAAGCAATAAAAATATCAAACATCACACTTAACAAATGGGGCAGAGAACTGAATAAGGAATTCTAAAAGGAAAAAATACAAATGGCAAATACTTAAGAAAATGTTCAACATCCTGGGCAATGCATTCCACTCTAATCCTGTCAGGATGGCGATCATTAAAAAAATCAAATGAAAATACATGTTGGCCAGTATATGGAGAAAGAGACACCCTCAATTCGTTGCTGGTAGGAGTTCAAACTTGTGCAACCACTACGGAAATCAATATGGTGACTACTGAAAAAGATGAAAATAGAGATATCACATGACCCAGCTATTCCTCTACTGGGCATCTGCCCAAAAACCTCCACTCTTCGCTGCAGAGACACTTGCTCAATCATGTTTATAGCTGCTCAATTTGCAATCACTAAGAACTAAAATTACCCCAGATACCCATTGTTTGACAAATGTATAATAAAGATGTGGTACATTCACACAATGGATTTCTACACAGCAGTAAGGAGTAATTATATAATAAAATTTGAAGGAAAATAGAACAGATTATACTAAGTGAATT
Source organism: Dipus sagitta (assembly GCA_036346955.1). Lineage (NCBI taxonomy): Eukaryota > Metazoa > Chordata > Mammalia > Rodentia > Dipodidae > Dipus > Dipus sagitta. The sequence continues at coordinate 193,307,634 of CM070771.1, forward strand.
TACACAAGCATCGAAGGACAATTGCCATGTGCTGTCCCTCATCTGCCGTCCCTAATCTGGAACAGCAAGCATACCTGATAGGCAACTTGAGAGACAAATAATATGGAAGGAAGGGTTTCAGGGGAGAGGAATAGGAGGGTTGGGGGAAAGATACACAAAAAAGTAAATCCAAAATGAATTGATACTATATCCTTGGTAGTAGATTAAAAGATATAACCTTCAATAGGAGTATGGGGTGAACATCTAGTAAGAAGGTCTCTTGAGAGGGTGGGATGAAGCTTAATCCTAAAACATTTGGCTCTGTCTTGTAATTCCTTGCTTACACACAACATTGTTGGCCATTTCCCCCCAGCAGATCATGGAGCACTTTCCAGTACTGTATGGGATAACCATCAGGGAATGGGCTCCCTTCCAGAGTCAGCCAGATTTCTCAATGTTCTCTGTCAGGAGCATGTGGTATCTTCAGCAATGAGGTCTTCCCATTCACCTGAGGTGGGTAATCAAGTACTTTCACAGAAGTTTACTTATCTGGGGGACCTTGTATTGTCTCTCCTATCAACAGCCCACTGAAGGTTGTAACCAGCTTGAGAAGACACACACACACACACACACACACACACACACCTGTGCAATGGTGACAACCAGTCAAGGTGGGTAACCAATGGCTTTCTGGTTGGCTAAGAGATCCATTCAGCGGAATGGAACCCATACCTGGAACTAGGAACTGAGTCCATTCAGTAGAAAGGAACCCATACCTGGAACTAGGAACTGAGTCAGAATCCTATGGAGACCAAAATCATGGACTCCAAAAAGAAGCTCTCTCTAGTCATTAGCTCAAGGAGAGTCTGCCCCCACCCAAATCTCTCGTAATTAATAATTTTTATTCCATTGAACTTATACTGACTTCAGTCTCCTTTTTTCACTTTCAGCTAGAATGAGGAGACAAAATACCCCTGACACATTAGCCAGGGCCCATGTGAAACCAGAGAGGAATTGGTGAGATGAACAGATTGCTGCCTCAATATCAAGTCTGTCAACCAGCTCCAAGGTCATGGAGACAGACACTGAAGATCCTCAAATTGCACCAGAGCAGAAAACCAGAACCAGCTGTGAGCACAACACTGAAGTAGATATAAGCCCACCTACCATGACTCAAGTAATTTTCTGGAAGAGGGGACAGAAAGACTATAAGAGCCACAGAGTGGACGAGAATGTCCAGAGGCACTGCCCCCCACCCCCCACACAATGACTGATGCTCCCACATTTCAAAACTCGCAAACTTAGGGCAAATACCAATAATCCCACTGAAGAGGGTCCACAGCAGAATGGAGGCAAGGAGGAGGGAAATGATGGTACTAACATATGATGTGTCCATATAAGCTTCCACTTAATAATAAAAAATAACAATCCTATGGATAGCAATATTATGGAATCCACCTAGAAATTCCCACTAGCCTTTGACCAAAACAGAGACTAAACCCATCAAAATCTCTCTCAATTAACAATACTTGTCCTCTTTAACCTATCCTGATCTAACTTTCCTTTGGAGAAACTGTTTTCCTTTTTCATAAGTCAGTGAGTACAGAGGACAACAAGTGTATCAGCAAGAAAAGGTAGCTGACTTCCTGGCAGGAAATGAACCATCCCTCACACTTCATCTAGGGCCCAGATGAAACCACAGAGGAATTGGTGAGATGAGTAAGAGTGCTGCTTCCATGGTGAGCCTGACAACCAGTGTCAAGGTGATAAAGACAGACAGTGAGGATACGCAAAATATTCCAATGCAGAAATCCAGAAACTGCTGACAACACTAAAGTGGATTTAAAACACACCCACCATGCCTCAGGGAATTTTACAGAAGAACGGGCAGAAAAAGGGAATATCCAGATGCTATACCCCCCCCCCACCACCACAATGACTGACTACTGCTCTCATAACTCATAATCAACAACTCTATGGTGAATACCAGAGTCTCCACTAAGATGGGTCCTAAGTGGAGCGGAGCATGGAAGAAGAAAATAATGGCACCAACAGATTGTATTTCCAAACAGAGTTGCTACTTAGTAAAAAAAAAAAAAAAAAAAAAAAAAAAAAAAAAAAAAATGTGAAAAATAATGATGGTACCAACACATGATGTGTCCATACAAAGTTTCTACTTAATTAAAAAATGTGAAAAGTTACAGTTCTTGTGTCATGGCTATCATATTCTCCTTCCCATGAAGTAAATTTGATGGGAAGTTGTTAAATTCCATCTCTGTCATCTCACAGGACAATTGACATAAAAGTCTTTCAGAAGGCAACATGAAAAAATAATGAAAAATACTATATATCTTATATTGATAAAGCATGAATTTAATTTCTTCTTTTAAATAATTATTTTACATTTTTAATTGAGAGAGAAAGAGACTAGGAGAGAGTGAAGGGGCGAGAGAGAATGGGCACTCTAGTTCCTTCAGCCTATGCAAACAAACTCCAGGTGCATGCACCACCTTGTGCATCTGGCTTACATGGGTCCCAGTGAATCAAACCTGGGTCCTTCAGCTTTGCAGGCAAGCACCTTATCTGCTAAGTCATCTCTCCAACCCATGAATTTTATTTCTAATATAAGTAATCCAAGGAAGTTTTCTGATCTCTGCCATGTCTGTAGAATAATATGATAATATTGGTATTGTCAGTTATTTGGACCATCTGTCATGTCACACCTGTAAAGCTTTATCACATTTTTTTCAAGCACATATCTAACTTTGAATAAGTAGTGATGACATTCATATTATCCTATTTTTATTTTACTACTAGTATTGATATTTTTATCCCTTCACATGTTTTGCGCTGAAACAAATTAACAAATACTTGGTGGCTGAAAACAACACACAGATATATAAGTAAAAGGACAGATTACTGTGTGTTAAATGGTTTGTCAGGGGAAGGGATGGAGGGAGGAGGGTATTGTTCTACACAGCTTCACATTGCTGGGATTACAAGGCAGAGTTTATGGGAAGAAGGGGTTTATTTCAAGTTTACCCATCCAGGGAGTAGTTCCATCAGTGGTGGAGGAAGCTGCTTCCTTACCTTCTGGCAGAGAAACAACTAAACAACCAGCAAGAACCAAAAGCAGCAGCAGGGAACTGCAGAAAGCAGGAACCCCCCCTCCCTCCCCCCGAGCTCAGCCTGCTTAGTATGTCTTTGTACTAAAACTCAGATCCGTCCTCAAACATAGAGAGAACTGAACTACTGGCCTAAGGGTTAGCTGCATTCTGCTGCCCGTGCCCAGACAGATTAATCAAAATTGAATTTAAAGTAACTGACTAATTTTATTGGTGGAAGAAATAGAATTAGAATTGAGAAATGGACTTAAGATTTAAAGTTGGAGAATGAGAATTTTAACGAAGTTTAAGGTTGCTGGCACAGATATTGGTTGCTAAAGCTGCTATTGAGGAGGGAGATAACTTCTTTCCATTGAGACAATGGAAAGGTGCCTGAGATGATTCCACCCAGAAAAGACTGAATGAATAGGACTGCAAACTTTTTTGCAAGGAGATGCCTGGAAGATAACCTGCTCTTCAAGATCATGATTTATTTCCTTAAACTCTCAGTTTCGCTGCACACCTGGTATTGGTTTTGGAAACATGAAAAATGCGTGGAAGTGGGTCATGAAGTACACATGGTTCCAGAAACCCCTGATGAGATGTTGCAAATGAGGCAGGGCATGATGTTTTGATAGACTGATGAGGCCATCATAGGATAGACTATATTTTGCAGTGGAGACCTGAAAATGTTTTGGAAATACCAGAAGAGTACAGAGGTTACCATGGAATTCTGTCAGCTTGGGATGGCAGTTTTCCCTGGCTACTAAGCCCAGCCAGCTTCAGGGGAGGAATTGAACATCCAGAGACTACCTTCACTAGTTATGGATGTAGGGCTTGAACTGCAGGCGTTTGATATTTGCCAAATGGTCATTGACTTTGCATAGGTCCAGATTCTCCTTGTTATGCCTTATAGCAAGGGAAAGGTTTACTTTGTGCCATTATATGTTGGATATTACTTGTGTTGAATTTACAGGACTCACAATTAAGAGACAGTCTTTTTATGAGAAAGAAAGAGAAAGAGAAAGAGTTGTCAGGATAGGGCCTCTAGCCACTGCAATAAAAATCCAGACATGTGTGCCACCCTGTGTGCTTGCGTAACCTTGTTTTCATGTGTTACCTTGTGTGACTGGCTTACTTGGTTCTGGGTAGTCAAACCTGGGTCCATAGGTTTTGCAGGCAAGCACGTTAAACCACATGCCATCTTTCCAGCCCCAAGAGACAGTCTTAAATCTCAGATGAAATTTTAGAACAATCTTAAAGTTTGTAAAGACTATGGGGACTTCTGAAGTTGGACTAAATACAATTTACAATGTGAGATGGTCATGAATCCACTGGGAGCCAGGGGCAGAATGTGGTAGTTTGAATGCATGCCCCACCATAGGCTGTCTTGCTGGAGGAGATGACACTGGGGGTGGATCCTGGGGATCCAGCCCTAAGATCAGTGAATCTGATTTTCAGCTCAAAGATATGTAGAGAGATTTGAACTCTGCCTGGGTCCCCTGCTGTTTGCTGCTTTTTGTGTGTATGTGTGCTGCTGGTGGTTTCTCTCACTTGGACTTACGAATGGGAGCCTGCTTCTTCCACCATAGAGGGAACTATCCTGGATCTGTAAGCCTGAAATAAATCCCTTCCTCCCACAAACTGTGTCTGGTTTGGATGTTCATCTCAGCAACCTGAAGCAGACTACAACATCTGTCTTTGCCATACTCTCCAGACCGCACACATTCCTTGCCATGTTGCTCTTTCCTCCACCTGTAAAGTGGGCAATGCATGACTATGTCACTTGACACTGTCTGTCCTGGATGCTTGTGCATCATTGGGCTCTGTGGAATAATCTCTTCCAATGCCCTTATGGTTGTTTGATTGAGGTGTCCTCCATAAACTTAGGTGTTCTGAATGCTAGGTTCTCTGCTGATGGAGATTTGGGGATTAACACCTCCTGAAGGAAGTATATTGTTGGGGGCAGGTTTATGGGTATTATAGACAGTTTCCCCTTGTCAGTGTCTGGCACTCTCTCATGTTGCTGTTGTCCACCTGATGTTGGCAAGGAGGTGATGTCCACTCTCTATTCATGCTGTCATTTTCCCCTGCCATCAAGGAGCTTCTTCTTGAGTCTGTAAGCCAAAATAAACCATTTTTTTCCCCCACAAGCTGCTCTTGGTCAGGTATTTTCTGATAGCAATGTGAATCTGACTGCAACAGCTCTCTTGCCACATAGCAACATATTCAAGGGTTCCAAAGTTTATTGGACATGTTCATAGGAGGACGTTATTCTATCTGCCACAATTATCTGCTTTATATCAATTATATATTGGTAGATTCCAAACAGGCAATGGTTTGAAATAATATTTATCATCTCTTTTATGTAATTTAAGTAGGATGTCTGATTCAGAGTCTCTCATAAGTAGGACCCAAGATATCGATGTGAGCTGTGGCCATCTCAAAGCTTAACAAGAGGTGGATAGGAGGAGAATTTACTTCTAGGCTTACTTTTCTAGTTGTAGGCATAATGCAATGCCCATAGTCATTGGTCAGAGTCTTCTATTATTGTTTTAATATAAGTGTCCTCATTAAGGTTTTTGTGCTAAAAATTTGGTGTCCAATTGATGGGATTTGCAGAAGAGACCAGATAATGATGGCTTTTACCTAGTCAATAGATAAACTCATAATTGAATACATTATTGTGAAGGGAAGCATTAGAAACTAGAAGGTGAGGGATAGTTGGAGGAAGTGCGACCCTGGAAACATGCATTTGAAGCATGTCCAATCTATATCTATATTACCTATCTATCTTCTATCTTTCTAACATCAATCATCCATATTTAGTCATCCACTTATTGTTATGCTGGAGATCAAGCCCAGATTTTTATACATGCTAGGCAAAGATCTTACCACTAAGCTCTGAAAAGTGTATGTTGTCTTTCTTCTCTCGGTGATATTTTTGCTTCCTGGCTTCAATGAAATGAGCAGGCTCTGTAACAAACTCATACTTCTATAATATGCTATTTCCCCTAAGGCCCCAAGCACTGGATCCAGCTGACCATGGGCAGAAACATGTAAAACTATTAGCCAAAATAATCAGTTCCTCTTTTTCATTGTTTATGTCAGGTATTTTGTCAGTGATGAACAGGTAACTAACATATTTCCATACCTTCTGACTATATGAGTCCATCTAGAAAGCAACTCTCAATTTGGCATCCAGCTTCATTAGAATGAGCAAGGGTGAAGAAAATGAAAGTCAGTGTGAGGAGGAGAGAAGAGATAGAGACAGAGAGAATGCAGAGCAGACAAGAAAAGAATAATGTATAATAAAATCTCAGAAGTGATGTTCCCTGGACTTTTCCCTAACTACTTCATTAAAATCAAAGCAGTAGTTTGTCCCATACTCATGAGCATGACTACTAAAATCATTGAGCTCCAGCTTATAAATCTGACTTCTACAATCATTCTCTTTACTGTTCCTGCCTGCACGGTCCTCTTCACTTGGTAATGTTTGAGCCTAGTACCTATTTCCCATTAATTGTATCTGAGTTTCTAGTGGTGAAACCCAGGCCCATCTTCAGGAAGTGACTTCTGTAGTTTCTCTGTGCAGCCATCCTTGAGAACAAGTTCACCTTCTGTCACTGTAGTACTTATAGTGAACCCAAGTCATTCTCCATTCAAACCAGTTCACAACATTTTTTATTATTTATTTATTAGTAATGAACATGCTCAGTATGTAAATAGCACTTGTTTGTACCTTCCCTACCCTCATCCCTGTCCCCCACACAAAGGGATCCTCTTCACTGGGGATGCTGGTCATCCCCATGGGGATTGTGAATCATGCATTGTGGGGTTAGCCATCAGTTATGGGGAAGAGGTAATGTTTCTGTGTGTAATGTCCCAACTTGTGGATCTAACAATCTTTCTGCTCACTGTTCCATGAAATTCTTTGAGCCATGTTGGGTCCCTTTTAGGTATATTTCAGTGATGGACTCTTAGGAGCCTCTTGATCTCTGGATCTCTGGTTTGGTAGGAGTTGAGTGTCCTCAGTGTCTATCTACTTCACCCTTGTGCTGATATCAGGTTCACAGACAAAGCAGTGCTCTTGCTCATTTCCCCAGTTCCTCAGGTCCTGCTTCCATCTGAAAAAGAGAAACAGATTCTCCAGTGGAGAGTGAGTTCAGCATGGGTTAAATGGGTTAACCATTGTTAATTTAGAGAAAATTGAATGAGTATAGGCTCTCTTGTAGCCCACGATTAGTGGGAGTTTCACAATGGAAAGCAGAATTATTATCTGGATATGATTCTGACTTGTTTCCCAGTTCAAGATATGGGTTCCTTTCCACTGAGCAGATCTGTTAACCAATCCAAGAGCAGTTGGTTACCCACCATGGCTGTGTGCCACTATTGCACTTGTGTGAGCATCACATCAGGTTGTTTGCTTCTGAGTATGTTAGACTTTTAGTTGCTGAGACAGACATTAGTCACTTTCCCCCAGTAGCTCATGTATCACCCTCTGACACTAGACAGGCTACATGTCTGGGGACTGGCTCTTTTCCAGATTCCAGCTATGTCTCTCCATGTTCCGTACTGATAATACCACATCTTGGTTATCCATTCATCCAATGATGGGCATCTGGGTTGAACCTAGTTCTTAACTGTTATGAAAAAGCTAGCAACATGGTGGAGCAAATATCTCTGAACTAAGGAATGGAGCTTTTAGGGTCAGTGTCCAGTAAGGGAATAACTGGGCCTGCTGGTAACTCTATAGCCAAATTTTTAGGAGTCTCCATACTGCTTTTCATAGTGGTTGTACAAACTTTATGAGTGGGTTGCTTGATTTTTTATTGTTTAGGTTTTTGAGTTCTTTGTAGATTCTAGAAATTAGGCTTCTGTCAGCTGTATAGCCAGCAAAGATTTTTCTACCATTCTGTGAGTAGTCTATTGGCTCTGCTTATGGTATGTTTGTCTGTGGAAAAAAAATATTTTAGCTTCATGAGATCCCAATGGTTGAGTGATTAAGTTTCTGAGCTACTGGGGTTTTGTTAAGGAATTCTTTTCCCATTTCTATATTGTGGACATTGTGGAAAGTTCCTCCTATTTTTCCTTCCAGAAGCAGAGTTGCTGGTCTTATATTGACGTCGTTGGTCCAGTTGGACCTGATTTTTGTGCATGGAGAGATGTGTGGGTCTAATTTAATGTTTCTGCATATGATTATCCAATTTGTCCATTTATCATTTTGAGTATATACTATTAGGTCTCCAATTGCTTTAAAGACCCTCTTTGACTAACCTCTATCTCTCAAGCTTTGTCTTAGCCATTGCCATCTTACCCATCATATAGTATATGCTCCTTTAACTCCTCTCAGGTTCTACCCTCTCCCAAGCTGCTTGGGCCTTCTATGCCTTAAATGATGTTGGTCCTTCTGCCCACCTAGCCCAAGTAACCAGTGTGATGGTTAAGTTTTTGTGTCAACTTGATCTGTTTAGGAATCCACAAACATTCCTTATGAGTGGATCTCTGAGGTTGCTTCCAGGAAGGATTAATTAAAGGAGAAAGTCATTCTCCCGGGGTGAGCCCTTCCCCCATAGTGGGTGGCCCCTCTCAGAGGGGGTCTTTATATAAGGAAGCTCTGGGAGAAAAGATCCTTTCATCCCACCTGGCTGCCTGTGCTGCTTGCTGCCTTCCAGTGTGGACTGAAGACCAACAGTAACCCAGGAAGCCTCCAGGCCTTCAGTATTAGATTGAGACTGCTGAGGCCTCCAACCTCATGGACTAGGCAGCTACCAGGTTCCTTGACCCTCAGGCCTACAAACTGCTATTGTTGGACTGCCATAAGCTAATCCAATAAATTCCTTCTTAATATAATTCATTCTATCAGTTGCTCCTCTAGAAAAATGTGACTAACACAGATTGCGGTACCAGAAGTGGGTCTAGAGAAACATAATTGTAAGAATGGATTTCTCTAGTGGGCTTGGTGCTATCTGGAGTTGGTTCTCCAACTTCAGCACCACTAAAGATTCTACTAGTAATAAAGAGAGCAGCTTTACTGGTAATAAGGAGAGCACTTTTACTGTTAATGAAGGTGCTAATAATCTATAAGGTTGGTCAATGACCAAAGACCATGCATGACCACACTGAGGCAGAAAAATAGCTGTTTCTTGGGGCCCAAGCTGCCCCGGGTTGTCTCACTGGAGGATAGAGAGAGAGAGAGAGAGAGAGAGAGAGAGGACAGCTGGCATCAGACTGGATAGTTTGGGTTTTTCTTTGGGAGAGCAGGGACCAAGCTGAGGTGGTAATCAATCAGAGAATGGATTGCCATCAGAAGAGGAGCCAGAGTGTCTGGTAGAAAAACTGGTAGAGGGCATTGCTTGGCCAGGGAAGTAAGAGTTAGGCAATGCAAACATCAGAAATTGCATCATTCAGGCTGCTGTTCCCCTTCTTCATCTGGATTCCATCTTAGGACTCTTATTCTACCTAACATAATTTATGGTGTGAACTATTTAAAGAACTCCGTGAGATAGATTTATTTGGTTATCTTGAATCATATCTTGTGAAGAGCAAGGAATTTAGTGACTCTGTATGTAAAACTTTTGAATATTTGTGGAAAAGACAAATGATAATGCAGGCTGGTTGCTTCTAGCATCTCTGGATAAACTGTTACGGGAAAATCAGTAGCTCAGAAAGGAAATTTACCAGCTTAAGACCCACACACATGATCTGAAGGCTTCTAAGGGAGCCCTGGAGGAGGGTCTCCTCCCTATCCTGAACAGGATTCAAATTGCAGAAAACCAAACCCAAGCTCTCATTGTAAGATTGGCTAACTTGCAACATAAGCTCAGTTTTCAGCCTCACGGGCTATCAGAAGCTAAAGTGAGGCCACTGATTGGAAGAGTGGGACCCTATCACTTGGAATGGTGATGTGTGGGAAGACCTGGAAGAAGAATCTGGGGACACTGAACTCTCAGATTCTGAAGAAGTTGTTTTGCATGTGAATGTGACCTCCCTCCCTTAGCAGCACCCCACACCCTGAAGTCTTGACCTCTCCACCCTTGCCTGAGGGAATTAACCCTTCTTTGTCTGAGGAACCAGCAATGACCCTCTCTGCAGGAAGTGCTGACACCCTCAGTGCCCACTCTCTTTGCAACCCAGATTTGAATGCCCAAGACCCACATAAGCCAGATGCACAAGGTGGCGCATGCCTCTGCAGTTTGTTTACAGTGGCTGAAGGCCCTGGTGTGCCCATTCTGTCTCTGTCTCTCTCAAATAAATAAAATAAATATAAAGTTAAATAAATTTAAAAGAGATGTTTATGACACTTTATTTTCAAGTACAAATGTGCTAACTTTAGTAAAGCTTTCTCAAATGCATGCTATAATGTTTTTCATGTTATCATATAAACTAGGCTGGCAATTTCATTAAGTATGATGAATATGACTTTTGAAAATTTAACTTTTGAGGGGCAATGTAAAACTCTTCTGCAAGTATATATAAAGATAATATATATCACTGGTTTAAATTATTCTGTGTGATAGAAACATTTGGAAAGAATTGTCAACTTTAAAAGAGGATTCTTCCAATCCATGGATATAGTATCAGCTCTTTTTATTTATGTATTCTTAATGTTCCTGCTAACATTTCATTTTTTTTCTTTAAGATATCTTATATATTTTGTTAGATTAATTCATAGGTAGATTGCATTTTTCTTGACATTTTAGTGAACTATATTTTCTAAATTTTAGTTTATATCTGATACTACCGTAGAGTTGTAGTTGGTTTTATAATTGATTTTTATATTTAATGAACGTGCCAAATTCTCATAATTGTAATAAACTTTTTATGTATTTCTAACATTTTCTACAATCTTATCTGAATAACGACAGATTTATTTCTTCCATTGCAATACTAACAAATTATAAATTATTTAACACCACAGCATTGCATTGGTCAAGGTTTCCAGGAAAATGTTATATCGAAAGAATGATTATTGGTATCCCTGTCTCATCCATGATTTAAAGAAAATGATTTTAACTTTTCACCATTATGTATGATATTTTAAGTGTTCATTTAAATAATTCACATCAGCATTTGAAATGCCTATCAATAGCTTTTAAAAAATGAACGAGATTGAATTATATCTAATGATTTTTTCATATATCTACTGATACTTTTATAATTTATCTTTTCAGATGTTTCTTATTGATTTTATAATGTTAATCAAATTTTTGTCCTTTAGAATTAGCTCATTTTGGTCATGACTCATTTTTTAATGGATTTCTAGGTTCAGTAACTAATATTTTATTTGAAATTTTGCATTGATGTTCAAAATGTAGACTGACCTATCATTTACCTTTACTATATTGCCTTTTGAGGGTTTAGTATTAACTTTATGATAATTTCACTAAATGTACTGGGTATCATTCCCTTTTTATATTTAAGTATAATTTATATATAATTGGAAATTCTTTTGAATTATTTTAGATCTTTGTGGAAAATCTTTAACAATTTAAAAATAACTGTAGTTGTTATTGACTATTCAAATTATCATTTCTTTATGAATCAGGTTTAATAATCTGATAATCAGGATTTTATCAATTTCACCAAATATTTTATTTTATTACTACAAAGTTCTTTGTATCTGCTGACTAATCATTAATATCTACATCATATTTTGTCATTTCCTAGTTTGTACATTTATATTCTTACACACTTGCTTCATAATTAAGTTTACTATCAGTCTGTCTAATTCACTGGTTTCCTATGTATCATGTGACAACATACCACAGACACTGTGACTTAAAATGGCATAAATTCTTCTCTTACTGCTCTGAAAGCCAGAAGTTTACAATGCAGTCACAGAGAAAAAAAACAAGGTGTCAAAAAACTATATTATTTCTGAAGGCTCTGGGAGGGAGTTCACTCCTTGCCTCTTCTACATCTGCTGACACTTGGAATGTTAGTAATTATAGTTCTGTAAAGAAATAGAACAAATAGGAGAAGTAATTAAAATATATATTAATCATACCACACATATTATATTATATACTATATGTAACTTATTTGGAATTAGCTCACATGATTATGGAAACTGAGTTGCTCCATGATCTTCAGTTTATAAGTTGGAAACACAAGAGATGTAATTTGAATTACCAAGTGAACACAAAGGCTAAGTCCTAAGAGCTAAGAGAGTCATGTATTTAATATCTAGTCAGAAGAAACAGAAGGATAAAAACCTCCAAGCCAGGCTGAAGAGATGGCTCCATGGTTAAGGCATTTGCCTGTAAAGCCTAACAACCCAGGTTTGAATCCCCAGTACCCACGTAAAGCCAGATGTACAAAGTGGCACATGCATTTGGAGTTCATTTGTAGTGGCTGGAGGCCCTGACATGCTCATTCTCTCTCTCTCTCTCATCTGCCTTCCTCTGCTTACAAATAAATAAAATATTTAAAAAAAAAAAAAAAACTCCAGCCACCAGTATTTCAGTTCTAGTCCTGAGGTAGAAAAACATTGATATCCCTGCTCCACAGACAGAAGAAATTCCCTCCTATGTGGCTTTTGAGTCAATTGAGAAGATGTGGTCCTGTACAAGAGAAGGTTATTTTCTTTACTAGATCTATTGATTCAGATACTAATCTCATTCAGAAACACTCTGACAACCATACCCTGAACAACGCTTGAGCAAATGTCTCTGGGTGGTGATTGGCTTATGGCTGTAACATGCCTATCTCTGTTGCTCCCTTCTTGCATTGTATGAATTTTTGACTTTCTAAGTATAGAACCATCTGATTACATTTTGAGCTGGACCAAATACTACAAGGTAATCTCCTAATCTCACAATTGTGAATTACTCGTTACTGGAACATTTCTTTCACCATATAAAGTAATATCCACATGTCCCAGAAATTAGGACCTAGGCATACTTGGGAAGGGAGCATTGTTCAGCCTATCACATTTAAGAACTACCTTTTAAGTCTGTTGATATCTTACACTTTTATTTTTATTTTCATTCCTTTTGGTTAATATTAATTTATTGAGCTTGGGAAATGGCTTAGTGTTTTTTTTTTCTTTTTTCTTTTTTCTTTATTAGTCAGTTCTGTATTCAGCAAATACAGTCAGTTTGGTACCATTATTAGGCTCATCCGTGACCTACCCCCTCCCCTTGGCCCCTCCTTGTTGAGGTATACAGGTCATGCATTGTGGAGTTAGTCCACAGTTATGGGTAAGCTAAATGTCTCTGCATATCATGACCCAACATGTGACTCTGACATTCTTTCTGCCCCCTCTTCCGCAAAATTTCCCTGAGCCATGTTGGGTTCATTTTTGGTCTGCTTCAGTGATGAGGTGTTGGGGGCCTCTGAGGCTCTGGCTCTCTGATTTGGTAGGAGTTGATTTTTCTCTGTGCTGATCTCCTTCCCCCTTTTGCTGGTATCCGGTTCATCAGGAAAACAGCCCCCTTGCTTGTTTCTCCAGTTTAAAAGCATTTGCTAACAAAGCCTGCCATCCCAAGTTCAATCCCTCAGTACCCACATACAGCCAGACACATAAAGTGGTTCATGAGTCTGAAGTTCATTTACATAGCAAGAGGCTCTGGCCTCTCTCTCTCCCTCTCTCCTTCCTTTCAAATAAATAAATGAATAAATAAATATTTTAAAATGATAATAATATTAATTTCTTGTTTGCTTTAGTTGGACAATAAGTTCCATGTATTCAGTGTCTAATTATTTCAAATTTCTTTTGGGCCTATGGGTCATTTACAATGTGCTCCATAATTTCGAGGCACATAGGAGTTTTCTAATTTTCTTTTTGTACTGAAGCTATTCTAATCCATAATATGATCTATAGGATAATAATTCCTTAATATTGGTTAAGAACTACTTTACAGCTCAGCATGTGACAAGTATGTTTGTAAAGAGCAGGGTTTGGGGCTGAAGAGATGGCTTAGCGGTTAATGTGCTTGCCTGCGAAGCCATAGGACCCAGGTTTGATTCTCCAGGATCCATGTAAGCCAGATGCACAAGGTGGCGCATGTGTCTGAAGTTCATGTGCAATAGCTGGAGGCCCTGGAAAGCCCATTGTCTCCCTCTCTTTTTCTCCAATAAATAAATAAATAATGAAATATTTTTTAAAAGAGCAAGGTTTGCCTAACTGCGTACAATGTTCTGAACACACAGGTTTTCTACCTCTAATCCTGCTCTCCACTCTTGGGCTGGATCAGATGTTCTTCTTCTAAAAAGCTTTCCTAAAGTACAGTGCTGAATGCCCTGAGATGCTCCCATTTATATTCATGTATATCTAAGCCTATCTAAGTATACCTGATATTTTTATCTTGAAAGGTTTTTAAAATCTTCAAAAACAAGAACACATTTAATTGTCTTTGTCTCCTTGTTTCTAGTGTTGGAATTGCCATAAAACTATTCACTAAGTAATTATTGAAATAAACAACTGCATGAGCTATTAAAAACATAAACCTTGCCTGCTTCTCCTCTTCCATGTAAACAATAATTACTCTACAAGTAAAATATTTTAAATTAGTAGGAAAAAGGGTAAAGTTTCTACTTGATTAAGAGAAGGCCAAGGGGAAGACTACCATGTTATCTGTAGGTTTTATTTTCAAAAAGCTCTGGAGAGAAGGCTTAGTGGTTAAGGTGCATGCCTGTGAAGTCCCACATAAACCAGATGCACATGGAGGCACCTGTGTTTGGAGTTTGTTTTCAGTGGCTGGAAGCCCGGGCGCACCCATTCTCTCTTCCTCTATCTCCCCCCCCCTCTCTCTGGCTCTAATAAATAAATAAACATAATAAGTCTTAAAAAACAAAATGTGTATCTATTACAGTCATATGTATTCAATGTAGTCAGAACATGTAGCTTCTTGGTTTTATTACTTTGGGTGTGTGCTTGTGCTTATTCATCTGTGTGTGTGTGGGGGGGGGGTGAACTCATTCCATGGAATGCACATGGACATCAGAGAACAACTTTCAGGTGCTCCTCCTCGCCTTCCATCTTGTTTGAGGCAGGCTGTCTTGCTTTTGTTGTTCATTGCTGCATTTACCAGGGTAGCTGGCCCAGAAGTTTCTTAGAAATTCTCCTGCTATCAACTTTGCAGTCTTTGTGCTGGGATTACAGAAGCCTACCATGATTTCTAGCTTTTCCATGCATTATGGGGATCTGAACTCCAGTATTCAAACTTGAGTAGCAGCATTTCATTCACTGGGAATCTCTTCAGCCCTGATTTTTGATTCCTGATGAGTTCATGAGCTTTAATTCTGACAGAATTATAAGATCGTACAGACAGAAAGTGAACCATTAAGGGCTCAACTGAATGCCACCTTGGAAAATACTAGGATATGATAATGTTCATGTCTTTGAAATGTAGAAAACTATAACTTTAAGTGGTATAGACTTAGAGTCAAAAAAATTAGAAATCATCTAGCCATGATGTCATGACCCCATGGGCTTTGTGTGTGTGTGTGAGAGAGAGAAAGAGAGAGAAAGAGAGACAAAGAGAGAAAGAGAGAGAGAGAGAGAGAGAGAGAATTGGCATTCCAGGGCCTCGGCTCCAGATGCTTACTCCATCTAGTGGGCATATGGGACCTTGCACTTGCCTCATCTTTGTGTGTCTGATTTATGTGGGATCTGGAGTTGAACGTGGGTCCTTAGGATTTTCAGGCAAGTGTCTTAACCACTAAGCCATCTCTCCAGCCCCCAGGAGCTGTTTTAGCATCCTTTCTTTAATGGTACAAGCAAAAATTACATTTTGCTTTAATATACCCAAGGAGAGAGAAATCTCCACCTAACACTGTTTATCTGATGGTAAGTTAATGGGTTAAGGTATAAGTAGAGGAACTCCTGTCATTATAGCCTAGCAAAGGAATCCTTGTATCATTGGTTTCATACAGTTTTGAGTGGAGTCCTTATTATATCAAAGCTTCTCTGATATAAAAGGCTAATATAAAAATACCCAAACCAAGTAAACTTTATATGCAAACATTTAAACTTCAACCACTCAATGAAAATGATGGTTTTTCATAAAACTGCATTAAAGAATTTCTCATCTAAATTCTTTGAAGGAGTTGAAAACTTGATTTAAAAACATACATGGGAATAGAAGATAACTAGAATACCAAAAGCAATCTTTAAAAAGGCAAATTTGGGATAAGATGGTGGTGTAGTAGCCACGCCAAAGCTGCCTAGGGGGAGAAATAAGCAGAAAAACAGCAAAATACATTTTTGTACTGAAAAGTGAAGGTGTATAAGGAATTATCCACCATAGCAGAGAAACAGGAGAGACCCAGAACTTCTAGCAAACAGGAAGCACAAAAGTGGCTCCTGCCACACACAGACAGCCTCAGTCCATGCACCCACCCAGCCCAGTGCAGGGCAGAGCTACAAGAGGAGAAGCCAGATGAAGGGATTTTCTACTCACATGAGCCTCTTCACTAGTTAAGAAACCTGAAGGGGAAGAGAACAGGGACCAGGTGAGCAGCTGCTGAAGGAGAACACAAGCTGCACCAGCTGAGCAGATCTCCTACAACTCCAGGCACCCTGAACAGCCTCCCTTCCTCCATCTGCCAATGCCTCAAACCACCGGAGAACTAACTTATCCACACCCCAGCCACACAGTGTCCAACACAGCAGATAAGACCACCAGATCCCATGACCCAAACAGCCTGATAAAATCCACAGTACAACAGAGGATGACCAAGGTGGGCACTCAGGGCCTACACAAAGCCAAGTACATAAGATAACACCAGAAGTACTAATCTCACCTTCCATATCAGGGCAGGTTATGTGTTAGAGTTGACTGATGTATTCTTGGTCAGCTTTAAGATTCTCAAATAATCTGTATTTTGGTGTTGACTATTATTACCTTTGATGATATGAATAAGTCTTGAACAACAGCATACCCAGAAACCATAGATTGTTACTAGAAAATTATCAGTGCCAGGTATGGGATACTTTCCAGTGAGTTGTTGGCCAGGGAGGTCCCTGGTGCCCCCCAAAATATTACAGGTCATTGCCAAGGCCCCTGGTTTTCTACCAGAAATAGATGGTAAGACCCTATTGCTAAAGACTGCACATGCTTGGGCTGCAAGGTCGCTGAAAAATCTTGCTGGATCTGAGCTGGAAACCTCATCTCTGTGTACCAGCTGACATAAACCTGGAAAAAACTACACTGCATGCAGTTTCATGGGAGAGAGAGAAGTCATCAGTGGAGACAAACAACAGTGGACACTGCAATCCTTAAATTTGGCCATGCAGGACCAATGGGTGAAATAGTGGCATATCTGTTATGAGGGAAACCAGTCACTTTCTAATTGGACTGTAGACTTCCTTCATGGGAGGGAATACATGCCTTGTACTGAAAACCTATGACAGGTGAGGTCATGAGCCTTAGGGGTGTAATACCTACTGGTGTCATGCTAAGGGCATATATTATGCTCACTCAACTGTCTGGTAGGCATTACTCTTAATGTTCTTACCCATATATTAATGCTATTCTCATTTTTGGTTAGAAAAGCTTCTCTTTTCAGTTGGAAGTGACCTCTGGGATGACTCAGTAAATACCATAGTGCTGAGAAGAATTGGCAGAGGAGGATGCAACACTGTAACATCTCTTTCACACCTTACAAGGCTCAGGGTACATTGCAGAAGAGATGGCAGAAAGAATGTAAACGCCAAAGGAAGGCAGGACTCCTTTCAATGTACTCTTCTAGAAGCAAAATGTCCTGGATATCCATGACCTTTCAGTGCCTGATACTATCTACACAGGATATTCATAATAGGAGGAAAAGATGATGACATCAAAATAAAAGAGAGGCTGATTGAGAAGGGGAGGGGTTATGATGGAGAGTGAAGTTGTGAAGGGGAAAGTGAGGGAGGGGATTATCATGGTTTATTGTCTATAATTAATATAGACAAATATATAAGTAACCAACCAATTGTCAATAAAAAATTATCAATAACCAATTGTCAATAAAAAATTCTAAAACACAAAATTGATAGATTACAATACTCAATTCAAACTTAGTTTAATCCATTTCAAGTTGATTTTTTTTGTCTGTCGTTTGAAATGGAGATCAAGTTTCTTTTATTCTCCTGTAAATATAATATTGTCCCAGTGCAATTTTTGAAGAGACTGTTTCTTCCTTACATGCTCTTAGCACCATTGGTGAAGACCAGTAGACTAAATGTGAAAATGTTCCTCTGGGTTGTATATGCTCTTGGTTTGTGTCTGTTTTGTGCCAGTACTATGTTGCTTTGATTAACAAGGTTTTGTAATACATTGGATGTCAAATGAATGTGTTCTTCTTTCTCAGGGTTGCCTTTACCATATATAGTCTTTTGTAGGTTCATGGAAATCTTTGGATTTTGTTGGTTTCCATGGGGTATTCATTATTGAAATTTATTTATGTATTTATTTTCATTTATTTTATTTGCAAGCAAAGAGAGACAGAGACAAGAGATGAGAGAGGGTAAGAGAGGAAGAGAAAGAGATAGAAAGAAAGAAAGAAAGAGAGAGAGAGAGAGAGAGAGAGAGAGGGAGGGAAAGAAAGAAAGAGAGAATGTGCATACTAGGTCCTCTTGCCACTGCAAACTAACTCCAGATGTTTTGTGCATCTGGCTTTGTGTGCATACTAGGGAATCAACCTGGGTCATTAGGGTTTGAAGGCAAGTGCCTTACCTGCTGAGCCATCTCTCTAGTCCCCCTTAGTGAAACATTGATGAGGACTGGATTAAGATTTTGGGTTGATTTAGGTGGCATTAACATCACAGCAATGTTAATTATTCTAGTCAGTGAACATGGTACATGCTTCCATCTGGTTGTTTCTCCTTCAGTTTCTTTCCTCAGCATTATGTGTTCTTCACCTCATTAATTATATGTAATATTAGATATTATATTGGCCTTGGGACTGACTCTAAGGAATGGTATTCTTTTTCTTGATTTGATTCTGAGACAGCCCATTATTGATATACAGAAATGATCCTTTTCCTTTAATAAATTGAGTGGGAGACATACACATTACAAACACACACACACACACACACACACAACTTCATTTGAACAAAATACTCTTAAAAAAGAAATTATGCTTTTGTTTTATGCAAAAGTTTTTCTAAACATATTAGTTCTTTAATCAATTATTTTTGTGACATTGGAAGTCATTGGGGTTTTCTATGTGTAAAAGTAGCCTAGGAACAGCATGGTCAATGGCAGATACAAAGGTTCTAAGCTTTTGATTACAATGGTTTGGATATTGATTTGCCAATGCAAGTCATCTTGTGCATAACAGATTGGGTTGAAATACATATGCATTGTAAAATTGCTAAATAAAGCTATTTAATAAAAATTATTTTTTCTGTTTGGATCAGGACACACATTAAATAATAGCATATATTAGTGAAATTAACTTGAGTGCAGTTAAGTATCTTAAACCCCCAAACACATTGGGAGAATTTTGAAATCCTGAATTAGGGAATTCTACAGTGCTGGGTAATTTTTTGTAAATCGGATGAGATCTAGTGACTTCTGAACACCCTAAATATAGACATTCTTAGTGGTGAGGATGCTTCAGTACAGGTAGGCACTAGTTTGTTGATGTGCATTCTAGAAAATGTTTGTACATACATATCTACTCTTTTATAAATATTTTTATTTAGTTGAGAGAGAGAGAGAGAGAGAGAGAGAGAGAGAGAGAGAAATAAGCAGATCTATAAAGAGAATGGGTATACCAGGGCCTCCTGCCACTACAAACAAACTTCAGATTCATGCACCGCTTTATTCATCTGGCTTTCTGTGGGTTCTGTGGAATCAAACCTGGGTCAGCAGACTTTGCAGGCAAGTGCTTAGCTATTGAGCCATCTTTCCATCCCCTATCTACTCTTTTTCACAAACTTGAGTCACCATTTATGACATTTCCATTGGAAAACCACAAAATCCATGCTTCCATCTTGGTTAGTAGTCACAGCCTTTGTGGTTTAACTCAAACAGTATACTCAGAGTGCCACCACCCTGGCTTTGGGCTGGGCCAAGGACTAGCTTCAGACAGAGGGATGTTAACCAGTAAAATGTACACAGAGGCCAGAATTGTTCTTGGATTTCCCTTGAGCTTGTGGAGTAAAGACAAGTCTTTCCATCCAGCCACCAGAAAACCCAGAAAGGACCTGAGAGACAAGCCAGCAATTTCAATTTAGAAAAGAATACTGTTGAGGCCAAGTTACTGACCCACTGACTATGACCTAAGTAAATATTTGTGTTTAAAGTCATAGCATTTTGGATCTCACTGACTAGCCAATTTATTTATTTTTTTATTTTCTCTCTTTTGTCTTCCCAGACCACTCCATGATTTGATAGCCTTAGAGGTCAGTTTTGGGTGAGGACAAACCAGGTCTGAAATGGAATAAGGAATTGTTGTCAGAGCAAGGATTGGAAAAGGTGTACTGAAATGAAGAGTAACTGAGCCAAGATACTAATGTCAAAAGCTCTTCATCCTTAAACATGCCTACAAGGAGAACTTTGGATTTAATGAAATCCTCCAAGGTCATATTGATAACCAAAACCATAGGTGTTGCAGTCAGGTTCACATTGCTGGTAGAAATCACCCAACCAAGAGTAGCTTGTGGGAAATAAAGTTTATTTTGGCTTACAGGCTTGAGGGGAAGCTCCATGATGGCAGGGGAAAATGATGTCATGAGCAGAAGTTGGACATCAGCCCCTGACCAACCAACATCAGGTGGACAACAGGAACAGGAGAGTATGCCAAATACTGGCATGGGGAAACTGGCTATAAACCCCCACGAGCCCGCCCCCAACAATACACTGCCTCCACGAGGCTTTGATTCCCAAATCTCCATCAGCTGGGAACCTAGCATTCAGAACACCTAAGTTTATGGGGGAGACCTGAATCAAACCACCATATTTTGCCCCTGACCTTCATAAATTGATATACATACATGATGTAAAATACAATGCATTCAGTCCAACTTTAAAAGTACCCATAGTTTTTATCAATCCCAATGATGTTCAAACATCCCCATTGTCCAAGATCTTTTAACTGAGCCAAAATACCAAAAAATCCCCCATAATTGTACAGAATAAAACATTCACACTGCAAAAGATGGCATTGGGCATAGCAAAAAAAAAAAAAAAAAAATCAGCCAATGCAAGATTTAAAACAGGGCAAACATCAAACTCTGTAACTCCAAGTCCAACAACTCTAGCCAGTGACAAATCTCCAAGTCCAGCAATTCTAACCAGCAACAAGTCTCTGGAACTCCAATTCCACCTTTCCAGATAGGCTAATCACAGTCCTGGAAAACTTCATCTTAAACAGCAGCTCTCCTTGGGAGCTGTCTCATGGTCCCAGAATCTCCGCAGTGTCTCCACTGCAATCCACCATTCATCCTTATGGTCTCATGGGGTCTCCATGCAGGTAACCAGCAAACCTGTTCCACACTGCCCATGGCCATTTCCAAAATACAACACTGTGTTGCAAACTCAATGGCCCTCTCTTTCATGCATTTCTTATATTCCACAATACCAGATAAGGTGCCAATTTGTTAATCCAGGGGGGGGGAATAAAGTAGACTTTGAAGAACAGGACACTCCTTGAGCACTCAAACCTCTTCAAAAGAGTCTACATTCCTTTTGTTCCCGCGCAGGTCAGCTGGCTCACTCTCAAAGGTTGTAATTTCTCAATTGCAGCTGAATGGGCAGCAATTTACCCAAACATTTTTCTTTTTTTTTTTTTTTTGTGCCATATCCCTCTGCTCACACCAGTTCATTTCTATGCAAAGCAACCCGACACAACTTCTCAGGACATGGGCATAACAGCAAACTTTTCACACAAACTGCTACCCAGTCCAATCAAAGCTTTCCTCACCCTCATTAGCCAAACCTCACAGTCCTTAGTTCTTACTGCATTCAGGTCTTTCAACTCTGACCAGAATAGTCCATCAAGCTATACTTACAGCACTGCAAGGCATCTCTTAGGCCAAGGTTTCAAATCCTTCCACATTCCTCTTGAAAGACAGCTCTAAAAGCCCAAAGCCACACAGTTAGGTGTCTAGCAGCAATCCCACTCCTCGGTACCACTTTACTGTTGCAGTCATGTTCAAATTGTTGGTAGAAATCATCCAACCAAGAGCAGCTTGTGGGAAAAGATGTTTACTTTGGCTTACAGGCTTGAGGGGAAGCTCCATGATGGCAGGAGAAAACGATGGCATGAGCAGAGGATGGACATCACCCCCTGGCCAACATCAGGGGGACAGCAGGAGCAGAAGAGTGTGGCAAACACTGGCATGGAGAAACTGGCTATGACACCCATAAGCCCACTCCCAACAATACATCACCTCCAGGAGGCTTTAATTCCCAAATCTCTATCAGCTGGGAACCTAGCATTCAGAACACCTAAGTTTATGGAGGACACCTGAATCAAATGATCACAACAGGTATTCCCAATAATAAGGGTAAAGTGTTCAGAGGAAAGAACACACAATAACACAATACTTAGAAGGCAAAATTACAAAACACTTTATAAAAATATGAGCTGATAAATTGTTTAATAGGTTTGAATAAAGAAAATTATGTGAAGAAGCTTAACGAGTCACTGAAATTTTAGGGCACAACTGGTCATATCATCAAAGAAAACTGAGCAAGCAAAAATACTGTACAAGAAAGAAAACTTAACCACCCAGACATAAAAGTGAACAATGTTTGCAAAGTCATAATAATGCAAGTACTAAATAAGGAGTTGATAAGGTGCTTAGATAAATTCTATTGGAATGAAAAGGAAATGGAAGACATAGGTGTGCTAAAATAATGTATACATAATTGAAATGCCATAATGGGTCACAGCTGATGAATCACAAGGTATTTTAAGGGCTGAACTGCAGCTCAGGGATAGAGTGCTTATCTAGCATCTGTGAAGACCCAATTTTCATTCTCAGCACTGCATAAAATAATTAAATGATTTAATTTAATGAAAATGCTTTTGTAAAAGAGGTAACTCAATATGCATAGTATTTGTAAATAAGGCAGCAAATAACAAAATAAATAGTTAAACTGGGCAGGGGTTGTAGAGATGGCTTAGCAGTTAAGACATTTTTCTGCCAAAGCCAAAGGATCCTGGTTTGATTCTCCAGGACCTACATAAACCAGATGCACAAGGGGGTGCACACATCTGGAGTTCATTTGCAGTGGCTGGATGCCCTGTCATGCTCATTCTCTCCCCCCCTTTCTCTGTCTGTCTCTCTCTCTTTCTCTCTCTCTCTGTCTGTCTCTCTCTCTCTCTCTCTGCCTCTTTCTCTCTCTCAAATAAGTAAATAAATAAATAAAATATATTTTAAAAATAGTTAAACTGGGTATGTGACTATATAACACAACATACTAAAAATTTATCTAGTTGAAATAGAATGAATTATAATGAGAAAGTCAGAATTTTAAATATCAGTAGTATAATGTTCAAAGAAAGCAAGTAAAGGTATTTGAAATGCCAAAGAGAAATAAGTAATTATAGAAAAGAACTTAGGAAAGAAATAATTGGAAATCAGTGAGGTAAAATTCTTGAGCTAAAGAGTGAAGTAGGTGACGTAGGAAGGTTGAATAATGAAAGATATCACTTCAAAGATGAACGATTGGTCTGAAATATCAAGACTTCTAGCTTCATAAAAGGCAGATATGTAGGTTAAGTGGTTACAAGGAGAATATCAGGGACTTAGGCAATTTAAAAGACCATTCTTTGTAGGCATTCTATAATGAGAAAAAACTAATTGGGAGGAAATATATAAATGAGTAATGATTAGAAATACTCCCAAATTAGAAAATGCGTAAGGATCACATTACATAGGCTCATAGAGAGTATAAGCACAATGCCTAAAGCTATTGAAAATTAACCCTATTTAAATCAAGGAGAAAAAAACTCCATGAGTGAAGGCAGGTCACTTGGGAGGAAACAGAACATGTTAAATATACTTGTGATGAAAAGCAACACAGTAGAGTAGTGGAAGATTGGGGATGCAGCTCAGCTAGTTAGAGTGCTTTTCTAGGAATTCCTGGGTTCAATCCCCAGCACCCCATAAAGCAGGTGTAGTGGAGCACACCTATAGTCTCAGCATGCAGGAGGTAAAAGCAGGAGGTTCAGTAGGTCAAGGTTACCCTCGGCTACATGTTGATGGACAGGCTGGGACACATGAGACCCTTTTTCAAAAAAAAAATAATGATAGTAATTAATAATAATAAATAATGGCAGTCATGTGGTAAAGAAATGAAATTGTAAATATACTATGCTAATTACCACTTAACGATAATAGAATATACTTAAAAATGAACGCCCCAGATAATTCACCATAGCTACAGATTTTCTGAAAGAAATGTTAGAGTAAGTGCTCCAGGGACAATAAAAACTGAGATGTAGGAAGCAAATAACATAATGACTGATCTCCTCCAAATTGTTAGAGAGTTTTCATAGTATACCTCCAAGTGACAGCTACGTGACACTGTTGAATAGCCAAAGAGAAAGCCCAGAGGAATGGAGAACTTTACTCCACAGGGAAACAATTATTGATAAACTTAGGAAAAAAATAAATAGCTATAATGGAAAGAATGTCAGAGCCACATGTTGGGTCATGATATGCAGAGACATTTAGCTTACCCATAACTATGGGCTAACTCCACAATGCATGACCCGTATGCCTCAACAAGGAGGGGCCAAGGGGAGGGGGTAGGTCACGGATGAGCCTAATAATGGTACCAAACTGACTGTAAAAAAAAAAAAAAATTAAAGTCTTTAAAAAAAATAGAATATAACGTCTTCAAACTATAAAATAAATTTTAGCAGATGGAAGTGAGTAGTAGGGAAGACAAAAGTCAAAAGAAAGTGTTGGGGTTGGGGAGATGGCTCAGCAGTTAAAGGTGCTAGCCTACAAAGCCTGGAGGCCTGGTTTCAATTCCCTGGAAACACATCAAGTGAGATGCTCAAAGTGGTGCATGCATCTAGCTTGTTTGCAGTGGTAAGAGGTCCTGGAATGCCTATTTATTCTCTCTCTCTCTCTCACATAAATAAAAATTAAAAAAAGAAAGCATTGAAAGTAGAAAAAGTTCAAAGATATTTCAGAAGTAAAGAATGTTTATAATAAAGCCGGTCGTGGTGGCACACGCCTTTAATCCCAGCACTCGGGAGGCAGAGGTAGGAGGATCGCCGTGAGTTCGAGGCCACCCTGAGACTCCGTAGTGAATTCCAGGTCAGCCTGGGCTAGAGTGAGACCCTACCTCGGAAAACAAAAACAAAACAACAACAAAAAAAGAATGTTTATAATAAATTTAACTAGGTTAAAAGTGCCAGTTATATCTGGTGTGGTGGTGCATGCACGAAATACTAGTACTTAGAAGGGGCGATGGAAGGGACAGGGGTTAAAGTACAGCTTCAACTACATAGTAAGGTTGAGGTCAGCCAGGACCAGCAAAAACAGTAATAAAAGAGGCCAAAGTCTTCAACTGGGTAACTGGGTAATTTGGCATCAGGGGCAGTGCTAAGTGTTCATCACCACTGTCTCCTCTGCTTGGGCACATTGTTTTTTCTTTTTCTTTTTTAATATTTTATTTATTTACGCATGAGAGAGAAAGAGACAGATAGAGAGAGAGAGAGAATGGCCTCTAGCTACTGCATACAAACTCCAGACACGTGCACACCCTTGTGCATCTGGCTTATGTGGGTCCTGAGAAATCGAACCCGGGTCCTTAGGCTTTGCAGGCAAATGCTGTAACCACTAAGCCATTTCCCCAGTCCCACATTGTTTTTTAAAAAAATATTTTATTTATTTATTTGAGAGAGAGAGAGACAGAGACAGGAAGAGCATGGATGTCAGGGCTTCTAGCCACTGCAATTGACCTCTAGATGTATGTGCCACTTTGTGCATCTGGCTTTATGTGGGTACTGGGGAATCAAATCTGGGTCCTTAGGCCTTGCAAGCAAGCACTTTAACTGCTGAGTCATCTCTCCAGCCTGTGTTTGGGCACACTGGACACAAAGGAAAATGATATAGTCTAGTCTGTCTATGAATCTAAGTTGGAGACCATGTGCTTGAGTTCTAGACTATGACAATTGGCCAGAAGAAATAGCTATAAGCCATTTTCAAAGCTGGTCGTTAAAAGCATGATACTCTAATTCTCCCTTTCCTTGCTCAAATGACTTGAAAGCCCATGTGTTATACCTCGGTACCCTTGAATAACTAATATTCACCCAGGTATAGCAGCTCTTACCCATAGATCATTAGTTAAGGTAGACTCCTATCCAAGAGCTTTGTGCTCTCCCATCATCCCATGATGTAAATTAAAATAAAAAATCATTGTGGTGCTACTTTTGGTTCTTACTTGTTACTATTCACTAGCATATCCACATTTTCACTAATATGGAGATAGCTTTCTATATAACATATAACCTATTTCTATGAGGTGGTCTGTATGACGGGACTCATCAGAACCTGACAAAAAAGATTCTGGCCAGAAGCACAGTCCTCTACATCGAGGAGAATCGGGGTGGACTGATAATGAACTTAGATTAAGAATCAAGAAAATTGTGTTTATGTGTCTTCTCATAAACCATGACAGAGTGATTTCTAGTGTAAACTCTTCTGAAAATACATTGTGAGATTATACTTAAAAACATAGAGAAGCAGTAGGAATTTTGCATTTTGTTCAACTCTGGCAGGAACCAGCCTTCATGAAAAGTGTTTTTGGCAGCCACGCACCACACAGAAACAAAGTAACAAAATGGTTGTCTTGCCAGGGTCTAATGCTACTGAGATGGCTGCTTACCTACCTTGCTCCCATTAAAGGCTGATACTGTCATTAAATGTACTGAGAACTGGTAAATGTATAAATCGTAGCTAAGTATCACATAACTGTAAGTTCCTTCCCCATCAATATATGTGCAAAACTGGACACATTTATAATGAGAAAGAAAAGGCTGAAGTTGATGTATCTGATTATATGACTGGAAGAAGTACAAAGAGCACCATTAATTTTGGATGAAATAAAACTTAAAGTACAAAATCGTTGGCAATAAATGATGACCTTAAATGTGGCCTGATTTTAAAAAAAGGAACAAAAGATATGAAAGATACAATAATAATAAATTTATTAGTGCATGAAAGACATAATCTCTGATAGCTATAGACAGGCCATGCAGAGAACTAGCTAAACTCATGACTGTAGTTAGAGATTTCACAGCATTTACGAAAGAAACTGGAATTCAAAGAGACAAAAACTTCATATGTATGACAACTGATAACTGAAAATACAGGGATGCATCAGTAACTTGATACTTTATATCTTTTTCTTTTTCAAACATGCAGGAAATTTCACACAAGTCATCCAAAATTCTGAGTCACAAAAAAGCCCCAACAAATCACAACAGAAGCCATATCTAAGAGTATCAATTGTTTAATAAAACTAGAAATAAAAACCATATGGAAATTCCTAGAGAATCCCAGCATACCTATAAATCAAAAGAATATGTAACCATGGAGTATTTGAGTTAATGATTAATTTCTAAGTAAAGGTATTAAACTTACAGTAGAAGGAAATACAAGGGTTACATACCAAAATTTCTGGGAACCAGTTAAGGCAGTAATTTCAGAGCCATATATAGTCCCAAACATTCATATCTAAACAAAAACATATCTCAAATAATAAGAAATGGGGCTGGGAGACGGCTCAGCAGTTAAAGTGATTTTTTGAAAAGCCAGATGGCATAGGTTCGATTCCCCAGTACCCATGTAAAGCCCGATTCACAAAGTGGAGCATACATCTGGAGTTTGTTTGCAATGGCAAGAGGCCCTGGCATTCCCATCCTCTGTCTCTCTTTCCCTCTTTCTCTGCTCTCAAATAAGTAAAAATATTTTTAAAAAGATAAGTAATGATAGACATTCCCTAAAGTGCTAGAAAATGAAAAAGAGAAGAAACTCAAACAAATAAGAAAAAAGAAGTAATGAAGATGGAAACAAAAATGGATAAAGTAGATTTAAAATGTAGGTAATGATTATAGCTAATGGGTTTACAGCACATACTATATTCTAATGGGGACTGCTAAGTGCTTTACGTATATGAATCCTCTCAGCAGCCTGTGACAGAGGGATAATTATTCATTCTCATTTTACAGATGAGTAAAGCAGTACACAGAGAAATGATGCCATTTTCCCCAGGATCATAAAACTAATCAAACTAATTAGGAACAGATTGATTGTAGTGTGTACTTTCATCAGCTGAGCTAAGCTCACTCAGACACTGCTTTTCCTTGGAAAAAGATACTAAGTTGTACAAACCTCCAGAAAGGTGTGTGTGAGAGATAGATTCATAGATTAGATAGATGATAGATTGATTGATTGATTGATAGATAGATAGTAGATAGATGAAAGATAGATGACAAGACATTGGTTTTTCAGACTAGAGTAGGTAATGCTACAAAAGTCTAAAACCCCAAGACATATAGGCTTACCACAACAGATGTTTATTTCTTGCTTGCATGAGCATCTTTGGTAAGTTGAGTCAACAGGGCAGCAGCTGTTCTCCTGCAGTGATCAGGTAGGACTCTGTAGGGGCTGTGGAAAAAGGACAAAGGTAGAAACAACCAAGTTTTAACTTCCTTAGCCTGGAAGTCATATGCCGTGCCCACCTCTCAGTTTCAACTCATAGCTGCACTATAACTGGCCAGCTAGGAAGGGAAAATCACACACATTATCTGGTAACCAGCAGCAACAACAACAACAACAACAAACCCTCTGAAATAAATGTAGAAGAAAAAGTAAATAGTGGGAAGGATAAGAGTCTGCAGATTTCTAAAATATTTTTAATATTATTTTAAAAAGAATATTTGGGAAACTGCTCAAGCATAAATTTGACAGCTTAATTGCAATAGACAAATTTCTGGAAAACATTAAGGATTTCAATGAGAACAAGAAGAAATTAAACTTGGTTGCAAGATTAACACTCACAAAAATTAAAACAGTAATAAAAACCTTTCTTCCTAGCTACAGGTGACTGGACTTCTGCATGAGTAGGAAGAAAACTCAGTAACATAGGCCAGTAAGCTAGAAAGGAGATATAAAGAGAATAGAAAGGAGAGCTGAGCGTGGTGGCACAAGCGTTTAATCCCAGCACTAGGGAGGCAGAAGTAGGAGGATCACTGTGAGTTCGAGGCCACCCTGAGACTCCATAGTGAATTCAAGGTCAGCCTGGGCTAGAGTGAGACCCTACCTCAAACCCCCCCCCCTCAAAAAAAGAGAGAGAGAGAATAGAAAGGGAGGGGGGGACCTAATAGGATGGTATTGTATATATGTAAGTAGAAGAACAGATTAATGGGGATGAAAAGGCCTAAGTGAGGTCAGGGGAAGACATTGAGTAAAGAAGGGAAGACAATGAGTAAAGGAAAGGTGGAGGGAGGGCTAATCAAAATCTAAGAGGGTATAAATAAGTCATATGGAAACCTACTGTTTTGGGCAATGGAACACTCAGGAGCCATAGATTCTTACTAGAAAATTTTCAGTGCCAGGGATGGGATACCTTCCAGTCAGTTATTGGCCATGGAGGTCCCTGATGTCCCCCAAACATTACAGGCCATTGCTGAGGTCCTTGGTTTCCCACCAGGAACAGATGGCAAGACCCTATTGCTTAAGACTCCACATACTTGGGCTGAAAGGTCACTGAGAAATCCTGCTAGAGCTAAGCTGAAAACCTCCTCCATGTAGACCAGCTGACAGAAAGCTGAGAAAAGCCACACTGCATGCAGTTCAATGGGACAGAGAGAAATCACCAGTGAAGATACCTAACAGTGGACGCTGCAAGCCTTATATTTGGCCAGCCAGGCCAAATGAGCCAATGGGTGCAATAGTGGGACATCTGTTATGGGGGAAACCAACCGCCCTCTAATTTGACTGGAGGACCACTCCATGGGAGGAAATACATCCCTGGTACTGAAAACCTACAACAGGGGTAGTCATGAACTCTAGGGGTGTAACGTGTGCTGGTGTCTGGATAAATGTATATACTATGCTCACCAAACTTCCCAGTAAGCACTTCTCTTAACATCCATACCCACATATTAATGCTACTCTCATTTTTGGTTAGAGAACCTTCTCTTTTCAGATGGCAGTGACCTTGTGATGATTTAGAAGGCATCATGGTGCTGAGAAGAAGTGACAGGAGTGCTCAGTACTGCAATATCTCTATTACACCTTCCAAGGCTCAGGGTCCATTGCGGAAGAGATGGCGGAAAGAATGTAAGAGCCAAAGGAAGGGTAGGACTTCTTACAATGTGCTCCTCCAGACACAAAATGGCCTGGGTACCCATGACTTCATGGTATCTGACACCACCTACAGAAGACCCTCATAATAAGAGGAAAAGATCATGACATCAAAATAAAAGAGAGACTGATTGAGAGGAGATATGATGGAGAATGTAGTTTCAAAGGGGAAAGTGGGGGGGGGATGGAGGGAATTACCATAGGATATTGTTTACAATCATGGAAGTTGTCAATAAAAAAATTCAATAAATAATTAAATAAATAAAACATTTCTCTACTGTGACTGTCCTCCCCCCCCAAAAAAAAGTCAATCCTTATTCCACCTGTCAATTTCTTGCCTCTCAGAGGCACAGCTTCCCTGCATTGCCCTGTTCTGTGATAATGGAGCTGGGCTTTCTAACATCTCTCCCTTGGCAGGTGGCAGGACATCAGCGCAGCAGCAGTGGATATTGTAGGGACCGCAGGAGTAAGGATCTTTTCTCCTTGGTGTGTGTGTTACTCCTTCATGTAGCTCCAGCTACACTCAGCCTGCAAGGGGGAGACCCACTGGCACTCAATTCTTGTGACAAGCTCCAGTGGCACCTTCCTGGTGACATTCTGGTGGGTCCCACCTTTCTCCTATCTAGATTTCCAGGGAGCTCTGTAGACCCTACCTCTGGTGCTTGGTGGCAAGCGCTGCAAGCTGCCAGTTGACTGCTCAATGAACCTCTCAGGTGACCCAGCAGGGTGCTGCTCACCATGTTCTGCTGTAGCCAGTTGACTTTTTGAAGTCTATAATCATCCCAGCGGGGGCTTGCTGGTGAGTCTCAACAGACCTCCAAGTCAGCCCTCCCAAAGGGCAGCTGGCTTCCTCAAACTTTTATGGACACCACCAGTAATTTTCTGATCATCAACCTTAACCTATCTCAGTAAACTTTACCATCCAGAGGGCTACCATCACCAACCTAAACAAAGTCTCACTCTGCTCTGATGGTGGTGATGGGTCCCCTTCTCTCAGAAGCCCTAGAAGTCATGGATTTCCATACATATGACACATCTATATTCATTAGGTGTCCTCGTTATCCGTTACTGATTATTTTTATTAGTTTCCCTTGTTTGTTGTGTCTTCCCTCCAAATGGAAATGTTCCCACCTGGAGGGAGGAGGGAGACTCACAAGGAGGCTGCAATATTAACAAGGCTTCTTCTCTAGGTCATTTAAGCGGCGCTTGCTAGGCGAATGATCTACAAGAAAACCAAATCCACAACTGTCTTTTTAAATTTATTTTTGTTTATTTTTATTTATTTATTTGAGAGCAACAGACAGACAGTGAGAGAAAGAGGCAGATAGAGAGAGTGATAATGGGCATGCCAGGGCCTCCAGCCACGGCAAATGAACTCGAGATGCATGAGTCCTTTTTTTAAAAATTTATTTATTTTTTATTATTAATTAATTTTTATTTATTAATTTTGTACTCAGTGAATACAGTCAAGTTGGTACCATTGTTAGCCTTGTCCATGTCCTACCTCCTCCCCCTGGCCCCTCCTTGTTGAGGTATATGGGTCATGCATTGTAGAGTTAGCCCACAGTTATGGGTAGGAGAAATGTATCTGCGTATCATAACTCAATATGTGACTTTGACATTCTTTCCGCCCCCTCTTCTGAAAAATTTCACTGAGCCATGTTGGGTTCATTTTTGGTCTGCTTCAGTGATGAGGTGTTGGGGGCCTCTGTGTCTGTGGATCTCTGATTTGGTAGGAGTTGATTTTTCTCTGTGTTGATCTCCTTCACCCTTGTGCTGGTACCCAGTTCACCAAGAAAACAGCACCCTTGCTTGTTTCGCCAATTATTCTTAGTTTCAGCTGGGACCCTTTTGAGGTCTGATGGGGTCTTATCCCACATGTGCCCTCTTGTGCATCTGGCTAACATGAGTCCTGGGGAATCGAGCCTCGAACTAGGGTTCTTAGGCTTCACAGGCAAGTGCTTAACCATAAGCCATCTCTCCAGCCCCTCTTTTTTTTTGGAAGCAGGTTATCACTATGTAGCTGAGTCAAACTAGTCTTGAATTCACCCTATAGCCCAGGATGGCCTCAATTCATGTTCCTCCTGTTGCACCTCCAGACTGCAGGCATAACATATATACATCACCCCACCTGGAAAACCATTTATTGCCTTATGGTTGAAGTTGTACAGTGTTTTAACAATATGTTTGGCACTTGTTTATTTTACTCCTGTTTTCAAATTCAAATAATAATTTGCATTTGTTCTTTTTCGATATTTTTTGTTTTAGTGTGTGTGCTTGTATGCATGGGGAGTATGTATGTTTTCACATACTATGTGAACACACATGCGCATGACTATGTGTGGAGGCTGGAGCTTGCTGTTGAGCATCATCCTTGATATCTTTTCCCTTTCTATACTAAATTACTTGTATTTATTCACAAGTCTCTCATTTGAATCCACAGCTCAGTGAATCAGCTAGTCAAGCTATCTAGGTTGCTTCAAGAATTCCCAGACTCTGCCTTCTGAACACTGGAATTACAAGTGGCCACCACACTCACCAAACAACATTTATGGTTTTTTTTTTTTTTTTTTTTTTTTTTTTTTTTAGTTTTTTGAATTCTAGGCTGACCTGGAATTCACTATGTAGTCCCAGTGTGGCCTCAACTCAGGGTGATCCTCTGACCTCTGCCCCCCAAGCACTGGGATTAAAAGTGCATATCACCACACCCAGCTACCAAGCACCATTTATTTTTTAATGTAGGCTGATCCCAATGCTATCTACATATCATTCTGTCCATTTTTAAGAAGCACTCTTCTTTTCTTTTCATGTCTTTTAAGTTGGGATGTATCAAGTTCCTGCTGGCCAAGCAGTACTCACAATTCATGCAAATCAAAAGTTGCTGCAGGTGTTGGCATCATAGAAGCATAAATACCAGTGACAACCTCAGAAGATGCCTTTAAGCATATGACAGCACCATAACCTTAATGGAAGCTAACA
Organism: Dipus sagitta; assembly: GCA_036346955.1. NCBI lineage: Eukaryota > Metazoa > Chordata > Mammalia > Rodentia > Dipodidae > Dipus > Dipus sagitta. The sequence continues at coordinate 193,340,979 of CM070771.1, forward strand.
CGATATTGAACAGAAAAACACAGGCATAGACAGTCATGACTGAAAAGGTTTCAAAAATTTAAATGTTATTGCTTTTAAGAAATATTTTAATTATATTGCTAAGACACTGTATAGTAATATCTAAGACCAACCTTGACCAAGACAGCCATTCAGTATTGATTCATTTCAATGCACATGAAAAACATGTTACTTATTTTTGCTCAGTGTGTCAGAGAAAAATACAAATATATTCTTCAAAGATAATTTCATTTATGATATTTTTACTTTTTACTTTAGTTTGTGGGATTCAGTAAAAAGTTACCAGGCTTAATAGCAGGAAGACACAAATGACTGGAAATATTAGTATGAAACAAGTACTGGAAAAATCAAAAAAGGCTGATAAAATCTTGAGATAAATATATTTAAGAAATTAGAGTAAAAGAGAAGTCAGAGAATACTGAAAAAGCAACAACAAATTGAGAATTTGCTATAAAATATTGTGGTGGTCCAGTTCAGGTTTTCCCCATAAACTTAAGTGTTCTGAATTCTAGGCTCCCAGCTGATGGAGATTTGGGAGTTAATGCCTCCTGGAGGCAGTGTATTGTTGGTGGTGGGTTTATGGGTATTATAGCCAGTTTCCCCTTGCCAGTGTTTAGGCACACTCTCCTGTTGCTATTGTCCACCTTATGTTGGCCAGGAGGTCATGTCCACCCTCTGCTCATGCCATTGTTTTCCCCTGCCATCGTGGAGCTTCTCCCTCAAGTCTGTAAGCCAAAATAAACCTTTCTTTTCCCACAAGCTGCTCTTGGTCATGTGATTTCTGCCAGCAATGTGAACCTGACTGCAACAGAAAAGTTGGTACTAGGGGAGTGTGATTGTTGCTAGACACCTGAATGTGTGGCTTTTGGCTTTTGGAGTTGATTTTCAAGAGGAATGTGGAAGGATTTGAAACCTTGGCCTAAGAGATGCCTTGCAGTGCTGTCAAGTACAGCTTGATGGACTATTCTGGTCAGAGTTTAAAGACCTGAATGCAGTAAGAACTATGGACTGTGAGGTTTGGCTTATGAAGGTGAGAAAGAGCTTTGCCTGTATTAGGCTAGAAGCAGTTTGTGTGACAGGCTTGTTGTTATGCCAATGTCCTGAGAACTTGGGCAGGGTTGCTTGCTTTGCATAGAAATAGACTGGTTTAAGCAGAGGGATATTTCACAGAAATGAAATCTTTGGGCTAAAACTTCTGCCCATTCAGCTTCAATTATATGAGCAATTACAACCTTTGAGATTGGGGCAACAGGAAGAATATAGACTCTTTTGAAGGGGCCTGCATGCTGAAGGAGTGTCCTATTCTTCAAAGTCTGCTTTATTCCCACCCCCCTGGATTAACAAATTGGTACCCTACGTGGTATTGTGGAGTATGAGAAATGCAGGAAAGAGAGGGTCAGTGAATTTTCAACATAGTCTTGTGTTTTGAAAATGGCCATGGGCAGTGTGTAGCAGGTTTGCAGGCTTGCCTGCATGGAGACCTGATGGAGCTGTAAGGATGGACAGTGGGTTGCAGTGGAGACCCACTGGAGATGCTGGGACCATGAGATGGCTGCCAAGGAGAGCTGCTGGCCACTGATGAAGTTTTTCCAGGACTGTGAGTAGCCCAGCTGGAGGACTAGAACTGGAACTCCCGAGAATTGTTACTGGTTAGAATTATCAGTCTTGGAGATTTGTCACTGACTAGAGTTGTTGAACTTGGAGCTGCAGAGTTTGATATATGCCCTGTTTAAATCTTGTATTGGTTGAATATTTCTTTATTATGCCCAACACCATCTTTTTGCAGTATGTTTATTCCGTGCTATTATGGTTTGGGGGGGATTTTTTTTTGGTATTATGGCTCTGTTAAAAGACCTTGGATTATGGAGATGTTGGAACATCATTAGGATTGATAAAACTATGGGGACTTTTAAAGTTGGACTAAATGCATTGTATCTTATATCATGTAGTTATCAGTTTATGGGGGCCAGGGGTGGGTGGAATGTGGTGGTCTCGTTCAGGTGTCTCCTATAAACTTAGGTGTTCTGAATGCTAGGTTTCCAGCGGATGGAGATTTGGGAATAAATGCCTCCTGGAGGCAATGTATTGGAGAGTATTGGAGCCACAGGTTGAGACATCATGACCATAGGCATTCCTTCCCTCCCCCCCTGTATCAGACAGCTTCAGGTTCGCTGAGATGAACTTCCAGACCAGGCACAGTTATGGAGGAAGGGATTTATTGAAGCTTACAGATCCAGGAGAAGTTCCATAATGGCAGAAGAAACTGGCCTGCCTTCACAGGCCCAAGCAGAGAGAGAGAGAAGCACAAGCCTAAAGGTCAAAAGCCAGAGCACACTTCAGGAACTCCAGCTAGGCACACTTTGCATATCTTTAGATTGAAATCTCAAACCCACCACCACACCTTAAGATCCACACAATGGCATTGCCTCCAGCCAGATGGCTAGAGATGCCAACTGCAAACAAGCAACTGAATATATTGGGGGCCATCTATTCCATTCAAACTACCACATTCCGCCCCTGGCCCCCAATAGATTTATAACCATCACGCATTGTAAATTGTACTCAGTTCAATTTCAAAGGTCCCCACAGTCTTGACCAATTTAAGATATGAAGACCTGTAAAATCAAACAAGTTAAACATTTCTAACATATAAAGGCACAGAGTAAACATTTTCAACTGGTATAAGGCACAGCAAGGAGAGACTAAAACAATGCAAACTCAACCACCATCAAACAAACATCAAACTTTTGCAGTTCAAGTTCAATATACCCAGAGACTAACAGTCTCCAGACTTTCCAATTCTGCCCCTCCAGCTGGGCAGAATAGCCAGGGAACACTTCCATCCCAGGCCAGTAGTGTGCTCTATGGTAGCCCTTGCATTGTCCTGGTATATACAAAACATCTTCAGGTCTTCATGCAAACCATGGTCCATCTTCCAAAGGCTCTTTCAGCCTATCAGGGCATCATGCCCTGCCTCATGCCACATCTCAGCAGCGGCTCCTGGAAGCATGTGCAATTCACGGCCACTCCATGCATTTTTCATGCTTCTGAAACCAATACCAGGTGTGCAGGACACAGCCATATTCTTAATTCAGGGACGAAACAAATCATAGCCTTGAAAAGCAGGTTCCTTCTCCAGTCAACTCTTTCCAAAAGTGTTTGCATTTCTATGATAGTCTTTCCTCAGGCATCCTTTCCATTGTTTTAATGTAAAGCAGTTGGAACATCTTCCTTAAGATTGCTAATGTGTTTGACAGTAGCAGGTTCAGTAACCTAAAACCAGTCTCAGTGCCTGTAATTTTAACTTGCTTGAGGTTTTCCAGCTTAAAATCTTAAATCTCTCAGTCCAATATCTCTAGCCAAGCACATCAGTCCATTACAAATTTAACCTTGATCAAACACTCTGGGCCTGGGCAGCAGGACGCAGCCAGCCCTTATGCCAGTAGCCCAGTTCCAACAAAGTCCTCTGCAGTCTTTCCTTCCCCTTAGAAAGCTCATGAGCCAAGCCTTGAAGTTCAATGCTATCTGCACTTAGCATTCTCAGACTCTCATCAGAATAGTCCATAAAACTTGGCTTACCACTCCAGACGACATCTTCAGTTGCAAGCACCAAGTCCATGCCTATTCCTCCAAAACAAAGGTTCCACAAGATCAACATCCACATAGTAAGGTTCATCTCACCCCACTCCTCGGTACCAAGTTCTGTATCAGACCGCTTCCGGTTCGCTGAGATGAACTTCCAGACCAGGCACAGTTATGGAGGAAGGGATTTATTGAAGCTTACAGATCCAGGGGAAGTTCCATAATGGCAGAAGAAACTGGCCTGCCTTCACAGGCCCAAGCAGAGAGAGAGAGAAGCACAAGCCTAAAGGTCAAAAGCCAGAGCACACTTCAGGAACTCCAGCTAGGCACACTTTGCATATCTTTAGATTGAAATCTCAAACCCACCACCACACCTTAAGATCCACACAATGGCATTGCCTCCATCCAGATGGCTAGAGATGCAAACTACAAACAAACAACTGAATATATTGGGGGCCATCTATTCTATTCAAACTACTACACCCCCCCAAAAAAATTACTGACTACTGCTCCCACATTGCATAAATCACAACCCCATGGGGAATACCTGGAACCCCACTGAGGAGCTTCCCCAATGGAAGGAGGGCAGGGTCGAGGGAAAGGAGGGCACCAACATATGATCTATCCATACAAATAATGTTGTTAATAATAATAGTAGTAATAAAAAACATTTTAAAAAGGAAGAAATAAATAAGTACTTCAGGACCTCTGATGACTTGGGAGACAGGAAATGTGCCAAGAAGCATCCCTCAGAATTTGATCCTTCTTCCTAGCATTCCACATCTGGATTACAGTACAAGGGGTCCATTGCAGGTCTTCTACTTCTCCATTCACTGCAACCAGTGAAAGATGGATGTTCATGAGGAAAGACAGTTACTCAAACCTTGCATTTGCCTTGGAGGAGTGGCCTCTGTAGAGAAATCTCGATAGTTAGATACCACAGTGAAGCAGCCAGGTGGAGCTCATCTGTAATCAAAACAATAACAAAGTATTGAGTATAAAAAGCATATAAGTCAAAGCAAAGATGTTAGCTCTAAAATATGCCTGTGAAATAAGTCAAGTGATTCTCAATAAGGAGTAATGTGGGAACCCCCCTGCCCCCCCTTTTTTATAATTGTTCTTTATTTATAATTATGGACATACTTAGTATGGAGACATCACAGTTGGCACCATCCTTTCCTTTATCCCTGCCCCCTTCCACTGGGGGCCCTCCTAATGGGAATGCAGGTATTCCCCATGGGGTTGGGGGTTATGTCTTGTGGAAACAGCAGACAGTTGTTGGGGGAAGGCAACGCCTCTGGGAATAACGTCCTAACCTGTGGCTCTTACAATCTTTCCACCCCCTCTTCAACTAAGTTCCCTGAGGTGCGTTGGGTGTGTTTGAAGTCTACTTCAGTGACAAGCTCTGCAGAGCCTCTGGATCTCTGCTTTGGTAGGTGTTGAGTATCCTCAGCATCTGTCTCTCACCCTAGTGCTAATTGTTAGACTCACCATGGAAGCTGCATTCTTACTCATCTCAGCAGTTCCTCTGTGGTTTCACCTGGGGATTGGCTAAAGGGCGAGGGGTAGTTTATCTCCTTGGGTCAGGCTACCTTCTGCAAAAGAAAATAGATTCTCCAACAGAGAATGATGTCAGCATAGGTTAAATGGGATAAGTGTTATTAATTTATTAATTTGACATTGTCTACACAAGATTCTGACCTGGTTCCCAGTGCCAGATACGGGTTCCTTTCTACTGAGTGGATCTCTTAGCCAATCAGAAAGCTATTGGTTACCCACCAAGGCTGTGTCCCACTAGTGCACTTGTGTGTACACTGTAAGGGTGTTTTCTTTTGAGTATTTTGGACCACTGGTTGCTCGAACCATTCTTGGCCACTTTCCCCCAGTAGCTCATGTAGCACTTTGCAGCACTAGAATGGCTAACAGTCTGGGGACTGGCTCCCTTCTGGATTCTAGCCAGGTCTCTCTGTGCTCTGTGCCGGCAGCATATGGTGTCTTCAGCAATAGAGTCTTACCTTTTACCTCAGGCAGGTAATCAATTGCTTTAACATAAGCCTGTCTTATTTTGGGTACACCATAGGTCTCTCTGATCAACAGCTCATTGTGGGTAGCAACTACATTCTGGTACTGAGAGTTACAGGTCAGAGCTAAAACGTTTTTAAGGCTAGGCTTTATCCCACCCTCTCTAGAGCCCTTCTTTTCAGGTGTTCCCCTCATTCTACTGTTGATGGTTCAATCTTTCAGTCTACCTTCAAGGATAAAGGTTTCTGTGGCACCAGTTCATTTTGGGTTTAGTTTTGTGTTTTTCCTCCAACCTCCCCTCTCCCTCCCCACCAAGTCTTTTCATCCACATGGTCTAGGCCTTGAGTTGCCTATCAGGTATGTCAGCAACTGAAGCAGGTCCAAGTTAGGCACCCCAGATGAGTGAGACCATGTGCCGTTTGTCTTTCAGTGATTGTGTGAGTTTGCTGACTATGATGTGTTTCAAGTCTATCCATTTTTCTACAACTTTCATTATGTCATTTTTCTTGCTGCTGAGTAGAATCCTGTTGTGTAAATGTACCACAACTTCATTACCCATTCATTCTATGATGGTCATCTGGGTTGAGTCTTAGCTATTATGAATTGAGCAGCAATAAACATGGTTGAGCAAATATCTCTGTAGTGAAGAATAGAGCACTGAGGGTGAATGCCCAGTAAGGGAAAAACTAGGTCTGTTGGTACCTGCATATTCATCCTTTTCAGGAATCTCCATATTGCAGTCCATAGCGGTTGTACAAGCTTACAGTCTCACCTGAGGGAGCCTCTTTCTCCACACCCTCACCAACATTTGTTGTCATTTGATTTTTTTAGTAATTGCCATCCTTATTGGAGTTCAGTGGAATCTCATAGTTGTTTTAATTTGCATTTCCCTGATGGTTAGGGTTGTTGAACATTTTCTTAAGTGTGTGTTAGCCATTTGTATTTCTTCCTCTGAGAACTCCTTATTCAGTTTCTTGCCCCAATTTTTGGGTGGGTTGTTTGATTTGTTTTTATTATCCTTATTCTTTGGTTTTCTGAGTTCTTTGTAGATTCTAGATATTAGGCCTGTCAGTAGTATAGCTAGCAAATATTTTCTCCTATTCTGTGGGTAATCTATTGGCTCTGAATATGGTATGTTTTTCTGTACAAAACCTTTTTAGCTTCATAAAACGGTGTCTGGAAATAATTTGAATTTTCATGGCTAGCAGGATGTTTTCGCCATCTAGTGGATGGAGGCCAGAAGAGCTATGATGCATTTTTACAATGCAGAGCTCAGCTCCCTTGGCAAAATACATCTCCAAAATTTCTTCAATGTCAAGGTAGAGAAAACCAAGCTTAGATGGAATCACAGAGGAAACAAAAGAATAACAAAGCAGTGAGAACAAGCACATGAGGCACAGTGAAGGTCTAAACTGTGGATAGTTGGAGTCCCATGAAGAGCTGGCGTGTGGAATAAGATGGGAGCAGGACAACAATGCTCTAATAATCCTAAATGACATCAAGTCACAAACTCAATGGAGGGCACCAACCGGACACACAATACCTATCTCATTACAGTAAAGCCATGGAAAACCAAAGACAAAGATCGTATTAAAAATGGTCAGAGCTGAATGGTGAAATCTTGCATTCAAAGGAATAATACTAAGATCGACCACAGATACCTTGTTATAACATGTGGAAGTCACACGGTGATAGGCAATGTCTTTAAACTATTAAAACAAAACTTTTAACCAAGAATTTTATACCAGAGGTAGGGGGAAATCCTTTTAAAAAGAAGGCAAAATAAAGATGCTTTTACATTTAAAAGGATTGCATCTGGATTAAATGAAACATGGGCAGAAGAAAAATGATTAGAAAGAAGCAGGAGGGACTAAAATCATTGACAAGAGTAAGTCCATGTCAAAACCCAAAATAATGTGCAAAGTATAAAACAGTCTTGATGATGTCTTAAAAAGTATACATTTAAAAGTAAGATGCATGACAACAATAACAAACAATATATAACTAGAGCCAAGTACTGGAAAGAAATTGCTTTGTTCAGGAAGTGCTAAAGTGCAAATTTACTTGAATTACAATTAATAAAAGAATATACTTTAGAATATCTACAACTGTCATTAAAAGTTGTAAAATTGCTATCTTATTCATAAATAGAATTAAAAAAAATATGTTAGCTTGAATAATCCCCAGGAAGGCAAACATGGAGAAAGAAGATAGAATATATAAGAAATAAATATAAAGGCACAACTCATCATGATGTTAAATCATACATTTTATTAGTGATTTAGACCTTAACCATTAAATTATACATGGATTTAAAGGCAAGGATTATCAGTTTGGATAAGCAAAGGAACCCATCTATGGGCTGCCTGCATGAAAATCATCTTAAATAACATAAATCAATAACATAAATTCATATATACTTACGTAATTTCATTTTAAAAACACACATGTTACATATGATAGCATATATAATGTGTAGAATAAATACTAACTAGACATTGCCACACCTGTGGTTATACTACTACAGTCTAATCTGACAAAGTACATGCAAAGCTAGGAAAGATTGCCGTGACAGTAAGTGGTATTTACAGTACATAATGGGCAATTTAGGTAAAATGGCAGAATTCAAATTTTTACTTACCAAGTAACATACTCTCCAAGTTTATAGCAGCTAACATAAATGAAACAAGAAATAAATATATCCAAAGAATTGTGGATTTTGACAAACCTTTCTCAATAATGAATAGAAAAAATTAGAATGACTGAGAATGGTATTTTGGAGATCTCATAAAAGTATAATCATGTAACAGTTGTCCTTTCCTGACTATCTCGTTTAATTTGATGTAACACTCTCATGATCATCTTTTCATCTGCCGATAGACATTGTGCTGTTTCCAAGCTTTGGCTACTGTAAGTGATGTTATAATGGAGGCAAGAGTGTGGTACCTGTTTTAAATCTCAACATTAATTCCTTTGGCTATCTACCCAGAGGCAATTGCTGGATTTTATGGTAGCTGTCATTATAATCTTTGAGGAACTTCCATACTGACTCAAAACCATAAAAGTGCAATATAGAATGGGAATTTTCAGACTTGGGGTAAGAAGAAATGGAGTGTTGTTTCCCACTGGGTATTAAGTTTGAATTGTAATTTGAGAGGCCTACTACATAATACAGTGCCTATGGTTTAAAAAAAAAACAACGCTGTATTGTGTTCTTATACTTACATTTATGTGAAAAGGTAGATCGTATGTTAAGTGTTCTTATACCAACAACAAAACAGAACTACCAAAAACCCCACACCCAATACAGAGGAGTAGGAAATTTGGAGGTGGATAATATCGCTTTGATTGTGTTGGTGGCTTCATGGGTGTATGCATATCTCCAAACACATCAGATTGGGAGTTCAAGTTGCCAAATTTAAATTATACTCATATAAATCTATTTTCCAAAAACATTAAAAATCCATTAGACATTTGAATACTTACCATCCTTTTGAGTGAATGACCTTTGTGAAACATGAGCATGGAATCCTTCTTAAATGACACAACATACATTCTTGTTAATTGCAAATGAAACAATTAGGAAAGCTGACTTTGCAGTATTCCCTAAAACAAATCTCACTCATTTCAAAATCATAACTGGCATATATTCAATTCATTGTTCACTGTTAAGTATGCATTTAAGATGAACTGGCCCTGGTATGTCTCTTCTCTTAGTAAGTGATCATGCCTCATCTTCCAAGATTTTTTGAATGAGTATATGGGACACAGCTCATTAAAATGGTTCCTAAAACTGTGAAATTTCAGAAAGACAAGGATCAGTGGTTACTAGTTTTACTATCTTTTTTTCCCCTTACAAATTCTGGCATAGAGGCTTAGTTCACATGTAGAAAGTGAAGCAAGGAAGCTGTTTATGTTCCAAATGTATTGGGAACTAAGTATAGAATGAACCATGGTGCTGCTTCATGTGTTCAGGTTCAAGAATGGTTTTCAAGATTCAGCATTTTAAATTCTTACTTTTGTGGGAGCAAGGCCTTTAGGAGAACATTTTTAAAGAAGGCTATTTGGTTCTGCCCATTTCATACAAGATCTATAAATTGAACTAAATGGAACACAATGGGTCACCACGCATGTCCTGATTTACAACCATCATTCATAAAGAATGGTCTTTTTCTTGATGGCGTGAAGGTCTCACACATTATTTCAGAGAATGACAAAATCAGTACAATAAGAAGAAAGAATTGAAAAGTGGCAGCTACATTTTCTAAGAGATTTATTTGGGAACCTACATGTAATTCCCACCTTTTTCAGCCTATTTTCTGAGGGCCTAAGATTATACTTCAACAAAATATGTTATTTTATATTCCATTACAACGCACAGAAAAGCAAGGAAGAAGGGACTTTCTAGAAATGACACAAAGATTTTTTTTCAGAAAATCCAAACGTGTTTGAATTGGAAAGATTTAGGCACCAACACCTTCTGTCATTTTTCACTTCGCAATACCCTCTGTAAGAAGAATTTCCTGTAAATACCCTAGCTTCTCCTTCTGCAGCTCTTCCTTCTCCAAGCATATTACTTTTCTCATACATTCCCGCTTGGCACAAAAACGCTCTACATGAGCAGACACCTTTACTTCACCCCCAGCAATAGAAGCAGCAGGAAAGACCAACTTGAACTGTTTTCTCCAAATGTGCTTAATCTATCTGAGTCTACTCCTGTTGCTACAACAAGACACCACGAGCTTGCTAAATTATAAGCAACAGGCATTTGTTCTAGTAGCACTGGATGCTAAGAAGCTAGAGTTCAACTGTTGACAGGCTTCATATCTGGGGAGGCCAATCCTCTTAGTTTTCAACATGGATGGCTGCGTCCTGTTGTGATGGACAGGGGACACTGTGCCCTTACACTGTGTATGAGATGGAAGGACAGAAGACATGATGGTGCTATCTTCCACTTACTTTATTAGAGCACTGACCCATCCATGAAAAATGATTCCAGAAGATCCCACCTCCTAATAACTATCACTTTAGAGCTTACGAATATGACATACTAATTTCAGAGGGATAAATGCATCCAAACTATTGAATAATCCTCTAGCGACAAGTGATGTTTCAGTGTTTCTGGTGATTGGTATAGATTGATATTGACAGAGGGATCCTTCTACTGAAAGTTTCCACGTCTTGAGGGAAGGACTCCCAACAACGTAGCTAGAGAGTTAGACCTCTCAGCTCCTGCCTCAGCACCAAGGAGGAGTGGGCTGAAAGTTGAATCAATGACTAATGTCCAATAACCACATCAGTCATGTCTGTATGATTCAAGCTGAGTTGGTGAACATGTGAGAGTAGGAGGGTGGTGCACCTGGAGAGGACACGGAAGCCCCACACCTCTTCTACCATACTCCCTGCCCTGTGCACTCTTTCACCTGTGTCCTTGTATTCACCTTCATAATAAGCCCATAAACAAAAGCCCCAAATTCTGTGGGGAGGACACTCTAACAAATGATCAAAACCACAGGGTGAGTAGAAGCATAGGAACTTCAGGCAGGGTCTTAACCTATGCCTGGTGTCAGAAGTGGAAGGCATTTTCCTGAAATTGAGTCCCTCAGCTATGGGATGTGGGGCTGCTCCAGGCAAGTAGTGTCAGAACTAAACTAAATTGTGAGGTAGTGGTTGATGACTAAGGATTATTCAATGCTTGGGAAATGCCCACATATCTGGTGTTAGCAATGAGGCATTGAGGAAGGAGTGAGTGTAGAGGAGAAAAGAGTTGATCTTTCTTGCTTCAAGGAAAGAAGTATTTGAATAGCAACTAAATGGGAAAGATATTCCTAGTTATACAAAGAGAATCTAAGAGATCATGTAATGTTTTTTGAAGCTTTGTCTAAAGATTAATTATATATATATATATATATATATATATATATATATATATTTAAATTTTGTTCATTTTTATTTATTTATTTGAGAGTGACAGAGAGAGAAAGAGTCAGATAGAGAAAGAGAAAGAGAGAATGGGCACGCCAGGGCTTCCAGCCACTGCAAACGAACTCCAGACACATGTGCCCCCTTGTGCATCTGGCTAACGTGGGTCCTGGAGAATCGAGCCTCGAACCAGGGTCCTTAGGCTTCACAGGCAAGTGCTTAACCACTAAGCCATCTCTCCAGCCCATAAAATATATTTTGAGGTCTAATATTTTCAGTTTCTGCTACATTATGGCAAAATTAAGGAATTAGAGCCCCTATCAGAAACCATGGTCTAGGGTAGACTTTCCTTATACCTGTGCAGGATACAACACTTCCAGATGTTGGTGGAATTAAAACATTTAAAGCTTTCTTTCATCACTAATAATTTTAAACAATAAATTAACCTCTTGTGTTAAACTTTCATTTGCATTATCTGTGATCAGTGAGAATATAAAATGGCCTTCATTCTATCTCTCCCTAAGGAGGTCATTTATTATGACTTTAAAGATGTTGTAGAAAGCATTTAGCATTCAACAGGAATTTGCAGGCTGTGGGCTTTGGGTCTTTGGAGACTTGGGGTATGGGGAGTCTCTGAAGTGATTCTGTTGACTTTAAAAACATTCCTGAACAAATATTATCAAAAGACTTGACATTCAATGGTTGTTTCTCTTTTATCTGTCCATTGGGCACCTTCTGAGAAGAACCCTTGGTGACATAATCAAGTACCAAAGTGCCAGCTTGCCCACAACTGGGCAGAAATGTGAAACTAGAACAATACACCTTTGTTTCTCTTCAGATAAAGCAAGATTGTGAGTAGTGAGTAGTGAGACTGAGAAGCCAGGCCCCAGGTGTTCTGTCCCATTGTGTAGAAGGCTTTGAGCCACACTGCTTTGTGTCCCTGTCACTTTCATTTCAAGCTGGGGAATTTTTCTGATGTCCTAAAACACTGGAGGAGTACTGGAGATTGAAATGGAAAGATTGTCTTATGGGAAAAATCTCTAGATAGTGAAGCAAGCTTATTATGAAGTGGGAAATGGGTGTTGTCTCTCAGGACTTAGGAGCTTTTCATCATTTTAATTTTGGTTTCAAAAGAAGAAAAAGTTTGAGTTCTACTTTTTTTACACTCCTTACCTCATCTACCAAAAAAAAAAAAAACTCCACAAAAAACATAACTATTTATTCTTATGTATTTACTAGTACCTATTAACTAGTACTCACTCTAATTGACTTTTATTACTTATGTGTTGACATAAATATTAACTTTACTTGACACACATTTCAGGGGAGGAAATAGAACACACAAAACTCATGCATTTTTACTTAAATACCCATTTTCAAGGCAATCCATGCATCAGTTTTAATAAAACATTTTGATTTAGACAAACACTTGTGTATTACCCTTAATCCTTCATCTAATATACACAAAAATTCTAATTTTAAAAAGATATAGAACCCCAGTACTTGGGAGGCAGAGTTAGGAGGATCACCATGAGTTTAAAGCCACCCTGAGACGACCAAGTGAATTCCAGGTCAGCCTGGGCTAGAGTGAGACCCTACCTTGAAAAAACAAAACAAAAAAATTACTTTTGGGGCAGCATTCTGGTCATGTTCAAAAGTTGGACTATGGAAGGGAAAAGTAGAAACAAACTTCAAATATTCCCCTGGAAGGAATGAAGACTTCTGAGAAGGATGGTTGCTTCCAGATGGGAGGGAAGGGACAGAGTTAGAGTTAACGGAAACCTGTAGCATGCTACTGTGCGTGAGCACAAGCCCCACTCAAAGACGTTCAGAACTGTGACAGCTGGTGTGAGAACCCAGCCTGGAGGTGCAGCAAATGGCTACATGAAAAGGAAAGAAGTAAAAATAAAAGTTATAATTCAATGACTCTCTTTTTAAAAAACTCATTAGTGATAATCCATTGTCAAAGAAAAAGAGTAAAGAAAAGGAAAAAAGGGAGAAAGAGGAAGAAGGAAAGAAAAAAATGTAAAGAATGATGAATAAATGTAGAATAATTTATAATTTTAAAAGTTATAAACCCTGTCATTGTACAATAGTCCTCTTGTATTGCATTTTGGTCCAATTTCTTCAGTGGATGCCTGAAACAAGTGACTGGTACGGAACCCTATAGAGTATGTTTTTCCTATATGTACATACTAGGGTAAACTTCAAATCATAAAATAGGTAAGCAATAATTTAGCAACAATAAATAATAAATGAAATGCAAAAAATTATAACAACATACCATAATTAATAAAAGTTATGTGAATATCATTACCTCGTTCTTTCCTCCTCTCTCCTTCCTAATCGCTCTCTTTGTTTTTCTCATCTCTCTGTCTCAAAATATCCATTGTACGCTTTAAATCAAACATTAGAAGAAATACTTAGTAGCTTCTCTTTAGTGTGTCGCTACTTCTGTGATTTAAACAAAACCCAGCACAGAAGCACAGTGCTCCGTCTGTCTGCTCACCGGGACAGCTGCTAAGTGACGAATGGGCAGGTAGTGTGTATAGCGTGGGTCTGCTGATGGAGGTGAGTCGTATCACCAGCAGGAAGGAACCAAGTTTAAAGCCTAGAAGACCACATGCAATTTAAGGATTATGAATTGTTTGTTTTGACAATTTCCCCATTTAATATTTTGAGACCTCAGTAGACACAGAAGAAAGCAGAGCCACAGATAAGATGGCCTGTTGTAAGGAGAAGATGAGCATGATTAGGAAGAACAGAATATTCCTATGATATTCATGCTGTCTCCTGAGAGATTACTTATTAATACAAGAGGAGTGCCCCTTTATACTGAAAGGGACAACTTTTCCAAGTGATCGAGTTTTGCATGGGTGCATATATATTGGCATCAGGATGTCTTGCTTTTGCAAATCAAATGAACACCAGATGCTTGCGTCACTTTTTTGTGTCTGGCTTACATGGGTGGCTTGAGAATTGAAGCTGGGCTGGCAGGCTTTGCAAACAAGCACCTTTAACTTCTGAGCCATTTTCCCAGGTGGAGATTTAAGATCTTTCTTCTTTCTTTCTTTCTTTCTTTCTTTCTTTCTTTCTTCCTTCCTTTCTTTCTCTCTCTCTCTCTCTCTCTCTCTCTCTCTTTTCTTTCTTTCTTCCTTCCTTCCTTCCTTCCTTTCTTTCTTTCTTTCTTTCTTCCTTTCTTTCTCTTTTTTTCCAAAGGTTGGGTCTTTCTCTAGCCTAGACTGATGTGGAATTCACTATGTAGTCTCGCTACCTCTGCCTTGCAACAGTGCTGGGATTAAAGGCATGAGCCACCATACCCGGTTCAAGATTTTTAACATAAAAGATAACATGAAAGCAAAAAGCCTTTAGGAGAAAATAATACCTAGAAAATGAATTATAGTAACATCACAATATAATAAAAGTTACAAATTACAATACAATACATTAATACATTTTAATGTATAGATATAAAAATGTATAAACAGATGGCAAAAATATGGAAAGATATAGAGGAAAGCAGGAGAAGGGGGATTAGGTTTTAAGGGTAGATTGCTAGCATCAGGTACTTTTATCATCTAAAAATAACATCTGTTTGGCTTCTAAGTCAAGCCTTCCCTAAGCCAGGGCATCTCCATCATTTATAATAGAAGTTGTTTTCATAATATGACAAGAGTTGCCAGCATTACTGTTGTCAGATTTTAGCATCTTGAATAAAATAAATAACAACAAATGAACTCATGAATCTAGGAAATACTTTTAAATGAATTTATATGTCATTCAGCATAAATTCAGTATAAATTCAGAATTCAATAGTTAGAGGCACAGTGCTTAGAGACTATTTAGATTGGAGAACTAAGTTGGTTCCTTCATCAAAAAATGAGTCATTCTGCAGACACAGGAAAATGAGTTCAAAATGGAAAAACAAACTTCTATGTTCTATTAAAGAAAGGCTCATTTTCATTCTATCACCAAACATCCTCCTGGATCAGAAGATTAAACTTTGATTTGCTTGTCCTGGAGATTGGGAATTATCCCTGGGAAGACAGGGGCTGGAGACAGTCTTTTACAGAATAAATTTTGATCCTGTCCCCTTTTAGAGGCCAAACATGATCCTTAATTGCATCATCTATGATTAAATAATAGCAGTAGAGATAATAATACCAAACCTCTCAAGAATAATACATTTTGTCCTTCTGACTTTTTTCATGTGTTTATAGTAGAACCTGTTCCCAAAGAATTTGAGGAAACATGGAGAATTAGAAACAAAAATTTATCAAACATGTCTGCACATGATGGGTATGAAAAAAAACAACTTTAGATTCCTTTTCTCCTCATTTCCTATTTTAAATCTTAACATTTGATGAGCCTGTGATCTTGAACATGTAATGTCACTGCACCATCTTGCTATTACCATTTACAAAAATGGAGATGACATTCCTTGAAAATCTTTGGATGTTGGACTGAGAAGACATGCGTCTGTGACTTTAATCAAATCATTGAATTTCACCATATCTCAAATTCTCATCTATAGAACCGAGAAAAACTCTACCTTATCTATAAAAAAATCAAATGTAACAATATACCTGGAAAGGTATTTGCAAAGGGGAAATGCAAACATATGTTACTGACAGTGACCTTATCAATAGAACTAAGAAAGATAAGAGACCAGGCAGGATCTTATGTTCAATTAACCTTTCAAATTATACTTCTACAATTTCTATTTTAAAGTCAGAAAAATATTAGATACTTACAAATAATAAATAATCCCTATAAAATACTTTGAATTTCGGACAGGGGAGATCGTTCAGTGGCTAAAGGAGCTTGTTCACAAAGAATGATGGTCCAAGTGTCATTCTCCATTATGCACAGAAAACCAGATACACACAGTGGTGCATGCATCTGGAGTTTATTTGCATTGGGGCAGGCCCTGGTGCTCTTATTCCCTCTCACTCTCATTCTTTCTCTCTGCTTACAAATAAATAAGAAATACTTTTAATTTTAATTTGCATTTATATGAACAAAATATACAAAAGTGACAAAGTGGAGATTATGTGAAAAAAACTAAATTCCCACAGGAAAATGTACCATAACATCTTTAGGTAGTATGCTTATGATATCATTATTTTATAACTTACATTCAAAGTTAAATTCCTGGTAGTGGAGATAAAAGAGGATAATGAGGGTTGATTATGATCAAAGCATACACAAAAATGTCATAATGAAACCATTATTTTCTACAATTAGTATATAGTAATAGAAAGTTTAAAAGATCAAGTACTCAGTGAATATAACTTACCAATCACTATATGCTGTCAGCCTCTGGGTTATCAAAGAGAAAGACATACTTTGTAAGCAGAGGCAAAGAGAAAAGGAGCACTCTTGTTCTCTTCTCTCCCTGGAAGAAGGTATTCAATTTCAGGTTTCTCGATGTGACGATGGCTTAATTTATGACTATCCCGCAGAAAGTATCCATCAAGACTCCATCATCCTATATGTATACTTCATTCCATCATTCAAAAGTCAGTGACCTACAGATGGTCAATCAGAGGGTGTAGGGCTTCGATTGAAGTAACTGCTGATCTTGCATCCCTAGAATGTAAAAAAAAAAAAAAAAAAAAAAAAAAAAAAACGACCAAAACTGGGAACAGTTCTTACTATATTCTGCAGCTGCAGGGCAAAGCCAGGTACATGAAAAATCCTGTTCTCTTAAGGAGAAACCCGGAAGCCATGCAATTTCCACACTGATGATTAGATCCAATCATAAAGAACAGTGCAACGATCTCCTTGAAGGAACAGGAGGAGACTGCATTTTAATGATGCAGATTCTCTTTGAGGTCCAAGTCACTTTTGCTGATGTTGCAGGATGTGATACTAACTGCCAGGCCATCAGTCAAATATACTATTGTTGCAAGCTACTGAAGCTTCCCACAGAGGCACGTGTGAGTTCATTCATCTTCCTGAGAACTTAATTTACTACTGAAAGGAACTGACTACTGAAGGAATTGTGGCTCACTCAGGAGTGGAACTTATACCTACGGGCACCCATTAGATTCAGGCACAGGGGAAGACACCTTTATGTGTCTCCTCTTGTTTAGTCCTTACTACAAGCCAGAAATGGTACCAGTTCTTCTATGGCTTGAAGGTGTCTCCTGAAGTTCATGTTTTGGAAACTTTCTTGCCAGTGCAATAGGGTTGGAGGGTAGACTTTCAAGGCGTGATTGGGTGATAAGAGCTCTCAGCTTAGAAATTCATTATTTGTTTTTTCAGAATGAGCTGATTTCTGGGAAGTTGGACTTGTTAAAGAAGCAAGTTTGTCCCTCTCTTGCTTTCTTACTTTATCCTTCTCTTGCCTTTCCACATTCTTCCACACAATGACATAGCACGAAGGCCCTCACCGATGTCAGCACTATGAGCTCATCAGCCTCTAGGACCAAGAGCCAAAAACATCTCCATTCTTTATAAATTACCTAATTTTAGGAATTCTGTTATAGCAGCATTTAGAGGACTAAGATAAATGACTTTTGTCTTAAAGATAAGGAAATTAAGGGTGCACAAGAGATGTATGTATGTCACAGGTATCCGAGAATAGCTATCAATGTGGCCCAACCCATTTGTAGATGACAGCATCACGCCACAATGTCAAAAGGTTGGACACCCCTGGATGCATTCAATGTACAAATGCAGGTAGTGTGAGAACTGCATCTAAACATGGATTTCTAGCTGGGCATGGTGGCACATGCCTTTGATACCAGCACTCAGAAGGCTGATGTAGGAAGAGCACTGAGTTCAAGGTCAGCCTGAGCTAGAGTGAGACTTGGTCTGTCTGTTTCTCTATAGATAATACATACATATATACATACATACATATGTACATAGATTTCTCTGCTGCCAATGCCCGTGATGTCTCACTTATAGTATTGTCATTAATAGAGCCCAGAAAGTAAGTTCTATCTTTGCACAGTCTTATGCTTAACCCTTCATCTACCACCCATTTCCTGTTTAAAAAAAATGTTTTATTTACCTGAGAAAGAGATGGAGGGAGAGAGAGGGAGGAAGAGAGAATGGGTGCACTAGGGCCTTCAGCCACTGCAAACTCGAGACACATGTGCCACCTTGTGCATAAGGCTTGTATGGGTAGTGGAGACTCGAACCTGGGTCCGTTAGCTTTGCAGGCAAGTGCCTTAAACACTAAGCCATCTCTCCAGCCCCCACTTCCTCCTTTTGATTGTCCTTCTTTTGAGACAGTATCACTCTATAGCCCAGGCTATGGAACTCACTGTGCAACCCAGGCTAGCCTTGAATTCATAGTGCTTCTCCTGCCTCAGCATTCACACTGCTCAGGTAATAGGTGAGAGCCACCATACCTTGCTTTATCACCAATCTTAGACACTCCTAGTTAGGTCTAGATATTGACTACTAGTTATCCTACTGGAAATGTAGAACTGATTGGGATTATATATTTTTATTCAAGCTTGTTCACTTCTTGTACACAAAAATGATGTTAGATTACCTAGCTATTATTACATTTACTACCAAAGTACTATTTGAGAAAATAGAAATTTAAAAATTTTTTCTATTCTATGACAAGAAAAGAAAAGTGAAATCCAGTTGACAAGATCAAAGAGGGCAATAGCATCACAGGAACCTTGAGGAAAGGGTAAGACTTCAGTTTGTAAGGATGATATTAGAAATGACACCCACAGATAGAGATTAATAACACCTAGAAAAGCTCTGATAGAGGTAAGTCAATAGCAAAAAAAAGAGAAGGCTTAAGATAGCTCTGATATTTCAGATATGTAGGAAATGCTAGAACTGCTACTAACACTATGTAAGGTAAGGAGTGATTTGAAGGAGGTGACAGGCAACATTTGGACATAGTATTGGTCATGTTGGCCATTTAGGTCATTGCCAATTATTCAGGCAGGAAACATCGCAGCCACCCTTGATGCCTCTGTTTCGCTCACGCTCCACACTGCATTCTACTAGCTAATCACGTTCACTCCGTTTTCAAAGCACATTCCAAATTCAACACATTTTCAACATCTCTATGCTAAACTGTGATCTTAGCTGCCACTATATATATATTTTTTTATTTTTTTATTTTTTTTATTTATTTATTTTTTTATTAGTTCTGTATTCAGCAAATACAGTCAGTTTGGTACCATTATTAGGCTCATCCGTGACCTACCCCCTCCCCTTGGCCCCTCTTTGTTGAGGTATATGGGTCATGCATTGTGGAGTTAGCCCACAGTTATGGGTAAGCTAAATGTCTCTGCATATCATGACCCAACATGTGACTCTGACATTCTTTCCGCCCCCTCTTCCGCAAAATTTCCCTGAGCCATGTTGGGTTCATTTTTGGTCTGCTTCAGTGATGAGGTGTTGGGGGCCTCTGAGGCTCTGGCTCTCTGATTTGGTGGGAGTTGATTTTTCTCTGTGCTGATCTCCTTCCCCCTTGTGCTGGTATCCGGTTCATCAGGAAAACAGCGTCCTTGCTTGTTTCTCCAATTTTTCTTAGTTTCAGCCGGGGCCCTTTTGAGGTATGATGGGGTGGCTCTCTCCTTAGGATCTACATCTATCTGAAAAAGAGAAGCAGATTCTCCAACAGAGAGTAAGTTAGCACCAGGACAAATGAGATAACCCTTACTTTTTCTTTTTTTTTTTTATAGAGAATTTAATAGGTGTAGGCCCTCTTGTAGCCCACCATTGATGGTAGCTTGATATTGGAGAGTGGGCTTATGTTTGGATCTGGTTCTGACTTGTTTCCCAGCTCCAGCTATGGGTCCCATACCAGTGAGGGGATCAGTTAGCCAAATTGAGAGCAGTTGGTTCCCCACCATGGCTGTGTGCCACCACTGCACTTGTGTGGGCATCACAACAAGTTATTTGCTGCTAAGTAGGTTAGACCATGCGTTGCTTCAATAGATATTGGTCAATTTCCCCCAGTCGCCCATGTAGCACCTTCTGGCACTAGACGTGCTGACTGTCTGGGGACTGACTCTCTTCCAACTTCCAGCCATGCCATTCTAATTTGCATGTCAATCACATAAGGTATCTTCAGCAGTAGGGTCTTACCACTAACCTTTGGTGGGTCATCAAGTACTCTGACAGAAATCTGTCTGTCTTTTAGGAAACCTTGTAGGTCTCTCTGATCAAAAGCTCATTGTGGATGATAGCCCCATGCTGGATCTGGGATTTTTATTGGGATTATTGCAGTAGCACTTTTATGCATCTTACTGCCTCTGTCTTTTGCCACAGCTTGTGACAACACAGATACTGCTTTAGTGTATTTCTGGCTCAAGTCTCTATAGTTCAATGTACAGTAATAAGCAGGGTAACATAATACCTATAGATGGAACCTTCTGGAGGTCAAAGATAGTTTTGAAAAAATTAGATCTATGCTGTATGTACACAGACTTTGTGTAGTATTCTCTACATACAATATAGCATAATAACTATGTCCATGGTGTTTATATTGTATTAAATATTACGAGTAATATAGAGACTGTTTGAGCATATAGGAGAATGTACGTAGCTTAGATGCAAATGGCAGGTCGCGTTATAGAAAAGACTTGAACATCTAAAGATTTTGGTTGCTCTGGAATTCCTATAACCAGTTCCCTGAGGATTTTGAATGATCATGGTACACAGTATGAAATGTATATATTAATATGCATGAGCAACACATTCATTCATTCATTTGTTTATGTATGTGCCTCTGATACATATGGTAGAGCAAGTAAGCAATAGAGACATAAGGAAGTCAACTTGAGGTTGACAGATTTTCTCAACTCACTAACCTATTTAATCTAATAGTTTGGTGGTTGCTAATTTTTGCCATCAAGTAATCCTCGTTTTTATTCTTATTTATCAGAATGAGAGAGAGTGAGAGAGAGAGAGAGAGAGGATGTGAGACTGGGCACACCAGGGCTTCCAGCCACTGCAAATGAACTCCAGGCGCATGTGCCCCCTTATGCATCTGGCTAACGTGGGTCCTGGGGAATTGAACTTGGTTCCTTTGCCTTTGCAGGCAAGCACCTTAACTGCTAAGCCATCCCTCCAGCCCAAGTAATCTTATTTTTGATAATTATTTTATTCTTCCCTTTCTATTCTTCAGTCATATTTGTTCGTCTTTTATTTGAACATCTTATAAGGCCTCCATGTACTAACAAAAGGAATGGTAGTGCCGGGCATGGTGGCGCACGCCTTTAATCCCAGCACTCAGGAGGCAGAGGTAGGAGGATCGCCATGAGTTCGAGGCCACCCTGAGACTCCATAGTGAATTCCAGGTTAGTCTGGGCCAGAGTGAGACCCTACCTCGAAAAACCAAAAAAAAAAAAAAAAAAAAAAAAAAGGAATGGTAGTAATCTTCATTTGCTGGTGAAGTTAAAGGAATGCATTTAAGAACTTTCAATTGCCTTCAGGTCCCTGGCGCTTCGGAAGCCGGCTAGCAGTGCAGACATGGCCAAGTCCAAGAACCACACCACACACAACCAGTCCCGGAAATGGCACAGAAATGGCATCAAGAAGCCCCGATCCCAAAGATACGAACCTCTTAAGGGGGTTAACCCCAAGTTCCTGAGGAACCTGCATTTTTCCAAGAAGCACCACAAGAAGGGCCTGAGGAAGATGCAGGCCAACAAGGCGAAGGCGATGAGTGCTCGCACCGAGGCCAACAAGGCCCTCGTAAAGCTCGAGCAGTCCTGGCCCAAGCTCGCCAAGGGTCCCAGCCGCAAGCTAGGCCGACTTGCCTTCATCGCCCACCCCAAGCTTGGGAAGCCTGTCCGCACCTACATCGCCAAGAGTCGCAGGCTCTGCCAAGCAAAACCCAAGGCCCAGGCTCCAGCTCCAGCTAAGGCCCAGACCCAGGCTGCACCTTCTGCTCCAGCTCAGGCCCCACAGTAAAGCTCTCCGTCCACCAAAGTAAACACAGATGGACTGGCATGTCCCCTTGCCTGTTTGCAGATGGCAGGTGTCCTGTGCTGTTTTTACAAATAAACTTATGGCAGATCTGTTAAAAAAAAAAAAAGAACTTTCAATTAATTAATTATAGTGTTGACCTAGGTTTTATTCATAATATTCATAATTCTCAGTTTTTAGTTTTTTTTAAATCATATGTATTAGATTTTACTAAAATTTGGGAATTGAGGAAAATCGTCTATATGTATTATTCTTCTCCTTCAACATATTTTTGCAACTTGTTATGTT
Source organism: Dipus sagitta (assembly GCA_036346955.1). NCBI lineage: Eukaryota > Metazoa > Chordata > Mammalia > Rodentia > Dipodidae > Dipus > Dipus sagitta. The sequence goes on from CM070771.1 coordinate 193,363,734, forward strand.
TACTGAAGTTTTGAGTGTTAAATCCTTATCATGGTTTATTATTACACTTGATGGCTGTTATAGACAGCCTAGTGATTTATTGTAAATTTTTGCATTAATATTATAATGAAATTGATGCATAATTTTCTTTTTCTTTTTGGAATCCAGATGATCTAAAATAAGCTAAGTGGCTTTTACTCTTTGATGGCTCTGGAGTAATTTTCAAAGAGCTCTTAGGGTTTAAATGTGGAACATCCCCAACAGGATCATGTGTCTGAACAGCAATGACACTGGAGAGGTTGTGAAACCTTTAGGAGGTGGAGCCTTGCTGGAGGGAGTGGGCCACTGGGAACAGGCCTGAAGGTAAGAGCCAGGCCCAGCTCCCAGCCTGCGCTTTCTGCTTCTTGACTGGGTTTTGTAACCGTGAGCTGCAGCCTCTTCCTGCTGCCGCTCACCAAATATGGCCATGCTCTTTGCACGTGATGGGCCATACATTTGGCACTGGGAACCAAAATCAACCCCTCTTCCATGAAGTTTTTTCTGTCAGATATTTCATTGTAGTGACAAGAAAGTAACTACCACAGAGCCATTACCTGTTCCAACATGGGGGAAGACTCTCAGAGGAGGCTTTATTGGGAGGAGGATTATGACCATTGCTGCTGGCTTTTGCAGTCAAGTTTTCTTTCTCTTTTTGTGCTAATGTTGGCATTTAACACTTCTAGGAATTCATTCTTTTCATTTGTAAGCACATATTCAAAAATCCATTTTGTTCCTGTATCTTTCAAAGATTTAGGTTTTTTTTTTTTGACATAAGGTCTTCCTAAGTAAACTTGGCAGTCCTGGAGCTTACTATGTAAAGTTGTTGCAATTCTCCTGCTCCTAACTTCCAAGCGCGTGAAATATAGGTTCAAGTCACCGTGTTTGACTGTGTTTTCTTTTAATTTTTATTCAATTGTCTCTCTATTTGTATCTCATTTTTCCATAATCAGTATTAGCTAAAGTTCTATTTACGAAGAATCAGCTTTTAGTTTTATTAATCTCCATCTTTTCTTTTTCTTGTTTTATCACTTCCTTATAACTTTTCCCTCTTAGGTTTGCTCATTATTATTTTTTTTTTTTTTGAGCTTCTAGAGTTAAATATTTAGCTTGTGTGTTCTAAGCCTTAACTGCTAAGTCATCACTCCAGCCCCCAGTTTGGCTTTTTGGTTTTTGCTTTTGTTATGTTTCACTATGCAGAGCAAGCTGTCCAAGAACTCCTAATACTCCTGTCTCAGCCTCCTGAGTACTGGGATTACAGGGGCCTGACTTCATCTACTATTATTCCTTATATTACTTATAATTACCATACCGAATATCTTCACATCATTTTGTCCATAATAGCCTTTGAGTTACAGCTTTAGCCCATCCCTTACATCTTCATTTTTATTTTAAATGTTTATACCATAAGTTCCAGTCTTCCTCTCTTAGCTGTGCTTCCCAATAAATACATGTTTTTTTGCGGTCTTGAGGGGGAATTAGGCAGCCAGTCAGGCCAGAGTGCTCAAAGGGGGAACACCATGCCTGCATTTTCCAGTAGAACAAGATTTCAGTGTCTGATCCAGACTATCTAATCAGCTTCCTCGCAGGCTCACCTGAGCTTGAGGGTAAAGCCCTCCACAATAAATTATAAATAAATCATTACCAGGTGGGCAAGATCTCTTGTTGGCTTTTCATCTCTCCTGAACTTCCAGGTCCATGTTCTAGTAAGGCCCCTTTGTCTCAGCTCAGATGAGGTGAAATGGTGGGGTGGGGGTGACCCCTACTCCCACGAGGGCTCCCTACCCCCTCCTGCCTTCTACATGGCAGGAGCTCTCTGTGCTTTTCTTCTAAAACTTTAATTAATTTAAAGCACAAACCTTATAAAATCCCTTTTCACATATTTTCCTATGCCAGTGTTCCACTCTCACTTGGGCTCTTGGACCATGTGGGTGTATCCATTGCCCCTTCTTTGGTTTGCTGATTTTCCCCAGTGCCCCTGACTTTCCTGAATAAATGTAATGGTTTATAAACTCTGTTTCTCAGCCCATCCTAAAGCTCATCCATTCTGCAATATACATGTAACATCTTAGAAATCAGCAGCTCTAGACTGAGGCAGTCTCTAATGCTGCAATCCCCCAGTGCCAGTTTGGAGGAAGAGGAGGAGGATAAGAAGAAGGTGTCTAAAAGTGGCTAGTGAATTTCCATGTGATGTCATCATGTTCCAGTTTTGACTCTATGGCACTACAAACTACATTCACTTTAAATACAGAAGCCTGCTGTTTCTCCAGAGAGCTGACCCTGGGACTCCTTTCGACCCACACCATAAAACTGGCCCCTCCTCTGTGCTGACTCTACCTCTTCTCAAGCTATCTGGAAGTCATTTCTTATAATAAGTTCAGATTCCTGGTATCTTCTCTCATTTAGGATTTTAGATACCCTTTTTGCTTTGTTTTTCTCATGCTTGATTAGAAGAAGCAAAGACTGGCTTCTGAGTATCCATGTCCATATTACTACTGACTTTCTTGAGATGTTAATAAAATATAACATGTGAATATGTAAAATCAAAATAGTATGACAAATAAAATGTTCCTCGTTAGAAGAATCCTTTCTGCATGGTGCATTGAAATGATATTTTAGAAGCATCTAAATTTCTAAGAGACATTGGAGATGTCTTGTGACTCCTAAATAGGGAACTTGTAACACCATCCAAATACCGGAAGGCTAAATCAACTTTATGATAGCCAATTATTTGGTATAGATGGATTGAATTCAGATATTTGAAAAACAAAAAAGAAACATAGTTAGATACTAAACCATAACTCATTAAACCTAATCTCAGATCATTATAACACTCCTAATTCTGACTCTGTTTTAAGCATAATTGTTAGACTTTTCAGAAAATATATGAAAGTTTCACAAATGCTTTTATTAAAAGTATTATTTTTCTTATATATGTATTATGGTTTTTTATTATTGATGCTCCCTTTCAAACTCAGGAAAGAGAATTTCATTTTCTAGAAAAAGAAATCTTTCTGTTTACTTTAGTCAGCCCAAGTCTCCACTGAAAATGCTAATGCCCGTAGGTCTACCTGACTGAGGCTGAAGGAAGCAGGGCACCTGAGCCCACAGCCTCACAGCATTCAGGTTCATAAGCCATGGTTGAGGTTAATGCCTGTTCTTACATGGTTATCTATCCTCTCCAGAAAGAGCTGACATAGTGGCATTTGCCACACCTGCCAATCAGTTATACTCAAGACACTAACAAAGGGGCAAGAACAGAAGCTAACAAACACCAGAGGGAAAATAAAGGCCAAGGAAGGGTGACAGTTTGTTGTACATGAATCACAATTTTGTATTAGCCTAAACTTCTGGCCATTCCTGGGCCTCTGTCAGATGGAAATACAGTTCTTCATGCTCTATGTATACAATAATGAATTTTCTGTTACTAAAACTTTGTTATTATCTTTATAGAGTATAAAATCTATTAACATTAATAAAAATTAATGCATGAACTTTGGTATATCTGAATACTTCCCTTCACAATAGCATATTATAAAAATAGTGATTACTTAAAATATTAATATAGACGGTCCTCTTCTCCAAATCTACCCCCACCCCACTACCATCATTCATCCAGCTAGCACTTAGTAAGCACCTACTATGTGCTGTACCACTATATGCCCAACTATGCTACACACTCTTAGGATATTAGACCAACTTCTCAACTCAAGGAGCTTGGACAAATGACAAGTAATCCCTATATTCTTCTATTTATATTGTCAATCTTCATTAATAAATATAGAATATTAGGGCTTGGAAGATAGCTTAGAAATTAAAGGCACTTTGCTTGCAAAGTTGCTGGCCTGGGTTCAATTCCAAAACTACTACATAAGCCAGATGCAAAATAGCACAAGTGTCTGGTGTTCATTAGCAGTGGTAAGAGGTTCTGGTGCACAATTGTATACACACATGCATACATGCACACACACAGACACACATGCAAATAAACAAAAGTTTAAAAATTTATAGACTATCCAGAGTGAAGTACAGGAAAGAAGTATAGGAAAACTTGAGAAAAATACTCAAATCATGAAGATTTCTAAGTTATCTTTGTTGGAAAGCTAGGCATGGTGTGAGCATGCTTTCCTAGGTGTTTAATTCTCTGGAATCTCTCAGTCATTCATGGTCTCTAAAACATTTTATAAGTAAGTTTCTGAAACTGTCAGCAAGCAAATGATGCCATACTATAAACATGAAGTGATTTTTTCTAGAGGAAATACAATTATTTCATATACATCTCTTTTGACTCAACCCACCTAGCATTCATACCACTCCTTCACCTCCTGACATAAAACCAAGTGTTTCTGAGGTTTTTGTTTATAACATTTTTATTAATTAGTTTTATACTCAGTGAATACAGTCAAGTTGGTACCATTGCTAGCCTCCTCCCTGTCCTCCCCCCTCCCCCTGGCCCCTCCTTTTTGGGGTATATGGGTCATGTATTGTGCAGTTAGCCCTCAGTTATGGGTAGGAGGAAATGCCTCTGTGTATCATGACCCAACGTGTGGCTCTGACATTCTTTCTGCCCCGTCTTCCACAAATTTCCCTGAGCCATGTTGGGTTCATTTTAGGTCTGCTTCAGTGATGAGGTCTTGACTTCTGCTTTTTAAAGAAACCTGATGCTCAACTATGACTAGATTCACTAAATAATTCTCATTAACTGGACATTACCCTCAACACAATTTTCATCTGTGCCTCAAAATTTTAGTTGACTTATATGATGTTAATATTATTTGCTTAAGAGGCTAATGATGTCCTTTACTTTTTTAAATATTTTATTTTTATTTATTTATTTGACAGAAAGAGAGAGATAGAGAGAGAATGGATGCGCCAGGGCCTCTAGCCACTGCAGATGAACTCCAGATGCATGAACCCCCTTGTACATGTGGCTAACATGGGTCCTGGGAATGGAACCTGGGTCCTTTGGCTTTATAGGCAAACACCTTAACTGTTAAGCCATCCTTCTGGCCCAGTGTTCTTTATTTTTTTGTAGTTGTCATGTTGCTAGGAGAAAGAAGGAATGGGAGAGAGGGTAATAACCACAAAAAGAAAAACAAAAACAGACAAAAATAAACATCTTGAGAAAGAAATGAGAAATAGTATGTTGGAACACAGGCTGGGGCAATGGCCAGCTTTGATGTGTGTTGCTTATCGATTTCCTAGGTGTAAATCTTCTCATCATGGCTGATTTCACACTGACAGTGTGACATCACTGAACATGGAGGCACAAAGAGAAATGCCCAGTTGTCTCTCTTGAACTACAAGTCATTCTTTTTTCAAAATATTTTTATTTATTTATTTGAGAGAGGGAAAGAGGGAGATGGAGAGGGAGAGAGAGAGAGAGAGGGAATAGGTGCACCAGGACTTCCAGCCACTGAAAATGAACTCCAGACACGTGCGCCACCTTGTGCATCTGGCTTATGTGGGTCCTAGGGAATCGAACCAAGTCCTTTAGCTTTGCAGGCAAGGTAAGTCAAGAGAGGCAGAAATGTTAGCCATACCAACTTATTTTTCCACTAGGTGACATCATCATCATCATAATCTATAGACTAGAAGCCTTAGGACCCCTATGGGGAATGTGTGGGCTGCCAGGCATCCCCATGCTCTACATGTTTATAACTGAATGGTGGTAAATCAAAAAATGCTTTCCCTTCCACTTTAACAAAAAACTCTAATACCAGGGCTGGAGGGATGGCTTAGTGGTTAAGGCTTTTGTCTGCAATGCCAAAGGACCCAAGTTCAATTCCCCAAGACCCATGTAAGCCAGATGAATAAGGGAGTGCACGCGTCTGGAGTTTGTTTTCAGTGGCTGGAGCCCTGGTGCGCCAATTCTCCCTTTCTCCCTCTCTCTTTTTCCCTCTTTCTCTCTGTCAAATAAATAAATAAATAAAATAAAGCTCCAATACTGCAGTCTTAATCTTAAAGCAAAGGGCTGCACAAAAAGAACATGGGAGGGGAGGGGTTCTGTTTCCTGGGATTCCCCCCCCCCCTGCTTTATGAGAGCTCTGAGTTCTTTCATTCACTAAGTTCTATAGTAAAATCTGTGTGAACCTTTTTTTTTTCCTCCAAAAAGAGCATAGGATTTCAAGTTAGATATATCTGGTATTAAGTAGCTTATCTGTCACTTACTGACTCTGACTTTGTCCTTGGGTGAATGACTTAAACACTTTGTCACTGTCTAGTCTGTATATTGGTGACAATGTGAAGTCTTGTATCATAAAATACTTTTCAAGATAAAATACATAGTGGTTAAATGTACCTAAAACATGGTAGACATTACGCTGATACTCAGCACTTTTCCAAGTGGCTTTTTCTAAAAGAGTATGATTCTTAACTGCTAAAATTCTGATGTTCTGATGTCTGATGTATTAAAAATAGCCAATATTTTCAAGAAAGCATGAGAACTCCCTGGAGAATTAAATCACCAATATCCATTATTTCTATTGCACACATGAAAAAAAGAAAATTTATGTAAATTAATAAAGATCAAAAAGCAGGATGAGAGACTGTTTATGTAGTTAATCCTTCAAGACAGATTCAGGGGCTGAAGAGATGGCTCAACAGTTAAGATGGTTTCCTGTAAAGCCTAATGACCTGGGTTCGATTCCCCAGTGCCCAGGTAAAGCCAGATGCATGAAATGGCATATGCAACTGAAGTTTATTTGTAATGTCTAGAGGCCCTGGTACAACTATTCTCATTCTCTCTGTGTGTGTGTCTCTCTGGTGTGATGGTTCATGCTTTTAATCTCTGCTCTTGGGAGGCTGAGGTAGGAGAATCACTGTGAGTTCGAGGCCACCCTGAGACTACATAGTCAATTCCAGGTTAGCCTGGGCTACAGCAAAACAAACAAACAAACAAAAAATAAAAAGGACATTCAATTATCCTCATGTTCAAAGGTAAATTGGCCTTCATATAAATTAGAAAACCTACTAAAAGTCCTACGACTGGTAAATGAAGATGACAGGTGACTGGAACTTAAGTCCAGATTTGTCTGATCCTGTGGCTCATAACTTGTTTACTTTCCACTGTATTACTTGTCTAAAGGTGACTTAACTTGAACAAGAAGTGTCATTATAATTTAAGTTTAGAAATTCCAAAGGAGGTTTGGTTAGCAAATATGTGACAGAACTAAATCACAAATATTGTTATAGACAGAATTGTGGAAGAAGCTATCATCTGTTTGGGCAATAATATTTCTACACTGGATAGAGGATTTTTATTAGTTACATACATAACTCAATGTGTAAACAGCACATGTTGGTACCATCCTTACCCTCATCCCCCCTTCCTTCCGAAGGGACCCTCCTTCTTGGGGATTCCAGTTATCCCCATACAGATTGTGGGTCATGCATTGTGGGGGTAGCCATAAGTTATGGGGGAGAGTCAATGCCTCTGTGCATAATGTCCCAACTTGTGGCTCTAACAATCTTTCTGCCCCCTCTTCGCTGAATTTCCCTGCACCATCTTGGGTTCATTTTCAGTCTACTTCGGTGATGAGGTCTTGGGAGCCTCTGTGTCCCTGGATCTCTGATTTGGTAGGAGTTGAGTGTTCTCTGTGTCTATCTCCTTCACCCTTGTGCTGGTACCAGGTTCACCAAGAAAGCAGCACTCTTGCTCATTTCCCTAATTACTCTATGGTCTCAGATGGGGCCCTAGTGAGGTGCGATGGGCTGATTCTCTCCTAAGGTTCTACATCCATCTGAAAAAGAGAAGGAGATTCTCCAACAGAGAGTGAAGTCAGCACCAGGTAAATGGGATAACCATTATCAGTTTAGAGAGAATTTAATAGGTGTAGGCACTATAGCCCAAGATTGGTGGGAGCTTCATATTGGAGAGCAAACTCATTATTTGGGTATGATTTTGACTTGTTTCCCAGCTTCAGCTATGCATTCCATTCCACTGAGCAGACCTGTTAGCCAATCCAAGAGCAGGGATAGAGTTTTCAAATGACCCACAAAGCTGAGAAAATATGGAAAACCCTTACTCAGATATCTTTGGGAAATTTATACCTTGGAACTTAAGGGTTAAAACATCTAGAATTGTGGGTCAGATGTTTAAATGGATTCTATATCAATGGCACATGTTGTTTTCTTGGCAAGTCTCTTTTTATTTCCCGAGCATGCAAAAATTCTGAGATTTAGGGCAGAATAAAGAACTATATTAACAACAGGTCTTGAGAGCCTGCACCTGCCTAAAACAGGCAGCTTGTAAATTAGTCCCAATCGATTGACTTTCCAGAGAGCAAAGGAATAAAAAGAAAATCAAGTCACCCCCTGCCCCTGTCCAGCCAGTGGGACACATCTTTCATGTCTCAAACTCAGCGTGAATTGTTTATAAATAGTGCCAGACCTCATGATGCCAAATAAATCCTATGCTATTTTTATAGCATGTGAAGAGAAGCAAGACAGGTTTCAAGCCTACAGCCTGCATGTTCAATTTCCAGAAATCCTATGAACATTATCCCCAAGTCCTCTAATTGGTAACCTTAAGATTTATTAGTGCAAATGTCAATTTCTGGCTACATACCAGGGACATAAAAATGCCTGGTGAGCTCTATGAATGTGTGCAAGGCCCAGATGCCCAGTTATATTCAAAACTTCACTTGATCTCCTCCTATTAGAGCAGAGGTCATGGGTGTTGGTGACTTTTTCATTGTTGGGACAAAATACCCCAGCAGAAACAGCTTATGGAAGAAAAAGGGTTTAATTTGGCTTACCGTTTCAGAAGGTAAGGTCTGTCATAGCAGGAGTGGGAAGCCGATGTGACGTCATCACAGGAGCCCAGAGAGTGAACAGTGGGCAAGCCGGGCTGTAACGCTGCAAAACCTGCTACTCAGGGACACTTCCTCCAAGGTTCAACCTCCTAGGAGTTCCACAACTTTCCCAAACAGCACCACTATCTGAAAATTAAGTGTTCAAACACATGAGCCTAGAGGGACATCACCACATGAGTACAGAGCTGCCTGATAAACTGTTCATGGGTAATTCATAAAGCTTGTCCTGAGGACAGATGGAATTTTGTATCCACCAGAGCCTAATCAGAAAGCTATAAAAGTAGCCATTCGAGGGGTTCCAATACAGGGACTTTAATGGGGAGTTCCTGGTCTTGAGCCTATTGGGATGACTATTTTTAAAAAAAGAGAAAGAGAGAGAAGTCATCCTATAGATCCAGAGCCTTCTAAAAGCACATACCAGGGTACGACTAGGGGTACAACCTTGGAGGGAACATGTGAGAAGTATAAAGAAAAAGTGGGTACCTACAGCCATATGAAGGTCAGACAGAAATGAAACATGAACAGAAGGACTGGGCTCAAGTTTAACTCAAAAGAGGAATCCCAAATTAATCAGGAAATGACTGGATCTTGGTCCTCAGCCAGGTGTAGTCAGTGGCTGGGAAGGGCCTGGGGAAAATGTGGGCTTTCCTAACCCCAAATGAATCCACAGTTGCAAATCAGCTGTGACCATCATGTCACCCTTGCAATAAAAGGAGCATCTAAGTAGCTCCCAACCAGAGCTGCCACAGAGAGGAAGCACAGAGATTCGCAAGAAGCCACAACCGGCCCCAGGCTAGAGAAAGAGCAGAGGGAAGAGATGAGGTTATGGGGTTACAGAGCCCAATGCCGGGCAGTGCAGGACCTTAATGAGTGAGGAAATGTCGCTACTCCAGAAGTGCAAACAGAAGGACAAAACACAGTCAAAAGAGTAAACTGGGTAATTAAAATCCATGAACTAGATCCAGCCAGTCACTGCCTTTGGGTTGCAATTGCTTTGAATGAAATAACTTCTCTGAAGTTCAAATGGAGAAACCCCATGTCTGTTCAATATGGAATAATAAAGACTGTCTGAAACAGCTAAAAATCCCAAACAAATTATATGAAACAATTACCTTGTCATCTTTGGATTTCAAACAGCAAAGGACCCTGTGACCTTGAGTGACAGGTAAAATTGGCTGATTCCCCACCGATGTCTTCCCAATGTTATTACTGAAGGAGCTCTAGATACACCATGTGGGGTGGTAATGAAATCAAAGTTCCGTGGACTGTCAGGATTGAGGAGGCAGAATCACAACTCAAGTTTTCAGTGAAGAGTATTATGAGAACAGAGCGGAAATATAGAACAATCTGATAATATTACTGGAGCTCTATGAAGGGTACTCTCAAATCCTAAGCTAAGCACTGTCAGGCATGGAACAAGACAGCTCAAACCAGGGAAGAAAACAATCAAGAGATTAGAGGGAACATTTTTAGAGCTCATATAAACTGTACCCATCCTCTAAAGGAGCGAACTGTGTCCTTTATAGGATATCCTATAGTGTAAAAATGGTGTTCTGTCTCAGTGGTATATGAAAGTTAACTCAAATAAATGTTCTTCAAGCCTCACAAGAATTTTAAAATATTAAATTATTTTCAAATAACCACATTTTAAGAGAAAATACAACAATGTTCATAGGAGTACAAATACAGACAATACAACAAGGTAAAATTAAAATTCTCTGACATCTAACAAAATATTGACAGAAATGTAAAAATGCCAGGAAATAGCATGTGTAATTTAAAAAATAATTAAAATGGAGCCGGGTGTGGTGGCACATGCATTTAGTCCCAGCACTTGGAAGGCAGAGGTAGGAGGACTGCCATGACTTTGAGGCCACCCCAAGACTACATAGTGAATTCCAGGTAAACCTGAGCTAGAGTGAGACTCTGCTTCAAAAAGAACCAAAAAAAAATCATTATTATTATTAAATGACCACTAAACAGGCACAGATCAATCAACTAATAGACAAATATGTTCAAACAGCTTTTATAAAAAATAATATGCAAGATGGCAAAGGAAGAATTCAATATTTTAGGGTCTTAGTGCTGCAGTGCTGAGTGCTAAACCCACAGTGCTGCCCACACCAGGCAAGCACTCTGTCAGAGCTACATCTTCAACAAGACTAAGTATTTTAGAGGTTGAAACTGAGGATGCAGAAGTGATTAAATTTGAATTCAAGAAATAAACATCACACTTTCTGAGATGTAAAATAAGCTCAATGCGATGAACAACACCCTCCCTATGGCAGAGTAAAAGCACATCGAAGAAACAAAATGAAACACAGACAAGGATTGAGAGAAGAAAACAGAGCATCTGTGAGTAACAGAACGTTAGAGTCTAATCAATGTATAGAATATAATTTGTCTGTAAAGAAAGATGATGCAAATTAGAAGGCACAGATTACCATCACAGCTGAAAGCACTTGAAATATGAAAACGACTATAAAGTCACAACATATAATAAGCAAAAGAAATGAAGAAAAAGCATATCATAGCACATCAGAATCTAATTTATTAAAACAAAGGAAAGACAAAGATCTTGAGTTAGGCCATTGAGAGAAGACACCTCACATGCCATAGAATAAAAGTAAAAACAACAGCACATTTCTCATAGGCGGTAATGGAAGCCAGGGGTGTATTTAAACAAAGGAGCATTAAAAACAAACTGTCTTCCCAGAATGAAGACCTTTTATAATGCAGATGAAGTAAAAACGTGTGTGCTTGAAGACCAGAAGACAACCTTGGGTGCCATCCTCAGGAACACTATCTACCACTTTGAGGCAGGGTCTCTCGGTGGCCAGGAGCTCACTAGTCAGGCTAGTCTGGCTGGCTAGTAAGTTTCAGGGATTTTCCCAACTCTACTTCCCTAGTGTTGATATGAGATCCCAGGCATATGTGATCATGCTTGGTATATTTAGATGGGCATAAGGACTTGAACTCAGGTCCTTACGCAAGTGAGACAAACTGACTGAGCTATTTCCCCATCTCTGCTAAAATCTTTTTTAAAAATACACAAAAATTGAATGAATTTCTATTCGTTGGTACTGCGTTAGAAGAAACAGGGAAGGAATTACTCAAATCAGAAGCAAAAAAAGAATAGGCAGATATCTAAATCTATACAAGGGAATGAAGAAAATGACATTGTCAGCATATGTGTAAACATAAGACAACTTTTCTTATTTAGATATCCTAAATGATAATCATCAGTGTAAATTAAAAGTCACGACATAGAATGGTTCTGTCACATATGTAGTTGTCATATATGTAAGTAAAGTGCATAGTACAAAGACCAGAAAGATACAAGTGTTAGTATACTCCTGTGAAGGTTTCATACTGAGTAGTATCACCAGAAAGCAGACTGTGAAAAATCATAGACATGTATTCTAAACCTTAAAATAATCCTTGAAAGAACACAATGAAGGATTTTAATTGGGCTGGAGAGATGGCTCAGTGGTTAAAGGTGCTTGCTTGCTAAACCTAACCGTCTTAAGTCCAATTACCAAGTACCCACTTAAAACCATATACAAAAAGTGGGGCATGCATCTGTAGTTTGTTTGCAATGGCTAGAGACTCTGGCACACCCATTTCATTCTCTCTCTCCTTGCAAATAAATTAAAAAAATATTTTAAGAACTATAATTAATAAATAATAGATAAAATATAATGGTGATAAATGAAAAATAACAAAAGAAGCACAAAAAAGAGAGAAAGGGGAACATAAAAGAGATAAAATAAACGTGAAATAAAGTCATTCTACAGGCCATTAAATAAATCTGCTTATGCTGAACATGATGGTACACACCTTTAGTCCCAGCTCTCTGGGAGGTAGAGGTAGGAGGATCTTTGTAAGTTCCATTCCAGTCTAGGACTAAGGAGTGAGTTCCAGGTCATCCTGGGCTACAGCAACACCCTACCTCGAGAAAAACAAACAAAAAAGCTACTTATCAAGCACCATAATTAAAAGCCAAGTGTTCTCAAATTCATTTAAAAAAAACAAGACTCAATTATGTGCAGCTCACATGATACAGAATGTTAAAAATGAAAAGAAGGCTGAAGATGTACCATGACAATACTAATCAAATTCAAGCATAAGTAGCCAGAGTAAACATGGAAGTAGGTTTCAAATGCTATTATCCAGATGAAGAGAAGCATTTCATAATTGTGACAAAAACTTCAGCTTATTAATAGATTTAAGTGACATTAATGCTCTTCATAACAAAGCTGCAAAATGTACAAATTAAGGCTGATAAAACTGCAAAGAGGAAAAGACACATTCAAAATTTAAGCTGTTGATTTCAATTCTCCATTCTCAGTAACAGAACAAGTGGGCATAAAATTAGTAAGGACATACAAGGCACGAATATACCAACAATCAACCTAACACAACAGCCATTCGTAGATCTGCTCCTAAAATGTATGTCTATTAGTAAGCACATGTGGACCGGCTACCAAGACAGACTGTATAACATACCATATAGAAGCTTCAATAGATTTTTTTTTATTTAAGTAAATAAATAAAAGAACTCCAAGGAGAGGGATCAGGTTGCCTCTATCGACAATTGTAGGTCGGAATCCTTGGAAAAATGATTGAATCAAAGATTATCTTGTTGACTATTTATTAAGGTAATATTTAGGGCTCATTACAGTGGAATGGAGGGAAAGGAGTCAGATTCACAAGGATGAATTGACTTTGTGTGTAATCTCAGTGAATAGATTAGTCACTCCATAGGTAGCACTAAAGATAGAATAATGCCTCTCATCTTTTTGTCCCTGCCTTCATTACCTGGCATGGGTTGTCCCTGAAATAAGATGTGAAATTAAGCAAAGCAATCTTTTTTCAACTGAAACAATCCCCAAAACCAGCTAAAAGGGTCCTTCACCAACACAACTACCAACAATGGAGACAATATGTCCTTCATTCCAAGAGAAGAATCTTTTTGGTGGATCAAAGTGGTCGCCACAATTTGCCCAACCTAGACCATCAAATTTCAACAACTTCCCCCAAAATGTCTTTAAATTAAGGATCACTGATCTGCAAAGTTTGCAAAGCAATGCTTGCAAAATTTAGAGCTCACAGTACCACCAATTCCAAAGTTTCAGATATTTGACAAAATAGTAATCATTCATAGCAATGAACATTCAGAAAACAGCTGAAGACATGAGTGTCTTTCTGGAAGATTTTTTGGCCAGTGAGACTGTAGTGATTTGGGGGACATTGTTCAGAAGGATAGCTGTTTTCTAAATATGAAAATTGTCTTAATTTTAAGTAAATGAAGTCATCACAGAAATTGATTTAAGTAAATAACCAAAGGTAATTTAAAAATATACCAAAACGGAAATGCTCCTTATGCAAATGATGATCTTCATTTGGGAGTTCGTTGATTTGATACATGGTTTCTAACTAGGTAATGGAGTCAAATTTCTCTGACAAAATTGTCTATTCATTTCTGTAGGAGCAGAATTCTCAGGTGGTCCCAGTGATTAACACCCATATGCAATAACCCCCCTCACCAGGTGCAGGTGAAAACTCATTTATCTCTAGCCAATAGTATTGACAAAACCAGAAGGTGCTTACTTTCATGACTATGTTATATGATACAGGTGGAGAGATTTAAGTGGCTTTAATCTAAAGGAAGATTATCAGGCCTTACTTAACTGATTGTACCTTTAGAATAGGATGTGGGGATCACACATGAAAAATAAGAGAGCTTCTGCCTTCTGGCCTCAGAGTCACTATGAGTCCTATAGCTTTAGTGCAATGAATTCTGCCAATCACCATATAAGCATGCAAAGACACCTTGGATCTCAAATATATCTCCAGCCAAATTTATATATTTAACAAATGTATGGGTGAAACCTAATGGCCTTGCACCATTAGACAAATATTTCACCATAAAGCTACAACCCCAACCCTAATCTTTTCATCAAGACAGGTTCTCACTATGCAGCAAAGACTTACCTGTGTTCTTCATCTCCAGCCTCAGCCCCCAAGTGCTGGGTTACACATGTGTGATACCATGCCAGGCCCTAGCTCAATTTTGTTGTTGTTTATTATGCTTTATTGGTGAAGATATGCCAGAATTTGTTGATCTACTCACCTTGATAGATATTGGGTTTCTTACTTTTGAATTACAAATAAAGGAGCTATAAGCATTTGTGAGTAAGTCTACATTGACATGTTTTCATTTTTCTTATGGAAATCATGGGAGTATAACTTATATAAGTATGCATTCCAATTTTTAAGAAACAGGCTCCTTTTCATAGCATAGTGGTTATACCATATTACACTCTCAACAAATACATAAGTATTTCAGTTCCTTCAGATCCTTGCCAACAATTAATACCATAATTTCCCCCATCTTTTTACCATTTTAGTGTGCAATGACATTTTGTTGTGATAATACTTAACCTTTCCTTAGTGGAAAATAATGTTAACCAAACTTACAGTTTGATTGCAGGATTATGAAACTCTGAGCAGGGACTTATCTAATCCATGCATGGATTTCTTACCCATGGAAACAGTAGAATAATGCATGCTTATTGCCTTGAGACACTACATGTGTGTCAGTTTGCTGCAGTAAAAGAACACTAACATATCCAGCCTCCAGGAATTATATCTTCTTAAACTCACAAAATAATTACTTGTCTTTTTGAAAGTTCACACATTAAACATCATCATTCTTTCCAACTGCTGCTCAAGAGTTTAGTGACACTGTTTGGCCCAACTCTCTTACACTGTCAGGACATCTGTTTTGTCTGGGTTCTCTAGGAAAAACAGAACCAGTAGGGGAAGTGTGTGTGTGTGTGTGTGTGTGTCTGTCTGTGTGTGTGTGTGTGTGTGTGTGTGTGTGTCAGAGAGAGAGAGAATAGAATTAGAAATGAGGAATTGGGTCATACAATTCTGAACTCAGATGTTCCAGATCTGAAGTTGGCAAGTGAGTTGGAAACCCAAGAGAGATAAATGATGGTATAGTGTCAATTGAACTCTAAATATGTGAAGGTCAGGAGAACCCATGATGCATCTTCCTGTCTAAGTTTGGGTATGAAGATGGGGAAGGACCCATATCTCAACTCAAAGAAAGCCAGAAAGAAAAATTATATCATCCATTTATTTTCTATGAGCTATCAATGGATTGAGTAAATAACCTGCTTAGCTCGTTACTTTTTCAAATGTTTTATCTCATCAAAAACATACTCACAGTTGCACTCAGAGATAACATTTAACCAATTACCTAGCCAACCCCACAATAAAGTGAAATTGGTATATGAAATTAAAGTTCACAATGGCAGTTGAGTACTGAAAAATAATCTTCAAGTTCTCGCCAATATTATCTTTTGTTGGCTCTGATTTGTATCAAGTTGGTTCTGTGTAGCCAACACCTTCTCATTCTTCCTTAATGGTATCCTTTGCTTTATTTTCTAAATAATTCACCTGGATCTTTCTTGTTAGTAATTTACTCATTAATTCTTTACTGCTAGGAGGATTGCTGGGCCTGACAAAGTAAAATGCTAGCCAGGTGCCAGTTACAACCCACCAAGTCTCAATAAGCAGAAGTCTGATTAACAGGCCGTGCACCAGTGCATTGATGACAACTGGACCTTAAGGATGTTCTCAGCTGTCCACAAAAATGACTGAGGCTGCTCATGCATGCACAATACGAGCAGGACAAGGCTTGGTGTGATGAGAGGGGCTTCTGTGTCTCCTCACATACATCTCCCCAGTTCAGGTCTTCTGTGCATTCCATCAGGATGCTTACAAAAGACGTTCTAATCTCTTTGGCCATAGCCCTACACTTACCTCTTCGTGTTCCACTCACTGGTGCAAGACATGGCATTCAGTGGTAAAGCATTTAAAATTCCCAGTATTAGATCATTTTCGTTGCTGGGATGAAATATTGAACCAGAAGCAGCTTAAGGAGGGAAAGGTTTTACTTTGGCTTACAGTTTTAACAGGGCTCCATCATGGCAGGGAAAATGTGGCAGGATGACATGCAAGCATCTCCCCATCACATCAGCAGGGAAGAGGCAGAGAGAGGTGAATGCTGGATGCTCAGCTAACTCTCTCATTTTGATACAGTCCAGGAGCCCAGGGGATGGTGTCAGCCACAGTTAGGGTGGATCACCCCTAATGTAGAAAATCTCTAACAGACACAGCAGTAGATTCATCTACAAGGTAAAATCCTGTTAAGGTGATAACCTTATTAACCACACATCCTCCGACAGCGTCCATTCCCTAAGGACAAAGGCTACCTTCCTCCGACTGTAAGTATTCAGGTCTTGGCCCGTAGCTTTCTCCCCGTGAGATACCAGGCATTCCCAGAAGCTGCCGCATTATCTCCATGTTAAAAATCCATCTGTTTTTGTGATTGGGTAAGTTCACTGAGAATGATCTGTTCCAGGTCAACCATTTTTCCTCAAAGATCATTCTCAGTGAATTTACCCAATCACAGAAAAAAAAAAAATTGCCACATAGTCTCACTCATCTACAGCATCTAACCTGAATCTACCCAAGATGCCTTACACACCCAGCAAGCTTCTCGTGGACTAAACAATAGGATGGGTGGGGAGGGAGGGAGGGGAAGGGGGTGAGAAACACAAATCTAGACCCAAATGGCAATGGTACCATAAAATTCTACATCCTAAAAAGCAGACCAATTGGCTGAACCTTCACCAGGCCCTTAGAGGGAACACCTGACCCAGAAGACACTGGAGAAGGTATGATGAAGACTGACCTTAATCTCCTACAGCCTCTCTCTCTCTCTCTCTCTCTCTCTCTCTCTCTCTCTCCTCTCTATCTCTTTTATATTAGTTATCTTTTTCTTCCTTTTCTTAGTGGGCACTGACCTGTAACTCCCAGTACCAGCATGTGGCTATCATCCACAATGAGCTTTTCTTTCTTAACTCCTTTTTGAAAATGTGTTTGTTTGCTTATTTGTTTGAGAGTGCCAGAGAGAAGGAGGGAGAGAGAGAGAGAGAGAGAGAATGGGTGCGCCAGAGCTTCCAGCCTCTGTAAACGAACTCCAGATGCGTGCGCCCCCTTGTGCATCTGGCTAATGTGCGTCCTGGGGAATTGAGCCTGGAACCAGGGTCCTTAGGCTTCACAGGCAAGCGCTTAACTGCTAAGCCATCTCTCCAGCCCCACAGTGAGCTTTTGATCAGAGACCTACAAGGTTTCCTAAAAGAAAAACAGTTTTCTGTCAGAGTACATGATGACCAACCAAAGGTTAGTGGTAAGACCCTACTGCTGAAGACACTTTATGTAGTGGACACATAAATGGAATGGCGTGGCTGGAAGCAGGAAGAGAGTCAGTCCCCAGTCAGTCAGGGCGTCTAGTACCAGAAGGTGCTACATGGGTGTCTGGGGGAAAATGACCAATATCTGTCCAAGCAAGTCATGGTCTCACCTACTTAGCAGCAAATAACCTGTTGTGATGCTCACACAAGTGCAATAGTGGCACACAGCCATGGTGGGAAACCAACTACTCTTGATTTGGCTAACTGATCCCCTCATGGTACGGGACCCATAGCTGGAGCTGGGAAACAAGTCAGAACCATATCCAAACATAAGCCCACTCTCCAATATCAAGCTACCATCAATCGTGGGCTACAAGAGGGCCTACACCTATTAAATTCTCCATAAAAAAGTAAGGGTTATCTCATTTGTCTGGTGCTAACTTACTCTCCATTGGAGAATCTGCTTCTCTTTTTCAGATAGATGTAGATCCTAAGGAGAGAGCCACCCTATCATACCTCAAAAGGGCCCTGGATGAAACTAAGAATAACTGGCAAAACAAGCAAGGGTGCTGTTTTCTTGGTGAACTGGGTACCAGCACAAGGATGAAGGAGATCAACACAGAGAAAAATCAACTCCTACCAAGTCAGAGATCCAGAGACCCAGAGGCCCCCAACACCTCATCACTGAAGCAGACCAAAAATGAACCCAACATGGCTCAAGGAAATTTTGTGGAAGAGGGGGTGGAAAGAATGTCAGAGCCACATGTTGGGTCATGATATGCAGACATTTATCCTACCCATAACTGTTGGTGGATTCCAGAATGCATGACCCATATAACTCAACAAGGAGGGGCCAAGGGGAGGGGGTAGCACATGGATGAGCCTAATAATGGTACCAAATTGACCATATTCGCTGAGTACAAAACTAATTAATAAAAATAGTAATTAAAAAATCCATCTGTTTTCTGATACCATTCTCTCTGCCTTTGATTGCATTTACCTGCTTCAAAATATATAACACATGTCATCTTTTCTGTTAATATTTTACAGTTCTTTAATAGTACTGATATGCAAAGTTAACTTCAAAATGATTGCATAGAACACAGAATCAGGAAAATTTGATCTATCTATCTATCCATCTATCTACCTATCTATCTACCTATCTATATAAACAGGGTAAAATGAGTCAGATCCTGAAACAAGCTCTGACTCTAGTGTCTTTTGGAGTCAATGCATTTCCATGTAGAATGGTCCCAAGCTCGCTAAGCACAGTTCATATGTTTTCATCACTGGACAGTTGTATATGTGTGTATGTATGTATCTTTGTGTGTACACATAATATTCTATCTTCCAATATATGTACATTTCTATGTAGTCATAATTACAGTTATATGTGCACATATATGTACACAGGCATATGGCTACACACATGCATATAGTCTATGAACAAGCACGGGGAGGTGTATGACAGCATATGTTGAATGTGTACTTTGAGATGTGAAGATTATACTTAGTCATACATGCTCACCGCCCCCTACCTCTTGTACAATTCACTATATAATGTATATTTGCCATATAATGAGTATGCACACAAGATACAGACAGCTTGTCTCCAATGTCTTCTGTGAGGCCTCACTCCTGGCTTGCTAGGGTCAAAAAAGAGCCACAGATATTTCAATGACTTTGGTTTCCCTTGGATGCCCCCATGGTCCTCAATTTGATGTTAACTTAAATGAACTGAAATGGAGCATGAGATCAGGGCAGGATGACTGAGAGTCCATCTCCACTCCCAGCTGGGCCACAAATGGAGCCTGGTAATTCATCTCTCCCTGCTCCCCAGGCGAGGTCTCTAGGTCGCTTTCCCTTACCCTTCATGGATACTCTTGCCTCCGCTTGCTGGGGCCACAGCCTTGCTTCCTGATGAGCTCAGCAGCAGTCATTTGACAAGTGCAATCTTCGAGATTTCCTGCTGAACTACTTACACCATCCAAAGAAGCTCATTCGTCTGGCTTCGCCTGGCTTCTCCTCCTCCAAAGTCTTCTGTATCTCCCTCTAATGGACCCTTTCAAGTGACAAGCTTCCAGCTGTTGTCTTGATTTATCTGTTAATGTGGTTCAAGGTACTTGAGCAGTCTTTGAACTCAGTGGCTGTGCTATCTTCAGATGCAGACACGCCCACGTGAACCTTGAATTCCACTTCCCAGGTTTGCATTGACAACTCTTATAGTGCACAGCCATGAGATGTCCCCTAGGATTGAAAAAACGGGTTTTAAAACCACAGGGAGAGATGTGAGTCCTTTAATTTTCTCTTGTGCTTGCAAGATAGGTGCCAAGATAATGGAGATAAGTGTATCCAAGCTAAATCATTCTCCTATTTGCCTTTTAATTTCCCCCTACCATCCAGACACAAATCCCTTTCTCAGTTGAAATTTGAGGCTGGTATTTCTACAACTATACTGAATGACTTACAACTAATTTACCCAATAAGCCATGCTCTGGTGTCTGCCACCTATGAGGGTCATTAATGAAGCAAGTTTTCAGGGTCCATTACCAGTACAATTTCTGGTTCTCCATGGTGTTCTCAGAGTGATATATTTAAAAATGCAAATCACATCATGTCTTTTTCCATTTAAAACTATTCAATGTATACCCATTGTTCCTCAAATGCAAAAGAAAACGCAACAAGGCATAAGAATGTCCTGCCTTCCGCCTGTCCTCTGCTAGGCTCCCTTGTATATAACACTGTCCCTCTTTGCTCCTCCAAAATACTGGTGCTTTCCTCCCCCACCCCCGTCCCCGTCCCCACTGGCAGCCAAATACATGAACGATGGGGCTCAGCTGTAATGGTCTTTCCTTCTGTGATCCCCAAGCAAGTCAGTCCTCTTGCCAGATTTCTTCATAGTTCTTTTCATAGACCCATCATGGTTTGTAACCAGATGGTTCCATCCGTGGCCTCAGTATGGCTATGAAGTTTCCAACCACTGGTTCCTTGCTCAAAGTTTGTTTTCTATTAAGCACAGGTCAGCAAACACAAATGTTTTACTCAGCATCATATTCTCAGTATTGAATATTGGCATTTAGTATATAATGGGTGCTCAGAAAAGGTACCTGGATGAACAGAAATAAAAGAAACTATAGATTGGGGCAGATATATATGCATACATACATACATACATATATGCGTGTATGTGTATGTATGTGTATATATGTGTGTGTATTCTATACACACATATTTTTAAATACATAATCTGAACTTTGGTGTGTGTTGTATATAGTTCTAACACCATATGCTAAAAATAACTTCCTCTTAAAGACATATTTATGGTGCTTAGTTGAGCTGTTTCGCTGGGAAGTGAGAAAAATGCAACCCCCAACATCCAAGCTGCCTTTCTATGATAAGGGAACATTGTTTATGAATCTTTTGCAGAGTTTGGCAATTTTCAATTTAAATATTTACCATGAGTTCAATTATTATGTTTACCATGAATACATAATGCAAGAACGATGGTAATAAATATTAGAACAGACCTCAAAAGTGCTGTGAGAGTCAAACAGAAGGGAAGGCGTCTGTGGTGGGGAAATTTGCCTGTGGGACTTCTCCACTGAGTCTAGAGGCTTAGGTGGTTTGGAGCTGCTGTTCACCTGGCAGCTTCCAGCTGGCTGTGACCACTTCTGCAGGACAGCTTAGCTCACTTGCTCTCTAAGTCTCCTCAGACACAGCCCCCCATCTATGTTGCAGATCCCCAGTGTGCTTTTCCCACCAATCCCATCACGTACTTGTGGTAGATTGACTGTTAAACACCCTCCATAGGTCCGTGGGTTTGAATTCTTAGTTCCCAGCTGGTGGCTGTGTTTGGGAAGGTTGGTGAACGTTTAGGAGGCAGAGCCTTGTCGAAGTAAGTATGTCACTGGGGGAGGACATTGAGGTGTTACAGCCCAGCTTCAAGTCCACTTCACTCTTCCTGCTTCCTGGGCTGTAGTCTCACACTGGCATCCTACCCCTGCCGTGCCTTCCCACTATGAAGAAACTTCACCTTGAAACGGTAAGAGCCATTAAACTCTTGTCCTCCCAAAAGTTCCTTTTGCTCAGGTATTTTTGTCCTATCCATAAGAAAAACCTAATACTTGGTAAAACTATCAGCACCTTGGGAAAAGAAACTAATGCTGCTTGTCTCACCACTGTCTGTAGAGTGTGTGACTCAAGGTCACAGTCCATTAAGTACCAATGATTGAGTATTGAGTGAATATTTTTTTAAAAAGTTGAGCAGAATGGAAATGGCTGTTACTCTTGCAAAATAAACACTTAAAAACCTGAAAGACATTGCCTCCTATCCATACCTGATGGATAACCCCACAATGTACCACCCATATTCCCCAATGAGGAGGGTCCCTACAGAGGGGGGAGGACAGGGAGGAGGCTAACAATAGTACCAACTTGACTGTATACACTAAGTACAAAACTAATAAAAAAAACCTGAAAGAAAATAAAAAGTGGAAAGAAATACAGGTATGATTGAGATGCCATAAAGAAACAAAAAGGGGGCCTGGAGGGATGGCTTAGCAGTTAAGGCATTTGTCTGCAAAGCCAAAGGACCAAGTTTCAATTCCCCAGGACCCACGTTAGCCAAATGCACAAGGGGCGCATGTGTCTGGAGTTCATTTGAAGTGGCTGGAGGCCCTGGTGCACCCGTTTTCTCTCTCTCTCTTTCTCACTCTCTCTCTCTCTCTCCCTCTTTCTCTCTGTCGAATAAATAAAAATAAAATATATTTTGAAAAAAGAGAAACAAAGAGGGAAAGGTCAAGAGCATGTGCGCAAGAGAGAACATTCGGTGTGGTCAAGCTTGCACTGCAGACAGGTCGTACAGTGAAAGGGAGGTTTGAAAAGCAAGAAGGAGCCAGATTTTCAATGGCCTTGAATCATAACTCCAAATTTTTACTGTTCTGCCATTTAGAGAAATTTCAAGGCTCTTAAGCTTGAGTAGAGTAGCCTTATATATGTACTGTGTGAAAAAATCACTTCAGTTTTCAGATAGTAGGGAGGTTATGGGAAGAGAAGACAATAAAGGTGCAGAGAACTTGTAGGACATGACTGGAATGGCACTATTAACATTTGGGGCTGGTTGTTTAGAATGTGGCTGTCTTGAAGAATGTTTATCAGCGTGGTTACCCTCCCTCTCCTCACTAGATGCTCCTAGTACCTGACCCCTAATGTGTGACAAAAAAAAAAAAAGAGTTTCTTCCCAGGGGAGTCCAACTCATGGTGTGTGGGTTTCAAGAGGATATATACATTTATTTATTGCAACACTGAAGCATATTACTGTCATCTACAAAGCTCATAACTTCATTTTTGTGTTGGGCTGCATTCATAACTATCTCGTGCCATATGTACACTGTCAAATGCATCTCAATTTAAAAACGTCCAATCTGGATGACAGATAATAAAGTACAATCAAGGGTGATGATGACAAGGATAAGAGGATGGCTCAGACACTGACTACCACAGGGAACAACGGTTTGTCACTGTGCAGTTCTATGGGTGTACTGCCGTAGGGTCCCCGGCAGAAAGGAAGCCCCTTAACAATGATGATCTTCCCCCTGGAGGCCACATGGTTAAGTGAAGTTCTCTATATTTGTTGTATAGGATTTGTTAATCCAAAAAAAAAAGTTATAGGATTTGGGAAGGGGTAAAGAAATGGTGGTGGGAGGAGATTAGGATCATGGTATAAAAAGTTTTAAGATACCCAATGTGTTTCTTTAGTGGTGGAACACTGATCCTCTTGGGGATCGTTCTGTGCTTGCGGTTCGCAGGATTTGTTTGAGTTTCAAGTTCAGGTGCCGAGGACAGAGCAAGTAAGACAGACCTCTGAGTGGAGGGGACAGGTGGGTGCCATCGTGGCACTTCTTGGGAATAGCACTGCTATAATGGACGAAATGCACCAAGAAAAGGTGTGGAAGATCCGAGCCCTCTCCTCGGGAATTCTGTTATGCATAAAGCCAGGCCATCCTTGAACTCTTCAGTTAAATGAGTTGATAAGTTTATATTTTTTGCTTAGGCCAATTTTGTTTGGGATATCTGAAGAAGGTAAGGGTTGATCATATTGTTCAAATAAGATAGTAGTCATCTTAAAATAGTCCAGAAACAGCACTATAGAATATAGAGCAAGCACCTGATGCAGGTCAAATCTATGCCACTTTAAGCATTCCTGCAGTAGGTACTTATCAAACTGTTATGGAATATTATTATGGAGTGTTTATTGTCTACCAAGCAATGAACTAGACTTTGACATTGTATTGGTGGGAGAAGAATGAACTGATCTGCAAGGGACACATGCTGTCATCCTCAACAGCGGTTGTCAACTCTGGTTGCCTATGGGTCAGCTAGAAAAGCTTTTAAAAATTCCCATGTCTGGGCTTCATGCAGACCAGTTTTAAAAAAGAATTTAATTGAAGTAATTAATACTCAGAAAATATGAATATTTATTGAAGTAATTCCTGCATGTGGACATTCCTGTTTTACTGAAAAAGAAAATGAGGCACAGAAAGGCTAAGCAGTGGGGCCAAGCCCATACCACTGGTAAGAGGCAAAGATAGGATTTGAGTCCAGACAGGGTCCAGCTTCTGCACTTCTCTAATTAAACTAATGGAAGTGGACTATAATTTGAAGATCCTAGCAAGGCCTGGTAGACTTAATTCAACATACTTATAGGTAAACTGAGCTTGTTTTCAGAACTCTTGGCTTCTCCTTTGCCTTCTTGGTCCTGAGTATTTTCACAGATTCTAACCTCACACACATATGTGTTCCTTATGTATAGAACTAACACTCTATTTTGTGTCTGACTTGGACTATTCTTTTCTGGAAGTCATCTGCTGCTTCTCCAGTAACAGTCAAGAGTGAGCAAAAAGTCACTGTGGGGCTGGAGAGATGGCTTAAAGGTTAAGGTGTTTGCCTGTAAAGCCAAAGGATCCCGGTTCGACTCTCCAGGACCTACATAAGCCAGATGTACAAGGGGGCACACACATCTGGGGTTCATTTGCAGTGGCTGGAAGCCCTGGTGTACCCATTCTCTCTCTCTCTCTCTCTCTCTCTCTCTCTGCGTCTTTCTCTTTCTCAAATAAATAAATAATATATTTTTTTAAAAGTCACTGTGTTTCCTCCTCTAGTGGGAGTTATGCTGACATACTGGGGTTGGTAGGATACTGGCTTTTTGATCAGATGAATACTGAAATGTCAATGTGATCACTTGAACCACTCTGTAGTTGCAGGTAAATTGCCTAACTGCTCTGAGCCCTTCTGTCTGGTAGCTAACATGATAATCATAACATCTCTCTACTATGAAGGGAAAGACTAAATTGAAATATACTGGGCTGGAGAGATGGCTTAGCGGTTAAGCGCTTGCCTGTGAAGCCTAAGGACCCCGGTTCGAGGCTCGATTCCCCAGGACCCACGTTAGCCAGGTGCACAAGGGGGCGCAAGCGTCTGGAATTCGTTTGCAGTGGCTGGAGGCCCTGGCGCGCCCATTCTCTCTCTCTCTCCCTCTGCCTCTTTCTCTCGCTGTCTGTTGCTCTCAAGCAAATAAATAAAAATACAAAAAAATAATTAAAAAAAAAAGAAATATACTTTCAGCACTTTAACATCCTGCTTCAGATACAGAAAACAGCCCATGAGAGGTACTATCACAATCTCTCTGGATTTATATATTTCAATATGGCTAAGGAAGTAAAACACATAATAATGTTTAGAACATCCAATGTTTTTATTCACATACTAAGTGCTTGATACCAATGTCATTGATATATGGGTCTTTTCAACAGCTATTCCAATAACTAGCTGTATGGTATAGATACTTCAATTTTCCATATTGTACAGGTAAGAAAACAAAAGCAGAGAGATACCACTTAGCTTGCTCAAAAACAAAAACAAGAAAGAAAAGGTAAAAACTGAAGGAATCCAAGCTAAATTCTAGAAACTTTCTTTGGAGGACAAATATTAACATTGCTACTACCATATATCAGACTTACATAGTGACTAATGTTTGCACACATTTCCTCATTTCTTCTCTGCAATAAGCTCACTTTACAAATAAATAAATAGATGTTTATAGAGATGGTGTCACTTGCAGATGTGGTAAGAATACTGATCTGATGGAGTCAAAGCTTGTGTGCTTTGACTCCTCCTGGAAATGAAAGCTTAATAAAGAGCTCTGATTAATTAAAATTATATTTACCCCAGAAAAAAAGACCCTCATCTGCACATTCAAAAACCCTTACCCAGGAGTGTAGTAGGAATTAAACGAGTTTCCATTCCCATGTATTGTATTGTGAACCACTAAGCTCTGTTCCCTTGGCCAGACATTGATATACTTTTAGTCCAGAAAGCTTCCACCTCCTAGGAGGACCCACTGGGCCTCTGTTTGCTGAGTCCACTCCCCTTCACAAATACCAGCTATGTTTCTTTGGTTTGAGTTGGAAAGAGTACCTATATTTCAAATTAGAAAACTCTCATGGCATTGAAACAGAAATTCTGGCAATATGTTCAAACAGGGTAATCAACCCCAGTCTATCACATTGAATTAGTGGCAATGATAGCTTCCATGACTTAATTAATTCTCCCATTATCAGCATCTTGCTCTCCAAGTGAAGTTCATTTGCATATTCCTGTTGAGCATCATTATTTAAGTTTAGAGGCACTTAAAACCAACTCACATAATACTGACACAGGCTAGAATCAATGCAGGCTATTCATAGGAAAGCAATGAACAGAATGAATGGGGATGTGCGTTTCTGAAGTACTCTATGTATTTCCACATTCTCACAGGGCTCACTGAACTCCTCCTAAGTACAAGACATTAAACAATGCAGTTCATTGTACTATATGTAGGAACCCATGCATATAAAATAATGCTATTCTGTCAAGACATTGATCATTACACATACTGCCTTATCATAAGCAGCTTCCACATAGAAATACTGGGATGCAAATTAAAGAGTTCAGGCTACTCAAAGCTGAGCAGGTATATGTGTTTCCTGGTAGCTGGGTAATTGACTGATAGCTGGCATCCTACAGGCACAGCCCAGGGCTATTTTCACAGAGGCAGAATGAAGAGACAGACCTTTTTTATGCTGCTAAGAAAAAGATTTTTGAAGCCATCCTTGACATCATGCAAGAGCCACAAACACAAATTTAAAGTTGCACTTTGACCATATTGTCATCTTGTATAAATCCTCTCGTTAACACAGCAGTGTAAAAACAACAACAACCAAAAAAATCTACCAATGTATTTCCGTAATGTTGCCTGCTTATTTTCCTTTGTAAATTTTCTGAGCCATTTGCTTGTCCTTGATTTAAAATAAAATCCATGGAAATGTTGTAATTACCCAGGAATTGAGGGATATTGAGCACACAGTTAGATTTTGGACAATACTAAAGTGATTTGATTTTTTTTTTTTTTTTGGTTTTTCAAAGTAGGCTCTCGCTCTAGCCCAGGCTGACCTGGAATTTACTATGTAGTCTCAGGGTGGCCTCGAACTCTTGGTGAACCTCCTACCTCTTCCTCCCCAGTGCTGAAATTAAAGGCGTGTGCCACCACGCCCGACCTAAAGTGAATTTTAGTCCCAAAAGAAGATGTAAGAACCTCTGCTTTAACTATTGAATTAGTAGTAGTTAGTCTACTCTCTGTGTGAACATATCAAAATTAAATTATGGACCAATTTGAGTTTTTTTCAATTTCTAGGAGTTTGTTAATTTCACTGTGTTCTTCACCTCTAAAGATCCCATGAATGAAAGAAGGTGATTTCTGTATGAATTTCATGAGCAAAGGAGTAGAACTGAGGAGCATAGCAGTTATGCCCAGCAATGAGACACGTGTGACGAAGCAGCTGGCAGGAGGAAAGAATTTATTGCACTTACAGTTTTAAGTGGCAGTTTCTTCATGGTGGAGAAAGTGTGTCATAAGCAGGAAGAGATATTTTGAACTCATACCGCCACAGGGAAGAACAAAATACAAAAAGAGAGCGGGAAAGACAAAAGGTAATAGAAATACCTCTCAGTACATTCCAAAGACACCCTGCTGGATAACAGCATTCTCTCTGACATGGATTAGAAGCAAGGTAACTTTATTTTGCAGGTAGTCAGTTAAGGACACAGGCCCAAAAGAACATGGGATGCTGCCCTGCCGTGGTGAGATTTGAACTCCGCTTCCATTTAAGATGGTGATAAGGAACAGTTTCTTGATTCTTCCCGCTTTCCCAGGCTTGTTGTCAGGCCCTTTTTGAATCTGTGCTCTCCTCCTGGCCCTAGTAACCAATCAAGGTCCTTCATATAAATTTGAACTTGACAGAAGCTCATCCCCATTGAATGTATAATTTATCAAAAGACCTGTTCCAAGTCACCATGTAGATGTCATGGTTTTCCTCAGGAGCCCTCTTAGCTGGGAAGGGCGGTTTCCTCCAAAGCTTGGGAAATTTTCTGCTTTTCTTCAGTCTTACATCAACTCTATCTTAAAATAAATCTTTTCTAATTTACTGTTTTTCATAACTGTGCTTTTTTTTCTTTTTTTCAGTTCTTTGGTGATCACAAACAAGAAGTTGAGAGCCACTGGCTTGGGGAGTTAGTTCAAAGTCTACCCAGAGCTCTCGCCTGCTATACCTCTGCTGAGCAGATTTCCACATGAAAGCCAT
Source organism: Dipus sagitta (assembly GCA_036346955.1). Taxonomy (NCBI): domain Eukaryota; kingdom Metazoa; phylum Chordata; class Mammalia; order Rodentia; family Dipodidae; genus Dipus; species Dipus sagitta. The sequence goes on from CM070771.1 coordinate 193,392,513, forward strand.
CCATACAAGGAAGCAGTAGCAAGACAACGTCTTGAGTCTTGATGGTGTGCAATAAAGTTGTGTCTGGTTTCAGAACAGGACAGTGGAAGCTTGGATCTGTTGATAATTTCTTTTCTTTTTCTTTTTATTGATTTATTTTTTTGTTTTTTCTAGGTAGGGTCTCACTCTAGCCCAGGCTGACTGGAATTCACTATGGAGTCTCAGGGTGGCCTTAAACGTATGGTGATTCTCCTACCTCTGCCTCCCAAGTTCTGGGATTAAAGGCGTGCGCCACCACGCCCGGCACTGTTGATAATTTCTAGTGTGCTACTTTGCTCAGGTGATGGGGAGGATTTCAGGCATTCTGAGGACACAATTGCCCAATTCCAGCATCTTCCATGGCTCACTAGTGTGTTACAAATCCTACTGTGCAAAACAGTCACCTGGTAGCCTTGTTACCATGCTGATTCTGTTTTGGTGAGAGTGTCTTCCACATATCTTATCAGCATTGATGCTTATATGATGCCTGCTGCTGGTGGTTTGTGAACAACTCCAAAAACCCCAGCCTGGGCATCCTCACTTTCCCTTCCTCTAGGGGTTTCACTTGCATCCTGTCCAAGTAGAACCACTTGACTTTCCTGAACTGTGTCCCTGGCTGTCATTCCCATGCTTTACCAACCCTCTCCTCTAAAAGCACTCCCTCCTCACCACTCCTTGTGTCTCCAGGGGCAACGCAAAAAGATGTTTTTGTTGTGTCATTACTGCACACCTAATCTCAGGTGTAAGTGTGCAATTTCATCTCCCTCAGCTCCTGTTGCTGCTACTTTTACAGGATGCCAGAAGTCTGCTCTGTCTACCCTGAACATGTGAGGGACCAGTATCATTCCCAACTCGACTTCCTTGGCATCCGGTTTTCCTGACTAAGGCTCTGGTCTGTGTTTGGGGTTCTGCTCCAGCTGTAGCTGCTTTTCTTACGCCTGCTCAGAACAGCTGTCACACACAAGCATGTGGAAAATATCTGTAGGATTCTATTTCATGATTCAAATCCATTGCCTATCTGGTCAATTTATTTTAACAAGATACCAAAATGAAACTGAGATGATTTCATATGAACTGCATATCTTATTTGTAGGTCAACATTTATATTAGATTCTTATCCTCTGGTAATGGATGAAACTATGAAAGATCTTTTCTTGTTTCTTTTTTATTTTTGCCCTTAAGCCTACATATTATTTTTCAATTATATTGCTGTGCTATACTTAGTGGTTACATGAGTGTGGCTCCTCTTTTCCTCAATTGTTCACAATGCTGGAATATTAGAAAGGTTTTACAATAATTTCTAAGTCTCAAATATATTTCCATAGTGGTTTGGTTAAAGATATTTAGTTTGATTCTTATGAATGACATCAGACTCAAGAACCTGCAGTGCCTAAGGCAGTTATGTCTCCTACACATTCACCCATCTTCTTTTTTTATCATTCTCACTTTTTAATATTTTCATAATTTTAATATGTTTTCATAGAGTGGTTGCTTTATACCTGTTGATTGAGCCATATTTTAAATGCAGCATTTTAGGATAATAGAGGCACATTTGGATCTTTATATCAGAAAGTAGGGTGTGACAAAATGGGCAAGACATGGCACTTCAGGAAAGTTGTTTAGCCTATAGGTGCTGGAAATAGGAACAGTAAAGGAGTTCAGTGACTGTGTGTACTAAGAGGAGAGTATAACCAGCAGAACTGGGACAAAGCATTTTGAGTTCCAGGACAGCCTGGGCTACACCATGAGTCCCTTCTCAGCCCACCCTTCCAAAACTAAAAAACACTCAGGAGGTAGAGCCAAGAGAACTCAGAGTTCCAGTCTCGGCTATATGAGACACCATGGAGGATGACATCTGCTGTTAACAACTGGCCTCCACAGACACTCATACATACTCATTCACACACACAACTGATTTGCCCTAAAAGAAATATTCTATTCTTTTTTTTTCTCCTCATTTTTCAAGGTAAGATTTCACCCATCTTCTGCTAGCAGAAACGAGAACAGCACCTTCCCTTCTCAAATCACACACCTAAGAAGAAGGTAGGAGAGCTTGGGTGGATACTTACTTGATAAATACATTGTGTGGTGGTTTGAATTTATGTGCCCCGGTAGACTCAGGAGTTTTATTAAAGCCTGTAACTTAGATTTCCAGTCACCTGGCTATAATAGGTGTCACTGGGGTGGATCCTGGGGCCCAGCCCAAAGGTGTGTTTGGAGGAAGACCTGACTTCCAGCCTAAAGTATGCAGTCTGAGTTCTGCGTGTGTCTCTCTTCTTGGATCTGTAAAAGGGGGCCAAGTTCTTCTGCCATTATGGAACTTCCCCTGGATCTGTAAGCTTCAAGTAAATCCTTTCCTCTCCTAAACTGTGTCTGGTTTGGATGTTCATCCCAGCAGCATGGAGCTGACTATAGAACACTGGTTGAGCTTCTTTTTAAAAATACTTAGTTATTTGAGAGACAGGGAGGAGGGAGGGAAGGAGAGAGGGAGACAGAGAAAATGAGTACTCCAGGGCCTCCTGCCACTGCAAACAGACTCCAGAAGCATGCACCACTTTGTGCATCTGGAGTTATGTGGGTACTAGGGAATCAAACCTGAGATATCAGCCTTCTCTCCAACCTCACCCTTCTTTTCAAAAAGAAAAAGGTCAAACAATTGTATAAGAAAAACACTTCTGTTCATCACTTCCTTCTTTGCCAACATGAATATCCCATAGCTAAGGGAAAAAGAAGTTGGTTTCATTGCTCATAGTGAAGTATACAATAGTTATTTAATTTTCCTTTTGAGTTTTCATGGTAGGGTCTTACACTAGTCCAGGCTGACCTGGAATTCACTATGTAGTCCCAGGCTAGCCTCAAAATCATGGTAATCCTTCTACCTCTGCCTTGAGAGTGCTGGAATTAAATGCATGTGCCACCTATAGATCACAGTGATTGAGTTGAGAAACTCCTGCACAGAGAGAAAACACTATCTGTTTTACTGTAAAAGACTGAGAAAAGAGTTAAGGTGAGAGAAACCCTAAATAGTAAATGCAGTATAAAAATGGTAAGAAATGAGGAGAAGAGGGGTTGAGAAGAATGTCTTTTATTTCCAGCCCCTTCTTTGATGTAGATATTTGCAACAGGTAAGCATGTACATAGATTTTGAACATTCACAGACTTGACACTGTAGTAGTCAGTGCTCACAAGAAACAAGTGAGAAGACATGGTTTTCTCCCTGCACGCCCCCTTTTTTCTATTATCAAGGTAGGGACTCACTCTAGCCCACACTGACCTAGAATTCACTGTGTAGTCTCAGGCTGGCCTTAGTTCAGGGATTTAAGGTGTGCACCACCACACTGGATGGTTCTCTCCCTTTTGACATAAGTAAACTAAGTCTGACTGAGCAAAAGTCACTTTGTCAAGATCACACAACTCAAGCAGGGAAGCTACTGTAGTGTTTGGAGGTCCCTGACTTGCAAGTCAGTGGAACCACCCTGACTCGCAAAGAGTCAATGATATTTTCTTTTTTTTTTTTACACACACACACACACATACACGCACGCACGCGCGCGCGCGTGTGTTTGTGTGTGCGTGGTTTCCTAATAAGTCTTAGGTCATAAGTAAGGTCTTTGATCTAAGTGGAGTTCATTTTCTTTTTTTTTTATTAATTAGTTTTGTATTTAGCAAATACAGTCAGTTTGGTACCATTATTAGGCTCATCCGTGACCTACCCCCTCACCTTGGCCCCTCCTTGTTGAGGTATGTGGGTCATGAATTGTGGAGTTAGCCCACAGTTATGGGTAAGATAAATGTCTCTGCTTTTCATGACCCAACATGTGGCTATGACATCTTTCTGCCCCCTCTTCCGCAAAATTTCCCTGAGCCATGTTGGGTTCATTTTTGGTCTGCTTCAGTAATGAGGTGTTGGGGGCCTCTGAGGCTCTGGCTCTCTGATTTCGTAGGAGTTGATTTTTCTCTGTGTTGATCTCCTTCCCCCTTGTGCTGGTATCCGGTTCATCAGGAAAACAGCCCCCTTGCTTGTTTCGCCAATTTTTCTTCGTTTCATTCGGGGCCCTTTCGAGGTATGATGGGGTGGCTCTCTCCTTAGGATCTACATCTATCTGAAAAAGAGAAGCAGATTCTCCAACGGAGAGTAAGTTAGCACCAGGACAAATGAGATGACCCTTACGTTTTTGATAGAGAATTTAATAGGCGTAGGCCCTCTTGTAGCCCATGATTGATGGTGGCTTGATATTGGAGAGTGGGCTTATGTTTGGATATGGTTCTGACTTGTTTCCCAGCTCCCGCTATGGCTAACTAGTCAATGATATTCTCATTGTCTTTTACGCTCCCAAAATATCAGTGCTTCGGGTCCTTACATAAATTATAAGAGGAAGAAATTTTACCTCTCTGGCCACCAGTGGAACCAGGTTTAACAGCCTTCTTCAGTTCGCAGAGTAGCAGAGAACTCTCTTGGAAGAGTGAGCTAATCACTGCTGTCCTAGCTCACCTCCAGAGCTCTGGCTTCAGCCATGCTTGCGTTACAGCTCTCACTGTTACAGCACCCACCCTGAAGTGCAACTTCTGTCCAAAAGGAATCTTAAGGCTATTTTTATCCCCACTCTACTAACAAGCCAATAAAAAATGCCTTGCTGATAGCTCTAAATGTAACAGCTCTAGAACAAGAACATTTTAGACACTATAGACCTTTAAGAAAGTTTTATGAGTGGTCTCTAGTGCTATTGCCTGTTTTTCTCCTAAATCAAAAATCATAATTTGTCCTATTTTTTAAAAACCTCAAAAATCAAAAGCAGCTATCTCAGAGAATAATACCCATGCTGTCCCAGCTGCTCTTTTATGGCTCGTTTAAAAGGCAACCATTGTAGGAAATATAATTAATGTTGTTTACTTCTTTACAAATACCCAATAGTAGATAAATAAACACCAAATATGAGAGTGGACAGCTTTTACAAGGGGTTAATTGTAGGAAAGATACACTTAGGGTCAGTGGCTGGACAGACTGGCTTCTGCAGAGGGTCTGGGGATGGCTCCGCTATCTTCCCTGGGAGGACACAGATGTTCTCCTGCCTTAGTAAGAGGTATATGTCCACAGCAAACCAGCTACCTAAAGGAATATGGACCACCTAGGGTGAATTTTGCTTAATGTTAATATAGTGTTGCCCTCATTTCACACTACATATATGATGTAGATATTCACATGCAAATGAACCCCTGATAAATAATGTACAAGGGAATACCCATGTAGACTGGATAGAACTTATCCAAAGCAGGTTAAGGCAAAAGGTATTTCAGATATTGGAGATTTTGAGATTTGGGGAATAATTGTATAAACTTTGCATCTCTAACCTAAAAACACCTAAAATCCAGAATCTGTGAAGGCATTTCTCAACTCAATCACTGTGATATATAGGTAGCACATGTCTTTAATCCCAACACTCTCAAGGCAGAGGTAGAAGGATTGCCATGAGTTTCAGGCTAGCCTGGGAATACATAGTGAATTCCAGGTCAGCCTGGGCTAGAGTAAGACCCTACCATGAAAATTCAAAAAAATAAATAACTATTGTATACTTCATTATGAGCAATGAAACCAACTTCTTTTTCCCTTGGCTATGGGATATTCAATGGTAGCTGTCTGGTGTTGATCTTTGAGACAATTGCATGCATAGAAAGCTAATTTACTAGGTATCTTAGGTGTGTGTGTGTCTTTGTTTTGTATATATCCTTTTTATTCATATAGAAGTAAGAAATTGGAATAAAAATGTTCAACTCTCCCTGGTTTTTTTTTTCTTTGCTATTTTTTATTATTATAAACTTTGTAGAATGAACAAGTTGAATATGGTTATAATCCCACCATGTTATATTCTTACCCCCCTACCCTGGCCCCATTCCACTCAGGACCCTTCTCAGTGGCTTATATCTTATAGTGAGAAATCTGAAGCAACTCCAATATCCAGCAAGAAGGAAATAGGCTCAAAAAATTACATAATATTCCCCTAACACAGAGCTCCATAGAAGTGAAAATGAGTTAAAGAGAGCAACACTTATAGGGGTGGCTCTCACAAGCAATGGTGACTGCATCACTCAGGGTTCTCCAGAGGAACAGAACTGATAGAACGAATATCTATTGTACCATGGACAGATTAGATTGGCTTGCACAATATGGCCTGAGGAGTTTGACAATGGCTTTCTGTAGGCTAGAGAGTCTCAGAACCTGGTAGCTACTCAGTCCATGAGGCAGAATGACTCAGAAGTCCCAGCCATGTGCTGAAAGCCTAAAGGATTCCTGGAGAGCCACTGCTGTTCAGCCCACATTGGAAGGCTGAAGAAGCTGGGTTCCTATGTCAGCAAAGGATTGTGGCAATGAAGTAGATGTATTTATCAGCAAGGAGCAAGGGCAGCTAGGCAAAAAGGCACTGCTTTGCACACAGAGTCTCTTTTTATATAAGCTTCCATTGGAAAGGATGCCTACTTAGAAGGACTGACTGGAAAATAAAAATCTCTCGAACATGAAATTTAATGTTTATATTGAGTTGGGAAACATGCAACCTGCAAATGAATTGGGGATTCTTTCTTAAGGATAATATGTTATTTAGAAGTACTACATGGAAATTGTATTTTCTGTTTCAGTCAAAGCCATTTCTAATTCATGTCACAGTCCAGTGAAGGTAATGGAGACACTAATCCACAAAGTCATTCAGGGACCTAATATTGTTCTTTGAATTTTTTTTCTCCTTGAAAACCCCAGAACAATCTCAAAGTTATGTTTGTCACTGCACATTCTGTAAACCAATATATATTCTCATGCAAGAGAAATTGGCAAATATTGAGCAGCTGTGTACCACTGAAGAAAAGCAAAGAAGCTCTTGGGAGTGCTTTACATTGCAGTTGTTACTCTGTGGTGGATTGGGGAGGAGTAGAATATTTTGGGTAAGAATAAATGGAAAATTTCACCTGCTCTGTTATGTTTTCTCTTTTAAGTTTTATAGGATGTACATGTGGATGTTTATTTTTAAGAATCTGTGCTTTTTCTGAATTATGCCATAATACATTTATTATTAATTAAATAGGATATAGGAGAAGGAGTAAGAAGGAGAAGGAGTAAGTAAGTAAGCATACATAAGAGTATAATTTCATTGGAGTATGACCAATATGCAATGTGTTCATACAGCAAAGTTTTCAATTAATAAGAAAATCTGAGTATCAATCTCTATGGATAGCCATGATTTCATTCACAAATCAGGCACAATAAGACATTAATAACAATGAAAAAGTTGAATGATAATAGTAATGGGCTGTAATAAAATCATTAACATCACTACTTTTATGCTTTAGGACCATTAAAAATAGGATGTAAGATGTATAATCAAGGGAATGTGTATAAAATAATTCTTCTGTATAGAACATTCAAGAGATATGACTTATAAACTCTAGTCTACTGGTTTTCCAAAGAAGAGTGATTCTGCAGTTCAGAACCATGGGGTTGCACAGGACTGATCCTTATTTTTGCTGGTTTGTTCCTTGACACAAGACTGATCCTAGTAAAAAGCGAAGATGAGTATAAGGGATGGAGTCATAGCACAGTTGATAAAGTGCTTGACTCACAATTATGAGGTCCTGAGTTTGGTTCACATATCCCATATAAAAATGGCAAGTGTGGGGGCTGGAGAGATGACTTAGCAGTTAAGGCCTTTGCCTGCAAAGCCAAAGGAGCTAGGTTCGATTCCCCAGGACCCACATAAGCCAGATGTACAAGGTGGCACATACATCTGGAGTTCACTTGCAGCAGCTAGAGGCTCTGGCATGCCCATCTCTCTATCTCTCTGACTCTCTCTCTCTCTCTTTCTCTCCCTCAAAAATAAATAAACAAATAAATAAAATTTAAAAATGCCAAGTGTGGTGTTGGTATATGCTTGTAATCCCAGCACTTTCAAGGTAGAGATAGGTGGATGCCTAAGTTTTGCTGCCCAGTCAGTCTAGCCTAATAGGTGAACTCCAGACCAGTAACTCATCCCACTGTGGAGGGGTGGGGAAGCCTAGATACCCATTTCTTTCACGTGCTGTGCCTCACCAGATATTTTCACTAACATATGTAAAAGCCCTCACATGTACCTCCTTATGAAATAATCATAGAACTTTAGTAGTCTTGGGGTATAGCTCAGTGACAGAGTGCTTGTTTAATATGTGAGAGGTCTTGAATTCAATACTAAGTACAGAATTGTTTTAAATGAATTATAGGGACCAGGGAGACTGGCTGCATAAGCATAAGGACCTGAGTTTAATCTTCCATACCCACCTAAAAAAAAAAAAAAAAAGGACATGGCTTCAAATACATTTAATCTCAACACTGAGGGAGGGCAGGAAAACATAAGGATCACTGGAGCTCCCTGGTCAGCCAGTCTAACCAAAAAGAGGCAAAATCCAGGTGCAATGAGAGACTATCTCAGGGAAGTAAGGCAGAATAGCAACAGAGAAACACATACAGCCTCCTCCTCTGGCCTCCAATATACATGCACACGTATAAGTGCACACACACCACATGTTAAACACATCTTGAAAACAGTGAATCATGGAATTTCAGAGTGGTAAATGGCTTCAGAGATAGGCAATCTTAGCTTCCTACCAGGAGCAGCTATTTCCTTTCCAGGATCTTTGACAGATGTTTCTTCAACTCCAACAACAGTTCCAGTCAAGAATATTCTAGGCTTTCCCTGTAGACCTCACTGTCTGTTATGTACTCTCTATTTCTATTTCCTACTTTCTTCTTGCAAAGTTATGGTTCAAGCCCAAGGTAAGCTTCTATTTAATCATCTGGGTTCCTTGTCCTTTTTTATTCTCTCTCTCTTCTTGGATATTTTTCCTTTTCGCTTTTCATTTCTTCTCTGAGACAGATCTTACTATTTAGCAGAGAATGTCCTCACTATGTAGTTCAAATTAGCTTCATCCTTTTGCCTCAGCCTCCAAAGTGATCATAGGCACCCATTCCCTTTTCAATGTCATAATGTATTGGACGATTTCATGATGTACCTGATGATGAACCATTTTGGAGCACTTGAAACTTCTGTCTGAATGTTCAGGTACTCACCTATTATCTACTTATTTTTAGATAAATTTCTTAAGATGAACTTTTATAATTGCAGAGTACCTATAAGGTTAAAAAAATGTTAAAACATTTTGAGGGCCTGGAGAGATGGCTTAGCAGTTTAAGAGCTTCCTGAAAAGCCTAAGGACCCAGGTTTGATTCCCCAGTACCCACATAAAGCCGGAGACACAACATGGTGCATGCATCTGAAATTTGTGTTCAGTGGCTAGAGGCCCTGGTGCACCCATCATCTTTTTCTCTCTCTGTAAATAAAATAAAAATGTTTTTATTTTAGAAAAAACAATCTGGAGATATGGCTTAGTATTTAAGGTGCTTGCCTGTGAAGCCTAATGATCCAGGTTCAATTCCCCAGTACCCATGTAAAGCCAGATGCACAAGGTGGTATATCTGGTGCTCATTTGCAGTGGCTAGAGGCCCTGGTGTGCCCATTCTCTTGATCTCTCTTCCTTTTTTCTCTCTCAAATCAATTAAATAAATGTTAAATTTTTTACCATCTAAAATAATATTCAGTCTATAGGCTCTGTGGCCATAAAGGCAATATTTTCTCTGACCCCGAGGATTCTTGTCTACATTAATTTTTTTGGTTCTTTTTTTCTTAGTATTCTCTTCTATCAATGAGGGGTTGACATTTGCATATCTGTCTTCCAGTTATCTGCTGTGCCCTTGCAGATATGGTCCTCTACTGTAATGTCTGGTCATAGAAGATGTGACCCATAATAAGGGGTAATGAGTAAGGGGCATTAATGAAATGTGAGACTACTTCAGACACTTCTGAGTCTCATTTATAGATGTTACAAATGACTATACTATTATAGATATTTTATATTATACATAAAGATATTTATATTATATATAAAGTAAATTGTACTGGAAGCAATACAAAATTTCAATGAGATGCTTGTTGGATGCTTATATTGCATGCAAATTAGAAAGTTTTCAAAATGCAGGCATCACAATACTAAAAGCTCAGTTGACCAGATGTATGAAACGTCTCTCTTTTGCTTGAAATTGAACAATCAGGTTATATTCAACATACTAAAACTTACAATGATGTATACATTGACAAAAGAACTGTCAAGTAAAAAGTGGCAATCTTGAAATTCTAGAGCATTCATTTTATAAAGTGACAAATTTCTCTCCCTCTTTTATATAGACTCAAATTAAACATAGGCATATATGTCTGATGAAGTTATGAAACATGTCCTTGGCTAAGCTGGTTTGCTAATACTTTCCTTAATTAAAAATAACCTTCTAAATTGCAATCTGTCTCATGGAGCCTGGTCATCTGTGCCTGTGGCATGACTAAGAGACAAGAAATGGAGTCATGCTCATTTCATCTCCCAGGTCATAAGAAAAGACACTCTTGTTGAGGAGCAGTGATGGGGCTGAGGCAGCCCAGGAGTACTACACTGAAGGGAACTTCTCACAGAGAAATAGGAACGTTACAAAACTGTTCCTCACTAGCAAGTAGGATTCCAAAATTCTGTCCGTAGTCTGATAGCATATTCCCATAAAACAATGGGGATGCCCCAGTGCTGAATCTTGTTGGTGACCCAGAAGAAGAGTGTTAGACTGGTTCTCTGAAGTCATGCCTCTCTCCAGCACCAAGGGAACGCAGCATTTTGCTTCCCAGGAACCCTGTGACTACTGATAGAAATGCAGAGTCCGCCATGGGTAATAAATACACTAGTAGATCTGAGCTTCAATAGCAAGGTGCAGAAAGAGTCAGGGAGCATGAAATAAAGCTGCTTAGGATTCTGTTGACTTCTCTGGGGCAGAAATCATGTTGGCTGTCAGAGCACAAGATACTCAAACAGATTGTTCTGGAAATTTTCAAAGTAGCTATAAATTTATGGTCGCAAGTATTCCATTGTTAATGTGCAATTCTGGTTGTGGTTTCAGAATTACGCATTTCAATTTAATTAGAGTAAAAAAGATGACGAAGCCCAGGAATGCACAATAATCTTTTATAGTATGATGATACAGTCAGTGCTGGCTTTGTTCTGGGACTCAGAAGTGAAAGCATAAACATATAAGCATTTTCTCTGTGAATTTATGTGTCTCTTTTTTTAAAAAAAAATATGTGCGTGTGTATATTTAAAGGGTACATGGTGTGTGCAGGTGAGTGTGTGTGTGTGTGAGTGAACATGCATGTGGAAGCCAAAGGACAACCCTGAGTACTACACTCAGAAACATAATCCACCTTCTTTGAGATAGGGTCTCTCTCTTACATGGACCTAACCAAACATGGTGGCCAGTGAACCCCAGGGATCCTCTGTCTCTGCCTCCTCAGAATGGGGACATCAGATACATGCTTCCATGCTGGGATTTATGTTCTTGGTGTCATTATTTTTCCCCTGTGGGTGATCATGTTGAATTCAGGTCCTCCTACTTTTGAGGCAAGCTCTTTAACAACTGAACCATCTACAAGCCCCAAAGTTATGTATCTCTATAAGCCTATCATGTTTTACACATTGAGAGGTTTCCTACATGTAAATTCCTCAAGTAAAGTGTGCCCATTTAATATATTGTAATATATTTCATTGTTTTGTTGGTTTGTTTGAGAAAATGTCTCATGATATATTCTATGGCCTTGCCTGGAAATCACCATGTATCCTAGGCTGACCTCAAATTTGGGGGCAATCTCCCTGCCTCTCTTTCTCCTGAGTACTAGAATTATAAGCACAAAACTTGGCAAAAATTTCTTTAGTATCAAATGCTATGCATTTAATGACTTTCATTTTTAATTTTATTATTTATTTGTGAGTGTCCATGTGTGTGTATGTGTGTGTGTGTGTGTGTGTGTGTGTGTGTGTATACACAGATGTGTATATATAAAAGCATGTATGTGAAGGTCAGAGGACAACTTGGGGGTTGGTCCTCACCTGTTCACTTCACTCATAGCAGAGTTTCTCTCTGTATTCTTCTTTGGTGCCCTTGACAGGAACCTCTAAAAATTTCTCCTGACTTACCTACCATCATGCCATCAGAATCAGCAAGCTGGGATTACAGAAGCCTGCCGTGGCTTTGGGCTTTTTGTATGGAAGTGAGGACTAAATTCAGGTACTCTAGCTTGAGCAACAAGCATTTTATCCACAAAGGTATCTCCCCAGACCAATTTAAGAACTTTCTATATAGTTGTTTTGATCATTCAAAGAAGATTCTGAAGAAAATGTAAGCATTTGTTCATTTCTTATTCATCATTATGAAGAAATATGTAGTGATGTTTACCCTTACATGTATAGTGATCCAGGGTATCCTTATTGTCTTTCTGTCAATGTCAGCTGTTAGACACTTTGAAGATAAAATGTACACAATGAGCTGCATAGATCATGTATAATCTGATTAATTTTGATAGACATTATATCTGCGTGACCCAATCAAGATCCACAGCATGTTCATCATCAAAGACAGTTTTCATATGCTCCCTCCTGGTACATGCCTACATGCTCCATAGGCAGCCATTGCATGGATTTTCACTTAATAGATTAAAATAAATAAAATTAACAATTCTCACCTCTTTACTTCTGGCTTCTTTGAGTCAACATTATAAATTAATATCCTACTTACCCTATTTTTTGCTATCCAACCATTTTTCTTGATCTTGTTCTCTGATTCCGTACATTCCTGACTGTTCAGTGGATTTGTAATAGACTGTAAAAAAAAAAATTGTCATTCATAAAATCATACAAAAATGGTTAAAAATAAACTACTGAAGAAATCACAAAACAAAAAAAAATAAATAAAATAAATAAAATTAACAATTCTCACCTCTTTACTTCTGGCTTCTTTGAGTCAACATCACATTTTGAGATGGTTGCATGCCACTGTGTGTGTCTGTCATTACATTTGTTATTGCTGGTTGGTGCTTCATTGTAGAATAATCACCATGTATCTTTTGATTACCTTGTTGATGATTATTTAAAGTGTTTCCTTTTATCCTTTTATGAAAAGAATACAAGAAATATTTTTTACCGAAATCAGGATAAACAAATGAGTAAACATGGAGAAAAGTACACATGTGAAAATTAATTTACAGTAAGTTAAAAATCATAGTTTCTCAAAAAAAAAAAAAAAAGGAACAAAGATCTTTACAACCTTAGGTGAAATTTCTTGGACAAAAGAAATATGTACTATAAATTTTTAAACCTTAATTGGTTTTACCCCTTGAAATGAAAATTTCATCAAAATATGCTACTAAAAGTATGAAAGGTCATTGTCAGTGCATTGGCATGCAAAAGTATTGTAAACATGGAGATATAGTGACAAACACACTTGACAAAGGAATTGTATAAAAATCAAAGTAACCTAAAACCTAACAATAAAAACACATTCTAATAAAAATTGGCAACAAATTTGGAAAGTCATTTCACAACAGATTTATTTGTAACCAATAAAACCATGAAAATGTACAGCATTCTTAGTCTTAATGATATAACACTTTATACCAACATGAATGGCTAAAATTTAAAAGACATAAAATGATCTAACAAGACTTTGGGATAACTGAAACTCTACATTGTGCAACTATCTCTTTAGAAAATTGAGTTTCTTGAAAATTGCATATATACATGACTATCTAACTATTCTGCTCCTGTGTAGGGGAAATGAAAACCTATTTTCAACTGTTTTGATGGCTTTTAAATAGTTTTTCTTTAAAGTAGTATAGAACAGATAATAAGGGAAATCAATGTTGTTTGCATAGTTAGCATTCCAGACATTGTGCAGCCAAGATGTCTGTATTATTATGGGATATCTGAGACTTTCACAGAGACAGCAAATAACAAACAGAAGTTAAGACTTTCGTTTGTTTTTGTCTTCACCAAAAGCTTAACATGTTTATGTTTGTGTTGAAAATTGCTCTAAGTGCTGGATAGACTGGATCACAAAAACAAAAACAGAAACAAAAACAAAAACAAAAACAAAATACAAAAAAAGGGATAGAATGCATACTCACATGGTACTTAAAATCTAGTGGTAATTAGGGAGTGTGAAATATCAAAAGAAAAAATAACTGGAAAATGTAGTTCTGGATAGTAAGAGGCATGGAGAAAAAAGCGCAAGAGAGTAACAGGATGGAGAGGGATTGGCAGGAGGCAGGCACAGTGGAAAGCACAGCTAGGGAGGTGATAGTGAAGATGATGATGATGTCTGAGTCCTACAAAGAATATCAAAACTCAACAGGTTACAAAAGCACAAATAAAAAAAGGACATAAAGAGACATTTCTGCAAGAAGGATACAGATGAAAAATGAAAGGAACTTGGAGGCTTCACATGGTGGCACACACATATAATCGAGCACTCTACAAGCTGAGGCAAGAGGAACATGAGTTTGAGACCAGCCTGAGTTACATTAGTATACCCTGTCTCAAAAAATAAAGAGGGCTTGGGCTGGAGAGATCGCTTAGCGGTTAAGGCTCTTGTCTGCAAAGCCAAAGGACCCAGGTTCAACTCCTCAGGACCCTCATAAGCCAGACGCACAAGGGGTTACATGCATCTGGAGTTTGTTTGCAGTGGCTGGAAGCCCTGGTGCACCCATTCTCTCTCTCTCTCTCTCTCCCTCCCTCCCTCCCTCTCTCTCTGTCCATGCCTGCCTATTTCTGTATCTCTCTCTCTCTCTCTCTGTGTGTGTGTCTCAAATAAATAAATAAAAATAAGATGTTAAAAGTTTTCTAAAAACAAGTGAAGAGGGACAGATGAAGCAGCAGTTAAAGGTGATGCTTGAAAAACCACATGGCCTGATTTCAATTCCCCAGTGCCCACATAAATCCAAGTGCAAAACATGGCACATGCACCTGGAATTCTGTTGCAGTGGCAAGAGGCCCTGGCATGCCCATTCTCTCTCTCTCTCTCTCTCTCTCTCTCTCCCCCCCCCCTTCCTATCTATCTCTGTCTCAAATAAATAAAGAAAAAAAGGCAAAAGAAATTCGGAATAGCCATTTGAAAAATGTCAAACCTGTAATAAGCTAACTCTACAAACTTATCAGAATTTTAATGAGAAACAATTACATTAAATACTGGAAAGCATGCAGAAAACTAGAACATTCATATATTACTTACAGGAATCTAAAAATGTAGCACGACTTTGGAAAACAACTTGTAGATTTTCTTTAAAACTGTACATACTTTACCACACAACTCACCAATTGCGTGTTTGTGAATTTATCTCAGAGAAATTAAGACTTTTGTTCACACAAACTTGTACATAAATATATAAAAATGTTATAGCTCCCATCAAAATAGAATTAGCCAGATGTCCTTTAAAGGAAGGATAGTTAAAATATGCCATGATACATTCATTAAAAACTTTATGGCATCAACAGGTCAGAAAAACCTTCAGGGAAATGTGCTGAGAAAAACCAGTCTTACAAGCAACTCATTCTATTTGCCACTTGCATAAAATTCTTGAAATTATAAATCATTAAATAGTAAAGATGCAGAAAATATGTGTAATATACTACCATTCATCTAGGAAAGTAAAGGAAATACATACAAACATACACACATATATCATATAATATATAGTTATACAAACATGATATATATGTGTAAATATATACATATGATATATATCTTATATCAAATGTTGAAGTCAGGTTCACATTGCTGGTAGAAATCACGCAACCCAAGAGCAGCTTGTGGGAAAAAAAAAGGTATATTTGGGCTTATAAGGCTCGAGGGGGAAGCTCCATGATGGCAGAGAAAACGATGGCATGAGCAGAGGGTGGACATCACCCCCTGGCCAACATCAGGTGGACAACAGCAATAGCACAGTGTGTCAAACACTGGCAAGGGGAAACTGGCTATAACACCCATAAACCCACCCCCAACAATATACTCCCTCCAGGAGGCATTAATTCCCAAATCTCCATCAGCTGAGAACCTAGCATTCAGAACACCTAAGTTTATGGGGGACACCTGAATCAAACTACCACAACTGGATATTGTCTGTTTTGTTATCTAACTTTGAAAAATATTAACATTTTTGTAATTAAAAGTAGCCTACAAATCAAAGGCAAAAAATGATCTTAAGGGTATAGTGAGGTAATGTTATTGCTACATGAAAGGAATCATTTCAGTTGTCTTCAAGATAAAGTAATTTACTCAGCATCATTAGTGTGATGTATCCTAAGGACAAAATGAATTTCAAAAAAATCTTAAATAATAATAAGTATGTGGTTAATAGCAATATTTATATTGTTATTTTGAATATGATGTATATGAACTTCATGTGAAAGCAGTTGAATGATTATATTAATATCACTGAAACATACAGTGCATGTCATTTAAAACAAAAACAAGTAGAGTATAAGATAAAAGATGTGAAATAAAAACTGTGCAGTCCTGGACTTTATTTGTAAGTATTTATCTGAACTGATGAAGCTATATTTATAGCTTTATCTTCTGGCTTTATCCACTAAAAAGCCTGAAAAATAATAACCAACACAATAGTTATGAGCATATTTAAAAATCAGACCATGGTCTTTCACTTTTATTTATTTTATTTTTATGTTTTAATTTTTTTGTTAATTAGTTTTGTACTCAGAATACAGTCAAGTTGGTACCATTGTTAGCCTTATCCATGTCCTACCCCCTCTCCCTGGCCCCTCCTTGTTGAGGTATATGGGCCATTCATTGTGGTGTTAGCCCAGTTATGGGTAGCAGGAAATGGCTCTGCATATCATGACCCAACATGTGGCTCTGACATTCTTTCTGCCTCCTCTTTCTCAAAATTTCCCTGAGCCATGTTGGGTTCATTTTGGGTCTGCTTCAGTGATGTGGTGTTGGGATCCTCTGTGTCTCTAGATATCTGATTTGGTAGGAGTTGATTGTTCTCTGTGTCAATCTACTTCACCCTTGTGCTGGTATCAGGTTCACCAAGAAAACAGCATCCTTGCTTGTTTTGTCAATTATTCTTAGTTTCAGCTGGGCCCTTGTGAGGTATGATGGGGTGTCTCTCTCCTTAGGATCTGTGTCTATCTGAAAAAGAGAAGCAGATTCTCCAATGGAGAGTAAAGTTAGCACCAGATAAATGGGATAAGCCTTATCTTTTTATAGAGAATTTAATAGGTGTAGGCCCTCTTGTAGGCCACGATTGCTGGTAGCTTGATAATGGAGAGCGGGCTCATGTTTGGATATGGTTCTGACATGGATATGGTTCTGACCCACAGCTCCAGCTATGGGTTCCATTCCACTGAGTGGATCAGTTAGCCAAATCAAGAGCAGTTGGTTCCCCGTTGCCCCGGCCAGCAGGGCTTCAACGGGAGCATGGACCACAGAGAACCTGAAATGAAGGGGACAAGAGACACAAGGAACCGACAGCAAGACAGGAGTCTGATCAAGCTGCCAAATTTTAATTTTTCTCAGGGTGCCTCTTATACAGCAGAACAGGGAAGTTTGTCAACAGTTTAGGTATTGCTACAGTTCCGTTTCAATAGGATAAGGTTTCGGCCCCAAAGGCACAAGATGTTTCACAGGATAAGGCCCCAGCCCCAAAGCCATGAGATAACGACTTTCTCATTCTTTATGGGTCACCTTATTCTTTATCTGTGCATGGGTTAACAACTGCAGACCTTGTGACTTTCCAGAACAGACAACTTATTACAAAATGGAGTCATTATTTAAGATGGAGGCACTTTTGGTTTCCTAGTGCCCAATGGTTCCCCACATCTCCTCCCTTTCTATTAGTTTTAGAAGGTGTTTTCTGTGGCGGCCAATTTTTGTAAATTTTGGTAGGACTCCCAGGGTCCCGTGATTTCACGGTGGGCTTGTAACCAACTGGGGGAGCAGTGACCTGACTCCTCCCGTGGGGCTCATACCCCACCTTGGTTGCTCTTGGTACCTTTTGGGGAGGGGAGGCAGAGCCAACACAGAAAGTATGGTACCAACCTCCATGCAAGTCAGGTTTGACTCTCAGGGAATTCAGAAGCGGTCAAAAGGGACCTTCCCTTGCAGTGCTATGCCTCGCACCCATGTTGGTGCCCATATTGTACTCACACATTTGTGAGTCAACATGCACAGGTCTGAATCCTATGCAGTTCCTGTCGGAGGGGAGTCACTCAGATCATTTTAAGTTTAGATAAGTGGCAATAAGGGAGGAGATATGGGGCATGCCCGCTAACTAGGGTGAAGGTTCGGCACCTAGGCCAGGGGGCGGCCGCAGGGGGCGGTCACAAGGTAGGTCTTGGTCTTCAAGAGCCAGGCGATGGTAGTGCACTTGAATTGGTCGTGCTGTGGCTGAATCAATCTGTTCCTTAATAAAGGATGTTAGCTTTTTAAATAACCATGGGCCAAAGCTTAGTAAGAGGAGTAGGCCAACCAAAGGACCTAAAATAGAGGGGAGGATCGAGGACAGCCACGGATGAGAAAAGAACCAACCAGATGTTTCTGTTATACCTCTATTATTTTTTCTTTTCTCCAAAGATTCTCTGATCTTAGCCATACTATCCCTTGTGACACCTGTATGGTCAGTGTAAAAACAGCATTCTTCCCGTAAGGCAGCACATAGTCCCCCCTCCTTCAAAAGAAGGAGGTCGAGGCCCCGGCGATTTTGAAGTACCACCTCAGATAAAGAGACTAAAGACTGTTCTAAAGCAGTAATTCCCTTTTCTAGGTTTTGAATGTCTTTATCCAATTGGGAACGCAGGATTTCATATTGGGCATTTCCTTGTACAAGAGCAGCAATACCTGTGCCGGCGCCTGCAGCGCTGACACCCAGAAGCAAAGCAAGCGAAATAGCAGTGCCAGTAATGGGTTCACGTTTGGTCCTATGCGAATAGGGGAGGGATGAGGCAAAGGAAGCGTCAAAGTCTGGAGCAGGGTGATAGGAAATGCGAGGGAAGAGTCGGACAGGGACACAGAACTGAGGGGGATTGAGCAGGCGATACACGGAAGCGCAAGCTGTTAGGCTGTCAAGGCAGGCCCACCAATAGCCCTGGGGGAGGAGATAATAGGAGTCATAATGAAGGGAGGAATTAACAGAGACAAAATTCTTGCAAAGGGTAGAAGGCATGGAAGATTTGGAGAGGTTTGGAGCATGAAGGCAGGTTCCAGAGCCAAGGACAGAGGAGATTGGGAGGGTAATGTTAGGGCGCTGAGACCAGGGGCAGCGAGTCCAATCAGTAGTTGTGTTGAAGGGAAGTGGGAGAGGTTGAGCCACACCCTCATAAAGGGGGAGCGAGGTGTGAATGCAAAGCCAGCAAGATTGGGTAAGATTGGGAGAAGAAGAATTGAGTACATTAAAAGTGGCCTCGACCAGGTTAAGGACCAGGTCAGTAGTTGTCAGGGGTGGAGGAGGAAGAGGCGGGAGTGTAACCAGAGCTGGCACAGGGGAGGATATAGATGTAGGGACGGGGGGTAACAAGGGAGTGGCACGCGAGGGGTAGAGAGCAGTAGTAGGGAGAGTCTTTTGGAGCTTAATGGTAAAAAGGACCCCAACATGAGAGCCACCATAGGTACGGATGGCCCATTGAACGCCCCGGGACCAGACATCATATGGCTGTTGTTTGCCAGGGGCTGTAAAGGTAATTAGTAGAGGGTGGCACCACCCAAAGGATGGGGAAGATATCTGGCAAGCCTGTTTTGGAGTATAGCGGGCAGCTCCCTGGGGATGGGTATAGTTAGCCTTTAGGGTGATATAGTCCCAAGAAGATGAGGGGTTCCAATAAGCATCTCCAGTAGTTTCACATCCCCATTTTGCACTGAAATAAACATCTGGGCCCCCACATTTCCAAGTAATCGAACGGGGACGGTGATGACCGGGGGCAACATAGAGGGAGAAAGACTGTAAGTAGGACCTCTGGTAAGAGTTATAACATCCCCCTTCACCATAAGAGTGGTGAAGATCAATTTCAGGAGCAGTATGTTGTGCAAAAATGGTGCCAAGTCCCCAAGCGTTCGGGCTGCCGAGGGCCATTTTGCAGAGGTCTGGAGTTAGGGTCGGCCAAGGGATGGTCTGAGAAACCGTAGAGTGGGCCCAGATCACATCACCGACTTCACTGAGCACGGTCCAGGTGAAATTCATGGGTCGAAGGTCAGCAGTGATCAATCCAGATGCCAGGAGCAAGAGGCCAACGAAAGCAGGGGCAGCCATAG
Source organism: Dipus sagitta (assembly GCA_036346955.1). Classification (NCBI taxonomy): domain Eukaryota; kingdom Metazoa; phylum Chordata; class Mammalia; order Rodentia; family Dipodidae; genus Dipus; species Dipus sagitta. The sequence continues at coordinate 193,412,728 of CM070771.1, forward strand.
TCCTGAAAAGGAAAGGAGAAAACCTCAGGGGGGCAGGGAGCCTTCCCTGGGAGAGGGTGAATTTTTAAGGGGTGAGGGTGGTGTCCATTGGCGAACTAGACGCTCCGGGAGCCAACGAGGCCCATCATTTTGTTGATCATAAACGCAAGCAGAGCCGCGTCCCCAAATGAGGACGGGATCGGGGCCATGCCACTGAGAAGTGAGGGGATCACGCCACCGAACGAGGGCGTGAGTGGAGGCCGTGGTGGGATGCCAAAGGCGGTCAGCGGCTGATTTGCCAGAGCTGTCAAGGCTTAAGAAATTAAGAACAAACAAAGCATGGGCCAAAATATTCCGTGGGGTATTTTTAATACCATAAAAGGGGTGAATTTTTAATTTATTAAGTGTAGCCTTAAGGGTCTGATTAGCCCTTTCCACAATCCCTTGTCCTTGAGGGTTGTAGGGAATGCCGGTGACATGTTTTATCTGAAGCGTAGAGCAGAAGTTCTTGAAGGAATGGCTAGTATAGCCAGGACCATTGTCTGTTTTAATGATTTTTGGAGTTCCCAATGTAGAGACACATTGAAGAACGTGAGAGATGACATTTTTTGAAGCTTCACCAGCATGGAGAGAGGCGAAAATAAAACCGCTAAAGGTATCAATTGTAACATGAACATATTTAAGCTTGCCAAAATCTGAGAAGTGAGTTACATCCATTTGCCATATCTCATTGGGAAGAAGACCGCGTGGGTTGACTCCCAAATGGGGAACTGGTAGGGAGACGGAACAAGCGGGACAGGACTTAACTATTTCCCTAGCTTGAGCACGGGTGAGCTTGAAGGCAAGGCGGAGGGTTTGAGAATTTAAATGATGTATATTGTGAGCCTGTTGTGCTGAGGAGAGAGGGTCAGTTAGGGCTACGAGAGCAAGGCGAGTAGCAGCATCTGCATCAGCATTGCCTTGCGTCAGAGGGCCTGGCAGAGAGGTATGAGCACGTAAGTGACCTATATAGAAGGGGTGAGACCGAGCACAAATGAGGTCCCGAAGGGAGCGGAACAACGCAGAGGCATTAGTGGAAGGTTTGACATAGGGTGCTGTCTCCAGTAGGGGGACTGACTTAGCAACATAAGCACTGTCAGTAAAGAGGTTGAAGGGCTGGGAAGGGAATTGTTTAAAGACTTCGAGAACAGCGCAAAGCTCCACTAATTGGGCAGAGGAGTATGGGGTATGGAGAGAAGTTGATTGTCCGTTTATCACGTATGCAGCTGTACCATTAGCTGATCCATCAGTGAATATAGAGGGAGCATCCTTAATAGGGTCATTAGAAGTATTAAGGGGAAAAACAAAAGAGTGAATGTTGGCAAACTGAATAAGGGGGTCAGAAGGATAATGATTGTCAATAATGCCCATAAAGGCAGAAAGTGCTATAGGCCAATTATCATCAGTTGGAGAAGCCAGTTGAGTTGGTCAGGACCATAGGGGAGGAGGATTGTGTTTGGATCTTTGCCAAAATGTTGGCGGGAGAGCTTGCGAGCCTTGATGATGAGTTGAGCGACCAAAAGGGGATAAGTGGTTATGACTTTAGTAGGAGAAGAAGAGAGGTGAACCCAAAGCAGGGGAGAGCCACGATTGTGGTGAGGGTGCCTTTGCCAAAATACACCAGTAGGAGTATGGGTAGTAGGGCAGACAATGAAAACCAGGGGAAGAGCATAATTTATCTGTTGGGCAGTCTGGAGGTTAATGGCCTTGTTTATTTCTTTCAGGGCAGCAAGGGCCTGAGGGGTAAGTTGTCTAGGGGAGGTAGGGCTGGGGTCTCCATTTAAGATGTCATTGAGGGGTAGAAGAGCAGCGGTGGGAACTTTTAAATAGGGTCTAAGCCATTGAATGTCCCCAAGCAATTTCTGGAAGTCATTGAGAGTGGAGAGATGAGAGGTGCGAAGTTGAATTCGGGGGGTTAGTACCTGTTGATTTTTTAGCTCATAGCCCAAATAAAGGTAGGGGTCGGCAGTTTGAACCTTGTCAGGGGCAACTTGAAGCCCATATGATTGCAAATTGGACAGTAGGCGCTGGAGGCAGGAGAAAAGCAGGTTCTGGTCACAGGCAGCTAAAAGAATGTCATCCATGTAATGAAGAATGTAGACAGAGGGAAAAGTCTCCCTGAGGGGGTCAATGGCCATGGCCACAAACTTTTGACAGAGGGTGGGGCTGTTAGCCATACCTTGGGGCAAAACCTTCCACTGAAAGCGAGGCATAGGGCCACGAAAATTTACTTGCGGGACACTGAAGGCAAAGCAGGGCCTATCCTCAGGGTGTAGAGGGATGGTAAAAAAGCAATCCTTTAGATCAATAACTATTTTGAAGGAACCATAGGGAATGGCCACGGGGGAAGGGAGTCCTGGTTGGAGTGCCCCCATAGGGACCATGGCTTTATTAACAGCTCTAAGATCCTGTAGCAAGCGCCATTTACCAGATTTTTTCCGAATGACAAAAATAGGGGAGTTCCAGGGGGAGGTAGAAGGCTCGATGTGGCCAGCGGCAAGTTGTTCCTGCACTAACAACATTGCAGCCTCTGTTTTCTCATGTGAAAGCGGCCATTGGTCAACCCATATAGGGCTTTGGGTTTTCCAAGTAATTTTATCAGCATGGGGTGCAGGGATGGCAACGGCCGCTAGGGAAAAGAAGACTCAGGGGCATACCCAAGGCCAGAGCGATCGAGTTTCTGGGGAGGAGAAATGGGCTCTGTTATGCCTTGTAAATTCTTTCCAAGCCCTTTCCCTGGAATAAAACCCTGACTAAGCAGTTGGGAAGTGACAACACTATTGGGGCTACAAAGAACCATATTCATTTGTGAAAGAATGTCTCTTCCCCACAAGTTGACAGGCAAGCCTGGAAGAACAAAGGGGGTGACTTGTCCTGAGTTACCCTCCTCGTCAGTCCAAGTAAGGACGCGAGAGCTTTGTTGAGGGTTATTGGATTGTCCAATGCCCTGTAAATGGGTATGAGAGGCAGTCAGGGGCCAGGACTTAGGCCAATGTTTGAGAGAGATTATGGTGGCGTCAGCACCAGTATCCACAATTCCATCAAAGGGCTTGCCATCAAGAAGCAACCGTAAAGTAGGGCGATCCAGCGTAACAGAGTGCACCCAATAAGCGTCAGAAGAGCCAGGTTGATTGTTATCACGACTTGGGGACATATAATTATTGTTAAGAAAAGTGAGAGGCAACAGGACAAGTTGGGCCACTCGATCCCCTGGCAAAATTAGATGGGTTCCTCTTTGGGAGGTGACTAAAACTTGGATATTGCTGGCAAAATCGTTATCTATAACTCCAGGGATGACTTGAATACCCTTGAGAGAAGCGCTAGCCCTGCCTAGGAGAAGGCCAAACATGTTGGGGGGCATAGGGCCGGACACATTTGTTGCAATTATTTGAGGGCAAGTCTCAGGGGTTAATACTGTGCGGGAGGTGGCACAGAGGTCCAGTCCTGCGCTGCCTGCTGTGGCGTGCCAGAGGGTGGACACTGATTCTCCGGTGGGTTGGAGGGAGGGACAAACCTGACCGCCCCAAGATTTGTCCGTGGAGTAGGGGCCTGGAGCTGGCCCCGTTGGAAGTTTCCCGGGACAGGAAGAGGTTTTCCCTGAGAGGCCGACAGGGGGCGGCCATGAATGTCAGTCCTGGAGCGACATTCAGAGGCCCAATGTTTGCCTTTCTGGCAACGAGGACAGGGTGTAGCAGGGGGAGGGCGAAGAGAAGCAGAGAGCTGTTTAGGAGTGGTGCATTCGCGAGAGAAGTGTCCAGGTTGTTTACAATTATAACATGTTTTCGTACCCTGAGTGAGACCAGCAGAATGGAGAGCAGCTCCAATTGCTAAACCCATGGCGTGGAAGGAGCCCACGCCTGCACATAACTTGATATAATCAGATATGGACTCCCGCTTGTGAGAGCGGAGAATAGACTGACAAGCAGGATTAGCATTCTCAAAGGCCAGGTGTTTGATAAAGGGGCTGTTGGTTTCCCCAACACCAAAAAGGCGCTCAGCAGTTTCATTAAGTCTACTAATAAAGTCACTGTAAGGCTCTTCTGGACCCTGTCTAATATTAGCCAGGGAGGTGGTGGCGGCCCCTTTAGGAGGGAGGTGCCTCCAGGCGGCGAGGCCTGCCTGTTGTATTTGAGCTAAAAGTCCAGGGGGATAGCGTGCTTGCCGTTCGTTGGAATCGTAGGGATGTTCCCCCAACAATTTTTGTTTTGTCCAATTTTTAGAAACAGCCTTTTGTAAATTACGGCGAGCAAAGTCAGAGCAGTTTTCATTAAATTCAGTGCGCCATAGAACAAAATCTCCACCAGAGAGAGCCGCGCGAGCAAGGCGATACCAGTCATTAGGCGTAAGCCATTTGTCACTATAGCTTTCCAGAAGAGTGAGAGTAAAGGGAGCCGTGGGCCCGTAATTGGAGACGGTCGCTTTTAGTCGCTCAAGAAACTTTAAATTAAGAGTTTTATATTTAGGTTGGGGAACAGACTCCAGGGCAGGTTCATCCTCAGAATCAGAGGAGGCAGCATTCCCATCAGCTGGAGCAGCCGAGGGAGCAGGCTCCTCATCAGAGTCCGTATTGGACGCAGGGAGGGAAGCAGAAGCGGGATCAGAGCGGGCCTGTGTGCGGGTAACAGGAAAAGCAAGAAAGCCAGTATTGCGGGTGTGTGCGTCTGCTTTTGTTTTGCGCCTACGGCTGTCAGAGGAAGGATTAGAAAAGGCAGCAAGTTCTTTTGTGACAGAATCAAGTTCCTGGAGAAGCTGCAGCTGAAGTTTTTATCCTGAAGTGCCCTACGGAGGTCAGAGACAGAAGCTAATGTGGCAGACTATAGTTCTGTGAAAGGAGAGTCAGCGAGAGGTTCAGCAGGCGCAGAGGGAAGTAAGGCGGCGGAGCGGTCGAGAACAGGAGCGCAGAGTGGCGGGCAATAGGGTGGAGGCACTAGAGGAGGTTTATTGGTGGGGCCCACATCAAGCAACAGGGGAAGGGGGGAACCAGCTTCACCAACTTCACGAGCTTCAAGATCCACTACGGAAGGATAAAGGTGGCAGGAAGGCTTTTCAGAGGCAGATGATTTAGGTCGCTCCTGAGTTTCATTTTCAACTATGACAGAAGCGCAGGCAGAAGGGAGCCTAGAGGAACGTTTAAGAGCAGCCTCTCCCTCATTAACAAGAACCCGTACAGCCATAGAATGATTGTGGACCTTGAGAACATCATTTATAAGATTCCAATAAGAGTAGGCAGAAACAGGGACCTTCTCGGGGCCAAAGGTTTCATAATAATCACGTAAACAATCTCCAACTCTTAACCAAGTTTTTTCATTTATAGTCCCTTCCTTTGGGAACCAAGGACAGAGATCACCAATATAATCTAAAAATATCTTTAAATCTTTTCTTTTAACCCTAGTTCCTCGTACCTTGAGAGCTTGTTTTAGCCCAGTCACAAAAGAGTCTTCTTTTGAAAATGCTTGTCCCATGGTAAAGAAAAAAATCTTATCTTACCTCACCGTCCGAGTGTTCCAACGGATCTGTCTCACGGGCGGGCGACTCCGTGGCGATCACTAGCCGGCCAGTGTCTAACCCCCTCTTTGGGTTGCGGCGGCCTCGGTGCGGGATCCCAATGGGCAGGTAGCAGACGGTGTTTCAGGCGATCCTAGGTTCGTGCCCCACGTTTGGGCGCCAGTTGCCCCGGCCAGCGGGGCTTCAACGGGAGCACGGACCACAGAGAACCTGAAATGAAGGGGACAAGAGACACAAGGAACCGACAGCAAGACAGGAGTCTGATCAAGCTGCCAAATTTTAATTTTTCTCAGGGTGCCTCTTATACAGCAGAACAGGGAAGTTTGTCAACAGTTTAGGTATTGCTACAGTTCCGTTTCAATAGGATAAGGTTTCGGCCCCAAAGGCACAAGATGTTTCACAGGATAAGGCCCCAGCCCCAAAGCCATGAGATAACGACTTTCTCATTCTTTATGGGTCACCTTATTCTTTATCTGTGCATGGGTTAACAACTGCAGACCTTGTGACTTTCCAGAACAGACAACTTATTACAAAATGGAGTCATTATTTAAGATGGAGGCACTTTTGGTTTCCTAGTGCCCAATGGTTCCCCACACCCCGCCATGGCTGTGTGCCACTATTTCACTTGTGTGAGCATCACGACAGGTTATTTGCTGCTAAGTAGGTAAGACCATGAGTTGCTTGGACAGGTATTGGTCATTTTCCCCTAGTTGCCCCTGTAGCACCTTCTGGCACTAGATGCACTGACTGTCTGGGGACTAGCTCTCTTCCAGCTTCCAGCCATGTCACTCCATGTTATGTGTCAACCACATATGGTGTCTTCAGCAGTAGGGTCTTACCACTAACTTTTGGTGGGTCATCAAGTGCTCTGACAGAAATCTGTCATTCTTTTAGGAAACCTTGTAGGTCTCTCTGATCAAAAGCTCATTGTGGATGATAGCCACCTGCTGGTATTGGGAGTTACAGGTCAGTGCCCACAAAGAGAAGGAAGAAAAAGATAACTAATACAAAAGAGTTAGAGAGAAGAGAGAAAGAGAGAGAGAGAAGATATAGAAGATTAAGGTCAGTCTTCATTGTACCCTCTCCAGTGCCTTGGTACTCAGGTGTTCCCCATAAGGGCCTGGTGAAGGTTCAACCATTTGGTCTGCCTTTTAGGATGTAGAATTTTATGGTACCAGGGCCGTTTATGTCTATATTTGTGTCTCCGCCCCCTCCTTTGCCCTCCTCTCACTCCCCACCCACCCTATTGTCTAGTCCTCGAGATGCGTGCTGGGTATATTGGCATCTTGGGTAGATTCAGTTTAGGTGCTGTAGATGAGTGAGACTATGTGGTGATTATCTTTCTGTGATTGGGTAAGTTCACTGAGAATTATCTGTTCCAGGTTCAACCATTTCTCTTCAAATTTCATTGTGTCATTTTTTCTTACTGCTGTGTAGAATTCCATTGTGTAGATATACCACATCTTAGTTATCCATTCTTCTAGTGATGGACATATAGGTTGATTCCAGCTCTTAGCTATTATGAATTGAGCCACTATAAACATGGTTGAGCAAATCTCTCTGGACTGAGGCTTAGAGGTTTTAGGGTACATGCCCAGTAAGGGAATAACTGGGTCTGTTAGCAACTCTAGAGTTGATGTAAGCGATTCCTGTTGGTCAAAAATTAGATAACTTAGAGATAAAAAGAACATGCGATTCTCTGAAATTTTTATGGATGAAATGACATAAAGATATTGTGTCACAACAGAAATCAAAGAAGCTGTAATATCCCCCCAGTTTGCACCAACAAGTCCTAGCTCTATCGTTGATATAAGAGATCCCCCCCCCCCGGTCAAATATTAGATAACTTAGAGATAAAAAGAACAACCAGGATGAATTCATCTATGTTAAACATGACATCATCCATGAATTAATCAGAGTCACAGTGTTGGCTACTTTTGCTTTGCTCTGACCAAGTCTCTGAGAAAAACAACCAAAACTGTAGAAGGATTTCTTTTGGTTCATTGTCTCAGTGGGTTCAGTTCATGGTTGCTTGGCTCCACGTGCTGGGGTAGAACATGGTGGTGAAAGTGTGTGACAGAGGAGGAAGACATTTTCTTCTTATTACACAGGAGAGGGTGGAGAAAGAGAGAGAGAGAGAGGGAGAGAAACAACACAGTTACCCAAAGGAACAATTCCCAATGACCTACTGCTTTCACTTTTCACCCTAACGTTTTTAAAACCTTCCAAGATAGTACCATTAGCTGGACACCAGGCATTCAACACACATGTCTGTAAGTGACATTTCCTATTCAAATGTAACAGCTACTGAAAGAAAAAAAATCTCATTATATTTTTTTTGGACTATGTATAGAGTCATTTCGTTTATTTGAAAATTTAAAAACTAATACTAGATTTCTTTTTTTTCTTTCACTATCACTGGCTGATGACTTCTGAGATGAAACTAACTTATTCATGAAATTATAAAACACGACCTCTCTGGAATTCTTGCTGAGAATCAACCAACTCTGGAATAACAGCTCTAGATGCAACTTCTAATTTAAAGGAAATGAAAAGTACAAAACATGTTAAATATTGAAAACCTCCAAGCTTGAGGAACACTATGGAGACCAATGAACTGGTTCCTTTAAGGAAGGTGCTAAGATCAAACAGTGAAGGGAGATTCTTTTCAATCAACAGTGCTGAGGAAGTGGGTATTCACACAGAATAATGAGGCTACATGCATATCTCTCGGGTTAGAAAAATCAAGTCAAATGATTAAAGTCTTAAGTGGAAAACCTGAACTTTTGAAACTACTTGAAGAAAAACTAGGGGAAGTGCTTCAGAATGTGGCAAGGATTTTTAGAGAAGACTCCAAAGAACACAGGAAACCAACGAAAATTGGACAGATGGGATTACCCCCAAAGGCTTTTTACACAGCAAAGCAAACAGCAGAGTAAAGGAAACAAGTTCTAGTGTGCTGGTTGGTAACTATAGATAACAACAATGTGCTGAGTAATCTCACCATAACGAAATGATGACTAAGGATAAGGTTAGCCTAATTTAACCATTAAGTATTGTATACAACTGTCAAAACTTCACATTGGCTCTTAGTATACATACTTCTTATATTTTTATGTGTCTTTTAAATTCAGTTTTAAACTCAGAAATTACAAGAATAAATAAAGGTCAAAATTATCAGAGAATGGAGAGACTGAGACAATAAAGAGAAAAAGAGGGACTGAGAAGGAGTAGATAACACTGGTAGGGAATTTGCATTAAAAGTGTTTATGAGAAACATAATCCAATTGCATTTTTGCATTGAATTTATGAACCTTATTTTGGTCTTCATTCAAAGTATGAGTTTTAAAATGTTCAGGTAAGAAAATCTGAATATATGCTTAATTTTATACTCTAAATTTTATTTTAGGTATACTGATGATATTAGAATTATGCTTTAAATGAGTTCATAGACTTGGAGGAAAATATTGAAAAATTATTAGTGTAAGCCCAACATCTCTGTAATTGGTCTTAAGGCGACTGGGGATGTCTGCTTATGGATACAGGTGCAGCAGATCTGGCCTAAGTTCACAATTGATGCAACTGAGGAAAGAATAAGGCTAGGCCATGCATGGTTCAGCTACCCTCTCATATTTGTGTACCTTTAAAGTTTTCATAATAAATGTTTGTAAAATATCATCCAAGGTAGGGCTGGAGAGATGGTTTAGCGGTTAAGCGCTTGCCTGTGAGGCCTAAGGACCCCGGTTCGAGGCTCAATTCTCCAGGACCCACGTTAGCCAGATGCACAAGGGGGCGCACGCATCTGGAGTTCGTTTGCAGTGGCTGGAGGCCCTGGCGCACCCATTCCCTCTCTCTCTCTCTCTCTCTCTCTCCCTCTTTCTCTCTGTCTGTTGCTCTCAAATAAATAAAAATAAATAAACAAAAAAATTAAAAAAAATCATCCAAGGTGAAGGCAGGGCCTGTGATGGATTTAAGGACTCTGAGACAGAAGTAACCCCAAGGTTTTTGACCTCCAAGCAGGAGAGAAGATCCTTAGGTTGGGAGAAATATTGAATTCATTCTACGGGATAACAGAACCAAGTGTGCCTCAGAAACAAAGAATGACATGCATGAGTCTCACAGCGAAGTATTGAGCCAGACACAAAAGGATATTCATGATGTGATTAAATGTAGTTAGAGCTCAAAATGGAAAAAAAAAATGCAACCAGAATATGTTGGAGTGTATATACGGGTGGTAAAATGGTAAAGAAGAGCAAGAGATTGGAATATTCAGACTGCTGGGATGTGGGACTCTTGCCATGGTGGAAAGAGAAGTTTGTTACAGGCAAAGGCAGGAAGCAGTGTGCTGAGCTCTGTTGTCAGTCCAATTTTTGGCCTGTGTGATAGTTTCTTGTGTGTTTACTACGTGATTATTATTTAACCTTAGTTAGTTTTTCTCTACTTTTTCTCAATGCATAGACAACCCTTGTTGCAATTTGAGTTTGAAATGTCATCGCCCCCGCCCCCCCCCCAGCTCCCATGTTGAGGGCTTGCGTTTCGGTTGGTGCTGCTCTTCTGGACAGTTGCGGAAACCTTGGGAAGCAGAGCCTAGCTAGAGGAAGCATGTCTCCAAGGGCATCCCTCCTCTCTGCCTTCGTTTTCATGGACTAGGCTGCTCTTCCATGCCTTCCCACCACGATGGACTGAATCCTCTGGAACCCTGAGCCTCTTTTAACTTGTTCTCTCAGCTGTTTCAGTTACAAAATTAAGTAATACAGCTCAAAAATTTAAAAACAAGCAAACAAGTTTACCGTGGTAGCTGGTGGGGGTGGGGAGGGACGACTCACGAGTAGCGTCATGGACAAAGGACTGTTTCACGTCTTCACCCCGGTCCTGTGACCCTGTGGGGGGGGGGGGGCTGTCTGTGAGGTGACAGAGAAGCAGCATCCTGGGGTACAAATGGGGATGTTCCATGAAGGGAAGTCCAGAAAAGTAGAATTTGGCATGAACCACTGCACTCTATGGAGAATGGGGAGGGTTTTGTTGTTGTTGTTTTGTTTTGAGGCCAGGAACTCACTATGTAGCTCAATCTGGACTTAAATTCATCGCAGCAGTCCTCCTAATTGGGCCCCCAGAGTGCTGGCATTACAGAGGTGAACTACCATGTATAGGTGACAGTAAGGAATCTCAAATGAGGTGACTTTTCTCTTCTTGGTCTTCCATGTTAGAAAAGACAGAACAGAGAAAGTAGATTCTGAGCATGGAACTTGCGGATAAAGTCACTTGGGGTTCAGGCTGGCATGGGCCTCCAAGTGCTTGGTCCCAGCTCCTTTGGTAACTCCTACCTTGCCTAGGCGATGAGCATCCAGGATATGGACCACCAAGGTCGGTGGGGCCTGGCAGCCGCCAGCCACAGCTGCTGCATCTGCTCCCGTCTTCTCCTCTGTTTGTAGCTGGACCATGTCAGCCATGAGCAGTCATGCTGCCCCACAACCCACACAATACTTGGAAAATTGTGGTTTGATAAGCCCTTAGTAAAAAAGAGAAATGAGTGAAAAAATGATTTTTTTTTCCATTTCTGACTTTTAAAAACCATTTGCTAATTGTATAAAATCATAGGTTCACTTTCTGACATTTCATACGTGTGTAAGATGTGCTTTGATCTTACTTGCCCTTCCGCATTCCTGTTTCATGGAAACTGAGACATTGGAGCCTAGAATGGAGTTAGGAAGGAGCTGGAACCAGAAGTGAGTAGACCATTAAGACTCCATGTTCAGCAATTTTCTATAGCTAGTCTGAGCTTTCATTCTACAAACCCCTTGCTTTTATCCATTTATTTATTTGGAACCTACATTTGTGCATCTGGAGTTAACAATATTTTAAGGAAGGGAACGGAAGAGAGCTTTTCATTTTCTTAGTAAGAGTGCCTTCTGTGTTTTTTTCAAAGTAAAGTGTCATTTTAAAATGACTTCTCCCAAGTCCAAGCAAAGAAGAACAGCAACAGGCGGTGTAAGGAGGTGAGGAACTGCAGAGAGGTCATGAAGTGCAGGGCACAAATCCATCGAACAAAAGGGGGAGGCAGTTGGAAATGATTCGATGAGGAGGACTGAGCATTGTAAGAAAAAACAAATCTGAATGCATTGGACTTTTGAAAGGGAAAGGCAGGGAGAAGGGCAACAGTGATAGCTTGTTCAGATGGTGAACAGCAAGAGGTCCAAGCCCACTGGGACATATCTGTTGCTGGCTCCTCCCACTTGGGTGCACCTGCTGATGGGAGGCCACATCTGCTGCTGGCTCCTCCCACCTAGTGTTCTTGACTTTCTTCTCTCCCTGATCCAGTTAGCGCTCTTCAGAGTAGCATCAAAGCCAAGAGACCAATCTATGCTCTTCTTCAAATTCTACAGGAGTGTAGCACCTAGTCTATTAAAGAAATATAATGCCACTTATGACATTTTAAATTGTCTAATAGCCAGAAGAGCAATGCAAACGTAAGTGCATATTATTAATTTCAATAGTATACTTTATTTAGTTTGATGCATCCCACAATGTTATTATTTCAACTTGTCATCAATATAAAACATTCTGAGATATTGTATTCCCATTAGGTCACTGAAATGCCATGCATACCATAAGTTTTGAATGTAAAATGTTCCCTATAGCCTTTTGTGTTTGTGATTAAACCTTATTCTTAACCCCCATGCATTACAGCCTTTGCAAGGCATAGACAGCCTTCCTAGAGGAGGTATGTCACTGAAGGTAGGCCTTAGGGCTTTATGTCCCATCCCCATGTGCCATTGTTAGCTAGCTCACTCTCTCCTTCCTCTTTGCTGTTGTGAGGATGTGATGCCTGGTTGTCTGCTCCGGCCATGCTTTCCCCATTATGATGCAACTTCCCCTAGAGGTGTGAACCAGAGATTAACCCTTTCTTTCCATAAGATGCTTGTGGTCTGGAGGGTTTTGTCCCTGCAACAAGAAAGTAACTGCTATATACCATACACAAATCAGCACATTCATATCAGACCAGCACCATTGCAAGTGCTTCAGAGCCACATGTGGTGAGTGCCTACTGTGCACACAGAACAGGGGCCTCATGCTTGTGTAGCAAGCACACTTACCCAATGAACCCTCTCCTTAGCCTCTAGATTGAGTTTTAATTACTGGCTTTGCACGAACTTCCCAAAGGTTCATCTTACTGGAAAGAGTGCTGTCCCGTTTATCGTCTAACCTCTCGGCCAAGCATGAGGCTTCCTAACAGATCCCAGTTTTCAAAAGCAGTCTTCACTGTTTACTCACCTTGCTGAAGTCTGAACAATGAGGGAGAGATCTTCAATTCTAGTACCAGAGACAATCATCAGTCAGGGGCTAAGCACTTTAGTCACCTAGGCCTTCCTTTGAAAATGGAATGTTGTCCAGGACTGAGTTGATGCTCAGTTAATAGCTTTCAAGTGGCTGCATGTGTGAATATCAGTAACTTTATTACAATTACAACTGATAAGAGCTACTGTGTTGCACCTCATGTAGGATAACCAAAATAAACTAACATTATTATGTACATGTTTTTGTTCCTTTTTAAACCAGAAATTTGTAGAAGGGTAAGGAAGTGCTCAAAAACACAAGTGAGTAACTGACAGAGTGGAAATTTGAACTCTGGTCTGTCATCACTCCCACATTAGGGTGAGTTTTGTGTTCTAGCACCCTAGGGCATACCCAGCACCCAGGTTTAAAAAGGAAAAGGCAGTAGAAAGAATGTGAGAGCCAGGGGTGGGGAAGAGCCCTGTGGGAAACAATCCTTGTTGCAGCTGTTCGGTGGCTTCAACTGGACATTCATAATGAGGAAGGGAAAAACAAAACAAAAATAATTGGAAAGAAGGGGTTAGGTGGAATGGGTTGGGAAGGGGTGACAAAAGGTCACAGGTGGAAATTATGATCCAATTACCATTGGCTCATGTATGACAATTCTCAAGGAAAACAAAGCACAACCTAAAGGACACTCTGCCCCTGGCTTGCTTGTTTTTCTTTTTGCTTGTATGTCATTTTCTAGAGTTCCTTCTCTACTCTCAGATGGGACAGAAGGAAACAGGGAGGCTGTGTCAGACCCTGAGCACTTGGATCCATGCATAGAAACAGCAGAGAAGACTTCCCCTGACTCCCAAAGTGGGAGCTCTGTGGAAACCGAAGGCTATTACAATGCATCCTATCTGCCTTGCAGACCAGGTTCTACTAACCAAAGAGAACTACAAAGGGTATTTATTTATGAGAGAGAGAGAGAGAGAGAGAGAGAGAGAGAGAGAGAGACAGAGGTAGATACATATACAAAGAACGGGCAGGCCAGGGCCTCCAGCCACTGCAAACAAATGCCAGATGCATGTACTACCTTGTGCATCTGGCTTACATGGGTGCTGGGGAATTGAACCTGGGTCTTTAGTCTTTGCAAGCAAACACCTTAACTGCTAAGCCATCTCTCCAGCCCCACGAGGATTCTTTCTAATGCAGCCTCGCCTCCCTCACAGACTTAGATATAAGACAAAATTTCATTTTTCTCCCTAAGAAAGATGACCTGAGGAGGTGAGCAGGGTTGTACACCCACCCAGAGGGCTGGGGGTACACTTCACTTTTAGGAGGAGAGAGGGCTTGGTTGTACCAGAAGCCAGCAGCAGTCAAGCTTGGGTGAAGCACAGGAAGCCAGAGCGCAGGGATGGCCATGGGTTCTGGCAGGGACTTGGGAAAGCAGCTCTGGGGAGTTCTCTAGCACAGGGAGCTCATCCTGGGTGTCAGCATCGTGAGTGTCAGAAGTGAGCCAGCTCCCTCTCTTGTGGCAGAGGGCCCTCCCACTGCACAGTCACTCTAAGTCAGAGCTGGCTCAGGAAACATGGTAGCATGTGATGGCCGAACTGGAAGGGCAGGGTCTGCCCTGGAGGACTCTGGCCCCTTCAGCAAAGTAGCCTCAAGGCTGCATTGCACAGGGATGCAGGTGGTGCTAGGAGCATTTGGCACTTTCTATAAGGAGATCTCCATCCTCCTCCAGGTACCTGCGTAGTGGAAGGCTCTGGCGTTCAATAGGCTGCAACAAGGTAAAAAATAGTGGCATATGTCCAAAGTAAGTGATAGATTGAGAAAGCCAGATGATGCTACCTTCCTTATTACTGATAAATGCTTTCATGTTATGCATAAAAGGGACAACTATCTGCATTCAAATACAGGACCTTAACGAGAAAGGTCCCAGATTCAAAACAAAGGGAAACATAAGCCCTTTAGACAAGGCCAGAAGCATCCACTGCCTGCAAAGTCACACCTGAAAGAAAAGGCAGTGACAGACACTGAAGAAAATGAGAGAATGAGAGATGATAGTACTACTCTGGCATTCAGAGGACTGTGCCATTGCAAAGATGGAGACACAGACATTTCTGCACACAGTAAATAAGCCCCAAGTGGACAAATGAGGTGACTAAGATGACATAAGTGGTTCAGAGCAGCACTTTCCCTCTCCAAGGGTTACCTGAGGAGTTCAGGAAACTGCCAGGCAAGACACCAAGGGGAGAAAGAAGTGACTGGTCTTAGAAGGCCATCAGGGATGTTTCTGCTAACCCACTTGGGGGGGGGGGTGATTTCAGGACAGGTTCCTTTTAAAAGTTGAAAGATCTATATGATCAGAAGAGAAACCAGAGGATAAGACAGGTGTCTTTTAACACCTCCATGCTCTGCGAACTCTGAGTTGCTCACAGCTCTCCTCAGAGCTCCAGTCACAGGGACTTTACTCCACAATGGCTTCCCACAAACACATCTTTCTTCCAGACCTGAAGATAATCCCAGGTGAGAACTTCGTCACATTCTCTTTAAAGTTCATATTTTCAGGGTCTGCTCAGTACAGGGTGGATGGACAGAAACAAGGAAGGAAGAGGAATAGGGGAGGAAAGAAAAGGAAGGAAAGGGCTGCTAAGTGAGACCCAGTGGAAGAGTGAAAAGTTAACTGTTCAGATCACAGCTGGGCATCTCTGTCACAGAATGGCCCAAGCATACTGCACTGAATGCTTCCCAGGACAAACATCCCGTTGCCTTTGGCAAGTATCTTATAATCTCTGTGCCTGTTTCCACATGGACAGATGAGGGACTGAGATGCTATCATCCTCTTCAGTACCAAGAGCATCAAATGACACAGTGCACGTCTATGGCTATGCACAGTGCCTTGCACTTATGGGGACATGCTAAATATGAAAAATTATTATTATGTAAGAAACAATGACAATGAAGCCACTGTGTTTGATTTCAGCTGGGAAATATAGATCCCCACATGTCACTAGAATTTCCTCCTCTCTTCTATTGACCATACTATTCTTTTAGCAAGTTGATCAGATCAGGAATCAGATAAGAGAAATGCGTCGCATGCAGGTCTGTGTGCAGTGGCTTTTCCAAGAAAGATTAATGGAGGAAGGAACACCATCCCTGCGAGTGGGCATCTCTTCTGGTGGCAGTCTAAAGAAGCCCCAGGAGCAAACCAGTGTCCTCTTGCCTGACTGTCCCTGCTACTTACTGGTGAGTGCATCTGCCCCATTGCCACCGTCATTTGCTGACACCGGAACCCAGCTTCTTCAGCCTTCCGATGTGGATTAAAGAGAACCAGACTAGGACCGCTGAGGCATCCAGTCTCATGGATGTAACAGCTACCTGGTCCTCAGACACTCCAGCCTGTAGGCAGCCATTGCTGGACTGCCCAGCCCGTATCCTAGACTTCAATCTAATAAATCTACTTTATAACATATACCCATTCTGCAGGTCTTCTGGACCACCCTGACAAACACACCTTTCCTGGTGCTGGACAGAGTCCTCATCTCCTTCCAGGATGATAGAAAGCTGCGCAGAGCAGCAAGAGTCACATAAGACTCCAACCCTGAAATACACCTGACTTATTGTCACGAGTTTTCTACTCAGAAGAAAGGAAAACACCTACTCTTGCTGGGCTTCAGACTCATCTACAAGCTAAGGGATTAAATATGTCCAACAGGCTGCCACTGGGATGATTAAGTATGGAAGGTAAACAAGACTGGACTCTTAGCAGGTGCCAGTGAATCCCTTTCCATCCCTCTGAAAACCTCCAATTCTAAGTGCACAGTAATTCCTTGCTATTTTCCAGCAGAGTAAGCAAAGTCCCTATTTACACAGCAGCAGAGGAATCTGTTTGGACATGGGCAGTGGTCCTTCCCTTTGCTTGATGGACAGCATTGAGCACCTGATGGTCTCGTGTAGCCAAACATGTCAGCCTGCTGCCAGTACTGGGGACAGATTGCAGTCTCATGGTATGACCCCTTTCAGAGGCCACGTCTTTAGCAGAAAGCAAAAGGTACAAATCAGGAAGTGTGTTGCTTTTGAAATGACTTCATCAGTTGTCAAACTGGGATGCTCCAAGATGACTGCAGGAATGAGAAAATATGAAGCAAAGAACTTCAAGAAAGTTTTATAAATGGCTCAAAAATGATAGCCATCTTATTTCAAATAAGTAATTGGTTGCACAAAGACAGAAGATCTCCAAACATTTCTTGCAGTGCAATTTTTGGTTCTGGAGAGGGAAAAATAAAGAATTGCAGAAGCATATGTTCAACAATTCCTGATTTTCTGTCTATCCCTATTTCCTCTTCTCTAAGACATTGGGGCTGAAGATAAATGCTGAAAGGGAAGCACAGAAATGAGGAATCAAAGAAGTGAGGAGTGCTCAGCTAAGTGTTTGAAGCAGTTAATTTTTCTGCATTTTAAATTTGTTTTTTTGTGTGTGAGTATGTATGCACATGTGTTTGCCTGTGCAAGTGTGGGCATGGGCATGTCATGACACAGTTGTGGACATCAGACAGCACCCTCATGCTCTGGCCCTCACCTTACACCTGCTTTGAGGCAGGGTGTCTTGTTCACGGCTGTGTTGGCCAGATTAGTTAGTAAGTTAACTTCCAGGGATTCTCCTGTCTCCACCTTTCTTCTCCCTGTGGGAGCACTGGGGTTACAGCTGTTCACACTACTGTGTTCAGCTCATGTGGACACTGGGGATCGGAAATGAAGCCCTCACCCTTGCAGAGCATGATGGTATATGTTGATTATCAACATCACAGGACCTACAATCACTTTTCAGGGATTATCTTGACTAGGTAAATTAGGACGGGAAGACTGGCCTTAGCTCTGTTCTGCACCATTTCATAGGCTGGGGTCCTGGTGTGTATAAAAAGGAGAGAGTTGGGCTGGAGAGACGGCTTAGCGGTTAAGCGCTTGCCTGTGAAGCCTAAGGACCCTCGTTCGAGGCTCAATTCCCTAGGACCCACGTTAGCCAGATGTACAAGGGGGTGCACGCATCTGGAGTTCGTTTGCAGTGGCTGGAGGCCATGGCATGCCCATTCTCTCTCTCCCTCTGCCTCTTTCTCTGTCTGTCACTCTCAAATAAATAAATAAAAATACAAAAATATTTTTTAAAAAAAGGAGAGAGTTGGCTGAGCATGCATCATTCACCACTTTCTACTTCCTTGATGATGTGATATGGGCTTCTTGCTTCCCCACCATGACAGCCTATATGTTCTAGAACTATAAGTTGAAATAAGCCCTTCCTCTCCTTTAAACTGACTTTGGTCAGGTATTTTGTCCCAGCAACAAGAAAGTAACTGATATATATGGCAAGTATTTTATCCACTGAGCCCGCTCACTAACTCCTTCTTCTTTTTGATAGTTAATGTTTTAATGGAAAGACATTCTTAGTATGTGTAAAATAGACTACTTCAATGAATTCCCATTCCTCCTTCAAACACAAATATCTAATGTTGTTCCATTTCTATTCTCACTCACTTTCCTTCTCCTATTTGATTTTCAGAAAAAAAATCTCATATCCGCTCAAGGATTTTCTCCCAATTCTGGTCCTCTATTTATCCTAGGGGGCCACTTAGTCCTCTTTTCTAGCCTTAGAAAGAAGAGCAATCATCTGCCATATTTTCTAGGTGATGAATGGTGTTCTGCAAAGAGACCCTGGAAAACTGCAGGCTGCTCTTACACAAAAATTGTAAGTAAGCGATGGCTCAAGCACTTTGGGCTTTGGCCACCTTCTAGAAAGAAGATGCCTGACTTTTGCACTGGCAGAGAGATGCCTGGATTTGCCTGTAGAGCTACAGGTATTCCAATAGAGTGATCTGGAGTGATCCAGCAGAGTGATCTGATTCCATGAGAAACCATAAAAGATAAGCACCTGGGACAGCCTGCCTGAGCTTTGAATTCTAAGAATATGGTGCTGTCAGAAGCGTGTGTGCGGAGGTAAAAAACATGACATATTATTCAGGGTCCTGGCCTATAATACAGCTTGATAGTGACCTTGAAATGGCAATGCTGTGAGAATAAGTTCATGGTACAGGCCTGACAGCTGTGGTCTGCAAGGCTTATCTATCAGTTACCTTCTCATTGCTGGGACAAAATACTTCACCTGAAGCATCTTATTGAAGAAAGGGATTTATATGCAGCTTTATATCTAGCTTTTGAAGGCAAGAGTCACCATGGCAGGGAAAGCATGTCAGGAGCAGACAGCCTGGCATCACATCATCACATCAGTAGAGTACGCTGGGTGAGGTAAGTAGGAGTGGGCTGTAACAGCCTAAGGCCTGCCCCTAAAGGCACACTTCCTCCAGCAAGGATCCACCTCCCAAAGGCTCCACAAACTTCCCAAACACTGCCACCACTGGGGATTAGGCATCCAAACACAGGAGGCTATGAGGGACGCTTTATATTCAAATTACCACAGCTGATCAACTTTCTGGGAATTGGGTGTTTTCCCAACATCCTCAGAACTGATAGGGACAGGCATCTATGTCTAAATTGATTATCTAAATGATATAGTTGATGCTGACCACCTGTTTACCTTCTGGGAATCTGGAATTCCAGTATGTTCCAGGAAGAGGCTGCCTATGCACCCGTCCCCAACAGAAATTCTGTCTGCTTCATCTGTCATGGGTTTCTGCAGTTGAGCACATTTCACATGTGTTGTCACAGCTCACTGGTGGAGGACGAGGCATGTGCTGTGTGACTGTCCTCAGGATCCTGGGCCAGATCTTCCTGCACTTTGCTCCGTGCGTCCCTTCCCGTTGCTCATGTGACCATGCATCCTTTTGCTGTAGTAAGTCATAACACCGAGCACTGTCCAAAACCCACTGAGTCCTGTGACACTCAAATGAGGCACCCAGCCTAAGGGTGCCTGCAAAGAACCCACTGCTGCCTCCCAAAAGCAGCAATCCCCTGTTTGGGTGCCTGCCACGTGAAGAGCGCAGATGCCACGCTTGACGGGATCCATCATGTCAAGCCATTTTTAGACTTTAATTTCTCAGTTTTCTCCTTGAGCTGATCCGGGAGAAAGTAGAAGCAGCCTGGAGTGTGGGAAGGGGAGGAAAGAGCAAGCGAGGGAAGAGAAGCAAAGGAGGGAGGTGAATGAAAAGCGAAAACTCCTTCTACTTTGGAGACTATTAAAAGGTGACCTGACCTGACCTGACCTGACCTGACCTGGGGTGGGAGAAAACACTGAACTGAGTCAGATATATTAAGTTTTGATAGTTTTAGTATTTACAAGTGGAAGCAGCACAATAACAGAAAGTAGCAGGAAACAGGAGAGAAAAGCCATGTAGCCTGGATGGGAGTGTATTTGAAGAGAGAAAAGATGAAAGCCCATTGTTAGTTGACGTTTTTCAAATCTAGACCATCCATGAGATAGAAAGCTCAAAGGCTGAATGCCAACAGGTGCAGTACACAGGTAGGTATGTCCACCTGTGGTAAAAAGAAGGCTGACTTTTCCAAGTTTGGCTCAGAGGATTTCCTCACCATGTGATTTTTAGAGAAGTTTCTTAGTCTTTCAGGCCCTCATAACATGTGCACACATGAATCATTGTGGGGACAAAAGGAGGCAGAGTGACTGGCACACATGGGGGGGGTCTCAGCACAAACATAGCTCTTAGGTTCAACCATTTATGGTATGCTGCCCTCTTCAGAGGTTCAGGGGTCTTTAGGAAAGGCATGATTTGGAGGAATTGTAAGCTTGCATAACTTTATTATTTTCTTGAAGAACTTGCAATTTGTGAACCTGGGATTTGCTTTTATATCTGTGTTATTACTTGCTTTGTTTTCTTTTGTTTCATGAGACAGGTTCTAACTCTGTAACGTATGGTGACTTAGAACTCACTACGTAGCCTAAGCTGGACTCCAGCTTATGGCAATCCTCCTGCCTTGACCCCTCCAGTGCTGAGATTCCAGGTGGAAACCATGACGCTCACTGTTGAGTCTGGAGTTTGGCTCCAGGAGATCTGATTCCTGCACTGCCTCGTGCAGGCCATGTTCAGCTCCTGTCTCTTGTCTGCAGTATGACAGTTGGACACTGTGTCTCCTCTCGCCCATCACTGAGTGATCATTTTTCTCCAGGAGAATTCAGCTTCTGTTTCCTTTCCTATTAATATCACTATGGTGACAGATTGGATTTTATCTTTTTCCAGTAAGAGCAGACATTTTCACATCCTTGCATAATGTAGATATGCCCAAAATTCCAAGCAGGGAAAATATTGGATTCAAACAGAGCAAGTTGAAGGTATTTGCTTAAGTCAAGGCAGCATCCCAATCCACCCCCTAAAGCCATGGGAGTTTCCTGAGTCCCAGAGAGCTTACAACAGCTACTAGGTTACAAGACTCAAGAGTGCCTGGCTCCCTCCAGAAACTGCCAGCCACTCTTTCTGCCAGCAAGAGTTGGCAACAGTCCTTCTACACGGCTCTTGGGTTTCCCTCTTATATTTCCAATTGCATATGGTGTCCTGATTAAAGACACTGTAAAGCCAGTGGAAACACACACACAGTGAGAAAATATATTTTGAGCAGACTTTCATTTTTTTTCTGAGATTCATTTTCCTCTTCTGAGAATGAGGAAGACAGAGTAGATCAGAGGGTCTCATTCTTGACTACATCTAAAGTTATCTGGGTGTGTTTAAAAATTCGTATGTCCAGGCTCTCTACTGACCAATTAAATCAGGATTCTGTATATTTTTTTCCAAAACTCCCTAGATGATTCTGACAGGAAGCTATCACCAAGCTAGATGGTGCTTGTAGTTAATTTTACCTCCAACATACATTATATGGTCCTTTATTTACATGACTATAAAGCAATGGGCCAGCTTCCCACATTTCCCATCAAAGACAGCTAATCACTAAGGTTTCTCTTTGTCTAGGAGATAATAACATCAAAGCCAGTGCTGGGGACAGACCACCCCAGCCATGGTTTGGTTAGGAACTTTCGTAATGCTTTAGCACCTAGATGGCAATGTCTAAAACTAAAGCCAGGAGGGTGAAAACGGAAAATGACTACAGGGGCAGGTGTGTAACTGGAAGAGAGATGTAATAACAGGGAAGAGTGGAGTTTGTGGGATTAAAAAATGTATGCTCTTCTTATGGGAATTCAAACATTCCCTTTCATTCCCTCCTTCCCTTTCCCTCCTGTGTCCCTTCCTCCCTTCCTTCTTTCTTTCCCATTCTCCCTCTTTTTCTTCTTTCCTTCATATTTTCATTCCTATACTCCATGTTTGCAAAATGAAAGACAAGCTTCTTAGTCACCTGATTGAAACTTATTCTAGCCACTATGATACATTAGAAAAAAAATTGTAAAAATTGCAAAATTTCCCACTCCATGACTAGACCTTCAACATTCTATGGTAAAATTGAAGGATAGGTAACAGGAATGATGAGCAGAGACTCCTGAAAAATTACCCAATCCCATTTCTTCACACACCTCTATCATGGGCCATATTAGGATCCATAATATGAAATCCAATGTCTGCCTTATGCTTCTTTGATTTCTGTATGTCATTTTTATTTTCCTCTTCGGTTTACTGCCCCTCATACCTACACGGAATTTTGAGTGACAGACTTCTCTACTCACGGTACATCTTACAGCTTCAAAAAGCAAAGGGTTCTCATTTCCCCAGCCCTAGAGGACTGGCCTAGTCAGCTGACCTCTCACTTAAGGTACAACCTCCCCCACCTCAGCTTGATTGATTTTTTGGGACACATTGTAAGATATAATGAACAGTACTCATTAGATGCCATTAGGAACTTCCCTACATCATGACCATCAAAAATGTCTCCAAATATCTCCAATTTTCCCCTGGGGAAAAAGTCACCCTGGATGGAGCCCCAATTGCTCTAATGGAACACAGTATTTCAGTTCCCTCCAGGAAATGATTCAGTAATTTCCATCCTTTTGGGACACAGCCAGCATTCTATCCCAGCTCCAAAGGAGAAACCCCAGCAGAAAGGCAATATACTTGAGGGAGATCAGCTGTGTCCATTCCATTTAACCGTAACTTTTGACAGGACCAACGGAGTGAAGTGCTGTGGGCTTCTCGCCCTGGACATTGATATTGTATTAGAATAACAGCAATCCCAAAGGATTCTATTTTCCATAGCACGCGTGGGCATGCATAGGCAAATCTCCACTCATCAGACTGTTTAGAATTAATGTAGAAGCTATAAATAAAGTGTTATCTCTTTGGGGGACTGGCTTTGATCTATTGTTATCTCTCCCTTTTTAGGATTCTTCAAAGGCAATTCTCATGCAGCTCCTTCATCATTAAAGCAGGAGGACTTCAATAATTTCACTGGAAAACATCCCTTGCTTTCTGCACAGAAGCCGCATGTCAGTCAACTGAGTGGTCCTCTCCTCAGTGGCTATCCCCTGACTGCCCCTGGAGAATAGAAGATGGATGGACTAGACTCAGGTGTCCAGGATGGTCTTCTAATGCCAGGAGAGCAAGTTTGACTGACACTTTCTTCCTGTGCGGAGGGTAATGAATAATTGTGATAGAATTACTGTGATCACAATTCTTACATAGCCTGGAAGAAAATATGTATCTCCAACTGTGTGAGGGGCATGATCCAGAATCCTTGCCTCTAGTTTGGTCACTGATAATGAAACCCTGTGCCAGCAGCCTGTATCTCTATGAATGCCAAAATCCATGCATGAAAGATCATATGAGTTTCTACTGACAGTTGTGAATTTAAAGGAATTGAGTTTTAGGAAACCAAATGGTGATGGAAAGAAAAGAATGACTTCCCCTGAAATATTACCAGGTCTATTTTGAACTTATTTATAATAAAACTGAGACTCAGTTTCACATAGATAAAATGACAGTAATCATGCTCTGACATAAGGTCATCAGAAGTTTTAAAAATCTGCTGTGGTAGTTTGAATATGATAGTGTAAATATATACCCCCATTGACTCAAGTGTTTTATTAAAATTAAGTTTGTAACTTCTGACCATGGCAGGTAGATTCCTGATACAAAGGGGCATGTCACTGGGGGAATATCTGAGTTCCAGCCCAAAGGTGTGAACAGAAGAGTTTGAGTTCTGACATTCCTGCTTGCTTGCATTTGGTGTTTGCCAGCTGTTTAGTATGTTAATCTTTGCTTATAGCTGTGAAAAGGAGCCAGCTTCTGCCATTGAAGGAACTTCCCCTGGCTCTATAAGCTTGAAATAAACCCACTCATGAGAGCATATACTGTGCTTAGTTGAATATCTGTCCCAGCAACGTGGAGCTGACTGCATATCTGCTTTTAGGAGTGCTTGTCAAAATGCTTGCTTCATGCAAAGAGTTCTCTCTATCCTTCTCTTGTTTGTGTTTTCTTTTTGCAGTAGAGAATTTTGTATGTAGCCCATTCTGGTATTGAACTCTTGAACTTTCTGTCTCAGTCTCAAAAGTGATGCATTCTTCTGTTTCCTTTAATAATCATCCTCTACCTCCTTTTCCATCATCATCATCATCATGGTCATCAGCATTCTCACCAGCAGCAGAGTTCTCATCATCACCAGCATCCCCACTATCACCAGCATCACCATCATCACCAGCATCCTTATCATCACCAGCCTCCCCACCATCACGAGCATCCTTATCATCACCAGCATCCCCACCATCACCAGCATCCTCATCATCACCAGCATCGCCATCATCACCAGCATCGCCATCATCACCAGCATCGCCATCATCACCAGATTCGCCATCATCACCAGCATCCCCATCATCACCAGCATCCTTATCATCACCAGCATCCCCACCATCACAAGCATCCTTATCATCACCAGCATCCCCATCATCACCAGCATCCCCATCATCACCAACATCCCCACCATCACCAGCATCCCCACCATCACCAGCATCCTTATCATCACCAGCATTCTCACCATCACCAGCATCCTCATCATCACCAGCATCCCCACCATCACCAGCATCCCCATCATCACCAGCATCCCCATCATCACCAGCATCCTTATCATCACCAGCATCCTCATCATCACCAGCATCCCCATCATCACCAGCATCCCCACCATCACCAGCATCCCCATCATCACCAGCATCCCCATCATCACCAACATCCCCACCATCACCAGCATCCCCATCATCACCAGCATCCTTATCATCACCAGCATTCTCACCATCACCAGCATCCTTATCATCACCAGCAACCCCACCATCACCAGCATCCCCATCATTACCAGCATCCCTACCATCACCAGCATCCTTATCATCACCAGCATCCTTATCATCACCAGCATCCCCACCATCACCAGCATCGCCATAACCACCAGCATCGCCATAATCACCAGCATCCCCATCATCACCAGCATCCCCACCATCACCAGCACCCTTATCATCACCAGCATCCTCACCATCACCAGCATCCCCACCATCACCAGCATCCTTATCATCACCAGCATTCTCACCATCACCAGCAATCTCATCATCACCAGCATCCCCACCATCACCAGCATCCCCATCATCACCAGCATCCCCACCATCACCAGCATCCCCACCATCACCAGCATCCTTACTATCACCAGCATCCCTCACAATCACACAGCATCCCCACCATCACCAGCATCCTTTATCATCCCCAGCATTCTCACCATCACCAGCAAACTCATCATCACCAGCATCCCCACCATCACCAGCATCCCCATCAATCACCAGCATCCCCATCATCTCCAGCAGCCCCATCAATCACCAGCATCTCCCATCAACACCAGGGTCATCCCAATCAATCACCAGCATCCCCACCATCACCAGCATCCCCACCATCACCAGCATCCGCCAATCATCACCAGCATCACCATCATCACCAGCATCCCCCACCCATCACCAAGCATCCCTTATCATCACCAGGCATCCCCACCATCACCAGCATCCTTATCACAACCAGCATCCCTACAACCATCAACAGCATCCTCATCATCCACCAGCATCGCCATCATCACCAGAATGCATCACCAGCATCCACCATCATCACCAGCATCTCCATCATCACCAGCATCCCCATCATCACCAGCATCCCCACCATCACCAGCATCCCCATCATCACCAGCATCCCCACCATCACCAACATCCCCACCATCACCAGCATCCCCATCATCACCAGCATCCCACCATCACCAGCATCGCCATAATCACCAGCATCGCCATAATCACCAGCATCCCCATCATCACCAGCATCCCCACCATCACCAGCATCGCCATAATCACCAGCATCGCCATAATCACCAGCATCCCCATCATCACCAGCATCCCCATCATCACCAGCATCCCCACCATCACCAGCATCCCCATCATCACCAGAATCCACCAAACACCAGCATCCTTATCATCACCAGCATCCCCACTATCACCAGCATCCCCACCATCACCAGCATCGCCATAATCACCAGCATCGCCATAATCACCAGCATCCCCATCATCACCAGCATCCCCACCATCACCAGCATCCTTATCATCACCAGCATCCTTATCATCACCAGCATCCCCATCATCACCAGCATCCCCATCATCACCAGCATCTCCATCATCACCAGCATCCCCATTATCACCAGCATCCCCACCATCACCAGCATCCCCACCATCACCAGCATCGCCATCATCACCAGCATCGCCATCATCACCAGCATCCCCACCATCACCAGCATCCTTATCATCACCAGCATCCCCACCATCACCAGCATCCTTATCATCACCAGCATCCCCACCATCACCAGCATCCTTATCGTCACCAGCATCCCCACCATCACCAGCATCCTCATCATCACCAGCATCGCCATCATCACCAGCATCGCCATCATCACCAGCATCGCCATCATCACCAGCATCCCCATCATCACCAGCATCCTTATCATCACCAGCATCCCCATCATCACCAGCATCCTCACCATCACCAGCATCCCCACCATCACCAGCATCCCCATCATAACCAGCATCCCCATCATCACCAGCATCCCCACCATCACCAGCATCCTTATCATCACCAGCATCCACACTATCACCAGCATCGCCATCATCACCATCATCACCAGCATCCCCACCATCACCAGCATCCCCATAATCAACAGCATCCTCACCATCACCAGCATCCTCACCATCACCAGCATCCCCACCATCACCAGCATCCTTATCATCACCAGCATCCTCACCATCACCAGCATCCCCACCATCTCCAGCATCGCCATAATCACCAGCATCCCCACCATCACCAGCATCCCCACCATCACCAGCATCCCCACCATCACCAGCATCCCCATCATCACCAGCATCCCCACCATCACCAGCATCCCCATCATCACCAGCATCCCCACCATCACCAGCATCCCCATAATCACCAGCATCCCCACCATCACCAGCATCCTTATCATAACCAACATCCTCACCATCACCAGCATCCCCACGATCTCCAGCATCGCCATAATCACCAGCATCCCCACCATAACCAGCATCCCCATCATCACCAGCATCCCCATCATCACCAACATCCCCACCATCACCAGCATCCCCACCATCACCAGCATCCTTATCATCATCAGCATTCTCACCATCACCAGCATCCTCATCATCACCAGCATCCTCACCATCACCAGCATCCCCATCATCACCAGCATCCCCATCATCACCAGCATCCCCACCATCACCAGCATCCCCATCATCACCAGCATCCCCACCATCACCAGCATCCTTATCATCACCAGCATCCCCATCATCACCAATATCCCCACCATCACCAGCATCCCCAGCATCACCAGCTCTCCCCGACCATCACCAGCATCCCCACCATCACCAGCATCCTTATCATCATCAGCATTCTCACCATCCACCAGCATCCTCATCATCACCAGCATCCTTATCATCACCAGCATCCCCATCATCACCAAGCATCGCAATGTCACCAGTCACCAGCATCCACCACCATCACCAGCATCGCTTATCATCATCAGCATTCTCACCATCACCACATCCTCAACATCACCAGCATCCTCTACCATCACAGCATCCCCCCAAACATCAAACCAAACATCCCCATCATCACCAGCATCCCACCCCTCACCAGCATCCCCATCATCCCAGCATCCCCATCATCACCAACATCCCCACCATCACCAGCATCCCCACCACACCAGCATCCTTATCATCATCAGCATTCTCAAACCCTCACCAGCATCCTCATCATCACCAGCATCCTCACCATCAACCGCATCCCATCATCACCAGCATCCCCATCATCACCAGCATCACCCCATCATCACCACATCCCCACCATCACCAGCATCCCCCATCACACCACATCCCCACCATCACCACATCCCCACATCACCAGCATCCTTATCATCACCCGCATTCTCACCATCACCAGCAACCCATCACACCAGAATCCCCACCATCAAACCCATCCCCATCCCTCACCAGCATCCCATCATCACCAACAAACCCCACCATCACCACATCCCCACCATCACCAGCATCCTATCATCACCACATTCTCACCATCACCACACCCCAGCATCAAAACCACAACCCCACCATCACCCGCATCCCCATCAAACACCAGCATCCCCATCATCACCAACATCCCCACCATCACCAGCATCCCCATCATCACCAGCATCCCCATCATCACCAACACCAGCATCCTATCATCACCAGCATCCCACCATCACCAGCATCGCCAAATCACCAGCATCCCCATCATCACCAGCACTCCCCAATCATCACCAGCATCCCCACCACACCAGCATCCCATCATCACCAGCATCCCCACCATCACCAACATCCCCACCATCACCAGCATCCCCATCATCACCAGCATCCTATCATCACCAGCATTCTCACCATCACCAGCATCCTTATCATCACCAGCATCCCCACTATCACCAGCATCCCCATCATCACCAGCATCCCCATCATCACCAGCATCCCCACCATCACCAGCATCCCAATCACCAGCATCCCATAATCACCAGCATCCCCATCATCACCAGCATCCCCACATCACCACATCCTACATCACCCAGCATCCCCATCCATCACCAGCATCCTTATCATCACCAGCATCCCCACCATCACCAGCATCCCCACCATCACCAGCATCCCCATCATCACCAGCATCCTCACCATCACCAGCATCCCCACCATCACCAGCATCCCCACATCCACCAGCATCCCCTCATCACCAGCATCCCCACATCACCAGCATCCCCATCACACAGCATCCCCACCATCACCAGCATCCCCACCATCACCACACCCCACATCATCACCAGCACCTCACCATCACCAGCATCCCACCATCACCAGCATCCCCATCATCACCAGCATCCCCATCATCACCAGCATCCCCACCATCCCACTCCACATCCATCTCACCAGCATCCCCACCATCACCAGCATCCCCACCATCCCAGCATCCCATCATCACCAGCATCCCACCATCACCAGCATCCCCACCATCACCAGCATCCGCCATAATCACCAGCATCCCCATCATCACCAGCATCCCCATCATCAACCAGCATCCCCACCATCACCAGCATCCATCATCACCAGGCCATCCCCACATCACCAAACATCCCACATCACCAGCATCCCCATCATCACCAGCATCCTTATCATCACCAGCATTCTCACATCACCAGCATCAGATCATCACCAGCATCCCCACTATCACCAGCACTCCCCATCATCACCAGCATCCCATCATCACCAGCATCCCCAGCATCACCAGCATCGCCATAATCACCAGCATCGCCATAATCACCAGCATCCCATCATCACCAGCATCCCCATCATCACCAGCATCCCTTATCATCACCCAGCATCCCCACCATCACCAGCATCCCTTATCATCACCAGCATCCCCACCATCACCAGCATCCCCCACCATCACCAGCATCCCCCATCATCACCAGCACTCTCCCACATCACCAGCATCCCCACCATCACCAGCATCCCCACTCATCACCAGCATCCCATCATCACCAGCATCCCACCATCACCAGCATCCCCATCATCACCAGCATCCCCACCTCACCAGCATCCCCCCATCACCAGCATCCCCCATCATCACCAGCATCCTCACCACTCACCACGCATCCGCACCGTCACCAGCATCCCCATCATCACCAGCATTCCCCATCATCACCAGCATCCCCACCATCTACCAGCATCCCTAATCCCACATCCCCACCATCACCAGCATCCTACATCACCACATCCTCACCATCCACATCCCCATCTCCCAGCCATATCACCAGCATCCCACCATCACAGCATCCATCATCACCAGCATCCACATCACCACATCCCACATACAGTCCCCACCATCACCAGCTCCTTATCATCACCAGCATCTCCCATCACCAACATCCCATCATCACAGCATCCCACCATCACCAGCATCCCCATCACACAGCATCCATCATCACCAGCATCTCACCATCACAGCATCCTATCCACCAGCTCCCCACCATCACCAGCATCTACATCACAGCATCCCCACCATCACCAGCATCTATCATCACCAGCATCCACCATCACCAGCATCCTCATCATCACCAGCATCCCTCATCACCAGCATCCCACATCACCAGCATCCCATCATCACAGCACCTCACCGATCACCGCATCCTATCATCACCAGCATCCCACCATCACCAGCATCCCCACATACCAGCATCCCTCTCCCATCCCCACCATCCGATCCCCTCACCGCATCCCCATCACCAGCATCCTCACCATCACCAGCATCCCACAACCAGCATCCCATCAACACAGATCCCACCAGCATCCCCATACAGCATCTTCACCAGCATCCCCCACCACTCCCCATCCCGCATCCATCTCACCAGATCTCACCATCCAGCTCCCACCATCTCCATGCATATCACGCTCCCCACATCACCGCATCCACATCACCAGCATCCCACCACCATCCCATCATCACCAGCATCCCCCATCACCACATCCCCATCATCACTGCATCCCACCATCACCAGCATCCCCTAATCACCAGCTCACACCTAACCAGCATCCTTTCATCACCAACACCACCATCCCGCATCACTGCATCCTAATCACCAGCATCCCCCCATCACAGCATCCCCATCATCACCAGCATCCCTCATCACAACATCCCCACCATACCAGCATCCCACATCACCAGCATCCTTATCATCCCAGCATCCACCATCACCAGCATCTATCATCACCAGTCCCCCATCACCAGCATCCCCATCATTACCCATCCCCACATCACGGCATCCCACCTCACCAGCATCCATCCACCAGCACCCATATCACGCTCCCACCATCACCAGCATCCCCACATCACCAGCACCTTATCATCACCAGCATCTACATCACCAGCATCCCCATCATCACCAGCATCCACATCACCAGCATCCCATCATCACCAGCATCCCATCATCACCAATCCCACATCACCAGCATCCCCACATCACCAGCATCTTATCATCACAGCATTCTCACCATCACACATCCTCATCATCACCACATCCCACATCACCAGCATCCCCATCTCCCATCTCCCATCATCACCAGCATCCCACATCACCAGCATCCCCACCATCACCAGCATCTTATCATCCCAGCATCCTATCATCACCAGCTCCCCATCATCCAGCATCCCCACATCACCGCATCCCCATTCACAGCATCCCCATCATCCCAATATCCCCACCTCACACATCCACCATCACAGTCCTTATATCACGCATCTCACCATCACACATCCCCACATCACAGCATCGCCATAATCCAGCATCCATCAACCAGCATCCCCATCATCACCACATCCCCACCATCACCAGCATCCTTATCATCACCAGCATCCCACCATCACCAGCATCCCCATCATCACCAGCTCCCATCATCACCAGCATCCCCATCATCACCAGCATCCCCATCATCACCAGCATCCCCACCATCACCAGCATCCCCATCATCACCAGCATCCCACATCACCAGCATCCCCATCATCACCAGCATCCCCACATCACCAGCATCCCCACCATCACCAGCATCCCCATCATCACCAGCATCCCCACCATCACCAGCATCCCCACCATCACCAGCATCCTCATCATCACCAGCATCCCGTCATCACCAGCATCCCCACCATCACCAGCATCCCCACACCAGCATCCATCACCAGCATCCTTATCATCACCAGCATCCCCACTATCACCAGCATCACCATCATCACCAGCATCCCCATCATCACCAGCATCCCCATCATCACAAGTGTCCCCATCATCACCAGCCACGTTCCTATGAGCAGCAGCTTCCTCATTTCCCAGATTAGTCATGGTGTTTTATATTGCACTTCATTCATGGGGGGGAAAGGATTTTAGGTACTGTTTCCATCACACATAGGAAGGAAATTATTTCTAGAAACCAGTGGGGAATTTGTCAGTTGTCCCAGTCCTTGTAGACTTTCCATGGCTGAGTCACAGAAGTAATACAAAGTTCTTCAGTGATTTAGAAAATTCTTGCAATATTTCAAAAATACAGTTGATTTGTCACTGCCTTTTGTTTCTTTGTTGAGCCTGAATGAAAAATTTTAGTGGCAGGGTAGATTACAAACATATTTTCATGTATAGGACATACACCTTTAATCAAATTCTGCCATTTAAGGTTCATGGGGTGTTTATCACCTCTGAGCCTTCATATTCTCTTTTGAGCACATGAATGGAATATTTCAGCGTCAGCAACAATCATATGTTCACTTGCTTTTACAAGGATTTGTAACAAACTCTGAAAATGAAGGATGCATAGATGAGAGGAAGCTGTCAATTGGAAACTTTCTTCAAAGTAGAGGCTGTCAGATGTTGAGGGTCAAGACAGATGTAAAAACAGCTGTTTCGCCCCATGCCGAATGCGACACCAGTAAGGTCTTTTCTTTCCTTTCAGGCGTGTGTCCACACCTAGTGAAAAGTCTGGGGTAGGGAGGATTAGAGCAAAGATTATACTAAGGCTATGATTTTAAAATATAGCTGATTCTGGGCTCAGTGACCAGAAACTCACAAGGTGAAAAATAGAAAAATCAAGGGGCTAATATAATCAGAGTGTCAAGGCTGGTGTCAGTTCATGAAACATAACACAAGAGATTTTTAGACCAGAAAGGGAGGATTAGGAAGGAGGTTGTGAGAGTGAAGATGGAGCCAGAAACAGTTGCCTTCTTGTCTATTGTAATCCTTTCATATTCAGGATGATGTGCCATGGGAAACAAGGGTTTTATGGATTTACACACTGCTCATCCTTGCCTGAAACAAGAAAATATGAAATGTTGATTTTGTTGGAAGGACAGAATTCTGTCACAATACTTAACTAGGAATAAGCAGTCTGGTTTCAAGTCCAGCTGTACTTTGAATGTGGTGCTATAGACCCTGAACAAGTTTTGATGTACTTTGTTCTTCTCCTCTCCATAAAGGCCAGTAGGTACTTCCGATAGCAATCTATGGTTCTTCCATCTACAACGTAGGAAATCTGGGCCCAATATCCTTGGGGTAGAGTGAGCATGATGGTTAATCTCCATTTTCAACTCTATTAGACTTAGAATCACATAGGAGACAAATCTCTTGGCGTGTCTGTGAAGGATTTCCTAGATTAGGTTAACTGAGGTGGGTGGCACCATTCCATGGACTGGAGGTCCTGGACCATATGAAAAGGACAGAGTGAGCCGAGCCCAGCACTTATCATCCTCTGCTTCCCGGCAATTGACTGAATACGACCAGGTTCTTCATACTCCCACCGTCATTCCTCCCTTCCATCCGGGGCTATGTCCTCAAAGTATAAGACGAAGTAACCCTCCTCCCTTAATCAGTTTCTTTTTGGGCATTTTGTCACAGAAACAAGGAAAATAACTAATGCAGTGAAGTCCACAGGGAGCTGCTGCTCCTCCAACTGTCATCACACATCCAGAGTGGAAGGACAACTCCCTGTAGCACATCTAGCAATTAGCCCAGAGTACTCAAGGAATGCACTGTTTTCTATCACACAGCTTAGCACTTTCTGTCTTTTCAACCAAGTATACCTAATATGTCTTCTTTCCCTACGGAAAACTAGACATACTAGAAGGAAATCCAGTTTTATCCCCAAAATGATACATGTACCTCCAAATATCATTCTTCCTCTACAGGAGGTGGCCATTGGCCCTCTTACACAGACCTGAAATGCTCGTTGCCAGCTCCTAGACACCCATGGGGAATTAAAAGTGAAAACAACTTCACTTCTCCGTGGCTTTGGAGGCTTTTCCTCCTTCGGAGAACGTGTAGGGAGGGAATTTAAACAGGAATCTGGGCTTACTGAGTCTGAAGCAAATTGGAATCTTGACCACAAGTAAAGAAGGTGGCTAATCTAATTTGAAGACTGTGTGCAGCAAATGATGTTATATGAGCTTCTGGGGACCTGTGTTCTCCTGCTATCAAAACCCAAGGGAGAGAAATAATGGATTTATCTTCAGGGCAGGACAGGTCCCCAAGAAATGCCAGCAGCTTGTTTCTAACCCTAGAATGATATTACTTGATGGGTCTGTGGCCCTGCGAACTTTAAAAATTACCTGATAAAAATAGAAATGCACCCTGACAGGTTCACATATAATAGGAATAGAAGTTTACCTAACCTACTCATTCTTGATGATATGCTATAAAGTCAAAAGCATTGAGCACTTCTCTCTCATCCTATGCTTTTTCTATCTTTCTATGTGTGAATATACATACATACATAAAAGTATGTACATAGGCATGTTCACATGTGTCACATGTGTGCATATGCACTTACATATGTGTGTGAATGCAAGAGGCCATCTTATGAATCATTCCTCGGGCATAATCTACCATTTATTTATTTATGTATTTATTTATTTCTTTTAATCTACCCTTTTTTAGACAGTGCATCTCACTGTCCTGGAATCTGCCTACTTACACTTGTTGGATCCCCTAGAGTTGCCTATTTCTGCCATCCCAGAGCTGGAATTACAAGCACACACTACCATGCCCAGCTTTTTTATTTTTAATGTGGATTCTGGGGATCAAACTCAGGTCTCATGTTTGCAAGGTAAGCATTTTACTGATTGAACTATTTGTCTTGGCCCCATATCCAAAAAATTTCACACAAAATATCTGTGAGGTTAACATTATTATCACTATTTTTAGAGGAGATAATTGAGGTTCAAAAAGGTTAAATAGCATGACCTTAAGAACCAATTAAAATGAAAGTTTAATGTTTAAACTCTGATCAGCCTACACAGGAAATATTTTGCACTGTTTGATCTTCATGAGAATGTATGGGATGTGAAAGACAAACAGGAGCATAAAGTGCTAAACCTCTGAGTAAAATTTGAGGTCAAGGGGTACTTTTAAAAATCCTAGAGATTTAGGCAGCATTGTGTTCAGTGAGAAGTTGTTAGAAATATCTTTAAAACCACATAAAGCCTGGGGATCGCTGTCAGTGAAGATTGACTGCAACAGGTCTCTACTGTATCCCAGAGTCTGAGGTACAGCCGGCCCTTTTCTCCTGGGAGGGATTCAGAGTCTACTGCATGGGTGGTGGCACTGACATCACTGAGGAGCTGCTGATGTTTTTAAACTATGTTCTAGCCCTACTTTTAACAAGATATTGGTGTGGATTTTACTTAAATGCTGCAGAAATACTGAGCTGAATTGTGAATAATTTGGCTTGTTCACAGTAGCCCAGGACACACCTATGAATACCCACAAAGCAAGGCCGCCTCATGATCTGACTCACAGTGAGTTCCTTTTATTTTTCTTTATGTATTTTGCGTGTTAAGTGTGTACATAAAGGAAACACACTTACCAGAGTGCATGTGGAGGTCAGAGAATAGCCTCTAGGCGTCAGTCCTCACCTTCTACTTTCCTTCCAGCAGGATCTTTCTTGCTCATGCTGCATATACCAGGCTAGCGTCCAGGATTCTCCTGGCCCCGCCTCACACCTTGCCATAGGAACACTGGGACCACAGATGCCTGTGCTACTGTATCCGGTGTTTACACGTGTGCTGGGGATCCAAACTATGGTAACAGGTTTGAGCAGAAAGTGCTTTAAACCACTGAGCCTCTCCCTAACCCAATTTCCTTTATTTTTACAGTCAGGAACATGGCAGTGTTTATTGAACACTGACTTTTGGAAGCACATTAAGCACCTTATTATTTTATTCAGTTTATCTAGTAATGTGGCCAATCATTATGTGTAGTCTATAGAGGAGAACTGAAGCCTATGGAAAGGGGAAAGCTCAAAGCCACTCGGCTGACAAGATCCCACCCAGCAGCGTGACAGCAGAGCTTGCTGTGGATAATCACTGCCTCTTTAGTCTGAGGGGAAGAAAACACTAGTGTGTTCTGTGGAACATTGTGTTTCAGGGAATTCATGAGCTCTGCACTGTGGAACAGAACTCCTCCTACATACCGGCACATTCCTCGTTGGTCATCTGCATAAATTATTTCTAATTAAATTATGATGTTTGTGTTTTAATTAACAATAAATTTAAGCATGGCGATCAAACAGTACCAATAATTATGGGACAAATGGACATTAATTCCATCCCATTATGACACATGGTTGCAGATGTAGCACCAACTGTGGACTCTCCTCGCCAAAAGAAATTTGATTTGGATTAAATCAGAAAGAGATTAATAAACACAAATTGAGAGTACAACTTACCTATTCTCTTCAAAAACATCAATTTCATAAAAAAAGAAAAATGAAAAGGAAAGAAGCTATTGTACATGTAAGGAAGCTAAACAGACATGCCAGTGTGCTGGTGTGATGCAGGGGCAATCCTTGATTGAATTCTGAATGGCGTTGTTGGGAATAGAGACAAGTATAAAAGTTATTACTAGAAGCATTGAGGATATCTGTGTGGGGACTGCTTGATATTAAATTATAGAATTGCACTGAGGTTAAATTGTCCAGTCAATTGAGGGTGATTATCTAATGTGGTTGTACAGTAGAAAGTCCCTTACTCTGCTGAAGAGTTTAAAGGTGAAATGTCCTTTGTACATGCAGCTCCTTCTTAAGTGGCTCAGAGAAAAAGAAAAGAGAAAGATAAATCAGATGTGGCAAAAGACTAATTTATAAATCTAGATCAAACACAGGTATGCATTGTATTATTCTTTAAACTTTGCTGTATGTTTGAAAATTCAAAAATCAAGGTTTGGGGGAAAATTAATTGATGCTGACTCAATGTGGTTTCAATAAGTGTCATCATGTGTCAGTAAGAGACAGATCAAAGGATGGGAAGATATGCTTGGAAGAACAAGAATGTCCAGTGGCCTCTATGAGCTATAGGTAGACATCCTGCTTGTGACGATCACTTGCATACCTTTTGAGGTGGGAAAAAGAAGAGATCACAAGTAACAGAGGGGTTAATTTTGACTTTGGTAAGGAGTGTCTCTGCTATATGGCTGTCATATCACATATTTGACAACAGGCTCATAGGGCCCCTGACACCCAGCATCCTCATGCCTTTGTTCAGAAGCATTTTGGAGAAGTCCTTTGTGCCCCTTCACCACTTGTTTTGCTGAGGAGTTGGTCATGGTTGTCTCACCTTTGGCCACAGTTGATTGAATGAAGAATAAACACGTGAACAACCAATCTCAAGAGCCTACAAGAGAAAGAAGAACACATTAACCAAAACTAAAACAGGCTCAAAAGTGTACAAAGTCTAAGAAAACACCAAACCCCCTAAAGCACCCAAACATGGCAGGGATTAGATAAAACCTCATAATTATAACCTTGAATATTAATGGCCTTAACTCACCCATCAAAATACACAAGTCATCAGAGTGGATCAAAAAAATAGACCCTTGAGCCAGGCGTGGTGGCGCACGCCTTTAATCCCAGCACTCAGGAGGCAGAGGTAGGGGGATCACCGTGAGTTCGAGGCCACCCTGAGACTCCATAGTGAATTCCAGGTCAGCCTGGGCTAGAGTGAGACCCTACCTTGAAAAACCAAAAAAAAAAAAAAAGAAAAGAAAAGAAAGAAAAAAAAAAGAAAAGAAAGAAAGAAAAGAAAAAAATAGACCCAATAAAAATTGGCTGTCAAGAAACCCACCTCACCACTAAAGACAAACACCTTCTCAGGATAAAAGGATGGGAAATGTTATTCCAAGCAAATGGAAATAAGAAATAAACAGATGTTGTTACATTACTGTGGAGGTTTGATTCAGGTTTCCCAAACTTAGGTGTTCTGAATGCTAGATCCCCAGTTGGTGGAGATTTGTGAATTAACGTCTCCTGGAGGGAGTGAATTGTTGGGGGTGGGCTTATGGGTGTTATAGGCAGTTTCCCCTTGCCAGTGTTTGGCACACTCTCCTGTTGCTGTTGTCTACCTTACGTTGGCCAGGGGTTGATGTCCACCTGTCCTCTGCCATTGTTTTCCCCTGCCATCATGAAGCTTCCCCTAGAGCCTAAAAGCCAAAATAAAGCTCTTTTTCCCACAAGCTGCTCTTGATTGAGTAATTTCTACCAGCAATGTGAACCTGACTGAAACAGTAAAGTGGTACCGAGTAGTGGGATTGCTGCTAGACACCTAACTGTGTGGCTTTGGCTTT
Organism: Dipus sagitta; assembly: GCA_036346955.1. Classification (NCBI taxonomy): domain Eukaryota; kingdom Metazoa; phylum Chordata; class Mammalia; order Rodentia; family Dipodidae; genus Dipus; species Dipus sagitta. Next base: position 193,451,161 of record CM070771.1, read on the forward strand.
TTGGAACTGATTTTCAAGAGTGTGGAAGGATTTGAAATCTTGGCCTAAGAGACACCTTGCAGTGCTGTAAATACAGCTTGATGGACTAGTCTGGTTAGAGTTGAAAGACCTGAATGCAACAAGAAATATGGACTGTGAGGTTTGGCTTATGAGGGTAAGAAAGAGCTTTGCCTGGACTGGGCTAGCAGTTTGTGTGGGAAGCTTGCTGTTATGCCTGGGTCCTGAGAAGTTGTGCAGGGTTGCTTTGGGTAGAAATGAGCTGGTGTGAGCAGAGGGATATGGCACAAAAAATAAAAAAATAAAAATCTTTGGGTGAATTGCTGCCCATTCAGCTGCAATTGAGAAATTCCAATCTCTGAGATTGGGCCAGCTGACCTGTGTTGGGGCAACAGGAAGAATGTAAACTCTTTTGAAGGGGACTAAATGCTCAAGGAGTGTCCTGTTCTTCAAAGTCTGCTTTATTCCCCCCTGGATTAACAAATTGGCACCCTACCAGGTATTGTGGAGTACAAGAAATGCTGGAAAGAGGGTCATTGAGTTTGCAACACAGTCTTGTGTTTTGGAAATGGCCATGGCAATGCGAAGCAGGTTTGCTGGATGCCTGCATGGAAACCCCATGGGGCCATAAGGATGAACCCTAGATTGCAGTGGAGACCCAGTGGAGCTGCCGGGACCACGAGATGGCTGCTAAGGAAAGCTGCCTGCCCCAGTGAAGTTTTCCAAGACTGTGAGTAGCCTAGCTAGAGGTACAGAATTGGAATGTCAGAGACTTGTTCCTGGTTAGAATTATCAGACTTAAAGATTTTTCACTGGCTAGAGTTGTTGGACTTGGAGCTACAGAGTTTGATGTTTGCCCTGGTTGTTTTAAATCATTTATTGCTTGAATATTTTTTTTTTTGCTATGCCCAATGCCTTCTTTTGCAGTGTGAATGTTTATTCTGTGCTATCATGAGTTTGGGGGTGAATTTTTTTGGTATTATGGCTCAGTTAAAAGAACTTGGACTATGGGGATATATGAACATCGTTGGGGTTGATAAAAACTATGGGGACTTTTTAAGTTGGACTGAATACATTGCATTTTACATCCCGTATGGTTATCAGTTTATGGTGGCCAGGGGCAGAATGTGGTGGTTTGATTCATGTGTCCCCCATAATCTTAGGTGTTCTGAATGCTAGATCCCCAGTTGATGGAGATTTGGGAATTAACGTCTCCTGGAGGGAGTGAATTGTTGGGGGTGAGCTTATGGGTGTTATAGGCAGTTTCCCCTTGCCAGTGTTTGGCACACTCTACTGTTCCTGTTGTTCACCTTATGTTGGTCAGGGAGATGATATCCACCCTCTGCTCCTGCCATCATTTTCCCTGCCATCGTGGAGCTTCTCCTCAAGCCTGAAAGCCAAAATAAACTTCTTTTTCCCAGAAGCTCTCTTGGTTGGGTGATTTCTACCAGCAATGTGAACCTGACTGCAACAATTACTATCTGACAAAATAAATTTCAAACAAAAGGTAACTAGAAAGGACAAACACGACCAATTTTTACTCATCAAGGGAAGGCTCCAACAAGAGGACATCACAATCATAAATCTATATGCACCAAACACAGGTGCACCACAGTGTATAAAAACAATACCTACTTGACCACAAAACAGAAATAAGCACCAACACCATCATAGTTGGAGACATCAATATTCCACCATCATCAATACATATATCATCCAAGCAGAAAATCAACAGGGAAGTAAGAGAGCTCAAAAACACCATAGGTCAACTAAACCTAACAGACATCTACAGAACATTACACCGAAATTACATAATATACATTCTTCTCAGTAGCCCATGGAACTTTTTCCAAAAAAGGTCATATATTAGGCCATAAAGCATGCCTCCACAAATTTAGGAAAACTGACATAATTTCCTGCATTATATCAGATATCATGTTGTAAAACTGGAAGTTAACAAAAGAGATGCTTCAGGAATTCCACCAGAAAGTGGAGACTAAACAGCACACTTTCTAACAATAATTGGATAGTGGAAGAAATCAAAACATAAATTGTGAAATTTCCAGAATTGATTGACAATGAGAATACAACTTACCAAAATTTATGGGACACAATGAAAGCAGTCCTAAGGGGAAAATTTATAGCACTAAATGCCTTCATGACAAAGACTGAAAGAACTCAAATTGATAACCTAACCATCCACCTAAAGGTGTTGAAAAAACAAGAAGAATCCAACCCTAAGAGCTTCAGATGGAAACAAATAGTCAAGATTGGAGCATAAATTAATGAATTAGAAACTAAGAAAACAATTAAGAAAATTGATGAAACAAAGAGCTGGCTCTTATGAAAATTAAACAAGATTGATAAACCCCTGGCCAATTTGATCAAACAAAAATAAGAGAAGTATCAAATTAACAAAATCAGAAATGAAAAAGAAGTCACAACAGGCATAAATGAAATTGGAAAAATCATCAGGACTTACTTCTAAAACCTCTATTTCACAAAATTGATTAATCTAGAAGGAATGGATAAATTCCTAGACACATACCGCCTAACAAAACTAAACTTAGATCAGATTTGTTTCCTAAACAAACCTATCACATCCGTGGAGATTAAAAAAATAACCAACCCCCCCCCCCCACAAAAAAAGTCCAGGACTGGATGGCTTCTCAGCCAAATTCTGTCAAACCTTCACTGAAAAACTGAAACCAATTTTTCTCAAACTTTTTCACATAATCAGCACACAGGAATTGCTACCCAGCTCCTGTTATGAAGCTAGCATCACCCTAATACCAAAACCCGACAGAGATAAAACAAGAAAACCATAGGCCTATATCTCTGATGATCATAAATGCAAATATCCTGAACCAAATCTTTGCAAACCGAATCCAAACATCAAAAGCATTATCCACCTTGATCAAGTAAGCTTCATCCCAGGGATTCAGGGATGGTTCAACATACAGAAATTGGTCAATGTAATACACCACATAAATAAACTTGATCACAAGAACCACATGAGCATTTCAATAGATGAAGACAAGGCCTTTGACAAAATACAACACCACTTCATGATCAAAACTCTGGAAAGAATAGACATGGAGGGTTTATATCTCAACACAATAAAGGCTATATATAAAGCTCCTAAAGCCCAAATAATACTTAATGGGGAAAGACTTAATAAATTCTGCTCTTGGTCAGGAGACTTATGCCAGCAATGCAAACCTGACTGTAACAGCAAGGCGGTCCCACTTTCAATAGGAACAAAGAATTAAATGCCTTGGAATAACACTAACCAATGATGTGAAAGACCTATATAATGAAAAAATAAAAACACTCAAGAATGAAAGTCTTCCTTGAAAAAACAAAACAAACAAACAAAAAAAAGAATGAAAGTGAGAAGGACTTGAGACAATGGGAAGACCTCCCATGCTCCTGGATTAATTAATATTAATTAATTATTTAATTAATATTGTAAAAATGGAAATCCTACCAAAGCAATATACAGAGTGAATGCAGTACCAATAAAAATTCCAGCATCATTCTTCTCAGAGATAGAAGAAATAATCTCAAAATTTATATGGAATGGCAGCAGGCCTCAGATATCCAAAAAGTAACACCACTGAAGGTATCACGATACCTGATTTAAAGCTATATTACAAAGCCATATTAACAAACACAGCATGATACTGGCATAAAAACAGAAATATAGACCAATGGAACAGAATTGAAGACTCAGACTTTAGGTCAAGTAACAACAGCTACTTGATCTTTGACAAAGGTGCCAATAATGTAGAATGGAGAAAGAAAGTCATCTTCTTCAACAAATGGTGCTAGACAAATTGAATAACCAGACAAGAAAAATGAAACTTAACCCAATCATCTCACCATACACAAAAACTGAGTTCAAATGGATTAAAGACTTCAATATAAGACCTAAAATCCTTTTCCTATTGGAAGAATAGATAGGAGGAACTCTCCACAATATAGGAGTTGGGAAAGACTTCCTGAACAAAACCCCAGTAGCCCAGGAAATTGAATAATCACTCAACTAACTGGATTTTATGGGGCTAAAAAGCTTTTGCACAGACAAAGGTACCATAAACAGAGCCAATAAATTACCCACAGAATAGGGGGGAAATTTTGCTGGCTATACCACTGACAGAGGCCTAATACCTAAAATCTACAAAGAAATAAAATAAAGTATCAAACAATCCACTTAAAAATTGGCAGAGAACCAAATAGGGAGTACTCAGAGGAAGAAATACAAATGGCTAACACACTTGAGAAAATAGCGTCCCTAACTACCAAGGAAATGCAAATTAAAACAACCATGTGATTCCACCTTATTTCAGAAAGAATGGCAATCATGAAAAATCAAATGACAACAAATGTTGGCAAGGATATGTTTAAAAAAATGAACCCTCATTAACCATTGGTGGGAATATAAACTTGTACAACCACTGTGGAAATAAATATGGAGATTCCTGAAAAGGATGGGTATAGAGTTACCACCAGACCCAGTTATTCCTTTCCTGGGCATTTATCCTAAATGCTCCATGCTTCACTACAGAGATATTTGCTCAACCATGTTTATACCTGCTCAAGTCATAATAGCTAAGAACTGGAATCAACCCAAACAAAGTTGAGGTACATTTGCACAATGGAATTCTACTCAGCAATAAAAAAGAATGACACAATGAGATATGCAGAAAAGTGGATGGACTTGGAACAGATCATACTCAGTGAACTCACACAATCACAGAAAGACAAATGCCGCATGGTCTCACTTATCTGTGGTCCCTAACCTGAATCAGCTTGAGCTGCTGACATACCTGACAGGCAACTCAAGGCCCAGACAATAGGGATGGAAAGGTTTGGGTGGAGGGGGAGGGGAGAGCGGAGGGGGACGCAAAATTAAATCCAAAATGAATTGGTACCAGAGAAATCTTTCTCCTTAAAGATACACTAAAAGATTGAACCCTCAACAGGAGTATGGGGAAAGCACCTGGAAAGAAGAGCCCTAGAGAGAGTGGGAGGAGGCCTAACCCTAAAAAACATGTTTTGGCTCTGGTCTGAAACTCACAGTAACAGAAAGCTGGTGCTACCCACAATGAGCTGTTGATTGGAGAGAACTAGGACGTCCCCCAAAACAAGACAGGCTTCTGTCAAAGCACTTGATTACCCACCTGATTCTGCTGATGAAGACACCATACAGAACACAAAGAGACCTTGTTGGAACCTGGGAGAGATTTAGCCCTCCTCATGCTGGAAAGTTCTACATGAGCTACTGGGGAAAGTGGCCAACAATAGTCAGAGCAACCAGGGGCCTAAGCTACTCAGAAGCAAACACTTGACAAGATAGCTTTTTGATTGTCTAAGAGATCCACTCAATGGAAAGGAACTCATATCTGGAAGTGGGAACCAGGTCATAATCCTATGGAGACAAAGATTATACTCTCCGTTGTCAAACTCCCACTAGTCTTTGGTTAAAAGAGGGGCTACATCCATCAAATTCTCCCTAAATTAATAATGCTTATCTCATTTAAACTACGCTAACGTCACTCTCCATTGGAGAGTCTGTTTTTCTTTTTCAGATGGTAACATGACCAAGGAGATAAACCACACCTTGCACTTCAGCCAAGGTCATCCTGAAACCACAGAGGTGTTGGGGAGATGAGTAAGAATGCAGCTACCATAGCAAACCTGACAATCAGCACCAGGGTGCAGGAGACAGACCCTGAGGACACTCAACACCTACCAAAGCAGAGATCCAGAGGCTCCTAAGAGCTCATCACTGAAGTAGACTTAAAATTCACCAACCAGGGCTAAGGAAATTTTGCAGAAGAGGAGGTGTAAAGATTGTAAGAGCCACAGGTTCAGATATCATGCCCAGAGGCACTGCCTCCCCCCAACAACTGACTGCTGTGCCCACAACACAAAACCCATAACTCCATGGGGAATGCCTGCAACCGCAGAGGAGGAAGCCCAGTGGAACAGGTCAGGAACGATGGAAAGGAAGGTATCCACACACGATATTGCTATACTTTTGCTGATGCTCACAAAAAAAAGTTGTTTACAAACAGAACTCTAAATTTGAAAATTAAACCTTTATTATAAGAACTTTAAAGTTATACATTTTTCCATTGGATTAAAAAAAGAATTCCCACTACTTAGCTAAAAAATAAAATACTAGGGCTGGAGAGATGACTTAGCAGTTAAGGCACATGCCAGCAAATCCTAAGGACCCAAGTTCGATTTTCCAGGTCCCACATAAGTCAGATGCACATGGTGGCAGATACATCTGGAGTTCGTTTGCAGTGTCTAAAAGTCCTAGAGCACCCACTCTCACTCTCTTTATCTCTGTCTTTCTCTCTCTCTCTCCCTCTATCTGTCTCTATTAAATAAATAAATCGTTAAAAAAATAAAATAAAATACTAGGGCTGGAGAAATAGCTTAGTGCTTAAAGCCCTTGCCTGAGAAGCCTAAGGACCCAAATTTGATTCCCCAGAACCCATGTCAGTCAGATGCACAGGTGGTGCATGTGTCTGGAGTTTCTTTGTAGTCATTAGAGGCACTGAAATGCCCTCTTTAAATAAATAAATAAATAAATAAATAAATAAATAAATAAATAAATAAATAAAATATTAAAAAATAACACATTACTCTGTCTTAGAAGGCAAGCCTTCCTTCTGCCCCAGCTTCTATCAAGGAGGTAATTATTTCCCTGGATACAATGGTAGTCATTTCTTTCATTGATTTCTTATACAGTGTAGCCACCAATGAATGTGTTCCTGTAATAGATTATTTTACTTTGTTCTGGACATTAAATAAAATACTAAAGAAAAAAAGATAGACCAATCAAATTTCTCTCCCAGAAATATCAAAGGTTGAGAAATGAATCATGTCTGAAGAGGCTGTGTTGAAAAACTGTGTAGACTCAGAACAAACATAGCCAAAAGCAAGCTGAAGGCATGCAGGAGCAGAGAACATGAGTGGGCATAGATGGGTGGGTACCTGCGAAGGCCAGCCTGCAGCAGACACATAAGGAAGAGCAGAGATGAAAGGCTAAACCTTCTCAAAGAGTCGGCACTGGAATAGAAGCTGCCTCATCGTAAGATCCTTCGCTTCTTTCCACATGTCCCTGCGGCCAGACATCTTCGGCGAGAATCCTTTCTACTTCTCTTTCATTGAATATGAAATAGTTGCAATTCTTTGAATGTGCTCCTCTGTATTTTGCTTGAGGTCCTTGATCCAATTCACCTGTGCTAGGACATTGGGTCCCACATACTGTGGTCATTTTTAATCCAGCCATAAAACACCTTGTTGATGTCAACCTCAACCCATAAGCTTGAAGCTGCTAGGCATTCAGCAACACTTTCTTCCACTAACAGGAAATACCCATAATGCCTCAAATATTCAACCCCTTGCTCCTTCAAAAATAAAAAGATCAGTTTGTCTCTGAGCCCTTCCTGTCCCCTGAACTCTGTCAAATGACAGCCTGACTCCTTTCACTCTTTTCTTGGTTATTGTATAGAGTGATGGGGTGTTTATATTTTTAGGGAATAATTATCTTTGGGGTTCTGGGGGTCATGGGCAGAGATTTCACTATTTACATTTCTATTTTCCAAGTAATACATGTTCTTAATGCAATTTGGAAGAAGATAGAAAGGAAAAATAAATCACTTACTATATAATTCTAAGATCCTGAGGCGAGTCCTGTTATTATTGAGATCTTTTCAGACTTGTAACAACATACTTGATTATGTACTTTATGGAAAGTTCTGTTTTTAATAGTGTATATATACATATGATACGTGTGTGTACACGCACATGTCACTGGGCATGTGGAGGCCAGAGAAAACACTGGGTTATTAGTCCTCACTTTCCGCCTTGCTTGAGACAAGGGATCTTTTGTTGTTTGCTACTGAAAATGCCAGGCTAGCTGGTCTACAAGCTTTGGAATTCTCCTATTCTGCCTGCCATTGCTGTAGGCATGTTAGATACCACACATATGTGCAACTGTGTTTGTTTGTACGAGGATTCTGGGAAGCCAAACTCAGATGCTCAGGTGTTCATAGAAAGTTCATTTAACCACTGAGCAATCTCTCCATCCCCTCGTATGAAAAACTCAACTCTTATTTTGCACTAAATGGTAAGTACTTCTTGGAATTATAGGAGTTCTTTTAAAATATCACCTTAATAACTGTGTGATACTCCATTCATATAAACTTTGTAAATATATATATATATATATATGTATATATATATATATATATATATATATATATTTTAAAAAGCCAAGCACACTGCTGAACTAGTACATGTTGGTCTCTATCATTGTTTGCTAATATAAATAACCCTGGGGTGAAAATCTGGATGTGTGTTTTAGATATTTGATGAAAATTGACAATTTCACAAATGGCTGTTTTGATTCACTTTGTGCTTTCTTTATTGGCAAGAAAGTTCCTTTTTGCACAGCATCTTCCATGCACTGCTGTCATTGTTATTTCAATGTTGACAAACTCAATCATGAAAAAAAGGAAGCTCATATTTGCATTTGTGAAGACTAGACAGGGCAAGTAAGCCTGAGAGCCATGCTTGAATGATTCTGTGCCTAAATGGGGGAAAATAAGTAATTAATATACAATTGAGCAAATTACTACAATGTATTATTATGATGACCTTTTGAAGATCATATCTGGTTGCAACTAGTTCTGTTACCGCATGGTAAATCTGGAAAGCATTGAAAGGTAAAGAACTTAAGCAATGAGTGGTTTCAGAGATAGAAACTGCCATTTCTTAGAACAGTTGGTGGAATCCTAATGGTCACAGAAACTAACCATCACAGGCAGGATTCTGCCTCAGTTTTGAACGTGTCCAGGCACGGAAATGCAGAGCACCATCTCCTCACGCACAGTATGCCACAGCTACCTGGCAACTGGCACTCAGCAAGCCCCTGCAGTGCCTAGCCAGCTCTTGTGCTGCTGTCATCTCTTTAGCCTCCAAGGTCTAGATTCAACCTCTACTTGATGGAGGAAATGGAGACAGAGCGAGGTGTCTAATGACTTTATGAAGGTTTAGAGACTTTGATCTTATTTATTTTGAAAATGGCACACAATTCCATTGTTCAGTTGACCCTAACCTCACCTTGAAGAATATTCTCAAAATCTAACTCACTTTTAATCTTTTGTTCTACATCCCCTACATCATCATCAGTACAGGATGAACCCACTCTATTTGGTGATTTTTCACAGCAGAAATCACATTGTGTGACTATGGTTTTACCTGTCATTGGAGCAATGGTATGCCTGAGGTGGCTTGGATAAGTGCTGCAGTCAGGTTCGCATGGCTGGTAGAAATCACCCAACCAAAAGAGGTTTATTTTTGCATACAGGCTTGAGGGGAAGCTCCACAATAGCAGGGGAAAATGATGGCATGAGCAGAGGTGGACATCACCCTCTGGCCCACATAAGGTGGACAACAGGAACAAAAGAGTGTGCCAAACACTGGCATGGGGAAACTGGCTATAACAACCATAAGCCCGCCCCCAACAATACACTGCCTCCAGGGGGCAACAATTTCCAAATCTCCATCAGCTGGGAACCTAGCATTCAGGGCACCTAAGTTTATAGGGAACACCTGAATCAAACTGCCACATACTGCCCCTGGACCCATAAACTGATAACCATTCAAGATGTAAAATGCAATGTATTCAGTCCAACTTTAAATGTTCTCTTAGTTTTTATCAGTACCAATGAAATTCAAACATTCCCATGGTCCAAGATCTTTTAACTGAGCCATAATACGAAAAAAAAAAAAAACCCAAAACCCATAATGGTACAAAAAAACAAAACATTCACACTGCAAAAGATGGCATTGGTCATAGCAAATAATTACTCAAGCAATACATGATTTAAACAGGTCAAACACCAAACTCTGTAGCTCCAAGTCCAACAATTCTAGCCAGTGACAAGTCTCCAAGTCCAGTAATTCTAACCAGCAACAAGCCTCTAGAGTTCCAATTCCACCCCTCCAGCTAGGCTACTCACAGTCCTGGAAAATTTCATCGGGCCAGCAGCTCTCCTTAGCAGCTGTCTCATGGTCCCAGCACCTCTACTGGGTCTCCACTGTAATCCATGCTTCATCCTCATGGCTCCATCAGGTCTCCATGCAGGCAATCCTGCTTCACACTGCCCATGGCCATTTCCAAAACACAAGATAGTGTTGCAAACTCAATGACCCTCTCTTTCTTGCATTTTTAAAACATCTATTTATTTATTTATGAGAGTGAAAGAGGGAGGGAAAGAGAGAGAATAGGCACACCAGGGCTGCCAGCCACTGCAAATGAACTCCAGATGCATGTGCCCCCTTGTGCATCTGGATTACGTGGGTCCTGGAGAATCGAACCAGGGTCCTTTGGCTTTGCAGGCAAATGCCTTAACCACTAAGCCATATCTCCAGCCCTTTCCTGTATTTTTTATCCTCCACAATACCAGGTAGAGTGCCAATTTGTTGATCCAGCAGGGAATAAAGCAAACTTTGCAGAACAGGACACTCCTTGAGCACTCAGTCCCCTTCAAAAGAGTCTACATTCTTCCTGTTGCCCCAGTGAAGGTCAGCTGGCCCAATCTCAATAGTTGTTATCTCTCAAACAATTTGTATGTGAACGGGCAGCAGTTTAGGACCAAAGTTTTTTTTTTTCTGTGCCATATCTCTCTACCAGTTCATTTCTATGCAAAGCAACCCTGCACAACCTCTCAGTACACAGGGATAACACCAAGCTTCTCACACAAACTGTCTCTAGCCCAGTCCAAGCAAAGCTCTTTCTCATCCTCACAAGCCAAACCTCACAGTACATAGTTCTTACTGCAGGCAGGTCTTTCAACTCTGACCAGAATAGTTCATCAAGCTGTACTTACAGCACTGCAAGGTGTCTCTTAGGCCAAGATTTCAAATCTTTCCACATTCCTCTTGAAAATCAGCTCCAAAAGGCCAAAGCCACATAGTCAGGTGTCTAGCAGTAATCCCATCCTCATTGCCATTTTACTGTTGTAGTCCAGTCTGCATTGCTAGTAGAAATCACCCAACCAGGAGAAGCTTGTGGGCAAAAGAGGTTTACTTTGGCTTTCAGGCTCAAGGGGGAAGCGCTATGATGGCAGGGAAAATGGTGGCATGAGCAGAGGGTGGGCATCACCCCTGGCCCACATAAGGTGAACAATAGAAACAAGAGTGTGTGCCAAACACTGGCATGGGGAAACTAGCTATAATACCCATAAGCCCTCCCCCAACAATAACACTGCCTATAGGAGGCATTAATTCCCATATCCCCATCATCTGGGAACCTAGCATTCAGGACACCTAAGTTTATGGGGGATACCTGGATCAAACCACCACAATAAGCTAGGAAAGCCAATTGTTAAATGTTCATTTTAAGGTGCATTTTGTGAGATAAAATTAAGGGCTAGAAAGATAGCTTAGTGATTAAGGTGCTTGCCTGCATAGCCAAAGGATGATTCCCAAGTACCCATGTAAGCCAGATGCACAAGGTGGCACATGCATCTGGAGTTCGTTTGCAGCAGCTGGAGGCCCTGGTGTGCCTATTCTCTCTCTCTTCTCTCTCTCCTTCTCTCTCTCTCTCTCTGCCTCTTCCTATCTCTCAAATTAATAAATGAAAAACTAAAATTAAATAAGTTATCCTTAATAACAAAAGTTATAAATATTCCAAAATTTATCCATTTCTGTTTTATTATATTTTATTTCTATTTATGGGACTGGGGGTTTGTCTCTATCGTAGCTGTGTGATAGGAACTCTAGATGAGTATACACCATTGCAGATCCCTTTACAAATTGCATACAATGACTGTAATGATGTCATGCAGCTTGGAATTGGCCATAGTAATAGTACTATTTCTGCTTCATAGAAAAATGCTGCAAATCAGGGCTTCATCCTCATTGACCTCTGTTGCAGTTATCCTCTCCTTTCTGGGACAAACCACTTAACCAAATGCCCTGGTGGCACATGCATCTGTAGTTCGTTCGCAGTGGCTGGAAGCCCTGGCATGCCCATTCTCTCTCCCTCTCTCTCTGCCTCTTTCCCTCGCTTAAATAAATAAATAAATAAATAAATAAATAAATAAGTAGACAAATATTTGTATTCAAGGCTGGAGAGATGGCTTCATGGTTAAGGCACTTGCCTGCAAAGCCAAGGGGCCTCGGTTTGATTTCCCAGGACCCACTTAAGCCAGATGCACAAGGGGGCACATACATCTGGAGTTCATTTGCAGTGGCTGGAGGCCCTGGCACACTCATTCTCTCTTTTTATCTGCCTATCTCTCGAATAAATAAAAACAAAATATTTTTAAACTTTATTTTTATTGATTTATTTGAGAGAGAGACAGAGAAAGAGGGAGAGAGAGAATGAGCATGTCAGGGCCTTCAGCCACTGCAAATGAACTCCAGATGCATGCACTCCCTTGTGCATCTGACTTATGTGGGTCCTGGGGAATCAAGCCGAGGTCCTTTGGCTTTGCAGGCAAACACCTTAACTGCTAAGCTATTCCTCCAGCCCTAAAATACTTTTTAAGAAGATTTGTATTCATTGCTGGTGTGCAGAGGGCTTTGTGGCTGGAGCTCAAGTTTCAAAGCCAGAGAAGCTGGTGGTTATATTCTTACCCTGCCAAGACTTGCAGTGAGTTATTTAACTTTTCAGATCTTCAATTTTCTCATCCACAAAATTGGTAGGGTGTTTGCCTCTCAAGATTATTTCATTTTATTTTAAGACACTGATAATCAAATACCTGCCAAATATTTTTCAAGATGCTCCATCATGCTAAAAATGTTTTAATAGATGCTTGCTGCTATATTTTTTATTACCAGAGCTATTCTGAATTTGACCTGTAAGTGTAAATATAACATTAATATCATATCATCTAATGAGACAGGAAAAGTTTTTTTTTTTATTTAGAAACAACCATAACAGTGCTATGAAGCATGCAATGTAAAGTAAATAAAGGGGAAGAAAAGAGGGAGGAGAGATGAAGATATACTGGGAGGAAGATACTAACTATGGAAAATCTTTGTGCCCCATTAAAAACTGGAAGTAAATTCTCCTAATTAGCAAGAATTGGCTGTTCCAAACAAGATAGCTCCATACTCAAACTTGTGCTTTGGGTAGATGATGCTGGCATTAGCATGGAAATAATAAGAAGCCAAAACTGATGAGGGAAGCTCATTGAGGAGGAAGCTTCTGTATGGTCCAAGTGAGAGATGACAGTGGTTTGAGCAATGTTGGATCAGTAGAATAAGAACCAAGAAATAGAAGAGTGGAAAGGAGAGTTCTGCTCACGGAAACATTGCCTGTCCTCCTTGCCCTGCAGAGAGAGTGGCTAGAGAAAATTCTCAGTGCTTCATTATCTCATGAGTTTTGAGAAATAAGTTAATTTGCCTCAGTGAATTCTAGCTTAAAATGGTTCTCATTGAGCAACATTAAAAAAAAAATGATGCTAAAGATTTTTGTGCAGCAAATACTAAATGAAAAGAAAATTAAACATTAGAATTTGCTACCTGGATCTCTCTTAAGCAAGAGTTGATTGAGTTGATTAACATTTTCTGTAAAGAGTAAATCTTGGGCTGGAGAGATGGTTTAGCAGTTAAAGTGCTTATCTGTGAGGCCGAAGGATGTAGGTTCAACTCCCCAGTACCCGAGTAAGCCAGTTGCACAAGGAGGCACGTGTATCTGGAGTTTGTTTGCAGTGGCTACAGGCCCTGGTGTGCCCTTTCCCTTTCTCTCCCTATCTGCCCCCCCACTTCTCTCTCAAGCAAATAAATAAAATATTTAAAAGAATTAATGTTTTGGTCTTTAGAGTAATAAGGTATTGGTCATTTCAACTCAATTTTGGGTTTATGCTGTGAAAATAGATGCCAACAATAATTAAATAAGTGCAAATAGCTATGTTCCAATGACATGTTTTTTGTGAATATGGAAATTTTAATTTCACATAATTTTTAGGTGTCAGAGAATGTTACACCTGTTCTTCCTTAATTGTTTAAAATTGGAAAACATCATTCTTAGGTTGAGAGTCCTCCAACACGCAGACAAGCCCGAGAACTTGGCCCATGGCTGTATTTGGTGATTCCTGGGCTGGAGAATGGGGTCTTGTGGGTAGTCAACAGATAGTTCCAATTTTCTGAGAAACATCAGAGAGAAGCAGTTAAAGGGCATTGCACCTGAAAACTTGGCAAGGCACCAGAGCAGACTGAGGGGAGTAAAGATGTCTTGAAAAACCAACGGTGCAAGTAACACCCTCGCTCTTGAGGTAAACAAAACTAGATAGGAGAAGCAAAGTGAGATGGGCCGAGGCCTCTCTCCTTCCAGAGCTTCCTTGGGTTCACCCTGAGATGGACAACATGTTGGGTTATTTCCACTTCTTCTGTTAAGGAAGTCCATTTTGAAGTGGATGGCTTGAAAAGAGAAATCTGGTTGGGAATTTAAATTCTAAAGAAAATAGGAAAAAGGCCTGAAGATTTACTGACTATCCATGATCTCAGTGGATGACATAGAGCAGAGGACTGTGGATTAGAGGCTATGATGTTGAGTGCTGTGGCTTCAACATGGTTTGAGTGTGATCCCCAAAGGTTCACAGACAAGAAGTGTAATCCCCCATGAGGCGGTGAGAGGTCTTTACAACCTTGTATCAGGGAAGGACTGCTTTTGAAAGAAACTAATAGAGCTCTTATGAGATTGGCTTAATCTGCAAGAAAGAAAGCCATTAACAAATGAGTGAACCTGGCCTCTCCCTGCTGTCTTGCTTCTTCCTTGACCATATGGATTTTCTTGCACTCCCTTCTGCAATGGGATACCACCCACCATGTTAACAATATAGCCAGAAATCCCTTGTCAGAGGCTGGACATGATAAGGCAGCCTGATCTTGGATTCTCAGTTTTCAAGGCCTTGTGCTAAACAAATCTCTTTTCTTTACAAATTGCAGAGCCCTGGGTGTCTTGCTGTAGAAACACAAAACTATCTAAGGCACTAGAAAACCACTGAGATAAAAAAAAAAAAAAAAGCTAATGTTGGTCTTTGTGAAAACAGCTGTAGGAGAATGGCTAGATCTTAAATGAGCAGATTTTATTTTGCTTTTCAAAAAAAAAGAAAAAAAGTAAAGTGTGTGTCTTGTAAGTGACATGCTAGGAAACTTAATGTTGGCTTGGATGGAAATTCATATACCAATGATTAAGTAGTATGATCGTGTATCCAAGTGAAAGACATCAGTTCCGAACAAAAGCCTAAGAGAAGAGCCAGAGTCAGCACACTTCCCTCATGGATTTTGTTAGCTGCTGGATCAGGAAAATCACAAGTAAATTAGGAGAGGATTTAAAAAGACAGAAACAAGATCTCCCTTGGCATCCTTTTAGACTCAGTGAAGAAAATGAGGATTTGATGAAAACTCCCATGTTGTCTTTGAGAGGAATGGGCAAAGTAGTTTCTCTGGGTCCTCATGAAGTTTTATTCTTTCGTAGAAAAGAGAGGGAAGTAGGAGAGAAGGGGGAGATTGGTAGGAGAAAAGAAGAAAGAGAGCGAGAGAGGAAGAGAGGAAGCAAATGGGAGAAACCCATTTGGAAAGCACAGGTGACTTTACGGACCACAAAGATTTCTCTCTCTCTCTGTCTCTCTCTCTCTCTCTCTTTCTTTCTCTCTCTCTCTCTCCCCTTGCTTGTTAACACTGCCAATTCGAGAGGGACTCCCAAGAACATTTTCGAATGGTAGAGTCTCCAGCATTGTCAGATCTTAACTTCATGGTCTCCTTAGTCAGACTACAAAAGCAAGGGCAATGGGCCTTTCCTCTTTATGTCATGTGTGCTCTTCTGAGCACTGACTATATACTTTGAGTGTCTGGTAGATGCCCATTATATGCAGAATAAAGTATGAATGAATCAATAATATTAATTTTAACAAATAACTCATTATTCAGACCATAAAGGCAATTCTAATAGAAGGTCCGACCCAGGCACAGTTCCCAGAAAATATCATTCAGAAGTGTGTTTTGTTTCTTGTACTGCATGATGTGAATACACAGTTCCTGCAAGATGACCTGGTGGTGACCTGCCAGTGTCCTGGCATGGTCATGATTGGCAGGGGTCTGTGCTTGTCAACATCTTAACCCTTGAGTCATACACTGTATTGGAATGAGGAGAGTATGCATAGAAACCCAGCTCTGCCCCCTACCCACCAGGTAACCTTTAATAATCTCTGTCTTCCTCTTGAAACGGAGGCTTCATGGATGGGAGAGATGAGAACACAGTGAGGCCAGGAGCTTTGAGGATGCCTTATGACTGTGACATTTAGACTTTTATCAATATTGCTAAAATTTACTGTAGGAAGATTGTTTGCATCTAGTTCTATGTCCTGCTTAAAGACCCATTGAAAGTTATGTGATTTCTGCACACAGTATACTCCCCTCCCTGACCAGACCCTCTCAGTCTTTGCTGATTTGAGAAGAACGTGAAGAGGAGGCAGAGAGGCATGACAAGGAGAGCTGACAGATGAGAGATCTGTTCCTCACTCCATGACTGTGTGGCTCTGGACAAATCACAGCCTGTCTTGAGAATTCCCATATAGCTAATGACAGGGTATAGGAAATAACTACAAAACTCAGTGCAATCCTCGTTTCCATGCTGGTCTCTGGGCTGCACCTTCCGTGGCTGGTCTTTCTCTCACTTCTACTTTGCAACACAAGTCTCTCTGCCTTAGTGTTTCATAGGATTCAGCCCTCGATCACCTAACCGGAATCAGCAAGTACATCTTAGAGATGTAGGTAGCTGGGACCAGCAGATTTACCCTGTCAGAATCTTTTTAGAAAAGTTTAGCTTAGTTTTGCTTTTGCTTTTCCTAAGCTATGGTATCGTTATTTAAACACACTCCCCAGGTTATTCAAGGCCACTATGTTTTGTGAATTTACATGCTAACCTATATTCCGAGAGGACAAGTACCAATCTGTTTGTATTACTACATTTTAAAAATATTTTATTTATTTATTTATGAGAGCGAGAGAGAGAATGGGTGATGCAGGGCTTCTAGCCACTGCAAACGAACTCCAGATGCATGCACCACCTTGTGCATCTGGCTTAGGTACTTACGCTTTGCAGGCAAGCTAACTGTTAAGCCATCTCTCCAGTCCCTGTATTACTATAATATCGTAATAAGCTAGTATAGTGTCTAACACTAAATGGCACTTCATGAGCTTTATGACTGAGCCAGTATATGCAGCAATGGTGATGTTGCAGTGTCCTACTGGTTTCTGGGACAAAGCACCAGCTAATGGGAGGAAAGTACTTACCTTGGCTTACAGTTTCTAGGGGAAGCTTCATGACGGCAAGGGACGGACGGCACGGTGTGAGCAGAGGCTGGACAGCACCTCTGCTGAGCAGGTGGAAAACGGCAGCAGGAGAGTGAGACTTACACTTGCACGCTATTAGCTAATAAACCTCACAGTCCACCCCCAGCAATGCACCTCCTGCAGCAAGGCTTTAGCTCCAAAATTGTCATCAGCTGGGGATCAGGTATTCAGAATGCATGCACCTATGTGAGACACCTGATTCAAACCACCAAAAATGAACTCTGAGATCTACCCTTGTGGTCCTGTTCATCACTGGAAATGACTCTCCATTCCCTCAGGGCCCTGCTGGTTGCTGAAACGGGTCAGTAGAGCCAGTGGTAACTGTGGTAGCTGCTAAAGCGAGGAATGTGTGAGTCTCATCTGAGAGGAGTTCTGGGGAATGTTCCTGCTGCACGTCCTGGGCAAGGAGGGCTAACTGAATGGGAGAGGACTTTGGTGCTTGTTCACTTCAGCTCCTAGCATGGCGTTGCCATTTGTCTATGACTAGAGATTAGTGGTCCTGGTGTTCTTGAAAGACAAGGAGTGCCCCACACCAACTTCATTGGCGCTGCCAAGAATTGCTTGGAGCATCTCTGCACTGCATCTCCATCTCTCTGTCTGAAGAGGAAGATATTACACTTCTGAATCCAAATCTTGATGATGGAACTGTTTTTAGGGTTTTTGCCATTTAAGTTTTAGAGATTCTCTTTTTTCGAACTGACCTAATCCTTAACTACTGAGACTCACTTCTCTCGCCCTAGCAGTCATTTATTTTAAATATATAGTGCTACTCATTTGCTGTAAGATTTCTCATTAAAACCTAGGTGAGTAAAGGAAAGTGGGTTGTGGACAGCTAAGAATCAGCAGGAAGTTAGAGGCTTAAACTTGCAGAGCAAGCTGGGAGAGTCAGCACATGAGAATTACTGCCTCGTGCATTTGCTCATTCTTCCAGTAGGTATTGATTAGAACCATCAAGAATGGGATCAATGCCCTGCTGAGAGACCTAGAGAGCCTTCTTGCCCCTTCCACCACACGAAGATATAGCAGAAAGAGAGCTGCATACAAACCAGAAAGTGGGTCCTCACCAACCATTAATCTGTCTCCCTTTTCTATCTTAGATTTTTCAGGTTTAAAACTGAGGGAAATAATGTTTATCAAGCACACAGAGACAAAGAGAGAGAGAGAGAAGAAAGAATGGTGAACTAGAGAGAATCTGTAAGTATTATAAAAGCAGCATGCAGAACTTTACGTATCAATCAACAGCACATTCAAAACCTGACAAAGTGGGGTTGTGGATATGACTCAGTAGTTAAGAGCACCTGCTGGGCAAACATGAGGGCCTGAGAGGATCTGTAACCACCCAAATTGGATTCCCCAGCACTCACATAAACAGCCTGGCATGAACACACGTGTCCATAACCCAGACCTGCAGGGGACAGAGACTAGAGGATCACTGAAGCTTACAGACCAAAAACTGGCAAAACTGACAGCTCTGAGTCATGTGAGAGACTCTCTCAAAGAAAAAGGCTAATGAGCAAAAAGAAGAACCGATATTCTCACTGGCCTTTGGCCTCTTCACGCATATGCACAAGGCATGTGATTCTGCAAACACATGTGCATACATTACACAGACATCACACACCACAGCACACATACGCTATAGATACACATGTATACACGGCCCAAAAAACAAAGAAAGGTAGTTGATAATGCACTTAAAAGAGAGTAAATGAAAATGACTAATATATATTCAGAAATACTTAAGCTTAATCACAATCCAACTTTAAACAATGGCATAATGTCTTTGCATTGCTGAAGATATAGTTCAGAGGTAGAGCACCTACATAGCCTTCACAGAGCCCTGGGTTCAATCTCCAACAGAAAAAAAAGTAAGGATTTTAGTTTATTAACTACTCACTTCTAAGGTGTTTTGTTATAGCAGCCTAAATGGACACCCATCAAGTATGATATAGGGTGGAACTTCTTGAAATAGGGCCTCAAACATTCTAGCACTCAAATGCATCCCAAGAAAGAGGGATTCAAATGCATTACTGACCAATAAAAGCTAAGGGGCAAACATCAACAGATTCCTTGTTATTTAATAATCTCCCTTATCTGTGGTTTCCATTACAGGTAATTAACCTGGGTCTTAAAATATTGAATGGTCAAGTCCAGACATGAACAACTCATCACGTTTCCATTTCATGTCATTCTAAGCACCATGATGAAATCCTGTGTCACCCCCACTCTGCCCTGCCTTGGACATGAACAGTCCTTTGACCAGCACATTCATGCTCTATCTGCTACTTGTCCATTAGTCATGGAGCAGTTGTCTCTCTTATCGGATTGGCTGTCATCATATCAAAGAATTCCTGCCTAGGTGTACTTTGTTTTAAGTTTTTAATTAATTTATTCATGCATGTGTGGGTGATACGGGTTGTGTGTCATGGCATGCGTGTGGACGTTAAGAGACAACCTCGAGGTGTTGGTCCTCCCCTTCTACATTGCTGGAGACAGGGTCTCTCATGCCATTTTGCTGCTGGGAAGACAAGACTGGCTGGCCATGTGAGCCTCCTATTGCCATAGACCCACAGGTATTACAGGCACAATGCACCACTTTTGCATCCAGCTGTATGCAGATGCTGGACATTCAAACTCTGGCTGGCAGTCTTGTGGAGCAAGTTCCTTTAACCACTGAGCCATCTCTGTAGTACGTAATCCCTGTTCTGGTCAACAGTGATTGGAAAGCACAAATGCAGTGACGCTGGCTGTTTGGGCATGAGAAGGGAAGCCAGGGGCTTCTTTTAAAGTGAAAGGTGAACACTCTTCATCGCTCTGCTCTGTTTTGCTTTGTGGTGGTGGGGATTGAACCCAGGGCCTTGTGCGTGGTAGACAAGCACTCCACTATGAACCACACATCCTGCTCAGGTGAATGTTCTTGAAAGAACAAAAAACATACCCTGAAGTTACTAACAGCTCCATCAATACTGAGGTGGGGAATGAAGTAGAGGAAGAAAGAGAATAAAGAATACAGATCATATTCATGTAACTGTTATTATGGTATACTATTTTTTAATATTTTTATGACAACTTACATAATTGTAAACAATATCCCATGGTAATTCCCTCCCTCTCCCCACTTTCCCCTTTTGAATCTCCACTCTCCATCATATCCCCTCACCCTTTCAGTCTCTCTTTTATTTTGATGTCATGATCTTTTACCTCCTATTACGATGGTCTTGTGTAGGTAGTGTCAGGCCCTGTGAGGTCATGGATATCCAGGCAATTTTGTGTCTGGAGGAGCATGTTGTAAGGAATCCTACCCTTCCTTTGGCTCTTACATTCTTTCTGCCACCTCTTTCACAATGGACCCTGAGCCATGGAAGGTGTGATAGAGATATTTCAGTGCTGAGCACTCCTCTATCACTTCTTCTCAGTACCATGGTGCCTCCTGAATCATCCCAAGGTCACTGCCATCTGAAAAGAGAAGGTTCTCTAACCAAAAGTAAGACTAGCATTAATATATATTAATATATTAATATATAGCATAAAGCGTGGACATTAAGAGAAGTACTAACCAGGAAGTTTTGTGAGAATAGTATATACTTTTAGCTAGACAGCAGCAGATGTTACACCCCTAGAGCTCATGACTACCCCTGCTGTAGGCTTTCAGTATCAGGGATATATTCCATCCCATGGAGTGGGCCTCCAGTCAAACAAGAGGGCGGTTGGATTCCCCCATAACAGTATTAGTATTAGTTAATATGGTTGACATGTTAATGTGCCTAATTTATAAATTAAACTTTATCCTAGCAATGTATGTGAGGGAAAAACAGCATATCCATGATTCTGTAGTTTCAGAAAATATGCCCCCTCCATTAGTGATAACAACTGAATCTCTTCTTTTTTATGTCTTTCATTTCTTTTCAATGCTTATCATCTCTCTTCTGTGTGGCCTGTATCTGTTACTTAAGAAATAGGATGTTTCTCTTTTGTAACTTCTAACAAAAGTTTCCTACAGATTACTATACATTTAGGTTATAATGAATTCATAAATGAAATCAAGGATATTAACACAGCCTAATGAGGGCATAAGCTTGTGATAAGAGATAACTCAACCACCAGTTCACACTTCTAGCCCTTCTTGTCCCTGTTCTCACTTTCACTTGACTTAGAGGTTTTATTTGTGATTTTTACTTTAAGGGAAGGAATTTGGGGGGTACAATGTGACAATTGGAGATATGTATACAATGTGTAATTGTCAAATAATCATAGTCAACATTATCTACTTGGGCTTTTAAAAAATTTATTAACATGTCCTATAAGTTAATGTTTCCAATCACTGTGACTGAATACCTGACAAAAAGTGACGTAAGGGAAAAGGAGGGCGGGACTTACTGTTTGAGAAGATATATTCCACCCTGAAGGGGAAGGTGTGATGTCTGGCTGCCTTGTGTTCTCAGGCAGAAAGCAGAAGGGTGAATGCTGGTGCTGTGCTCTCTCTTTCCTTTTGGTGTAGTACAAAACTGCAGCCTATGGAACGGTGCCATGTTCTGCGTGGATCGACCTTCTTCAGTCAGATCTCTCTGAAACACCCTCCTAGACACACCCACTGTCTTTCCATGCTGCTTGTAAATCCAGTTAAATTGATGATGGAAACTAACGCACACATGTAGAATACAAACATAGCTAAGGCATAAATTAGGTCCAGGCTTTCTTTGATGAGAAGTAAGGTCACCTCTGCAAAGCACTGTGGGGCTTTACTGCACAAAGAAGACACACTAACCATCCCAGAATATCGAGAGCCCATCTGTTCTCCTCAGACATGCACACAGCTGCTAGAATAGCCCAGGTGACTACAGATAAGTTTTCATACTCATACTCGTAAGCAGCCCTTGCTTTTAGAAGCTTCCAGAATAGAGGAGCAGAGAGCAGCCTGGATGGAAAAAGGGGTTAACAACAGAACAGATTGGCCAAGCTTTAAAAAAAAATTCCAGTTTCATTTTGAGTGATTTAGACACCAAAGAGAGACTCCGCTGCTTTCCAATATGTGGTTGTCGCCCCTCCTGCCTAAAGCGCGGGCTTTTCCTCACGATAGTCCCTTCTGATGATTTGTAGCTGGCACTGAGCATTTTGAATGTAGCATTTTGATTTGGATGATGACAAGATATTTCTTGAAACTGATTTACTTTATGCCAAATACAAAATTGGATTTGCGATGGGTCGAGCAGATGGAAAAGCCATGAAAAAAAAAAGAAAGAGATGTCAGAGCAGTCTCATCACAGGCCCGGAGGCTGTGGAATCCGGCTGCTTTCAAGTAAGAATGGGTTGGTGTCCTGGGCTAGCTCAGAAAGTGAAAGGAACATTCATCCCATTGATAAGGTGAGTAAGGGATGCTCAACTCCTTCCCATCAGTGCCTGGTTACGTCTCTCCAATGTCCCAGAAGGCCTGGGTAGAGCTGCCAGGCAAGAGCATTTCCCACAGATAGATTCTCCCTCTTGCTTTTCTTCCAAGTCTCAAAATACCCCTCACTGGTATGGTGCATGTTTTGTTTCTATCATAGAGACCTACTCTCCTATATTCTCTTTCTTTTCCTTCTTTCTCTTCCTTCATCCTTCCCTCCCTCTCTTCCTCTTCCTTTGGCTCCTCTCTCTCCTCTTCCTCCATACATGCCCATCTTCCTCTCACTTCCCTGCTCACTTTGCCTCCTTCATGTGTTTCAGTGACCAGAGCTTCCTTGAAGTTGATCCTTGTACGGCTATCCAAGAGCAAATGAATGTTGATGGTGGAACAGTGGGGGAGGCTCTCTCCACTTCCTGCAAGTGCCTGACTTCAGTGGCACCTGCAGGAAGACCCTGAAGACTCAGAGGGATTCCACAGGCAGCTGAGGTGATGACTAAGCCTCAGAAAGTCAATAGAGTCCCCTTGGGCTGACAAGATTCAACATCGACCTGCCCAGCCCCTCTGTGCACTTTGAACCCCTCACTTTGGAACAAGGGTTCATGGACTTCCTGAAAGGTGGATAGCTCCATGATCCGAGGGCAAACTTCCACTTGCAAGTCCATCTAGTCTTCCAGCACCCTCCTGTGCTCACTGTACACTCTGTCCTGCACCCCAAAGCCTGTTGAGCTGAGAACAGTCTGCAGTGTTCTTCTGGACACATTGCAATCTTCTTCTCATGGAACACAGGGTCCTTTATTCTCTGCTGACACCACTGTCCCTCAGGGAAGGTGTCCTCATGCCCCCAGTCTTCCATTCCCTCAAATCTACTCCCTATGACACTTATAAGCCTATACCTGCCCTTGGCATGCAGTTCTCACTAGTAGAAACAGTCTTTCTACTCATCTTTCCAATGTACCTGGTTATGTCATGCCCATCCTTTTTCTTTAAGCTACAATGTTAACTCCTCCGGGAGGTCATACTTGATTCCTCCTAAAGATACACAGCTGCACCCTGCTGACCACATATGCACCTTCTCTGCACACACATAAGTATATATTTCACCCATACTACCCACACTGCATACATTCATACAGAAAGCCACATACAACCTGCTTATACCCCAGCACGTATGTCCAATCACATGTAGAGTTGACTTTTTTAATATTTTATTTACTTATTTATTTGAGAGAGAAAAAGAAACAGAGACAATGGGCATGTCAGGGCCTCCAGCCACTGCAAATGAACTGCAGACACATGTGCCACCTTGTGCATCTGGCTTACATGGGTACTGGGGAATCAAACCCAGGTCCTTAGACTTTACAGAAAGCACCTTAACTGCTGAACTATCTCTCCATCCCTGTATTTGATTTTTTTAATCTACAAAAGAGTAATTCTACATTATATATCCTCAACTTGTGTATTTTCTTACTCCTACCTACAAATGCACATGTGCTCCCAAATACACATTCTCTATTGATCAAGACAAAGCTCCAAATACCCCTTCCACTGTGTCATGTGTGTGCATTTTATAATGTTCTGATCTCCCTCGCACAGATGTTTCTGGGATGCTGCACATTTCTGATAGAAAGCTGGACATTAACTTGTCTCAACTTCTGCTTCAGAAAGATTTGTCTTCCTTCTCTGAGGTCCAGAAGCCTGTAGAGGTTAATGAGGGGATACCTAGAGTGAACAGAATGAAGCCCCCTGGGGTTTGCAATACTTCCATCTCACTCTGCAGTGTGGAAGTCCCTATGTCAATTTTCTGCATGATGGCAAATTGTTTAATGCCAGTGCAGAAGGTACCGTGTGGAATAGGATGCAGGAAATGCAATTTGCTCCTATAAATATTGAAAATATTCTGTGGACCAGTTTCGTGGACTGAATTGTGTTCCCCTTGAATTTCTATGTTGAAACTCTAAGTCCCCAATGCAACTATATTTGGAAATAGGGTATATACAGAAGCAATAAGATTTAGTGAGGTCATATGTGCCAGGTCTTGCTCCTATAAAGCTGATGTCCTTATAAGAAGGGAGGAAACACCAGGAAGGTCTCACCCTCTCTTCACATGCACACAGAACAACAAGGATATAGCCAGCTATAACCCACAAATAAAAGTCTCGTCAGAATCCAAACCCCAAAGGCACCTTGATCAAGGACTTCTAGACTCTAGAACTACATGAAAACAATAGTGTGTGTGTGTGTGTGTGTGTGTGTGTGTGTGTGGGGTGGGGGGCTTACTAGGGATTAAACCCAGACTTTTGGACATGTTAGGCAAGCACACTACCACTGAACTATACCAAGGTCTCCCTGAGTAGCTCAGATTGGTCTTGAACTTTTTGAAGCCAAGAACGACCTGGGACCCCCGTGATTCTTCTGCCTCTGCCTCCCAAGTGCTGAGATCGCAGGCCTGTGCTAGCACACCTAGCTTGATTGTATTTTTATGGCAGCCCAAACAGACCAAATAGCCAGACACACTAAGCATTCTAAGCATAGCAAAGGGGGAGGAAACAAACCAGTGAGGTACCCTACTCATACAGCTTACATTCGGGGGTGTACTGGGGGGGGACAAACAGCCTTGTCCATATATTCCTCTCACCAAAGGGTGACAGTAGTTTCTTGGCTTTTCTGAGGGGCTAATTTCTGGCTCCTTTACTCTCATTTGGTTTACTAGAATCTCATTTTTTTTTTTTTTTTGTATAATCCATTCTATACAGCGAAGTTCCTCATTGAGAATACTTCAAATGCTTTCGGCTATTCAATTGGACCTGAGAAATTGCACCTATTTCCCCATGTGATTTCTGGGTACTGAAATATGATTCTGGTCACTGCATAGGACATGCAAATACTGCTGAATCCGTGATTTGCCACCTTAATACGCTCAGTATCTATTGTTCTCCCTGCTTCTCTTCCTTGGTATTCAGTGCTACAACTTTATTTCTAAAACTCCAAGACCTTTCTCTGAAGACCATCAATACAGTATCATTAAAGCAAATTGAAAATATTGTATTAGTAACTGACTCCAATGCAAATGTCTCTGGCAAGCACTTTTTATTTTTATTTATTAATTTTTTTCAAAAAACGTTGTGCTTTTACACCCTCTCACCCCTGTCCCCCTTCTTCAGTGGGGTTATTTGTATTCATTATGAGGACCAAGAGGTCTCCATCTCTGTGAGAGTGGTTGGGGGGGCCGGGGGAGGACATGGTGCCTCAGGCTGTTCCCAACTACCCTGAGGCTCTTACAATCTTTCCATCTCTTCTTCCCCAATGTTCCCTGAGCTTGGTGGGCATGATAGAGATCTGATTTAGTGTTGCCTCTGGATCTCTGTTTTGATGAGGTTTGAGTGGCCATAGTGTCCATCACTGTTTCCCTGGCGCTGGTTTTCAGGCTAGCTAGTGAGAGTAGTGCTTGTATCACGGCGTCCTCTGTAATGACTTCTGGGCCCTGGGCAGATGAGGTGGAGGCGACCCATCTCATGGTAGACAGTCAGCTCTTGTTTCTTGATGTACTGATGTATCCTGGTTCTTCCCGGTATTCTCTACCATCTGTCCCAAGCTAGCATGCCTGGGAACCAATACTTCCCTATCTCCCTGGCAAGTACTTTTGAACAAAGGTGAGCTAGACACTATAAAGTAAATTTGGAGAGCCCCACAGGTTTTGTGACCTGCTTTCTTCGGTGTACCCTCATTATGAGCATGTGTGCCGGCTGATTTTATGTCTCATTGCAGAGTTTCTTGGTTTCCTACATGGTGCTAGCAGGTGAGGGAAGGGCTCTGTGAGATTCATAAGCAGGGTGTTACTGCTGCTTCTTCAATCTGTGGTTTTGAGCACCCTGAGCTTGCGATAAGCAAGCATGACTATTGTTGGGTAGTCACTGTCAAACAGAAGTTGCCAGCTGGAGGCCCCTGGTCCTATTTCAGCAATTAGAAAGACTTGGTTCGACCTGCATATGCATTTATTTTTCTAAGTGGAAAGTGTTGCTAAAATAACAAAGTCAGGTATTTTATATTCAAAAATTCCAATTTCTGTTGTTTCCAGAAAGGTCTTGAAATGTGTACACAGGAAGCACTTTTCCTATAACATGACAACATCTTCCTAATTTGGAATAAACCATTTGTTCTAAGGATACTAGAATCACCACAGTCTCAGTCAATCATTCACTTCACCAGTCTGGACTCTAGAGCCATTCAAGTCTGTGTTCCCTGTGACAGAATGTGACATGAGGGAAGAATTACTCTGAATAGTACTGAACCACTGAGACACTGAGACTTATTTGTTACCATGGCAAAGCCTGTCTATCTGACTAATAACTGTGACTTTTCTGTTGTTACTGGTACATATAGGTGGAAACAAGACCATACTCTTCCGGTAGCTAGATACCAAGGTGGATTATTCATTGAATAGGTACAGAAAGAAAACCAATAGAAGACGGGTTTTTAAAGAACTTGATTACATAACTGTGGTCATTGGCAGATCTGAACTCTAATCGATAGGGTAGAGCAGTGGAATGGAAGTTCTGCTAAGAACTGACACTGAGGCAGAACCTTTAGGCTGCAACCTACAAGAATCCCTTGTGTTTGTGGACTGAATATAGACAGCTTCCCCACAGGCTCATGTTGTGAGTGTTTTTTCCCTAGCTCATGGTTCTATGCTAGAAGACTACAGGGCCTATAGGAGGTAGGGCCTTGGAAGGTTATACCCACCTGCTCCTGGCCTGGCTGGAGGAAATAGATCACTAGGGGTGGATCTTAGAAGGTCATACCCATCTCTTTCTGGCTTGGCTGGAAGCAGATAACTAGGAATGGACATTAGAAGGTATGGTGGTTTGATTCAGGTGTCCCCCATAAACTCAGGTGTTCTGAATGCTAGGTTCCCAGCTGATGGAGATTTGGGAATTAATGCCTCATGGAGGCAGTGTATTGTTGGGGGCAGGCTTATGGTTGTTATAGCCAGTGTCCCCTTGGCAGTGTTTGGCACACTCTCCTGTTGCTATTGTCCACCATATGTTGGCTAGGGGGTGATTTCCACCCTCTGCTCATGCCATTGTTTTCCCCTGCCATCACAGAGATTCCCCCTTGAGTTTGTAAACCAAAATAAACCTCTTTTTCCCAGAAGCTGCTCTTGGTTGGGTGATTTCTACTAGCAATGTGAACCTGACTGCAACAATAAGGTGGCACCGAGTAGTGGGATTGCTGCTAGACACCTGACTGGGTGGCTTTGGCCTTTTGGATCTGATTTTCAAGAGGAATGTGGAAGGATTTGAAACCTTGGCCTAAGAGATGCCTCGCAGTGCTGTAAGTACAGCTTGATGGAATATTCTGGTCAGATTTGAAAGACATGGATGCAGTAAGAACCATGGACTCTGAGGTTTGGCTTATGAGGGTGAGAAAGAGCTTTGTCTGGACTGGGCTAGCCATTTGTGTGGGAAGCTGGCTGTTATGCCTGGGTACTGAGAAGTTGTGCAGGGTTGCTTTGCATAGAAATGAACTGGTGTCCACTCACAAAATGGGGCAAGGAGCTGAAGAGGCAGTTCACAGAGGAAGAAATAGAAATGGCAAACATACACTTAAGAAAATGTTCATCATCCCTAATCATCAGAGAAATGCAAATTAAAACAACTATGAGATTCCACCTTACCCCAATAAGGATAGCAAACATCAAAAAATCAAATAAAAATAAATGCTGGCGAGGATGTGGAGAAGTAGGAACACTCATCCACTGTTGGTGGGAATGTAGGATGGTACAACCACTTTGGAAAGCAATATGGAGACTTCTGAAAAAGCTGAGTATACAGATACCAACAGACCCAGTTATTCCCTTACTGGGCATCTACCGTAAAACCTTCAAACCACAGACTAAAGAGATTTGCTCAACCATGTTCATAGCGGCTCAATTTGTAATAGCTAAGAGCTGGAATCAACCCAGATGTCCATCACTAGAAGAATGGATAACTAAGATGTGGTATATCTACACAATGGAATTCTATACAGCAGTAAGAAAAAATGACACAATGAAATTTGAGGAAAAATGGTTGAACCTGGAACAGATCATTCTCAGTGAACTCACTCAATCACAGAAAAAAAATCGCCACATAGTCTCACTCATCTACAGCACCTAACCTGAATCTACCGAAGATACCTTACATACCCAGCAAGCATCTCCTAGACTAGACACTAGGATAGAAGGGGAGGGAGGGGAGGGCATCAAAGGGGTGGGAAACACAAATCTAGACCCAAACGGCAATGGTACCATAATCTTTTACTTACTAAAAGACAGACCAAACGGCTGATCCTTCACCAGGCCCTTACAGGGAACACCTGAACCACAAGACACTGGAGAGGGTAAGATTAAGACTAACCTTAATCTCCTACATCTTCCCTCCCTCACTTCCCCTCTCCCTGTCTCTCTCTCTCTTATCTCTAACTCTTGTATATTAGTTATCTTTTTCCTCATTTTCTTAGTGGGCACTGACCTGTAATTCCCAGATCCAGCATGGGGCTATCATCCACAATGAGCTTTTGATCAGAGAGACCTACAAGGTTTCCTACAAGACAGACAGATTTCTGTCAGAGTACTTGATGACCCACCAAAGGCTAGTGGTAAGACCCTACTGCTGAAGATACCTTATGTGATTGACATGCAAATTAGAATGGCATGGTTGGAAGTTGGAAGAGAGTCAGTCCCCAGACAGTCAGCGCGTCTAGTGCCAGAAGGTGCTACATGGGCGACTGGGGGAAATTGACCAATATCTATCGAAGCAACGCATGGTATAACCTACTTAGCAGCAAATAACTTGTTGTGATGCCCACACAAGTGCAGTGGTGGCACACAGCCATGGTGGGGAACCAACTGCTCTCAATTTGGCTAACTGATCCCCTCACTGGTATGGGACCCATAGCTGGAGCTGAGAAACAAGTCAGAACCAGATCCAAACGTAAACCCACTCTTCAATATCAAGCTACCATTAATTGTGGGCTACAAGAGGGCCTACACCTGTTAAATTCTCTATTAAAAGAAAAAAAAGTAAGGGTTATCTCATTTGTCCTGGTGCTAACTTACTCTCTGTTGGAGAATCTGCTTCTCTTTTTCAGATAGATGTAGATCCTAAGGAGAGAGCCACCCCATCATACCTCAAAAGGGCCCTGGATGAAACTAAGAAAAATTGGAGAAACAAGCAAGGGTGCTGTTTTCCTGATGAACCGGATACCAGCACAAGGGGGAAGGAGATTAGCACAAAGAAAAATCAACTCCTACCAAATCAGAGAGCCAGAGCCTCAGAGGCCCCCAACACCTCATCACTGAAGCAGACCAAAAATGAACCCAACATGGCTCAGGGAAATTTTGCAGAAGAGGGGGCGGAAAGAATGTCAGAGTCACATGTTGGGTCATGATATGCAGAGACATTTAGCTTACCTGTAACTGTGGGCTAACTCCACAATGCATGACCCGTATACCTCAACAAGGAGGGGCCAAGGGGAGGGGGTAGGTCACGGATGATCCTAATAATGGTACCAAACTGACTGTATTTGCTGAATACAGAACTGACTAATAAAGAAAAAAAAGAAAAAAGAAAAAAGAAATGAACTGGTGTGAGCAGAGGGATATGGCACAGAAAAAATGAAATCTTTGGGTCTAAATTGCTGCCCATTCACCTGCAAATTGTTTGAGAGATTACAACCTTTCAGACTGGGCTAGCTGACCTGCACTTGGGCAACAGGAAGAATGTAGACTCTTTTGGAGGGCCTGAGTGCTCAAGAAGTGAAGAAGTGTCCTGTTTTTCTTCAAAGTTGGCTCTCCCCCACCCAATTAAGAAATTGGCACCCTACCTGGTATTGTGGAGTATAGGAAACCTAGGAAAGAGAGGGTCATTGAGTTTGCAACACAGTCTTGTGTTTTGGAAATGGCCATGGGCAGTGTGAAGCAGGTTTGCGGGATGCCTGCATGGAGACACAATGGGGCCAAGAGGATGAGCCGTGGATTGCAGTGGAGACCCAGTGGAGATGCCGGGACCACAAAATGGCTGCTAATGAGAGCTGCCGACCCCGATGAAGTTTTCCAGGACTGTGAATAGCCTAGCTGGAGGGGCAGAATTGGAACTCTGGAGACTTGTTGCTGGTTGGAATTATCAGAGTTGGAGATTTGTCACTGACTAGAGTTGTTGGACTTGAAGCTAGTGTTTGATATTTTCCCTGGTTGTTTTAAATCTTGTATTGGTTGAATATTTCTTTGTTATGTCCAGTGCTATCTTTTGCAGTGTGAATGTTTATTCTGTGCTATTATGGGTTTTGGGGGATTTTTTGGTATTATGGCTCAGTTAAAAGACCTTGGACTATGGGGATGTTTGAACATCATTGGGATTAATAAAAACTATGGGAACTTTTAAAGTTGGACTGAATGCATTGTATTTTATATCATGTATGGTTATCAGTTTATGGGGGCCAGGGGTAGAATGTGGTGGCTTGATTCAGGTGTCCCCATAAACTTAGGTGTTCTGAATGCTAGGTTCCCAGCTGATGGATATTTGGGAATTAATGCCTCCTGGAGGGAGTGTATTGTTGGGGGCAGGCTTATGGGTCTTGTAGCCAGTTTTCCCCTTGCCAGTGTTTGGCACACTCTCCTGTTGCTATTGTTCACCTTATGTGGGGCAGGGGCTGATGTCCACCCTCTGCTCATGCCATCATTTTCCCCTGCCATTGTGGAGCTTCCCCTCGAGCCTGTAAGCCAAAATAAACCTCTTTTTCCTACAGGCTGCTCTTGCTTGGGTGATTTCTACCAGCAATGAGAACCTGGCTGCAACAGAAGGTTATACCCACCTACTTTTGGCCTGGTTTCAGGAAGTAGATCATTGGGGGTGGCCATTAGAAGGTTATATTCACCTTTGCTTTATGGTCTGTTGTGTTGTGAGCAGTGTCCACCACCTGCTCCTGGTGCTGTGCACTCTACCATGTACTGAAATGCTCCTGAAGTCATGAGCGAAAATAAACTTAAGTTGTTTCTCTTGGGCATTTTTTCGCAATGATGCAAAAACTGACTTATGCATTGTAGTCTTTGGGAAGTCTTATATTTGATCATATGATTTCTAACTGAGTGGATGAGGCCTACCCACATTGTGGAGGCCAGTCTGATGTGAATCACATCTGAAAACTACCACTCTGGAAATGCCTAGAGTATAGGGCTATGGAAATAGCTCAGCAGTCAAAAGTGCTTGCTTGCAAAGTCTGCTGGCCAGGGTTCAATTCCTCAGTACCAATGTAAAGCCAGATGTGCTAGTGGTGCATGCATCTGGCAATCATTTTCAGTGGCAAGAGACCCTGGCACACTTAAATTGGAAGTTTCACCTTAACCAAAACTCCCTGAGGCTATGGGGGAATCCACTCACATTGAAGCCACCAGTGTTGAGTCTTTCTGATGCATCAATCATTTATTCTTTGGTTAGGTATTTGAACAGTCTCTGTATTATGAAAAATAGGGCCGGGTATGGTGGCACATGCCTTTAATCCCAGCACTCGGGAGGCAGAGGTAGGAGGATCACCACGAGTTTGAGGCCACCCTGAGGCTACATAGTGAATTCCAGATCACCCTGAGCTAGAGTGAGACCCTACCTCGAAAAACCAAACAAATAAAAAGAAGAAAGAAAAATAGGAATAACCTGTCAAACAATAGAAAATTCTCTTGGATTTTAAGACACAAAATATTAAAGAAAGCTTGCAAACATCTCTTCACGGCTTTGCCCTTCATCAGCCAGATCACTGTGTAGACACGTGTGTGCCATGCTCATCTGAGTGGTACACAGAGCCAACTTCCACTGGCAGTTTCAGATGCCTCCTTTCCAATTTCCCAAGGAGTCCAAGGCTCTTGCTACCTTGCTTTTCTGGACTCTTGCCCAAGCAAGGAAGCCTTTGGCAACAGATCAAGAAAATGTGTAGGTCAAGGACACAAGGTGTTCTAGTTTTGGTAGTGGAGAGAAAGTAGGGAATGAGTTGAGTTGAGAATCAAGTCAAAGAGCAAGAGGTTCTGAGCATAACCAGAATGAGCCAATTGCTACCCTCTACATAAAATCTCAACCCTGGGGTTTTCCTCTGTACTCTCCATGCTCTTCTCTCTCACTTGTCAAGGTAGGAGCAAGTGTCAGAGTTTGAGACAGGGACCTCACGAACCACCTATGCAAATACTCCTGCTTTTTTTTTTCTCCTCACAAGACAGGAAAAGAAAGGTTGAATTTAAGCAAGGATCAGACCCTCCAAAACTATATTCACCTTTCACCTGGTAGAAGAAAACTTTGAGGCTATGTCAC
Source organism: Dipus sagitta (assembly GCA_036346955.1). Classification (NCBI taxonomy): domain Eukaryota; kingdom Metazoa; phylum Chordata; class Mammalia; order Rodentia; family Dipodidae; genus Dipus; species Dipus sagitta. Next base: position 193,484,269 of record CM070771.1, read on the forward strand.
TCTAGTAGGAGGATTCAAAAAGTAGACCAGGGCTGGAGAGATGCCTTAATGAATAAGGCACTTGCCAGCAAAGCCAGAGGACTCAGGTTCAATTCTCTACTACCCATGTAAAGCCAGATGCACAAGGTAGTACATGTGTCTGGAAGTTTGTTTGCAGTGGCTAGAGACCCTGATATGCCCATTCTTTTTTTTTTTTCCTCTCTGTCAAATAAATAAAATATTTTAAAATATTTTTATTTTGTTTATTTACTTATGGGGGCAGAGGAAGAGAATGAGTGTGCCAGAGCCTCCAGCCACTGCAAACGAACTCCAGATGCATGTGCCATCTCGTGCATCTGGCTTACATGGGTACTGAGAAATGAAACTTGGATCCTTAGGCATTGCAGGTAAGTGCGATAACCACTAAGCAATCTCTCTAACCCTAAAAATGGTTTTATAAAAGTAGACCAAAGCCCAGGTAGCAATGATAGGTGAATTTGGCTACAGTGTTTTACATGTGATAGTTGTAAAAGGTGACTTAAAGGAAGTGGATGGGGCAGGATTTATTTGAAAGACAGCACAGTATGGTGATATAAATCACAGACTAACCTGCCAGACTTACATTGGTATCCTACATTCAGCTGCCTTCTTGCCTTTTTACGTACTGACTCATCTCTGCAAGCCTCATTTTATACTATGTTAAATGATTATTAAAATACTATTTCCTAATGAAATTTTCAGGAAAATGGATGGGGTTGGAAAAATTTATTCTAAGCGAGGTCACACAGGCACAGAAATACAAAAGGTGAATGTACTCTCTCATCTGGGGTTCCTAACTGGGGTCAATTGGAGGTGAGTGCAAATGGTAGCAAGCACCAGAAATATGAGCATAAAACTAGAATGAGACCAGGACAGAGAAGAAACAGGGAGAGAGGACAGGAGGAGTTACTTGACAGGCTAGGGGAGGGACAGATTCTCTACCCAGCAGGAGTGCTGGGTAGGGCTTGGAGGGGGAGGGAGTTGGGAAGGTGGGGAAGGGAATTAACAAAAGTTAAGACAACATGAATCAGTTCCATAGAAACCCTCATTCTAGTTATTATTATACAAGATATATCCACCAATAAAGAGGGTGGGGTATGGTCTGAATAGAAGGGGGAAAAGATTAACCTTAAAACTATGGACTCTGGCTAGTAAATCTGGTAAAATTGGATTGCCTCCCACAGTGAGCTATTGGTCAGAGACACCCACTAGGTCCCCTAAACAATGTAGTCCATTGCCAAAACACTTGATTTTATCTACCAGAGCCAAACCAGTAAGACCTTATTGCTGAAGACACTACAGGCTGCAGTAATAGCATATCAGAATACCATGCTGGAACCAAAGGGAGACCACCTCCCCCTGGCTAGTGCTCATAGTGCTGGACAGCCCTATGGGAGTTGCTGCAGGACATTGGTCACCAACAGCATAAATAAGCAGGGCACTTATGTAGACTATGAAATCAAGCAGCCAAACAAGAAGTAGACACATGTGCAGTACTGGTACACAGACTCTGAGGTAACCAAGTGTTCTCTGATTGGACATGAGGCCCACTTAGTGAGAGAAAACTTATATCTGGTACTGGAAACCATGACAGAATCCAATGGTCAGGAAAATTAGACTCTGAAATAAGCCCCTGCTGCTGTGTGAAGAATAGTGGGCTCTCAGATAACTTTGTGTACTCCCTTTTAACCCAAGCTGCTCTCACTCTTGGTTGTAGAATCTGATTTATTTTACAGATGGTAGAGAAAATGAATAGAAGTAAGATCCACTGATAAGACAAGAAGATAGCCAGCTGCCCACCATGAGACTTTCCACCTCTACCATGTCTGCCAGGGCCCAGGAGAAATTCCAGAGAAGCGGCATCATGAACACTGCTCTTACTGCTAGCCTGACAACCATCTCCAGGGTGGTGGTGATAGACACTTAGAATAATCAAAACCCATGAAAGCAGAAACCCAGAGGCTACAAAGAACACAACACTAAAACAGACTACCAACAGGCCTGCCATGGCTTAGGGAACATAGCAGAAGAGGGGGCTGGAAGATTGTAAGAGCCACATAGTGCGTAGGAATATCCTGAGGCATACTTCCCTACCACCAGTACCCCACAGGGACTGACTGAGGCCTCCATGACCACACAGTGACTACCATAACCCCAATGAGGAGGGCCCACCAGGTAACAAGAAGGAGCAGAGATGAGGGGATAAAAGACTATAACCTATTATAATATTATATATATATATGCATATATATTAAAATAAAGAGAGAAAATATTATTTCCTTGTCATAAAATAACCCCTGCTCCAACACAAGCAAAAACAAAAACAAAGGGATAGAGAAACTTTTAGTGGTGATGTGTATGTCTTATTTTAATTGTGTTGACTGTTTTAGAAGTACACACATAGATGTCCAAATCTGTCAACTTGTGCACACTAAATATACACAATTCATTATATTTTAATTATACCTCAATAAAACTATTTAAAATGTATTGTTTAAGAATATGAAGAGGAAGAAAAGCAATTATCCAGAAAATGCAAATAAACTCTAAAGCTTCCACTTTGGGGTTCTTTTGCATATTCCAGCACTGTCCTGAAACCCTTCTATAGAATGACTCAAAGACCAACCAGTTAAGGACCTGGGGTTGTTTCTTGCCTATTTGGTGTTCATGTCTCTTTTACCAAATCATTTAATTTACTTTTTTTTTTATTTTTTTGGTTTTTCAAGGTAGGGTCTCACTCTGGCTCAGGCTGACCTGGAATTCACTCTGTAGTCTCAGGGTGGCCTTGAACTCACTGGTGATCCTCCTGCCTCTGCCTCCAGAGTGCTGGGATTAAAGGTGTGTGCCACCATGCCTGGCTAAATCATTTAATTTATATCTACTGGAAGTCATTATAATATATTATTTATGTTATGAGAAGAACATACTGGTATCTGCCGGGGAGAGGGGTGGGTATTTGGTTATAAATATGTAACTATCTCCCAACAATGATGTGAGTATCACTCCTTTGATCTGGTGCCTTTGTGCTCTATACAACTTGCATATAGCAGACTTCTGGATATTCATAGTGCCCTATTCTATAAGACGATAAAACAAAGGCTCAGAAAGGCTACATAACATGGGTGTATTCACACCAAGAGGCACCTCTGTGCTTAGAGTGGAGGCAGCCAACATAGTGACAAGCACAAAGTAGGTTCTCATTAAATATTGAGTGCAGTGTTACAATTGACTCAAATAGATAAATAGGAGTTTGTTACAAATTTTGCCTTACAGGGGAATTTATTCTAAGGACAGTATAATGAATAAATTAGGAAAGAAAGATATTTGTATTACACATATAAATTGGTTCCCATTTTAATTGAATTGTCGCCCTATACTTTTGGTTGTCGTAATGTAGCCTTTTATGTGGCTAAAGATTTGCCAATTATTAAAATACCTTATGTCTGTGACATACTTTATTCACTTCAAAGGTTTTTTACCTTCACTCTGGCAATAGCCCTGCATTGGACAGGAGACAGGGTAGCATTCACATTTCACTGAGATAGAAGGGCAACTGATGATGAGCATTACCTCCTCCTTGTGTTAAAAGTTGGGCTCTGACTTTCTCAAGAACATAATGAGTTTCTAAGGATCTAGGCCTGGGGCACAAGCTTCTTGCTGAGTGCTCAAGTCAGTGGACAAGACCCCCATGATGCAAAGCTAAAAGCTCACTCACGTTTACTAAAGGGTCACCCAGCAACACCATCATGTGGCAATGCCTACAAAATACCAGGAAGCAGAATGTCAGAGACTATCTCCAGCACTCCAGTGAGGAACCTTGACCTCATGGAAGCAGAATGCCAGAGACTGTCTCCAGCACTCCAGCGAGGAACCCTGGCCTCATGGAAACAGAATGCCAGAGACTGTCTCCAGCACTCCAGCGAGGAACCCTGGCCTCATGGAAGCAGAATGTCAGAGACTGTCTCCAGCACTCCAGCGAGGAACCTTGACCTCATGGAAGTAGAATGTCAGAGACTGTCTCCAGCACTCCAGTGAGGAACCCTGGCCTCATGGAAACAGAATGTCAGAGACTGTCTCCAGCACTCCAGTGAGGAACCCTGGCCTCATGGAAGCAGAATGTCAGAGACTGTCTCCAGCACTCCAGTGAGGAACCCTGGCCTCATGGAAGCAGAATGTCAGAGACTGTCTCCAGCACTCCAGTGAGGAACCCTGGCCTCATGGAAGCAGAATGTCAGAGACTGTCTCCAGCACTCCAGTGAGGAACCCTGGCCTCATGGAAGCAGAATGTCAGAGACTGTCTCCAGCACTCCAGTGAGGAACCTTGGCCTCATGGAAGCAGAATGTCAGAAACTGTCTCCAGCTCTCCAGTGAGGAACCTTGGCCTCATGAAAACAGAATGTCAGAGACTGTCTCCAGCACTCCAGTGAGGAACCCTGGCCTCATGGAAGCAGAATGTCAGAGACTGTCTCCAGCACTCCAGTGAGGAACCTTGACCTCACGGAAGCAGAATGCCAGAGACTGTCTCCAGCTCTCCAGTGAGGAACCTTGGCCTCATGAAAACAGAATGTCAGAGACTGTCTCCAGCACTCCAGTGAGGAACCTTGGCCTCATGGAAGCAGAATGTCAGAGACTGTCTCCAGCACTCCAGTGAGGAACCTTGACCTCACGAAAGCAGAATGCCAGAGACTGTCTCCAGCTCTCCAGCGAGGAACCTTGGCCTCATGGAAGCAGAATGTCAGAGACTGTCTCCAGCTCTCCAGTGAGGAACCTTGACCTCATGGAAGCAGAATGCCAGAGACTGTCTCCAGCACTCCAGTGAGGAACCTTGACCTCATGGAAGCAGAATGTCAGAGACTGTCTCCAGCTCTCCAGCGAGGAACCTTGGCCTCATGGAAGCAGAATGTCAGAGACTGTCTCCAGCTCTCCAGCGAGGAACCCTGGCCTCATGGAAACAGAATGTCAGAGACTGTCTCCAGCTCTCCTGCGAGGAACCTTGGCCTCATGGAAGCAGAATGTCAGAGACTGTCTCCAGCTCTCCAGCGAGGAACCCTGGCCTCATGGAAGCAGAATGTCAGAGACTGTCTCCAGCACTCCAGTGAGGAACCTTGACCTCACAGAAGCAGAATGTCAGAAACTGTCTCCAGCTCTCCAGCGAGGAACCTTGGCCTCATGGAAGCAGAATGTCAGAGACTGTCTCCAGCACTCCAGTGAGGAACCCTGGCCTCATGGAAGCAGAATGTCAGAGACTGTCTCCAGCTCTCCAGCGAGGAACCTTGGCCTCATGGAAGCAGAATGTCAGAGACTGTCTCCAGCTCTCTAGCGAGGAACCCTGGCCTCATGGAAACAGAATGTCAGAGACTGTCTCCAGCTCTCCTGCGAGGAACCTTGGCCTCATGGAAGCAGAATGTCAGAGACTGTCTCCAGCTCTCCAGCGAGGAACCCTGGCCTCATGGAAGCAGAATGTCAGAGACTGTCTCCAGCACTCCAGTGAGGAACCTTGACCTCACGGAAGCAGAATGTCAGAGACTGTCTCCAGCTCTCCAGCGAGGAACCCTGGCCTCATGGCAGTTACTCACACTTCCTGTGCTCACCGGCTTCATTTGTAGGTTTCAGCAGAACTCACACATCAAAGAGCTGTTTGAAGTAAGAAATGAGTCAATGTATATAGACATGTAAAACAGCATTTGACCCAATTTCCATGAAGTGACACCTATGCACACATACATAGCGGTAACTTCCTCTCAGAGGTGTGAGTGATTATTTCTTCAGGGTCCGTGAGGAAACAGAGGAGGCTTAAGAAAGGAAATGAATTTCCTGGACTTAAACTATTCCTTGAGAGGAACCACCAGAGCACCTACCATGATCAACTCCCATTCCACATGTTTGGGGGTGTTTGCAGCACTGGAGGCGGTGCCCAGAGCCTCACTCATTTGTGTCAAGTTCTCTACTGCTGAGCCTTACCACTAGCCCATAGTCAGCATTTTCTGAGGCAAGGCAATTTGTACACATCAGTAGTGGTTTGCCAACGTTACTGGCAGATAAATGTTTGGGATGTTTAAGAATCCTTTTTAAAAACAAGAAAGGCACTTAGTTTGGATTTAAGCAGAGACTATAAAACACAACTTTTTCTGGATATCTCAAGCTCAGCCTTTGATCTCCTTCAGATACCCAAAAGGTATACCTGATAGGCTGTCTAAAATTACATAGAATAGTCAGTGAGAGCTCAGAGGGGCATCTCCTCCTGACCCATGACCTAACCAGGCAGTTACATGGACTTCTTGATGGCCCATTACATCAACTCTGTTTCCATAGTCATGATCAGAAGTGTGACCTTCATAGGAGTGAGTGCTCGGCACCCTACCTGCATGTGGCCCCCCAACTCCTGAGTCTGTAAACATACTAGAGTCAATGAACTCAGCAAAGCTGAGTCTGTGGACTCCAAGACACTTCTGTACCTCTTTTCACTAAGAGAAAAGATGCTTTCGCGTACGCTATAACACAGGATGAGAAATAGACATCCACTCCAGAGATGTTGGAATGAGAAAGTACAACTTGTATTCCATGAAAGAGGTAAATTGTACTGGTCTACTTCTCCACTTTAGCTTGGCACTTTGGCACCTCAGCATGCTAGTGCTGTAGGATTCTTCCCTTCTTATGCAAATACAATGCAATCTTACTATAAAGTCAGAAAATTAAAACTTTAGTGTGTCCCTGATCATCCTGCATCAATCAAATGATAAACCTAAGGTATTGGTGGGTAACATGACTCCTTCAAGGGAAGAAAGAAGAGGAGGAGGAAAGGAGGAAGAGAAAAGGAAGAAGAAGGGGGAGAAGAGGAAGATGAGGAAGAAGAATTATTAAATAGAGTGTGAAGATATAGAAGCAAAAAAAAGAAGTTATCAATGATAAAATGAATAAAAACTTTGTTTTGTTTGATGTATTACTTTATTTCCAAAATGTCAAGTTATTTTTTATTAATTATAATCCTTATTGTATGAACAAGTAGTGTATTGGTCACATTCCCATCATGTTATCCTTTTATATCCCTCTGCCCCACACCCATTCAGCTGAGAGTCCTCCTCAGAGGGGTTGTTGGTATTCACTGTCAGGTTATGAATGAGTCAGTCATTCTGTTGGGGGAAGGGCCATAACTCAGGATACTCCTTCCCACTCTGGTGGCTCTTAAAATCTTTCCATTTCCTCTTAAACAATGCTCCCTGAGCCTTGGTGGGTAGATTATAAGTCTACTTTAGCATTGAGCTCTCTGAAACCTCTGGATTTTTGCTTTGATTAGTTCTGAGAACCCTCAGTAACTCTCACCATCTCCCTGGAGCTGAATTCAATGAAATTTTGCTACAGTCTTCAGTTAACTGTACTATATTGAACCACTTTAAATATTGGGAGGTTGTAGGACTATAGTGTGCATGCATATATGTTTGCATGTATGTGTGCACAAGTGTGTCCTGATGTATGTATATGTATGTACATGCACATGGTGTGTGTGGAGGCCAGAGGTCAATGTCAGGTGTCTTCCTCAAGTGCTCTCCACTCTATGTCTTGAGAAAGAACCTTTTACTGTACCCAGAGCTCACTGATTGGGCTGGTCTAGGTAACAGGCTTTTCCTGGGGATCCACCAATCCCTGCCTCCCAAGTACTAGGATTAAAAGCATACTGCCATACCTGGCACTGGTGTAGGTTTGGAGGATCTAAAAATAAGGCTTTCTAGAAATACCTACACAAGACCCTCATAATAGGAGAAAAAGATGATGACATCAAATTAAAAGAGAGACTAATGGACAGAGGAAAGAGATATGACAGAGAGCAGAGTTATGAAGGGGAAAGCTGGGGAGGGGAGGAAAATACCATGGTTTGTTGTCTGTAAGTATAGAAGTTGTCAATAATATATATGTATATATATTAAAAAGATAAATAAATTAATGAAATTAAAAATAAGGCCTTCAGGCTTGCATAGCAAACACCTTACCAACTGAGCCCATCACCCTAATCTGAAATGCTTCATTTGACAACTGTCCTATGATTGTGTGTGACACTTAGATTAAGAGAAGCTGAGTGAGTAGCATATAGGAAATTCCTATGGTATCTTTGCAAGTTTTAATACATTTCAAAATAAAAAAAATTCTTTAAATAAACAATCCAAGTGTTGGCTGACTTTTGTTGACAATTTTTCCATGTGCCGGAGGCCATGCTTACATGCTTTTAATTCACTAAAGCCTTGACAGAAGCGAGCCTGCTGCAGATCCCTGTGCCTAGGTGTATAGAGGAGAAACCGGCCTTTGCAGAGGTTAACTAACCATCAAAACCTATTTGGCTCCAGAGCTTGTTCTTTTATTAACCCTACCTGGTTTGAGACTAGACATATGTCAGCCTGTTATATATAATATGATGTATAATATTATGTTACTTATATGGAACCCAAATGATCTCTCACAGTTCCTGAGGCTGGGGAGTCCAATATCAAGGTGTGGCGTCTGGCAAGGGCTCCCTTGCTGCATGGTAAGAAGATGGGGGGGGGGGCATCACAAGGTGAGGGAGTGGGATCTTATGAGTTCAGGTCTCTGTTCTCTAACACTGAAGCCCCTGGTCCCTGTCTCCATTATCTCAGTAACCATAATAACTCCAAACACCCACCTCTAAACATGACCAACACATGAATTTGGGGAATAAGTTTCCAACTAATAAGATTTAGGGACACATTCAAATCTTAGCACACTCTACAGCCCTCAATTCTGGATCCATTGCAATACTAATCTCCAAATGAAATTGTCTCACAGAAATCAAAGCCAGGACCATGTCCTGAGCTGTTCTCCATATCCACATGCAGTGGAAATGAGAAGACTGAAGATCATCCTTGCCAGAAAACTAATTTTAAGAAGCCGGGCAGCAAAATGACAACACTGTGTATCTATTGGCTGCCCATCTGGCTACTCTGCTGAGCTTCCTTCTTTGGTTTTTGTGTGGGTCTCCCTCTCTCTCTAGACGTGCCAAGTCCTTTTTCTCAGACTCAATCAGAGATAGAAATAGAAACAGATGAAAAACGGAAGTGAACAATGGAGGCAAGTGTCAAACCGGGACAGTGGCTGGAGCAGGTTAAATGAAAGACTCCACATTCCCTCCGACTGTCGCAATCAGCTCTGGGCAGGCAAAATGTGGCTGCATGGGGCAGGGATAGGGGACCTCTACTTCTTGTTGCCAGACACGGAAACATGCCACCCTGTCAGTGCCATAAGTGGGTAACACACAGGCTTCTTATACCAGGGGCCATTTTGTTTCTGCTTCATCCTGGGTCGTCACTGGCACAGGAAGATGGTGCGAGGAGGGCTGGGGGTGGTTCAGTGGATAAAGCACTTGGTATGCAAGCGTGAGTACCTGAGTTCAGATCCCCAGGCTCTCACATACAAAAGGCTGGGCATTGTGGCAAGCCTCTATAACCTGGTATGACTATAACAAGAAGAGAGGCAGGGATCAGAGAATTTCCATGAAACTGAAGGTCCAACTAGCTTGGCAAATGCAGAATGGATGAAAGACCCTACCTCACACAGGTGGAAGGTAAGGGCCAGTGCCTGGAAATTACCCTCTGATCTCCACGTATGTGCATTGGCAGGCATGCACCTATGTTCACACACATGAACACACACACAAAAAAGAATAATAAAAGTAAAGTGTGAAGTGATATTATCTGACCCCTGCAACCTAGAATCACTGCCACAAATTAATTGTGGCATCCTCAACAGGATGCCTCAAGAACACATGGTGGTTTGAATGAAATGCCATCGCCCCCAAACAGGCTCATGTGTTTTTAATACTTGGTCCCCAGCTGGTAGCAATTTGGGGAAAGTGGTAGAGACTTTGGGAGGTGGAGCCTTGCTGGAGGAGGTGTGTCACTGGGGGCAGACCTTGAAGCTTGTCAGTCTAGGCTTGCTGGGTAACCGACTCTTGCCCCTTCCTCCCAGCTGACATGACAAGTTGCTCTTGCAGCCTCTTCTCTGCCATGCTTCCTCTCCATGACCAGGATTTCCCAAGACTGCAAGCCCAGATAAACCTTTTCCTCCTGTGTGCTGCTCTTCTTGTCAGGTGTTTTGCCCCAGCGATGTGAAGGTGTTGCTACACTCTGTAAACAGCAGCAGTCTGCCAAGATTATAGAGTAAGCTATGAAGAACTTTGTGGGGTTTTTTCTTTCCAGTTTTTCGAGGTAAGGTCTCACTTTAGATCAGGCTGACCTGGAATTCACTATGTAGCCTCAGGGTGGCCTTGAACTCATGGTGATCCTCCTACCTCTGCCTCCCGAGTGCTGGAAGTAAAGGCGTGCACCACCATCCTCAGCATTGAAGGATTTTTAAGATTCAACCACTCTGAGGATATGTTTTGATTTCTTTTATCCTGTTGATACAACTCACCTTTACACTGTTGACTGAATGCTTTACCCAGGCCAGGCATGCATGTACAGACAAAAAGTGTGATAGCATGATGTATTGTTAAGATGTCCAGAAAGGTGTCCTGTTGAGTTTGGCTAGAGGAGGCATCTTAGCTGAACTGTCAGCAACACCTTCCTAAAGGAGGCGAAGCTCTGAGAAAGGGACGATCGCTTTCTTTCTCCATTCCTTTGTAAGTTTTTCCCTTTCTCTTTCATCTCCCTCCTCTCCTTCCTTCTGCCACCGGCACGAACTGTGACTGACATACACTTCTTGTTTGTATGTCAGCATTGGTGAGAATTAGAAAGAAAGGGCCTGCAAAACCTAACAACCCGAGTTCGATTCATCAGCGCCCAGGCTAAGCCAGATGTACAAAGTGACACAGCATCTGGAGTCCAGTTGAAGCAGCTTGAGGCCCTGGTGCATCCATTCCCTCTGTCTGTCTCTATTCTAGCTCTCTCAGCTTGCAAATAAATATAAATATTTTTAAAAGAATTAGAAAAAGAAAAGGAGATTGGTAGAGGAAAGGGGCAAACCTAGAAAAGAGAACTAGATCACATCCCCCCTTTTATAAATATATTTTACTTATTTATTTATTTATTTATGTGAGGGAGAGAGAGAGGCAGAGAAAGAGAGAGAGAGAGAGAATGGGTGTGCCAGAGCCTTAGCTACCTGCAAACGAACTCCAGATGCATGTGCCCCCTTGTGTATCTGGATACGTGGGTCCTGGAGAGTCAAACCGAGATCCTTTGGCTTTGCAGGCAAACGCCTTAACTGCTAAGCCATCACTCCAGCCCCACATTCCCCCTTTTCATCCCAACTTAAATTTAAGTTGAATCAAATAAAATTGATAGCATTCTCTAAAAATAATAGCTATCGCTTTAAACCTATAAATTTCATACAAATCAACTTAAATATGTACAAAGGTTCATTAAAACATTTCCTTCTGGGTGTAGTCCAATAAAATCCAGGGCCAGAAGCAGGCTTTGGTCAACAGTCTGAGACCTAAGGCTACCTCCCAGATGGTTCAACGACATAGGGTTAGAGTTAGCTGCCAGGGTCCTTCCTCCTGCGGCCTCTGCAGAGTTCCTGTTGCTGAGCCGAGGTCCTCTGACAAGCACTGTTACAACAGAGACATGCAGTAGCACGTAAGACAGAAGGGGTTGTTATCTGCACTTGCTTGATGGGAAACAAGGGCTCAGGAGAAAGCAAACATGGCTGAATCCAGAATGCCACCCCCCCCTTAGTCTTGTCCCCAAGATCTTAGGCTAAGTTAGCTAACTGCTGGTGGCCCTAGTTCCCCGTGGAAGAAATGAAACAATGATAGAACCATGTGTCATTAAATGAGATCATGAATGTGAAATACTTCCTGGGCTCAGAGTGAGCAACCAATGGTGGTAGTTTTTTTTATATATATTTTTTTGAGGTAGGGTCTCATTTTAGCCCAGGCTGACCTGGAATTCACTCTGTAGTCTCAGGGTGGCCTCAAACTCATGGGTGATCCTCCTACCTATGCCTCCCGAGTGCTGGGATGAAAGGTATGCACCACCACACCTGGCTATTAATATTTTATTTTTATTTATTTGACAGAGAAAGAGGGAGAATGGGTGTGCCAGGGCCTCCAGCCACTGAAAAGGAACTCTAGATGTGTGTGACCCCTTGTGCATCTGGCTAATGTGGGTCCTGGGGAATCAAACCTGGGTCCTTCGGCTTTGCAGGCAAATGCCGTAACTGCTAAGCCATCTCTCCAGCCCTGATTATGGTAGTTTTAAAATGCACTGTTAGCCATAATCCCTGGGGTAAAAGCAAGGTTTTCCTTCTACCCCTGAGGGCTTGGAAGCGAGTCAATGTACTACATGGGCATTAGAAGATCAATCAGCTAAAGGGCCCCCAGGCTGTGGGAAACTCCCAAGAAGGGGTTGGTAAACGTTCATTTCCTCCTGGATCTGTCTCCAGGCAGGTAAGCAGAGCGTGGAAATAGCCTCTGTTTGCATTTGCTGGTCCTCAGTGTGGCGGTTTGAGTCAGGTGTTCCCCATAAACTCTTGTGTTCTGAATTTCGGGTCCACAGCTGGTGGCAAATTTGGTAACTGGAGCTTGGCTGGTGGGAGTGGTGGGAGTGGACTGTTGAGGGCAGGTGGATGAGTGGTATAGCCAGCTTCTCCTTACTGGTGTTTGGCACACTCTCTTGCTGCTATCGTCCACCTGATGTTGGACAGGAGGTAATGTCCAACCTCTACTCATGCCACATTTTCCCCTGCCATCATAGAGTTTCCTGGAATCTGTAAGCCAAAATCACCCCTTTTTCTCACATAAGCTGCTTTTGGTCAGGTGCTCTCTGCCAGCAATGAGAAGCTGACTGCAACACTCAGCTTGAAGTAAGCCATATAGAAAAAGAGGCAAACTTGGGGGAGGGATTCCTGAAATCCCTCAATAGGAAATCCTGAATGAATATAAAGCTCAAAGAATTAGTTTTTTCAGCTCCCTATACAAGGCTCAACAGCAATACCGAGGGGTGGGGGGCAGGGAGGGGTTGCTGCAGGTGTAGACCTAGCCTAGTGGATAAATTTCTGCAAAGCATTTCATCTGGCTTAATGAGACAGGCTGCCTGCCCTTCATCAGGTGACTGCTGTTGGTCTAGGTCTGTCAGGTGTAAGACCACCCAGTTGCTAGAGAGACTCGGGTGATATGGAAATGGCAGAACAGACTTGTTAAGTGGATGGAATGGAAGGGGTTGTAACAATTTTATCAGTGAACTTACCGTACTGGTTATTCACCTCTGTGACCCAAACAGTCCACTGGTTTCATCCCTTATTAGCGATTTCTTCCTTCATTCTCATATATGGGTGCGGTAAGTCTGTCGACCCATAGGGCTGCTAGTTGCTGTGATGGTTAAATAGGGCATTTCCAGGAAGAACAGGAATCCCCCCCCCCTCACACACACACATTGGACAGCTCTTCTGGTTGTAGACTTACCTATAAAGCAGTTCCAAGAGAACACAGGCCCTTTTGCTTGGCTGCCAGTGCTACCCCCTGGTGTGTGCGTCTACCCCGTTGCTGCCATCCTTCACCAACACTGGATCCAGTTTCATCGGTGTTCCAATGCGGACTGAAGACCAGCATCTCTCTGGGAATCCTCTAGGCCTTCAGCACCAGACTGGGACCACTGAGGCATCCAGACTGATGGAGTGAACAACTCCCAAGTTCTCAGACTCTCCATCCTACAGAAAGCTATTGCTAGACAGCCCAGCCTGTATCCTGTGAATGGAGCTAATAAAGCCCCTCGAAAAAGCATGCATTCTATTGGTTCTATTCCTCTAGAGAACCTTGAGTAATACTGTCACTGTGTTCTGAAATGCACAGGTCAGTGAGAGTCACTGAAGGGAGCCCATGTTCCAGTGGCAGCACAGAGTAATGGGGCAGATCCAACATGTGTGGGATCTGCAGTTCGTATAGCCCGCAGGATTGTCTTAGAAAGCACAAAATCAAAATCAAACCACAAAATTCGATATAAAAATACAGGAGTGGATTTTTACTTAGAAAGAGAAAATAAACCACAGCAGATTTCGGGAGCTTTTGAGATGTGAGTTCCTTCTTTCTGAAATATATTTGGCAATTTTCCCAAAAATGTGTATATAAATTGTTTCTGATTGTTCTCTGCTTTTTCTTCTTCTCTTAGAAAAATCTGGGTTGCTCATAGATGACTAACATTCACAGGGGGCCAGGTGGGGAGGACTCCTGAAGATTAAACATCCTTAGTTTCTAGGCTAATCCACTTTGACAGTAAAAGGAGACACACACACACACACACACACACACACACACACACACGATAATGGTATAAACAAGCAAAGGATGGAGTTTTTTGAACCTGAGATTCAGGAAGACTTTCTGAGGAGAATGATGGGTTTGGAGGGATGTGAGCAGTCAGCCAGGGAAGGGAAAGGACTGCCACAGAAGGGCGACAGTCATTGCAAAGACAGGTTGAGGAGCAGGCTTGGGCACTAGCAGCAGCCTATGTGAAGAGGGTTGGAGAGTGGGCTTTGGAGAGCTGTGCTATTTATTGTGCACTGGGTACTAGGATCAAAACTATGCTTGCATTGCAGTGGCTGAGGCCCTGCCCTGGTGTATCAATTCTCTCTCTCTCTCTCTCTCTCTCTCTGTCTCTCTCTCTCTCTCTGTCTTTTTCTTGCTCTCTCTAAAATAAAAATTTTTAAAAAATGTTTGCAGGTAGGAAGGGTGATTGAGACAAAATTTCCCATGAACTTGGAAAATGTAGACCTTGGAGCATGGGAAAGTGAGCGATACACATCAGAGACAGACTCAGCCTGTCTCAATCACACATTCCAGAACTCCAGAGTCAAAATGCTTCTTCCTCTTTTATTATCCAGGCCCTTCTCCTGGGAATGCCAGGCCCACTCCTTCCCCATCTACAGTGACGAACATAGTCTGCTCATTCAGAGTCCTTCTCAGTCTGTCCTTCTTCCCTTTCTTGCTGCTGCTTTTGAATAAGGTTATTAACCTTTTCAGTGGAAACTGCTTCAGCCCTCCTCCCTCCACCTTGCTATTTTAAAAGAAAGTGTTTTAGAACACTTTGTGCTGACCCAGTAAACACTGTAGTGCTTCATCCTAAGCCCATTAAACAGTATATGTTTGTCATGTATTTTATTAGTTAGTTTTTTTTATATGAGAGAGAGAGAGGATTGGCATGCCAGGACCTCTAGCCACTGCAATTGAATTCCAGACACATGTGCCAAACTGTGCACATGTGCAACCTTGCACATGGGTCACCTTGTGCATCTGGCTTACAAGGGATCTGGAGAGTCGAACATGTATCCTCAGGCTTTGCAGGCAAACACCTTAACCACTAAGCCATCTCTCCAGTCCTATTTGTTAGTTTTTCGTTTGTTTGAGACAGGTACTTACTCTAGCTCAAACTGACCTGGTACTCACTCTGTAGCCCAGGATGGCCTTGAACTCATTGTGATCCTCCTACTTCAGCTGTCTAAGTGCTGGGATCTTAAGCATCGGTTCATTAAATGTTTTTATGCTAATTTTGAAAAATTCTTTATTGACAATTTCCATAAATATAAACAATATACCATAATCCCCTTCGACCATCCTGCTTCCCTCCATCTCAAACCCCCCCTCCACCGAATCCCTTCTCTCCAACTATTTTCTCTTCTATTTGGATGTCATCATTTTTTCCCTCCTATTATGCCAGTCTTATGTAGGTAGCATCAGCCACTGTGACGCAATGACTATCTAGGCTACTTTGTGTCTGGAAGACACTAATGTAAGTATTCCTCCCCTTCTTTTGGCTTTTAAATTCTTTCTGCCATCTGTTCCTACAATAGTCCCTGAGCCTTGGAGATTGTGATATAGGTATGTCACTTAATGCTGAACACTCCAATGTCCCTTGTCAGAACTTTGATAAGTTTTGAGTCCCCCAGTGTACACCAACATCTAAAAAGAAAAGCTTCTCTAATCAGATTGAGAGTAGTATTAATATATTGGCATAAATGTAAGTGTTTAGAGGACAGGTTGTTGGGCATAATGCATTTATCCAGACAATAGTAATAGTTTCCCACCTGGGGTTTATGACCTCTGCATCCATAGGCTTTTGGTTAGGTTTTCAGTACTGGATATGTATTCCTTCTTCAGAAAACAGTTGGCTTCCCCCATGACAGACATGCTACTATTGCACCATGGGTACTTCTGGCCTGGCCTGATTGGGTAGTCTTAAAGCTTGCAGACTCCACTGCTGGTTAAAATCACTGTTGACTTTTCTCCCCCAACAGGCTGCATAGGTTTCCAGCATTCTGACAGCCAGTCAGGGAGGAGGTGTCCAGCTCAGCCCCACCTTGATTTCTCAGTGACCTGCAGCCCAAACATGAGGAATCTTCAGCAATAGGGTCTTACCATGTTGTGGTGGACAACCAAGAGCCTTGTGAATAGCCTGTGACATTTTGGGACCATCACGGGCCTCTCACTATAAGGTATCTCACCACCTCTGGCCCTGAAATTTTCCTAATAACAACCTATGACTTCTGAGTATGACATTATCCACCTCCATAGGATAATTCTGCCCAAAATTAAATGTTTTTGATACATGACAAATCATTTGCTGAGACAAATCACTGGAAGAATATGGGCAAGTGACTAGTGTTGCTTAGCTTTATTTCCTCATATCAGGAATTAAATAAAGTATAATATTTATACACACATATATATGTATATGTATATATATGTGTATATATATACATGACTATATATACATATACACACACATACATATAATTTACCAAAGTACCTGGCACAAATTAAGCCTTCAATTAATGAAAGCTATAAGGCATTGATTCACTTTTCATCACTTGAGCTGAAGTTTTACTGGAGGTTCAAAGAGGAGGATGAAACAGACGGTGATGCTTTGATGGGCCCAGCACTCTCAGGAGTTAAGTCCCTTTGCTCCTAAAGAAGCCATGTCTGACTTGAGTGTGGCAAGGACTGTTGGTTTCCAGACACACGTGTTGAAGCAGGGAAGGCCACATCAGTGCAGAGAAGCAGTGAGGGAGAACATGGGATAAACAGATATAAGGCTAGGGGTGTAGCTCAGCAGTAGAGCCCTTGCTCTGTAGGCCCACAGCCCTGGGTTCAATCCCCAGTTCCAGAAAACAAACAACTGTGCTGGGATCCTGATGCAAAAGTTTTGTCTGTGTAGCTAAATACACAGAAATCCGCCTCAAAGGAAACAGGAAGACAATGAATAAATTTCTGTAGAGTAGCTATGCACAATGTCTTACCAGGATCACCTTTGTTATGAATTAGTAGATGGGCCTCAGTGTAGGTATCTCTGTGTGTTTTGGAGGACAGATGTGGAGACTCAAACCCCATAAACACACTGCCATTTGAAACTAATCCGTAAGACTTAGTTTACAAATTTCCACCATCAAGGTGAATAGTCAAGTGAAAATTCTAAATTTATGATACTACTGATTTCTTTCTTCATCCCTTGCTCTGTCCCGAACTTTACATGATACTCTACTGCTGTGCACGCTAGCCTGGGCCCAGCACATAAAACGAGCAGACAGCAGTTCCAGTTCTGAGCAATTGTCCATCTGTTTACTCTTTCTGTCAGTAATAACAGCCTCCACTTAGCCATCCAACAAATGCTCGCAGACTGCCTGCCACTTGTCTCGCCCTGAATTACAAGGTGGGAATAAAAAGGTGAATAATAAAATTATAGTGCCTGCTTTCAAGGAGTGTGTACACTGTCAGAGAACTTACCACAAGTCAGGTACATTTTCTCACAAAGACTACTCCCCACAATGCTTTGGGGTGCCTGTTTGTTACCACTGTTTTGGAGATTAGAGAACAGGGTCATAGGCAGGTTAGGTGACTCGCCCAAAGGACATAAACAGAAATGCTTTTCTTATTGTTGCAATGTCGGAGATCCAATTCAGGGCCTCACATGTGCTAGGCAAGTGCTCTGACACTGAGCTACAGCCCCAGTCCTGGAATTCCTTTATGGTGAGTCATTTTTAAGTTTTAGCTTTTATTTATTTATTTGAGACAGAGAGAGAAAAAGGGAGAAAGAGAGAGAGAGAGAGAGAATGGGCACACCAGGGCTCTAGCCACTGCAAACGAATTCCAGACACATGTGCCACCTTGTCCATGGGGCTTACATGGGACCTGGAGGATCCAACCTGGGTTCTTAGGCTTCACAGGCAAGTGCCTTGACTGCCAAGCCATCTCTCCAGCCCTATTGTGAGTTATTTTTATTTTTCTCTTTTCATTTGCATATATGTGTGTGTGTGGCGCATGCATGTGTGTATGCGCGTTGGTATGAGTATGAATGCACATAAGAGTGCATGCCGGCACATGTGTGTACTTATGTGTGCCAGAGGTGGCTGTTGTTGTATATCTCTCTTGATCACTTTCCACCTTGTTTTACGGAGGCAAGCTTTCTCACACGAGCGAGTCTGGCCAGCGAGCTTGTTCTGCCGGTGCCCTGCTTCCCGAGAGCTGGGACTACAGGTGGTCTGCCACACACACTGGCATGCCCACTGATGCTGGGGAGCCGAGCTCCAGTACACAGACTTGCACATCAAGCACTTCATCAACTGAGTCTTTCCCCAGTCATTTGTTAGCTTTACTTTTTCATTTGTTCTCAATCATTACCTAAGAAAGAATGGGACTTCCCCATTTGGGGGGGGGGAGTGCATGTGTATATGTGTGGTATGTGGGTATACATGTATGTGCAAATGCACAGGCATGTGCATACATGTGTGTGGTGGTTTGTGTGTCCGTTACAGTCTCATGTGTTCGTGATTAAGCCTCATACTTCATCCCTAGCTGGTGGAGCCTCTGGGGAGCTGGAGTGGGTGTGTCACTGAGGGGTGGACCCTGGGTTTTATAGTGAGGTCCCCTTGGTAGTTTAGAGAAAGCGCTACTTTCTCCACAACTTCTGTGAAGAAGCGATGCCCTGCTGTCTGCTCCTGCTTATGCTTTTCCCGCCGTAATAAAATTCCCCTTGAAACTTTCAGCTGAATAAAAAAAAAAAAATCCTTTCCTTCCATCAGCTGTTTCTGGCCAGGTGTTCTGCCCAGCGGCGAGAACATCAGTGCTGTAACATGCATGTGTAAACATGAGGTTGAGGTCAGGCATCGTTCTCAGTCAATCATTGAACCCAGAGCTCATTGATTTGGCTAGACTAGCCAGCCAGCAAGCCCCAGGATCCTCCATTCTGTGCCTCCCCAGTGCTAGGATTGAGATATATGGACAGTTTTTAGTGGGTGAGTTGGGTATTCAAGGTCCCCTTGCTTGTGTGGTGGTAAGTACTTTACCCACTGAGCCACCTCCCTATGCAAGAAAGCTAAAGAATGTTCATCCAGGACCTGGGGAGATGGCTCAGTCTTGATTGTTTGATGTGCAGGCATGAGGACAGAACCCCAACACCCCTGTAAATGCCAGGTGAGTGTGGTGGCCGCCTATAATCCCAGCATACTGGAAGTGTAGACAAGGACTCCTGGACATACTGGCTACTAGACTGGGCTTTGGGCTCAGGTGAGAGACCTGCTTCAGTAAAACAAACATGAGAAAATGGAGAAAAATAGCCACCATCAACATCTGGTTTACATACAACCACATATGTTCATGCACACACATGCCTACACACACATACACAAGCAAAATAAAAGTAATAACAATAATGTCTGTCAAAGCTGTCATTTTTGGCCACAGGCAAGAGTACAGCTCTGACTTCCATAAGCAGACAAAAAATATAAATAAATAAACAAAGGGTGGCACTTTGTGTGCTTATTTTTAAATGTAGTAAAAAAAAATAAACTAAGATGTGGGTAGAACAGGGAGAAATTAATAATATGCAAGGAATGGATAAATACCCAGATGTGGGAAAAAAGATAAATAGAAATCATCCCTAGGGGAACAGAAAACTCTCTTCAGAATGCCTCTTCCAGAAGAAATCTGGCCTGGTTGCCTCTACCACTATGGCCTGTTCTGGAAAGTCGGACCCTGATGGCACGTTTTTGACAGGGCCATACTGAGGCATGTGTTCACTTCTTATCTTGGGGAGCTCAGAGCCCCTGGGAAAGAGGCTGTGTACTGTAGGGGTGTGACTCCATCCATAAGTGCAGTTGTAACGATTGTCACAGACTGTGTAAATTGTACACAGTCGTTCATTTGGCTCACAGTCCTGGAGGACGGGAAGTACAAGATGACGTCTTGGCCTTCTTTCTGCATCCCAACATGATGGAAGGCAAGCCGTGGTCAAGAGAGATAAACAGAGGACCAAGGATACTGTGAAAATAAATGCATTCTGGTGACACTCAACCCACTCCTGACATAGCAACATTCATGAGAGCAGAAAATCTACGATCTAAATGCCCAATAAACTTCCCGCCCCTCTCAATATTGTTGCAATGAGGATTGTTTCCAACAGATGAACTTCAGGGGACACATTCAATCCAAACTAGGGTTTGGGGTCCCTGGAGTAAGATCATTGAGCAGGAAAACTAGCACTCCACAATGCATCATCCCAATATCAAAGCTGTAAAATGGCTTCATGTTCAGCGGTATCCAGAAACTTCAGAAATCTGGGCTTTATAAGAATCATGCTCATTCCAAACGATGCAGTCTAGCTGTCCCACACACTAGCAGCTCACTCCTAACATAAATATATTAATATCTGAGCAAATATGTAAACAGATAAGCAAGAAAATCTGTGACTGGGCTAGAGTCCAGAATTTGAATCCACTAATTTATATATACTCTCCCTTCACTACTAAATTGAAGACACTTGATAGGAGGACTTTTGTTTGGTTGTTATTAATATTCAATGAAAAGTCTGAAGTCCACTTTTCCCTCTTGTCAGTTCTTCCAAGCACTGACGAGCTGAGGAACCTTCATCTGTCACTCACTCTTGCACGTGACCTCTGCTGTCCTGCTGTTTGGATTGTCAAGCCCACAAAGCAGGGCCCATGTCCACCTCTGTGCTTGCAATAGCACTCAAAGTTTAGTTGGATTAAAATAGGAAATTAGGACCAGAGACATGGCACAGTGGTTAAAGGCACTTTCTTGCAAAGCCTATTGTTCAATTCCCAGTACCCAAGAACAGCCAGACACAGAACGTGGTGAATGCATCTGGAGTTTGTCTGCAATGGCAGGAAGCCTTGGCATGCCCATACTTTTCTCTCCCCGCTCTCTCCTCTCTAATAAATAAAAATATTTTTAAATGTAAATGAACATTATTAATGTGAACAGGTTTGTCATGTGTGAGAGAGAGGAAAAGTTTCAGAGGGATAGGGACAGGAAAGCAGCAGGCTCTGCAATGATCCAGTTATCAAATATTTATTGGGCCTTCAACGATGTGCTCAGTGCCAAGCAAGTCACTCGGGGGAACGACCAATCGGGAAGCCAGCAGCTGCTTCTCAGATATGGTGCAACAGTAAGTGAAAATGGAGCATTGTCATGAGAGAAATGTCAGACGAACTCAGTACTCCTCAAGATTGTCAGGGTCATGATCAATAAGGGAGAACTAACAAACTGTAATAGACCAGAACAGACTAAGGAGATACAACCACTAATGGAGTGTGGTAGCCCCAGTTGATTGTTGGAACAGAAAAAGGACTGTATGGCATTAGACAGTGGACCTCTCAAATATGTCTGTGAATGTCGTGTTTGGAAGCAGGATCTTTGCAAATGTAATCACTGAGTTCAAGCTGGGTTAAAGTGGGCCATCAGATCAATATGACTATTGTATTTCTAGGAAGAAGAAAACTCTTACAGACGCAAGGGGAAAGTACCAAGATAAAATGAAGATAATGGTTGGAGTGAAATCCAGAAACATGAAGGGTTGTTGAACAAGTAGGACAAGGCTTTCTTGGAACCTTCAGAGGGAGCCTGGTCTTCCAGGCACCTTGACTTTAAACTTCCAGTCTCAGAACTTGCTTTAAGTCACATACTCTTTGATTTTTTTTTTTTTAATGATAAGCTTTGATAATGAATTAGAGACCTTAATGGAAACAAATGATAAAAATCCAAATAAAGGCTAGAGTTCAGTAAATGTTAACATACTGACATTGGTTTCTTAATTTAACAAGTCTACCCCCTTAATATAAGATGCTAACAGTAGGGTAAACTGAGTATTAGTTATCCTAGAATACTGGATCTTACCTTTGCAAGTTTTCTACACACATAAACTATTCTAAAATTTAAAAGAAAGTTTAAGTTGGGGGAAAGAAAGTCAATTCACAGACTCACAGACTGTATCATGTCTGAATAGTAAAATCTCCTCCTTGGTGTGGGTCTCCTCAACCACAAAATGGACATTAATAATAGCTCCACCCTAAGGATCCATGATCAATGTGAAGTACTTAGAGGTCACATCCTTCCTCATTTTCACTCTGTCATTCTATTTGCCAGCCCTTCCAATGTCATGTCACAGTCAGGCTGTCCGGCCTGTACCCCATCCATGTCAATGTCTAAAATGTCAACAGAGCAAAGGACAGACCTTCGGACTGATGGTGAATTTGACAGATCTGTGAAGGCAGCATGTCTACTGAAGAAGGGTCATCTTCCGGCTTGCTGCTGAGTCTAGCTGTGTCATGCTTTATATCTCATGTGGCAGGCATCCCACGAGTAAGAGGTCACCCTGTGTTCACTAACTATTTTTTAAATGTTTTCATTTATTTGCACGTGTGTGTGTGTGTGTGTGTGTGTGTATACACCAGGGTCTCTGATCACTACAATTGAATGCCAGATGCTTGTGCCACATTTTACATGGGTACTGAGGAACTGAGCCTGGGCTGGCAGGCTTTGCAAGCAAGAGCTCTTTGGTTGGTAAGGTATCTCCGCAGCCCCAATAACCTTTTTTAAATTTTTTTTTGTTTATTTTTATTTATTTATTTATTTAAGAGTGACAGACAGAGAAGGAGGCAGAGAGAGAGAGAGAGAGAGAATGGGCATGCCAGGGCCTCCAGCCACTACAAACAAACTCCAGACACGTGCGCCCCCTTGTGCATCTGGCTAACGCGGGTCCTGGGGAATGGAGCCTTGAACCGGGGTCCTTAGGCTTCACAGGCAAGCACTAAACCACTAAGCCATCTCTCTAGCACCCCCCCCACACACACACACACACACCCAGCAATCTTAATTAAGAGTGAAGTTATTCTAGGGCAGACAATGATGTGAGTTACTTTTCTCATCATTGTAACCAAATACCTGACAAGAAGCAGCTTACAGGAGGAAGGGTTCACTGTGGTTCACAGTTGGAGGGCACAGTGCAGCACGGGGGGGGGGGGTGGAGGGATGGCAGACGGGGCTGTCTACCGTGGCTGCAGGAGAGTGAGACTGCGAGCCGACACCCAGGCAGATCAGGAAGCAAAGGCCAGCCAGGAGGTGCCTTCACAGACCTACTTCCTCTGGCAGGGCTCCACCTCCTAAAGGTTCTACAACCTCCCACAAGAGTGCCGCCAGCTGGAGACCAAGTATTGGAGCACAGGAGCATGCACCAGACACTTCCTAGTCAAAGCACACTTGTCTTGTCCCGTCTCATTGACCATGCAGAATAATAATTAGGCAGAGACAAATCAAGTTGATTCAAACCCTGGTTATAGCACTGAATGGTGACATTGGATAATTTGTTATACCCTCTTAGCCTAGCTATAATATAAGGGGGAAAATAATACCTTTCTAATAAAGCTGTCATAAAGGTCACATTAAAAAAAAAAATACATGTAACTAGGTGCGGTGGTGCCCGCCTTTAATTCCAGCACTCGGGAGGCAGAGGTAGGAGGGTCGCCATGAGTTCAAGGCCACCCTGAGACTCCATAGTGAATTCCAGGTCAGCCTGGGCTAGAGTGAGACCCTACCTCGAAAAACCAAAAAAAAAAAGAAGAAAAAAAAAAACATGTAAAAGCTGACCCACATCCCATATGTCACAGCACACAAAATGTACCCACAGTGTACCGTGTGTCTGTCTATGTGAGTGTGTGTGATCACTGCCCCAACTGGTACAGCGATAGACATCATAGGAACACAAAAACTGACTGAGGAAATAGCTCTACAAATGAGGAAAGTGAGGATCAAAGAAAGATTGAGATCAGTTAGGGTAGAGGAGAATGCCAAAAGAACGAGCGGAATGCCTGATGTAATCTAACTGCTATTATTTTGCAGACAGGGAAATAGAACTCCAAGCAATCAGTGGGGCTTATGGAGGGCACCCAGGTTAGTAGATGGTAAACATGGGGCTTCCATGCCGCACTGGATTCTCAATAGCACCTAATAAAATGCATACTGAGAACTACCAGTTTGCTTTAAAAGACTTGCCTATTGGTATCTAGTTAGTGTCTCAGAGGCCAGGGGCAACTCAGAAAATCCTTGGTTGTTTGGGCAACAAGGATGGAACAACAAAGCCAGGCAGTGGCTTTGATTAAAACATAGTCTGTTGCCAAAGCCACATATGTACACCTTAGGGTAAATACTGAAAAAGGCTCAGTGTCCCCACGGGCTCTGCACATCTGTGACTGCTCAGCAGCACTGTGGGTCCTCGGGGAACACCAAGAATATTCCATCCCAGCTTTGCCTCATCCACACTGTGGAATTATGCACAAGTTCCTTCTCTGTGAGCTGTGCATCAGTATCAAAAATGAGATGAGGGGCTGGGGGGGTTGGCTTAGCGGTTAAGGCGTTTTCCTACAAGGCCAAAGGACCCAGGTTCAATTCCCCAGGACCCACGTTAGCCAGATGCACAAGGGGGCGCACCCGTCTGGAGTTTGTTTGCAGTGGCTGGAGGCCCTGGCATGCCCATTCCCTCTCTCTCTCTCTCTCTCTCTCTCTCTCTCTCTCTCTCTTCCTCTGTCAAATAAATAAATAAAAATAAAATACTAAAAAAAGAATACATTTTTAAAAATGAGCTGAGACATACTTTCAGGTTTGCAAAGAGACTTTTTGAGTCTCAGTCATGGCCAAATTTGATGCTCATAATAGCTCTTTGTGCTTTTATTATTGATATTATTATATTACAAACCCTATTTTACATATAAAAATAGTCAGGGAAATAGAATATAAGCTGGGCGGTGCTGGTCTGTAATCCTAGTACTTGGGAGGCAGAAGCAAGAGGATCAGGATCAGGAGTTCATGGCCAGCCTCAGCTAAATAGTAATTGCATAGCCCACCTGTGCCACATGATACCCTGTCAAAAATAGAGAAGGAAGGAAGGAAGGAGGGAGGGAGGAAATGGTGGCTGTTAACTGGACATGTATCAGTGTTCTAATCATTTTAAAGATGTGTGCTGGGAGCCGGGCGTGGTGGCGCACGCCTTTAATCCCAGCACTCAGGAGGCAGAGGTAGGAGGATCGCCGTGAGAGTTCGAGGCCACCCTGAGACTCCATAGTGAATTCCAGGTCAGCCTGGGCTAGAGTGAAACCCTACCTCGAAAAACCAAAAAAAAAAAAAAAAAATGTGTGCTGGGGAAGATGAGATGGCCGAGGGGGTAGTCATTATTGTGCAAGCATGAGGATCCAAGTTCAAATCCCAAGCTCCCACATAAAAGCTGGGCATGGGAGGCCTAAGTCTGTAACCACTGCCCTGGGGAGTCAGAGACTGGAGAATGCACAGCACTTGCTGGCTAGCTAGCCGAATCAGTTAACTCCAGGTTCAGTGGGAGACCCCATCTCACAAAATATAGTGGAGAACGATTAAATAAAACCCCTCCCATTGACTTCTGGTCACTACACTCACACTCAAGCATGTGCACTTGCACCTGCACACACATGTCAACATGCATACACACAGCGTGCACATCACACACCCATGCACAAGCAAAAAATATGCACTTGTCATTAAATTTTCACATGATTCTCTGACATTGAAGGCATCTGTCACAGTCAGCTTCATGTTGCTGGGATGAACATCCAAACCAGACACAGTTTATGGGAGGATGACAGCTCCAGGGGAAGTTCTATAAAGGTAGTAGAAGCTGGCCCCCTTCCACAGGTCCACGCAGAGAGAAATACCACCACCCCAACACCATAAGCAAGCACACTCCAGGTACCCCAGGCAGAGCTAAAGCACACTTCATATCTTAGGATGGAATTCAGATCTTCCCCCAAACACACCTTAGGGATAGACCCTAGGATCTGCCTATATAGTGACACCTCCTCCAGCCAGGCTGGAGATCTAAGTTACAAGCTTAATAAACTCCTGAATCTATTGGGGGACATCCATTCAACTACCACAGCATCCTTATCTAGCCTTATTCTGAAGTACAGACAGTAGCGTTTTGCTTCATGTATTAGTTACTTTATTTGTTGCTATGACCAAAAACCTGTCAGAAAGCAGTTTAAGGAAGGAAATGATTTATTCCAGCTCACAGTTTAGGAGATACCTTCCATCACAGGTGTAGGGAGAATTGCAGCAGGAACAGGAGGCTGGCTGATTATATTACAGCCAGTCAGGAAACACAGAATGAAAGGGAAGGGGGAGTAGGGCTATAAAACCACAAGGCCCACCCCAGTCACTGCCTCCAGCAACACTCCACCTCTTACAGGTTCCACAACCTTCCCAAACAGCCCCATCGGCTACCCAAGCATTCAAAGACATGAGCTTTTTATGGGGGAAGTTGTACATTCAAACCATAACACTTGGGCTGACCCAGCTAGGAATGAGAGGGGCCAGGATGCAGGCAGTCTAGCTCCATAACCCATATTCTTACTTCTAAACAATAACAAAAGGAGTCCTTTGCTAAACAGGACACTGAACTGAATAAGAATGACCCAGACATAACCCTTTTCCTTAAGAATCTCACAGGTCAGATTGGGGAAATTGACATGTACATTACATAGATCATTACAATTCAGAGCAATGAAAGTCCAAGATGTGCTACGGGAGCAATAGCATGGTGTGAGGGGAGTATCTGAATTAGCATTCCTCTACAAAAATTCCATTCCGGGAGTGAAAGTGTATTGCCCACAGGAGGCCTGATTCAGAAGAAAGATTCACCTCCCAGGAGAATGACTATCTCCATATGCACATTTCCCGGATTTTGTTTCATCTTTTCTATAAATTTTGACACTACTATGAGCAAGACAGAGACTGAGTGAGAAACTTCCCTCTCCACAGTTTGAGAGAAAACTATCAACTCATATTTCCATTTCTGTGTGTGTGTGTGTGTGTGTGTGTGTGCGTGTGTACAGGAATACGGGTTTTCTCATAATGCAAGTGAACCATCAGACCTCCTGCAACAATAGGAACAGCTAAAGCCAACATGGTGAAGGTCAGGTTGAAACCTAGGCTTTGTGGCTGCATAATCAATAAGTATTCATTCCTCACTTCATTTCATGAACACTTAATACTAAGTGATGGGGATTGAAGTCGTCATAATAAAGTGATATTGTTCCTGTCATGAAGAACCAATAATTACAACCCAAAGAAACATTTTCAACCCCCATCAAGCCAGCTGCAGCCGTAGGTCTGATGTGATCTCGTCAGAAGCTCATTGATCCTAAACCATAGTGAGGGGTTTTCAGCTCTCCAGTGCCCTTGCCCACCCCCCACTCTGTCCACCTCCATCGCCAGGACCTCCCTGAAGGCCACCAAGGCGAATTCCATCACACTCACTTAGCAATGGTGGCCTGATTTAATATGACCTCAAGTTAAATGGCTTTCACTAATGCAAACTTAATTGAGCCCCTTCAATCCCAGAAGTGATTTTCTTCTCTGGAGGCTGGCCTCAGCTCTGATTGGAGCACTGCGTTTGCTGATGGAGGGTCTGCAGCTCGCGACTTGGGGAATTCCAGGAATGTAGGAATGGTGGATATAACCTTTAGAGAACTAAAGCTTTGGAACTAATCCCCACACATTAAAAAAAAAATTTTTTTTGTTTGCAAGAAAACCAGGTTCAGATTTCCATACTTGTTCTCTTTGGGTTCAGAAATTTCTCAGAATGCATTTTCCTCAATAAAAATATTTGAGGCATAAGGCAAATGAGATTGCAATCAGAAAAGACAGAGGATGGAGTTTTGTTCCTAAAATAATCCTTGAAAATCATCTATAAATGTCTCTCTCAAGCTCAGAGTATGTGAGGTGAAAATATAAAATAGGCCTGTTTCAGTATGACTTCCAAATATGGTTATAGTTCTTTCATTTTTATGAAAAATCATAAGAATAACCACCTCATTTATTAGCAGAAAGACAAGACCTGAGACCTCCTGGAGTCTACTGGAGACACACATCTTCCAATCCAACTGTCCCTCTAAAAGGGGTTGTTCTGTTTCTAAACAGCAACAGGACAGAAGACTAATGCCTACTCTGCCAACTATTGTTTCTTCTCACTGCCACACTGTGCCACAGTCACGCTGGCTCTGCATGGCTTGACATTTGGTGCATGTCCACTGCTGGCCAGTGGATCTAGTTCACTGATAAGAATACAGAGAGAGCCTGTGCTGGACACGCTCAGCTAGCTTGGCTCGCACAAACCTGTGTGCCTAAGTCCAGCTTTGGCCACAATTTAGCCAAAATCAGGTCTCTTCCAAAACCTCTTGCTCCAAACGTGCTTTCCTAGCACTGTGTGTATGACCTGCCTAGCTAAGCTACTCTTTGGGGAATCTTTTTGGTTTCCCTATTAATTGATCCATCTTCTGTATAGCTGCTAGACTTCCTTTTAATCTTGGACTCTTTTTTGTTTGATTTTCTTCTATTTTTTGTTGACAATTTTTTAAACATTTTATGTATGTATTTATTTATTTAAGAAAGAAAGAGGCAGAGAGAGAGAGAGAGAGAGGATGCACCAGGTCCTATAGTCATTGCAAATGAACTCCAGATGCATGAGCCACCTTGTTCATCTGGCTTATGTGGGTACTGGGGAATCAAACCTGGGTCCTTTGGATTGGCAGACAAGCCATGTCTCCAGCCCTATAAATAAAATAAATAAGACAATTTTATATGTTTATATTGTATTTTCTTCATAATCCCCTCCCATTACCTTGTTGTCTCCTTTCCATGTCTTGCTTCCACTGGACCCCTTCTTCTTTCCAACCAGCCCCTCTTCTTTCTTTCTTTCTCTCTCTCTCTCTCTTTCTTTCTTTCTTTCTTTCTTTCTTTCTTTCTTTCTTTCTTTCTTTCTTTCTTTCTCTCTTTCTTCTTTTTTTTGTGGTAGGATCTCACTCTAGCCTAGGGTGACCTGGAATTACTACGTAGTCTCAGGCTGGCCTCAAACTCACAGCGATCCTCCTACCTCAGCCTCTCAATTGCTGGGATTAAAGTGGTAGGGCCGTTACATGATGACATATTTGGTGCTCAGATTAAATAAAGCAACATGGCATTGCCCTTAGATGCCCCGTTAGGGTAGAGCCTGAAACCAACAAGAGATGTTTTTGGATACCTTCCCCTTTTCTAGCCTGGTCCAGAAGCCAGGGACCTAGGAACAAGCCAACCTGTGCATACCAACTGGCCAGCAGAGGGCGACTCTGAGAGCAGCTGATGCGGACCAGAAGGAGGCTTTGCCTAACTGACCAGCACGTGCAGCCCTGCAGCCTTCAAATGAGCCCTCTGGAGAAGGCAAGGCTGGCCTGGCAGCACAAACGCAACAGAGAACTGCCCTGCGCGCTGGATGCCTTGGGCCCTTCCCTACCCTGCCAAAGCAGCTGCCCTTACCTGCTCTCCCCATCCCACCCACATACACACCCCGGGGACTTCTTGTCAGATGAATCAATTAAAACACATCATTTGTGCTGGAGGAGCACAAACTGAGGCAGCGGGAGAGGGCCTGGAAGGCCAAACTCTGTTCAGCTACTCTAGCCCACCAAGAATGTTGCAAAAACAAAACTAAAACCCCCACCATCATGGCAAACCTGCCTTTGATAAAACACAATGTACCATCCCTAATGTTGATACAGAACAGATGGGACTTTGATGTATTTTAACTTTGTTCTCAGCAGAAAAAAAAATAGACATAATGCATAATTTTTTACTGGAATGTGGGCTTTCCCCCCGCTATGACATGCATACCTCACCCAGAAATTCCTTCCGTTCTCACTCCTTGTTTCTTTCATTGAGTTCTTCTCTACTTAGGAGTCCCTTCTTGACCAAGACTCATTTTCTCACCCACCAAATAAAGCTGAGCTCATTGCCTGCGCCCCTCCCTTCTGACTCAAGCAAGAAGGAGAAGCAGTGGTGGGAGCTGCCCAGCGTGGAAGGCCTCTGCCTGCGGGAGTGCAGCCCCGGCTCTGAGCAGTGCACAGAGATGGCTGCAAATGTGCAGTCACCCCTCACCCACCTAAGTGCAGACAGTGGCCTGATGTGAAAGCCTGGCTTCAGGACAAACCCCAACAGATTGCAGCCCATGAACCCCTCCTAAGCAGGACTTCCAGAGCCAACATTGGTCACAAAATGACCTTTCCAAACTCTCCTATAACAGCAGATAGAAATCTTTACAGTGCCAAATGGGCTCCGGATGTCCTTGGGGGAGGAGATGCCCACCCCCACACGGTTCTATTTCTACATTGACAGTTGTTACGAGCCAGATTGTATCAGGCATTGGGAGCTGGTTTAAACTCAGTGACATTAACCCCAAATTGTCTCACTGGCTGATAATGGATGTGGCTGGGCAGTTGATCAAGATAAAGTTCAAAATTTAATTTAGGCCACACTTTATTTCTTTTAATCTTATAATACTCAAGAAAGCAAGACAAACAGAGCAAGACAGAGACAGAGAATGACAGCAAGGAACCATGCTCTGTGTTGAGGGTGACTTGGCCTTTGAGTTCCACCAGACAGCTCCTGGGACAGTTGGATTGATTCATGGGCACAAATGGGAGGCTTGTGGAGGAAGGACTTCAGGTTCTGTTGCCCTACCCAAGACCCGGTCAGGGCCTCACCATTCTCAAAGTTGTTATGTGGTGGGTGGAGGTCTGAAGGAAGTCTCCTAGTTTAAGAAATTGGTAAGATGGATTGCATACCTAGAGACTTACTCTTATGTGTTTCAATCTCTCCAACAGTGATTAAATCAGTACTTTTCTGTATAACCTAAAACCATGAATAATTCTTCCAAACAACTTTTTCACCGAGAAAAAGAAAGGCTTTGTATATGTAGTTAATTCATGTACAGAGACACAGAACAAACTGTTAGAATGAATGTCTCATATCATGAGCTAGCTACAGAAAGAGAAGTCTATTTCTATTTTGTGTACAGTCTGTATCCTCTATGGTATGTCACCAAGAGTAAATTTGTCACTTTGTTTGCCCTGTTGAATGCAAGTGCTATGGCACATAATGTGTTCAATAAATGTTTGACATTGTAAAAATAATTGTTTTAATTGATCATGAGTTCACAAGCGTTGTCGTCAGCTTCACGTTGCTGGGATGAACATCCAAACCAGACACAGTTTATAGGAGAAAGGGTTTATTTCAGCTTACAGATCCAAGGGGAAGTCCCGTCCATGACAGAAGAAATTGGCTCCCATTCATAAATTCAAGGAGAGAGACAGCACCAAACAGACAGCACCAAAAACTGACAGCAAACAGCAGGGAACCATTGGCCAGCAGTGAGAACCAACTAGGCAGAGCTCAGGCTGCTCTGCATACCTTTAGGCTGAACTTACACACCTTAGGGCTGGACCTTAGGATCTGCCCCCTAGTGACACTTCCTTCAGCCGGGTGGCTGGAAACCCAAGTTTTGATGAAACACCTGACTCTATTGGGGGGCCATAAATTCAAACTACCACCACAAGTTTACGAACAGGCCTCCTCCACCATGACAATGGTGGCTGTGACACCAAGAGAAATGAAGAGAAAGCATGGGGAACACCAGCCTGTATGGGGCAACAGGCCCATTTAATCCCCATGTCTGAGCAAAATGTTCTGGCCTAAACTCAAACCCCACTCTTCCCATGTACCATGATTGTGCAACAAGCCACAAACGAACTGGAAATTAAACCTTCAGAAGACACATATCATGTCCAAAGGCACTTTATAAATTTATATAAATAAAAGGAGGTAATTTTTTTTAACCAATTGAATCATCCACTCAAGGCTAAAGGCCCTGGTGCGCTCATTGTCTGTCTGTCTCTCTTCTGTCTCTCTCTGCTTGCAAATAAATAAATAAAAATATTTTTAAAAAAAATAGAAGATAGACTAGTTGGAAAGAAGAAGGGATTCAGTGGAGAGAGGATTTGGGAGGGGAAAAAGGGTAGGTAGTGGGAAGGGATTATGATCATTTTGTATTGTCCATGAAAGTTGTCAATAAAAACTGAAAAACAAAAAGAATCATCCACTCAAGTTTTCAGACATCTTTACCATGAGCTATGTCAAAATAATGCAGAATAACCAAGACCCAGAATGATGCAGGCATCCTTTTTAACCACTGAGGAACAAAGCACCACAAATACAATATCTTCAAACCTGAGCCCATTTATAATCACATGGCTCAGTAGGACAGAAGTTCAAGCAGTAGTAAATGGGTTCTTTGCTTTGGATTCACGAGGTTGAAGTCAGAGAGTGAAGGGGTCTGGATTCCTTCCTGGTGCCTCAGGTGCAGGAGGATTTTCTTCCAAGCTCACACCGGTATCTTCCTCCATTCCTCTGAGTGTGTGTGTGTGTGTGTGTTCTCCATGCATGTACATGTGCATGTCTGTATACATGGGAACACTTGTGTATAGGTGAACATGAACTTTCCTAACTGAGCTGTCTCTTCAGCCCTCCTAACCTTCTTCATCTACTCCCCACTAGAGAACTCAGTTTTGGAAGTGATTAAATATGGGCTCATAAGAATAATTACTTTTAATTAACAGAAAGTTACCTGATTAGTACTCTAAACTGTGCCAACCAAAATCCCTTTGTTGATGAAATGTGACATAATCATCAGTGTGATATCATAGCTGATTCACTGTCCTAAGGGTTAGAGCTGGGCATGTGAGGGAGGGGACATCTGAGAATTAGAAGAGGGGTTTGAATAGGCACCTGAGTCTATTGGTACAAATCACTTCCTTTGTTAAGACTTGGGGGTCACAGACAAAAGCCCAATGTCTAACAGAATTCCTAGCAAAATGTGGGTTTATTAAATGGAGATGTGAGGCTTCTCAGGGGGCCACCTGCTTTGAAACCTCAGCTTTTACAAACAAGGTAATAGTGAAAGTATTTTTATCTTAGTAGTTGCGACCTTACCTCATCTCTCTGTTGTCGAGCAAAATACCTGGGTATAGCAGAGCCTTAATAAATGCAGTCGAATGAATGGTAGACATTTTCACTTAGGCTTAACAAAACCAACTTTAGTGTTTTTGGAAAACATGTTGGGAAATACTCAATAAGAAAGAATTGGGTTTTGATTTTGCCTTCCAGGCACTTTTTAAAAAAAGTCTCCCTGGGGCTTTGTTCCACCATGTTTAGTTATACTGAATCAAGAGAGGCCAGGCTGCAGGGAGATTTGAAAAGATCAAAGAGAGCTTTGCCTGAGGCACCAGTCCTTGCCTGAGAAGGGAGACTCTAAAGGTCTTCCCACAGAAAGAATGGAAGTGTCTCCTCACCCTCCTGCCAAGGAATCAGACTGCACCATTCAGACTCAATTTTAGCTCAGCAAAAAGGAAATGACACTGGACGTGGTGGTGCATTAGTCCCAGCATTAGGGAGGCTGAGGTAGGAAGTACCAGGTCAGATTGGGCTAAAGTGAGACCTGCCTTGAAAAAAAAAAAGAAAGAAAGAAAAAAAAAGCAAAAGCAAAAGCACAAAAGCAAATGGCTCCAACTGAATAAAGCACAAAACCTATCTGTGATCATGACAAAGCCACCACAGCATTTCTGAGGCTTTTTCTTAAAAGCCAGACTGACAGACAGTGGATTAGACAGGCAGCCTCACATCAAAGACTGCAGCTGGCAGTGGGGCAGGGAAGCATGGCCCACCTTAACCTCGGATTGACCAGGGCTCTGCTCTGGGACATTGGTGGCTGGTTATCATTAAAAACAAAAGCGTGCAAATGCGTTGGTTACATCTTCATCACATTATCTCTGGAGGATTCTTTTGTGATCCTTCTGTTTCCCAGTTTTCGGGAAGCCATTTCCTGTGAACTATAGTCTGGCATATTCTGTCTATTAAATGAAAGCTGTTTGTATAATAAATGATTTCACACACACTAAATACATGTGTAGGTAAGTACACTATTGAATTTTGGACTCATTTGGAAAATGCCAAGCAATAGACTGTATTAGAGATGGAATATCAGGGCCTGGCACATGTTCATAC
Organism: Dipus sagitta; assembly: GCA_036346955.1. Taxonomy (NCBI): domain Eukaryota; kingdom Metazoa; phylum Chordata; class Mammalia; order Rodentia; family Dipodidae; genus Dipus; species Dipus sagitta. Next base: position 193,518,467 of record CM070771.1, read on the forward strand.
AACGTTAAAGAAAGAATAATGTATGATAATAAATGATGTTCACTTGCCACGCTGTATGGATTGGTTTGCTCCGGTCCCGGTGGAACTGTCCTCCTCTCATAGAGGGAGAATGGTGGGTGATTCAGAGAAGGGAAACCGCAGAGCTGGGCGCTGATTCCAGGAATCCTGCTTCCATGGCACTGCCCGTGCTACCATACTCTGTGGTGGGCTTTCCAGACCTGGCTTCATGTGCTTAGGCTCCGCAGCCTGCTTCGGGGTAGCTCCAGGCACCTTGTTTCATCACTGCAGTGTCTCAGTTTCAACGCAAGTAAGACAAGGACTCCAAACAAACCCAGGCTCTAAGAAAGACTACAGTGAAGGGTCATTCTGCCTTCAAAAGATTTTCACTAAGCACCTCCTTAAAAAAAAAAAAAAAATGAGATGGCCGGGCGTGGTGGCACTCGCCTTTAGTCCCAGCACTTGGGAGGCAGAGGTAGGAGGATCACGGAGAGTTTGAGGCCACCCTGAGACTACATAGTGAATTCCAGGTCAGCCTGGGCTAGAGCGAGACCCTACCTTGAATAAACAAACAAAACAAAGATTAGATGACCATGACAAAGAGGTAGAGGAAGGAGGAAGAACCTGTCTAGGAGATCAAAAACGTGGGAAGGGGGCTGGAGAGATGGCTTAGCAGTTAAGGCACATGCCTGTGAAGCCTAAGGACCAAGGTTTGATTCTCCATGTCCCACGTAAACCAGGTGCACATGATGGCACATGAACCTGGAGTTCATTTGCAATGGCTGGAAGCCCTGGAGTGCCCATTCTCTCTCTCTGTCTCTCATAAGTAAATAAAAATAAAACCTTTTTTTAAAAAGGGAGGGAAGGGTTCTATTCGCTTGCTAGAGGAAGTTCACAAGAAAAATATGAGAAGTAACATCATCTCAGGGCCACAGTACTAAAACCAAGCTGGGGCTGGCAGCCTGCGTGGGAGCAGTGACTTGAGTATGCAAAATCCAGAGAGCTAAACTTGGCTCTCAACCTGAATGAACTTGGAGACAGATTTCTCTCACAAACCTTCGAACAGGGCTAGAGAGATGGCTCAGCAGGTAAAAGTGCTTGCTTGCCAAGCCTGACTGTCCCAGTCAGATTCCCCAGTACCCACGTAAAGCCAGATGCACAATGTGGCACATGCATTTGGAGTTTGTTCACAGTGGCAAAACCCTGGCATTCCTATTCTCTCTCTCAATCTC